>CM044004.1:47666866-50334366 GCA_024085815.1 Flaveria linearis | reverse complement strand
TTACCATTGGTATCAATTTGTACCTCTATATGTTTAAAATGTAGTTGAATGAACGGTAAGCAATTCTATTGTTCTTAATGATTTGATGCTTGCAATGAAAGTTTCCTTTGAGTTTGTTTTGCCCTGTTCGTGAGCATTATAAACCGTAAGAAAATGATACTTTGGTAGATGGTTTATATGTTGGTTATGATTGTGTCACTCTATGATGAAGGGCATGGCTTAAGAGGTTGATGAATTTGGATGGTGTTGACCCTAAATGGCAGGCTGTTTTGTTGCCTAAGATTGTGATCATTACCACATACTTCTTAGGCTGTGATGATATAAATTTATGTCCGGTGTTTGGCGCGGCAACATGTTTTGCAGCCATATTGAATCATGATATCTGAGCCTAAAATTGGAATGAATAGTCGATCCACACAACCCTCCTGTCACTAGCCGAATCCTTCTCCTCTCCGGCGCCATACTCCCGCCCGGGCCCATCTCAACCGCCTCCCTTGAGGGGCTGTCGAAGGCGGCGGAGTTCGTGATCTCCAAGGTTGACGATCTGATGAACTGGGCCCGCCGTGGGTCCATCTGGCGGATGACCTTCGGGCTCGAGTGCTGTGCTGTTGAGATGATGCATACGGGAGCTGCTAGATATGATCTGGATCGATTTGGGATTATTTTTAGGCCCAAAGCAGACACAGTGCATGGATCAAGAGCAGGTTTAGATTCTTACTGTGATGATGTGGCCTGTGATTTTTCTCAAATTTGTCTAAAAACTACTTAAAAGGGTAGCGGGTCAAAGTCAAACAGGTTAAAAACGGATTGAAAGTCTTGCTTAGAGACTACATTTAATACTTAATTAGTTATAAGTCTAAACTTATAAACGATTTAATAAGGAACAAAAACCTGCTTTTGGTAAACCCAACCTGACCCATACTAACAAAGACCGTTTTCAACCTGAACCTGTTTTGACCCTACCTGAACCATATATCTTGGCATCCTGCGACCTCTACTTATTTTTTATGCTACTCAACAAGTTGCTGACTTTGATTGTTGTTTGCTTTTGCAGTGTTTAAGAGACCTTATTGTGATGAGTTTTTGCAATTTTGCTTTACGAGATTCAATGTAGGTGTCTGGACATCAACAACAAGGTATTCTAATTAATATTACCAGCTTCTTATTAATAATTGAATCTTTTTTCGCTTTCTATTTGGTTTTAAGCGAATAAGTCATGCCACTTGTATGGATTGCAATTTCTATGCTTACCCTATATTTATGTTATTGATTTTTTATATATTAATACAAGTTGCTGTGCTTATAAGTATTTATGAACTTCGTACAGGTACAATATGGAATCTGCTCTTGACTTTCTTATGAGAGACACTCAACACAAATTGCTTTTCTGTTGGGTAACCTGATTTATTATATCATTCTATTAGGTTGTATATTTCACTTTTGGGTGCTTAACACAATGCTGAAAATGTTAATTACCACAAGAATTACTAATGGATTGTGCTATTAATGACTTTACCTCTTTTATCATTTCCAGCCACATACAACAATCTTTCCTTACCCGTACCACTACTGGAATACAGAAGATAATTCCTTAGGTAAGTTGTCTTACTCGGGTGTTCCATTGTCTTTGTGTCATTTTCGTAATTATAAAGGTGGGAATCTTTACCCATTTAACGGTCAAACATGTAAATATAGAAAATAGCTTAAAAAGAAACTGGTAGATGGTCTGCAGCTAGATGGTCTGCAGCTAGAAGCAATGGGAATCTTTACCCATTGGTAGATGGTCTGCAGCTAGAAGCAATGACCAGGTCTGAACCAAAGCTATGTTTGTCGTTGTGCTGCATCGTGTTGGCTTTAATTCGTTGGCTGTGATGATTTAAAAAAAAAATCCGTTGTTTTGGCGTGGCAACCACGTTTGGTTCGCAGCCATAATGAGAAGCCGGATCTAAGCCAAGAGCTGAAACTAGAGTTGTACTGGTGATTATCGGTTTTAAAATACTCGCGCAACGCGCGAGGCAGACTTCAACTAGTATATATATATGTATATATGTATATATGTATATATGTATATATGTATATATGTATATATGTATATATGTATATATATATCTAGATATATGTATATATATATATGTATATATATGTATATATATATATGTGTATATATACATGTGTATATATGTATGTGTGTCTATATATATATGTCTATATATATATTTATATATATATATATATATATATTTATATATAATGTATATACATCCATGCATACACCCCACATACTCATGAACGCACACACCCGACTCGCATACAACAGCCAAGATACATACACACTTATATACATGAACCCATACATACATATATATATTGGCAGCCTTATTACAATGCACAAACCATACATATATGCATCCATGCATATATGTATATACATCCATAGATGCACACCCAAATACATGCATACACACAAACTCATAAACACACACACACATATAAGAATCATCAAACCCACATATATATTTACATAGACACACATATATATGTATCATCATCTGACATATACACACACAAAACACCTATATATGCACACACATTAGCCATATATACACTCACAACAGCCCTAAACACACATACAATAGCCATATATACGTACACAATAGTCATATACCTTCACATTACAGCCATATACACACACACAAGAGCCATATATTCACACTCAACAGCCATATATACATACACAGCGGTCGTATACACATATTGCAGCCATATACACACACACTGCATACACACACACCCACTATATACATTCAACACACAATATATATGTGTATATATTTAAGCTGCACACACACAAACACACACTGCACACACACTCACACATACTGCACACACATATATATCACGCACATACACCTTGTCTACACATCGATACATACACACATAATGCTTACATACATTTCCACGGCTAGAACTAAGACACACATCACACACACGCAGCACAATACACATACCCAAACATGCACACAGCAGCCGTTGGCAGCTGTTTATGATCCTTTTGACCAACGCATCACATGCACGCACACAGTACACGTACAGAACACACACACGCAGTAGCCGAAGGCTACTGCGTTTGTCCTTGCTCGAATGGAATCCCAAAGAAAAGATAAGACACCATAGATACATACGTACAATGTAACACATATATATACATATAGCAGCCTTCGGCTGCTGTGCCTCCTTCAGGCGCACACACCACGCACCCGCCACACGACCACCACACGCACCTGTGCCCACCGAATCAACCGGACCGAGAAGATGAAATTGAACACCCCTAAATGAAACGAAAGAAGGCTTACAACGTTCGTTACCTGCAAAACCACCCAATAGAGGAATGATGGCAATCGGCGGCAGCTACCGGCGGTAGACGGGGCTGTAACGGCAAGTTCACAGCGACGGTGAGGGAGGCTTCGACGACAGTAAGGTTTCGGCATGCGGGGGTGTTTCACGACATGTATATGTAGTTTTTGGAGAATTACACTTTTGCCCCTCTACTTCTAATTAATTATTCGAGTTTGCTTTATTTACGATGTAGACCCTTAACCTAAATAATAATATTAATACTAACATAATAAAAATAAAAATAATAATAATAATAATAATAATAATAATAATAATAATAATAATAATAATAATAATAATAATAATAATAATAATAATAGTAACAGTAATAATAGTATGAGCTATGCTAGTAATGTTTGACTTTGTAATTTATCATTTATATAATATTTATCTAATCCACTTATTATAATATTAGAGTTAACACATGAAGCAGATACGACGGGATTCGGTTTGAAGGCGGATTAATTATGTAAAATAATAAATGCAAAAAGGAGAGTTAACGAGCTTGACGTTAATTGACGGACCTGTTAGTGACGGATGTCACAAAAACACCCTTCTTGGTGATGGTAAGTTTTGATCTATCCAGTATGGATTGCTTGTAAAGTAACTCCTATGCACCAAATGAAATAGTTTATAAACTACTCAATCAAACAAAAGTGTCTCTTTTGTTATGATTACTATAGACATGGAGTAAACTAAGGTATCCTTTGCTGTGCTATGATTAGCACAGACCTAGATGACCTATATCAAGATCCAAAAATATTCCTAATGAAAAACACATCCAAATTAGATGACTACCAATAAAGTATTTTATAAACTACATTCCTTGTGAATGAATCAAAAGAATCCCAAATAGGATCACCTTCCAAAGTGAAGTTACAAAGAATCCTAATGTGGATCAATCAATAAGGATTAAATTGGGCATTATACTCCTAAGTAACTAGGTTCAAAGCTATTGAAAGTGCTTTCTTTCATATCTTGAGGAGGGTTGATCTTAACATACAATCAGGTCTGGGATACATACATATCACTTAAATATACCGAAATCATGCTAAATCACTCACTGTTTAATCCAACAATTAATACCATACATGAGTTTAAGTGGACAAGAATATTTGTAATCAACATTGTATAGTCTATGTCTATTCTTAAAACTAATAAATCAACTCAATGAGGACTTAAGACTAGTGTGATCTCATGGCATATGAAAATGATTCATGGGAAAGCATACAAACTGATCATTTCTTAGTTAGATGAAGTGTCAACTTTCTAAAGTTTATCATTCATCCATGTAAGAAAAAAAATTAGACTTTGATAATTTCCATCAACCAAAATCAAATTTTTATGATTTTATAAAGGTTTTATAAATATGCAAAAATTTAGGGGGAGTAAGAATGAAGATGGAAATATCACAGGAAACAGAATATGTCAACCATCATACATGTTAAGATTTGGAATATTGAAATTTTTAAAGTTTTTGAAACTTTAATTTTTCTTTTTTTTTAAACAAGTAAAATCAATCAAGTCTAGCAAGCATACAAAAATAGCAGGTTTACACATATACATGCACATTATTACCTAGAAAATGAAAATCCATCATCCATATATCAATCATGTTAAAATTGTTAAAATTTTAACAAACAATATTTGAAAAACATTTCAAAATTTTTGTCAAAGTATGGGCAATGCATAGATAAACACATATGCATTGCAAGTACAACTAAAAATTTCATACAAGTGCTCACAACGCATGTATTAAGTTACACAGCTGATGAGCGAAAATTCCAAAACAAACAAAAACTTTTTAACATTTTGGCAGCTGTAGTCACAGCGAACACACAAACAGTCATCTATTTTGACATAGTCAACCAGAAAAGATTTAAATTACACAAAGTTTATATAGCAGATAGACAAATGTACATCCGCTATACATCAATGAGCATAATTACAAAGTGTTCACAGTGTATGTTCAAAGGTAAAACATCTGCTGTGAATACAATAGCATTCCATAACGCATGACCAAAGTTAGTCATCAATTACAGAAAAAGTCAAGTGCTCACAACATATGAGAATCAGTCATCCGGTGTGAACTTTCATCAAAAATAACCAAAGTGTCCACAGTGTATGAGAAATAAGTCATCCGTTATGGATACAGTTCAAGTATGCACAACGCATGACAATTTGTCATCCGCTGTAAAGTTTGAAAATCAATCAAGTGTCCATATCGTATGTACTAACAAGTATTCGTGGTGATCAAATTTTGAAAATCAATCAGGTGCCCATTGCGTACACTCAAAAGTGTACAACAGACATACTGTAGTCACAACGCACATGATACTTACAACGTATGACTTAAATTTAATTTAACTCAGTACTGTTTCTATAGTGCATTGAACACACTGTAACAACGGACACATATTTTGTATGTTCTATATATAGTTTAACACTTGTTAATTTTAATTTATGACGAGTGTGTGAGCCAAATTAGAATTTTAAAACATTGATATGGTACCAATTGCTTTGGATCATCAAACACATCTTTATTTGATTTCATACGTTTTGTTCAATCAAATAGATACAACAACATGTTCTAAATCATCATACATCCAAAATATCAATCGTTAAACTTTTTTCAATTCGAGCATTATGAAACCCCAGGTTATATAATAACTGGACCAAAAATCAAATTAAAGAGTGTTATTTGTGCAATCAAACATTAAATGCATGTTTAACAATCATAGTCACATGATTATGTGTTCATCGGGTGTATGAACATTCAAGCTGTTCATGTCCAAAATTCATAAAATCAACATTTTGATTCTTGATTCAGTTTGAAAATGTGTAAAAAATGATATAGCTTATCAAACATTTTGCAAATGCATCAACAAGCACCGTCAGATAGTTAAATTGGGATAAAACATAACAACATTAAATGTGATCATTCAATGTGCATGAAATGTAACAATTTGACAAAAAAGTCAACTGTTAATGTTGAAAATATGTTATGAAATACAAACATGAGTCAATTTGAAACAAATTAACACTTTGTCATCAAAGAAACATGATTACAATGAATTTTGGTAAAAAATCACAAAATCAATGAGTTTAGCACATGCAAAATTGGCTAAAATTGACTTTTTGTAAATCACCAAAGTGATATATTTTAAATGGTCAAATTCAACCAACAACATACGCTTAGCATTGTAATATGCTAATCAAACATGTTTCATCATTTCATATAAACCCAAAACCCTCATGAACACTAAACCAAATTTTCCTCAAATCAAAATTAGTAATGATCACAAGTACTAATATCTTTTCTTTGTTTATAGATATGTCAAACCTTGTGTTTGTAAGAGATCATAATCTCTATGTAATCCTAAATCTAGAGTCTCCTAAGTCAATGAATTACATAGATATGATACAAGCAATCAGGCTAATAAGATTAGTCCATGTAATTACTACTAGACCTAAGATATTTGAAGAGAACATAGTACTGTTATATCAAGGTCAGTTAAGACAAACAAGAACTTTTTCATTGATTAATAACAACCGTAATCTAAGTTAGTTACGTACTATCACAACACCAATACGTTGATCAAAGATAAACATAATAAGTTCTTTTAAAGTATTGACTTGATTAATCTGTTTTGTACAAAAATTATAAATCAGTAGATACAAAAAAATGGCTTGGAAAATTTACCTCAGCTATACAAGTGTGAGGACTTTTATACTAAACAATGAGAGTAAACTATTCTATGTTTAGATGCTACAGTTGAATAGGTAATCTGTATATTGGAGTTGGCAACTTCAATACAATGTTGTCTCCTAAAGGTGAAAAACAAAATCTGTCAGCACAAACATGCTTGTTCTTAATAGCTATTGGTCAACAGATGATGGAGTTATCTGTTGATCGGCAGTTTAATTGCATATGGTGATATCCAATCTTTCATCAGATGTAGTTTGGCAGTTGCCTGGCATATGCTGATCAACAGATATTTAGATATGCCACTCAGTACTTGATTCAACACTTGGCTGATTTGACAGTTGAAGGACCATGTTAAAATCTAGAGTTTTTGGTAGCTTCATCCGTCATGATTCAACAAATTCCCCCTAGGATTATGCTACCAAAAACTTTAACTTCATCCTTCAAGCATCCTGATCAGTAGAAGCTCGTACATATATCCTCTACTATTTCTTGATGGGTTGTTAAGAGGTAGATTTATCAAATCCTTCATGTTATGCCGAGAGAGTTTTAACAGGTCATACTCTTTTACTTCAACTTTATATGCTCTAGCATATGTCAGAGTGAAAGAGTTGGTTGAGGAATTGTAACTCCAATGAGTGATTAGGTCATGAATGCTTAGAGGTGTTACACTAAGAGCATCTTCTTCTTCCCATTGCTCAGTGCTATTGTCAAACTTGATCTTTAAGATAGTAGCCATGGACTTGTATTTGTCTAGCATGTCTTCATTTTCAGAGATTAGTTTGCACATTTACTTTAAGTCTATAAGGCTCTTCTTTAGAACATCCAACTCAGATAAGAAGAAGGCTTTAGTCTAGATTATTTGCTTTAATGTAGAACCTCTCAGTCTTGAAATCATAATACTAATTGATTATGCTATCATCATTTTCTAACTCTTCCTCCTCTTTAGATTGTGAGAGGTTTTCTTCTTCTTCTTAAGGATGCTCCAACCCATGTCTAATTTTGTTAATAACATCAGTGATGATCACTGCATCTACCGACTCTTCAGATTGGCATTGGGTAGGGGATTTGGTTATGTCATTGTCTTGTTAGACTTGTGGAGAATCCTTTTTAGTGGTTTGAGTAGGTGGTGAAGTATGAGGAGAAGAATTTGTTTCGTTGCTGGGTTCGGTAGATGGAATGGTTTCAGTAGCTTCAGATTCTATTTTCTTCTTTTTGTGATCTAAAGCCTGCTTTAATTTTTCAAGATGGGAGTTATAGATCTTTGTCAAAACTTTTCCACTTCTCTTGCCTTAGAGCTGTTAACTGGGTTCCTTAGTCTCAACCTGGTTAAGTTAGTTTTCTCAAACTGGTTGAGGCAACCAGTTGGTTACTTGAGTAAGCTACTCTTCCAACTTCTGATTTGGTGATAAAGTAAGTTTTCTTTTCAGATCATATTCTCACTCCACTATGGGTTCATGTGCTGATAATGGAGATTCAGGGACTTTTTCGCCGGTATCGGGCTTGACTATGGTTAGTACTTTATGCATCAACATTTTGGACTTGTCATTCCTGCATCCAAAAATGTTGAACTACTCAGCAATTTGCTCTAAGATGTCAAGGGGCAGATCCAGTACTTCATTTTCATGATCGTCATAGATGATCTCTCTATTGCCCTCTTGAAAGGAAATTTCTTCAACCCAGTAACATACCCAATTGCCACCACTTTAGTTCCTTAGAGTATCTTCTCTTGAACTTCTGGTTGACAATCCTTGCTCTTATTACTTTCTTTGGAGCTTTTGTTTTCTTAGAAAGGACTAAAGAGATGGTTTTCTCATCATTAGAGATAGTTGATGAAGAGTCAGGAGATAATGGAGGACTTGTTGGCATATGGGAGGACTTTTGAGTGATTTTCTTTGATTTGGCCTGTTGTGTCTCCTATTGCTCCATGGCTTGTTTAAGCTTTGGGAGCTCTCCAGCAACAACTTTCTTCTTGATTCCTCTGATGTTCAAATCAAGAGTGGACATACTCATTGCTGCTAGTTATCTACTAGAGAAACCATAGTATATGAGAAATTGCTTCATCTGCTGCTTATCCCTAAACTCTTGCTAAACTTTTTCACCTTTCTTCTTCTCTGACTTAGCCCTTTTTCTTCTAGTTGACTCAACTACTTTCTCCATCTCTGCATGAGTTGTAGCTACCAGCTTTGATTTCTTCTTAGTAGTACTCCACTCCATGATCTTATTAAAATTGTATCCTTTCAACTCAAGTTGAGCTGCTAGGAGACATCACTCTTCAATTTTTTCTACATCTTTATAGAAGAGATCATGGTTTGAGTTTGGCAGTTGCAGCTATTGAAGCCTGTTGAGTTGTTGTTTTCTAGGTGCTTTCGGCAGATGGCATAGATGACTTAGATAGCACCCTCTTGACAACTTTGGTTTTTAGTTTAGGTGGAGCTTTGGTTCTTCTGGGTTCACCACTACTAATGAAGTTTCTAGTTGTAGTTATTGTAACTCTCGAGTCCTTTACACTCTTCATTAGTGCAATGATATTCTTCTTTACTGACGCCTCTTGAGTTCTATCGGTTTTTAGAACTACAAAGTCTTCTTCAGGCTGATGTGGGAACAACTCCACCTTCTTGGTCATTAGAAATTTGGCCTTTCATTTCTGTGCCTTAAATTCTATTTCCTCTTTAGCAGTCATAGGTCTCTTACCTTTATCAATGGTAGATTCTTCATATGCCTGACTACCGAAGGCCTAAGAGTTATACCTGATGCCTCACCAGCTGACTTGGGATCATCGACAATTGTTTGAACTCTCTCAGCCTCATTAGTGACTTCAAGGCCATCAGTCTCCACATTCACCTTAGAGTTAACTGGAGTTTCAGTTTCAACTTACGGTTGACCAATATCACCTTAGTTGATTTTCTAAGCTCAGATTCATGTTGTATTTATGAAGATTGGTTTAGGTAGGTTCAACCTTAAGAGTTATTCCATGCCTTTCCATGTCATCGTCTATGGTCTGGATGCCTCTTATGTAGACCACCATCTTTTTTGAGGACTTATCTGCCAAATGAGTGTCTTGTATAGTACTTTTAGTAGTTTCATCAGTATTTTTTTGGTTAGTACTTTAGCAGCTTCTAAAAGCACTTTTAATAAAGGTGCTTCATCTTCAGCAGATAGTTTAGGATAGACTTCTAATCCAAGCACTAGCTCTCTCTTTGATGCTTCCTCATCAGATCTCTTTCTTTTTATAGAGAGCAAGGAGGAAGTGATGGATTTCTTTGTCAAGGCCATCTTCCTCTTCCCAAGTTGAACTTTTTAGTTCAACCTCCTCGGTACCCTCCTTGCTTCAATTCCCTTTTCTTATTCATTATTATAGCCATACCTATAAAGAAGCTTATTTAGGTTGATTTTAGCTTCTGATATAGTCTCATATAGATCAGTTCATTATGAAGAGAAGAAGATTGGATGTGTTGCTTGAATAACTTGAGTAGCCAATTTATGAAGGATGTCCTTAGCTTATATGGCTTACCTTCCCCCTTTTAGGTAGCATCATATGAGATTCTAGATGACACAAAGTGATAGGAGAACAAACATCCAAAGGTTCATATGGTATTGAGGATTGAAGACTCATGATGATGGATTTTTAAAGGTCAATGGTTTCTTGAAGATGTTCAACTTTGTTCTCAAGATCCATTGCCTTTGTAGTAGCTTGCTAAAGAGTTGTGAGTTGTTCTTCAAGGTACAACTCTTACTGCTTATTGCTGTAGAGTTTTGAGTTAACTTTCCAACACAGATACTCTATCTGCTGAAGACTTCAGTAGACAACTCTCAAATTCAAGAACCATTGCTTCTTCAGCATAAACCCTCAATCTTGCTTTTCTTCTTGTATCAATGTCAATCTTTATGCAAGATCAAGGTTATGGGCCATTAATTCATCCATCTGTTTTATACTTCCCTCTTCCATGGTTTAGAATCCTTGGGAAACAAGGTACTAGGCCTAGCCTCTGTCCCTCACCACCAGATATGGTTTCTTGGCACCCTAGATTCATCTACTCAAAGAATGAATCCAAGGAGGCATTCTTAAGGTGAGTTTTCATGGTTAAGGTCTTAGTTATGTTGTTTCCATCCTGTTGATCAATTGATGGATTAGTAGTAAAGACAACCTCATCCATATTGATCCTTTCCACCCTAGGATCAACCTCTTAGGATAAAGAATATGGGTTAGATGTTGCTATAAACACATCACTCTCCACTTTCTTTGTTATATGGGAAGAGGAGAAGTGGTTCATGCTTATATGAGATATGAACATCATCATCCTGGGTGGTAGACATGTGTATTGGAGAGAGTGGAGATGTATCTATTGGCCCGGGATGTAAACCAGATCCTAATAAGACTTCTGCCATAAAAGTTGTCTCTATCATATAGGTATCCTTTTTAGTTTTCTTAATAGAGTGTTAGGACTGTAATTAAGGGCTTGTAGTTGGTGTGTGGGTCTGCTCAAAAGAAGAGCAACCTTCTTCTTTGAGCCTTGTCTAGGTGTCGCTGACACCTTTGACTTGACACCAGTCTTGCCCTTTTGAGAGAGGGTGATTTGGGAGCCAACATCTTCTCAGTGGAAGTGGCAGGGGTTTGCTTATGTTTGAGAGTGTAGGATCAACAATGGTGGGTGTAGCCATACTGTCACCCTAAGGCTTAGTGACCTCAAGCATATGCGCAAAAAGGGAGTTGCCTTCCCTGAAAAAGATTTAAGAGTTGCTCTGACCTTTGAAAGATTGCTTTGTTTAAAGTTCCTAGAACATGAATAACTTCTTTTAGTTCTAATTTATCCTCTAGTTCTTCTATAAAATCAGTTGTAAGAACCTAGTATACATTAAAAACTTGAATTTTGCAACAACATTTACATTTTTGCACAAATGTTGAAAATAAAGTTGGAAAAATCTTAATGCTGTTGTTTGCCCAATCCATGGATAGCCCCTGCTACATCAAATGGTACTTGGTCCCATCCTCCCAAGTTATTAGACATACAATGTAAGAAGATTTGAAGAATATATCTCCAATTGTTATATATCAGTGATTTGGAGAAGGTAGATATCGGGAGGGGTCCTTCATATCCTATCTCTTTGAAGGTGTCACTCACCACATCCTTGGAGAAGGAAGATACACCATTTACCTCGTTCAACTTCAAATGTTGACAAATTTTGATGCAGGATACGATGACCTTCATCCCTTGTATTGTCCTCATGATGGCCTTGACTCCATTCTCTCCTTATATGGAGCAGGTATTATAGAATTCTGTTATGATAGACTCACAAATCATAGGTTCTATAGTGATAGCAAAGGAGTGGTTGCTATTCTTTAAGAATTTAAGAACCGGATCATAAACATCATCACCTCTGGGTTCAAGTGATGCGCTAATGTTGTGATTTGTATAGAAATCTAGGGTTTGAGTAGCCATTTGAAACTTGTTTGATTTTTGGAAGACTTTGAGAGAGTTAAAGATTTTAAGGGTTTGCTTTATGAGGAAGAGTAAAGATGACAATGATGGGGAAATGTTGATTTTAACAGTTAGGGATAATATATAAAAATGGAGTTTGTTAAAATATTTTACCACCGTGACAGTTGAGATCGACGTCGTTTGATGATTAAACAGTCTTTCAGGTAACTAATCCGGTGCCACTAACTATCGGAAGATGAAAGTGGGACCTAACACATCTTTTTCAAAAGCATATGCTGAATTCAACCTATTTGTCGAATCTTCCCATTCGGTACATACCCACTTTGCCATGTTAGCTACTGACTGCAGAATTCTATAGATACCTAGATATTTGCTAAAATTCAACAGATACCTATGTATCTGCTGAATTGCGAATTTCGGCATATATGAAAGTTTTCCCATTTTACCTAGAAAAACATTTCCTTACAAAATTTTCAATTATTATTAATATAAATCATTAAATTATTCAATGTTCATCATCCTGTTGGATTCTTTATGCCCAAGACACATAGAACATTGATGTGGTTAGTACGTTATGATCCAAGTCGGGTCATACCCACTAATAAGTTTAGCAAACACCAATAAATATTTAATTGGTGATATGATCATGCAATTAAATAATTACATCAATTTAGAAAATGGTTTTTCTAAATAAATTGTATATGAGATAGAACAACTTATAAGGATATTTTGTTCATGGACATTATTTGTAATGTTATTTAAGTTGGTTAAATAACATCAAATAATAATAGAGTGTTTATAAGTTATATATAATTAAAAGGTTAACTAGACAACTTATTAGATGACTAGTTAAAAATAAAATGGGTGTTTCAAAATGGGTGGGAAACCCATTTTAAAGAGAAATTCGGCCGCCCCTTTGGAGGGGTCTTTTGGTCCTTTTTTTCTTGGAACAACACAACCCATTTACTTGTCATCACTCCACCACTTTTCCTCTCTCTCTCCAACATGCAATAGACCACTTTTCTCTCTAATATTTGAAGATTATCAAGGCTGAAAAAGCGTTTTTCAGCAACTTGTTCTTGGTCGTTTTGGTGTTGAATCCTAGCAACAAGTGGTGTTTGCTTCACACTTGTAGGTATGCAAGCTTGAGGACATCTATCTTGGTGTTTTGGTATTTCAAAAACCTCATCTTCTTCATCCAAATCTCGTTTTTCAGCAGGTTTACAAAGGTGGTTTGTTTATCTTGTTTTGGTTGTTATTGGTTCTTAATAGCTAGTTCATACACATATATATGATCTATGATCTTGGGTTTG
The DNA here is from genome assembly GCA_024085815.1 of Flaveria linearis. Lineage (NCBI taxonomy): Eukaryota > Viridiplantae > Streptophyta > Magnoliopsida > Asterales > Asteraceae > Flaveria > Flaveria linearis. The sequence goes on along the minus strand of CM044004.1, from coordinate 50,320,510 downwards.
TTGATGTTATGTTATTAACCTTAATTTTAAGATTATAAATCATAAGATTAAGGTTTTATTCCGCTGCATTTTTCATGTTTAAAATGGTTAAACTACTTTGATAATGGTCCAACAAGCCCAACATTAGCATCTAGAGCCGGATATGTGGATGACTAGCTTCTATTATCCTTGTAAAATTTGTTTTATGGGGTTTTAACAAACTAATAGGGGCTGTTTTGTGATGTTATGATGAATCCCCAACCTTTCGAGGTCATATCTTACATGCATATGATTTAACCTTGAAAGAAAAGATATCAAAATGGTTGATTGTGTTTTGTTTGGACAAAAACACCCTAAATTCTTGGTTTATGTTGGCTGAAAATTTAGGTTCAAATGGGGATTTATTTTGGTTCTTGGATGTTGTTTCATATTGGTGCATAACCTAGCCTTGACCTTGTGATGGTTTGGTTTTGAATGAATGATTTATTTTGGTTGATTTCATTCTTTATGGGTTGTAATATTTATTTATTTGTGCTTGTATTTGGGTGTAATTTATTTATTCATTCGTTTGTGATGTAATAGATAAATTAAGTGTGTTTTCTTTATTAGAGAATTTGTATTAGGATATAAATTTTGTAAATGAAGATGCACAAGATGGAAGCACAAAAGGAAGACGCAAAGAGAAGGACTTGAAGCATTTGGATGCAACTTCAAGTGGGGGTCTTTGGATGTAAGGCCCCGTTCCTGGGACGCTTACGGTTGGATCCTCATCGCTCTTTAATCATATATTTTCGTTTATCTTAGTAAACATTTCAGCGGAAGCATTCAAAAGAAACATCTCATTTCATCATAAAAGCTTTTGCAAAGTAATACATCGTTAATCAATTACAAAATAGTCATAAACAGGGACTTCTCGTAGTTCAGGTTCCCCGTTCTTACAATACATTACGTAGAGGTCGTTGCAGCGGAAACATTAAAAACATCATCTTTCTTTTAAGAGGATTCCTTAAGTAATTCCATTTATCCGAATCCTCTACAAACACCATTTTGTTTATAAATGCATGCAACATAATACGTTTGCCCATTTCAAATTATCTTCTATCATATTACATTGCAAAACATTGAACAAAAGAATGTCATCCCAAAAGAGCTGAGTAGCCGCCTCGTGCCATCCTTAGCAACACTACCAGCTAACTGGAAACACATGAAAAGTCAGCGTTGCTGAGTAAGTTCTAGTTTTATAATAAAACATGCCTTTCTTTCGTTAAAACCGTTCTTACATACATGCGATCACACAACATACGTACACATAGATAATATTATTATTATCTTGATCATTCATTCATTAGCTTTCGTTCGTGTACCGTTCATCGTTAACATACACATTCTTTCTTTTGTTCGTACGTCTCTTTCATACATTCATACATTCATATATTCATTACATTCGTCCGTATGTTAGTTACATTCATTCATACCTTCATTACATCCATTCGTACGTGTGTTTCGTTCGTATGATGTCATTCTTTTTACATTCATATGGATTGATAAACAATACCCCGAACATTGTGCACGAAGCTGATGTTGGACCTGTGGTAATTAAACCACGAACATTGTGCACGAAGCTGATCCAGTCACCTAGGGCAATTCATCTCTCCCGTTCATATATACCGTTTGGTCCTACCCCGAACATTGTGCACGAAGCTGATGTTGGACCTGTGGTAATTAAACCATGAACATTGTGCACGAAGCTGGTCCAGTCACCTAGGGCATACCAAAAGGCCTTGTCAATCTCAAAGATTGACCCTGTGTGCATCCTTTAGGGTAGGTAACCCGCATCACAGTTGAGCTAACGACAACATGGTCGTGCACCTCCTTTAATTTTCTTGCAATCCTTTTCTTACATTCATTCGTTCATTCATTAATGCATGCATTCATTCATCATGTTCCTCCTTCATTATCTTTCACTTTACCTTACTTATTACTTTAGTTTCATTCATTAATCATAACACGTAAAGTCACGGAAAGTTAAACACGTATCGAAACAAGGAACATCGACATTTACAAGTCATCAGTCATTACCATCATATAGGGCTACATCATACTTAACATACATACGAAAAAGATGAACATACATCGGTACAAGGAGCACCGACATTTACAAGTCATCAGTCATCAGCATTATATACGGCTTCATTATACTTAACATACAAACATCATACATAAACATGCAACTCTATCATCATCATGTCTAACATAACCCTAAGGCTAAGAATTACTGATGAACTGTAGCAAATACGGATGAACTGTAGCAAATGCGGATGAACTGTGACAAATGCGGATGAACAAATTCCTTAGCCACATTTCCTGGCTATCTGCATTAGTTAATGCGGCTGAGTAAATGCCTTAGCCGCACTTCCTTCGCTGTCCGCATTAGTTAATGCAGCTGAGTAAATGCCTTAGCCGCATTTCCTTAGCTGTCCGCATTAGTTAATGCGGCTGAGTAAACGCCTTAGCCGTATTTCCTTAACTGTCCGCATTAGTTAATGCGGCTGAGTAAATGCCTTAGCCGCATTTCCTTAGCTGTCCGCATTAGTTAATGCGGCTGAGTAAATGGACCTGCAATTTAACTTGTGCCTTTTTCAGATCTCAATCATCATCTTAACACATCCTTAGCACAGATCTACCCTACTACACACTTAGAACAAACTAAACATCCTAAACATCATACTAAAATTCATATTTGCCTTAGAAACCTTATGTCCATAACAGCCCCAAACGAATCATACACTTACACATATATACATACACGGGTTAAACATCAAAATACCCGAAAACAGTTTTCAGATGTGTTCCAGCCCCAAAATCATTCAAAAACGTGTAAAATAGGGGTCTTAGAACTCACCTTTGCAGCTCTTGAGTATGGCTTCTCCCAAACTCGTTTGTAATTGAGTTCAACCGTCTAGAAACCCACTAAAAACACACATCCGAACATATACAACACACATAAGCATAGACCCGAGGATAAGACCAGTCAAGAGCACCATAAAAGCATGAATTCTTACCTTGAATTCAGATTCTTTCTTGTTCTTCCTTCAGAACCGAGAACTTGCTGCTCTTTCTCTCTCTAAAACCCGAACATCAGAAGTGTATGTGACATATGGGCGGCCATACCACCTTTTACACCCACTTTTCAAACATTTTGTCCTTTTGGACACTTTTTACCCCTAGACTTGAGTTTTATTTATTTTCCTTCTTTTCATTCACTTTATTCATTCTTTTCTTTGACTTTAAAATAACCGGGTGTTACAAGTCCACCCCCTTAAATAGGTTTTGTCCTCAAAACCTGGTATTCCTCGAAGAATTATGGGTAATGCTGTTTCATCTCTTCTTCAATCTCCCACGTAGACTCAGATCCCTTCCTGTGCTTCCAATGTACACGCACAAGGGGAACCACTTTATTACTCAGCCTCTTTTCCTTTCGATCAATGATTGCCACTGGTTGCTGCACATAATTGAGCCATTCGTCTACTTCGATATCATCCAATGGAACAATCATGTCTTCATCAGCTAAGCACTTTCTTAGATGAGATACATGGAATGTCGGGTGAATTCCACTTAACTCGTCGGGTAAGTCCAATCTATAGGCCACCTCTCCTACCCGAGCAATGATTCAGAAAGGGCCTATATACCTTGGGCTTAACTTGCCCCGCTTTCGGAAACGAATAATACCCTTCCAAGGTGAGACCTTCAACATAACCCAGTCACCCACCTGGAACTCAATCGGTCTACATCGTTTATCGGCATACGACTTCTGTCTATCTTTGGCTGCCTTCAAGAAGGCTTTAATCTTCTCAAGCTTCTCAGTCGTAGCCTAGATTACCTCGATGCTCTCCAATTCCTTCTGACCAATATCACCCTAACAAACGGGTGTTCTACATCTCTTACCGTATAACATCTCATATGGTGGCATACCAATGCTGGCATGATAGCTGTTGTTGTATGAGAATTCAGCTAACGGTAGGTGGTCATCCCAACCTCCACCAAAATCAATCACACATGCCCGAAGCATGTCTTCCAGTATCTGAATGGTACTTTCTGACTGACCATCAGTTTGGGGATGATAAGCCGTGCTAATGTGTAACCTTGTCCCCACGGCGTCGTGGAATTTCTTCCAGAATTTGGAGGTAAACTGGGTGTCGCGATCAGACACAATCGACACCGGCACACCATGACGAGTCACAATCTCCTTGATGAAAAGATCGGCCAACCTCTCGGACGAATACGTCTCGCGCATCAGTAGGAAGTGAGCACTCTTTGTCAAGCGGTCAACGATCACCCATATAGCATCATACCCTTTCGAAGTACGTGGCAACTTCATAATGAAATCCATAGTGATGTGCTCCCACTTCCATTCCGGTATATCCAAAGGTTCAATCTTTCCATATGGCTTCTGGTGCTCGGCCTTCACTTGTAAACAAGTAAGGCACTTACTCACATACTCCACCACGTCACGCTTCATACCTAGCCACCAATAATCTTTCTTCATGTCTTGATACATCTTTGTAGGACCAGGATGAATAGAGTATCGAGTCTTGTGAGCTTCATCCATAATCTTCACTAGTAGATCCCCAAGACGAGGAATCCACATACGTCCAAACCGGGTTTTAACACCAAATGTGTTTTCACCCAACTCTGCGACCAGACCTCTCATTCTTTCGGAGTTAAGATAATCTTCTTTCAGAGCCTCATCTTGGAACTCTTTGACTTGCTTCATCACATCCGAGGTCATAATCAGCTGGTACGCCTTCACCCGAATCAGCTCAGGCCTCTCCTTTCGGCTAAGGGCATCCGCCACCACATTGGCTTTGCCCGGATGGTAATGGATCTCATAATCATAATCCTTTATAAGCTCCAACCATCGCCTTTGCCTCATATTCAAATCCTTCTGCTCGAAGAAGTACTTCAAGCTCTTGTGGTCGCTGAAGATGGTGCACTTCGTCCCGTAGAGATAGTGCCTCTAAATCTTTAATGCAAAGACCACAGCTGCTAGCTCCAAGTCATGAGTAGGATAGTTAACCTCATGAACTTTCAACTGTCGGGATGCATAGGCTATAACTTTTCCCCTCTGCATTAACATGCACCCCAATCCCGAATAGGAACCATCAGAATAAACCACCAGATCTTCGCTTCCATCGGGTAATGATAATACAGGAGCTTGGGTCAACCTCGCCTTCAATTCTTTGAACGCCTTCTCTTGAGCTTGACCCCATACAAACTTTACATCTTTCCAGGTCAACTTGGTTAGTGGAGAAGCGATTTTGGAGAAGTCTTGAATGAATCTCCTGTAATAGCCCGCCAAACCCAAGAAACTACGGATCTCGGATGGCGTCTTTGGAGACTTCCATTGCATCACAGCTTCCACCTTTTCCGGATCCACCATAATTCCCTCCGGATTCACCATGTGACCCAAGAATTGAATTTCGCACAACCAGAACGCGCACTTGGAGAACTTGGCATACAACTTCTCTCTCCTCAACGTCTCCAACACCTCTCGAATGTGACGGGCATGCTCCACCTCGCTCTTCGAATAAATCAGGATATCATCAATAAACACAATCACTGATTTATCTAACATCAGCCGACACACTCTGTTCATCAGGTCCATAAAAGCAGCTGGCGCATTGGTCAAACCAAAAGACATGACAAGAAACTCGAAGTGACCGTAGCACGTGCGAAAAGCTGTCTTAGGGACACCCTGCTCTTTCACCTTTAGTTGATGGTAGCCCGATCGAAGATCTATCCTTGAAGACCAACTGGCACCCTGAAGTTAATCAAACAGATCATCGATTCTCGGCAAGGGGTATCGGTTCTTCGCCATCAACTTGTTCAGCTCATGGTAGTCGATACACATCCTCATACTATCGTCTTTCTTCTTTATAAACAGGGTCGGAGCACCCCAAGATGAGATACTCGGTCTAATGAACCCCTTATCTAGCAGCTCTTGCAACTGCTCCATCAACTCTTTCAATTCCGTCGGAGCCAATCGATACGGTGCTTTGGCAACAGGTTGGGCGCCTGGTATCAGATCAATCTGAAACTCAATCTCTCGGTCGGGTGGCACTCCCGATAAGTCTTCGGGAAACACGTCTGGAAAGTCACACACAACTGGAATATCAGGTAGTTGTGGTGTTGGCGTCTCCACATCCTTTACATAACATAAGTAGGCGCTACATCCACGCCTCATGCATTTTCCCGCCACCGCCATTGAGATCACCTTCGGGATCGTCGTGACCCGATCCCCATAAACCGTTATCGAACTCCCGTCAGGCACTATCAAACGAATCATCTTCTTTCGACACACTATATTCGCCTCGAAGTCCGCCAACCAATCCATCCCAAGCACCAAATCAAACCACCTAAGGTCATCGTAAATGGTCTAACCGGAAATTTGTGGCCCTCTAATTCCAAATCACAACCCTCTATCACCTCGGAAATCCTGGTAGACTTACCTATCACAGTTTCTAGATCAAACGGTACATCAACACGTCTACTACTAACAGGCAGTTTAGCACAGAAGGCAACAGAAATAAAACTCCTACTGGTACCCGAATCAAATAATACAGAGGCTAAAGTTTGGTTCACCAGAAACGTACCGGACACAACATCAGGGTCCGTCCTAGCCTCCTCCTGCGTCATTGTGAATGCCCTGGCGCTTGCCCTCGGTCCTTCAACTCCAGTTCTCTTCACTCCTAAACCCTCAGCCCTCGGCTTCTTGCAATCCCTACTCATATGACCACTTTCCCCACAGTTGAAGCACTTCACACCCCCACAGTCTCTAGCCATATGACCAGGCTTCCCACACTTGAAGCAGACGTTCAACCCCAGTCTACATTCCCCGCTATGCTCCTTCCCACATTTACCACACCTTTTCAGCCCCGTACCCGGTGTGGCTACATGACGGTCGTCCACCCGTGCCTTCTTGTTGCCCGTCGAGGCATTACCCCGACCAAACCTCTTTCCATGCCAATTCCTGTCACCACCACCCTTTCTACTACCTTTAGCCACCACCACCACTGCCCTTTCATCGTACAGTCTCCCCGCCAAGTCCACCGCCGACCTAAAGGTGCTCGGTCGGGTGGCGACCATATGCTTGCGAATGTCCGCCGGCAAACCCTGAATATACCTCTTGATCTTTCGCGAGAGAGGTGTCACCTGATCCGATACCAGACGTGCCGTTTCGTTGAACTTTCTGGTGTACTGTTGGTGGTTCATCGTCCCCGCCTCCAACTGCAGGAACTCTCTCTCAACTTTATCCATCTCTCGATAAGGACATAACTACTTGATCACCAACCTTTTCAGCTCGGACCACTTCATTCTTCCAATGGTCCTGCTACCCTTGGCTTGGACTATGTTGTCCCACCAGCATAGAGCCGAATCCGTGAAAGAGTGGGTAGCGAACTTCACCTTTTGGTCCTCCCGGCACTCGCTGATATCGAGGACAACCTCCATTTCTCTCACCCATTGATGAGCAGCAGCAGCAGTGCCCTTACCATCAAAAGTAGTGGGCTTGCACCTCATAAACGCCCCGTAATTACAGTCTCGTGCTGACTCATGCACAGGCTCCTCCTCCTCCTCCTCTTCTTCATCAGAAAGAACCGTTTCTAGCTCTGTTTGCTCCTGTCTTCCTGAGGACCTATTCCTCTCTTTTCTTTCTCCTTCCCGGATAGCCTTTATCACTTTGGTCACCACAGACGGTAAGATTGTCTGCATGACCTGATGCACCTCTTCAACCACTGCCTCTTTTACCGAGGCTCTCAAATTGGCACTCTCGTCTACACCCTCCTAATGAGGGGTCTCGAGTTCCTCAGGAACCACTTTCTCCACCCTAGGTCGTCCTCTTGTGGCCCGTGGTTCAGCACCACGTCCGCCACCACCTCCACCACGTGAAGCTTTGGATGATCTACCACCGGCCATCCTCTAACACTCACTAAAAGATTCAAACACCAACACGGTCATTCAAGGGAATAGCTCAGTTTATGTCAAGTATAGTAAGTCCCTACTTACAGTGGCCAGTTGTGATTAGCCACATACTTTACTCTTCGTACCCCGAGCATTACCTGTCCTGACTACATTAGTTTCTAAGTCTAACAGTAACACATAAATACATAACATGCGCACATAATACTGGTTATCTTTAAGAAAATACCTGATGGCACGCAGCTACTCAGGTTGGCATCCCTTCCCTTTCCGTCCCATTCTCAGTTTAAGTTTAGGTTTATTATGAAAATTTAGCCGTTTCACTTCAACTTTGGCTCTGATACCAACTTGTAAGGCCCCGTTCCCGGGACGCTTATAGTTGGATCCTCATCGCTCTTTAATCATATATTTTCGTTTATCTTTAGTAAACATTTCAGCGGAAGCATTCAAAAGAAACATCTCATTTGATCATCAAAGCTTTTGCAAAGTAATACATCATTAATCAATTGCAAAATAGTCATAAACATGGACCTCTAGTAGTTCAGCTTCCCCGTTCTTACATTACATTACGTAGAGGTCGTTACAGCGGAACACATTAAAAACATCATCTTTCTTTTAAGAGGATTACTTAAGTAATCCCGTTTATCCGAATCCTCTACAAACACCATTTTGTTTTTTAAATGCATGCAACATAATATGTTTGCCCATTTCAAATTATCTCCTATCATATTACATTGCAAAACATTGAACAAAAGAATGCCATCCCAAAAGAGCTGAGTAGCAGCCTCGTGCCATCGTCAGCAACACTACCTGCCAACTGGAAACACATGAAAAGTCAGCGTTGCTGAGTGAGTTCTAGTTTTATAATAAAACATGCCTTTCTTTCGTTAAAACCGTTCTTACTTACATGTGATCACACAACATATGTACACATAGATAATATTATTATTATCTTGATCATTCATTCATTAGCTTTCGTTCGTGTACCGTTCATCGTTAACATACACATTCTGTCTTTTGTTCGTACGTCTCTTACATACATTCATACATTTATTACATTCATCCATAAGTTAGTTACGTTCATTCATACGTTCATTACATCCGTTCATACGTGTGTTTTGGTCGTATGACGTCATTCTTTTTACATTCATATTGATTGATGAACAATACCCCGAACATTGTGCATGAAGCAGATGCTGGACCTGTGGTAATTAAACCACGAACATTGTGCACGAAGCTGATCCAGTCACCTAGGGCAAGTCATCTCTCCTGTTCATATATACCGTTTGGTCCTACCCCGAACATTGTGCACGAAGCTGATGCTGGACCTATGGTAATTAAACCACGAACATTGTGCACGAAGCTGATCCAGTCACCTAGGGCATACCAAAGGGCCTTGTCAATCTTAAAGATTGACCCTATGTGCATCCTTTGGGGTAGCTAAGCCGCATCACAGTTGAGCTAACGACAACATGGTCGTGCACCTCCTTTAATTTGCTTGCAAGCCTTTTCTTATATTCATTCGTTCATTCATTAATGCATGCATTCATTCATCATGTTCTTCCTTCATTATCTTTCACTTTACGTTACTTATTACTTTTGTTTCATTCATTAATCATAACACGTAAAGTCACGGAAAGATAAACACGTATCGAAACAAGGAACATCGACATTTACAAGTCATCAGTCATTACCATCATATAGGGCTACATCATACTTAACATACATACGAAAAGATGAACATACATCGGTACAAGGAGCACCGACATTTAAAAGTCATCAGTCATCAGCATTATATAGGGCTTCATCATACTTAACATACAAACATCATACACAAACATGCAACACTATTATCATCATGTCTAACATAACTCTAAGGCCAAGAATTACTGATGAACTGTAGCAAATGCGGATGAACTGTAGCAAATGCGGATGAACTGTGACAAATGCGGATAAACAAATGCCTTAGCCGCATTTCCCTGGCTATCCACATTAGTTAATGCGGCTGAGTAAATGCCTTAGCCGCATTTCCTTATCTGTCCGCATTAGTTAATACGGCTGAGTAAATGCCTGAGCCGCATTTCCTTAGCTGTCCGCATAAGTTAATGCGGCTGAATAAATGCCTTAGTGTAGGGCCCCATTCCCCGACACCTCACAGTTGGTCATTCATCGCATATATTTAAATAAAACATTGCAGCGGAAACATTCAAAAAATACATTTCATTTCATCATAAAAGCTTGTACAAAAATTTCATCGTTGCTGATTACAAAATGATCATAAACAGTGACCTCTAGTATAGAAATATTAAAATTTTCATCATAAGAAGATTCCCTTAAGTAATCCCGTTTATCGGGATCCTCAAGGAACACTTGACACTTGCATGCAACATAAGTTGTTGCATGCATTATGCGCCCGCATCCCATTGCGTGGCAGCATTATCAAAAGGAGAATGCCTCCCAAAGAGCTGAGTAGCTGCCTTGTGCCATCCCCAGCAACACTACCTGGCAACTGGAAACACATAAAAAGTCAGCGTTGCTGAGTGAGTTCTAGTTTTATAATAAAACATACTTTCATTCATTAAAAAAACCATTCTTACATACACGCAATCACACATCGTACGTACACATAGATAATATTATTATTATCTTCATCATTTGTTCTTTAACTTTCGTTCGTCAAGCATGCAAATCTCTAAGGGTGACCTCTCTTCTCTGCCCTCATGGTTCCAACCCATGAGCCGATAAAGCATACTGCATCACTTATCTGCCCTCATGGTTCCAACCCATGAGCCGACAGAGCATACTGTATCATACTTGTGCCCCTATGGCTCTCAGTCCATAGGCCGACACCTGGTGCCCCTATGGCTCTCAGTCCATAGACCGACACCTGGTTGCCCCTATGGCTCTCTCTCCATAGACCGACAACCTTGTTGCCCCTATGGCTCTCTATCCATAGACCGACAACACCTCTTCCGGGGTCATGTTAACCCCGCGAGTGATCGTCACCACTCCTGCTGTAAGAACTATCCCGTGACAGGTCATAAAGACACTGCCCTGTTGTTCTTAAGGCAACTATGGCCCCCTGTCCATAATCTACCATAAGGCTCGTAATAGGCCTAGTTACTAGAACCAAGCACCATTTCCAAGACTTCTTAACCGTCAAATCCATCTCGTGCCCCTTAGACCATGCAAGACTTTCATTCATTCATTCATTCATTAATGCATGCATTCATTCATTCATTCGTTCGTTCGTTCATTCATTAATGCATGCATCCATTCATCATGTTCCTCTTTCATTATCTTTCACTTTACGTTATTTATTACATTCGTTTCATTCATTCATTCATCCTCGTAAAGTCACGGAAAGACAAACACGTATCGAAAGCAAGGAACATCGATATTTACAAATCATCAGTCATTACCATCATATAAGGCAACATCATACTTATCATACTTACATCCTACATACACGTCTCTCCTTATTCACATCAGCCCTATATGGGCGATTGAACATACTTCAGTTGCATGGCCTCCATGCGGCTGGGTCGTACGATTGGGCAATTATGCGAATGGGCATACAATCGTGCGAATGGACCTCCTATCGTACGAATGAACACTATACGAATGGGCTACTAGGCGACTAACCCTCAGTCGTTGTAAGGCCCCGCTCACCGGGCACCCTACTGTTGGTTCTTCATTGCACATACAACATACATGTAATACATGATCATAAAATACGCAGCGGAATTTATAAAATATACATTCTCATTTCATCATAAAAGCTTTTACATCATTGTCTTGGTTACAAAATACAAGCTTTTCCTTACATTGCTTAACTATACTATGATTGCTGCTGATGCATATTCCTCAGCAATCATAGGGTCATACAGCGACCTCTACCGAAAGAAAATAATAAAAAGAAAATATATCTCCCTTCATAAAGAAGATATTAAGTTCAAAATATATTTTTCTTCATAAAGAAGATTTCTTAAATAATCCTGTTTATCAGGATTATCAAGAAATCTTGCACTTGCATGCAACATGATGTGTTGCGCGCATTACGGGCCCACAACACATGATGTGGCAGCATAATCAAAAAGTGAATGCCATCCCAAAAGAGCTGAGTAGCCGCCTCGTGCTATCCTCAGCAACACTACCTGCCAACTAGAAACACATAAAAAGTCAGCGTTGCTGAGTGAGTTCTAGTTTTATAATAAAACATACTTTCATTCTTTATAACTATTCTTACATACATGTGCTCATACATCATACGTACACGTAGATAATATTAATATTATCTCATCATTCATTACTTACTATCATTCGTGTACACTTCATCATTCTCGTTACTTTCATACATACATACTTTTCATACTTTCGTACGTACTTTACTTTCATTCATACTTCATTACTTACGTTCGAACATTCATTACGTTCATTCATACTTTCGTTACTTTCGTTCGAACGTTCATTACATTCGGTGACATGTACGATACCCCCTTTCATCATACATACTACTGGTGCTGGACCTGTGGTGGTTAGCCACGAACGTTGTGCACAAATGCTGATCCAGTCACCTGGGGTAGGTACATGCACCACTTATCTTTTCACTTTACTTCTGGATCAATGCCATATGCTATACCCCGAACGTTGTGCACAAATGCGGGTGCTGGACCTGTGATGATCAATCACGAACGTTGTGCACTAATGCTGATCCAGTCAGTTAGGGCAAGCGGCAAGGATCCCATACATACTTCTGGTCAATCACAAAGACTGACCCCGATGTGCATCCTTCGGGGTAGCTAACCCGCACACCGTTGAGCTAACACCTGCCAGGGGTGTGCACCTCCTTTCATTTGCTTGCAAGCCTTACATACATTCATTCATTCATTCTTTAATGCATGCATTCGTTCATCATGTCCCTTCTTTACTTATCTTTCACTTTACGTTCTTAATACATTCTTTTCATTCTTTCATTCATTCACGTAAAGTTATTAAAAGATAAGACACATATACATAAGGAACATAAATACTTACATATCATCAGTATTCACCATCTATCATGGCAACATCATACTAACATACATACATCATACATACACTTCTACATTCACTCACATCAGCCCTGTTCGGGCGACTGAACTTATACCAGTCGCATGTCCTCCATGCGACTGGGCCATGGATTGGGCTACCATGCGAATGGGTACTCAAACGTGCGATTGAACCTCCTTCCGTACGACTAGACACTATACGACTGGGTTATATGCGACTAACTCTTAACCGTACGACTGAACTACTCTGCGATTGAACTTATGCGACCGAAACCCTCAGTCGCGTCACCTATCATGCGATTGAGGCTCAATCGGGCGTCTGAGCCTCAGTCGGGCGATTGGACATTAACTGTTCCTCATTTGGCCGAATGGCCCTTCAGTCGCATAACCCTAACTGGGCAGCGACTGGAGTTCTTCATACACTGCAGTCGCGAACCCCCGCACCCAAACTCGTCTTAAACCCATTTTTAGCCCAAATCGATCCTCCCTAGTCTCTGGGATTCATACTAGGACATCATACAAGCATATACAAGTCCTACTTCTTACTAAAAACACATTACTCATGATTTTACCCAAATGGGTCAAACTTTCACTATTTCAAAAATAGGGTTTATATGTGATTCCAGCCCCAAAATCGTTAGAAAACATGTAAATGAGGGGTCCTAGAACTCACATTAACAGGTAGAAGTTGATGAGCTTCAATTTGGCTAGTCTCACGACAAATCCGGAGCTCGGTCAGCACTTTCCCTCTCTTCTTCTCTGCTCTCTGTCGTTCTCTGCTCTCTCCCCGACTGAAAAATGGGAGGAGAGTGGAGCTGCTCCCCTTTTATACCCACAGCTCAGTCGCGTCTGGTCCAGGGGCGACTGGACCTTCAGTCGCATGAACACCATGCGATTGGACCCCAGTCGCATGTGTTCCATGCGGCTCGTCTTTCATTCGGGCGGTTGAACTCCAATCGTGCGGTTGAGATTCAATTGGCCGAATAGCCATGCGGTTGAACCTCCAGTCGCATAAATCACAGGTGACTGAGGCTCAGTCGCATAGCCTACCAAAAAGTCAAACTTCCGGGTGTTACAAGTCCACCCCCCTTATTTTAGGTTTCGTCCCCGAAACCTGTCATTCCTCGAACAATCGTGGGTAATGCTGCCTCACTTCTTCTTCAGTTTCCCACGTCGATTCGGATCCCTTCCTGTGCCGCCACTGTACACGCACAAGGGGAACCACTTTATTCCTCAACCTCTTCTCTTTGCGATCTATGATCGCCACTGGTTGCTCTACATAATTGAGCTTTTCGTCTACCTCGATATCATCCAGTGGAACGACCATGTCTTCGTCCGCCAGATACTTCCTCAGATGAGACACGTGGAAAGTCGGGTGGATTCCACTTAGTTCATCTGGCAGATCTAACCTATAGGCCACCTCTCCCACTCGAGAAATGATTTGGAAAGGGCCTATATATCGCGGGCTCAACTTACCCCGCTTCCGGAATCGAATGGTCGCCTTCCAAGGTGAGACCTTCAACATAACCCGGTCTCCCACCTGGAACTCAATCGGCCTGCGTCGTTTATCGGCATACGACTTTTGTCGGTCTTTGGCCGCCTTCATATAGGCTTTAATTCTTTCGAGCTTCTCAGTCGTAGCCTCTACCACTTCGACGCTTCCCAATTCTTTCTGACCAATTTCACCCCAACAGACGGGTGTCCTGCATCTTCTACCGTATAGCATTTCGTAAGGTGGCATGCCGATACTGGCATGATAACTGTTGTTGTATGAGAACTCAGCTAACGGCAGATGGTCATCCCAACTTCCCCCGAAGTCAATAACACATGCCCGAAGCATGTCTTCCAAGGTCTGAATGGTCCTTTCCGACTGACCATCGGTTTGAGGATGATAAGCCGTGCTAATATGCAATCTCGTCCCCATAGCATCGTGGAATTTCTTCCAGAATTTGGATGTAAACCGGGTGTCGCGATCAGACACAATCGACACCGGTACACCATGACGAGTCACGATCTCTTTGATGAAAAGATCGGCCAACCTCTCGGACGAATATGTTGCGCGCATCGGTAAGAAGTGAGCACTCTTCGTCAATCGATCCACAATCACCCAGATCGTATCATACCCTTTCGGGGTACGTGGCAGCTTTGTGATAAAATCCATGGTGATGTGTTCCCACTTCCATTCCGGTATGTCCAACGGCTGAATCTTTCCATACGGCTTCTGGTGCTCTGCCTTTACTTGCAAACAAGTGAGGCATTTACTCACATACTCCACCACATCACGTTTCATACCCGGCCACCAATAATCTTTCTTCATGTCTTGGTACATTTTGGTGGCGCCGGGATGAATGGAGTATCGGGACTTATGAGCTTCATCCAAAATCTTCATTCGCAGATCCCCAAGGCGAGGAATCCACATACGCCCAAACCAAGTTCTAACACCTGTTGCGTTCTCACCCAACTCCTCGACCAGACCTCTCATGCGTTCAGAGTTAAGATGTTCGTCTTTCAAAGCCTCATCTTGGAACTCTTTGACCTGGTTCATCACGTCGGAGGTCATGATTAGCTGGTACGCCTTCACTCGAATTGGCTCGGGCCTCTCTTTTCGGCTAAGGGCATCCGCCACCACGTTGGCTTTGCCCGGATGGTAATGGATCTCACAATCATAGTCCTTTATAAGCTCCAACCATCGCCGTTGCCTCATATTCAGATCTTTTTGCTCGAAGAAGTACTTCAAGCTTTTGTGGTCCGTGAAGATGGTGCACTTCGTCCCGTACAGATAGTGCTGCCAAATCTTCAACGCGAAAACCACAGCTGCTAGCTCCAAGTCATGAGTAGGGTAATTAACCTCATGAACTTTCAGCTGTCGGGATGCATAGGCTATCACCTTTCCTCTCTGCATTAATACACACCCTAACCCCGAGTAGGAGGCGTCAGAATAAACCACCAAATCTTCACTCCCCTCGGGTAACGCCAATACTGGAGCTTGGGTCAACCTCGTCTTCAGTTCTTCAAACGCCTTCTCTTGAGCTTGACCCCATACAAATCTCACATCCTTCCGGGTCAACTTTGTCAGTGGAGAAGCAATTTTGGAAAAGTCTTGGATGAACCTTCGGTAGTAACCCGCCAAACCCAAGAAACTACGGATCTCGGACGGCGTCTTCGGAGACTTCCATTGCATCACTGCTTCCACTTTCGCCGGATCGACCATAATCCCGTCCGGATTTACCACGTGACCCAAGAATTGGACTTCACGCAACCAGAATGCGCACTTGGAGAATTTAGCATACAACTTCTCCCTTCTCAACGTCTCCAGAACTTCGCGAATGTGACCGGCGTGCTCAGTCTCGTTCTTCGAGTAAATCAAGATGTCATCGATGAATACAATCACTGATTTATCCAACATCGGCCGGCACACTCTGTTCATCAGGTCCATAAAAGCAGCTGGCGCATTGGTCAACCCAAACGACATGACAAGGAACTCATAGTGACCATAGCGCGTATGAAAAGCTGTTTTAGGGATATCCTGCTCCTTCACCTTCAGTTGATGGTAGCCTGATCAAAGATCTATTCGTGAGAACCAACTCGCACCCTGAAGTTGATCAAACAAGTCGTCGATCCTCGGCAAGGGGTATCTGTTCTTTACTGTCAGCTTATTCAGCTCGCGGTAGTCGATGCACATCCTCATACTACCGTCCTTCTTCTTTACAAACAGGACCGGAGCACCCCAAGGTGAGATACTCGGTCTAATGAACCCCTTATCCAGCAGCTCTTGTAACTGCTCCATCAACTCTTTCATCTCCATCGGGGCCAATCGGTATGGTGCTTTGGCAACAGGTTGAGCGCCTGGTATTAGATCAATCTGGAATTCGATCTCTCTGTCAGGTGGCAATCCCGATAAGTCTTCCGGGAACACGTCTGGGAACTCACACACAACCGGAACATCAGATAGTTGTGGTGTTGGCTTTTCTACATCCTTTACATAACATAAATAGGCGTTACATCAACGCCTCATACATTTCCCCGCCACTGCCATTGAGATCACCTTCGGAATCGTAGTAACCCGATCCCCATAAACTGTCACTGGACTACCGTCAGGCGCTGTCAAACTGATCATCTTCTTGCGACACACAATGTTCGCCTCGAAATCTGCCAACCAATCCATTCCAAGCACCAAATCAAAACCACCTAACGTCATCGCAAAGGGTTTAACTGGGAATTTGTGACCCTCCAGTTCTACATCGCAACCCTCAATAACCTCTGAAATCCTGGTGGTTTTACCTATAGCAGTCTCTACATCAAACGGCACATCCACACGCCTACTACTAACGGGCAATTTGGCACAAAAAGCAGCAGAAATAAAACTCCTACTGGCACCCGAATCGAATAATACAGAGGCTAAAGTTTGGTTCACCAGAAACGTACCGGACACTACATCAGGGTCCGTCCTAGCCTCTTCCTGCGTCATCGTGAATGCTCTGGCGCTTGCTCTCGACCCTTCGCCCACTGCCTTCTTCACACCGGAACCCTCAGATCTCGGCTTCTTGCAATCTTTGTTCATATGAGCACTTTCCCCGCAGTTAAAGCACTTCAAGCCCTTACATTCTTTCGCCATATGACTGGGCTTTCCACACTTAAAACATACATTCAGCCCCCATCTGCACTTACCACCGTGCTCTCGCCCACACTTCCCACACTTTCTCGATCCTGCACTTGTCACGACCACACGGCGTTCATCAACCCGTGCCTTTTTACTACTTGTCGAAGTATCACCCCGACCAAACCTCTTTCCCTACCACTTCCTCTCATCACTTCCCTTCTTACTGCCCTCAGATTTCACCATCGCAGCCCGTTCATTGTACAACCTCCCAGCTAAATCCACCGCCGACCTGAAAGTAGTTGGTCGGGCAGAAATCAAATGCCAACGAATTTCAGCTGGCAACCCTTGAATATACCGGTTAATCTTGCGAGACACCGGCGTCACTTGCTCTGGAACCAACCGTGCCATGTCGTTGAACTTGGTGGTGTATTGTTGGTGGGTCATCGTTCCCCCCTCCAACTGCAGGAACTCTCTCTCAACTCTGTCCATCTCTCGACGAGGACTAAACTCCTCGATCACCATTCTCTTCAACTCAGACCACTTCATTTTTCCAATGGCCCTGCTACCCTCGGCCTGGACAATATTGTCCCACCAGCACAATGCCGTCCCCGTAAATGAGTGGGTAGCAAACTTTACCTTTTTATCCTCCTGGCAGTCACTGATATCAAGGACCGCCTCCATCTCTCTCACCCATTGATGAGCATCAACAGCCGTACCTGAACCATCAAAAGTCGGAGGCTTGCATCTCATAAATTTCCCGTAATCACAACCCCGGGCTGTCTCCCGTACCTGTTCTTCCTCTTCTTCCTCTTCATCATCGGACAATACTGTTTCTGCCCCTGTCTGTTGCTGTCTACCGGAGGACCGATTCCTCCCCCGTCTCTCATCTTCACGTACTGCCTTAATCACTTCGGTTACTACAGACGACAAGATCGTCTGCATAACCTGATGTACCTCCTCGACAACTGCCTCTTTCACCGAGGCCCTAAAATCATCACTCTCATCCATTCCCCCCGAGGGAGTAGTATTAGGTTCTTCAGGAACCTTCTGCTCTTGTCTAGTCTTTCTTCTTGTGGCTCGTGGTTCCACACCACTTCCGCCACCGCCTCCACCAAGTGGGGCTTCAGATGATCTACCACCGACCATCTTCTATCACACTGAAAGATTAAAACACCAACACGGTCATTCAAGGAAATAGCTCAGTTTATGTTAAGTACAGTAAGTCCCTAATTACAATGGCCAGTTGTGATTAGCCACTTACTCTACTCTTCGTACCCCGAGCATCACCTATCCTGACTACATTAGTATCTCAGTCTAACAGTACACATAAACACATAACATGCGCACGTAACACAGGTTAATCTTTAAGAAAATACCTGATGGCACGCGACTACTCAGATGGCATTCTCTTCCTTTCTGTCCCATTCTCAGTTTAAGTTTAGGATTATTATGAAAATTTACCCATTTTACTTAAATTTTTGCTCTGATACCAACTTGTAAGGCCCCGCTCACCGGGCACCCTACTGTTGGTTCTTCATTGCACATACAACATACATATAATACATGATCATAAAATACGCAGCGGAATTTATAAAATATACATTCTCATTTCATCATAAAAGCTTTTATATCATTGTCTTGGTTACAAAATACAAGCTTTTCCTTACATTGCTTAACTATACTATGATTGCTGCTGATGCATCTTCCTCAGCAATCATAGGGTCATACAGCGACCTCTACCGAAAGAAAATAATAAAAAGAAAATATATCTCCCTTCATAAAGAAGATATTAAGTTCAAAAATATATTTTTCTTCATAAAGAAGATTTCTTAAATAATCATGTTTATCAGGATTATCAAGAAATCTTGCACTTGCATGCAACATGATGTGTTGCGCGCATTACGGGCCCACAACACATGATGTGGCAGCATAATCAAAAAGTGAATGCCATCCCAAAAGAGCTGAGTAGCCGCCTCGTGCCGTCCTCAGCAACACTACCTGCCAACTGGAAACACATAAAAAGTCAGCGTTGCTGAGTGAGTTCTAGTTTTATAATAAAACATACTTTCATTCTTTATAACTATTCTTACATACATGTGCTCATACATCATACGTACACGTAGATAATATTAATATTATCTCATCATTCATTACTTACTTTCATTCGTGTACACTTCATCATTCTCGTTTACTTTCATACATACATACTTTTCATACTTTCGTACGTACTTTACTTTCATTCATACTTCATTACTTACGTTCGAACATTCATTACGTTCATTCATACTTTCATTACTTTCGTTCGAACGTTCATTACATTCGGTGACATGTACGATACCCCCTTTCATCATACATACTACTGGTGCTGGACCTGTGGTGGTTAGCCACGAACGTTGTGCACAAATGCTGATCCAGTCACCTGGGGTAGGTACATGCACCACTTATCTTTTCACTTTACTTCTGGATCAATGCCATATGCTATACCCCGAACGTTGTGCACAAATGCGGGTGCTGGACCTGTGATGATCAATCACGAACGTTGTGCACTAATGCTGATCCAGTCAGCTAGGGCAAGCGGCAAGGATCCCATACATACTTCTGGTCAATCACAAAGACTGACCCCGATGTGCATCCTTCGGGGTAGCTAACCCGCACACCGTTGAGCTAACACCTGCCAGGGGTGTGCACCTCCTTTCATTTGCTTGCAAGCCTTACTTATATTCATTCCTTCATTCTTTAATGCATGCATTCGTTCATCATGTCCCTTCTTTACTTATCTTTCACTTTACGTTCTTAATACATTCTTTTCATTCTTTCATTCATTCACGTAAAGTTATTAAAAGATAAGACACATATACATAAGGAACATAAATACTTACATATCATCAGTATTCACCATCTATCATGGCAACATCATACTAACATACATACATCATACATACACTTCTACATTCACTCACATCAGCCCTGTTCGGGCGACTGAACTTATACCAGTCGCATGTCCTCCATGCGACTGGGCCATGCGATTGGGCTATCATGCGAATGCGTACTCAAATGTGCGATTGAACCTCCTTCCGTATGACTAGACACTATACGACTGGGTTATATGCGACTAACTCTTAACCGTACGACTGAACTACTTTGCGATTGAACTTATGCGACCGAAACCCTCAGTCGCGTCACCTATCGTGCAATTGAGGCTCAATCGGACGTCTGAGCCTCAGTCGGGCGATTGGACATTAACTGTTCCTCATTCGGCCGAATGGCCCTTCAGTCGCATAACCCTAACTGGGCAGCGACTGGAGTTCTTCATACACTGCAGTCGCGAACCCCCGCACCCAAACTCGTCTTAAACCCATTTTTAGCCCAAATCGACCCTCCCTAGTCTCAGGGATTCATACTAGGACATCATACAAGCATATACAAGTCCTACTTCTTACTAAAAACACATTACTCATGATTTTACCCAAATGGGTCAAACTTTCACTATTTCAAAAATAGGGTTTATATGTGATTCCAGCCCCAAAATCGTTAGAAAACATGTAAATGAGGGGTCCTAGAACTCACATTAACGGGTAGAAGTTGATGAGCTTCGATTTGGCTAGTCTCACGACAAATCCGGAGCTCGGTCAGCAATTTCCCTCTCTTCTTCTCTGCTCTCTGTCGTTCTCTGCTCTCTCCCCGACTGAAAATGGGAGGAGAGTGGAGCTGCTCCCCTTTTATACCCACAGCTCAGTCGCGTCTGGTCCAGGGGCGACTGGACCTTCAGTCGCATGAACACCATGCGATTGGACCCCAGTCGCATGTGTTCCATGCGGCTCGTCTTTCATTCGGGCGGTTGAACTCCAATCGTGCGGTTGAGATTCAATCGGCCGAATAGCCATGCGGTTGAACCTCCAGTCGCATAAATCACAGGCGACTGAGGCTCAGTCGCATAGCCTACCAAAAAGTCAAACTTCCGGGTGTTACAGTCGTGCGACTGAACTACTATGCGAATGGACATATGCGACAGAATCCCTCAATCGCATGGCCTGTCGTACGACTGAGCCCCAGTCATGCGTCTGAGCCTCAATCGTACGATTGAACATCAGTCTTTCCTCAGTCGTGTGACTGGCCCTTCAGTTGCCTAGCCCTAACTGGGCTGCGACTAAAGTTCATCACGAACAGTAGCCGCGACATACGGCTGTAAAACCCTACTAAATCCGATTGAAGCCCACATTAACCCTCCCAAACCTTAGGGATTCATACTAGGACATCATACAAGCATATACAAGTCCTAATTCGTGCTTTAAACATGCTAAACATGATTTCACCCAAATGGGTTAAACATACACTTTACAAAAATAGGGTTTATATGTGATCCAGCCCCAAAATCGTATGAAAACATGAAAATGTGGGGTTCTAGAACTCACGTTATCAAGGAGAAGATGAAGAGCTTCGTTTGGACTAGTCACTCGGCAAATCTTGAGTCCGGATCACCACTTTCTCTCTTTCTTTCTCTCTTTCTCTGTTCTCTCGCTCTCTGCTCTTTCTTCCCGACTGAATAAGTGTGGGGAAGAAGAGGGCTGCCTCTCCTTTATAGCTACAGCTCAGTCGCCCGAGGTCCAGGCGACTGGACTTTCAGTCGCATGAACACCATGCGACTGGACCTTCAGTCGCATGAGTTCCATGCGCTTGATCCTTCAATAACCCGAGCATCATGCGATTGAACCTCCAGTCGTATGAATTCCATGCGAATGAGACACAGTCGCATATCACTCCAAAGAGTTAAATTTCCGGGCATTACAAGTCCACCCCCCTTATTTAGGTTTCGTCCCCGAAACCTGTTATTCCTCGAACAATCATGGGTAATGCTGCCTCATTTCTTCTTCAGTTTCCCATGTTGATTCGGATCCCTTCCTGTGCCACCACTGTACACGCACAAGAGGAACCACTTTATTTCTTAACCTCTTCTCCTTACGATCGATGATCGCCACTGGTTGCTCTACATAGTTGAGCCGTTCGTCTACCTCGATGTCCCCCAGTGGAACGATCATATCTTCGTCCGCCAAACACTTCCTTAGATGAGATACGTGGAAGGTCGGGTGAATTCCACTTAGCTCATCTGGTAGATCCAACCTATAGGCCACCTCTCCTACTCGAGCAACGATTCGGAAAGGGCCTATATACCTCGGGCTCAACTTGCCCCTCTTTCGGAACCGAATGACACCCTTCTAAGGTGAGACCTTCAACATAACCCGATCTCCCACCTGGAACTCAATCGGCCTGCATCGTTTGTCAGCATACGACTTTTGTCTGTCTTTGGCTGCCTTCATGTAGGCCTTGATCCTTTCAAGCTTTTCAGTCGTAGCCTCAATCACTTCGATGCTCCCCAATTCCTTTTGACCAATATCACCCCAACAAACGGGTGTCCTGCATCTCCTGTCGTATAGCATCTCATAGGGTGGCATGCCAATACTAGCATGATAGCTGTTATTGTATGAGAATTCAGCTAACAACAAGTGGTCATCCCAACTTCCCCCGAAGTCAATAACACATGCCCGGAGCATGTCCTCTAAGGTCTGAATGGTCCTTTCCGACTGACCATCAGTTTGATGATAGGCAGTGCTAATATGTAATCTCGTCCCCATAGCATCGTGGAATTTCTTCCAGAATTTGGATATGAACCGGGTGTCTCGATCTGACACAATCGACACCAGTACACCATGACGAGTCACAATCTCTTTGATGAAAAGATCGGCTAACCTCTCGGATGAATAGGTCTCGCGCACCGGTAGGAAGTGAGCGCGCTTCGTCAGACGGTCCACAATCACCCATATAGTATCGTACCCTTTCGGGGTACGCAGCAGCTTCGTGATGAAATCCATGGTGATGTGCCCCCACTTCCATTCCGGTATATCCAAGGGTTGAATCTTTCCATACGGCTTCTGGTGCTCAGCCTTCACTTGCTTACAAGTAAGGCATTTACTCATATACTCCACCACATCGCGTTTCATACCCGGCCACCAATAATCTTTCTTCATGTCTTGGTACATCTTGGTAGCACCGGGATGAATGGAGTATCGAGTTTTATGGGCTTCGTCCATAATCTTCATACGTAGATCCCCAAATCGAGGAATCCACATCCGCCCAAATCGAGTCTTGACACCAAATGTGTATTCACCCAGTTCCGTGACCAGACCTCTCATTCGTTCTGAGTTAAGATGATCTTCTTTCAGTGCCTCATCTTAAAACTCTTTGACTTGCTTCATCACATCCGAGGTCATAATCAGTTGGTATGCCTTCACCCGTATTGGTTTGGGCCTCTCCTTTCGGCTAAGGGCATCAGCCACCACGTTGGCTTTGCCCGGATGGTAGTGGATCTCACAATCATAGTCTTTTATCAGTTCCAACCATTGTCGCTGTCTCATATTTAAATCCTTCTGTTCAAAGAAATACTTCAAGCTTTTGTGGTACGTAAAAATGGTGCACTTCGTCCCGTACAGATAGTGCCTCCAAATCTTTAATGCGAAGACCACAGCTGCAACTCCAAATCATGAGTAGGGTAGTTAACCTCATGAACTTTCAACTGTCGGGATGCATAGGCTATAACCTTTCCCCTCTGCATTAACACGCACCCCAATCCCGAGTATGAAGCATCAGAATAAACCACCAGATCTTCGCTTCCATCGGGTAATGCCAATACAGGAGCTTGGGTCAACCTCGTCTTTAATTCTTCAAACGCCTTCTCTTGAGCTTGACCCCATACAAACTTCACATCTTTCTGGGTCAACTTGGTCAGTGGAGAAGCAATCTTGGAGAAGTCTTGAATGAATCTTCTGTAGTAGCCCGCCAAACCCAAGAAACTACGGATCTCGGATGGCGTCTTTGGAGACTTCCATTGCATTACTGCTTCCACCTTTGCCGGATCGACCATAATCCCCTCCGGATTAACCACGTGACCCAAGAACTGAACTTCACGCAACCAAAATACGCACTTGGAGAACTTGGCGTACAATTTCTCCCTTCTCAACGTCTCTAGTACTTCTTGAATGTGACCGGCATGCTCCGTTTCGCTCCTTGAATAAATCAGGATGTCGTCAATAAATACAATCACTGATTTATCCAACATCGGCTGACACACTCGGTTCATCAAATCCATAAAATCAGCTGGCGCATTGGTCAAACCAAAAGACATGACAAGGAATTCGTAATGACCTTAGCGCGTGCGAAAAGCTGTTTTAGGGACATCCTGCTCTTTCACTTTCAGTTGATGGTAGCCCGATCGAAGATCTATCCTTGAAAACCAACTGGCACCCTGAAGTTGATCAAACAAGTCATCGATCCTCGGCAAGGGGTATCTGTTCTTCACGGTCAACTTATTTAGCTCGCGGTAGTCGATGCACATCCTCATACTACCATCTTTCTTCCTTACGAACAGGACCGGAGCACCCCAAGGTGAGATACTCGGCCTAATAAACCCCTTATCCAAAAACTCTTGCAACGGCTCCATCAACTCTTTCATTTTCGTTGGAGCCAATCGATACGGTGTTTTGGCAACAGGTTTGGCGCCCGGTATCAGATCAATCTGGAACTCGATATCTCAGTCAGGTGGCACCCCCGATAAGTCTTCAGGAAACACATCTGGAAAATCACACACCACCGGAACATCGGATAGTTGTGGAGTTGGCGTTTCTACATCCTTTATATAACATAAGAAGGCGCTACATCCACGCCTCATACATTTACCGCCATCGAGATCACCTTCGGAATTGTTGTGACCCGATCCCCATAAACAGTCACCGAACTTCCGTCAGGCGCTATCAAACAAATCATCTTCCTTCGACACACTATATTCGCCTCAAAGTCCGCCAACCAATCCATCCCAAGCACCAAATCAAAACCACCCAAAGTCATCGCAAACGTTCTAACCGGAAATTTGTGGCCCTCTAATTCTACATCACAACCCTCTATCACCTCGAAATCTTAGTAGATTTACCTATAGCAGTCTCTACATCAAACGGTACATCCACACGTCTACTACTAACAGGCAATTTGGCACAGAACACAGCAGAAATAAAACTCTTACTGGCACCCGAATCAAATAATACAGAGGCTAAAGTTTGGTTCACCAGAAACGTACCAGACACTACATCAGGGTCCGTCCTAGCCTCCTCCTGCATCATCGTGAATGCCCTGGCGCTTGCCTTCGACCCTTCATTCCCTGTCTTCTTCACACCGGAACCTTCAGACCTCGGTTTCTTGCAATCTTTATTCATATGGCCACTTTCCCCATAATTAAAACACCTCATGCCCTTACACTCTCTAGCCATGTGACCAGGCTTTCCATATCTAAAACAAACATTCAGCCCCAGTCGGCACTCCCCACTATGCTCCTTTCCACACTTTCCACATCTCATCAGTCCCGTACCCGGTGTGGCCACACGACGATCATCCACCCGGGCCTTCTTATTGCTCGTCGAAGCATCACCCCGACTAAACCTCTTCCGTTCCAATTCCTGTCACCACCCTTCCGATTACCATCAGCCACCACCACCACTGCTCGTTCATCATACAGTCTCCCCGCCAAGTCCACCGCCGACCTAAAGGTGGTTGGTCGGGCGGCGATCATATGCGTGCGAATATCCGCTGGCAAACCCTGTATATACCTCTTGATCTTTCGTGATAGAGGTGTCACCTGGTCCGGCACCAGACATGCCATTTCGTTGAATTTCATGGTGTACTGTTGGTGGGTCATCGTTCCCGCCTCTAGCTACAGGAACTCTCTCTCAACTTTATCCATTTCTCGATGAGGACAGAACTCCTCGATCACCAACCTCTTCAATTCAGACCACTTCATCTTCCCAATGGCCCGGCTATCCTCGGCTTGGACCAGGTTATCCCACCAGCATAAAGCCGAATCCATGAAAGAGTGGGTAGCGAACTTCGTCTTTTGGTCCTCTCGGCACTCACTGATATCGAGGACACCCTCCATTTCTCTCACCCATCGATGAGCAGCAGCAGCAGTACCATTACCGTCAAAAATAGGGGGCTTGCACCTCATAAACGCCCCATAGTTACAGCCTCATACTGGTTCATGCACCGGCTCCTCCTCTTCCTCTTCTTCATCAGAAAGAACCGTTCCTGGTCCTGATTGCTCCTGTCTTCCTGAGGACCTGTT
Source organism: Flaveria linearis (assembly GCA_024085815.1). Lineage (NCBI taxonomy): Eukaryota > Viridiplantae > Streptophyta > Magnoliopsida > Asterales > Asteraceae > Flaveria > Flaveria linearis. The sequence continues at coordinate 50,293,743 of CM044004.1, read as the reverse complement.
CCTCTCTTTTCTTTCACCATCCCTAACAGCCTTAATCACTTCGGTCACCACAGATGGTAAGATCGTCTGCATGACCTGATGTACCTCTTCAACCACTGCCTCTTTTACCGAGACTCTCAAGTTGGCGCTCTCGTCTACTCCCTCCTGGTGAGGGGTCTTGGTTTCCTCATGAACCACTTTCTCTACCCTAGGTCTTCCTCTTGTGGCTCGCGGTTCAGCACCACGTCCGCCACCACCTCCACCCCGGGAAGCTTTAGAAGATCTACCCCCAGCCATTCTCTATCACACTGAAAGATTCAAACACCAACACGGTCATTCAAGGGAATAGCTCAGTTTATGTCAAGTATAGTAAGTCCCTAATTACAGTGGCCAGTTGTGATTAGCCACTTACTTTACTCTTCGTACCCCGAGCATTACCTGTCCTGACTACGTTAGCATCTAACTCTAACAGTAACACATACATCACATAACATGTGCACGTAATACTGGTTAACTTTAAGAAAATACCTGATGGCACGCAACTACTCAGATGGCACTCCTTCCCTTTCTGTCCCATTTTCAGTTTAAGTTTTGGTTTATTTGAAAAATTACCCATTTCACTTAAACTTTGGCTCTGATACCAACTTGTAAGGCCCCGTTCCCGGGCACCTCACCGTTGGTCATTCGACGCATATATTTAAATAAAACATTGCAGCGGAAACATTCAAAAGATACATTTCATTTCATCATAAAAGCTTGTACGAAATTTTCATCATTGCTAATTACAAAATTGTTATAAACAGTGACCTCTAGTAAAGAAATATTAAAATTTTCATCATAAAGAAGATTCCCTTAAGTAATCCCGTTTATCGGGATCCGCAAGGAACACTTGACACTTGCATGCAACATAAGTTGTTGCATGCATTATGCGCCCGCATCCCATTGCGTGGCAGCATTATCAAAAGGAGAATGCCATCCCAAAAGAGCTGAGTAGCCGCCTCGTGCCATCCCCAGTGTCACACCCCGGGCCCAGAGAGGCGGGACGTCACGATTAGTAAACAACAACCAAAATGCAGCGGAAACTAGATGGTTTAATACATTACAACTTTCAACATTTACATCAGAGTATTGGCTCTGTTTCAATTCATAAGGTTCCTAAATCTACAGTCTATAGGTGTTATGATCAATCTTTTGGTAAAAGTTTCTTGATGCTTCAGTAACTAAAGCTTCTAGGCTCGACTTTTGTCTTCAACACCTACCCTTACTTCTTGCCTCGGATTTAGGTATCTTCTATAGCTCAACTATTCTCCCTAGCTGTACCTGAAGACATGCTTAAAAAGAAAATTGTGTCAACATAAAGTTGGTGAGTTCAAGTGGTTCAAGTTTCAAAACAATAAAGGAACTCTTAGAGTCCACAACTGAAGGTTTTAGAATCAAGTGTGATAGTTTCTGAAAATCTTATTTGATGTTTAAAACATCATTTTTAGTATCAGTCATTGTGGGGTATCACAATCAACCCTGCACTTGGTCCCCGGTTGGCCTCTTCTAAACTTGTGTTTAACCGGATATTCCTGTAGGAAAGGACCAAGCCTCAGAATAGTGAACCATTCCTGCTAGGATGGTTCACCATAGTATCTTACTCAAAACCTGTTACATGCCACAAGCGACCCCTTAGGATCTCAGTGGGGTACCTCCCTGTGGCAGGAGCCACTGTGCGTGGGGGATTCCCCAATAGATCTATTCACGTATGAACAAGCGGTTCATAAAAGAATTAATGATTATGACTAAAGTATCAGCACGTATCCAAAAAGTGCCACATACAAGCATCAAGTAAGCATAATCGTAGTTCATAAAACAAAAGATCATGCCAAACAGTAAACAGTATCACACATAAGAGTTTCAGTTTAAAGGAGCATGCTTCATCCCCAAAACAAAAGTAAAAAGGGGGAACACGAGAACTCACCTGGTGTACTTATATAATTTCAGAGCTCGATAGAGAAAAGTGATGACCATCAACAAAGCAATCCTAACTAGAACATATAAGATTCACGTTTAGAATTAGCATGACGTTATTACATGCGTGCGGTTGAGCTCTTTAGTTAAATTTAATTTGGTGATTAGTATCCTTAATATAGCTTAGCTTCTTGTGTATTCGTTAATTGTCATGAATTAACTTGTGTACACTAGGTTAATTAATTCATTTAATCAAAACTTGAGTCTTAGCATGAAAAATGTAGAAAAATCAATTGATGTCATGGATTCCAAATCTTTATAAATAACTCGCATTAACAATGTAGGTAATATATAATGTTTCAAACGATGTTTATAATGCTCGTGTTTATATCGTATTTGTTAACTTGATTGACGATAATTTGTATAAAAGAGTGTTACAATTAATATTTATGTCAATAACAATGAGATGACCGACAATTAGTAACAACACGATGATGGATCATTAGGGCATTTTGGGTCTTTTATCTTAGATGAAACTTGTAGATACCGGTTAACCTAAATATCTATTGCATATATATATACATATATACAATTGCACAATCGTGTTTACATGTATTTTATATCTCTAAGTCTTGTAACGATTTAACGTGACATGAAATCAACTTATTTGTTTAATCAATGGCATGTTATACCCATTTCCCAACCATGTAATATTTCACACATGTTATCTAGGTTGATTTGTAATAAAGTATCATTGCTAATTAAATCTCGAGTCCAAACCATCTATTTAACTCAAATAATTATAACAAGTGACGTTCCTCTTTCGTTTATAGTTCACGTATTTTATAATTTATGCCTTTAATTATTTAGAGCTCAAATAACACGTATGCAAATTATAATTAAATCTCAAATGCGTTGCGCGTGCGATTTTTACCTTCCACTCGGTTATAAACCCTAACCCACTCGAATTGCTCTTGATCTAATCGTGTTCGCGTTCCGTTGTCCGCTCGTTGACCAGGTTTGACCAGCTTTGACCGATGTTTTACCTAACCAAAACGTACCAAAATTATATACAAACACTAGTATATTGTTATCTAATGCCCAAATGCAACCATAATCTCAACATACGTTACCAAACACCTCGGTTGTGTCCCTTACCATCACCATCCACCATATGCAGCCACTGTTCACCATGGATCGCCACTAACCGCCGCCGGCAGCCTCTTGGTTGGCCGGAATCCTTGCCGAAATCAACCCATCGTAACCAAATCCTATGGATCTCGTTTAGAACCTAACATGCAACCTCAAGAACAACGTCGAACGGCTCTACTTTACCTCAAACAGCAGCATCCACTACAAATCACCATCAATCCCCACCTACAACAACCATCACAACCATGATTTTCACAATCAACCTAACCAACTTTCAGGCCATTGTCACAGCAGCCAAACTCACCACCAAACTTGATAACTCACCCAAGAATCACATTCACAACCATCTTCACCATCACCATTATATCGACAACCACGGTCAACCATACCACCACGGGCAGCCACTGAAACCGACACCATCAACCTCGCCTTGCCTCACCCTTGCAACCAACATCAACATCACAGCCGTACCATGGCTGCCTTTACCACAGCCGACACCCCCATCCCGACAGCCTACAAAAACTGCCATTGTGACAGCCTAACGACCACCACAACTATCCTCACCTGTCATCACCACTGATTTTTACCATCACCACCACCTGCGACCTAACATCCCCCGTAAACCACCATCAGCCCCACTATAGCTGAGAGTTGTGGTGGTCTTCGACCACCTTCACCTCGAATAGTAACAATCACCACGAACCACCATCACAACCCTACCACCAACGCGACCACCACGGCCAATAACACCCAACAGTTACGTCGGCCCCCTGTTCGCGACCCCTTTCATCCCCCGCGGCGGACACAACCGACATGCAACCATCATCGGGCCTCTTTGGTCGAGAGCCGCGAGGTCACAGGGCGCCTATCACCGTGGCCCGTCTCCGGGAACCCTCGATTAGTCACCACCAATCCTAACTCGACCTGCAACCGCCCCCTTTTCCTTCGATTCCCATCGCCTCGTTGAGTTTTAGGGGAAATTGAAGCCTCCATCGCTTTCGGTTGGATGAGAGGAGTCGAGAAGGGGAAGGAGGCTCGCCGGAGACCCGCGCGGGTGGCCGGGATCGGCCGGAAATCTTCGTCGGAGGAGGAGAGGGGCTGCGACAGCTCTCCCTCTCTCTCAGTTTCTTTTTTTTGTTTTGAAACCCTAAAATGCAAGAATGTTTGTTTATATACTAGGGTTAAGGAAACGGGTTCGTAACCAGTTCGCACACGCTCGATTAAATTGCACGTAACGTTAAAAATTCGTTTCTCGTTAATTTCCATTATACAAAACGTTATGAGTGTTCCGAGATTATGTATTTAAAACATGCCGGTTAATCAAACGAGTTTGTGAGTTATCGCGTACTTAACACGGTTAACTGTTTTTATGTGTTTTTATCGAATTATTAATTGTCATTTTGGTATCAATTGTATGCAATTAAGTATTAAAACGATATTTTGTTCGTTAACTTCCCATGTCAGTCACGTTAAAACCTTATCTGACGAATTCTTGGGTTTGACCTGATCGTAACCCGGTTCGCGTCACGGTCGCATTTCGAAACGCAGTTATTCCGGACAACGTACCACTTATCAAATTTAGTATGTTTTGATAATAAACAATGATTAGATAAATATTTTTGGAGTTACGAGGTTCGGTTGACGTATCAGATATCAGTAAATGCCGGTGAAAACCGGTATTCGCGTTTCAGTTACGAAATTCTGTTGTTTATGCATGATTGATGAAAAATCTTTTACAGAGTCTTATTTATGGTATTAGTTGAGATTAACAATGATTTAGATTGGATGAAAAGCCCTTATAAGAATTCCTGATGGAATTCAGACGTAGTACGCGGTATGGGTTCTGAAATCTGTTTTTAGTTTGGATCTTTCCATAGTTATTTCAAATCACCTAATATTTCATTTTTTCATGGTTTCTTGTTTAATTAGTTCCTAAACGTGTATTTGGGCCTTAAATGAGCCTTTTTATAAGTTCGGGCCTTTTTATAAGTTCGGGCCCTTATTGGGCTTATTGGGCCTAAAAAGGCTAGTTTCATTTTCTGAGTTTTCTTTGATAAGCCTAACTCAATTCAGACTTTTATTGAGTTTTATAACATTTATAGGTTTTCAATTGGGTCATATTTCAGAGGTGTTACATTCTCCCCTCCTTTTAGAAATTTCGCCCTCGAAACTTTATCATCGTTAATATTTGTTTCCAAGTGTGATACACTCATGGTATGAATCTTGAGGATTTAGAGTTATTTAGTTGAGCATTCTAGGACAAATGTTGATGATTAGGTGTCAAATAATCAGGTTTGATTTGGATTGGAGTAACTATCCGAATGTTAGAATCATGCTTGACAGGATCAGTGAGTCAAATTATGAAAAGGTTTTTGGCTTTACAATCAGACCATTTAACAACCGTACAGAATTAACAAGAAGAGACTCTTCACTATGGTTCAATACACCGACCTACAAAATAGATCTAGCAGGAAGACGATTCCCAAAATCCCGACGGTGTTACCGTCCTCACTGAGAATCTTAAGAACGGTTGAAAAGAAGAGGATATTAGCGTGAATGCCATTAATTAGACAGGATAGTCGTGATACAATAGATTAAAGGTTTCAAATCAGGAAGGATCTGGGTTTTCCTAACAAGTACAGACGAATATCTAGGCATCGCACGACCATTTCTATGAAGCTAAGTCTAAGAAGTTTTCACGATTTCTAAGAATAGAGAGATTAGCTCATGCACAAAGGTCTTCAGCTTTCAAATCTTACTTTTTAGTTCTCAACTTCCTTCCGAAAAATTTCTTCGATCTCTTCCTTCTATGATTTCGTCTTAAGGGGCTAAGTCCTTTCTTCCACTACGTGCTTCTTTTAGTATGCACCCTTTTCTAGAACGGTTCTGTATATCAGAACCTCAGCCTTCGAGTAGATCTGTTCATCTTATCTGATGCATGACAAGAGTTTCCCCGAAATAGGATGTGCTATATATACATATTCACGTGAACTGATGCTGGTAGAATCACAAGTTCAAGAAATGATACGGTGTAGTTAAGAAAGGAAAGCCTAACTGTAGGCTATCTGCATTCGTCGACGAGGGTAAGCAGATACAAATGCGGTCAATACTTGTTCTCTCGCACTTGGTAATGCGGATGTCTTAGGACAATGCGGATGTTGGTCTCCTATTCGCACTTGCCAACGCGGTTGACATTACCCATTGTCGATCACCCTATTGTGCTCGGTCTAGTATTCTGATGTGTAGTTGGTAGTGTCGCATCGATAATGTATCCAGGTGCATCCTTTTATTTTACGGAAGTTTCCAGTTCATGTTTAATGTAGCTCTCCATATATTTTCTCGGCTTCAATCGGGCGACTAGAAAATTGTCTTATACTGTTGCATCAACACACATCTGAAACTTTCTTATTCGCGCCCAAACGAATTCCGCTTTTCTCCAAGGATAACGATGCCAGTCGTGTAGTTACACAAATCAAGTTTTGGTTAATCCTTTTACAACTTTCTCCTAACCCTAAGCATTGACGCATCTCAATGTGGTTTTTACTTCTTCCCGAAATTTTATAGCTTCAACTATAGCGATTTGTCTCGAATTTCATATTTAGTAGTAGTAGCAAAATGACAGACATGTCTAATTATGTCCTATAGATCCTATCCATGAGACTCCTAATTACATGAGATGTGTAGGTCCTCCAACACGGGCTTGACCACAACCTTCGTACTTGCCATATCTGGTTTCAACTGTTATTTGTGTAATGTCGTTTTCCTTATAAACACGACTGATAACAGTTAAGATGTAGGTAGCATCTTGAAATTGATTAGTAGGTTAACATCTCTAGGAAGACGATATCACTTATCCTTGGTGACTTCATTTAACTTTTAATAGTCCATCCATAACTGGAGCATTCTATTTTCCTTCCGCAAAGAGCATTAAGTTTCTTCAAGACGACATACTAGGTCTTATGAACTGTTTATCTAGCAGCTATCGAATCTGCTTCCCTTCCACCACCTCCTTAATATAAGCTTCAAGTCCAGTACCTCCATTTATATATTTTACTTCTATTCTCCGACTCAATTTCCTTAAGAGCAACCTCAACTGTTGTCTTAAGCTACAGAATTGCTGCAAACGTTTCCACAAATTCCTTCATAGTGCTTCCTAATTAAGGTCAACCTTTTAGATGACCTCTTCCTCAGTCCATATTCTCCAAGGTAATTGTGCCCTATAGGGGGTCTATTCGTGAAGCAAGTAGCTCTGTTTAGATTCCAATCCTTTATGATCATAACGATTATTCCAACGAGATATGGGAGTAAGACTTTTTGCTCGAATTTTCGACGGTACGGAGCGTTCTAGGGTAAGGTATTAGAGAATCAATTTAGGAGAGGTTTGAAAATTTAGAGAGGAATAACACCAACGCTTACTATCGGGGTGATTATGCAGACTTTCTTTGTCTACAATCTGCTGCATGTTTATCACTTCGTTGTAGTTGGATCTCAAGTGTTTTAACACATGAGATTTCTTGTAGCTGATCTTCTATGCTTCTTAATACATCTTTTGAGCAATACCATCCTTTAAGTTCGACCATGAGTTCTTCCCATGAATTCTTCATTATTATCGACCGTATTGATTCGAACAAGTTTAGGACTTTATCTAGGTGCTCGCTAGTACATGAAGATTAACTACCACTCTGATAACTTATCGTATAATTCGAGATCGTATTCTACTTCAAATCTTCGCCCTCGAATCACGAACTTATCACTCAGGTAGTAGAGGTCTCCAAGTAGAGATATCTTACAAGGTTTTAAAGTTTTCCACATCGGCTATCACGCATTTCCAAAGATGAGGGTTGTGCTATAGGGCTTAAGGTGAGTAGCACTACTCGTTAAGAGAATAAATCAGGAACAGAGGGTGAGTGGAAAAAAATCAGGGATCCACTGAAGTTGTACATTCATATTTTTGTTTTGGAATCTTGAAGGTTAGTTTTTCTCGGCAGATATCCCTGGCATTGAGCATTTATCTTCGGAGAATCTGAATTTTTAGAACGAGGTTTCATTTCCTATATATTCTGGCGTTCAAAACTTTATCAACAGCCCGGTCAGTTAAAAGCAGGGTCAAAATAGTTCAACCTAAGTTTCATGTGAAGATTGCTATTAGGTGACTAATGGTTGAAGATGATGAAAGATTTCACAAGCGTAGTATTAAGAAAGGTGATTATCAATCATAATCGGAGCTGATATTAAGAATATTCCTTTGAGTTAGGTGGTTCCATTACAATAAATAGGTAGAGAGAAGTCATATTCCTCAAAAGATTTGAGAAAATGCTCAGAGGAATTCTGGAATCTGGAAGATCCTATGAAATGTGAACTACTAAGAAAGAAAGAAGTGACAAGTTTTCTATGTCATTGACCACAAGAGGCGTGTCTCGAAAATTTATTACTCTGGTATGTTCTCCGATCCACAAGCCTTGTTAGAGAGTCTTCCACTATGTTGAGGAAGTTTTGACGAATTCAATGTTAGGTAGGAAGAAATTTTTTAGGCATCGCTAAAAATAGTATGGCTAAAGCACACGCACAACGAGGTGGAGTGCCATACTCAACACGAGACCAGTTAAGTTTGAGAACATCATGTAATGATCTTCAGAGTCTGATGGTCTTGTCATCATAATTCCAATAGGAGAGTAGAATAAAAGAAAAGAGAAGAAGAAGAAAAGGAATAGTTACTGCAACATCGTCCTTGGTAGCTCTTCCAGTGTCAAATGGTTTTCATCCAGCATGAAAGTTTTGAACCTGAAATTATATTTGTGTTTATTCTTGTATTTATTGGTTCTTTAAGTGTTTTACATTGATATTAGTTTACATGACAGGGCCCACCAGAATTCAAGTGTACCTGTAAATTCAACATTACGTGTGCACCCGTAATCGTCAATTTACCTTACACTATCATTCTAGTCATTCCCATCATAAGTTCCAAGTTTGTGTATTTAGGTCCTGGAGTTAATGATTTTCATTTAGTCATCATCTACAATTAAGCACACTTAGATTCCAACTATGCTAATCATCCAAGTTAACCTAGAAGTTGTCTCGAAGTAAGTTTTCAGCAATTCAAGCAATAAATGAGCATTCAGGTACATGCTATCCTAGGGAGCAGAACAAACAAAAAGGCATCATGGTTAATATCTTATCATTAAATTCCAACATGTATCATCTTACAGTTGAGGCATAATAGCAAGTATCATCATTTCAAACAAGTATCAATATAATAGTTGTCACAGGTAATGACGCAAGTCGTATCAAGTGTATAGCTAACAACAGTTGTTTCATATAGTGACAAAAGTCAACTGTGCAATCAGATAAGTGTCTTTCCAGGATTTAAGTCCTAATTTATATGCACACCTTTGGTTTCTAATATTCTTAGTACTTGACAATCAGTAGTCCTAAGAGTTTGACAATCAGTAGTCCTAAGAGTCAACTCCCAAAAGATTCCATACTTTCATGGTTTACTCGGGTGTACCTATCATAGGTAATACCCTAATGTATCAAGGTTTCTTATAGAGTAGGGAATTCTTAATGGGATATATGTAATCCTTAAGGTATAAAAGTTAAGACGGGAGTTCTTAAGGGAACCTATTCTTGCTGCAAACTTTGGATCACTGGATCATGGAAACAACCTACTAGGCTGGTCCTATTTACGGTTACAGCTTAGGTATTGCAAAGCAAACCCACATTTCTACAACTCGGTTCAACAAAGCTCGGAAAAGTCATCTCACTAAGGTGGTCCTATGAGGTTCATATGGTTGTAGTTTAGGTCTCGCGAAGCAGACCTACTTCGCTACAACCTTTGGCTCTGATACCAATCTGTCACACCCCGGGCCCAGAGAGGCGGGACATCACGATTAGTAAACAACAACCAAAATGCAGCGGAAACAAAATGGTTTAATACATTACAACTTTCAACATTTACATCAGAGTATTGGCTCTGTTTCAATTCATAAGGTGCCTAAATCTACAGTCTATAGGTGTTATGATCAATCTTTTGGTAAAAGTTTCTTGATGCTTCAGTAACTAAAGCTTCTAGGCTCGACTTTTGTCTTCAACACCTACCCTTACTTCTTTCCTCGGATTTAGGTATCTTCTATAGCTCAACTATTCTCCCTAGCTGTACCTGAAGACATGCTCAAAAAGAAAATTGTGTCAACAAAAAGTTGGTGAGTTCAAGTGGTTCAAGTTTCAAAATAATAAAAGGAACTCTTAGAGTCCACAAGTGAAGGTTTTAGAATCAAGTGTGATAGTTTCTGAAAATCTCATTTGATGTTTAAAACATCATTTTTAGAATCAGTCATTGTGGGGTATCATAATCAACCCTGCACTTGGTCCCCGGTTGGCCTCTTCTAAACTTCTGTTTAACCGAATATTCCCGTAGGAAAGGACCAAGCCTCAGAATAGTGAACCATTCCTGCTAGGATGGTTCACCATAGTATCTTACTCAAAACCTGTTACATGCCACAAACGACCCCTCAGGATCTCAGTGGGGTACCTCCATGTGGCGGGAGCCACTGTGCGTGGGGGATTCCCCAAATAGATCTATTCACGTAAGAACAAGCGGTTCACAAAAGAATTAATGATTATGACTAAAGTATCAGTAGGTATCCAAAAAGTCCCACATACAAGCATCAAGTAAGCATTATCGTAGTTCATAAAACAAAAGATCATGCTAAACAGTAAACAGTATCACACATAAGAGTTTCAGTTCAAAGGAGCATGCTTCATCCCCAAAACAAAAGTAAAAAGGGGAACACGAGAACTCACCTGGTGTCCTTATATAATTTTAGAGCTCGATAGAGAAAAGTGATGACCATCAACAAAGCAATCCTAACTAGAACATATAAGATTCACGTTTAGAATTAGCATGATGTTATTACATGCGTGGGGTTGTGCTCTTTAGTTAAATTTAAGTTGGTGATTAGTATCCTTAATATAGCTTAGCTTCTTGTGTATTCGTTAATTGTCATGAATTAACTTGTGTACACTAGGTTAATTAATTCATTTAATCAAAACTTGAGTCTTAGCATGAAGAATGTAGAAAAATCAATTTATGTCATGGATTCCAAATCTTTATAAATAACTTGCATTAACAATGTAGGTAATATATAATGTTTCAAACGATGTTTATAATGCTCGTGTTTATATCGTATTTGTTAACTTGATTGACGATAATTTATATAAAAAGAGTGTTACAATTAATATTTATGTCAATAACAATGAGATGACCGACAATTAGTAACAACACGATGATGGATCATTAGGGCATTTTTGGTCTTTTATCTTAGATGAAACTTGTAGATACCGGTTAACGTAAATATCTATTGTATATATATATATATACATATATACAATTGCACAATCGTGTTTACATGTATTTTATATCTCTAAGTCTTGTAACGATTTAACGTGACATGAAATCAACTTATTTGTTTAATCAATGGCATGTTATACCCATTACCCAACCATGTAATATTTCACACATGTTATCTAGGTTGATTTGTAATAAAGTATCATTGCTAATTAAATCTCGAGTCCAAACCATCTATTTAACTCAAATAATTATAACAAGTGACGTTCCTCTTTCGTTTATAGTTCACGTATTTTATAATTTATGCCTTTAATTATTTAGAGCTCAAATAACACGTATGCAAATTATAATTAAATCTCAAATGCGTTGCGCGTGCGATTTTTACCTTCCACTCGGTTATAAACTCTAACCCACTCGAATTGCTCTTGATCTAATCGTGTTCGCGTTCCGTTGTCCGCTCATTGACCAGGTTTGACCAGCTTTGACCGATGTTTTACCTAACCAAAACATACCAAAATTATATACAAACACTAGTATATTGTTATCTAATGCCCAAATGCAACCATAATCTCAACATACATTACCAAACACCTCGGTTGTGTCCCTTACCATCACCATCCACCATATGCAGCCACTCTCCACCATGGATCGCCACTAACCGCCACCGGCAGCCTCCTGGTTGGCCGGAATCCTTGCCGAAATCAACCCATCGTAACCAAATCCTATGGATCTCGTTTAGAACCTAACATGCAACCTCAAGAACAACGTCGAACGGCTCTACTTTACCTCAAACAGCAGCATCCACTACAAATCACCATCAATCCCCACCTACAACAACCATCACAACCATGATTTTCACAATCAACCTAACCAACTTTCAGGCCATTGTCACAGCAGCCAAACTCACCACCAAACTTGATAACTCACCCAAGAATCACATTCACAACCATCTTCACCATCACCATTATATCGACAACCACGGTCAACCATACCGCCACGGGCAGCCACTGAAACTGACACCATCAACCTCGCCTTGCCTCACCCTTGCAACCAACATCAACATCACAGCCGTACCATGGCTGCCTTTACCACAGCCGACACCCCCATCCCGACAGCCTACAAAAACTGCCATTGTGACAGCCTAACGACCACCACAACTATCCTCACCTGTCATCACCACTGATTTTTACCATCACCACCACCTGCGACCTAACATCCCCCGTAAACCACCATCAGCACCACTATAGCTGAGAGTTGTGGTGGTCTCCGACCACCTTCACCTCGAATAGTAACAATCACCATGAACCACCATCACAACCCTACCACCAACGCGACCACCACGGCCAATAACACCCAAAAGTTACGCCGGCCCCCTGTTCGCGACCCCTTTCATCCCCCGCGGCCAACACAACCGACATGCAACCATCATCGGGCCTCTTTGGTCGAGAGCCGCGAGGTCACAGGGCGCCTATCACCGTGGCCCGTCTCCGGGAACCCTCGATTAGTCACCACCACTTCGAACTCGACCTGCAACCGCCCCGTTTTCCTTCGATTCCCATCGCCTCGTTGAGTTTTAGGGGAAATTGAAGCCTCCATCGCTTTCGGTTAGATGAGAGGAGTCGAGAGGGGGAAGGAGGCTCGCCGGAGACCCGCGCGGGTGGCCGGGATCGGTCGGAAATCTTTGTCGGAGGAGGAGAGGGGCTGCGATAGCTCTCCCTCTCTCTCAGTTTTTTTTTTGTTTTGAAACCCTAAAATGCAAGAATGTTTGTTTATATACCAGGGTTAAGGAAACGGGTTCGTAAGCAGTTCGCACACGCTCGATTAAATTGCACGTAACGTTAAAAATTCGTTTCTCGTTAGTTTCCATTATACAAAACGTTATAAGTGTTCCGAGATTATGTATTTAAAACATGCCGGTTAATCAAACGAGTTTGTTAGTTATCGCGTACTTAACACGGTTAACTGTTTTTATGCGTTTTTATCGAATGAGCGTTATTAATTGTCATTTTGGTATCAATTGTATGCAATTAAGTATTAAAACGATATTTTGTTTGTTAACTTCCCATGTCAGTCACGTTAAAACCTTATCTGACAAATTCTTGGGTTTGACCTGATCGTAACCCGGTTCGCGTCACGGTCGCATTTCGAAACGCAGTTATTCCGGACAACGTACCACTTATCAAATTTAGTATGTTATGATAATAAACAATGATTAGATAAATATTTTCGGAGTTACGAGGTTCGGTTGACGTATCAGATATCAGTAAATGCCGGTGAAAACCGGTATTCGCGTTTCAGTTACGAAATTCTGTTGTTTATGCATGATTGATGAAAAATCTTTTACAGAGTCTTATTTATGGTATTAGTTGAGATTAACAATGATTTAGATAGGATGACAAGCCCTTATAAGAATTCCTAATGGAATTCAGACGTAGTACGCGGTAAATTGTCGGATTTTTCCCGGTATGGGTTCTGAAATCTGTTTTTAGTTTGGATCTTTCCATAGTTATTTCAAATCACCTAATATTTCATTGTTTCGTGGTTTCTTGTTTAATTAGTTCCTAAACGTGTATTTGGGCCTTAAATGGGCCTTTTTATAAGTTCGGGCCCTTATTGGGCTTATTGGGCCTAAAAGGCTAGTTTCATTTTCTGAGTTTTCTTTGATAAGCCCAACTCAATTCAGAATTTTATTGAGTTTTATAACATTTATAGGTTTTCAATTGGGTCATATTTCAGAGGTGTTACACCCAGCAACACTACCTGCCAACTGGAAACACATAAAAAGTCAGCGTTGCTGAGTGAGTTCTAGTGTTATAATAAAACGCACTTTCATTCATTAAAAAAACCATTCTTACATACACGCAATCACACATCGTACGTACACATAGATAATATTATTATTATCTTCATCATTCGTTCTTTAACTTTCGTTCGTCAAGAATGCAAATCTCAAAGGGTCACCTCTCTTCTCTGCCCTCATGGTTCCAACCCATGAGCCGACAAAGCATACTGTATCACTTCTCTGCCCTCATGGTTCCAACCCATGAGCCGACAGAGCATACTGTATCATACTGGTGCCCCCATGGCTCTCAGTCCATAGACCGACACCTGGTGCCCCTATGGCTCTCAGTCCATAGACCGACAACACCTCTTCCGGGGTCACGTTAACCCCGCGAGTGATCGTCACCACTCCTGCTTTAACAACTATCCCATGACAGGTCACAAAGACACTGCCCCGTTGTTCTTAAGGAAACTATGGCTCACTGTCCATAATCTACCATAAGGCTCGTAATAGGCCTAGTTACTAGAACCAAGCACCATTTCCAAGACTTCTTAACCGTCAAATCCATCTTGTGCCCCTTAGACCATGCAAGACTTTCTTTCATTCATTCATTCATTAATGCATTCATTCATTCATTCATTCATTCATTCATTCATTCATTCGTTCGTTCATTCATTAATGCATGCATCCATTCATCATGTTCCTCTTTCATTATCTTTCACTTTATGTTATTTATTACATTCGTTTCATTCATTCATTCATCCTCGTAAAGTCACGGAAAGACAAACACGTATCGAAAGCAAGGAACATCAATATTTACAAATCATCAGTCATTACCATCATATAAGGCAACATCATACTTATCATACTTACATCCTACATACATATCTCTCCTCATTCACATCAGCCCTATGTGGGCGATTGAACATACTTCAGTCGCATGGCCTCCATGCGACTGGGTCGTGCGATTGGGCAATTATGCGAATGGGCATACAATCGTGCGAATGGACCTCCTATCGTACGAATGAACACTATACGAATGGGCTACTAGGCGACTAACCCTCAGTCGTGCGACTGAACTACTATGCGAATGGACATATGCGACTGAATCCCTCAATCGCATGGCCTGTCGTACGACTGAGCCCCAGTCATGCGTCTGAGCCTCAATCGTACGATTGAACATCAGTCTTTCCTCAGTCGTGTGACTGGCCCTTCAGTCGCCTAGCCCTAACTGGGCAGCGATTGAAGTTCATCACGAACAGCAGCCGCGACATACGGCTGTAAAACCCTACTAAATCCGATACAAGCCCACATTAACCCTCCCAAACCTTAGGGATTCATACTAGGACATAATACAAGCATATACAAGTCCTAATTCGTACTTTAAACATGCTAAACATGATTTCACCCAAATGGGTTAAACATACACTTTACAAAAATAGGGTTTATATGTGATCCAGCCCCAAAATCGTATGAAAACATGAAAATGTGGGGTTCTAGAACTCACGTTATCAAGGAAAAGATGAAGAGCTTCGTTTGGACTAGTCACTCGGCAAATCTTGAGTCCGGATCACCACTTTCTCTCTTTACTTCTCTTCTTTCTCTGTTCTCTTGCTCTCTGCTCTTTCTTCCCGACTGAATAAGTGTGGGGAAGAAGAGGGCTGCCTCTCCTTTATAGCTACAGCTCAGTCGCCCAAGGTCCAGGCGACTGGACTTTCAGTCGCATGAACACCATGCGACTGGACCTTCAGGCGCATGAGTTCCATGCGCTTGATCCTTCAATCGCCCGAGCATCATGCGATTGAACCTCCAGTCACATGAATTCCATGCGAATGAGACTCAGTCGCATATCACTCCAAAGAGTCAAATTTCCGGGCGTTACACTTAGCCGCATTTCCTTAGCTGTCCGTATTAGTTAATGCGGCTGAGTAAATGCCTTAGCCGTATTTCCTTAGCTGTCCGCATTAGTTAATGCGGCTGAGTAGATGGACCTGCAATTTAACTTGTGCCTTTTTCAGATCTCAATCATCATCTTAACACATCCTTAGCACAGATCTACCCTACTACACGCTTAGAACAAACTGGACATCCTAAACATCATACTAAAATTCATATTTGCCTTAGAAACCTTATGTCCATAACAGCCCCAAACGAATCATACACTTACACATATATACATACACGGGTTAAACACCCAAATACCCGAAAATAGTGTTCAAATGTGTTCCATCCCCAAAATCATTCAAAAACATGTAAAATAGGGGTCTTAGAACTCACCTTTGCAGCTCTTGAGTATGGCTTCTCCCAAACTCGTTTGCAATTGAGTTCAACCGTCTAGAAACCCACTAAAAACACACATCCAAACACATACAACACACATAAGCATAGACACGAGGATAAGACCAGTCAAGAGCACCATAAAAGCATGAATTCTTACCTTGAATTCGAATTCTTTCTTGTTCTTCCTTCAGAACCGAGAACTTGCTGCTCTTTCTCTCTTTAAAACCCGAACATCAGAGGTGTATGTGACATATGGGCAGCCATACCACCTTTTACACCCACTTTTCAAACATTTTGTCCTTTTGGACACTTTTTACCCCTACACTTGAGTTTTATTTATTTTTCTTCTTTTCTTTCACTTTATTCATTCTTTTCTTTGATTTTAAAATAACCGGGTGTTACATTGGACATCTCATCTTTTGTGTTGTGTTTAACCCTTAGAAAAGACCTTATGACCACACTTGTGATGGCAAACAAGTTTGGTCACCTAAGTGGCTATGGTTATGCACATATGGTTGTTTCATATATGCTTGTTTGATTATCCATTTTATGTTGATTGTTTGATATATGGATATGCTTAACAATCTAAATAAATAATCTTAACAAGCTGAATTTTTTGGTTTCTTATCATTAAGTGACTAATAAAAGATTATTAAAGGATTAATGATTTCAAATAAAAGAGGTTTTATTAAAAAGGAACCGTAGGGTACCATGTATTTGAAAGCGTGCGAATACAAGGTACATAGAGTTTTCACAACTAGAATTAATGAAAACTAAAATCCATTTGAAACGAGTTAAACACCATCCTTTTACATGACACTCGAATCACTTGTAAACTATTTGTGGGATAAAGGTCACCTAACCACTTCTAGGGAACTTGTGTGTTTGAGGTGGGCTTAACATATTTGTAGGATAAGGGTCACCTAACCACTTGTATGTGTAAACTCACACGTGTGTGTAAGTAGGACGACTTGAGATGGAAACCATGTGCATAGGGTCACCAAAGTATGACGTACAATGGTGTTGATGGGATTTTACATGCCAACTAATCATAAGATGTTTAAACCGGTCCCATAAAGCTAGAAGTTCCAATAGCTTGCAATTGTCAAATATTGACTACCTTGTTAATTTAAATAATGGGATACAGTTCACCTAACCATCATTTAAATGTAACGCTGGATTCTAGATTTTAATTATTAATTGTCCATGAGACATGAAAAGGGTATTAATGATTAAAATGAATTTTTTCAGAAAAGCTAATAAGAACTTTGTAAATTTTGTAGAAATGGCCGCAAACAATAACGCGACCACCTCCACCGTCCATACCCTATCACTGAAAACCATCTTAAAGAGGGATCGTCTTAACCACAATAATTTTATGGACTAGTTTTGTAACTTGAGAATCGTTCTCAAGCAAGAGAAAAAGGCCAATGTCATTAACGATCCCATTCCTGACCAGCCCGACCCTGAGGATGTTGAGGCCTATAATGATTGGCTTCAGTACACTGAGGATTCCATGCAGGTTTCTTGCCTCATGTTGGGAACTATGATTCCCAAACTCCAAAAGGATTTGGAGCATCATGGGGCATATGACATGATTACCCAGTTGAAGGAAATGTTCCTTCAACAAGCTAGGGTAGAGCGCTTCGAAACGGTTCGAGCGCTTCACACATGTCATATGGAAGAAACCCAACCGGTATCATCTTATGTACTAAAGATAAAAAGACACATTGATCGCCTCAAGAGGCTTAACTATCTCGTCTCTAAGGAGTTGGCCACGGATTTGATCATTAATGGGCTAACTAAAAAGTTTGAGACGTTCATAATGAATTACAATATGAACGGATAGGACAAGAGCATTGGTGAGCTTCACACAATGCTCAAAATAGCTGAGGCGGGATGGGTAGAAAGGTTCTACCTGTTCTCTCGATCAATGAGGGAGGGTATAAGAAAAGGCCATTCCCCGATCCCAAGGCAAATGTTACCAAAGGAAAGGGGTACGTCAAAGGGTAGGGGAAATGGAAGGTTAGATCGGAACCTCCAAAGCCTAAGCTTAAGAAGCCAAAGGTAACAGAGAACAATCCATGCTTTGAGTGTGGTGGGATAGGACATTGGAAAAGAAATTGTCCAACCTATCTCAAACAGTTGAGGAACAAGAGGGATGCTGGGAAAACCTCAGGTACAACTTTCATGATTCACATTAGTTTAAATGTTATTTCTTCAAACACATGGGTATTGGATACCGGATGTGGAACTCATATTTGCAATTTATTGCAGGAGTTCAAAAGAAATAAGCACTTCAAGAAGGGAGACACAAGTCTCTACATGGGCAACGGAGCAAAAGTTGATGTCGAAGCCCAGGGAGACTGTATTTTGAAACTTTCAAATGGTTTGGAAGTTGTTCTTAAGAACATTTTGTATGCTCCTAGTTTGACTAGGAACGTAATTTCTGTTTCCATTTTAAAACAATGTGGTTATGATTTAAAGTTTGTAAACAATGGTATTTATGTTTGTATGGATGATATTTTTTATTTCAAGGCTATGCCTTTTAATGGAATCTATGAATTGGTTCATGATGATTCATCCTATAATAACTCATTATACCAAACAAGCACCAAGAAACTTAAAATGGATTCAAGTGATTCTTATCTTTGGCATTGTCGTCTTGGTCATATAAACAAGAATCAGATTCAAACACTTTAAAAGAATTGTCTTTTGAAAACAAATAAAAATGGTTCATTTGATAAGTGTGAATCTTGTTTACAAGGTAAGATGACCAAGTCTCCCTTTAGTGGTACTAACGAGAGGGCAAAAGACTTATTGGGAATCATACATTCGGATGTATGTGGTCCTTTTAAGACAATGACTAGAAATGGTGAAAGATACTTCATTACCTTTCCGACGATTATAGTTGCTATGGTTATGTGTACTTGATGGCACATAAACATGAAGCTTTTGAAATGTTCAAAAACTTCAAGAATGAAGTAGAAAATAAACTCAACCAAACTATCAAAGTTCTTCGTTCAGATAGAGGAGGTGAATACCTAAGCGAGGCTTTTCAGGATCATCGAAGAAGTTGTGGGATCGTCTCACAACTTACTCCACCTGGAACACCACAACATAATGGTGTGTCCGAAAGGAGAAACCGAACCCTATTGGATATGGTTTGATCTATGATGGCTGTAAGCTCACTACCTCTATCATTTTAGGGTTTCGCATTAATCTCCGCGGCTCGTATTTTGAATATGGCCCCAACTAAGAAAGTGGATTCGACACCTTTTGAAATATGGCATGGAAGAGTTCCATCGCTATCATATTTAAAAGTATGGGGTTGTGAAGCTTATGTAAAGCAAAACACCCAAAACAAGTTGGAAAGTCGATCTACTAAGTGTATATTTGTTGGATAACCCAAAGACTGTATTGGATACTACTTCTTTGATCTAATAGAGCAAAAGGTATTTATTGCTCGAAAGGCAGAGTTCTTGGAAGCCAAGTTCCTTATGGAAGGAATGACGTATAGAACAGCGGAAATTGATGAGGATCAAGATCCATAAGCTGATACACGTTTGGTTGACACTAGCAATCAACAGGAGGTTGTTGATGATGATCAAGAGGTTGATCGATACACTCAAAACGTTCGCAGATCTGGTAGAGTTAGCATTCCACCTGAAAGATATGGATTTTTCATGAATGGATGCTATGTGGTTGACTCCGATGAGCCAACTACATATCATGATGCAATGTCCAATTTAGATTGTGATAAATGGCTGGAAGCCATGAACGTAGAGATGCAATCCATGTATGACAACCAAGTTTGGGAATTGGTTGACCCTTCACCTAACTCCAAACTGGTTGGATGCAAGTGGGTTTTCAAGAAGAAAACGGACATGCATGGAAACTTGGATACTTACAAGGCAAGACTTGTAGTAAAAGGTTTCACTCAAACTCAAGGGGTTGATTATGATGAAACCTTCTCGCCTGTGGCAATGCTAAAGTCAATTAGGATATTGTTTGCCATAACTTCTCATTATGACTATGAGATTTGGCAAATGGATGTCAAAACTGTTTTTCTTAATGGATATCTCGAAGAGACTATCCATATGGTTTAGCCTGATGGTTTTATCGATCCAGAACATCGTAATAAAGTATGTAAGTTAAAAAGATCAATCTATGGATTGAAATAAGCATCGAGACATTGGAATCAACATTTTGATGAGGAAATAAAGAAATTTGGTTTCATCAAGAACGCTGACAAGGCTTGTGTGTATAAAAAGGCTAGTGGGAGCATAATTACATTCTTAGTATTGTATGTTGATGACATATACTAGTATTTAGAAACGATATTCCAACCATGGAAGGTGTTAAAACCTGGCTTGGAAGTTGTTTTTTCCATAAAATATCTCGGTGAGGCCGCCTATATTTTATGAATAAAGAGCTATAGGGATAGATCAAGGCGGTTAATAGGTCTAAACCAAAGTGCATATATTGATAAAATCTTGAAAAGGTTCAAGATGGAAAACTCTATGAAAGGTATGGTACCTATTTAAAGAGGGACAATATTGAGTACATCTCAATGTCCAAGCTCAAAGGTTGAGCAAGATTGAATGAAGGACATCCCATATGCGTCTGCTATAGGATCCATCATGTATGCGATGATATGCACTAGACCGGACGTGTCATGCGCGTTAAGCATGACAAGCAGATATCAGCAAAATCTAGGTAATAGCCATTGATGGATGTTAAAAGTATATTAAAATACCTTAGGAGGACTAAGGATATGTTTCTAATATATGGATCTGATGAAGAGGAGCTCGTTGTAAAGGGTTACACGGATGCGAGTTTCCAAACTGATTGAGATGATTCTCGATCACAGTCGGGGTATGTCTTCATTATGAATGGAGGAGCAGTGTCCTGGAAGACTTCAAAACAAGACGTAGTAGCATTGTCCACTACAGAATCCGAATACATAGCCGCCTCATTAGCAGCTCAGGAAGTTGCATGGATAAAGAAATTTATCACCGATATAGGGGTGGTCTCTACCATTCAAGACCCCCTAGAAATCTTTTGTGATAACGAGGGTGTGATTGCACAAATCAAGGAACCCCGTGCACATCAAAAGACTAGACATATTGAGCGGAGATTCAACTACATAAGGGATGAAGTTGAAAAGGGAAAAATATGTATTTGTAAAGTTCACGCCGATCAAAACATTGCGGATCCACTGACGAAGCTCCTTGAAAGGGCAAAGCATGAAGGTCATACTTGTGCCTTAGGACTTCGATATTCTAGTGATTGGAATTCACCTGTTTAGTATTTAAAAGTTTGGAACAGTGTAATATTTAACTCTTTCATATATATTTGTGATATTTTGAGTTATGCTCAGTTTAGCACGTATACATCCATGAATATGTTAATTATTCTAAATGTTCGTAGTCGGTCATGTTTGTGGGAGAAAATATGAACGTAAGACTATTATGAACATGGATTGGTGGATATTCATAACGCATGGATATAGAGCAATTGGTTGTTGCCAAGGTTCATAGATATTCGTGGGATACGAATATTGGACTGACCCGCGTCTCAAATTTTACTACATGGAATCATTTAGATTGATCATAAGTAAATTTGAGTAAAGGCGAATATCATTTGATATCCTCCGACCTGAGATACATATTGGGTTTTGATATTCACCAATGTGTCATACCTTGAGCTAGTTCTTCACTGCTCTGAAATAATGGACAATACATGAGGCTATCTTTAGGTGTGACATGAGATGTTTGTGAGAAACGTATGTAGTCAAGATGGAATTTGTTCCTCTTATTCGTTGAGAGTAAGATGTCTAAGGCCTGATTAAGTTAAATCAACAAGGAATGGTCATTCTGTGTCCTTGACTTTTAAAATGACATCTGAAACAAAAGGATAAATGATTAATTCACCTCAATCATTTCAAGTTGGGTACTTGAAGGGGATGATGTTATTGAATGGCTTTAAATCATGCGTATTAAGGGTAGTAAACCGTTGTTAGGTGGTATTTACTGCTTGCATCAATCTTCTATGAATCTTGTGCAAGTGAGAGATTTTTGGATTCTTTATGCCCAAGACACATAGAACATTGATGTGGTTAGTACGTTATGATCCAAGTCGGGTCATACCCAATAACAAGTTTAGCAAACACCAATAAATGTTTAATTGGTGATATGATCATGCAATTAAATAATTACACCAATTTAGAAAATGGTTTTTCTAAATAAATTGTATATGAGATAGAACAACTTATAAGGATATTTTGTTCATGGACATTACTTGTAATGTTATTTAAGTTGGTTAAATAACATCAGGTAATAATAGAGTGTGTATAAAGTATATATAATTAAAAGGTTAATTAGACAACTTATTAGATGACTAGTTAACAATAAAATGGGTGTTTCAAAATGGGTGGGAAACCCATTTTAAAGAGAAATTCAGCCCCCCCTTTGGAGGGGTCTTTTGGTCCTTTTTGTCTTGGAACAACACAACCCATGTACTTGTCATCACTCCACCACTTTTCCTCTCTCTCTCCAACATGCAATAGACCACTTTTCTCTCTAATATTTGAAGATTATCAAGGCTGAAAAAGGGTTTTTCAGCAGCCTGTTCTTGGTCGTTTTGGTGTTGAATCCTAGCAACAAGAGGTGTTTGCTTCACACTTGTGGGTATGCAAGCTTGAGGACATCTACCTTGGTGTTTTGGTCTTTCAAGAACCTCATCTTCTTCATCCAAATCTCATTTTTCAGCAGGTTTACAAAGGTGGTTTGTTTATCTTGTTTTGGTTGTTATTGGTTCTTAATAGCTAGTTCATACACATATATATGATCCTATGATCTTGGGTTTGTTAATGTTATGTTATTAACCTTAATTTTGAGATTATAAATCATAAGATTAAGGTTTTATTCAGCTGCATTTTTCATGTTTAAAATGGTTAAACTACTTTGATAATGGTCCAACAAACCCAACACATCGCAATAGCAGATACAAGATATTTAAATCTAGATTTATCAAAAGCTTTTGTGAATAAATTTGCATATTATTTATCTGTATGGACCTTAATTAATTTAATGATTTTCTTTTCTGCATAATCTCTAATAAAATGATACTTGATATCAGTGTGATTTGTCTTAGAAGGCTGAACAGGATTATTGGTGATTGAGATGGCACTGTTATTGTCAATGTGAATTGGAGTCTTCATGAAAGTTACTCCATAATTTCTAAGTTAAGATTGAATCCATATCACTTGGGCATATCAAGTTGATGTAGCAATGTATTATGCTTCAGCAGTTGATGTGAATACATAAGTTTGCTTCTTGCATTGCCATGAAACCAATCTTCCCCTAGAAATTGACATCTTCCTAAGGTGGTCATTTTGTTGATGTTGCATCCCCTATAGTTGTTATCTATATATCCTTAAATATTGAAGTTAGCACTCTTGGGGTACCATAATCCCAACATAGGTTCCCCTTTGACATACTTTAGAATTCTCTTAGCTGCCATTGGATGTGACACTTATGAAGCAGCCTGGAATCTTGAACATAGGCATGTGGCAAACGTGATATCTGGTCTACTTTTTGTGATATACATGAGAGATCCAATCATGGCTCTATACTATTTCCAATCAACTACTTCCCCTCAAGACTAGGAGATAATGAACATGTCTTCAATATTGGGGTTTTAGCAGCTTTAGCATCAGTATCTTGAAATCTTGCTAAGATGTCCTGAACATACTAGATTGATATATGAAGATACCATAAGATGCTTGTTTCACTCGTCTCCCTAGAAAGAAAGTGAGTTCTACCATTGAACTCATTTCAAACTTTAACCTCATGATACTTTCAAAGGCTTTGTACAAGCTCTCATTTGTAGAACCAAAGATGATATCATCAACATACACTTGTACCAAGATAATATCCAAATCAACTTTTTTTGATGAAGAGAGTGTTGATTATTGATCCCATGTTGTATCCATTTTTCAAGACAAACGATAGAGAATGTCTTATACCATTTTCTTGGTGCTTGATAAAGACCATAAAGGGCTTTATCAAGTTTGCATACATGATCTTGATACATAGGATCTTTGAAGCCAGAAGGTTGGTAGGCATAGACTTCTTCAATAATCTCACCATAGACTAATGCACTCTTGATATCCATCTAAAACACCTTAAAGTCTTTGAAGGCAGCAAATGCTAGAAAAATTCTGATTGCTTCAAGCTTTGCCACTAGAGCAAGGACTACATCATAATCAATCCCTTCTTCTTGTGTACCCTTGTACCACAAGCCTGGGTTTGTTCTTGATAACAATGCCCATGTCATCTTTCTAGTTTCTGAAAACACATATGGTCCATATTGCAGTCTTCCCCCTTGGAAGTGCCTATAGTTTCCAAACCTTTTGTCGGGCAAATTGGAGAAGCTCTTCTTACATTGCTTCTACCTAACTATTATCTCTTAAAGTCTCATCAACTTTCTTTGGCTCCAGTTGAGATGTGAAGCATGAGAATAAACAAATGTTTGCTTCATTCACTCTGTTTCTTTGCTTGACACCCACTTCTACATTGCCGATGAAATTTTCAAGCGGATGCTCTATATGAATTTTTAATCATGGGACTACTTGGAGTTTTTAAGAAAGTTCCAAATTGGATAAGTATGTTTCAGGAAGTTAGATAGATGGATTTTCTAGTTCATCTGCGGAAATGACTCTATCTTCAGCACTTGTCATACTTGGATCATTTGTAGAGGGTTGTCTAGTACCAAAATGAGCATAAGACTCTTCATCTGAGGAGTCATAATGAGAATGTGATGGATGACCCATATTGGTTGTGGTCCTAGCATCTAGTTCTGCTGAATGTGGTTGGATTGTGTTAACAGATAACCAGATGTGACTTGGTCTTTATAGTAGATCTACCCTATGATCTTCAGTAGTTGGGGCGTGTATTGTACTGACCTATTACGAGATTCTCTTGAAACATTTTCAACCAAGTGATTAAATGTACTTGTTAATCCACTTAGATCAAACATCAAACTTGAGGCGTTTCAAACACTATTTGAGGAATTTTCATTAAATATAACAACTTCAAATTCATCAATAGTGTGGTCAACTTTGTTGTATATTCTGTAAGCCTTAGCTTATGGTGAATATCCAACAAAGAACCTATCTAATAATTTCTCAACAAACTTTGATAGATAATCCTTAGTATTGAGAAGGGTGCATGGACATCCAAAAGGTATGAGAAACCTCATGAATTGTCTTCTCTTATGTCATAATTCATAAGAGGTTTTTCCATGTGTCTTGATCATCAACACTCTGTTTTAACATAGCATGTAGTGCTAACTGCTTCAGCCTAGAATGTTGATGGAAGTTTAGAATTACACAGCATGGTCCGTACAGCTTTAATAAGTGTCCTATTTCTCCTCTCAGAAACTCCATTTTGCTAAGGCGTTATAGGAGCACTATATTGCCTTGTAATACCTTTGGATTAATAAAATGAATCAAGGGTGTGGTTTTTAAATTAAGTGTTATTTGAACTTTTTGATCCATTTGGTTTTGAACTTTGATAATAAAAGATTTTAAAATGTTAACAGTTTCATCTTTTGTTTCTAAAAAGAAAACCCAAGTGAATCTTGAAAAATCATCTGTTATTATCAAGCAATTGAGTTGTGACTAACCCATTCCAAACTACTAGGTGTAATTGAGTTATGATTGAATTCATTTCTTTGGACTTATGAGAAGATTTGTGTTGATATCCCTTCTGACAAGCAGGATAGTGGTTAGCACATACAATCTCCTTGTTCGGTAGTCCAGTGACTAACCCATTCCAAACTAGCTTATTCATATTTTGGAGATTTACATGTGCTAATATTCCATTCCAAAGAGAGAAATCATTCAAGGATTCTTTGGAAATGAAACAAGATATATTTCTTGAAGCAAATGCATACTGCATGTTGAGCATACATATTCTCTTTCCTTGGAGCTCTTAAAAGTATTTTATTATTTGAAATTTCAAAACCAAGGGATAAGACAATACATTCGTGCTCTGTGAATAGAGTGTTACGTTTTTGGGCATAAACTGAGACACACTTAGTAGATTATAGTTTAACTCCTTCACACAGTTCACCTTATCAAAACTTACCTTGCTATTGCTAACTGTCCCCCCGCCAGTAATGTATCCTCCTTTTGTATCACTTCCAAAAGCAACTGATCCACCGTCATATGGTTCTAGATTCAGCATGTATAATCTGTCACCTGGCATGTGCCAGGAGCATCCACTATCCGCAATCTATAATTTAGTTTTTGCCTATGGATGATCCTGCATATAAACAAACTTGGTAAGTGATGAATGGGGGCCCAAGCTTGTTTAGTCTTGGGTCTTCCAATTTTTAGCATATTTATATCAATGCTAAATGTTGAGGGGGTAAGAGTTGGCTTTAGGTCAACTAAGGATTCGACAGATGTCTTTGGTTGCCAGGCTTTTCTCTTGATTTGTCTGTTGTCTTGACATCATCCTTTATGATTTTACCTGTTAAAGCTTTTGGAGATGGTGAAGATTTGTCTAACTTCTTCTTCTTTCGGTCTATATTTGTCGATCCTTTTGGTATATCTTTCATTGGTGCTAAATTTTGCTTGGTGTCGGCACTTGAAGGATTTTGCTACCGAACATATTTTATTTATGGTTGTTTGGAAGCTGCAGACTTTCTTTAGGGTTTCGGCTTGTTAGGATATTTGAAAGAGTGAGCTAGGGATTATGCTGATAGTCGTTTGCATAGTGACTGTCTTACCTACATATTAGGCATGTGATTTCCATCTTCTCTGATGACTTCAACATGTGCCTTATCTCTTGAAGCTCCTTTATCTTCTCATTCTTATTTCCCTCAGTTCCACTCATCTTCTTATTTATCTTTTGATCAGCATGAGTGGACATATCTATTTTCTTCTTTGGGAACCTCCTGTTGTGAATGTTAACTTCTTTGAAAATGGGTTTTTGAACATAAGGTTGGGGTCTCATTTCTAAAGAGTCTGAGGTTCCAGCACACAATCTTTGGAATGGTTCTTCTTGTTACAACTATGCTTTATCTGAAGCTTTGTCTTGGGAGAGGACTCTGATTTGGCAGATAGCTGATGTGATTCAGAAGATGGTAATTCTTCTACAAACTTGATCTGCTTAATCACATCTTACTTGGTTTTTGCCTTTAGATCTTCTATCCTGCTTTCCTTCTTCTCCTTTTTCTTTTCTTCTTCCATTTCTTTCTTCTCCTCCTCTTCATCTGCATCTTCAACTATATCATCCTTCTCCAACTTCTCTATTGTCTTAATCCTTTCAGTAGATGACTTTGCAGATAGTTGCTTCTTTACTTCAAGGTTGCATTTAGGGGGTATATGTGGGAATGTATATCGTTGGAGGTTCCATAGAAATATCTTCCTACTCTAATAAAAGGTATCTTGGGATGACACGTGGCAACGCCATAATCATTCTCACAAAAACTTTCCCGCCTCTCTCTCTTATTAAATAATTACCTTAATTAGTAATAATATTATTTAACATTTTTTCAGATTTAATAAATTAATAAAGAGATATATTTATTAATGTTACAAATAATTTTTTATAAAATAATAAATTTATTAAAGCATAAGACTTTTTTAAAAATACAAAATATTTTAAAATTGATATTTTTAAAAAGTTAATTTTTTAAAAATAATAATTTATTAAAGCATAAGACTTTTTAAAAATACAAAATATTTTAAAATTGATATTTTTAAAAAGTTAATTTTTTAAAACCAAAAATAATTAAATGTGGAAGTTATAATAGAAAATTTTTAAAATGACATTTTTATACAGTTTGTTTTAGGATAAAATATTTATTTCTTTTTGCAAAAAATTAAAAACAAATTTTTAAATAGTTGATATCACTATTTTATTACTTATAGTCATTTCTAATACATAATTTCAGTCATATCATATCTTAAAATATTATTTTATAATTGATAAAATTTATTATATTAAATTTTTATTTATTCAACCCGTTTAATACACGGGTTTACTATAGCTAGTATTTATCTGTAAAAGCAAGCAATTTTTCAAACTTTTCGGTTTGAAAATTGTAGTTATTAGCATAGGTTTTAGCAACGGCTAAATCACCTTGTGCTGATTTTAATCTACTCAAGAGGTCTTCAATTTGGGTCTCTAAGTTGGTCTACCCATGTTTTAATTATAAAACAATCTTTTCTAGCTCCATTATTTTATCTTTTTGAGCTTGATCTATTTTCTTAAAATCAATTTTAAGAAGATTGATTGATTCAACATCTTTCATGTGATCCAATTGTGACTTTTGTACAAGTTAACCCTTGCTATGAATTCAACATCTTTCATTAGATCCTTCACATGTTCTGAAGGATAGGGATGAAGACCCTACTGTGGGTTAGAAGATGAACTTGCTAAGATACAACACTAGGTTTGGGTTGAGTTGTCTCTTGTGGTTCAACCTTGACCTCAGCTTCAGGTGGAACTTGACTTGGTGGAGAATGCAAGTCAACCAGCTCACCCTTTTTGATCGTCTACTTGATCACTTTAATATGCTCATCCATGGTGGATAGAGATATTGTACCAGGTCTTCTTCTGGAGAACCCATACAACTTCAAGAAGTTTACCATCTTTTGTCTGTCAGCAGAGTTCTTCTGATTTGCTCAGATGATGACTCTTGATTATACAACCTCTTCCCTCATCTTCCTCATAGCAGCTTTTTGTTCTTTCCATAATTCTTGCTCAAGCTACATAAGGAATTCAAATTCTATATACTCATAGGACAGGAGAAGTAGGTCTGCTGCCTGATAGAGGCCTGTGGCACTCAGGTAGGTTTTCATGTTTTGCCTGTGATGTTTCCTACATGCCTGAGTTTTTTGTTCAGTTACCACAGCCTCTGCCTCAGGGCTTTCTTGAACTGGAGAGAGGGTAGGATCTTTGTATAATCTTTTTCCTCTTCTTTCCTTTTTGACTTTGAGGAGCAACTCTGAAGCCTCAGCTTCCTTCCTCTCTTTTGACACCTTAATGTCAGCAAGTTCATTAAGTTCTTCCAAGGGAAGAAAGATGATTTCACCTATATTGTAGTTCCTAGACCCTAAATAGATCAATATGGCTGCCTTCAAATCATCTTCCTGAGTGTTTGGTCTGGGGGCAGCCCTGATTGCAGCTTGCATAAAGCCAGGGTCTCACTTGAAATCTATCCTCTTGTTTTCCTCTTCCTCTCTCTTTTCTCCTCCATAATCTCCTGTGAGGTCATAATCCTCTTCCATTTGTCAGTCATTAGCCTGTGTGACTCAGGTTGGTGAGAGATTTGGCCTTCATTGCTTGGTGTTGCACTTGAGCCCTGGCAAGAGAGAGGCTGTGAGACACCTTCACCAGCTGGTGCCTCACTGAGGATACTTGGTGCTGAAGCAGTATTGTCTCAAGGTTCACAAGTTCAACTACTAAGCGTTGAACCAAGATTTCCCCTTTGAAGCTAATCTAAGGTCTACCTTAGTATCAAGTTGACCGTTAGTCTTTCCTACTATCCTTTTTCTATATAACTTAGATCGTTTCTTGAGCTCTTCAACCACCCTATCTTGAATTCTCTCAGCTAACCTCTCAGCTTGCCTAGTTTGACTTGGGTTGGCATGTGGCAGGTCAACCAAAGAAAAGCTCTCATAGTATCTCTGGGTTTGAAAATGAAGACTTCTTGTTTCCCTTGATATCTAAAGAGTACTAAGGGAAAATGAACCACTTCTATTCTCAGAGCCCACGGAGCAGTATATGAAGAATGGATTTTTGGCTCTTCTATCAGTATCATACCTCCATCCTACTATTGGATTTTTAGCAGGGTGGATGGGGTAGACATAGCCCTTGGTATAACCTCCTCAAAAAGGCTTTGAATCAGGCTGCCACATCAATGTTGGCATGAGGAGGTGGTTGAGTAGTGAGGGTGGTGAGTCCTCTATATCCATACTCTAGGCAAAAGTCACAGGTTTTTTGATTATAGGTAATATTTTCTCCCCCTTTTTGGTTGCATCACCCTCTTGCACACGGGAGCTAAGGGTTAGGTCCACCACATCCATAGGTTCTTGTGGACCTGGTTGAGTTTGCCTGACAGGTTTCCAGCTAACTTGCCCTTGAGATCGGTGATCTCAAGTTGCTGATCATGACCTGCCTTTGTAAGGTAGCAACCTGAGATTCTAGGTGACTTACCATTGAAACTAAATAGGTGTAGTTTTTTTTATAGTTTTTGCACCTTTAGTTGCAGACTCTTCTCATCTTCATTAGAAGAATCATGCAAGATGAGATATCAGGACCAAAGTCTTTTCCTCACCACCAACCTAGGGTTCTTGGCTGTCGACTTTTCCCTACACCATGACAGCTTCAAAGGAAGTGTCAATGGGCTGGGTTGCTATGGTTGAGGTCTTAATGATGTAATCACTTACAAGGTGAGAGACTCTTTCATATGGACTTCCTGAACATGTTAAGGGAAGTCCACCTTAGTTAGGGGTGATAATATGGACTAGACATGGGTGATTTAGTAGCACTCATCTCTCCTTAAGTAGGGAAGTAGAAGAGAGACTCATGGTACTCACTTAAACCCATATCCTCAAAATCATAGAATTGGAGGTCAGGGATAGGTTGGTTTAAGTCTAACGGCTGCGGATGGTAGCTTTCCCTGAAGCTTGATCACTTAAGTTTTAAGACTTAAATTGATGGCTTAACGCTTAGGAAATGAGCTCATCAAGCTAAGCATGAGGAACCTCAGCACTGATCAAAGAAGTAAAGGCATTGGTCTGCTCCTTAAGGGAAGTGGGAGCTCTTGGTTCCACTTCCTCCTATATGGGTGATTGTATAGGGACCTGCTCAATCGGAGTAGACTGAGCAGGGGTTCGTTTGGATTTTGGTGTAGGTGATGGCTATTTATGGCTGCGTGGGTGGGGAAAATGTAGAAGGTGTGGGTTCAATATTGGCTGGTGTTGCCAAGTTGTCACCTTAAGCAATGAGCTCTAATATTTTTGAGACAAGGGTTGTTTCTATCCCTGAGAAGCCAGCAGTGGTCTTTCACATGATTTTAAAGATGGCGGGCTTCATCTATCCTAATTTAAGACTAGTACATGTCCCCCTTAACTGTGAGCACAATTGTCAAACAAGAATGTGTTGAAGATATCTAGGGAACATATAGTACTCTAAGGAGACCAAGTTTGTATAGACAAACTATGAATACTTGAACTTGAGCCCTTGAACCATTCCGTGGACTATGTAGGATAAGTCCTTAGGAATCTGGTCCCATCCTCCAAGTTTGTTACATAAGGAGTGGATAACAACATGGAGGAGGTACTTCCATTAGTAGGAGACCTTACCTTTCTTGAAGTTCTGACTATGTAGTCCCATTCATAGCCCATCTGCCTGAATGAGTCATTTACAACAGACTTGGGGAAGCACAACTTTCCTTCTTCATCATCCAGCCTTAGATAAGAGTTATTATGGTTAGAGTGATAAAAATTGTCCTCCGCTACACTGTAGTAGATAGTGCCTTCTCACTGCCCAAGATCACCTCTTGGCAGGTCCTCTAAAACTCAAGGAGTTGTTCTTCATATAGTAGAGGGTCTCTTCTGAGTGCGGTGAGGCAGTTTAATTGAGAAAGGAAGCGGAAACATTTGAGAAACCTGGATCTTTCTCAGATGACAATAGAGCAACTTGATTATGTTGCATGTGAAGTTGCATGGAAAAATCTGGTTGGTTTTAGGGTTCCGGGTTGGCCATTTTAGAAAGATTTGGAGTGAAGAAAGCTAAGAACAAAGTTGGTTTGTAGGTGAATTTTGAGTTAGAAATTTTGCAGATGAAGAGGAAGAAGAAAGAGGGGAACCGTTGTAGGGATATTCATATGGTAGGATATGAGAGAAACTTAAAGTAAAAGGATAAACTTTGAAATCTGAATGTCGGTCCCACTTCTGAAAAAGTGGCCAAATATGTAGTTTTCTTGGAAGTCTAAAATCTTCCAAAGGTAATGTGTCTTTAGATGTTTTGAGAAAACTTTCAAAGCCAATTTTTCTGGTGAATTCAACTTAATGTCTTCCAAAACAAAACATATCTTAAATCCTCAAAATTCTAAGGAATATCAGTTTGAATAAAAAAATCTAAAGTAAACTGGGCTTATATAGGTGATGATATAGGAAACTTAAGAAACACATGTTTGAAAACTAACATTGACATTGATTTAAGAAATCTACTCAAAGTTAATCATTCAAATAGCTGATACAAGATAGTTAAATATCTGCTCATTAAAAGCTTTTATGAATAGATTAGCATATTGCTCATCTATGTTAACTTTGACTAGTTTTATAAATCCCTTTTCAAAATTATCTCTTATCAAATGGTACTGATGTTGATATGCTTTGTTTTTGAGTGCTGCATAGGTTACTATGTAATTAAGATATCATTGTTGTTGTCTATGTGGATGGGAGTCTCTTTGAAATTAAATCCATAGTCCAGCATCTGATTCTAAATCCAAGCACTTGAGCATAGCAGCTTGCATCAGCAATGTATTCAGCTTCAGTTATTAATGTAGACACACAAGATTGTTTCTTGCATTCCCATAAGACTATCCTTTCATCAAGGAATTAACATCCCCCTGATGTAGACTTTGCAGTCATATTGCATCCACCATAGTCACTATCTGTATAAGCATATAGATTGAGGTCAGAACTCTTTAGAGACCAAAGGTCTAGTTTAGGAGCACCTATGAGATATCTAATAATCCTCTTGACAGCAACTAGGTGCGACATCATGAGGTTGGCTTGATATCTTGCACGAATGCGTATGGAAAACATTATATCAGGCTTCCTGGTTGGGTTAGGATCTACTATTGATAAGCCACTTGTAGATAATAAAACATCTTTATAAGATTTGATAAAACAGTTAGTAACTAAATCAAGATCAAACAGGCAATCAGGACCAGAACTTTTCACCCTAGGTGTGTGCTCATTGATGGTCACATTGGCTAACTACTCAGCTACTCTAGTTCTAAGATAGTATACTCTATAGGCCTTAGCTTGGGAAGAGGATCCAATAAAGTCTCCATTATCTGATTTCTGATCAAATTTAGATATCTGATCTTTGGTATTCAAGATCGTGCAAGGACATCTGTTCTGCATATAGCAGGCGGTGTTGACTGCCTCTGCCCAAAAGGTGATGGGCAATTTAGAGTTAGAGAGCGTGGTCCTTACAACCTCAATAACTTTTGTACAAGTTAACCTATGCTATGAATTCAACATCTTTCATGAGATACTTCACATGTTCAGAAGGAGAGGGATCAAGACCCTACTGTGCGATAGAAGATAAAGCTTGCTAAGATACAACACTAGGTTTGGGTTGAGTTGTCTCTTGTGGTTCTACCTTGACCTCAGCTTCAGGTGGAACTTGACTTGGTGGAGAATGCAAGTCAACCAGCTCACCCTTTTGGATCTTCTGCTTGATCACTCCAATGTGCTCATCCATAGTGGATAGAGACATTATACAAAGTCTTCTTCTAGAGAACCCATACAGCTTCAAGAAGTTTACCATCTTTTGTCTGTAAGTAGAGTTCTCCTGATTTGCTTAGATGGTGACTCATGATTCTACAACCTCTTCCCTCATCTTCCTCTTAGCAGCTTTTTGTTCTTTCCATAATTCTTGCTCAAGCTACTTAAGGAATTCAAATTCTATATACTCATAGGACAGGAGAAGTAGGTCTGCTGCTTGATAAAGGCCTATGGCACTCAAGTAGGTTATCATGTTTTGCCTGTGTTGTTCCCTACCCGCCCGACTTTCTTGTTCAGTTACCACAGCCTCTGCCTCAGGGCTTTCTTAAGCTGGAGAGAGGGTAGAAGCTTTGTATAATCTTTTTCTTCTTCTTCTTCTTTTACTTTGAGGAGCAACTCTAAAGCCTCAACTTCCTTCCTCTCTTTTGACACCTTAATGTCAACCAGTGTGTAGGATTGATATTGTTCTCTCAACACTTAGTGTTTCTCACAAACTGTTAAATATCACTCGTTTGATGATTGCAGAATCAAGAACTCAGTTGATAATAATATAATAAGTAAAGAACACAAGAAGTGATTTTTCAAGATACTTGTATATATTATCTCTCAACTAAGTATTACAAGACTCATGCAGAAGAATGGATACTAAGTTACAATGAGCGACTATATATACTACTATCTACAGCTTGTTATACGTAGATAACATGCTGTGACTTACTTCTAAACAAATACTACATTGCTAGAGGTAGGGTATCTTAGATAAAGTATTATCTAAGATAAGGTAGTCATGACAGGTCCATGACTTACCTTTTGGTCACCAACTAAAGGTGGCAGCTGTACTAGCTAAGGAATGGTGAACAGTAGACAAAAGTAAGGTCAACCACATGAACGTCAAAGGCATCTTGCAGAGAATCAGAGTAGGCAGCAAGTGTCAGTCGGACCATGCTTTGTCCACTGGTTCATACTGTGATTCTTTTGAAGGTAAAATGGCTTCGGAAGAATAAGTTCTTCCGAACCATTTTATACTTCGGAAGACACAGCTTCTTCTGAGGCTTTGTCTTCGGAAGACTTTGTCTTCATTCTTCTAAGTGTTTTCTTCGGAAGAGATCTTCTAAGTGTAGGAAGACTAAGTTCATCCTTCAGAAGCTCTTCGGAAGATCACCATAGAAGCTTCGGAGGCTGCAGCATTTCCTTCGGAAGTTGCAGCATTGCCTTCGGAAGACTTCTCTTAGTTGTACAGATTTCTTCTAAGTGTTGTTTTGGTTGCATCAGCCTCAATAGATCCAACAAACTCCCCCTAGGCTGAAGCTACCAAAACTACACTTCATTCTTCACTTTTAACTCCTCTTCAGTTCTTACCTTTTGTTTAATTTGGCAAAATAAAGGTTGTCTATAAATCTTCTTATGTGAGAAGCTATCATGGAGTTAGAGGGATTGGTGAATGGTCTCTCTGCTAGCTCAGCAATATCAAATCTGCTTAAGTGTAGCAGAGAGGAGGCATTGAACCTGTTTACCTCTCCATTCTCCCTCTCCACAACGAAGTTGTGAGAAGGTTCATCAAACCTCCATTGGATTATTTTTTTCCTAGGAATGAGGGGCAAGTTTGGCAGTCTATCCCCATTCGTAGTGTCCAGCAGGCTCACCAATTTTCTTCTTAGCCTTTTCTCTTCTTCATTTAATGAATCGGAGCTTAAGGCTAGAAGATTGAGTGATTGGTGTATACTTTCTCGGGGTAGATCTAGGAAGGCATTTCTTGTGAGAGTGCTTGAGGATCCATCAATGGATTGTAATGTGATGAACCCTTCCACATACAAAATGCTACTCACTTTTGAGCAGTTGTTGAGTCTCCTTTTGATCTCCCCATTTTTTTCTAAGGTTGGAGTTTTGGATGGTTCAGAGGATGATTTGGGTATTGATTGGGTTTTAGGTTGTGTTTTAGGTTGTAGGATATGTAGTGATGGTGGTTGTTGAGAGGCAGGGGAAGGTGGTAGTGGTAGTGTGGATGGTGTGGGTTCAGGGATGTATGGTTCAGTGATGGGTTCGGTCTCATGAGGACTCAGTTCCTCCTGAGAGTAACCTCTTGAGCACAGGAAGGCTATCCTTTCCTTCCTTTTCTTAAACTCAGCTTCTTTCATCTTTCTTGCCTTCTCCTCTTTAGCCCTCCTTGTTGCATCCGCCTTTTCTTTTTGCAGCAAGGTTGCCTCTTCTAATTTGATAAGCTCATCAAGTGGGAGTAGTATCATTTCTTCATTTGCTACTCCCATACTGATAAGTCTATCAATTACCTCCAACCTCCTCTTTTCATTGATAGACTCCTAAGATGTTGCTGTTGCTTTGCTGCTTGCAGTCAATAACTTTTCAGTAGGGAGTCTACCCTTTCTTCTCAATTTGTTTAACCTCTCATTTGGTTTCCTTTGTAATCATCAAGAGATACTTCATTTGGTGATTCTGGTTTTGAGGGTTGAAGTTAAGAGGACTGAGGATGAGGTTGGGAAGTTTATGGTTAATCTTGAGGTATTGTGGAAGGATAGGAGTTGTAATGAAGTCCTCATTGTTCACCTCAGAGGCTAGATCAAGAATGGCCTCTGTGAGAATTAGTTCATCAGACAGAGATGATAGTTCAACAATTACTTTCGCAGCTGAAATTTCTATTTCGGAAGAAACTGATGTTGCACCATCTATCCTAACTGAGGCAGTGGTTGGGCCATCAGTCCCTATTTCCCTTTTGAAATGAATCTCAGGTTCCATAGTGACCTTAGGTTGACCAACTTCCACCTTAGTGGTAGGTGGTGCACTGAGCCTTTGAAGCTATTCTGCTCCAAAGTAGGTTATGGAAACATCAGGGGATGGTTGTTCAAGTGAGGAGCTCATTAGAAACTGTGTGAAAAATTTGTGAAGGCTGATGAGCACCTTGGATTCACTTAAAAACTCAAAGGAGGTGGTTATGGGAAAACAGTGGATGATTGCTTTTGTGTAGGGTAAGGGGAGGATAAAGTTGTAAAAGTCAAAGATTGAGGTTCCTCGGAAATTTAAGGTTCCTCATGAGCTTGTTTCTATACATTCTCCCCCCTTTTTGGTAGCATCATCTTGAGAAGTAGATGAGCTAGAGGAAGAACTTAAAGAAACCCGAGTTGGTACATGCTTGACAAACTTCTCAATCTGTGTCTCAGCTAGTTTTGCCTTGAGATCTTTAATCTCAAGTTGTTGAGTGGCAAACCTGGTTTCTAAGACCCTAACCTTGAATTCAAGGTTTGAGACCTTAGAGAGCAGGTACTCAATGGTGAGTTTCAGTCTTCCCTCATCTTCATGTGAAGAATCACGGGGAGATGAGACAACATACCTAGTAGGTACATCCTCATCACCAGTAGTGGTTTCTTAGCACCCTGAATTCCTTTGCTCAAGGATATATCTTTCAGATATGTCAATGGGCAGAGTTGTCGTAGACTCAGTCTTATTGATGTTACCACTGTCCTAAGAGCTCAATGAGACTTTAAGTAGTGGCAGCTGAGCCCACATGAGTCCCTTGCACACCGGTGGGACTCACCTCAGTTATTGGTTGCTGATGTGGGTCAGAGATCAGAGATTTCCTTTGGCTCTATTAATCTAGAGATATATGTGATAGATCAACTTCGTAGCTTTGAGGAAACATGAAATCCTCATCAGTTTAGGTTAAAAGGTCAGTGAAGGATATGATAGGTATTCCTAATGACCCGGGACCTTGGTCAACATTTAATGACTCATAGTCAGTGATGTGGCTGTCCCTTTTTGGTTGCTCAGGAGAGTATTGTGACTCATCCTGAGGGTTTGAGGTTTGGGTGATAGGCTCATCAGGTTGAGACTGAGGAGACTCTACACTGATATTGAGGTCAATTGGAGGGGAAGGTTGGACCTCAGGCTTAGTGGGAGCCCTATGTTCCACTCTAGCCTTTTTGGGCTAAACAGAGGGGGCTTGTTCAATCAGAGTAGATTGAACAAGGGTTCGCTTAGGACGTCTTTGGTAAAAGTATTTGATAGGTAAGGAGGCCTTTTGAAGTGGAGTGGTGATTGCTGGTGTGGGTTCATCACCTATTGGTTTAACAAGGATGTCACCAGGAGCCATGGGCTCAAGCATACCTGGAAGCAGAGGATTGAACCTTCTAGTGAAATTAGTGGATATCTTCTTTAGCATTCGGAAGATACCCGGCCGCATTTGAGGAAACACTAGAATATCTTTATATTCTAGTTTATCCAGGTCTAGTTCACAGTTGATGAAGAGCTGAATGAACCGAGGACACATGTAGAATGTATTCTTGATGAGATTTCCCCTCAAGTTATTCAGAACAAACCTGGAATAGTTGAACCTTAGGCCTTTGACTAACCCATGAACTAAATAGCCTAGTTCATAGGGGATTTGATCCCAACCACCTGATTTGTTAGACAGACTATGAAGGACAATGTGTAGTAAGTACTTCCAGTTGTAGGAGAAGTTGAATTTGTAGACAGTGGACTTACTAACATCGCCTCCATATCCTATTTGAAAATAGGTGTCTTCTAAATCAGGTCTTGGGAATTCAGTTGGAGCTCCAGCATCATGAAGCTCCAAATGTTCCCTGATAGTGGTTTCAGTCACCACTATCTCTTGTCCACAGACTCTCGAATGTATTACCTTTCATTGTTGATGACTTCATTTTGACCATTTGTCCATAAATCAAACATATGGTTAGAGTAGATGGTAGGGTTTATTATGAGAGTGGGAAGGTATATGGATTGTGTGAGGAACTGGATGATTTGAGCAAAGTCACTATCCGCAGATGAATCAAGGATAGCAACTTGGTTATGTTGCGGGTTTAGAGCCATTGTTTTGGAATTTTGAGAAGGAGGGAATTCTAGGCTAGGGTTTTGACAGTGGTAAAGAAAGTATAAAAGAGAGTAGGCGTCCTTTAAATATGGAGTAAAAGATCAAACCGATAAGGTGAAATGACACTATGCGGCTTGATTTGACAGAGGTGGTAAGGATGTTTTATTCAAAATACTCAAACAATCTTCCACAAAATCTTACTTTTTGCAGAGTGGGACAGAGGTGGTAAGGATGTGGTAAGGATGTTTTATTCAAAATACTCCAACAATCTTCCACAAAATCTTACTTTTTGCAGAGTGGGACCTAAATGTTTCCGTTACAATTTTAAAGGATTCTTCCGCCAATATTTGCTTCTGAGAGTACTTTAAGGTTTCTCTCTCCTGACGATCTTTCAAAGCCAATTTTACTTCTGAAGCAAAATCTTTCATAAAGACTATTTTGCTTCCGAAGGGAAAATGCGGTTTCGTAGAAGTAGAAATTTCCTTCGGTAGAAGGTTGATCTATGATTAAGTTTTCTTCCTAATCATAATTCTTTTTCTGGATTAGAGGAATTTTCCTTTAGAAGAAGATTAAGACTATCTTCCGAGGGTAAATTTCTCTTCGAAAGAGTTTATATTTCAAAAATTTTGAAGACATACCTTTTGTAACAGGGCTTAGGTTGTAAATAGACACATTTGACTTAACATTTTGTACAAAATCATTAGTTAAGATTTATCATCCCAATAGCTGTAATTAAGTACTTAAATATTTGTTCATCAAAAGCTTTGGTAAACAAATCAGCATATTGTTCATTTGAGTCAACTTTGACCAATTTGATCAGATTTTTCTCATTAATATTTCTAATGAAATGATACCTGATGTCGATATGTTTTGTCTTAGAGTGCTTGACTGGATTTTCAGTTATTGAGATAGCACTCTTGTTGTCTATGTAAATGGGAGTCTCCATGAAGTTGATGCCATAGTCTAACATCTGATTTTGAATCCATAGCAGTTGAGCACAGCAACTAGCTGCAGCAATGTATTCAGCCTCAGCAGTTGATGTAGAGACACATGATTGCTTCTTACATTGCCAGGAGATGATCCTTCCACCAATAAATTGACATCCTCCTGATGTGGATTTCTTGTTGATGTTACAACCACCATAATCACTGTCAGTATAACCATACAGGTTGAAGTCTTTGTTCTTAGGATACCAAAGGCCCAGTTTGGGAGATCCTTTGAGGTATCTAAGTTTCCTTTTGGCAGCGATGAGGTGAGACACCTTGGGAGCAGCTTGATATCTTGCACATATGCATGTAGCAAACATGATATCAGGTCTGCTTGTAGTGAGATACATTAGAGATCCAATGATTTCCCTGTACTGATGCTGATCAGTATCCTCCCCCTTAGAGTTAGGACAAAGATTGTGATTTCTTTGTATAGGTGTCTTAGCTGGCTTACAGTCTTTCATTTGAAATCTTTCTAAAATGTCCTTGATAGATTTAGATTGATTTATGAAGACGCCATCTTCCATCTGCTTCATTTGAATTCCCAGGAAGAAATCCATCTTTCCCATGGAACTCATTTCAAACTTCTTTCTCATGATGCTTTCAAAGTCTTTACATATGTGGTCATTTGAGGAACCAAATATGATGTCATCAACATAGACTTGAATAAGCAACATGTCCTTCCCTGATCTTCTTATGAATAATGTCTTGTATATGGTGCCTCTGGTGTAGCCGTTCTTCAGGAGAAATTGAGACAACATCTCATACCACAGCCTTGGTGCCTGATGCAGCCCATAGAGAGCTTTATCTAATTTTCACACATAGTGGGGGTGTTGTGGGTCTTCAAAGCAAGGTGGTTGACACATATACATAGACTTCTCTGTCGATGTTCCCATACAAAAATGCACATTTGACATCAAGTTGATACAATGTGAAGTTCTTGGATGCAGCAAAAGCAAGAAAGATTCTTACAGCCTCAAGTCTTGCAACAGGTGCAAATACTTCAGTGTAATCTATTCCTTCCTCTTGTGTGTATCCTTATACTACAAGTCTAGCTTTGTTCTTGATAATCAAACCTCTATCATCCCTTTTGTTCCTGAATACCCACTTTGTACCAATGGGAACTTGACCAGGTGGTAGCGGACACAGATTCCACACCTTTTGCCTTTTGAATTGAAGCAAATTCCTCTTGCATTGATTCAACCCAATTGTTATCCTTAAGAGCCTATTCTACCTTTTAGGTTCCATTTGAGAGAGAAAGCATGAGTACAAGCAGAAATTCTCACTATGAGTTTGTCTTCTGGGCCTCACACCTTCTGAGACGTCTCCAATGATGTTTTCAGCTGGATGAGTGTTATGAATCCTGATTCTAGGAATAACATCTAGTTGCATAGGTAGATCCAGATTTGAATGATTCATATCAGGATTCTTAACATCAGTTCCAGCTGAATTTTCTCTTTCATTCAATGATGATTGATTGAATGAATGAGTAACATCATCAAAAATGTTCTATTGTAAGATAGTATCATGAGTTGCCTGTTCCTCCAGATAGCTATCTTTACCATCTTGGTGTTTAAAAATGGAGTTGTCATCTGAAGTGACTTGATTCTCATTCAGTTGACAACTGGTTGAAGCTCCATTGTTTCCTGAGAGATTCAGACTTTTAGGACTTGCAGCGGTGGGAGCTTGTTCTTCATTTCTTCTTGGAGAATTTGGAATGGGTCTGGGCAACTCAAATATTTGATCATCATCAGAGTCACTTTGAGTTCCTGTTCCAGCTGAAACATTCTCACAAGATTGTTTAGAATAGTTAGGAAACAATTCTAAGTCAAACATATGGTTAGGGCCATTTCCCTTAACACAAGGAGTGTGCTTATTTACAACTATATTGGATGACTCCTCAAATTGTTGATTCTTGATGTTGTATACTCTATAAGCTTTGGAGCTTGAAGAGTATCCAACAAAGATAGCATCATCTGACTTCTCAGCAAATTTTGCCAAATTGTCCTTTGTCTTAAGTATGGTGCATCTGCTGCTAAAGGACCTTAGAAAGCCAATGAACGGTGGCCTTTTGTTCCATAACTCATAAGGGGTCTTTACATGGAGCTTAACAATAAGAACCCTGTTTTGCACATAGCATGCAATGCTGACTGCCTCTACCCAAAAGTTAGAGACAGCTTTGAGTCAGCCAACATGATTCTTGCAGCCTCAATAAGTGTCCGGTTCCTCCTCTCAGCAACACCATTCTGTTGAGGAGTTCTAGGAGCACTATATTGTCTGGTAATCCCTTTTGAGTTACAAAATGAGTCAAGAACTCGATTCTTAAACTCAGTCCCTTGGTCACTTCTAATTATCTTTACTTTGTGATCAATTTCATTTTCTATCTTAAGAATAAAAGATTTTAAGATTTCAGAGTTTCAATCTTAGTTCTTAAGAAGAATACCCATGTGAATCTAGTAAAATCATCAACTATCACAAAGCAATATGATTTCCTTCCAATGCTCATTATACTTGTAGGACCAAATAGATCCATGTGCAATAAGTGTAATGGGGTAGTAATAGAGTTAACTTCTTTGGATTTATGAGATGACCTATGTTGCTTCCCTTTCAGACAAGCAATACAGTTGTCTTTACAGAAAAACTCCTTTTTAGGCCACCATGTACCAAGTTATTCTTAGCCAATTTATTCATTGTCTTAAAATTAACATGACACATTCTTTTGTGCCAAAGAGTTGACTCATCACTATTTGCTTTGCAAAGAAAGCATGATACTTCACCCAGTGGGGAAGCATTGTTCATATCCAGCTTGTACATATCTCCTTTCCTGGGAGATCTATGAAGCACCAATTCCTTAGGAATTGTTATCCCGGGTTTGAGGATAATATGCACTCATGTTCTGTGAAAAGCATTTGATGCTTTTGGCCACAAAATTGAGAAACACTTAAGAGATTGTGTTCAAGCTGTTTGACAAAGTGTACTTTGTCAACTGTTAACTTACCATTGGACATATTACCTCTACCAAAGATGTATCCTCCGGCTTCACCTCTAAACTGAACAGGACCTCCATCAAATTGTGAAATTGTTGAAGAAGAGATATGTTCCCTGTCATGTGCCTGGAGCATCCACTATCCACAATCCAGATGTTTCCATTTTTATCATATGGATGTCCCTGTATAAAGGTTAAACAGTTAGTTTTGTTTGGAAACCCAAGCCTTTTGGTCTTGGGTTCTTCCAATGATGATAACATAATTGAACCAAAGTGTAAGCATAGGGGTTCAATAGTGGTTTAGGAAGAGGAGGTTTGGGCTACAGCGTCTTCTTTGTTTTTCCATTCCATCCTTTGGTTGATCATTGAAGATGAGCTTGATGAAACTTGGGTAGCAGAGTATTCTTCCGAAGTTTCTTTCTCTTTGGAAGAAGCTTTCAGACCATTCTCTTCCGACCCAGTCTTCTTTTCGGATGGTTTGAGAGGGGCTTTCTTGTTCTTCGGAATTCTTTTTGGTTTGTATTCCGAAGCTACTTTTCTTTCGGAAGAAGATGTTTCTTCTGAAGGCAACTTGGCTTCGAAAGATTGCTTTCCTTTCTTCAACCTTTAGATCTGGTTATGTGATCCAAATGTGATACCTTCCTTGGCTGCTCCTTTCCTTACCTTGTTTGCATAATGTGTGCTTGTAGGATTATAGAAACAATCCTTGGCCATGTGGTTGTGCAGACCACACATTATGCATTCAGTGTTTGCTTTGGTGGGACATGTAGATTGTTGCTTCTTGGTCTTTTGTCCTCTTCCACAGCTTTTCCTTTCTGCATCAGATCCTTCAGTTGGATGGGAGCACTGGTATTACCCTCCTGTCCTAAATTTGAGCATTCCAATCCAGCTGAGATGAAAACACCCTTTTGCCTTGGATCAATTTTCATTTTGGACTCAGCCACCTTCTTAGCACTTGTTTTGGCTGCTTGAATCTTGTTCTTTCTTTGTTTGGTGGTAAGAGATTTGTTCTCAGCTGAGAGGATGAAGTTTTCTACCTTGTCTTTCTCTGTGGTGGTGGTGGTAACCATTTTTGCATCACTCATCCTCTTAAGAGATGGTGGGTCAACAATTGGAACCTCTTACTCATCAGTACCACATCATGGTTGTCTAATAGACACATAAG
The DNA here is from genome assembly GCA_024085815.1 of Flaveria linearis. NCBI lineage: Eukaryota > Viridiplantae > Streptophyta > Magnoliopsida > Asterales > Asteraceae > Flaveria > Flaveria linearis. Next base: position 50,249,728 of record CM044004.1, on the reverse strand, counting down.
AATGTGGTGGAGCAGTTTCATTGGTTCCCAACCCACTCTTGTTTTGATAACATTCTTTTGAGTGAGAAGTTAATGCAAGAATGTTGTTGAACTTATGCTCTTGGATAGCATACTTCTTTGCTTCAGCCTCAGCTATTACTAGCTGGGCTTGAGCCTTAGTCAACTTTGAAACTAAATCTTTTATTTGAGCCCTATAGTTTGAGTGCTCATGTTTTAAAGTAGATGCAGTGTTTTCTAACTCTTTAATTTTTAGTTTATAGTCAGATTGTGCTCTTTTAAAATCAGCTTTTAGTATGTTCAAAGACTCAATATCAGATTTAAGTTTCAAGTTATAGGCCTGGTACAACTTAACCTTAACTACACAATCAGGAGTACAGAGATGTTCATAGACCTTGGTATCATCTATGTCGGCCATAAGAGCTTGAGCAGGAGTAATATCTTGCACCATAATGCTCCAATCAACTTCTTGAGCAACGGCTGCAGTTTGCTCTTTTGGCTTGGTTGCAGCTTGTGTGGTGGCATGATGTTAAGAAGCTTGGCTTGCTCCATGATTAGATTTTGGAGCCTTGCATTCCCTTGCAAAATGACTAAGTTGATTACAGTTGTAACACTTGGCCTTTGATTTGTCAAACTCGAATTTGCTACTTGTTGGGTTCTGAGGGAATTGCCTTCCAGTTCTCTTGTAGAACTGCTTTGCTCTGTAGGTAAGGAGAGCCATTTGTTGAACAATGTCCATGTATTCAACATCATCTGGAATGAAACACTCCAGATCATCAAAACAGAACTGGAAATCACTAGAGTGTTCATTTCCTGAGACAAAAGCACAATTTTCTTGAAAAGGACCTTGTTGAGCTTATTGATACTTGGGTGTCTCTAGGAAAGTGATGTATGTTCTAGATGAACATGATGGCTGTTGGTTATAAGTCAGGCACATCTAGGGCTGGGGAGTTCTTGCACCTTCAGCAACATGTAGAGCATTGCTAACAGGGTGGTTGAGCTGCCATTCATCTACGGCTTGTTCAGATTCTCCATCTCCATACGGTATCCATCTAGGATTCCATATAGTTCAGTCATAGTGAGTGTTCCAAGATTTTCAGATCTCCTCATAGAAACACAATAGAAAGACCATTCATGAGGAAGAGCACTCATGAACTGACGGGTTTGATAGAACATAAAAACCGTTTAACCATTTAAACTCTCAGAAAACGCAGCGGATATATATGTCTTTAAAACCGATTTTAAAGCTGAAAATTATGTTCATTATTTGACCATATAAGTGTATAAAACAAACCCAAATCAAAGGATCATTTAATATGTGAATGAGCATGCTATGTAAAACTAAAACACATAAAATGACAGCCATAAGGGGCTGCCATAACTACCTTTCTCCAAGCTTCAAAGGTCAATAGAAAGAGTAGTTTAGTTGCTGAAATTCGGCCAAAAGAAAGCTGGAAAATGTTCCCAAACTTCAAGCTTTGAAGTCTCCAAGTGTTCACTCCCACTTGATCCTAAGTAAGCATCTTCATTGCTTGGATTTGGACTCCAATACTCCAAATCAAAGCTGCCAGCAGCCCTTCCAAAACCGTGAACTTGTAGCAGCAAAAGGGAGGATTAAATGACCAATGTTCCAAGAGGAGGAACCCTCAAGCTTGTATACCCCAAGCTCTAACACAAAACACCTTGTTTGCTAGGATTATTACACCAAAACAAGACCAAGAAACCCTCAAAACCTGCTGTCAAAACCGAGAGCTATAGAGAGAGATGGAGAGAGTTTCTTGCAAATTGCATGCGTTGTGTGTGTTGGAAAAAGTGGAGAGCAAGACTCATAAAGATTGTTCATTGTTCAATGTAAATGGTCCAATAAAAAAAATAAGAAAGGGGGCGGCCTTTTGGCTGATTCAAAAGGGTTTCCCCCCTTTTAATTGAACACATTCACAAGGTTAAATGGTCTTGAACTAGACATACAATTAACCTTTAATTGTATGTACAAGTTATTTATAACTTATACAATTAATTATTTAACTTATAAGTTATAATCTCTCGTTATTATTAGGTGTCATCTAACTAATTTGAATAACACATCAAATAATATAATTGAACAAATTATCCTAATAAGTTGTTCCCACTCATATGCAACTCGTTTAGAAAACCCATTTTCTAAATTGGTGTAAATATTTAATTGCATGATCATATCATCAATTAAATATTAATTGGTGTTTGCTAAGCTTGTTATTGGGTATAACCCGACTTGGATCATAACGTACTAACCACATCAATATTCTAAGTGTCTTGGGCATACAGAATCCTACAATCTCCCACTTGCCCAAGATTCATAGAAGATTGATGCAAGCAGTAAATACCGCCTAACAACGGTTTACTACCCTTAATACGCATGACTTATAGCCATTCAATAACATCATCCCTTTCAAGTACCCTACTTGAAATGATTTAGGTGAATTTATCATCTATCCTTTTGTTACAGATGTCATGTTAAATCCAAGGACACAGAATGATCATTCCTTGTTGATTTAACTTAATCAGGCCTTAGACATCTAACTCTCAACGAATAAGAGGAACAAATTCCATCTTGACTACATACGTTTCTCACAAACCCTCGTGTTATACCTAAACACACCCTTATGTACTGTCCACTATTTCAGGGCAGTGAAGAATTAGCTTAAGGTATAATACTTGGTGAATATCAAAACCCAATATGTATCTCAGGTCAGAGGATACCAAATGATATTCGCCTTTACTCAAATTTACTTATGATCAATCAATAAGATTCCATGTAGTAAAATTTGAGATGCGGGTTAGTCCAATATTTGTATCCCACAAATATCTATGAACCTTGGTAGCAACCCATTGCTCTATATTCATCCTTATGAATATCAACCAATCCAAGTTCATAATAGTCTTACCTTCAAACTTGTTCCCACAAGTGTGAACGACTACGGACATTTAGAGTAAGCATTTTACTCATGGATTAAACATGCTAAATTGGAATATTATTTGAAACATTATAACCACATAATTTTATTCAAATAATAGAAAGTTCCATATATCCAAATACAAAATTTAAAGATCAAGTCCAATCACTAGAATATCGAAGTCCCATGGCACAAGTATGACCTTCATGCTTTGCCTTTTCAAGGAGCTTCGTGAGAGGATCCGCTATGTTTTGATCCGTGTGAACTTTGCGAATACATATCTTTCCCTTTTCAACTTCATCTCGTATGTAGTTGAATCTCCGCTCATTGTGCCTAATCTTTTGATGTGCACGGGGTTCCTTGATTTGAACAATCGCACCCTCGTCATGACAAAGATTTATAAGGGGTCTTGAATGGTAGAGACCATCCTTAGATTGGTGATAAACCTTTTATCCATGTAGCTTCCCAAGCTGCTAATGAGGCGGCCATGTATTCGAATTCTGTAGTGGACAACGCTACCCTATTCATAATGGAGACGTACCTCGATTGTGATCGAGTATCATCTCGATCAGTTTGGAAACTAGCATTCGTGTAACCCTTTACAACTAGTTCCTCTTCATCAGATCCGTATATTAGAAACATATCCTTAGTCCTCCTAAGGTATTCCAATATACTTTCAACAGCCATCCAATGGGCGTTACACGGATTCTGCTGATATCTACTTGTCATGCTTAACGCGCATGACATGTCCAGTCTAGTGCATATCATCGCATTCATCATGGATCCTATAGCAGACGCATATGGGATGTCCTTCATGCGATCTTGCTCATCCTTTGAGCTTGGACATTGAGATGCACTCAATATTGTCCCTCTTTGAATAGGTACTATACCTTTCTTAGAGTTTACCATCTTGAACCTTTTTCAAGATCTTATCTATATATGCACTTTGGTTTAACCCTATCAACCGCCTCGATCTATCCCTATAGATCTTTATTTCCAAAATATAGACGGCTTCATGGAGATCCCTTTTTGAAAACCAATTTCCAAGCCAGGTTTTAACACCTTCCATGGTTGGAATATCATTTCCATATAGTAATATGTCATCAACATACAATACTAAGATTGTGATTACACTCCCACTAGCCTTTTTATACACATGAGCCTTGTCAGTATCCAAGTTTCCATGCATATTTGTTTTCTTCTTGAAAACCCACTTGTATCCAACCGGTTTGGAGTTAAGTGGAGTGTCAACCAATTCCTAAACTTGGTTGTCATACATGGATTGCATCTCTACATTCATGGCTTCCAGCCATTTGTCACAATCCGAATTGGACATTGCATCATGGTATGTAGTTGGCTCATCTGAGTCAACCTCATAGCATCCATCCATGAAAAATCCATATATTTTAGGTGAAATGCTAACTCTACCAGATCTATGAATGTTTTGTGTGTATTGATCAACCCCTTGATCATTATCAACAACCTTCTGTTGATTGCTAGTGTCAACCAAACGTGTATCGGCTTGTGGATCTTGATCCTCATCAAATTCCACTGTTCTATGCATCATTCCTTCTATAAGGAACTTGGCTTCCAAGAACTCTGCCTTTTGAGCAATAAATACCTTTTGCTCCGTTGGATCAAAGAAGTAGTATCCTATACAGTCCTTTTGGATATCCAACAAATATACACTTAGTGAATCGACTTTCAGTTGGTTTGGGTGTTAAGCTTAACATAAGCTTCATGACCCATAATTTTAAATATGACAGCGATGGAACTATTCCATTCCATATTTAAAAGGGCGTCGAATCCACTTTCTTGGTTTGGGCCATATTCAAAATACGAGCCTCGGAGAGTAGTGCGAAACCCCAAAATTATGGAGGTAGTGAGCTTATAGCCATCGTAGGTCGAACCATATCCAATAGGGTTCGATCTCCTTTCAGACACACCATAATATTGTGGTGTTCCGGTAAGAGTAAGTTGTGAGACAATCTTACAACTTCCTAGATGATCCCAAAAAGCCTCACTTAGGCATTCACCTCCTCTATCTAAACGGAGAACTTTGGTAGTTCTATCGAGTTGATTTTCTACTTCATTCTTGAAGTTTTGAACATTTCAAATTCTTCATGTTTATGTGCCATCAAGTACACATGACCATAGCGACTATAATCGTCGGTAAAGGTAATGAAGTAAGTTTCATCATACCTTGTCATTGTTTTAAAAGGACCTCATACATCCAAATGTATGACTCCTAATAAATCTTTTGCCCTCTCATTAGTACCACTAAAGGGCGTGTTGGTCATCTTACCTTGTAAACAAGATTCACACTTATCAAATGAACAATTTTCATTTGTTTTCAAAAGATCATTCTTTTAAAGTGTTCAAATCCGATTCTTGTTTATGTAACCAAGATGACAATGACAAGAATAAGAGCCACTTAAACCATTTTAAGTCTCTTGGTGTATGATAGGTATAATGTGTTATTATAGGACGAATCATCATGAACCAATTCATCAACATCATTAGAAGGCATAGCCTTGAAATAATATACATCATCCATATAAACATAAATACCATCATTTACAAACTTTAAATCATAACCATATCGTTTTAAAAGGGAAACTTAAATCATCTTCCTAGTCAAACTAGGAGCATATAACACGTTTTGAAGAACAACTTCCAAACCTTTTGAAAGTTTCAAAACATAGTCTCCTTTCTTAAAGTGCTTATTTCTCTTGAACCCTCGCAACAGATTGCAAAAGTAAGTTCCACATGCGGTATCCAATTACCCATGTGCTTTGAAGAAATAACATTTAAGTCAATATGGATTATGAAAGTTGTGCTTGAGGTTTGCCCAGCATCCCTCTTATTTCTCAACTCTTTGAGATAGGTTGGACAATTCCCTTTCAAATAACCTATCTCACCATACTCAAAGCATGGATTGTTTTTCGTTACCTTAGGCTTCATAAGCTTAGGTTTTTGGAGGTTCCGCTTTGATCTTCCCTTCCCCTTTGCCTTTGATGCGCCCCTCTCCTTTGGCAACATTTGCCTTGGGATCGGGAATGGCCTTTCCATTACCTCCCTATTGATCTAGAGTATAGGTAGAACCTTTCTACCCATCCTGCCTTAGCTGTTGTGAGCATTGCACGAAACTCACCAATGCTCTTGTCCTATCCATTCATATTGTAATTCATTATGAATGTCTCAAACTTTTAGTTAGGCCATTAAGGATCAAATCCTTGGCCAACTCCTTTGAGACAGGACAACTAAGCCTCTCGAGGCGGCCTCAACATCGTCGGGGTCGGGTTGGTTAGGAATAGGATCGTCAAGGACATTGCTTTTGCTCTTGCTTGAGAACAATTCTCAAGTTTTGAGACCAGTCCATAAGGTTATTATGGTACAGACGATCCCTCTCTAAAATAGTTCTCAGTGATAGGGTATGGACGGTCGAGGTGGTAGCATTATTGTTTGCGGTCATTCTACAAATTTTACAAAGTTCTTTTTAGTATTTCTTAAAATTTCATTTTAATTATTAATACCCTTTATGTCTCATAGATAATTAATAATTAAAATCTATAATCCAACGTTACATTCAAATAATGGTTAGGTGACCTTTATCCCATTATTCAAATTAACAAGGTAGTCAACTTTTGACAATTGCAACCTTTTGCAACTTCTAGCGGTATGGGATCGACTTTAAACATCATATGTAAAGTCGGCATGTTAATCCCATCAACACCATTTGGAAACCATATTTTAGGTGATCCATTCAACATGGTTTGCAAATCAAGTCACCCTACTTGCACACACATGTGAGTTTACCAACACAAGTGGTTAGGTGACCTTTATCCCACCAATGTGGTATTCCCACCTTAAGTCATAAGTTCCCTCAAAATGGTTAGGTGACCTTTATCCCATTAAGAGTTTCCAATTGACTTAAGTTTTGTGCAAAAGGACGGTGTTAAACTTGTTTGAAAAGGGATTTTTAGTTTTCATTAATTCTAGTTTTGAAAACTCTATGTACCTTGTATTTGCATGCTTTCAAATACAAGGTATCCTATGGTTCATTTTTAATAAAACCTCTTTTATTAAATCATCAATCCTTTTAATAACCTCTTATTAATCACTTAATGATTAAGAACCATAGATGCAAGGTATCTTATGGTTTATTTTTAATAAAACCTCTTTTATTAAATCATTAATCCTTTTAATAACCTCTTATTAATCACTTAACGATTAAAAACCATAAATTTCCAGCTTGTTAAGTTTGCTAATGAGTTTGTTATGCATATCCAAATATCAAACAACAATCATACAACAAACAACCAAACAAGCATAATATAAACAACCACAATGTGCATAACCATAGCTACTATTGTGACCACACTTGTTTGCCATCACAAGTGTGATCATTTGGTCTTTCCTAAGGGTTGAATACAACACAAAATAGAGGTCTTCTTAGCCTCCCACTTGAACTTGCATCCATATGCTTCAAGTCCCTTTTTTGTGTCTTTGATGTCCATCTTTGGGTCTTGAACTTGTGCATCTTCTTTTTACAAAATTGTATCCTAATACATTTTTTTCTAATGAATGAATAATTACAACCCAAATTATTAAACACAAATATTACAACCCAATTGAATGAATAAAACAACCACTTGAATCATCCAAAAAACACAAGGCCTTAAGCTAGGTTATGCACTTTAACAACCAATGATCATATCATCTATTCATATAATGAAAACCCCATTTAAAACCCCAAAATTTCAGCCAACATAAACTGAAATTTTGGGTTTTAATCATTGTCCAAACAACCAACATTTCATAATATGTTTCTTTCAAGGTCTAATCACTAGCATGTGTGATATGACCTTGAAAGTTTGGGGAATCATTCATATAAACTATAACAGCCCAAAATCAGCCTATAACATGTCTTATATCATCTTTTAAAACCAATTTCAAAAGATAAATCAAGCAAGTCATCCACATAACCGGCTCTTGATGCCATTGACGGGTTTGATAGAACATAAAAACCGTTTAACCATTTAAACTCTCAGAAAACGCAGCAGATATATATGTCTTTAAAACCGATTTTAAAGCTGAAAATTATGTTCATTATTTGACCATATAAGTGTATAAAACAAACCCAAATCAAAGGATCATTTAATATGTGAACGAGCATGCTATGTAAAACTAAAACACATAAAATGACAGCCATAAGGGGCTGCCATAACTACCTTTCTCCAAGCTTCAAAGGTCAATAGAAAGAGTAGTTTAGTTGCTGAAATTCGGCCAAAAGAAAGCTGGAAAATGTTCCCAAAACTTCAAGCTTTGAAGTCTCCAAGTGTTCACTCCCACTTGATCCTAAGTAAGCATCTTCATTGCTTGGATTTGGACTCCAATACTCCAAAATCAAAGCTGCCAGCAGCCCTTCCAAAACCGTGAACTTGTAGCAGCAAAAGGGAGGATTAAATGACCAAGGTTCCAAGAGGAGGAACCCTCAAGCTTGTATACCCTAAGCTCTAACACAAAACACCTTGTTTGCTAGGATTATTACACCAAAACAAGACCAAGAAACCCTCAAAACCTGCTGTCAAAACCGAGAGCTATAGAGAGAGATGGAGAGAGTTTCTTGCAAATTGCATGTGTTGTGTGTGTTGGAAAAAGTGGAGAGCAAGACTCATAAAGATTGTTCATTGTTCAATGTAAATGGTCCAATAAAAAAATAAGAAAGGGGGCGGCCTTTTGGCTGATTCAAAAGGGTTTCCCCCCTTTTAATTGAACACATTCACAAGGTTAAATGGTCTTGAACTAGACATACAATTAACCTTTAATTGTATGTACAAGTTATTTATAACTTATACAATTAATTATTTAACTTATAAGTTATAATCTCTCGTTATTATTAGGTGTCATCTAACTAATTTAAATAACACATCAAACAATATAATTGAACAAATTATCCTAATAAGTTGTTCCCACTCATATGCAACTCGTTTAGAAAACCCATTTTCTAAATTGGTGTAAATGTTTAATTGCATGATCATATCATCAATTAAATATTAATTGGTGTTTGCTAAGCTTGTTATTGGGTATAACCCGACTTGGATCATAACATACTAACCACATCAATATTCTAAGTGTCTTGGGCATACAGAATCCTACATGAACTTCCTTACTAGGTCTCTTTTTTCAAGAGTTACACCCATGGACTGCATAGATGCTATCAGATCTATGTATCTGAAGTATTGTTGGCTCAAGTTTTCACCATTAATGTAGGTGAAATTCTCAAACTGTTGCTTAAGAACATCCTTCTTAGATTCTTTGGATTCTAAGGAACCTGAGTACATTAATTTCAAAGCATCAAAGAGTTCTTTGGCTGTAGTGCAATGCTCAAAATCTGTCATAATCGAGTTTGGTATGGCAGTAAGCAATACAATCATAGCTTTGCTATCAATGTCCATCTTCTTGTAGTCTTCATTAGAGTAATTTTCAACTTCCTTTTCAACCATGGCACCATCTCCAGTTGGTGATGCCACTTTTGGTATGTATGGTCCATGAGTGATGGACTTCCACATACGGGAGTCTTGATACTTGATAAATCCTTCAATGCGTTGACACCAGCACCTGAAGTTATCAGGGGTGATAATGGGAGCTTTGGTCATGGTTCCCATTTCTGGTTTAACAGATTTCCCGTTAAGGGCCATGTTTGTTGAGTGAGTAAGTTTTAAGAAAGAAGGTTGATTTGGGATGGTTAGATCTCATAATCAAGAGCCTGGACGCTCTAATACCAATTGCAGGATTGATATTGTTCTTTGAACACTTAGTGTTTCTCACAAACTGTTAAATATCACTCGTTTGATGAATGCAAAATCAAGAACTCAGTTGATAATAATATAATAAGTAAAGAACACAAGAAGTGGTTTTTCAAGATACTTATATATTATCTCTCAACTAAGTATTACAAGACTCATGCAGAAGCATGGATACTAAGTTACAATGAGCGACTATATATACTACTATCTACAGCTTGTTATACATAGATAACATGCTGGGACTTACTTCTAAACAAATACTACATTACTAGAGGTAGGGTATCTTAGATAAAGTATTATCTAAGATAAGGTAGTCATGACAGGTCCGTGACTTACTGTTTGGTCACCAACTAAAGGTGGCAGCTGTACTAGCTAAGGAATGGTGAACAGTAGACAAAAGTAAGGTCAACCACATGAACGTGGAAGGCTTCTTGCAGAGAATCAGAGTAGGCAGCAAGTGTCAGTCAGACCATGCTTTGTCCATTGGTTCATATTGTGGTTCTTCCGAAGGTAAAATGGCTTCGGAAGAATAAGTTCTTCCGAACCATTTTATACTTCGGAAGACACAGCTTCTTCCGATGCTTTGTATTAGGAAGACTTTGTCTTCATTCTCCTAAGTGTTTACTTCTGAAGGAGATATTCTAAGTCTCGGAAGACTGAGTTCATCCTTCGGAAGCTCTTCGGAAGATCACCATAGAAGCTTCGGAAGCTGCAGTATTTCCTTCGGAAGTTGCAGCATTGCCTTCGGAAGACTTCTCTTAGTTGTATAGATTTCTTCTAAGTGTTGTTTTGGTTGCATCAACCTCAATAGATCCAACACAGTGCATTGAATTCTTCCAAGCGAAGAAAGATGAGTTCATCTATATTATAGTTCCTAGACCCTAAATTATTCGATCTGGCTGCCTTCAACTCATCTTCCTGAGTGTTTGGCCTGGGGGTAACCCTGATTGCAGCTTGCATAAAGCCAAGGATCTCACTTGAAATCTATCCTCTTATTTTCCTCTTCCTCTCTCTTTTCTCCTCTTTAATCTCCTAAGAGGTCATAATCCTCTTCTATTTGCCAGTCAATAGCCTATGTGACTCAGGTTGGAGAGAGATTTGGCCTTTATTGCTTGGTGTTGCACATCAGCTCTAGCAAGAGAGAGGCTGTGAGACACCTTCACAAACTAGTGCCTTATTGAGGATAGTTGGTGCTGAAGCAGTTCTTGTCTCAAGGTTCACAAGTTCAACTACTGGGCCTTCAACCAAGATTCCCCTTTGATGCTAATCTTAGGGTCTACCTCAGTATATAGTTGACCAATAGGCTTTCCTGCTAGCCTCTTTCTATATAACTTAGATCGCTTCTTGAGATCTTCAACCACCCTATCTTGAATTCTCTCAGCTAACCTTTCAGCTTACCTAGTTTGACTTGGGCTGGCATGTGGCAGGTCAACCAGAGAAAAGCTTTCATAGTATCTCAGGGTTTGAAAATGAAGACTTCTTGTTTCCCCTGATATCTAAAGAGTACTATGGCTCTTCTATTAGTATCATACCTCCATCCTACTATTGGATTTTTAGCAGAGTAGGATGGGGTAGACATAGCCCTTGGTATGACCTCCTCAAAAAGGCTTTGAATTAGTGCTGCCACATCAATGTTGGCATGAGGAGGTGATTGAGTAGGGAAACCTACAAGTGAGGGTGGTGAGTCCTCTATATCCATACCCAGGGCAAAACGCACAGGTTTTTTGATTATAGGTAGTACTTTCTCCCCTTTTTTGATAGCATCACCCTCTTGCATAGGGGAGCTAAGGGTTAGGTCCACCATATCAATAGGTTTTTGTGGACCTGGTTGAGTTTGCCAGATAGGTTTCTAGCTAACTTGCCCTTGAGATCGGTGATCTCATATTGCTGATCAATGACCTGTCTTCGTAAGGGAGCCACCTAAGATACCAGGTGACTTACCTTTGAAACTAAATAGGTGTAGTTTTTTATAGTTTTTGCACCTTTAGTTGTAGACTCCCCTCATCTTCATTAGAAGAATCATGCAAAGATGAGATATTAGGGCCAAAGTCTTCTTCCTCACCACCAGCTTGGGGTTCTTGGCTGTCAGCTTTTCCCTGCACCATGACAGCTTCAATGGAAGTGTCAATGGGCTGGGTTGATATGGTTGAGGTGTTAATGATGTAATCACTTACAAAAGTGAGAGACTCTTCCATATAGACCTCCTGAAAATGTTAAGGCAAGTCCACCTTAGTTAGGGGTGGATAATGTGGACTAGACATGGGTGATTTAGGAGCACGCATCTCTCCTTGAGCAGGGAAGGAGAAGAGAGACTCATGGTACTTATTTAAACCCATATCCTCATCATCATAGAATTGGAGGTTAGGGATAGGTTGGTTTAAGTCTAACAGCTGGGGATGGTACCTTTCCCCTGAAGGTTAATCATTTGAGTTTTGAGACTCAAATTTATAGCTTAACGCTTGGGCAATGAGCTCATCAAGCTGAGCATGAGGAACCTTAACACTGATCAAAGAAGTAAAGTGATTGGTTTGCTACTTAGGGGAAGTGGAAGCTATTGTTCCACTTCCTCATGTATGGCTGATTGTATGGGGACCTGCTCAATCGGAGTAGACTGAGCAGGGGTTTGTTTGTATTTTGGTGCAGGTTATGGTTATTTGTGGCTGTGTTGGTGGTGCAAATGTAGAAAGTGTTGGTTCAACATTGGCCGGTGTTACCAAGTTGTCACCTTGAGCAAAGAGCTCTAACATATTTGGGACAAGGGTTGTTTCTATCCCTGAGAATCCACTAGTGGTCTTTCACATGATTTTAAAGATGGCGGGCTTCATCTGCCCTCATTTAAGACTAGTACATGTCCCCCTTAGCTGTGAGCCCAATTCTCAGATAAGAATATGTTGAACATATCTTGGGAACATATAGTACTCTAAGACCCAAGTTTGCGAGCAAGTTGGTCTAGACAAACTATGAGTACTTGAATTTGACCGCTTGAACCATTCCATAGTCATATAGGATAAATCCTTACGAATCTGGTCCTATCCTCCATGTTCGTCAGATAAGGAGTGGATAACAACTTGGAGGAGGTACTTCCATTTGTAGGAGACTATACCCTTCTTGAAGGTTCTGACTGTGTAATCTCATTCATAGCCCATCTGCCCAAATGTGTCATTTACAACAGACTTGGAGAAGCACAGCTTGCCTTCTTCATCATCCAGCTTTAGATGAGAGTTAATTATGGTTAGAGTGATAAAAAGTGTCTTCCCCTGCACTGTGGCAGATAGTGCCTTCTGACCGCCCAAGATCACCTCTTAGCAGGTCCTCTAGAACTCAAGGAGCTATTCTTCATATAGTGGAGGGTGTATTGTGAGTCCCGTGAGGTAGTTCAATTGAGAAAGGAAGCAGAAAACATCTTAGAAACCTAGATCTTTCTCAGATGACAATAGAGCAACTTGATTATATTTCCTGTGAAGTTGCATGGAAAAATCTGGTTGGTTTTAGGGTTCAGGGTTGGTCATTTTAGAAAGCTTTAGAGTGAAGAAAGATAAGAACAAAGCCAGTTTGTAGGTGAATTTTACGTTAGAAATTTTGCAAATGAAGAGGAAGAAGAAAGAGGGGAACCATTGTAGGGATATTCATATGGTAGGATATGAGAAAAAGTTAATGTAAAAGGATAAACATAAAATCTGGATGTGAGTCCCACTTCTCAAAAAGTAGCCAAAATGTAGTGTTCTTGGAAGTCTAAAATCTTCCAAAGGTAATTTGTTTTTAGTAGTTTTGAGAAAACTTTCGAAGCCAATTTTTCTTACGTGTCAACTTAATGTCTTCCGAAAGAAAACATATCTTAAATCCTCAAAATTCTAAGGAATGTCATTTTGAATAAAAAAATTACAAAGTAAACTGGGCTTATAGGTGATGATATAGGAAACTTAAAACACACATGTTTGAAAACTAATCTTGACATTAATTTAAGAAAATCTACTCAAAGTTAATCATCCAAATAGCTGATACAAGATACTTAAATCTCTGCTCATCAAAAGCTTTTATGAATAGATCAGCATATTGCTCATGTATTGTAACTTTGACTAGTTTTATAAATCCTTTTTCAAAATTATCTCTTATTAAATGGTACTGACGTTGATATGCTTTGTCTTTGAGTGCTTCGTAGGATTCTCTGTAATTGAGATATCACTGTTGTTGTCTATGTGGATGGGAATCTCTTTGAAATTAAATCCATAATACAGGATCTGATTCTAAATCCAAAGCACTCAAGCACAGCAGCTTGCAGCAGTAATGTATTCAGCTTTAGTGGTTAATGTAGACACACAAGATTATTTCTTGCATTGCCATGAGACTATTCTTTCATCAAGGAATTGACATCCCCTGTTGTAGACTTTGCAGTCATGTGGCAGCCACCATAGTCACTGTCTGTATAAGCATACAGATTGAGGTCAGAATTCTTTGGAGATCAAAAGCCTAGTTTGGGAGCACCATTGAGATATTTGATAATACTCTTGACAGCAGCTAGGTGGGACATCATGAGGTTGGCTTGATATTTTGCACAAATGCATATGACAAATATGATATCAAGCTTCCTGGTTGGGTTAGGATCTACTAGTGATAAGCCACTTGTAGATCCTAAAACATCTTCATAAGATTTGTTAAAATGGTTAGTAATTAAATCAAGATCAAACAGCTAATCCGGACCAGAACTTTTCACACTGGGTGTGCGCTCATTGAAGGTCACATTGGCTAACTACTCAGCTCCTCTAGTTCTAAGATTGCATACTCTATAGGCCTTAGCTTGGGAAGAGCATCCAATAAAGTCTCCATTATCTAATTTCTCATAAAATTTGGCTATCAGATCTTTGGTATTGAAAATGGTGCAATGACATCTGTTCTACATATAGTAGGCAGTGTTAACAGCCTCTGCCCATGTCACAACTCGAGCCCAAGGAGGGTGGGACGTCACAGACTATCAACATACATGGTAGCGGAAACACACCATCGTAAGAGCACACAAGTAGAGAAATCGCATGGCATTATGAAAGTTTAATAACGAGAGTGTACATCATTTTAAGTAATATCTTGTGAATCCTAGGATCTCAATTCAAGAATTGTCAGTATTAAAATAAAATCAAATTAATGATTGCAGAATTATCATTAATTGCTGTTTAATTGAGTTAATTGTTGTTGAAGAACACATACACAAACTCACAGTAAATACGAACACAATAATTATTCAAAAGTATTTCATTAATTATTGAGTAATGATTACAAAAGAATAATTATGAATACTATGAACTATGATTTCTTCAATCGAATGAATGTTGTTGTTGATGTGACAGCGGCTAGGGTTGCACAATGATGTAATGCTTGACAGCCGTAATATTACTTGATTGTGTTCTTTAAGATGTGAAATCTAGGACTCATATTTATAGGCGGTTTGAGTCAGTTAAGGAAACACCGGATCTCTTGGGATTTGTTATTGATTTGTTGACTTGTTTGACTTGTTGATATTGAAATCATACAAGTGTTCTGAACTTCCGCAGGAGTCTTGTCTTCCACAGGAGACTTGCTCGTCCGTAGAAGTCCTGTTCTTCCGTAGGAAATTTGTCTTTCGTAGATTTTACTCCATCATGCAATTCTTATCATCCGTAGGAATCTTCACGAGTGATGTGGTCTTGTAAGAAACATATCTACAGATTAACATTATTTTTCATTCGTAGATGTTTCTTACACTTGGTTAATTTTAGAAAGCACACCAAGTATATTGATTTTGCCTGTCATCATACAAAAGCAACACACATATATATGGGTTAACCTATATATTCAATGCACTGATATATATACTGATAGTTAGTTGCAATCATTAATTACAAGACTTGACTAAAGTTCTAAGCCTATACAAAATGATCTAGACCTATCCTTTCAAGTTCCAACAATACTCCCCCTTAGGCTTAGATCCTTGTAATCAGTCCTTCAAAACTGAAAGTTCTTTGACTCTTGCTATGATCTTGTTGTAGAAGTAAGATACAACAGTCTTCTGATCATCATACTTGTACTTGATCTTTATCTTGCTAATCTTCTTCAGAGTCTCAAAACTTAAGCCCAAAATGTCTTCTTTAGTGGTGAGTGTTTCCACTACACTTTCATTATGCACAATTTCGAGCTCATCTTCCTCTGATATTCTCAGTTCTGAGACTTCTTCAATTATAGATCCTTTTAGCAGCCCAGCTTCATGTCTTCTTCTCTTATATGCCTTTGCATGCAGTTTGTCTATCACTTGAATCATATGCACATAAAAGCATAGATCATTCAGTGCTTTTTCATCTGTTAGCCTTGGAAAGAATTTGTCATGGAGATATGATGTATAGCTTGGATGAAGCATTTTGATCTCTACTGGGTCAAAAATCCTTATCTTTTTAGCTTTCTTCTCTTCAGCATTTCTCAGCAGCACTAGCTCTTTTGTTCTCTCAATATAACCCCATTCTGTTATGGGAGAAGTATATTGATTTCCCTTGAAGCTTTTGATGGACTCTGTATTTTTGTTCATGCATCCAACCCTCTTCAACATGTCATCATCTACAAGGGATGAGACTTCAGATGTTCTTCTTTTTTACTTTGATTTATCTTTTTGTGCTCCACATCATCTCTCTTGGCTTGTTTGAGCACATCGTCAATGAATTTTGTTTTCATTCCACTCACAGCCACAGAAAAGTCTCTTCCCCTCGAATGGATTGGATAGTTGGAAATGGGTAAGCTTTGCAGATCTTTGATGTCTTTCTCAGGAAGACTCAACAATGCTTCCACATCATGGAAGTATTGGATTCTTCCAGATGTTCTTTTGATAATAGCACAATCCCAGTCTAGATCATATTTCCAGGCCATAATCCTATTTTCTTCCACAGAACTGGGAGTTGTGATGTGGTCATACAGTTCTATCAGTGTGGATTTTTGCTCAGTTATTTCTCTAACTGTTGTTCCCAGAGGCCATACTTTTCCTGGGATAACTGCCCTAGGCTCTCTTATCAACTTATCCTTCCCTTTGTGCTCGTCTTTAGATTCAACAGTAATAGTATCAGCTGGTAGTTTGCTTTGTTGATCATGAGATGGATTTGGAGCTTTAGTTCTGAATCTAACACCGGTTTCAAGTTCTACTGCCATGACATGCTCCATCATTCTTCTCAGTTCACCAATAGTTCTCCCTTTTAGCTCATGTGGTTTGTAGTTATGCCCCTGCAACCAACAAGTCATGTTATTTTTGCTCAGTTTGGCTGTGTCACAGTGGCCTAACTCTTTCTTTGTCTTCTCAATTGATTGAAAAGTAGAGAATGCTTCATAATCACAGTTTGCGATCATGAATCTAGCAAACTCAAACTCTTTCAGCAGATTCTTCATCTCAGTCAAGTTCATCCTTTCAACCATGTCAAAAGGGAATCCATGATTTATAAGGTTCATGAACATGGTTGACTCAGGTCTCTCTTCCATAATGTCTATAGTTGCTAGAAGGTCATCGGCCTTTGATTCCTTTTCATCAGTTTGGGAATCCATCTTGACCAGATCTTCCCATTCTTCATCACTCTCAGTCTCTTTGTTTGATCTCTTCAAAGTAGACAGATCTACTGAAGGAGTGTGTTTGGGAGATGTGTGCTTTGGCTTTTCAGGGGTATCATCTACATTGATCACCTTTTGTTCAGTAGCAGCCAAGTATTTTCTATTTTGAGAATAAAGAACAAGTTTCTTTGAGGCTTCAGAGGAGTGTTGAGTTTGTTTAATACTTGGGGCAGCCCTTGATTCCACAGCACTGAGTTTCATTTTCAACTGATTAATTTCTTCATCTTTTTCCTTGATCAGCTTATCTTTTGCGGATACTTCATTAGTCATATGCTCTACTCTAGAAATTAGCTGTTCCTTTTCATCTTTCTCATACTTCACAGCTTCTTGCAGTTCTTGTTCATGTTTGAGTAGAGCATCAATCACTTCATTGTTACTTTCTGTATCTAGTCTAAGCCTTTTCAGTCTAGCTTCTTGCTTCATCAACTCTTCATCCTTTTCTTTCACAATTCCTTTGAGCTCTTGGATTCTTTGTTTTCTCTTATTTGATTTGAGTACCAATTTGTTGTACTCAGCAACCAAATAGCTCTTGCTTACAGGGATGTCATTATCACTTAGATCATCCTCATAGTAAGCAATCACATCCACCTCAGTCTCTTGTTCTTTCTGATGTTCAAGCTGTTGTAAATTCACATGTTGCTACTTTTCAATTGGAGACACCGGAGCAGTGTGATCAGACAACACTTGATCCTCTGAATTTGTAACTGAAACAAGAATGGTGCTTGCTTGAGACATCAACTCAGTCTCTCCTGTGTGAACAGAGTTTAGAGACTCAGTTAAGTCAATGGGTTCAGTGCTAGCACTTTCCAGGGATGGTTGTTTTGGTGTATCAGGGAGTGGATGAAGAGGAGATTGGATTTGGATTGGAGAAAGTGGTTGTGTGTTATGTGAGGATGGGAGATAAACTGAAGGTGATTCATGTTGTACTAGTGAGATAGGCTGGGTGTTGTTAGTGGATGATGATGATATTTGTTGTGGGGATACATGGTGATGAATGGGTGAGATGGGTTCAGTGTTTATGTTGGCTGGTGATTGGTGTTGGTGAGGGGGTGTTTGGCTGGGTGAGAGTGATGCTTGTTCAGAATCAGCAAATGTCTCTGCTTGTTCATCTATCCATATCAGTGTTTATGTCAGCCTGTGCATCCACAACATGAGCAAACATGGGCATATCTTCACCTTGATATTTGCCACTAATCTTGTTTAGTACAGATCTTCGCAAGTGGGCTTGTACAAACACCTCTCCTTCCCTTGCAATCCTTGGGAGTTCAACATTGATAACCAGTTGCAGGAACCTTAGGAACATATACATCTTATCACTCCTTTGCAATTTCACTTGATCACACAGGCAGTTGAAAATGTACTTAGAGTAGTTATAGGTTCTACCCTCAAAGATCCCGATAATTCCCGAGGAGATGTGTCTAGAGAACCTATCTAGTCCTGCCTTCCTGTTTGAGATGCACTTTAGATAAGTGTGGCATAGGAACTGATAGGGCTTGCATAACCTTCCATTCTTGATCTCGCCTTTGTCAAAATCACCATCATACCTCATTAGATTGAACACCTTCTCAATGTATTCATTCTCAAATACATCAGGATGCCCTACTTCTCGATCTCCCAACTCAAGTGTTCTTCTAATTGTGCGTTCATTGATCCGTATTCTTTCAGATAGGATGTCAGCAACCATCACTTCCTCGTCACCATCTGGTTCTACTCGTGTCGTATTCCAGAAGTCTATCATGTGAGCTTGATGAATCACAGGCTCTACCATCAAGGCATAGAAAAGCCTAGACCGTCGAAGATATTCGATGATATCTCGACATCCTTCGGAAGCAGGATCATCTGCATTCAGTAATGCGCACACATTGTGCCCTTTCGCGAATCTGTTTGCCATCTGTAAATAAAAACGAAAATCATTTTAGCATTAGTGTAACTCACATGAATTCGAATCGATTTAATGACAATCAAAGATTAACCAGTTCCGTACTGAAGATTAGAACATGATTTACCTTCGCGACACTGATATTCGATCACTGAATAATGATGTTTATGATTTCTTAGTACGGATTTTTGAAAGTTTGAATGAGGGGGAAGTGCGCTTTTCTAGGTTAGAAAACTGAAAAGTGCTCTGAAAAAGTGATTAATGAATTCTTAAAGTCATAAACCTTATTTATAATCGGACACATTAATTTCTTTTATTAAATATGTTGGGCCCACTTCCCATTTATCCATTTCCGTATACCAAGTTTATTCCGGATGAATTACATCTTCCGCAGAACATCTGCGGAACCTTAACATCTGCGAATGTCTTAACATCTGTGGATGCCATAGTAGATCATGCAATACATCTCTTGATGTTACTAGCACATCCGTAGTTTACCAATCCTACGATTATGCAGTTACATTGTTACTGTTCCTTCTGCTGATGCAGAAATTTCACTGTTACTTCTGCTGATGCAGAAATTTCACTGTTACTTCTGCTGATGCAGAAATTTCACTGGAACTTCTACGGAAATTAAAGTTTTGTTAAAACTTTAAATGTATGATGTCTATCAAGTAAATAGACTCATTTATTGATGTTGGACATTGTTGACTTTGTTTGCATGGCAATTAAGTACAAGAAAGCAAGTTTCCTGTATCCTGCGTCCCAGTTAGTGCTCAAGTTCCAATTCCTTCAAAGTGAATTAACAGCTTTTTATTGATTTTCATGCATTACCTACTCCCCCTAAATTTGTGATTAATGTTAAACTGTGGCATTCATCGTAAATTTATGTTAACAATAAGCATGAAAGGCATATGACAGTCCATTGATGGAGTAATTATTTACGAAGAAAATTAATCTAAGGACTCAAAAGACACAAGCATGCATATGTGTGGAGGGATCATACTGTGACTGTAGGCTTCTGCTGATGTTGATGAAATAATACTTAGGCAAGTGCACACTTGATTATAAGTATATGGATCCACTGAAATTCATACATGAGTAATGTATCAACTAGGCATGCTGTTTATCATGTTTTGAAGTTTGTTAATCAGTAACTGTCATGTGCTCCACTTCCAATTCTCATTAGAGTTTGTCCTCCGTAGGTGAGGCAAATCACCACTTTTTCACACTTATTGACTATGTACATTAAGTTATAAGTTCTATCCTGAGACAGAATTATAGTCTCATTAATGCTTTGATGTTGAAGCTCTTTAAGTTAATGTATAGTTGATCACCAGGGATTCTTTTGAGAGCTGAGATATGATCTTCATAAAGTCACCAGGTCTTTACTTTCGTAAAATAGAGGTGCACTTAACCCAAGGCTTTGTTTACACAAAACAGAGGGAGAATGAAGATCACACTCTTTAATCATATTCCCAGGTCTTTGTGCACACAAAACAAAGGGAATATGAAGTTTGCAAAGATAGAAGATTATAAAGTATTTTACATAGTGTGCTTTGTTAAGTGATTTGATCACATCAGAATATGACTTACTTGCCTGATCCTAAAAATGGAGTTCCCACAGACAGTCACCTGAGTCATTATGTTTGGCATGCTCTTATTGTAATTTCCACTCAAGATGAACCTACTCACATATCAAAGTGTTGCAATGCAGTTTGAGTTTTAGTGATGAAGAAAGCCAAGCATAGTGTACTATCATTTCCCAGACATATGTCATGCATAAATAAGCAAAAAGTACTTAATTTTATTATTATTATTATTATTATTATTATTATTATTTAATTTTTTTTTCTAATTTATTATTATAGATTACTCTACACAAGGACAGTCATATGCTTTTGAAGATTTAGTCTAAGTTAATCATCCCCAAAGATTCTATCAAGAAATTAAATCTAACAGAATCAAAGGCTTTAGTGAACAAATCAGCAAGCTGGTCTGTTGTGTCCACTTTGATTAACTTGATTAACACCTTTTCTGAGCAGTCTCTCAGAAAATGATATCTGATTTCAATGTGCTTTGTTTTACTATGTTGAACTGGGTTAGCAGTGATGAATATAGCAGCTGAATTGTCAATGTGAATTGGTGTTTGAAGGAAATTGTAACCATAATCAACTAATTAGTGTTGCAACCAAAGTACTTGAGAACAACCAGCTGAGGCAGCTATGTACTTAGCTTCAGCTGTGGACACAGATACATTAGTTTGCTTCTTGCACTGCCATAAAACAAGTCTTGGTCCCAAAAATTGACATCCACCAGTTGTGGATTTTCTATTGTTGTTGCACCCTCCATAGTCACTATCTGAATATGAGAAAAGACTGAAATCTCCATCTTTTGGATACCACAGTCCTAGAGCTGGCTTTTCTTTCAAATATCTGAATATTCTCTTCACAGCATTCAGATGAGACTCCTTTGGATCTGATTGATACCTGGCATAAACACACACAACAAACATTATGTCAGGCCTACTGGCAGTTAAATACATTAAGGATCTGATCATTGATCTATACAATCTCTGATCTACTGATTTTCCATCACGGTCAGGCACAATTTTGTCTATTGTTAAGGCAGGTGTCTTGCATGAAGATGTATCAGCAAGATTGTACTTCTTCAAAATTTGATGAATGTACTTTTCTTGGTTAATGAAAATTCCATCTGTTTTCTGATGAACTTGTAAGCCAAGGAAAAAGGTCAATTCTCCCATGGAGCTCATCTGAAACTCAGATTTCATTAATTCTTCAAAGCTTTGACAAAGTTTCTTGTTGGTTGGTCCAAATATTATGTCATTAACATATATTTGAACTACCAAAAGATCTTGATGTTCTTGTTTGATAAAGAGAGTCTGATCAATAGCTCCTCTTTTGTAGCCATGCTTCAGCAAGAAAGATGATAATGTTTCATACCACTTCCTTGGTGCCTGATGAAGTCCATACAAAGCTTTGTCTAGCTTGTAGACTCTATGTGGATAGTCAGGATCCTCAAATCCAGGGGGTTAGGAGACATAAACTTCTTCATCAATCTTCCCATACAAGAATGCACACTTAACATCCATCTGATATACAGTGAATTTCTTGTAGGAAGCATATGCTAGGAATACTCTAAAGGATTCTATTCTTGCAACAGGTGCAAAAACTTCATCATAGTGTATACCTTCTTCTTGAGTGTAGCCTTGAGCAATCAATCTGGCTTTGTTCCTAATAATGATGCCTCTGTCATCCAGTTTGTTCTTGAACAACCACCTTGTCCCAATTGGATATTGGCCTTCGGGTAGATCAACTAGATTCCAGATCTTCTGTTTTCTGAACTGTTAAAGCTCTTCCTGCATAGCTTCAATCCAACTATTATCCTTTAGAGCAGCTGTAATGTTTGCAGGAACTATCTGAGACAAAAAGCAGGTGAACAAGCAAATGTTTGTCACTCCCCCTTTGCTTCTGGTAGTTCTTGCATTCAGGTCTCCTATGATATTATCTGATGGATGAGACTTATGAATTCTGCTTGTTGCAATAGTATCAACTGGGATGGTTGACTCTAAGTTCGAGAAATCCATTGAAGCAGATGGGTTCAGCTGTGATGTTGAGTCTATGAAGTAATCAAAGGGTTCATGTTCAACAGGATCAGCTGGAGCTTCAGTTGCTACATGGTCTTCTTCCGCAGGAACTTCTACGGAGGCATTTTGTTCTTCCGTAGGAGTAACAGCAACATCTACAGAGGCATTTTGTTCTTCCGTAGGAGTTATAGCAACTTCTACAGATTGAGATTGTTGATCTGTTGACAAGTTTTGTTGAATCAAAACACCCTCTCCACCTAGGAGCATCTGTTGAAGCATTATTTACATCTACGGATGATGTATGATCATCTGCGGATGTATGTGCCTGAACTGCGGATGAAGGATTTTATTCTCCGGTTGTATCTTCATGCTGCTGATGAGTATTTGATTCTTGATGTAGTGTAGTTGAAGGTTGTGCTCTTAGAGGATCAGCTGATAGTGTCACTTCATTCAAACTTGGGGGAACAAATGGATAGCAT
Source organism: Flaveria linearis (assembly GCA_024085815.1). Lineage (NCBI taxonomy): Eukaryota > Viridiplantae > Streptophyta > Magnoliopsida > Asterales > Asteraceae > Flaveria > Flaveria linearis. Next base: position 50,226,413 of record CM044004.1, on the reverse strand, counting down.
GTATTAGCAGAACCTGCATTGATTAAATACCCAGTGTTAAATGATTCTGTTAATGCATCTATATCAAATAACCAAGATGACCCTTTTACAGTTGTTGTATACATGGATTCATCAAAAGAAACATTAGGAGTCTCTTCAACAATGTTATGTTCTGGAATGATTTAGAGGTGGATGAATATCCAACAAAGAAACCATCATAGGCTTTTTCAGAAAATTTTCCCAATTGTTTTTTAGTATTTAACACAGATACATGACACCTAAAAGCTCTATGATATCCTATAAAAGGTTTCCTTTTGAATTAGAGCTCATAAGGAGTTTTATTATGTTCTTTGACAATTAAAGTCCTATTTTGAACATTGCATGCTGTATTCACAACTTCTGCCCAGAATGTGATGGGCAGCTGAGAGTCAGCTAGCATTGTTCTGGCTGCTTCTATGAGAGTTCTATTTCTTCTTTCAGCCACTCCATTTTGTTGTGGAGTTCTTGGTGCACTGAATTGCCTTGCTATGCCTTTATTCATGCAAAAAGAATCTAGATTAGCATTAACAAGTTCAGTCCCATTATCACTCCTGAAAATTTTAACATTTAAATCAAGTTGATTCTCAATCTTGATCACAAAGTCCATTAATATTTCAGATGTTTCATTCTTTTGTTTTAAGAAAATACCCATGTAAATCTAGTGAAATCATCCACTATCACCAAGCAATATTGCCTTTTTCCAATGCTCATCACATTGGTTGGACCAAAAGATCCGTATGAAGCAATTTGAGTGGTGTAGTGTTGGTATTGATAAATTTGGATTTATGAGACACTCTATGTTGTTTTCCTTTATAACATGAAGAACAATGATTTGAGCAATGAAACTCTTTCTTTGGTAGTCCAATGACTAAGTCATTCTTCACCAATTTATTCATATTCTTCATGTTAGAATGAACAAGCCTTCTATGCCACAACTATGATTCATCTTCTGAAGACTTAGATAGCAGGCATGTCTCATTGCTTGTGAGGGTTGTGTTGTTCATATGCAAAACATATGTGTTTCCTTTTCTTGATGTTGTTAGAAGGATCCATTCTGCTGGAACTGAAAAACCTGGCTTAAGAATGTAACAATTAGTGTTATCAAATAAAGTTGTGTAGTTTTGATCATAAATTTGAGATACACTAAGTAAATTATACTGCAAATTTTCACAGTAATTCACTTTTTCAAATGTTAACACACCATTTGTTACCATTCCTTCACCAACTATTTTACCTCCCTTCTTATCCCCACCAAATGCCACATATGAGGCATGTTTATGTTTGGAGTCATGGAGAAGAGAACAGTTTCCTGTCATGTGTCTGGAACAACCACTGTCAACATACCACTTGTTGTCAGCTCTCCATGATTGTTCCTACACAGAATAAGAAATCAATTAGAATTGACAACCCAAGCGTTAATTGTCTTGGGTTTGCCAGACGTGTCAACAATAGTTACTCCTTCATGAATTAATCTTGAAGTTTCAGTATTAATTGATTCTTTTTGATTTGATGGTGGTGAGGATGATTCTGTTAAAGATGAGTCAGATTTTTGGATGTTTTCTTGCTTGTCTGATTCTTTCCTCATCTTGTCCTTTGGTTGATATTTCGATTTTGAAGTTGATCCTAAATTTCTAAAAGTTATATCATCTTTCAATTTTGATTGAGTCACAGGAGTTTCTTTTTCAAAATTATCAAAGAAAGTATCATTCACTTCAGTTTTCTTCTCTGACAGATCCACCCTTTTATTTGGTGTTTGAGATTGAGTTGGTACTCTTTTCTTCAAAGACTTATTAGCAACAGAAGAGTTTTGTTTTGATTTTTGTAGATCTTGCTTCAACTTTGATTCTTTGTCACTTTCAGAAGATTGAGAATCTGATTCAGATATTTCAGCATGTGACTTCTTTGTGCTCTTTTTCTTGTTCTTTTTGTTAAAATAACATTCCAGAGTTGAATGATTATTTTTGTTGCATATTGCACAATGTTTATTGAAGTAGCACTCAGAAGTCATGTGATTGTTCATATTACATATGGAACAGTAGCTGCTGAAGTAGCAGTCATCTGTGTTGTGATTTTTCATATCACACCATTTGCAATATTTTTCTTCTGAGTTGTCTTTAGATTCAGGCTTCTTTTCCTTGTTCAGCTTATTGGGCTTCAACTCCTTTCCTGATGGATCACTTGATTTTTTCTTGCTTTTGCTAGGAGCATCATCAACTGATTTTTGTTTACTTTTGGTTGCTCTTTGTTGCTTGAGATCCAATGTTTTTTGAGCATGTTTGTTGGCAGTTCTTTATGTCACCTCATCCGGAGATTCGGCTTTACTCTTCCGCGGCTGTTCTATGGATTTAGCAGATTTTCCCTTCCGCAGATGTTCTACAGACTTGGCAGATTTTTCCTTCCACAGACGGTCTACGGACTCTGCAGATTTTGCCTTCCGCAGATGCTCAGTTGATGTTTGTTGCTTCTTACTTTTATCTGAATGGGATAAAGGTACCTCCTTACTTGATCCGCAGTTAGCAACTTCCTTTGATGAACTTTTAGGAAGATTCAGTTCTTGAAGTCCTTCATTCAGTTAAGCAATCCTCTTGCAGATAGTCTTCAGCATGTTTTGTTGCTTTATAGGATATTGCAGCTTTGATTCTTCAAGAACTTTTGGAAGACCAGTTTCAACTTGAACATTCTTACCAATGTTCAGTTGATCAACGTCATGTTCATCAGAATCATCCAAGTCATCACATTTATCATAATCAAATTCTGAGTCATTATGTTTTAGAGATTCTGATTCAGATGACTTAGTTTCACTCACCTCAGCTTCATTGTTAATGTTTATTTGACTTGTTTTTATGTCAATTTTGGTGCTTGGCACAAAATGATTTGACAAAGTGTTTATCATTGTTTCAGGTAGAGTTGTGTAATATTCATTTATAGGTGGTGCAACAGCATTATAACCCAACCCATATCTATTTTTTGATTCAATATGAGAGTTTAACAGCTTCTCATATTGCTGAGATGATAGTTGAAACTTCTGAAGTTTCACTTCAGTTGATGCATGATCAGCCATGGATTTGGTTAAGGAAGTGGTCAGATGCTCAACTTGGGCTTTAAGGCTGTAGTTTTCAGAAACAAATTTTTCTAATCCCTTTTGCAAAGAACTAATTTTGATTTGATATAATTTATGTTCTCTAACATGGGATTCATTTAAAATCATGGTTTCTTTTACTTTGTCAGCCAACTGTTGAGCATGGACTCTATGACGTTCAATTTCCTCAACACATGTTGATGAACATAACCTTTCTCTTACCTCTCTGGCCATTGGAGGAACTTTGTTTTCCATATGAGCCATCAATGCTTGACTCTCTTCCAAGACTTCCTTTTCATACATACTCCAGTCACATGTTCCATCTTGAAGTATGATCAGTCCCGGCTCCTTTGAATTACTTGGTCCTGCTGATTCATTTGTGGCTGGTGGGGATGTGTTTGTCAGCTGAGGTTGTCTGAATAGTGATTTTTGAGAGGTTGGTTGCTGATGAGGTTGAGCCTGATACTGCTGATGTTGCTGATGATGCTGCTGATGTGGTCTCATCTCCGTAGGTGATTGTTGATTGCATTCTCTAGAAAAGTGTCCATAGAGATTGCACTTGAAGCATCTGACCTTGGACTTGTCCACACCAATCTTAGATGTTTTGCTTGCTGCAACCAGGTTCTTGTTTCTCCTAAGATATTGCTTAGCTCTCTACGAAATTATTGCCATCTGCCATTGTAGATCCATCTCTTCCACTACATCAGGATGTAGTTCTTCCAAGTCTTGTTGGCAGATATTTGCTGATGTTAGTGAGCTTCCCAGATATGCTTGAAAACTAGAACTAAAAGCTGGAAATGCTGCGTTTTGTTCTTCAGAATCCAATATTACAGTTATTGATTCTGACTGATTGTTGAGAGGAGAGGCCTTTGCAGTTGCTGTAGTAGTAGCAGTTCTCCCCTTTTCCTTTTGATTTTTACTCTGAAATGATTTCTTAGAGGGTTTTGAAGCATAGAAGCTTACTTCCTCCTCATCATCACTCACAGTGCAAGAGTTATCACCTTTACTGATGAATGCACTTCCTGCATTTTTACTTCCTCCTCATCATCACTCACACTCTTGTTTCTTGATTGTTCATCCATTTCAAGAGCCTCTACTTTAGCAACCAGTGTGTCTAGACCAGTTGTCTTAAGATCTATGGTGTTCTTGAACATGGACACAGTCTGCTTCCAACTTTTAGGCAAAGTATGGAGCATCTTCTTGTTCAGTTCCTCAGTAGTATACTTCAACTCCAAGATATTCATCTCAGTAACGAGTTGCATGAATCTATGGAGTTGTTGAGGAATTGATTCACCCTCAATATGATGAAAGGTTTCATATTGTGATCTAAGGGTGTCTTTCCTGATGCTTCTGATCTCATCACTCCCTTCAGAGAGAGTATGAAGTATCTTCCACAAGGAATTTGCTGTTTTATAACTTTCACATCTGATCAATATCTCTTCCGGCAAAGCCATACTAAACAAACTATATGCTTTAATATCAACTTTAACCTTTTTGACATCATCAGGTGACAAATCTTTTATGCTGATTGGCTGATTCTTATCATTATAATCCGGCCCAAGAGTGGGTGGAATATAAGGACCTTCAGTGATGGACTCCCACAAGTCAGAATCAGTATAGTTCACATGATTCCTGAACTTGATTTTCTAGGACTTGAAATCAGCTTTTGTTTCCAACTTCGGTGGTTGATATGATCCACCAAAAGTACTCATATTGTTTATTTAAATGTTATGTATTTAACTCTGAATGTTAAAGTAGACAAATCTATCAAAGACTCAGATCTAAGATTCAATTTATTTGAATATAGATCTAAATCAATCAAGCAATGAGAGAATGCTTGCTGAGTGATAAGTCGCTGAATTAATTGTTTAAATGACAATTAAACAATTTTAATACTGATAGATCAATTGATCTAAATCAATGAGCACTTGGCTCTGATACCACCTGTGAATAATAGGATCTCAATTCAGGAATTATCAATATTAAAATAAAATCAAATTAATGATTGCGGAATTATCATTAATTGTTGTTTAATTGAGTTAATTTTTGTTGAAGAACACAAACACAAACTCACAGTAAATACGAACACAATAATTATTCAAAAGTATTTCATTAATTATTGAGTAATGATTACAAAAGAATAATTATGAATACTATGCACTATGATTTCTTCAATCAAATGAATGTTGTTGTTGATGTGACGGCGGCTAGGGTTGCACAATGATGTAATGCTTGACAGCCGTAATATTGCTTGATTGTGTTCTTTAAAATGTGAAACCTAGGACTCATATTTATAGGCGGTTTGAGTCAGTTAAGGAAACACCGGATCTCTTGGGATTTGTTATTGATTTGTTGACTTGTTTGACTTGTTGATATTGAAATCATACAAGTGTTCTGAACTTCCGCAGGAGTCTTGTCTTCCGCAGGAGACTTGCTCTTCCGTAGAAGTCTTGGTCGTCCGTAGAAGTCCTGTTCTTCCGTAGGAAATTTGTCTTCCGTAGATTTTACTCCATTATGCAATTCTTATCATCCGTGGGAATCTTCATGAGTGATGTGGTCTTGTAAGAAACATATCTACGGATTAACATTATTTTTCATCCGTAGATGTTTCTTACACTTGGTTAATTTCAGAAAGCACACCAAGTATATTGATTTTGCCTATCATCATACAAAAAGCAACACACATATACGTCACACCCTCAATTTCCACAAACGGGGTTTTACCGTTAGGCGTGTGACATACCAGGATCTCAGACACAGTCATATCGAACGACACTATATGAATTTAAAAATAAACCTTTGACTTCATTCAACGGAACATAAACAAAATTAACATTAGTGCGGAAGCGTATACATGATATGTAAATCCATTACATAAAAGTTACAAGTGCCAAGTCTAAACAAAATGTTCAATACAAGAAAATAAGATCGATGCATGCATGTCCTGAGTGCGTTCCTGAAGCGTGCATCATGAGCTTATGCGTTCCTGTGACCTGAGAAAATATGCTAAAATGTGTCAACATAAAGTTGGTGAGTTCACAGGTTTAATCAACAAGAAATGTGTTCGAAAGCGTTTCAATGGTTTAGTATATAAAGCATAGCGTTAGGTAGCTAGCCTATGATCATTTTACTTAGCGTTTCGAACCGAAGCTGACTGTTTGCGTGTCCTATATGTTTGTTGTTCCCCCGTCACGTCTCGCAAGACAATGACAAATGTTAGGTCAATAATGCACCCGTTTGACCTCCAATCAAGCTAGCGCGACTAGCCCGGGCGGGGTTTGTCAGACCCAGTAGTACTACTCAGAATTACCTCACTAATCCCATTACTAACGGTTTGGGAGTGTCAGGACTGTTATGTGTGTTTGCACTAACGTAACAAGCGATATCAATAATACTACAACCATTTATGTAAAACTGTTTGCATGTTTTCTCCCCAAAAGGAAAGAAAGTAAAATAGGGGCCGTGAAGACTCACTAATGATGTAGTAAGTATGTAGGATGAAAGCCTCCCAAGTGTTGTTTACAATGGACTGTCAAACACCTATTGACAGTCACGTTAAGCGTTAATGTTGTGTCTAGTGTTAATAAAAATGTTTAGTTGGGTCGGGTCGCATTGGTTCGGTCGTGGGTGACACACACAAGCAGGCATACACATATCAAACCTTATGTAGGTCCCAACTGTGTTGTCGTTAATTGCAAATGGTTAGGTTATTTTAGATTGAAAAAGTATGTGCTTGTTGATTGCATTGACTTTAATCTTTGTGGTCAAGAAATTACACTTTATTGAATGTTACCTTATCATCACACGATAGGCACACCGCACACAAGGAGAATTCACTCACAATGACTCCAATCGCATAACAAGGCTAGACGCACGACTAGACACCTCATTCGCACGAATGGGCCTTCAATCGTACGAATCAACCTCACTCGTACGATTGAACCCTCACTCGTACCACTTAGCATTCAGTCGTACCACACATCACCCATTCGCACGACTCAACGGCCAATCGCACGACTGAACCTTCATTCATACGATTGGACCTTCAGTCGTGTGATACTCAGTCGTACACATTCATCCGATTGACTCAATCGCACACACTCTCAATCGCATGCATTTAGTCGCACGACAAGCCCATACGCCTGGACTCAGCCGCACGACTCACCCCAGTCGCACCACTCAGTCGCACGACACTCCCAGTCGTACGGCTCAGTCGCACGACTGGCACAGTCGCGAACTGCAGCAGATCACGACTGCTGGTGGGGCTGAACAGCCTTCTGCTGTTCCGTGCATGGTTTTCACACATCTGGGACTTCCAGAAACACTTTCCTAACATGTCTAAGTAATATGCACATGCTGATTGACCCCACACGCACCCCCACGACCACATGCATTCGGGTTGAACCCGAGCACCCGAACCCTAGATTTGCAGTAGTGAAACGGGTAACATAATGGACGACCAAGGTCGCCTACCTGTTGGGAACGTGCTATCTCAGCTGTAGCGTGGTTTAGCCGGCGAAAACGAGCTCAAACGAGGTGATTGTTGGTGCTAGGAGGTGGTAGAGAGGTGGAGGAGGAGATGGTGAAGAAGATAGAAGAAATGGGAGTGAAATGAAAATTTAGGCTGGTAAGGGGTTTATATACCCAGCCCTAGTTTGGCAATTTGTCACGTTTGGTCCTCGCACTTTGTCCCCGCGTTCCCGAATTTGTTTCGGTTGATAACGACGTAAACGGGAGAGTTATGTTAATTAAGAGGATTCCTTAAGTAATCCTGTTTATTTGAATCCTCTACAACACCAAATGTTAGTATTATATATCATGATTTATTTAACGATGTCGGTGGCGATGCTTGTATTCGTTTCGGGTAATAACGAGAATGTAACAACGATAACGACAACAGTATGATTAGTGTTAACCTGAAATTACGGTGTGTCACATTATCCCCTTGTTGCAGGAATTTTCGTCCCGAAAATTAGAACATCATGTTACGAGGTTCAACAGGGGATACAAGGCTCAACGGTTTGTAACGTATGTTGAACAGAGCTTCTGCGTATCTTAAGAGGTTGATGCCCGATTCTGGAACAGTTGCGGGTAGTTCTTCTTCATCTGATCCTCGTGTTCCCAGGTAAACTCTGGTCCACGCTTTGAGTTCCAACGGACTTTGACGATAGGGATACGACTATGTTTGAGCGTCTTGACCTCTTGGTCCATGACTTCCACTGGCTCCTCGATGAAACGTCATTGTTCGTCCACATGTATCTCGTCTAACGGAACGACAAGAGTCTCGTCTGCAAGGCATTTCCTTATATTTGAAACATGAAACACATCGTGTATTCCACTAAGTTCTTCGGGTAGGTTCAGCTGATAGACCACGGGGCCGACCCGTTTGACAATCTCAAACGGTCCCATGTACCTAGGGTTCAGTTTCCCACGCTTTCCGAAACGAATCACACCTTTCCAAGGTGACAATTTCAAAAGCACTTTTTCACCTATTTGAAATTCCAACGGTCGGCGACGCTTATCAGCGTAACTCTTCTGTCGGTCACGTGCTGCCGCCATACGGTTACGGATCTGGACGATCTTCTCGGTCATCTCGTGCACTAGTTCAGGGCCGGTGAGTTGACTTTCTCCAACTTCCGCCCAGCAGATAGGTGATCGACACTTGCGCCCGTACAGTGCCTCGAATGGAGCAGCTTTGATCGAGGTGTGGTAGCTGTTATTGTAAGAAAACTCAACTAGTGGTAAATGAGTTTCCCAACTGCCGCCGAAGTCTATCACGCAGGCACGCAGCATGTCTTCCAAGGTCTGGATTGTACGCTCACTCTGGCCATCGGTTTGTGGGTGATAAGCGGTGCTCATATCCAACCGCGTTCCCAATGCCCGTTGTAAACACTACCAGAAGTGTGACGTGAATCGAGCGTCACGATCAGAGATAATGGAAGTCGGCACACCATGCCGAGAGACTATTTCCCTTAGGTAGATACGAGTTAACTTTTCTAGGCGGTCAGTCTCCCGGATTGCCAGGAAGTGTGCGGATTTCGTCAGACGATCCACGATCACCCAAATGGTATCACATCCGCTGGGAGTTCTCGGCAGTTTTATGATGAAATCCATTGATATCTGCTCCCACTTCCATACTGGAATTTCTGGTTGTTGAAGTAGTCCAGAGGGTCGTTGATACTCCACCTTAACTTTAGAACAGGTCAAACATCTGCTTACATAGGTGGCGATATCAGCTTTCATGTTTGGCCACCAGTAAAGAACTTTTAGGTCGTGGTACATCTTGTCTGAACCTGGGTGGATTGAGTACCGGGATTTGTGAGCTTCGTCAATTACTAGCTCTCGTAGGTCTCCATACGAGGGAACCCAAGTTCGATCCATGAAGTAGCGGATTCCATCAGACTTGGTTTCCAGTTGCTTCTCCATGCCTCGTAGCGATTCGGCTTTCAGGTTCTCGTCTTTTAACGCCTCAACTTGAGCATTGCGGATCAGATCGGGTAAACCGGTGTGAATGGTGAGTTGCAATGCTCGAACTCGTCTTGGCTTGGGTGTTTCCTTCCGACTTAGGGCATCTGCTACTACATTGGCCTTGCCCGGATGATACTTGATCGTACAATCATAGTCGTTTAACAGCTCGACCCAACGACGTTGTCTCATGTTCAGCTCCTTCTGTTCAAAGATGTGCTGGAGACTCTTGTGATCAGTGTAAATGGTACACTTGGTACCGTACAAGTAGTGTCTCCATATCTTGAGTGCGAATACAACTGCTCCCAGCTCTAGGTCGTGTGTTGTGTAGTTTTTCTCATGAGCCTTCATTTGTCGGGAAGCATAGGCAATCACCTTCTGGCGTTGCATTAGCACACAACCGAGGCCTTGAATAGAAGCATCACAGTAAACTATGAAATCATCCGTTCCCTCAGGTAGGGACAGAATCGGTGCCGTACAGAGTTTCTGCTTCAGAACCTAGAATGCTGCTTCTTGTTTGTCACCCCAATTGTACGTGGTGCCATTATGAGTTAACGCGGTGAGAGGTTGAGCAATCTTTGAAAACCCTTCGATGAATCGTCGATAATAGCCAGCCAACCCGAGGAACTGTCGTACCTTAGTTGGAGTCTTAGGCGTAGCCCAGTTCTTAATGGCTTCTATTTTTGCCGGGTCAACATGTATCCCATTCTCATTGACCACATGACCCAAGAAATGGACCTCTCGTATCCAGAAGTTGCACTTTGCAAACTTGGCGTACAATTGTTCTCGTTTCAACAGCTCCAGAATCAGCTTAAGGTGTTCCTCATGTTCTTCCTTATTCTCTGAATAAATAAGGATATCATCGATGAAGACAATGACGAACTTGTCCAAATAGGGTTTGCACACTCGGTTCATGAGGTCCATGAAAACCGCTGGCGCATTGGTCAACCCGAATGGCATAACCAGAAACTCGTAGTGGCCATACCTCGTTCTGAACGCAGTCTTTGAAATATCATCATCTTGAATCCTTAGTTGATGATAACCCGATCTCAGATCTATCTTGGAGTAGAAACTCGACCCTTGAAGTTGATCGAACAAATCATCGATGCGCGAAAGGGGATAACGATTCTTAACCGTTGCTTTGTTCAGTTCCCTGTAATCGATACACATACGAAAAGTTCCGTCCTTCTTCTTGACAAACAGGACTGGGGCTCCCCACGGTGATGAGCTAGGTCTGATAAAACCTTTATCCAATAATTCCTGCAATTGCGTAGACAGCTCTTGTAGTTCTTTTGGAGCTAATCTGTACGGTGCTTTCGCAATAGGGGTGGCTCCAAGTACCAATTCAATCTGGAACTCGACTTGGCGTTGCGGTGGGAGACCAAGTAGGTATTCAGGGAAAACCTCGGGATAATCACGTACAACAGGGATATCTTCAATCTTCTTTTCCTCGGTTTCTTTTTCAGTGATCAGAGCAAGGAAAGCTGTATGCCCCTTACGTAAGCACTTCTGGGCCTTCATGTAGGAGATAATTCCGGAGACTGTACCACTCCTTTCGCCTTGAACAGACAAAACCTCACCACTAGGAAGGGATACACGAACGACTTTCTCACCACAGATGATCTCATCTTGATTCTTAGATAGCCAGTCCATACCCACAACTACGTCGAAGCTACCAAGTGTGACAGGCATCAGATCTATGTCTATCTCATGACCACATAATCCTAGTTTGCACCCTTAATGATGTGAGTTGCCTCAATTAGTTTCCCGTCAGCGAATTCTACAACGTAACTAGGCTCCACAACAGCTAAGGTTACATCTAAGAACTTAATGAACTTGTTGGAAACAAAACTCCTGTTAGCGCCGGTATCAAATAGTATAGAAGCAAAACAACCATTCAGGGGAAATGTACCAGTAACCACATTCTGATCATCCCTTTCCTCGCCAGAACCAATCACGAATGCATGACTCTTAGCATTGCCCCCATTATTACCCTTGTTTCCACCCTTCAGCTGTGGACAATCCTTCCTGTAGTGGCCCTCCTTACCACACTCATAACAGCCCCTAATCGCTTCGCCCTGGCGTTGTTGTTGATGTTGTTGCTGAGTCATCAGCTCACCCATGCAATCTTTAGCAGCATGACCTATCTTTCCACACCTTTGGCAACGGAGGCGGTCACACTGGCCATGGTGGTGGAAGTTGCACCAGTTACACTTTGGATACTTACCCGCATAGCTGGTCGATCCCTGGCCATTATTGTTATTGTTGTTGTTCTGGTTGTTGTTGGTGAAGCTTCTTGACAAGTCAAACTTTCTGGTCTGTTGTTGCTGGGTGTTATTGGAGCTTGAAGACTTGCTGTTATTACCATCCCATTTCCTTTTGTGATCAGATGAGCCAGATGCAGCGCCACGTTTAGGTAAAGTACCCTGTGCCACTGCCTGATCAGTGAGTTTGTGAGATAGTCGGATAGCATGCTGAATAGTTACAGGATAGTCGATACACAGTCGATACACAGGCTAGCTCCATGCAATTGCTCGAGTAAGTTGTTAATTCTGGGGAGGGGATATCGGTTCTTTACGGTATGTTTGTTCAGTTCTTGATAGTCGATACACATTCGTAGCACTCCGTCCTTCTTTTTAACGAATAGCATTGGAGCACCCCACGGTGAAACACTGGGTCGTATGAACCCCTTATCAAGCAATTCTTGGATTTGTAGCATCAGCTCCTTCATTTTGCGCGGAGCTAGTCGATAAGGTGCTTTGGCCACCGGTGTGGCGCCAGGTACTAAATCAATCTGAAATTCAACTTGTCGGGTCAGAGGAAGTCCTGGTAAGTCTTCGGGAAATACTTCCAAGTACTCAGACACTACAGGTATGTCTTCAATAGGTGGTTTTTAGTTGCTTTCAAGTGGGATATCATAGGACACAGGGGGTGGTTTCTATCTCCATGGACTACTAACATCTCCCCGCTGGCTATTGGTATCTTAAACAAATGCTAGTCGCACACGATTTTAGCCTTTTTTTTAGCCAGCCAATCCATTCCTACTACTACGTCAAAACCTCCTAATTTAATAGGCATCAGATCTATATCAAAGGAATTACACTTTAGGACTAGTTTGCAATCTTTGATAACTTTGTTAGTTTCTATTATATTACCGTCAGATAGTTCTACTGTAAATGTTACGGTTAAAGTACAAGCAGTCAAATCAATCAAAGGCCTAAAGGTAGTAGAAACAAAACTAGTAGTTTCCCCTGTATCAAATAGAACGGTAGCAAGATGATTGTTTATGAGAAACGTACCGTTCACCACATCAGGCTCTTTACGAGCGCAAGTGCCTAGGCATATGAGCACTGCTGGGATGCCCAAGATTTAGGCGCATGGGCACTGTCCAGGCGTATGGGCACTGTCAAGGCATATGAGCACTCTTCAGGTACATGGGCACTGTTTAGGCGCATGGGCACTGTTCAGGTGCATGACTTAGAAGAATGCCTACTTAAATATTTTGCATAAGTCCTTAACTCATCTTAGGGTCGAGGAGGGGTTGTTACAGCCCAAAAGGTGATGGACAATTTTGATTCAGAGAGCATGGTCCTTACAGCCTCAATAACTTTTGTACAAGTTAACTCTTGCTATAAATTCAACATCTTTCATGAGATCCTTCACATGTTCAGAAGGAGAGGGATCAAGACCCTACTATGGGTTAGAAGATGAAGCTTGTGGAGATACAGTACTAGGTTTGGGTTTCAGCTTCAGGTGGAACTTGACTTGGTGGAGAATGCAAATCAACCAGCTTACCCTTTTTGATCTTCTGCTTAATCATTCTAATGTGCTCATCCATGGTGGATAGAGACATTGTACCAAGTCTTCTTCTGGAGAACCCATACAGCTTTAAGAAGTTCACCATCTTTTGTCTGTCAGCAAAGTTCTTCTGATTTGCTCAGATGGTGACTCTTGATTATACAAACTCTTCCCTAATCTTCCTCTTGGCAAATTTTTTTTCTTTCTATAATTCTTGCTCAAGCTGCTTAAGTTATTCAAATTCGATGTACTCATAGGACAGGAGAAGTAGGTCTGCTTCCTGATAGAGGCATGTGACACTCAAGTAGGTTATCATGTTTTGCCTGTGTTGTTCCCTACCTGCCCGAGTTTCTTGTTCAGGTACCATAGCCTCTGCCTCTGGGATTTCTTGAACTAGAGAGAGGGTAGGAGCTTTGTATAATCTTTTTCTTCTTATTTCTTCTTTGACTTTGAGGAGCAACTCTAAAGCCTCAGCTTCCTTCCTCTCTTTTAACACCTTAATATCAGCCAGTTCTTTAAGTTCTTCCAAGGGAAGAAAGATGATTACATCTATATTGTAGTTACTAGACCCTAAATAGTTCAATCTGGCTACCTTCAACTCATCTTCCTGAGTGTTTGGCCTGGGGGCAGCCCTGATTGCAGCTTGCATAGAGCCAGGGGTCTCACTTGAAATCTATCCTTTTGTTTTCCTCTTCTTCTCTCTTTTCTCCTCCTTAATCTCCTCAGAGGTCATAATCCTCTTTCATTTGTCTGTCATTAGCCTATGTGACTGAGGTTGGCGAGAGATTTGGCCTTCTTTGCTTGGTGTTGCACTTGAGCTCTGGCAAGAAAGAGGCTGTGAGACACCTTCACCAGCTGGTGCCTTATTGAGGATACTTGGTGTTGAAGCAGTTCCTGCCTGAAGGTTCATAAGTTCAACTACTGGGCCTTCAACCAAGATTTCCCCTTTGAAGCTAATCTTAGGGTCTACCTTAGTATCCAGTTGACCAATAGTCTTTCCTGCTGGCCTCTGTCTATACTACTTGGATCGCTTCTTGAGCTCTTTAACCACCCTATCATGAATTCTCTCAGCTAACCTTTCAGCTTGCCTAGTTTGACTTAGGTTGGCATGTGGCAAGGTCAACCAGAGAAAAGCTCTCATAGTATCTTAGGGTTTGAAAATGAAGACTTCTTGTTGCACCTGATATCTAAAGAGTACTGATTCTCATCTATCACTATCATACCTCCATCCTACTATTGGATTTTTAGAAGGGTAGGATGGGGTAGACATGGCCCTTGGTATGACCTCCTCAAAAGGCTTTAAATCAGGGCTGCACATAAATGTTGGCATGAGGAGGTGGTTGAGTAGGGAAACCTACAAATGAGGGTGATGAGTCCTCTATATCCATAATCTGGCAGAACTCATAGGTTTTTTGATTATAGGTAGGACTTTCTCCCCCTTTTTGGTAGCATCACCCTCTTGCATAGGGGAGCTAAGGGTTAGGTCCACCACATCCATAGGTTCCTGTAGACCTGGTTGTGTTTGCCCAACAGGGTTCAACCTAACTTGCCCTTGAGATCGGTCATCTCAAGTTGCTGATCAATGAACTGCCTTTGTAAGGTAGCCACCTGAGATTCCAAGTGACTTACCTTTGAAACTGAATAGGTGTAG
The DNA here is from genome assembly GCA_024085815.1 of Flaveria linearis. NCBI lineage: Eukaryota > Viridiplantae > Streptophyta > Magnoliopsida > Asterales > Asteraceae > Flaveria > Flaveria linearis. Next base: position 50,211,402 of record CM044004.1, on the reverse strand, counting down.
TTTTTTTATAGTTTTTGCACCTTTATTTGTAGACTTACCTCATCTTCATTAGAAGAATCATGCAAGGATGATATATTAGGACCAAAGTCCTCTTCCTCACCATCATCTTGGGGTTCTTGGTTGTCAGCTTTTCCTTGCACCATGACAGCTTCAAAGGAAGTTTTAATAGCCTGGGTTGCTATGGTTGAGGTCTTAATGATGTAATCACTTACAAAAGTGAGAGGCTCTTCCATATGGACTTCCTGAACATGTTAATGGAAGTCCACATTAGTTAGGGTGGATAAATGGACTAGACATGGGTGATTTAGGAGCACTCATCTCTCCTTGAGCAGGGAAGGAGAAGAGAGACTCATGGTAATCACTTAAACCCATATCCTCATCATCATAGAACTGGAGGTCAGGGATAGGTTTCTTTAAGTCTAACGGCTGGGGATGGTAGCTTTCCCCTGAAGGTTGATCATTTCAGTTTTGAGACTCAAATTGATGGCTTAACGCTTGGGCAATGACCTTATCAGGCTGAGCATGAGGGACCTCAGCACTGATCAAAGAAATAAAGGAATTGGTCAGCTCCTTAGGGGAAGTGGGAGCTCTTGGTTCCACTTCCTCCTGTATGGGTGATTGTATAGGGACCTGCTCAATCGAAGTAAACTGAGCAGGGGATCGTTTGGATTTTTGTATAGGTGATGGTTATTTGTGGCTGTGTGGGTGGTGCAAATGAGAAGGTATGGGTTTGGCTGCTGTTGCCAAGTTGTCACCTTGAGCAATGAGCTCTAATATTTTTGGGACAAGGGTTTTTTCTATCCCTGAGAAGCCAACAGTGGTCTTTCTTATGATTTTAAAGGTGGCAGGATTCATCTATCCTAATTTAAGAAAGTACATGTGCCCCTTAACTGTGAGCCCAATTCTCAGATAAGAATGTGCTGAACATATCTAGGGAATATATAGTACTCTAAGGATTCCAAGATTGCAAGCAAGTTTGTATAGACAAACTATGAGTACTTGAACTTGACCCCTTGAACCATTCCATGGACTATGTAGGATAAGTCCTTAGGAATATGGTCCCATCATCCATGTTTGTTAGATAAGGAGTGGATAACAACATGGAGGAGGTGCTTCCATTAGTAGGAGACCTTATCCTTTTGAAGGTTCAAACTATGTAGTCCAATTCATAGCCACATGCCGGAATGAGTCATTTACAAAAGACATGGAGAAGCACAACTTGCCTTCTTCATCATCCAGCCTTAGAAGAGAGTTAATTATGGCTGGAGTGATAAAAATTGTCTTCCCCTACACTATGGCAGATAGTGCCTTCTCACCGCCCAAGATCACCTCTTGGCAGGTCCTCTAGAACTCAATTAGTTGTTCTTCATACAATGGAGGGTCTATTATGACTGCGGTGAGGTATTTTAATTGAGAAAGGAAGCGGAAAACATCTGAGAAAGCTGGATCTTTCTTAGATGACAATAGAGCAACTTGATTATAGTTCCTGTGAAGTTTCATGGAAAAATCTGGTTGGTTTTACGGTTTAGGGTTGGCCATTTTAGAAATATTTGGAATGAATAAAGCTAAGAGCAAAGTCGGTGTGTAGGTGAATTTTGGGTTAGAAATTTTGCAGATGAAGAGGAAGAAGAAAGAGGGGAACCGTTGTAGGGATATTCATATGGTAGGGTATGAGAAAAAGTTAACATAAAAGGATAAAGTTTTGAAATCCAGATGTTGGTTCCACTTCTGAAAAATTGACCAAAAATGTAGTTTTCTTGGAATTCTAAAATCTTCCAAAGGTAATTTGTCTTCAGAACTTTTGAGAAAACTTTCGAAGCCAATTTTTCTTGCAATGTCAACTTAATGTCTTCCGAAAGAAAATACATCTTAGATCCTCAAAATTCTAAGGAATCACATTTTGAATAAAAAAATTCCAAAGTAAACTGGGCATATATAGGTGAAGATCAAGTATAGGTTGGACTCACCTTAGTAGTTAGTTTATTTTACTTTGTTTGTAATAGGAAATATGTTAGTTTGTTTTATATATGTAAATGGTAGTTAGTTTATGTTTAGTAGTAGTTTGCTTCGACCTAGAAAAACTACCAGCGAAACTATAGTTTTGCTGGTAATCAGCTGACTTAGGTCATCTGGCCAAACTGTTTCACAACCGGGTTAAACTAAGCATCCAGTCAGGATAGTTTCGCTATCCAGCGAAACTGTTAGCGAAACTAGGTCTGCTATGTATATGAATCATTGTAACCTTTTGTAGCAAGTTTTGCACAATCCTTATCAGAGAATATTCATTTTGCATTATGGTTCTTATTGTGTATGTTGGCTTGAATCATAATTTGCATTATCATTGAGCCTTGTTCTTTGTGTTTGATTCAAGTTTTGGTTATGATGGATATATTTTGAAATTCCTTCTATAGATTATTGATTAGATACTGATTTCAGTGTTGTTTGTTTGTGTTTTCTTGTCATTTGCACTATTTTTCGATCATTGATGGACCAACAATATGGTATCAGAGCCTTATTTCTCTTGATTTATTTGTTGGGTTTTAGAAGGGTTTTAGATAAAATCACTTTTTCATTCATTTCTGATCCGTAGAGTGTGTTTTTAGCTTGAAACCCTTTTGAAAAATACTTGGTTTGAGCATAGGAAGCTATCCCAATCATCCAATCACCAATTCATAGTGATCTGGGTAATTTTCTGTTCGAACAGTTTCTTCATTGCTTCCAGAAAAACTATAAATTCTTCCAACAAATTTAGCTTTGTACCAGCGAAACTACCATTTTCTGTGATTTACTGAATTTTCTTTGGATTCCAGCGAAACTACATATTTTGAACGAAAGTTCCCCTTAGTTGATCAAGGAAACAAGCGAAAGTGCAGCGAAATTGTCATTAGAATGAAAGTTCTACTAGTCTAAGTGAAATAGTGAGCGAAACTAGAAGTTTTATAGCACTTTTCAAGCGAAACTGTTGCCCATTTGCCGATCGAAAATACAGGTGAATTTACGAGCTAATTTGCTAGCGAATTTACCAGTGAATCTATGGAAGTTCAGCGAATCTATTCATTATTTAGAAAATGAGATCAACCAACATTACAATTTCTGATTTGGAGAGTGTTGCACCAAATAGGTCACGGAAGCTTATAAATGGAGACAATTTTGAGGATGGGAAGCGATGCTTAAAGGCCTTTTTCTATTACACAGATCACAATCAATGGGAATCTATAATGAAAGGTCCAAACACTCCAACAGTGACTGTTGGTGAATAGACCAGGGTGAACATTAACTCCTCAACCTTTTCTAAAAGAGACATTAAGTTAATTGATCATGATCATAAAGCTTTCGGGGCCTTGACATTATGCTTATCACAAGACATATACAACCATTTTGCTGAGCACACAAGTGCAAATTATTTGTATGATGCCTTATGTCAATTCTACGATGGAAATGAAGATCTAAAGAAGGACAAGAAAGCCCAAGCTGAGAAGGAGTTAAATTCATTTGTCGGAAATAAGAATGAAAGCCTTACTGATCTTACTAATCGATTTTTCTTAGTCTCGAGCACTCTGAAGAAATATGATGACCAGTTGGGTAATCATGAGCAGGTGACCAAGCTCTTAGATTCTCTTCCACCCTAATGGAGCTTACAAGTGAGGATGTTGAAGCAGGAGGGAAAGTTTGCTGATTACAAGCTCATGGATGTAATCAACAAACTGAAATCTTTTGACCTGGATTTAAGGAGAATGGAATACAATCAATCCTTGGTGCCAGCCATAGTATATCCACAAAACACTGCATTGATCTCATCCACTGCAAACTCGACTATGTATGGTGCAGCTTATGGTGGATCTACAGGACTCGCTGTATCAAACAAGGCAAGTGGTGGATCCACAAGTGTCGGTTCAAGCTTAAAGACATCTATTACCACTCAAATTCCTTCTGATACCATGGCACTATTTGGAATGTTTGTCCACAGTTATGAAGCTTTAGTTACGGGGGAGATCAAGGGTAAGGGGATGACTGTAGAGGACATGTATCAGGTGGATCCAGATGATTTGGAGGAAACTAATATTCAATGGCAAATGACAATGCTCACACTGCATGCAAGGAGATTAATGGAGCGAACTGGAAGGAAAAACTTTGGCAATTAAAAGCAAAACTCTAAGCTTGGTTTTGATAAGTCAAAGTCAAGATGTTTCAACTACAAACAGTTGGGGTATTTTAAAATAGAATGTCCATCTCCAATCGTCACTGAACATGGAACATCTAGAACTTCAAAGGTTATCCCGATCACTGAAAAGGAGGAATCCAAGCAAAAGAAAGAAAAATCTTTGATTTCCAACTTCGACTAGAGTGCAGAGACTAAATAAACTGAGGAAGAAATCAATCATGCGTTAGTAGCTGAGGTGGTGAGTAGGGATGTGGAGTTAGTGGAAGAGTTTGATCCTTTCATAGAACTTAAGAATGAGAACATGGGAAAAGATTGTGATGAGAATGTTCAGCAACAGGGTCCTGATGAAGAAATAGTGGTTGAGAAAGTCAAAGAAATGAAAGTTGATAAAGTTGATGAGTATTGAAAGCTGGAATAGGTTGACAAGAAGGAGGTTAAACTGGGAGTAAGTGAAGAAGGGAAGGAGGAAGAATGTGAAGATAAGAGGGCAAGTAAGAAAGCAGTGGAGCAGGAGGAGGAAGAAAAGAAGAAGAATACCCTAGTCTGTTATTGTGAAAAGGCCCTAGCTTCCAAAAAAGTGGTTATGGGTCTTCCTTATAAGGTAATTCAAGACATGTGTTCTTCTCCGTACAAAATTAGATCATTTGTAGTTTATAAAGCTAATAGATTGTTATTAGAAAATGAAAAAGAGCTAAAACAAATAAATAAGGAACTTAACATAAATGAGTCTAAGTATTTTATCAAATCAAATGAAGCTTTAAAAGAAAATGAGCATTTAAAGAGAAATCTTTTGAAAAGAAATGTCAAAATAGATTCATTAACTGAACATGTAGCTCTTGCTGAGTTTGAAACAAGCAAATTAAAAACCAAGCTTGAAAAATGGACAATATCAGGGATAAAACATGAGGATCTTTGCAAAAAGCAACGGGGGAGCTAGAATTAAGACAGTGTTAGGATGTAATGAAACCACTCATGTTTATCCTCTTTCAAGTACTTATTGTTATTCACCTATGCCTATACCTCATCCAACAAATGAATTAATTCAGCATAATATTAATAGTTTGTATGCAGGTCTAGAGGGAGTGAATTATAAGGATATTAGAGAGGATTATGGTTAAGGTAGCAGTAGTGGTTTGGGCGCTCTAGTTATAGCTTTTATGATTCCAAAAAGTCTTTGAAAGATACTAGCTTAAATAGTTTTGTATCCCAGCAGTCAGTTTCAGACAATGGCTTATGTGGTTGTAGTTCTAGTCCATATTTTTTATCATCAGATGTTTCTAACTCAATTGCAAATGTTATCAATGCTTGTTTCGGTTTAAATTTTAATCCCGCTGCTCTTCAGCGGGAGACACTGGGTATGTTTGTTTGTTTGTTTGTTTGTTTAGAAATCCAAATTGGGTTAAAAGATGAGATAGGATGAGAGAGAAACTTTTCAAAACAATTTGAATCTGTAAGTCTGACTAAAGCTTCAATCGAAACAAAAAAAGGAACATCTTCCTCAGAGATTAAAGTTATTAATGAATCAGAATCTGCTCAGATTAAGGTCTCGAAAGAAAATTTAAAAGAATCATATGATATGTGTAGAAGTTCTAATTCACATGTGACTAAATCTGAGGAAGATAGAGTTTGATCAAACTCCTGTTCAAAACTACAAAACGAAAGGTTTGAAATCCTATTGCCTTAAATGTGGGAAGGATGATCATGTAATTAAACAATGCCTAACATATGTTGATAAAAATGTAAATAATAGGTCTTTAGGAAGTAGAATAAATCACTTTGTAAATAATTTCTTTTGTAAAAAATCTTATGCTTCAAAATCCAAGTTTGTCAAAACTTAGGTCCCTATTTCTATGACCAAACGATCATTGTGTTCTAATGGAAGGAGCATTCAAGAAAAACCGTCAATAGCTTGGGGCATGTTGATATTAGATGTTCCAGGCATATGACTGGGTTGAAGGACCTTCTCACCAACTATAGGGTAATAAATGGAGGATGTGTTGCTTTTGCTGAAGATAATAAAGGTGGAAAGATGATTGGTCAAGGGGAAGTCTCAAATGGTTCATTAACTCTGGAGAAAGTGAATTGTGTTCCAGAACAGGCATTCAACTTGTTAAGTGTATCACAGATATGTGATAAAGACATCCCAGTATTGTTTATGTCAAATGAATGCTTGTTCTTAAAACTAGAGTTCACTATTTCATAGGAATTAATAATCATGCGAGCTCCAAGAAGGAATGATACATACTTGCTAGATATAGGATCAACAGAATCTACCTTGACTGTTACATGTCTCATGTCAAAGGCTTCATCATTCGAATCCTTTTTATAGCATAGACGATTAGGACATGTTAATTTTAAAAACATAATAAGTTGGCTAAAAACAATCTAGTCAGGGGGCTACCACTTAAAGATTTTTTAGTGGTAGAAAAATGCATGGCTTGTGCTAAAGGAAAGCAGCATAAAAGGTCATAAAAGCTTAAGCTTGAAAATACAATTTCAAACCCCCTCAAATTGTTACATACTAACTTATTTGGTCCTATTAGTGTTAAATCTATCGCTAAGAAATCTTACTGGTTGGTTGTTACAGATGAATATTCAAGATATTCTTGGGTAAGATTTCTAGCAAATAAAGGTGACATCGTAGAAGAGTTGCAAAAGCTGATCCTGTCAATCGAGACCATCAACAAACGGAAGGTAATGGCCATCAGAAGTGACAATGGAACAGAATTTGAAAACCACATCTTCGACTCATTCTATGCAAGCAAGGGAATTATCAAACAGTTTAGTGCTGCCAGAATACCTCAACAAAATAGTGTTGCTGAAAGAATGAAACGGACGCTTATCGAGGCAGCAAGAACTATGCTGATTGAGCCAAAGCTACCAATTATTTTTTTTCCAAAAACAATTAATTTTGCATCCAATGTATTGAACAGGGTGCTGATTGTAAAAGACAAGATGAAGACTCCGTATGAGCTTCTTCATAAACGGAAACCCTTGATTGACTTCTTCCGTCCATTTGGTTGCTCATGTACTTTGCTGAATACGCAAGCTCAGAAGTCAAAGTTTGGTGTTGTTTCCGATGAATGTTTCTTTGTAGGCTACTCTTCCTTGCAAAAGCATATCCGGTGTATAATAAAAGGACGTGCATTATGCAAGAATCCTTATATGTTAATTGGCAAGAGTCAAATTCACCAAATATGGGGTCGGACCTAGGATGGTTTTATGAATCTAACACTATCTTCAAATCATTCAATCTCCTAATCTTTGACGATGATGTTGTTCTCAAACGAATGTGCAAATCATTCCTCCACCAGATCCATAACAACAACCACAACCTGAACCCCATCCATAACCACCAATTGATCCTCCACCTCCTCCTCCATTTGATATTCCACTCACACCACCACTACAACTGACTCCTCAATCACAACCATCTTCCCCTTCACAATCATCCCAACCTGAATCACCATCTCATTCAAACCCGTTAACCCTTAAGACCAACTTCAAAACACTAAAAGACCATCCACACGACTACATCATTGGTTCGATTACTGATAGTGTGAGGATACGGAGTCAATCTGGATTGATAAGTTAATGTCTCTATGCATGTTTCTTATCTCAAATTGTACCCAAAAATGTCATAGCAGCACTTCAGGACCCAAGCTGGGTCGAATCTATGCAAATAGAGCTTCAGCAATTCAGGAAACTAAAGGTTTGGCAACTAGTCGATCTTCCTCCAAATAAATTGCCCATCGGCACCAAATGGGTCTTCTGAAACAAGCCAGATGATCGAGGAGTTGTAATCAGGAACCAATCTAGGCTGGTTGTTCAGGAATTTGCCCAAGAGGAGGGAATTGACTACACTGAAGTGTTTGCTCCGGTTGCTCGCATTAAAGCTATCAGAAACTTTATTGCTCGTGTAGCCCATAAGAACTTTAAGGTCTTTCAAATGGACGTGAAATGTGCATTTCTATATGGGAACATTGATGAGGAGATATATGTATGTCAGCCTCCAGGTTTCAAGGATCTTGATTTTCCAGATAAGGTGTATAAGCTTGATAAATGGATATGGATTACATTAAGCTCCTCGCATATGGTATGAAACCTTAACACAATATCTACTCAGTAAAGGGTTCTCTCATGGAACTATAGATATGACACTATTCAAGAAAGAAGTTGATGGTGAAATGCTGATTGTTCAAGTGTATGTTGATGACATCATTTTCGGGTCAACAAATGAGAAATTGTGTAGAGAGTTTGAAGAAGTGATGAAGGATCACTTTGAAATGAGCATGATAGGGAGTTATGCTTTTTCTAGGGATTGCATGTTAAACAAAAGCCTGATGGCATTCTGATTCATCAAGAAAAGTATGTTCTAGAGATTCTCAAGAAATTCAAGATGGATGATGCTTCTCCTGAACTCACCCCATTTCCAGCTCAAACATGCTTAACTCTAGATGATAATAGGAAACCCGTAGATGCTCATTGTTATCATTCTATAATTAGGTCTCTTATGTATCTCACTGCGAGTCATACGGATATTACATTTGGCATATGCTACTGTGCCCGTTATCAAGCAAATCTAAAGGAATCGCATGAAAAGGCTGTTAAACGAATCTTTCGATATCTCAAAGGGTCCTCTCGCTTAGGCCTTTGGTATCCCAAAGGATGAAACTTTGATTTGCATGCCTATTCTGACAGTGATCACGGTGGTTGTAAGATGAACAGGAAATTAGTCACTGGTGGATGCCAGTATCTAGGGGATTGTGTTGTTTCATGCGAAGCAAAAAGAAGACAACTGTATCTTTATCCACAGGTGAAGCTGAATATGTTGCTGCCTCTGGCTGTTGCTACCAAGTGCTTTGGATCCAACATCAGATGATGGATTATGGCATCAATTTTCTTCATGCACCACTCTTCTATGATAATGAAGCTATTATTGGAATTGCCAAAAATCCAATTCATCACACTCGAACCAAGAACATTGAAACAAGGGTTCATGCAATCCGAGATGCTTAGGAAAAAGGGTCTATAGATATTATTCCAATCGACACAAAAAGTCAAAGAGTGGATCTTTTCATAAAAACATTTGATAAACCTCGTTTTTATGAACTAACCTCTATGTTAGGTCTAATATCTTTACGAAAAAACTCTTTTCCTAATAAAATGTACAGTTAGTCATAAATAACATTTTCTATATTTTACATTTGTCACATAACTTCCGATATCCCATACTTCTTCTTATTAATTTTTTTATTTTTTTTATTTTTTTATTTATTTTAGTCTACAAATATAGATGAAAACAAAATTTCAGTTCCCACGTGGGTAAATAGAAATTTAGGGGGAGAATACACTTTTGAAAGTGTTTTTCAATTTTGTCTTGTTAGGAACCCCAGAAAAAGAAGTTAGAAAGAGGTCAATAGCTTGTGCTGGGATATGAATGATAGACTCAGCCTGAAAACGAAGTAAATAATGATTATGCAGCTTAACTAAAAATCAAGAACTCGGTGATAAGGATCATTCTCATGACATCTTGGCCTGTACAAAGATACAAGTCTCGTCAAAAACTTGGTTAAGAGTGGTTGATTTTTTGTCTTGAGTCTATTCTAAGTCTATGTTGGGTCTAAGTTATTAAGATCTTCTTCATCCATTAGCCTAAAATATAAAAATAAACGGCTTATTTATCTCCTCTGCTACACATGAGCATTGACCTGGAGTGATGATCTTCTCTGCCATGCGAAAGCATTAACCTGGAGCTCTCATCAACACGCTCAGATGATCTTCTCTGCTATGCGTAAGCATTGACCTAAAGCTCTCATCTTTTGGAATAAGATGAACATCTCCTCTGTTATATGTGAGTATAGACCTGAAGCTGTCATAATCAGTTATAAAGTCTGTATAGTAAAGTGTCTCATCAAATGATCATGTTATCATATGCACGTATCAGGGTCAACTCAGAACTATTCAAGTAAAATCAATGATTACACTCAATAAACCTTGATGACGAGATGAGTTCTTTGTCAAATGTCTGTAGGGAGTAAGTTACTGGAGTTCCTTAAATTCACTCAAAACATGATAAAGACAGCTGCAGATTACACGTTGAAAAGAATAAGCCATGGGTTTAAGTGGACAAGCATATCAGCAATCTCGCCAAGGAAAACTTCGAGAAAAAGATGCTATTATATCCTTTTAATTTTATTTTATTTTATTTTATTCTATTTCATTTTATTTTATTTGTTCATATTATTTTTCTGTTTAAAATCGTTTAGTAATTTGTTTTTCTATCAGTCGGAATTATGGGGTGAGGAATTATAATTTCGTCAGAAGTTTGTATAGACATAAACTTATATTTAAAAAAAGACGAAACAACGGGCGAAATTATAATTTCGCTGGAAGTTTCGCCGAGCGAAACTATAGATTCGTCGGCAATCAAGCTCATCTGTGAGCAACTGACTTTACGGGCGAAACTATAATTTCGCTGCCAGCGAAACTAGGTGGTATATAATGCACAGTGTGAGAAGGGCATCTCACTTCATGTGAATCTACAGAAACCTATTTTTCTCTATGGCGATTTTATGCAAATCGTGCATCGTCGATCTTTATTGCAATAAACTACCGTTTTGTGTTTATGTTAGTTAGGCAACCTCATTCACAGCTTTAATCACATTTATTCAGGCTAAAAGTAGGTCTGAAATTGATTCGCTGAGTTTGAAAGGTCGCAGTTTCGTTCAGCGAAACTGCGAGCTAGACCAACAAATCTGAATGAAAGTTCATAGTTTCGAGCAAAACTATAATGTTGTGCTGTCCAAGCACATTTGATAGTTTGGTTAGAAAGATTTCAGTGAAACTATAGATTCGCTAGGCAAAATTTTGAGTGTAAACTTGAGCGAAACTATTAGCGAAATACAGTTTCACTTAGGTTAAATTACAAAATTAAGTGTCAGCGAAACTGACTAATAACTAAAACACATGACTCAATTCCTAAGACTTAGCGAATCTATGTCTAAGTATCAGCGAATTTGTGGTTTGGCCTAGCGAAACTAACTATTTCACCCAGTGAAATTATAGTTTCGCCTACAGCAAAACTACCAAAACTTAAATTCTTTTTGTTATTTGTATAATTTGATTTGTATAATTATGTATATATATTAATAACTAACCTACTACTATTTCCATTTCAGCTAATATGGCTAACTTGAAGTTCGATGACAAGTTCAACATCATTGCTTTACTAGATGACGGGAATCCTAAAGCTATAGGATTCAGAGACTGCATTAGATGGCTCAGGCAATCTCCCATATACTATGACATCTCTCATATGCCTACCATCTATGATTTACATGTGAGAGACTTTTGGAGATCAGCAGAGTATGACCTTGGATCGGTGCCAAACTACATAGTCGCCAGAATTGAAGGTCATTATATGTGTGGATACTATAGCTAGAGTTCTGTGATTGGATGATGACTATGGGCCAGAGATGGTGTTATCTGATGCCTAAGTTCTAGAGGCATTCAGGAGCATAGGGTATGAAGGGCCACCCTTTGGATCCAAGAAGGAAATCAAGAAATCCCATCTATCAAAGGAATGGAGATTTATTGCCCATGTCTTTATCATATGTCTCGATCACAGGAAGGGAGGATCAGACTGGCTGAATATTCATTAGGCTAGTGCCATGATCATTTTCTACAGAGGTCGAAAGGCTAACATTGCAAAACTAATATTTGACTGTATGACTGAGAACATTATGGCCCTGAAGAAAGACAAATGGTTGCTATATGATTTTGCACAATAGTTTCAAATCTTTTGATTTTACACACATGCTTGCCTTGAACCCTAGTAGACTAGAAACTAGCTTCTCCGTAGAAATGGCCAACGGTAGAGTTGTACAAGCAGATTAGATTATTAGACAGTGCTCCATGATATTGGAGAACCATGCCTTCGACATAGACTTAATACCTTTCGAGTTGGGGAGCTTCGATGTGATTGTGGGTATGGATTGGTTGTCGAAACACGGAGCCGAGATTGTTTGTCGGGAGAAAGTAGTACGAATCCCCATGCCAAACGGGGAGGTACTCAAGATTCAAGGAGAACGACCGGGAAGAACTCTGAAGCTTATCACTTGCATGAAAACGTGAAGATGTTTATGGAAGCAGTGTTACGCATTTCTGGCCCATGTAGTGGAAAAGAAAGAAGAAGGCAACAAGTTGGTGCATATTCCTGTAGTACGAGATTATCCGGAAGTATTCCCTGATGACTTGTCGGGTTTACCTCCTCCACGACAGGTGGAATTTCGTATAGAGTTGGTTCCTGGAGCTACACCGGTAGCAAAAGCACCATACCGGTTAGCGCCATCCGAAATGCAAGAGTTATCTAGCCAATTACAAGAGTTATTGGAGAAGGGTTTCATTCGGCCAAGTCATTCACCATGGGGAGCACCGGTCTTGTTTGTCAAAAAGGAAGACGAGTCGTTCCGCATGTGCATCGATTATTGCGAGTTGAACAAGTTAACTGTGAAGAATCGATATCCTCTTCCCAGAATTGATGACTTATTTGATCAACTGCAAGAAGCTTCATATTTCTCCAAGATTGATCTTCGTTCTGGATATCATCAACTAAGGGTTTTTGAGGATGACATACTGAAAACAGCATTCAGGACTCGTTATGGGCACTATGAGTTCTTAGTCATGCTGTTTGGACTGACTAATGCACCAGCTGTATTCATGGATCTGATGAATCGGGTGTGTAAACCATACTTGGATAAGTTCGTGATCGTATTCATTGACGATATACTTACCTACTCTCGATCGAAAGAAGACCACGAGAAACATCTTCGGGCTATACTGAGTCTGTTACAAGAAGAGAAACTTTTCGCTAAACTCTCGAAGTGCGAGCTTTGGCTTCGAGAAGTGAAATTTTTGGGTCATGTGATTAATGAGAATAGGATTCATGTAGATCCCGGCAAAATTGAAACAGTGAAGAAATGGGATACACCCCAGACACCCTCAGAGATACGGCAATTCTTACGATTGGCTGGATACTATCGTCGCTTCATTGCAAATTTTTCAAAGATTGCTCAACCATTAACTATGTTGACTCCGAAAGACAAGAAGTTGATTGGGGATATGCCCAAGAGCAAGCATTCCAAACGTTGAAAGAGAAGTTATGCAACGCACCGATATTGTCCCTTCCAGACGGAACTGATGATTTTGTGGTGTACTGCGATGCTTCACATCAAGGATTGGGTTGTGTGCTAATGCAGAAAGACAAGGTGATTGCCTATGCCTCGCGACAACTTAAGGTGCATGAGAAGAATTATACAACTCTTGACCTGGAGTTGGGCGCGGTAGTATTTGCACCCAAGATATGGAGGCACTATCTGTATAGAACCAAATGCATCATCTACATAGATCATAAGAGCCTCCAACACATCCTGAATCAAAAAGAACTCAACATACGACAACGACGTTGGGTAGAGCTACTTAGTGACTACGATTGTGAAATCCGGTATTATCCGGGGAAAGCAAATGTGGTGGCTGACGCCCTAAGTCGTAAAGAGTGCGTGAAACCACTATGCGCTCGAGCTTTGGGATTGACTATTCAAACCAAATTAAAAGCTCAGAGCCAACTTGCACAAAGGGAAGCATTGAAAGAAGAAAACCTTGCGGGAGAAGAATTCCGAGGGTTAGACAAACAGATGATTTGCAAGGATGATGGCATACATTACTTCATGGATCGCATATGGGTACCCAAATGGGGAGATGTTCGTACCCAGATCATGGAGGAAGCACACAAGACACGATATTCTGTTCATCCTAGTGCAGACAAGATGTATCACGATCTTAAGGATCTATACTGGTGGCCAGGCATGAAGAGAGACATTGCTATGTAGGTAAGCCGATGCTTGACGTGCTCGAAAGTTAAGGCTGAACATCAAAAACCATCAGGATTATTACAGCAACCTGAACTTCCTGAGTGGAAATGGGAGAACATAACCTTGGATTTTATTACTAAACTCCCGAGAACGCCTAGCGGACACGACTCGATATGGGTCGTGGTAGATCGAATGACAAAATCCGCTCACTTCTTGCCTATCCGAGAAGAGTATAAAATGGATAAGCTGGCAAGGTTATACATCAAAGAGGTTGTGACACGGCACGGGGTGCCAGTGTCAATCATATCCGACCGTGACAGTCGATTTACTTCACGATTTTGGCAAACACTACAGAAAGCAATGGGCACTCGATTAGATATGAGTACCGCCTATCACCCACAAACAGATGGCCAAAGGGAATGAACGATATAAAGTTGGAAGACATGCTCAGAGCTTGTGTAATCGATTTTGGTGGTAGCTGGGACACTCATTTACCATTGATTGAGTTCTCCTACAACAACAGCTATCATACAAGCATTGGATGCATACCATTTGAAGCATTGCATGGGAGGAAATGTAGATCCCTAGTTTGTTGGGCTGAGATTGGTGAAAGCCAACTTACAGGCCCAGAGATCATTCAAGAAACGACTGACAAGATTTTCCAAATCAAAGACAGACTAAAAGCTGCAAGAGATCGCCAAAAGAGCTATGCCGACAACCGTCGGAAGCCTCTAGAATTCAATGTTGGAGATCACGTTTCACTCAAAGTCTCTCCCTGGAAAGGTATTGTATGATTTGGAAAGAAAGGGAAGTTAGCCCCTCGATACGTAGGACCATTCGAGATTACAGAGGGAATCGGTCCGGTGGCTTACCGATTGAGGTTGCCACAAGAACTCAACAGTGTACATGATACTTTTCATGTAACCTCAAGAAGTGTTTGGCCAATGAGTCCTTACACGTACCAATTGAGGAAATCAAGATCGACGAAAAGCTTCATTTTATCAAGGAACCTATCGAGATCATGGACCGAAAGGTGAAACGCTTAAGGCGCAGCAAGATACCGATCGTTCGCGTGAGATGGAACTCCAAGCGAGGACCAGAATTCACGTGGGAACAAGAAGACCAAATGAAGCTCAAATATCCACATCTATTCGAGGATGACACTCTTGGACCTAGCACCAGTTGAATTTCGGGACGAAATTGTCTCAACTGAGGGATACTGTGACATCCGTCACATCAAGGTCCGTCATTTAACGTGAAATTACGTTAACTATCTTTAGAGTGTTCATTTTTCATCTTCATAGATTATTCGTGAGGACATCATGTTTGATTTGTTTTCCGTTTCAGTGGTGTTATCAATATGTGCAATCATATCATCCAAAATGCTCACGAATATCACAACCGACATCGCTAATTATATTATGTTATATAATATAAACATCATAAACAACAACATATTCAAGATATAAACAACATTAAACACATCCTTATAATTAATATAACGCGCATATTTACGTCGTTTTCAACCGAAACAAGTTTGGGGACTCGGGGGCTAAGTGCAGGGACTAAACTTGACAAATTGCTAAACTAGGGCTGGGTATAAATACCCCACACCAGCCCTAGCCTTCACATTCTGCTTCTTCTTCTTCTTCACCGTCTCCTCTATTTTTCTCTCAATCTAGCACCAAAATCCGTCACGTTTGTTGCATTTTCACCGTCAAATCTTGGTTATCATTGTGAATGCTCACTTTTAGCAGGTAGATAACCTTGTTTGACCCGTTTCTTGCTCAATTTAACCTCTGCGTTTTCCAGGGATTCGGGTGTTCGGGTTTATCCGAGCACAAGAGGTCATGGGGGTGCGTGTGTAGCCTTTTTGAGTGTGCATTTTACTTAGATATGTTAGATGAGTGTTTCTGGAGTTTCTAGATGTGTGAAACCCATGCCCAGAGCAGCTGGACACTGCTCGGTGCTTTAGCAGTCGCGACCTGCTGTACAGGGCGACTGGGCCTTTCAGGCGACTGAGCCGTGCGACTGAGTGAGTCGTGCGACTGAGTCCATGCGTCTGAGTCTATCGTGCGACTGGGGTGAGTAGTGCGACTGAGTCCATGCGTATGTGTGTGTCGTGCAATTGAATGCATGCGATTAAGAGTGTGTGCGATTGAGTCAATGCGGATGAATGTGTGCGACTGTGTGTATCGCGCGACTGAAGGTCCAGTCGCACGAATGAGAGTTCAGTCGTACGAATGAAACTTATTCGTACGAATGAAGGCTGAATCATGCGGATGGAAGGTTGAGTCGTGCGATAGGGTGCTGTGTGGTACGACTGAGTGCTTAGTCGCACGAATGAGGGTTCAATCGTGCGAATGAAGCTGATTCGCATGACTGAGAGTTGATTCGTGTGAATGAAGTGTCCAGTCGTGCATCTGGTCTTGTCATGCAAATGTAATCATTGTGTGTGAAGTCTTCCTGTATGAGGTGTGTGTTGTCGTGTGATGTTAAGGTGACATCGACGCGGTTGCCATTGCTAATGACGATCTGTAAGACTAACACTATCCAACTTATTAATGTTATCTCAAATCCAATCAACTTAACATTTTACAATTTGTAACAAACGAATCATAACACAAACGCTTACCTATTACTTTTCTGACAACGGTAACACTTTCACACAAATGTTATCGACAATGGCAACGTTACTAGTGTCTGGATCTACATAAGATCTATTGTGTGTGTTTGTGTACAAGTGTTACCCATGACCGAACCGAAACTGCCCGAACCTATTGAACATCATCTTATGATTTATGCTCATTATTAATGCTTGTCAGTAACTATCAATAGGTGTTGATTGTTCATAGCATTCTACTGTTGGGAATATTCGTTCGTGCTTATCATCTATTCAGTGAGTTTCGTGGCCCCTTTTGACGCTTATATAACTTTTAAACATTTTCAAACTTGGGGGAAAAGAATGCTCGCTTACTTAACATATTTTCAAGCACATTCCCTAGTGGAAGTCTGCTACAACATTTATGGTTAACTTATCTTGCTTATCTTGTTGAATGATGCTATTATGACTCTCGACCCTAAGCTATGTTGCTACCTTGTATATTACTTGGTGGCTTTACATTACTATGCGTTATTACTTGATGCTATGTGTTGTATGATGCTACTTGTGAATGCTATTGACCTTGGATGCTCTCGGCGGTGTGGTTCTTCTTTGTGGGTCTACTTTGTGGTTCTTCTTTGCCGAGCATCCATTACAACCATTAATCCCGGTAATGGGACCTAAGGATTGGTTTGGTTGTAACCTATATGTATGGGCTTCGTGGATCTTGCTACGTCATGTGAAACTTGTCTTTCAATACAACCATTAGTTCTGGTAATGGGACCTAAGGATTGGTTTGGTTGTAACCTATTACGTATGCGCTTTGTGGATCTAGCTACGTCATGTTAAACTTATTATGCTATGGAAAATCTTTCAATACAACCCTTAATCCTTGTAATGGGACCTAAGGATTGGCTTGGTTGTAAACTATACATATGCACTTTGTGGATCTTGCTATGTCATTTTAAACTAGTTACGCTTTGGGAATGCTTTCTATACAGCCATCAATTCCCGTGTGGAACCGATGAATAGGTTTGGCTGTAGCTATTTATAACTGGTGAAACCGCCTACACATAAGTGTAGTTGCGGTAACTCTTATTAAACTTACTTACTGTTTTCATCTTAACATATTTTATTACTTAAAACCTGCGAAGCTCACCAACAATTATGTTGACCATTTTGAGCATCTCTTTTCAGGTGATCAAGGTAATTGAAGTTCTAGGAGTGCTGCCTTTTAGTGGAGACACTAGGAAGCATTTTTGAGACTGAACATACATGATGAACTATTCTTTTGTACATTGTTGCAGTCCACTAAACAATTAACATTCTTTTGAACACTTGTTCCCGGGTTGTGGGAAACTAAACAATGTTATTCTATATGGTTATGTGATCCTTACATGTTATGCTTATGGCTATGTTGTCGTGAATATTGACTGAACGCGACACAAGTCTCCATTTGTTTTCGGGTGTCATCATGACACGCTTGTCATCATATTATATTGCTACTCTATCGTATACCATGTGTTATGACAATCCCGTCTAGCTCGCATCCCCGTGTTTCCGCTATCAGTGGGGGTGTGACGATTATGGCCCTGAAGAAAGACAAATGGTTGCTATATCCTGGATTTGTGTAGATGCTGATAGAGGGACTGATTCCAAATGGGCCAAGACACAGAGAAGT
The DNA here is from genome assembly GCA_024085815.1 of Flaveria linearis. Lineage (NCBI taxonomy): Eukaryota > Viridiplantae > Streptophyta > Magnoliopsida > Asterales > Asteraceae > Flaveria > Flaveria linearis. Next base: position 50,193,085 of record CM044004.1, on the reverse strand, counting down.
CAAAAGATTAGCATAAATGAATACAAGGATATATGCCGACTGTTCTGCAGTTAGACATGATTTCATTGGAAAGATCACTCATTGTGGGAAAACATGTATCCAGCAGAGAGGTGGAATTACATTAGAAGATTGATTGAGACTGAAAACAAAAATGCTGAGGAAAACAGAGAAAAGAGAGAAGAAGTAATCAAGAAGAGAAAAAGGTATGCGAAAGAAAAAGAGTATGACTTTGAGGAAGAGATTGAAGAGGTGGCTGAGGAGGTAAGACTACAGAAGGAAAGGAGGAGAAAGAGAAGGGCTGAAGAGAGTGAACCAGCTAATGTAACTGAAAGGAAAACAAAGGATAAGCAGCAGGCCTTCTCAGAACAACCTGGTAGGAAAGATGCTAGATCTGCTAGATCAAGATGTTATTAGATATGTCAGTGCATCTTTGGTAAATGAGTAAAGCATGATGAAAACCAAGCTGATTAATCAGGAGTTAAGAGAAAAACAAAAAGATTCGGTTATGGAAGGGATAAAAACCATGCTGTTAGATCAATAAAAACTTATCAAGAAGTTGTTGTCTGAGGTAAATGAGCTAAAAGCAGCTGCCGGCCTGCCTAATCAAATGACTCAGGAAGAGCTTAATGATCTAACTTATACATCAAAGTATTCATTCCTAAGAGTAGGAGGTTCATCAATGGCAGGAGAAGGCACAAGTGGAGCTGTAGATACAAGTGGTGATGTTAGTGAAGGTGCTGGTGATGTTGGTGAGGGTGCTGGCGATATTGGTGAAGGTGTTGGTGATGTGGGAGAAGGTGTTGGAACTAGTGGGGTTGAGAAGGAAGTGAATGTAGGAGGGATTAGAGTTACAGAGGCTGAATTTAATCTGAGGTTTCATATAAAAAAAGACTTGACTGGAGAAGAAGTGCATGTTGAAAAGGATGAAGAGCCTAATATGAGGCTAGTTGATGAAGAAGAAGTGGATGATGAACAGCTTGTTGATTACAGCTCTGAGCCAGAGTTCTATGAAGTTGATGAGAGGCCAGTGACTTATGTGGCTCAGAGAGGCTCTATTGAAGGAGATGTAATTTAGTTGGCTCAAGAAGACTGGTTTGACAAGGAAAAGGAGGTAGAAGAGATAACTCCTTTGTTCCAAAATATTAAAGAACCAAGCAAGAAAGATGCTGACAAAAAGATAATAAGCTGGAAATGCAATGCCGACCTCAAATTATTCATGATCAAGAGGCGAGGAGGAAAGATCTACTACCTAAACAACAGGAAGGCTTTTAAGACCTTGCCTAGGTTGGATCTAAGGAGGTTGGCTAAGATTCCACTTATTGATGCAGATGCCAGTGAGAGAGCTATGATGCTGGAAAAGGAAATTAAGAAAGGGTTGAGTGACAACTTTGAAGCCTTTGGTTATATGAAGCCTGAGAGAAGGAGGTCAAAGAAAGACCTGGATTGGGCTATTGGCAAGGGCAAGATGATGTTGAAATTAAAGCTTGCCAAAACTATTAACAGAGTTCGATGCCTAATCCACTTCCCCTGATGCTACAAGATTTTTTCAAATGGTTTTGTGACAATAATACCGGGGAAGCTGTGATCAGATTGAAAGGTAAGAAAGAGATCAGATTGTTTGATTGAATGGAAGTGTTTCGTTTGGAGATGAAGATTTAAGGATATTATGTAAAAATCACATAAAGGCATGAGCTGGAGCTGAAACTAGAACTAAAGCCATTCTATTCATGAGGGTAGCTAAAAAAGCTTGGGAGTGAGAGCTGAAGTCAGGGAGCTAACAAAGAAAGTTATTCAATCTGATGAAACAAGGATGGACGTGTAGGATCTGAAAAAGCAATTACTTCAAGCTAGTGCACATGATGAAGATGATGTTGTAAAAGATGTCGGAGCTGAACAGGTGCAACTTAGAAGGCCAAGGAGGATGAAGGTCAAGTGGAAGACCAGGCTGGAGCTCAAGAGGAGAATCAAGCTAAAGCCGGTGAGGTCCAACCTAGGGGGAGTATTGAAGATCAAGTATAGGTCGGACTCACCTTAGTAGTTAGTTTACTTTACTTTGTTTGTAATAGGAACTATGTTAGTTTGTTTTATATATGTAAATAGTAGTTAGTTTATGTTTAGTAGTAGTTTGCTTTGACCCAACAAAACTACTAGCAAAACTATAGTTTTGCTGGTAGTCAGCTGACTTAGGTCACCCGGTGAAACTGTGTTTTGTAGCCAGGTGAAACTAAGCATCCGGTAAGGACAGTTAGCAAAACTAGGTCTGCTATACATATGAATCATTGTAATCTTTTATAGAAAGTTTTGCGCAACCCTAATCAGAGAATATTCATTTTGTGTTACTGTTCTTATTGTGTATGTTGGCTGGAATCATTATTTGTATTATCATTGAGCCTTGTTCTTTGTGTTTGATTCAAGTTTTGGTTATGATTGATATATTTTGAAACTCTTTCTATAGATTATTTATTAGATACTGATTTTAGTGTTGTTTGATTGTGTTTTCTTATCATTTGCTCTGCTTTTTGATAATTGATGGACCAACAATAGGTGATGATATAGGAAACATAAGACACACATGTTTGAAAACTAATCTTGACATTAATTTAAGAAAATCTCCTTAAAGTTAATCATCCAAATAGCTTATACAAGATACTTAAATCTCTATTCATCAAAAGCTTTTATGAATAGATCAGCATATTGCTCATCTGTGTTACCTTTGACTAGTTTTATAAATCCCATTTCAAAATTATCTCTTATCAAATGGTACTGATATTGATATGTTTTGTCTTTGAGTACTGCAATGGATTCTCTGTAATTGAGAGGGAACACTGTTGTTGTCTATGTGGATGGGAGTCTCTTTGAAATTAAATCCATAGTCCAGAATCTGATTCTAATCCAAAACACTTGAGCACAGCAGCTTGCAGTAGCAATGTATTTAGCTTTAGTAGTTAATGTAGACACACAAGATTGTTTCTTGCATTGCCATGAGACTATCTTTTCATCAAGGAATTGACATCCCCTTGATCTAGACTTTGCAGTCATATTGCAGCCACCATTGTCACTACCTGTATAAGCATACAGATTAAGGTCAGAATTCTTTGGATACAGAAGGCCTAGTTTAGGAACACCTTTGAGATATCTGATAATCCTCTTAAAAGCAACTAGATGCAACATCTTGAGGTTGGCTTGATATCTTGCACAAATGCATATGGCAAACATGATATCAGGCTTGCTAGTTGGGTCAAGATCTACTATTGATAAGCTACCTGTAGATGCTAAAACATCTTCATAAGATTTGTTAAAACACTTAGTAACTAAATCAAGATCAAACAGTCAACCAGGACTAGAACTTTTCACACTGGGTGTGTGCTCATTGAAGGTCACATTGGCTAACTACTCAGCTACTCTACTTCTAAGATTGTATACTCTATAGGCCTTAGCTTAGGAAGAGTATCCAATAAAGTCTCCATCATCTGATTTGTAATCAAATTTGGCTATCTGATCTTTGGTATTCAAGATGGTGCAAGGACATCTGTTATGCATATAGCAGGCAGTGTTGGCTGCCTCTGCCCAGAAGGTGATGGGAAATTTTGAGTTACAGAGCATGGTCCTTACAGCCTCAATAAGTGTCTTGTTTCTCCTCTCAGAAACACCATTTTGCTGAGGAGTCCTAGGAGCACTATATTAACTTGTAATACCTTTTTCATCACACAATCCATCAAGGATTTGGTTCTTGAATTTATTTCCTTGATCATATCTTATGATTTTAACTATGATCAGATTAATTCTTAATTTTTAGAATGAAGTTCTTCAAGATCTCAAAGGTCTCATCCTTAGTTCTAAGGAAGAAAACCCAAGTGTATCTTGTGAAATCATCTGTGATCACCAGGCAATATGAACTCCTTCCTAACTCATTATACTGGCAGTGCCAAAGATATCCTTATGTAATAAGTGTAGAGGAGAAGTGATGGAGTTATTTTCCTTTGGCTTGTGAGACACTTTGTGTTGCTTCCCTTTCAGACATGCAACACAATGGTCATCATTTGTAAACTCTTTCTTGGCATTCTAGTTGCCAAATCATTTTAATTAATTTATTCATATTATTAAAGTTTACATGGCATATTCTTTTATGCTAGAGGAAAAACTCATCACTATTGGCTTTAGATAAAAAGCAAGAAACTTCTCCCGAAGGGAATATTTCCTGCAAATATATCTTGTACATGTTCCCTTTCCTGGGGGCTCTAAGCAGGATATGCTCTTGAGGAATGACCACCCTGGGCTTGAGAACAATGCAATCATGCTTCGTAAAGCATGTTATGTCTCTGGTTACAAAATTAGGATACACTCAAAAGATTATACCTAAGCTCCTTAACATAGTTTACCTTCTCAATACCGAGCTTACCATTTGTGACTAACACTTCTAGTAATGTAACCACCTTATTCTCCACCAAAAGCAACTGGCCCTCTGTCAATTCTTTTAAAGTTCTAAAGGAAAGAGCCATTGCCTGTCATGTGCCTGGAACAACCATTATTAATGGTCCATACATTTCCTTTGGTCTTCAGTTGTTCTTGCACAAAGAAAGATGGTTAATTACATTTGGAAACCCAAGCCTTGTTGGTCTTGGGCTTATCCAAGTGAATTGAAGATAGTTTAATAGTTATTAATCCTATATGCCAATTTTGAGGATCATTTGCTATTGTTGATGAATAATTTTCAGTCACATGGCCTTCCATCATCTTCCACACCATCTCTAGATGATTAGACTTAACCTTTAATACTTCATAAGTTTTGTTGACTTTGAAAGTTTTATAGACTTGGCCTTCGAAAGCTTTTGCATCCACTGCAGCAGACTTCGGTACTTCAGAAGCATTCCTTTCTTTTGAGACCAAATTTTCTTCCAAATGTAATTTTCCACCTATCTTCTTTTTCACTTTGGAGCATCTAAAAGGAAGAGATTTTCCTTTCGAAGCTATCTTGTTCTTCTTCGTCTTAAAAGTTTTCTTCTTAGTCATATGGATGGTACTCTTAGAATTATAGATGCAATCCTTAGCAAAGTGAGGGGTACCACCACACATGATGCATTTAGTTGTCATACTTCTAAGAGTTTTCTTCTAAGTAGAAGTGAGCTTGATCTCTTTCCACTTCCTTCTTCATCTTCATTGATGATGTAGCAGGCTTCTTAGGGTGAGGCTTGCTCTTGAACTGGATGGTTCAGGCTGTGCACCAGTGGTGCACATTTTACTAGTCTTCTTCTCTTAACTAGGATTATTTGGATATGAAGTAGGGCTTATGGTATTAGAGTCCATGGTTGAGTCTTCAAACTTTACTACTTCAAATCCAGCAGAAATAAAGACTTGTTTTTGTTTTGAGTTGAAAGTGGTCATGGGTTTTCTTTGATTTTCTTTTGACTGCCCTGATTAAGTTCTTCCTAGAAGACTTGGTCATCCTTAGATATTTGTTCTCTCTAGGAGCATAGTGACCCTTTTTAGGATGATCCTTCTCACTCACCATAGATTCATCCTTCACTACCTCATCTTTATCTCCATCCTCTTCTTGGATAAGGTCTATAAGTGACAGCTCATCTTGATAGGTTTCCCATCTTGGAGATCTTACAAATAATAAGGTGTGTAGAGGAGCTATCTCACTTGAACCCAATCCCTGCCTGTTCTAATATAAAATCTTTACATGTATGGATGAAGATATGACGTTCTTGAAGGTTTCCCCTTTAAGAACGCACTTTTCTGCCCTGGCTTTGCTGATCATAAGCTCAGTCTGGTATTCAGTTAACTGGGTAATAAGATCTTTGATTTGAGTCCTAAAATTTGTATGCTCATTCTTAAGAGTTGAAATTATTTTCTCTAAATCTTCTATTTTAAGTTTATAGTCATTTTCAGCTCTTTTGAAATTATCTTTTAAAATATTCAAGCAGTCAAGCTCAGTTCTCACTTGTAGGTTATAGGACCGATAGATTATTTTAGCAATACATTCAGGAGTACAGAGATGTTCTAATACCTTGGCTTCTTTATGGTCAGCCATAAGTGCTTGGTTTGGAGAAACATCCTCTACCTGAAACCTCAAGTCAAAGCCTACTTCTTCAACAGCAACAACAACTTATTGTTTTGGTTGGCTTGGCTTCTCAAATCTGAGAGCAGCACCAGTGTAGTTATGCTTGTCCACCATTAGTCCTTGATGCCTTGCACTACCTAGCAAAGTGCTCCATCTGGTTACAGTTGTAACACTTCACTTTGCTTTTATCTAGGCCAAACTTTCCACTAGTTACATTGCTAGAAACTTTCTTTAGGTTCTCTTAATAAAACTTCCTGGCTCTATGAATGAGAAGAGCCATTTTCTGGGTTATCTCCATCTACTCCAAGCCATTTGGATGGATACAATCAAAGTCTTAATGAGTGAAGAGAAAGTCACCATAACTTTCATCAGTAGACACAAAGTCTTGAGATGACCTTGTCTCTTAGAATGGTGTTTCTTGGATATAGCTCTACTTTGGTGTCATATGGAAGGAGATGAAAGGGCCCTTTTGTGAGTTGTCAGGGTAGTAGATAAGATGATGTTGTAGTTCTCTACTATCACTTTCAAGCACATGGAAGGCTGAACTCTGTTGATTGCTAGAAGAGCTGCTTGTTGGATTTTGCATGTTCATCTCCATCTGGTAGCCAATAAGGATACCATACAGCTCTATGAGATGAAGGTTGGAGAGGTTTTTAGTTATCTTAATGCCCATATAGTAGTGAGTCCATTGTCAGGGTAACAATCGACTCCTAGGTTCTAATTTTAAACCCTAATTTAATCTAGCATTATTGCATTTTATTATTAATATTATTTTCTTTCTTCCATGATAATTGTTACGTGCTTAATTGCTTTAGAAGGTTCTACTATGTTTAGCCATAGTCTAGAATTACTAAGTGATCTTAGAAAATATAAAAATCTATACTAAATTAAATATTAGTTTAAACAAATATATATTTATATATGTGTGCGCCTACACATAAATTTTGGCCATAAGCATACAAGAATACATATAATACTTGCAAATTTTATAAACCACCAAATTATCTACAACTTTTATTAACAAGTTATATAAAAAAATCAAAACACACACACCCACCTATATTCGGCCGCCCCCTCCCACCAATACCCATTCTTCCTTGATTCCACCAAAAACCACCACCACACACCTCTCTTTCGTTTCCCCATACATGCATTGCATACTCCCAACCACTTCTCCCTCACTCTCTCTCTCTCTTAAATTTTCAGCCAAGAACATACAAACTTTTGGCATTCTTCTCCATTTCAGCAAGACTTCAAAGGCATTCTTCAACACTTCATCGAGTAGGAGCAAAACCAAGCAAGGAGGTGCCCTAAAGTGAAGTTTCTTGTAAGAACTTGCAAGATTCAAGTAGTCCAGCTCCAGTTCGAGATTCAACAGCCCATGTACTCTTTAAATCATCACAAAAACGTCACATTCTTGAAGTGTAAGCTTTAACTCACCCGAATAAAGTCATTTTTCCTTCCTTTTCTACCATATATCTTACTTTTTTTGTTCCAAATAGATACTTGCGGCCATAGCACTGCTTTTTTGGAACTCTCAACATCTTACAAGGTATCTTTTGAAGGTAAAACGTGAACCAAGGGTTGATTTTCAAGATTTCACCCGAAAACCATCAACCTATGTTAAAACCTGATTAAAAATAGTTTATGAACATCATAATACTTTGGGTTTAATGTTACAAAAGGTTTTGATTGTTAAATCTTATATGCCCAAGACACATACAAGATTGATGTGGTTAGTATATTATGATCCAAGTCGGGTCATACCTAATAACAAGCTAAGCAAATACCAATAAATATTTATTTGTTGATATGATCAAGCAATTAAATATTGACACCAGTTTAGAAAATGGGTTTTCTAAAGTATTGCATTTAAGATAGAACAATTTATATAGATATTTTGTTCATGAGAAATTATTTGCATTATTATTTAAATAGGTTAAATAATAACAAATAAAAGTGTGTTCAAATTACAAAATTAAAAGGGGTTTTAATTTTATAAACTTGTAAGTTAAAGAGTGTGAAAGTTTTATAAAATTAAAATGGGAGGGAACCCATTTTGAACAAAAATCAGCCGCCCCTTGGATGTTTTCCTTGGGAGTCCTTTTGTCTTGTTTTAATATATGACTTAACTCATTCACACTCAACAACACACACATTCTCTCTCTTACATGCAAGAGACTTCTTTTCTCTCTTTTCTCCTCCAAAAACTCACAGCCAAAAGAGTTGTTCAAGAGGGTTTCAAGAAGTTTTGGTGATATAACTCCCTAGCAAGTTGGGTTTTTAGAAGAAGCTTGTGGGTATACAAGCTTGAGGGCTTCTCCTTGAAGGCTAGACGTTCAAGAAGCATCATCTCCTTCTTCTCATCCATACAATATCCCTTTGTTCTTGAAAGGTAGTTTCAAGAATATCCTATGGTTGTTCATTTTTGTTTTTGATAGCATTTCATTTCACATACAAATGATCCTTGTTCATGGGTTTGTTTTGAATCTAAAGTAGTTTATTTTCAGCTTACTAAAACAAGATTTATTAACTAATATCCGCTGTGTTTTATTGTTTAAATGGTTAAACATCTCTGAAAATCTTGTTTACAAACCCCAACAATGGCATCTAGAGCCAGTTATGTGGAATACTTGCATCAAAAGTCCAAGAAAAGTTAGTTTTGTTGGACTTTTTCAACCCATTAGGGGTTGTTTTGTCATGGATATATGTAACAACCCTCGATTTCCGGGTAATTTCTCTAGAAACCCTAGATCTTGATTTCTATGCTCAGTCTTGTTTTAGGATATATAGCACTAAATAAACTAATTATAAAGATTGATTAGAGTCCTACGTGTGCTTACGTTTGTATTTCATGCGTGTTCGACCATGAAAACCCGAGACCGGCGAATGTCTGAAATAAATGCCACTACGAACCGACCGGGAAATAAATATTAACATCATAGGTAAAAATGAAAATTTGGCCTAATTTAATCTTAGTTACACTAATATTAATGTTATTATGTGAGGAAACGACTATCGTAATGTGAAAACCCGATGGCAGCATCTACGTGCCTTAGTGCGACGAGATGGCTCAATCTAGCGGATAAACAATAAAATGCCCAAGTGCACGATAAAACCAAGATATGGGGCATGTAAATAGTGGTTTTGGACTAGAATTTCACAAGGAATTAGAATTTAACATGTTCGGGTTTTGAAAATCGGGTCGAGACGGGAGAAAAATGAAAAGACCGTTCGGCTACCCCCTTCTCCCCCCCCCCTTGCCTTACGGCCACCCCTCCCCCTCTCCCTCCCCTCCCCTTATATAAACCCCTCCCCCCCTCATTTTACTTCTTTCCACTTCATTTCTAAATAAATTCACTCTCCCTCTCTCTTTCTCTCTACAACCTACGGCCACACCACCACACCACCACCATTTTCGTTTTTGTTCCAATTTCATTGAAGATCTACAATTGGAACTCGAGATGCAAGCATACTAGAGCGTAAGAAGGCTTGTTGGTGGAGATAATTGAAGAAAAAATGTAAGAAAATCATCATTTCTTACTCTCTTAGTAGTTTCGGATACTAGAGCAAAGGTATCATCAAAAACATTCGTATTATGTTAGTTTTTGTTAGAAGTAGTTACGGGTTGTTCATCCAAGTAAGGATTTAGTAAAAAGAAAGTTTGAATCTGGAAATGATGATCAAAAGTGGAGTATTTTGAGTATGCATGTATGTATGTGTGTGTCCGTACGTGTGCATTTATGTATGTTAAAGTTTGGATGCTAGATTGTTACTTGATGATGTGTTATTGATGTTGAATCATCCATGCAAGTAGATTAAAGTATGAAATCTGTTATGAAACATCTATTGTGACATTTTGATGAAGGTTTTTCATGGATTAAATGTGTGTATGGGTGACCGTATGCATGCATGGGTGTATGTTGGGTGTTTGTTCTTGCAAAAAGTGTTGTTTTAGGGTTAGACCATCATATGCAAACGGATTATTGAGTGAAAAATGGTTAGAACAGATGTTAAATGATGAAAAATGTGTGGATTCATGCTATTTTGTGTATGGATTGTTGTTTGGATTGTTTGAATGATAGTTGACCGTTTGGATGCTCAAAAAGACGTAAATTTAGGAAGAAAACGTAAGTATAAACAAGATTTCATGAAACATGGAAACTTGATGTTAAATGTGATGTATTATGATGTAGGAACTCAGATTTATGTGTGTGACAAAGTGACTTGATATATGATTGAATATGTAGCTAGTAATGGTCGCTAAAAAGGCGTAAAACGAGGATTTTCAAAGTTAAACAAAAGATATTTTGAAACCTGTTTTTAGGGTAGATTATAAATGAGATTTTATGTTCAAAATGCTTAAGTATAGTTAAATTCATGAAACTTGGTGCTTGGACGCGAATTGTGGTCATTTGGACTAGACTAGTCACTAATTCGGCTTGATTTCGGTTTAAAAATGCATGATTTATAGATCTGAATTTGAGCAGTAAGTCTTAAGCTATTTTATGACTTATAAACAGTCCCTAATGTATGTTAGGAGTTATGAATGTTAACTATGAGTTATCTTGCTCGGTTTGACTGGTTGTTTTACAAACTTGAGTAGAAATTGCCATGATTTAGAGACTTTTATACCAAGTTGGCTTAAAGTTGTTTGATTCATGAAATTGATGTACGTATATATATATGAGTGTTTTTATGTGTATTTGGTTTCAATTTTCACATTTTGGTTGTTAATTAGTGCGTGTCTAAGTAAGGCGTAATTCACCATTTTCGTTAAGATCTTAACCGAGTGTTATAATCACCAACTACTCTCGTAAACAAATATTTTCTTAAAATAATATAAGTCTAGTAGGTTGGATGAACAACTTGCTTGTAAGACTTGAGTATCGATTCTTAAAGTGTCTATCGTATTTAGGGCACTATTAGGATTGACTGGACGTTCGTTGGTGTAATTGCACGTACTACCAATTTCGTTAATCAAGGTGAGTTTCCAAGGCCCCTTTTTAACTTGTTATCGTTTTACAAAATCGTGGGGGAAATACATGGCTTCGTTCGTTGTATCATGATCATGTGGCTTACTCGTATGTGTTCGTATGATAGTCTCGAGTATGGGTGTTTCGTTATTGTGTTCATGTGAGTCGTTCATGAATACCCCTTGTTCCCATATAATCATTAGCCTTGGGTTAGGCCACAATGTATATAGGTAGATCTATTTGGGTTTGACAGCCCGCACTCGCGATCAGTAGCTCTGATCAAGCGTTTTGGATGCGAGTGAATGTATGTTGAATTCGTTTCGTGGGGATTGCTTACTTTATGTAAAGCTTTCATGTCTTGGTTTGATTATAGCTCCAGGTACTATCATTAAGTTGTATCCCTAGCTAGTTTACAACTTACCACATTGTTTGTCAATGATATCTGATACTGTTATATGTAATGTTTTTGTAAACCCGTGAAACTCTCTCAACTTTATGTTGACTTTTAAGCGTGTATTTCAGGTACATAGGAGCATGAATGGTGGTATGAACTGGGCCTGGGCAAACGTGGATGTGGCATCTTTTGGTTTATTTTGGCTATTAATTTAAAAATACAATCTTTGTGTATGATCGTTGTTAAACAATTTGAACTTTTCTTATTTTGAAATGTTGTGACAGAAATCCTGTGGTTTGTAATTTAAAACTTATGTATTAACGTTTGCCTATATATCATGTTGGTTTACAACTTTGTCATTACCATGCTTAACGCATATACAATAACGCTATGATATTCAACGTCGTTTTTGGGGTGTGACAGAAGTTGGCATCAGAGCCAATGGTTATAGCGAACTAGAAAAGGATTTTCTTTTAAAAAAATTTATCTAGACTATAACTTTTCGTAAAAGAAGAAAGTTTTGGGATTTTGGAAAAAAGGCGTGTTCATACCACTTGCCCTTAGTAGACGTAAGATTTTATTTAAATTGACTGAATCAAGTATGCCATACTTTAGGTGCCGTGAAGATTTAAACTGATACATTTGTTTTTTAGCATGCGTAAGTGCTATATTGATTTTGGATTCATATGATGAAATTGTTTGCATGCGTAAGTGCTTACATTTTAATTTGAATGCCATATGAGACATTGTTTGCATGCATAAGTGCTACAATCGAGCTTGAATTCATATGATGAAATTGTTTGCATGCGTAAGTGCTTACATATGAGTCGACTCTGGAATATTCTAGTTGTTGCATGATTTCGTGATCATATGCAGGATAAGATGTTAATCTAGTATAATTACCCTTTTGTCATAGATGTCAACAAACCCGAGTGATAAGGATCAGGAGTCCAAGGTCCCGCAGGTTGAGAGATCATCGCTTACTTCCAGATTTTATGCTGATCCCAGTGCCTTTGCACCCGCTATGTCACCTCACGCTAGTGATCCTAGTAACAGGAATGGATGGATCGAGGAGTCCGAAGAAGAGGAGCCCATTGAAGTTCCATCTGAAGATGAGATAGAGCCTGTAGTTCCTAGGGTTGATGGTGTTGATGACTCTAGTGATAGTGATGATAGTGATGGCAGTTCTGGGGATAGTGATTCTAGTGATGATGGATCTAGTGGGGATGGTTATGTTGATGGTGATAGTGATTATGAGTGTAGGGATGAGGTTAAGGAGGTTGAGTTGTCTACTGGTGGAGTTAGGAAGAGAGCTAGCACTCCTATTCGAGCTAGTACTATAGGGATGCGTCCGTCGCATAGGTTATTCTGTTTATTCCCTAAAGGACATAGAATGAAGATCACTCCATGAAAGACAGTGTTACAACACAAAAAGAGGACCCTTGCTGATAGGGATGTAGATGGAGAGACAGTAGGATATGTTGTGGAGCGACCCCTCAAGAGGACACGTGCATGTGTGGCTAGGAAATGGAAATGGTTAGGAAATCGAGTTCAGAGGTGGACCGATGAAGAGGGTATACCAGTGATTAGAGGAGTTGGAGAGCCTTCTGACTCGAGAGCATTACCCCTGACGAGGCAGCCGATGGAGAGGACTGTGCCTCTACTAGCTGCTAGGTACGTCCAGTTAGAGAGCAGGTTAGACTCGTTGGAGATGAGGAGTGGTAAAGCTAGTGATGACAGGTTGGATGAGCTAGATGGTAGACCGGGTACATAAGAATAAGAGAAGGTAGTGGATGATGATGCACAGGCGCAGATGCATCACAGGATCCAACTATTGGAGGAGAAGATGCTCGAGATGCAGAGAAAGCTAATCGGTACTGAAGCCAAGATCGAGGACGTGACACTGACTGCTGATGTGACCAGGATGAGGTTGGATGCCTCAAGAGTTAGAGAGATGGATGCGAACCGTCATGTGCGAGTGATGGAGCAGCATGTGAGGGTTACCATGCCACTGATGGTAGTTTGCATTCTACTTCTCGTGGTTGTTGCACGTTCAGGAGTCTACTTTGGCGTGAGCTATCCAGGAGCTAGGCGCAGATTTCCATGATTGTCTTATTTCTAGTTTGTCTATTTCATTTCATCGTTGTAATTGTTGCGTGAAACAATTTATTAACTCGCGTAAAAACATGTACCTGTTAGGGGATGGCATTTGACTGCCCCAGTATTTTGGTTAGGCCAAGATCTTCTTTTGGCGTTTGATGAAAAACAAGTAACATTGGTTTTTGGGTTAATTTTTGGATGAATGAAATGTGATGAATGGTTATGTTATGATGTTATGGTTAAATTTCTTTGCTTACATACGCGACTGATTCGGATATTGCATGATATATCGACCCACTTATATTATGATTGTTATGTTATAAAAGAAAAACCATGGCTCCAAGACGGGAAACCCACGAAAACCCACTTCCACAAACTGCTGAGGAATTAACTCAATTGATTGCGTAACGCGTTCAATCTGTCGTCACCCAACATAATGCAAATCAAGGGAACCAAAATGAAGGATGCAGCTACAAGACCTTCCAAGCATGCCAGCCAAAGAATTTTCCTGGGACAGAAGGACCAGTTAGAGTTCTCTGCTGGATAGAGAAGATGGAAGCAGTTATGAAAATCAGCAACTGTATGCCAGCTCAGCGCGTGAAGTATGCAACAAGTTCACTCCAAGATGAGGCGTTAACTTGGTGGAATGCACAAATCCAGGCTTTAGGTGAGGTGCCTGCCTACGTACTCACCTGGGATGAATTCAAAGCTTTGTTGATGAAGGAATACTGTCCGCGTAATGAGATTCAAAAGGTTGAAGCCGAGTTTTGGAACCTCTCGATGGAAGGAGCAGATGTTCGTGGATACACTACACTATTCAATGAAATGACAAGAATTGTACCCCATCTCGTAACCCCTGAGTACAAGAGAATTGAACGCTACATTTGGGGATTGGTGCCTCAGATTCGTAGCATGGTGACATCATCAAACCCTACTACTTACCAGGAAGCAGTGCAGCTAGCACATACCCTGACCGATAATGTTGTACGAATGGGAACGTTAAGGAAAGCGAGCACAGGGAAGAAGCCAATGGAAATTTGTGAGAGTCCAATGGAGAAGGAAAAGTCAGTTTATTCTTGAAAGAGGAAATGGTCTGAAGGTTCAGGAAGTCGTTCTGGAAACTTCCACCAAAAGATGAGAGGATCTGGCAGGATGTATACTGCTAATGAAGCAAAAAGAAACCAAGGACCTAACCCTAAGTGCAACAAATGCAAATACTACCATACAGGCCCCTGCAACGTTTGTGAACGCTGTGGAAAGTTTGGACACCGAATAAGAGATTGTCGAGTAAAGTTGGACAAGAGGAAAGAAGGTCAGAACCAAGGTTGCTATGAATGTGGAGCGTTTGGACACTTTAAGAAGGAATGTCCTAAGTTGATGGAACAGGAAGCCCGTGGCAGAGCATTCGTGATGGAGGCGAAGAAAGCTCGTAAATATCCCTCCGTTGTCACCGGTACATTTCTAGTTAATAACCGTTATGCTTACGTATTATTCGATACTGGAGCCGATAGAAGTTTTGTTTCTAGAAACTTCGAGTCTTTCCTTGACTCACAATCTAGTAAGTTGAATAAGAAGTACTCGATTGAGTTAGCTAATGGGAAATTGATAGAAACTAACGAGGTGTATAGGGATTGTACTATACTCTTAGGAGACCACACGTTTAGAATTGACCTTATGCCTGTAGAATTGGGAAGTTTCGATGTTGTAATAGGGATGGATTGGCTATCAAAGAATCCTGCTGAAATCGTATGTCACGAGAAAGTAGTCAAGTTGCCCCTCGATAAGGGAGAGCCATTAGAGATTCAAGGTGATGAAAGTGCTCCGTTAAAGATTGTGAATGTGATGAAGGCACAAAAGTATTTAAGGGAAGGATGCGCAGCTTTTATAGCCCATGTAATCGACACGAGAGCCGAGGAGAAGAAGCTAGAGGAAATACCGAAGTGCGCGACTATCCGGAAGTGTTTCTTGAGGAGTTGCCTGGGTTGCCGCCGCAACGGCAAGTTGAATTTAAAATCGACTTATTACCAGGAGCAGCGCCAATTGCACGATCTCCATATCGGTTAGCACCGCCTGAAATGCAGGAGTTATCCAAGCAATTGCAGGAAATGTTGGATAAAGGATTTATAAGACCAAGCTTCTCGCCTTGGGGAGCGCCAGTCTTATTTGTGAAAAAGAATGATGGATCGATGAGGATGTGCATCGACTACAGAGAACTGAAACAAGTTAACAATCAAGAACCGTTACCCTTTGCCAAGAGTAGATGACTTGCTTGACCAATTTCAAGGATCGAGTTACTATTCGAAGATAGATTTGTGCTCTGGGTATCACCAGTTGAGAACTACTGAGGAAGATGTTCCTAAGACAGCGTTTCGAACACGATATGGTCACTATGAATTCATGGTCATGCCCTTTGGACTAACAAACGCCCCTGCTGTATTCATGGATCTCATGAATAGGGTGTGCAGACCGTATCTGGATAAATTTGTAATCGTGTTCATAGATGACATACTTGTATACTCGAAAACTAAGGAGGAACATGAACAACATCTGAGGTTGCTTTTGGAGTTACTAAAGAACGAGAACTTATATGCAAAACCTTCCAAATGCGAGTTTTGGATTTGAGAAGTTCAATTTCTTGGACATGTCATCAATGCTGAAGGCATACACATTGACCCCGCCAAAAGTGAAGCAATTAAGAATTAGGAAATACCAAGAAACCCAACAGAGGTACGACAATTCCTTGGATTGGCAGGATATTATCGGAGATTTATTGAGAACTTCTCAAAGATAGCAAAGCCGTTGACTGCATTGACACAGATGAGCAAAGAGTATATTTGGTGTGAAGAGCAAGAGGAAGCGTTTCAATTGCTCAAGGCAAAGTTATGTAGTGCCCATATTTTGTCACTTCCTGAAGGGACTGACGGATTCGTGGTATATTGTGATGCCTTGCATCATGGACTAGGATGTGTTCTAATGCAAAACAATAAAGTGTTCGCTTATGCATCACGACAACTTAAAGTGCATGAGCAGAACTACACGACTCATGATTTGGAGTTAGGAGTAGTAGTTTTTGCACTCAAGATCTGGAGACAATACCTATATGGTATGAAGTGTACAATCTTTACAGATCACAAGAGTCTCCAACACATATTTGAACAGAAAGAGCTCAATATGAGACAACGACGTTGGGTGGAATTTCTCAATGACTATGACTGTGATATTCGTTATCACCCAGGTAAGGCCAACGTTGTGGCCGATGCCTTAAGTAGAAAAGAGCGTGCAAAACCCTTGCGTGTGCATGCACTATGGTTGACCATCCAAACAAATCTCACAGCTCAAATCCGTGACGCTCAACGTGAAGCTTTGAAAGAAGAGAAATTGAAGGATGAGAATCTCCATGGAATTATTTGAGAACTTGTACCTAAGTCTGATGATACGTTATACTTCATGAATAGAATATGGGTACCCCATACGGTAAATTTGCATGAGTTGGTACTGGATGAAGCTCATAGGTCTAGATATTCGATTCAACCAGCATCGGATAAGATGTACAAGGATCTTAAGGAACATTACCGGTGGCCGAATATGAAAGGAGATATTACTGAGTACGTTGGTAAATGTTTGACTTGCGCAAAAGTCAAAGCCGAGTACCAGAAACCGCCCGGACTTCTTCAACAGCCAGTGATTCCTCAGTGGAAATGGGATCGTATCGCTATGGATTTCGTCACCAAGTTACCCCGCACAAGGAGTGGTTATGACACCATTTGGGTAATTGTGGACCGTTTGACGAAATCGGCACATTTCCTACCTATTAGAGAATCCTATCGTATGAAGAAGTTGGCTAGAATTTATCTCAAAGAGGTTGTGTCCCGGCATGGAGTGCCGATTTCGATTATCTCTGATAGAGATAGCCGCTTTACTTCAAGATTCTGGAAAGCATTGCAGAAAGCCCTAGGTACAAAGCTAGATATGAGTACGGCTTATCATCCACAGAGTGACGGTCAAAGTGAAAGAGTTATTCAGATTTTGGAAGATATGTTGCGCGCTTGTGTAATAGATTTTGGTGGTAGTTGGGATACTCACCTGCCGTTAGCTGAATTTTCCTATAACAACAGCTATCAAACTAGTTTGAAGGCCGCACCATTCGAAGCACTTCATGGGAGAAAATGTCATTCTCCACTATGTTGGAATGAGGTTGGTGATAAACAAATGATAGGACCTGAGATCATCCAGGAGACAACAGACAAGATCTTTAAGATAAAGGATCGATTGAAAGTCGTACAGGACAGACAGAAAAAGTATGCCGACCGAAGGAGAAAACCATTGGAATTCAAGGTTGGAGATGGAGTTCTGCTAAAAGTCTCCCCTTGGAAAGGAGTTGTTAGGTTTAGCAAGCATGACAAACTTAGGCCCCGCTATATTGGTCCATACAAGATCGTAGCCCGTGTAGGCCCCGTTGCATATCGTCTAGAATTACCACGTGAATTGAGTAGTGTGCATAATGTGTTCCATGTGTCCAATCTAAGGAGGTTTTTGTCTGATAAAACGCCTATTATTTCTCCAGAAGAAGTTTTTCTTGATGATAAACTTCAGTTTCGTGAAGAACTTGTTGAGGTTACTGATTGGAAGGAAAGTAAGACTAGACGTAGTCGTATTCGCCTAGTGAAAGTAAGATGGAACTCGAGACATGGACCTGAGTATACTTAGGAACGGGAAGACATGATGAAACAAGAGTACCCGCACTTATTCAAGACAAATCGTAACCCTAACTCTTAGAAAAATTTCGGGACGAAAT
Source organism: Flaveria linearis (assembly GCA_024085815.1). Classification (NCBI taxonomy): domain Eukaryota; kingdom Viridiplantae; phylum Streptophyta; class Magnoliopsida; order Asterales; family Asteraceae; genus Flaveria; species Flaveria linearis. The sequence continues at coordinate 50,174,756 of CM044004.1, read as the reverse complement.
TTCTTTAAGGAGGGAAGGCTGTAAGAACCCTCGATTTCCGGATAATTTCTCTAGAAACCCTAGATCTTGATTTCTATGCTCAGTCTTGTTTTAGGATATATAGCACTAAATAAACTAATCTAAAGATTGATTAGAGTCCTACGTGTGCTTACGTTTCTATTTCATGCGTGTTCGACCATGAAAACTCGAGACCGGCGAATGTCTGAAATAAACGCCACTACGAACCGACCGGGAAATAAATATTGACGTCATAGGTAAAAATGAGAATTTGGCCTAATTTAATCTTAGTTACACTAATATTAATGTTATTATGTGAGGAAACGACTATCGTAACGAGAAAACCCGATGACAGCATCTACGCGCCTTAGTACGACGAGATGGCTCAATCTAGCGGATAAACAATAAAATGGCCAAGTGGACGATAAAACCAAGATATGGGGCGTGTAAATAGTCGTTTTGGAATATAATTTCGCAAGGAATTAAAATTTAACATGTTCGGGTTTTGAAAGCCGGGTCGAGATGGGAGAAAAATGAAAAGACCGTTCGGCTACCCCCTTCTCTCCCCCCCCCCCTGCCTTACGGCCACGCCTCCCCCTCTCCCTCCCCTCCCCTTATATAAACCCCTCCCCCCCTCATTTTACTTCTTTCCACTTCATTTCTAAAGAAATTCACTCTCCCTCTCTCTTTCTCTCTACAACCTACAGCCACACCACCACACCACCATCATTTTCGTTTTTGTTCCAATTTCATTGAAGATCTACAATTGAAACTCAAGATGCAAGCATACTAGAGCGTAAGAAGCCTTGTTGGTGGAGATAATCAAAGGAAAAACACAAGAAAATCATCATTTCTTACTATCTTAGTAGTTTTGGATACTAGAGCAAAGGTATCATCAAAACATTCGTATTATGTTAGTTTTTGTTAGAAGTAGTTACGGGTTGTTCATCCAAGTAAGGATTTAGTAAAAAGAAAGTTTTAATCTGGAAATGATGATCAAAAGTGGAGTATTTTGAGTATGCATGTATGTATGTGTGTGTCTGTACGTGTGCATGTATGTATGTTAAAGTTCGGATGCTAGATTGTTACTTGATGATGTGTTATTGATGTTGAATCGTCCATGCAAGTAGATTAAAGTATGAAATCTGTTATGAAACATCTATTATGACATTTTTATAAAGGTTTTTCATGGATTAAATGTGTGTATGGGTGACCGTATGCATGCATGTGTGTATGTTGATGTTTGGGTGTTTGTTCTTGCAAAAAGTGTTGTTTTAGGGTTAGATCATCACATGCAAATGGATTATTGAGGGAAAAATGGTTAGAACAGATGTTAAATGATGAAAAATGTGTGGATTCATGCTATTTTGTGTATGGATTGTTGGTTGAATTGTTTGAATGATAGTTGACCGTTTGGATGCTCAAAAAGACGTAAATTTAGGAAGAAAACGTAAGTATAAACAAGATTTCATGATACCTGGAAACTTGATGTTAAATGTGATGTATTATGATGTAGGAACTCATATTTATGTGTGTGACAAAGTGACTTGATATACGATTGAATATGTAGCTAGTAATGGTCGCTAAAAAGGTGTAAAACGAGCATTTTCGAAGTTAAACAAAAGATATTTTGAAAACTGTTTTTAGGGTAGATTATAAATGAGATTTTATGTTCAAAATGCTTAAGTATAGTTAAATTCATGAAACTTGGTGCTTGGACGTGAATTGTGGTCATTTGGACTAGACTAGTCACTAATTCGGCTTGATTTCGGTTTAAAAATGCATGATTTATAGAACTGAATTTGAGCAGTAAGTTTTAAGCTATTTTATGACTTATAAACAGCCCCTATTGTATGTTAGGAGTTATGAATGTTAACCATGAGTTATCTTGCTCGGTTTGACTGTTTGTTTGACAAACTTGAGTAGAAATTGCCATGATGTAGAGACTTTTATACCATGTTAGCTTAAAGCTGTTTGATTCATGAAATGTGATTTAGAATTGATGTACGTATATATATATATATATATATATATATATATATATATATATATATATATATATATATATATATATATATATATATATATGAGTGTTTTTATGTGTATTTGGTTTCAATTTTCACATTTTGGTTGTTAATTAGTACGTGTCTAAGTAAGGCGTAATTCACCATTTTCATTAAGATCTTAACCGAGTGTTATAATAACCAACTACTCGCGTAAACAAATATTTTCTTAAAATAATATAATTCTAGTAGGTTGGATGAACAACTTGCTTGTAAGACTTGAGTATCGATTCTTAAAGTGTCTATCGTATTTAGGGCACTATTAGGATTGATTGGACGTTCGTTGGTGTAATTGCACGTACTACCAATTTCGTTAATCAAGGTGAGTTTCCACGGCCCCGTTTTAACTTGTTATCGTTTTACAAAATCGCGGGGGAAATACATGGCTTCGTTCGTTGTATCATGATCATGTGGCTTACTCGTATGTGTTCGTATGATAGTCTCGAGTATGGGTGTTTCGTTATTGTGTTCATGTGAGTCGTTCATGAATACCCCCTTTTCCCATATAATCATTAGCTTTGGGTTAGGCCACAGTTTATATTGGTAGATCTATTTGGGTTTGACAGCCCGCACTCACGATCAGTAGCTCTGATCAAGCGTTTTGTATGCGAGTGAATGTATGTTGAATTCGTTTCATGGGGATTGCTTACTTTATGTAAAGCTTTCATGTCTTGGTTTGATTATAGCTCCAGGTACTATCATTAAGTTGTATCCCAAGCTACTTTACAACTTACCACATTGTTTGTCAATGATATCTGATACTGTTATATGTAATGTTTTCGTAAACCTGTGAAACTCGCTCAACTTTATGTTGACTTTTTAAGCATGTATTTCAGGTACATAGGAGCATGGATGGTGGTATGAACTGGGCCTGGGGAAACGTGGATGTGGCATCATTTGGTTTATTTTGGCTATTAATTTAAAAATACGATCTTTGTGTATGATCGTTGTTAAACAATTTGAACTTTTCTTATTTTGAAATGTTGTGACAGAAATCCTGGTTTGTAATTTAAAACTTATGTTTTAACGTTTGCCTATATATCATGTTGGTTTCCAACTTTGTCATCGCCATGCTTAACGCATATACAATTCCGTTGCGATATTCACCGTTGTTTTTGGGGTGTGACAATATATGAATCCCTTATCTTTCAAAGTTTTATTTTACATGATTTAAAATAAACCTTGAAAGATTAGCATCAAATGGTTGATTGTTTTGTTTGGACAAAACCCTAAAAGTTTTGGTTTATGTTGGCTGAAACTTTTAGGGTTAAAAAAGGGGTTCATGGTTGTTCTTGAATGTTGTATTTGATACATATTTTGGTGCATAACATATGTTGTCTTTCGATCAGTATGGTTTTGCTATCGAGTCGGGGGTCTCTTTGGAAGCGGTCTCTCTACCAAACAAGATAGAGGAAAGACTCGCCTACACCTACCCTCCCCAGACCCTGCTCTTGAGTGGGATATACTGGGTTTGTTTGTTTGTTTGTATGTTATTTTGGTGCATAACATAGCCATGACCTAATATGATTTGGATTTGATTGATTGTGATTTTGTCATGTTTGGTTTTGTTCATAAAAGGGTTGTAATAATAATTTTGTGTTTGTATTTTGGGTTGTAATTTATATATTCATTGGTTATGTAATAAATAGATTAGGTGCATTTCTTTTATTAGAAAATTGTATTAGGATATAAATTTTGTAAAAGAAGATGCACAAGTTGGTGACTACAAAGGAAGGACACGAAAGACATGGACACTTGAAGCATTTGGATGTGTTGGATTCATTATGCCCAAGACACAGAGAATATTGATGTGGTTAGTACGTCATGATCCAAGTCGGGTCATACCCAATAACAAGTTTAGCAAACACCAATTAATATTTAATTGATGATATGATCATAGCAATTAAATATCAACACCAATTTAGGAAATGGGTTTTCTAAATAAATTGCATATGAGACAGAACAACTTATGAGGATATTTTGTTCAAGAAATATTATTTGTAATGTTATTTAAATTAGTTAAATAACATCAAATAATATAAGTGTGTGTGTATAAGTTATAAAATTAAAAGGATTAATACAATAGCTTAACTAGTAACTAGTTAAATGGAATAATAATGAAAATATTTGGGGGGGAAACCCTTTTGAAAGGGGTATTCGGCCGCCCCCTTTAATGGGGTTGGTTGATTTTTGTCTATCTCCAAGACACTCTTGAAAACACACACACTTATCTCTCTCTCTCTCCAACACGCAAAGAACCAAGAACACATCTTTCTCTCCATCTTCTTGAAGAAAATGGAAGCTGAAAATCGGATTTTCAGCACATCCTTGGTTCGATTTTGGTGTTAAAAAACCAAGCAAAAGGGTGTTTGCATCACACTTGTGGGTATGGAAGCTTGAGGACACCTATCCTTGGTGTTTTGGCCATTCAAGAGCAGCCCCATCTTCATCTAAAGCCACGTTTTCAGCAGCATACAAAAGGTAGTTTGTATGTCATGTTTCGGTTGTTATTTGTTGTTGATAGCTAGTTCAAACACATATAAATGATCCTTATGTTCTTGGGTTTGTTGTTGTTATGAAATGAACCTTATTTTTCACCTTACAAATGAACATATTAAGGTATTTATCCGCTGCGTTTTTCAAAGTTTAAATGGTTAAACTAGTTTGATTTGGTCCAACAAACCCAACATTGGCGTCTAGATCCGGATATGTTGATGACTAGTTTCAATTATCCTTGTAAAATTGGTTTTATAGGGTTTTAACAACCAAATTAGGGTATCTTGCATGCTTGTGATTAAACCTTGAAAGAAAGATGTCAAATGGTTGATTATTATGTTTGGACAAAAACCCTAGATTTTGGGTTTGTGTTGGCAAAATATTTAGGGTTAAAAGGGGATTTCTTTTGTTCTTGAAATGATGTATATGGATACATATTTTAGTGCATAACATAGCCTTGACCATGTGTGTTTTGAATTTGGTTGATTGTGATTTTGTCATGTTGGTTGATTTCATTCATAAAGGGTTGTAATATTATTCTTTTGTGTTTGTATTTGGGTTGTAATTTATTTATTCATTTGGTTATGTAATAAATAGAATAGGTGCATTTCTTTTATTAGAAAATTGTATTAGGATACGATTTTGTAAAAGAAGATGCACAAGATGAAGACCTAAAAGGAAGGACACAAGAGACATAGACACTTGAAGCATTTGGATGTGGAATCAAGTGGGAGTTCATGTACACATATGATGTGTCATTGTTAACCCTTAGGAAAGACCTTATGACAACACTTGTGATGGCAAACAAGTGTAGTCAACTTAGTGGCTATGGTTATGCGCATATGTTTGTATGATTATGCTTGTTTGGTTGTTTGTTGTATGATTGTGTTTTGATATTTGGATATGCATAACAAACTCATTAGCAAACTTAACAAGCTGAAAATTTATGGTTCTTAATCATTAATATGTTAATAAAAGTTATTAAAAGGATTAATGATTGTGACACCCCCCGCAGGAAGGTGTACGAGAGTCGCAAAGTGATATTGTCCGCTTTGGCCGCAGCCTCACGGTTTTAAAACGCGTCACAATGGGGAAGGTATCCAGCCCCTTATAAAGAAACTTCCGTTCACCTGCCCAACCGATGTGGGATGAGTCATAGCCATATTTTCAGGCATGTGTCCATCCACCCACCGAAGTGAGACCAGCGTCCTCGCTAGCACAACGGCCCGGCCCTGGCTCTGATACCAACTGTGACACCCCCCGCAGGAAGGTGTACGAGAGCCGCAAAGTGATATTGTCTGCTTTGGCCGTAGCCTCACGGTTTTAAAACGCGTCACAATGGGGAAGGTATCCAGCCCCTTATAAAGAGACTTCCGTTCACCTGCCCAACCGATGTGGGATGAGTCATAGCCATATTTTCAGGCATGTGATCCCGACCATGGTGGCTGAACTCAGCAGCACTATGATCGCAAACGTCACGAACAATAGCAATGGCCAAGGGGAAAATAGTGCAAACCAACGGCGTAACAACCAGTCTTGCACCTTCTAGCACTTTAGTTCATGCAAGCCTCCCAGTTATAGTGGCAAGGAAGGTGCTACCGGTCTCTTAGAATGGTTTGAAGGGATGGAGAACACTTTCGTCAACTGTGAGTGCCCCGAAGCACTCAAGGTGAGGTATGCCACCAGTATGCTGCAGCAAAGGGCCTTAACATGGTGGAACAGTGAAAAGAGAAACAGAGGCCCCGACGCGATCTTGGCCTTAACTTGGGAGGAATTCAAAAACATAGCCATAGCCAAGTTTTGTCCGAGAAGCAAAATTTAGAAACTGGAGGAGGAATTCTGGAACCTGAAACAAGATGGCGGGAACCATCTGGCTTATTCTACCCGTCATCACGAGCTGAGTATACTGCTGCCACACATGGTGGATACTGCTTCCCGTAATGTGGAAAAATTTATTAAGGGTGTGCCGCCTCAGATTCAGGATGCCGTTGTGGGTAGCCGACCCGCAACTCTGGAAGAAGCTATCACCATCACTGCACAGCTAACGGAGAACCACATCCGAGCGGGCACTATGTCTGCAAAGGGTGCCAAGAAAACCGAGAAGACAGCCCCCGAGGAAGTCAAGGAGGTTAAGTTTGATAACAAGAAGAGGAAGTTTGTACCGGCACGGAACTACGCAGTGGCCGCCCCTAAGCCACCCCAGAGACAGTGTGTTCCCGGGGCTGGACCTGCAGCACAAGTGCCTGTGGCAAGGGCTTATGCAGGCCCTCTACCTATGTGCAACACATGTAAGTACCATCATCCGGGCAACCTTCCGTGTCGCATCTGCACACTATGTGGCAAGTACGGGCACCACGTGGCAACGTGCCGCCGAGCAATGGGAAACGCAGTGACGGAACCAAATCGGGTCTGCTACAATTGCGGAGAACCAGGTCACTACCGTCCCCAATGCCCTCGTCTTGTGGGTAATGTTCCGCAAGCTCGTGGACGTGCCTTCAACATCAACACGAACCAAGCTCAAACGAACAACGAGGTGGTGAACGGTACGCAAAATTTCAACCCTATCTCCATAGAATTTCTCTTAAAATTCCTTGCTTATGTCCTTAGGTGCCTTTTAAAACCTATACAGGTATGTTTCTTATTAATGACACCTATGCATACGTATTATTTGATTCGGGCGCCGATAGAAGTTTCGTTTCCTTAGAATTCGAGCCGACACTTTCTAAACCTCGCTCAAATTTAGAGAGACCTCTCACCGTTGAAGTTGCCGATGGGGAACCGATCACCGTCGACGTGGTCATCCGCAATTGTCTATTGTGTCTCGACGACCATAAATTCCTTATCGACCTCATTCCTATGAAGCTCGGGAGCTTCGACGTCATTATTGGCATGGATTGGTTATTTAAGAACCATGCCGAGATCATTTGCTTTGAGAAGTGCATTCGCATGCCCTTACCCTCCGGGGATACGTTGAAGGTGTTCGGTGAACGGTCTTCCAAAGGACTCAAGCTTATGTCATGCACGAAGGCTCGAAAATGCCTAAGTAAGAATTATCCGGCATTCTTGGCCTATATAGTCAACACCAAAGACAAAGGGAAAGAACTCAAAGATGTTCCAGTTGTACGAGAATTCCCTGAGGTCTTTCCCGATGATCTCAGCGGTTACCTCCCATACGGGAAGTAGAATTCAAAATCGACTTGATTCCGGGAGCAAGCCCCGCGGCTAAATCACCTTACCGACTCGCACCATCTGAAATGCAAGAACTCTCTAGCCAACTCCAAGAATTATCCGAGAAGGGGTTTATCCGCCCTAGTTCTTCTCCTTGGGGTGCACCTGTCTTATTTGTGAAGAAGAAAGATGGGTCATTCCGCATGTGTATTGATTACCGGGAGCTCAACAAGTTGACCATCAAGAACCGGTATCCTCTTCCTCGTATCGACGATCTCTTCGATCAACTTCAAGGAGCTGCAATCTTTTCAAAAATTGATTTGCGTTCAGGTTATCACCAACTGCGAGTCCACGACGATGATATCCCAAAGACTGCATTCCGTACTCGGTATGGGCATTACGAGTTCATGGTTATGCCTTTCGGCTTAACCAATGCTCCTGCGGTCTTCATGGATCTTATGAATCGGGTGTGCAAGCCATACCTAGACAAGTTTGTCATCGTTTTCATTGACGACATTCTTATTTATTCCAAGTCTCGCTCCGATCATGAACTTCATCTCCGTCAAATACTCGATCTGTTGAAGAAGGAACAACTATACGCGAAGTTCTCGAAATGTGAGTTCTGGCTTGAAGAAGTACAATTCTTAGGGCACGTTGTGAATAGTCAAGAAATTCACGTCGACCCTGCGAAGGTTGAAGCCGTGAAGAATTGGAGTGCTCCCACAACGCCGACGGAAGTTCGATCATTTCTTGGTCTAGCCGGGTATTATCGGTGATTTATTGCCAACTTCTCAAAAATCGCAAAGCCCCTCACGTCTTTGACTCAGAAGAACAAGCCTTTCGAGTGGAAAGCCGAGCAAGAAGAGGCATTTGAGACATTGAAGCAAAAGTTGTGCAATGCTCCTATTCTAACGCTACCGGATGGGAATGACGACTTCACGGTATACTGCGACGCGTCGAAACAAGGCCTTGGTTGTGTTCTCATGCAACGGGGAAAGGTCATCGCATATGTCTCGAGACAATTGAAGGTTCACGAGGTAAATTATACGACGCACGATCTCGAACTCGGAGCGGTGGTCTTTGATTTGAAAATCTGGAGACACTATCTATACGGCACGCAATGTATAGTCTACACGGACCACAAAAGCCTCCAACACGTTTTCAATCAGAAGGACCTCAATATGAGGCAACGTCGCTGGGTGGAACTAATTAGCGACTATGATTGTGATATCCGATACCATCCCGGCAAGGCAAATGTCGTAGCCGATGCATTGAGTCGAAAGACGCATCAAAAGATGGTCTCCGTTCAAGAGACTCGCGACCGACGTCAATGGTTCGATACATTGGGAGAGTTTAACACTGAAGTCCGACTCGATGTCAACAATGCTACGGTGTTATTACAGAATTTAAAGATCGATTGTGACATCGAGGGGAGTATTCGAGAAGCACAGCAAGCGGTGCAAACCGAAGGGAGTATAAAGGAAGAGCTCGAGCCAAATCTCTTAGCCCAATTGGAAACAAGAGCCAATGGGTTAATGTATTTCGCAAACCGAATCTGGATTCCCAAACGCAATAAACTTCGGACTTCTATCATGAACGAAGCACATCGGACTCGCTATTCCATCCACCCGGGCTCCGATAAGATGTACATGGACTTACGGAGTCAATATTGGTGGCCCGGAATGAAACGAGACATAGCAACCTATGTTGCTAAATGCCTTACATGCACGAAGGTTAAAGCGGAGCATCAACGTCCAAGTGGATTACTCGAACAACCTGAAATTCCCATGTGGAAGTGGGAACATATATCCATGGACTTCATAACCAAGTTACCTCAGACATCTCGCGGGCACGATAGCATATGGGTAATCGTCGACCGATTGACTAAGTCGGCACATTTCATACCCATACGCAACACATATAAGACATCAAGGTTAGCCCGGATTTACATCGACGAGATCGTAAGCCGTTATGGTGTGCCTCTTCACATTATATCCGACCGAGACGCTCGATTCACTTCTCATTTCTGGTCTAATATGCAAGAACTTCTGGGTACGCAGTTGGATTTAAGCACGGCTTACCATCCCCAAACCGATGGCCAAACCGAGCAGACGATTCAAAACCTGGAAGACCTGTTACGTCTCGGTGTCCTTGATTTTGGGGGCGACTGGGATACACACCTGTCGCTCGCAGAATTCTACTACAACAACAGTTACCACTCAAGCATCCAAATGGCACCGTTTGAAGCACTTTACGGTCGTAAGTGTCGTTCACCAATCTGCTGGACCGACATTGGCGAGAATCTTATTACCGGTCCCGAGCTCATACAAGAGACGACCGACAAAGTCGCTATCATCCATAAGAACCTGGAAGTGGCAAGGAGCCGACAGAAAAGCTACGCTGATAAACGTCGCAAGCCACTGGAATTCCAAGTTCTGGAGATGGTCCTTCTCAAGGTCTCACCGTGGAAGGGTGTGGTTCGCTTTAGAAGGAAAGGAAAATTAGCTCCGAGGTTTGTAGGACCTTTCAAGGTTCTGAAAAGAATCGGGAAAGTGGCCTACAAACTAGAACTACCCTCTGACCTTAGCGGAATTCACCCGGTCTTCCACGTCTCGAACCTGAGGAAGTGTCTTGCCGATGATAATTTGCATGTGCCATTGGAAGACATTCAGATCGACGAGTCACTACACTTCGTTGAGAAACCCGTCGAAATCATGGATCGCATTACGAAGAAGACTAGGACCTCTACGACCCCAATTGTAAAGGTTCGATGGGAGAACAAACGTGGAGCGAAATTCACTTGGGAGCGTGAAGAACATATGAAGAAGACGTACCCTTACTTATTCTTGTAACCGCTTTTTGATTTTAATTTCGGGACGAAATTCTTTTAAGTTGGGGTGACTGTAACATCCTGTATTTTTGTTCGTTTTATTTATACCATTTTATAGCATCCTTAGTAAATTTTTTTTAATAATAATAATAATAATAATAATAATAATAATAATAATAATAATAATAAATAATAATAATAATAATAATAATAATATAATGTTAATAATAATAATAATAATAATAATAATAAAACTTAGAATTAAAGTGCAGGGGGTTGTTTTGCCACTTTGAAAACTTTAAATAAAAGTTTATAGCATAAAATAATAAGAAACCAAAGATGAGGGACCATTTGTGTAAAACGCCCAAACCGCCCCCCTTTACCCCGTTTTCCCGGCTGCCGGCTCCGGCGAGCTCCGGCAAGCACAAAAACCACCAAATTTCCACCTTTCGATCGAATCCAACCGGCCCAACCCTCTCGGCCCCCAGTTTCGAACCTGAACCCGGATTTAATTTGATTTTCCCGCTCGTTCACCTTTCCAAATCGAAACCGTGATGAACTTCAAATCAAATCTCGTCCAAATACACGAAATCAATCAAATTAATCACTCCTAAACCTAATATGCGGCTTAAACAATCAACCAATCAATTAAAATTGCAAAATTACAGCTCGAATCTCCTAAAATTGGTAAACACGAACGCGGATTCAAAATCAAACGGGTCATACCCGAAACCATGAAATCAAGTCTACAAATTAGGGGCGTTCGACTCATTTTGAAGTTCCTAACCTCTCTGAATACTCAATTTCACCTTAAACCCTCTCGATCAGAAAACCCCAACCCAAGAACAATCGAACCTAAAACGAACTCGATATCACTCAAAACCCCATCAAAACAGGTAATCCAAACCTGTATTCTACTGTTTTTTGATCAAGGAACAAAATCCCTATGATGATTCGAGTGTTTAATATCGAATCGAGGGTCAATTGCAAATCGAATGAACCTAGGGTTCATAGGAATTGGGGGAAATCAGGGCGACCAGGTTTAAATTCAAAATAAATCAAAGGAAAACCAAGGCCTTGGCCCTGGTTCACTGGTCCCTGAGCTCCCTATTGAAAAGGAGGTCCCGGGTTCGACCCCGGGCAGCCCCCTTTTTCCTTTTTCTTTTTCTTTTCGAATTTTCTTTCTTTTCTTCATTTCTTTTTAATTATTTAACCTTTTTAAATTCTGAAAATTTCTAAAAATAATTTTATAAAATGCAGATTATTCTTTTTATTTTTGTTTAATTAATTTGTGACTAATTTAATTTTTATAAAATACTTTTGTATTTATAAATACATTATTGTATTTCAAAAAATACAAAAGAAACGTGTAAATATAATACATGTGTATGTATTTATATATATATATTCAAACAATTTAATTGTTTAGTTACTTATACCTATATATATATTTATATATATTTCTTTTAATAGCTAAATCACTTATTATGATTATTATATACAATATTATAATTGTTTAGTATATATATATATTCAAACAATTTAATTGTTTAGTTACTTATATATATATATATATATATATATATATATATATATATATATATATATATATATACATAGTGCTTTTAATAGCTAAATCACTTATATTGATTATTATACACAATATTATAATTGTTTAGTATATATATTTATATATATATTCAAACAATTAAATTGTTTAAATTACTTATACCTATAAATATATATATTTATATATAGTTCCTTATAATAGCTAAATCACTTATTATAATTATTATATACAATCCTTATAAATCGGTTAACGTACAATTAAATCAAGTTTTATTTATTCTTTCTCTTACGCGCAAACAATTGATTATACCAAGTATAAAAAAATCCATCCGTTCCATTTAACCGATCACGTTATTAACATGTAATAAATACGAATAATTATTAAATTCTATTAGACCTACAATTAATAATCAAACAAATTATAACGCGCTACTTTATTTCGTTTAGGTGCGTTGTGACGTTGTGTTGGAAACCTTATTCGTGATTACTCTTATTTCATCTACGAGTCTTCTATTATTCAAACATGTGAGTTCTTATGCCCCGCTTTACGATTATTTCACATCTTTCGGGGTGAAACATGTTGCTTATACAAACTTACACATACACGCTTTGATACTTATTACACACGTGCAATTCTTTACATAGTCGTGCTTGTTTGAATATGTTATGTATTATATGAGATGTGACATACGTGTGTAATCATTAACTATTGCTAGCCTAGCGAAGTCTTAGATCTTTGGGCCTGACAAGCCTATTTGGTGCTAAAGCCGAGGGATTGCCGGCTCCTAGGAGCCGTATGCTTGTGCACTAGGGAACCAAATACACTTAGCTAATCATGCTTATTCATATTATTCAGTCGAGGCTTGATTGTAACTATGCATGTTCTATATACTTACTATCTTGTGACCATTGACTAGAATTGCCACGTTTTTGTATACTTATTATATATAAAACCATGAGAACTCACCAACTCGTTAGTTGACTTTATTTTCAACATGTTTCAGGTAATGTGCAAGCTTAGCGATGATTGAAGAAATGCTTAAACCTAGAACATGGACCTAGGCTTAATAAAGACAATTGGATTCTTGTTTTCATTTGATTTATTTTGAGACTTTGATGTATGTGATGTTTGAAAAAATTGATTAATGGCATTTTACATTTTAACATAGCGTTATGTGGCTGTGAACAATCTTAACCCTCACACCTCGACGTTTCCGCCGTCAAGGTTGGGTTGTGACAATGATTTAAATAAAAGAGGTTTTATGAAAAAATGAACCATAGGATACCTTGTATTTGAAAGCATGCAAATACAAGGTACATAGAGTTTTCAAAACTAGAATTAATGAAAACTAAAATCCCTTTGGAAACAAGTTTAACACCATCCTTTTACACGACACTCGAATCCCTTGAGAACTATTTGTGGGATAAAGGTCACCTAACCACTTTTAGGGAACTTGTGTTTTGAGGTGGGCTTAACATATTTGTGGTATAAAGGTCACCTAACCACTTGTATGTGTAAACTCACACGTGTGTGTAAGTAGGACGACTTGAATTGGAAACCATGCGGATAGGGTCACCGAAGCATGGCGTACAATGGTGTTGACGGGATTAAACATGCCAACCAAACATAAGATGTTTAACCGATCCCATAAAGGCTAGAAGTAGCAAAAGATTGCAATTGTCAAATGTTGAGTACCTTGTTAATTTAAATAATGGGATAAAGGTCACCTAACCATTATTTGAATGTAACGTTGGATTCTAGATTTTAATTATTAATTGTCTATGAGACATAAAAAGGTATTAATAATTAAAATGAATTTTTTTCAGAAATACTAATAAGAACTTTGTAAATTTTGTAGAATGGCCATAAACAATAATGCTACCACCCCGACCGCCTATACCCTATCACTGAGAACTATTTTAGAGAGGGATCATCTGAACCATACCAACTTTATGGACTGGTTTCGAAACTTGAGAATTGTTCTCAAGCAAGAGAAAAGGGCTTATGTCCTTGACGATCCTATTCCTGACCAACCCGACCCCGAGGATGTTGAGGCCTATAACGATTGGCTTCAGTATACTGAGGATTCCATGCAGGTATCCTGCCTCATGTTGGGAACTATATTTCCCAAACTCCAAAACGACTTGGAGCATTATGGGGCATATGACATGATTTCCCAATTGAAGGAAATGTTCCTTCAACGAGCTAGGGTAAAGCGATTCGAAATGGTTCGAGCGTTTCATGCGTGTCACATGGAAGAAACCCAATCGGTATCATCTTATGTACTTAAGATGAAAAGCCACATTGATCACCTCGAGAGGCTTAACTGTCCTGTCTCAAAGGAGTTGGCCACGGATTTGATCCTTAATGGCCTAACTAAAAGTTTGAGACGTTCATAATGAATTACAATATGAACGGATAGGACAAGAGCATTAATGAGCTTCACGCAATGCTCAAAACAGCTGAGGCGGGGATGGGTAGAAAGGTTCTACCTGTTCTCTAAGATCAATGAGGGAGGCAATGGGAAAACGCCATTCCTGATCCCAAGGAAAATGTTGCCAAAGGAAAAGGGGCACATCAAAGGCAAAGGGAAAGGGAAGGTTAAAACGGAACCTCCAAAACCTAAGCTTATGAAGCCTAAGGTAACGGAAAACGTTCCATGCTTTGAGTGTGGTGAGATAGGACATTGGAAAGGGAATTGTCCAACCTATCTCAAAGAGTTGAGAAACAAGAGGGATGCTGGGCAGACCTCAGATACAACTTTCATGATCCATATTGACTTAAATGTTATTTCTTCAAACACATGGGTATTGGATACCGGGTGTGGAACTAATATTTACAATCTGTTGTAGGAGTTCAAAAGAAATAATCACTTTAAGAAGGGAGACACAAGTCTCTACATGGGGCAATGAAGCAAAAATTGATGCCGAAGCCCAAGGAGACTATGTTTTGAAACTTTCAAATGGTTTGGAAGTTGTTCTTAAAAACATTTTGTATGTTCCTAGTTTGTCTAGGAACATAATTTCAGTTTCCCTTTTAAAACAATATGGTTGTGATTCAAAGTTTGTAAACGACGGTATTTATGTTTATATTGATGATGTATTTTATTTCAAGGCTATGCCTTTTAATGGTATCTATGAATTGGTTCATGATAAATCATCCTATAATAACACATTATACCAATCAAGCACCAAGAAACTTAAAATGGGTTTAAGTGATTCTTATCTTTGGCATTGTCGTCTTGGTCACATAAACAAGAATTGGATTCAAACACTTCAAAAGAATGGTCTTTTAAAAACAAATGAAAAATGTTCATTTGATAAGTGTGAATCTTGTTTACAAGGTAAGATGACCAAGTCGCCCTTTAGTGGTACTAATGAGAGGGCAAAAGACTTATTAGGAATCATACATTTGGATGTATGTGGTTCCTTTAAGACAATGACAAGGAATGGTGAAAGATACTTCATTACCTTTACCGACGATTACAGTCGCTATGGTTATGTGTACTTGATGACACACAAAAATGGAGCTTTTGAAATGTTCAAAAATCTTCAAGAATGAAGTAGAAAATCAACTCGATAGAACTATCAAAGTTCTCCGTTTAGATAGAGGAGGTGAATACCTAAGTGAGGCTTTTCAGGATCATCTAAGAAGTTGTAAGATTGTCTTACAACTTACTCCTCCCGGAACACCACAATATAATGGTGTGTCTGAAAGGAGAAACCGAACCCTATTGGATATGGTTCGATCTATGATGGCTATAAGCTCACTACCTCTATCATTTTGGGGTTTCGTACTACTCTCCGCGGCTCATATTTTGAATATGGCCCAACCAAGAAAGTGGATTCGACACCTTTTGAAATGTGGCATGGAAGAGTTCCATCGCTATCATATTTAAAGGCATGGGGTTGTGAAGCTTATGTTAAGCTTAACACCCAAAACAAACTGGAAAGTCGATCCACTAAGTGTATACTTGTTGGATATCCAAAAGACTGTATAGGATACTACTTCTTTAATCCAACAGAGCAAAAGGTATTTATTCCTCGAAAGGCAGAGTTCTTGGAAGCCAAGTTCCTTATGGAAGGAATAACGTATAGAACAGTGGAATTTGATGAGGATCAAGATCCACAAGCCGAAACACGTTTGGTTGACACTATCTATCAACAAGAGGTTGTTGATGATGATCAAGAGGTTGATCAATACACACAAAACGTTCGCAGATCTGGTAGAATTAGCACTCTACCTGAAAGATATGGATTTTTCATGGATGGATGCTATGTGGTTGACTCCGATGAGCCAACTACATACCATGATGCAATGTCCAATTCGGATTGTGACAAATGGCGGGAAGCCATGAACGTAGAGAAGCAATCCATGTATGACAACCAAGTTTAGGAATTGGTTGACCCTCCACTTAACTCCAAACCGGTTGGATACAAGTGGGTTTTCAAGAAGAAAACAGATATGCATGGAAACTTGGATACTTACAAAGCAAGACTTGTAGCAAAAGGTTTCACTCAAACTCAAAGGGTTGATTAAGATGAAACCTTCTTGCCTGTGGCAATACTAAAGTCTATTAGGATATTGTTTGCCATTGCTGCTCATTATGATTATGAGATTTGGCTAATGGACGTCAAAACCGCTTTTCTTAATGGACGTCTCGAAGAGACTGTCCATATGGCTCAGCCTGAAGGTTTTGTCGATCCAAAGCATCCTAATAAAGTATGCAAGTTAAAGAGATCAATCTATGGATTGAAACAAGCATCGAGAAGTTGGAATCAACGTTTTGATGAAGAGATCAAGAAATTAGGTTTCATCAAGAATGCTGACAAGGATTGTGTGTATAAAAGGGCTAGTGGGAGTGTAATCACATTCTTAGTATTGTATGTTGATGACATACTACTATTTGGAAATGATATTCCAACCATGGAAGGTGTTAAAACCTGGCTTGGAAATTGTTTTTCCATAAAAGATCTCGGTGAAGACCGCGTTATATTTTGGGAATAAAGATCTATAGGGATAGATCGAGGCGGTTGATAAGTCTAAACCAAAGTGCATACATTGATAAAATCTTGAAAAGGTTCAAGATGGAAAACTCTAAGAAAGGTATAGTACCTATTCAAAGAGGGACAATATTGAGTGCATCTCAATGTCCAAGCTCAAAGGATGAGCAAGATCGTATGAAGGACATCCCATATGCGTCTGCTATAGGATCTATCATGTATGCGATGATATGCACTAGACCGGACGTGTCATGCGCGTTAAGCATGACAAGCAGATATCAGCAGAATCCAGGTAATAGCCATTGGATGGCTATTAAAAGTATATAGAAGTACCTTAGGAGGACTAAGGATATGTTTCTAATATACGGATCTGATGAAGATGAACTCATTGTAAAAGGTTACACGGATGCGAGTTTCCAAACTGATCGAGATGATTCTCGATCACAATCGGGATATGTCTCCATTATGAGTAGGGTAGCATTATCCACTACAGAATACGAATACATAGCCGCCTCATTAACAGCTTGGGAAGCTGCATGAATAAAGAAGTTTATCGCCGATCTAAGGGTGGTCTCTACCATTCAAGACCCCTTAGAAATCTTTTATGATAACGAGGGTGTGATTGCTCAAATCAAGGAACCCCGTGCATATCAAAAGATTAGGCACAATGAGCGGAGATTCAACTACATAAGGGACGAAGTTGAAATGGGAAAGATATGTATTCGCAAAGTTCACTTTGATCAAAACATTGCAGATCCACTCACGAAGCTCCTTGAAAAGGCAAAGCATGAAAGTCATACTTGTGCCTTAGGACTTCGATATTCTAGTGATTGGAATTGATCTGTTTAGTATAAATATGGAACAATTGTAATATTTAACTCATCTATATATTTACGATATTTTGAGTTATGTTCCTTTTAGCATGTTTACATCCATGAATATGTTTATTCTTCTAAATGTCCGTAGTCGGTCATATTTGTGGGAACAAATATGAACGTAAGACTATTATGAACTTGGATTGGTGGATATTCATAAGGCATGAATATAGAGCAATTGGTTGCTGCCAGGTTCATAGATATTTGTGGGATACAAATATTGGACTGACCCGCATCTCAATTTTACTACATGGAATCTTCTAGATTGATCATAAGTAAATTTGAGTAAAGGCGAATATCATTTGGTATCCTCCGACCTGAGATACATATTGGGTTTTGATATTCACCAAGTGTTATACCTTGAGCTACTTCTTCGCTGCTCTGAAATAATGGTCAGTACATAAGGCTATGTTTAGGTATGGCATAAGGTGATTGTGAGAAACGTATGTAGTCAAGATGGAATTTGTTCCTCTTATTCGTTGAGAGCAAGATGTCTAAGGCCTGATTAAGTTAAATCAACAAGGAATGATCATTCTATGTCCTTGTATTTAACATGACATCTGTAACAAAAGGATAATGATTGATTCACCTAAATCATTTCAAGTTAGATACTTGAAGGGGATGATGTTATTGAATGGCTTCTAAGTCATGCATATTAAGGGTAGTAAACCGTTGTTAAGCGGTATTTACTGCTTGCATCAATCTTCTATGAATCTTGTGCGAGTGGGAGATTGTTGGATTCTTTATGCCCAAGACACATAGAATATTGATGTGGTTAGTACGTCATGATCCAAGTCAGGTCATACCCAATAACAAGTTTAGCAAATACCAATTAATATTTAATTGATGATATGATCATGCAATTAAATATCAACACCAATTTAGAAAATGGGTTTTCTAAATAAATTGCATATGAGATAGAACAACTTATGAGGATATTTTGTTAAAGAATATTATTTGTAATGTTATTTAAATTAGTTAAATAACATCAAATAATATAAGTGTGTGTGTGTAAGTTATAAAATTAAAAGGATTAATACAATAGCTTAACTAGTAACTAGTTAAATGGAATAATAATGAAAATATTTGGGGGAAACCCTTTTGAAAGGGGTATTCGGCCATCCCCTTTAATGGGGTTGGTTGATTTTTGTCTATCTCCAAGACACTCTTGAAAACACACACACTTATCTCTCTCTCTCACTCCAACATGCAAAGAACCAAGAACACATCTTTCTCTCCATCTTGTTGAAGAAAATGGAAGCTGAAAATCGGATTTTCAGCACATCCTTGGTTCGATTTTGGTGTTAAAAAACCTAGCAAAAGGGTGTTTGCATCACACTTGTGGCTATGGAAGCTTGAGGACACCTATCCTTGGTGTTTTGGCCATTCAAGAGCAGCCCCATCTTCATCTAAAGCCACGTTTTCAGCAGCATACAAAAGGTAGTTTGTATGTCATGTTTTGGTTGTTATTTGTTGTTGATAGCTAGTTCAAACACATATAAATGATCCTTATGTTCTTGGGTTTGTTGTTGTTATGAAATGAACCTTATTTTTCACCTTACAAATGAACATATTAAGGTATTTATCCGCTGCGTTTTTCAAAGTTTAAATGGTTAAACTAGTTTGATTTGGTCCAACAAACCCAACAAGATGTGGATTCAAGTGGGAGTTCATGGACACATTTTGATGAGTCATTATTATCCCTTAGGAATGACCTAATGACAACACTTGTGATGGCAAACAAGTGTAGTCAACTTAGTGGCTATGGTTATGCACTTGTGATTGTATATTTGTGCTTGTTTGGTTGTTTGTTTTATGGTTGTTGTTTGATACAAGGATATGCATAACAAACTTATTAACAAACATAACAAGCTGAAAAATAATGGTTCTTTATCATTAAGTGGTTTATAAAAGGTTGTAAAAAGAATTAATGATTTTAATAAAAGGGTTTTATTGAAAAGTGAACCATAGTATACCATGTGTTTGAAAGCATGCAAATACAAGGTATGTAGAGTTTTCTAAACTAGAATTATGAAAACTTAATTTTCTTTTGAAAACAAGTTTAACACCATCCTTTTGCACAACACTTGAGTCACTTGGAAACTCTTAATGGGATAAAGGTCACCTAACCATTTTAAGGGAACTTGTGATTTGAGGTGGGAATACCATATTTGTGGGATAAAGGTCACCTAACCACTTATGTTGGAAAACTCACATGTGTGTGTAAGTAGGGTAACTTGATTTGCAAACCTTGTTAAATGGATCACCTACAATGTGGTTTACAAATGGTGTTGATGGGATAAACGTGCCGACCATACATATGACGTTTAAGTCGATCCCATACCTCTAGAAGTTGCAAAGGTTGCAATTGTCAAAATGTTGACTACCTTGTTAATTTAAATAATGGGATAAAGGTAACCTAACCACTATTAAATATAACGTTGGATTCTAGAACTTTAAATTTGTGTATGACACATAAAAGAGTATTAATAACTAAAATACGACAATATCAAAAAAAATACTAAAATTTGTAGATGGCCACCAACAACAATGAAAATAATGATATCCCGCCCGCTCACTCACTATCACTAAGGACCATTCTCCAAAAGAAGCGTCTAAACCATAACAATTTTATTGATTGGTTTCGAAACTTGAGAATTATTCTCAAGCAAGAGAAATGGTCATACATATTAGACGATCCGATTCCCTATCAACCCTATGAGGAAGACGAGGAGGCCTATAATAGTTGGGTAAAATACACTGAGGACTCGGTCCAAGTGTCTTGCCTTATGTTGGCAAGTATGACTCCGGATCTCCAAAAGGAGTACGAACATCACGGAGCATACGACATGATTACCCAGTTGAAGGAAACGTTCCAACAACAAGCAAGGGTAGAGCGCTTCGAAACGGTTCGAACACTCCATGCATGTCATATGGATGACACCCAATCAGTATCATCTTATTTACTTACGATGAAGAGCCATATTGACCGCCTCAAAAGGCTGAATTGTCCCGTCTCGAAAGAGTTGGCTACGGATTTGAACATCAACTCTTTGTCAAAAAGGTTTGACAACTTTGTCATGAATTATAACATGAACAGATGGGACAGGAGCATAAGTGAGCTTCACTTTATGCTCAAAACAGCCGAGGCGGCCATGGGTAAAATGGTTTTACCTGTTCTCACCATTCATGAAGGTGCGAACAAGAAGAGGTCTTACCCTGCACCCAAGGCAAGTGTTGCCAAGGTTGAAGGGTATGTTTGGGGAGAGGGAAAGGAAGTGGTAAAAGCACCACCATCAAAACCAGCGGAGAAGAATTCAAATGACCCATGCTTTAAGTATGGAGAGATAGGACATTGGGCAAGGAATTGTACTGTCCATCTCAAAGAGTTGCAAGCTAAGAGGGATGCCGGGCAAACCTCAGGTACAATTTTCATGATTCATAATGATCTAAACTTAATATCCTCTAACACATGGGTATTGTCTCACAAATATCTCCGCTTGGAACACCACAACACAATGGTGTGTCCGAGAGGAGAAATCAAACTCTATTGGATATGGTTCGATCTATGATGGCTAGAAGCTCATTGCCTCTATCATTTTGGGGTTTTGCTTTGCTCTCTACAGCCCGTATTTTGAATATGGCCCCAACCAAGAAAGTGGAAAAGCACCTTTCAAAATATGGCTTGGAAGGGTTCCATCTCTATCATATTTAAAGGTGTAGGGATGTGAGGCTTGTGTTAAGACTCCCACCTCAAACAAATTAGAAAGTCGTTCCACTAAGTGTATCTTTATTAGATATCCTAGAGATTTTATGAGATATTGTTTCTATGATCCATTGGAACAAAAGGAGTTTGTTACCAAGAAGGCTGAGTTCTTAGAAGCTAAGTTCCTTATGGAAGGAGCTAGCAGTAGAACAATGGATCTTGAGGAGGATCAAGAACCATAAACCGATACACGTTTGATTGACACTAGCTCTCAACATGAGGATGTTGAGAATGATCAAATGGTTGATAAATACACACAAGACGTTCGCAGATCTGGTAGAACTAGTAATCCACCTGAAAGATATGGATTTTTCGTAGATGGATGCTATGTGGTAGATTTCGATGAACCAACCACATACCATGATGCAAAGTCCAATTTGGATTGTGACAAATGGCTTGAAGCCATGAACGTTGAGATGCAATCCATGTATGACAACCAAGTGTGGGACTTGGTTGTTCCAAACAGACACTTGTGGCCATAGCACTGCTTTTTTGGAACTCTCAACATCTTACAAGGTATCTTTTGAAGGTAGAACGTGAACCAAGGGTTGATTTTCAAGATTTCACCCGAAAACCCTCATTTTCAAAACCCACTTTTTTTGAAAATCCCATCAACCTACGTTAAAACCTGATTAAAAACAGATTATGAACATCATAATACTCTGGGTTTAATGTTACAAAAGGTTTTGATTAATGTATCTTATATGCCCAAGACATATACAACATTGATGTGGTTAGTATGTTATGATCCAAGTCGGGTCATACCCAATAACAAGCTAAGCAAATACCAATAAATATTTATTTATTGATATGATCAAGCAATTAAATATTGACACCAGTTTAGAAAATGGGTTTTCTAAATTATTACATTTGAGATAGAAAATATATATGGATATTTTGTTCATGAGAAATTATTTGCATTATTATTTAAGTAGGTTAAATAATAACAAATAAAAGTGTATTCAAGTTACAAAATTAAAAGGGGTTTTAATTTTATAAACTTGTAAGTTAAAGAGTGTGAAAGTTTTATAAAATTAAAATGGGAGGGAACCCATTTTGAACAAAAATCGGCCGCCCCTTGGATGTTTTCCTTGTGATTCCTTCTGTCTTGTTTTAATATATGACTTAAACCCATTCACACTCAACAACACACACATTCTCTCTCTCTTACATGCAAGAGACTTCTTTTTCTCTTTTCTCCTCCATAAACTCATGACCAAAAAAGGTTGTTCAAGAGGGTTTCAGGAAGTTTTGGTGATATAACTCCTTAGCAAGTTGGGTTTTTGCAAGAAGCTTGTGGGTATACAAGCTTGAGGGCTTCTCCTTGAAGGCTAGACGTTCAAGAAGCATCATCTCCTTCTTCTCATCCATACAATATCCATTTGTTCTTGAAACGTAGTTTCAAGAACATCCTATGGTTGTTCATTTTCGTTTTTGATAGCATTTCATTTCACATACAAATGATCATTGTTCATGGGTTTGTTTTGAATCTAAAGTAGTTTATTTTCAGCTTACTAAACAAGATTTATTAACTAATATCCGCTACGTTTTGTTGTTTAAATGGTTAAACATCTCTGAAAATCTTGTTTACAAACCCCAACATTGATTATGTTTGAGCTCAAACTATGACATGCAACTATGATGCTATTAATGCAAAAATCCGTGAGCTAAAGTATTGTTTTAGTATTTTGGTGATATTAATCATATAAAATTCATGGTATTTGTTGAATAGGTAAAAAGGTGTCGTAAATGGACTAAATGGGCTTAAAGACCCGAAAAGTGGTAAAATCCAAAGATATGACCAAATCTTAAAAGATTTAAAATTCAAAATATTCCAGGCCCTAAAATAAGTATTTTAATGATAGAAACATGATGTGGTGACTTATTGGATTAGTATGTGATTTTAAGGAATTATTTATCATAAACAAGCCTAAACCGGGTGATTTTTAAATTAAAATTTTAAAACAGGATAACAAGATAAAAAACTAACAAACCAATATTATTTCAGTAAGTTATAAGTACCAACATGTGATCTCGTGTAAAATTTGAAGGATAATGGATGTGATCTTTCGGTTCTGGGTAAAATGATTTTTTTAACGAGTTTATTGTGAAAACAAGACTTTATGTCCTTATGACCCAAAAACTCATTCAAAACAGATTATAATCATGGTTAGAAGTCTTTAGAAAGGTAATACTTGGGTATCTTAAGTTGAAATTAAAAAATTAAAACTAGACGCTTAAATTATCGGTTATACCGTACCCGGTAACTCAAACTTTTGGGTTTTAAATTCCACCAACTAAATTTTGGAAATTTGGAGTCTAAACAAGCCCACATAAGTTATAAAAACCTTAATAAATTAGTTAAGGTCATATTGGGTCAAGAATTGCAAAGAAAGCAAACTTTAGGTAGAAATTGTAAATTTTGATACTTGAAGGACCAAAGTGTAAAATCTGTAAATATGACTAAAATTTCAGTCAACACATGACCAAAAACTCTTATTAAACTTATTGCTACATTAACAAATTCATAAGAAACATATAACTTGTCATTCATGTGTTGAAAACCCTAACTTTCCTAAAAATGGAACTTTTTAATGCAAAACTTAAGAAAAGAAACTAAATGAGCTTGTGACCATAAAACACCCTTAGTTACACTTTCTGTAGTCTAAGAATATATATAACTTACTATATATATTCTAATAATAGGGTGCTAAGACTTGAACTTTCTCTGTGCTTAAGGAAACTGTTGTTTGATTCTAAGGTGAGTTTTATTGATCCCTTTTTACTACTGTTTTGGGATGGAACATGCTATTTTTGAACTGAATCTATTTTCATGCTGTTATGAGATACTTTTATGTTGTGGTATTTGTTACGACCTGCTATATCTTGTATTGCAATAATTAATTCTTTTGTGAACCGCTTGTTTTATATGGGTAGATCTACTCGGAAAATCCCCCACACACAGAGCCTTCCGTTATAACCCAATGACATTATAGGAAGGGCACCACACTGAGATGCTGTAGGGTCATATGTGTCATGTGATAGGTTTTTATAAGATACTACGGTGAACCATCCAGCAAGTATGGTGCACCGTTTAAGGCTCAGTTTTCTCTATGGGTTAACCGCCATTAACACAAGTTTAGAAGAGGCTAGCCGGGACTGAGTGCAGGGTTGATTGCGACCCCCACAACATTGATACTTATGATTTTAAAATTAACTTATGGATTCTAAAGAGTCTTTTTGTTTTTAAATTTTAAGCACTTTAACTCACCAACTTTGTTAGTTGATACAAAAATCTTTTTGAGCATGTTTCAGGTAACCATTGATGGAAGCTTGGCTTTGTTGGAGAACATGATTGGATGACCTAGTACTGTTACTACCCATGGCATTACTTGACTTTGACAAATTTTAAACAATTTGATTTGATGTCCATTGAACATTTGAATATTCTGTAATGGATTTATACTTTTGGTGTTGGGCTAGACTGTTATAGCTCAGATTTATTATCTAAATGTAATGGCATGTGATTTCTCTCCTTGTGTGCTATTATGATGGTTAGTTTCCGCTACCACGTATATTGCCATTCTGTGACGTTCCACCCTCCTTGAGCCTGGGGTGTGTCATTTTGTTTCTAGAGAAGTTGGGGGTACCTTAGTAGACCCTAGGCTACAACCTTGATACCTTAGGACTGCCTTGCTTTGGGATGTATTAGAGTAAGCGGGTTGGGTAAATTGATGATTACACTTGATCAATGTAATCATGAATCTACCGGACGCGTAAATTCAAGCATGAGCCTCTAAGTGATGTTAAAAATGTTTCTTTTAATGTGGTAAATGATTTGGGAAATGTTTTTGTGAGGTCAAGCTTTATAAACTATCTTTTTGTACCTTTATGGATACTGATTATGGATACTACTGCCATCACTACTACTATTACTACTATTATTATTATTATTATTAATATTGTTGTTGTTGTTGTTGTTGTTATAATTGTTATTATTATTTTCATGAGCTATGAGAAACCAAATTACTCATGATAATCATATACAGGATTTCAAGAACTATGGCTGACAAAGGAAAACAAACCTGCATATGCAGCTGATGAGACTACCCCAGTTGGGAGGCTTAGGAGGACAACCCCTCCATTATAGTATGAGGAGTACCTATGAAGATAGAGTCATCCAGGATGGATTTTAGTAACCTCTGATGACACTAAACCCTTGGAGGACTCTTCACCATCATCCCAGGATAGGATCCAAACACGTTCCCACCTGACACACGTCACCGCACCTACTCTCTCACCTATCCCGTCTATAGGGATCGGGGCACACGTGTCATTACGTGACCGCGTGAGACCACTAGGCCAGGTGCATCCGTTTCCTTTAGGATGCCGCCCCTTCCACATCCTCCTGCGATAGCCCTAGCACCAGCACCTCCGGTGATTGACCCACCCAGGCACCAACCCATGATGAGCATTGGATGCCCCCTAGGCGTAGCATGTATGACGGCCCGAGTGTCCTTGTTAGAGACCCCTACTACCAGTCTAGCTGTCAGGCAAGTGACTTTGGTCCTTCGGACCCCACACTGGGAGACAAACTTAGGACTATACAGCATCATGAGATGACTCTTCAACATGCGACGTGGACCTCCTAGTACCAGTTCCAGGATATGATGGCGTCTTATTGTGTTCAATGCTTAGAGATGGAGCAGAATAAGAAGAGTTCGGGTTGGTTTGGGTGGCAGCAGAAGAGGTCGTAGTGATGATGGGGTGATATCTGATTGTTTGGCAGTAGGCTTCGGAACTATTTGAAGTACCTATTTTATTTATCTTAGACATTATTATTATTTATAAGGGGATGATGGCACCTTCCAGTTTGTGATACTATGACACTATTTGTATGTTTGGTTGTTGCTACTTTTGATATTTTATGGATTTGCTCTTTTATGAAACTAACTATTGCAGGATGCATAAAAATGAGAATATGCAACAACATATCTTGAAGAAATTAATTTGGTTGCCCCATAAAATAATTAACTCCATGTTCTTTGAATGAAACAACTATACATGTCTTGTATTGTGTAATAGGAATTCTAATGTCTTCGGTAAACGTGACTAATAGTAGTAAAATCAATGTAACAAGATGCTTGAAACCAATTTATAAGATACTAAATAAGTTTATCTATGATGACACCAGAATACCACCTAGATGAGGAGTTCATTGTGGAAGGAGAGGTGCAACCAGGGGAAGAAACGAGGAAGCTAGACGAACTAGGAACCAAGGTGGAAATCAACCACCTACCATTCTGGAAAAACAACGTCGAGAAAATGTCAACCTGGAGAATGAAGAAAGAATCTCTAACTTAGTGGCTCAACAAATAGCTAATGCCATCCCAACCATCATCGCTCAAATCAATGCCGATCGGGATAACGTAATCAGCAGTGGTGGACTAGGGAATGATGAGGTAAACAATAATGATGTTAGGGAAATAAGAAGTGGATGTTCCTACAAAACCTTCATGGCTTGCAAACCAAGGATTTCTATGGCACTGAGGGTGCAACCGAGACTTACCAATGGCTGGACAAAATTAAGGCTATATTAGACATCAGTGAGTGCAAGCTTGAGCACATGATAAGGTTTGCTTTGCAATCACTCAAGGGACCAGCACTTGAATGGTAGAAAACCATCATTCAGCCTCGAGGTAGGAATGTTACAGGCCGAATGAACTGGTCTGAATTCAGAGAGCTAATGACGAACAGGTACAGTCCGATCAACCAACTAGAGAAGCTGGATCTGAATTTCTAAGCTTGGAGATGAGAGGCTCAAACTATACTGAGTACATCAACCGTTTCCTGGCTTTGTCTCGACTAGTGCCACACCTAGGATGCCAGAAGCCAAAGGTGTAGCCCGCTTCATCTGGGGATTACATCCCAGGGTTAGCGGCATGGTCCGGTCTTCCAGGCCTACAACTCTACAACCTGCAGCTGATTTCAATATTAGCCTGACTGATGACCTGGTCCGAGCTGGTTAGACTGAGCAAGGGAAAACTGAGTAAAAGAAGAAGGCAGATGAGAAAAGAAAGTGATTTGATGCTAGAAAGGTAGTCGGCAGTAGTGGTAGCTCAAGCAAGAGATCTGGTGAAAGTGTAAGGCATAGTGATCATGGTGGAAAGGCTTGGAAGTTATACCTAGGCACAAGCCCTTTTTACAGTAAGTGCAAACTACATCATCAAGGGGAGTGCAGCCTGATGCCTTGCTTCAGGTGTAAACGAACTAGTCTTTTGATTAAGGACTGTATTTGTGAACCGGGAAAGCAATGTTAGGAGTGTGGAGCATGAGGAACAAATGCCCTAAGCTAGCATGTCACACCCTCACTAAAGTGAAAACACGAGAATGCGACGGACGGGATCGTCATAACACATTGGGGTTTCAAGAGAATAACTAATGGTATTCTCCGTACATGGGTCATGACGTTGCCCGACACATAGGAACACATGCCAAGTACAGTCAATCCCAAAATGGCATACCATAAATGCATAAATAAACCAAAGTTCCATTCGGAAACAAATCAACACACTTGCCAAACACTACCAAATTCAAAACCAACAAAATTACACTCCACAAGACCAAATAATTCAAAGCATGTCCAAAAGTCTCTTAAAATGTCTAATGCTCCTAGAGGAGCGGTCTCGTCCAAATCCATGGCCAAACACCTAGGCTTCATTACCTGAAAAGACATGCTTTATAAAGTCAACATACGTTGGTGAGTTCACAGGTTTAAAACTACAAATAGTTTGCCGTGCATAACATGTATAGAAAAATGGTATGTCAAAGAGATACATAGCAGTCAAGATATCAACATAAGTTCTAACATAATCCAAGTCCAATACTATTCCAAATCACACATCCGGATTATATTCACCCAAGGGCAAGCCCCAGCCAAGTCGGTCTCGACTAGTATACCAATAACATGGGTGGAGGTGTCAACCCGTTAGTACTAACAATACCTCTCCATGACATCCAAGCCAACCGGCTCAATCACAATTCCAACACACACTCATGAGTGATCATCAAGACTCAAACCATGACCCAAACCACATACAATGTTTCATAAAAACCAAACACGGCTTAATTCAAAACTATTTGCTTGCTTTTTCCCCAAGTAAAACATATTGAAAAGGGGCCGTGAAACTCACCTTGAAGTAGCAAAGTTGAATGTCCACAATATGCACGATAACTATAGAACACAAACACAAAAAAATTACTTAAGGTCAAGCCGACCTAGTTGGGTGTAATCCTTGAAGTCCAGCCCTTATTGTTTATTACGATTATTGTTTTTAGTAAAACTATATTTCTAATTCAATTGCTAATATTAGTGTCTCAAGTCCCTTCTCATAATTTAGTTCAATAATTATGTTTTAGATCGTTAACATCTCTCGATGAACCTTTACCAACCCATTATTAATAAGTTACAAATTTTAACTATTCACAAACTTATACACCTTAAATTTACTTGTTTAACCCACTCATTGTTTTTATTTGATAATATACCCGCAAGTTCTTATCACTTAAAGTGGTAAAATAAACTCAGCTTTGAATAGCTTTTCACGCACCTGTCTTGTGTAGATTATCTGGAGGTCGAAACGGTTACGGTTTATCACATAATAGATGTCAATAGAAAGATAAGATATGGAAGTAACTCCCAGAAGAAGAAACAACTCAAACGGGTCACTAACAAAGAAGATATGACCCTATGAATACTGCCGATCATTCTGCTCGGATTTGACAGTTTCGACACCTGAATTTAGACACTGACTTTGGAGGACCAAACGACATCGAAAACACACGAGACCACTTGGGTTAGACAGGGGACTCTTTGAACTTGAATTTAGAATAAACGTTTGACCCAATTGGATTTTTTATGACCAAGTTACATCTAGAACAAGCTGGCCCAAATTTTACACAGTATGCTGACAGGTTTTCAGATTCACCATTCAACTATCAAATCTTTCTAATCTTTGTTCCTATTGAACCATTAACATAAAATTAACAATTTTTACAGAATTTTTACATTCAATCATTCATTAAGAACAGATCTTCAAGGATTTTCAACCCCAACCAAAATATATACGAAGAGTCTTACACGTATGAACTAGGGTTTCACTTACTTTGATGATCCAACACAAGAACGTCCCAATTCCTCAAAAGGCTTCATTCGTACATTGAAAGAAACAAAGAAAACATGAAGTTAGATGATGGATAATGATGAAAACATGCTTAGATGAGAGACTACATCAAAAACTTTGATTTTTCTTACCGGAAGGAAAGAAGATGGATGATATTGAACAAAGTTCAATATTGAATGTCTTGATCCTTGTAGAAATCGATCGAAGTAGATGAACAAGAAGAACTTGGAGGATGGAGGCAACAAGGAGGTGTATAGAGGAATTTGGAGAATTAGGGGTTGCTAGAATTAAAAGAAAGGAGCAAGAGCGTAACCTCTATGGGGTTTCGGCCGAAACAAGGGGGAGGGGAGGCCCCTCGGGCCCCTAGCCCGACTTGTCCAATTTCGTGTCCTCTTGTTCCGCTTGTCGTCCACTTTTTGCGTTTTTAAATTCTATGTGATTCTATGATTCTAACGAACTATTATATGACCTATATGATATAGTTTTCTTTTATATATATATATATATATATATATATATATATATATATATATATATATATATATATATAACTTAGGTTCATTAGTCAACCTAAGGACAAAAACCATCAAGGCCCGGTTCCTAACGTACGACCGCATAAACCCTAAAGTTTCATTTTTTGTCAGTCCATGACCATAACGTCACCCTCTACAAACATTAGTGCGTAACACCCTTCACCAGTCCTAGGCCCATTAACAATTACTAGGCCCATTAGCACACATCAAGCCCAGAACATTCAATTTTTAGCAGTTTACATGTCACAGGTATCTAGCAAACTTTTCACAGATCAAGTTAACGTTGGGTTAACCTTCAAGTCAAAGCCCATATTAATCAAGGTCAAGGTCAGAAGGTCAAAGTCAATGGTCAGCACACCTGTTTTGGTGACGGATATCATAATATCCCCCAGTTGAGAGAATTTCGTCCCGAAATTCAGACTGATCTTTCAACTGCAACGCCTTTCATGAATAGGTGAGGATACTAAGTCCTTAATTAATCTTCCCACTCACAGGTATACTTCAGGTCCTCGCTTTGAGTTCCAATTAATCCTTACAATAAGGGTTCTACTACTCCTGAAAGTCCTAGTTTCCCCATCATTAATCTTTACCAGGTCTTCGACGAATCAAAATTTACTTCCCACTTGAATTTCTTCAATCGGCACTCATGAGATCTCATGAGCAAGATACTTCTTGAGCTTCAGAATATGGAGTGCGTAATACACCCCACTCAGTTCATGTGGTATCCCATCTAATAATTCACTGACCCAAAACCATTCGGTACTCTTAATCGTACTTACAAATCTTGGTGTCAATTTGCCTTTACAAGGCAACACCTTATATACAGCTCATAGAACAATGCCTCTTGAGATGACTTTCTAGATCTACAACCTTTTTGTTGATACCTCCAGAGTATGGTTGTTTTCCATTACCAAAACTTAGTTCAAGGTCCGATTCTGATGTCAAATTCAAAGTATCATTAGCGTCTATATATAGGGTGTACCGCAGCTAACCCACTACACTACTAACACCTTGATAGTGTACCAGTCTCTGACCGTAACTATTTATTAAATCAATTAATGTTTGAATAGTTTGCTCACTCATACCATCATTCTGATGGTGGGTAGTTGTACTCATATCTAGACATGATCCCAGCACTTTCTATAAGTTCATGTTAGAATCGTGGCGTACAACAACTGTCACGATCAAAGATGATTGAAATAGGTACTCCGTGTCTATCTACAATTCACTAACATAAATCCAGGCTAGCTTTTTCCATCTTGTAGTCCTCACGAACATTAAGGAAATAGGCAGATTTGGTTATTCGATCCTCAATGTTCCAAATCAAATTGTGCCCACTACTAGTTCTTAGTAGCTTCCCAATGAAGCCTATAGTAATGTTTTCCCACTTTCCTTCTAGAATCTCAGGCTGTTGCAATAGGCCTGGTGGCCCTTGATGCCCTGATTTTGCCTTTGAACAAGCCAACCACTTGCACACGTAGCCCACTAAGTCCCTTTTTATTCCATACCACTAATACAAGTCCTTAAGATCATGGTACCTCATTAGCACCAGGATGAATAGTTTGCTTAAACTTGTATGCCTCGTCCAATGCCATTGACTGGACATTCCCCATAAATCAACCTAAATCCACTCAATAAAATACAATCCTCCATTATGCTTTTGTAGAAATGATTTGTCTAGATTTCCCAAAGCCTCATCCTGCACATTTCGTCTCCTTATTGAGTCAACTTGACTAGCAATGATGTGGGTTTTGATACCCAATTAAATAGTCATTCCTAATGACCTAAAACTCACGGGTTTGTCTCTTTTCTTTATGACTCAACGCATCGGGAACCGTATTTGCTTTTCTCGAGTGATACCGAATTTCATAGTTGCAGTCACTGAACAACTCAATCTAACATCTGTATCTCATGTCCAGTTCCCCTTCTTTTTGAAGTATGAGCTGAAGACTCTTGTGGTTAATATGGATGACCCACTTGGTATCTCCCAGGTAATGTCTTTAGATCTTACGAACAAAGATCACCGCACCCAACTCTAGATCATGGGAGATGTAGTTCCTCTTATGACTCCTGAGTTGTCATGATGCATAAGCGATCACATTACCCTTTTACATCAGTGATAGCCCAGTCTTTGGTGTGACGCTTCTAGTTACAGAACAACTCCATCTGACCTTTTAGGAAATTCCAAGATTGGTGCGTCACATAACTTGACCTTCAAGTTCAGAAATGACTCTTTTTGCTTGGAACGCTAATCAAATTCCCTACCCTTTTAGGTCCAACAATGTATGAGGTTGAGCAATCTTCATAAAGTTTGCAATAATTCCCCAATAATAGCCGCCAATCCTAAGAACTGTTAGATTTCTGAGGGCGTCTAAGGTGCCTCATAGTTTTTAATCGTCTCGATTTATCGTGGTCTAGATGAATTCCTTTCTCATTTACCACATGTCCAAGGACTTCAGCTCTCGAAGCCAAAACACACTCTTGGAGAACTTAGCGTATCCAAGGAACTTCACATCTCGAAGTCAAGACACACACTTGGAGAACTTAGCGTATAATTTTTTTCTTTCTTAACAATCCTAGAACTGTCCTCACATGTTTCTCATGATCCTCCCTTATCCTCAAATAAATCAGGATACCCTCAATGAACACCATGACAAATTTATCCAGTATGGCTTGCACACCTGATTTATAAGGTCCATAAACACCGTAGGTGCATTTATTAGTCTAAAAGGCGTAACTAGGAAGTCATAATGTCCATAATGAGTTCTAATGCTTCTTTCGGTACGTCATCCATATTTACTCTAAGTTTATGATATCCGAACTGAGATCAATATTCGAAAAGAACGTCGATACTTGAAGCTGATTGAATAAGCCATCAATCCTCGGCAAAGGGTACTGGTTCTCGACTCCTAGCTTAATCAGCTTTTGATAGTACATGCACGTCCTACAGGATCCATTCTTCTTTTCACTAAAAAGCATTGGCTCCCCACGGTGAGTGACTAGGTAATATAAAACCCTTATCTAACAGTTCCTGAATGATTAGTTAGATCTTGCAACCCCAAAGGTGCTATGTGGTAAAGAGTCCTAGTGACATGCACCGCGTTAGATACCAGGTCAATTTAAAAGTCTACCTATTAGGAAGGAGGCAATCATGCCAGATCCTCTATAAACACTTCCTAAGTCTCACGTAACAAGTATGTCATCTAACTGTTAATCCTCTATCTTCATGCTCATGATCTGCATCTTGTCCTCTTCTGACCTCTCTCCATGAACGTCAACTGTCTCACTGTTTGACTACAGTATGCGAGCAGTCTTCTCGCCACTGATGTTCTCAGCCCTATTCCTTGTTAACCAATACATCCACACGACCAGACAGAAACTTCCAGGTCCAAAGCGTATAAGATCTATTCTAAAGGCATGATCCTCTACTAGCACAACGCAGTCCATCTTACTTGCTTTCTCGAAGGTCTAATACTACCATCTCATCGACCAAATTATATGTCTTTAGCGTTGCACACTAATTGGTTAGGGGTGCAGCAGCGGCCATCATTCCACGACTATGGAACCAGCCCCCTGATGTGCTCTCAACCCTTATTTGATTTATGTGTCATATATATGGCACCAGCTTTGCTAGCATATGGAATTGGTAGGTATGGGTGTCATGACCACATCTTACCATTGCATGATTCCAATACACAAGATCTAACTTTTCCATCTAGTCCACAAGGTAGTACTCCTCGGTCACCAATTCTTTAAGCTAATCCAAAGTCATGGCAATTGCAACCTCCATACCTTGAACTAGTGTTTAAGCATTCTGTTTTGTTAGTTTTTCACCCACCGACAAACAGACAACACAGTTTACCTTTTGATTCTCAGCACAGATCTCGATATCTACGTCTGTTCTAATTTTCTCAATGTAACAGGTCAGGACTGTTGCTCTAACTCTCCCATCATACTACTTTGGCTTGCACATCATGAACTCTATGTATGTGCAACCAATCATGCTTCCAGTACCAATTCCTTTCACTTTATAGTTCCACCATGTCCAACTCTAAACTGCTAGGATCATCACATATCCCAGTTTAAGCACATCCTTAGTATACCAAATATGTTTATATATAGGGTTCCCCGCAGCGTTCCCACCACACCAATGATATTCCAAGAATGACCACACCAATGATATTCCAAGAATGACGCTTAAACTAGTTACATGATATCCACTTATTCCATCAAACGTAATGCTCGAACTTTCAAATAACCATTGCCCTAACTCTTAAGATTAGTATGAACAGAGCAACATAGATGCAGGGAGTCTCACCTCTCTACTTTAATTCTTCAAAGACCAAGTACATCTTGAACATGTAGTCAATTTCCACGATCATAGAAACAAAAGTGGTTTCAACGTCCTATAGCTACTGAGCTAAAATGTCGGATCATGATTCCCGTGAAGGTTCTAGATCGGTTTGTATTTATGCAAGGATAAACGAGATAGGTGTTTCCACACCATTGATTATAATAAGAATAATAACTCCAGTGTCCTATGTATAGAATGGAAGATTCGTACTAACAATGACTTTATCTCACAAAAGGGTTTGCTAGACTTAGCATGCACTGCAAATTGCAATTACGTGTGCACCCGTAATGATAATTTGTTTTGCATGGTCAGCCCTAGCTCCTCCTGTCGGAGTCAACGCATCACGTCAAGTACAGAGTGTTATCCATGATTGGGGAATCAAGAATATGCTCTCTAACCAAAGGTTAGTAACCATAGTTGTATAGAGAAATTGATTAAGAAAGCATTCACTTGGGTAAGGAACAGTTAAAAGAGTCCATTTAGTATAGTTTGAAATCCAATAAAGTAGTTATCTGACCTGAGTACGCCATGGTTCTTGTCTATTGGTGTCATGTCAGCTAGCGTGTTCATCTCCCATGATTCAACTCACAACATAGGTATCACCAGCAGACGCATATAATAATGTTGGCTTTATGACCTAAGTCCTTTAAAAATCCTTACTTATCAATCCAGACCAAATAATAGTTGCATAACGATAGAATATCCTTACCTAATGCTTTCTTAAGGCACGCACAGATGATACAACGGCCAAAAATTTTCCCAACAGGTACATCACAAATAACATGTAAGACAACATAACAAATAATGCACATAGAACATTCACATGTATAACAGTACACACATAATCCTATGATGCATTCTACATGTGGGTACTTAGATAATAGTCTAGGTCGAATAATTCACCTAATTCTCTATAACCAATGGCTCAAATACCAATCTGTCACACCCTCGCTAAAGCGGAAACACAAGAATATGACGGACGAGATCGTCATAACACATTGGGGTTTCAAGAGAATAACTAATGGTATTCTCCATACATGGGCCATGACGTCACCCGAAACATAGGAATACATGCCAAGTACAATCAATCCCAAAACGTCATACCATAAATGCATAAACAAAACAAAGTTCCATTCGGATACAAATCAACACACTTGCCAAACACTACCAAATTCAAAACCAACAAAATTACACTCCATAAGACCAAATAATTCAAAGCGTATCCAAAAGTCTCTTGAAATGTCTAATGCTCCTAGAGGAGCGGTCTCGTCTAAATCCATAGCCAAACACCTAGGCTTCATTACCTGAAAAGACATGCTTTATAAAGTCAACATACGTTGGTGAGTTCACAGGTTTAAAAGTACAAATATTTTGTCATGCATAACATGTATAGAAAAATGGTATGTCAAAGAGATACATAGCAGTCAATAAATCACATAAGTTCTAACATAATCCAAGTCCAAGACTATTCCAAATCACATATCCGGATTATATTCACCCAAGGGCAAGCCCCGGCCAAGTCAGTCTCGACTAGTATACTAATAACATGGATGCGGGTGTCAACCCATTAGTACTAACAATACCTCTTCATGACATCCAAGCCAACTGGCTCAATCATAATTCCAACACACACTCATGAGTGATCATCAAGACTCAAACCATGACCCAAACCACATACAACATTTCATAAAAACCAAACACGGCTTAATTCAAAACTATGAGCATGCTTTTCCCCCAAGTAAAACATATTGAAAAGGGGCCGTGAACTCACCTTGAAGTAGCAAAGTTCAATGTCCACAATATGCACGATAACTATAGAACACAAAACACAAAATAATTACTTAAGGTCAAGCCGACCTGGTTGGGTGTAATCCTTGAAATCCAGCCCTTATTTTTTATTACGATTATTTTTTTTAATAAAACTCCATTTCTAAGTCCATTGCTAATATTAGTATCTCAAGTCCCTTCTCATAATTTAGTTCAATAATTATGTTTTAGATCGTTAACATCTCTCGATGAACCTTTACCAACCCATTATTAATAAGTTATAAATTTTAACTATTCACAAACTTATACACCTTAAATTTACTTGTTTAACCCACTCATTGTTTTTAAATAATAATATACCCGCAAGTTCTTATCACTTAAAGTTGTAAAATAAACTCAGCTTGAATAGCTGATCATGCACCTGTCTTGTGTAGATTATCCGGAGGTTGAAACGGTTACAGTTAATCGTATAATAGATGTCAATGGAAAGGTAAGACATGGAAGTAACTCCCAGAAGAAGAAACAACTCAAAGGGGTCACGAACGAAGAAGATATGACCCTATGAATACAGCCTATCATTCTGCTCGGATTTGACAGTTTCAACACCTGAATTTAGACGCTAACTTTGGAGGACCAAACGACATCGGAAAGGCACGAGACCACTTGGGTTAGACAGAGGACTCTTTGAACTTGAATTTAGATGAAACGTTTGACCTAATTGGATTTGTTATGACCAAGTTACGTCCAGAAAAAATTTGCCCAAATTTTACACAGTATGCTGACAGATTTTCAGATTCACCTTTCAACTATCAAATCTTTCTAATCTTTGTTCCTATTGAACCATTAACATAAAATTAATGATTTTTACGTTCAATCATTCATTAGGAACAGATTTTTAAGGATTTTCAACCCCAACCAAAATATATACGAAGAGTTTTACACGTATAAACTAGGGTTTCACTTACTTTGATGATCCGACACAAGAACGCCCCAATTCCTCAAGAGGCTTCATTCGTACATTGGAAGAAATGAAGAAAACATGAAGTTAGATGATGGATAATGATGAAAACATGCTTAGATGAGAGACTACTTCAAAAATTTTGATTTTTCTTACCGGAAGGAAAGAAGATGGATGATATTAAACAAAGTTAGATATTGAATGTCTTGATCCTTGTAGAAATCGATGGAAGTAGATGAACAAGAAGAACTTGGAGGATGGAGGCAACAAGGAGGTGTAGAGAGGAATTTGGAGAATTAGGGTTTGCTAGAATGAAAAGAAAGGAGCAAGAGCGTAACCCCTATGGGGTTTCGGCCAAAACAAGGGGGAGGGGAGGCACCTCGGGCCCCTGGCCCGACTTGTCCAATTTCATGTCCTCTTGTTCCGCTTGTCATTCACTTTTTACATTTTTAAATTCTATGCAATTCTACGATTCTGACGAATTATTATATGACCTATATGATATAGTTTTCTTATATATATATATATATATATATATATATATATATATATATATATATATATACTTAGGTTCATTAGTCAACCTAAGGACAAAACCCATCAAGGCCCGGTTCCTAACGTACGACCGCATAAACCCTAAAGTTTCACTTTTTGTCAGTCCATGTCCCAGTCCATGACCATAACATCACCCTATGCAAACATTAGTGTCTAACACACTTCACCGGTCCTAGGCCCATTAACAAGTACACATCAAGCCCAGAACGTTCAATTTTTAGCACTTTACATGTCACAGGTATCTAGCAAACTTTTCACAGATGAAGTTAACGTTGGGTTAACCTTCAAGTCAAAGCCCATATTAATCAAGGTCAAGGTCAAAAGGTCAAAGTCAATGGTCAACACACCTATTTTGGTGACGGATGTCACATAGCAAGAGACAAAGATGCCAGACCTAACGAACCTAAGGAAAGAGCGTTCATGATGGATCCCAAACGGTGCTTGTAAGGAACCCAATGTGGTTAAGGGTACGTTTCTCATAAAGAATCATCCTGCTACTGTTCTATTTGATACTGGAGCAACAGGTAGTTTGTTTCCACTTCCTTTAGGTCTTTGATTGATTTGAAAGCCCGTACCCTAACTGATGTGTATACCGTATAATTAGCTGACGGTAACATAATAGAAACCAATGAAATCATCAAAGACTGCACTATAGAACTAAAGGGCAATCCATTTAAGATAGACTTGATGCCTATAATGTTAGGAGGTTTTGATGTGGTCGTGGGACTGGATTGGTTAACAAAAAATAAGGCTGAAATCGTGTATGATGAACATTTACTTAAGATACCTTTAAACCATGAGGACACTGATTGTTCTTGGTGATAGGAGTGACACGGTATGTCCTATGATATCCCACCTAAAGGCTACCAAGAGTCTCAAGAAGAGATGCTTGGCTTTCATAGTCTATGTGATGAAAACTAAAGAAGAAAAGAAAATTGAAGATATACCGGTGGTATCTGAGTACACGGAAGTATTTCCCGAGGATCTACCAGGACTCCCTCCAACTAGACAGGTCGAATTCCAAATAGATCTAGTGCCTGGTGCCGCACCAGTGGCCAAGGCACCTTACCGACTCACTCCACCCAAAATGAAGGAGCTAATGCTACAAATCCAAGAGTTACTTGACAAGGGATTTATATGGCCAAGTGTTTCTCCATGGGGTGCTCCTGTGCTATTTGTTAAAAAGAAGTATGGAACCCTACGAATGTGCATCAATTACTGGGATTTGAACAAGCTCACAATAAAGAACCATTATCCTCTTCCAAGAATTGATGACTTGTTTGACCAACTCCAAGGAGCTAGTTATTTTTCCAAAATAGATTTAAGATCGGGAAACCATCAACTGAAGATAAGGGAAGAGGACATACCCAAGATAGCCTTTAGAACTAGATATGGACACTATGGACATTTAGTCATGCCCTTTGGACTGACTAATGCGCCTATGGCATTTATGGATCTCATGAACTGGGTAGCCACCCATATCTAGACAAGTTTATGATTGTGTTTATTGATGACATCTTAATCTACTCCCATAGCAAGGAACAGAATGAAAAGCATTTTAGATTGGTTCTTGAATTGCTCAAAAACGAGCAATTGTACGCGAAATTCTCTAAATGCGAGTTTTGGATGCGTGAAATCCAGTTTCTAGGGCATGTGAGAATAAAGAAGGCATTCAAGTAGATCCCTCAAAAAATAGAAGCCATTAAGAACTGGAAAATAACTAAAACTCCTACCGAGATAAGGCAATTTCTTGGTTTGACTGGATACTATCGGAGGTTTATCAAAGACTTCTCACGAACTGTGCAGCCACTGACTGCTTTAACCAAGAAGAATGTAGTTTACATATGGGGAGATGATCAGAACAAAGCATTTAAATTGATTAAGGAAAAGTTATGTTGCGCACTTATCCTTTCCCTACAAGAAGGTGTTGAGGATTTTGTAGTTTATTGCAACGCCTCACGTTAGGGGCTGGGATGTGTGTTAATGCAGCGAGACAATGTGATTTCTTACACATCTAGATTGTTAAATGAGCATGAAAGAAACTATACTACTAATGATCTAGAACTAGGTGCCGTGGTGTTTGCACTCAAAATATGGAGACACTACCACTATGGCACTAAGTGCATCATCTATACTTATCACAAAAGTCTACAACACATTCTTGATTAGAAAATGTTAAACACGTGCCAAAGAAGATGGGTAGAATTGTGAAGCGATTACTAATATGAGATTCGTTACCATCCCGAGAAAGCAAGTGTAGTGGTCGATGCCTTGACTAGAAAAGAAAGAGAGAAACCCCTTCGTGTTCGTGCTTCGAGGCTGAGCGTGTATACTAGCCTTGTTGCTAGATTAAAAGAAGCGCAGAGAGAAGCCTTGAAGGAGGACAAACTAGCTGAGGAGATGTTAACATGAATGGAAAAGCATTTAGAAGTGGACAATGGTGGTTTATACAAGTGTGAAGGAAAGACTGGGTACCAAATTATGGTAGAATTAGAGACTTAGTCCTAGATGAAGTCCACAAATCTAGATACTCGGTTCATCCAGGAAGCGATAAGATGTATCAAGACTTAAAGATACTTTTATGGTGGCCCGGATTAAAGAAGTCTATTGCCACCTATGTGGGGAAATGTTTAACGTGTGCGATGGTAAAAGCCAAAAATCAAAAATCGTCAGGAACCCAACAGCCTAAAATTCCAGAGTGGAAATGGAATAACAACGCAATGGATTTTGCATGAAGTTACCAAGGACGTTTCGCGGTCATGATGCTATTGGGTAATCGTGGATAGGCTTACCAAATCAGCTCACTTCTTACTAATTCGAGAGGACTAGGATTTGTTAAAGTTAGCCCAACTATACATTGATGGAGTGCCACTCTCGATCATCTCAGACCGTGATATTCGCTTCACCTCACAATTTTGGAGATCTCTCCAACAGGCTTTGGGGACCCGTCTTGACTTAAGCACTACATACCACCCTCAAACTGACGGGCAAAGCGAAAGAACCATTCAGACTTTGGAGGACGTGTTAAGAGCTTGTGCGTGATTGACTTCGGTGGAAGTTGGGATAATCACCTTCCCCTAGTGGAGTTTTCCTACAATAATAGTTACCACGCAAGTATAAAATCAGCTTCGTATGAAGCCCTATATGGTAGTAAATGTCGATTGCATTAAGCTGGATTGAGGTTGGTGATAGCCAAGTAATGGGACCCGATATCATGATGGAAACCATGGACAAGGTATTTAAAATTAAGGAACGACTGAGAGCAGCTAGAGATCGTCAAAAGAAGTACGCAGACAGAAGGCGAAAGCCTCTGAAATATCAAGTGAGTGATAGAGTGTCGTTAAAAGTCATACCATGGAAGGGCGTAATCAGATTTGGCAAAAGAGGCAAGCTAAGCCCTAGATACATTGGGCCATTTGAAATTTTTTCAAGAGTTGGCCGATAGCATACCAGTTAAGGCTACCTCAAGAATTGAGCTATATATATGACACATTTCATTTGTCTAACTTGAAAAAGTGTTTAGCAGACAAAACCCTGGAATTACCACTGAAGGAAGCCAGAATTAATAACAAGCTGAACTTTGTGGAGGAGCCTATAAAGATTACCGACTGCTTAGTCAAGAAGTTATGATGAAGTCGTATACCAAAGGTCAAAGTAAGGTTGAACTCTAAGCGAGGACCCGAGTTCACTTAGGAATAAGAAGACGAGATGAGAAAGAAGTATCCGCACCTCTTTAAGTCCACTCGTTCAGAATTGGATCGAAGCTAAATTTTGGGATGAAGTTTCCTAAACGGTGGGAGAATGTAACAACCAACTCCTAGGTTCTAACTTTAAAACCTAATTTAATCTAGCAATATTTCATTTTATTATTAATATTATCTTCTTTCTTTCATGATGTTTGTTACCTGCTTAATTGCTTTAGAAGGTTCTACTATGTCTATCCTTAGTCTAGAAATTACTAAGTGATCTTAGAAAATATAAAATCTATACTAAATAAAATATTAGTTGAAACAAATATATATATATATATATATATATATATATATATATATATATATATATATATATGTGTGTGTGTGTGTGTGTGTGCCTACACATAAATTTCGGCCATAAGTATACAAGAATACATATAATACTTGCAAGTTTTATAAACTAGCAAATTATCTACAACTTTTATTAAAAAGTTATATAAAAAACCAAAAGACACACACAACACACCCACCTATATCCCCCCACCAATACCTATTCTCCCTTGATTCCACCAAAAACCACCACCATACTCCACCCTCTCCCTCATTTCCCCATACATGCATTCCATACTCCCAACCACTTCTCCCTCACTCTCTCTCTCTCAAATTTTCAGCCAAGAACATTTAAACTTTCTGCATTCTTCTCCATTTCAAGCAAGAATTCCAAGGCATTCTTCAACACTTCATCGAGTGGGAGCAAAACCAAGCAAGGAGGTGCCCTAAAGTGAAGTTTCTTTAAAGAAGCTGCAATATTCAAGTAGTCCAGCTCAAGTTAGAGATTCAACAGCCCAACTACTCAAATCATCACAAAACGTCACATTCTTGAAGTGTAAGCTTCAACTCACCCGAATAAAGCCATTCTTGTGATTTTCCTTCCTTTTCTACCATAT
This sequence comes from Flaveria linearis, assembly GCA_024085815.1. Lineage (NCBI taxonomy): Eukaryota > Viridiplantae > Streptophyta > Magnoliopsida > Asterales > Asteraceae > Flaveria > Flaveria linearis. Next base: position 50,131,999 of record CM044004.1, on the reverse strand, counting down.
ATCTTACTTTTCTTGTTCCAAACAGAAACTTGCGGCCATAGCACTATTTTTGTGGAACTCTCAACATCTTACAAGGTATCTTTTGAAGGTAGAACATGAACGAAGTGTTGATTCACAAGATTTCACCCGAAAACCCTCTTTTTCATGTGTTTTAGCTCCAAAAACCCACTTGTTTTGAAAATTCCCTCAACCTATATTAAAACATGCTTAAAAATAGTTTATGAATATCATAATAATCTAGGTTTAATATTACAAAAGGTTTTGAATATGTTTGAGCTCAAACTATGACGATTACACAAGTGTAAATGCGGTAAAACACCCTTTATATGCAACTATGGTGCTATGAATGAAAAAATCCATCAGCTAAAGTTTTGTTCTAGTAGATTGATGATATTAATCATAAAAAAATTTTCATATTTGTTGAATAGGTAAAAAGGTGTAGTAAATGGACTAAATGGGCAATATTAAAGACCCGTGGTAAAAATCCAAAGATATGACCAACCTTAAAAGATTTAAAATTCAACATGTTCCAGGCCCTAAAATAAGTATTTTATTGATAGAAACATGATGGGGTGACTTATTGGGTTAATATGTCATCTTATAGAATTTTTTATCATAAACAAGCCTAAATCGGGTGATTTTTAAATAAAAATTTTAAAATAGGATAACAAGCTAAAAACCAACAAACCTGTATTATTTCAGTAATTTATAAATACCAAGATGTGTTAGGACCATGTACGTACGGAGTACTAACTGATTCAACGTGAAACCAGATCAAATAGTGTGGAATCCTATTTAACTGGCGATCCAATCAGTGAGAATGAAAACTTGATCGATCTAACGATTAAACAAACGTTAAGAATGAGTAGGAATCAATCAGGAATGAACTATGAAGTTGGACGGACGAACTGGGACGCTCTGGACGGCTAGGGTATGATAATATTCGAAGTGTTCTGTTTTTCCACGAATTACGTGGTATTTATAGGTTTTAGTGTCCAGTCGTACGACTAAGCCATTAGCATGGTTCAGTCGTGTGACTGAGTCATGCAATTGATTCATACGCACGACTGAACTCTATGAATGATTCAGTCATGCGACTGAGCCAGTCCTATGACTTAATCGTGCGACTGATCCAGTCACCTGGTTCAATCGTGCGACTAGTCCATAAGCATGGTCCATTCATGTGTCTGGTCCATGAGCATGGTCCATTAGCATGAATAACCACAAGACTAAGTCAAACACACTTCTAAATCATTGTTGACTCAGAACTATGCACAACAACCCCAAACCTATATATAAAATTCATCGTGCGTGTAATAATACATGTTATAAGAATATGATATAATCAAAGATAAATAAACATCCAAACATATATATCACATTACAATAAGGTTCTTGCATTACACATGTGTAAGAAATGAAAGAAATAAACGTTTAAGTACACTAAACTATGAACATCATGTATCAACAAACTCCCCCTTGGACCTAGTTTACTCTATTGTTTAACACTCTTCGCATGTTCTTCAAACTTCTTGTACTTCTCCACTTTTGTGACTCCAGCATGAATCTCGAATGCAAAACAGAGTCTTATAGCGTGCTGGAACTAGAGAGCTTGTACAATATCTTGTGTATCAAGAATAGTGGCCACTTGTATAAAGTATAAACATCATCTGCCGACAAGTTAGTAAGCCACATTGTGTCAAATACCCTGATCATCTCAATTTTACCATCTCGGTTAAGCACAATAACCGTTTCGCCCGTCCTCCAATCATAGTACGACCACTTAAAATAAGGTGTGAAGTCCTGTGGCATTTCTCTCAATGAAATCTTTGACATTGTCCTTGGAGGTCTCCACTTCAACACCACCTTCTCTCTTCCAGAGATTGAATCAACTTTTGTTTTATTAATGAACCTCCTTGGTTGTTGAGGTTTGAAGTTGACCCATATCGTGTGGTACTCTTTCTTTAGTGCCTTTTCAAACCAACCCGACATCTTTCCTGGGTTTGCATACAGCAGGTTTAGGCACGCAAGTCTGTTTAGGTCAAAGCCTGGGAGGGTTTTCAGATCATGTGGATGTCTGTAATACTCAATCCCTTTCTCCCTTGTGACAGCATAGACTTATAAATCCTCAAAATAGCCCAGCTAATAATTTTTCCTGACATTTTCTTATGTCTTTTAACCTTATACAACTTGGTGTATGCATTCTGCTTTGGAGGCTCTCTCTGAGTTTTCATCTCAGCTAAACTGCAGCCCATTCAGCCTTCCTTTGTGCCACATCAGCATCATCAGCTTGAGTTTTATCTTCTGCCACCTCTTTCTCTGTTACTTTCTCATCAATCTTGTCAAATGCCTCACTGACAAAGGTCTCACCCAAGTTTGGTATAACATCTCCATCAATATCTGTGTACTGAGGAAAGTGATCTGACGTGACATCTTCTATCTCTATGTCATCAACTCCTTGTAGCTCCGCATCACTAATAACATCAACTTCTGGAGCATCTCTAACGATCTCATCAGGGTCCAGTCTGAACATCTCAGCAAGTTGTTCGTCTGATGAATCATGAATGAACTCCCCCCTTCTGGTGTATAACTCACAGATCTTCTGACAATCCCTTGCAAATCAAGAATCATTGAGAGCTGAGTCTTAATTTGCTGAAAGGGAGCAACATCAAAATCGTCGACCTGTTGAGTTTTATCTGCTAAATAGAATGATCAACAAAGCAAAGATTAATGAACATCAAGGCATTAAACATAAATTATAATCATTTACATTAATGTAATACAATGTTCAATCACAAAAGATTTCAAATTACATAAACATTCTTAATCATTACTTTGATCTTGATCTTGAGGCTCATTCGCTTGAGGAGCTGAGGAAGAAGTTCCCTGATCTTGGTTTTTCTTTGTACGCCTCTCCTTCGCAGATTGATTTGAGGCTGATGCGTTCGCATCACCTTCAGGTTTGTCATCCTCATCATCATCTTTCTTCTTCTCCTCTCCACTCTCATCAGCCTCCTTCTCATCATCCTCATCATCAGATTCGTCATCACTAGAATCATCATCATCGCCATCATTGTCTCCATCTCCTTTAATTTTTAATGTCTCCTCCCTTTTTCCTTTCAACCTCAACATGATTTTCTTATTCTTCTTCTTTAGATCCTCGATCTTCTTTGTGGAAGCCAGCACTAGCTCAATCTGAGCTTGAAGGGCCTTATAAGCTCAAACTAAAGCCCGCTCATGGGCTTCGTTCTTCTCAGTTAGCTTGGCGATATGCTGGCCCTATGCTATATTCACCTCCGTCAGTTAGTTAATTTGGTTGGCCCGAAGATCATCAATAGCTAATAGCTTGAGAACTAGCCTGTTAAGGCTTGCAAGCTGTTATTCTAACCCAACAGTGGGTAGAGCAGTGCTCTTGAAAGGTGGAGTGTGGGTGGATGTTCCGGCTTGGGAGATGGTTGGGGTGGTTGTAGATGTGGTGTAAATGGGTGTGGGAATAGGAAAGGTTTGTGGAGGTGTGGTTTTGGGTATTGAGGGTGAGGAAGATGTGGGTGTATGTGTGGTGGTGGGTATGTCGGTGGTAGTGGCTGTAATGGTGGTAGTGGCAGGGGTAGTGGTAGTAGTGGTGGAAGAACTCATAAAGATAATCCTTTGGCATTTCCCCTTCTTCCCATAGGGTTGGGCCATCCTCTTCCTTCTTGACCCCGTAGCAACAGGTGCTTTTCCTGTGCTGATTGGCTGTTCGGGTGTGTAGGATGGATCTGTCTCCTCAGTATCGACACCCTTTGAACTAGCCTGGCGAACACCAACCACCTTCTTCCATTTATCTATAGCAACCCACTTGCTACCAACCTTTCTAACAAGTGGTTCCTCAGCAGAGTCATCTTCTTCCTCGTCTAAGTGGAAGTTCCTGATATCCTCACTGATCAGGAAGTCCTGGTGGATGGCAGCTTGCTTAGATCCACCAGCAGCTGATGAACCACCCTGATGAGAAGGTGATAGGACAGTAGATGTATCAGTAGCTCTGGATTGACTTGAGGCCTCATCTCCACCTTCTTGACCCTCATCCTGGTCATCATCATCATTATCATCCTCATCATCTGATATCAGAACGTGCTCAACATCGGAGTCACTATCATCATGATGCCATTTCTTCCTTGCTGGTGCTACATAGTCAGCACTGGCTAGATGGCCAAACAACCGTCTCACTAGGGGCTTCATCTACTTTCCCCTATACACTTTCATCCTACCTAATGTCATGTCATCCATAACCTCTAGTGACACCTCATCGTCTTTGTGCTTAGGCAGGTTGGGTAGCTTCTCATTGATGATCATCTGGAGAAATCGGGGATACATGCAGAAGCCTTCCTTTCCCTTGGCTTCTATGTTCTCCCTCATGTAATTGAAGAACATCTCGGAGAAACTGAACGGGTGGTTCAGTACTAACGCAACGAATGTGTTCTGTATCTGATCACTCATCTCATCAAAACCACCGCATCTAGAAGCAATGCACTTATCACATGTGCCAGGTACTTGAAAGGAGGGCACATGTTGCTCTTATTAAGCACACCGGCATTGATGTCGCCGACGTACTTAATCCGCAGAAAACATCCCCTAACTGTCATAGGATGTAGCTTGGTCGGATAATCCATGTCATCTCCCAGATCCAACGCTCTCCTCAAATCATCTTCACCTATATCTATATCCTGGCCAAAGATGGAGCTCCAGATCCTGTAAGGCTCAACTGATTTGTCTACTATAGCATTCTCCTAGAATACTTGCTGTAGAGAACGGTATGGTGTGCAGGGAGTAGAGATAGCTCGGTAGATCCTGGATCGGTTTAGGAACTCTATAATCCCTACAAAATCAGCGGCATTCCTTGAGGTGGTGGTCAAGTAAGCACAAATATGGTACTTCGTACTCATAGTCCACCTATCCGTCATTTTACTGTAACACAAATAACAAACATGTTAGATCAGTTCACAAGGAAGAACATTTGAATTTGAGACAAGTCTCATCTTTCAGGTTCAATCATACGATTGGACTAATACGACTGAACGCAGTCGTACGATTAAGCATCCGATTGAGTTTAGTCATGTGCCCTGACATGCGATTAAGCCAGTCGTGCGATTGGATAGTATGTGGGTTCCAGATGAACCTGATGATTCACTTCCTGAAGAACCACTTTGAGAAGTTCTAGATGTGTTGGATACAAATGCTGTCTGAAGAGGTGCTCCTGATGAAGTGGGTGTGGGAACCCCGTTGTACAATGATGGATTCTGAGTATATGATCCCTTCTTTGACTTGTATTTTTGCCTTAGCTCCTCCTCCCTCAGCTTCAAAATAAAATCATTGATGTCTAAAGTGGCTAAAGTATCATTCTATCTCAGATTAGAAACAAAGAAATCCTATTTATCTGGCAGAACATCAACAAAGCTTGCTATTTTATCCTCCATCGATGTAGTCATACCGTGTGTATGCAGCTCACTCATCAGATGACAAAACTTATCTATAATATCATCCAAGCTCTCATTTCCCATGGATGAGAAGTTATCAAATTCCTTCTTGAGAGCTTTAGCCTTCAGTGCCTTCAAGGTTGCATTACCGTCATATCTCTTTTCAAGAGCCTCCCACAGTTTCTTAGATTGCTTATTTTCTGAAAACTAATGGAAGATATCCTTAGGGATTGACTGTGTCAATAACGCATAATCTTTCTTCTCAGTATTATATGCAACCTTTTGTCCCTCATTCATACCACCCAAAGTCAGCTTTACCCCATTAGCACCAACTGGTATAGTATATCCAGTCTTAATGGTTGTCCACAAGTTAGGATCAACACCGTTCAGATAAATTTCAAACCGTTGTTTCCATTGCGGGTATTCATCCAAAGTCAACAGTTTTGGTGGTTTGTTGTGATTCCCAATCTTATTTTCTAGCAATAAGAGATTCTAAATCCTAGAGTCCTTTCCAGCAGTAAACGTGGTGTTCTGATCGTCCATGTTATCAAACTTGGAAAACCTTGTATGCGGATGAGTCAATCATGCGATTGGAGAGTGCGACTAAGTTCAATCATGCAATTGAGTTCAATCGTGCGATTGAGGGATGTGAATGAGTTCAATCGTGTGACCGAGCCCAGTCGTGCGGTTAAATTGTGTGTTTGGGATTCAGTCGTACGATTGAGCCAATCGTGAGACTGGGACTGCTGAGTTTGAAAAATTCGAGACTTTTAACACTTTCGGACTCAAAAACGATTTTCCACAAACCCTAATCTGTTGTAAGTCAAAAAGTTCGAAACTTTTGAAGCATGCACACGTCAAAAACACTTTCTGAATCAAAAAACAAGAATCTTTTGAATGAAAGTGTTAACTTTAACGTAAACACCAATCGAATCCACGAAGAATCAAGAGCCAATGCTCTGATACCACTTGTTAGGACCGTGTACGTACGAAGTACTAACTGATTCAACGTGAAACCAGATCAAAAAGTCGGAATCCTATTTGATTGGCGATCCAATCAATGAGAATGAAAACCTGATCGATCTAACGATTAAACAAACATTAAGAATGAGTAGGAATCGATCAGGAACGAACTATGAAGTTGGATGGAAGAACTGGGACGCTCTAGATGGCTAGGGTATGATAATATTCGAAGTTTTCTGTTTTTCCACGAATTACGTGGTATTTATAGGTTTCAGTGTCTAGTTGTACGACTAAGCCATTAGCATGGTTCAGTCGTGCGACTGAGTCATGCGATTGATTCATACGCACGACTGAACTCTACGAATGGTTCAGTCATGCGACTGAGCCAGTCTTATGACTTAGTCGTGTGACTGATCCAGTCACCTGGTTTAGTCGTGCGACTAGTCCATCAGCATGGTCCATTCGTGCATCTCGTCCATGAGCATGGTCCATTAGCATAAATAACCACAAGACTAAGTCAAACACACTTCTGAATCATTGTTAACTTAGAACTATGCACAACAACCCCAAACCTATATATAAAGTTCATCGTTCGTGTAATAAAAAATGTTATAAGAATATGATATAATCAAATGTAAATAAACATCCAAACATATATATCACATTACAATAAGGTTCTTGCATTACACATGTGTAAGAAATGAAAGAAATAAATGTTTAAGAACACTAAACTAGGAACATCATGTATCAACAAGATGTGATCTCGTGGAAAATTTGAAGGATAATGGATGTGATCTTTTGGTTCCGGGTAAAATGAATTTTTTAACGAGTTTATTGTGAAAACGAGACTTTATGTCCTTATGACCTAAAAACTCATTTAAAACAGATTGTAATCTTTGCTAGAAGTCTTTAGAAAGGTAATACTATCATAAGTTGAAATTAAATGAGTAAAAACTAGACGCTTAAATTATCAGTATTTCATGCCTGGTAACTCAAACTTTTGTGTTTTAAATTCCACCAACTAAATTCTGGAAATTTGGAGTCTAAACAGGCCATAATAAGTTATAAAAACGTTAAAAACTAAATGAGCTTGTGACCATAGAACACACTTAGTTACACTTTCCATAGTCTAAGAATATAAATATAACTTACTACATATATTCTGATAATAGGGTGCTAGGACTTGGACTTTCTCTATGCTTAAGGAAACCGTTGTTTGATTCTAAGGTGATTTTTAGTGATCCCTTTTTACTACTATTTTGGGATGGAACATGCTATTTTTGAACTGAATCTATTTTCATGTTGTTATGAGATGCTTTTATGTTGTGGTATTTGTTATGACCTGCTATGTCTTATTACAATCATTAATTCTTTTGTGAACCTCTTGTTTTCTATGGGTAGACCTACTTGGTGAATTCCCCACACACAGTGCCTTCATTCATAACCCAATGACATTATAGAAAGGGTACCACACTAAGATCCTACGGGGTCGTTTGTGTCATGTGATAGGTTTTTATAAGATACTATGGTGAATCATCCAGCAGGTATGGTGCACTGTTTGAGACTCAGTTTTCCCTATGGGTTAACCGGCATTAACACAAGTTTAGAAGAGGCTAGCCGGGACTGAGTGCAAGGTTGATTGTGACCCCCATAATAGTGATACTTATGATTTTAAAATTAACTTATGGATCCTAAAGAAACCTTTTGTTTTTAAACTTTAAGCATTTTAACTCACTAACTTTTTATTGACACAAAAATCTTTTTTAGCATGTTTCAGGTAACCTTTGATGGAAGCTTGGCTTTATTGGAAAACTTGAATGGATGACCTTGTACTGTGACTACCCATGGCATTACTTGAATTTGAAACATTTTAAACAATTTGATTTGATGTCTGTTGAACATTTGAATATTCTATAATGGATTTATAATTTTGGTGTTGGGCTAGACTGTTATAGCTTAGATTTATTATCTATATATAATGCCATGTGATTTCTCTCCTTGTGTGCTCTTATGATGGTTAGTTTCCGCTGTCACGTATATTGCCAGTCTGTGACGTTCCACCCTCATTGGTCCCGGGTTGTGACGGTCTGGTAAGAGAGAACATGAACTTACTCACAATATCCCTATTCTCAAGCTTAACTCCAATATCCGTGAGAGTATTTACAATCTCAACATACTTGAAGTATTGTTGAGTCAAGGTTTCACCTGTCTTGTAGGAAAAGTTCTCAAACTGCTGCTTCATGAGGTCTTTCTTATTTGCTTTAGCTTCATCTGACCCCTCATACATAAGCTTCAGTGCATCCCAGAGCTGCTTAGCAGTTTTGCACTTCTTGAAGACTCTGTATATAGAGTTTGGAAGAGCAGTTTGGAGAGCGGTCATGGCCTTCTGACCAATCTTCTTTAGAATAGTCAGCCATTTCCTTAGTAATCATCCCACCTCCAGCTGTGGTTGAAGAGGTGCTTGGGATGTGAGGTCCTTCGACAATAGATCTCCATATCCTACTGTCTTGAGACTTGATAAACCCTTCCATACATTAGCATCAAGTATCAAAGTCATTAGGAGTGATCAGTGGAGATTTTGTCATGTTACCATTTTTTCATATCAACCTTTGTGAGAGCTGCCATTTGAGCTGGTATGTGTTTTGTGAAACTGAAGAGATCTAAGATGGTGATATCTTACAATCAAGAGCCTTAAATGCTCTGATACCAGTTACTAGACCGGTGAAGGAGGTAAATGCAATAGTTTCATAGTGCTTGGAGAGACTTGGAACACTTAATAGATCAAATAAAGAACCGGCTTAAAGTGAAACAAAGAACACAAGTGAAGAACAGAACAAGAACACAATAATATGATTTTCAAGAATGATGTATATTACTCTGAAGTTCCTCTTCTACAAAGTGTTACAAAGCTTGGTTCTAATGACAAGTACTTGAGATACTTTATTCTACATCCTATAGCCGACCATACTTTGAAGGTCAGCTGAAAACCCTAATCTTGATAACAAGATCAATGTAGATTCAAAAGGTAGATTGTCTTTTGACTAGTGAGTATGACATGTCATAGCTCACATCCATATTTAATACAAAAAGAATAAAAGTACCAAAGTAGAAATTACAGACTCTAAGACCTTAATCTACTGTTGACAAAAGTATGAACTTTTTACCAACTTATGTAAGTGGATGAGTCTTTAGAGATGGTAGGGAACAATGGTTTAGCTTTTGTCAAAAGTAAGTCAGAGAAAGCATGTTTTCTCTGTATTTGGAAGAAGCTTCAGAAGACTTTGTCTTGAAGCTTCGGAAGACTTCATCTTTGGCTTTGAAAGATTTGGTCTTTTGACTTCGGAAGATTTGATATTTAGTATATTTCATTGAGTGGTATCAAATCTTCCGAAGTAACTTACTTCTACTTCACATGTGCATGATAAGAGCTCTTTGTTGAATCAACCTCTAAGTATAATCCTTATATTTGGTGATGCAAACTATTCATAACTTAAATCTGAGCCTGTACACATTCTACTTTATGTCCTAGAGGATTGTAACGGATTAGTTAAGCTTTTTCGTATGGCTAGAGATTTGAGTCATTCAATGAATGTACCTAACTTCAATATTCACCTCTGTAATCCTCATAATGATTTATCCTGCGACACACCAGCCATGAGATCTCCTATTGCAATAGTATATGAGGAAGAAACTCCATCCAATGATCCATCTAATGATTTTGACATAATTATACAACATAAGCATGAAAGTCATCCACAATATATGACTTTACAATGCCCTTTATTATTTCTCTACGGTGAAAGAGGATAGTTTTCTAGCCTGTCTGTTTTTAAATGTGTTAATAAGCATATCCCCTTCTCTCTTTGATCAAATCCAACATATTTAAAAGAACAATAATTCAACAGTATCTAGTATTTTTTTTGAAAAAAAATAGAACACGTTATCCTTTTTATCAATTTAAGTAATCATAATTATCCTTTATCCCTCACCCCTAGTTTTAGAAACCGAATATGCCATAAGATGTACCAAGTATAATTTAGAAAGGTGTCATTTGAAGCATGTGTTTGTTACCTTATAATTAATTATTAAATCTGTATTTGTAAATAGGTTGATTCGAACGTATTTGGATCCGGTAAATTAGGGAAACTTTAATAATTAAAGAATTAGGGGCTTCAACTCTACTTAATAAAACATAACAACGTTCGTATCTCATTTTTTATTTTTAACCTTATAATTACATTAAAATCAATAGTTTTTCTCTTTTTTGCCAATTAAATAATATTATTTTATACATTTATTATTATATTTTCTCTATACTTTACTTATAACTGCTTTTAAAAATATTAAAAAAATTTATAGAATAGTAAATTCTTTACGGATTAAAGTAACATGTTATCCTTTATCTACTCGCAACCACTTAAATCTATTCGAATAATATAAGGATTTCACTCACAAGTTTTTAAAGAAGGAGATGTGAATGCTTTGAAGAATATAGAGATAAATGAGATAAACGAGACCTTGATTTGTGGCATCTAGGTTCTAGGATGAAGAAGATGAAAGATGAAATTATTCATCCGATGGTTACACTAAGTTCAAATCGGTTATATGATTTGAGAGAAGAGGGTTTTGAGGAAAAATGGAGTCTAAATTGCTAGTAGTTAAAGAATAGGATGACATTGGTGAATGGGCAAACTCCTAGAGCTTAGGCTCTTGACAAATGGGGCATCGAAGAGAGTTGGTGATGAAGAAGGTGATCTTGATGTGAATTAGGTCAAGTTCATAGGATTTGTACTCGTTTGGTTCAAAAGCTATCAAACTCGAACTTCTCGCAAATCTATTCGAATAACGCGAAACGAAATCAAACCAATTCCGTAACGAAATCAAACCAATTGCACTGGATTCATCTCAGCAACGTCCACCACCCCCAATGGGCAGGTGGTCAGAAAAATGTACTTGGTCGGAAAAATGTGATTCAACTGGATATTTAACCTGCAACATAGAAAACATATCTTCTAACACATGTCTACCTTCAAATATGATTTTTGAGTTGCATGATGAAAATTTAACTGAATTATGTTTTTAAGTCAATTACATTTTCAAACCACCAATGAAGGCATGAGCTACAGTGATGTTGCATGATGATAAGATGATTCTAATGCAATTTGTTCGAGTGTGTTTTTGGTTAGTTTCTAGTAGTTTCGAGCTACTTGAACAAATTAGTGAGAAAGTTCTAGTATGATAGATTTTAACTCACATCGATGCAAAACATGATGTAAAAATGCAATAGCAAGATCTAAGACCAAAAATTACTCGCAAGACAAAAACATGTAAAATTATGTATTTGGATTGCTTTGCATATGGGATTTGAAGTTTATCATACGAGAAGTTTAAAACGTTGGTATCGAAAAGTAAACAGATTAAAGAAACAAAATGAAGGTAAAAGAAACATCTAAACGTCACAAATTATTAAAACTAAGAGTTGGTAAAAAAAACATAATAATTTTTTTAGTTATAATAAAAATAAAATGAAAATAATTGTGTAAGTTATTTCTAATAAAATAATTGAAGTGTAAATATGTAATATTTATATTTAAAGAATGGGATATATGTAAATAAAATCATATACGTAGTTGAGTGTTTAGACGGGAGATGTACCTAATTAAAATTTTAAAATTCTAGGTTGGCTATATATAATCTAATAGTTATATATAAAGGGTAATATGTATAATAAAAAATAAATTCAGTGGTTGAGGTTTATGTTTAAGGGAATACACGAAAGCATACCTAATCAAATATGCTAATGTATAAGTCAAGAAAGATGTGTAAGCTTGAGTAATTTTCGGGATTTCATTTAACCCGTTTTAATTTGCTTAAAAGCGAAAGAAAAATAATCACACAAGATTTAGGCTTAAAAGTTTTACCAACACCAAATACGATCTTCCCCATCTTTGAGGATGTTAGGATATTGAATCGAAAATTACGCATAATGTCCTTATGTCACATGATTATTTTCTATCATGTCCATATCATCTCACCCAGACATAAAAATATCCACATGTACTCACCATAATAAATTTTCAAATTTATATAAAATTTTAATTTTAAATAAGTTTTCTTAGCAGATACTCACTTAATACTATATTAATTAAATTAATTTCTTTCTAAAATAAATAGGCTTTTTATAATAAAAATTTAATGAGCCTTGATTTTATTAAAATAAATTTGTTAAAACAAAATACCATATATAAAAAGGTTTGATATTTATGAATAATAAAAAAAAAATTCTGTGTTACCATCTATAGTTTGAATATGTTTGTTATATATAATAATTTCATTATATTCGATTATACATATATATAATTATTATATAATTTTTTATATAATAATTTCATTATATTCGATTATACATATACATAATTATTATATAATTTTTCTAACTCATTAACACAAGGGTATCTAACCTAGTAAGCTTTAATATAACCGAATACAATGTCAATGCTGTAAGAACATTCTTAAAACAATGTTAACAAATCGTTTAAAATTAATAAAATCCATGTAGCCCTCTGATAGAAAAGTCTGCTTTATTCAACCTAACCTTTTATATGATTGTAAATATGGTTTTATAAAACCCATCATATATACATAATCTGTGCACCCTATAAACCATGTCCAAAAGAATTAGAGAGATTAGACTCAAAAACCAGTGCTCAAATAATACTTAGCTACTCTTACTCAAGAAGACCGTTTAGTAGTGGTGAGTCAATGTCGGTATTCCTTCTTGTCAATCGACTACCTGTTCGTGGTTCACCCCTGCAAAATAATAAACTTAAAATTCAAGAAATGATAATTTTTTATGTTTAGATAAACACATTTTCCTTGTAATTACTTAAAAAAAACGGAATATAATTACCTAACCCACCCCCATATGAACCTGTTTAGATACATTTTCTTAAAAAGATGTCCCTTTTTAGTCATTTTATGTATTATTTCCTTAAATAATTAGAATTATCAAACATACAAATGGGAGTTATTTCACCACTACTTTTAGCAACTTGAGATTATATTAGTTGATGAAGTAGTTCCTATATGCAATAATAATCATAGAGACCTTACACTAGTTGACTGGAGCTCTACAGAACCAGACTCCTCATTATCCTGCATGTACAAGTTTGTAAATTTGTTAAAAACTCAATGGCATGAATTCCAAATAAACAAAAGTTACAAGTTTAGGAACCTCAAACAATAAGTCCTTTCTTGTGATCATCCCAATCACACGGGAAGCACGTGGAACTACAAATATATGCCTCAAACCTAGCTGACGGAATAGATTGTAAACCTGGACAATAGTATGTGAATTGGTATAAGATAAATTTAAAAAAATTTCAGCAAATAGTTTATAATATTATGTCAATAAAAATAAATGTCACGTTTCAAATTGAATACTTTGACAGTATATAGATGTGTCTCATTTGGTCATTACATCTATTACCTCATGAGTCATGAGTACTGAACAAATGCTTATCTAATTATTACATCTCCAGACAATACAAGCGTATCCAACAGTATTTTCTATGGTTATATGATGTTGATTATTCAATATTACATCATTAGTTTTCAAGCACCCCCGCAATAATCCATAATAAAGAATTGGATAATCACCTTTGTTAATGACATATCTTCAGGGACAACATATGGTGATGGATTCACAAACGGGGCAAGATCTATGTACATTTCCAAATCATCCGGACTTAAATGAATATCATTTATTGATAATCCTTTACTTGTAACAGGTTTCACAAAGTCACTAAGATTGTGTCTGCAATTACAATATTTGTGATATTATTAACCATAAAAGCATGGTTGCAAAATTCGCTAGGCGCTCCCTTGTCGGTCAAGCGAGGAGTTGAGAGTACTCGATCTAGGAGAGTACTCGGGGAGTACTCGCACATGTTAAATTATAAAGAATTTAGTTTTGGCAAATTAAATATATGTCAAATAACGTAAATTTACTAATATTTATAACAAAATATGTGAAAATGATATTCATTCTTTGATATAATAGGCATATAAATTATGTTTTACTTTTGTTAAAGTTCAAATCAGCCCGAGTTGACCTACTATATCTGATTCTAGTCAAGGTTGACCACGTTTGATCGATCTGAGTAATTATGCCGAGTTGAAGAAAGTCGTCTCGGCAATCCACCTTGGAACGATTACTCGGAGAGTACTCGGCCTTGTATACCTTGTTTTACAACCATGCATAAAAGTAAAATAAAAATATCTAATGCATTTTATTATACCTGATTGGTATAGATTGGCTTCTCATATCAACAGCAAGAGGGCTATGCTGGAAATCCGCTTTGGACTGCAGAAGTACCAATAAGTGACTGCATCAAAAACAAAAAAGATATTAAGAAATTACTTGAGCTAACCCAGTTACTGCAGGTTGATTTCGTATTTGTTTGTATTGCTTTATAGAAATTACAGAACACATGATCGAGGATAGGAGTGCGTGGAGACGTAGAATTAAAATTAAAGACTTTTAGTGGGATCTGTCGGTAGGAAGGGTAAACGAAGACTTGATGCGGAACCCTCACGTGAGGTGTAGGTATTCCACATGCTGCCCTATATACGTGATTCATGCCGCTTATTTGTTGTACGTACTTTCTAAATCCTTATGTGTTATTTACTTATGTGTTGTATGTGTTGTATGCCATATATTATGATTGCTATTGTTATTGCTTTTGTTAGCGAGTCGGGGGTCTCTTCGGAAGCGGTCTCTCTATCTCCCAAGATAGAGGAAAGACTCGCTACCACCTACCCCTCCCAGACCCTGCTCTTGAGTGGGATATACTGGGTATGTTTGTTTGTTTGTTTGTTTGCTTTATAAAAAAAGTTATCAATCAGGGTCTAGTCACATATAGTTGTAACCCTTATTATTTTATACCTGCGCAAGATAAGACCAATGACCATTGTTTCTCCACTTCGTGAGTGATCCACAACCTAAATGTCATGTAAAATAAAGATTTTGTAAAAACATTAACTGACTTGGAATTAATTCAACAAAAGTACAGGATTGACATACAGGGAAGCCATTGTGATTATTAGTCCTCAGAGCAGCCACCACATCAGCAACTTTAACCACGCGAGTAAAGTAACAAACCTATCAAGTGCACAAAAAAAAAAAAGAAAAGAAAGATTACATGCATATGACAGGAAGCTGTGTATTTCAGAAAATTAGCAGCCATATGGCCCATATGAGTGAGCTGGGTAATGAATCAAACTAGATTCAGGATAAAACAAGCAAATTCTGCGCAGATCAAACAGGTCAGGTTGGGTCAGGTCGGCAAACCCATCAGCACTTATATGTCCATTTTTGTATTTTATTAATAATAAATGTATAATATAAGATTGCAAAAACTATACTTTATTAACAATAGGATGATAAACATCTAAATACAAGTTTATGGACTAAAATTCTGGGATTGAACCATTACCAATAAAATTCCAACCCAAATTGTGCCGTTTCCATATAAATGGGGTATAATTGTCACCTGTAGTTTCCCTTGTTTCTTAACATGAGATGAAATGATGGAGAAAGTAAACCTTAAAAAACTAACAATCAAATCTAAGTTTCTAACCTTTTGGTTCCCACAAGCTTCTTTTGCTGTCATTTTTCTCATCAAATTTTTGGGTCGGGATTCAAGCAAAGGAATACCCCTCAATCTAGCCTGTTCTTCATATAAACCTTCATTGAAAGCATCACCAACAGCCTGAAAAGGTAAATGCTCAAAAAATATATTTCCTATTTTGCCACATGGTCCATGTAAGAAACAAGTTTTACCTTTGATATGAGAAGAACAAGCATGATAAGAGGTAAAAGCTTCAAATTGTTAGTAATTTCAACCATAATAACGCATAGGGAAACTGTCATTCGCATTGAACCCCCAAGAAATGAAGCAGCTCCAAGTAAAGCATACCTGAAAATATGTTATCACAATATATTTTTTTTACAAGAGCGATGTTGTATCCTCCTAAAATCATAATTATGGACACTGGAAATAATCAATGACATGTTGACTTCTCTAGGTGGGTGGATTTTTGCCAAGTGTCCATTAGAAACATTTTTAGCAGGTAAATATAGTGAAATATAACAATATATACCCCCCACGTAATTACCAAGTAGCAGCAAGTGGAAATGTAATTTGAATACATAGAAGAAGGTAAAATATATAAAACTCACGTTCCTTCTTCAATGTTTGTCTTTTTGTAGAGTCTAACAACAAACATGCCAACAAGGCGTCCATATGTAGATCCAATCATTATACCAGGAACAAACTGGCCAGCCGGAACAGCAGTACCAAATGTCACCACAGCTAAGCTATAGAACATAACCTGAAGGAAAACACACATGTATAACATAATTAACTTTCAGAAGATTAGAGCAAAACAAAGAACTAAAGATGCAAAAAAGTTGTTGATTCTACATTACACCTTTTGTAATCAGTTATATTTCTTGTATGATATCGCCCACCATACCCAATAGGCCAATTTCACAAAATGACAAGAAGTGTTTGCAATTTGGGGCCAATGAAGGATGATTCGTGCAAAATAGAAAACAACCCACATCTACTAAGCTTTCAAAAAATAATTCCATCCATTTCTAGTGGATTTGAAAAGGATTTCATTCTAATATTTAGATTTAGTTAATTAGTATAGTACTAACTTTAAATTTTGTTTGTTTAGTTTACCAAAAAATTCTTTATGTCTATCAAGAATTCAAATTGTTTGATCTTAATTCAAACGTCAATCATATAAATAGATGGGAAAAAAAAATTTTAAACGACTACAATCTATCCTTAAATTTTTCGCCTATAGCAGCACCATCCGCGGGGTTTTAACCTTACCCACCTCTGTGGGAAGGTGATCACCATACCATCAAGACAAGTATAGCAATTTAAAGTAGCCTTTCATGATACTGCAACTGTATATTAGCCTAAAATAACCTAAAATAACCTAAGCATCAAGTGTTAATTAAGAAGGGTTATCTCATCAATTTATATTGGGGCGCTAAACATGCCAAGTCGAGCCGAGCCAGGGAGGGCTTGGCTCGGCTTGTTTAAAAATCGAGCCAGTCGATCCGGCTCGTTAATCTTAACAAGCCCAAGAAGTGAGCTCGGGCTCAACTCGTTTATATACGAGCCAGCTTGTTTATTTGTAAAAAAGATAATTCTGTTATTTTTACAAATGTTCATATATATAAAAACAAGATATACTATTTTTAATATTATTTTATCTTAACTCATTGAAACAATGATACGAGATTGGTATTTCAGGAACTATGATCACCTCTATATTTGTATACTTAAGATTTTTTATTTGAAAATATCTACTTGACCATATGTTTATGATCTATTTTAATAATATGACATATGTTTAGTTTATTATTTTTAAAAACTATAACTTATTCTTTAATTTAAACTAGCCAACAAGCGAGCTCACGAGCGAGCACGAGCCGAGCTTACCTTAGGCTTGACTCGTTTACAATTCGAGCCAAGCCGGCTCGGCTTCTTAACAAACCGAGCCGATTTCGAGCAAGCTACGAGCCATAACTTTTTGAACACTCTTAATTTATATCTCATTTTCAATTGTTATTTTTTACACAGAACATTACTCTGTTATCACAAATAAATGGCAAGTGGTATGTATAGTTGAGCTAGTACCAGAAAGGTCAGCAGGCTCTGGGCACTGTACTCATGAATGGTCTTTGCACTGAACAGATTTCTGATGGCATCATCCTGCATCCAGTAAAATATGTCAAGTGATGAATATGTCTCTACATGGGTAACATACAAACTGAAAAAGAAAGAGAAAACTTATTTTATCCCAAGAATCTGCTGACCTGAGTATTAAAGAAGATGGTTGCAAGGTCATTGTATTCATTGTTTTTTGTACAAAAAAACTGCACATATGAAGGTTAAAGCCATCAGGGAATAACACCATATAACCAAATCGTTGCAGCAACATTGTTAGGTTCATGCATTTGCAGGATGGCATGTAAGGTTATTATTAAATTGGATCCATATCGTGTTTGTGTACTGAAGTAACTCTACAGATTGGGATTAGGATTAGTAGATGAAGATGCTTATTATCATTAATAAGGGGAGCTGAATAAGTGCGTCAATAAGAGAGTTGGCCTATCCATCGCTATAATGCTTGTTATCTTTGTTTATTGTTATTTTCTTTAATTGTCTTTGCAATCTAAGCATATTTTCTAGCTGAGTCCTACCGAATACTGAGAAAGTAAAAAATTGGCAATTGAACTTACATTAACATAATTTCCATAAGTCCCAGGTCGACGAGGACATTCAATAGTGCTATCTGAGTCGGGACATGCACTACATTTTCTAAAAAGAGGCAATCCAAATGATATTATTGAAGTTATCACAGAGATTAGACATGCTTCAATAATCTGTAATAACAAGTCAAAAACTTAAATCATATATTCCAAACACAGGACATTACTCAAAAGAACCATAGGGATAAGAGTAACTTTTGATGGAAAAGAAACTTACTTTGACTCGGTTTCCTTTCTTGTGTAAATGATTTCGACGCCAATATGTTATATAAAGTGTCAGCTGGTTAAATAATGCTCCTGAAATCATGATTACTAAATTAAATTAGACACATCCATTTTTGCTAGCGGAAAAACAGTAATTGCCAGTATTACATACCAAGAAGACCGCCTATAACACCAATAATAGCCATCGGTAACAGCTCTGCAAATGAGTAGTCCTCTTGACCACTAAATTGGATTTTATGAGAAACCAATACGAAGAACAATAAATGAATTTTAAAAGAGAGAAATAGGAGATACTCTGAAATATCCCATATTATGAAACCTCCAGAACCGAAATGCCCACACTTGCCACTCTTACACCATCCCATAGCAGTACGCACTACTACTGCCACAACTGCAGATGTGAAGAAAACACGCCACATCAGCTGACTCCTCCACCTTCAATTTAGAAAACAGTTATTACCAAGTAAACTGCTGCACTAACTTCCTCATATTTACAAGCCATTTCTTCCTAATTATGTCGCCAGCTTATGTTGTTACTAGTTCTAGAGTTGTACCATTTGATGAGTTGATTCCGGTTACGTTTCAACTCTAGCATGTCATACATGTAAAAATAGTAGATTAAAAAGAAACTAATCAAAAGGGTCAAATGGAAAAGCTGCCCAAAGTGCACTTCTAATGCAGAAAAGTTCCTAAATCCTTGGAAACAAAACATTTTAATATCAAAAATATAGTAAGACTTTGTAATCAAATTTGACAATGCTACTTGTTTACAATAAATATTTAACGGTTTTGCACAAAATGTCTCTCAAGACTCAACCAACCTGATGCCGACAAATGTGTTTCAGGTCAAATGGGCCAAAAATTTAAAGCAATCACATATACAAGGTAGAAGCAATAACATTTATTCCAGGACACATGCGCTTGCTCAAGAGGTAGAACTATCATTGTCCAATAAATGCTTTAAGGGGGTCCCCGCATATATATTTGATATCATGCCTATAGCTATATGTATAACAAAAAGAAATAAAAAAGAGCAAAATTTACCAGGATGTGACTTCCTCTAGAGCAAATAATACACCGCCAACAGGAGCTCTAAAAGCAGCAGCCACACCAGCTGCACATCCACATGTTACCTTTCAAAAACATTTAAACTCATAAACATCACAAACATGTATTATATACTCATCTCAGAGTTGCAAATAAAACTTTTAAAGCTAATATCTTCAACTAAAAATGATTGATGTTTAAACATGTATATATAGAAAAATAAATAAACATCAATATCACTCACAAGATCACGGCGATCGCGATCGCTCTTAAAGATCTGCAGCCACCTAGAACTCAAATGGTATTTAGTGGATCCACCCTAAATATCACATTAACAAAGAAAAAGATGTTAGTCAGGTAAGAGGAGAAGAATGACAACAATCAGAATTATAAAAATAGTGGCACGGGAACAATAACCTGGTTTAGCTTTCCATGGTGAAAGATGCAGAGATATTTAGTATTCAAAATCAGCTAGAGAAAATATGTAAACCTAGTTGGGTGTTTCGACCACATGAAATTCTTCGAACACATGTAATTCACAAACAGGGTTTACTTTTTCAAATTTATTTGACTCCTCTTTGTAATGTATTATGATAAATTAAGCAATTGCGATACATTAAAACTTAGGGACTAATAAACAAACACAACAGATGAATAGAATGCTTAAAAATGGATATACAAGTACAGGAAATTTAACCAAATAGGATTACATGAAAACATAAGAAGAAATGAAGCTTTCAATCACAAAATCTAGCTGATCAAACGTACCAAAAAACCCACAATAAATGAATATAATGCTTAAATGAACTAAGACTTAAATTCAATATAACAAAACATAATTACAGGACTCAAACCTAAGAGTGATGATGAATATGTGCTTACAATGATCATAAGAAGAAATGAAGGTTTCAAGCAAAGACAAGAAAAGCGCAAATAATTAGCATTTTCAACAAAGATTACAAAATCAAGGTTTCAATCAAAGAACATGATAGCTTATTTGTTTAACAAAAATCTAGGTGGATAAAGGCACCGAAAAACCCACAAGTCCAAGACAAGAAAAGTGCAATAACCGGTGTTATAAAAATCGCTAGGTGCTAGTCGGCGATGGGGTACTGACTAGCGATTAATCGGTATAATTTTCAGTTTTATATACACACATTTTTATACGTAATTTTTATAAATATGTTTAGTTTAATATATATATATATATATAAACAAATCTAGCCGGAATTTTCAACTTTTCGTTGTAATTTTTAAAGTTTGCCGGATTCTGGAAAAATGCTGATTAGGGGCCGATTTACAGCAGACTAGGGCCGATTCTTACCCGATTTTGACATGTTTGACCGACTAGCGATTTTTAGCTCCAATTAGAGAAAATCCAAGTGGTGATCTTCAGATCACTGACTAGTCACCGATTAATCGGCCGATTAGTCCATTTTTACAACATTGGCAATAACACAAAAAAATATATATATATTAATTGAATAATGTAATATAATTCTACAGATATAATAGATAACCTAATCTAATTCTGTTTGAATAGAAGTCCAAAAACGGCTCATTATGTGATTTTCATCCCATAAGGCTTCATGTAAAAAGTTGGACAATCCAGATGGCTATGAAGGAGAGGCATGGGAAAAAAATGAACCATAAGAGTGGTTCAGGCCCTTTTTGATAATGTTTACGCCATTTTTGCTTAGTTCTGGTGGGGTTCAGGCCTGTACTTGGCTGGTCCAGGTTTATTTTGGCACCTGCCTGGAACCTATGACTGGACCAAGGCACTAGCCTCACATGCGCCTGATGAAGAACATTGCCTTGCTTGTGCTCGAGGAGCCTAAGCTTGGCGCCAGATTGGATAAATGCGCTTGCCTTTGACTACATTGACTAAAATAAGCAGAAAAAATATAGAAGGTTGTGCTTACTTGTCCAAGTAATGAAGCAATACAAGCACCAGTATGAACTAGAGGTCCTTCTTTACCAAGTGCCAGCCCACCACCCACAGATCCAATGCTTCCAGATATCTATACAGATTGCATTCAAATTTTCCTTCTAAGAACATAAAAAATGAATAAACTTCAAAAAGAAAAACAAAAGTCACCTTTCCTATTAGGGTTCTGAAAAGAAGGATGCCACGAGTGTCGATCCCTGCACGTTTTTAAACAAATCAGCGTATAAGATATGAGAATCAAGAACATTTATAATATGTACATAATTAATTACAAAGATTTACCATTCAAATAACCCTTGATTTCAGGTATTCCAGATCCTGCTGCTGCTGGGGCAAATTGAGTAATGATATAAACAGATGAAAAGACTAAAGCCAAATTGATCATGGTATACACTATGAAACCAGCCACATATGATGTCTGTATTATTGTAAAAGTCCATGAGTACTTCCATCCAGCAAAATTCTCAACAGATATATTGATGAGAACTGCAGCTAATCCAGTGCCTAAATTTGACCAAAAACAAGAACAAATCACTTTATTTTAATAACTGAAGTACAACAAACCATAAGAGTTTAAGGGCATTTGAATGTGCATGTCGGAAGTGACTATGTAATACACAATAATCGAAATCATATCATAAGTCATAATAAAAATGGGGTTGCAGATGCTGTTTGAGTCCCAAGGGGACATCCTGGTGGTAAAATGGTGTACTCCCCAACCAAATGGTCACTGGTTCAAATCCCGCAAAGTGCAGGTGTGGTGAATTTAGGAGTAGAGTAGGTGTAGAGTAGAGAAAAGCGTGTACACTGGTATAAAAATGAGTGTTTTAACTTGCTTATAATGTATAAAGTTGTCTGAAAACAATTACGAGGATGAGTATTTAGTGAACTTTGATTATTAAAGACACTAAAAGGTAAGAATGACCAAGATGCAATTTTTGTGGAAAAGGAAGAGAGCTTAATGAAAGATAACGAACGGGTAAGTAGGTATTTTTACTCCTTTAAATAATGACTTTTGTTACGGCTCTATGAATTGACAATCCAAACTTAATTTTTAGACCACAAAACTAATCAGAAGCATAATCTACGTGCCAAAATCAGAAACTGATTGCATTTTTGTGGGAAAGGAAGAGAGCTTCATAAAGAAGAGTAATGAATGGATTAGAAGATATTTTTACTGCTTTAGATAATGACTTTTGTTGCGGCTCTATAAATAGACGATCCAAACTTGATTTTTAGACTACAAAATTTAATCAGAAGCATAACTTACGCGAAAAAATTAGAAACTGATTGCATTTTGTGGAAAAGGAAGAGAGCTTCATGAAAGAAGAGTAATACACGGATTGGAAGGTATTTTACTGCTTTAGATAATGACTTTTGTTGCGGCTCTATGAATAGACAATCCAAGGACTAGAAGTGAGATTTGGTGGTGGTAAATGGCGGGTGATCAATGGTAATCTGGTTATTGCTCGTGATATGAAGCGTGGATCCTTATATATGGTTGAGGTACCCGCTGAGGGATGTATGACCGTCCCGGTTAAGCACGATAAAATCCGGTTCGCTAAATCTGGTGCTAAGAGAGTTCATTTTGCAAACGTGAAGTCTGGAGCAGGGATGTTAGGTGAACGAGTTTGGAAGTCTAAACCATTCAGGGGATTTGATGACAGTGGGAGCACGAGCACGAAACGTGTTCCGGGTACAGTTACAAAGAACCGTTGGGTTTTAAAGACTACGACTGAAAAATTCTCTTCAGGTGATTGTTTGCTAAATTTGGATAGTGATGGTGATACTCGATGTGTCTTTGAATCCGATGGAATGTCCAAACCGGTTAAGATGGAGGATGAGTTGTTGGAGGGACTAGCCACGACTGAGTTGGAGCTCGGGGGAGCTTCAACTGGTCCTTCTGGTACTTAATGATGAGGGGTCACTGCAACTAGGAGATGTGATGACGTCTTAGCTTGTTCTTTAGGAACTGGAGGCTTGGAAGACTTGTTTAAAGATTATTGAAGTTACTGGATGACTTGGTTGCTTTGTACTTGAATGGTGGGCTAGAATTTATCGTAGAGCCTTCAAGTGGGAGATTGTTGGGTTTGTGAAGGCTTTGGGCTTGGGCCCATGTTTAGTTTTCTTGTTCATTAAGTTGTTAACGAGTCGGGGGTCTCTTCGGAAGCGGTCTCTCTATCTTTCTAGATAGAGGAAAGACTTGCCACCATATACCCCTCCCAGACCCTGCTCTCAGCGGGAGACACTAGGTATGTTTGTTTGTTTGTTTGTTT
The DNA here is from genome assembly GCA_024085815.1 of Flaveria linearis. Classification (NCBI taxonomy): domain Eukaryota; kingdom Viridiplantae; phylum Streptophyta; class Magnoliopsida; order Asterales; family Asteraceae; genus Flaveria; species Flaveria linearis. The sequence goes on along the minus strand of CM044004.1, from coordinate 50,107,729 downwards.
GTTCATTAAGTTGTTAACCCTAAGTAGTCTCTATATATATCCATATCATGTATTGTAATCTTTGTACTGAGCAAATAATTAAAACCTTAGTTGCAACACGTGGACATAGGTCACAACGACCTAACCACGTTAAATCCTTGTGTCGTTTATTTTCTATTTTATGCGTGATAATCGTTTGTGCGTGTTTCGTGTGTTGGTTTCGCTGCGCCGCTTGAGTCCTAACATTAACCACATGCCAAATTTTCCTAAGGCCCCACACAATACTACAAGGCCCATTTGAAATTGTTTATGAGTTAATCTTGCAACCCCACACAACTGATGGTCGTGGATACTATTAATAATTCAACAAGGAAGCCAATGAACCAATAGTTGATATCAAGGCCTTGCATGATGCCAAGATAATAAAGATGAATGACCAAGTGAAACAACAAGCGGACAATCGATGCGTGGATGCTCAATTCCAACCTGGCGATTGGTCCAGATTCACCTTTACAAGAAGCAACTCTTTCAACATTGTGAACTAAACTTAGTCCTTGTTTAGATGACCCTTTTAAAATCCTTGAAAAAGCAAAAAACAACGCGTATAAGATCGATCTCCGGACACTTGTAGGTTTAACAACTTTTAATGTCACTGATCTTCAACCTTATTGCGATTCAACCAACGTAATTCCAAGTTTGAGGCCAAACTTTTTGAAAAGGGGACGACCCAATGTGTCAAGATAAAGAACCTCACTTCAACCGCTACCATGATGGTATCTTCGGTAACTATTAGGAGTACTTTTAGTATTACTTAAAGTATAAGTGCGCAATTGTAATTTCTCTATGAAAAGAACCGCAATGAACATGAAATAGGTTCACTGTTTACTTTACAAGTCTGTAAGTGATTGTTTTCATTGCTAACTTGATTGTGGCAAGATTGAGAAGTAAACTTTGGATATAAAATTGAACCCAAGTGATGAATTTATAAGCCGTTATACAACACTCAATCACGCCTTATAGCACCAATGTTATAAAGCAAGTGTAAACAAGGTCGTAAACAATTTGGAGAGTTGTAAGCAGTTGTGGTGTTAAGTTGATTGGGGTTGACCTGTTAAATTTTAATACAACCCAAACACAAAATGTTGTTTAAACACGTGAGACGGGTAAACCCAAAACATGACTTGTTTATTAAAGGGGTTACATCCGTGAACTCAAAATTCGACTATTCATCATTTCCAAAATTGCAATCCATAACATACACAATGTATACATAAAACAAATACATATCTTGTCAAAGTACTAATAGATCATTAAACCAAAACGTGATTTATAAAAGTAATTTTTAGCATACACTTAATCTAGTTTGTGAAGATTTGTCTTGTATGCTACTCATAATTTTTCACATATATAATTTTGCACATGTACCTGTTAGTTAATTCTTTACTTACTTGTATTGTATGTTTAGTAGTTTGATGTTGTTTGTACTTTTATGCTTAAAAGTGTTTAGTGCAAAGTGTAGGGACTAAAGTGTAAATGCAATAGTTAGTTAGTTAGTTCTAACTGCTATATATAGTGATAGGTTGTAATCTTTGGATTTAACACCCTTCAATAATAAAAATACCGGAATTTCAAGTTGTAACATTTGGTATCAGAGCCACAAAGGCTCTTGATTCAGCATCTTTCCCTCCGACGACTGCAATAGCACCATCGGTGCGATTAACGGCCACCACCACCACCTCTCTACTTCAATTGAGTTCCACCACCTTCGATTCCCATCGCGACGTGCGTAGGAAGTTCCAATTATCCCAATCCACACCCAATTAGATCTTAATTCGACTCTTGCTTCGATCGATGGCCGAATCCAATCGACAATTGGCTGTTAAAGAATCGGCCAATGATCCGATCTCTTTCAAGATCCCAATTCTCACTCCCACTACCTACACCTCTTGGGCAATTAAGATGGAAGCCTTCATGGATGCGCAGGGCTTATGGGATGCCATCCAACCTGAGAAAGATGCCACAGTCGATGTGCGACTTGGCAAGAAGGCTCGAGCATTCATCTTTCAAGCACTGCCCCGAAGATGTACTGCTGCAGGTTGCTGCACACAAAGAGGCCAAGGATGTATGGGGGCTTTGAAAGAAAGATTTATTGGTGAGGATCGGGTCAAGCAGGCCAGAATTCAAACTCTTGATCGCGAGTTTGAAATGCTAACAATGAGTGATCAAGACTCAATTGATGAATTTGCTGGGAAGGTAGGTGAATTGGTGTCAAGATACAGGGCTTTGGGAACCACAATCGAGCCATCAAAACAAGTTATGAAAGTCTTGAAGGCGGCTCCTAAGAGGCTTCTCCCGATTGTGGCTGCAATTGAACAGTTCTCGAAGCTTGACACCATGTCTTTCGAAGAACTAATTGGCAGGCTAAAAGCCTATGAGGAGAGAGTCAAGCCAGTGTCTCATGGCAAGAACTCCTCAGGTCAGCTTCTTTTGACAAAAGCTGAGTAGCAAGAACGAACCAAGAGTGAGTCAAAGGGCTCAAGACCTTCTAAAGGTGATGGCAAGATGAGCAGCAGAGGGAGGGGGAGAACTGGGAAGAATTCAAGCAACAGACCACCATCAAGTGGCAGTGAGAAGGGTGTGGGTGGCAAGAAAGATAAAATAAGCATGAGGTGCTTCAATTGTGATAAGCTTGGGCACTTCTCAAATGAGTGCAGGGCACCCAGGAGAGAGAGTCATGAAGCCCACTTATCACAATCTCAAGAAGATCATGAATCAACTCTCCTGATGGTTAAGGAGGATCTAGGCCTCCTTGAAGAGAATGGTGTATTCCCAAAAGAATTGTCAAATGGAACTGAGACTGATTCTAGCTCCTGGTATCTGGACAATGGGGCTAGTAATCACATGACAGGGGTAAAGTCTCATTTTTGTGAGCTCAATGAAGCAATAAGTGGGAGAGTGAAGTTTGGTGATGGATCAGTGGTGACCATCAAGGGCAGGGGGTCAATATGCCTCCAATGCAAGAATGGAGAACACAGGGTAGTTACTCATGTGTACTACATACCTGCCCTTAAGAGTAACATCTTGAGCTTAGGCCAATTGGATGAGGTTGGCTGCAGGATAGAAATGAGAGATGGCTTCCTTTGGGTCTTTGAGAAAAGTGGCAAGACCTTGTTGAAGGTCAAGAAAGGTGAAAACAGGCTGTACACAGTCACCCTGCATGTAGCACAACCTGAGAGTTTGTTGGCTGTTGTTGAAGATGAAGCATGGAGATGGCATGCTAGACTTGGCCATTTGGGTTTTGAGTCAATGAACAAAATGTCCAAACACAGCATGGCAAAGGGGTTGCCAAGAATTTCCCACAAAGCTCAAGTCTGTGAAAGTTGCTTAGTGGGAAAACAAAGAAGACACCCCTTTCCCAAAACCAATAGGGCACAACAACCCTTAGAACTGGTCTATGCAGATCTGTGTGGACCTTTTGATCCACCTACATCAACAGGGAACAAGTACTTTATGCTGCTGGTAGATGACTTCTCAAGATACATGTGGGTGCACATGCTAAAGACCAAAGATGAGGCATCAGCATTCTTTGACAAGTTTAAACAGCAAGCCCAATTGGAAACTGGTTTTACACTCAAGGCCCTTAGGACTGACAGGGGAGGGGAGTTCACCTCTAAAACATTTGAGCAACTATGAACAACTGATGGCATTAGGAGGTATCTCACAGCTCCTTATTCTCCACAACAGAATGGGGTAGTGGAGAGAAGGAACCAAACCATTATGGGAATGGTTAGATCAATCTTGAAGGCCATGAATATGCCCTTGTACATGTGGGGAGAAGCAGTAAGGCATGTTGTTTACTTGTTAAACAGAGTCCCCACTAAGGCATTGGAACTCCATATGAGTGTGTATTCACCAGAAAACCCAACCTAAAACACTTGAGAGTGTTTGGCTGTAAGGGGCATGTAAAGGTCCCTGGAAATTTGGTGAAGAAGCTGGATGACAGGAGTATTACAATGGTCCATCTTGGAGTAGAACCTGGTTCCAAAGCCTATCGGATGTTTGACCCTGCCAACAGAAGATTGTGGTAAGCAGGGATGTTCTATTTAAGGAGAACATGCCTTGGAATTAGGAATCCTACAGCAATGGAGACTCAAGAAGGGGGTATTCAAAATTTGGGTTAATAGAGTTGTCTACTTCAGGACAAAGAACTCTGAGTCCTGTTCAAGGAGTAGAAGACAACATTGAATCAGGATGGCCTGATGAACATGATGAGGGGCTGCACACAACACAAGATTCAGGGGGTGTTGATGTGAGTGTTGATGCTGAGGGGACTTCTGGAAGTGCATCAGAAGTTGAACAAGTTCCAAGATCAACTTATGATGACACACCTCCTAAAGGATTTACATCCTTAGAAGATGTGTTTGACAGAACAGAGGTACTAGAGAAGATTCCCTTTGAACCTCCTCTATTCAGTGAAGCAGAAATGTTATTACATGTGAATAAACCAGTGGGGTTCAAGCAAGCCAAAGGTAGTATAGAGTGGATGAATGCAATGAAAGATGAGCTCAATAGTATTGAAAAGAATGACACCTGGGAATTAGTGAAGTGTCCTAAAGGTGTAAAGCCTATTGGATTGAAGTGGCTTTTCAAACTAAAGAAGAATGCACAAGGTGATGTAATCAGACACAAAGCTAGGCTAGTAGTGAAGGGATATGTGCAGCAGTATGGTGTGGATTATGAAGAGGTTTTTGCACCAGTGGCTAGGCTTGAAACTGTAAGGGTCTTACTAGCATTTGCAGCTGTGCATAATTGGGTAGTTCATCACTTATATGTGAAAACAGCCTTCCTCAATGGAGATTTAAATGAGGAAGTGTATGCTGAACAGCCTGAAGGCTTTGTGAAGAAGGGACATGAGACTAAGGTGTATAGATTGATTAAAGCCTTGTATGGGCTCAAACAAGCTCCAAGAGCTTGGAATCAAAAGCTACATGATACCTTAGTAAAGTTTGGTTTTAGAAGATGTCCAAGGGAGCATGCAGTCTACAAGAGAAAAACTGACAAAGGGGTAGTCATTCTAGGGGTTTATGTGGATGATATCATAGTGACAGGTTCTTGTGTTGCTGTGATTAAGGATTTCAAAGACATGATGATGAGTTGCTTTGAAATGTCTGATTTGGGTCTTCTACATTACTATCTAGGGATTGAGGTTCATCAATGCAAGGATGGCATATTTGTTTCTCAATCTGGGTATGGTAGAAAAGTCCTAGAAGATCAAGGCCTGCTAGAATGCAATGCATCTAAGATTCCAATGGATCCAGGTGTGAAACTGGGTAAAGATGATGAAAGTGAGGCAGTTGATTCAACTAAGTACAGAAGAGCTATAGGTTGTTTAAGGTACCTGACACAGACTAGACCTGACATAAGCTATGCAGTTGGGATAGCTAGTAGGTTTATGGAGAAACCTAAGGTCACTCATTGGCAAGCTGTGAAAACTATTTTAAGATATGTGAAAGGCACCTTAGATCATGGCATCTGGTACAGGAGTGGAGCAATAGGGGAATTGATTGGATATAGTGATAGTTCTCATGCGCCTACTAAGGCAGATGGCAAGAGTACTACAGGCATGATATTCTACTTTGGTGGAGGACCTATCAGTTGGGTAAGCCAAAAACAAGAGACTGTGGCATTGTCTTCTTGTGAGGCAGAATTTATGGTTGCTACTGCCACTGCACAGCAGGCCATATGGCTTAAAGGTCTGATTGAGGAGTTAATGGATAAAGAAATGGGTCCTATTTTCATATATGTTGATAATAAGTCAGCTATACAATTGATGAAAAATCCTGTTTTCCATGGTAGGTCTAAACATATTGATGTAAGGTATCATTACATCAGATCTTGTGTGGAAAAGAAGTGTGTGATGGTGAGACACATTGAGGGAAATGAACAAAAAGCTGACATACTTACCAAGGCATTACCTCGGTTGAAGTTTGCTGAAATGAAGAGTAAACTAGGAGTTGGAGATATAAAAGAATTAAAGGGGGTGAATGTTAGTTAATTCTTTACTTACTTGTATTGTATGTTTAGTAGTTTGATGTTGTTTGTACTTTTATGCTTAAAAGTGTTTAGTGCAAAGTGTAGGGACTAAAGTGTAAATGCAATAGTTAGTTAGTTAGTTCTAACTGCTATATATAGTGATAGGTTGTAATCTTTGGGTTTAACACCCTTCAATAATAAAAATACTGGAATTCCAAGTTGTAACAGTAACTTCCATAGTTCCATGGATATTATTTTCAGCAGTGAACAGCAACACTTTAAAATTATAATTTATCCAAACATCATATAATACAACAATAAAAAGATAAGCATTTGACCTTACGTCTCGAGATTCCCTATTGAAACCCCAAGAAACCAATAACCATAAAGAAGGAAAAAAACTTATAAAAAGTGGATGGAAGAGGTGAACCTTCATGTGGCCGAGCTTAAAAAAATTCTTTAAATTGTCTTTGCATATTAGCATATATTCATTTTAGTGATATAAGTCAAAACACTACAATCAGGTACTCTATCACATAAAAGAAAGCAAGACATTTTAGCTTGGGTTATCCAAACAAAAATGCAAAAATTCCTCCTTTCATATGATTCCATTGCATATCAACCTTTTTGCATTGCTAAATCAAGGTATTTGATGTACAGTCAATAAGTATTATCAAAATATGTGCTAAATCAGCATTGCATATGGTTTTGAGAGATATGAGTACTTTATTTGACAATTGAGGATTATGGATAGTTTAATTCTATTATATCTCTTACTATAAAGCAAGCTTATAGGAGACAAAATTTTATGATCTCATTTATTCCTATTAACCTTTATTCCAAATTTGAGTAATAAATAAGACCAAGTTGAAAGCTCTACGTGATAATCACACAAAGGTTCTCTTTGTTTGAGTGATTCATTACGCCTTTAAAATAAGTAAATAACACCTCAAGACTATCTTATGTGCAATGCTAAGAGTTGATAGCTTTTCTTTTGAGTGGAATCTACAAAACCTACATATTGAGTGTTAATTGTTTGTTCTCACTTTCCAAGATAAAATGACCATCTCAAAAGTAGACATGTGAATGCAACAGCGAGAAGATGAAACAACCAGCAAGAACAAACATGGTGTATGAGTATTTAAGGAAGCAGTAGATAAAAAGAAGTAAAATAAAAATACATAAAGAGTTTTGATCTTCCATGACAGTAGAAAGAGATTATTGCTACTTGAAACTGAAACTAAAGTCAAATAATCAGATTAATCAATATTGGAAAAACACCCACTGAAAGAACAGATATATAATAGAAACAATTACTCTACCTATGCCAATCAGTAGAGCAAAGAACCATTTAACTCCGACGTAGTACCAAACATAGAGCTTTCCTCTTCGCGCCTGCAGCAAAAAAAAAAGCATGAGGTCACTGATTCAGAGATCAAAGTCGATAAGAAACACAACCCATCCTCCGAGGGAAGGGCACCTGCTCTTGTCGATATGCGTAGTTCTCAATGACTTCATAATCAAGGCTTTCAACGCCATCAAATCCAGCGCCTCTGAAACCCCCGCCCTCGTCGCCCTCGGCGTCACTGGCATCTTCCGCGCTGGGCAATCGAGACCAGATTAGCTTCGCCGTCTCCACACCGTTCTGAAGTTGGTTCGAAAGCATTATTCGATGATCTCCTGAGCCTTTTGGGGGATCAATAGTTGGTTTAAGCCAAGGAGTGAGATTTAGAAGCTTTGGGGGATTGGGGTGTTTGAAAAGATGGAGGAGTTTGAAGTCGATGCTATCTGTTCTTGATCTAGAATGGTGTCGATTGATTCATCGAGTTGTTTAGTCGTACAGTCGATGTTGATGGAACGTGGCTTTCAAGAGTAATGTGATTCCTTCCCACCCAAACCCAAACCCTTCTTACGGAGATTTATATGTATGTGTTTTATTTTACAACCGTCTAATACTAGTTATTAGTAAATTAGTAAATTAGTATTAGTAAATTAGTAAATTTAAATTTTTAACTACTCTTTGTTTGCTTAAATAAAATTAGATGTGTTTATACTATAGTTTTTAGCAGCATGCCACTATGCGTTATTTACATTATTATCATTAGTTATTTTCATGAGTAAATTTTGTTTATAGTTTATATTTGATTCTTTTAAGTCATCGTGTTTTTATTGTTATTTTAATTAAATCAAAGATTGCATTGCCATCTACGTATGTTGATAATATTTTTACAAAATGACAAAACAATCTTAATAATTAAATAAACGTATGCATTAATTAATTCAAAAAATTTAACTCAGTAACCCTCACCTCACTCACCTAAGGGTGTTTAAAAAAACCGATATCCTAAAATATCTGTATTTGAATCCAAATAAACCGATCCGAATCCTTATTCAAATATTCGGATTGGATCTTATCCAAATCCGAATAATAATTCAACTATGTTTCTAGCACAATACTCATTACTCAACTACCTATTATGTTTTTTATTCAAGTTATTCGGATATTTGATTGTTTTTAACATGAAGTTTAGGTAGTTCATCCTTTTTATATCTTAATAAAATCCCACTAGGTTTACTCTTCAAGCATTCTCATCGAAAGCAATTCATACATATAGCCCCTTATTTTATTGTAGGGTTATCAAGAGGACGTTCTACCAAGTCTTTCATATTGTTCTGGGACAATCTAAAAAGATCATATTCTGCCACTTCAATTTTACCCGCAACAGCAAATGTTAGATAGAACAAGTTGGTAGTGGACTTGTAACTCCAGTGAGTTATGGGATCAATTGAGTAATAAGTAGAACATCTTCACTATCTTTATTAGGTTTTGCATCAACATTGTTCCCAGCCTTGACCTTTAGAATAAATGCCATTGATTTGTACTTGTGCATATCATCATATTCTTTGATAAGGGAGAACATTCCCTTCAAATCTTATTAGTTGAGATTCAAAACGTTTAACTCATTCAAAAAAGGACTTTGATTCATTATTTCTCTTATATGAAGTATCTTTAAGATTTCAAGTTATATCCCTAATTAATGATGACTGAACCCTCTACGGTGAGTTGGTATTAGAAAGAACAATCATGTTTCCAGAATTTGATGTGGTTTTTATTCATTTAAATATGAGACCTATGTTCACCAGCTCGTATAGGGTTCATTGTTATCCAAATGTATTTTGATGTAAATGTTTACTGCCAATTTAACCATACTTCGAATTGAAAAACATTATGTTTTATGTTTTGAAGGGAACTCGGATGCCTCTTCAGTAAATGTTTTTCTGAATGTTGATTCTGGAGCTTCATTTCTCTTTGCATGAGATGATATTTTATGGATGTTATATAGATTTGGGGATCTGACCCTATGGTTTGGCTACACGACAAGTAAGCTCTATCTCTTTTCATCAATGATTTGGAGTTTTGAATTCATTGTGTTTTGAAGGTTGTAAACTTCTGATTTATCTAACTTTTAGTATGGAATGGATAAAAAGTATTGAAAATTTTTACTATTTTCCTGGATTATAATGTATGATGATGATGATATCAAGTTGTTATTTAATATCCACCATGTGCTTTTGCTCATTGATAAAGCTTGCTTGATAACAAACCTGTAACTGATCATTTGTTTATGGTCATACTAATTTTTGATTCGCATGATATTAACGATGTAAAATTAAGTTCCGGTTATAGAGTTCCAATTCCTAGCTTTTTTAAGCGAATTTTCGGTCTAAAGTTTAAAGCTATAATCTTTTTTGATATATGCTAATATTTTTAATGGTATTGTATGAGTTTCAATCTGAAGTTTTGTTGCTCCTGATGTACACATGTTTTGTATTCTAATGTGTAGGTGCTAGCTTTAGTTAATTAGATAAGGTGTAACTTTTATCTTTTTAGATTGGGTATTTATACATGATTTTTGCCAGTTTTTGACTTCTGCAATGAAACTATTGTCCAATTTATTTATGGTAACTATTGTTGGATGCATGTGTTTTGTTTACACTTTACATGCTCATTTTAAACCGGCAAGGTAGTTGCTGCTGCAATTTCCGGTAAATGTTTTGCTATCTACATTTGTTATTTTTGTTTATGACAACAAGTTGATTTGATTTTGTGGCGAAGGTGTTAACATATTCTTTTTTTTCCTTTTTTGCTTTGTAGGTGCAGCTGCTGCTTTTGTTTCATCAATTTAATTGGGTCACTTTCAGTCAAGAAAACGTAAGACAACTACATATTTGTTCCATGTTATTAACCTGTATAAATGTTAAAGCTATAAATGGAACTAGGTTTTCTATTATTAGGGATTTATACCTACTAATATCAGCTTCTATTATTAGGATAAACTGTAATGGGCAGGTTGTTAATAACAGCTTCAAGTCCAGATAGCCTGTGAAAATAGAGTGCATAATTAGGAAACAGTTAAGAAAAGATTAGAGAAAATTAACTAATATTGAAGGGGCAAGATGGGCATGTAGGGTAATGTGTTAAAAGGGGCATTTTTCTTACGGGTCAGGTTGGGTTGACATGAAAACATCTTTTTTCCCATTATTTGTATTTGGTTGTTTTGATGTTTCATATTCTATTATTGATGGTATTCTAATCGTTTTATTGTTTTTGGAACATGTCTGTAGGTGAAGGTGCTAGGTACACACGGTGAGCCTTTAGCTTAGGTGCAGAACGTTTGAAAGGTAAGAGGCCTGGGTCCTTGCGTACATGTTGTAGTCTGTTTTGGATCTTAAACAAATTGTAGACAATACTTCCATGCATATAACATTCTAACTCAAAAAAAACATAAAGTTATAGTGCATTATAGGTGATTGCTGCTGTTGTATCTGTATTCATTAACTATTTCTATCATGCAAGATGATAAGGTTGGTAGAAATAAAGGTGACATGTAGAAGAGCATGATCATGTAAGAGAAACTAATTCATTATACACTACTAAAAAATTGTGTTTGCCATGTCTTTTAAAGCTAAAAATCACTTAGGTTGTGTCATGGAACATATAGTCCTAAATTATGATCTTTTACATGACTGTTGTTCAAAAAATTGAGATAATAGTTGAGAATCATGAGATGTCTTCTCCAAAGGCTGTAGTAGTGGGGGGTTGAGATGGCTTCCTTTAATTTAAACATTATGCATCTAAGGGTAAATTAGTTTATATATCCTTTTAAATATCTCAGATTGGATCCTTTTACGCTACATTAAAGGCACTATCATGAAAAAAGGTCAATTATGGTGGCTTCGTTTCGCATCTCCAGTTCCAAACTTGCATAGGTAATAACTTTATTTTAATAATGTAAGTCGCTTTTTTCTTTCAATCCAATCTTGGGTTTCTTTTAAGCTTTTATGATTTCACATTCGAGCTCAATTGCATTCTCGAAATGAGGCCTAATGACAATCATTTTAATCTCCCCGCGGCAACGCGCGGTGAAAATAACTAGTTTTAGTTAAATCAAAGATTGCATTGCCATCTACATATGTTGATAATATTTTTACAAAATGACAAAACAATCTTAATAATTAAATAAACGTATGCATTAATTAATTAAAAAAAATTTAACTCAGTAACCCTCACCTCACTCACCTAAGGGTGTTCAAAAAAACCGATATCCTAAAATATTTGTATTTGAATCCAAATAAACTGATCCGGATCCTTATTCAAATATTCGGATTGGATCTCATCCAAATCCGAATAATAATTCAACTATGTTTCTAGCACAATACTCATTACTCAACTACCTATTATGTTTTTTATTCAAGTTATTCGGATATTTGATTGTTTTTAACATGAAGTTTAGGTAGTTCATCCTTTTTATATCTTAATAAAATCCCACTAGGTTTACTCTTCAAGCATTGTTATCGAAAGCAATTCATACATATAGCCCCTTATTTTATTGTAGGGTTATCAAGAGGACGTTCTACCAAATCTTTCATATTGTTCTGGGACAATCTAAAAAGATCATATTCTGCCACTTCAATTTTACCCGCAACAGCAAATGTTAGATAGAAAAAGTTGGTAGTGGACTTGTAACTCCAGTGAGTTATGGGATCAATTGAGTAATAAGTAGAACATCTTCACTATCTTTATTAGGTTTTGCATGAACATTGTTCCCAGCCTTGACCTTTAGGATAAATGCCATTGATTTGTACTTGTGCATATCATCATATTCTTTGATAAGGGAGAACATTACCTTCAAATCTTATTAGTTGAGATTCAAAACGTTTAACTCATTCAAAAAAAGGACTTTGATTCATTATTTCTCTTATATGAAGTATCTTTAAGATTTCAAGTTATATCCCTAATTAATGATGTGTATTCCATCATTTTCTGAGGATTCTTTATTTTTAGATTCTAAGAGATCATCTTCAGGAGCTTGCTTGAAATTGGCCAAAGCTCTTCTAATTCTTTCAACAGCTATAGTGATTTTCACTTCATTTGCTGAATAATCAGTCTGAACTTTTAGAGATGGTGGTTCAGTTGCTTGAGTTATTTGTTAGACTGATGAAGAGAAGTGCTCAGTAGTTTAAGCAGATTGGGTATTCGAAAAAGGAGATTGTGATTGAGCACTGGGTAAGGGTTCAGTAGATAAAGTGACTTGAGTAGCTTCAACTTCTTTTTTTTTCTTCTCTGTTCTGAAGCCTGCATTGTTTTCTAAAAATGTAATTTATATATCCTTAGAAGCACCTTTTCTATTATCTTGTTTCTGAGTCATTGCCTGAATTTCTTATCTCGACCTAGTTAAATCAGCTATTTCAAATCTATCGAAACATACCAGCTGATTATATAAGTAAGCTGCTATTCCGGTAATTGATCTAATGATGAAGTATGCATTGACCAAGAAGAAACCTGAAGCTCATTTCTTGCATGAAGATTTGTCGATGTTTAAAGAAGCAATGCTACATGTTTTTAGCACATGTAGTGGAGAAGAAAGTGGAGGAAATGAAGCTGAAAGACATCCGGGTGGTATGAGACTTTCCAGAAGTATGTCGTGATGATCTGTCCAGCTTACCTCCTCGTCGATATGTGATGTTTTGAAATTACTTAATTCCTGGAGCAATACCCGTATCAAAGACACCTTACCGGCTAGCACATCAAAATGCAGGAGTTATCAAGTCAAATAATAAGAATTATTAGATAAAGGTTTCATCCAACCAAGTCACTCGCCGTGGGGGGAGCACCGGTATTATTCATCAAGAAGAAGGATGGGTCATTCCGAATGTGCATCGATTATCAAGAGTTGAATAAGTTGACCTTGAAGAACCGATATCCTCTTCCTAGAATTGATGATTTATTTAATCAATTGTATGGAGTGTCATACTTTTCCAAGATTCATCTTCTATCGAGCTACCATCAATAGTGGGTTCACAAGGATAACATACGTTTAAAACACATTATGAACACTATGAGTTCTTACTCATGTCGTTTGAATTGACCAATGCTCCGATAGTGTTTATGGATTTCATGAATCGAGTATGCAAGCCGTACTTGGATAAATTCATAATCATGTTTATATATGAAATTTTCATCTATTCTCGATCAAAGGAAGACCATTATCAACATTTATGGCTGATACTAAAATTGTTAGGAGAAGAGAAACTTTATGACAAGTTCTCCAAATGTGACTTTTGGTTGCATGAAGTAAAGTTTTTAGGATACGTGGTTGATGAGAAGGGTATCCATGTTGATCCTAGAAAGATCAAAGCAGTTGAGAAGTTGGATACACCTAACACGCCCTCGGAAATCCACAATTCTTGGGATCGACGGGGTACTATTAACGATTTATTGCTAACTTCTCAAGATCATCTAACCATTAATAATGCTAACACAAAAATATAAGAAATTTAATCAGGGTCATAAGTAAGAAAAGGCCTTCTAGACGTTAAAAGAAAGGTTATGAAACGCACCAATATTGACCCTCCCTAATGGATCTAATTACTTTGTGGTATTATACGATGCATCACACCAAGTATTAGGATGTGTACTAGTGCAGAAGGATAAAGTGATTGCTTACGCAACACGTCAGCTTAAGGTTCATGAGAAATATTATACGCCACATGACTTGGAATTAGGCATGATGGTGTTCGCGCTTAAGATATGGAGACACTCCGGTACGGAACCAAGTGCATCATCTATATGAATGATAAAAGCCTTTAGCATATATTTTAACCAGAAGGAACTGAATATGTGCAGAGGCGATGGATGGAACTTCTTAGTGATTACGATTAAAATGTCCGGTATCATCTCGGAAATGAGAATATGGTGGCCGATGCTTTGGGTAGAAAGGAACGTGTTAAACCCCTGTGTGCACGATACTTGGGAATGACCATTCAATCAAACCTAAAGACTTAAATCCTAACATCACAGAGTGAGGCACTAAAAGAAGAGAATGTTACTAGTCAAGAGTTTCGCGGTTGGATAAACATATGAAAAGTAAAAAGGATGGCGTATAATATTTCATGGATTGTATATGGGTATCTAAGTAGGGAAATGTATGAACCTAGTTAACAAGGCACACAAATCAAGATACTCTGTTCATCCAGGTGCATACAAGATGTACCAAGACCTTAAGGAATTGTATTGGTGGCTAGGTATGAAGAAAGACGTTACGACATATGTAAGTGAATGTTTGACATGTTTCAAGGTCAAAGCTGAGCATCAGAAACCAGATATTCCTGAATGGAACTTGGAAAATATAACGATGTATTTCAGTACTAAGTTGCCCAGGACTAGTAACGGACATAATTCGATTTGGATTGCTACGGATCGAATGGAAAAGCTAGCAAGACTATATGTAAATGAGATCGTGGCTAGGCATGGGGTGCCATGTCACTCATATAAGACTGTGACAGTCAATTTACATCACGATTTTGTCAGACTCTACAGAAAGCAATGGGCACTAGATTAGACCTAAATACAGCTTACTATTCACAAACGGATGGGGCAAAGCAAATGTATGATTCAGACTCTTGAAGACATGCTTAGGGCATGTGTAATTGACTTTGGTGGGAGTTGGGATACTCATTTGCCATTGGTTGAGTTCTCTTATAACAATAGTTATCATATGAGCATTAGATGTGCTATGTTTGAGGCATTGTATGGAAGGAAGTGTAGATCGCCAGTATGTTGGTCTGAAGTTGGTGAAAGCCAATTGACAGGCCCTATGATTATTTAGGAAACGACTGATAAAATATTTCAAATCAAGGATAGACTTAAGGTGACCAAAGATTGTTAGAAAAGTTATGTTAATAATCGACGGAAACCCCTGAAATTCAATGTGGCATGTCTTATTGAAAGTTTCTCCCTGGAAGGGTATTATATGATTTGGAAAGAATGGGAACTTAGCTCTAAGGTATGTGGGAACATTCGAGATCACTAAAAGGATTTGTCCTTTGGTGTATTAGTTAAAGTTACCTAAGGAACATAACAACGTACATGATATGTACCATGTATCAAACCTTAAGAAATGTCTGGCGGATGGTTCTCTTCATCTGCCAATTGAGGAAATTCGAATCCATGCGAAACTTAATTTTATGGAGGAAGTTATATAAATTAAGGATCAAGGGGTTAATCAGTTGAAGCATAATAGGATTCCGATTGTTAGAGTTCGATAGGAACTCTAAGCGAGGGCCCAAGTTTACATGAGAGCAGGAATATTAAATGAAACTTAAATACCCTCACATGTTTCTAGATAGAGCTGAGTAGGAAGATTAAATGAAACTTAAATACCCTCACATGTTTCTAGATAGAGCTTCAGGACCTAACTCCAGTAAAATTTCAGGATGAAACTCTCTTAACTAGGATATACTGTGACATTTGTGTAGGACCGGTTAAGGGTGGTCAATACAATTAGTCTTATAATAAGGAGAGTGTTAGAACACTTAACAAACCAAATAGGGAACTAGGTTTGAGTAAATGATGCTAAGCACACAAGTAAATAAGAGACAGAACAAGAACAAGAACATGATAAGTATGGTTTTCAAGAATGATGTTACAAAGCATAATATAAAATACAAGAACATCAGATACTTTATACTACATCCTACAGCCGACTATACTTTGAAAGCCAGCTGGAAACACTAATCTAGACAATAAGATCATGTATAGTCAAAAGGCAGATTGCCTTTTGACTTGTGACTATGACTTGCCACAGCTCACATCCTAATATATTACAAAAGGATAAAAGGTACAAAGTAGAAAGTTACAGACTCTAAACCTTAATCTACAGTAGTAAAAGCATGGACCTTTCAATAACTTATACAAGCTGGTGAGTCTTCAAAGTTGTAGCGGAAAGTTGGTCAGCTTTATGTAAATGTTGATAAGAGAAAGCATGTCTTCTTTGTCTTCGGAAGAAATCAGTCTTTACTTCATTGGCTTCGGAAGACTTTATCTTTGAAACTTCGAAAGAATTCATCTTTGACTTTGGAAGATTTAGTCTTTGGCTTCGAAAGATTTTACACTTAGAATATTTTTCTATGAAGAGTGTAAAACTTTCGAAGTAACTTCTACCTTGTACATCAGTGCATGCATGCTGGAAGCTCTTTGATTGCTTTGGTTGCATCAGGCTTTCTAATATAACCATACAGAGACATGTCTTGCCAGAAATAGAGAAGGTTATTCAGATACTGACAGTCCTTATTTGGATCAAGACCATTCCCTTCTTAATCAATTGGTCAGGATCCCTCAGACTCTTATAATACCTTCTTATGTCATAGAGATGATGCAGAGGTAGATCAAGCATGTCTTGCTAGAAATAGACATCTTGGCCTCCTTAATCTCTGATGACATTCCACCTGTCTTGATTTGTAGAAAAATCCAAGGACAGGATGGGTCTTCTAGCTGCAAGAGGTTGTGCTTGAGTTAGAGTTGGTTAAGCAGCCCCTTTTTGCACTTCTTCAGGATGATCTGACTCATCCTGAGGTGTGGATGTGGATGCCTTTGACTTCTTCTTAGAAACACTTTTCATGGCCATCCTTTTCCTCATATTTGAAGTCTTTAACTTAGAAGACTGGTCTTCAGTATCAGGTTGTTCAGTTGTGTCTTTAGCAATTGAGTCCTCTTCCTATCTCAGGTTCAGAAGGAGAGTGAGTAGGACCTTGCTGTGGATAAGAAGATTAAGTTAGCTAAGATGCAGCTCTAGGTCCAGGTCGTGTCGTCTCAGTGGGTTTAACCTTGACCTCAACTTCAGGAGGTGCTTGACTTGGTGGAGAATGCAAGTCAACAAGCTCTCCACTTTTAATCTTCTGCTTGATCACTCTGATGTACTCATCCATAGTGGATAGAGACATTGACCAAGCCTTCTTCCGGAGAACCCATATAACTTCAAGAAGCTCATGATCCTCTGCTGACTGGGTGTGAGAATGATGTTCTTTGTTATTGTAAAACAACAAGGACCGAATATGATGATTGAGTCAGTGATTATATTGCTGAATCATATAATCACAGAACATTGAATGCAAGAAATACTCATAAATGCACTTTGTATTGATGAAGATGAACAGTTACAATAAATGCTAGGGTTTGACCACTATACAGTAACTAAACACCTTGTGGACAAAAGACTGAATATTCTGATTGTCTAATGTTAGTCAAAAGTCACCTCACATATGAGGTTTTATATTCTATTTATAGGCTGACAAGAAGCCTTTACAAAAGACTAAATTACCCCTGTACTATAATCTAGTCTAAGTACAAAAGGTCTTCATCAGCATTTGTTGTTGTTCATCCGCATTAACTAATGCGGATGTGTTGATCTTCATCAGCATTGGTTTTTCTTCTATTGCATTAGTGTTTGGTCATCAGCATTGACAAATGTGGATGAACAAACACTTGGCGCATTTGATGTTGAGCATCCGCATTAGTTAATGCGGATGTGTAATTCCTTTGTCAGCATTTGTTCGGTTGTCCGCATTTGTTAATGTGGAAGAACAAATACTTGTCAGCATTTGTTCTTTGGTCATCCGCATATATAAATGCGGATAGCCGACAGTCTTCTTTTGTTGATGCAGATTCTTCATCCACATTGGTTCTTGGACTTGGGGAGATTTTAGAAGAACAACCATCATCCACTACATGAATTGGCATGTATGATCCTTTCAGGGTCCAAATAATACTCCCCCTAGGGATTATACAGCCTATGAACTTCAAGGGTTTGGTGGATGAGGTTGTGGGGATTCTGTTGGGTCTTGATCAGCAGGGGGAGATGAAGCTGGAGCTGGGTCTGTGTATGAAGGATCTAGGATGGCTTTGATCATGTTGGAGAATTGTCTTACATCAGTCAACTTTTCTCTGCTCAATACATGGATCTCATTTGGCTCATAGCGTGAATGGCTTCAATGGGTAGCTTTTTCAATAAGATAGGCTCCTAGAAGGACACAGTTGATAGCCCATCTCTATGAATCAGTAGAGATCCGTCCATATCTACCTCCAGCTTCACAATATTCCCAAATTGCAAAAGAGTCTTCTTCTTTCTCATCTGCTCTCTCTTGTGTATGATTCTGTCATAGGCCATCTTCAGGAGTTTGATACATTTGAGAAAGAATTGCATATCAGCTTCTCCAAGCTTGTTGCTGATATCTCTGAAGTGCCTTATGTAAATGTAATGGATATAGGATTCATCAAGCAATCTTACCTCATATCCACTAAATAATCTGATTTTTGCCCCTTCTTTTCCTCCCTATTTTCTTTTAATCACCAACTCATATGTCTTTTCATCATAATAGACATTTGAGATTGGTGTGGAGGAATGAGTTCCAGCTACCATCTTTCTCTTAAATGATTCAGTAGGCATCACCTTGAGTCAGGGAACACCACTTCTTCTGCTGTTTTGTCTTTTTCTTCTCAAGAGGGTTAAAAAACGATCTATCTTTCCTCATACAGATAGCCATGAGAGATTTGAAGTTGTCTGTTCTTTTAAACATCCTCAGAATATCTTCAAACTCATAACCCCTGAACATAGCCTTATGATTAATCATTCTTAGATTTGCTAGTTCTTTTAGATCATGGATCTCCAGGGAGTTCACCAGAGTAGAGTACTCTGTGAAGAATTGGACTAACCCTGAGATCCTTTTGACCATAAACAAGTTCCAGTCACTATCATACTTCCAGGCAATTATCTTCAGATCAGTCTTGGCCTGGGGAGTAGACACACCTCAGATCATCTCTGCAGTGGTGAGCCCTTCATGAAGTTCAAACTATGAAGGTTTAGCAAACCACTCAGGATATCTATGCAAAATAGGTGCCAAAGAGTCATGATCTCTATGGATGAGCTGCATGTCTTGTGCTGAAACTCTGGATTTAGGCTTTTGTCTGGTTATTTCTTCTTCCATTTTCTTCAGCCTTTCTTTCTTCTTATTGATCATCCTAAGGATAGCAGCCCTTAGAGAATTTGTCTTCATATTTCCTAGTTTTCTCTTAGTGAATCCTTAATCAGACAGATATTCCTTCATTTCCCTATCAGTCATACTATAGGGATCAGGATACAGTGGTTGAGAAGATGCAGTCTGCTTGGCTTTTGAAGAGGATTTTACCACAGGAGCTTTGGGTGAATGAGTCTTTTCATACTCAGTCTCATGTGTAGGGTCCAGCAGTTTGTTTAGCTTTTGTTCTTCTACTATTATCCCCTCATAAGTCAACCCGAATACCTCATCAGGATCATATCTGTGGTCAATCAAAAATATGGCCTTCACCATCAGATCATCTGATTTGGCTTTCTCTACCATCTGATGTACTGATGGCTTCTCCTTTTCAGGACTTTCTCTAGCTATTGGTTCATCAACCACATAGCCACCCTCTATCTCTCCTTCTTGCAGATCAATGATTTCAGCCTTCTTTTTCAATTAAGCTTCAGCCTTTTCATGTTCTTCTAAGAATTTAGCAATGGCTGCAAGGCTACGGGGATCATCTTTTTGCATTTTCTTGACTGGTTCTTCTTCTTCGATTGGTCTTTTTCCTTTAGCCTTTTCAGATAAGTATTTCCTCTTTCTGAAGTATGTTTGCACTTTTGGACCAGATGAGGTTTCAACCTTTTCAGCTTCTTTGGACAGTTTCTTAGTTTCTGCCTTTTCTGATTCATCAACTGCAGCAGCTGCTGATTCTTCTCTTTGCTGTTGTTCTTCACATAATTTTCTAATTAGCTCCTTTTGTTCATCAAATAGGGATACAGCAGGCACAATTTGCAGACTCAATTCCTTCTCAATTGGGACAGGAGATTGAAGAATGACTACTATTGCTTCAGTACCTTCCCTCTGATTGACTATGAAATCCCGTAAATCATCATCTATAATGAATTCTTCAAAGAAGTCAAAAGCTTTAATCATATCACTAAATTCTGACTCCTTAGTGTGAGTTTCTTCTTGTTTGCTTGTATAAACCACCATTTCCAAGCTGGATTCATCATGTTTAGTTCCACTGGTTTCAGTCTCTCTTTCAGACTAAGTGAACTTCATCTTTTTAGCATGTAGGGAGTCATCATCACTCTCCCCTGATGAACCTTCATCACTATTATCTCTATCACTTTCTCTTTTTCTTTTCTCTTCTTTATTATCACCCTGATCATCTTTTTTCTTTTTTTGCTTCTTGTTTGATCCAATAGCTCTAACTCAGATACTCTCTTGTTTAGAGATGTTATCTGTTTTTGCAAGTCAATGATTGTAAAGCTTGCTCTTCAATCAGCCCTTCCTGTTCTTCCATAGCAATTGTTTGGATGGTCAGAGTGTCTAGATAACCATTTACTTCATCCTTGGAATGCTGAAGAGCTTCCTTTAGATTCTCTATATAAGGCCCCGTTCCCAGGCACCTCACATTTGGTCATTCATCGCACATAAACCATACCTTTATTTAAAACATCGCAGCAGAAATTAATTAAAACCATTTCATATATTAATGAACGCTTTTGCAAAATAATACAATGCAGTTAACTATTACAAAATATCATAATTTGCATTACATCACAAAAACATCATCGTTATACAAATGGATGCCATCCTAAAAATGCCAAGTAGCTGCCCCGTGCCATCCTCAGCAACAATCACCTGCCAACTGGAAAATACATAAAAGTCAGCGTTGCTGAGTGAGTTCTAGTTTTATAAATAAAATACTCTTACTTATCATTCAAAACCATTTTTTACTTTCATATGTGCTCATACATCATACGTACAAATAGATAATATTATTATTATTATCTTCACCATCGTTTATTAACTTTCGTTCATTCATCATTGTACGTCATCTTTATCATTTGTTATCTTCCTTACCATACTTTACGTACATTCACTTTTATCTTTCTCACATTCCGGGCCAATGCCACGGGCTATACCCCACGGTCATGCATAAAGCGGGTACTAGGCCGAAGTTTATAAATAGACTCCCATACATTGTGCCCGGTGGCCTAACCACAGTACCGGGGTAAATTCATTCAAACCAATGCCATATGCCATACCCCACTGTCATGCATAAAGTGGGTACTGGGCTGAAGTCTATAAATAGACTTCCATACATTGTGCCAGTTGGCCTGACCACAGTACCGGGGTAAGCAGCAAAGATCCCATACATTAGGTCAATCACAAGGTTAGACCCAGTGTGTATCCTTCCGGGGTAGCTAATCCGTACACAATTGAGCTAACACCCTTCATTGGGTGTGAACCTCCATACATTGCTTGCAAGACTTTTCTTACATTCGTTCATTCATTAATGCGTGCATTCATTCTTTCTTTATGTTCCACATATCATTAACATTAACTTCCGCTCTACGTTACATAATACTTCACGTTCATTTCATACTCATAATACGTGGGTCACGGAATAATACGTAATAAGGAACATAAGGAAACATATCATACGTAAGCACAACATTGTCATACATAATCATACATAACATACATCATGCATCCTTCATTCACATACACAAGCACATGCACAGCAAGTACGAGACATCATAGAACATTACCGACCCTCTGTGGAACAGCGGGGGTTCGGGGGCGGCAGCCCCTAACAGTAGAGTCCTAGGGGCAGCAGCCCCTAGTGGGGTCCAAGGGGCAACGCCCCTAGCTGGGGTCGTGCTGAAAAATATTTCTAAGTCCTAGGCGCAAGGGCACTATGCAGGCGCATGGGCACTATGCAGACGCATGGGCACTATGCAGGCGCACGGCCTTCTAGGCATATGGGAACACTTAGGCGTATGGAAAGGTTCTAGGAGCATGGGCACTATTGGGGTGCATGGCCCAACACAGTCATTCTAGGCGAATTCTAGGCGCATGGCCACTATTTGGGTGCATGGGTCTTGGGCGTATGGGAATTCTTGGGCAATTCTGACCGTTGGGCGCATGGGTCACTATTTAGGCGCATGGGCAACCAACTCACACTAATTAACACAATTTAGTCCCCAAACTAACAGATATCATGATCTAAGCTTAGCACTAACATTATAAGCCACAGAAGCACATTCATACCATGATTATAACATCATAACCACTCAAATCATACCCCCCTGCCAACACATACAAATACACATACGGGTATGAATGCCCATTTTATAAAAACATTCATACATGCATTTCCAGCCCCAAAATCAATTAAAACATGTAAAAAGGGGGTTCTAGAACTCACCTTATGCAACTTTGAGTGCGTCTTCCTTCAAACCTGTATGCAATGAGTTCAAACATCTAAAACCCACCAAAACACACACACACAAACATACATACACATATATAAGCATAAACTCGAACTAAAATTAGTCAAGAACACCTAAAAATCATCAAATTCTTACCTTAAATTTGACTTCTCCTTCTTCTTCTTCAAAAACCCAAAGTCTCTGCTCTCTCTCTCTCTGAAACCGGTTGAAAAGGTGTTGTGCAGACCATATGGGCGGCCATACCATCTTTTGTACCCACTTTTGATACTTTTTGGTCCTTTTGACACTTTTAACCCCTCAACTTTGGGTTAAATTATGTTTCCTTCTTTTATTCTTCTTTTTTTTACAACTTAAAAATATCCGGGTGTTACACTCTATCTCCTTTTCTTTTTCTTTCTTCTCAACCTCATAATTCCTTTTTATATCTTTTAACTCGTTTTCTTTTTCATCCATCTCTAGAAGTCTGTGTTGAATGATAACAGATCTTCTATTCAGGAGATTTTCCGTCTTTGCTACTTTCTTCAGAAGCTCAAAAAACATTTCATCTTTCTCATCAGGTCTATTAATCTCTAATTCAACAAAACACTCAGAGGGAGTTGCTTCTGAAGTCACTTGCCTCATAGGCATTTGCATCTAATCATCCTCCTCATCAGATGATGATTTGGATTCCTCTGAAGAGCTGGCAGAATCACCAAACTCAGCATGCTTAGCAGTAGAGGGTGATGATGGAATGTGAGATATAGGTGAATGATGAATTGGTGAAATATGAGGTGAGTGAATGGGTGATGTATGGGGAGAGATGATTGGTTGTGTTTGTGGAAATATGATTGGTGATCTTTGAGGTGATGGTGTTGGTGTAGGCATAAATGGTGAGGCTATACCTGCTGCATGAACAGAAGGTCCAGTGTGAAGATCACCACTTACATCAACTTGTGGTGACACTGACCTCTGTCCTTCTTTAGCCATGCCAGCTTGCTCATCAACATTGTGTTGACTGGGAGCAGCTTGCTCTTGTTCTGGAGCTGGCTCATTCAAAGGAGCCTCTTGTTCTTGTTCCTCTACATTCTTATTTTGGTTTATCTATTGAAGCATCCATGGTAGTAGAGGAAAGAATGTCCCACTGTAAAAAATTCCTGGGATCTCAGCTTCTGCTGTTGAAACAAATATATTTTTCTGCTTCTTGCATTGCCAGGAGACCAGTCTGGGACCAAGAAATTGACAATCGCCAGAAGTGGACTTTCTGTTGAAATTGCATCTCCCATAATCGCTATCAATGTATGCATAGAGATTGAAGTCTCCTTCCTTTGGATACCATAATCCAAGAGCAGGCTTGCCCTTAAGATATCTGAATATCCTCTTGACTGCATTCATATGGGATTCCTTGGGATCTGCTTGATATCTGGCATGGACACAAACACCAAACATAATATCAGGCCTACTGGCTGTTAGATACATAAGTGAACCTATCATAGAATGATAGTGAGTCTGATGCACTGGTTTGCCTTCAGGATCTGGACCAATATTCACTTTAGTGTCAACAAGAGTTCTGATAGACTGACAATCAGCAAACTTAAACTTCTTCAACATTGTTTCCACGTATTTTGATTGATTAATGAAGATTGCATCTGCTGTCTGTTGGACTTGCACTCCTAGAAAGAATGTGAGTTCCCCCATAGCACTCATTTGAAATTTTGAATGCATGGGGTCTTCAAAGTCTTTGCAGAGTAACTTGTTTGTCGAGCCAAATATGATATCATCCACATATATCTGAACAAGCAACATGTCTTTTCCTTTTCTCTTTCTGAAGAGAGTCTGATCAATCTTCCCTCTTTCATATCTGTTTTCAAGAAGAAAAAATGATAGAGTCTCATACCATTTCCTTGGAGCTTGATGAAGACAAATACAAGGCTTTGTCAAGCTTGTATACCTTGTATGGAAAATCTGGGTCTTCAAATCCAGGAGGTTGACTCACATAGACTTCTTCAGCAATCTTTACATATAGAAAAGTACATTTCACATCCATTTGATAAACAATGAATTTCATGTATGCTGAATATGCTAGAAAGAGTCTTATTGCTTCTATTCTGGCTACAGGAGCGAACACTTCATCATAATTGTTTGTGTTCACTAGTTTTGACTTGTGGGAAGACTTATTTTGTTTTATTTTAAGACACATTGAACAATGATCAATAAAGTAAAATTCGTTTTGGGGCAAACCAATGACATGATTTCCCTTGACCAATCTGTTCATGTTTTTGAAATTTATGTGTCCTAAACTTTTGTGCCAAAGCTATGACTCATCAAAAGATGCTTTTGACAGAAGACATGTTTCTTCTTTTGGTAAAGCAGAATTGAGGTTTAAGATATAGGTGTTATTCTTCCTCGGGGTCTTCAAGACAACCTATTCTTTAGGAATTTGGAATCCTGGTTTCAGAATGTAGCAATGAGTGTCAGTAAAGTGAGTTGAATATTTCTTGTCATAGATCTGAGACACGGTGAGCAGATTGAAATTTAGCTGTTCACAGTAGTTCACTCTATCAAAGCTCAACATTCTATTTTGTCACAGATCCTTCTCCTATAATTCTGCCACCTTGTGAATCTCCACCAAATGCCACAGTAGTTCCTTGAATATGCTTGAACTCATGAAGGAGGGAATGATCTCCAGTCATGTATAAGGAGCACCCACTGTCCACGTACCATAAACTAGTGGACCTGTATGAATGACCCTACAAACACAAAAAGAACTAATTAGAGTGTGGAACCCAAGCCATGATTGTAACCTTTCGCATTTTCGTTAAATAAAAATTTACATCGTTATGTCTTGTAAGGACCGTTTTGTCATTTAAAGAAACTTCAAGGGCTCGTTATGCTTGTTTCTGTGTTAATTTAAAAGTTAAAGAAATTAATTTACTAAATAATAATAATAACAATGGTAAATAGAACTCTTATTTATTAATATAAAACTTAACTTAAGTTATATCAATAAAAATGATCACAATAGTAAAAAAATAAAATAAAATTAATAGTAATAATAAAAATAATGATTTATAAAAGTAAAACCTTTAGTAAGTTAGAAAAATGTTTGAAATTAAGCCTTAATTAAGTTAAGGGGGCATTTATGTCAAATTGGAAACTTTAAATCAAAGTTATTACATAAAATAACAAGAATGAAAACCACAGGGACCTATTGTGAAAATTTTGATAAAACTCAAACCTTTCCCCTTTTCTCCCGTCGACCGCCGGCTAGGGAAATCCGGCCACCATCTCTGGCGACCCTTAAACACACCAAACGCGTAAGTAAATGCAATTAAACCGAACTTTAACTATGGTACACCAGTTCTCGACCATTATATCACTTTTAATTGAATTCATTTGATTATTATGGTCGAGAACTTGAAACCGAAACTTGTAATCAAGGAGTGAATTCGTTCGACAAGAAACTGATCAAATTGCATCCATTTAATCAAGGGCAAAGATTCTAATTAACTCGTTTGAACTACATGTAACCTCAATTTCAATTAAAACACACACGCAACTCGAGTTCGATCATCGTCTCTACTCAGACCTACAACTTACTCGAACTCCAACTTAGGCACGTTCTAATCCCAAATTGACAGAGGGCTTTCGATCATCATCATCATTAGAAGCTTCTGGTGCAACGAATTTGTGTTTAATCGTCTATATCTCGTGAAATCAAGATACCATAGCCGCGACCTAACTCGAACTCAAACCCATCGATTACATCATTTAACCAGGTAATCAAGACCTCTATAAACTCGTTTTTACCTGGGGATTGAAAGCCCCAAGATCAATTTCGTTAACAATGTTGATTTGGTGCTCAATTGGGATTAAACCGAATCTAGGGTTCTTGAGAATTGGGGGAGTTTGCAATTAATGTTTTTAATCATTTTGGAGCAAATTTTAAACAAATTTGGGCCATGTCCCTACTGGTAAACCACGAGCCTCATAGGCAAGAGGTCCCGGGTTCGAACCGGGCCTCTGCCAACTTTTTGTTTTAATGTTTATTTTTACATTTTTAAATCAGAAATATTATTAATATATTAATAAACCAAAATAAAAATAATTTTGTTAACTAAAACATTTCAGAAATTATTAAATTAATTTTAAAGGTTTTACAAATTTGTGATTTTAAATTTAACTATTTTTTTAAGGAATAAAAGTTTATGGAAAATAATATTAAGTCATTTATATGATTTAAATGTTATAAACCTATTATGGTTCAAATTTATATTATTTCAAAACATTGTAAATTTACATGTTAAATAAATAATTATTCAAATATTTATTTAAACAATTATTTAAATAATTAAATATTCATCTATTCATTTAACCATGTTATATTATAAATAGTTAATAAATTTATTTCTTAAACTTATATTTAAATTCTTGAAACTTATAAAACAATATAATTTTCTAATATTTTTATGCTCACTTTAAGGTTTTAATGTTACAAAACCTTTATAAAAATCATTTAAAAGCTAATGATTCTAAATAATTTCAAATTAGTTTGCAAGTCATTTAAATAAGTATTAAGTTAATTATTTTTTACCAACTTAATCTTTATTAAATCAATTGTTATAAATTAAATTAATGAATCATTCATTATCATTCTCAATCTTAATTGATTTATTCCATGCTTATTGAACCAAAACATAATCGATTGTATTACTTTATTAAAACCCCCAAGTTCAGTCTAAACCCTAATTCATGTTTAGTCGTTAATCATACCTCTATTCTAATTCTAAGACATCAAACCTTAGGTTGGATCATGAAAGAATTCGTTGGAACATCGTTTAATTCTTATTTTTACCTTATATACATATACGTCATGTGAGTATTTCTATACCCCGTTTATTATTTTTACACTTTCGGGTGAAACATGTTACTTTATAAACATTGCAGTTGTAAACACGTTTGATTCTTGTAAACTTATGACATTTCACCTGTATGTTGTGGTTAGTTGACCTTTGTAGCTACCTTGTAAGGTCGAATATATGTACAGTCATTAAGTATTGCTAGCCTGGCGACGCATAGATCTATGGGCCTGACAAGCCTGCTTGGTTAATCCAAGTACACTTAGCTAATCGTATATACTTGTAAATATTTGAGACTTGTAAAAATCTGTCAAGGTTTGATTGTACATTCTGTCTTACATCCCTAGTTACTTTGTTCTCTAACTTACAACATGAATTGCCAACTTTTATATACTTATGTATTGAAAACTATGGACATCTCACCAACATTATTGTTGACCTTTTATTTTTAACATGTTTCTAGAAATACTCAAGCATGATTACTACTTTGAAGCTTATCACATCTAGGATTGGACCTAGAGAAATAAAAGAATGAACTTGTCACATTTAACTTTTATATCATGATGTTATCTTTGTTTGAGACTTATGTTTGTAATGTTACCTTTGAAACTTATGAATAATATATTTGGATTTAATAATAGCGTTATATGGCTGTGAACGATCTTAACTCTCACAACTCGACGTTTCCGCCGTTAAGGTTGGGGTGTGACAATGATGGTCTTGGGTTTCTTATTCCTATCCATGATAGTAACTTTTTGGTACTTTCCTCTAAACTATGACTTGGGGGATGGGGTTATGGTTGATTTCTGTTTATATCTTGGTTGGTTCATCACATCAACATCAACTGAAGAGTCAAAAGAGTATTCAAACCTTTGATCCCTATTTCTTTTCAGTAATTGGACATGTTTTTTATTGTCAAACTTCATTTTTGAATTATGAAAATCATGAATTTGTCTGAAGTTGTGATTTATATGTCTTTGAACTCTCTTTAACTCTTTCAGATTACCCAAATCATCATCAGAATTGGAAGTCTTGAATTGTTTATGATGAAAATGACTGTTGATTTTGGGTTTCACAGATGTGATTAGTGAGATAGGCTTGTTTTGAGGAATTCTCAGTCCCTTTTGTTTGAAGAAACAATCAGATGTGTTGTGGTTGGTCATATCACAAACAGAACAATATTTGTTAAAATAATATTTTTTGGTGGAATGATTGTTCATGTCACAGATTGAGCAATATTGATTGAAATAACACTTATCTGTTCTATGATTTGACATTTCACACACGTCACAATACATGTTTTTGATTCTAGACACTGATCCTGGCGTTGATGCCTCAGTAGCTTTACCAGTTTTGGACTGAGCCTCAATCTTTGTTTTGGTGAGGAATCATGATCAACCCTTTTAGTAATTTGTTTCATAACACTACTAGTTTTGATTT
This sequence comes from Flaveria linearis, assembly GCA_024085815.1. NCBI lineage: Eukaryota > Viridiplantae > Streptophyta > Magnoliopsida > Asterales > Asteraceae > Flaveria > Flaveria linearis. Next base: position 50,078,817 of record CM044004.1, on the reverse strand, counting down.
TCTTAGACTGGTTTTGCTTTCTTAAACTTTCTGTATCCTCTTTTTCTTGTTCATTTACATGATCTTTATTAAAAATATCAAAACCAACTCCTTGCTTTGGGTTTGATGATTGAGGATCTCATTTGAACTTTGTTTTTGAAACCAGTGAGATTTTGCTTTTGATTTTTGGTGAAATATTATCTGATTTGATTGAATTCTTTGGAGATTTGATCTCACAATCAGATCTGCTTTCAGCAGATGGTTTCACAGAGTCATTTGTTATCTTCTTTTCTTTGGAAATTGTAGTAACAAATTTCACAAAAGGCACTATGACTTTGATAGGACTTCTTGGTTTAATGACATTCACTGTCTTGTCTGAGTACTCTTTGATTTTGATTAGATGACCTAACTTAATTTTCTCCTCATTTGTTTCAATATAAACACTTGGTTTATTTTGAGGATTAGTGATTTGAGTTACTATTGATTTAGGTTCAATAGTTTTAGGTTCAATTTTATTAGTCAGAGTGACAGACTCAGGCATGACAGTGTAATTGTCATTATATGGTGCGGGACATGAATTGTATCCAATCCCAGTCATATCATTGTGCTCCTTCTATGAATCAAGCATCTCTTGCAGCTTAACTAAAGATAGTTGAAACTTTTCAAGTTTCACTTCAGTAACTGATTGCTGAGCTTTGGATTGGGCTAGCTTTTCAGTTAATTTTTCATTTTCAACTGCAAGAGTGTACTTTTCTCCATGCAGTTTTCTATATTGGAAATGAGAGATTTGATTTTTATTTCAAAGCATTTGATTTCTCTTTTATACATCTCAGATTTTACTTTTTCTTCTTTGATTTTAGCTGCCAATTTATGATTGTGCTCACGGTAACCCTGTAGTTTAGCAATACATTTATCACTCCACAGATTAGATTTTACCTCAGATGGCATTGGAGTTAGGCCATCGTTGATGTGAGCCATGAGAGCATGATTTTGAAGTTGAGGCTTCACTTCTTCAGCATATAAGCTCCAGTCACATACTTCATCTTGTCTGATGACAAGAGCATTTGAAGTAGATTGGTTGGTTCCATGAGCTTGATTTGTCAATTATGGCTGACTCTGGTATGGATGTTGAGGTTGTTGTTGGTGATGATACTGCTGCTGTTGATGATTGTTGGACTGGTAGCTTGAGTTTGGTTGTAAGGTTGATTGACCCTGAGAATTCCTTTGGAAACTATTATTGTTTCTTCTAGGAGCATTACATTCTCTTGAAAAATGGTCTGTCATACCACAATTTAAGCATTTGGCCTTGGACTTGTCATATCCAAATTTTGGGTTTTCATTCAAACTAAGCTTTCTCCCTTTTCTGAAGAACTTCTTGGCTCTCATTGCTATCACAGCCATTTGCCACTGTAGATCCAGTTCTTTCACATCATCTGGATCCATTTCTTCCAAGTCTTCTTGGATCATGTAGGCAAAAGTGAGTCCTCCTCCTAAGTAGGATTCAAAGCTTGCAACAAAGGCATTGTAAGTAGCCTTTGCTCTTCAGACCTTTGGTCTTCAGACAGACCTGTGGGAGTGGCAGTGAACCCTGTTGGTTGAGATGATGTTGATGGCTTGTTTGTTGATAGAGCAGTAATGAAACCAGTTGTCTTCACTTGATCTTTTGAGGAGAGAAAATCATCATCTTTAGTAATGAAAGCATTTTCCATTGAGTGAGTGTCTGATGGAAATTTATATGCTTCAATAACTCTAGGTCCACCAAGGTTCCTGCTTCTTTCATCAAGTGCAAGAGCTTCAATTTTGGCTATCATTATGACCAAGGTGGTACTCTCTGGATCAAGAGTGTTTTTCAGCATGGTAACATTTTGTTTCCAACTTTCTGGAAGGTTGTGAAGCATCTTTTTGTTCAACTCTTTGACTTTATATATAACCCCCATAATCTCTAAATCATTCACCAGCTGCACAAATCTATGCAATTGTTTTGAGATTGACTCCACCTTGGAGTGATGAAAGGTTTCATATTGATTAACAAGTTTAACCTTGTTAATTTCAGCTACTTCACTGCTGCCTTCACACATAATCAACAGTGCATCCCACACAGCTTTAGCTGTTCCATACTTCTCAAGCCTTTTTAGCACATCCATTTTCAATGCTTGAGTCAGAATTGAATAAGCTTTGAGTTCAATTTTTATCTTTTTGTAGTCATCATCATCAAGAGTGAGATCCTCTATGGGTATTCTTGAGGTTTTGTACAAAGCAGCTTGGTCAGCAGAAAGTGTCACTGGAATATGAGGCCCTTTACATATGGAAATCCAATAGTCCGGATCTACACCTGTAATGTAATTCATGAACTTAATCTTCATAGCTTAAACTCAGATTTGTGTTTAAGCATAGGAGGTTTAGGAGTATGACCAAGTTTAGAGAAAGTATGTGAATCCATTTTAATAAGTTGTTTTTAACTTGTTTAAATACAGATTAGATTGATTCTTAAGTCCACCTAGTCCAATTAGTCCAAAACAGGCTTATATAACCAGATCTGTTGAGTGTAGAGCAGAAATTTGTTAGAACTTCTTTTGTTAAGTTTCTGAGTATGTTTCTAGTATGATTTTATGTTAAAGCAACTATTCACAGATTTGTTTTTGAGGTTGATTACGGATGAATAGTGACTATCGAAGTAATTTCAGCAGATATTTAACTTGTATATTGAGTAGAGGTAGTCGAACACTCTACCAGCAACTCAATCACCAGATTAATCGAGTTCAGCTTAGATCTATGCAGATCTGAAGAAGAACCGAGAGCCAAAGCTTTGTTACCAATTGACTGGGTGTCAGAATGATGTTCTCTGTTGTTGTGCAATAACAAGGACCGAATATGATGATTGAGTCGGTGATTATATTGTGGAATCATACAATCATAGAGCATGGAATGCAAGAAATACTCATAAATGCACTTTGTATTGATTAAGATGAACAATTATAATAAATGCTAGGGTTTGAGCACTATACAGTAACTATAACACCTTGTGGACAAAAGAGTGAATATTCTGATTGTCTAATGTTAGTCAAAAGTCACCTCACATACGAGGTTTTCTATTCTATTTATAGGCTGACAAGAAGCCTTTACAAAAGACTAAATTACCCCTGTACTATAATCTAGTCTAAGTACAAAAGGTCTTCATCAGCATTTGTTATTGTTTATCTGCATTAACTAATGTGGATGTGTTAATCTTCATTAGCATTGGTTTTTCTTCTATCACATTCGTGTTTGGTCATCAGCATTGACAAATTCAGATGAACAAACACTTGGCGCATTTGATGTTGAGCATCCGCATTAGTTAATGCGGATGTGTAATTCCTTTGTCAGCATTATTTGGCTGTCCGCATTTGTTAATACGGAAGAACAAATACTTGTCAGCATTTGTTCTTTGGTCATCCGCATATACAAATGCGGATAGCCGATAATCTTCTTTTGTTGATGCGGATTCTTCATCCGCATTGGTTCTTGGACTTGGGGAGATTTCAGCAGTATAACCATCATCCACTACTTGAATTGGCATGTATGATCCTTTCAGGGTCCAACATCTGCCTATCAGTAGACTTCTTTTAGCTCTTTTGGATGATAGCTCTTGACTTTGTAGCTTCTTCCCTCATCTTTCTATTAGTATCCTTTTGTTCTTTAATAACTTGTTGTTCCAGTTGCTTAAGATACTCGAATTCAATATACTCATATAATAGGGGAAGAAGTGCAGATGCCTGATGGAAACCTGTGGCACTCAGGTAGTTGATCATATTTTGTCTATCAACTTCCTTGTCTACCTGAGGTTGATCAGTTGCCACAACCTCTGTCTCAGGGCTTTCTTGAACTAGGGAGAGGGTAGTAGCATGTTTGTAAACCCTTTTCTGCCTTCTTTCTTCTATAATCTTAAGGAGCAACTCTACATCCTCTGCCTCCTTCTTCTCCTTTAACAGTTCTATGTCTGCTAGTTCAGTAAGTTACTCTAAGGAAAGAGAGATAAGTTCATCCATATTGTAGTTCCTGGTCCCTAAGTAGTTTAATCTGGCTGCCCTCAACTCATTATCTTGTGTATTTGGCCTGGGAGCAGCCTTGATTGCAGCTTTCATGAAGCCTGGGGACTCACTTGAACTTTCTCCTCTTAACTTCCTCTTCATCTCTCTATCTCTCTCCTCCTTAATCTCCTCAGGAGTCAGTTTCCTTTTCCCTTTGTCACTCATAAGCCTTGGTGACTCAGGGTGGAGAGAGCTTTGGCCTTCATTGCTTGATTCAACAGTCAAGCTCTAGCCTGAGAGAGGTTGTGAAGCACCTTCACCAGCTGATACGTCACTGAGGGTAGAAGATGTTAAAGTAGTTCATGTGACAAGGTTCATAGGGTCTATTACTGGGCCTTCGGTCAAGGTTTCCCTTTCTAAGCTAATCTTAGGTTCCACCTCAACATCCAGTTGACCAATGATATTGCCTGTTAGCCTTTGTCCTTTTCTTTATCTAAACTCTTCAACTATCTTGTCTTGTATCCTCTCAGCCAGTCTGTCAGCTTACTTGTTTTGACTTGGGTTGGCAAGTGACATATGGACTAGAGGAAGACTGTCATAGTATTTAAGGGTCTAAAAATTAAAGACCTCTTGCTGCCCCTAAAGTCTATGCGGTATTAGGGCTCTCCTGTCAGCATCATACCTCTACCCTAGTATTTTATTCTCAGCATCATAGGATGTGGCAGACATAGCTCTTGGGATACCCTCCTCAAACAAACTTTGTAAGAGTGAGTCCATATCAATGTGGACTCGAGGAGTTTGCTAAGTATGGACAATTGCAAGTGAGGATGGTGAATCCTCAATGTCCATACTCTGTGAAGAACTTGCAAGTTCTATGATTTCTTGGACTTTCTCCCCCTTTTTGGTAGTATCACCCTCTTGCATAGGTGAGCTGGGGGTGACGTCTATCACATCCACAGGTTCTTGTGTTTCTAGTTAGGTCCTCCTTAAAGGTCTCCCAGCTAGTTTTTTCTTGAGATCAGAAATCTCAAGTTGATGATCATGGACCCTTATTTGCAAGGTAGTCACTTGAGATTCCAAGTGACTAACCTTGTAGACTAAATAGGCGCATGTTTTGGTCATTTGTGCCCCTTTAGTCTCATGTTCCCCTCATCTTCATTAGAAGAATCACTGTGGGATGAGAGAATAGGACCTAAGTCTTCTTTCTCATCACCAACATGTTGTTCTTGGCTGCTGGATTTCCCCTACACACTGATAGCTTCAGTTGAAGTGTCAATGGGCTGGGTTACTGTAAGGCCCTGTTCCCGGGCACCTCACAGTTGGTCATTCATAGCACTAAACATACATAATATATATTTCATAAAACATAGCAGCGTAATTACGTTAACAAAAGCCCATTCATTTGATTAATAAATTATTGTTGTTATGCAATACAACATTGTTAGGTTACAAAAGAAAACATTCATTAATTGCATTATAAAACAACAATAATCATATGTGTGAATGGATGCCAATCTTGTCCTGCCGAGTAGCCTTCCCCGGTGCCATCCTTAGCAAATTACCTGCCAACTGAAAATACATAAAAGTCAGTGTTGCTTAGTGAGTTCTAGTTTTATACGTATCAAAATACGTGGTGTGTTTTATATACGAAATATACCCTTCCAAGAAATACTTTTACCTTCGTATATGAGCACACATCATACGTACATTCAAACAATATTCATTTCTTATTTCGTTCTTTCATACTTTCATTCCTATCTTTAGTCATCTATACCTTCTTTCATTTCATTCTTTTCATTAACATTTGCTGGCATATACATACTTTCTTTTCGTACTTTACACTCTCTTTTACTTTCATTCTCATACTTTCGTATCGTACTTTACATTCACTTTTCATTTCGTTCTCATACTTTCGTATCGTACTTTACATCATTCTTTTACTTTCTTACTTTCTTTTCGTACATTACGTCATTCTTTAACTATTATGCGGATCGATGTACAATATGTCGAACATTGTGCGCGAAGCTGATGCTGGGCCTGTGGTTTATAATTAGACCACGAACATTGTGCACGAAGCTAACCCAGTCACCTAGGGCAAGTCATCTGTCCCTTTCATCCGGACCAATGTGCAATACACCCAATATTGTGCACGAAGCTGATGCTGGGCCTGTGGTCTACAATTAGATCACGAACATTATGCACAAAGCTGACCTAGTCACCTAGGGCATGCCACAAGGTTCCCGTCAATTTAAATGATTGACCCTGTATGCATCCTTCGGGTTATTAAAACCGCACACAGTTGAGCTAACGACAACATGGTCGTGCACCTCTTTTCTATTTGCTTGCAAGCCATTCTTTCTTTCATTACGTTTCACTTTTCATCTTTGTTATCTTTCACTTCGTTACGTTATACTTTACATTCATTCATACATTCGTCATACTAAGTAAAGTAATAACATGATACTTAACGTATATTATATTATAATATATACGTTTTGAAAATCATTAAAAGATAACACATCATACACATATTCATACCATACATTTATCATTTCATTATACATATTCTATCCATAAACCATCACTTATTCATGCTCAGAATAGACCTAAAACAGTCCATAGGTTAAACTAGGGTCAAACCCTAAAATTCTGTTTTTCCTCAACATTTCAGAAAATTTTGTAAGTGTTGGGCGCATGAGCACTATGCAGGCGCATGAGCCCTGCTTAGGCATATCAGCACTATTTGGGCGCATGGCACTACACTTAACTGTTTTTCACTTTGGAGGCATGAACTATTCAGGTGCATCAGTACTATTCAGGCATATGAACCAACACTTAAATATATCTAAGGCAATTTCAGACGCATGGGGCACTATTTGGGCGTGTGAGCCTATACTTAGTATTTCTAAGGCAATTTCTTAGGCGCATGGGCCATGTATGGGCGCATCACCTTACTTAAAACTTTTCTAAGGCAAATACTAGGCACATGGGGTACTGTTTGGGCGCATGTGCACCTACTTACATGTTTCTAAGTTGTTTTTCAGTCCCAAACATTACTATAACCTGTTCTACGCTTGTTACACCCATTCTAAACCTCAAACAAGCATTTACAACCATAAAACATCAACATATAAGCATATAACATATGGGTGTACATATATAATAACTATAAAACCATTTTTAATACATTTTCAGCCCCAAAAAGAGTTAAAACATGTAAAAATCAAGGCTCTAGAACTCACCTTAGCTGCTTTCAAGCTTAATCCTTTCAACTTGAACTTTTCAAAAGATCTTAACACCTATACATGCCCAAGGACACATAACCGAACACATACATACACATAAGAACATGACAAAGCCGATTTTATGGCCCAAAATCCATGAAAACTAACTTAATTACACTAAATTTGCTTACCTTATACGAATTCAGCTACTCTCTCTCTAGAAACCGAAAGCTCTTCCCTTCTGCTTCTTCTTTTCTTTTGATCGACAAAAGTAGCAGTTGTAAGCAAGCATGGGCGGCCATGCTTTAAAAAGGTGAACTTTTGTCTTTTGTGTACTATTTACACAACAACCCCCTTTGACTTTTGGTCTCTTTTTATTTTCTATTTGATACTTTTCCTTCCTACTTATTTTGACTAATTTTTGGGTGTTACAGTTACCATGGTTGAGGTCTTAATGATGTAATCACTTGCTAAAGTGAGAGCCTCTTCCATATGGATCTCCTGAAAGGTTCAGGGAGATCCACCTCAGTAGTAAGTGAATGATATGGGCTAGATATGGGAGAGGCAAGAGTACTCATCTCTCCTTGAGCAGGGGTGGAGAAGAGAGACTCATGGTACTCACAGAATCCCATATCTTCATCATTATAGAAATCTAGGTTGGGAATGGGTTAGTTTAAGTCAAGAGGCTAGGGAGGGTAACTATCCCCTTAAGGTTATTCACTAGAATTTTGAGACTCTGAGTGAAGGGTTAAGGCTATTAGGGTTGTGAGCTCATCAATATGAGCTTGAGGAACCTCAACACTGGTCATTAGTGATATGGGAGTGGTTTCCTCTTGTTTGTTCACTGTGACTACAACTGTGGACCTGTGTTTGTGGCTTAATCGTACGCTATGACCAAGTTCACTTGTCTAATGTGGATAAGTTTGCTCCCCCGCTGGAGCTGATTTTGTTTGTTCTTGATTTGAATACTCCGATGTGGATGAGTATTACTTGTCCGTTGTGGACAAGGTTTAATCATCCATTGTGAACAAGTTTACTTGTCCGCTGTGGACAAGTTTGTGTTCACTGTTGACAATTTTGTTTACTCTGCTGTGATTACTTGTTTGTTCAACAAACGTCCGCTGTGGAACTTGATTCAAGGTGTATGTTTGTTCAAAGATCGGTGATGGTGTGCTCGGACTTGTTTGCTATGAATAGTTTACTTGTCCGTAGTCACGAAGTTTTTCTTGCTCAATCGTCCGCTACAGATTAGATGTGAATGTCCACTGTATCGTTAAACATCTACTGTGAAGTTAAACATCCGCTGTGGATGCCATTTTGGGTGGTTATCTATCGTGAAATGTTTGAACAGAATGATGTGATGTCCGCTGCGTGTGTGATATTAACATTCCGCTTTGAATCGATATGTAAGCTGTGGAACTTAACACATCAGCTATTGATAGTTTTGTTCATCAGCCGTGAACACTCGGACAATTGGATGTTTATCAGCTGTGAAAGTTATGCATCAACTGTGGATGTAAGAACACTTAGTCAAAAATCAAATTCAAGTGTAATTTATATACTTTGTAAAATTTGATTATGAATGGAATTCACTTGCAAATTTACAAATTGATGTTTGAATGATTATTGAATGATTGTATGATGAACAAATGAATCAAAATTTGAATCAAACCCTAGATTTGGCTGATTTTCAGATTTCAAAGCAGTTTGACTTTAAAAGTCAAATTTCATGTTCTTGAATGAACAAACTTTTGATTTTTGGGTTTCTGGTGGAATTTGATAAAAATCAAAGGTTATAATAGCTGTAGATAAGTGATTCTAAGCTAGAACAACAATCAATTTCATATAATCGTCACCTAAACTCGGATTTAGATGATGAACACATGAAGAACACAATGAAGAACAAAAACCCAGATCTAAGAATCATTGTTCAAAAATGTATGATTTGGATGTTGTGTATGATAAACCAACCTTAGATTTGATGTTTCTAAGTTAAAACCACTATCAATTTTAGCTAAACAACACCAGATTCATGATTTTGATGATTTTTCCTTAAGAACAGCGAACTTTTCTCAAGAACACTAAATTTTCAAAAATCTTCAAATCAAGAGTTGTGGTTGTTCAAATGATATGAAACATTGCAATGTGTTAGTTATCACAAACTAAAGCTATTAGAAGCTTAAGTCCAATCAAATAACAACAAAATCAAAATTTTATGTTCATGACTTGAAGAACAAGTTTGCTTAAATCTTCAAATTAATGGCTGAAATGAAATTCAATTGATGTGAAAACTTGCGTATCTTCATGAAATAACAAATCTAAGCTAATGATAGTTTGATTTCATAAAAAACAACAACAATTTGCAGATCAAACTTGTGGTTCAAATTTTTGAGAAAAATTTGAAGAACAAGGAGCCAAGGATCTGATACCAACTGTGGAAATCGATATATGGATCGAATATTGCAATCGTATTATTGCCGTTTATCAGATCTTTGATGCGGAATCTCATAGACCCGTTGATTGATGATTTCAAGTGAAAATCTATTGCAAGATTTAATGTATGATAATGAATGAATGATGAACAATCAAGAACACATATTCATAACAATTTCACTCATTCATATGTATGATTGCTGAGAGATTACAAGGGAGTTTGCAAGAGGTTTCTCTTTTACACACACTCAACCTAATTGTTTCTCTCGCTAGACTAATATTCTTTTTTTCTATTATTAGTGCTTATAATGCTTGCTTAGAAAGTGCTTGCTTAGAGTACAAATGACTACACTTAGTCTATTTATACTCTTTACATAAATGAACAAAATTACATTTAAGCCCTATTGATTACACAAATATTGTTCTAAGTCTGATAAATTCTCTATTGCTGATGCATGACTGCCGGGTGCTGAAATCATTCGGGACGACCGCGGATGTTGACTGTGGACTTTGACCACGGTTGACCAAGTTTTACTTTTGTCAATTTTCTTGTTTTTGATCATATTTTCAGCATAGCTTCATCGTGTTGGTTTTGATAATCATCATGAGATTTGGCACTTAGGTTTTGGTAAGTATCATATTCAAATAGTTCAATAGCACTTCCCCTAAGATAATGCTGCCAAAACCTCATGATTATCACAATTTTGGATGTTTGTTGATGTGCAGTCTACTCCTTCTTTTCGGTAGCATCTTCTTAGAAGCTTCAGAAAAAAGGGGTTGAGGAAAACACTTGTTTCAGCACATACAGACTTTGTTTCGGCACTTAATGGATGTTTTATCATCTTGATCTTCTAGTCTTATTTTGAAGACTTGAAGATACACCCATTTGCATACATTGTGGATTGCATATGCAACAATATCAGCAGCTTTATCTCAACTTCATAAATGAAGGAGAAGCATCAAACAATCTTCAGACTTGACACATACTCTCTCTCAACAAAAGCTTTAGAGGGTGAGGAACTTTTATGTATGAGATACCAAGAGGAGGATTCTTAGTTCTCAGAAACTAGTAGGAAATCTTTCAAGGAAGCAAGAGTGTTCACTTAACATCTTGAATTGAATGAGAAACTCAGGCATGTTATGCAATACATCACTTGCAAAACTCTAAATCCTCTTGTTAGAGGTATTGCATGAAAGTTTTACTCCTAAATCAATAACACATGTAATTCTGCCAAAACTAAGAAAAATACTAAAATTGACAAATTTTTGTCAAATTTTAGATTTTTAAATTATGATATTTACAAGCATGAATCCTTCAACTACAATAAGATCATACTAATCCAAAATCCTCTACATCTAATAATGTTTAAAGATTGAATAGACATAGACAAAGAACAAAGTTGATTGTAAGTATGTTTGTCCACTTAAACTCATGCAATGATCTATTTTCAACACTTTATGATTTTTATCATGTTTAGGTTCGATTAGATATACTAATTGAGTACCCCACACTCAGAATAATGGAAGAATAACCCTTTTCATGAAATGCAAGGTGGCACTTTATCATAACTTGAACTAGGCTACTTAGAGTATAAATTCTCATGATATGATCCACTTTGGGATTCTTTTTTGGGTTTGATCCAAATTAGGATTCTTTAACACTTCACTTTGGAAGTTAATCCTTATTGGGATTCTTTGCCTTTTTGGCATGCATTAGCACTTTTAGTGCAAGGTCAGCTAGGTCTGTGCTCAGCACAACAAAAGTTGTGCTTATGTTTACTCCAGGTCTGTATTTACATACAACAAAGGAGAAACAGATGCTTTTATCAATGAGAAATTTATAAACCATTTTCACATGGTGTAACCACACAAGCAAACACTTGGAAAAGTCATTACTTACCAATACCCTAAGATGGTTTTGGTCCACAATGCATATTGATTTAGTTTATCATAAACATGTTTATCTTGAATCCAAGTTGAGCCTACTGAAATATCAAACAGAGCCTTGTGAATCTTTATTGATTTTGAAAAGTAGATACAGAAGATAATAGATGAGTTTACTATTATTTCTCATGCAGGAAGATTCAAAAATAATATTTTTGGACTTTTCTTGATTTTCTAATTTTTAGGATTTTTGGTTTTGAGATAATACATAAATGGCATGTGTGTTATCAATTCAATAGAGATCATCAACAGTTAGTCCATGTAGCAATATACTCAGATTAAGCAGATGGAATGAAACATTGGTTTTTTTGCATTGCCATCATAGATTTGTGAATGATTGATGTCCTGCATTGAATCATAGTTAATTTCTGCTCCATTTGCTCAGTTGCATCATAAACATCATGAGCAGGAAGAACATTCATGTCATGAGAAGGGATCAACCACTTCTAACTTTTCTTGGGTTGGCATGCCTCCATAACTGTCCATATCATAGTAGCAAATCAGTTAGATATTTCAACCCAGGCCATTACTGTCCTGAGCTGTCCATTAGCATCTTTATATGTGACTTACTAGTATGTGTATGATTTTGCTTTATCTGATGATGTATCAGATTCACCTCCTAAAGTTGTTTTCTTTCTCTAACATTATTTTGATTTTAAACCAACTGACTTAACTTTAGTTTGTTTAACAAAAGGAGTTTCTTTGGATTTTGAAAAATATTTTGGTTGGTTTAGAAAATCTATTTTGCTTTTTGAAAGTTTTGTGGAGATGTAGCAAAGGATCTTTGTCCTTGATCATGTTTGATTCTCCTAGGCATGCAATCATATTCATTATAAGAGTTATGATCATGATTATAATAATTGGATGGATGTGATCTTCTATGATAGCCATTATGCCAAGAATCATTCCTATATCTATCATACTTATGTTATGTGTATGACCTAGGATGATATCTTGATGCCCAAAAATCATGAATATCATAATGTTTAAAATCATACCCATGCTGATTTAATCAAGGAGAAGAGTAGCTATGACGTCTGTTGTAATACTCATGCTCTAATCTTGGTGAGTATGACTCTGATGGATGAGAAGATCTTTGACCTCTTCTATGTTCTAATGTTGGAGAGTTGTTGTATGAACACTCTGAAGTGGCATGATTCTCCATGTCACAATTTAAGCAGTAAGGAATGGTCTGGATCTTCTTCGCTTAGGCTTGAATGATGAAGTTAAATTTGATTGAAACTTCACAGCCTTTTGTCTTAGTTGTTTTTGTTTATTTCTCTTATGAGGACATATATATGTATCAGTCTCAGTGTTTTTACACTCAGACGTGTTTTGTGAATCTGAATTGCATGTCTCGTTGAGAATTGTTTGTTGTTAGGAGTTTCTAATGTACCTTTTAAGGTTGATGGTGGATTTAGATCAGGTGTAGAAGACTTAGTTTGACTTTTCTTCTTTCTTTTAGATCTGGGTTTTTTCCTCTTGACCTATTCTTTGATTTCTTATACCTCTTCCTTTTGTTTGTTCTTTAACTCCATCTTAATCTTTGCCTTCAACTCAGCCTTAGGCAATTATAGTTCAAGAAATCCTGCTGCTTTAAATTTCTCATAGAGAACCATAGCTTTTTGTTTGTTTTAGGCTTTGTTGCTTTTCATTTCTCTGGTTGTGTTGTTTTGGATTGATTTCTTCAATGACATGATTAATACATGTCAATGTTTGTTTGTTTGTTTGGTTGGTTTATTCATCACTGTCATCACTTGCAGGATCTCCATCTTGACCATCACAAGAATGAAAGGTTTCATTATGTGGTGATTCTGGTTTGAGGTACAGCTTTGGTGCTGTTTCAGGAGAAGTGATTTGATTGATAGTGGATGGTTTGTCTGTTGGATGATAATCATGCATATTTGAATCTTCTTTGACTTGACTTGTCATTGAAGTTGGCATTTGTGTGTAGTTATCATTGTAAGGAGGAGGAACAACATGATATGTAGTTCCTGCACTCTGCTTCTGATCTCTTTATGCATTAAGTAGTTCTTCCAACTTGCAAGTAGTTAGCTTTAAATTCTCAAGTTCAACTTCTGTTGATGCATTATCTGCTTTTGTATTTGTTAGGACCATGTACGTACGGAGTACTAACTGATTCTTCGTTATACCGGATCAAATAGTGCGAAATCCTATTTGATTGGCGATCCAATCTGGGAGAACGAAATCAAGATCAATCCTAATGATTAGAAAACGTTAAGAATTGAATAGGAATGATCTCAGACGTTCTATGAAGTTGGAATTGACGAACAGGGCGCTCTGGGTCGACTAGGGTTATGAATATTCGAAGTGTTCTATTTTTCCACGAATTAAGTGGTATTTATAGGTTACAGCTTTCATTCGTACGACTGAGCCAAGCGACTGGCTCAGTCGTGCGACTGAGCCATACGATTGATTCATTCGTACGACTGAGTCAGTCTCATGACTCAGTAGTGCGATTGACTTAATCTCCTGGTTCAGTCATCCGATTGGCCCATTCGCATTGTCCAGTCGTGCGATTGAATCAGATTACTTAGTTAAACACACTCTTGAACCTTAACTGATTCAGAACATGTCTAACAAGTCTATAACCTATATAACTTGTTCATATATGCGTGTAACAACAAACAATAATAATAGATATGACATTAAGTAATCAAGCAAACATTCACTGAAGAGTTTTCCATACAATGATTAAACCTTACATACGTGTTACAAGATAGAAGTCAATTACATTTGAAATCACTAGACTAGAACTGGGGACATGTGTACCAACAAACTCCCCCTTGGACCTAGTTCTATCTAAGATTTAACTTCTTTCTTGAACTCTTCATATCTTTTCACCCTTTCTTCTCTCGAGACCCCAGAATGAATATTCAGTGCAAAGCAGATACGTATAACATGTTGGAACTGCAGTGCTTGCACAATATCCTGTGTGTCAAAGAACAGTGGCCACTTGAATAAGATATAGACATCAGACTCAGACAAGTTGGTTAGCCATATCGGATCAAACACCCTTATTGTCTCGACCTTTCCTTCTTTCTCCAAAACTATAACGGCTTCACCAGTTCGCCAGTCATAATACCACCATTTGAAATGGGGTGCAAAATCCTGAGGCATCTCCCTCAATGGAATACATGACATAGTGCGCGGAGGATGCCATCTCAAGACCACCTTTGGTCTTCCTGAGGTGGGGTCAACCTCAGTCCTATGAAATAACCTTCTAGGCTGTTGAGGTTTAAAGTTGACCCACCTTGTATGGTACTCTTTCTTCAGTGCCTGCTCAAACCATCCTGATATCTTTCCTGGAACAACGTATAGGAGGTTCAAGTTGGCTAGACGATTTAGCTCAAAACTTGGGAGAGTTTTCAGATCATGTGGGAACCTGAAATATTATATTCCCTTCTCTCTCTTCACAGCATATACTTTGAGATCATCAAAGTATGCCCAGCTAATAATCTTTCCTGACACCTTCTGATGCTTCTTAATCTTGTAAAGCTTGGTGTAGGCATTTGACTTTGTAGGCGCACGCTGTTTCTTCATTTCCTCAAGGCATGCAATCCATTCCTCCTTTTTGGTTGCTTGGTCAGCTTCTTCTGCCTGAGGAGTAACTTCTGCAGCTGCCTTTGCCGCTATCATCTCTTCCACCTTGTCAAAGATATTGCTATCAAATGTTTCCCCAACATCTGGAAGTACGTCGCCTTCGGCGTTAGTGTACTGGGGATAATGATCAGCCGTCACGTCCTCAATCTCCACCTAGTCGACATCTTGTAGTTCTTCATCGCTGACTACATCGACTTCAGGTGCATCTTTTATCAGTTCATCAGGATTTAGACTGAACAGTTCTGCAATCTGTTCATCTGTCAAGTCGTGAATAATTTCCCCTTCTTCAGCTGAGTAGTTTACAGACCGTTGCACTATCCCTTGAAGATCTAGAATCATAGTCAACTTGGATTCAATCTGACGAAGGGGCATGACATCATGCTCATCGACTTGTTTGGCTGATCCTGTTACACAATCAAATATATGGCAAGTAAGTATACATTGATCACATAACCAAAGTTGATTTACATCCACAAAATTTTATATATAACAAACTAGTATACATAATTTCAAGTACAAAGTTTCAAATAATAAATAAACGTCTAGTCTTGAACTTTGCCTTGTATCTCTGGTGGATCTTCAGCAGATTGGGAGGCTGATGGATCAGATGAAGGTGCCCTCTGATCTTGTTTTCGCTTCGTTCTTTGTTCGTGTGCATGATCAGAGGGTGAAGTTGCAGCATCTCCTTCATCATCATCACCTTCTGCATCATCATCCTCTTCATCATCATCCTCATCCTCGTCATCATTATCATCTTCACTATCATCACCATCATCACCGTCTCCCTCCTTGATCTTTAGAGGGTCAGCTTGAAATCCCTTCAGCTTTAGCAGGATCTTCTTGTTTACAGACTCTAACTCCTCAATCTTTTGAGTCGACAGGACGTTTTGTTCCTGGAGTTGAGCAATCTGATGTGCTTGAGAAGCATTTTGCTCCTCAAGCTGACGTAGTCTCGCTATCTTCTCCTCATCCGCAGCTAGCAGCTTCATCACCATCATGTTCAGAGCTGCTAGCTGTCCCTCCACTCCAATAGGAGGGAGGGATGAACCTGTAGGGACGGAGGATGGATCGGCTCGGTGGCTGGTAGTGGTAGCTGTAGAGGTGGTGAATATTGGATGTGGAATGTGAGTGGATTGTGAGGTGGGATGTACTGTGGTAGTATGTTTGGTGGTGGTGACAGGTGGTGGAATGGGTGTGGTGGTGGTTGTGGTAGTGGGAGTGGTTGAGGTAGTGGTGGTGGATGAGGTGGAGGTGAGTAGTGTCAGCCTTCAGCGCTTGGGCTTCTTCCCTTGGGGCTTAGCCATCCGTTTGAGTCTAGATCCTTTGGATCCGGATGCTCCCCCTTGGCTGCTGGTGATGTCTGGGGTGTATGATGGGTCAGCTGTTGAAACCCCAGACCCTCCCGGGCGTCCACCAACCGCTCTAATCCCATGCTCAGTTGCCACTTCCCGACTACCCACAGTCCGGGTAAACGGCACCTCATCTGAATCCTCCTCCTCCTGCATGTCAAAATCAGGGTGGATCGGACCAGGTTCGGGTTCTCCCTGACTATCTCCTCCCTGATCAGTACCGTGGTCGTCATCGTCGGAATCATCGGAGGGTAGAGTCCCGGCTCTACATCAGAATCACTGTTATCGTGACGCCACTTTCTCCGAGCTGGTGCCACATAGTCTTCCCGGGCAAGGTGCCCAAACAAACTCCTCACCGGGGGTTTCACTTGCTTCCCTCGGTAGACCTTCATCCTACCCAACGTAGTATCATCCATGATCTCTAGAACAACTGCATCGTCTTGGGCTTTGGGCAGCTGTGGAAGTTTCTGGTCGATGATCATCTGCAGAAATCGAGGGTACATGCAGAATCCCTCTTTCCCTTTGGCCTCTATATTCTCCACCATATATGTGAATATCATCCTGGAGAAACCAAATAGGTGGTTCAGCACCAGAGGGACGTATGCGTTTTGCATCTGGTCTGAAAGCTCATCGAATCCACCCTTTCTGGATGCTATGCATCTCAGAAGTACATGAGCCAGATACTTAAACTGGGGGCACAAGTTGCTCTTGTTGATCATGCTTGTGTTAATGTCCCCCGAATATTTGGCACTCATAAAGCAGCCACGGACGGTCAGGGGGTGTAGTCGTGTTGGGTAGTCAGCATCATCCCCAAATTCAAGGACCGTCTGTATGTCCTTCTCAGAAATCTGTATCGGCTCTCCAAAAATAGAACTCCTGATGGAATAGGGATCAGTCGACCTATCCACCAATGCGTTCTCCCAGAACGCCTGCTGTATCGATCTATATGGAGTACACTGAGTAGATATCGCTCTGGAGATCCTCGAACGGCGCAGAAAAGTAATAATCCCAGTAAAGTCTGCCGTGTTGCGGGATGTCAAGTCTAGATGAGCACATATATTATGCTTAGTGCTCATAGTCCATCTGCTCGCCATCTGTGACACAAACCAAGTAAACGTTAGATCATGTGGAAGATAGCTAATTTCAGTCAATGAACATTAAACTTTTGACTTAATAGTGCGACTGAACAAGCGACTTAGTTCCAGTCGTACGATTGAACTGTGCGACTGAGCTCTAGTCGTACGATTGAGGCAATCGTCAATCTTAGTCGTACGATTAAGCCAATCGGACAGCTCAGTCGTACGATTGAAGTTCATCAGCATGACCAGTCGTTCATTTGACTATTTTTTCATTCAAATTCCTGTTTTGAGCAATACTAAGTGTTAAACATCAAAATTATGCTCATTGCACTCAGAATTAGCCGATTAAGCCTATTGTAACCTTAATTTGATCATTAA
Organism: Flaveria linearis; assembly: GCA_024085815.1. NCBI lineage: Eukaryota > Viridiplantae > Streptophyta > Magnoliopsida > Asterales > Asteraceae > Flaveria > Flaveria linearis. Next base: position 50,060,800 of record CM044004.1, on the reverse strand, counting down.
GTTCAGGTTTTAAGGTCTATTAAGCCTATTAAGATTACGAGTACTATTCGGTCATAATTTGAGCCATTTTTGATGATTCGACACAGTTTGTTCGATGGTTCCTCTTGTTTAGTACCTGTATGAGCGAGTGCAAGTGTCAGAAACAATGTAATCGAGATTTAAGATGTTTTTGGAAATTTTGGCAGAGTTTCGCTATGTCGTATGAGTGAAGTGGGCGATTAGGGCAAGTGAGCGACTGAGGGTGATTTCCCTGGTATTTATAATAGGGCAACCTTCAGTCGTACGACTGTGCTTAGTCGGATGACTTAGTCGTGCGACTGAGCCTAGTCGTATAGTTGAGTCGTACGACTGAGTGTCAGTCGTACAGTTCACCTAATCGTCCATCTTCAGTCGTACGATTGACCTTCATTCGGATGTCTACCATAGTCAGTCACTTTCAATCGTCCGATTGGGCTCATTCGCATGGCCCAATCTTACGATTGTGTTCAATTGTATACCCCATTCGTATGATTGAGTCAGATCAGATTCAGTCGTGCGATTGGGCTATACTTGTGCCATTTTAGTCAACTATATTTACCGACCCTTAGATTTCTTAACCAATTGATAAAACATTATGTGCCGTTGATCATATCAGACATGATCCATTTATCCACCCGATCACCTCAGACATGATCCATTTAACCACTCGATCACCTCAGACGTGATCCATTTAACCAACTTATCACCTCAGACGTGATATTTTTATCCTTTCGAAAACAATTTTTAAATAAACATTTAGCTTGTTTAGTGACGTTAACAGATAACCATACACACACAGTCCGACATTGACACACTAATACTAACCAATAAATAAAAATTTAAACTACGAACAAAAATGAACATCTTTTTGTGATTTTTGTTAGGGCAAGTTTGTGTAGCCTATCAGCATTGACATTATATCAGGAACAGACTCATTTGGAATCAGACAGGCATATACACCATTACTTGGAACATTATGAGTTGATTTTATTTTTCATGATGACATATCACAGTTTGTTCTGATCTAAGACTTCTAAGTACTAACTGGGAATCATGTTTAATATGATACGTAACACACTTTGATCGTCAACTTCAGTCGGTGCATACAAGACGATTGTCAGTATACTTTTCCACTTAAATTCATACGCAGACTTTTGACAAACATTGGTAATGAATTATGTTATATTATTTCAAACAACATTTGTGTATCCCACACTTATATGGTAATCAGCATTCCTTAAAGGACTTTCGAGCGGTCTTTAGGTATTTTTGCAAGAAGAGACTATTCTTAGATCTTTCAAAGAGAAGCCAATCCTCAGGTCAGTGCCATCGCACAGCAGAGAGGCGGCAAACAACAATGAAGTCTAGAATATGTAGGTTATGCTTATCCTCAGGTCAGTGCCATCGCACAGCAGAGAGGCACACAACCTAGCTCCTTGTTAGAGCATTTCTTATTTTCTTTTGCACATAGCGCACCAACAACATAAGTTATCAGCTTGATTACGCTAGTATTCATTTTTTTCGTGCTTTGCTCTTTTTGTGGTCATTTGCACACCTTTGATGGCATTTATTTGCTCGTTATCCCTTATCGGAAGAGCTGATTGTGTTAACCAGTGATAAGATGGGAACCCACAGTTGATTGAACCTTTTAGTTTAGATTAAGTTTACCAATGAAGTCTACTTGTCTATAATGTTGAATCTACTGACACATCATATAATGAACTAGCACCTCCCTAGATCAACTTTTTCCGTGTAATTACAGTAACAATCAAACGTACTATCATTTTCCCATTTTGTTAGACTTAGACTTCTTTGTTTTTTACATTTTCAGTAAGTTAATTAACATTTTTGATCTCAACATCATTTTGTTGTTCCAAATAACTCGATGCCTGTGTACTATCATCTTCCAAGTTTTGTCGAGTCACATTTTCTGTTTTATTGTCTTTGCCTTTTCAGCTTTACTCACCTTCCCCTCCTTTTTTTTAAGTAAATAAATACTGAATTAAACCTAATCTCCCCCTAAAATTCTAAAACAGAAAATCTTTTTGTGTTTTTGGATTTTTATAACAACAAGGAAATTAAAAAATAAAATAAAATAAAAGACGAAAAATAAAGAAAAAACAGTGTCAGACTATGTATCTGTTTCTTCTAATATAACATCACTTTTCTTTTTAACCCCGTTGACCTCTAGCAGATAGAAAAATCTTGGTTTATCAAATGGTTTAGTGTAGAGGTCAGCGCGTTGAAAATCCGTGTTAATTTTGACCACATCAATTAAGTGTTTTTCATAGCAATCGCGTATGAAATGATACTTTATGCCTATGTGTTTGGTCTTAGGATGTTGAACCGGATTTTTAGTTACTGCAATTGCAGCCGAATTATCAACATAGATAGGAGTAGAAGTGAAATGCAAACCGTAATCCCGCATTTGGTGTTGAATCCAAATGATTTGAGAGCAGCAGCTGGCGGCGGCAACGTATTCAGCTTCACAGGTAGACAGAGCAACTGATGTCTGCTTCTTGCACTGCCAAGTTACCAGTCTTCTCCCGAAAAATTGACATCCTGCTGACGTAGACTTGTAATTCATTTTGCAGCCTCCGTAATCCGAGTCACTATCCGCCGTTAGCTCAAAGTCATCATCATGAGGATACCACAACCCCAGTGTTGGAGTACCCTTCAGATAATGAAAAATCCTCTTGACTCCAATCAGATGATTGACTTTAGGTTTTGCCTGATATCGGGAACACAAACATGTGGCATACATGATATCTGGACGAGAGGCAGTGAGGTACATGAGAGATCTGATCATCCCACGATACATGGTGGCATCCACCAAATCCCCATTCTCATCAGGAGCCACATCGTGATTTGTGGCGAGAGGGGTACCGGCTGCAGTGACATTGTCCATATCAAAGCGACTAAGAATGTCACCGACATACTTAGTTTGATGTAAAAAGATGCCGATAGGTGTTTGGTCCACCTGTAATCCTAGGAAGAACTTCATTTCTCCCATGGCACTCATCTCAAACTCAGCCTTCATCACAGATTCAAACTCTTTACATAACCCTTCGTTTCATGAGCCGAAAATTATGTCATCCACATAAATCTGCACCAAAAGCAAATCACCATCCTTCTCTTTGATGAACAATGTACAGTCAATCACACCCGTGCGAAAGCCATGTTTCAACAGATGGGTGGAGAGCTTTTCATACCAAGCTCGAGGAGCCTGATGTAGCCCATACAGAGCCTTGTCTAACTTGTAGACTCTGTCCCGATGATAAGGATCTTCAAATCCTTCGGGTTGACTTACATATACTTCTTCACGGATTTCCCCATGCAGGAATGCACTCTTAACATCTAGTTGATAAACTTTGATCTTCATGTAAGAGGCGTAGGCTAGAAAGATACGAATTGCTTCCATTCTAGCTACGGGAGCAAAGACTTCATTGTAGTCAATTCCTTCGACTTGTCTGAAGCCTTGAACAACCAACTGTGCCTTGTTTCTGATAACAACACCCTGGTCATCCTTCTTGCACTTTAGTACCCATTTGGTACCAATTACCTTGACTCCTTTGGGTCGGTCAACAAGAGTCCACACTCCAAGTTTCTTGAACTGTAGCAACTCCTCTTGCATAGCATTGACCCATGCTTCATCCTTAAGGGCATCACTTACATGTTTGGGTTCAATTTGAGAGACAAAACATCTGTAAGCTCCATCATTCACGTAGCCCTTTTCCATTACTTCAGCGTAATCAGCAGTGTACAATCGACTTCTAGTCTGTACGCCGGAGTGGAGATCACCAATGATAGCATCTGGCGGATGACTTGTACTGATACTAGTCAAAGGAGTTGTAGGAACGACAACTTTAGAGTCCATAGTCGTGACTGGAGGTTCAGTGTCTGTGTTTCCAGATGCAGGTGAAACAGCTGAAGAGCTCCCTTCTTGATCAACATGAGGTGACTGAGCTGGTTCAGTTGCTTCTTCATCCTCTGAGGAGTCTTCACTATCATTCTGATCAGCTGAGGCAGATCCCGATGACCCATTTGCAGGAGTGGTATTGCTAGTGTCCAGATTCGGTGAGTTGAGAACATCGTGCATCATATGAGTAGCAATATCATCATCTAAAACTATCTGAGGAAGATTGAATGATTTGAAAAAGCCATCGTAGTCGAAGAATGACGATGGACCTTTTCCAGCAGGGGGGATAGTGAAACGTTGAACATCAACGTTGCACCATACTTCTACCTGACCAGTAGAGTTGTTGTAAACTCGTTTGTCGAGTATACTGTATCCCAGAAAGATCCCCTGATCTGCCATTTCATTGAACTTGCCTTCTTGAGTTTTCTTCAGAAGAGTACAAGGAGCACCGAAAGGTTCCAGATACTCCAGGTTTGGCTTACGCTTCTGTAGCAACTCATAGCAAGTCTTCCCGTGCCTCTTCACTACTGACACACGATTAAGTGTGTAGCAAGCGTTGGCTACAGCCTCGTTCCAGAACTGTACTGGCAGTTTGGAGTCTGCCAACATAGTCCTGGCTGTCTCGATCAGACTCCTGTTCTTTCGCTCAGCAACTCCATTCATCTGTGGAGTGTATGCAGAGGTGAATTGTTGAACAATTCCCTTTTCTTTGCAGAACACATCCATCCACTGATTTTTGAACTCGGTTCCATTATCTGAGCGAATCTATCTCACTTTAAGCTTGTAAAGTGACTCCAGAGTGGTGACCAGCACTTTGAATGACTCAAATGTTTCTGACTTAGCTTTCAGAAACATCACCCACGAGAATCGTGAGTAGTCATCGGTGACTACGAAGCAGTACCAGTCTCCAGCGATACTCTTCGTGCTAACTGGACCGAAAAGATCCATGTGCAGTAGCTCCAAGGGTATCTCAATAGAATGGACATTCTTGGTCTTGTGAGATTTCCTGGTTTGCTTTCCTTTCTTGCATGAGACACAAAAATCAGGAAGCTTGAAGTTCTTGACAGGAACTCCATCAACTAGGTTGTTATGAATCAGGTGATTCATCTTCCTATGATTAATGTGTCCCATTCTTCTGTGCCACGAAATGGAGTCCTTCTCTATAGCTTTAGATAAGAAACATTGAACAGTAGAAGCACTAGTAGAGGCATTAGACATATCTAGAACATACAAGTCATTATATCTAGATGCTGACATTAATACCTGTTCCTCTGGAATATCCATTTCTTTCTTAAGAATGTAACATTTGCGATTATCAAACATGACTTTGAATCCCTTGTCGCAAATCTGAGACACAGAAAGCAGATTGTTTTCTAACTGCTGAACAAAGTTGACTTTGTCGAATCTTACCTTGTCATTACCTACTTCGCCCTGAGCGGTAATATATCCTCCTTTGTTACCAGCAAATGAAACGTGTCCCCCTTTAATTTGTTTGACATTGAAAAGAAGAGACTTATTTCCCGTCATGTGCCTGGAAGCTCCGCTATCTACTATCCATGTATTTGTAGACGCACTATAGCGGACAACCTGCACATATGAGAAAATCATCAGTTAAGGAGGGGGACCCAAGCCTTGACTGGCTTGGGTTTCCCAGAGGAATCAACCATCATGAATTCGACCCACTGTCCTTTATCAGTGGGTGGAATCTCAACTTTCAGATTGTCATTGCTTTCAGACACACCAGTTGTCTTGGCTTTCCATAAACCATCCCTGTGAAAGGATTGTTTGTGGTAAACCTTAGACTGATTTACGGTTTGAGCATATGGTTTAGATTCAGAAACAGGTTTTACCTCTGGCATCACAGACTTGTCGGGGACTTGTCTGTTTTGCCTTTGGCGAGGTGGAGACGAAAAAGACTTAGAAGGTGTTTTAGACCTAATAGGTGTTTTCGATCTAACTGGAGTCTTAGAACGCTGTTTTGACTCTACTTTGACTTTGTCATTTAGCTCAACCTTAATTCTTGGTGTCTGATAGCAAGGACAGTTAGTCGAAATATGACCGCGCTGACCACAAGTATAGCAGGATCTCCATTCATCAGGGCTAGGAGATCTCTTGTGGGGCGGAGAATAAACCTCAAATTATTTTTTTTATTATCATTTTTAAGTTTTTCACCTCCTTTGACAAATTTAACTTGTTTAACATGATTTATGTTTTGTCTTGGAAATTGGTGATTATCTTGTTTCACTGGTTTAGCTTGAGTGATTTTGGAAATCTTAGGTTGTGTGGAAGTTGACTTTTTACCTAACCCAAGAGATGCTTGAACATTCTCTTCCACTCGTTTTCCAGTGATTTATGTGCTTGTAGTGCTTGATCCAGAATCTGTCTGGTCAGGAACCGAAGAGGCAGTGGTAACTGCTGTATCCGGATCACTGACTAGAGGAGTTGTCACCACATGATCCTTGATGGGCTTATCATTTATTGGACGTTGTTTGATGTTTAAAAAGGACTCATGTGGTGGTGGCACAACTTTGTAACCCAAACCCTCCCCGTTGTTGCGTTCTTTAACCAAGTTTTTCAAAATATGTGAGGAACTAGCTAGACGGTGAAGTCTTTGTTGCAAAGACTTGTTTTCAACTTGTATAACTGCTCGTTCCTTCTTAGTTTCTTCTATTGTCTTTAAATAAAACTTCATATCAGTTTCTTGGTTAAAGGCAACAGCTTCAGTTTCTTTTAATTGTTTCTTTAAAGCATCAATCTTTTCTTTATAACTGTTTTCATTCTGTTTTAAGATTCTGTTTGCTTCAGTGCACAATTTTAAATCATTTACTAAGTTATCATTATGATCTAATAACCTAGCAAATTTCAGGTCAATGCTTTCCCTAAATTTTTCACATTCAACACAAGCATGTTTAGTAAATAATTCATCCTTTGATTCTATCTGTGCCGATGTAGATGTTCCAGCCATGAAAGCATTTTGGGGTTCAGATTGTGCTTCAGACGCAGCATTCAGTTCATTCTCCACAAGCTGATCAACATCAGCTATGTCATCATCCAATTCAGCATTGTCAAGCTCAGCTGAGTTCTCCCCCTCACTTGCTGAGTCTTCATTCAGATCCTCGACAGAAGCTATGTTGGCTTCCCCATCAGATAAGAACTGGAAGGACCAGTCCTGTCCTTCATCACCTTGTGCCACCAAAGCCTTGGAATCACTTCCTGCTGGAACTGGCTTCTTATCTTTATCTTGCCTGTTGAACGAGGAGAATGGATTTCCATTCCCAGTCTTTTTAGGCTTCACACATTCCCTCTTGAAATGTCCTTTCTCACCGCAGTTGAAACACGTGACTTTGGACTTATCAAACCCAAAAGTAGTATCTTTTGTAGCCACGAGATTCTGCCCTGTCTTCTTCACAAACTTCTTTGCTCGTCGCACAGCACTTGCGAGAGCCCACATAATGTCCATTCTCTCCAACTCATTTTCATCCACCTGCTCATAGTCTTCATCAGCCAAGTGGCAGTTTCCTTCTTCCCTGCAACCAAACCATCATAGGAATGAACCACTGCAGCAAGTAGGTCCATGTGTTCCTTGGCCACTTCCACAGTGACTTTACCCAGGTTCTCAGTTATTAACTTCGTCGAGTGAGCTTCAGTAATACTGTGTTGAACCCCTGATGAAACAGATGACTCACCCCTAGACGATGAGCTTTGACCAGAAGTATTAGAAACAAATGCAGTCTGCAGAGGAGCATTGGAAAACTTTGCAATGGAGTTGAGTCACATTATAAAGAGTAGGATCCTGAGCATATGCACCCTTCTTTGTCTTATACTTATGTCTAACCTCTTCCTCTCGAAGTTTCATAATAAAGTCATTTATATCCAAAGTTTCGAGAACTGAATTGTGTCTCAAGGTGGAAATAAATGAATCCCATTTCTCTGGAAGACCTTCAGCTAAACTGGCGACCTTTTCTTCTTTAGATGTTGTAACCCCATGAGTGTGAAGTTCACTCATTAAATGATAGAAGCGGTCAATGATGTCGTCCAAGCTCTCGTTCCCAATAGCAGAGAAATTGTCAAACTCCTTTTTGAGAGCTTTGGCCTTCAAGGATTTCAGAGTTGAGCTCCCTTCATACCTTTTCTCGAGAGCTTTCCAGAAATTTTTACTCTGTTTCTGATCCGAATACTGATGGAAGATCTCTTTCGGAATCGACTGAGTGAGCATAGCATAAGCCTTCTTTTCAGCATTATAGGCAGTCTTTTGAGCATCCGTCATTCCACCAACGTTAATGGCAAACCATCAGCACCAACTGGCATGGTGTAACCAGTCTCAATAGAATTCCATAGATTAGTATCCACGCCATTGAGATGAATCTCAAACCTTTGCTTCTACTGCGGGAACTCATCAATGGATAGAAGCTTAGGCGGCTTATTGTGATTACCAATCTCATTCTCCAGAAGCAGTAGATTTTGGATCCTTGAGTCCTTTCCAGCTGACATGGCATAATTTTCTGAGTCCATTCTTTTATTAATTTAACTTGTGAATTAAACTGCTAATGCGATTGGGGAGTACGACTGGGATGCGACTGACACTAGCTGTATGCGATTGGACTCAAACGTACGATTGAACAGGCGACTGAGAGACTTAGGCGACTGAACAGACCGAACGAATCAGCTGGGCGACTGGAGTTGACGATTGACTCAATCGGGCGACTGGCTATACGACTGACTCAATCGGGCGATTGAACTGGGCGACTGGACTTCAGTCGTACCATTGAGCTAATCGTGCGACTGAGACTGCAGAAATCGAATTTTTTCAAACTTTTGACCAAAAACGAGGTTTTTTACACCCTAGACGGCTGGAAGTCAAAAACACTGATTTTGCAGAACGTGCACACGTAAAGACTCGGTTTTGAGCAGAAAGATTGGATCTTTTCGCGTAAAAACGTAGACTTTTTCACAAAAACGATTGAATCAACGAAGAATCAAGAGCCTATGCTCTGATACCACTTGTTAGGACCGTGTACGTACGGAGTACTAACTGATTCTTCGTTATACCGGATCAAATAGTGCGGAATCCTATTTGATTGGCGATCCAATCAGGGAGAACGAAATCAAGATCAATCCTAACGATTAGAAAACGTTAAGAATTGAATAGGAATGATCTCGGACGTTCTATGAAGTTGGAATTGACGAACAGGGCGCTCTGGGTCGACTAGGGTTATGAATATTCGAAGTGTTCTATTTTTCCACGAATTAAGTGGTATTTATAGGTTATAGCTTTCATTCGTACGACTGAGCCAAGCGACTGGCTCAGTCGTGCGACTGAGTCATACGATTGATTCATTCGTACGACTGAGTCAGTCTCATGACTTAGTAGTGCGATTGACTTAATCTCCTGGTTCAGTCGTCCGATTGGCCCATTCGCATGGTCCAGTCGTGCGACTGAATCAGATTACTTAGTTAAACACACTCTTGAACCTTAACTGATTCAAAACATGTCTAACAAGTCTATAACCTATATAACTTGTTCATATATGCGTGTAACAACAAACAATAATAATAGATATGACATTAAGTAATCAAGCAAACATTCACTGAAGAGTTTTCCTTACAATGATTAAACCTTACATACGTGTTACAAGATAGAAGTCAATTACATTTGAAATCACTAGACTAGAACTGGGGACATGTGTACCAACAGTATTCGTTAGAGACTCAGTGAGTCTTGTAACTTGAGCTTGAAGACTAAATCTTTCTCCAAGGAGTTTGTCTACATCCTTCAGAAGAGAATTAATTTTATCTTTAAAGGCTTTAGGTTGTATCTTCAATTCTACATTTATAGCCTTTTCTGTATTGATTGCTTGATTTAGGCGCTCAATGTAATGTTGCAAGTCATTGATTGTTTTGGTTGTACTTGCTTCTGATATTTTGGCTTTAACTTCAGCCTTTGTGTTGATTAACTTTACAGAGAGTTCAATTGCTTTAGCATTCAATTTATGGTTTTCTTTAACTAATTTATCAACTTCTTTCTTTAGTGAACTGATTTGATTTGCAGAATTTTAAAATTCCTCTGCATGTCCTCTTTCCTCCTTTATCATTAATGATATATTATTGCAATCTTTCTAAAATGCCTGAACTTCATCTATGCATGCTGATGAGCATAGATTGATCTTTCTGTCTTCAGGAATTTCAGGCAATGGATGAATGTTTGTGTTGTTGATGTTTGTGGCTTTCGCAAGCTCAGCAGTTAACTCTTCAAGTTTGATTTGTTGTTGAACCATTTTATCTTGCAACTGGTTCATCTCTTGAGCTAAACTGATATTTTGTTGATTTAATGTTTGATTTGTGCTTGATCATTTCTTTGAGATTGTTCCATCTCTGACCTGTATTTTATCAAATCATTAGACAATGTATTGTTTGAGTTTGCAAGATCATATAAATGTAAATGCATCAGTTCTTTCTCAATGTGACTGATGTACAACTGAATGTTTGTCTTGTCAAACAATGAATTGTTGTTGGTGTTTGATATGCTGTTGTTGTTTGGTTGCTTGCAACATTTGTTTGATTTGCTGCTGTTGTTTGGTTGATTGCAGCTTTTGTTTGATTTGCTGCTATTATTTGGTTGGTTGCAGCCATTGTTTTGTTTGAATTCTTGAAACCTCTTCATGCCTACAGCAAGAAAGATAGCTCGGTTTCTTGAAACATGAGTGTTAGTGAATGTTGTTAAATTTTCCATTTTTGTTTAAAAACAAAAATGATTTGAAAATTTGTTTTGTATTTAGATCAAAATCAAAGTTAAACTTTGATAGATTCCAAAGAACTTTGAAACTCAATTTATTAGATATGCCTAATTAAGAGTTAACTTGGTTCAATTACAATTTAATTAAGCTGAATTAAAGTTAATTTAGCTTAAATAAAAGTAATAAAATTGGATCTTCCTATTAAAAGTAAATTATTAAGTGTCCCGACTAAAAATATTCTTAATTTGTTTGTTTGAATGGATATATGCCAGTCAAGACAAAGATGGAAGTCAAAATTGGTAATCACTATCTCAAACTTTCCCGATGCTTCTCTACCTCTCTTTCTCTTCGGTCGGCAGAGGAGTTGGTAGCGATGCTGAGATCGGTCGAAGATTTCAGGGTGTCGGTTCCAAGATGAAATCAACTACAATTGAAGATCGGTGGTCGATGATCGATGGTCGGTTGTAACAATTGATGATGATTAAAGGTCGATGGAGGTGTGAGTTGATTATGAATGTCGATGATGTGATTGCGGTTGAAGGGTGTGGACACCAACGGTGGGATGTTGGAATTGAATTAGCAAATCAAAAATTAGAGATGTTGTTGATGATGATGGTTGTGATTTCGGTTTTATTTTTATGCTGAGTTGGAAATTTAGAATTTTGATGATTGGTCTTGGTGATGGGTGGTGTTTGATTGGTGTTGATATCGACGATGAGTTGGTTCTCAACCATTTTTCCTCTTGTTCGTTCGCTGTGACTACAGCTATGGACCAGTGTTTGTGGCTTAATCGTCCGCCGTGACCAAGTTTACTTTTCCGTTGTGGACAAGTTTGCTCCCCTGCTGGAGCTGATTTTGTTTTTCTTGATTTGAATTCATCCGCTGTGGATGAGTATTACTTGTCCGTTGTGGACAAGGTTTAATCATTTGTTGTGAACAAGTTTACTTGTCCGCTATGGAAAAGTTTGTGTACGTTGTGGACAATTTGTTTGGTCTGATGTGATTACTTGTTTGTTCAACAAAATCAAACGTCCGTTGTGGAACTTAATTCAAGGTGTATGTTTGTTCAAAGATCGGTGATGGTGTGCTCGAATTTGTTTGCTATGAATAGTTTACTTGTCCGTTGTCACCAAGTTTTTCTTGCTCAATCGTCCACTGCAGATTAGATTTGAATGTCCACCGTATGGTTAAACGTCTGTTGTGAAGTTAAACATCCGCTGTGGATGCCATTTTTGTGTGGTTATGTGCCGTTAAATGGGGACAGAATGGTGTGATGTCCGCTGTGTGTGATATTAGCAGTCCGCTTTGAATCGATGTGTAAGCTGTGGAACTTAACACATCAGCTACGGATAGTTTGTGAACACTTGGACAATTGGATGTTTATCAGCTGTGAAAGTTATGCATCAGCTGTGGATATAAGAACACTTGGTCAAAAATCAAATTCAAGTGTAATTTGTATACTTTGTAAAATTTGATTATGAATGGAATTCACTTGCAAATTTACAAATTGATGTTTGAATGATTCTTGAATAATTGTATGATGAACAAATGAATCAAAATCTGAATTAAATCCTAGATTTAGCTGATTGTCAGATTTCAAAGCAGTTTGACTTTGAAAAAGTCAAACTTCATGTTCTTGAATGAACAAACTTTTGATTCTTGGGTTTCTGATGGAATTTGATAAAATCAAAGGTTATAATAGCTGTAGATAAATGATTCTAAGCTAGAACAACAATCAGTTTCATATAATCATCACCTAAACTCGGATCTAGATGATGAACACATGAAGAACACAATGAAGAAGAAAAACCCAGATCTAAGAATCAATTTTCAAAAATGCATGATTTGGATGTTATGTATGATAACGAACCTTAGATTTGATATTTCTAAGCTAAAACCACTATCATATTCAGCTAAAGAACATCAGATTCGTGATTTTGATGATTTTTCCTTAAGAACAATGAACTTTTCTTAAGAACACAAAATTTTCAAAAAACTTCAAATTCAAGAGTTTTGGTTGTTCAATTGATATGAAACTTTGCAGATGTGTTAGTTATCACAAACTAAAGCTATTAGAAGCTTAAATTTGATCAAACAACAACAAAATCAAAATTTCATATTCATGAGCAATTGAAGACTTGAAGAACAAGTATGCTTAAATCTTTAAATTAATGGCTCAAATGAAATTCAATTGATGTGAAAACTTGCAGATCTTCACGAAATAACAAATCTAAGCTAATAGTATCTTGATTTCATCAAAAACAATAACAATTTGCAGATCAAACTTATGGTTCAAATTTTTTGAGAAAAAATTGAAAAACAAGGAGCCAAAGCTTTGATACCAACTGTGGAAATCGATATACAGATTGAATATTACAACCGTATTGTTGTCATTTATCAGATCTGTGATGCAGAATCTCACAGACCCGTTGATGATTTCAAGTGAAGATCTATTGCAAGATTTAATGTATGATGATGAATGAATGATGAACAATCAAGAACACATATTCATAATAATTTCACTCATTCATATGTATGATTGCTAGGAGATTACAAGTGAGTTTGCAAGAGGTTTCTCTCTCACACACACTCAAACTAATTGTTTCTCTCGCTAGACTAATTCTCTTTTTTTCTATTATTAGTGCTTACAATGCTTGCTTAGAAAATGATTGCTTAGAGTATAAATAACTATACTTAGTATATTTATACTCTTTACATAAATAAACAAAATTACATTTAAGCCTTATTGATTACACAAATATTGTTCTAAGTCTGATAAATTCTCTGTCGCTGATGCGTGACTGCCGGGTGCGAACGTCATACGGGACGACAGCTGATGTTGACTGTTGGCTTTGACCATGGTTAACCAAGTTTGACTTTGGTCAATTTTCTTCGTTTTGATCATATTTTCAGCATAGCTTCACCGTGTCGGTTTTGATAATCATCATGAGATTTGACACTTACATTTTGGTAAGTATCATCTTCAAATAGTCCAACAATAGCCCATTTGTCCAAAGGACTGGTTAACAGTAGATTTAGGAAGGACAATTCACCTTCTACATTATCCAGCTGAAGATGAGTGTTTGTTGAGGCTGGAGTGATGAAGATTGTCCTCTCCTGCACTGTGGCAGACAGTGCCTTCTCCCTCCCTATCCATGGTGACCTCTTGGTAGGTCATCTAAAAGTCCAATAGTTGATCCTCATATAGTGGAGGATCTATGGTGAGGGAGGGGTTGAAGTAGTTGGATGGAGTAAGAAAGTGGCAAACCACTGATAAACCTAGATCTTTCTCAGAGTCCAACAGAGCAACTTGATTATGTTTCCTGTGAAGGTACATAGAGAAATCGGGTTGGTTTCTGCGGTTAGGGTTGGCAATTTGAGGTAGTTTTGCTATGAAGGAAGATAAGAATAAGGACGGTTAGTAGGTGAATTTAGGTTAGAGAATCTACAGATGAAGAAGATAGTGAGGGGGGGTCCGTTAGGTATATATATATATGAAATGGATTTGAGACAAACTTAATGCAAAGGATAAACTTTAAAATCCGAATGTCAGTCCCACCTCTGAAAAAGTGCCCAAAAGGTATTTTGTCTTTGGAAGTCGAAAATCTCAAAAGCCAGTTTTGACTTTGGAAAATATTCCTTAGCTTTATGAAAATTTGCTTCGGATGAAAAATACGTAAGTATTTTCTCTTCTAAGACATATTTGGTTTCAGAAGAGATTAAAACTTGGAAGTTTTATTCTTAAGGGAACAAATCCTCTGAGACCTAATTGCTTTCAGAAGAAAATTGTTCTTCATATACATATAAGTACTTAGAAGCATATTTTGTTTCGTACGATATATTAGAATTTCTTTCGAAGGTAAATTTCTTATAAGTAATTATCTGATTTGAAGACTTAATATTCTTCCGAAGTCAATATTAATGTCTTCCGAAAGAAATATGTTTTTTAAGGTTTTCAAAATCTAAGGAATATCATTTGAAAAAGGTGTCTTCCAAAGTGAACTGGGCTTATGTAGGTGATAGTTTAGACAACTTAGGACACACATGTTTTTGAAATAGTTTTGAATTAAGTTTTAAGAAAATCTACTCAAAGTGAATCATCATAATAGCTGATACAAAATATTTGAATCTCTATTCATCAAAGGCCTTTATGAACATATCAGCAAATTGTTCATTTATGTTAACTTTGACTATTTTTATTAATCCCTTTTCAAAATTGTCTCTAATTAGATGATACTTGATGTTGATGTGTTTTGTCCTTGAGTTCGGCACAGGATTCTCTGTAATAGAGATAGCACTGTTGTTGTGTATCTGGATTGGAGTCTCCTTGAGGTTAAACCCATAGTCCAGTATCTGATTCTGAATCCAAAGCACTTGAGCATAGTAGCTAGCAGCATAGATGTATTCAGCTTCAGCAGTTGATGTAGATATACAGGATTGTTTTTTACATTGCCATGGGACTATCCTTCCACCAAGGAATGGACATACTCCAGATGTTGACTTTGCAGTCATGTTGCATCCACCATAGTCGCAATCTGTATAAGCATACAGATTGAAGTCAGAATTCTTTGGATACCAAAGGACTAACTTATGAGCACCTTTGAGATATCTAAGAATCCTCTTGACTGCAACCTGGTGAGATATCTTGGGGTTGGCTTGATATCTTGCACAAATGCATGTAGCAAACATGATATTAGGCCTGCTGGCTATGAGGTACATAAGAGACCCAATCATAGCCTTGTAAGATGTTAATCTACACACTCCCCCTCAAGCTTAGGTCCAAGGGAGTGGTTTCATGCTATGGGTGTCTTTGCAAACTTACATTCAGTCATATTGAATCTTGTAAGTATGTCTTGTACATACTTTGACTGACTTATGAAGATACCATTGTCAACTTGCTTCACTTGAATTCCTAGAAAGAAATTGAGTTCTCCTATGGTACTCATTTCAAATCTATTCTTCATCAGTTTCTTAAAGTATTTGCAGAGCTTTGGATTTGTTAACCTAAAAATAATGTCATCTATATACATTTAAACCATCATTAAGTCATTCCCTATTCCTTTAATGAAGAGAGTTCCATCTATAGTACCCTTTTTGTATCCATGCTAACAGAGATACTGAGATAGTGTCTCATACCACTTCCTTGGAGCTTGGTGCATCCCATTGAGAGCTTTATCAAGGTTGCAAAGATAATCAGGATGATCTGGGTCTACAAAGCTAGGTGGTTGTTTGACATACACCTCTTCATCAATCAACTCATATAAGAAAGCACACTTGACATCAAGTTGGTAGACCTTCAAATCCTTGGATGCTGTAATAGCCAGTAATATCCTAACAACTTCAATTCTTGCCACAAGAGCAAAGACATTTATGTAGTCTAATCATTCTTCCTGTATGAACCCTTGAACAACTACTCTTGCCTTGTTCTTGATGACATGTCCTCTATCATCCTTCTTATTCCTAAAAACCCACTAGGTTCCTATGGTAGTCTTCTCTTGAGGAAGAGGACATAGGTTCCAAACCTCTTATCTTTTGAATTGAAGCAGCTCCTCTTGCATTGCTCCTCTCGCATTGCTTCAACCCATCTTCCATCCTTCAAAGCCTCATCAACTTTCTTTGGCTCTATATGGGACAAGAAACAAGAGTATAGACAAACATTTTTGTCATAAGTTTATCCTCTGGTTCTCACCCCTTTGTCAGCATCTCTAATGATGTTTATAGTGGGATGTGACTTGCGGATCCTGAGTCGAGGTATCATTGCAAGTTGATTGGACAAATCTAAATTTGTGAAGTTTAAATCTGGTAATGAGGTGTCACCCATCACATCAACACACTTATGAAGAGAAGCTTGATCCAATGAGTGTGTGACATTATTGATCTTGTTTTCCATGGAGTGGTTATCAGCATCAAGAAATTCTTAATCACTGTCACCACCAACATTTCCTCCTACATTTGAAGCTCCTTCATTTTAGTTTTATGCCTCTGAGCTGGAATTTGTAGGCATCTCAGGTGTATCAGCTGGATTTATCATAGTTGTGCTAATAGGAGCTCTATTTGCAAGGTTTGTTACCACTAGAGCTGAAGTAGTATTATTGCTTGGTCTTCTCAGCTCAAATATTGGGTCAGGATCACCTGTTGATAAGTTTCCTGTAGATCCTAAAACAGTCTCATAAGATTTGTTAAAACAGTTTGTAACTAAATCAAGATCAAATAGCTAATCAGGACCATAACCTTTCACACTGGGAGTGTGCTCGTTAAGATCACATTGGCTGACTTTTCAACTACTTTAGTTTTAATATTGTATACTCTATAAGCTTTAGCTTGGGAAGAGTATCCAATAAAGTGTCCATCATCTGATTTCTTAGAAAATTTGACTCCTTGATCTTTGGTATTCAAGATGGTGCAAGGACATCCAAATGATCTGAGGAAACCAATGAAATGTCTCCTTTTGTGCCACAGTTCATAAGGAGTCTTACCATAAATCTTAACTACTAAAACTCTATTCTTCACAGAGCAAGCAGTGTTGACTGCCTTTGCCCAGATGGTAATGGGCAGTTTAGAGTCAGACAACATGGTTCTTGTAGCTTTAATAAGCGTCCCGTTTCTCCTCTCAGCAACACAGTTTTGCTGAGAAGTCCTGGGAGCACTATATTGTCTTGTAATACTCTTTTCATCATGTGCCAAGGATTTGGTTCTTGAATTCAGTTCCTTGATCATATCTTATAGTCTTGACCTTATGATCACATTGATTCTTAATTCTTAGAATGAAGTTCTTCAAGACCTCAGGAGTCTCATCCTTAGTTCTAAGGTAGAATACCTAGGTAAATCTTATAAAATCATTTATGATCACTAAACAATATGAGGTCCTTCCTCTCATTACACTAGTAGGCCCAAAGATATCCATGTGTAATAAGTGCGAGGAGTAGTGATAGAGTTCTTTTACTTTGGTTTGTGAGACACCTTGTGTTTTTTCCCTTTCAGGCATGCAACACAGTGATCATCACTTGTAAACTCCTTCTTTGGCATTTAAGTTACCAAATCATTCTTAATCAATTTATTCATGTTCTTAAAGTTTACATGACACATTCTTTTATGCCAATGGAAAGACTCATCACTATTTTCTTTAGATAGAAAGTAAGATACTTCTCCTGACGGAGATGTTTCTTGCAAATCCATCTTGTACATGTTCCCTTTCCTGGGGGCTCTGAGAAGGATATGCTCTTGCGAAATGGTCACCCCTGGCTTGAGAACAATACACTCATGCTCTGTGAAGAGCATGTTATGTCTCTGATCATAAAATTAGGATACACTTAGTAAATTATACCCAAGCTTCTTAACAAAGTTTACATTTCTAATGCTGAGCATACCATTTATGACCCTATCCATTCTAGTAATGTAACCTCCTGCATCTCCTCCAAAAGCAACTGGCTCTCCATCATTTTCTCAAAGATTTAAAGCAAAGAGCCATTACCTGTATGTGCCTGAAACAACCACTATTAATGATCCATACATTTCTCTTGGTCTTTAGCTGTTCCTATACAATAAGGAGAAAGTTAGTTACATTTGGAAACCCAAGCCTCATTGGTCTTGTGCTTTTCAAAATGGACTGAAGACAATGCAACATTAATTGATCCTATATTAAGACTTTGGTGATCATTTGTTGTTGTTAATGAAGAACTTCCAGTCATTTGGTCTTCTTTTATCTTCCACACCATCTTTGGAATATTAGACTTGACCTTCAATACTTCGGAAGTTTAACAACTTCAGAAGTTTAACAACTTCAGAAGTTTAACAACTTCAGAAGTTTTAACAACTTTGGAAGTTTTGGAGACTAATCCTTTGGAAGTTCTTTCTTTCACTACAGCAAGCTTTAGTGCTTCGGAAGCATTCCTTTCTACCGAGACTATTTTATCTTCCGAAGGCAAGTTTTCACTTGTATTTATTTCCATTTTGGAGCTTCTAAAAGAAAGAGATTTTCCTTTCAAAGCTTTCTTCTTCCTTTTCTTCTTAGAAATCTTCTTCTTAGTTATGTGGATAGTACTTTTAGGATTACAGATACAATCCTTAGTAAGTAGAGAAGTACTGCCACACATAATACAATCAACTGGCTTTCTTCTGAGAGACTTCTTATGAATAGAAGGCTGAGCTTGATCATTTTCTATCTCTATTTTCATCTTCTCAGATGTTGCAACAAGCTTCCTAGGGTGAGGCTTGCTCTTGGTGGTGGATGGTTCAGGCTGTGTAGAAGTGGTACAACTGATCAGCCTTCATTCCTTCACAGTGATGAGTTAGACATGAACTTGAACTCTTGGTACTAGAGTTTAGAGTTAAATCCTCAGTCTTCACCACTTCAAACTCTACAGAGATAAAGACTTGTTTATGCTTGGAGTTGAAGGTGGCCTTGATCTCTTGAGCCTTTTTTGATCTTCTTTTGGTTGCTCTGATCAAGTTCTTCCTTTTAGACTTTGTCATCCTGATTTCTTCCTCTCCTCAGGAGAATAATGACCCTTGTTAGGATGAGCCTTTAAGGACTCAAGATCAGATCTCATCTCTAAGTTATAGGACCTATATCTGTTAACTTTAGCAATGCATTCTGGGTACAAAGATTTTCCATTAACTTGGCATCTTCATGATTAGCCATCAGTGCTTGGTTTGGAGATGCATCTTTAACCTGGAAACTCCAATCAAAGCCTTATTCTTTAACAACAATTATAGCTTGCTGCTTGGGCTTCTTAATGTATGGAGCTCCCTCAGTGTAGTTTGGTCTGGGTTGTGCTTGGCCACCATTTGTCCTTGGTGCCTTGCACTCACTAGCAAAGTGTCCCATCTAGTTATAGTTGTAACACTTCACTTTGCTTTTGTCTTGTTCAAACTTTTCACTGGATACATTGCTAGGAAACGTTTTCCCTATCCTATTATAGAATTTCTTGGCTCTATGAGTGAGAAGAGCTATCTGTTGGACTATCTCCATGTACTCCAAGTCATTTGGATGGATACAATCCAATTCTTCAAGGGTGAAGAGAAAGTTGCCTGTGCTTTCATTAGTAGACACAAAAGCTTGTGATGAGCTTGTCTCTTGGAATAGGCTTCCTTGGATGTAGCTCTCCCTTGGTGTCTCCAGAAAGGTGATTAAAGGACTCTTTTATAAGTTGTCAGGGTAGCAGATGGGATGATGCTGTGGTTCTCTACAATCCCTTTCAACCACATGAAGGGCTGAACTCTGCTGATTGTTAGAGTTACCAGATGGATTCTGCATGTTCATCTTTATCTGGTAGCCACTAAGATACCATATAACTCAGTGCGTGTAAGGGTCATGAGGTTCTCAGTCATTTTGATGACCACACAATAGTGTGTCCATTGTCTAGAAAGAGAGGACATGAACTTCCTCAAAATGTACCTGTTCTTAAGAGTTACTCCAACATCCATTAGAGAATCCACAATATCAACATAACTGAAATATTGTTGAGTCATGGTTTCAACTATTTTGAAGGTGAAATTTTCAAACTATTGCTTCAAGAGGTCTTCTTGTTCTCTTTAGCTTCACTAGAGAGAACAAAACACTACATCCTACAACCGGCTATACTTTAAAGCCTGCTCAAAACACTAATCTAGAAAACAAGATCAATGTACAGTCAAAAGGCAGATTGCCTTTTGACTTGTGACTATGACATGCCATAGCTCATATCCTAATATATTACAAAAAAGATAAAAGGTACAAAGTAGAAAGCTACAGACTCTAAACCTTAATCTATAGTTGCAAAAGCATAGACCTTTTCACCAACTATGAGTGTACAAAGTTGCACCAGAAAGTGTGTCAGCTTTATGCAAAAGTTGATCAGAGAAAACATGTTTTCTCTGTCTTCGGAAGAAATCAGTCTTCACTTCATTGGCTTCGGAAGACTTTGTCTTTGAAGCTTCGGAAGACTTCATCTTTGGCTTCGGAAGACTTGGTCTCTGGTTTCGGAAGATTTTACACTTAGAATATTTTTCTATGAGGAGTGTAAAACTTCCGACGTAACTTCTACCTTGTACATCAGTGCATGCATGCTAGAAGCTCTTTGGTTGCTTTGGTTGCATCAGCCTTTCTAATATAACCTTACAGTCTATCAACCTCAGGTGTGTCAATTAACCTGAAACTCATTATCTCTGATTTTGCATTTATTTTTATTTGTATAACTAATACGTCTGTGATTGCATTTTTCTTTGTTATTGTTAGTTAGAGGCGTGAATTCTAATCCATAAAATAACATACTGGATTAACATTACATATATTGCTGCTATTGTTGTTGTTATTTTATTACTATTAGTATTATTATTATTATTATTATTATTATTATTATTATTATTATTATTATTATTATTATTATTATTATTATATTATTATGATCATCATCATTATTACGTCATTATCATATATATATATATATATATATAACATCATCCGCATAAAAACCTGCCAAATCACGCACGCGATGCGACGAATCTTGAGCGCGCTAATACTATTTAGTATCGCATCTTAGTCCATGTATAGATCACCCCTATATCGATTCATCAAAGGTTCTTTTCTTTTACGATTTAGATTATATAATAGAAATAAATGGTCAAGGGTTTAAATGGTTGATTAGGTAAAGTTGGAGGATTAATTAATTAATAGCTGGGGGACTAGAGTACAACTTGTGAAAAGCCTATATATGTGTCGTGATCCCCCCCTTAACCCAAAACTGTCATAATCCCCTTCTTGCGCATAGTTTTGCCAGAGGGTTGCACCTTGTCATGCCTCCCCCACCATCGAGGGTCATTGCCAATCACCAACGTATTGTCATTTCGTCATTGCACATGTAAACAATCGTTATACACTTCATTTCATTGATTATGGTTTCGTCTTCTTGTTTCGGGTTGGTACAGTTGTTTACGGTGATGTATGGTAGTTGTGGCGGCGATTTTTTGTATGAATATATGCGTCTGTGTGTCCGGATGTATATAAACACGAGTGTTAATGTGTCGCAAAGGTGTGTATCTAGAATGTTTGTTGTTGGGTTCAGTGGTATCTTCGTTAGGTTTATTTATCAAAAACAGTTTTGATAATTATTAATCAGATTAATAACAGTTAACGCAGCGGAGTAATAATAAAATACCAGAATGAACCCGACAGGATCTGGGTTATAAACAATGCAAATACAGAATATAAATAACCTACTGATGAGATATAATATACCTTTGTGGTTAATAATTAACCGTTTGAAACACCAAGAGACAACGAATGAACGCTAGAATCAACGAACACTAAATTGGAACACAGTGGTTGTGGCTCTATGAGGCGTGATCCACGGTTGCAATCAAATATATCGGTTGTTTTAAAGATACGAAGAGAGATGGAAAGAAGATAATCTTCTGCGTTTCTTTTCTGAGATGATGAAGTTCAGATTCTCTGCAACAACTGCTGGTCGTTGAAGTGCGAGATCCAAAGAGAGAAAGAGAATATGATGATCTCTAAATAATCTCTAGGTAGTGCTCCATCATTCTACTTTTTAAAAGTAACGTTAAAAAACAAAGCAATAATTGAGCACTCACTCCAACTTGCCTCTTGATCCAAACACCTCCATCACTTTTTTCTTTATTTATTTATTTTTCTTTAATAAATTAATATTAATACTTAATAATTTATAACAATTATAAATTATAAAAAAACTGATATAGTTCGTAAGCGCCAGTTAATCAAATTAAGTGGATTTAATATTTGTTGCCCAAGGTGTAACTCTTACGGGTCATAGCTCGGTTGGCAACGTGACGTAACCGAACCCGTACATAATCCAACAAGCTCCCACTTGGACGGCATTCGGTTAAGTTCCACGTAGACAGTCAGCGGCGCTCTAGCTGCACATGGCTGCCCCCAACAAGGTATGACATTTTAAAGTCATTAACCAAACATCTTCTTCTAGTATCATTTTACTATAACAAGACAATAAACTTATGGTAATCATAGTCATTTATCCTTTCTATAAAAGACATCAATTAAGTCATTGAGATTAATTCTCATATAAGACTCAATCATTATAGTTCTCAATCTAGATTCAAAATGGTCCAATCAAACACACAGTCAGTTTGGGTGAGGCCTCACACTTCACCAGTTTGAATCAACGAGGGCACCAAGATGTCTAACTATTACATATAATGTAAGAGTACAGAATCCCTTATTGACTACATACAACTCCCACTGAACTTCAGAATTATTCCCAACCAAAGCCTTTATGACTGGCAGTTACGCGACAGCGGTTGACAGTGATCAAAGAATAACCCTCGGTAAACGAAAGTTCTAGTATGCATCTCAGGTCGTAGGATACTAAATGAGTATACAAGTATCAAAGCATCTTATAATAAAGATGGTTTGTGGCGAGTTACATCCAACGTCATTCATAATGAGGTCTGTGAATTTAGAAGTCAACTCCTTGAGTCTAAATTCAGAATAGTCTTAATTCAGAATTGTTCCCACAAGTCTGATCGACTATGGATAATTTAGAATACAAAATCCATGGATTAAACGTATTAAAATCGAACACAGTTATAGGATTCATAATTGTATCTATATATCAGTAGATCAAAATGAATTCAAAAGTATAACTGTTTAAAAGTTCGTACATCCAAATACTAATCAAAACATATCACTAGCTAATCTAAGCCCGATCGCATTTCTATGCAGATCATGCTTGTTCTGAGTCATGGGCTTAGTAAACAGGTCTGCTAGGTTTTGATCTGTGTCGATTTTTCTTATCATGATGTCTCCCTGTTTCACGATGTCTCCCTGTTTCACTATGTCCCGTATATAATGAAACTTCCTCTGAATGTGCTTGGCCCTGTGATGAGATCTGGGCTCTTTGGCTTGAGCAATAGCACCTGTGTTATCACAAAATATCTCGATTGGTTGCTGAATACTTGGAACCACATCGAGATCGGCTATGAACTTCTTCATCCAAGCAGCTTCCTTTGCAGCATCAGATGCTGCAATGTATTCAGATTCAGTAGTAGAATCTGCCACCACACTTTGCTTGGAACTTTTCCAAGAGATGGCTCCACCATTGAGTGTGAATACAAAACCAGATTGTGAGCGAGAGTCATCTCGGTCAGTTTGAAAACTAGCATCAGTGTAACATCTTACAGTGAGCTGTTCTTCAACTCCTCCATATATTTAAAACATGTCTTTATTCCTTCTCAAGTACTTCAGAATGTTCTTAATTGCAGTCCAATGGGCAAAACCAGGGTTTTGCTGATAACGGCTAGTAATGCTCAAAGCATACGAGACGTCAGGTCTAGTGCACAGCATAGCATACATGATGGAACCAATCGCTGAAGCATATGGAACATTTTCCATTCGCTTAATATCAATGTCTGTTGAAGGAGATTGCGATTTGTTCAACACCGTACCTTTAGTCATTGGAACACCTTCTTTCTTGGAGTTTTCCATCTTAAAGTGTGTCATCATTTTGTCTATGTATGTGCTTTGACTAAGCCCTAGAAGCCGCTTAGATCTATCCCTATAGATCTTTATTCCTAGAATGTAAGCAGCTTCTCCAAGATCTTTCATTGCGAAACAAGCTCCCAACCATTTTTTAACTTCGTTAAGCATTGAGATATTGTTTCCAATGATCAGTATATCATCCACATACAATATAAGGAACGATATAGTGCTCCCACTAGCCTTTCTGTAAACACAAGGCTCATCTTCACTTTTGACAAAACCGAATTCGACGATTCTCTGATCAAAATGAAGATTCCAGCTACGGGATGCCTGTTTAAGTCCATAAATGGACTTATTCAGTTTGCACACCTTATTTGGATATTGTGGATCGACAAAACCATCGGGCTGAACCATATAGACATCTTCAGAGAGATGTCCATTTAGAAAAGCGATTTTGACATCCATTTGCCATATCTCGTAATCATAGTACGCGGCTATGGCAAGCAATATCCTAATCGATTTGATCATAGCAACGGGTGAGAAAGTTTCATCATAGTCAACACCTTGAGTTTGAGTGAAACCTTTCGCAACTAGCCGTGCTTTATAGGTGTGTACATTTCCATGCATGTCGGTTTTTCTCTTGAAAAGCCACTTGCTCCCTACAGCCCGTGAACCGGGAGGTAGCTCAACCAAGTCCCAGACTTGATTGTCTCGCATGGATTGCATCTCGGCGTTCATGGCATCTAGCCATTTCGCAGATTCCGGATCTAAGATAGCAGATTTGTAGTTAGTAGGTTCATTACCAGAATCAGCTACTACCAGAACCTCAGGACCCTCTAGATTCCAAAGATATCTATCAGGTTCTTTGCAAGTTCTGCTACTTCTGCGAACGCTTGTGTTTATATCTGAATCAGTAACAATTTCTTGTTGTTCAGACGCACCGACTACATCAGCGTTTGTTTGTGGTTCTCGAATTTCTTCAAGATCCACAATATTACTTCCAGTTCCTCGATCAAGAAACTCTTTCTCGAGGAAATGTGCCTTCCTTTTGATGGAAATCATATTTGCATCAGGATGGTAAAAGTAATACCCGCTTCTATTATAGTATCCAATGAAAATAGCTTTTTCGCCTCGAGGATCTAGCTTGTCATTATAGTCGCTAGTGACATAAGCATCACATCCCCATACTCTAAGGTAAGACAAATTGGGTTTAGACCCATGCCATATCTTATATGGAGTTTTATCTACCTTCTTAGTCGGTGCCAGATTGACAAGGCGGGCGGCGGTCATAAGAGCATAACTCCAAAAGGAGTGAGGCAAGTTAGTTCTACACATCATCGATCGAACCATATTAAGTAGGGTTTGATTTCTCCTCTCACTCATGCCATTAAGTTGGGTGTGCCGGGTGGAGTGAACTGTGAAACAATTCCACATTCCTTTAGATGATCAATGAACTCTTGGCTTAGGTATTCTCCACCTCGATCTGATTGAAGTACTTTGATAGTCTTATCAAGTTGGTTTTCTACTTCGTTCTGAAACTCTTTGAACTTTTCAAAGGTTTCATGTCTATGCTTCATAAGGTAGACATAGGCGTATCGACTATAATCGTCAATAAACGTAACAAAGTATCTTTCGTGATTTCTAGACATGGTTCTGAAAGGATCACATACATCATAGTGTATAAGTGCTAACAGATCCTGGGCCCGTTCACCAACATGGGTAAAAGGATCCTTTGTGAGTTTGCCAGCTAAGCAAGATTCGCATTCATCAAAAGATTCATGTCCTGTGGATTCAAGAATCCCTTCGGACTGAAGCCTTTTCACACGGGCCTTGCTTATGTGGCCAAGTCTACAATGCCATAGAAATGTATCGTTAATTCCAGATTTGATACGTTTAGAAAGATTATATACATTATTGTTTGTTTGAATATCAATCTCATAAATACCACTTCGAGGTTTAGCCTCAAAATGAAAGATATAATTCAAGTAGGCAGAAATAACAGCATCATTAAAAACATACTTGAATCCTTGCTCAAACAATAAAGAAACTGAAATAATGTTTCTGGTTAAACCAGGAGCAAACAAACAATTATTTAAAGTAATTACAAGACCAGATAGACAAGAAAGATGATATGTTCCAGTTGCTAGAACCGGTACTCTTTTTCCATCACCAACGATGAGCTCCATGTCGCCTTGTTTCAGTTTCTTGCACTTTTCAGGCTCCTGCAAGACATTAATGATGTGGTAACCACATCCAGTATCAAATACCCATGTGTTGCTGGAAACAGTGAAAAGTTCAATAACATAAATCAGAATACCTGAAGAAGAGCCTTCACCATTGGCCTTCTTCACCTTCAGCTTGGCTAGATAGTCAGGACAATTACGTCTCCAGTGTCCCATCTTATTGCATTCAAAACAGTGTCGCTCCTCAGGAGGGGGCACTGCTTTGTTTTTGGCCAGCTGTTTGTTGTTGGTGGCAGGCTTGGCAGCAACAACTTTACCTTTACCCTTATTGTTACAAGTTTTTTTCTTGGGGTTTGATTTCCTAACACCAGTAGATCGGACCATCAACATTTGACTGGCTTTACCTGGTATGTTTTGTTCAGCAGTTTTGAGCATACCGTGTAGTTCAGCTACACTCTTAACCCACGCATTCATATTAAAGTTCATTATGAACTGGTCATAAGAACTAGGCAAGGAGTTCAAAATGAAGTCTACTGCCATTTCATCTTGCATAGGATAACCAAGTTTGGCCATTTGGTCGATGTACCCTTTCATTTTAAGCACATGGGCACTAACAGGCGAGCCTACTTGCATTTTGCAGGATATAAGCTGCTTCATGGTATCATAGCGCTCTTGTCGGGCCTGTTTCTGAAACATGCCCTTAAGTTGCTCAATCATGTCAAATGCAGTCATGTCCTCCATGTTCTTCTGGAGATCAGGAGACATGGTGGCTAGCATAAGGCAGGCTACCTCATCGGCATCCTCCTTAAATTTTTCCCAAGTTCTACGGGCTGCGGACGTATTGTATTCAGGCTCGTTGGGAACAGCTCTATCTATAACATAGAGCTTTTTCGCCATCTTGAGAACCAATCTCAGATTGCGCTGCCATGCGAGAAAGTTGGTGTTATCAAGTTTCTCTTTCTCAAGAATAGACTTGAGAATGAAGGAGTTGTTAGTTTCTGAAGACATCTATAAGCAAAATAAATTAATTAGTATTTTCGATGTATTGTTTTCTTATTTTAATTAATGACTCCTTTATAGTAATTTTAAATAAGGAATGAGAATCTGGCTTGGTCAGTCACTAAAGGCAGCTGGGGCACGCAACATTAGTAAGTGATTAGGTAGACTGACAATGTTTATCAATTGTGAAAATTGCACAACTCTCGTGTATGAGGCCGCAACGACAACATTTGTCAATGCATTGATACGTTTAGCCTCATCTATGCCCACTTTTCTCTCTAGACAGCTGTGGCACGTAACAAGAGAGAAAAGTAATAGTCATCCTAAAACAGTTACTTGTGAAAGGGCCGGATGTGTCAACAAAACCCTTGCACCTTGGAAGAATAAACTACACATCAAGTGCGGTGCTGTGGCTCCAAACACTGATGTTTCGCTTAATGTTCCAAGTGTTCCTTATTTTAGGGTGGCATAGACTATTGATTTTTATCTATGGGATACAATTTTAGTGTTTACCGAATAGGGTCAAACACGACGTATAATTAAGTTATACGTGCGTCGTAAAAGTTAGTTTTACATTATATAGTTCGTGATAATAAATGACGAACCCTTTCAGCTCTCGGGACACCAGATTTTAATACCCTATTAAAACTAGGTTCATCGCGAGATAGACAACCGATTTTTAAGTTGATAATTTTTAAATTATTAAGTTTTAAGTTTTAAAATTTAAACTAATTTTAAATTTGAAAACTTATCTAGTTATCCTTTTAAATGGATAATTAATTTTAATTTAAAAATTATCAATTTTTAAGTTTTGAAATTCAAACTAATTTTGAATTTGAAAACTTATTCGATTATCCCATTTAAAACAAACAATTTGTTTTCATAATTTAACAAGTTGTAAAAATAAGTTTAAAACTTGTTATTTATTTTGATTGTAAATTTTTTTTAATTAGTTTGATATTAGGTTGGGTGATATAAAATAAAGCAACCATAATAGCAAAATAATATGTAAATCTAATGGCTATGATTGTTTGATCTCGCTAGAGCCAAATAGCGAGATCAAGCTAGGTCACGGGTAAAAACACAAAACAACCACAAGGATGGACCTAAATGCATCTAGTTGTCTTGATGGCTCCACTGACTCCTTGATTTGTCCTGCTTCCAGTTTTGACTTCGGGTCTTCAAAATATTACAATATTTACAAAAGAAATACAAAATAAAAGAAAACTCTAATCTATTACAACTTTGAGCCATCAAATGGGCCACAAACCATAAAACCAAAAAACTTTATCAATAACAAATCACATCACAACCATTCAACCACAGGGTCTAGCCAGATTTACATACTAAAACACAATCAAAATAATACGGGCAATCTTTTGGTTAATAAATATTTAACCAAAATAAACAAGTTGCCCAAAATAATATAAATCAGAAACTTCAAATAATTTTAAAGTTTGTGATTTATAACCAGTTAACAGACCGGATCTGATTTGCATGTTATAAGCCTGGCTCTGATACCACTGTTGGGTTCAGTGGTATCTTTGTTAGGTTGATTTATTAAAAACAGTTTTGATAATTATTAATTAGATTAATAACAGTTAACGCATCGTTTCATTGATTATGGTTTCGTCTTCTTATTTCGGGTTGGTACAGTTGTTTACTGTGATGTATGGTAGTTGTGGCGGCGATTTTTTGTATGAATATATGCGTCTGTGTGTCCGGATGTATATAAACACGAGTGTTTATGTGTCGCAAAGGTGTGTATCTAGAATGTTTGTATGTATCGTGAATGTGTGTGTGTGTGTGTGGACTACCATGTGTGTTGGGTGTGTGTGTTGGTGTGTGTGTTGGGTGTAGTATGTGTGTTGTGTATGTGTATGTTTTAGGTGTTGGTGGGTGAGACGAGGCGCGCGACGGTGGGTTGGGTGTTGAAATCATGTGTGTGCTTATTGCGTTATGGGTGTTGTCTGTGTCCATGTGAGTATGTGTTGTGGTTATGTGTGTGTGAAACCGTGTGTGTGTAAGAGAGTGTGTGTAGGTGATATACGTGGTGTGTGTGCGTATACAATATGTGTATGTGGATATAGTGTGTGTGAGTGGGTAACATATGTGGTGTGTGTGCATATAAAATGTGTGTGTGTGAATCTAATGTGTGTGAGTATGAAGTAGTGTCTGTGCGTGGTTGTTGTGTGAGGTTTGAGTCATTGAATGAAAAGCATGTGTGTAGGTGATGTACATAGGCTGTGTGTGTTGGTTTGAGTAGTGAGACTATGGATATGCTCATGATGCATATATATAAGAGTATGTGTGTGCGAATAATGGTAATGCATTTATGTGTGATATATAAAATATATAGCTAGGTGTGTATAAGTGTATTATATAATAACTTTTGATGTATTGTATGTGGGTATTAGTATGGGCAGATAAATACTAGTACAAATTTTACTAGTTTCCAGAAATTAAACCGAGTGGAGTGAACTTGTGAGAAGTGTGAGTACGTGAATAAAACGAATTTTGTAGACAAGTGCATTTTGTTGAATATTGTTATGATTTGAAAATTTATTTAACTCGGTTGGTATCTAATAAAAAGTTGATTTTAAAAAAAATTATTTATGCTTTAGGATCTCTAATTTGCTATGAATTGCTTAATTTAACTTGTATTGCTTTAGGGTTAGTCTAGAGTGTAGTTTGTGAGTTTTCTTGAGCACAAGTAAAGTTTAAGAGTGTGGATATTTAATATGATCTAAATTATATATTTTTATATAAATATTTCTTACTCCTTGAATATTTTTATCTCGGTTTTTATTAAATATTACTTTTATATGGTGCATATTTAGATTTAAATAATTCTCGGTTTTTATTCAATATTACTTTTATATGGTGCATATTTAGATATAAATAATTCAAGAGAGAATGACTAAAATGATATAATATTTTATATTTGTTGAATTTCTAAGGTGAATATTAAAAAGTTGTTCTTTCAATGATTTAAGCTACAAAGGTGGCATGAAATTTTCAAAAGAATTTGACGAAGCATTGATAAATTAGTGGAAGTGGAATGAAAATAAAAAGAAAGAATGGATTACAACAATTAAAAAGTCACGTGAATAACATTTAAAAAAAAGAAAAAGTTACCGGCAATCAATAAATATTATCCCAAGCAAAATACCTAAATTTTAATATACAAATACATGTGCGACAACACAAGTATCTCCGACGAGAAGAACAAAATTATAGATTTTATTATTTTAGATTCAACTTTGGAGCTTTTGAGTATGTTTAGAGAGCAATCTTAAAGCAAAGAGTAAGATCGGAAAGCAACGATTAAAGCATTCAAGCATTAAAGATCATTTGACTTCATCTTGTTTTTGATTATTTTCTTTTGTTTCATTGTTTCTCTTGTTAATGTTTCTAAAGTTTGCAACTTTAGTATCGTTCTTGATGTTTCTCAATGTTATGAGTAGCTAACTTCTTTAGTACTACCTAGGTTTGGTTGAAAACTGGTATGTTTTGACTATATATTTGGTTTTGATTTTGCATATATGTTTATTAATCTTAAAACTTGATTATTCTTTAAATTAAATATGGACATGCGTATTGTTGTACGCTTCAAAGTTACTCCCATGCTCGTGTAGGCCTGATGTTGATTGATTGCGTGCCATCTGAATTAGGTTATACATGTTATAATTAATTACTTTGTATTTTTAAGTTTAAACTTTGATTAAAGATAACCTTAGGGGTTTTGGCTGTAATTTGATAGTATTTTCAATGCGCTACCTTGTCTAGAACCTAAGGGTGATAGATGTTGCTTAAAACCTCCTACTCGTTGCTTGTTAGTCTAGATTTCATGAAGGCGTGTTTTGCCTTTCATTCACGATGTTAGTGTTTTAGGGTATTTAATTAGATTTGATTAAGTTGTCCTTTGTCTTAGGGTTAGAGAATACAATCTTAAAGAGTTTGTGGTGAAAACCTTAGGGGTGAGTTATTCCATTAGACTTTTTAATAAACCTATCTTGTCTTCACATGTGTCTGTGTGTTTTTAGGGAGTAGCAACATATTTAGTTAACCCTAGATTCGTATTTATGGAGATAGTCATACGTCAATACCTTTATGTCATTACATGTTAGTTGGATTCCTACCTAGGTAGTCATTTTATATATTTGATCATATTCTGGTTTCCAAGTTTGAAGTTTTATTTAGTTATATCTTTCATCATGTTTAGATTAATTAATTTTAGTTAAATTATTTATTTTGTTTATTAATAATTACTTAAATTAATCAGGTTAGATGTCCATATAGGTTTAGTAACGAAAGCCGTCAAAAGTGTATAGGGATTTATATCCAGACTTACCTAAACATTACTATATCACGCCCGGTACACTTGGCGTTTGTGAAAAGTTTAGTTGGGAATTTCCAATTTAAAACTAAACTGCGAAAAAAGTTTTCTTAATAAATAATATATATATTTTTACACATCCGCTACACAAGATTAAGAGGGAGTTTTTACAATTTGAGGCAGGGACTATGACTTATCAGTAGTACGATGCTAAATTTGATAAGATAACAAGAGTAGTGATAGAGTTGGTTGCACCGGTGTTGAGGAAGATTAAGAGGTACATTTCAGGGCTACCTTGGATATTTGTAGACATGTGTTCACCGCCCGACCAAGTACATTTAGGTTGGTGGTTGATTTGGTATAGAGACTCTATGATGAATGAGAGGAAGTGACTATGGTGGAGGTGAAGAAGAAGTGAAATGGTGATAAGAATAAAAATGGGAAATGGTATGACAATAGTGGTTATGCATCTGGTGGGAAGAAGGTGAGGGTGGAGGATCGCTAAATGGTCAAGGATGGTATAGGTGGGAGAAAGGAATTTAGGATGGTTCTGGTGGGAAGAAGGTGAGGGTGGAGGATCGCTAAGTGGTCAAGGATGGTATAGGTGGGAGAAAGGAATTTAGGAAGTACGATAAGGCTCACGGTAGAGAATGCAAGTGGGGGAAAATTATGCTTTAAATGTAGGAAAGAGGGGCATGTGGCAAGGGATTGTCTAGGGTCAATAACGATTTAATTATGAGGAAACGGTTCAACTAAGTAGATATTGTAGGAAGCCAAGAGTTGAAGGTTCCATGGCGAAAAAGGGAACTAAGAAGGGGAAGGATGGGCATAAAGCTAAGGCGAGGGCCTTTACTTTGACCAGAGAGGAAGCTAGGGTGAATCCTAATGTTGTGTCAGGTACATTTATAATAAATCATGTCTTTGCATTTATTCTCTTCAATTCCAATGCTAATAGGAGTTTAATTTCTATTGTATTTCAATGACACTTTTCCTCATGGGAGTAGGAATACTAATATACCTTTTGACATACAGACTACTATTAGTAAGTCTACTAGAATATCTAATGCTATAGATGACTGTGGTATAGAACTGAAAGGCCATAGGTTCTAGGATAAGTTATTTATGATGACCTTAGGAGGATTTTATGTAGATTAGTTAGCCGCTGACGATGCTAATATCATATGTCGAAAGAAGATGATTTGACTAAACAAGCCCAATGGTAGTTATGTTACGATTTATGGGGATAGAGCTTGTTCAATTCCAAAGGTGATTTTGATGATTATGGCTAAGAAGTGTCTGAGGCGTGGGTGTGGTTCTTACTTAGCATATGTGAAAGATGTGAATGTGATAGAACCATAAATTTCTTACGTAACGGTCGTAAGTGACTTCTCTGATGTCTTCCCTCAGGATTTGATGGGTGTGCTACCTAACCATGAGATTAAGTTTCAGATTGATCTGTTACTAGGAGCTCAGCCTGTTGCTAAGGCATCATACCATTAAGCTCCTTTTAAGATGAATGGATTGATGACTTAGTTGCAAGATATGTTAGATAAGGTTTCATTTAACTGAATATCTTCCATGGGGTGGTCTACTTTTGTTTGTGAGAAAAAGGATGGTATCATGAGAATATGCATTGACTACCACTAACTGAATAAATTGATTGTGACGAATCAGTACCCATTACCAGTTGGTTTTCCAGGATAGATCTTAGATCCAGTTACCATCAGCTGAAGGTGAAAGAGAAGGATATTCCTAAGACAACCTTCCGTATTCGGGATGAACACAAAGAATTCCTCGAGATGTCCTTTGGTTTAACCAACATGCCAACTGCCTTTATAGATCTTATGAATCGTATATGCGAATCGATGTTAAATAAATAAATGATTGTATTCATTAACGGCAATTTAATCTATTCAAGAAGTGAGAAGGAGCATGCCCGTCACATCCAGGAAGTATTGAAGATGCATAGAAATGAGAAATTGTATGAAAAGTTCTCTAAATGTGCATTCTAGCTACGTGATGTCCAATTTCTTTGCCACGTGATTAATCTCGATTGAATCATGGTGGACCCTACGAAAGTTAAAGTAGTGATACATTGGAAATCTCCAAACATGTCATTCGATATCCGTAGTTTCTTAGGCTTGGCGAGTTATTATAAAAGATTCATTCAATATTTCTCCAAAGTAGTTTCTCCATTAAACAAGTTGACTCATAATGATATGAACTTTGAGTGGGGTCTAGAACAGGATAACGTATTCAAGAGTTAAAGATGAGGTTAACTCAAACTCTTATCTTGACGTTACGAGAAGGGAATGATGATTTGGTGGTTTATTCAAACACCTCGTATTCAGGTTTTGGTTTCATGTTTATTCAACGAGGAAATGTTATAGCCTATGCTTTGAGAAAGTTGACTGTCCAAGAATTTAATTATCCTACTTATGATTTGGAGTTGGCAGCCATAGTATTTGCGCTGAAGATTTGGAGGCATTACTTGTATGGGAACAAGTATACCATCTTCGCAAGTCACAAGAGTTTGAAGTACTTTTTCGAACGT
The DNA here is from genome assembly GCA_024085815.1 of Flaveria linearis. Taxonomy (NCBI): domain Eukaryota; kingdom Viridiplantae; phylum Streptophyta; class Magnoliopsida; order Asterales; family Asteraceae; genus Flaveria; species Flaveria linearis. The sequence goes on along the minus strand of CM044004.1, from coordinate 50,026,601 downwards.
AAGGATCTTAACATGAGACTAAAGAGGTGGTTGGAATTTATTAAAGATTACGACTGCAAAATTCATTATCACACAGGTAAATCTCATATGGTAGTTGATGCCCTTAGTCGTAAGGAAAGGCCTGAGCCAATTCGGGTGAAGCCTTATTAGTTGATTATGATGTCGGATATTATGAAGGAGATTAGAGAGTTCCATGATATGGCATTGAAGGGTGATAAAATCAATTCTAAAGAGTAAAGGGACATATAATAGTTTCGTGAGAAAATACCCTTATCGTAGGACCAGATATGGGTAGATGTGGATCCCTCTTTATGGGGATATAAGAGGAAAGATCATGGATAGAGCTTTTAAGACTTGGTATTCTATTCATCCTGGTGCTACGAAGATGTACCGTGATTTAAAGAAGGCCTAGCGGTGGCTGGGAATAAAGCGTGATGTGACGGAGTACGTTAGCAAGTGTCTGACTTGCTTACAAGTGAATGCAAAACACTAGAAACTATACGGGAAGATCCAACATTTGGACATTCGTGAGTGGAAATGGGAGCACATATCAATGAATTTCACTATGAATTTGCCTTGCACGGCAAGAGGACATGATGTGATTTGGGTGTAGTCGATCATTTGATGAACAGTGCTCATTTTCTACCTCTTCGCGAGATGTACTCCTCCAAATAGTTGGCAAACCTGTTTATCAAGGAAATTTTAACTCGTCATGGTGTGCTGGTGTCTATTATTTCTAATAATGACACTCCGTTTACATCCAAATTCTAGAAAACGTTTCATGATACGATAGGAATGAGGTTACACATCAGTACAACTTACCATCTTTAGACAGATGGTCATTCATAAAGGATGATTAAAATATTAGAATACATGCTTAGAGTGTGTGTTATTGAGTTTGGAAAAAGTTAGGATGAACACTTACCGTTAGTAGAGTTATTATATAATAATAGTTATCATGCCAGCAATGGTATGCCCTCTTACGAGATGCTATATTGTAGGAAGTATAGAACCCTCGTGTGTTGGGCTGATGCTAGACAAAAGCAATTGGGAAGTGTTGAGGTGATTCAGACAATGATAGAGAAGTTTGATAAGATTAAAGCATTTACGAAAGCGGCTAAAACAGATAGAATTTATACAATGATAAAAGGTGTAGACCGATAGAGTTTTAGGTTAGGGATAAAGTTATGTTGAAAGTGCCACCTAGAAGAGGATAATCATATTTTGAAAGCGGGGACAATTGATCCCAATGTATATGGAGCCATTCATATTGTTGCAAGGGTAAGAAATATGGCCTACATATTAGAGCTACCTCATGTGTTAAGTGGAATACATCCTATATTACATGTATCTCATTTGAGAAAGTGTTTGGCCAATGATGCTATAATCATACCACTTGAAGATATTGAAGTAGGTAAATAGTTAAATTATGTGTAGAAATGGCTATCCTTGATAGGAAAGAAAAACGTTTAAGGAACAAAGTGGTTCCAACTGTACCCGTATAGTGGAAGCATAGAAAAGGGCCAGAGTCTACATGGGAGACTAAAGAAGAGATGAGACAACATAATTCGTAATTGTTTCATGACTAATAGGTGTCGAAGATGAAACCTAAATAAGGGGATAGACTTGTAGCACCTCAAAAATATCAAAAGAATCAAAGAAGAGATAAGACAACTGTTTTCCCGTGCCAGGGAGGAAAGCCTATAAAAGGGAAGAGCGCCCCTTACCTTACACTTCATGCGAAAACAGTGTAGAGCATTCTGGAGATTGAGACGAGAAAAGCTAGAGAGATAAATTAAGATAAAGTGGTCATTAAGGTATGAATTTCAAGCCTTTGATTCATTTATGTGCTGCAGGAGAAAATATTATAGGGATTGTATCGTGATTCCTCATATTTGGATAAACATGGTACAACCCTCATAATTTTTTAATAATTTTAAAAATGGTTGTGAGTACAAAAGAGAAAAGATAATGATAAAGATATAAAAAATTATTATTTAATTAAAAGAGAGTAAAAAGTAGTGTTTTTAGTGTAAATATGGGGATGGGGATGGGGAAGCTAGTGTGAATGCTCTAGGGAAAAATTGGTGACAATTATGATGCTCGAATATGTAACTTTTGGGTCGAGAAGCTTCCGGGGAAAAGGTGTTTTGATTGTAATCTTCAAAAAGGTGAGTTCTAACCCCTTTTATTTAAAAAAAAAACTAATAGTTAAGATCAATGGGTGGTGCATTAGGGTTGTAATCTTTTCTAAGATAAATGGTTCTTGATAATATTGAAAAAGATCCCAACTTAAGTATAAATCTATACTTTTTTATTAAAAAAACTACAACTATAAATCTTAACCAACAAAGGGCTCAAATTTAAATTAAGAGTTTTCTTATTTTCTCTTAGTTTGCATTTGAACTCTTCCCTATATTATATATATATATACATATATATATATACATATATAGATATATATGTATATGTATATGTATGTATATATATATATGTGTGTGTGTGTGTGTGTATGTGGCCTACTTCACCATAGTTGTAGCACTTCGCTACTCTGCAATCTCTAGAGATGTGCTCGGGCTTCCCGCACTTGAAACAAACATTTAGCCCCAGCCTGCACTCACCAGCATGCTCCTTCCCACACTTACCGCACTTCTTCGTTTCCGAGCCTGTTGTAACCACCCGTCGATCATCCACCCTCGCTTTCTTGTTATTTGGGATAAAGCCGCCACGCCCAAACTGTTTCCTGTTCCAGTTCCGGTCATGACCACCAGTCTTCTTCCCCTCAACCACCATCACCTCCCTCTCATCATACAATCTTCTAACCAAATCAACCATCGACGTAAACGTACTCGGTCGAGCGGCGGTCATGTGCCTGTGGATATCCGCCGGCAAGCCATGAATGTATCTTTTGCTCTTCCATGATAGGGGCGTCACCTGATCCGGCACCAGCCGTGCCATTTCGTTGAACTTGGTAGTGTACTGTTGATGTGTCATGGTTCCCGCGTCCAGTTGCAGGAACTCTCTCTCCACCTTATCCAACTCCAGATGAGGACAGAACTTCTTGATCACCAACTTCTTCAGCTCACTCCACCTCATCCTGCCAATCACTCTACTACCCTCGGCTTGGACAATATTGTCCCACCAGCATAAGGCCGAGTCCACAAATGAGTGAGTGGCAAACTTCACCTTCTAGTCCTCTCTGCACTCGCTGATGTCGAGCACAACTTCCATCTCTCTTACCCATTGATATGCAACAGCAGAAGTGCCGTTGCCATCAAAAGTTGGGGGCTTACATCTTTGAAATGCCCCATAGTTACAGCCTTGTGCTGCCTCCAGTACAGGCTCTTCTTCCTCCTCCTCATCAGTAGGGACAACCGTCTCAGTCTCCGATTGCTCTCTCCCTCCTGAGGACCTGTTCCTCTCCTTCCTTTCTCCTTCTCTTACAACCTTTATTACCTCGGTCACCACAGACGGTAAGATTGTCTGCACGACTTGGTGAACCTCCTCCACCACAGCCTCCTTCACTGAGGCCCTCAAATTGGCACTCTCATCACCACCCTCCGGATGAGAGGTCTCAGACTCCTCATGAGCCACCTCTTCAGCCCTGGGCCCTTTGCTTGTGACCCATGGTCCAGCACCACGTTCACCATGACCTTCACCTCGAGAAGCCTTAGAAGATCTACCTCCAGCCATCCTCTAACACACTATAAGATTCAAACACCAACACGGTCATTCAAGGTAATAGCTCAGTCTATGTCAAGTATAGTAAGTCCTTAATTACAATTGTCAGTTGTGATTAGCCACATACTTTACTCTTCATACCCTAAGCATTTCCTATCCTGACTACATCAGTAGCTAAATTTACTAAGGGCAAACAGATCAAATAACATGTGCACATAATACCGGTTAACATTAAAGAAAATACCTGATGGCACGTAGCTGCTCGGATTGGCATCCCTTCCCTTTGTCTCATTCTTAGTTTAAGATTAGTTTTTTTTGAAAATATTTACCCTTCACTTAAACATTGGCTCTGATACCAACTTGTAAGGCCCCGTTCCCGGGCACCTCATAGTTGGTCATTTATGGTACTAAACATACGTAATAATATATATTTCATAAAACATTGCAGCATAATTACATTAACAAAAGCCCATTCATTTGATTAATAAATTATTGTTGTTATGCAATACAACATTGTTAGGTTACAAAAAAACATCTGTTAATTGCATTACAAAACAACAATAATCATATGTGTGAATGGATGCCAATCTTGCCCTGCCGAGTAGCCTTCCCCGTCGTGCCATCCTCAGCAATTTACCTGCCAACTGAAAATGCATAAAAGTCAGCATTGCTGAGTGAGTTCTGGTTTTATACGTATCAAAATACCTTGTGTGTTTTATGTACAAAATATACCTTTCCATAACTTACCTTTACCTTCATATATGAACACACATCATACGTACATTCAAACAATATTCATTGTTTATTTGGTTCTTTCATACTTTCATTATTATCTTTCATCATCGTATTCATACTTTCATTCCATTCTTTTCATTAGCATTCACTTACATATACTTACTTTCATTTCATGCTTTTCATTAACATTCTTGTTCGTATACATTCTTTTTCGTATACATTATTTCGTTTCGTACTTTTCACTATCTCTTACTTTCATTCTCATACTTTCGTATCGTACTTTACATCATTCTTTTACTTTCTTAGTTTCTTACTTTCTTTTGTACGTTACGTCATTCTTTTACTTTCATACGGATTGATGAACAATACCCCGAACATTGTGCACGAAGCTGATGCTGGGTCCGTGGTAATTAAATCACAAACATTGTGCACGAAGCTGACCCAGTCACCTAGGGCAAGTCATTTGTCCCTTTCATTCAGACCAATTAGCAATACCCCAAACATTGTGCACGAAGCTGATGCTAGGCCTGTGGTAATTAACCCACAAACATTGTGCACGAAGCTGACCCAGTCACCTAGGGCATACCACAAAGATCTTGTCAATATTAATGATTGACCTTGAATGCATCCTTCGGGTTATTAAATGGCATATAGTTGAGCTAACGACAACGTGGTCGTGCACCTTCTTTCTATTTGCTTGCAAGCCATTCTTTCTTTCATTTCGTTTCACTTTTCATCTTTGTTATCTTTCACTTCGTTACGTATACTTTACGTTCTTTCATACATTTGTCATACTACGTAATGTAATAACATAATATTTAACGTATTTTATAATATAATATAAATACGTTTGAATACCATTACAAGATAACGCATAATACATATATACATACCATACATCAATCATACATACTATAACCATAGACCATCACATAATCATACTTAAAATGGGTAAACATAGCCCATGGGTCAAACTAGGGTCAAACCCTACAATTCTGGTTTTCCCAAAATTCAGAATATTTTCAAAGTGTTTGGGCGCATGGGAACTATTTGGGCGGATCAGCCCAGTTTGGGCGTTTCTCAACTATGTAGGTGCATCAGCTTACACTTAGCCACTTTAACACTTAGGTGCATGGGCACTATTTGGGCGCATCGAACTTACACATAGTCATTTTAGCCCAAAAATCAGGCGCATGAACTACTGTTCAAGCGCAAGGACCTTCACTTAGAAATTCTAAGGCATTAATCGGGCGCATGGGGTACTGTTTGGGCGTATGAGCCTATACTTAACATTTCTAAGCAAAAACTTAGGCGCATGGGCCCTGTTTGGGCGCATGAACACCTTCTAATATGTTTCTAACATATTTTTCAGTCCCAAATCTCATCTTAAACATATTCTAAGCTCAATATAAGCATTCTAAACATCATCCAAGTAAGAATAACCATAAATCATCTAAACTCATACACATATACATACGGTTACATGCATTAAAATCCTAAAATAGTTTTGCATGCATTTTCAGCCCCGAAAATCTTTAAAACATTTAAAAGAGGGGTCTTGGAACTCACCTTATGCAACTTTGAGTATGACTTTCTTCAAACCCGTATGCAATGAGTTCGAACACCTAGAAACCCACCAAAACACACACACAAACGTACAAACACATATATAAGAATAAACTCGAACTAAAATCAGTTAAGAACACCTAAAACCATTGAATTCTTACCTTGAATTTGACTTCGCCTTCTTCTTCTTCAAAAACCCGAACTCTCTACTCTTTCTCTCTCTAAAAAAATGATAGAAAGTTGATATGCAGGTAGAGTGGGCGGCGATGCCCACTTTTGTACCAACTATTAATACTTTTTATCCTTTTGATACTTTTAACCCCTCAGCTTGGGTTAAATTATGTTTCCTTCTTTTATTCACGTTTATTCTTTCTTTCTCGTCTATTAAAAATATCCGGGTGTTACAAGTCCACCCCCTATATAGGTTTCGTCCCCAAAACCTGCTATTTCTCAAACAGATATGGGTAATGCAGTCTCATCTCCTCCTCAGTCTCCCACGTAGACTCGGATCCCTTACTATGTTTCCACTGTACACGTACAAAGGGAACCACTTTATTCCTTAGCCTCTTCTCCTTCCAATCAATGATCGCCACTAGTTGCTCGACATAGTTGAGCCATATATGTACTTCAATATCTTCCAGTGGTACAACCATACCTTTGTTAGGACAGTGTACGTATGGAGTACTATCTGATAATGCATGAAACCAGATCAGATAGTGTGGAATCCTTTTTGATTGGCGATCCAATCAGTGAGAACGACAATTGGATCAATCCTACAATGAAACAAACATTAAGAACGAACAAGAATTGATCAGAAATGAACTATGAAGTTGGAACATGTTTTCTTGAGCCTCTGGACGACTAGGGTACGATTATGAGCATAGGTATTCGAATTCTCCTATTTTTCCACGAATTAAGTGGTATTTATAGGTTAGGGTTTTCCATTTGTACGACTGAACTATTAACATGGTTCAGTCGTGCGACTGAAGCATGCGGTTGATCCATCCGCACGACTGAAGGTCCAGTCATGCGACTGAGTCAATCTTATGTCATAATCGTGCGACTGATCCAGTCTCCTGGTTCAGTCGTGCGACTGGTCCATTAGCATGAAGTGTTCATCCGTATGGTCCATTAGCATGGTCCATTCGCATGAATACTTCACACAATTCACAAACCTATATAGTTAGTTTACTATAAGTTATCACACACTAAACAATGAAATTAAACATTATAAGCATCAACCACACATTGTATTTCATTCATACCCATTCAATTACATATATGTAAGACATGAAAGACATTTTACATTGAGCTCCTAAACTAGGTACACATGTATCAACAAACTCCCCCTTGGACCTAGTTTACATCACTGTCTAACATTCTTCATCAGCTCATCAAACTTCTTGTACTTTTCCTCTCTTGTAACTCCAGCATTTATCTCAAACTCAAAACAGAGTCGTATAACATTTTGAAACTGGAGGGCTTGTACAATGTCTTGCGAATCATAAAACAGTGGCCACAGGTACAATGTGTATACATCATCAGCAGACAAGTTAGTCAGCCACATTGGGTCAAATACCCGAATAGTATCCATTTGGCTCTCTTTTTGCAAGACTATAACAACTTCACCTGTTCTCCAATCATAGTACCACCACTTGAAGTGTGAAGTGAAGTGCTGTGGCATTTCCCTTAGAGGGATTCTTGACATTGTGCACGGAGGACTCCACTTCAACACTACCATAGGCTTTCCAGTAATGGAATCAACTTTAGACCTTCTGATGTACCTCGTCGGTTGTTGAGGTCTGAAGTTAACCCACCTAGTGTGGTACTCTCTCCTCAATGCAGCGTCAAACCAGCCTGACTTCTTTCTCGGGTCAGCATGCAACAACTTTAAGCGTGCAGCTGGTTGAGCTCAAAACCGGGAAGAGTCTTTTGATCATGTGGAAATCTAAAGTACTCTATGCCCTTTTCTCTCTTCATTGCATATACATATAGATCCTCAAAATATGCCCACGCTATAATCTTTCCTGACACCTTAAGATGCTTCTTCACTTTGTAGAGCTTGGTGTAGGCACTCGGCTTTGGAGCAGTGCGTTGGGCTCGGATCTCTACAAAACAAGCCGCCCACTCATCCTTTTTGATGTCAATATCACCATTCGAGGCTTAGGCTTGACCCTCATTTCTCTCTGTCTCTTTCTCAATCTGATCCAGCTTATCAAATGTATCACTATTGAGACTATCACCCAAATTAGGGACTACATTTATCTCTCGGTCAGTGTACTCTGGATAATGGTCAGCAGACACATCCTCTATCTCGATTTCATCTATGTCATTTAGCTCATCATCACTTGTAACTTCAAATGTAAGAGCATCTTTGACAATCTCGTCCGGCTTGAGCCGGAACATCTCAGCAAGTTGTTCATCAGTAAGGTCATGAATGATTTCTCCTTCTTCAGGAGTATAGCTTACTGACCTTCTGACGATCCCTTGCAAATCAAGAATCATTGTAAGTTGAGACTTGATTTGTTGAAGGGGAGTAATATCATACTCATCTTGCTGAGATGATTGATCTACTTGATTTAAACATGTAAATACATCAACGATTAGTAATTCATCAAGACAATCAACATTCTATAAAGATACATAAACATTAAGTACATAAGTTTAATACAAGTTTCAAGTACAAAAGCTTTCAAATACATAAATATCTAAGCATTACTTTTGCTCTGAATAGCTGGCTCGTCAGCAGGTGGGGCAGAAGATGATGCTCCTTGGTCTTGATTTCTCTTTGTTCTTCACTCTTGACCCTGAGCTGAGGTAGATGCAGCTGTATCTCCTTCATCATCATCATCACCCTGCCTTTCCCTTGTCTCTTCATCATCACTGGCCTCATCATCATCACTATCATCATCTTCACCATCATCATCATCATCATCATCATCATCTCCACCATCATCATCATCATCATCATCATCTCCTTCTCTTATCTTGAGCGGCTCATCCTTTGATCCCTTGAGCTTGAGCATGATGGTCTTGTTGGAAGCCTCCAACTCCTCTATCTTCTTTGCTGATTGGACTTTATGCTCCTGGAGTTGGGCAATTTGCTGAGCTTGCTATGAGATCTGCTGTGCTTGGGTAGAGTTTAGCTCCATAAGCTAACGTAGTTGGGCAGCCTTCTCTTCATCAGCAACCAACAGCTTCAGCACCATACGGTTAAGTGCTGACAGCTGTTCCTCTACTCCATTGGGAGGTAGAGATGATCCCGCGGGGAATGTTGGGTGGAATGATGGTCCGGCTTGGTGGCTGGTGGTGGTAGTGGTGGCAGTGGTGAATATGGTTGGTGGTGTATAAATGGGCGGTGAAGTGTAGGCTGTAGTAGTGGAAGGTGGAGGTGTGGTAGTAGTGGTGAAGGGTGTGGTAGTACTAGTGGGTGGGGTGGTAGTAGTGGTGGGCGGAGTGGTAGAAGTGGTGGTAACTATGGTGGTGGTAGTGATCAATGTGAACCTGGGCCTCTTCCCTTTCTTGCCGTAGGGTTAAGCCGTTCCCTTTCTCCTCGAGCCCTTGGATACAGTAGCTCCCCCTTGGCTACTGGGCTCGTCTGGGGTGTAAGATAGATTAGTAGCAGCCTCCCCAGACTCACCCTGGCATCCACCTACCGCCCTAATCCCCCTCTCGATGGCAACCACCCTGCTGCCCACCATTCGAGCCAACGGCTCCTCATCCGACTCCTCCTCCTCATCAGGTTGGAAGTCCTGATGGAATCTCGCAGTCTCTGCTCCTCCTCGGGTGGATGATGGAGATGTCACATCAGTAGTAGTGCCCCTACATTGGGTGGGGCCAGCATCTCCACCATCACCGCTATCATCATCATCAGAATCATTAGCGGGGAGCGCAATATGCTCAGTGTCTGAGTCGCTGTCATCGTGGCGCCACTTCCTCCGAGCTGGCGCCACATACTCCTTACGAGCCAGATGCCTAAACAGTCGCCTGACAGGGGGTTTCACCTGCTTCCCCCTGTATACCTTCATCCTGCCTAAGGTGGTATCATCCATCACCTCAAGCCCACGACATCCTCCTTCTCCTTTGGCAGTAAAGGGAGCTTCTGGTCAATAATCATCTGCATAAAGCGAGGGTACATGCAAAAGCCCTCCTTGCCCTTCTCCTCGATGTTCTCCACCAGGTAGGTGAAGATCATCCTCGAGAAGCTGAATGGATGGTTCAGCACCAACGCCACATAGGTGTTCTGAATCTGATCAGACAGCTTATCGAAGCCTCCCTTCCTTGAGGCAGTGCACTTAAGCAGCACATGGGCTAAGTACTTAAGTTGGGGGCACATGTTGCTCTTGTTGAGCACACCTGCGTTGATATCCCCCGAGTACTTGGCCCGCAGAAAACAGCCTCGTACAGTCAGTGGGTGTAGCCGTGTAGGGCAGTCAGCATCATCCCCAAATTCCAAGACTGTCCTGAGATTATCCTCTGTGATCTCTATTGCCTGACAAAAAATGGAGCTCCTGATACAGTAGGGCTCTGAGGACCTGTCGACAACAGCGCTTTCTCAGATAGTCTGCTGAACTGAACGGTACGGAGTGCACGGAGTCAATATAGCACGGAAGATCCTCGATCTCCGTAAGAATGTAATAATGCCTGAGAAATCAGCCGTGTTCCGGCAGGTCAGATCCAGATGAGCACAAATGTTATGCTTTGTGCTCATAGTCCAACGACTCGCCATCTGTTACACAATATAAATAAATGTTAGTGTGTGTCAATGAGTAATAATTTGATTCATTGGACTTGAAATCTTCTGTTCTATCGTGCGAATGAACTGTACGACTGAAATCTAGTCGTGCGAATGAGCTCATACGTACGACTGAGCATGCGACTGGACTTAGTCGTATGCTATCCCATGTGTTTGCAACAGTCGTGCGACTAAACTCATATGCATGGTTCAGTCGTGCGATTGAGCCATTTGTCCAGCTCAGTGGTGCGATTGAGCCATTCGCACAGCTCAGTCGTGCGATTGAAGTACATCAGGGTGTCCATTCGCATGATAGTCTGTTTTTCAAATTCAGATTTTAGCAAAACTTGATGTTAGACTTCGTGGTTTGGCTCATTAGTCTCGCATATGACCGACATAGCTCCTAATAACTTTTATTTGAACAATATACTTAGTTTTATAGGTTTCTTAGGCAAACTAAGTCTCGGTTAAGTTTAGGGCTTAAATGCGATAATTAGGGCACGAATTGATTGAACTTTGGAGTGAATATCGTCGCGCATTACCTGGATAAACACTAGAAATCGTTAGATTACAACAATCAGTAGTCTAGAACAATCAGAAGAAAATCGGGCAGCGTAATGGTGCTTTGTGCGATAAAGTGAGCGATTGGGGTGAATGGGCGTCTGCGACCGACTCCCCCTCTATTTATACTAGGGTTTCCTCCAGTCGTGCGACTGAACCTAGTCGCATACTTGATCCGTGCGACTGGCACCGTCTGTCACCTTCAGTCGTATGACTAGGTGTCAGTCGTGTGACTGTCTCATTTGGTCACCTCCATTCGTATACTCATGCTTATGGTCCAATCGCACGTCTAGTCAATACGTGTGGGTTAGTCGTGTGATTGGGCTTATATGTATGGTTCAATCGTACGGTTGGTCCATACTCATGGTCCAGTCGTGTGAATGGCTCACACTTATGGTTTTGACTTTATGACCATTTGACACTTAGCCCTATTAACAACTGATAAAACATTTCAAGCATTCGATCATCTCAGACATGACCATTTTAACTTAGAGAACTTTTGATCACCTCAGACGTGATCCTTTTAACAGTAAAAGCATTTTGTCACCTCAGACGTGACCCTTTTAGTGATTAATTCCCAGATAGAATTCCAATGCATAGTCCGACGTTTAATAACTAAACTGACTAAAAATTAAACAAATTAAACAACTAGAACTAAAAGACAAAACTAAAACTTATTTTTGTAATTTTGTGAGAGGTTGAAATCCTAAGATAAGTATCTACCAGATTTTCCTTTCTAGACAGTATAGCATCAAGTTACATTAATCATAACTGGAACGATTCATTATGGAATCATATAGGTTTATTAAATCATTTAGGACATTTTATCAAAGCCTTTTGATGCTAGATTCTTGTTTTCATCGAGAGTCATTAGCAAGTTCAGGAAATCATACTAGTGCTGTAAGATACCCATAATGATTTGGACTTTCAAGAATTGCAGCTCACGATGATTGTCAGTATACCTGTCCTCTTAAATCCATACACAGATTTTTGACACACATTGGTGATGATTTAAGGTTTAATTATTTCAACAAGCATTTGTGGATCCCACACTTATATGGTAATCAACATTCCTCAGGAGATTTTTGAGCGGTCTACGGGTATTTTGACAAGAAGAAACTATTCTAAGAGCTTTCAAAGAGATGCAAAGCCTCAGGTCAGTGCCATCGCACAACAAAGAGGCGCAAACAACAATGAATTCTAGAATATTTAGGTTATGCTTAACCTCAGGTCAATGCTACCGCACAGCAGAGAGGCACACAACCTATTTTCTTGTTTGCGCAATTATATTCTTTTTGCACAGATAGCACCAACAACATAGGTTATTAGCTTGATTGCTTTTTCCATTTTTATGTGCTTTGCTCATTTTATGGTCATCCGCACATATTTGTGGTGTTAATTTTTCTCGTCACCCCTTATTGGAACTTCATTGATTGTGTTAACCAGGGATAAGATGATAACCCACAGCTTGTTAAACAACTTAGTTTGAGCTTGAACTCACCAATGAAGTCTACTTATCTATTGTGTTGAATCTACCGACACATCATCTAGTGATCTAGCAACCTCTAGGTCTACTTTCTCCGTGTTACCTTAGTAGTAGCTACTTTTACTATCATTTTTCCTTTTATGTTGCTTAGACTTCTCAGACTTATACTTCAAATTTTGCATCTTAATCCGTTAAATTTTTTAAAGTCCCAAACTCCTTGTTCATGTGTGCTATCATTTTCCAGAATCCTTGAATTAGTATCACAGATACGATCTCCTTTCTATTAACTAGGTTTTCCTCGTTCCTCGTTTTTTTAAGTAAATGAATACTGAATAAATACTAAATCTCCCCCTAAAATTCTAAAACTGAAAATCTTTTGGTGTTTTTGGATTTTTAAGACAGGAAAAATAAAGTAAGAAAAATAAAAGAAAAAAAAGAAAAAATAAACAGTTGTCGGACTAAGCATGTTCATCTTCTGGGATCACTTCACATTTCTTTTTCACACCATTGACCTCTAACAGATATAAATATCTTGGTTTATCAAAAGCTTTTGTGTAGAGGTCAGCGCGTTGAAAATCCGTATTAATTTTAACAAAATCGATTAAATTCTTTTCAAAACAATCACGTATAAAATGATATTAATTCCGATGTGTTTGGTCTTAGGATGTTGGACCGGATTTTTAGTTACGGCTATAGCAGCAGAATTATCAACAAATATAGGAGTGTTAGAGAATTTCAAACCGTAGTCCCGCATTTGCTGTTGAATCCAGATGATTTGTGAACAGCAGCTTGCAGCAGCAACATATTCAGCTTCACAAGTTGACAGAGCCACCGATGTCTGCTTCTTACACTGCCACGTGACTAATCTTCTCCCAAAGAATTGACATCCTGCTAAAGTGGACTTGTAGTTCATTTTGCAGCCGCCATAATCCGAATCGCTATACGCTGTAAGCTCAAAGTCATCATCATGAGGATACCACAACCCAAGTGTTGGAGTACCCTTCAGATAACGAAATATCCTTTTGACGCCTATGAGATGGTTGACTTTAGGTTTCACCTGATATCTGGAGCATAGACATGTCGCATACATGATATCAGGTCTTGAGGCAGTGTGGTACATGAGAGATCTGATCATTCCTTGGTACATAGTGGCATCCACCAGATCACCATTTTCGTCGGGTACAACGTCATGGTTTGTAGCAAGTGGAGTCCCAGCTGCGGAAGCATTCTCCATATCAAACCGATTGAGAATACCGCCTACATACTTGGTCTGATGCAGAAATATCCCCTTTGGTGTCTGATCCACCTGTAACCCGAGAAAGAACTTCATCTCACCCATGGCACTCATCTCAAATTCAGCTTTCATTACTGCTTCAAATTCTTTACATAATGCTTCATTTTTGGAACCGAAGATTATGTCATCAACATAGATCTGAACTAGCAGTAAGTCACCATCCTTTTCTTTGATGAACAGTGTACAATCAATCACTCCTCTGCGAAAGCCATGTTTCGTAAGATGAGTCGAGAGTTTCTCATACCAAACTCTTGGGGCTTGATGGAGCCCTTAGAGAGCCTTATCTAGATTGTAAACTCTGTCCCGATGATACGGATCCTTAAATCCTTCGGGTTGACTAACGTACACCGTCTCCCGGATTTCACCATGAAGGAAAGCACTCTTTACGTCTAATTGATCTTCATGTAAGATGCATAGGCTAGGAAGATACAGATTGCTTCCATTCTTGCCACAGGTGCAAACACTTCATTGTAATCAATGCCCACGACTTATCAGAATCCTTGAACCACAAGTCGAGCCTTGTTTCTTATTATGACCCCTTGGTCATCTTTCTTGCACTTCAAGACCCATTTGGTGCCAATGACATTAGCACCTTTAGGTCTATCCACTAGAGTCCATACTCCCAACTTCTTGAATTGAAGAAGTTCTTCTTGCATGGCACTCACCCATGCCTCATCGTTTAGGGCTTCACTAACATATTTTGGCTCAAATTGAGACACAATACATCGATGTGCACCATCGTGAAGATATCCCTTTTCCATTACCGAGGCATAATTAGCTGAGTATAGCTTATTTCTAGTCTGGACTCCTGATCTAATATCTCCAATGACATTATCCAACAGATGATAAACATTTAATCGAGATCCAGAAGTGGTGGGTACAACTACCTTATTATCCAGATTGTGAACAGCAGGTTCAGTATCTGAGGCAGTGGGAGTGTGAGGTTTTAAAGTGTCAGAGGCGTCAACATCAGATGCTTGTGTACTTGGAGTAGTAGGAACCTATTGCCCTTGATCCAACTGATCATTTGTTACGTCTTCATCATCACAAGAGGAGTCACTTACCTCAAGTGCTCCCCCTAAAGGCCTAGAAGACGCACCTTGTGAAGCTGAGGTCATCGGATCAAGTGAGGGTGTGTGTAATACGTCGTACGTCATTCTGGTCGATAACTCATCCTCAGGAGGAAAGAGAGGGATGTTGAAGGATTTAAAGAATCCATCATAGTCGAAAAAGAAAGAGGGTCCTTTTCCAGCAAGGGGGTGGTGTATCTTTGTACATCAACATTGCATCACACTTCTACTAGACCCTTTGAGTTGTTGTAAACTCTCTTATTCGGTATGTTGTATCCTAAGAAAATCCCTTCTTCAGCCTTCTCGCTGAATTTCCCTGACTGAGTTTTCTTCAGCAGTGTACATGGTGCACTAAACGGTTCAAGGTACTCTAGATTAGGTTTACATCGTTGGAGTAACTCGTAACACATCTGACCATGACGCTTGACCACCAGGACTCGATTAAGGGTGTAACATGCATTAGCTACTGCCTCGTTCCAAAATTGGATAGGCAGTTTCGAGTCTGCTAGCATCGTCCGGGCTGTCTCTATCAAGCTGTGATTCTTTCTCTCAGCAACCCCATTCATTTGAGGAGTATAGGCAGATGTGAATTGGTGCATAATTCCTTTTTCTTTGCAGAATGCCTCCATCCATTGGTTCTTGAACTCGGTGCCATTGTCTGAGCGAACTTGCCTTACCTTCAGCTTGTAGAGTGACTCCAATGTAGTTACTAGCTCTTTGAATGATTCAAATGTCTCTGATTTGGATTTCAAAAACATCACCCAAGAAAATCTTGAGTAATCATCCATAGCTACATAGCAGTACAAATCACCGGTAATGCTCTTTGTACTGACTGGGCCAAACAGATCCATGTGAAGAAGCTCAAGAGGCAGGTCCATTGAATGAACGTTCTTTGCCTTATGAGACTTCTTTGTATGTTTCCCTTTCTTACATGCGACACATAAATCCGGTAGTTGGAAGTTTTGAACATTCACTCCACGCACTAAATCATTCTAATCAAGTGATTCATCTTCCGGGGATTGATGTGTCCCATTCTCCTATGCCAGGAGATGGAGTCTTTTCTGTTGCCTTTGACAAGAAGCATTGTACTTGATGATCAGTTGTGGAGGCCTTTGAGAGGTCCAAGACATATAAATCATTATATCTTGAAACTGACATTAACACTTGGTCCTCCAGGATGACATAGTCCTTTTTCAGAACATAGCACTTCTTGTTGTCAAATACAACTTTGAACTCTTTGTCGCATATCTGGGAGACAGAAAGTAAGTTATTTTTAAGTTGTTAAACATAGTTTACCTTATCAAACTTCACTTTCTGGTTTCCCACTTCTCCTTGTGCAGTGATATAACCTCCTTTATTTCCAGTAAATGAAACGTGTCCTCCTTTAATTTGTTTGACGTTTGACAAGAGAGACAGGTTTCCAGTATGTGCCTTGATGCACCGCTATCAACAATCCAGGTATTCATAGAAGCACTACAGCAGACACCATGCACATTCAAAGGAAATGATTAGTTAGGTTAGGGACCCAAGCCTTAACTGGCTTGGGTGACCCGGATGAATCACATATCATAAACTCTACCCACTGTCCATTTGAGGGAGAGTGCAGATCATTCTTCTTCTTGTTCTCATTTTCAGACACGGGACTTGATTTTTCTTTCCATAAGCCAGTATTATGTAAGGCCTGTTTGTGATAAACAGACGATTGGCTTATTGTTTGAACTTTAGGTTCATAGGTTCTTTTTAGTGGAGTAATTGAACTCCTTTTTGAAGAACTTGGTTTTGTATCATTAAGTTCAATCTTCTTTCTTGGTGTCTGATAATAAGAACATTTAGAAGCAATGTGTCCATACTTTCCACAAGTGTAGCATGATCTACTTTCGACATGTTGGTGAAACTGTTTCTGTGGGGAAATGTGTGACATAGGTGTGACTTTAGTTTCTTTGGGTTTTGACACTTCTTGTTTAGATTTTTTGACTTCTTTAACAAAATTCATTGTTTGAACATGTTTAACATCTTTACCCTTTTGTTTATTTGGACTAAGACATGGTGCTCGAGATTGGTTAAATTGTTTGGTCTTTTTGGGTTCTGAATTAGACATGTTTGAACCTGAATCCACCTTAACCTTTGCAAATTGTTCATCCAAATTAACAATAGGCATCTTACCTTTTGATTTCAAAGTGGTCTCCTTCTGTTTAGTGACAGATTCAATAGGTTTACTTATGGAATCTGGATCACTTACAAGAGGAGTGGACACCACATGATCCTTGATTGGGTTATTATCAATTGGTTTTCATTTAGCATTCAACAAGGTCTCATGTGGTGGTGGAACCACTTTATAACCCAACCCCTCCTTGTGGTTTCGTTCTTTCACTAAGTGTTGAACTATGTGAGAGGAACTAGTCCAACTGTGCAGTTTTTGTTTTAAAGAATTTACCTCGACTTCCAAAACTGCTTTTTGTTTCTTAGTTTCTTCTAGGGATTTTAAATATAACTTTATGTCATTTGCTTGGTTAAATGCCATAACTTCGGTTTCCCTTAGTTGTTTATTTAACAGTTCTATTTTCTCTTTATAACGGTGCTTATTTTTTTAAAATTCGGTTTGCTTCTGTGCACAGTTGTAAATCATTTACTAAGCTATCATTGTGATATAATAGCCTAGAAAATTTTGAATCTATGCTATCCCTAAATTTATTACATTCAGAACAAGCATGATTATCAAAAAGTTGGTCTGTGGAACTTACCTGAGAAGGTTTGGTTGAATCAGCCATCCTCACGAAGTTTGACTGTTCGGGTGCTGGTGATTCTAAACATGTTGTGCTGGGACCTTCTTCATTTAGGTGAGTGACCACAGTAGCAGTATCTTCCTAATCTGACATTACGAGTTCCACTGATATATCACCTTCGCTTGCAGAGTCATCATCCAAACCCTCAATACATGCAATGTTGGATTCTCCCGGAGACACAAAGCGAAAGGTCCAATCTTGTCCTTCATCGTCTTGTGTAGTCAAGGCCTTAGGATCCTTGCTTGATGATGTAGCCCCATTGGTGGGTTTATTTTAGTGATTGAAAGCGGAGAATGGATTACCATTACCTGTCTTCTTGGGCTTCACACATTCACATTTGAAGTGCCCCTTTTCTCTACAATTGAAACAGGTAACTTTGGTTTTGTCAAAACCAAAGGTTGTATCCTTTGTGGCTATCAAGTTCTGTCCGGTCTTCTTAACAAACTTCTTCGCCCTCCGGACAACACTAGCCAGTGCCCACATAATGTCCATCCATTCGAGCTCATTCTCGTCTACTTGCTCGTAGTCTTCATCTGCCAGATGGCAGTTTCCAATCTTCCCCACAACTAGACCGTCATAGGAGTGAACAACAGCTGCTAGGAGATCCATATGCTCCTTTGCTACCTCTACAGTCATATTACCGAGATTTTCGGTCTTTAATTTCGTAGCATTGGCTTTATGTGCTATGTATTGGGTGCAAGATGACCCTGGCGTGTCAGATCCTAAAGTAATGGCTTGGGACGGAGCAACTGAACTAGACACGAATGCTGTTTGGAGTGGTGCTCTAGAAGTTTTTGGTTGTGGAGTTGAGTTGTAAAGTGACGGGTTTTTATCATATGAACTCTTTTGGGATCTGTACTTCATCCTCAACTCTTCCTCTCTCAGCTTCAGAATGAAATCGTTGATATCCAACTTTGCCAGCATATCATTCTGTCTGAGATTTGACACAAACGAAACCCAATTCTCAGGCAATCCATCTACAAAACTCGACACCTTGTCTTCCATGGACGTGTTAACCCTATGAGTGTGCAACTCACTCATCAAGTGGTAGAAACGGTCGATAACATCATCCAGGCTCTCTTTTCCTATTGAAGAGAAGTTATCAAACTCCTTTTTCAAAGCCTTTACCTTTAATGCCTTCAACATCGCATTCCCGTCATATCATTTTTCCAGAGCATCCCATAGCTTCTTGGCTTGTTTATTCTCAGAAAACTGATGGAAAATATCCTTAGGAATTGATTGAGTTAACAACGCGTACACCTTCTTCTCTGCATTATACTTCACCTTCTGGCTATCAGTCATGCCATCCAAGGTAAGTTTTACTCCATCAGCACCAACCGGCATGCTATACCTAGTCTCGATTGGTTCCCACAGATTAGGATCAACTCCATTTAAGTATATCTCAAACCTTTGCTTCCATTGTGGGTAATCGTCTAATGTTATCAGCTTAGGGGGATTATTGTGATTACCAACTTCGTTTTCCAGAAGCAATAGATTCTAGATCCATGAATCCTTTCCGACAATGAAAGCTGAGTACTGATCTTCCATTTGTATAAACTTGAGACTTAGAGAACAGAAAAATTTCAATAGTACGAATGGACTATACGGATGGTTTACTCGTGCGAATGAAGGGTGCGAATGAATTCAATCGTGCGATTGGATTCAGTCGAGCATATGAACTAGACGAATGGACTCAAACAACTGGAGTTGTTCAGTCGTACGAATGAAGGATGCGACTGAGTTCAGTCGTGCGAATGGAGTGTGCGAATGGAGTGTACGAATGAGTTCAATCGTACGAATGAGCTATTTGTGCGAATGAAGGCTGCTGTTTTGGAAAATTCGAGGGTTTTGGATATTTTGACACACAAACACGAATTTTTACGAACCCTAATCTGCCGTAATCCGAAAAAACGTGAACTTTTTGATCTGGAGACGTCGAAAACACTGTTTTAACCAAAAAGATGGTGTTTTTGAGTGAAAAAAACGTGATTTTTACACCAAATCAATCGAATCACACGCAAAATTAAGAGCCAAAGCTCTGATACCACTTGTTAGGACCGTGTACGTATGGAGTACTAACTGATAATGCGTGAAACCAGATCAAATAGTGCGGAATCCTATTTGATTGGCGATCCAATCAGTGAGAACGACAATCTGATCAATCCTACGATGAAACAAATGTTAAGAACGAACAAGAATTGATCAGAAACAAACTATGAAGTTGGAACAGGTTTTCTTGAGCCTCTGGACGACTAGGGTATGATTATGTGCGTAGGTATTCGAATTCTCCCATTTTTCGACGAATTAAGTGGTATTTATAGGTTAGGGTTTTCCATTCGTACGACTGAACCATTAGCATGGTTCAGTCGTGCGACTGAAGCATGCGGTTGATCCATCCGCACGACTGAAGGTCCAGTCGTGCGACTGAGTCAATCTTATGTCACAATCGTGTGACTGATCCAGTCTCCTGGTTCAGTCGTGCGACTGGTCCATTAGCATGAAGTGTTCATGCGTATGGTCCATTAGCATGGTCCATTAACATGAATACTTCACACAATTCACAAACCTATATAGTTAGTGCACTATAAGTTATCACACACTAAACAATGAAATATTAAACATTATAAGCATCAACCACACATTGTATTTCATTCATACCCATTCAATTACATATATGTAAGACATGAAAGACTTTTTACATTGAGCTCCTAAACTAGGTACACATGTATCAACAACCTTCGTCTGCCAAACACTTCTGCAGATGAGATACACAGAATGCCGGGTGAATTCCACTTAACTCGTCTGGTAGTTCCAACCTATAGGCCACCTCTCCTACTCGAGCAATGATTCGGAAAGGCCCTATGTATCTCGAGCTCAACTTGCCCCGCTTTCTGAACCGAATGATACCATTCCAAGGTGAGACTTTCAATATGACTCTATCTCCCACCTTGAACTCAATTAGTCTAAGTCTCTTATCGGCATATGACTTCTGTCTATCCTTAGCTGCCTTCATAAAGGCTTTGATCTTTTCTATCTTTTCGGTCGTAGCCTCGATCACTTTGATACTTCCTAACTCCTTCTAACCAATATCACCCCAACACACGAGCGTTCTACATCTCCTACCGTATAACATCTCATAAGGTGGCATACAAATGCTGACATGATAACTATTGTTATATGAGAACTCAGCTAACGGTAAGTGGTCATCCTAACTTCCTCAAAAGTCAATGACACATGCCCGAAGCATATCTTTAAGTGTCTGTATGGTTCTCTATGACTGACCATCCGTCTGAGGATGATAAGCGGTGCTGATATGTAAGCTCATTCCCATCGTATCATGGAATCTCTTCCAAAACATAGATGTAAACCGAGTGTCACGATCAGATACAATAGACACCGATACACCATGACGAGCTACTATCTCCTTCATGAATATATCCGCGAGTCTCTCAGAGGAATACGTCTCTCGGATCGGTAGGAAGTGAGCACTCTTCGTCAAACGATCAACTGTCACCTATATGGCATCATACCCTCTCGGGGTACGCATTAACTTCGTAATAAAGTCCATGGTGATATGTTCCCACTTCCACTCAGGTATATCCAAAGGTTGGATTTTCCCTTACGGCTTCTGATGCTCCGCCTTCACTTGCAAGCAAGCAAGGCACTTACTCACATACTCTACTAAGTCGCGCTTCATACCCGACCACCAATAATCTTTCTTCATATCCTGATACATATTCGTGGCACCGGGATGAATCAAGTATTGAGTTTTATGAGCATCATCCATGATCTTTCCACGTAGATCCCCATAACAAGGAATCCACATCCGTTCATATCGGGTTCTAACACCGAGAGTGTTCTCACCCAATTCCACGACTAGACCTTTCATCCTTTCAGAGTTAAGATGATCCTCTTTCAAAGCTTCATCTTGAAACTCCTTGACCTATGTCATCACCTCAGAGGTCATAATCAACTGATATGCTTTCACCCGAATCGCCTCGGGTCTTTCCTTTCAGCTAAGGGCGTCGGCCATAATGTTGGCCTTGCCTGGATGGTAGTGCATCTCACAATCATAATCCTTGAACAACTCTAACCACCTTCTTTGCCTCATATTGAGATCCTTCTGCTCAAAGAAGTACTTTAAGCTCTTATGGTCGGTGAAGATTGTGCACTTTGTCCCGTATAAGTAGTGCCTCCAAATCTTCAACGCGAAAACCACAGCAGCTAGTTCTAGATCATGTGTGGGATAGTTGACTTCGTGGGTCTTCAGCTGTCGGGACGCATAGGCTATTAACCTTCGTTGTTGCATCAACACGCAACCTAGCCTAGAATAAGAAGCATCCGAATATACCACTAAGCCTTCAGTCCCCTCGGGTGATGTCAAGACAGGAGCTTGAGTTAGTCTCGCCTTTAACTCCTCGAAGGCATCCTCCTGTTCCCAACCCCACACGAACTTCACATCCTTGCGAGTCAATTTTGTCAAAGGGGAGGCTATCTTGGAAAAGTCTTGAATAAATCTCTTGTAGTAGCCCGCCAACCCCAAGAAGCTACGAATCTCGGATGGTGTCTTTGGAGACTTCATTTGCATCACCGCCTTAACCTTCGCTGGGTCCACCATGATTCCTTCAGCATTCACTATGTGACCTAGAAATTATACTTCGCGTAACCAGAAAGCGCACTTAGAGAATTTGGCATACAACTTCTCTCTCCTAAGTGTCTACAACACATCCCGAATATGACCGGCATGCTCCTCTTTGCTCCTTGAGTAAATCAGAATATCATCAATAAACACAATCACTGATTTATCCAACATCGGCCGGCACACTCGGTTCATAAAGTCCATAAAAGCAGCTGGCACGTTAGTTAGACCAAAAGACATCACAAGGAACTCGTAGTGTCCATAACGCGTACGAAAAGCTGTTTTAGGGATATCTTGCTTGATGTAGTGAAAATTACTTGAGTTTTTATAGTTGATTTTATATAATTTTCGCTACAACTTATATCTGTTTTACCTCGTTTCGGATACTACTGAGTGATTGTATTTTCTAGAGTAAATTGGATGAGAAGGAAGCTAAAAACAGTAGAAAAGAGAAGAACGAGCTTCCAGGATCGAAACGAGAGGATCGGGCGTTGAACGTAAAAAACATTCTATGGAATTACATTTGTCGCGCTACGCGACGGATGGAGGCATACCCTCGCGCTACGCGAGGGGTGAGAATTTACTGTTTTGCCCTTAATGAAATCGGGTAATTGCCGGATTTGCCACCCGACTATTTTGTCGGGTTATGGTGACCTGCGCTACGCGACAGAATTTGAGGACCCGTCGCGCTACGCGACGGGATTAAAAACGGGGAAAATTAGTTATTCAGCCTAATTAACCCTAATGGCCGGGATTGATTCGAGAGGAGACGGTTGCAGAGAGCATTAGGGCGATTTTCGGAGTTCTTGGCGAGTTCAGAAGGCAAGGATTGAAGTCTTGAGAAGCAGATAGGATTAAACGATTCGGTTTTGCGTTTCTTTATCTGTCTTTCGATCTTGTTTGATATAATGTTTTCATTTGCTACTTTTGATACTGTTTTAAACATGATTGTTGGCTAGTTCTCTTATCTACCTAGGGTTTTGATGAATACATGTGTATGACATGGTCTTTTGTCGGTTGTTGGAACAATAACTTGTGTTGAATGATAGTGAAAAGATTTGGTTGCGTTAATCAGTTGTAAACATGTAATTGAGTTGGTTTAGATTATTGATTTATTATCTCATGTGTGTCTTGTTGATTGTCTATCAAGTAATAGATGCATGCTAGGCCTTTTACTGTGTGTTTTAGACTATTAGATGATTTGCTAGACGTAGTAAGTCATTGAGATAACTATTCAAGAAAATAACTAATAAAATATGCAACTAATCTTAATACTGTGAGGTTAATAGGTTATTGGTTCATCGGGTGTGTTTTGATTGCTATTTGGAGTCTCTGTGAGGAGTTCTGTGTAGTTTCCCGTCTCACACTTAGTTTACCAAGACTGATTCACCAACCACTGTCTATCCCAACACCGCAAGGTGTTTAGTCACTTGTGCTGTGAGGTAAAGTGTCTTTAGGGTGTTTCGTTATCTTAGTAGGAAAACCTGTGAGGGTGATCCTTTAAACTAGTGTTTTAACGGCTTAGAGTGTGTTTAGTTGATATCTTTGAGAAGGGTCGAAGATTCTCTGAGTAACCTTTGAGTTTAGTATTCTAAGATCCCGATTCCACAATAGTTTTAATACAGATATAAGCCGTGTCATGCATGTGTAGGAGTCTTACCTAGGTAGTACTTTTAATCCATTTGAAATCGTCTGTTATTTCGTTCTCACGTTCTAATTTACTTTGATTTAGTTATTTCTATTAAACTTCGGATTTTTCAATATAAAAACCCCCCTGTTTATTAATCATTAATTTAGTTCTTAGTCGGTATTGCAATAGTTAGATCGAGTCAATTTTACGTTTTTCCATAGAAGTCCTGTGGTGTGATATCCAGACTTACTTAGCTTTACTAGAGTCGATAGGTACACTTGCCTGTCAGTAGTTTAGATTAGAGAGTCTAGAGTATTACTTCGTGTCCAATTTTTAGTTTTTATTATTATTTATTTAAACTACTTTTAGGACATCAAGTTTTTGGCGCCGTTGCTGGGGACTTCTTAGGCGATTGCGTTTTATTTGCTTTGTTTGAACTGATTTGCTATATCTGTGCTAAGTGTTTTAGTTCGAGTTGTAGTGTCTTTTATTCGCTCTAAATTGTTTAGTTATTTTGTCTTTCACTTGCTTACATCTGTATTTTCGTGTCTTTGCAGTTTATGCCACATTTGCGTTCACAAGGACCGCCACCAGAGCACCCGATTTTAGAGAAGCTTGGATTTCAGGATCTCACAGAAAAAGTCCGTACTTCTTTTTCAAGCTTGTCCTTCTCTGATTCCTCCACACCACCTACATCTCCACCTCCTAGTCCAAAACCCACTGTTACTCCTAGAGCAATGGCTGAACATCGCACTGTCCACCAACAAGCCACCCAAGGCTTCACTGGAGTTAACAATCCCATCACCATTCCTAACATTGCCAATGAAAACTCTTGGCAGATTCCCTCATATGTCATGACCACGATTGCTAACAATTGTCAGTTCCATGGTCGTGATGATGAGGATGCTCTGGCTCACATAGGTCGTCTTGAGCGTATCTGCCGCACCTTCAAACTGCAAGGTGGCACTGAGGATGCTATTTTCCTCCAGCTTTTCCCTTTCTCGATCACAGATCGTGCTGCTACATGGCTTGAATCTCACCCTGCAGGTACATTCACCACTTGGCCGGCTCTTAGGCAAAGTTTTCTGAATAAGTACTTCCCGCCAGCCAAGGCTTCTAGACTTCGGGATGAAATCCATTCATTCAGAATGGAACCCGATGAGGAATATTACCACGCATGGGAGCGTTTCCAAAACCTTCTTAGTCGTTGCTCCCAGCATGGTCTCTCTGATTGGGCACTTGTAGAGAAATTCTACAATGGCCTTACTTATGAGATTCGCTCTCGGTTTGACACTTCTGTGGGTGGGCACTTGATGGGTAAGAAAAATGTTAACGAATGTAGGGAAATGTTTGAGAGTTTCGCACAAGCTGAGTATGAACAACGGTCATGTCAAAAGAAATCAACTCTTGCCACCCGTCAGCTCCCTAAGGGAGTGAACCAGGTTACTCTGGATTCCGGTGTGACCGCTGTTCTCGAGAGTTTAGTGAGTGAGGTGAAGGATTTAAAGCCGAGAGTTAACAGGTGTGAGTTGTGTAGGGGAGGACATGCTACCAATGAGTGTCCTTTGATAGAGCAAGAACAGGTAGAGTATATAGGAGGCCCAAATCGACCCCCCATTAATCTGTTTAATAATCCCTACAATTCAAGTTGGAGAAACAATGGTTGGAGATCTTCAGGTAATCCCCCTGGGTTCCATGCAAACCCAAATCCTAATCCAGCCCAGGGGCAGGGTCAGTCTTCTAGTGGAGGATCAAGTAGTAACCCACCACCAAATAATGGTGGAAACATGAGTAGGATAGAAGAGCTATTGACCCAGTTAGTTGCTAAGGATGCTACTACCCAGAAAACCTTAGCAGAGCATGACCTTTTCCTTAAGAACCAGCAGTCTGCTTTTCTAGATCTTCAGCGTTCAGTAGGTGACATTACTAGGCGTTTAGATGAGAGGCCACAGGGCCAGTTTCCAGGTAAAACCCAGCTTAACCCAAACACCCAACTTAAGGCAGTTACTACTCGTAGTGGTAGAGGAGCAGAGACAGTTAGACCACCGGTACAGGATAATGATGAGGAACCGGTGGATGAGGAGTTAGAGATGGAGGCTCCTCCAAAGGTGCAAATTAGGCTAGACCCAGGAAGTACAGCACCAAGGAGTGAAGCCCCAGTAGTTAGACCCGAGGTTAGAAAACCAGTTGAGGTTAGGCCAACACCCATGATAGATCATTCTAAGGTTCCATACCCGGCCCGCCTTGCTCACCAGAAGTATGCTAAGGAGTATGGGCATTTTCTTGAGATGTTTAAGCAGTTGAAAATCAATCTATCGTTTGTCGAGGCTCTTCAGCATATGCCCAAGTATGCTAAATTCTTGAAAGATCTACTCAAGCGTAAGACCAGGTTAGGTGAGCTTTCTAACATTCCACTGACTGGAGGGTGTTCTGCGGTGATTCTGAACAAGCTACCGGAGAAATTGACAGATCCGGGTATTTTCACAATCCCGTGTTTGTTTGGTGGTGACACTCAGAGTCACGCGTTAGCAGATTTAGGTGCTAGTATCAACTTGATGCCGTATTCCATGTACGAGAAACTAGACCTAGGTGATCTGACTCCTACGCGCATGACACTCTCACTTGCTGATCGGTCAGTCAAGTATCCACGGGGCATCATGGAGAACTTGCTAGTTAAGGTAGATAAATTTGTCTTCCCCGTGGATTTTGTCATCCTTGATATGGAGGCTGACAACACTGTTCCCCTTATCTTAGGGCGTCCGTTCCTGTGTACTGCTAAGGCGTTGATAGATGTTTATGATGGTAAGATCACCCTTAGAGTAGGAGATGAGAATGTTACTTTTGAGGTTGTCAAGTCTATAAAGCACCCAGGTAGTCAGGAAGATTTTGGTGCCCCGTGTCACTCGGTTTACTTCATAAATTCATTCATATCGAGTGTAGATAGGTGTTTAGATTACATCTGTGGGGCAGATCTAATGGTTGAGGATAGTGAAGAGGAACCAGATTGGTCTGAGGAGGCTCCTTTATTCCTGAGGTGTTAGAGATTAATGAGGTTAGGGAGGAGAGTAGGAAGCCATCGGTAGAATTACCACCACCTCTAGAGCTTAAGGTCCTACCTTCCCACCTAGAATACGCTTACTTAGGGGATGAGTCCACACTACCTGTCATCATTTCTTCAAAGTTGACGGAGGAGGAGAAGTCTCGGCTGCTTGATGTGTTACGGGCACATAAGCAAGCCATTGCTTGGAGACTTTCAGACATTCAGGGTATTAGTCCAGTTTATTGCACCCATAGGATCTTGATGGAGGATGAGTATAGACCTGTAGTGCAACCACAGAGGCGATTAAATCCTAACATATAGGAGTTAGTTAAGAAAGAGGTCATTAAGTTGATGGATGCAGGTTTGGTTTACCCCATTTCTGACTCAGCCTGGGTTAGTCTGACTCAGGTTGTTCCGAAGAAGGGTGGGATGACTGTAGTGATGAATGCTAAGAATGAGTTGATCCCGTCTCGTACTGTCACTGGTTGGCGTGTCTGCATAGATTATAGGAAACTCAATGATGCCACCAGAAAAGACCACTTCCCACTTCCCTTCATTGATCAGATGCTCGAGCGGTTAGCAGGTCAGCAGTTTTACTGTTTCTTAGACGGTTTTTCCGGGTATTTCCAGATCCCCATAGCACCCGAGGATCAGGATAAGACCACCTTCACATGTTCCTATCGCACATATGCTTATCGTCGTATGCCTTTCGGTCTCTGTAATGCTCCCGCCACTTTTCAGCGTTGCATGATAGCCATCTTTCAGGACATGATAGAGACATCCATGGAGGTTTTCATGGATGATTTTTCAGTTTATGGTAGCTCTTTTGATGTTTGCTTGTTGAATTTAGAGAAAATGTTGAAAAGGTGTGTTGAACAAAATTGATGCTTAACTGGGAGAAGTGTCACTTTATGGTGACTGAGGGTATTGTGCTAGGGCATAAGATTTCAGGAGCAGGGATAGAGGTTGATAGGGCCAAGATACATACCATTAGTAAACTTCCACCACCCACAAATGTTAAGTCTATCCGTAGCTTTCTTGGTCATGCAGGGTTTTATAGGTGTTTCATCAAGGATTTCTCTAAGATAACCCTACCCATGACCCACCTGCTAGAGAAGGATGCCCCGTTTGTTTTTAGTGAGGATTGCCTTCGGGCATTTGAGTTGTTGAAGGAGAAGTTAGTGAGTGCCCCTATTCTAGTGTCCCCAGATTGGACTTTGCCATTTGAGTTGATGTGTGACGCTAGCGATTATGCTGTAGGAGCGGTTTAGGGCAGAGGAAAGATAGTCATTTTCACCCGATCTACTATGCTAGTAAGACCCTTAACGACGCTCAGGAGAATTACACAACCATCGAGAAGGAGCATCTAGCTATAGTCTTTACCTTTGATAAGTTTAGATTGTACCTTGTCCTGTCTAAAACCATAGTGTTCACCGACCATGCATCTCTACGTTCTTTATTTGCAAAAAAGGATGCCAAACCTCGCTTGATTCGTTGGATCCTTTTACTTTCTGAGTTTGATATAGAAATTAAGGATAAGAAAGGAGCAGAAAACGTAGCAGCGGATCACCTTTCCCGGTTAGAGGACCCTAGTAGAGAGGAGTTGCGTGAGGATGAGATAGGTGATAGGTTTCCTCACGAGTCGATTGATTTTGTAGAGGCCGAGAAGCAGGGTATGCCATGATTTAGTGATTTTGCTAATTACCTTGCTCATGGAGTTGTAGTAGAGGGTATGACCACTCAGCAGAAGAAGAAGTTCTTTAGGGATGCTGGTAAGTACATCTGGGATGATCCTTATTTGTATAGGATAGGAGGTGATAGAGTTTTGAGGAGACGTGTCACAGTAGCTGAGGGTGGAGAGATTATTAGGCACTGTCACGAAGGTTTAACAGGTGGTCATCATGGTCACCACGCTACCGCGCAAAAGGTATTTGATTGTGGCTTTTATTGGCGTTCAATGGTGAAGGATTCTCTCGAGTTTATGAAAACGTGTGATGCATGCCAGCGTACAGGTAACATTTCTTTTAAAGATGAGATGCCCCAAAACCCAATTCAGGTTTTAGAAGTGTTTGATGTGTGGGGTATTGATTTCATGGGACCGTTTCCTGTGTCTAGTGGAAACAAGTACATCTTAGTGGCCATAGATTATGTCTCTAAGTGGGTGGAGGTGCAAGCCTTACCTACTAATGATGCTCGAGTTGTTATCAAGTTCCTTAAGAAGTTGTTCACTAGGTTTGGAACCCCTAAAGCCCTTATTAGTGATTGTGGCATGCATTTTTGTAACACCCTGATGGAAAAAGTTTTAGCTCGTTATGGTGTCACCCATCGTTTGTCGACCGCATACCATCCACAAACAAGCGGTCAAGTTGAGAATGCAAATAGGGGAGTGAAGAGAATCCTAGAAAGAACTGTGGGAAAGAGTAGAAAGGATTGGTCTGATAAGCTAGATGACGCCTTGTGGGCGTTTAGAACGGCCTTTAAGACACCTTTAGGCACCACTCCTTTCATGATTGTGTACGGGAAAGCATGTCATTTGCCCGTAGAGCTAGAACACAGTGCACTTTGGGCCCTTAAGACAGTTAACCTAGACCTTACCGAGGCTGCTAGGAGAAGGTATTTCCAACTTCATGAGCTAGAGGAACTTAGAGATGCAGCATATGCAAGATCTCTAAGTATTAAGGAGAAAACCAAAGCCTTGCATGATAGGAAGATTAAGGGTTTGAAAGAGTTTAAGAAAGGAGATAAGGTTCTACTTTACAACTCCCGGTTGAAGTTGTTTGGTGGAAAACTTAAGTCTAAGTGGGCAGGACCATACACGGTTAAAGAAGTGTTCCCGTACGGGGCAATTGAGTTAGAGAACAAGAAGGATGGTAACACGTGGAAGGTTAATGGGCATAGGTTAAAACATTATCTTGGAGGACCAATACAACCTATAGAGGGGGAGGAAATCCCTCTCGAAAAGACCGAGTGATTGTATGCTGAGAGTCTTGGGTAAGTGCCCAAGTGTAGAGTTTGTAAAGTGTGTAAATTCATGTTTTGTAAGTTTTCGGTTGTGTTTTCGTTATTTTTCATATTTGTTTTTGCTTTGTTTTTGTTTTGTTAGTGTCTTTGCAGGTTATTGTTTGAGGATTGATGGAAAACACCACCCCGAGGATAGCAGGTATGTTTTTGAGCACTCTGGAAATTTCTAAGTATGGGTGGGTAAGGATTTGGAGACTCAAAATTTTTCTAAGGCATGGAAAGAAGAAAAACTTTCTGTTTAAAAGCACCCGTCGTGCTACGCGACAGATTCTATACCCTGTCGCGCTACGCGAAAACCTGGTCTGGTCAACTGGTCAGTCAACCCAACCCGTCGCGCTACGCGATGATATCCCCACCTATCTCGCGCTATGCGACGCGACACCTGACAGCTAAAAAGATGATTTTTCTCAACCCCAGCCTCATTTTTTCACCCATCTTCTTCTACCATCGCACCACAACCCCAAAACAACCCCCACCTACCACCGCCTTTAGCCAACATCAACCACCTCTCTCCTTTACCTCTATTCACCACCACCACTCACATCACCATCAACCACCATCTCTCCACCTCTTACTCTCAATTTTCACCAAGAATAACCACCTACCACCGATAACCGCCAACCACCACTACCACAGCCGCCGGTTGACGGGTTTATGACCAAGGATACCAAAGTTTTCTTCTTTCTAGCTTGTCTTTGAGTCCGATTTGTCGATCGTAAGGTATGAATCCAACCCCCTTTTATTTTTGGTATTCTTTGATAACTTGAGGTGCTAGATTCCTTAAGAAGTTGTTAACCACAAATTTTTAGTAGATTAGCTCATGGTTGCTCGTATGTGGTTAAATTTTTGAAAAATTTGGATGTGAGGTTTGGACCACCATGGCACTAGTTGGCTGTCACGTGAAAAGGTTGCATTCTTGGTTGCATTTAGTGTTTTGATACATGATTTGTGAGTTGTTTGCTTGGAGAACTCATTTGTGAATGTGATGGTCTAGTTGTTTGTTTGAGAGAATTTTTGTGACCCAATAATTATGATATGATAGATTGGGTGTTTGCTTTCTTGAATTGACCTCACAATGCTATTTTTAGGACCACAACTTGACATGAATACAATTTTTGAATAATTTTGTTGTAGTCCATTTGTTGAAATCAGTTGGTATGAAATATGCTATGGCACTTGGGATTTAATTGAGGACAATTAAAGTGCCGGGATGGGGTGGTGTAACCTGCTGTGTACCGTATTTTATTGTTTTTGTGCTTTATCTGTTTGAGGATATGCTGTGTTTACTTGTTGCTTAATTGTCTCGCTCGTACTCAATCTCCATTCGAGCGAGAATCACTCACATATTGATGATTAGTAAACAATGCCTCCTGTTTTCTTTAAACAACGCCTCATGTTTTCTTTAAAAAAAAGTCTTTACCAAGCCGACCGCAAATGAAGTGCTATACGGTCGGTGAGATTATTCTAAAAGACTAATTTGCCTCTGTTTGCTATTGTATGAATCTGTGTTGCAGATATGTCTGGAGAAGAATCATCGAGAGCCGCAAGCAAACGGAGGAGAGGCCCAGTCCCCCGTCCTCGAGGAGAACAACTAGCATCTGTCCCAGTAGAGCGTCGTGGAAGGAAAATCAAGTATTCAGCACCTAAAAGGGTGCCAATATGCAGAGTATGACACATCAGGGAGCATACTTTGCTAATGTTTGAGTTGGGCACTCTCTCGTACGAGAGACTTGACCGCTTTGCACCAATGGAGCACATGCATCACAGAACCTTTGACTGGGGGGTTGATTGACGCACTGAATGAGCGCGAAAGGATCCAGGGATTGCTGGGTCCTAGGTGGATGTCTGTGCTGGAGTGCGATTGGCCTCAATATAAGGAGCTCACGTTAGAGTTCCATGCTACGTACATTTATGATGATGACCAGTTTGATGAAGAAGACACGGTATCGTTTGCTTTGGGGATGATGATGTACGAGATGTCCATACCTCAGTTTGCCGTTACTACTGGGTTTTACACTACAGAGGAGGCACAATCACCCGAGTTCAGGAACGGTTTAAGGGGTGCATTCAAGAAGAGGAAGGAGCATTGTTTGGTTGAGGCAGAGCTAAGTGATTTCCAGGGAATGATCGCCGACACTCCTTTTTCCACATCTATGTTGGAGAATGGGATTACGGATCCCGTACTTAGATACATCCATAGGGTTATTGCATGCACTTTTGTTGGTCGCTACTCAGGTGAAGAAAAGGTAAACTGGTTGGATTTGGTTTGTTTGTACTCGATGGTTCACAGCCGGGAGGCCAACATTGCTTGTCTGCTGGCCTAGTCATTTAACAGGGGCCGCCGAGGAGGAGCTAGGGCCAGGCTGGATATGGGCCCGTATGTATACCGAATTGCTGCATATTTGGGAGTGTTTGAGAGATACAGGCCAGATAACTTAACACCGGGCCTGACACCACAATGATTACCATTAAGGACCTGCGAAAGGCAGGTATTGTAGCTGCTGATGATCCTCCACGCTTTGAGGGGGTACGGTTTGGGCACCAAGTACCCAGTTGATTCTGCTGCTGGAGAGACCATGAGGAGTAGTATACCGACCCACAGATAGAGACCGGTGTTCAGACATGAGTACCCAGTTCGAGAGCCTATTCTGGACCCGCTCACTCTGGAATCATTATGTGGTAGGATGGACACATACTACGAGCGGGGAATGGAATTTTGGAGGACCAGTCATGATGAGGTTATGGCCGGTCGGCGCAGGCAGGATGACGCCATACGACATATGATGGGTGCCTTGAACATTAACATTCCAGAATTTTTTTAGGTACCTAGATATGCAGGAGGATCCGGTGGTGGACATGATGACAGCGAGGAGGAAGACTAGCTTGTGTGACAGCTAGTTTATGTTTTGATCATGGTTATGTATGATACAATTTTACAATGTTTTTCTTGATGTTTTGAATTATCGGTACTGTACTCAGGGGGGCATCGGGTAAGGGTTGGCTAACCCTTAGATTTTGGATATTTTTGATATTATTATGCTTACCCTGCTATGAAGTATTGGTCTGTTAGTGATTGATATGCAGCAAGTTCGTGTGTGTGTGATGAGTTGGAATTGTGTGCTGAGCACGTGCGAATGGGAAGGCGGTACCGGGTGGACTGGACTAGGCTTGGACTTGACAGTCTTGCTATATTTTACCAGCTAAGTCTTGTCCAGTTTCTTTTACCTGATGTTTTTGTTTGATTCATTCCTACATTAGAGACAATGCAATTTTTAAGTGTGGGGATGGGTATCATCAGGTTATATGTTGTTGTTGTTGAAAAAAAAATAAAAAAAAATGAAAATATGAAAATGTCCCGAATTTGAAGTTTGCACTAATAAAATATGGAAAATGGTAGATAAAATCAGGTGTTCGGTTTGTCAAATATTATACAGATAAGATGAATAACTGATTGAAAACATGTCTGATTTGGGATGTGCGGGTAGGCCCAGCTGATCTTGTAAAGTTATCCTAGGAGTATTATAATACACTTAATTAAACATTATTAAGTCTTGTGGGTTCTCGCCACTGGAAGCCAAAACCGTAGACAGTATAAGGGGTACCACTGTAGATTAAGACCCAGCTATAGTTTTTCTAGCAGGCACGCTTTAACAGGCGGCGCCTTTAGGAAATCCACCCATATATTGAGCTAAAGAAAAAGGGAGTAATAAATTTAAAAATTTAAAAAAAAAGGCCTATGCGTTGGTTGCGGGGAATGGTGACTCTTGCTTGCAACACCTCTAGGAATTGGGTATAATAAACCTAAGGCTCATGCGTTGGTTGCGGGGGATAGTGACTCTTGCTTGCAACACCTCTAAGAATTAGGTATTATAAGGCAATGCTCAAAAAAAATTGAGAAAAGCTCAGAAAAGATGCCAAAAGGGCACAAACAAATTCCATCTAGAGTTAGAGGGATTACAGTTGGGTAGTGGGTTACGGTGGTAGAAAAATCTTAGAATTTGATTTATTCTATGCCTCGAAAGCTTGAAACGGGAATAGGTACCGAAGTGTGAGACCCATAATGAATTAATCGAATACTTGAACTTAATTGCAATACGATTTGGGACCTGAATGATCGGCGGTTGGGTTTAAGTGGACAAATGTACCTGTGATCGCGGTCAACATGTTATTAGATCTTAATATAAGCCGTTAACTTGAATTTTCGAGAACCGGATTTAAACCTGATTATGATTCCATAGCATAATTCTTTTTCAGGGACGAAAAAAAGATAAGTGTGGGGATGTTTGATGTAGTGAAAATTACTTGAGTTTTTATAGTTGATTTTATATAATTTTCGCTACAACTTATATCTGTTTTACCTCATTTCGGATACTACTGATTGATTGTATTTTCTTTAGTAAATTAGATGAGAAGGAAGCTAAAAACAGTAGAAAAGAGAAGAACGAGCTTCCAGGATCGAAACGAGAGGATCGGTCGTTGAACGTAAAGAACATTCTGTGGAATTACATTCGTCGCGCTACGCGACGGATGGAGGCATACCCTCACGCTACGCGAGGTGTGAGAATTTACTAATTTGCCCTTAATGAAATCGGGTAATTGCCGGATTTGCCACCCTACTATTTTGTCGGGTAATGGTGACCTGCGCGCTACGCGACAGAATTTGAGGACCCGTCGTGCTACGCGACGGGATTAAAAACGGGGAAAATTAGTTTTTCAGCCTAATTAACCCTAATAGCCGGGATTGATTCGAGAGGAGACGGCTGCAGAGAGCATTAGGGTGATTTTCGGAGTTCTTGGCGAGTTCAGAAGGCAAGGATTGAAGTCTTGAGAAGCGGAGATTGTGATTCTAGGATTAAACGATTCGGTTTTGCGTTTCTTTATCTGTCTTTCGATCTTGTTTGATACAATGTTTTCATTTGCTACTTTTGATACTGTTTTAAACATGATTGTTGGCTAGTTCTCTTATCTACCTAGGGTTTTGATGAATACATGTGTATGACATGGTCTTTTGTCGGTGTTGGAACAATAACTTGTGTTGAATGATAGTGAAAAGATTTGGTTGCGTTAATCAGTTGTAAACGTGTATTTGAGTTGGTTTAGATTATTGATTTATTATCTCATGTGTGTCTTGTTGATTGTCTATCAAGTAATAGATGCATGCTAGGCTTTTTACTGTGTGTTTTAGACTATTAGATGATTTGCTAGACGTAGTAAGTCATTGATATAACTATTCAAGAAATTAACTAATCAAATATGCTACTAATCTTAATACTGTGAGGTTAATAGGTTATTGGTTCATCGGGTGTGTTTTGATTGCTATTTGGAGTCTATGTGAGGAGTTCTGTGTAGTTTCACGTCTCACACTTAGTTTACCAAGACTGATTCACCAACCACTGTCTATCCCAACACCGCAAGGTGTTTAGTCACTTGTGCTGTGAGGTAAAGTGTCTTTAGGGTGTTTCGTTATCTTAGTAGGAAAACCTGTGAGGGTGATCCTTTAAACTAGTGTTTTAACGGCTTAGAGTGTGTTTAGTTGATATCTTTAAGAAGGATCGAAGATTCTCTGAGTAACCTTTGAGTTTAGTATTCTATGATCCCGGTTCCACAATAGTTTCAATACCGATAGAAGCCGTGTCATGCATGTGTAGGAGTCTTACCTAGGTAGTACTTTTAATCCATTTGAAATCGTCTGTTATTTCGTTCTCACGTTCTAATTTACTTTGATTTAGTTATTTCTATTAAACTTCAGATTTTTCTATATAAAACCTCCCTTTTTATTAATCATTAGTTTAGTTCTTAGTCGGTATTGCAATAGTTAGATCGAGTCAATTTTACGTTTTTCCATAGAAGTCTTGTGGTTCGATATCCAGACTTACTTAGCCTTACTAGAGT
Source organism: Flaveria linearis (assembly GCA_024085815.1). NCBI lineage: Eukaryota > Viridiplantae > Streptophyta > Magnoliopsida > Asterales > Asteraceae > Flaveria > Flaveria linearis. Next base: position 49,990,468 of record CM044004.1, on the reverse strand, counting down.
CGATAGGTACACTTGCCTGTCAGTAGTTTAGATTAGAGAGTCTAGAGTATTACTTCGTGTCCAGTTTTTAGTTATTTTTTATTATTTATTTAAACTACTTTTTAGGACATCATTGCTCCTTTACCTTCAACTGATGGTAGCCAGATCGAAGATCTATCCTCGAGAACCAACTGGCACCTTGGAGCTGATCAAACAAGTCATCAATCCTCGGTAATGGATATCGATTCTTCACCGTCAACTTGTTCAATTCACGGTAGTCAATACACATCCTCATACTACCGTCCTTCTTCTTCACAAATAAGACCGGGGCATCCCATGGAGAGATACTCGGCCTGACGAAACCCTTATCAAGCAACTCTTGCAGTTGCTCCATTAATTCTTTCATCTATGAGGGCGCCAAATGATGCGACGCCTTAGCAACAGGCTGAGCTTTGGGTATCAAGTCAATTTGAAACTCGATCTCGCGGTTCGGTGGCACACCTGGTAAATCTTCTGGAAACATGTCCGGAAAGTCACACACCACCGGTACGTCGGACAATTGTGGTGTTGACGTGTTCTCATCCTTTACGTAGGCCAGATAGGCACTACATCACCATCTCATGCATTTTCCTGCCACCACCATCGAAATCACTTTTGGAATCGTCGTTACTCGATCACCGTATATTGTCACGGAACTCCCGTCAGGCGCTATCAATCTAATCATCTTCTTGTGACGCACAATGTTCGCCTCGGAGTCCGCTAACCAATCCATTCCTAGGACTACATTGAATCCGCCTAAGGTCATCACAAACAGTCTAGAAGGGAACTTATGACCTTCTAGTTCTATGTCACAACCCTCAATCAAGTCAGAAATCCTTGTAGACTTACCTATGGCAGTTTCTACATCAAAAGGCTCATCAATACACCTACTCCTAAAGGGTAGCTTAGCATAAAAGGCCGCAGAAATAAAACTTCTACCAGCACCTGAATCAAATAGCACAGAAGTAAGAGTTTGGTTTACTAGAAACGTACCTGACACAACATTAGGGTCCGTCCTAGCCTCCTCCCTGGTCATTGTGAATGCCCTGGCACTTGCCCTTTGCCCCTCAGTTCAGGTCTTCTTCCCTGCTCTGGAACTCTCTGTTATTGGCTTCTTGCACTTCTTGCTCATGTGGCCTACTTCACCACAGTTGTAGCACTTTGCTACTCTGCAATCTCTAGAGATGTGGCCGGGCTTCCCGCACTTGAAACAAACATTTAGCCCCAGCCTTCACTCACCAGCGTGCTCCTTCCCACACTTACCGCACTTCTTCATTCCCGAGCGTGTGGTAACCACCCTTCGATTATCCACCCTCGCTTTCTTGTTATTTGGGGTAAAGCTGCCACACCCAAACTGTTTCCTGTTCCAGTTCCAGTCATCACCACCAGTCTTCTTCCCCTCAACCACCATCACCTCCCTCTTATCATACAATCTTCCAGCCAAATCAACCACCGACCTAAACGTACTCAGTCGGGCAGTGATCATGTGCCCGCGGATATCCACCGGCAAGCCCTGAATGTATCTTTTGATCTTCCGTGACAGGGGCGTCACCTGATCCGGCACTAGCCGTGTCATTTCGTTTAACTTTGTGGTGTACTTTTGATGTGTCATGGTTCCCGCCTCTAGCTGCAGGAACTCTCTCTCCACCTTGTCCAACTCCCGATGAGGACAGAACTCCTCGATCACCAACTTCTTCAGCTCACTCCACCTCATCCTGCCAATCGCTCTACTACCCTCGGCCTGGACAATATTGTCCCACCAGCATAAGGCTGATTCCACAAATGAGTGAGTGGCAAACTTCACCTTCTGGTCTTCTCTGCACTCGATGATGTCGAGCACAACTTCCATTTCTCTTACCCATCAATGTGCGGCAGCAGCAGTGTCGTTGCCATCAAAAGTTGGGGGCTTGCATCTTTGAAATGCCCCATAGTTACAGCCTCGTGCTGCCTCCAGCACAGGCTCTTCCTCCTCCTCCTCATCAGTAGGGACACCCGTCTCAGTCTCCGGTCACTCTCTCCCTCCCGAGGACCTGTTCCTCTCCTTCCTTTCTCCTTATCTTACAACATTTATTACCTCAGTCACCACAGAAGGTAAGATTGTCTGCATGACTTGGTGACCCTCCTCCACCACAGCCACATTCACTGAGGCTCTCAAATTGGCACTCTCATCACCACCCTCTGGATGAGGGGTCTCAGGCTCCTCAAGAGCCACCTCTTCAGCCCTGGGCCTTCCCCTTATGACCCGTGGTCCAGCACCACGTCCACCACGACCTCCACCTTGAGAAGCCTTAGAAGATCTACATCCAGCCATCCTCTAACACACTATAAGGTTCAAACACCAATACGGTCATTCAAGGTAATAGATCAGTCTATCTCAAGTATAGTAAGTCCCTAATTATAGTTACCAGTTGTGATTAGCCACTTACTTTACTCTTCATACCCTAAACATTTCCTATCTTGACTACATCAGTATCTAAATCTACTAAGGGCAAACAGATCAAATAACATGCACACATAATACCGGTTAACATTAAAGAAAATACCTGATGGCACGAAGCTACTCGGACTGGCATACCTTCCCTTTGTCCTATTCCTAGTTTAAGTTTAGGTTTTTTTTTGAAAATATTTACCCATTTAACTTAAACATTGGCTCTGATACCAACTTGTAAGGCCCCGTTCCCGAGCACCTCATAGTTGGTCATTTATGGTACTAAACATACGTAATAATATATATTTCATAAAACATTGCAGTAGAATTACATTAACATATGCCCATTCATTTGATTGATAAATTATTTTGTTATGCAATACAACATTGTTAGAACAAAAGAAAACATATGTTAATTGCATTACAAAACAACAATAATCATATGTGTGAGTGGATGCCAATCTTGCCCTGCCAAGTAGCCTTCCCCGTCATGCCATCCTCAGCAATTTACCTACCAACTGAAAATGCATAAAAGTCAGCGTTGCTGAGTGAGTTCTAGTTTTATACGTATCAAAATACCTTGTGTGTTTTATGTAAAAATATACCATTCCATAAGTTACCTTTACCTTCGTATATGAACACACATCATACGTACATTCAAACAATATTTATTGTTTATTTGGTTCTTTCATACTTTCATTATTATGTTTCATCATCGTATTCATACTTTCGTTCCATTCTTTTCATTAGCATTCTCTTACATATACTTACTTTCATTTCATGCTTTTCATTAACATTCTTTTTCGAATACATTATTTTGTTTCGTACTTTTCACTATCTCTTACTTTCATTCTGATACTTTTGTCTCATACTTTACATCATTCTTTTACTTTCTTACTTTCTTACTTTCTTTCGTACGTTACGTCATTCTTTTACTTTCATACGGATCGATGAACAATACCCCGAACATTTTGCACGAAGCTGATGCTGGGCCCGTGGTAATTAAAACACGAACTTTGTGCACGAAGCTGACCCAGTCACCTAGGGCAAGTCATCTCTCCCTTTCATTCAGACCAATTGGCAATACCCCGAATATTGTGCACGAAGCTGATACTGGGCCTGTGGTAATTAACTCACGAACATTGTGCACGAAGCTGACCCAGTCACCTAGGGCATACCACAAAGATCTTGTCAATCTTAATGATTGACCCTGCATGCATGCTTCGGGTTATTAAAACCGCACACAGTTGAGCTAACGACAACGTGGTTGGGCACCTCCTTTCTATTTGCTTGCAAGCCATTCTTTCTTTCATTTCGCTTTACTTTTCATCTTTGTTATCTTTCACTTCGTTACGTTATACTTTACGTTCTTTCATACATTTGTCATACTACGTAAAGTAATAAAATAATATTTAAGGTATTTTATAATATAATATAAATATATTTGAATACCATTAAAAGATAACACATTATACATATATACATACCATACATCAATCATACATAATATAACCATAGACCATCACATAATCATACTTAAAATGGGTAAACATAGCCCATGGGTAAAATTAGGGTCAAACCCTACAATTCTGGTTTTCCCGAAAATTCAGAATATTTTCTAAGTGTTTGGGCGCATCAGCCCTGTTTGGGCGTTTCTCAACTATGTAGGCGCATCGGCCTATATTAGCCACTTTAACACTTAGGCGCAAGAGCCTTTTAGGCGCATGGGCACTATTTAGGTGCATCGAACTTACACTTGGTCATTTCAGCCCAAAAATCAAGCGCATAAACTACAGTTCAGGCGCATGGACCTACACTTAGAAATTCTATGACATTATTCGGGCGCATGGGGTACTGTTTGGGTGTATGAGCCTATACTTAACATTTCTAAGCAAAAACTTAGGCGCATGGGCCCTGTTTGGATGCATGAACACCTTCTAATATGCTTCTAACATATTTTTAAGTCCCAAATCTCATCTTAAACATATTCTAAGCTCAATATAACCATTCTAAACATCATCCAAGTAAGAATAACCATAAATCATCTAAACTCATACACATATACATACAGTTACATGCATTAAAATCATAAAATAGTTTTGCATGCATTTTCAGCCCCAAAATCTTTAAAACATTTAAAAGATGGGGTCTAGGAACTCACCTTATGCAACTTTGAGTATGACTTCCTTCAAACCCGTATGCAATGAGTTAAAACACCTAGAAACCCTCCAAAACACACATACACAAACGTACAAACACATACATAAGCATAAACTCGAACTAAAATCAGTTAAGAACACCTAAAAACCATCGAATTCTTACCTTGAATTCGAATTCTCCTTCTTCTTCTTCAAAAACCCGAACTCTCTACTCTTTCTCTCTCTTAAAAAAATTGACAGAAAGTTGATATGCAGGTAGAGTGGGCGGCCATGCCCACTTTTGTACCAACTTTTGATACTTTTTGTTCTTTTGACACTTTTAACCCCTCATCTTGGGTTAAATTATGTTTCCTTCTTTTATTCACGTTTATTCTTTCTTTCTCGTCTATTGAAAATATCCGGGTGTTACATAGTTTTTATTAGATCATAGGCAAAATCGTAATTTTATTTGGCATATCTTTTAAATGTCAGACACCTATCATCTTTTTTATTCTCATCTTACATTCTTTCTTTTTCTCTCTTTTCCTCTCTTTTTTACACGACACTATCTCTTTTTATATTCATAATCTGATCCCCAATCCACCACCTCTACCAACAATCTACTCCACTATCACTCCACCAGCTCACCACGATAGAAGTCAATCGAAGGTCAGATAGAAGCCGATTGAAGGTAATATTGAAGCCAATCGAAGGTACCACCCCTCACCACCGCCAGTCGAACACCACCGTACATCACTATCACCATGTTTTCCTTTCCCTTTCTTCGTCTTTTACCGGTTGGACACCACCCTTCCCTTTTTCATATTCTACCGGTCGAACACCACCCTACACCACCACCATCAATAACATAGATCCCACCACGAACATCAACCACTAAGGGCATGTTTCGTTACGTCTGACCAAACCCGGTCAGATGTGCAAGTCTGACTCGGTCAGACGTGGCTCGTTTGGTTGCGTACGTCTTACCGGAGAAGAGGTTCGACCGAACCCTTATCCGGTCAGACTTGAACCAACGTCTGACTCGGGTCAGACGTGAAATCGGTCTGCAGTGACGGAAGGGTGGTGGTCGGTGACTGGGCGGTGGTCGTAGGGGCGAACATACGAAGTGAAATCGACTCACCAGAACTTAAACTCTGGAAGCCGACGAACAAAGGGGCGAAACTCCTCCGATCCGGTCTGCGACGTGCGGTGGTGCTTGCGGTGGTTCAGATCTGTGGTCGGCGGCGGGATGGCTCCGACAAAGGCTGCAAAGGCGAAGTCATGGTTTCCGGCGAGAAAGACGTGGGTTTGATTGGGGTATTTGGAGGGGAGATGGATGAGAAAGTCGAGGACTTTGCGGGTGTCGGGGCCGCGATCACAGTAGTCGCCGAGGAAGATGATGTGGGCGTGGTGGAATTGGTGTTGGGGGATTAGGTTTGGAGGTTGGACCAGAGGTTTTGGAGCTTGGTTATGTAGCCATGGATGTCACCGATGCAGATCACGAGCCTGTGGTTGTGGTTGGGGGATGGTTGCATGTTTTGGTACATGGCTTGTTTTAAGAGAATTTGGGGTTTATTTGGGTTTATATTTTACCAAACACACTTATTGGTTCAGACCTCTTACTGGTTCAGGCCTCTTACTGGTTCAGACCTTCTTATTCATTCAGCACTTATTCAATCAGATGTCGCCAAACAGCCCCTAAATCCTACTATCTCCACTAGATCCTTATATCCTTAAGAGTAAACTGTTCAAATCTGGGTTCTCTTTCTCCACCATAGACACCACCACCCACCATACTGGCACCATCACCATACTACTGCCGCCACCACATCACCGTTTAGATCTAGGTTCACACTATGGTTATGATCTAGGTTCATACTATGGTTAAGATCTAGGTTCATCAACCATCTAAGTTTGTATGTCAGGCTCAATCTAGTGGGCCAAACCAACATCATGTATCTGTATGTTTGTGTATTATATTGTGTTAATCTTGATGTTCTTGTCTTATATTGTACTTTTAGTGGTGTTTTCTATAGTGGTGTATATATATATATGTATATATATATATCATATATATATATACATATATATATATACACATATATATATATATATATATACATATATATATATTGTTTTAGTTTTGTTACAATTACACAATTACAATGATGATTTTTTTATAGTGTTGTAGTTTTGTTAATATGGCTTTAATTACAATATGAAAATTTCATTACGGTGATGTAGTTACATGGTTTCATGTTGTTTTGGTTGTTAGGTTTCTGAAATCGTAGTGGTGTTCATTTGGTTGTTGTAATTATTGTGTTACTGATAGTTGGAGTTGTGTAATATCAGGTAATTAATAGTGTAACTAGATGTTTTCTTTGCAACTTTGCTAAAGGTTATATTAGTATAACATTAAAACCTGATGTAACTACGTACGGCTGAAACATTTTTTTGAAATACTATAGTAGTGTAAAATAATGTAATCCTCTTTTTATTACATCGTTATTTAAGTTTTTTATTTTTATTATAGTGTCACTGTTTTTTATTTTATTTTTTGTTTAATTACAGTGTTGAAGTTTTATTACATTACTATAGTTACATGGTGAAATGTCATCTACTTGTTAGATTATTGAGTGTATAGTTAGTTATATTGGTGTAATATCGGTTGTAAATGCTTCTTTACAGTGGTGTAACAATAGTGTAGGTCAACGATGTAATTTCACTAAATCAGGTAAAAAAATACAATTTGCAAGATTATATGGAAACTAAAGAAAAAATATAATGAATTTAATGATGCAATCTATATAAAAAATAATAATGTATAAAGAGTTATTAACATTTTAAAAACAAGGGGGAACCATTTTAAATAAAAATGGTTTTAATTTGTGGCTCATATTAGTTGCTAGATTTCTCACAAAAAATATTGATTTTGAAGATAACCATACCCTACCCTAGATATATAGGGGAGGGTTCCAACAAAAACTATGTTATAATAGAAAATCATGAAAATTATTTCTAAACCATTGATCTATTACATCAGTGGCTCATATAGATTATGACATTTAAGTAAATAACCAAAAATTAAAGGAGATTGTATTAATGATATAAGGGTATATGTGGAACATGAAAATGTTAGTTATGGAAACCACCATTAATATTTCTACTTTCACTCTTCTCTCTCATCCGTCATAAATTACGATTTTTTTAAAAACACACATTTAAATAAAAACCCATATATAACACGATTTTTTTAAGAAAGGAAAAACCTAATTTGTTTCCCCGTCTTTAACAACCTACTCTCTTGTCTTTTTTACATATATGTAGGCATTACGTATAATGTACTATAGTATTGTTACGTATATGTAACAATATACGTGTAATTGAAACAAAATGTGTTACGTATATGTAAACCACGTTTAATTGATTTCATGTCAACATGTTATGTATATGTTTGATCAGCTCCAAGGCGCCAGTTGGTTCCCAAGGATAAACCTTTGATCTGGCTACCATCAATTAAAGGTGAAGGAGCAAGACATTCCTAAGACAGCCTTTCGCACGTGTTATAGACACTACGAGTTTCTCGTTATGTCTTTTGGGTTAACAAACGCGCCAGCTGCCTTTATGGACTTGATGAACCGAGTGTGTCGGCCAATGTTAGATAAATCAGTGATAGTGTTTATAGATGATATCCTGATTCATTCTAAGAGCAAGGAAGGACATGCCGGCCATGTACGCGAGGTATTGGAGACACTTAGGAGAGAGAAGTTGTATGCTAAATTCTCCAAGTGCACTTTCTGGTTGCGTGAGGTTCAATTTTTGGGTCATGTTGTTAATGCTGAAGGAATCATGGTGGACGCGGCAAAGGTTGAGGGGGTGATGCAATGGAAGTCTTCAAAGACGCCATCCAAGATCCGTAGTTTCTTGGGTATGGTAGGTTATTACAGGAGGTTCATCCAGGACTTTTCTAAGATAGCCTCACCTTTGACCAAATTGACTCGCAGGGATGTGAAGTTCGTGGACGAGATTAACTCAAGCTCCTGTCTTGACATTGCCCTAGGGAAGTGAACACTTAGTGGTGTATTCGGATGCTTCTTATTCTGGGCTAGGTTGCGTGTTGATACAACGTGGAAGGGTGATAGCCTACGCATCCTGACAGTTGAAGACCCACGAAGTCAATTACCCTACACACGATTTGGAGTTAGCGGCTGTGGTTTTCGCGTTGAAGATTTGGAGGCACTACTTATATGGTGCAAAGTGCACGATCTTCACCGACCATAAGAGCTTAAAGTACTTCTTTGAACAGAAGGATCTCAACATGAGGCAGAGAAGGTGGTTAGAGCTCATCAATGATTACGATTGTGAGATCCACTACCATCCGGGAAAGGCCAACGTGGTGACCGATGCACTGAGCCAAAAAGAGAGGCCCAAGCCGATTCGGGTGAAGGAGTGTCAGTTAGTGATGACGTCGGACATGATGATGCAAGTGAAAGAATTTCAAGGTGAGGTGTTGAAAGAAGATCGCCTCAACTCTGAACGAATGAGAGGTCTAGTCACGGAACTGGGAGAAAATACCCACAGGGTTAGAACCCGCTTTGGACGAATGTGGATCCCTTATTATGGAGATCTGTGAGGGCGAATCATGGATGAAGCTCACAAGACTCGATACTCCATTCACCCTGGTGCCACCAAAATGTATCACGACATGAAGAAGGACTACTGGTAGCCGGGTATGAAACTCGACGTGGTGGAGTATGTGAGTAAGTGCCTTACTTGCTTGCAAGTGAAGGCAGAACATCAGAAACCATACGGGAGAATCCAACCTTTGGATATACCCGAGTGCAAGTGGGAACATGTCACCATGGACTTTATTACAAAGCTACCACGTACCCCTAGAGGGTATGATGCCATATGGGTGATAGTCGATCGTTTGATGAAGAGTGCTCATTTCCTACCGATTCGCGAGACGTACTCCTCCAAAAGACTGGCGGATCTGTTCATTAAGGAGGTCGTAGCTCGTCATGGCGTACCGGTGTCTATCGTGTCTGATCGTGACACCCGATTCACATCGAAGTTTTGGAAGAGATTCCATGATGCGATGGGGACGAGGCTACACATTAGCACGGCTTATCATCCCCAGACAGATGGTCAGTCTGAGAGAACGATCCAGATGCTCGAGGATATGCTCCGAGCGTATGTGATTGATTTTGGAGGAAGCTAGGATGATCACTTACCGTTAGCAGAATTCTCATCCAACAACAGTTACCATGCCAGTATTGGCATGCCACCATATGAAATGCTATACAGTAGGAGATGTAGGATGCCCGTACGTTTGGGAGACATTGGGCAGAAGGAGTTGGGAGGTGTCGAGGTGATCAAGGCTACGAGTGAGAAGTTAGAAAAGATCAAAGCCTTTATGAAGGCGGCGAAAGATAGACAAAAGTCGTATGCTGACAAAAGGCGTGGACCGATAGAATTCAAGGTTGGCGAACGAGTTATGTTGAAGGTCTCACCTTGGAAGGGGATCATCCGATTCAAGAAGCGAGGTAAGCTAAGCCCAAGGTATATAGGGCCTTTTCGAATCGTCGTGCAAGTAGGAGAGGTGGCCTATCGACTTGAATTGCCAGATGAGTTAAGTGGAATTCATCCTACATTCCATGTAGCTCATCTGAGAAAGTGCTTAGCTGATGAAGACATGGTTGTACCACTGTAAGACATCGAGGTGGATGAACGGCTCAATTATGTGGAGCAACCAGTGGCGATCATCAATTGGAAGGAGAAGAGGCTAAGAAATAAAGTGGTTCCACTTGTACGAGTGCAATGGAAGCACAAGAAGGGTTCCGAGTCTACGTGGAAGACTAAAGAGGAAATGAGGCAACATTACCCACAACTGTTCAAAAGTGACAGGTTTCGAGGACGAAACCTCATTAAGGGGGGTAGACTTGTAACGCCCGAAACTTTGTCAAGAATAAAAAGAAATAAAGGTAATTGGAAGGAAATAAAAGAGACCAAAAGTCAAGGGCTTTTGTGTAAATAGTACCCAAAAGACAAAAAGGTTTACTTTTTGAAGCATGGTCGCCCATGCTTTCCTTACAACTGCCATTTTCTTTCGGCTAAGAGAAGAAAGAAAGAAGAAGAGAAGTCTTCACCCGGTTCCTCAAGGAAAAGGGCTGAAATTTGTGATAGGTGTTTAAACTCGTGAACAAACAAGTTTGGAAGAGTTGTGCTTGGTTGATACATCAGGTGAGTTCTAGACCCCGGTTTTTACGTGCTTCAAACTCTTCTTGGGGCTGAAAATGTATTAAATTGGTTTTGTTATAGTTATGAATATGTACCCGTATGTATTATGCATGTAAGATGATGTTTCATGGGTGTTTATGTGATGTTTATGCTTAGAATAGTTATGATAAGCTAGGAGCTGGTTATTATGAAGTTTGGGGGCTGAAAATATAGTAAAAAGGTCGAACAGTTGGTCCATGCGTCTGGAATCTTGGCCAGGCGAGTAAGTGATGGGCCATGCGCCTCAACAGTATCCATATGTCTAGAACTCTCCCATGCATCTAGGACCTTATGCGATTGAAACCTCATGCGTCTAGACCCTTATGCGATTGAATCCCCATGCGCCTAGAACCTTACGCGATTGAAACCTCAAGCGTCTAGACCCTTATGCGATTGAACCCCATGCACCTAGAACCTTATCCGATTGAAACCTCATGCGTCTAAAACCCTATGCGACTGAAATCCTCCATACGCCTAAGTGTTATGCGATTGGATCCTTCATACGCCCAAGTAGAAAACCAGTTAAGTGATTGGGCCATACGCTCAAATAGTTATGAAACGCCTAAATAGGTGTCATGCGCCTGCATAGTGCCCATGCGCCTGCATAGTACTCATGCGCCTAAGACACTTAGTTTATTTTTCTGAAATTTTGAGAAAACAGAATCATTAAGGTTTGACCAAGTTTGACTTTAGGGTTTTCATGGCTACTATGTTGCATTATTATGAGTTGTCCTTATGCCCATAATAAATTATTATTGTGTGATTTATATGGTATGTCTATGATCATAAATGCAAGTATTATCATTAATAAAGTGAAAGAGAAATGACAAAGAGAAGTGGAACCTAATTAAAATAATGAAAGTCTTGCAAGCATATAGGAGGTGCACGACCATGTGGTCGTTAGCTCAACTGTGACGTGGGTTAGCTACCCCAAAGGATGCACACAGGGTCAATCAATTAAGATTGAAGGACCTTTGTAGCATACCCTAGGTGACTGGGTCAGCCTCATGTACAGTGATCATAGTCTATTGATAGACCACAGGCCCAACACCAGTTTTTCGCGCACATAGTTTAGGGTATTGCTCATTGGTCCATATAGACAGTGAACGATAAAGTTAAAGAGTACGAAACGAACAAAGGTATATAGTAAATAAAGAAAGAAAGAAAGCATTACCTTGTTGTATAGTTGATGCGTGCTCACGTACAAGAGTAAGGAAAGTATTTTTATAAAAAGCGTATTTTTATATATATACATTAAGGTATTTTAATACTTTTAAAACTAGAACTCACTCAGCAATGCTGACTTTTATACATTTTCAGTTGGCAGGAAATATTGCTGAGGATGGCACGAGGGTGAAGCTACTCGGCGTGAAAAGACCGACATCCATTCTTACGTTAAGATATTGTTGTTTTGTAATGCAATTAAACAATCTTTTGTAATTTAAATCCCATTGTATGCTTAACAACAGTATGTATGAATAATAGAGAATGGCTTTTGCTAACGTAATTCCGCTGTTTACCTTATGAAATGTATATTAATATGTACCTATGATGCAATGAATGACCAACTGTGAGGTGTCTGGGAACGGGGCCTTACAATATAAATGTTTAGACAAGACAAAGTTATAGTCATTGAATTGAAATATTGCATGATACATGTGTGTGTTCAAGGAATTAAAAACAGATTACATGTACAAGCAAAGTTAAAAATAATATAGTTTCTCACGGTTTTTAGAAAATAATAGGTTTGTACATGATCCTACTCCTATATATACATATATATATACATATGTATATTTATATATATGTATATATATATGTCTATATATATCTATATATATATGCATATTTATATATACATGTATATTTATATATATGTATATTTATATATATGTGTATATATATACACACATATACATATACATATATATACATATATATATATATACATATATATATATATATATGTATATATATATGTATGTATGTATATATGAGAACAAATAAGAACTTATAAAGTTTATGACAACTCTGAGAACACAAAGAAAACAATAAAAAACACAATTTTAACTATATTACTAATATTATTTTTAACTTTAGCATCCTTATATGAATTTATATTGTAACACCCGAAATTTTGCTAAGTAAAAGAAAAGAAAAACAATAAGAAAAGAAGATAAAAGTATATTGTAAGAAAGAAAAAGGAACATAAGTGGAGGGGCTCAAAGTTCAAAAAGGACGAAATTATATTATTGTTATATTTAAAGTGGGCATGGCCGCCCACAACTTCTGTTACATCAACTGTTTTCGGCATTTTTAGAGAGAGAGAGAGCAGAGTTCTATCGACTTATAGTGAGAAGAAGAAGAATAATTGTGAAAAGATAAGTTGTCTTGTATTTTGCAAGGTTTCAACCGAGTTTTAGCCTTTTAACCATGTCTTATGTGTATATATGTGTTCGGTTGGATGTTTTTGACATGTTTAGGTGTTAGAATTCCTTGAAATCTCGAATTTGAAGAAGTTTGTTTCAAGGCTGCAAAAGGTGAGTTCTTGACCCCGGTTTTATATGATTTTAAACTTCTTTGGGGATGAAAATGCATGTAAAATATTTTAAAAGATGTTATGTGTGCAACCGTATGTATGAATGTGTGAATTCATTGTTATGTGGTTATACACTTGTTTGAGATGCCTAGAACGATGGATTTAAGTTAACAAGAAGTTAAGATGATGATTTGGTTTGAAAATGGTTTAGAAACACGTATAAGTATGGTCCATGCGCCTAAACAGTGGCCCATGCGCATGAAATTTGATTTAGAAAATATAAGTATACCTCATGCGCCCAAATAGTGTTCATGCGCCCAAATAGTGTTCATGCGCCTTAGTTATTTGTGAAAATATACTATGTAATAGCTCATGCATCCAAACAGTACCCCATTCACCCAAAATTTATGCCCATACGCCTAAGTGTGTAAGGCCCCCGTTCTCGAGCACCTCACAGTTGATCATTCATTGCATCATAGATACATATTAATACACATTTCATAAAATAAACAGTGGAACTACGTTAGCAAAATCCATTCTCAATTATTAAAAGATACTGTTGTTAAGCAACACAATGGTGTGCAAGTTACAAAAGATTGTTTAATTTCATTACGAAAGAACAATATCATAACGTAGGAATGGATGTCAGTCTTTCTCCGCCGAGTAGCTTTACCCTCGTGCCATCCTCAGTAACTATTACCTGCCAACTGAAAATGTAAAAAGTCAGTGTTGCTGAGTGAGTTCTAGTTTTAAAAGTATTAAGATATCTTGTGTAATGTATATATATGAAAATACTCCTTTTATAAAAATACATCTCCTACTCTTGTACGTGAGCACGCATTAGCTATACAACAAGGTAATGCTTTCTTTCTTTACTGTATGCCTTTGTTCATTTCGTACTCATTTAACTTTATCTTTCACTGTCTATGTGGACCAATGAGCAATACCCTAAACTATATGTGCGGGGAAACTGGTGATGGGCCTCTGGTCTCTCAATGGGCTATGATCACTGTACACAAGGCTGACCCAGTCACCTAGGGTATGCTACAAAGGCCCACCAATCTCAATTGATTGGCCCTGTGTGCATCCTTTGGGGTAGCTAACCCGCATCACTGTTGAGCTAACGACAACATGGTCGTGCACCTCCTATATGCTTGTAAGACTTTTTAACATTTTAATTAAGTTCCATTTCTCTTTATCATTACTCTTTCACTTTGTTACGAATAATACTTTCATTTATGATTATAAGCATATCACATAAGCCACACAATACTATTCACTATGACCATGGGAACAACTTAATAATAATGCAAATATAATAGCAATTAAAAACCCTAAGTCAAACTTGGGTCAAACTCTAATGATTCTGTTTTACTCAAAATTTTAGAAAATATTCTAAGTGTCCGAGGCGCATGAGCACTATGCAGGCGCATGAGGCCTGTTTAGGCGCATGGGCACTATTTGGGCGTTTTAACACTTAGGCGTCTGAACCATTCTATACGCATGGGAACTGTTTAGGCATTTGGACCATACTTAGGCATCTGAGTCTAAATCTTAGACGCATGGGCTACTGTTCAGGCGCATGGGCTTACACTTAGAATTTCCATGGCATTTTCTAGACGGTTGGGGCACTGTTTGGGCGGTTGGGCCATGTTTGGGCGTATGGGCTGACTTAGAACATCCCAAGGCAATTTTAGGCGGTTGGGCCCTGTTTAGCATATTTCTAACATATTATCAGTCCCAATCATTCTTCTTACATGTTCTAAGCTTAATAACACCATTCTAAGTATAACTAACACCTAACAACCCTAAAAAGATGTCATTCATACATTAGGCACATACGGGCATCCAAATAACTTTTATAAAAATGGTTTTACATACATTTTCAGCCCCAAAAGTGTTAAAACATGTAAAATTACGGGGTCTAGAACTCACCTTTGCTGCTTCCAAACTCCAAACTCTAAATATTGAACTCTCCAAGGAATTCAAGCAACTAGATGTGTCTAAAACATACAAACCTGAACACATATACATATAAGAACATATAACCGAGACCAATTCTAGCCAAGAACAACTTAAAAGCACTAATTCTTACCTTGAATTTGGTTTTCTTCCTGTGCTTCTTCAAGAATCCGAGAGCTTTCTGCTCTTTCTCTCTCTAGAACTCACAGAAAGTTGTTATGCAGGTAGAGTGGGCGGCCATGCCACCTTTTTGTACAAAATTATTATATTATTTTGCACTTTTACACCTTTAACTCCTCAATTTCGGTCTTATTACATTTCCCCCTTTTTATTCTTCTTTCCACAACTTTTAAAACATCCGGGTGTTACAAGTCCACCCCCCTTATATAGGTTTCATCCCTGAAACCTGTTATTCCACGAACAGATGAGGGTAATGCTGCCTCATCTCTTCTTCGGTCTCCCAGGTAGACTCGGATCATTTTTGGTGTTTCCACTGCACCCGCACAAGTGGAACCACTTTATTCCTTAGCCTCTTCTCCTTGCGATCGATGATTGCCACTGGTTGTTCTACATAGTTAAGCCATTCATCAACCTCAATATCTTCCAGTGGTACAACCATATCTTCATCAGCTTAGCACTTCCTAAGATGAGATGCATGGAATGTGAGATGAATCCCACTTAACTCATCTGGCAATTCAAGTCGATAAGCCATCTCTCCTACTCATGCAACGATTCGGAAAGGTCCTATATATCTCGGGATTAGCTTACCTCACTTCCTGAATCGGATGATCCCCTTCCAAGGTGAGACCTTCAACATAACTCGATCGCCAACCTTGAATTCTATCGGTCTACGCCTTTTGTCAGCATACGACTTTTGTCCATCTTTCGCTGCTTTCATGAAGGCTTTAATCTTTTCCAACTTCTCAGTCGTAGCCTCGATCACCTCGACACCTCCTAAGTCCTTTTGCCCAATGTCTCCCCAACATACAGGCGTCCTACACCTTCTACCGTATAGCATCTCATATGGTGGCATGCCAATACTGGCATGGTAACTATTGTTATACGAGAATTCTGCTAACGGTAAGTGGTCATCCCAACTTCCTCCAAAATCGATTACACATGCTCGGAACATATCCTCGAGCGTCTGAATCGTCCTCTCAGACTGACCGTCCATTTAAGGATGATAAGCCGTGCTAATGTGTAGCCTTGTCCCTATCGCATCATGAAATCTCTTATAAAACTTCGATATGAATCGGGTGTCACGATCCGACACAATAGACATCGGCACACCATGACGAGCTACAATCTCTTTGATGAACAGATCCGCCAGTCTTTCAGATGAGTACGTCTCGCGGATTGGTAGGAAGTGAACACTCTTGGTTAGACGATCAACAATCACCTAGATAGCATCGTACCCCCTCGTTGTGCGGGGTAACTTCGTAATGAAGTCCATGGTGATGTGCTCCCACTTCCATTCGGGTATATCCAATGGTTGGATCTTCCCGTAGGGCTTTTGATGCTCTGCCTTCACTTGCAAGCTAGTAAGGCACTTACTCACATACTCCACCACGTCACGTTTCATACCCGACCACCAGTAGTCTTTCTTCATGTCTTGATACATCTTGGTGGCACCGGGATGAATGGAGTATTGAGTTTTATGAGCTTCATCATGATTCGCCCTCGCAGATCGTCATAACGAGGGATCCACATTCGTCCAAAGCGGGCTTTAACCCCGTGGGTGTTTTCTCCCAGTTCCATGACTAGACCTCTCATGCGTTCTGAGTTAAGGTGATCTTCTTTCAATGCCTCATTCTGAAATTCTTTCACTTGGGTCATCACATCCGAGGTCATCACTAACTGATACGCCTTCACCCGAATTGGCTCGGGTCTCTCTTTTAGGCTAAGGGCATCGGCCACCATGTTGGCCTTGCACGGATGGTAGTGGATCACACAGTCATCATCTTTGATGAGCTCTAACCAACTTCTCTGTCTCATGTTGAGATCCTTTGGCTCGAAGAAGTACTTTAAGCTCTTGTGGTCGGTGAAGATGGTGCACTTCGTCCCGTATAGGTAGTGCCTCCAAATCTTCAATGCAAAAACCACAGCTGCTAACTCCAAATCATGTGTAGGGTAGTTGACTTCGTGGGTCTTCAACTGTCAAGATGCGTAGGCTATCACCCTTCCACGTTGCATCAACACGCAAGCTAACCCAGAATAAGATGCATCCGAATACACCACTAAGTCTTCACTCCCCTCGGGCAATGTCAAGATAGGAGCTTGTGTTAATCTCGTCTTTAACTCCTCAAAAGCACACTCCTGTTCTTGACCCCACACAAACTTCACATCCTTACGAGTCAATTTTGTCAAAGGTGTTATTTTGGAGAAGTGTTGGATGAACCTCCTATAGTAGCCCGCCAAACCCAAGAAACGACGGATCTCGGATGACGTCTTCAGAGACTTCCATTGGATTACCTCCTCAACCTTTTCCGTGTCCACCATGATTCCTTCAGCATTAACGACATGACCTAAAAATTGAACCTCGCGTAACCAAAAAGTACACTTAGAGAATTTAGAATACAACTTCTCTCTACTAAGTGTCTCCAATACCTCGCGTATGTGGCCAACATGTTCTTCCTTGCTCTTAGAATAAATCAAAATATCATTAATGAACCCTATCACTGATTTGTCTAACATTGGCCGACACACTCGGTTCATCAAGTCCATAAAGGCAGTTGGCGTGTTAGTTAATCCAAAAGACATAACGAGGAACTCGTAGTGTCCATAACGCATACGAAAAGCTGTCTTAGGAATGTCTTGCTCCTTCACCGTTAACTGATGGTAGCCAGATCGAAGGTCTATCCTCGAGAACCAACTGGCACCTTGGAGCTGATCGAACAAGTAATCAATCCTCGGTAACGGATACCGATTCTTCACCGTCAACTTGTTCAGCTCTTGATAGTCGATGCACATTCACATACTACCGTCCTTCTTTTTCACGAACAGGACCGGAGCACCCCATTGACTCCTGCAATTGGTCCATGAGTTCCTTCATCTCAGTCCAAGCTAATCGGTATGGTGCTTTGGCAACGGGTTGAGCACCGGGTATCAAATCAATGTGGAACTCAATTTCATGATCCGGTGGCACGCCGGGTAAGTCTTATGGGAATACATCCGGAAAGTCACACACCACTGGTACATTGGGTTATTATGTTACCGACGCATCCACATCCTTTAAGTAGGCCAGATAGGCACTACATCCACGTCTCATGCACTTTCCCACCACCGCCATTGAAATCACCTTCGGGATCGTATAACGCGATCTCCATAAATCATCACCAAACTTCCAACGGGCGTAACTAGTCGAATCATCTTCTTGCGACAAACGATGTTCGCTTCATAGGTTGCTAACCAGTCCATCCCTAGTACTACATCAAATCCACCTAGGGAGCACAATAACTTTCCTAGTATTGTATGTTGATGACATACTACTATTTGGAAAAGACATTCCAACCTTGGAAGGTGTAAAAACCTGGCATGGAAATTGTTTTTCCATTAAGGATCTTGGTGAAGCCGCCTATATTCTGGGAATAAAGATCTATAGGGATAGATCAAGGCGGTTGATTGGTTTGAATCAAAGTGTATACATTGATAAGATCTTGAAAAGGTTCAAGATGGAGAAGTCTAAGAAAGGTACCGTACCAATTCAAAAAGGAATGATATTAAGTACGACTCAATGTCCAAGCTCAAAGGATGAGCAAGATAAAATGAAGGCAATCCCATACGCATCTGCTATTGGATCCATCATGTGTGCAATGATATGCACTCGACGGGACGTTTCATGCGCCTTAAGCGTGACAAGCCGTTACCAGTAAAATCCTGGAAACAGTCATTGGATGGCTGTTAAGAACATACTTAAGTACCTAAGGAGGACAAGAGATATGTTCCTAATCTATGGATCTGGTGATGTGGAACTCGTTGGAAAAGGTTACACGGATGCGAGTTTCCAAACTGATCGTGACGATTCTCGGTCACAATCGGGATAAATTTTCATTCTGAATGGAGGAGCGGTCTCTTGGAAGAGCTCCAAGCAGGATGTGGTGGCTCTATCAACTACAGAATCAGAATACGTCACCTCCTCATTGGCAGCACAAGAAGCTGCATGGTTGAAGAAATTCATTATCGATCTAGGGGTTGTCCCTTCCATTCAGGACCCCCTAGAGATCTTTTGTGATAACGAGGGTGCGATTGCTCAAATCAAGGAACCCCGTGCTCATCCAAAGACTAGGCACATTGAGTGGAGATTCAACTATATACGAGATGAAGTTGAAAAGGGAAAGATATGTATTTTCAAAGTTCACACGGATCAAAACATTGCGGATCCTCTCACGAAGCTCCTTTAAAAGGCAAAGCATGAAGGTCATACTTGTGCCATGGGACTTCGATATTCTAGTGATTGGATTTGATCTGTAAATTTTGTATTTGGATATGTGGAACTCTTTATTATTTGAATAAAATTATTTGGTTATAATGTTTCAATTAATGTTCCAATTTAGCATGTTTAATCCATGAGTAAATTGTTTACTCTAAATGTCCATAGTCGTTCAGACTTGTGGGAACAAGTGTGAGGGTAAGACTATTATGAACTTGGATTGGTTGATATTCATAAGGATGAATATAGAGCAATGGGTTGCTACCAAGGTTCATAGATATTTGTGAAATACGAATATTGGACTAACCCGCATCTCAAATTTTACTACATGGAGTCTTATCGATTGATCATAAGTAAATTTGAGTAAAGGCGAATATCATTTGGTATCCTCCGACCTGAGATACATATTGGGTTTTGATATTCACCAAGTATTATACCTTGAGCTAATTCTTCACTATCCTGAAATGTAAATAAGGGTATGTTCAGGTATGACACGAGGTGTTTGTGAGAAACGTATGTAGTCAAGATAGAATTTGTTCATCTTATTCATTGAGAGTTAGATGTCTAAGGCCTGATAAGTTAAATCAACAAGAAATGATCATTCTGTGTTCTTGGATTTAACATGACATTTGTAACAAAAGGATAGATGATTGATTCACCTAAATCATTTCAAGTAGGGTACTTGAATGGGATGATGTTATTGAATGGCTATAAGTCATGCGTATTAAGGGTAGTAAACCGTTGTTAGGCGGTATTTACTGCTTGCATCAATCTTCTATGAATCTTGGGCAAGTGGGAGATTGTAGGATTCTATATGCCCAAGACACGTAGAATATTGATGCGGTTAGTACGTTATGATCCAAGTCGGGTTATACCCAATAACAAGCTCAGGAAACACCCATTAATATTTAATTGATGATATGATCATGCAATTAAATATTTACACCAATTCAGAAAATGGGTTTTCTAAATAAGTTGCATATGAGAAAGAACAACTTATTAGTATATTTTGTTCAATAATATTATTTGAAGTGTTATTTAAATTAGTTGTATAACACCAAATAATATTGAGAGTATACTACTTATACAATTAAATGGTTAATTGCATAAACTAGTTACAAGACTAGACAATATATGTGTGTGTTAAAACTTAATATTTATAAGAAAACCACTTATTTTTATCTAAGTGGCCGTCCCACCCATGCATGGAATAGTGCTTTTCATTTGCCTTGATAAGAACACACACATGCTACTTGTCTACCACTACCAACTAGTCAAAAGATGCTCTCTTTCTCATAAATCCATACATGCAAACAAGACCAAAAATTCTGCTCCTTCTCTCAAAAAAGTTACGGGTTTTCAGCGGTGAAGAAGAGGGTTTTGGAGCTTGTTTTTAGTGTTTCTTCCTAACAAGAAGGTGGTTTTGCAAAGAGCTTGGGGTATACAAGCTTGAGGACTTCTACCCTTGAAGTCTTGGCCGATTTTGGACATCATTTCCACAATTATTTGGTCGATTTTGCTGCTGCAGAAAGGTAGTAATCACAGCTCTATGTAGCTGTGATTTTATGTAACTTTTCACATATTCATAGCTTGCTAATTCACATAAATGATCCTTTGTTCTTTGGGTTTGTTTTATACATTAATATGGTCACCTAATGAACATATTTTTCAGCATATAAACAAGTTTATAAAGTTTTAATTCCGCTGCGTTTTTCAGAAAGTTTAAGAGGTTAAACTATGATTTTATGTTCTAACAAACCCTACATACTTCTACTACTAGCAGACAACTTAGCACAAAAAGTGGTAGAAATAAAACTCCTACTAGCACCAGAATCAAATAATACAGTGGCACAAGTTTGATTTACTAGGAACATACCTGACAAGACATCGGGATCTACTTTGGCTTTCTGTCGGGTCATGGTGTAAGCTCTAGCACTTGCCCTCTGCCCTCCATCCTCCGGCTTCTTCTTTGATCTAGAGCTCTCCGCACTCGGCTTCTTGTAGTGCTTGCTCGCGTGGCCCTCCTCGTCACAGTTATAACACTTTAGCACCTTACAATCTCTAGCGATGTGGCCAGGCTTGCCACACCTAAAGCATACATTCAATCCTGACCTACACTCGCTAGTATGCTCCCTTCCACATTTGCCACACTTCAGGCCCGAGCTTGACGACACCCTACGATCATCCACCTTCATCCTCTTGTTGTTTGGAGTGAAACCACCACGTCCAAACCTCTTCCCATTCTAGTATCACCACCACTCGTCTTCTTCACCTCCACAACAGTCTCCTCTCGCTCATCGTACAACCTACCCGCCAAGTCCACTACCGATCGAAAGGTACCTAGCTGAGCAGCAATCAGATGCCTGCGAATATCAACCGGCAGTCCCTGGATGTACCTCTTCATCTTTCTTGACACCAGTGTCACCTGATCCGACACCAGCCTCGCCATTTCGTTAAATTTGGTGGTGTACTACTGGTGGGTCATGGTTCCCGCCTCAAGTTGCAGGAACTCCCTCTCGATCCTGTCGAGTTCCCTGTGAGGACAGAACTCCTCGATCACTAACTGTTTCAACTCCTTCCATCGCATCTTCCCGATGGCTCTGGCACCTTCAGCTTGGACAATGTTGTCCCACCAACACAGCGCTGAATCAACGAAAGAGTGAGTCGCGAACTTCACCTTCTGGTCTTCACGACACTCACTGATCTCCAACACTGCCTCCATCGCCCTCACCCAGCGGTGAGCGGCAGCAGCATTACCATTTCCATTGAAGGTCAGCGGCTTGCACCTCTGGAATGCTCAATAACTGCACCCCTTGGTCATTACCCTCACTAAATCATCATCCTCCTTGTCAGACAACACAGTCTCAGGCTCCGGTCGTTCCTCCACCCCCTTGTTTCCCTTGCCCGTTGACCTTTTCCTATCTTCCTTCTCCTTCCTCTCCTCATTCCTCATATCTCTGATGACTTCGGTCACTACAGACGGTAAAACTATCTGCATATCATGGTGTACTTCATCAGCAATCACCTCCCTAGCTAAGGCATTCAGGCTAGCATTCTCATTCTCGTCACTTTGGCCATGAACCTCAAGGTTCTCATGAGTCGTCTCAGAAGCCTTAGTACTACTCCTAGTCACACGTGGATGACCTTTGCCTCTAAAAGCCTTGGAGGATTTTTGTCCAGCCATATCCTAAACGCTATAAGATTCAAACACTAACACAGTCATTCAAGGGAACAGCTCAGTTTATGTCAAGTATAGTAAGTCCCTAATGACAGTGGCCAGTTATGATTAGCCACTTACTTTACTCTCCACACCCCAAGCATTTCCTATCCTGACTACATCAGTATCTAAATCTACTAAGACACATAAGTCAAATTGCACATGCACATAGTACTGATTAACTTTAAGAAAAGAAATACCTGATGGCACGTAGATACTCGGGCTGACATCCCTCTTTCTGTCCCATTTTCAGTTTAAGTTTAGGTTTCTTTTGAAAATATTTACCCATTTCACTTAAACTTTGGCTCTGATACCAACTTGTAAGGCCCCCGTTCCTGGGCATCTCACAGTTGGTCATTCATTGCATCATAGATACATATTAATATATATTTCATAAAATAAACAGCGGAATCACGTTAGCAAAAGCCATTCTCAATTATTAAAAGATATTGTTGTTAAGCAATACAATGGTGTGCAAGTTATAAAAGATTGTTTAATTGCATTACGAAACAACAATATCATAACATAGGAATGGATGTCAGTCTTTCTCCGCCAAGTAGCTTCACCCTCGTGCCATCCTCAGTAACTACTACCTGCCAACTAGAAATATATAAAAGTCAGCGTTGCTGAGTGAGTTCTAGTTTTAAAAGTATTAAGATACCTTGTGTAATGTATATATATGAAAATACTCTTTTTATAAAAATACATCTCTTACTCTTGTACGTGAGCACGCATTAACTATACAACAAGGTAATGCTTTCTTTCTATACTGTATGCCTTTGTTCATTTCATACTCTTTTAACTTTATCTTTCACTGTCTATGTGGACCAATGAGCAATACCCTAAACTATATGCGCGGGGAAACTGGTGCTGGGCCTCTGGTCTCTCAATGGGCTATGATCATTGTACACAAGGCTGACCCAGTCACCTAGGGTATGCTGTAAAGGTCTGCCAATCTCAATTGATTGGCCCTGTGTGCATCCTTTGGGGTAGCTAACCCGCATCACTGTTGAGCTAACGACAACATGGTCGTGCACCTCCTATATCCTTGCAAAACTTTTTAACATTTTAATTAAGTTCTATTTCTCTTTATCATTACATTTTCACTTTGTTAAGGATAATACTTTCATTTATGATTATAAGTATACTACAAAAGCCACACAATACTATTCACTATGACCATGGGGACAACTTAATAACAATGCAAATATAATAGCAATTAAAAACCCTAAGTCAAAATTGGGTAAAACTCTAATGATTCTGTTTTACTCAAAATTTCATAAAATATTCTAAGTGTCCTAGGCGCATGAGGCCTATTTAGGCGCATGTGCACTATTTGGGCATTTTAACACTTTCGTGTCTGAACCATTCCAAATGCATGGGGAACTATTTAGGCGTTTGGACCATACTTAGGCATCTGAGTCTAAATCTTAGACGCATGGGCTACTGTTCAGGCACATGGGCTTACACTTAGAATTTCCAAGGCATTTCCTAGACGGTTGGGGCACTGTTTGGGCGGTTGGGCCATGTTTGGGCATGTGGGCTGACTTAGAACATCCCAAGGCAATTTTAGGTGGTTGGGGTACTGTTTGGGTGGTTGGGGTACTGTTTGGGCGGTTGGGGTACTGTTTGGGCGGTTGGGCCCTGTTTATTTCTAACATATTATCAGTCCCAATCATTCTTCTTACATGTTCTAAGCTTAATAACACCATTCTAAGTATAACTAACCCCTAACAACCCTAAAAACATCTCATGCATACATAGACACATACGGGTATTCAAACAACTTTTGTAAAAATGGTTTTAAATACGTTTTTAGCCCCAAAAGTGTTAAAACATGTAAAATTACGGGGTCTAGAACTCACCTTTGCTGCTTCCAAACCCCAAACTCTAAATCTGGAACTCTCTAAGGAATTTGAACAACTAGATGTGTCTAAAACATACAAACCCTAACACATATACATATAAGAACATATAACCGAGACCAATTCTAGCCAAGAACAACTTAAAAGCACTAATTCTTACCTTGAATTTGGTTTTCTTCCTGTTCTTCTTTAAGAATCCGAGAGCTTTCTACTCTTTCTCTCTCTAGAACAAACAGAAAGTTGTTGTGCAAGTAGAGTGGGCAGCCATGCCACCTTTTTGTACAAAATTGTTATATTATTTTGCACTTTTACACCTTTAACCCCTCAATTTGGGTCGTATTACATTTCCCCCTTTTTATTCTTCTTTCCACAACTTTTAAAACATTCGGGTGTTACAAAGTGTAGGTCATGCGCCCAAATAGTGCCCATGCGCCCGAAGTGGCTCATGCGCCTAAGTGTTGATGTGCCTAAGCAGGGCCCATGCGCCTGTATAGTGCTAATGCGCCTAGACTGTTTTTATTTAGAAAATTTCAGGCTCATGCGCCTGAAATGTCCCATACACCTATTTTGAACTTAGAACATTCTAAGGGGTTTTAAAAGGTATAAGATTAAGAAAGACACTAATATGATATGATGGTCTATGTTTAAAGTATGTATGATGATGTGATGAGGATTTTGATGTGATGAATGTTATGATATGTATATGATGTGTTATCTTTTAACGGTTTTCAAAACGTATATATTATGTTATAATATACGTTATGTATTATGTTATGACTTTACGTAGTATGATGTATGTATGAATGAACGTAAAGTATAACGTAAGGAATTAAAATATAACAAAGATGAAAAGTGGAACGTAATGAACAAATGAATGGCTTGATAGCAAATCGAATGGAGGTGCACGACCATGTTATCATTAGCTAAACTGTGTGCGGTTTAGCTAACCCAAAGGATGCACACAGGGTCAATCATTGAGATTGACGGGACCCTTATGGCATGCTCTAGGTGACTGGGTCAGCTTCGTGCATAATGTTCGGGGTCTTTTTATAGACGTCAGGCCTAGCATCATCTTCGTGCATAATGTTCGGGG
The DNA here is from genome assembly GCA_024085815.1 of Flaveria linearis. Taxonomy (NCBI): domain Eukaryota; kingdom Viridiplantae; phylum Streptophyta; class Magnoliopsida; order Asterales; family Asteraceae; genus Flaveria; species Flaveria linearis. The sequence goes on along the minus strand of CM044004.1, from coordinate 49,964,500 downwards.
TATTGCACGTTGGTCAAGATGAAAGTGAAAGGTGGCATGCCCTAGGTGACTGTGTCAGCTTCATGCATAATATTTGGGGTCTATTTATAAACCTCAGACCCAACATCAGCTTCGTGCACAATGGTCGGGGTATTGCACATCGATCCGAATGAAAGTAAAAGATAATGAAAAGTACGAAACAAAAGTATGTGTATGAAAGTGAATGATGATAATAAGTATGAAACGAATGAATGCGTACGACGAGGAAAGATGATAATGAAAGTATGATTAAATGAAATGAACAATGAATATTGTCTAGATGTACGTATGATGTGCGCTCGCATACGAAAGTAATGTAAATTATTCAAGAAATATATTTTCGTATATAAAACACATAAGGTATTTTAATACTTCTAAAACTAGAACTCACTCAGCAACACTGACTTTTATGCATTTTTAGTTGGCAGGTAAATTTTGCTGAGGATGGCATGCTGGGGAAGTTACTCGATAGGACAAGACTGGCATCCATTCACGCTTAAGGATATTGTTGTTTTGTAATGCAATTAAACGATGCTTTTGTAACTTAAACAATGTTGTATTGCTTAACAACTGTAATTATTAATGTGATGAATGGTTTTTGGTTAATGTAATTCTGCTGCAACATTTTATGAAATATGTTTTGTTTTATATAATAATGCTATGATTGTCCAACCGTGAGGTCTCCGAGACAGGGCCTTACATATATTTACATATATTCGTATATTTTAAAATTTTACACATGTATAAATGGTAAAGACTTACACATGAGTAAATGATAAGCTTACATATATGTAAATGGTAAGCTTAGATGTGTAAAAGATAAACTTACACATATATAATATTAAATACATAAATACGTGTAAACTAACAAATATAATTTTATTTAACGATGTTACATTTTAATAATAATGATAGGTATGTAGAAAAAATCTTGGTTTCGTGAGGTGGTGGAGCTCTCATGAAAAATAAGAGTTCTCAAGGTAACCCTACCATATATTATACGTATATACAAATGTGTGTAATTATAATCCGAATAATACAATGTATGTAATTATAATCAAGATAACCCTACCATATATTATACGTATACACCATAAAATCAAACACTAAATTCTTTTTAGCACAAGTATAGTCTTGCTATGCGTTTTCTTGATAAAATACATCTACTTGTTTTGCGTATAATTTGAATGATTATTGTTTTAGGTAATTATAAGCATACTTGCATAATTATAAACATAACTTTAATTATTATGGTATGACTTGATTGATTAGTTGAGTGATTAGTATTGCACGTAATTATAAACAAACGTGTGTAATTATAATCATAACTCCTATAATACAACTTAAGTAAGTGTTTGTTGGACCAAAAGAACCAATGAGCCAGATCAGAAAAACCTCCAAGTCCCACAAGACATCACAACAACTGCTGAAAGCATCATCAGACGTTTGACAAAAACTAAAGACTTCAACAGCTGAAGATCAAAGTATTAAAGAACAACAGCTGAAGACTTCAAGTACTGAAGACTCAAGTACTGAAGCCTCAAGTAATGAAGACTCAAGTACTGAAGCCTCAAGTACTGAAGCCTCAAGTACTGAAGACTCAAGTACTGAAGCCTCAAGTACTGAAGACTCAAGTACTGAAGAATATCAGCTGAAGACTGAAGTACTGAAGATCAACAACTGATGTACAAAGACTGAAGACAAAGACTGAAGACATCAGCTGATGAAAACTACTGAAGTCATCAGCTGATGAATCATCTGAAGTTAAAGTCTGAAGACAAGTATTGAAGCTTCAGAGTTTGTCACAACAGCTGAAGAAGTATTCTTCAGTTGTTGTGATGGTTTACCTTTCAGCTTTTTCTTATCAGTAGTTGTCTTTTCTATTTCAGTAGTTTGTAAAACGACTGAAGAGTTTGTTCTTCAGTCGTTGTAGTTTTTCAGTAGTTTCTTTCAGTACTTGTAATAGTTTTGACATAGCATTTTGTAAGAAGATGTCAGCTGTTTGAGATCTTCAGTAGTTAAGTTAGTTTCAGTAGTTTGTTAAAATAGCGGTTTGATGTTACTATCAAGTGACATCAGCTGACGTCATTTTTCCTATAAAAGGAAGATGACCTAATTGTAATCCTTGCCGAAGCGTGTACTCTAATAGAAAACACCTTTTTGCAGAATTCTCTCTCTCTCTCTATAACTTACTATTACATGCAAAATTTCTTGTGTTCTTGTTATAGTTTCTAATTCTTGTGCTAAATCCGCTGTGAATACAACCTAATTGATCAAACTAGAGGCTGAGATCCTTTCAAATGGTATCAGAGCTGGTTAATCATTGATCGAGTTAACAATTGATCATTGAAACTGCTCTTTTGCTATCTACGTTTGATTGAATTAGCAAATTTGCAAGAATTAGTTATAGAGATTGAGTTTCTACTGCTTCTGGCCAATCAACTTATGGTTTACGTGGTTTTGAGCTAGATTTGTTTTGCTTACCTTAAATTTGCTTGAAATCTGAACTGGTGACACCAACTAACGATCCTCACAATACTAGCTCCTCAACAAAGCCTCTGATGCTTGTTAGGAGTGAGTATAACATATGGCAACGTCTTATGCTTCACCACCTGTCTATCAACAGTGCTGGTTGTTGGAAGTCAGTGGTGCATGGACCATACAAGCCTATGGTGAGCGTTCCTGAATCAAATGAGAGGGTTCCGAAGAAACCCGATCAATATTCGGACGAAGATCTTAAGCTGTTCGAGATTGATGCTAAAGCCCATGGAATTCTGGCCATGGCACTGCCTAATGAAATCTATTCTGGGCTCATGCATCATGAAACTGCTCATGATCTCTGGGTTGCTCTGAATGAACAATTCGGAGGAACCGATGAGGTCTTAGCAAATACTAGGGAAATCCTCACCCAACAATATGAGAAATTCTCTCATAGGAAGGGTGAGACACTGACTTAACAGTTTGAGCGATTCTCTTGTCTTATTTCTGAGCTGAAAATGGTTAAACAAGAGTATTCTAATAGTCAGATGAACAACCGATTCCTTAGATCCCTGCCTGAGAGATGGGACACTTATACCATTGTCCTACGCTCTAGTGCAAATCTAAGCACTCTATCTCTCACCCAACTTTATGGGAAGCTGCTTACATTTGAGAGAGAGATAGAACAGAAAAGGAAGTTGTCATCATCTGGCAAGCTCACTGATGACTTTGTATCAGGCAATATTGCCTTGATCGGTCAAGAGTCAGAATATGCTGCATCAGAGAGTGCCTATGATGAGCATATTGATTTCTCTACCAATTCTGAACATGCTTTTGTTGGTGTTGATAGTAGTTCAGGAGATAGCAGTGATAACCTGTGCTTTCTGATGGAGGACTTGAAGGGCATTCCAGATGATGATCTGGAAGAGATGGATATTTTGAGTCAAATAGCAATGATAAATATCAGATCTCAAAAGTTCCACAAGAGAACTGGCAGGAAATTTCCTGGTCTCTCTGGCAAAACCAAAGTTGGTTTTGACAAGAGCAAGTTGAGGTGTCCCAAGTGCCAAAGGCTTGGACACTTTGCTAGAGAGTATAGATCATCTGGATCTAACTCCTCTGCACCCTTTGTGACTTTTCCAGGCAATAGCTCACAGAACAAAGGGTAACATTCCACCAGTTCTGATCATCCATCACCAGCTCAGGCATCACCTGCATACTTTGTGCCTCAGGGTCATATGCCATACCCATACCCCTGCTACTACATGCCTCAGCCAAGTCAAGTTCAAGCACCCACTGCTCAGCAACCACATGCTCTCCCTGAGCCTCAACCTTCCCAATCTCATCATCAAACCCAACCTCAACAACACAGCTTCTTCACCCTAAGAGTTGTTGACTGGAGCAGTTTACTAGATGATTTATCTGGTCATGAACAACTGTTTCCTGGTGCTGGTCAACATGGTGGTGATCATCCTTTTAGGAACCTTGCTCTCATGGCCCTGGAGTCTGCTGATGGTTCATCCTCCAATGCTTCATCACAGGTATCTTCTGAGGCCAAAGCCAAGCTATGTTCTGAATCTTGCATAACTGCATTTGCATCTATTAGAGAAGCAAATGTAGCTTTAATTGATAAAAATCTTGAGCTAGAGCGAACCCTTTCCAAAAGAAAAGCTGAATTTGAATCTATGATTAATGATAAAAATGATGAGATTTATAAACTTAAATGCCAAATCAAAGATAATAAGGCTAGGGAAGAGGTACTTCTAGAGAAGTACAAAGACCTCAAGGAAACACTTGCAGCTACCCAGGTAGAGTGTGATCGCTGGGTACAATCCTGCAAGGGTTTTGAAATGCTTCTTTGTAAGCAATCAGCTTCCAATGTGAAGTTTGGCATTGGTTATAATCACACTGCTCCTCCTATAGATTTTACTTCTAGAGCAGAAGTAGAATCTGATGGAGAAAGCAATAACCAATCCTTCTCATCATGAGACCTACTATCTGATTTAGCATCATCAGAGGTTGAAGTCAGCATTAATTCCGCACAAAACCAATCAGCTGATGCTAAAACAGCTGATGGTTCAAATGCTGACTGTCACATGATCAAACAGTTGATTAACTCAGGTGTTATCTCTAAGAGTACTGAAAGTACTGGAGATCCAGTGATAACAACTGAAGGTCAAACCCCAACTACAGCAAGTACTGAAGAGAAGAAAACTGCATGTAGAAAGGGTTTGACAAATACTGAAGAAATATCAGGAAAGCAAGTACTGCAAGGAAGAAAACTGCAAGTACTGATAGCAAATTACTGAAGAACAAGTCTTTAGTAATTTCATCTTCTTCGGTAGATGATCAACCAAAGATGAAGAAGAAGCCATGTGAAATACGTGGCTTGTTCAATCATCTTACTAACGATTGCTGGTACAAAAAGGGCTCCAAACTCAAACAAAAGGAGAAAATTAAAGAGAAAATGAATGTAATGAAAACTGAGTTTGAGACCAAGTTTGTATCAGCAACATCAAAACCTGAAACCCCTATGTCCAAAAAGAAATCCAAAAAGAAGGAAGGGGTTAATCAGGCAACAGCTGAGGTTGCTCAAAAGAAGATGGTGCAACACAGGAATCCATCACAAGCAAGCACTAATGTGTCTGATGAGCTGAAGGCTTTATCACAAAATCAGACACAGCTTGTTATGATGGTTCAAAATCTAATGGGAAGAGTCAACCAATTAGATGTTCCTGTGCTGAAACCACAGAAAAGGAAATCCAAGCCAAAGGATTCCTTTTCTACACCATCTCCTTCACCTCAGGCTATCACCCATAACAAACCTGTTAGTATCACATCTGTTGATGAGAACAGACCCAAAACCAAAAAGGTTTGGGTCTCAAAAACTAACTAACTTGTTGTGATGAATGCAGGGTTCTTCAACATGCCAAAGAAGCATATGGTATGTAGACAGTGGAGGATCCATGCATATGACAAGAAGCAGCTCACTTCTTAATGACTACTCTCAAGGAAAGAAGGGATTTGTTTCCTTTGGCAATGATGCAAAAGGTTACATCATCGGCAAAGGCTTTGTTTCCAATGGGGAAATAAGGTTTGATGATGTTAACCATGTGGAGAATCTCAAGTACAATCTCTTGAGTGTTAGTCAAATGTGTGATAAAGGCCATGTTGCCCTTTCACAAGCCAGAACTGTCGGATTCTGTCATCCAAAGTTCTGAGTTTGATTGACAAGGTGTTGGATGAATATACTCTCCTGAAGGCCAACAGGACAGGGAGAGTATATGCCTTAGATCTTTCCAAGAAAATAGATCTAAAAGGCCATCCTTGCCTATTCTCCAAGGCTTCTTCTCAAGAATCTACTCTATGGCATAGAAGGCTGGGTCATGTGAATCTCAAAAACATGAATCAGCTGATACACCATGGATTAGTAAGAGGATTGCCTTTGAAGGAGTTCAAATGTGAAGACAACTGCACTGCTTGTTTAAAGGGGAAACAATACAAAGTCTCATTCTTTCCAATAGAAGAACCAAAGTCCAATGCCTGCTTGCAACTCCTACACATGGATCTCTTTGGTCCTGTTAGAGTAATAAGCATGGCAAAGAAGAAATACTGTCTGGTAATTGTGGATGATTACTCCAGATTTGTATGGACTTTCTTCTTGCACTCCAAAGATGAAGCTGCAAAAGCTATTATGAACTTTGTGTTATATATGGAGAAGCAGTATTCCCTTCCAGTCAAGTGTGTGAGGAATGACAATGGCACAGAGTTTAGAAATCACACACTTGATGACTTCTATCTGTCAAAGGGAATCAAAAGGCAGTTCAGCATTCCAAGAACTCCTGAACAAAATGGAATGGTGAAGAGAAAGAACAGGACCCTTATTGAAGCTGCAAGGTCAATGCTGGCTGACTCAGGATTACCACTGACCTTTTAGGCTGAAGCTGTCAGCACAGCTTGCTATGTGCAAAATAGAGTATTAGTGAATCAGATGTTGATGAAGATTCCTTATGAAGTACTCCATCATTTGGCTCCTTTCATTTCCTTCTTCAAAGCCTTTGGGTGTCCTTGATTCATTCTCAACACAAGCAATCCACTCAGAAGTTTACATCAAAGGTGGATGCAGGGTATTTTGTTGGTTATTCATCAACTTGCAAAGAATATAGAGTTTTCAACTGCAGAACAAAAATGGTTGAAGAGACTTTGCATGTGAAGTTTAATGAATTCCCAAAGGACAAGATTCCACAAAACCCTGTGGAGTTATTTGATCTGGACATACTACAATATGTTCCTTATCAACCTCCAGCTGTTGTTCCTATCAACAGTTCTCCACCTGGTGGTACTGATGATGATGTTGCCAGTACCCACCTTTTCAGGTTTAGTGACCACCTGCCAGAGTCAACTAAACCTGATGCTCCTGTAGCTTCAGCAGTTCCATCCACAACAAATGCTGATGAGATTTTGAATCCTCTACTTCATTTGAGTTGCCATCTCTTACTTGGTTTCAAGAATCAGCATCACCATCTGTTGCTGCTGAAGCTCTTACAAACACTTGCACTGATCTGATTGTCTATCAAGAGCTGAAGAATCACCCAATGTCTCAAATCATTGGTGATATCAATGCTGGAGTTTCAACCAGGAGTCAATTGTCCAATTTCTGCTTCTATGCTCTCTTCATCAGTCAGTAAGAGCCAAAGAATTATCATGTTGCACTAAGAGACAATGGATGGGTTGAAGCAATGCAGCTTGAGCTTCTTCAGTTCAAAAAGTAGCAAGTGTGGGAGCTTGTTCCTTTACCCCAAGGTAAGTGTGCAATAGGCACTAAATAGGTGTTTAGGAATAAAACTGATAAAAAGGGCCAAATTGTCAAGAACAAGGCCAGGCTGGTTGTATAGGGGTTTGCACAAGAGGAAGGCATCGATTATGATGAAACCTTTGCACCTGTAGCCAGACTGGAGGCCATTAGATTGTTCTTAGCTTATGCTGCCTTTCACAATCTTAAAGTTTTTCAAATGGATGTCAAAAGTGCCTTTTTATATGGTAAAATAAAAGAGGAAGTTTATGTGTGTCAACCACCAGGTTTTGAGGAAAATAAACATCCTGATTGGGTGTATAAGCTTGATAAGGCTCTTTATGGGCTGAAACAAGCTCCTAGAGCCTGGTATGAAACATTATCAACTTTTCTTCTACAAAATAATTTCACTAGAGGCTCCATTGATAAAACTTAATTTATAAAGAACATGGGACAGCATAAGCTCCTTGTTCAAATTTATGTTGATGATATAATTTTTGCATCCTCTGATCCACAGTTGTGTGATGAATTCACTAAGCTCATGAAGCAAAAGTTTGAAATGAGTGCCATGGGAGAATTATAATTCTTTCTGGGTTTGCAAATCAAACAAAGGGCTGATGGAATCTTTATTCATCAGTCCAAATAAACAAAATATCTGTTGAATAAGTTTGATTTACAAAACTGTAAGCCCTGTTCTACTCCCATGAGCAGCACCACACAACTGGATGTTGATCAGAAAGGTAAAGCGGTTGATGAAACCCTTTACAGATGTCACACCCTCAATTTCCACGAACGGGGTTTTACCGTTAGGCGTGTGACATACCAGGATCTCAGACACAGTCATATCGCACGACACTATATGAATTTTTAAATAAACATTGACTTCATTCACGCGAACATAAGCAGAGTTTACAATAATGCGGAAGCATGTACAAAAGTTGTAAATCCATTACAATACTGTTACAATAGTCATGTTTAGACAAAATGTTCAATGCTGAAAATAAACTAGATGAATGCATGTCCTGAGTGCATATCCTGAAGCGTGCCTCAAAAGCTTATGCGTTCCTGTGACCTGAGAAAACATGCTAAAATGTGTCAACATAAAGTTGGTGAGTTCACAGGTTTAAATGAACAAGAAATGTATTCATAAGTGTTTCCATGTTTGGCGTTTCAATGGTTTAGTACATAAAGCATATCGTTAGGTAGCTAGCCTATGTTCTTGTTACTTAGCGTTTCGAACCGAAGCTGACTGTTTACGTCCTATTTGTGTTTCCACCACGTCTTAACCGACCGTGGCAATCGTATGTTCCGTCATGTCTCATCAGACCATGACGATGTGTTTCCTCCACGTCTTAACCGACCGTTGCAATCGTATGTTCCGTCAGGTCTCATCAGACCATGACAGTGTGTTTCCTCCACGTCTTAACCGACCATGGCAATCGTATGTTAGGTCAATTTGGCACCCGTTTGACCTCCAATCAAGCTAGTGCGACTAGCCCGGGCAGGGTTTGTCAGACCCAGTAGTACTACTCAAAATTACCTCGCTAATCCCATTACTAACGGTTCGAGTGTGTCAGGACATGTTGTGTGTGTTTGCACTAACGTAACAAGCGATATCAATATTACTACAACCATTTAAGGAAATGTAAATATGTTTTTGCATGTTTTCTCCCCCAACGGAAAGAGATGTAAAATAGGGGCCGTGAAACTCACAGATGATGTAGCAAGTGTGTAGGATGCAAGTCTCCCAAGTGTTGTTTTATGATGCGCTGTCAAACACCTATTGACAGTTGTGTTAAGCGTTAATGTTGTGTTTAGCGTTAATAGACATGTTTAGTCGGGTCGGGTCGGGTCGCATGGGTTCGGTCGTGGGTGTCACACACACAAGTGGTCATAGACGTATTAGACTTCATGTAGACTTCAAATGAGTTGTTGATATTTGTAAACAGTTATGTTGTTTCGGGTTGAAAGTATATGTCTGTTGATTGTGTTGACTTTAATCTTTGTGGTCAAGAAATGACGCTTTAACTTATCGTTCCATGATAGACACATCGCACACCAAAAGAATTCACTCAAAATGACTCCAATCGCATAACAAAGCTAGACGCACGACTGGACACTTCATTCGCACGAATGGGCCTTCAATCGTACGAATCAACTTCCCTCGTACGATTGAACCCTCATTCATGCGACTCAGCCTTCAGTCGTACCACACATCACTCATTCACCCGAATCAATAACCAATCGCACGAGTAAACCTTCATTCGTGCGGTTGGACCTTCAGTCGGGTGATACTCAGTCGCATGCATTCATTCGGTCGACTCAATCGCACACATTCATTCGGTTGACTCAGTCGCACGGTTCATTCGCACGTCTCACCCCAGTCGCCCCGATCAATCGCACGATGGGACCAGTCGCATGACCCAATCGCACGGCTGGCCCAGTCGCGGACTGCAGCAGGTCGCGACTGCCGGGTGGGTCGAACAGCCTTCGGCGGTCCCGTGCTCGGTTTTCTCACAATCAAGACTTCCAGAAACACTCTCCTAACATGTCTAAGTGAAATGCATACACTGATTGACCTCATACGCACCCCCACGACCACATGCATTTGGGTTGAACCCGAACACCTGAATCCCATACTTGCAGCAGTGAAACGGGTGATAAAACGGATGAAAATGGTCGCCTACCTGCTGGGAACGTGATTTCTCAGCTGTTGCGTGGTTTAGCCGGCGAAAACGGGCTCAATCGGGTGGAATTTGGTGCTAGAGTGAAGAATCGGAGTGTAGGGAGCGTAAGAGAGAAAGAGCAGGTTTTGTGGGTGTTTGGGGCTGGTGGGTGGGTATTTATACCCAGCCCCAGTTTGCCAATTTGGCAGGTTTAGTCCCTGCACTTTAGGTACCGAGTTCCCAAATTGTTTCGGCTGATAACGACGTTGATGAGCGAGCTCTATTAATTAATAGGATTCCTTAGGTAATCTCATTTATGTGAATCCTCTACAAACACCCGCGTTAGTATTTTATCATAATTCGTTTAACGATATCTGTGGCGGTGTTTGTATACGTTTCAAGTATTTGCGAGTACGGGTCAATGTTAACGACAACAGTTTGAATAATGTCAATCTGAAATTACGGGGTGTCACATCATCCCCTTGTTGCAGGAATTTTCGTCCCGAAAATTAGTACATCATGTTACGTGGTTTTACGGGGTAGTACAAGGTTCAATAGTTTGTGACGCATGTGCAATAGAGTACCTGTGTATCTAAGAGGTAGATGCCTGGTTTTGGAACAGTTGAGGGTACTTCCTCTTCATCTGATCCTCGCGTTCCCAAGTAAATTCTGGTCCACGCTTTGAGTTCCAACGGATTTTAACGATAGGGATACGACTATGTTTGAGCGTCTTGACCTCTCGGTCCATGACATCCACTGGTTCCTTGACGAAATGTAGTTGTTCGTCCACATGTATCTCGTCCAACGGGACGATAACAGACTCGTCTGCAAGGCATTTCCTCAGATTGGAGACGTGGAACACATCGTGTACCCCACAGAGTTCTTCGGGTAGGTTCAACTGATAGGCCACGGGGCCAACCCGTTTGACAATCTCAAACGGTCCCACGTACCTAGGGCTTAGCTTCCCACGCTTTCCGAAACGGATCACACCCTTCCAAGGTGACACTTTCAAAAGCACCTTGTCACCTATTTGGAATTCCAACGGTCGGCGACGCTTGTCAGCGTAGCTTTTCTGTCGGTCACGGGCTGCTGCCATGCGGTTACGGATCTGCACGATCTTCTCAGTCGTCTCGTGCACTAGTTCAGGGCCGGTGAGTTGACTTTCTCCAACTTCTGCCCAACAGATAGGTGATCGGCACTTACGCCCATACAGTGCCTCAAATGGGGCAGCTTTGATCGATGTGTGATAGCTATTGTTGTAAGAAAACTCAACTAGCGGTAAGTGAGTTTCCCAACTGCGGCCGAAATCTATGACACAGGCACGTAACATGTCTTCTAGGGTCTAAATCGTACGCTCACTTTGGCCATCGGTTTGAGGGTGGTACGCGGTGCTCATATCCAGCCGCGCTCCTAGTGCTCGTTGTAAGGACGGCCAGAAGTGTGAAATGAATCGAGCGTCACGATCAGAGATAATGGAAATTGGCACGCCGTGCCGAGAGACTACCTCCCTTAGGTAGATACATGTTAACTTTTCCATACGATCAGTCTCCCGGATTGCCAGGAAGTGTGCGGATTTCGTCAAGCGATCCACGATCACCCAAATGGTGTCGCATCCGCTGGGAGTCCGAGGAAGTTTTGTGATGAAGTCCATAGATATCTGCTCCCACTTCCATACTGGTATTTCTGGTTGTTGGAGTAAACCAGACGGTCGTTGATACTCTACCTTAACCTTAGAACAGGTCAAACATCTGCTCACGTAGGTGGCGATATCTGCTTTCATGTTTGGCCACCAGTAAAGAATCTTCAGGTCGTGGTACATCTTGTCTGAACCTGGGTGGATTGAGTACCGTGATTTGTGAGCTTCGTCCATTACCAATTCTCGTAGGTTTCCATACGAGGGGATCCATGTTTGATCCATGAAGTAGCGGATTCCGTCCGACTTGGTTTCCAGTTGCTTCTCCATACCTCGTAGCGATTCGGCTTTCAAATTCTCGTCTTTTAACGCCTCAAGTTGAGCATTGCGGATCTGGTCGGGTAAACCGGTGTGAATGGTAAGTTGCAATGCTCGAACTCGTCTTGGCTTGGGCGTTTCCTTCCGACTCAGGGCGTCTGCTACTACATTGGCCTTGCCCGGATGGTACTTGATCGTGCAGTCATAGTCGTTTAACAACTCGACCCAACGACGTTGTCTCATATTTAGCTCCTTCTGTTCAAAGATGTGCTGGAGACTCTTGTGATCGGTGTAAATGGTGCACTTGGTACCGTACAAGTAGTGTCTCCATATCTTGAGTGCAAATACCACAGCTCCCAGCTCTAGGTCGTGTGTCGTGTAGTTTTTCTCGTTTATCTTCAATTGTCGTGATGCATAGGCAATCACCTTATTGCGCTGCATCAGTACGCAACCGAGGCCTTGTATGGAAGCATCACAGTAAACAACAAAATCATCGGTTCCCTCAGGCAGGGATAGAATCGGTGCTGTACAAAGTCTCTGCTTCAGAATCTGGAATGCAGATTCTTGTTTATCACCCCATTCGTACAAAGTGCCTTTATGAGTCAATGCGGTGAGAGGTTGAGCAATCTTCGAGAACCCTTCGATGAACCGTCGATAATAGCCCGCCAACCCAAGAAACTGTCGTACCTCGGTCGGTGTCTTAGGCGTAGCCCAGTTCTTGATAGCTGCTATCTTTGCCGGGTCAACGTGTATCCCATTCTCATTAACCACATGACCCAAGAAATGGACCTCTCGCATCCAGAAGTCACACTTTGAAAATTTTGCATACAACTGTTCTCGTCTCAACAGCTCCAGAATCAGTCTGAGGTGTTCGTGTTCTTCTTTATTCCTTGAGTAAATAAGGATGTCATCGATGAAGACAATGACGAACTTGTCTAGGTAGGGTTTGCACACTCGGTTCATTAAGTCCATGAAAACCGCTGGTGCATTGGTCAACCCGAATGGCATAACCAAGAACTCGTAGTGACCATACCTCGTTCTGAAAGCAGTCTTTGAAACGTCTTCTTCTCGAATCCTTAGTTAGTGATAGCCCGATCTTAGGTCTATCTTTGAATAGTAACTCGACCCTTGTAGTTGGTCGAACAGATCATCGATACGCGGGAGGGGATAACGATTCTTAATTGTCGCCTTGTTCAGTTCTCTGTAATCGATACACATGCGAAAAGTTCCGTCCTTCTTCTTGACAAACAGAATTGGGGCTCCCCACGGTGATGAGCTAGGTCTGATAAAACCTTTATCCAACAGTTCCTGCAGTTGTGTAGACAGCTCTTGTAGTTCCCTTGGAGCTAATCTGTACGGTGCCCTCGCGATAGGGGCGGCTCCCGGAACCAAATCAATTTGGAATTTGACCTGAAAGTGCGGTAGGAGACCGGGTAGATCTTCAGGGAAAACCTCAGGGTAATCACGTACAACTGGGATGTCTTCAATTTTCTGACAGCTAGGGTTACATCTAAGAACTTAATGAACTTGTTGGAAACAAAACTCCTATCAGCTCCAGTATCAAATAGTATAGAAGCAAAACAACCATTCAGGGGAAACGTACCAGTAACCACATTCTGGTCATCCCTTGCCTCGCCGGACCCGATTACGAATGCCCGACCCTTGGCATTGCCCCCATTATTACCCTTGTTTCCGCACTTCAGCTGTGGGCAATCCTTCCTGTAGTGTCCCTCCTTACCACATTCATAACAGGCTCTAGTCACTCCACCCTGGCGTTGTTGTTGAGGTTGTTGTTGCTGAGTCATTATTTCACCCCGGCAGTTTTTGGCTGCGTGTCCCATCTTTCCAAATCTCTGACTACGGAGTCGATCACATGGGCCATGATGATGGAGGTTGCACCGGTTACACCTAGGGTTCTTGCCCGCGTAGCTGCTCGAACCCTGACCATAATTGTTGTTGTTGCTGTTCTGGTTATTGTGGGTGAAGTTTCTTGATGGGTCAAACTTTTTGGTCGGTTGTTGCTGAGGGTTGTTGTTGCTTAAAGACTTGCTGTTGTTACCTTCCCATTTTCTTTTGTGATCTGATGAACCAGAAGCAGCGCCACGTTTAGGCAAAGTGCCCTGTGCCACTGCCTGGTCGGTGAGTTTATGAGCCAGTCGGATGGCCTGCTGGATAGTGACAGGATCAGCAGCCATCACACTAGCCTGGATTTGAGGAGCCAAGCCATCAATGTACTTTTCGATCCGTTTGTAGGCCGGTGTTACCATCTGCGGACATAATGCTGCCAACTCGTGCGAACGAGTCGTGTACTCCTCGATGTCAGAACCAATCATCTTTAAATTCCAAAATTCTGCCTCCAGTTTCTGGACTTCGCTCCTGGGGTAATACTCTTCTTTCATTAGAATCTTGAAGTCTTCCCATGGCATACCGTTTGCAGCACCAAGTCCTAAGGTTTGGACTTGTGAATTCCACCATGTCAGGGCTGGTCCCTCCAACGTGCCGGAGGCGTACTTGACCCGATTTCCATCAGGACAGCTGCACATGGCAAACACTGACTCAAGTTTCTCTAGCCAGCGAAGCAGTGTGACAGTGCCCTCTGAGCCGCTGAAAGAATGAGGCTTGCAATCCATAAACATCTTGAAGGTACAGACTGTTGGACCTCCTTGGTTCGGATTCTGGTCGTTCTGGCCCTGATTGCAGGCCTGCTCATAAGCTGCAAGCGCATCAGCCACGCTCTCGTTGATGATAGCATTCAGCTCGGCTTGAGTCAGGGTGATATTTCCTCGCCCACCCGGGCGTCCCGCTCTTCTTCCAGACATGACTTCTTCAATATACAACACACATTATCAATAACCGGATAACAATTATTGATAGTAATATATATTGTATCATGCTAGTAAGAATGAGGGGTTTGTTTGCACATCGATAGTAAGGCTTTATGAGAATCCGAGGCATTATGCCTCCTAAGTATGGAATTTGAAAATTTGTACTGGCCATTACCGTTATCAACCAATAGAGTTGCCAGAGTTCTCATGCACGACAAATTACAATTACATGTGCACCCGTGATTCTAATTTGCTTTGCATGGTCACACATGGTTCCTCCTATTCGAGATAACATACCTTGTCCAGTACCGAGTGTTATCAATGATAAAAGCATCAAAGATGTATTTGTTATACCAAGAGTCAAATAACTAAAGTTGTACAAGAGATTCGGTTTAGGTAACAACGGGAATCAAGACAATTTGGCCTCTTTCCCTTCGTGGTTCTAGGTGTTTGGATGTCCAAGTCCGATTCTCTAATCGACTTGAATATCTTAGTTGTCCCTCATTTACTGCTCGGACTAGCGTAGAGGATAGGATATGTTGGGAATAGTAACAAGTGTGAGAGAGTTGGAAGAGTGAGGTATTGTTCTTTTTGTTTGTCATCGTTATGCTTATCGCGTGCGTTAGAAACGAGTTTCGTGTTCCAATCATGGAAATGTTTGTTTCAATTTGTTGTTGCTTTCACTCCGCGAGTGAAGGATCAAGTGTAAGCGTTGGTCGTGAGCGAGCGGGACCCTCCGCCCCTCTGTTAGCCGGTAATGACACACATGTCACACCCATAGTGTTTATGTTTGCTCAGTAGTGAAATGCCAATGCACCAGAAGGTTGTTTGCACAACAGTGGTAACCATGTAAAAGTTTTTGTGCAATACTAGTGTTGTGTCTAAGGCTATAGTCTAGATGCAATGCAATCCTAGTTCTCTATAACCTGTGGCTCTGATACCAATCTGTCACACCCTCAATTTCCACGAACGGGGTTTTACCGTTAGGTGTGTGACATACCAGGATTTCAGACACAGTCATATCGAACGACACTATATGAATTTTTAAATAAACATTGACTTCATTCACGCGAACAAAAGCAGAGTTTACAATAATGCGGAAGCATGTACAAAAGTTGTAAATCCATTACAATACTGTTACAATAGTCATGTTTAGACAAAATGTTCAATGCTGAAAATAAACTAGATGAATGCATGTCCTGAGTGCATATCCTGAAGCGTGCCTCAAAAGCTTATGCGTTCCTATGACTTGAGAAAACATGCTAAAACGTGTCAACATAAAGTTGGTGAGTTCACAGGTTTAAATCAACAAGAAATGTATTCGTAAGTGTTTCCATGTTTGGCGTTTCAATGGTTTAGTACATAAAGCATATCGTTAGGTAGCTAGCCTATGTTCTTGTTACTTAGCGTTTCGAACCGAAGCTGACTGTTTACGTCCTATTTGTGTTTCCACCACGTCTTAACCGACCGTGGCAATCGTATGTTCCGTCATGTCTCATCAGACCATGACGATGTGTTTCCTCCACGTCTTAACCGACCGTGGCAATCGTATGTTCCGTCAGGTCTCATCAGACCATGACAGTGTGTTTCCTCCACGTCTTAACCGACCGTGGCAATCGTATGTTAGGTCAATTTGGCACCCGTTTGACCTCCAATCAAGCTAGCACGACTAGCCCGGGCGGGGTTTGTCAGACCCAGTAGTACTACTCAAAATTACCTCGCTAATCCCATTACTAACGGTTCGAGTGTGTCAGGACATGTTGTGTGTGTTTGCACTAACGTAACAAGCGATATCAATATTACTACAACCATTTAAGGAAATGTAAATATGTTTTTGCATGTTTTCTCCCCAACGGAAAGAGATGTAAAATAGGGGCCGTGAAACTCACAGATGATGTAGCAAGTGTGTAGGATGCAAGTCTCCCAAGTGTTGTTTTATGATGCGCTGTCAAACACCTATTGACAGTTGTGTTAAGCGTTAATGTTGTGTTTAGCGTTAATAGACATGTTTAGTCGGGTCGGGTCGCATGGGTTCGGTCGTGGGTGTCACACACACAAGTGGTCATAGACGTATTAGACTTCATGTAGACTTCAAATGAGTTGTTGATATTTGTAAACAGTTATGTTGTTTCGGGTTGAAAGTATATGTCTGTTGATTGTGTTGACTTTAATCTTTGTGGTCAAGAAATGACGCTTTAACTTATCGTTCCATGATAGACACATCGCACACCAGAAGAATTCACTCAAAATGACTCCAATCGCATAACAAAGCTAGACGCACGACTGGACACTTCATTCGCACGAATGGGCCTTCAATCGTACGAATCAACTTCCCTCGTACGATTGAACCCTCATTCATGCGACTCAGCCTTCAGTCGTACCACACATCACTCATTCACCCGAATCAATAACCAATCGCACGAATGAACCTTCATTCGTGCGGTTGGACCTTCAGTCGGGTGATACTCAGTCGCATGCATTCATTCGGTCGACTCAATCGCACACATTCATTCGGTTGACTCAGTCGCATGGTTCATTCGCACGTCTCACCCCAGTCGCCCCGATCAATCGCACGATGGGACCAGTCGCATGACCCAATCGCACAGCTGGCCCAGTCGCGGACTGCTGGGTGGGTCGAACAGCCTTTGGCGGTCCCGTGCTCGGTTTTCTCACAATCAAGACTTCCAGAAACACTCTCCTAACATGTCTAAGTGAAATGCATACGCTGATTGACCTCATACGCACCCCCACGACCACATGCATTCGGGTTGAACCCGAACACCCGAATCCCAAACTTGCAGCAGTGAAACGGGTGATAAAATGGATAAAAATGGTCGCCTACCTGCTGGGAATGTGATTTCTCAGCTGTTGCGTGGTTTAGCCGGCGAAAACGGGCTCAATCGGGTGGAATTTGGTGCTAGAGTGAAGAATCGGAGTGTAGGGAGCGTAAGAGAGAAAAAGCAGGTTGTGTGGGTGTTTGGGGCTGGTGGGTGGGTATTTATACCCAGCCCCAGTTTGCCAATTTGGCAGGTTTAGTCCCTGCACTTTAGGTACCGAGTTCCCAAATTTGTTTCGGCTGATAACGACGTTGATGAGCGAGCTCTATTAATTAATAGGATTCCTTAGGTAATCTCGTTTATGTGAATCCTCTACAAACACCCGCGTTAGTATTTTATCATAATTCGTTTAACGATGTCTGTGGCGGTGTTTGTATACGTTTCAAGTATTTGCGAGTATGGGTCAATGTTAACGACAACAGTTTGAATAATGTCAATCTGAAATTACGGGGTGTCACAACAGATGTATGATTGGGTCCTTGATGTACCTTACAGCTTCTAGACCAGACATTATGTTTGCAATATGTGCCTGTGCTAGATTTCAGGCTGTACCTAAAGAATCCCATTCGATTGCAGTCAAAAGGATCTTTAGATATTTGCAAGCTACCCAATCACTAGGTCTTTGGTATTCTACTGGGCATTCTTGCAAATTAGTTGCTTTCTCTAATAGTGACTATGTAGGATGCAAAGTCACCAAAAAATCCACTTCTGGTGGTTGCCAATTCCTAGGCAATTGTTTAGTTTCTTCGAAGAGTAAGAAACAAACTTCAATTGCTACATCCACTGCTAAAGCTGAGTACATTGCTGTTGCAAGTTGTACATCCTAGGTACTCTGGCTTCAGAATCAACTTTTGGATTATGGCATTACAGAGACTAAGACTCCATTACTAATGGATAGTGCTTCAGCTCTTTGTATTGTTAAAAATCCAGTCCAGCACTCTAGGACCAAACATATTGAGATCAGACATCATTTTATTAGAGATTGCTATGAAAAGGTCTGATTGATCCAATGTTTATGCCTAGTGCTGATGAGCTTGCAGACATATTTACTAAGCCTTTAGATAGTGCCATATTTCAAAATTTGGTACTAAGGCTTGGTATGCTGCAACTAGAATAATTTGACTAATACTGATGTTCTAGCTCACAAGTACTTATGAGCATTAGTATGCAAAAGTCAAATATAAGTACTGATGAGTTATTTAGTCTTCAGCATTTCTCCTAACTACTGAAGACTAAAATACTTTAAAGTACTGAAGTACATTATTTGTTGAAAACAATTGATGTAGTTACAACTATTGATGTGGTTATAACTACTGATGTATATTTTTCAAACAAATAAGTACTGAAGAACAAATTTTGTTCACAAGTACTGATGTGTAATATTACACAAGTACTGAAGGCAAAATTTGTTCACAAGCTCTGAATAATAATTTATTTCATCAGATCTTATGAACATTTGTTCACAAGAGCTGAAGAATAAATATTCACAAGAGCTGAAGGCCAATGAAACATCTGAAAGTCAGCCAAAGAGCTGATGAGAAAATGTTGAGGTCAGAATGAAACAACTGAATTGACGACAACAGCTGATGAGCAAATTTACTCTTCAGCTAATTTCAACATCTGCTGTTTGATAACCAAACAACTGAAGGACAAAACCATTGTAGGATTCTATGTGCCCAAGACACTTAGAATATTGATGTGGTTAGTACGTTATGATCCAAGTCGGGTTATACCTAATAACAAGCTTAGCAAACACCAATTAATATTTAATTGATGATATGATCATGCAATTAAATATTTACACCAATTTAGAAAAATGGGTTTTCTAAATAAGTTGCATATGAGATGGAACAATTTATTAGGATATCTTGATCAATAATATTATTTGAAGTGTTATTTAAATTAGTTGTATAACACCAAATAATAATGAGAGTATACTACTTATACAATTAATTGGTTAATTGTATAAACTAGTTAAAAGACTAGACAATATTTATGTGTGTGTAAATATTTGTTTTGTGAGAAAAACATCTATTTTTCTTCTTGTGGCCATCCACCACAACACACATACATGCATGTATGAGAATGTGTTTTGTTAAAAGAAAAACATCCTTCTTTTAACCAAAAAAACCATCCACCATCACAAGGGTATATGAGATTCTCTTGATAAGAACATGCATGTGCATGTTAGTGCTTTGCCTTTGTGTCTTGAGAAGAACACACAAAGCATTCTTGTCTCCACTAACTTGTCTTTGGGAAGAACAAGCACATGCACCATTGTCTAGCACTAACTAGCATATAGTACTCTTCTTCTCATCAAATAAAGGAGGCAACTAAGACAATACAATTCAGCTCACTCTCTCTCTCCCTCTATTTTACGAACATAGGCAGCAGCATTGAAGAGGATGAGAGCTGATTTTGAGCAGGGTTTTTCATGCTCTTGGTGTGAAGTTCTAGCACTCCATGATTATGATTCTCATACATGCAACTAACAAGAATCAAGCTCACCTCTCTCTCCCTCTATCCCTACGGTTTTCAGCAGCTAGAAAAGAGGGTTTTCTAGCTGAGTTTTGAGCTGCAGGTGTATTCTACCTAACAAGAAGGTGTGTTTGCAAGGAGCTTGGGGTATATCAGCTTGAGGACTTCTATCCTTGAAGTCTTGGCTGCATTTTGGGCATCTCCATCTTCATCAAACATCTTCTTTTAGTCGTTTTGGCTGCTGCAGTAAGATATATCACAGCTCAATGAAGCTGTGATTTTATGTAGTTTTACATATGTTCATAGCTTACTAATTCACATAAATGATCCTATGTTCTTTGGGTTTGTTTTATACATTAATATGGTCATCTAATGAACATATTTTTCAGCTTATAAAAGGGTTTATAAAGTTGTAATTCCGCTGCGTTTCAGAAAGTTTAATGGTTAAACTATGATTTTATGTTCTAACAAACCCAACAATGGTATCAAGAGCCGGTTATGTGAATAGCTTGCTTGTTCTTGTCCTTTAAAAATTAGTTTTAAAGGATGATTATAAACTTAGTATAGGCTGATTTTGGGCTGCTATATTTTGTTTGAATGATTCCCCAAACTTCCAAGGTCATATCACACATGCTAGTGATTAGACCTTGAAAGATATATATTATGAAATGTTGATTGTTTGGACAATGTTTAAAACCCAAAATTTCAGTTTATGTTGGCTAAAATTTGATGGTTTTAAGTGGGGTTTAATTATATGTTTAGATGATATGATCATTGGATGTTAGTGTGCATAAGCTAGCCATTGGCCTTGTGTTGTTTGGATGCTTGCAATGTTTGTTTTGGTTGTTTTCAATTGGGCTGTAATATTATTCTTTTGTGTTTTGTTTAAAAATGTAATTTGTCTATTTATTCATTGGGATATAATAATAGATTAGGAGTGTTTTTCTTTTACTAGAAAATATGTATTCGGATATATATTTTGTAAAAGAAGATGCTCGGGAAGGAAGCACAAGAAGAAGACACAAAAGAAGGACTTGAAGCATATGGATGCAAGTTCAAGCGGGAGTAAGTGAAGACCTCTATTTTGTGTTGTATTCAACCCTTAGGAAAGACCAAATGACCACACTTGTGATGGCAAACAAGTGTGGTCACAATAGTAGCTATGGTTTTGCACATTGTGGTTGTTTATATTATGCTTGTTTGGCTCTTTGTTGTATGATTGTTGTTTGATATTTGGATATGCATAACAAACTCATTAACAAACTCATTAGCAAACTTAACAAGCTGAAATTTTATGGTTTCTAATCATTAAGTGGTTAATAAAAGGTTATTAAAAGGATTAATGATTTAATAAAAGAGGTTTTATTAAAAATAAACCATAGGATACCTTGCATTTGAAAGCATGCAAATACAAGGAATATAGAGTTTTCAAAACTAGAATTAATGAAAACAAAAAATCCCTTTTGAAACAAGTTTAACACCATCCTTTTACACGACACTCGAATCACTTGAGAACTATTTGTGGGATAAAGGTCACCTAACCACTTATAGGGAACTTGTGTGTTTGAGGTGAGTCTAACATACTTGTGGGATAAAGGTCACCTAACCGCTTGTATGTGAAAACTCACATTTGTGTGTAAGTAGAACTACTTGAATTGGAAACCATGTGCATAGGGTCACCGAAGCATGGCGTACAATGGTGTTGATGGGATTAAACATGCCAACCAAACATAAGATGTTTAACCGATCCCATAAAGGCTAGAAGTTGCAAAAAGTTGCAATTGTCAAATATTGACTACCTTGTTAAATTAGATAATGGGATAAAGGTCACCTAACCATTATTTGAATGTAACGTTGGATTCTAGATTTTAATTATTAACTGTCTATGAGACATAAAAGGGTATTAATAATTAAAATAAAATTTTAAGAAATACTAATAAGAACTTTGTAAATTTTGTAGAATGGCCGCAAACAATAATGCTACCACCCCGACCGTCCATACCCTATCACGGAGAATCGTTATCAAAATAAGTAAAGGCTTATGTCCTTGACGATCCCATGTCTCACCAACCAACGCTGTTGATGTTAAGGCCTTTTGACGATTGGCTTAAGCACATTAAGGATTCTGTGCAAGCTTCCTACCTCATGTTGGGAATATGATTCCCGAACTCTAAAAGGGTTTGGAACTAGGGCTGTTCAAATAGCTCGCGGCTCGTGGCTCGCTCGGAGCTCGCTCGAAAAAAGCTCGAAAAAGCTCGCTCGAATCGGCTCGGTTTAAAAACGATTCGAGCCGAGCCGGCTCGGTTTAAAACCAAGCCGAGTCCAAGCCAAGGCCGGCTCGCTCGTTGGCTTGCTCGTTGGCTCGCTCGTTGGCTCGTTTACTAGCTCGATTAAATATGTAATATATATATATATATATATATATATATAATATTTATATATAATATTATAATAACACTAACATTAATGGTGAATGATACTACAAATAAATGATTGATATGTTTGGTATGTTCCTATTTTTTCATTTGTATTCTATGTTTAAGGTTTGTTCTGGACTGTTTTGTATGTCTCTCTAATTTTATTTATGTTTTGAATGTTTGGACTGTTTTGGTATGTTTGGTATGTCTTTCTAATTTTATTCTATGTTTAACCTTTTAGGACCTAGATATTGTTACTAAAACTTTTTAGTTAGCATTGGATTTGTTACATTTTTTGTAAAACTTTCTTGATCTTATTTATGATCATCATTTGCAGGCCTAAATAGAAATACTACTGATGAAAAGCTTAGAGAAGCATTTGCTCCTTTCGGCCACCTTGTTGAGGGTAAATAATTTATGTTCACCTTTGTAATTTCACAATCAATCTTCACACATAATTATGATGTGAACAAATTACATAAAATACCAAGATGTTTTTTCCCGTTTGTTCTACCTTAGCCAATGCTCTCATGAAAATACCATATCCAGTAATTGATATTGATTTATTTCATTGATTATTTTTTGCAGGTATTTAGAAGTGCAAGAGAATGTTTATGCGGGTTAATTCATATGCTAATGAACGTTGAATTGTTAAACTATTTTTGTGTATCGTTGGTTGAATTAGATTGGGGCTTGTAATCTATGATGTTGAACTTATTTTTAGTATGTTTTTGAACTATGCGTTGATATTTGGACTTTTAAGTTCGAGAGATAT
This sequence comes from Flaveria linearis, assembly GCA_024085815.1. Taxonomy (NCBI): domain Eukaryota; kingdom Viridiplantae; phylum Streptophyta; class Magnoliopsida; order Asterales; family Asteraceae; genus Flaveria; species Flaveria linearis. Next base: position 49,941,263 of record CM044004.1, on the reverse strand, counting down.
GTATTAAATTTTATTTTAAAACCGAGCCAAACAAAACCGAGCCGAGCCAGCTCGGTTTAAAACCAAGCAGAGTTCGAGCTCTACTTTTTAGCTCGGTTGTAAATCCGAGCCGAGCCGAGCTGGCTCGGTTTATAATTCGAGCCGAGTCCGAGCTAATCCTGGCTCGGCTCGGCTCGGCTCATGAACAACCCTATTTGGAACATCATAGGGCATATAACATGATAATCTAGTTAAAGGAAATGTTCCTTCAACAAACATTAGTAAGATTGCTTCAAAACGGTTCAAGCACTTTATGCATGTCACATGGAAGAAACCCAATCGATATCATCTTATATATTCTTAAGATGAAAGGCCACATTGATAGCCTCAAGATACTTAAATGTCCTGTCTCAAAGTAGTTGGCCAAGGATTTGATCCTCGATTGCCCAACTAAAGGTTTGAGACATTCATAAAAAACTGTAATATGAACGGGTGGGACGAGAGCATCGGTGAAATTCACGCAATGCTCAAAGCAACCAAGGCAGGGATGGATAGAGAGGTTCTACCTATTCTCTCGATCAATGAAGGAGACTATAAGAAATGGCCAATCTCGATCCTAAGGAAATTATTGCCAAAAGAAAGGAATACATCAAAGCAAGGTTAAAGCGAAACCTCAAAAACCTAAGCTTATGAAGCCTAAAGTAAAGGAGAACGATCCATGCTTTGAGCATGGAGAGATAGGACAATAAAAGGGAATTGTTCCTCCTATCTCAAGGAGTTGAAAAAAAATAAGAGGGATGCTAGGCAAACCTCGAATGCAATTTTCATGATTCACATTGTATTAAATGTCATTTCGTCAAACACATGGGTATTGGATACCGAATGTGAGACTCATACTTGCAATTGTTGCAAAGGGGTTCAAAAGAAATGTGCGCTTCAAGGAGGGAAACTCTATTTTGAGACTTACAAATGGTTTGGAAGTTGTTCTCAAAACCTCTTGTATGCACCTAGTTTGACTAGGAACATAATTAATGTTTCCTATTAAAACAATATGGTCATGATTTAAAGTTTGTATATAATGGTATTAAGTTTTATGGATGATGTATTTCATTTTAAGGATACGCCTTTTAATGATATTCATGAATTGGTTCATGATAATTCGTCCTATAATAACTCATTATACACATTAAGCACCAAGAAACTTAAAATCGGTTTAAGTTATTATTATCTTTGACATTGTCATCTTGGTCACATAAACGAGAATTGGATTCAAACACTTCAAAAGAATGGTCTTTTGGAAACAAATGAAAATGTTTCATTTGATAAGTGTGAACCAAAAGACTTATTAGTAATGATACATTTGGATGTATATGGTCCTTTTAAGACAATGACAAAGATTGGTGAAAAGATACTTCATTACTGTTACCGACTATTACAGTCGCTATTATTGTGTGCACTTGATGACACATAAGAATGAAGCTTTTGAAATGTTCAAAATCTTCAATAATGAAATAGAAAATCAACTCTACATAACTATCTAAGTTCTTCATTCTGATAAAGGAAAAACTGAACCCTATTTGGATATGGTTCAATTCATTAAGGCTATGAGCTTACCACCTTTATCATCTTGGGTTTTCGCACTACTCTCCACGACCCGTATTTTAAATATGGCCCTAAACCAAGAAAGTGGATTCGACACCCTTTTGAAATATGGCATGGAAAGAGTTCCATCACTATCATATTTAAAAGGTATTGGGTAGTGAAGCTTATGTTAAGCTTAACACCCAAAACAAATTTAAAAGTCGATCCACTACGTGTATATTTGTTGGATATCCCAAAGACTGTATAGGATACTACTTCTTTGATCCAACAGAGCAAAAGGAATTTACTGCTCAAAGGGCAGAGTTCTTGGAAGCCAAGTTCCTTATGGAAGGAGTGACGCATAGAACAATGGAATTTGATGAAGATCAAGATCCACAAGCCGATACACGTTTGGTTGACACTGGCTATCAACAAGAGGTTGTTGATGATGATCAAGAGGTTGATCAATACATACAAAACGTTCATAGATCTGGTAGAGTTAGCATTCCACCTGAAATATATGGATTTTTCATAGATGGATGCTATGTGGTTGACTCCGATGAGCCAACTACATACCATGATGCAATGTCCAATTCGGATTGTGACAAATGGCTGGAAGCCATGGACGTAGAGATACAATCCATGTATGACAACCAAGTTTAGGAATTGGTTGACACTCCACTTAACTCCAAACCGGTTGGATGCAAGTGGGTTTTCGAGAAGAAAACAAATATGCATGGAAACATGGATACTGACAAAGCTTGTGTGTATAAAAAGGCTAGTGGGAGTGTAATCACAATCTTAGTATTGTATGTTGATGACATATTACTATATGGAAAGGACAGTCCAACCATGGAAGGTGTTAAAACCTGGCTTGGAAATTGTTTTTCCATGAAAGATCTCGGTGAAGCCGCCTATATTTTAGGAACTAGTAAGGAACCCGCACGATGCGGCGGCGACGACATCGACATATTTCACAATGCGATATTTGTTTTCTGAATACATGCGTGACTTCTATTGTATAGTATATTTATGTCATGAGCATTAGAAAACTCAACTAAATAATAGCACACGAATAAGAAAATGTTTTTCATAAACATAGTACTTTAAAAATAAATATCTAAGCACACGAATAAGAAAATACAAGTCATAAACATAGTACGTTTAAAAAAAATATCTTCATGCTAACTACTTGGATTGATGAGATCATTTTTGGTCATAAGCCTTACAAATCTGAATGACCTCATCCACTTTCACCATTATATTGTACTAAGAGCTTATGTTCTTAATTTTCTCTGGCAACACGCATAACAGTTACTTTTATTCACTGAAGAATCAATCTGTCATTGATTAGAAGATCAAATGACCATTTCAACTCATAACAAGCACAATATGATGCAAAGTAATCATCTCATCGACCTAAAAAAACAGTACAAACATACAAATTAAACAAGCCACTGGTTTCTCATGATTAAAAAAAAAAACATACTAAGTGGGCAGGAAAGAATCTTTGCTTTTAAAAACTGGTTTCAACATTTAAAGAATTCAAACTCAAAACATGATTCTTAACTTCTTATATATACAGCAGACAAGAGTAACACAGTTACAATTCATCAAACCTTGGAAAATCAGAAACTACTTATAATAGTATAAAACTACAATAACAAGTAAAACCAAAGAACAAACATCAAGTTGTTAACAGACTGTTGATGCAATTAACTGATGGTTTTCTTCACCATATGCCCGTTAACATAATGTTGACGACAAACAGGCATATACATATCAGCCCCACGTATAAGCTCGGTTTCTGTCTCGTTAGTCTTCCTGAAGGTGAAATGGGCCCGTTTGCCACATAACTCACATCTGGCAGTTAATTTAGTTACTGTATCAGCAAGGGGTACTATATCAAGCAGATGATGTGATTAGAGTAAAGATTATTGTGTGTGTTGTTGATTACGTGTGTTATCAAACCCCAACTAACTTCCGAAGGCCTTGATTCTTCGGAAGCCATTACAGGTTCTGAACAGGTTTGTATTCTGTCATCATAATCGTTGCTATCCTCAAGAAAAGATAATATCATATATTCATCATCTAAAAATATGCTTGATTCATCACATTCATAATCTGGTAAGCATGTAGCTTCTTCAATGGGTGAGCTAGAAACAATCATGTCTGAAATGGAGAAATCAGACACATTACAACTTTGATATTCACATGAGTTTTTATTTATACCGTCACTATCTTGATCTTCCAGTGATGGCACTTCAAGATCCTTTTCACTTCCTAAATAGAGACAATAAAAAACATAGTTAGAGCTTGCATTTGCGATTTGGAACTGATTTGGTAATAATAAATAAGCACAACAGGTAATCGGCTCTAATAATTAGATATTCAGTTGTTAGTATTTATATATATATATATTTCTTCAAGTAACTGATAGTAAAATAGTCAAAACAAACAATGTTTTTAATGATTTTCTAAAAGAAAAAACTTTACTAAGTTATATATAGAAGAAACTTTCCAAACAAATCATATATAGTAATATAACTCTGATAACATTTAATACTGCCATTGCAAAATAAACATGGGTACAGGAGTAAATAAGTAATGTGGATGTTGTTAACATAATCAGTTTTGCTGTATGAAACTGGTTACTTAGTAATCAGATAACCTCATAACCATCATCACTTTATCCAAACATTAAAATGTAAATATTATAAATACAACTTATAAACCTTCTATAATCAGTTTTGTAAAGCAAATCCAAACATTTTTCAGAAAACTTTATTATTTTTACCTCCATCGCAGGAAGGAGCTGCTTCACTGTTATTGTCAATGGATTGTTGGATGGGTGAAAAGATAGTTTCTACTGTTGAAGAGTAGTTGCGTTTTGTGTGATCCTGCAATCAATTAAAACTTCCATATGTAAATGTATGGAGTTACTTTAGCTACATAAATTATCCCAATTTAAAAGTATTTTCTGAACCTGAATAAATTCTTCATCTAGCAATTCACAACAGTTAGTTTTATCGCATCTAAGTTCCTGCACTGTTGCTTCACTACAGACAGAATCTACAAAAAAAAGATGAATACACAAAATTATTATAGAAATTGGTGCAACAGAAAAGAAATGCTAGTTTATTACCGTCCTTGTTGTTGGAAACAGACGTCCCGAGTTGAGCTTCTTGTTGTTAATTTAGTTACTGTATCAGCAAGGGGTACTATATCAAGCACTGGACCAAAGTTCCTTCTGCCAAATGAAAGTAATTTAGATAAAGGTAAAACAATGGATATATAATGATGACATAAATACATAATCAAGCACTGAACAACTCAGGATTCATCCTAAGATAAGTAAACGCACATATTTCATCATTTTCAGATAATGAGGCCGCCTTCAAGATCTGCTCATGTGCATACTCATCGTGTCTTGGCAACGCGTTCTCTCCAGCCAAGGCCACCTGTGCTTCCTGGGTCGCTGATGTCACTTGTTGCACCAACTTCTCAGGTGCACATTGCGCGTCCTGAGGCTGCTCGTGGTCCCGCATTTCAATACACGTGAAATTGAAGATGGCCCCATGACGGACCAGCATTCGGGCTATGGGGAGGTATCCATTTCTGTAACGGGTGTTGTAGTAACCAGCAGTTAGCTCAGGGGCGTGAGACCGGGTTCCATAGTGCCAGTAGATGCCGGCAACATTGACTGAGAGCTTAACCCCTCTGTTTTCGAAAATTGAGGTGGCAGAAGAGAGTATCCGTTCTCCATGATCCAACAGCATCTGTAAGTACCATGACAGAAAGAAATCACCATACTCACTGTTCCAGCCACCACCTTCTCTCTTGAAGAAGTTGGTGTCTTCAGGCCAGTTGTTGTACTCTCCTGCATATGTGGGTCCTGTGCTGCCCCATTCTTGCTTACCATAGCTCTCGGCTGCAGCTTTCAAGCTATTAAGCATATACTATAATGCAACATCTATCATGTTAGCACAAGATACAAACAAAAACAAGAAAGAGAGATAAAAATATCATGTATGTATACCTTGTCGTAACACTGGAAGGCACCAATTCCTGGGAACCTCAATATACCATCTTTTTCTAGGTAAGATGGGTACCAAAGCTCGCCAGCTGGACCCATTCCAACTTGAATTTCCTACATAGGATCCCCAAATGGCACATTAACTTAACAACCAAACCAAACCAAACCAAACCAAATCATAAAATGATCTGTTAAAAAAAGATAACAGAATGATGGTGTTCATGTGTTCAACAATCTGTATGATGCAAATTGATCTATCTATATCCAACTGTAACATGCATCTATCTAGTTGTGATGTAATCATAATGATAACAATGTTTCAACTAAAGAAAGATACACGATAGGTAAGAGTGATTGATTATGAACGTACCACAATAGTGTCACCAAGAAGATGACTGAATTTGTCTCTGAAAGAACGCATGTAGTCAGAATAGCACTGAATGGGAGTCCTGCCCTTGAGGCATGGGATGGTGTCACAACCAAGGGAAATGTATTCATTATTCCTCCTTCCCCATTGATCTGTGTATGCAAGGTCAGGGTCATTGCTGATCTCCTCCAATACCTATTTCGGAAGAGGTATCCTGCAAAAGCATACATGTTTCTATACTCATCGAGCTGAAGTATGAATCAAAAGAATTCCTATTTAGGTTAAAGATAAGCAGATAAGAAGCATAAGGAACAGGACATACGTGCAGGAGTCACCGACGTTGCCACCACATTGATGGAAGGACATGACAGCCTGCACCTTGAGGCCATGCTTCTTGGCCATCTCCAAGAGTTCAGAATAACCACCCCAATTATAGTCTCCGGGGGCCTCCCTCTCCACCAACCCCCACCACACATCCATCATAATCCCCTCAACGCCGGCGCTCTTCAATGCCTGTAAGCTAGCGTTCATAGCCTTCATTCGATTGACTCCATTGTTCATGGCAACACTATCCAAGGGCATCATCACATACACCGGAACCCCCTTCCCATCCTTAGCCCTCACACTCACACCCCCGCTTCGATGGCCATGCTCCCTCACCACAACCACCTCCTCCTCGTCCATCAAGGCCTGGCACGCCACCGATAGATCCGCCCTCATTCCGCCGCGCACTGGACTCATGGGCGGAGACGGCGACAGCCTGTCGACCTCCGCTCCCTGTTTAGAGACTGAGACGCGGATGTTGGGCGGAGGAGACCTCCACACGGCGGAGGCACTCACTACAGCCGTAGTTGGCTCTCATCCCGCCGTGATGGTACCTGGTTCGGGTTCTCCAAAAACCTAGCGGCAGGTTTGTCGTCGATGGTGTTGGGTTTGAAACCACTACCGGTTCCCAATCTCTCTCTCTCTCTCTCTATCTCTATCTCTCTCTCTCTCATCTACAGCTGAACCAAATGGAAAAAGAAGAAACGTGGGGAACATTTGTTGGCCAGAAAACCTTTGTGGGTAGGTACTGCGCAAGATGATGATGATGACAATCCAGGAGAAGAAGATGATCATGATGAAAGCGGGGGGGAGATGGATGGCGGTGGTCGTGGATCAAGAGCTTCGACTGCCGGGGTTACGGTAAGGGGTTTGGGTGTTTTATTGAATGCCTGTACAATGCTTTTGAATTTTGAAAACCCCCCTCCTTTGTTGCTTTATGTGTGCCTTGTTTGTTGTACACAATGCTTCAAGAGTTGTAAAACTCTTAAATTTAAGAGTTTTGAGTAAATGACAACTTTTCCCTCAAGAGTTGCTTATTAATATAGTAGTAGATAAAGATATATAGGGATAGATCGAGGCGGTTGATAGGTCTAAACCAAAGTGCATATATTGATAAAATCGTGAAAAGGTTCAAGATGGAAAACTCTAAGAAAGGTATGGTACCTATTCAAAAAGGGACAATATTGAGTGCATCTCAATGTTCAAGCACAAAGGATGAGCAAGATTGTATGAAGGACATCCCATATGCATCTGCTATAGGATCCATCATATATGCGATGATATGCACTAAGACCGGACGTGTCATGCGCGTTAAGCATGACAAGAAGATATCAGCAGAATCCAGGTAATAGCCATTGGATGGCTGTTAAAAGTATATTGAAATACCTTAGGAGAACTAAGGATATGTTTCTAATATACGGATCTGAGAAAGAGGAAGTCGTTGTAAAGGGTTACACGGATGCGAGTTTCCAAACTGACTCGATCACAATCGGGTATGTCTCCATTATGAATAGGGTAGCATTGTCCACTATAAATTAGGAATACATAGCTGCCTCATTAGCAGCTTTGGAAGCTCCATGAATAAAAGGTTTATCGTCGATCTAAGGATGGTCCCTACCATTCAAGACCCCTTAGAAATCTTTTGTGATACAAGGGTGTGATTGGTCAAATCTGTGACATCCGTCATCGAAGGTCCGTCACTTAGCGTGTTTGATTTACCCTTTGTTATCAGTCATTCCTCATTTTTATAAACCAACTACGTGGATACCATATTTGCTTGCTTAGTTATCTTTCTATGTGTGCTATCTTTGCTTGCCTTGTCGTTACCTTAAGACGTTTTTCTGAGATTTGCCCCGTTAACACTAAACACGTCATTTTCATAATAAAATAATTGTCACAAATAAAATCATTTTTAACTTATAAATAACATTAATAACATTTTATCTTCAATAAAACAAGACTAAATTATAACGTTTTCAACCAAAACAAAATTTGGGAACCCGGGGGCAAAGTGCGGGGACTAAACTTGACATTTTGAGGAACTAGGCTGGGTATAAATACCCATTTCCCAGCCATTTTCTACACTTCTTCTTCTTCTTCATCAACATCTTCTTCTTCTTCCTCTCTACATCAATCTAGCACCTAAACCGCTCGATTTCTCGCGTTTCCACCGTCAAATCTTGAGTGTCATCGTGTAAACTCGTTCCTAGCAGGTAGATAACCTCGTTTGACCCGTTTATTGCTCGATTTAGCTGCTGCGTTTTCTAGGGTTTCGGGTGCTCGGGTTCATCCGAGCACATGAGGTCGTGTGGGCTTGTATGTTGTGTTCTTGAGTGTGCTTCTTGTCTAGACATGTTACGATTAGTGTTCTGGAAGTTTTGGTGGTGTAAAACTCGTGCTCGGAGCAGCTGGACGCTGCTCTGCACTTCAGCAGTCGCGACCTGCTGTACAGGGCGACTGGGCCTGTCATGCGACTGAGCCGTGCGACTGGGTGAGTCGTACGAATGAGTCCATGCGTCTGAGTCTATCGTACGACTAAGCTGTACGACTGGGTGAGTCGTACGACTGAGTCATGCGACTGAGTGTTGTATGCGATTGAGTCTATGCGATTGAGTCTATGCGAGTGAGTGTACGTGCGATTGAGTCAATGCGAATGAAATGGTGTGCGATTGTGCGTGAGTCGTACGACTGAAAGTCCAATCGCACGAATGAATGTTCAATCGTACGAATGAAGATGATTCGTACGACTGGAGGTCCAATCGGGCGTATGGAGGTTGAGTCGTATGACTGAGTCTTGCATGGTACGACTGAGTGCTTAGTCGCACGAATGAAGGTTCAATCATACGAAAGTAGCTAATTCGTACGACTGAAAATCCACTCGTGCGAATGGAGTGTCAGTCGTGCGTCCGGTCCTGTTGTATGACTAATGATGTGTGTGTGCGTATGGATCCCCTCTTCGGAGATCTCACGACGATGAAGTAACACTAACAAAGTGTCATAGCTTGACCACAAAGATTAAAGTCAACGCTATCAACAGGCACATACTATTTAAAATAATCTAGTCTACGATGTGTGTGACTGCTTGTGTGTGTACCACCCACGACCGAACCGGAACTGCCAGAGCCTATTGATATCATCTTATGTTTTAAGCTCGTTATTAACGCTTGTCAGTAACTGTCAATAGGTGTTTGACTGTTCATAGCATCCTACCGTTGGAATCTTTCATCATACGTGCCTATCATCTGTTCTGTGAGTTTCGTGGCCCCTTTTTACGCCTATAAATCCTCTTTAAACAATTTCTACTTGGGGGAAAAGAATGCTCACTTATTTACTTAATTTCAGGCACCTTCCTTAGTGGAAGTTGGCTGCTACTAATATAAGTAACTTACCTTGCTAAACTTGTTGATTGATACTAAGGTTAAATGGATGTCATGTAACAGGTTTAAGTATTATTCTATGTATATCGCAGATGTGGTGGGAATGCTGCGGAGGACCCTATATATAAGCATCCCCGGTATACTAAGAATGTGCTCAAACCGGGTTACATGATGATCCTGTCTATTTGCTGCTATATGAACTTGAATTATGTGCTATGTTACCCTATGTATGTTACTTTGGGGTTTTACACTACCCTGCACTATTATTTGATGTTACGTGTTGATTTATACTACTTGTGGATGCCATTGACCTTGGATGTTCTCGGCTGTGTGGTTCTTGTGTGCGGTTCTTCTGTGTGGTTCTTCTAAGCCGATCATCCATTACAACCATTAATCCCGGTAATTGGGACCTAAAGATTGGTTTGGTTGTAACCTATACGTATGCGCTGTGTGGATCTTGCTACGTCATGTTTAACTTGACACGTATGCGCTGTGTGGATCTTGCTACGTCAAGTTAAACTTATTATGCTATGTAAAACCCTTTTTATATAACCATTAATCCCGGTAATGGGACCTAAGGATTGGTTTGGTTATAAACTAAACGTATGCGCTGTGTGGATCTTGCTACGTCTTAATAAACTATTTATAACTGGTAATACCGCCTATTGCATAAGCGTAGTCGCGGTAACCCTTATTGAGCCTAACGTTTTCAGCATTAACACTTTCATTACTTAAAACCTGCGAAGCTCACCAACAATTATGTTGACCGTTTTGAGCTTTTCTTTTCAGGTGATCAGGGTAATTGAAGATCTAGGAGCGCTGCCTTTTAAAGGAGACCCTAGGATGTATTTTGTGTTTATTACTTTGTAAAGCTTGAACATGATCTTTTGTATACTTGTTCCCGAGTTGTGGGAATATTACATTACAAGCTATTATGAATGTTTATGTGATCATTTATGTTGTGCTTATGACTACGCTGTCTTGAACATTGATTATACACGACACAAGTCTCCATTGGTGTTCGGGTGTCGTCATGACACGCTTGTCATTATATTTTTATTGCTACTCTATCATATACCATGTGTTATGACGATCCCGTCTAGCTCACATTCCCCATGTTTCCGCTATCAGCGGGGGTGTGACAGACTGGTATCAGAGCCATTGGTTATAGAGAATTAGGCAATTACACTTGACCTAGACTATAACCTAGGAACCTTCATGTAGATTTGCATGCTTAAGCTTGTGTGCAATTATATATCTCGTGTATGTGTTAATCTTTACATGTTCGATTATCCTACTGTCATGTGATCTTCACCTTGTGTTTGAGCCCTTGTGCTCGTCCCTCATGAGGTGCTTTCTATTGGATCTTCCGTTCCCTCTGTGCGCCAAGTTATCATAGCCAAAATTCAGGTATTGAGACCCGAAGAGATCTTCACAGATCATACATCACGCTTGACCTCATACACTGAGAGACCGACCCGAGGAGGCCATGTCTGAGTCCTCCCAAGGACGTGATATAGACAACCTCCGCTAGACTATACGTGATTACATGTTTGGCTCTCAGTTGACTTGATGGATTATTATGGATATGATGTGAAGGAAGGTCGGATGTCATGTAACCGGATTAGGCATCATCCTCGGTACATCGTGGGTGTGGTGGGAACGCTGCGGGGAACCCTATATATAAACACCACCGGTATACCGAGAATATGCTTAAAATGGGCTGCATGGTGATCTTGATCGACTGGAACACGAAACATTGGAATTTGATAAGTAAAGTACTTGTGTATCTTAAGGTGACTAAAGCTTATATCTTGCCTCTTGTATGAATAGAACATGCCGCCTCGAAGATCTACCCGCAACAATAGTAGCGGAAGTGAAGCCCCGAGGGGCAGAGGCAGAGGCAGGGGTAGACCTCCAATAGCAAATGAAGGCCCTTCTGGCAATAACCAAGGGACTGGAAATGCAGATATGGCAGCCTTAATTGCTCAACAATTGACTGCCCTGATTCCAACTATCGTAGCTCAGGTGAGCGACGCCCTACAACAGCAAAACCACCCCCACGGGGATGGTGGTAATGAGAACGAGGATAATGGGAACCCGATTGGGAATGAGAGCAACCAAGAGACCGGAAATGTTAGTACAGCCAGTAATGAAACTGGGGCTGCTAACGCCAAACGGGGTTGTTCGTACAAGGAGTTTGTGGCCTGTAAGCCCCAGGATTTCGATGGGAAAGGTGGGGCGATAGCCCTGATTAGATGGCTTGAGAAAATGGAGGCTGTGATCGACATCAGTGAATGCCTCGACAGCCAGCATATCAAGTATGTCACGTGCTCACTGCAGGGCAGAGCACTAACCTGGTGGAACACCCAGGTGCAAGCTAGGGGAAGGGAATCTGCGATGCAGATGTCCTGGGATGAATTTAAAGCTTTGATTACCGAGGAATACTGTCCTCACAATGAGATGCAAAAGCTTGAGCATGAGTTCTGGAATCATGCTACGGTGGGGGCAGGGCACGCAGCTTATACTGACCGATTCCACGAGCTGGCTAGACTAGTTCCACACCTAGTCACTCCGGAATCTAAGAGGATTGAGAGGTACATTTGGGGACTCGCGCCTCAAATCCGAGCAATGGTAACTGCAGCTGCTCCTCCTACAATTCCGAGCGTGATTCAGAAAGCTGGCGCTCTCACGATGAGATGATAAGAACAGGGGTACTGGGTAAGGGAGTAGAGAAAAGGAAGGAAGCTGGGGAATCGAGCCGGTCCGGTACAGGAAAGTTTGATAAGAGGGCCAAAACAACCAGAACCTTTGTGGCTGTGACTCAAGGAAAGAAGGAATATGCTGGGCCGCACCCGAAATGTGACAGGTGTAATCTTCATCATCCTCCAGCAACACCGTGCCGGGTATGTTTGAACTGCAGACGCCCGGGGCATTAAGCAAGAGACTGTAGAGTGGCACCAAACCTGGTGGCACCCATCAACGCGGTTAACCCCGCTAGGAATGCCAGGGCTTGCTACGAGTGTGGAGCCCTCGATCACTTCAGGAACATGTGTCCCCAACTGAACAGGGCACCGGGTCAGCAGGGAAACAACCAGCAGCAGATACTGGCCATAGCGGGTGCGCAAGGCCAAGGAAACCAAGGTAATGCTGCACGGGGACGTGCCTTCGTCATTGGAGCTAATGATGCCCGTCAAGATCCGAACGTTGTCATGGGTACGCACTTACTCAATAGCCACTTCGCATCTGTACTGTTTGATACTGGAGCAGACAATAGTTTTATATCATCTGAGTTTGTGCAAATGCTTGATTTGAGTGCCAGTAGACTAGAAACTAGTTACTCCGTAGAAATGGCAAATGGTAGGGTTGAACAGGCAGGGGAGATTATTAAGGACTGCACCCTAATATTGGAAGACCAGGTCTTCAACATAGATTTGATACCTTTTGGGTTGGGGAGCTCCGACGTGATAGTGGGGATGGATTGGTTGTCTAAGCATGGAGCCGAGATTGTTTGCCGAGATAAAGTAGTGAGGATTCCCATGCCAGACGGGAAAGTACTCAGAATATAGGTAGAGCGACCGGGAAAGAACTTGAAGCTTATCTCCTGCATGAAAGCATGCCAAGGTCTACGAAAGCAGTGTTACACCTTTCTGGCTCACGTGGTAGAAAAGAAGGAAGAAGAGACGAAATTGACAGACATTCCGATTGTACGGGATTACCCGGAAGTGTTCCCTGATGATTTGTCTGGATTGCCTCCTCCACGACAGGTGGAATTCCATATAGAGCTGGTTCCTGGAGCTACACCGATAGCTAAGACACCGTATCGGTTAGCACCCTCGGAGATGCAAGAGTTGTCAAGCCAACTACAGGAACTACTGGAGAAGGGTTTCATTCGACCGAGTCATTCACCGTGGGGAGCACCGGTGTTATTTGTCAAGAAGAAGGATGGGTCGTTCCGTATGTGTATCGACTACAGGGAATTGAACAAATTGACCGTGAAGAATCGGTATCCTCTTCCTAGAATCGACGACCTGTTTGATCAGTTGCAAGGAGCCTCGTATTTCTCTAAGATCGACCTTCGATCTGGTTATCATCAACTAAGAGTATTCGAGGACGATATTCCGAAAACAGCATTTAGAACTCGTTACGGGCACTATGAGTTCTTGGTCATGCCATTCGGATTGACCAACGCACCAGCTGTCTTTATGGATCTGATGAATCGGGTGTGCAAGCCTTATCTTGATCAGTTCGTGATCGTGTTCATAGACGACATACTTATCTACTCCCGTTCAAAAGAGGATCACCAAGAACACCTTCGAGCAATTCTAGAGCTGTTGAAGGGAGAGAAACTTTTCGCCAAATTCTCGAAATGTGAATTCTGGCTTCGAGAAGTGAAGGTTTTGGGTCATGTAGTTAACGAGGATGGAATTCATGTGGACCCCAGTAAGATTGAAGCTATGAAGAAATGGGATACTCCACAAACACCCTCAGAAATACGACAATTCTTGGGATTGGCCGGATACTATCGTCGCTTCATTGCCAATTTCTCCAAGATTGCCCAACCGTTAACTTTGTTAACTCAGAAAGACAAGAAGTTCGATTGGGGGAAAGCACAAGAACAGGTTTTCCAAACGTTGAAGGAAAAGTTGTGCAACGCACCGATACTGTCCCTCCTGGACGGAACTGATGATTTTGTGGTGTATTGTGATGCTTCACATCAAGGTTTGGGCTGTGTACTAATGCAGAAGGATAAGGTAATTGCTTACGCTTCGCGACAACTCAAGGTGCATGAAAAGAACTACACAACTCACGATTTGGAGTTGGGTGCGGTAGTATTTGCACTCAAGATATGGAGGCATTATCTATATGGCACCAAATGCATCGTCTACACAGACCATAAGAGCCTTCAACACATCATGAACCAGAAAGAACTTAACATGCGACAGCGACGCTGGGTAGAGCTACTTAGCGACTACGATTGTGAAATCCGGTATCATCCTGGGAAAGCTAACGTGGTGGCTGATGCTTTAAGCCGCAAAGAACGCGTGAAACCATTACGTGCTCGAGCATTAGGTTTGACTATTCAAACCAATCTAAAGGCTCAGATTCAAATTGCACAAAACGAGGCTTTGAAAGAAGAGAACCTTGCGGGAGAAGAATTCCGAGGATTGGATAAACAAATGACCCGCAAGGATGACGGCGTACATTACTTCGTGGATCGTATATGGGTCCCCAGATGGGGAGGTGTACGTACATTAGTCTTGGATGAAGCACACAAGACTCGATACTCTGTTCATCCTGGTGCAGACAAGATGTACCATGATCTGAAGGAGTTGTACTGGTGGCCAGGCATGAAGAAAGATATTGCTATGTATGTGAGCAAATGCTTGACTTGTTCAAAGGTCAAGGCTGAACACCAGAAACCATCGGGATTACTGCAACAACCTGAAATTCCCGAGTGGAAATGGGAGAACATCACTATGGATTTCATCACCAAACTCCCGAGAACACCAAGCGGACACGACACGATATGGGTCGTGGTGGATTGAATGACGAAATCTGCTCACTTCTTGCCTATCCGAGAAGACTACAAGATGGATAAGCTGGCAAGGGTGTACATCAAAGAGGTCGTGACACGGCACGGGGTGCCGGTGTCAATCATATCCGACCGAGACAGTCGATTTACTTCACGCTTTTGGCAGACGTTACAGAAAGCGATGGGCACTCGATTAGACATGAGTACTGCCTATCACCCACAGACAGATGGCCAAAGTGAACGAACTATACAAACCTTGGAAGACATGCTTAGAGCTTGCGTAATCGATTTTGGTGGTAGTTGGGACACTCATTTACCATTGATTGAGTTCTCTTACAATAACAACTACCATACTAGTATTGGTTGTGCACCGTTCGAAGCATTGTATGGACGGAAATGTAGATCGCCCGTATGTTGGGCCGAGGTTGGTGAAAGCCAGCTAACAGCTCCCGAAATCATTCAAGAAACCACCGACAAGATCTTCCAAATCAAAGACAGACTCAAAGCTGCTAGAGACCGCCAAAAGAGCTACGCCGACAACCGTCGGAAGCCACTAGAGTTTAACGTGGGGATCGAGTGTTGCTTAAGGTCTCTCCGTGGAAAGGAGTCGTACGGTTTGGAAAGAAAGGGAAGTTGGCCCCAAGATATGTTGGACCATTCGAGATCACAGAAAGAATTAGTCCGGTGGCGTACCGATTACGGTTGCCACAAGAGCTTAACAGTGTGCACGATACTTTCCATGTATCGAACCTCAAGAAGTGTTTAGCTGACGAATCACTTCACGTACCTATTGAGGACATCAAATTGATGAAAGCCTCCATTTTGTGGAGGAACCTATTGAGGTCATGGACCGAAAGGTCAAAAAGTTGAGGCGCAGCAAGATACCTATCGTTCGTATAAGATGGAATTCCAAACGAGGGCCATAGTTTACATGGGAACGTGAAGATCAGATGAGACTCAAGTATCCACATCTATTCAAGGATGACACCCTTAGACCTAGCACCAGTTGAATTTCGGGACGAAATTCCCTCAACTGGGGGATACTGTGACATCCGTCACCGAAGGTCCGTCACTTAGCGTGTTTGATTTACCCTTTGTTATCAGTTATTCCTCATTTTTATAAACCAACTACGTGGATACCATATTTGCTTGCTTAGTTATCTTTCTATGCGTGCTATCTTTGCTTGCCTTGTCGTTACCTTAAGACGTTTTCTGAGATTTGCCCCGTTAACACTAAACACGTCATTTTCATAATAAAATAATTGTAACGAATAAAATCATTTTTAACTTATAAATAACATTAATAATATTTTGTCTTCAATAAAACAAGACTAAATTATAACGTTTTCAACCAAAACAAAATTTGGGAACCCGGGGGCAAAGTGCGGGGACTAAACTTGACATTTTGGGAAACTAGGCTGGGTATAAATACCCATTTCCCAGCCATTTTCTACACTTCTTCTTCTTCTTCATCGACCATCTTCTTCTTCTTCCTCTCTACATCAATCTAGCACCTAAACCGCTCGATTTCTCGCGTTTCCACCGTCAAATCTTGAGTGTCATCGTGTATACTCGTTCCTAGCAGGTAGATAACCTCGTTTGACCCGTTTATTGCTCGATTTAGCTGCTGCGTTTTCTAGGGTTTCGGGTGCTCGGGTTCATCCGAGCACATGAGGTCGTGTGGGCTTGTATGTTGTGTTCTTGAGTGTGCTTCTTGTCTAGACATGTTAGGATTAGTGTTCTGGAAGTTTTGGTGGTGTAAAACTCGTGCTCGGAGCAGCTGGAAGCTGCTCTGCACTTCAGCAGTCGCGACCTGCTGTACAGGGCGACTGGGCCTGTCATGCGACTGAGCAGTGCGACTGGGTGAGTCGTACGACTGAGTCCATGCGTTTGAGTCTATCGTACGACTCAGCTGTACGACCGGGTGAGTCGTACAACTGAGTCACGCGACTGAGTGTTGTATGCGATTGAGTCTATGCGAGTGAGTGTGCGTGCGATTGAGTCAATGCGAATGAAATGGTGTGCGATTGTGCGTGAGTCGTACGACTGAAAGTCCAATCGCACGAATGAATGTTCAATTGTACGAATGAAGCTGATTCGTACGACTGGAGGTCTAATCGGGCGTATGGAGGTTGAGTCGTATGACTGAGTCTTGCATGGTACGACTGAGTGCTTAGTCGCACGAATGAAGGTTCAATCGTTCGAAAGTAGCTAATTCGTACGACTGAAAATCCACTCGTGCGAATGGAGTGTCAGTCGTGCGTCTGGTCCTGTTGTATGACTAATGATGTGTGTGTGCGTATGGATCCCCTCTTCGAAGATCTCACGACGATGAAGTAACACTAACAAAGTGTCATAGCTTGACCACAAAGATTAAAGTCAACGCTATCAACAGGCACATACTATTTAAAATAATCTAGTCTACGATGTGTGTGACTGCTTGTATGTGTACCACCCATGACCGAACCGGAACTGCCAGAGCCTATTGATATCATCTTATGTTTTAAGCTCGTTATTAACGCTTGTCAGTAACTGTCAATAGGTGTTTGACTGTTCATAGCATCCTACCGTTGGAATCTTTCATCATACATGCCTATCATCTGTTTTGTGAGTTTCGTGGCCCCTTTTTATGCCTATAAAACCTCTTTAAACAATTTCTACTTGGGTGAAAAGAATGCTCACTTATTTACTTAATTTCAGGCATCTTCCTTAGTGGAAGTTGGCTGCTACTAATATGAGTAACTTACCTTGCTACACTTGTTGATTGATACTAAGGTTAAATGGATGTCATGTAACTGGTTTAAGTATTATTATATGTATATCGCGGATGTGGTGGGAATGCTGCGGAGGACCCTATATATAAGCATCCCCGGTATACTAAGAATGTGCTCAAACCGGGTTACATGATGATCTTGTCTGTTTGCTGCTATATGAACTTGAATTATGTGCTATGTTACCCTATGTATGTTACTTAGGGGTTTTACACTACCCTGCACTATTATTTGATGTTACGTGTTGATTTATACTACTTGTGGATGCCATTGACCTTGGATGTTCTCGGCTGTGTGGTTCTTCTGTGTGGTTCTTCTGTGTGGTTCTTCTAAGCCGATCATCCATTACAACCATTAATCTCGGTAATTGGGACCCAAAGATTGGTTTGGTTGTAACCTATACGTATGCGCTGTGTGGATCTTGCTACGTCATGTTTAACTTGACACGTATGCGCTGTGTGGATCTTGCTACGTCAAGTTAAACTTATTATGCTATGTAAAACCCTTTTTATATAACCATTAATCCCGGTAATGGGACCTAAGGATTGGTTTGGTTATAAAACTAAACGTATGCGCTGTGTGGATCTTGCAACGTCTTAATAAACCATTTAGAACTGGTAATACTGCCTATTGCATAAGCGTAGTCGCGGTAACCCTTATTAAACCTAACGTTTTCAGCATTAACACTTTCATTACTTAAAACCTGCGAAGCTCACCAACAATTATGTTGACCGTTTTGAGCTTTTCTTTTTAGGTGATCAGGGTAATTGAAGATCTAGGAGCGCTGCCTTTTAGAGGAGACCCTAGGATGTATTTTATGTTTATTACTTTTGTAAAGCTTGAACATGATCTTTTGTATACTTGTTCCCGAGTTGTGGGAATATTACATTACAAGCTATTATCAATGTTTATGTGATCATTTATGTTGTGCTTATGACTATGCTGTCGTGAACATTGATTATACACGACACAAGTCTCCATTGGTGTTCGGGTGTCGTCATGACACGCTTGTCATCATATTTTTATTGCTACTCTATCATATACCATGTGTTATGACGATCCCGTCTAGGTCACATTCCCCGTGTTTCCGCTATCAGAGGGGGTGTGACAAAATCAAGGAACCCCGTGCACATCAAAAGATTAGGAACAATGAGCGGAGATTCAACTACATAAAGGATGAAGTTGAAAAGGGAAAGATATGTATTCGCAAAGTTCACTTTGATCAAAACATTGCGGATCCATTCACGAAGCTCCTAGATAGGTCAAAGCATAAAAGTCACACTTGTGCCTTAGGACTTCGATATTCTAGTGATTGGACTTGATCAAATTTTGTATTTGAATATGTGGAACTCTTTATTATTTGAGTGAAATTATTTGGTTATAATGTTTCAATTAATGTTCCAATTTAGCATGTTTAATCCATGAGTAAATTGATTACTCTAAATGTCCGTAGTCGTTCATACTTGTGGGAACAAGTGTGAGGGTAAGATTATTATGAACTTGGATTGGTTGATATTCATGAGGATGAATATAGAGCAATGGGTTGCTACTAAGGTTCATAGATATTTGTGGGATACAAATATTGGACTAACCCGCATCTCAAATTTTACTACATGGAATCTTGTCGATTGATCATAAGTAAATTTGAGTAAAGGCGAATATCATTTGGTATCCTCCGACCTGAGATACATATTGGGTTTTGATATTCACCAAATATAATACCTTGAGCTAATTCTTCACTGTCCTGAAATAGTGGACAGTACATAAGGGTATGTTCAGGTATAATATGAGGTGTTTGTGAGAAACGTATGTAGTCAAGATGGAATTTGTTCCTCTTATTTGTTGAGAGTTAGATGTCTAGGGCCTGATTAAGTTAAATCAACAAGGAATGATCATTCTGTGTCCTTGGATTTAACATGACATCTGCAACAAAAGGATAGATGATTGATTCACCTAAATCATTTCAAGTAGGGTACTTGAATGGGATGATGTTATTGAATGGCCATAAGTCATGCGTATTAAGGGTAGTAAACCGTTGTTAGGCGTCATTTACTGCTTGCATCAATCTTCTATGAATCTTGGGCAAGTGGGAGATTGTAGGATTCTATGTGCCCAAGACACTTAGAATATTGATGTGGTTAGTACGTTATGATCCAAGTCGGGTTATACCCAATAACAAGCTTAGCAAACACCAATTAATATTTAATTGATGATATGATCATGCAATTAAATATTTACACCAATTTAGAAAAATGGGTTTTCTAAATAAGTTGCATATGAGATGGAACAATTTATTAAGATATCTTGTTCAATAATATTATTTGAAGTGTTATTTAAATTAGTTGTATAACACCAAATAATAATAAGAGTATACTACTTATACAATTAATTGGTTTATTGTATAAACTAGTTAAAAGACTAGACAATATTTATGTGTGTGTAAATATTTGTTTTGTGAGAAAAACATCTATTTTTCTTCTTGTGGCCATCCACCACAACACACATACATGCATGTATGAGAATGTGTTTTGTTAAAAGAAAAACATCCTTCTTTTAACCAAAAAACCATCCACCATCACAAGGGTATATGAGATTCTCTTGATAAGAACATGCATGTGCATGTTAGTGCTTTGCCTTTGTGTCTTGAGAAGAACACACAAAGCATTCTTGTCTCCACTGACTTGTCTTTGGGAAGAACAAGCACATGCACCATTGTCTAGCACTAACTAGCATATAGTACTCTTCTTCTCATCAACAAAGGAGGCAACTAAGACAACACAATTCAGCTCACTCTCTCTCTCCCTCTATTTTATGAACATAGGCAGCAGCATTGAAGAGGATGAGAGCTGATTTTGAGCAGGTTTTTCATGCTCTTGGTGTGAAGTTCTTGCACTCCATGATTATGATTCTCATACATGCAACTAACAAGAATCAAGCTCACCTCTCTCTCTCTATCCCTACGGTTTTCAGCAGCTAGAAAAGAGGGTTTTCTAGCTGAGTTTTGAGCTGCATTTTGGTGTATTCTACCTAACAAGAAGGTGTGTTTGCAAGGAGCTTGGGGTATACTAGCTTGAGGACTTCTATCCTTGAAGTCTTGGCTGCATTTTGGGCATCTCCATCTTCATCAAACATCTTCTTTTAGTCGTTTTTGGCTGCTGCAGTAAAGTATATCACAGCTCAATGAATCTGTGATTTTATGTAGTTTTACATATGTTCATAGCTTGCTAATTCACATAAATGATCCTATGTTCTTTGGGTTTGTTTTATACATTAATATGGTCATCTAATGAACATATTTTTCAGCTTATAAAAGGGTTTATAAAGTTGTAATTCCCCTGCGTTTTCAGAAAGTTTTAAATGGTTAAACTATGATTCTATGTTCTAACAAACCCAACAACCATGTCTTCAGTAGTTCTATAACTACTGATGACTAAAACCAAGTCCTCAGTTGTTGAACTGAAGCCAAAACCATGTCTTCAGTAGTTTACAACTACTGATGTCAGTAGTTTACAACTACTGATGCCTAACACCAAGTCTTCAGTTGTTTAGAACGTCTGAAGATGAAAACCATGTCTTAAGTAGTTTATAACTACTGATGACTTACACCAAGTCTTCAGTCGTTTGCAACATCTGAAGGACAAAAACCAAGGTCTCAGTAGTTTCAACTACTGATGACTAACACCAAGTCCTCGGATGTTTACAACCTCTGAAGGTTAAAACCATGTCATCAGTCGTTTCAACAACTGATGACTAACACCAAAACCTTCAGTCGTTTTCTTTCAGCCGTTTCCATACCCTATAAATACCCAACCTTACCTTCAGAGTTTTTCATTCTCTCATAACCTAATATTTCAAAAACTCTGAAACCTCTCTCACCCCATTAATGGCGACCATGCAGCTCAAGCCAAGACATAACTGCGTTGCCTACCTCACAAAATCCCCATTTTGGACCAAGTTTCATAACGCCATAGATCTTATGGTCGATTCTCCTTACCAAACGGCCTTTCTCCTCAATCCCACAATATATGCCGATTCGCTCACTCAATTCTGGACGAACGTCACCTTGTACACTGGAGAGAACGACGCCGAGGTCTCTCTCCCGTCGTTCGTCAGCAACCAGAAGGTGGTTATCAATCCAGCAATCATCCGCCAAACCCTAAAATTGGATGATGCCACCTTCCCAACCGAATATCCAAAAGGCACCACTGATCTTTCTTTTGCACACCATGACTATCAGGGTGACCTTCATGCTTCTACCCTGCTCAAGAAACATTTCCATGATGCCGAACGCCTTATATTCAACATGGTAAATGTTTGCTTAGCCTCGAAGACCTCCTTATGGGACCAAATGTCATCAAGGTGGCAGGTATTATTCTCTATCCTTGAGAAACAAGACTTAAATTTTTCTGAAATAATCTTTTTGGAACTTAAGGATATGGCCACAAAACCTGTTGCTAACCGCTGGATTTTATATCCACGGTTCATAATGGCCATAATAGAGAACCAGCTACATGCTGAGGGACTTGTTGGCCTTGGAGTCCCTGCCATGGCTGTATTGCCTAAGGTATACTCCAGGCACAACACTGACCAAACGTTGAAAAAGGCTGTCAAGCTGTGAAAACCCACGCAGCTGGAACCCACAGCCTCTACCTCAAAGTCCAAAGTCCCCACCAAACCCAAACAGAAGAAACCCAAAAAGGCTACTCAGGGAGATGAGTCTCCTGAGGATGCCCCTGCACAACAAAGGCAGGAAGTAATTGCTGGCACGATTTCCCCAGCAATTACAATGACTCCACCAACCACAACCGCTCTGGCATCCTCTTTACAGGAGCCTGATGTAACCATTTCCGGGGTAGCCACACATCTGGAACCTTTCTCACTTGAGGAGGTTGCCATTGAAACGCACCAATCTCCCCAGGTGCATACTGCTTCTACCCCATCTCCCACTGCAACCGCCCCTCAAAGCCCTACACTCGTAATTGCAAAAGTATTGACTCATCTTAACACTCCACCCTCTCCCCAGGAACCAATCACAACTGGGAAAACTCCAACCACATAGAAGGTGGATACAAGTGTTGATGGGAGCCCACAACACAGGGAATCAAATGTCTCTTATCTCTAAGTGTGGCAAAGGAGATAGGATAATCTGGTGAGGCTGCCACTTCCCCTGTATCAGCACATGAATAGGAAGAAGCTGGTACCATCTCTAAGTCCTCACCAGAGGCAACTACCGATGATAGATCCAATCCGCAGGCTGGAAGTCCCCAGAAACGAGAACAAGGGGCACATGTGATCTCTGAGCCACACTCAGCACATGTACATCCTGATTCAATCAGGAGGTCAGGTGATTCAGTTACAACTGATGATGACCTGAGCTTTTTCTATGATGTAGTATCTCAAAACACCATTCTTGAGGATGAGGTGAGTAGACTCAAAGAGCTACTCGCCAAAATGACTCAAGAACAAAGTCCATCTGCCACCATACACCCACAGATGGCACCTTCACCTGAAGGTCTCATAAACACTCAGCCACTCCCACAAACTCGGCCACCTGCCCTTGCTTCTGGCACTAGTTCTCAGGGACAGAACCCCCCTCAGTAATTAGCTGCTATCTTTCAAAATTCCTTGCCTCTCATCACACCCATTATCACAGATATTATGATCAAAACCCTTGATGAGAGGCTTCCCTCTACTATACAGCCTTTGGTGGAAGCTGTTGTGTTGAAGAAGCTTTCTGATAGTCAACCCCTTTCAACCAATGCAACCAAAAAGGGGGAGACTTCAGTGAAAGCTAAGAGAAAGAGAGTGGAGGAGGAAGTGAAAGAGAAAGAAGTTGAGGATGAGGTAGCTTATGAGAGGGAGTTGGTGGTGGAGACTGAGAAGGGGAAGGAGAAGGAGAAGGGAGCTGAATTAGAGAAAGTGACTAAAAGTCAAAAAGACTTTCATGTCACATATAAGAAGAAAAAGGGAGAGAAGGAGAAAGAGAAAGATCTAGCTGTCCTTGTTAAGGAGGCTGATGCTGAACATAGCAGGTCAATGGATAACATCATTGATCAGCTGTTCAGGCAAGGCTTTGACACTGACACTGCTGAGCTAGATCAGGAGATAAGGAAGTTGGAGGTGAAAGAGATTGAGTACTGATGGTCTTGTTATAGCCAAGAGGAAAAAGAGAGACTTGAGGCTATGACAAGATTCATTTCGAAGTATCTAGGGAGAGCAGTCCTAGAGATAAAATCATGGACCAGGGACAACATCTTGGAAATAACCACCAAGATCTGTTCGTCTGAAGCATTTACAAAAGGGCTGGTCATAGAAGCCCTCAGTGAAGCCGGTGCTGGGAACAGGACTGAGTTAGCCAAACAAACCAAATCCTCTCTCACATCTAAACTACTAGCTCAGCCTGCCCAATTTCCCACACCAAAAACCAAACCACCACCCACAAAACCAACCCCCTCACCATCAAAACCCATAGCCGATGATGCACCCTTGAAGAAGAAGAGAAGGGTGTTGAGGCTAGAAGAAGAAGAAGAAGAGGATGATGAGGAAGAAGATAGACTGCCTCTCTCTGCAGTTATATCTTTTCCTAAAGCCAAACCTTTACCCATCACTCCCACCTCACAGATGGAAATTGTGAGGGTAAAGATTGAAGAAGAACATCAGCATAAGCTACATGATGATGAGCTGTTGAAAAGAGTAGATAAAGCTTATGCTGTTTCCTCATCAATAGTAAATATAAAGAAACAAGCTCTGAGATTATACACTTTAAGGCATACATTTCAATATGAAAAGGATAAAGTGAGAATTTGGCCTGATCCCAGGGTGTCTCGTAGGATCATTAAGAAAGACATTCCACTGAGATACAATAGCCAAGTAAAGAAGATTGTAGATGAAGTGATCACTTTGGCCATTGTAGTATCACCCTGGGAGATCATTGAGATTTCAAGAAGGCCTATCAGGCTAACCTCCCACCACAAAAGATGTTGGAGAATAGGGTGGTTAAAAGGGGGTTAGTCTACAAGAGGCTTGTGAATATTAGGAAGGATGAGCTCTATCTGTTGCTTGTGGGTAATCACCCGGATGAGTTTGCATACAGACAGATAACTACAGTAGAGCTCAAAAATGGAAAACAGGCCAAATTCATCTCAGAGTTCTATGGGCCTGAAGAATTATTTGAAGGTGAGGCAGAGGATCTTACCATGGAGGAACAAGTAATATTTTTAGAAGCCTACACCAGAGAATCCTACAGGCTCATAGTTAGGAAGTAGGCCTCATGGATGGGACAACAGCCCTATGTCCAGTTCCCCAAGACAGGGTTCCCATCCATCCATTGCCAATCAGATTCTTTAGACCTCTTCCCAGGCCAGTGCCTGTACAATTTGAGTTATTATTACATAATTCTGATATGACTTAATTAATTATATACTTTAAAAGTGTAATCTAGTGCACAAGAAATCACCCCCTAAATAAACATGTGCCATATCCTGATGACCTAGCACACTTCATATGTTTTGATAGACTGTATAATAACCTTCTATACAAGGGCAATATACTAGTACTTGAGGGAGGCATAGGCATCCATGGACCACATGCACACATGTGTAGTATTTCATAAAAAAAGGACAAGTTTCCTTTCCATTTTACATGAAGGCCACTTATAATTTAATATCAAAACCCATTTTATTTTAATATTTCAGAACTAAATTGGTAATGGGCAATGGGTCAAATATGCATACACTTTAAACTTTATATGTAAATCACATTACTATTTACTCGTAACACCCCAAACTTCCAACGAATCAAAGAAGCACAAAGTTCTCATGAGGAAGGAAGTTCTCGTGTGACTTAAGGTTTTCAAGCAAGAACATCTGCGAATGATCAGAAACCCTATAAATAGGTAAGGGATACCCCTACCTTGATCTAGAATCGAACTGCTGCATTCTAAAGAGATTGAGGCAAGGATTCATGGTGTTTAAAATGTGTATTTGATGTTTTATAATGTGTTCATGTAATTGTGAATGGTTAGTCATGATATTAATGCATAATTATGTAGTTTTAATAAAGAAGCTCTTTGGAAAGTGTGCTTTTGGGTTGTAATCTTCATAAAGTGAGTTTTAACCCATTCATTTACATGTTTCTACAAGTTGTTAGTCTGTTATGCTTACCATTACCCTTGTTTATGTTTATGATGATGTTGTTGATTGAAATGGTTACGTTATGGATGAACTAAGTGAGATTAAGTCAATGAACAACCCGAATTAGGATGTTTTCACATACAATCTTAATGTTTTCTCTTGTCATGATGTTCTCGCGCGAGATTAGGTAACTTGGGCTACAAGGGTCTCGAATTATAGGATGTTCTCACGCAATTTGATGTGCTCACGTAGTATGAAGTTTTCGCATATTATGATGTTATCACATGCTCTAATGTTCTCGCGTAACAGGAGCCCTCGCATAGATAAAATTGTTTCCATGGCCCTATAGTTTTCGTATACCTAAGTTTGACTAGGAAGTTCTTGATTGACTAAGTATTATGTAATATGTTACTTGATGTGTTCTAATATGTTTTCGAAATGATAAAGGTCTATGGTAAACTTTACTTGGTATGGTATGTTATATTATAAGTAAAATATTATGTAATAAAAGTGAAAGATAAAGTTAACAAAAAGTGAAACGTAATAAATGAATGATAGTTTTGCAAGCAAAATGAATGGAGGTGCATAACCATCTGTTGTTAGCTCAATTGATGTGCAACTTAGCTAGCCCATGAGGATACACACCTGGGGTCTAATCTGTCACACCCCCGCTAGAAGCGGAAATACGAGGATGCGACGGACAGGATCGTCATAACACATTGGGTGTTTAAGAGAATAACTAAAGGTATTCTCCGTAAATGGGTCATGACATCGCCCGACACATAGGAACACATGTCAAGTACCGTCAATTCCAAAACATCATACCATAAATGCACAAATAATCCAAAGTTTCATTCGGAAACAAGTCATCAAAAGTATCAAACAATCCCAAGTACAAATACAATAATTACGCTTCAACAAAACAAACAGGCTAGAACAAGTCCAAAAGCCTCATGCAGTGTCTATTGCTCCCAAGGAGCGGTCTTGACTAACGTCCATAGCCAAGCAACTAAGTCTCATAACCTGAAAAGACATGCTCTAAGATGTCAACGTACATTGGTGAGTTCACAGGTTTAAAGTACAAATGTTTTGCCGTGCACAACATGAAAAGAAAATTGTATGTGAATGAAGTACATAGCAGTCATAGATATCAACACAAGTCTAAGTCAGTCCAAGTCTAATTACCCGGATTATATTCACCCAAGGGCTCGCCCAGGCCAAGTCAGTCTCGACTAGTATACAGACAACAAGGTTGGGGTTGTCAACCCGTTAGTACTAACAATACCTCTACATGACGTCCAAGTCACAATAACAAGTCCAAGTCTAAGTCCAAGTCCAATTACATACTCATGAATGAATATTAAGACTCAACCCATGACCCAAATCACATACAATGTATCAAAAGAAAACCAACATGACATAGTCCAAAACTATGAGCATGCTTTTCCCCTAAGTAAATACATTAAAAAGGGGTCGTGATACTCACCTCAGAATAGCAATTCCCAAAGTCCAAATCTCATAATTCGAAGAGCAAACACTAAAAGTACAATACACAAAAGGATTACCATAGCATAAAATAACCAACATGGGTGTAATCCTTTTAACCCAGCTCTTAACACCAATCAAGGTTTTTCATTGCCACTCCTATTAATTTAATCTTTTATAAAGAAATATAAGCACTTTTATACGTAAACTTAACTTTTTTTAGGTTATTTAGTTTCAACACTTACTGCTTAGTTTGTCAAATTATTACAGCGCATATGTCTGATTCGCACCAGTTTTGTATAAGCTGTTTGGAGATCGAAACGGTAATGAATCATTACGTAAAAGGTATAATTAGAAAGAGGAGACTTTAATTTAAATTCTAGAAAAAAAATCATCTCCATTAGATAAAACGTGAAAAGGTTATGACTCGATGAATACAGATTATCCTGCTGCCCAAATTCGTCAGTTTTGACCTTCAGTTTGGTTTACTATGTTTGGAGGGCCAAACGATGTCAAAACGACACGAGACGACTTGGGTTAGTTAGAGGACTCATATAGATACATTTTAGACCCAGAGTTTGCCCCAATTGGGTGTAGTTTGACCAAGTTATGACGTGTACAAGATGACCCAAATTTTTTACAGCAAGCTGTCCATTCATTAGTCTTATTCCATTACGTCTCAAGCTTCAATATTTATCCCTGATCAACCCGAGTATAGAAAGAACTTCTATTTCAGGTTATAGTTATCCAAAATTTACATTAAACACTTACTTTAATTTAAGTTTTCAGTCTCACACAATTTATCCATGATCAACCCGAGTATAGAAAGAACTTTTATTTCAGGTTATAATTATCCAAAATTTACATTAAACACTTACTTTACTTTAAGTTTTCAGTCTCACACAATTTTTTGAGTTTTATTCACTCGGTTTGCCACGATAATAGGTAATTTCATTGTTTTGATCGTTCAACACGTTTAACCTTTCGAGAATCAATTTCAATGACTTCAAAATATTTTATATGTCCAAGATGTCATTTAAGAGCAGGTCATCCAAGATTACAACCGAATTTTGATGGATTTGAAGAATGTACAAGTTCAAGGATTAGGGCTTTTACCAAGTAGTGAATTCAACAATCGTAGCGTCTAGATCTTCATGATTCAATGCCCAAAACATAGAATGAGAGAGTATTAGATGAAGATTTCATATAGATGATGAACATCATCGAAATTTATGTATAACAAGAGTTAAAATCATCATAAAAACGTTTTTTCTTACAGTAGGTTCGAAGATGAACGAATCTTATTTAGTATGAGGCCTTGGATGTCTTGATTATCACCAATTCGATAGATAGCACAAAGAGGGTAGAATTTTTGATTGGAATGAAGGAGGAAGAAGTAGATTTGAGTTGTGGCGGCTAGGGTTAACACTAGAGAAAGACTTGGGGATGAAGTTTGCTAAAGTGAGGGAAAAACAAGGGGATTCCCCTTGTTCTATGTTTTGGCTGAATGAAGGGGGAGGACAAGGGCCTTCGGGCCCTTGGCCCGTCTCTTCTAATCTGTCTCGTCTCGACCGGCGTATCAACAACGGACTATTATATGCCATATAAATCATTAAATTTTAAAATTTTAGATTGAATTAAGTGTTTTCACTAGGCTTTAGGCAAAGCCCATGGATTAAGATTAGTTGGGTTTCGATGTAAATTTCATGTTACCTTTTGGAAAAACCTTGATTAGACTCAATACATAGGACCTCGTACGATTACAAGCCCAATGGTCATCTTAATGATAGAAACCCTAGGCCCAAGACGAAGACATAGGCCCAAATAGCTAAAATTTGGGCCCACCAAGTAAGAATCATAAATTAAGACCAAGCCAAATATGACTAAAATAAAAATCAAAAGCCAAAAATCCAAATCAAAGCCAAAGTCAATGTTCCTATTTTGGTGACGATTGTCACATAATCCTTGTCATTGACCATGAATGAAAAAGGATCTTTGTCACTTGACCCTCAATACTTTGACCTTCTTCATGCATCATGTCGGGGGTATACTTATAGACGTCGACACAGTTACCAGCTTCATGCATAATGTTGGGGGTGTAGCATATGAAATGATATAGGAATGAAAGAAATGGTGATGAAAGCTTGAGAAATGAACATGTTCATATGTATGTATTAACGGGTGTTCATGTATGAAAGATTCAACGGATTTAAAGTATGTAAACTATATCATATTATAAAAGTAGAACTCACTCGGCGTGGTAGACTTTGTATTCATAATAGTTGGTAGGTTGTGGTTCAAGTTGAGAAGGTGCAGACATGGACATGAAAGCTACTGTGATAGTTCAAGTTTGGCATCCACACTTTTGATATAATGTTCATAAGAATATAGCTTTGATGTTTAGATAAAATTAAAAGATCTTTTATGATTAGTTTATTTAATGATAAATATGATTATCACTGCAAATGTTACATTTGTAAATGTTTTATGCTAGAATGACCAGTTGTGAGTGATCCGAGATCGGGGCCTTACATTGCCTCAACACTAAACGTTGCCAAATAAAAATACTCTTTTTAATCCCTCATCGCTTCACGTAGTAACTAAGAGGTTTAATGCCCAAGAGGATGGTTAAGTTAAACAAGAGTGCTTTTGTTCACAATTAAGTGATTAGTTTTCTAATCTTTTGTTGAAAATAATTTGTGGATTTTTACTTTATATAGATTTGTTAATTTCTTTGCATTTTTTAGACTTAACAGTTTTCTTTTCAATTGAGTTTAATTATTCATAAAAGTTTTCATTACAATTAAGTTTAGTGCATTCACTTTAGTCTTTAATGACTAGAAAGAAACATTTATTGGGTCAACCATAGAATGAAAAAAAAGGGACTAAATTACAAATTATAACTTTTATGTTTTATACAATTTATGGAATAAGACCTATTGAGAAAACACTTTCCCTTAGTGACCTTTATTTGAAAACTTTTTACAGTTTTTAACCATTGTGATAACACCCATCTATTTGAGACTTTAATTAACGTCACATGGTTTGCACATGACGAGCAAAAATGTCCTTTTACCCTAGAAGATCACTATCACAGGCATAAGCCTTTCTTCTCCATGTGATTTACCCACATGTACCTTTACCCACCTAAAATCTTTTTCTCAAACTTATTCCATCCATGGATCGGTACTTTATTCAGGAAGTTCTTGATGAATAAGATGCTGAAACACTTTATGATAACCTTTTTGGAAACGGGTTTATGGTAAATTTTTTTATCAATCTAATTTGTGGGGCTTATAAAGTTAGAAATTTCAATCTTTGTTATTGAGATCACTGTTGAGCTTTTTGTACGATAAGTAATAAAATAATGTCATATTTTGAAATACTTTATTTGATTATTCATTTTGCTAGTTTTTGCTGTGTATGGATTTTATGCATTTTAACACTACTATCATTCCAGCTACACAAAATAATATCATATTTTGAAATACTTTATTTGATTATTCATTTTGATAGTTTTTGCTCTGTATGGATTTTATGCATTTTAACACTACTATCATTCCAGCTAGACATGCTTTGTTTATGTAGTTTACACTATTTATTGTCACCGTTATTTCTTTACATCACAATGAAATACAATTGTTACAAATCATAGAAAAAGGATATAGAAAAGTGACATATATTCTTCTATCAATAATCATGTAATGTCTAATCCTTCCATAGGGTGTTTTGGCTTCACTTAATGACACACTTTCTAACAGTATTGTTTCATGTGTAAATGTAGTTGCTTTTCATGATCTATTTTCCATCAAGTTGCATCTGAAATTGCAAGTCGCATGAACAGATATCATGAACAATTTTTGTTTGACTTATCTAATATTACTAATTAACAAGTTATGGTTGCATTTATTGTTATGAAGTTATGGTTGCATTTATTGTTATATTATGTGCATAAAAGGTCGTACAATTTAATTTTTTATTTTAAACCTAATATTTTTACATCTTTCACAATTTAACCCTACAACTTTTCACTTACAATTTTAGTTCTTATATTTCATCTTTAACAAAATTTTCAAGTTGCAGCCTAAATTTTGATAGTTAATACGCCGTAACATACATTTGCGGTTCAACATTGTTATGCCTAATTTTTTCTATTTAACATCCTCATTGGCAGGTCTAAATCGACTTAATTATTATTTTTAATATTTTACATTTCACGTTCGTGCTTCAACATTTTTACATTTACTTCCCCTTTGGCTTTATTTTTTTAAATTTTTATCTCTTTTTAATACAAGCTTTTCTGGTGTTGATGGTCGCTAACGATGGTGTGACATTGGTGCTACTTGACATGGTTTTACGTCTCTCTCAACCTAATGTGGGGACATTAATACTAGTTTATCTGATTTTTTAAAACTCCATCATGGTAATGAGGAATTTTAGGGTGGGAGGACATTTTTGTCCCTCATGTGCAACCCTGTTTAGTTAATTAACGTTTATTTTGTATGAGGGTCCAAAGGTTGAAAACCATAATGTCACACCACATTGTTCAGGCCTGGTCGTGACGACTGAATATCAACAAACATAGCGGGAACCATGTATGTAATGAAAATGAGCCACTGGTTCACACGAATAATAATAAAATAAGTACATTGTATGTGTCAAACTAAATCATTGTGAATCCAAGGATCATTCAGGGTATTATCAACTTAGTTATTAACAAACAATGATCGCGGAACTATCAAAGTTTGTTGCTTGATTAATCAAATACGTACAAATAAACAAACAATTCAATAAAGTAAAGAACAGAAGTAACACTTAAACCAATGAATATCAAACGAAGAACATATATAAATATTAACAAATGTTTTTCATTAACTATTGATGAATGATTACAACGATCAATGAATTTTTTTGCCTTTGCTAATGTTCTAATGCTGTTATTGAATGTATTGTTGTGAATACGATTGCGGCTGGTAGGGTTTTATTGATGTTTAATTGTAGGCAATCAGCTTGTATAATTGCATACCTAAGCCTTGTATTTATAGGTTTAGGGTTTACTGATTTGGAAACTATAACTTCCTTATCGGGGTAAGGTTGTTATTTAGAGAATATTCTTAGGCGACATTCTCTGACTAAAGTATTAGCCATTCGTAGATGTTGACTTTTACTTTAGAGTTAACTTCTGTTGACTTGATGTGTTTTGGTGTACATCAAGTTGGTCTTTCGCAGGAATTTAGTTCTTCCGTAAGATATTTCCTCTTCCGCAGGAGCACTTGTCTTCCGCAACAAGTCAACCTTAGGATATGCATGTCTTCAAGGGTGATCTTGTACGGCTTTCGCCGGAGTTCCACGGAGTGTTTGATTTGTTTCAGAGGATCTATGGAGGAACAAAATGTTCATCCGTAGATGTTTCCTAAACTTGGACAGTTCTTTGGAATTGGCTGATACTTATGATTTTCCCTACAACATACACACAAATCAACACATATTCTATGGGTTAACCTATAAACACATTGTATACATAATGATGAGTGATTACAGAAGATATTACAATATGATTGAGTTAAGAAACTAAACTTATACAGATTTCTAAATCTAACAATACTCCCCCTTAGGTTTAGCTTCCATCAATCACTACCTTAGGATTTGTAGTTCCTTCAACCTTGTCACCATCTTCTGATTGAAATATGATACAATATCCTTTTGATCATCATATTTGTATTTGATCTCCAATCTACTCATCTTATTCAGTGTGTCAAATTTGATTTCTAGAATGTCTTCTTCTGTGGTCAGGGTTGCAAGAACACTATGGTTGTTGACCACTTCCAGCTCATCTTCGTCAGAAACCCTTAACTCAATGATAGAAGGGAATTCACAACCCATTACCTGGCCTGGTTCCAGTTTCCTTCTTTTGATTGCATTGGCATTGAGCTTATCTATTACCTTAATCAATTAGACACAGAGACAAAGATCATTTTGTGCCTGGTGATTGTTCAGGTTTGGGAAGAACTTGTCATATAAGTATGCTAGATAGCTGGGATGCAGGAGCTTGATTTCTATTTGATCAAATATCCTTATTCTCAAGGTAGCCTTCCCATCCTTAGTTCGTTGAAGCACAAGTTCTTTTGATCTTTCCACATATCCCCGATGTGTGATGGGATATGTGTATTGATTTCCTTCGAATGCTTTGGTGGGGGCTAAACTTTTCTTGACTAGTCCAGCCCTTATCAAAAATTCATTCTCCATTGAGTATGAGGAGCTGGCTTGTGGCCTTCTTTGTTTTTCTTTTCTTTTGATGTGCTCCTCATCTTTCCGTTTAGCTTCTTTCAGAACATCATCTTTGAATTTAGTCCACCGTTTACCCACTATCCCAGAGAAATCTCTTCCCATAGGGTGGATTGGGTAGTTGACGATTTGCAGGTTCTAAAGATGAGTGAGATCGACATCTGGGAGTGATATGACTTGTTCAATTCTGGGGAAGTACTGTATCATCCTAGATGCCCACTGTTGGAACTTCTTAAAGATTAACATGTTCTCTTTATTTGTCTTTTATATAAGTTATTATCATAGTATAGGGACTAGTTTTGTAAATAGTAGTTCCTTTGTTTATTGGTAGTATAAATAGCTTAGTCTTGTGTAGGAAAGAGACTTGAACGAACTGCTACTTACACTTGTAATTGTCTTTACTATTATCAATAAACTTCTATGAATTTTTCTTGATTTTGTGCATTGATTTGATTACTGTATTTGTATTTGATTGAATTGCCTTCTAATATCATCACAGATCTATACATTTGATCCTATCAAATGCTATCAGAGTTGTTGGTTCAGTGATTGAGCTTGTACGCACTTGCAAACTCAAAAATCATTTGAATCTGTGATTGATAAGCAATTCGATTGAAATATTGTTGATTTCAGTTGTGTTTCATCATTAGAAACATGAACTGAATCACAATTAGCGGTTTAATTCGTCCAATTTCAGTGAATTGATCGAATTTGTGTTCGGAAGTTGTCTTCATTTTTGAACTGAAAATCGAGTAAAACACTTTTTTGTTGTTTTTAATTGAAGAAATTGAAGTGAAAGGATTGTTAATTGATATAAAATCTACTGAATTAGAAAATTTCAAATCAATTCATCAAGTTTTGAAGAATTTCAGAAGATTTGAGTTCGTTATGTTCATAAGAACATGTTGAATTTGACGCATTAGGGTTGAAAAACTGCTGAAAATTGCCTAAATGTTTAGGCGTTTGACAACTGTTCAGGCGCTTTACAACTGTTAAGGCGTTTTTGGGTCAGGCGTTTTAGAACTATTAAGACATATTTCAACTGTGTGGACACTTTGGAACTACTCAGAAACTAAGTAATTCTAGGCGCATGTAACATCCCAGGGAAATCGCACCACGATATTGTCCGCTTTGGCCGAAGCCTCACGGGTTTAAAACGCGTCGCGATGGGGAAGGTATCCAGCCCCTTATAAAGAAGCCTTCGTTCACCTCCCCGACCGATGTGGGATGAGTAATAGCCCTCCCCTATGGGAGTATTTGCAGGCATGTGTCCATCCACCCACCGAAGTGAGACCAGCGTCCTCGCTGGCACATCGGCCCGGCCCTGGCTCTGATACCAACTGTAACATCCCAGGGAAATCGCACCACGATATTGTCCGCTTTGGCCGAAGCCTCACGGGTTTAAAACGCATCGCGATGGGGAAGGTATCCAGCCCCTTATAAAGAAGCCTTCGTTCACCTCCCCGACCGATGTGGGATGAGTAATAGCCCTCCCCTATGGGAGTATTTGCACACATGCCTGCAAATACTCCCATAGGGGAGGGCTATTACTCATCCCACATCGGTCGGGGAGGTGAACGAAGGCTTCTTTATAAGGGGCTGGATACCTTCCCCATCGCGACGCGTTTTAAACCCGTGAGGCTTCGGCCAAAGCGGACAATATCGTGGTGCGATTTCCCTGGGATGTTACAGTTGGTATCAGAGCCAGGGCCGGGCCGATGTGCCAGCGAGGACGCTGGTCTCACTTCGGTGGGTGGATGGACACATGCCTGCAAATACTCCCATAGGGGAGGGCTATTACTCATCCCACATCGGTCGGGGAGGTGAACGAAGGCTTCTTTATAAGGGGCTGGATACCTTCCCCATCGCGACGCGTTTTAAACCCGTGAGGCTTCGGCCAAAGCGGACAATATCGTGGTGCGATTTCCCTGGGATGTTACAGCGCATTTCAACTATTTGGCCGCATCAGAACTGTTTGGGCGTTTTTACTCCAAGGCGTCTGACAACTGTTTGGGCGCATCACTATTGTTCAGGCGCATCTAGTTGGGCGTTTTTGAGAATTCTTCAAAGGCAATCCCTTAGA
Organism: Flaveria linearis; assembly: GCA_024085815.1. NCBI lineage: Eukaryota > Viridiplantae > Streptophyta > Magnoliopsida > Asterales > Asteraceae > Flaveria > Flaveria linearis. Next base: position 49,905,307 of record CM044004.1, on the reverse strand, counting down.
CGTTTCTAGGTCAAATCTAGAAGTACCACAACTGTTGGGGCGTTTCAACACTGTTCAGTCGCATCAACTTCAACACTTCGAAATTTTTCTTAAAAATTTGAAAAATCCAAAAATATTTTTAATTCATTTCTTTAATTCAAAAACTTAGAAAAATCAACAAAAATATTTCTTCTTCTTAAAATAAAAATATAAAAATGGTAAAATTAGAATATTCTGAAAATAGAGTTCCTAAGCTTAAAAACAGAGCAGATTTTAAAAATTGGTCACTTAGGTTAAAACATCACCTGAATTCCATTGATATTGATCTTTGGAAATGTATAAAAAAATGACCATATATTCCTATAACCACTGATGGGCCTGACAGGGGTTTTGTCTATACCAAAGATTCACCAGAACCCTACCCTGAAGATGGTCTACATGGTCTACAAGGTGATGATCTCAGGAAGGTTAAGAATGACATCAAAGCTTACTCTCTGATGTGTAAAGGACTACCTCTTGAAGTCCTAGCTAGGCTTGATGGATATCAAACGGGTTACACAATGTACAAAGCTTTAAAGACCATTTGTGAAGGTGGTAAAGAGATAAAAATCTCAAAAAGCAAAAACTGAAGAGGCAGTTGGAGCTTTTTTAGCATTCATCTGGTGAGACCATCAATCAGATGATGAACATATATGTGCAGCTTACCACAGAGATGTCAACAGCTGGCATTACACATGATCTTGAAGATCTAAACATTAGACTTCTCAATGATTTACCATCATCATGGAAACAACCAGTGACATTGCTAAAGCACATAAAGAAATTTCCAATGGATCTAGATCTGTTGATTGCCAAGATTGAATCTGTGGAGATTGATGAGAGTTCAAGGAATAATGACAGAACACCCTCATGTCGCAGTATCAATTTGTTGCATCTCCTACAAATACTGTTGAGAATGCTTTCATGGCTAAGAATGAAAGTTTACCTAAAGAAGAGGGAGATCTGTTTGTAGGAGCAGGGTTCTTCACTGATTCATCATTCAAAAGTGCACCTGCTTATGCAACCAAACCTCAACCACAACCTCAGTCTCCTCCTATTTCTCAAAGTTCTAAGCCTCAAACAAAGACTCCATCTGTTAGCTCTGCTAAATCTAGCAAAGTTAAAGATGTGATAAACATCCTATTAGAGGATGAAGAGTCTAAAACTGCCTTTATTGCTTTCATGGCAAGCTTTCAAGCATATGAAGGTAGTCATCTAACACAATTAGATCTTGTTTTGCAGGATTTATTTAAAATTGATCCTGAAGATGTTAAAGAGATGGATCTGAATTGGCAGATGGTGATGATTGCCTACAGAACTCAAAAACACTCATATGTTAACAGGAAATACAAGCCTAGTGCTAATAAGACTGTTGGTTTTGGCAAGTCAAAGTCAAGATGTTTCAACTCCAACAGTTATGGACATTTCTCTATGGAATGCAAAGCTCCCAGGAATAATGGAGGAAATGCTCAATCCAGTTCTGGCAATTAGAGGTTTCAATCAGCTCAGAAGACATTCCAAAAGCCATATCAAAGTCTTCCAATACCTGAGCTTAAAGATAAATCAAAATCATCTGATGAACCAAAGAAAGCTCTCATAGTCAGTGTGAAGGATGGATATGACTGGAGCGCATATGCTGAGCAATTTACTAATGATCTAACCTCAAGTTTATCTCTTATTGCAGAAATCCAAGGGGAAGATTGGTCAGAGGAATGTGATCTAAAAGTGGAAGGTAACAATGAGAATGAAGAAGAGGAGTATGACTGGAGTGACAAATCTGATCCTAAAGAGGATTCAGATGAAATTGCTTTAATGGCTCAGTCTGATTAACCTAAAGTTGAAACTTCATCCTCAAACTCTAAAACTTCATCCCCAAAATATCCTGAAATACCATCTGAAGTAAGAGAAAAACTTTGCACCAAATCATGCTTTGAACATGTTGAATACGATCAAAGTTGTTCATATAAAATCTGCGAGAAACTTAAAGAAGAAGAGTCAATGCATAATAAACTAAAATCTGATTATAAAATAGTAGATCAAAATATCATTTCTCTTCATAAACGTCTTGGAACAAAACGTTAAAAGAATTAGAAAGTGTTTCTAAACAGTTGGAAGAAATGACTAAAAATCTAGAACAGGAGAAGATAGCACATGTTGCTACTCAAGTTGATCTTGCGAAGGTTAAAAGTTCAAAAATGGTTTTTGAAAAACTGGTAAGTGAAAGAAAAGATAAACAAAAAACAAGATTAGGCTTCACTCATGAACCAATGCCTGAATCAATAACCAACACTCTATCAGAAAACTTTAACAAGCATGATCATTCTCTTGAAAACAAAGCTAAACTCAAAGCTTTTCAGAACAAAAACAAGAATTCTGACAATGAAAAAGAAAAAGCAAATATCAAAATCTTTGATGAAAAGGACGATGAAAAGATCAAAAATTGTCATCCCATAAAGATTAAATCATATGAACCTAAAAAGAAAAGTCAGAAATCTTGTGCTCCAACAAAATCAGTGTTGGAAGAAGTCTTAATCAAAAGTAAAGAAAAAGCAAAATTCAAAGAAGGAACATCAGAAGATTCAAACTCTGTTGACCTAAAACTGAAAGATAATGAAAAAGAATCTTCACCTGAAGATGTTCAAACTGAAATTAAACCAAGTTCTTCTAAATCAAAAAATCAAAGAAGAAGAAGAAAATCGTCTAAAGCCAAAAATGATCAAAACAAATGTCAAGAAAATCTGATAAAACCAACAAATCAAGTAACTAAACTCAAACTTGTAAAATTTATGTCTGCTGGTTGTTGAACATGAACTCTCTTCAAGAAGTAAAGCTAAATCCTAAGAACAAATCTCACTCTAATATGAAAAACGGGTTCAAATTCTAAAACTTCTGCTGTTACTAAAAGATATGTTCCTAAGGAATCCAAGAAGGAAGTTCATGTGCAAAAGATGAAAAATAATATGTCAATGAATAAAATGTCAACTCAAAAGCAAAATTTGGCAAATCAAAAACAACAATTTAAGTTGTGACGCCAAAATATAAACAAGAATCAAATACTGCGTCAACATTAAAAGTTAACAAGCAGTTGTTTAAATCTCCACAAAGGTATTGTAAAATTTGTGATATGTAAACTCATAATACTGCTGAGTGCTTTTTCAGTAAGTATTGTCACATCTGTGACATGAGGAATCATTCCACAACAAATTGTTATTTCAACAAATACTGTACCTATTATGATGAGAGAACTCAACACTAAAAATTATTACTTTAGGAAGAGTTCACCTATGAAAGGATTTGCCAATTCAAACTTGAGCAAAGGTTATGTTAATCCTTATTATCGAAGAAATCAAACTGATGGATTTCAAAGATTAACTAACCAACCTTCTTTAGGTTTGTGGTCTTTCCAAAGGAACAATTATGTGAGACCAAAACAAGTTCTGAACGAACAATTCATAGAAAGATTTGTAAGAATGACTAATAAAATGCTGGTAATCAATATTTTTCAAAAGTTGGTCAATCAACTGGTATGAATGTTTACAAATATAATCAACAACAAATGCATAACAAAATTAGTAAATTCATTAAGAACAAGCCAGATTTGAATACTCTTCATTTCAAGCAATTTACCATTCTTGATAAATTTGGAAAACCCAAGACCATCTACGCTTTGGTAGATACCTCAACTTATTTTCTTTGTTGTGCAGGTAGGCCCAAGAAGACCACTCAACACTTGGTATGTGGATGGCGGGTGTAGCCGGCACATGACAGGCAATCATGCCTTACTGCAAGATTTTAAGTTAAAGGATGGAACGCATGTCTCGTTTGGTGGTGATGCAGGTGGATAGATAAGAGGAGAAGGAACAGTATCCAATGGGATAATAAGCTTCGATAAAGTCAATTTCTATTCTCAGTTGAACTTTAATCTGTTAAGCTTATCCTAAATATGTCATAAATCATTATCTGTTCTATTTGATGATTCTTTCTGTTATGTTTTGATGCCAGGATTTCAGATTAGCAAGGATTGGGTGATTGTTAAAGCTGAAAGGGATCGAGATGTATACAAACTGGATATATCTCAAGTTGATCTATCAACAGAAATAACCTGCCTAATTGCTAAAGCATCAAATGATGAAAGTCAGCTTTGACATAGACGTCTCGGGCATTCCAACTTCAAGAACATGAACAAGCTTGTAGCAGGAAATCATTTTATTGGACTTCCATCCAAGAAGTTTGCAACTACTGATCACTGCTCAACATGTTTGAAGGGAAAGCAACATAGAGCGTCTTATAAGACCAAGCCGATAAAGTCAAATTCCGAACCACTCCAGATGTTGCATATGGACCTCTTTGGCCCAACCAATGTCAAGAGTATTGGAAGAAAATCATATTGTTTACTTATTATTGATGACTATACTAAATTTTCATGGGTTTTCTTTTTGAATGCTAAATCTAAAATGACTAAATTATTAAAAGAATTTACCATAAAAGTGGATTCAGTTAGATCAAAAAGCGAAGATAATAAGAAGTGATAATGGTACGGAATTCAAAAATGCTAATATTGACATGTTTTATGTAGAGAAAGGAATAGCTCATCAGTTTAGTTCTCCCATAACTCCTCAACAAAATGGAGTTGCTCAAAGAAAGAACAGAACACTGATTGAGGCTGCACGATCTATGTTAGCAGATGCTAAAATTCTGATCACTTTCTGGGATGAAGCTATCTCAACTGCGTGTTTTGTCCAGAATCAAACATTAATTGTGAAAGATAAAATGAAAAATCCATACAAGTTGATGTTTGGCAGGAAACCAAATATAGATTTTTTTAAATCTTTTGGTTGTCCAGTCATGATTCTAAATTCAAGTGATCATCTAGGAAAATTTGAAGCAAAATCTGACAATGGATTTTTCATTGGATATTCATTTGTTTCAAAAGCCTATCGAGTTTATAACTCTAGGACTAATGTTATAATTGAAACATTCAACGTTAAATTCTTGGAAAATTCTTTTCCATCAGTTTCAAATGCTCATACATGGTTATTTGATTTAGATTCGTTGTCAAACTCTTTTCAATCTAACTTGTTTGATCAATCTAACTTGCTTGATTCTATAGGTAAGAAGAAAGCACAAGGAGATCTTGGTTTTTTCAGTGATGACTCAGATTCTAACGACCCAGATGATCAGAGTCCGGATTCTTCTCTTTTGTCAAGGATTCAACGATTCGATTCAATGAAAATGATCAATCTAATCAAGATTCAGATCATTCAGTGTCAGAAGGTCAAGATGTTTCTCAACCACCTCCTAATGATGGTACTGAATTTGTACAACTTGAGTCTGGAACATCCATCTCTAGTGATGCAGTTGATTCTAGTAATCTTGATTACGTTATCAACTCACCGACTCAAGTTTCAAATTTCAATCCACATTCTTCAAGACAACTGCATCAGCTCTCCAACTTGAATCAAAAAAACCTGGATGTCAATGTTCAAGGTGATGAGACTCCGACATCTCGTATTCACAAGAACCATCCAACATATCAGATTATTGGTCAATTGAATGAAAGTACAAAGAGAAGCAAATCAGAACAAGCAAACCTTTGCTTATACTCGAGTATTGTTTCTCAAGTTGTTCCTAAAAATGTTACCGAAGAGTTAAAGGACAATGGTTGGATTGAGGCTATGCAAGAAGAATTATTGTAATTCTGCAAAACAAGAAGTGTGGAATCTTGTGGATTTACCTGAAGTAGAAAATGTTATAGGCACAAAATGGTTGTTTAGAAACAAAACAGATGATCGAGGAATCATCATTCGAAATAAAGCAAGACTTGTTGCACAAGGATACACTCAAGAAGAGGGTATTGATTATGATGAAGTATTTGCTCCAGTTGCAAGTCTTGAATCTATTTGTGTCTTTCTGGCTTATGCATCAATCATGAAATTTAAAATGTATCAAATGGACGTTAAAGGTGCATTCTTGTATGGTCCAATCACCGATGATGTGTATGTGAAGCAACCTCTGGGCTTTGAAGATTCAGAAATTCCACATCGTGTGTACAAGCTTAGAAAAGCTTTGTACGGACTTCATTAAGCTCTAAGAATCTGGTATGAAACATTGTCATAACACTTAATCCAACATGGATACACACGAGGGAAAATCGATCCAACTTTATTCATAAAGAAGGATACTAATGATCTCTTATGTGTACAAGTGTATGTTGATGATATCATATTTGGTTTGACCAGTCCAAAATTGTGCAATGAATTCGAAGAAATCATGAAGTCTTGATTTCAAATGAGTTCTATGGGAGAAATCAATTTCTTTCTTGGACTTCAAGTTCAACAATCTGCAGATGGTATATTCATCAATCAAGAGAAGTTTATTGACAAGGTCTTGAAGAAATTTAAACTACAAGATTGTCAGTCCATTAGAACTCCAGCTGATGTAAACTCTAAGATTGAGCTTGATCCAAAAGGAAAATCAGTTAACCAAACCTTATACAGATCTATGATTGGTTCTTGATGTATCTTACTGCATCTAGACCAGACATAATGTATGTTGTTTGTGTCTGTGCCAGGCATCAATCAGACCCGAAGGAATTCCACTTAATTGCTGCCAAAAGAATATTCAGGTATCTCAAAGGTAAACCGCTTTAGGGCTATGGTATCCTTATAAGGGAAATTTTGAGTTACATGGATATACTTAGTGATTATGGAGGATGTTGTCAAGATAGAAAATCTACTACGGGTGGATGTCAGTTTTTAGGTCCCAGATTAGTCTTGTGGCAATGCAAGAAACAAACAAATGTCTCTGTTTCAACCGTAGAAGCTGAGTACATAGCTGCTTCAGCAGGATGTTCTCAAATCCTTTGGTTACAAAACCAACTGCTGGATTATGGGTTCAATTGTCTTAAAACCCTAATTTACATTGATAACATTGCTGCTATGTTCATTAAAGTTAATCCGGTCCAACATTAAAAAACAAAACATATCAAAATTTGATATCATTTTCTCAAAGATAACTCCGAAAAAGGTTTAATCATTTTCATTCAAATTGCAACTAAAAACAGTTGGCAGATCTATTTACTAAAGCCTTCTTACCATGACGGTTTGAGTATTTATTGGAGTCAATTGGTCTTATTAACCATGTGTAACACTAGTTTTTAAGCTTTTAGTTCTTTGAGTCTTAACATGATCAGAACCCTTCCTTATCCAAAAGGTCATAGCAAGAGAAACTGCCAAAGTTAATTGCCTGATTGTAGTTTGTGTGTGCTTGTTTTCTTTTCAAAGAAAAACCAAATACAAAAATAGAAAATCCAAAATCAAAGATAAAAATATAAAACAAAAACTACAAAAATAGAGTCTTTCTAGTTAATTCATGTTTTAGGAATGAATATGTTTTTGCAACATATGAGAAATGATAGTACACAAGTGATATCAGTTGCATATTTCACTCGACAATAAAGTCTGACATGATCAGATATGATGTGTAGACAATCTCATGCTACTAGACTGAAAAAGTAAATTCTTGTGATTAAACTAAATCAACTATGCATGTATGTGTGTTCATCTTAGTACTAATAAGTAGTATTAGCTTATCAGATTGATTGCTTGTAAAGTTATAACACTCACACTGTAACACCCGGATATTCTAAAAGTTGTAAAAGAAGAATAAAAAGGAGGAAATGTAATATAACTCAAATTGAGGGGTTAAAGGTGTAAAAGTATAAAATAATATATTATATTTTATGCAAAAGGAGTATGGCACAATACCTTTTCATACGGTTTTTAGAGAGAGAAAGAGCATAATTCAGGTTTTTGAAGAAGAAGAACAAGGAAGTCGAATTCAAGGTAAGAAATTCGAAGTTTTAAGTGTTCTTATTGGGTTTTAGTCTCGGCTACATGCTTATACATGTTTGTATGTTCGGGTTGTGTGTTTTGGTGGGTTTTTAGGTGTTTTAAATCATTGCATACAGGTTTGAAGGAAGTCATACTTAAAGTTGCATAAGGTGAGTTCTAGAACCCCTATTTTAAATGTTTTAACTGATTTGGGGCTGGAAATGCATGTATGTATGTTTTTATAAAAATGGGTATGTATACCCGTATGTATGTACGAATGTGTATATGGGTGGGTGTATATCTTGGGTGATTTATGGCTATGATAATGTTATAGATGTGTTTCTGATGCTTAGAATATAAGAACTAAGCTTAGAACATATTAGAATTAGATTTGGGACGAAATTATGATGGTGGTAGTTAAAGTTAGTTGTCATGCGCCTAAGTCCCATGCGCCCAAAACCCCATGCACCCAAATAATGGCCATGCGCCTAGAATTAGGCTGAATTTGGCTAAGTGTCAATGCGCCTAGGCACTCATATGCCTGCATAGTGTCCATGCGCCTAGAATGTTGCCCGAAATGACTAAGTGTTGGGCCATGCGCCCCAATAGTGCCCAAGCGCCCAGAACCTTTCCCATGCCCCTAAGTGTTCCCATGCGCCTAGAAGGCCATGCGCATGCATAGTGCCCATGCGCCTAAGACATAGAAAAATATTACGAATTTTTTGGAAAACCAGAATGGTAGAGTTTGACCCTAGATTGACCTATGGGCTATGTTTGCCCATTTTAAGTATGATTATGGGATGGTGTATGGTTATAATATGATGAATGTATGATATGAATATGTGTATGATATGTTATCTTTTAATAATTTTCAAAACATACATATTATAAAATAATATACCATAAGTATTATGTTATTACTTTACGTAGTATGACGAATGAATAAAAGAACGTAAAGTATAACGTATTGAAATGAAAGTTAACAAAGATGAGAAGTGAAACGTAATGAAAGAAAGAATGGTGCTTGCAAGCAAATAGAAAGGAGGTGCATGACCATGTTGTCGTTAGCTCAACTGTGTGCGGTTTTAATAACCCGAAGGATGCATGCAGGGTCAATCATTAAGATTGATAAGACCTTTATGGTATGCCCTAGGTGACTGGGTCAGCTTCGTGCACAATGTTCGTGAGTTAATTACCACAGGCCCAACATCAGCTTCGTGCACAATGTTTGGGGTATTGCCAATTGGTCTGAATAAAAGGGAGAGATGACTTGCCTTAGGTGACTGGGTCAGTTTCATGCATAATGTTCACGATCTAATTACCACAGGCCCAGCATCAGCTTCGTGCAAAATGTTCGGGGTATTGTTTATCGATCCGTATGAAAGTAAAAGAATGACATAACTTACGAAAAGAAAGAAAGAAAGTAAAAAGATAATGATGTAAAGTACGATACGAAAGTATGAGAACGAAAGTAAGAGATAATGGAAACTACGAAATGGAAGAATGTGTACGAAAGAGAATGTAAATGAAATGAAATGAAAGTATGAATATGATGATGAAAGATAACGAATGATAATGGAAGATAATAACGATATTATCTATTTGTACGTATGATGCGTGATCGCATATGAAAGTAAAGAAATGTTTTAATGAAAGTAAAGTATGTTATATTTTCATAAAACTAGTACTCACTCAGCAACGCTGGCTTTTATTTATTTTCCAGTTGGCAGTGATTGTTGCTGAGGATGGCACGGGGCAGCTACTTGGCATTTTTTGGGATGGCATCCATTTGTATAACAATGAAGTTTATGTGATGTAATGCAAATTATGATATTTTGTAACAGTTAACTACATTGTATTATTTCACAAAAGCTGTCATTAATATATAAAATGGTTTTGAGTTATTCCATTGCGATGTTTTAAATGTAAATGTATAATTTATGTGCGATGAATGGCCAACTGTAAGCGTCCCGGGAACGGGGCCTTACAAGTTGGTATTAGAGCCAAAGTTTAAGTGAAATAGGTAAATATTTTCAAAAGAAACCTAATTTTAAACTAAAAATAGGACAAAATGGAAGGGTTGCCAGTCCGAGTAGCTACCTGCCATCAGGTATTTTCTTTATATTAACCGGTATTATGTGCGCATGTTATTTGATTTGTTTGCCCTTAGTAGATTTAGATACTGATGTAGTCAGGATAGGAAACGCTTAGGGTTTGAAGAGTAAAGTAAATGACTAATCATAACTGGCCACTGTAACTAGGGACTTACTATACTTGACATAGACGGAGCTATTACCTTGAATGACCATGTTGGTGTTTAAATCTTATAGTGTGTTAAAGGATGGCTGGAGGTAGATCTTTAAAGGCTTCTTGAGGTGGAGGTCGTGGTGGACGTGGTGCTGGACCACGGGTCATGAGGGGAAGGCCTAGGGCTGAAGAGGTGGCTCACGAGGAGCCTGAGACCCCTCATCCAGAGGGTGGTGATGAGAGTGCTAATTTGAGGGCCTCAGTGATGGAGGCTGTGGTGGAGGAGGTTCACCAGGTCATGTAGACGATCTTACCATCTGTGGTAACTAAAGTAATAAAGGCTGTAAGAGAAGGAGAAATGAAGGAGAGGAACAGGTCATTGGGAGGGAGAGAGCAGCCGGAGACCGAGACGGTTATTCCTACTGATGAGGAGGAGGAAGAAGAGCCTGTGCCGGAGGCAGCATGAGGCTGTAACTATGGGGCATTTCAAAGATGCAAGCCCCCAACTTTCAATGGCAATGACACTGCTGCTGCTGCACATTAATGGGTAAGAGAGATGGAAGCTGTGCTCGGCATCAGCGAGTGCAGAGAAAACCAGAAGGTGAAGTTTGCCACTCACTCATTTGTGGACTGGCCTTATGCTGGTGGGACAATATTGTCCAGGCCGAGGGTAGTAGAGCGATTGGCAGGATGAGGTGGAGTGAGCTGAAGAAGTTGGTGTTCGAGGAGTGCTGTCCTCATCGGGAGTTGGACAAGGTGGAGAGAGAGTTCCTGTAGTTGGAGGCGGGAACCACGACACATCAATAGTACATCACCAAGTTCAACGAAATGGCATGGCTGGTGCCGGATCAGGTCACGCCCCTATCACGGAAGATCAAAAGATACATTCAGGGCTTGCCGGCAGATATCCGCTGGCACATGATTGTCGCCCGATCGAGTACGTTTAGGTCGGTGGCTGATTTGGCTGGAAGATTGTATGATGAGAGGGAGGTGCTGGTGGTTGAGGGGAAGAAGACTGGTGGTGATGACCGGAACTAGAAAAGGAAACGGTGTGGGCATCGCGGCTTTACCCCAAATAACAAGAAAGCAAGGGTGGATGATCGACGGGTGGTTGTAACAGGCTTGGGAACGGAGAAGTGCGATATGTGTGGGAAGGAGCATGCTGGTGAGTGCAGGCTGGGCTAAATGTTTGTTTCTGTTAGGACCATGTACGTACGGAGTACTAACGGATTATGCGTGAGACCAGATCAAATAGCGCGAAATTCTATTTGATTGGTGATCCAATCAGTGAGAACAAATAACCCAATTTATCTTACAATGAAACAAACGTTAAGAATGAATTGAAATCGATCAGGAACGATCTATGAACTTGGATTTGCGACCTGGGACGCTCTGGACGGCTAGGGTACGAAGTATTATGAAGTAATTTGAAGTGTTACGTTTTTCCATGAATTATGTGGTATTTATAGGTTATCAGTGTTCATTCGTATGACTGAACCATTAGCATGGTTCAGTCGTGCGACTGAAGCATGCGATTGACTCATACGCATGACTGAAGGTTCAGTCATGCGATTGAACCAATCTTATGTCTCAATCATACGACTGATCCAATCACCTGGTTCAGTCGTGCGACTGGTCCATAAGCATGGTTCATTCATGCGTATGTGCCATAAGTATGGTCCATTAGCATGAATGTCCACATGACTAAGTTAAACACATTTCTAAGTTCTTAATGACTTAGAACTATGTAAAACAACATCAAACCGATATAGTTAGTTCATATATGTGAATTACAATCAATATAAATATAACATGACGTAATCAATCACATATAACCATCACAATGCATTTTATATATAATCAATCACTTCATTACATTTGACTACACATGTGTAAGACATGAAAGACTTTTACATTTCAGAATATAAACTAGGTACATGAATGTGTATCAACAAACTCCCCCTTGGACCTAGTTTAGCTAATGTATAACAGTCTTCATGTGCTCCTAAAACTTCTTGTACTTCTCTTCTCTTGTGACTCCCACATGAATCTCAAATACGATGCAGATTCGTATGATATGTTGGAATTGAAGAGCTTGTATAATGTCTTGCGAGTCATAGAATAGTGGCCACTTGTATAGTGTGTAGACATCTTTAGCCGAGAAGTTGGTTAGCCATATTGGATCAAATACCCTGATAGTCTCGATCTAGCTCTCTTTGTGTAAAACTGTGACTGCTTCTCCTATCCGCCAGTCGTATTACCACCATTTGAAGTGTGGAGTAAAGTCCTGTGGCATTTCCCGCAATAGGATCTTTGACATTGTGCGTGGAGGACTCAACTTCAGTACTACTTTAGGCTTTCCAGTGTGAGGATCAACTTTGGTCTTATGGATAAACCGTTTAGGCTGTTGAGGCCTGAAGTTGACCCACTTGGTGCGGTATTCTCTCTTTAACACCCTCTCAAACCACCCCGACATCTTTCTGGGGTTGGCGTACAAAAGGTCTAGACAGGCAAGCCTGTTTAACTCAAAACCGGGAAGAGTCTTCAGATCATGCGAGAATCGGAAGTACTCTATCCCCTTCTCCCTCTTTATGGCGTAGACATCCAAGTCTTCAAAATACGCCCAGCTAATAATTTTGCCAGACACCTTCTGATGCTTCTTAACTCTGTAGAGTTTGGTATAGGCATTAGACTTTGGCGGTTGTCACTGGGCTCTCATTTCTTCTAGGCACACAGCCCACTCAGCCTTCTTGATATCGATACCAGCGTCTGAGGCTTGGGCTTTCCCTTCTTCTTTCTTCTTCACTTTCTCTTTAGCATCAAGAGCTCCAAACGTATCACTGCTAAATGTTTCACCCAAATCAGGGATAACATTTCCCTGTTGGTCAGTGTACTGTGGATACTCTTGCGTAGTGATATCCTCAATCTCAATCTCATCAATGCCCTACAGCTCTTCATCACTTATGACATCAACCTCGGGAGCATCCTTGACTAGCTCATCCGGGTTGAGTCTAAACATATCGACCAACTGCTTGTCTGTGAGATCATGAATGATCTCTCCTTCTTCGGGTGTGTAGCTCACAGATCGTCGCATGATCCCTTGCAAATCAAGAATCATTGTTAGTTGAGTCTTGATTTGCTGAAGGGGTGCGACATCGTAGTCGTCTGCTTTTTCAGCTTCATCTGTTCGAATAAACATTTAAAACCCAATCTCACACACATAAGTAATTAGGATAATTAAACATTAATACACATTAGTTACATTAGTGTAATATGTAATTCAAGTATGAAAGTATTTTCAAATACATAAAAATCTAATCATTACTTTTGCCTTGGGAGCTCGACTCTTCAGCTTGGGGAGCTAAGGTGAAGGGTCGCGGATCTTGATTCCTTTTGGTGCGCCTCTCCCGAGCCGATGGATTTGAGGCTGATGCTGATGCATCACCTTCATGCTCTGGCTCATCATCATCCCCCCATCCTTGTCCTTTCCACTACCTTCAGCCTTATCCACTTCATCATCATCATCATCTGATTCATCATTAGATGAATCATCATCATCATCTCCGTTATCACCGTCACCCTTGATCTTTAGGGGCTCAACCTTAGTCCCTTTGAGTCAGAGAATAAGCTTTTATTCTTCTTCTCGACCTCCACTATCCTCTTAACTGAGGCCATCAACAGCTAATCCTGTGCTGTCAGTGCACTATAAGCTCTGGGCAAGGCTCTCTCATGGGTAGCATCTCTCTCAGTCAGATGGGCAATCTGTTGACTCTGAGCTGCATCCCTCTCTTTCAAAAGGGCAATCTGCTTTCCCTGTGCAGCACTGACTGTCATCAACTGGTTCATCTGGTTCGCTCGGATGTCATCAGTAGTGAGCAGTTTGAGAACCAGATGGTTGAGGCTAGCCAGCTGCTCCTCTAGCCCAACAGTGGGCAGAGGAGATCCCTGTGGAGTGATCGACGGTGTGGAAGGGCTGGTTTGGGGCATGGTGGATGTGGTGGTGGATGATATGTATGTAAGAGTAGGGATGAATGTGAATGGTGATAGAATGGATGTGGGTATGGTGCGTGTGGTGGTAGGAATAGTAGTGGCTGAGGTGGTTGTAGTAGTGGTGGCTGTGGTGGTAGAAGTGGTTGGTGGAGTGGTGGTGGTAGTGGTAGGAGTGGTGGTAATGGTGGTAGGAGTAGTGGTAGTGGTGGCTGTGGTAGCTGTGGTGGCTGTGGTAGTGGAGGAAGTAATCAGCATAATCCTTTGTCTCATGCCCTTCTTACCGTGGGGCTGGGTCATTCTTTTCAGCCTCGAACCCCTGGCAAGCTGGGCTCCCCCTGGACTAGTTGGCTGGGGAGGTGTATAAGTAGGATCTGAAGTCTCAGCACCTGCAGCCCCAGCCTGGCGTCCTCCAACCGCCTCCTTACCCCTCTCGGTAGCCACTACCCGGCTACCGACTGTCCTCGTTAGAGGCTCCTCATCCGATTCCTCCTCTTCTACATAAACCAAGAAGTCCCGGTGGATGGCTGTCTGCTCCGATCCACCGGGAGCAGAAGAACTACTGTGTGGAGGTGGTGGAGATATGGTAGATGTGTCAGTGGCCCGTGATTGACTGGGGCCTATATCTCCACCACCTTGACCATCATCATGGTCATCATCGTCATCATCATCGTCAGTAGAAGCCATAATAGGCTCGACGTCCGAGTCACTGTCATGGTGACGCCATTTCTTGCGAGCTGGCGCCACATAACCCTCATTGGCCAGATGGCCGAAGAGTCTCCTCACCGGGGGCTTCACTTGCTTCGCCCGGTAGACCTTCATCCTTCCTAGGGTGGTATCATCCATTACCTCTAGGGTCACAGCATCACCTCCTCCTTTGGCAGCATAGGAAGCTTCCCGTTGATAATCATCTGCAAGAATCGTGGGTACATGCAGAAGCCTTCTTTGCCTTTAGCCTCAATGTTCTCCATCAGGTAGGAGAAGAACATGCGTGAAAAACTGAATGGGTGGTTTAGCACCAGCGCAATGTATGCGTTCTGGATTTGGTCAGATAGCTCATCAAATCCTCCTCTCCTGGAGGCTATGCATTTCAGGATCACATGTGCCAGATACTTTAATTGCGGGCACATGTTGCTCTTATTTAGCACGCCGGCATTGATGTCGCCGGCATACTTGATCCTGAGAAAGCATCGCTGTACCGTTAGGGGATGCAGCTTGGTTGGGTGTGTTCCATCATCACTCAATTCCAAGACTTGCCGTAGGTCGTCTTCACTAATCTCTATATCTTGACCAAAGATAGAACTCCGGATGCAGAAAGGCTCAGTAGACCGGTCGATAACAACATTCTCCCAGAATGTCTGCTGGATCGACCTATAAGGAGTGCATGGAGTAGAAATAGCCTTGAAGATCCTTGATCTTCGTAGGAAGGCTATAATCCCGGTGAACTTAGCAGCGTTCCGAGATGTAGTGTCTAGATGAGCGCATATGTTATGCATGGTGCTCATCATCCATCTATCAGCCATTTTTCTTGCAATACAAGAGACTAACACATTAGTTCCATTTATAAGAGATAAGCAATTGACTTGGAACAGATTTAGATAGACTGCTTCAATCGTGCGATTTAACCATACGACTGAGTTCAGTCGTACGATTGAGCCTGCGACTGAACTTAGTTGTATTCTATGCCTGTGCGATTGAGTCAGTCGTGCGATTGAGTCAGTCGTGCGACTGAGCCACCGATTGATTCAATCCTGCAATTGAATCATCCGACTGGCTCAATCGTGCGACTGAGTCATATGACTGGCTTAATCGTGCGACTGAAGTTCATTATCCTGTCCATTCGCGTCTTACACTGTTCAAACCATTACATTTTAATCTTCACCAAAATGTTAAATTAAACTTCGTGTTTAGGTTCATATGGTTAGCAGGGACCCGAAACAACACTTAATGTCATTTAAATCAACTTTATTTTACATTTAACTGGCCTATTTTAGGTTATTAGTCCCATTTCTTTGTTTTATAAATTACGACCCATTTATGTTCGATTTATCTGTCATTTGATCTCGACATCTGCAAATTACCTGAAGATGAACGCTAGTTGGTTAGTAGTGAAATTGGAGTGTAATCACAGATTTTGGAAATTTTGGCAGGGTGTATGGGTAATGGGCGGTTTTTTGAGAGATTTTGAAGTGGAAGGGTTCACGAACGACTGAGTCTCTATTTATACTGTTTTGGGGTTCAATCATGCGACTGGACCCATATGCATGCCTTAATGGTGCGACTAGACACATGCGCACGATTCAATTGTGCGACTGGGGTTCAGTCGTGTGACTGACTTAGACTCCTTCATTTAGTCGTACGATTGGTTCATTCTTATGATCCAATCGCATGGTTCCCCCATACTCAAGGTCCATTCATGTGACTAGCTCATACTCATGGTCCATTCGTATGATTTACTCATACTTATGGTCCAATCGTACGACTGGTCCATACTTATGGTCCAATCGTGCGATTGGTCCATACATATGGTCCAATCGTGCAATTGATCCATACTTAGGGTCCAATCGTCCGATTGGCTCATACTTATGAGTTTGACTTCATCCATTTCCACACACACTCAACTTTAAATTTTGCTAAATAAACGTTATGGCCAATGATCATCTCAGACATGATCTTTTAACATAAATCCTTTGATCACCTCAGACGTGATCCTTTTAAAATTAAAACCGATTGATCACCTCAGACGTGATCCTTTTAATTGAAATTGTTTGGTCACCTCAGACGTGACCTTTTTAAATGTTTAAAACTTGATCATCTCAGACATGATCCTTTTAATTCACACCAATTTGGTCACCTCAGACGTGACCCTTTTAAATTATGATTCACAGAGTTCATCTAGTTACATAGTCCGACATCTAGACCTAATTGATAGATAAAACAGAAAACAACGTAAATTGAAATAACACAGAACGCATTTTTGTGGTTTTGTTTGAGGTGGGTATAATACATTTTAATTTTCCTTAAAGGACTTCTCCCCCTAAACAGGACAGCATCCAGCATTTACATCTTATCTGGAAAGACTCTTATGGAATCATACAGGCATAAACATAATCATTTGGGACCCTTTAGCATATGTTTGTTTGACTTAATCTTATTTGTCTGAGATTTCAAAGCCCTAACAGGAAATCATACTAGAACTATAAGAAGCACATAATGATTTTGACTGTCGAGGATTGCTGCCACGGTGATTGTTAGTATATTTATCCACTTAAATCCATACACAGACTTTTGACTCACATTGGTGACTAATTTGGTTTGTTATTTCAACAAGCATTTGTGGATCCCATGCTTATATGGTAATCAACATTCCTCAGGAGATTTTTGAGCGGTCTAGGGGTTTGGACAAGAAGAGACTATTCTAAGAGCTTTCAAAGAGATGCCAAACCTCAGGTCAGTGCCATCGCATAGCAGAGAGGCGCAAACAACAATGAATTCTAGAATATTTAGGTTATGCTTATCCTCAGGTCAATGCCATCGCACAGCAGAGAGGCACACAACCTATCTTCTTGTTTGAGCATTTTTCTTTGGCACATTTCGCACCAACAACATTAGTTATTAGCTTGATTGTGTTTATCAATTTTTCATGTGCTTTGCTCATTTATAAGGTCATCCGCACATATTTGTGGCTTTTAATTTGCTCGTCACCCCTTATTGGAAATGCGTTGATTGTGTTAACCAGGGATAAGGTGGAAGCCCACAGCTAGTTGAACTTTTTAGTTTTAATTTGTTTCACCAATGAGGTCTATTTGTCTATTATGTTGAATCTACTGACACATCATATCATGGACTAGCAAACTCTAGGCCTACTTTCTCTATGTTACCTCAATAACAGGCTAGTTTACTATCATTTTTCTTTTGTTTGACTTATTTTTCTCAGACTCGTGGTTTTAATGTAATAGTTTGAACCTTTAAGTCTTTTAGATGTCCCAAATAATTTTGTTCCCTGTGTGCTATCATATTCCATAGTTTTGAATCAATCTCACAGATTTGATGTCCTTGCTTTTCAGCTTTTCTGCCCGCCCTCGTTTTTTTAGTAATTTAAAAACTAACTACTGAAACTAAACCTATTCTCCCCCTAAAATTCTAAAACTGAAAATCTTTTTGTGTTTTTGGATTTTTAAAGATAGGAAGATAAAATAAATAAAAAAATTAAAATTAAAATTAAAACGTAAGGACGGACTACGAATTAGATTCCTCTGGAATGACATCACTTTTCTTTTTGAAGCCATTTACCTCTAAGAGATATAAAAACCGAGGTTTATCAAATGATTTTGTGTAGAGGTCAGCGCGTTCAAAATCCGTATTTATTTTAACAACAACGATTAATTGCTTTCCAAAACAGTCACGTATAAAGTGATATTAAATATCGATTTGTTTTGTCTTTGGGTGTTGAACCGGATTTTTAGTAACGGCAATTGCAGCAGAATTATCAACATAGATAGGAGTGTTAGCAAATTGCAAACCATAGTCTCGCATTTGCTATTGAATCTAGATGATTTGAGAACAGCAACTTGCAGTAGCAACGTATTTGGCTTCACATGTCGATAGAGCTACCGACGTCTGCTTCTTACATTGCCAGGTGACTAAGCGTCTTCCAAAGAACTGACATCCCGCTGATGTTGACTTGTAGTTCATCTTGCAACCACCGTAATCCGAGTCACTATACGTGGTAAGCTTAAAGTCATCATCATGAGGATACCACAACCCAAGTGTTGGAGTACCCTTCAGATAACGAAAGATCCTCTTTACTCCAATTAGGTGATTTACTTTGGGTTTTGCCTGATATCTGGAACAGAAACACGTGGTGTACATAATATAAGGACGAGAAGCTGTGAGGTAGATGACAGATCAGATCATTTCTCGATACATGGTGGCATCGACCAGATCACCATTTTCGTCGGGTGCCATATCGTGATTCGTGGCAAGTGGAGTCCCAGCAGCTGTTGCATTCTCCATGTCGAACGGACTAAGGATATCTCCTACATATTTGGTCAGAAGCAGGAAGATACCATTTGGTGTCTGATCTACTTGTAAACCGAGAAAGAACTTCGTCTCTCCCATGGTGCTTATTTCGAAGCCAGCTTTCATCACAGACTCAAATTCTTTACACAATGCTTTGTTCTTGGAACCGAAGATTATGTTATCCACGTATATCTTCAGCAGTAGTAACTCACCGTCCTTTTCTTTGATGAACAGTGTGCAGTCAATGACCCCTCTGTGAACACCATGTTTTAGCAGGTGAGTAGAGAGTTTCTCGTACCAGGCTCGAGGAGCTTGATAAAGCCCGTACAAAGCCTTGTCCAGTTTATACACTCTATCCTGATGATAAGGATCCTCAAATCCTTCGGGTTGACTAACGAACACTATTTCCCGGATTTCACCATGAAGGAATGCACTTTTCACATCCAGTTGATAGACTTTGATCTGCGTGTAGGATGAATAGGATAAGAAGATACGAATAGCTTCCATCCTTGCCACAGGTGCAAACACTTCATTGTAATCAATGCCTTCGACTTGTCTAAACCCTTGAACAACAAGCTGAGCCTTGTTCCTGATTATGACCCCTTGGTCATCTTTCTTGCATCGAAGAACCCATTTAGTGCCAATCACTTTTGCACCTTTTGGTCTGTCCATAAGTGTCTAGACTCCTAACTTCTTGAACTGAAGAAGTTCTTCTTGCATAGCACTTACCCATGCTTCATCTTTTAAAGCCTCGCTGACATGTTTTGGCTCAACTTGAGAAACAAAGCATCGATAAGCACCATCGTGTAGATATCCCTTTTCCATGACAGCAGCATAATCTGCTGAGTATAGCTGATTTCTTGTTTGAACTCCCGATAGAATATCTCCTATGATGTTGTCCAAAGGATGATGTACATTAACTCGAGTTCCTAGAGTGGTGGGTACTGCGACTTCAGTATCCAGATGCTGAACTGTTGGAGTGTGCGGTTCAGAAATATCAGCTACATCATGATCAGAGGCTGTAGAACTTTCAGTAGTAGGAACTTGTTCTTCATGTTCCACGTTTGTGGTTTCAACTGCTTCATCATCAGAAGAAGAATCACTTACCTCAAGCTCTCCCCCTGAAGGGCTAGAAGTATCATCTACTAGAACGGATGATGTCAAGTCCATTGTGGGAGCATTTAGAACATCGTACATCATTCGTGCAGCTAAGTCATCATCAGAATAGGAAGGAGGCAGATTGAAGGATTTGAAAAATCCATCATAGTCGAAAAAAAAGGAAGGTCCTTTTTCTGCAAGGGGGGTGGTGTATCTTTGAACATCAACATTGCACCACACTTCAACCTGACCAGTTGAGTTATTGTAAACTCGTTTATCTGGTATACTGTATCCAAGGAAGATACCTTCTTCTTCCTTCTCGTAGAACTTCCCTGTCTGATTCTTCTTTAGCAGCATGCAAGGTGCACCAAATCATTCCAGATACTCTAAATTGGGTTTCCGTTGTTGGAACAACTCAAAACAAGTTTTTCCATGATGTTTGACTACCAATACCCAATTTAGAGTGTAAAATACATTAGCTACTGCCTCGTTCCAGAATTGAACTTGCAGTTTGGAGTCAGCTAGCATAGTCCTTGCTGTCTCTATCAAGCTGCGATTCTTCCGTTCAGCAACACCGTTCATTTGTGGAGTGTAAGCAGAGGTAAACTGATGAACAATTCCCTTCTCTCGATAGAAGGCCTCCATCCACTAATTCTTGAACTCTGTCCCGTTGTCTGAACGAATCCTTCTGACTTTCAGCTTGTAGAGAGACTCCAATATGGTAACAAGATGTTTGAATGATTCAAATGTCTCTGATTTAGCTTTCAGAAACATCACCCAAGAGAATCTTGAGTAATTATCTGTCACCACAAAGCAGTACCAATCTCCTGCTATGCTTTTTGTGCTCAATGGGCCAAATATATCCATGTGTAGAAGCTTGAGAGGAATGTCGATAGAATTGACTTTCTTTGCTTTGTGAGACTTCTTGGTCTATTTCCCTTTCTTGCATGCGACACAGAAATCTGGAAGTTGGAAATTCTTGACTGTAACACCATCTACCAGATCATTCTGAACTAGATGGTTCATCTTCCTGGGATTCATATGTCCCATTCTCCTGTGCCAGGAGACTGAATCTCTTTCTATTGCTTTTGACAAGAAGCACTGAGCAGTAGACTCAGTTGTGGAGGCTTTTGATAAGTCCAAGACATACATTCATGGTAGAGCAAGCTTTCATACATGTAGGACCCATCCGTACACATGATACGCCTATATACATACATCATAGCACCACGCATGGACACAAAACATGCATATCCAAGCACCTAACCGACCATGACATACCATTCGCAACCCGAAACTGTAACCGTACGAACCCGAGTAAAGGGTCGAGGAACATACCGAATGAGAAACGGGTTGTTTCGATCACCGTTGATTGTTGTCGGGTGCTCGCAACAGAGAACGGAGAGGGAGATGCTTGATTGCATTGTCGTTCAATCACGGGGAAAACCGTCACCGGGGGAAACGTCACACGAATACGAGGGCTGCCGGAAGGACTACCGGGACAAGTGACCGTGAAAGCAAAGCTGCTGGAAAAGGTTTTGTGCAAGGGAGGGTCGACGACATAAGTAGTTTTAATGGGAACTAGGGTTACGAGAAAGAGTTTGGGTGATTTGAAGGGAAACCGAGAGGGAGAGGCGGTTATGTGTAAAATTTCCATCTTGGTCCCTTTCTTTTTGCTCAGTTGCACCAAGGTCCTCTTAGTTTAACTATTAGTAGTAATTAAATAATAAGTTAAGTGTTACTAGTATTTAAAAATGGTAGAAAGTTTTATATTAATAATTTAGTTAATGGTAACGTAACAGAGAGATGTTAGGTTATAAAAGCAAGGTTAATCTGAAAAACTTGGGTTGTCACATCATCCCCTTGTTGAAGAAATTTTCATCCCGAAAATTAGAACATACGTGTCAATGAACGACTAGCAAGCAAGCTGATCAGTGAGTAAGCTGACTAGTTATCTGGAACATAGGCAAAACAGGGTCTCTAAGGGTTTCTGAACAAACCGTAAACAAAAGAAGGTAAGGTTTAGTAACCGCACCATGATATTGTCCGCTTTGGCCGGGACGAACCACTATCGCCTCACGGTTTTGTTTTCACCTAAACCGGGACGTACCACCATCACCCAGGCAAAATGCGTCACAGTGGGGAAGGTCTCAAGCCCTTTATAAGGAAGCATTAGTTCTCCTTCCCAACCAATATGGGATGTTACAATCAACCCCCCTAAGGGAGCTCAGCGTCCTCGCTGGCACACTGGCCCGGCCCTGGCTCTGATACCAATCTGTCACACCCTTAATTTCCACAAATGGTGTTTACCGTCAGGCGTGTGACACACCAGGATCTCAGATAGCACCAGTTACACCAGACACAGTAATTACAAAACATTACATTAAGTAATTAGACTTCTAAATCAACCATAAGTGTTTCAAACTTGCGGAAGCGTTTCGAAAACAGAATTCAATAGTAAATTGTATCAACATGCGTTTAAACCATAAAAGTCAGTGAAGTTTAACTAAATAAAATAGTTGAGTTGTGATGTGTGCCATGAATGCATCCTAACTGAGTTCTTAACCTTGTGCGTTATTGTGACCTGAGAAAACATGCTAAAGTGTGTAAACATAAAGTTGGTGAGTTCACAGGTTTAATCAACAAATAAGTTATCAGAAAGCATTTCATATGGTTTAGTATAAGAAGCATATCGATAGGTAGCTAGCTATAAACAAGTTACTTAGTGTTTCAAACCGAAGCTGACTATGTGTGTCTAGTGCCTTTCCACCACGTCTATCACAGACCGTGGCAATCGTTAGGTCAGTTACGCACCCGTTCGACCTCCAATCAAGCTAGCGCGACTAGCCCGGGTGGGGTTTGTCAAACCCAGTAGTACTACTCAGAATTACCTCGCTAATCGCATTACTAACGGTTCGATACTGTAAGGACTTTCAAATGTGTCTCCACTAACGTAACAGGCGATATCAATAATACTGGCAACCAAAATAAAATAGTGTTTGCATGTTTTCTCCCCCGAAAAGGAAAGAATGTAAAATGGGGCCATGAAAACTCACCTGAGATTAGCAACGTAACTTCTAGCAAATAGATCCAACACGACACGAAATTCAAACGCGTCCTAAAACAATAGGTACTTTTCGGTTTAATTAAACGTACGTCTAATCCGCAAGTTGTTCACCCAACTTACTAGACACGATTGGAAGATATTTCCTTTTGAAAAACACTTAACTTGACGACCCGTTGGTGATTAACATATAATATATATACTTAACTCAACTGTATATATAACGCAAAGTTAGAACAGGGTTTTGAAATACAACTCGTATTCTCTTAGAAAACCGTATAAGTAGCCTAGTATTTAAATTACCAAATGAGCTTAATAATTTATAAGATTTTTATTACAATTTCACACAATTCTTAGATTTACAGAAAAGTAAATAACATAATTTATAAATAGTTTAGGTCTATCAAATAATTATTTTTCCAAAAAGTGTCCAGAACAGTCACCTTCCTAGAGTTACCTAGGGAAAACAATTAGTTTAGTATTCAATACCTATCATCTTGGCCTGAGTTAGTAGGAATTTCGAAGCTAACTCGAAATTCTAACATTTGGAAAAAGAATCAGATCAAAATGATCATTTTTGAACAAGTTATGATATCATGATGTAGAGCTAACATTTCTGTCAGAAAAGTCAGATCCGACCTTCTGTCTTGTATAAATGTTTTGACATAGAAAATCTTGATGAAAAATTGTTAAACCAAATGTCTCTGAAAGCTAACTCCAAATACTTGATTTTAGACCCAAAAAGCGATCAGATTCATTAAGTTTTGAGGGAGTTATACCCTTTTAAAGTTGACATAGTTTTTCAGCTCAAAGCTGTTGACAGATTTGAGTTTACAAAACTTTCATGCAAATGGTTAGATCTAAAGTTTTATCAACAAAACTCATATAATAACTCTTATATATCATAGATCTACTGATTTTTGGATGAAAAACAAGTACCCTTATTCATAATTTTATAAAACATATGTTTTTCAAGTGAACTTCCAATATCGGGTGAGCTATGCGAATCTTGCAAGAACGACATAAAATAAAAGATAAAGTTATGATTTTTACCACTAGACAAGCTAGGGAAGTGCACAAAAGAGGGATGGTTGTAGGTACTTCGGGCGTATGCAATGGGTTCCTACAAGTGCTCGGTTTTTCCAAGGCTTCCACGGTTTCTCTCCGGATCTTCAAAGAAATCGTGACAAAACGAAAATGATGGTGGGGAGGTGGTGTGGCCGTGGGTTTGGAGAGAAAAGAGGGGGAGAGAGAGAGAGTGAATTCTTTGAAATGAAGTAGAGAAGAATGAAATGAGAGGGGAGGGAGAGTATTTATAAGGGGAGGGGATGGAGAAGGGGGTGGGTGGCCGTAGGAGGGGGGTTATAGGGGGAGTCGAACGGTCATTTTTATTTTTCTCCAGTCTCGACCCGACTTTCAAAACCCGAACATGTTAAATTCTAATTCATCGTGAAATTCTAGTCCAAAACGACTATTTACATGCCCCATATCTTAGTTTTATCGTCCACTTTGGCATTTTATTGTTTATTCGCTATATTGAGCCATCTCGTCACACTAGGGCGCGTAGATCCTGTTATCGGGTTTTCTCATTACGATAGTCGTTTCCTCACATAATAAAACTAATGTTAGTGTAACTAAGATTAAATTAGGATGAATTCTCATTTTTACCTATGACGTTAATATTTATTTCCCGGTCGGTTCGTAGTGGCGTTTATTTCAGACGTTCGCCGGACGCTGGTTTTCATGGTCGAACACGCATGAAAAAGAAACGTAAGCACACGTAGGACTCTAATCAATCTTTAGATTAGTTTATTTACTGCTATATATTCTAAAACAAGACTGAGCATAGGAATCAAGATCTAGGGTTTCTAGAGAAATTACCCGGAAATTTAGGGTTGTCAAATAAAGTTTTTATCATTAGTAAGAAAATTTATACCATTTGAATGACCAAATTTTGAAAAATTTTTATTTCCAAAATTTTATCATTTATTCTCACAGACCTTGGAATGAATTGATTTTTAATGAATTGTTTTGGTCTTACAAAATTATTTCTTTTGAAAGATCTCAAACCTAAGGAAGGATTAACATAACCGTTGCTCAATTATGTATTGGCAAGTCCTATCCGTGGTGAACTCTTTCTAAAGTAACAATTTTCTGTATTGTGAGTTCTTTCATCACAGAAGGTACAGTATTTATTAAAATAACATTATGCTGTTGGGTGATTTCTCATATCATATATGTGACGATACTTGTTGAAAAAGCAATCAACAATGTTATGATTATACACGTCACAAATTTCGCAGTACCTCTGTGGTGTTTTAAACAACTGTTTATTAACTATTGATGTTGACGCAACGTTTGATCCTTGTTTAGATTGAGGCGTCAAAAAGTTAACCTGTTGTTATTGATTTGACAAATTTTGTTTTTGATTTGAAAATTTGTTCTTTTGCATAGTAATTTTTGGCTTTTGTACATGAACTTCATTCTTTGATTCCTTAGACACAAATCGTTTAGCGAAGCGGAAGACTTCAAATCTGAACCTGTTTTCAGATAAGAGTTTTAATGTTCTTAGGAGTTTGTTTAACTTCCTGAATTGAGTTCATGTTCAACATACCAGCAGACACAAATTTTATTGGTTTAAATTTTTTTGCTTGATTTGTCTGATTTTCCTAACTCTTATTTTGATCAGTTTTAGCTTTAGTCAATTTTCTTCATCTTCTTTGGTTCCTTGATTTTGTAGAACTTGATTTTATTAAAGAGATTGAACATCTTCATGTGAAGATTCTTTTTCATTTCCTTTCTCTTTCAGGCTATAAGAGTTTGAATCCTCTGATGTTCCTTCTTGTTTTGCTTAATCTTTGTTTCTGATCATTACTTCTTCCAACACAGATTCTTTTGGAACAAAAGTTTATTACTTTTCTATCGTGGTTCATATGATTTAACTTTTATCGGATGATCATTTTTTATCTTTTCAGTATCTTTTTCTTTAAAGATTTCTACATTAGTTTTCTTTTCTTCACTATCAGAAATCTTGTTTTTGTTTTGGAAAGCTTTAAGTTTAGCCTTATTTTCAGGAGAATGAACATGCGTGTTAAAATTCTCTCGTAAAGTGTTAGTTATAGATTCAGGCATTGGTTCATGTGTGAAACCTAATCCTGCTTTTTGTTTATCCTTTCACTCACTTACCAGTTGTTCAACAATTGTTTTGGAACTTTTTACTTTTGTAAGATCAACTTGTGTAGCAGCATGTGCTATTTTCTCCTGTTCCAAGTTCTTGGTCATTTCTTCAAGTGGTTTGGAAACAATTTCTAATTCATTGAAACTTTCGTTCCAAGAATTTAGTAAAGAAACTATCTTTTCATATGATATTTTGTGGTCAGTTTTAAGTTTATTATGCATTAATTCCTCTTGCTTGAGCGCTTTGCTGATTTTGTATGAGTAAGTTCGGTAATATTCTACATATTAGAAGCAAGATTAGTGCATAGTTTTTCTCTGACTTCAGCTGGTATTTCAGAATATTTAGGTGAAGAAGTCTCAGAGTTTGAAGATGAACTTTCAACCTTTGGTTGATCTGACTGTGCCATTAAAGCAACTTCTTCTGAATCCTCTTTAGGATCAAATTTATCACTCCAGTCATATTCTTCCTCTTCATTCTCAGAATTACCTTCCTCTTTAGGATCACAATCCTCTTACCAATCTTCTCCTTGAACTTCTGCAATAAGAGAAAAACTAGAGGTTAGATCAACAGTAAGTTGATCTGCATAAGCACTTCAATCATGTCCGTCCTTAATGCTAACAACTAGAGCTTTCTTTGGCTCTTCAGATGACTTAGATTCATCTTTAAGTTCAGGCATTGATAGACTTTGGTACGGCTTTTGGAATATCTTCTGAGATGATTGTTGAAACCTCTGCTTGAACTAGCTTGGCCATTTCCTCCTTTGTTTCTGGGAGCTTTGCATTCCTGTGAGAAGTGCCCATAGCTATTACAGTTGAAACGCCTTGACTTAGACTTGTCAAATTCAACAGACTTGTTAGCACTTGGCTTGTAGTTCCTGTTGACATAAGAGTGTTTCTGAGTCCTGTATGCATCATCACCATTTGCCAGTTTAGATCTATTTCCTCCACATCATCTGGACCCATCTTGAATAAGTCTTGCAAAACAAGATCTAATTGAGTCAAATAACTACCCTGATAAGCTTGTAAACTAGCCATAAAGGCAGTAGAAGCAGATTTGTACTCCTCATCCTGTAATAGGATGTTAATGACAGCTTTAACTTTGCTAGTGTTAGCAGAGTTAATAGATGGAGTCTCAATTTGAGGTTTAGAGCTTTGAGGTTTAGGAGGAGACTGAGGTTAGGATGCATAAGCAGGAGCACTTGTATATGAAGAATCTGTAAAGAACTCTGCTCCAACAAATAAATCACCCTCTTCTTCTGGTAAATTCTCATTCTTTGCCATAAAGGCATTCTCCACTGTATTAGCTGGAGATGTAACATATTGGTACTAAGACATTGAGGCTTCTCTATCATTGTTTCTTGAGCTTTCATCAATTTTAACCGACTCAATCTTGGCAACCAATAGATTAAGATCCATAGGAAATTTCTCAGTATGCTTCAACAGTGTTACAATTTGTTTCCAAGAAGATGGAAGAGCATTGAGAATGTTAGGTTTTGTCCATGTTTATCAAAGCTAGTTTACCATTTAAACTAGAAAACGCGGATATAAGGTTAAACATATGGTTAATAATCCGAAATTTTTGATCATTTTAAACCAAAACTAAATCCCAAGAACAAGGATCATTTATATATATGAAATGACATGCTATCAAAAACGAAAATGCAACCATAGGGTGTTCTTGAACTACCTTTCAAGAACAAGATTTTATGGTAAGGATGAGATGAAGATGATGATGCTCTTCTATATGCAGCCCTCAAGGAAGAAAGCCTCAAGCTTGTATACCCACAAGTTCATCCAAACACCTACTTGCTCGGTAGTATAACACCAACTCTCTTCTCTTCTTGTAGATCCAAATCTAGCCAAGCAAAGCTGAATTTTCAGCTTACAAAACCGATTTTCAGCCAAGGGAAGAAGGGAGAAAACTTGCTTGTGTGTGTGTGAGAGAAGGTGTGTTAGATGAAAGAGTGTAAGAGTGAATAATGTCTTGCACAAGCCAAGACAAAGGGTGGAGTCCCAGGGCCACAAGGGGCGGCCGAATTTGGGTTCAAAATGGGTTCCCCCCATTTTGAAACTTTTATAAAATGTTACTCTTTCAACCCTTAGTTTATAAAATTAAAACCTATTTTAATTTTATAACATTAACACACTTTTATTTGTTATTATTTAACCAACTTAAATAATGAAACAAATAAATATCTCATGAACAAATATCCATATAATGTTGTTCTTTTACAAAAGCAATGTTTTAGAAAACCTATTTTCTAAATTGGTGTCAATGTTTATTTGTATGATCTCATCAACAAATAAATATCTGTTGGTGTTTGTATAGCTTGTTATTGGGTATGACCCGACTTGGATCATAACGTACTAACCACATCAATCTTGTATGAGTCTTGGGCATATATGATCCAACAAAATCCCACATGCACAAGATTCATAGAAGATTGACGCAAGCAGTAAATACCGCCTAACAACGGTTTACTATCCTTAATATGTATGAATAAGTGCCATTCAATAACATCATCCTCTTCAAGTACCATACTCGAAATGTTTTAGGTGAATCAATCATCTATCCTTTTGTCACAGATGTCATATTAAATCCCCGAGACACAGAGTGATTATTCTCCATTGATTTAACATTATCAGGCCTTAGACATCTTACTCTCAACGAATAAGAGGGACAAATCCCATCTTGACTACATACGTCTCTCATAATTGCCTTATATCATACCTGAACTCAGACTTATGTACTGCCATGTTTCAGAACAACGAAGAACTAAGTCAAATTATAATATTTGATAAATATCAAGACCCAATATGTATCTCAGGTCAGAGGATACCAAATGATGTTCGCCTTTACTCAAAATTACTTATGATCAATCAATAACCTACTGACTTGAGTTCTAAGTATGCCATAGAAATAACCGATGGTAGGACGATAACAGCAACACAAGTGTTTAAAAACTATAAGCTAGGCCTATCCAGACACACTTTCTACGTAGACCTTATTCCTGTCACACTAGGAAGCATCGATGTAGTAGTCGGGATGGATTGGTTATCCCAGCACAGTGCTGAGATCGTTTGCAAGGAGAACCTGATCAAGTTACCTATTTCAAACGATGAAATTCTTACAGTGGAAGGTGAAAAGGTGGGTGCGGTGGTCGGCATCATATCATATTTGAAGGCACAGAAATGTCTCAGAAAAGGACACCTTGCCTTGTTGGCACTTGTTACTGAAACAAAGGCGGATGAAAGGCGAATTGAAGATATTCCCGTTGTTAGAGACTTTCCCAAAGTATTTCCCGAACACCTACCTGGCCTTCCTCCACACAGACAGGTGGAATTCCAGATTGAATTAGCACCTGGAGCAGCTCCAATAGCTCGGGCGCCTTACCGTTTGGCACCGAACGGACTACAAGATCTGTCTAAGCAATTGCAAGAATTGTTAGACAAGGGATTCATACGTCCCAGCTCTTCACCCTGGGGAGCTCCAGTGCTTTTCGTTAAAAAGAAAGATGGAACCTTCAGGATGTGTATTGACTACCGCGAACTGAATAAGGTGACAATCAAGAATAGGTATCCACTCCCACGCATTGATGATTTGTTCGACCAGTTGCAAGGATCCAGCTACTATTCCAAGATTGACTTGAGATCAGGTTATCATCAGTTGAGGGTTTGAGAAGAAGACATCTCCAAGACTGCGTTCTGGACACGCTATGGGCACTACGAGTTCACCGTAATGCCTTTTGGGCTGACCAATGCCCTAGTAGTTTTCATGGACCTCATGAACCGTGTCTGCAAACCTTATTTGGATAAGTTTGTCATTGTCTTCATTGATGGCATACTAATCTACTCCCGTAATAAGGAAGATCATGAGGGCCATTTGAAGACCATACTGGAATTGCTGAGAGATGAACAGCTCAAAATGTGACTTCTGGATGCGTGAATTCCATTTTCTTGGGCATGTGGTGAATGAAAAGGGTATACATGTTGATCCTTCAAAGATTAAAGCAATCAAGGAATGGCCGGCACCAAAGATGCCTACTGAGGTACGACAATTCCTAGGTTTGGCAGGCTATTATCGAAGGTTCATCGAAGGATTTTCGAAATTGGCGCAACCATTGACTGCCCTAACTCGTAAGGGAGTAATATACAAGTGGGGCAGCAAGGAGGAAACAGCGTTTCAAGCGCTTAAAGACAAACTCTGCAGCGCACCAATCCTAGCCTTACCAGAAGGGACTGATGACATTGTTGTTTACTGTGATGCATCCATCCAAGGTTTGGGATGTGTACTGATGCAACGCGACAAAGTCATAGCTTATGCATCTAGACAGCTCAAGGTGCATGAGAGGAACTACACAACTCATGATCTGGAACTAGGACCTGTAGTGTTTGCCTTGAAGATCTGGAGGCACTACCTATATGGAACCAGGTGCACGATCTATACAGACCATAAGAGCCTCCAGCACAATTTGACCAGAAGGAATTGAATATGCGGCAACGACGATGGTTAGAGTTACTCAATGATTATGACTGTGCGATCAAGTACCATCCGGGTAAGGCTAATGTAGTAGTCGATGCCCTGAGTCACAAGGAAACTCTATAGCCTCGTCGGGTGCGTGCATTGCAAATGACAATCCACTCTGACCTGCCAGTGCAAATCAAAGCTGCTCAATCTGAGGCTTTGAAGAAGGAGAACCTGAAAGCATAATCCATGCGAGTCATGGTGAAACAGTTGGAGACTAAAGCTGATGGAATCCGTTATTTTATGAAACGGATCTGGGTACCCCAGCACGGGAATTTGCGAGAGCTGATAATGGATGAAGCTCATAAGTCACTTTATTCGATCCATCCAGGTTCAGACAAGATGTATCAGGACCTGAAAGAATTTTACTGGTGGCCGAGAATGAAAGCGGAGGTAGCCACATACGTAAGCAAATGCCTAACTTGTTCCAAGGTTAAGGTAGAATACCAGAGACCATCTGGATTACTCCAAAAACCGGAAATTCCAATGTGGAAATGGGAGCAGATCTCCATGGACTTCATCACGAAGTTACCTAGGACTCCCAGGGGATGCGATACCATCTGGGTTATAGTAGATCGCTTAACGAAATCCGCACACTTTCTGGCAATCCAAGAGACTGATCGAATGGAGAAGCTTACCCGTATCTATTTAAGGGAAATAGTCTCTCGGCATGGCGTACCGATATCTATCATTTCTGACCGTGATGCTCGGTTCACTTCTCACTTCTGGCAATCATTACAACGGTCATTAGGAACTCGGCAGGATATGAGTACTGCATATCACCCGCAGACCGATGGTCAAAGTGAGCGTACAATCCAAACACTGGAAGACATGTTGCGTGCCTGTGTGATTGATTTTGGCAGCAGTTGGGAAACTCATCTACCATTGGTTGAGTTCTCCTATAATAACAGTTATCACACCTCGATCATGGCAGCTCCATTTGAGGCACTGTATGGACGTAAGTGCCGATCACCTATATGTTGGGCAGAAGTAGGAGAAAGCCAACTTACAGGACCTGAACTTGTGCACAAAATGACTGAGAAGATCATGCAAACTCGTAACCGTATGGCGGCAGCACGTGATCGACAAAAGAGTTACGCCGACAAGCGTCGGAGGCCATTGGAGTTTCAGGTTGGTGACAAAATAGTACTGAAGGTCTCACCCTGGAAGGGTGTAATACGCTTTAGAAAGCATGGGAAGTTAAGCCCAAGATACGTGGGGCCATTTGAGATTGTCAAACGGATTGGCCCAGTAGCCTATCAGTTGAATTTACCTGAAGAACTCAGGGGGATACATGATGTGTTTCACGTATCCAATCTGAGGAAATGTCTGTCTGATGAATTATTGATCGTGCCTTTAGAGGAACTAAAGATAGACGATCAACTACATTTCATCGAAGAACCAGTGGAGATCATGGATCGAGAAGTCAAGACACTAAAGCGTAGCGAAATTCCCATTGTGCGCGTAAGATGGACCTCCAAACGGGGACCAGAGTTTACGTGGGAACGGGAGGATCAGATGAAGTCTAAATATCCGCACTTGTTCATGGATACAACTTCAGAACCTAACTCCAACTGAATTTCAGGACGAAATTCTCTCAAACTGAGGGATACTGTGACATCTCACAATATCAAGCAAAGAACATTGTGGGTTTACTTTCATATTTGTTCTACCTCATAAAGTTTCACATGCGTGTGATAGCTCAGATGATACAGATGGACTTGATGATGTGACTGACAATGAGTCATCAGATGAGGACATCAACTCTTCAAAGCCTACCTCAAAAAAGGAAAACGCAAACTGCATCAAGAAAGAAAAAGAGAGTCACTATGATCTACCTATGGTTTCATGGTCACCTTCTGATGAACAAAAGTGCTAGAAACATTTAAGATAGTCCCAAATCAGAAAGGAAACCTAAGATTCTTCTTGATAAAGATCATGTGGTGAATGTGATGGTGTGTGATATCTGTCACTAACAAGTACGTCAATTAGCAGTAAGCTCGTTAACTCATGGTGTGTATTAACTGTCCTCATGTATTTTCAAAGCCTAAATAGCGGTTTAACCGAATTCTCCGAATACTTGTTTGTTAACCTCGGTGTTCCAATTTTCGGGACGAAAATTCTTTCAACAATGGGGATAATGTGACACCCGAAAATTTTACGAAACTTCGTTAGTCTCGTTAAACGTTGGTGACCTGATTGTAAAAATAATAATAATAATAATAATGATAATAATAATAATAATAATAATAATAATAATAATAATAATAATAACAATAATAATAGAAATAATAATAATAATAATAAGTCTAGGGGGGTGTTTTGATATTCTTGAAACTATAAAAACAAAGTTATAACATGAAATAATAAAAATGAAACCGCAGGGACTAAAATGTAAAATTCTAAATTACAAAACCAACCCCCGCCGATTTCCCTTCGCTTTTCCGGTGCCGGTCCGGCCAAACTCCGGCCAAACGCCGGCGACCATCGAAACCGATAAAAAACTCAATTTTAACAGCTCCAAATACACCAAACCCCCTCGTGAACAAGATTCGAACCCAATGCAATTGATAAAACGCGTAGAAACGGTCAAATTAACGGATCTAACCTTTATCACTTTATCCCTCGACCGTTCAATGGTCGATTAATCCACTAAAACATCACTTTAACTAAATTGATTCGATCAATTCGAACTTTAACAATCTGGAAATCGAATGCAACCTTCCATTTCATCAAAACACACAAAATCCAACCAATTCGATCACCACTTCTGTTTCGACCTGCAACTCAATCGAATCCCATCATACAAGCTTCAATACACTAAATTAACAGAGGGCTATTCATCATTGTTGTCATTGAAAGCTTCCTGTGCAATAAATTTGGTTATCATCAACGAACCGACTCGAACCGATTCACCCTATTGCCGCGGCCTGTTCTTGTCTGTTTCATCATCAAACCGAAACAAAACAGGTAATTAAATACATACATACACTCGTTTATACATGGGGATCAAAAGCCCCATGAATATAGTTGTTAACAAGATCGAATTCGTGTCCAATTTAATCAGATCGAATTAGGGTACTAAGGGGATTTGGGGGAAATAGGAGAACACGGTTTAAAAGCTATTGGAACCGAATACCACCGCGGCTGCGGCCTTTGGTTCACCGGTTAAACACATGCCCCCCATCCAAGAGGTCCCGGGTTCGACCCCGGGCCACTGCATTAGTTTTTTTAAAAGCCTTTTTAGCTTCAAAAAAATTATACAAAAATTTCTAAAAATCCTAAAAATAAATTTTATAAACTAGTCTTACTTAAAAGGTTACATAAATATTTCCTGTGAATTTATTTTATCTAAAAACCTTAATAACTTTTATAAATTATTATCTACAAACTACCATTTTTATAAAAATGAACACGAGATCGTGTTTAATTAAAGAATAACCATGGAAATTGTAGAAATCATACAACTTGTAATTTCACAATTATTTACGAGTTACTTCTTATAAAAATTATACTTTAATTAATTAAAATTAAATATATAAATCACAAAGTTTATAATTAAACTTAGATATATAAAACCGATCGTGTGCGTCAAACCCAAATCGACTCAAATCCAACCAAATATATCTATTCGTGTTGCACATATCTTAAAGACGTAATTACCATTAATAACACGTATTGCTCGTGTTTGATCGTGCATTGCCTTATTCTTTGAAGTCTCGTTCATTTCATAACATCAATTCAAGGTGAGTTTACAGCCCCACTTTTACTTATATACTCTTTTGGGGGAGAGAAACATGCTGTCTTCATAAATGTTACATTACATTGGATTTTTGTAATACTGCATATACTTGATACTATGGTGTTATACTTGCCCAACGGACCGTTAATATGGACTTAGCGAGGTAATTGTTAGTAGTACTACTGGGATTGACATACCCCACCCGGGCTAGTCGCGCTAGCACAACGTTCATCAAACGGGTGAACGGTTAGCCTAATTACAAGTGTTGTGGTGTGTGATCCACATCCGGGCCTGTTTTATTATTTGATTACATGTCAGCTCGGTCGCGACTTCATACACATAGTGATCATTATGGACTAGCTACCCATTATATGCTTAATTTACTAAATCCGGGAATTTCATTATACTTATCGGATTACATAATCCGGGAATTTCATTATACTTATCGGATTACATAATCTAGGAATTTCATTATACTTATCGGATTACATAATCCAGGAATTTCATTATACTTATCGGATTACATAATCCGGGAATTTCATTATACTTATCGGATTACATAATCCGGGGATTTCATTATACTTATCGGATTACATAATCCGGGGATTTCATTACTGATACTTATCGGATTACATAATCCGGGGATTTCATTTCTGATACTTATCGGATTACATAATCCGGGGATTTCATTACTGATACTTATCGGATTACATAATATGGGGATTTCATTACTGATACTTATCGGATTACAAAATCCAGGAATTTTATTAATAATATTTACAGCTTTCTGATAAACCTGTGAACTCACTAGTCTTGTACTGAGATTTTGCATGTTTTCTCTCAGGACATTGATGTGGCACGTTTAGGAGCACAGCATCTACCGCATGTCATCCAGCATTCATCACAAACTGTTTTCAAAATTAAATCTTCATTTATTATGTATAAACTGGATTGGACGCGTGTTTACGTGTTCCAAAACTATTGTTAAAAGCTACCTTGTTTACGCTTCCGCAATACTTAAATATAATTGGATTGTTTCATTATCATTAAGCAATCTATCTGTTTTGTAATTATCGAGTCGTTTGGTGTAACTGATGCTTATCTGGGATCCTGGTTATGTCACACACCTGACTGTAAAACCCCGTTAGTGGATTTTTAGGGTGTGACACATTATAACCAAATAATTCATTCAAGTAATAAGGGTTACAATATCTCAATACAGAAACTAAAGATCATATCCAGTCACTAGAATATTGAAGTCCCATGGCACAAGTATGACTTTCATGCTTTGCCTTTTCAAGAAGCTTCGTGAGTGGATCCGTAATGTTTTGATCCGTGCGAACTTTGTGAATACATATCTTTCCCTTTTCAACTTCATCTTTTATGTAATTGAATCTTCGTTCAATGTACCTAGTCTTTTGATGTGCACGGGGTTCCTTGATTTGAGCAATTGCACCCTCGTTATCATAAAGAATTTCTAGGGGATCCTGAATGGAAGGGACCACCCCTAGATTGGCAATGAACTTCTTAACCATGCAGCTTCCTGAGCTGCTAATGAAGCAGAAATCTACTCAGACTCTGTAGTTGATAATGCCACCACATCTTGCTTAGAGCTCTTCCAAGAGATCGCTCCTCCATTCAAGATGAAAATGTGCCCCGATTGTGATCGTGAATCATCCCGATCAGTTTGCAAACTCGCATCCATGTAACCCTTTACTATGAGTTCCTCCTAACCAGATCCATAGATTAGGAACATATCTTTAGTCCTCCTTAGGTACTTAAGTATGTTATTGACAGCCATCCAGTGATTGCTTCCAGGATTTTGTTAGTATCGGCTTGTCATGCTCAAAGCGCATGACACGTCCGGTCTAGTGCATATCATTGCATACATGATGGATCCTATAGCTGATGCATACGGGATTCCCTTCATTTTGTCTTGCTCATCCTTTGAGCTTGGACATTGAGTCTTACTCAATATCGTTCCTCTTTGGATAGGTACTATACCTTTCTTAGAGTTTTCCATCTTGAACCTTTTCAAGATCTTGTCAATGTATGCACTTTGATTTAAACCTATCAACTGCCTTGATCTATCCCTATAGATCTTTATTCCCCAAATATAGGCATGTCACACCCCCCGCTGATAGCGGAAACACGGCGAATGCGAGCTAGACGGGATCGTCACAACACATGGTATGCAATAGAGTAGCAATAATAATATGATGACAAGCGTGTCATGACGACACCCGAACACAATTGGAGACTTGTGTCGTGTATTGTCAAAGAT
This sequence comes from Flaveria linearis, assembly GCA_024085815.1. Lineage (NCBI taxonomy): Eukaryota > Viridiplantae > Streptophyta > Magnoliopsida > Asterales > Asteraceae > Flaveria > Flaveria linearis. The sequence continues at coordinate 49,868,311 of CM044004.1, read as the reverse complement.
CACGACAGCATAGCCATAAGCACAACATAATGTTTACATAAGCATTAAGGATAACTTGTAATGTAAATTCCCACAACTCGGGAACAAGTGTTCAAAAGAATGTTAATTGTTTAGTGGACTGCAACAATGTACAAAATGTATGTTCAGTCTCAAAAATGCATCCTAGGGTCTCCACTAAAAGGCAGCACTCCTAGAACTTCATTACCTTGATCACCTGAAAAGAAATGCTTAAAAAATGGTCAACATAATTGTTGGTGAGCTTCGCAGGTTTTAAGTAATAAAAGATGTTAAGATGAAAACAGTAAGTAAGTTTAATAAAAGTTACCGCGACTACACTTATGTATAGGCGGTTTTACTAGTTATAAATAGCTACAGCCAAGCCTATTCATCGGTTCCACCCGGGAATTGATGGCTGTAAAGATAGCATTTCCAAATCGTAAATAGTTTATAAATGACGTAGCAAGATCCACACAACGCATACGTATAGTTTATAACCAAACCAATCCTTAGGTCCCATTACCGGGATTAATGGTTATATATAAAAGGTTTTCCATAGCATAAGAAGTTTAAGGTGACGTAGCAAAATCCACACAGCGCATACGTTTAGGTTACAACCAAACCAATCCTTAGGTCCCAATTACCGGGATTAATGGTTGTAGTGGATGATCGGCTTAGAAGAACCACACAGAAGAACCACACAGCCGAGAGCATCCAAGGTCAATGGCATCCACATATAGCATCAATCAACATATAACATCAAGTAGTAGTGCATAGTAGGGTGATACCACTAAGTCATACATAGGGGTAACATAGCACATAGTTCAAGTTCACATAGCAGCAATCACAAGATAAGCAAGTTAAGATACTTATAGAAATAGTAGCCAACTTCCACTAGGGAAGGTGCCTAAAATCAAGTTATATAGGTGAGCATTCTTTTCCCCCAAGTAGAAAATGTTTAAAAAGGTTTGATGAGAGTAAAAAGGGGCCCACGAAACTCACAGAATAGATGATAAGCACAAACGATGAAGTATCCCAAGAGTAGAATGCTATGAACAGTCAGCACCTATTGACAATTACTGACGAGCGTAAGTAAGGAGCATAGAGCATAATATGATAGTCGATTACTTCCGGTGTTTCGGTTCGGTCGCGGGTAGTACACACAAGTAGACACACACACCTCAGACCTTATGTAGGTCCATGCATTTAAAGATAGTCGTCATTGCTATGACATTCGAGCAATGACATTATTTACGATGTTACCTTGTCAACACAAGACACTCAAAGGGGAAACCACACATACACACATCATCAATCACACAACAGGACCTGACGCACGACTGACACTCCATTCGCACGAGTGGAGTTTCAGTCGTACGAATTAGCTACTTTCATACGATTGACCCTTCATCCGTGCGACTAAGCCTTCAGTCGTACCATGCATCACCAGTCGCACGACCCAACAGCCAATCGCGCGACTCAACGTCCCTTCGCGCGAATCAGCTTCATTCGCGCGATTGGACCTTCTTTCGCGCGACAGGCCTCTGATCGTGCGATTCACACACAATCGCACACAATCACATTCACATGACTCAATCGCACACGCATACAGTCGCATGACCCAGTCACGCGACAACTCCAGTCGCGCCACTCAGTCGCGCGACACACACTCGTTTGCACACACCAACAGTCGCATGACTCAGTTGCGCGACAACCCCAGTCGCACGGTTCAGTTCGCGCGACTTACCCAGTCGCGCAGATAGAAGTCGCGACTGTAGGAAGGTGCAGGGCGGCCTTCGGTTGCCCGAACACTAGTATTACACAACCAAAACTTCCAGAACTCATATCCTAACTTGTCTAGACGTGAATCACACACTGGAACACAACACACAAGCTCACACGACCTTATGTGCTCGGATGAACCCGAGCACCCGAAACCCTAGAAACGCAGCTGTAAAACGAGCTTAAAATGAGGTAAGCGAGGTTATCTACCTGCTAGGAACGAGTATACACGATGATACTCAAGATTGGACGATGACAATGCAACAAACGGGTCGGTTTTTGGTGCAAGATAGAGAGAGAAATGGAGAAGGAGGTGAAGAGGAAGAAGATGAAGTAAATGGGGGCTAGGGCTGGTCTCTAAGTATTTATACCCAACCCTAGTTTCTCAAAATGTCAAGTTTAGTCCCCGCACTTTGCCCCCGGGTTCCTAAATTTTGTTTCGGTTGAAAACGTTATTAATTAGTCTTATTTTTATTAATGATAAAATGTTGTTAATGATATTTACAAGTTAAAATGGTTTTATACGTGACAATAGTTTTTATATAAAAATGATGCGTTTAGTGTTAACGGGGCAAATCTCAGTTAAGATTTCAAGACGACGATGATTTAAGCTACGATAGCACACGCATAAGGTTAACTAAGCAACTAAACAGGCATAATATCCACATAGATGGGTTATAAGGGTGAGCAATGACCGACAACAAAACTAACAGATTACGTCGATAGACGGACCTTTGGTGACAGATGTCTTAGTATCCCCCAGTTGAGGGAATTTCGTCCCGAAATTCAACTGGTGCTAGGTCCAAGGGCGTCATCCTCGAACAGGTGTGGATATTTGAGTCTCATCTGATCTTCACGTTCCCATGTAAACTCTGGCCCTCGTTTAGAATTCTATCTTATACGAACGATAGGTATCTTGCTGCGCCTCAACTTTTTGACCTTTCGGTCCATGACCTCAATAGGTTCCCATGGTCTGTGTAGATGATGCACTTGGTTCCATATAGATAATGCCTCCATATCTTGAGTGCAAATACTACAGCACCCAACTCCAAATCATGAGTTGTGTAGTTCTTTTCATGCACCTTGAGTTGTCTCGAAGCGTAACCAATTACCTTATCCTTCTGCATTAGTACACAGCCCAAACCTTGATGTGAAACATCACAGTACACCACAAAATCATCAGTTCCGCCTGGGAGGGACAATATCGGTGCGTTGCACAACTTCTCCTTCAATGTTTGGAACGCCTGTTCTTGTGCTTTCCCCCAATCGAACTTCTTATCTTTCTGAGTCAGCAAGGTTAATGGTTGCGCGATCTTTGAAAAATTCGCAAAGAAGCAACGATAGTATCCGGCCAATCCTAAGAATTGCCGTATTTATGAGGGTGTTTGGGGTGTATCCCATTTCTTCACAGCTTCAATCTTGCCTGGATCCACATGAATCCCATCTTCGTTAACCACATGACCCAAAAACTTCACTTCTCTGAGCCAGAATTCACACTTCGAGAACTTGGCGAAAAGTTTCTCTTCCTTCAACAGTTCTAGAATTGCTTGGGGGTGTTTTTCGTGATCCTCCTTCAAACGGGAGTAGATGAGTATGTCGTCTATGAATACAATCACGAACTTATCCAGATAAGGCTTGCACACCCGATTCATTAAATCCATAAAGACAGCTGGTGCGTTGGTCAACCCAAACGGCATGACCAAGAACTCATAGTGTCCGTAACGAGTTATAAATGCTGTTTTTGGAATATCGTCCTCGAATACTCTTAGTTGATGATAACCAGATCGAAGGTCGATCTTAGAGAAATACGAGGCTCTTTGCAACTGATCGAACAGGTCGTCGATTCTAGGAAGAGGATACCGATTCTTCACGGTCAATTTGTTCAACTCCCTGTAGTCAATACACATACGGAACGACCCATCCTTCTTCTCGACAAATAACACCGGTGTTCCCCACGGTGAATGACTCGGTCGAATGAAACCTTTCTCCAGTAGTTCCTGTAGTTGGCTTGACAACTGTTGCATCTCTGAGGGTGCTAACCGATACGGTGTCTTAGCTATCGGTGTAGCTCCAGGAACTAGCTCTATACGGAATTCCACCTGTCGTGGAGGAGGCAATCCAGACAAATCATCAGGGAACACTTCCGGGTAATCACGTACAATCGGAATGTCTGCCAATTTTGTCTCTTCTTCCTTCATTTCTACCACGTGAGCCAGAAAAGTGTAACACTGCTTACGTAGACCTTGGCGTGCTTTCATGCAAGTGATAAGCTTCAAGTTTCTTCCCGGTCGCTCTCCTTGTATTCTGAGTACTTTCCCGTCTGTCATGGGAATCCGCACTACTTTATCTCGGCAAACAATCTCGGCTCCATGCTTCGACAACCAATCCATCCCCACTATTACGTCAAAGCTCCCCAACTCGAAAGGTATCAAATCTATGTTGAAGACCTGGTCTTCCAACATTAGGGTGCAGTCCTTAATAATTTCCTCTGCCTGTTCAACCCTATCATTTGCTATTTCTACTGAGTAACTAGTTTCTAGTCCACTGGCACTCAAATCAAGTATTTGCACAAATTCAGATGATATAAAACTATTGTCTGCCCCAGTATCAAACAGTATAGATGCGAAGTGGTTATTGAGTAAGTGCGTACCCGTGACAACGTTCGGATCCTGACGGGCATCATTAGCTCCAATGACGAAGGCACGACCCGTGCAGCATTACCTTGGTTTCCTTGGCCTTGCGCACCCGCTATGGCCATTATCTGCTGCTGGTTTCCTTGCTGACCCGGTGCCCTGTTCAATTGGGGCACATATTCCTGAAGTGATCGAGGGCTCCACACTCGTAGCAAGCCCTGGCATTCCCAGCGGGGTTAACCGCATTGATGGGTGCCACCAGGTTTGGTGCTACTCTACAGTCTCTTGCTTGATGCCCCGGGCATTTGCAGTTCAAACACACCCGGCACGGTGCTGCTGGAGGATGATGAAGATTACACCTGTCACATTTCGGGTGCGGCCCAGCGTATTCCCTCTTCCCTTGAGTCACGGCCACAAAGTTTCTGGTCGTTTTGGCCCTCTTATCAGATTTTCCAGTACCAGACTGGCTTGTTTCCCCAGTCTCTTTCCTTTTCTCCGCTCCCCTACCCAATACTACTGTTCTTATCATCTTGTCCGTAAGAGCGCCCGCTTTCAGAATAGCGCTCTGGGTTGTAGGAGGAGCAGCTGCAGTTACCATTGCCCGGATTTGAGGCACGAGTCCCCAAATGTACCTTTCTATCCTCTTAGATTCCGGAGTGACTAGGGTGGAACTAGTCTAGCCCGCTCGTGGAATCGGTCAGTATAAGCTGCGTGCCCTGCCCCCACCATAGCAAGATTCCAGAACTCATGCTCAAGCTTCTGCATCTCGTTGAGAGGGCAGTATTCCTCGGTAATCAAGGCTTTGAATTCATCCCAGGTCATCTGCATCGCAGATTCCCTTCCCCTAGCTTGAACCTGGGTGTTCCACCAGGTTAGTGCTCTGCCCTGCAGTGAGCACGTAACATACTTGATCCGCTGGCTGTCGAGGCATTCACTGATGTCGATCACAGCCTCCATTTTCTCAAGCCATCTAATCAGGGCTATCGCCCCCCCTTTACCATCGAAATCCCGGGGCTTACAGGCCACAAACTCCTTATAAGAACAGCCCCGTTCGGCGTTAGCAGCCCCAGTTTCATTACCTGTTGTACCACCATTTCCAGTCTCCTGATTGCTTTCATTCCCAATCGGGTTCCCAGTGTCCTCGTTTTCATTACCACCATCCCCGTGGGGGTGGTTTTGCTGTTGCAGAGCGTCGCTCACCTGAGCTACGATAGTCGAAATCAGGGCAGTTAATTGTTGAGCAATTAAGGCTGCCATATCAGGGTTTCCAGCCCCTTGGTTATTGCCAGAAGGGCCTTCATTTGCTATTGGAGGTCTACCCCTGCCTCTACCTCTGCCCCTCGGGGCTTCACTTCCGCTACTATTGCTGCGGGTAGATCTTCGAGGCGGCATGTTCTGTTCATACAAGATGCAACATATAAGCTTTAGTCACCTTAAGATACACAAGTACTTTACTTATCAACTTCCAATGTTTCGTGTTCCAGTCGGTCAAGATCACCATGCAGCCCATTTTAAGCATATTCTCGGTATATTGGTGTTCATATATAGGGTCAGCGTTCCCACCAAACCCACGATGTACCGAGAATGATGCCTAATCCGGTTACATGACATCCGACCTTCCTTCACATCATATCCATAATAATCCATCAAGTCAACTGAGAGCCAAACATGTAATCACGTATAGTCTAGCGGAGGTTGTCTATCTCGCGTCCTTGGGAGGACTCAGACATGGCCTCCTCGGGTCGGTCTCTCAGTATATGAGGTCAAGCGCGATGTATGATCTGTGAAGATCTCTTCGGGTCTCAATACCCGAATTTTGGCTATGATAACTTGGCGCACAGAGGGAACGGAAGATCCAATAGAAAGCACCTCATGAGGGACGAGTACAAGGGCTCAAACACAAGGTGAAGATCACGTGACAGTAGGATAATCGAACATGTAAAGAAGAACACATACACGAGATATATAAATGCACACAAGCTTAAGCATGCAAATCTACATGAAGGTTCCTAGGTTATAGTCTAGGTCAAGTGTAATTGCCTAATTCTCTATAACCAATGGCTCTGATACCAGTCTGTCACACCCCCCGCTGACAGCGGAAACACGGGGAATGCGAGCTAGACGGGATCGTCATAACACATGGTATGCAATAGAGTAGCAATAATAATATGATGACAAGCGTGTCATGACGACACCCGAACACAATTGGAGACTTGTGTCGTGTATTGTCAAAGATCACGACAGCATAGCCATAAGCACAACATAATGTTCACATAAGCATTAAGGATAACTTGTAATGTAAATTCCCACAACTCGGGAACAAGTGTTCAAAAGAATGTTAATTCTTTAGTGGACTGCAACAATGTACAAAATGTATGTTCAGTCTCAAAAATGCATCCTAGGGTCTCCACTAAAAGGCAGCACTCCTAGAACTTCAATTACCTTGATCACCTGAAAAGAAATGCTAAAAAACGGTCAACATAATTGTTGGTGAGCTTCGCAGGTTTTAAGTAATAAAAGATGTTAAGATGAAAACAGTAAGTAAGTTTAATAAAAGTTACCACGACTACACTTATGTATAGGCGGTTTTACTAGTTATAAATAGCTACAGCCAAGCCTATTCATCGGTTCCACCCGGGAATTGATGGCTGTAAAGATAGCATTTCCAAAGCGTAAATAGTTTATAAATGACGTAGCAAGATCCACACAGCGCATACGTATAGTTTATAACCAAACCAATCCTTAGGTCCCATTACCGGGATTAATGGTTATATATAAAAAGGTTTTGCATAGCATAATAAGTTTAAGGTGACGTAGCAAAATCCACACAGCGCATACGTTTAGGTTACAACCAAACCAATCCTTAGGTCCCAATTACCGGGATTAATGGTTGTAGTGGATGATCGGCTTAGAAGAACCACACAGAAGAACCACACAGAAGAACCACACAGCCGAGAGCATCCAAGGTCAATGGCATCCACATATAGCATCAATCAACACATAACATCAAGTAGTAGTGCATAGTAGGGTGATACCACTAAGTCATACATAGGGGTAACATAGTACATAGTTCAAGTTCACATAGCAGCAATCACAAGATAAGCAAGATAAGATACTCATAGAAATAGTAGCCAATTTCCACTAGGGAAGGTGACTGAAATCAAGTTATATAGGTGAGCATTCTTTTCCCCCAAGTAGAAAATGTTTAAAAAGGTTTGATGAGAGTAAAAAGGGGGCCACGAAACTCAAAGAATAGATGATAAGCACAAACGATGAAGTATCCCAAGAGTAGAATGCTATGAACAGTCAGCACCTATTGACAATTACTGACAAGCGTAAGTAAGGAGGATAGAGCATAATATGATAGTCGATTACTTCTGGCGTTTCGGTTCGGTCGCGGGTAGTACACACAAGTAGACACACACACCTTAGACCTTATGTAGGTCCAAGCATTTAAAGATAGTCGTCATTGCTATGACATTCGAGCAATGACATTATTTCTGATGTTACCTCATCAACACAAGACACTCAAAGGGGAAACCACACATACACGCATCATCAATCACACAACAGGACCTGACGCACGACTGACACTTCATTCACACGAGTGGACTTTCAGTCGTATGAATTAGCTACTTTCATATGATTGAACCTTCATTCGTGCGACTAAGCCTTCAGTCGTACCATGCATCACCAGTCGCACGACCCAACAGCCAATCGCGCGACTCAACGTCCCTTCGCGTGAATCAGCTTCATTCGCGCGATTGGACCTTCTTTCACGCGACAGGCCTCCGATCGTGCGATTCACACACAATCGCACACAATCACATTCGCATGACTCAATCGCACACGCATACAGTCGCATGACCTAGTCACGCGACAACTCCAGTCGCGCCACTCAATCGCGCGACACACACTCGTTCGCACACACCGACAGTCGCATGACTCAGTTGCGCGACAACCCCAGTCGCACGGTTCAGTTCGCGCGACTTACCCAGTCGCGCAGACAGAAGTCGCGACTGTAGGAAGGTGCAGGGCGGCCTTCGGTTGCCCGAACACGAGTTTTACACAACCAAAACTTCCAGAACTCATATCCTAACTTGTCTAGACGTGAATCACACACTGGAACACAACACACAAGCTCACACGACCTCATGTGCTCGGATGAACCCGAGCACCCGAAACCCTAGAAACGCAGCTGTAAAACCGAGCTAAAAACGAGGTAAGCGAGGTTATCTACCTGCTAGGAACGAGTATACACGATGATACTCAAGATTGGACGATGAAAATGCAACAAACGGGTCGGTTTTTGGTGCAAGATAGAGAGAGAAATGGAGAAGGAGGTTAAGAGGAAGAAGATGAAGTAAATGGGGGCTAGGGCTGGTCTCTAAGTATTTATACCCAGCCCTAGTTTCTCAAAATGTCAAGTTTAGTCCCCGCACTTTGCCCCCGGGTTCCCAAATTTTGTTTCGGTTGAAAACGTTATTAATTAGTCTTATTTTTATTAATGATAAAATGTTGTTAATGATATTTACAAGTTAAAATGGTTTTATACGTGACAATAGTTTTTATATAAAAATGGTGCGTTTAGTGTTAACGGGGCAAATCTCAGTTAAGATTTCAAGACGACGATGATTTAAGCTACGATAGCACACGCATAAGGTTAACTAAGCAACTAAACAGGCATAATATCCACATAGATGGGTTATAAAGGTGTGGAATGACCGACAACAAAACTAACAGATTACGTCGATAGACGGACCTTTGGTGACAAATGTCATAAGGCGGCTTCACCAAGGTCCTTAATGGAGAAACAATTTCCAAGATAGGCTTTTACACCTTCCATGGTTGGAATGTCATTTCCAAATAGCAGGATGTCATCGACATACAATACGAGGAAAGTGATGATGCTCCCACTAGCTTTCTTATACACACATGCTTTATCAGCGTTTTTAATGAACCCAAATTTGATTATTTCTTCATCAAAACAGTGATTCCAACTTCTTGATGCTTGCTTCAATCCATAGATTGATTTCTTCAACTTGCATACTTTATTAGGATGCTTTTGATTGACAAAATCTTCATGCTGAACCATATAGACATCTTCCTCAAGATATCCATTTAGAAAAGCGGTTTTGACACCCATTTGCCAAATATCATAATCATAATGAGCAGCTATGGCAAATAATATCCTAATAGACTTTAGCATTGCAACAGGTGAGAAGGTCTCATCATAATCAACCCCTTGAGTTTGGTGAAACCTTTTGCCACAAGTCTAGCTTTATAAGTATCCAAGTTTCCATGCATATTGGTTTTCTTCTTGAAAACCCACTTACTTCCAACTATTTTGGAGTTAAGAGGTGGTTCAACCAAGTCCCATACTTGGTTGTCATACATGGATTGCATCTCAACGGTCATGGCTTCAAGCCATTTGTCACAATCCAAATTGGACATTGCATCACGATAAGTGGTTGGTTCATCGGAATCTACCATATAGCATCCATCTATGAAAAATCCATATCTTTCAGGTGGATTACTAATTCTACCAGATCTGCGAACGTTTTATGTGTATTGATCAACCACTTGATCATTCTCAACATCCTCATGTTGAGTGCTAGTGTCAACCAAACGTGTATTGGTTTGTGGTTCTTGATCCTCCTCAAGATCCACAGTTCTACTACTAGTTCCTTTCGTAAGGAACTTAGCTTCTAAGAACTCAGCCTTCTTGGCAACAAACTCCTTTTGTTCCAATGGATCATAGAAATAATATCCCATAGAATCTCTAGGATATCCAATGAAGATACACTTAGTGGAACGACTTTCTAACTTGTTTGAGGTGGGAGTCTTAGCATAAGCCTCACAACCCCATACCTTTAAATATGATAGTGATGGAACCCTTCCATGCCATATTTCAAAAGGTGTCGTTTCCACATTCTTGGTTGGGGCCATATTCAAAATACGAGCCGCCGAGAGCAAAGCGAAACACCAAAATGATAGAGGCAATGAGCTTTTAGCCATCATAGATCGAACCATGTCCAATAGAGTTCAATTTCTCCTCTCGGACACACCATTGTGTTGTGGTGTTCCAGGTGGAGATAGTTGTGAGACGATACCACAACTTCTAAGATGATCTCTAAAAGCATCACTTAGGTATTCACCTCCTCTATCGGTGCGAAGAATTTTTATTTTCTTATTGAGTTGATTTTCTACTTAATTTTGGAAGATTTTGAACATTTTAAAAGCTTCATCTTTGTGTCTTAATAAGTACACATAACCATATCGACTATAGTCGTCAGTAAAGGTAATGAATTATCTCCGAATATATGATGCCTAATAAATCTTTTGCGCTTTCGGGTTTAACACTAAAAGGTGCCTTAGTCATTTTACCTTGTAAACAAGATTCACATACATCAAATGAATCATATTCACTTGCTTTTAAAAGACCGTTCTTTTGAAGTGTTTGTATGCGTTTCTTGTTTATATGACCAAGACGACAATGCCAAAGATAGGTATCACTCAAATCCAATTTTAGTTTCTTGGTGGTGGTTTGGTACAATGAGCTATCATATAATGTGTTTTCACGAACCAATTCATAAATACCATTAATAGGAATAGCTTTAAAATAAATATGCCATTTAAAGAAACGTGAATTTCATTTTTAGTAAATGTTAAAACATAACCATATTGTCTTAATTGGGAAACAGAAATAATGTTCCTAGTCAAACGAGGAGCATACAAAACATTGTTCAAAATTGCTTCCAAACCATTTGGAAGCTTCAAGATGTAGTCCCCTCGGCCTTCAACTTGAACGTTAGCCCCATTCCCCATGTAGAGGCTAACATCCCCTTTCTTGAAGTCCTTACTTCTTTTGAACCCCTGCAATAAGTTGAAAATATGAGTTCCACATCTGGTATCCAGTACCCATATGTTAGAGGATATTAAATTTAGATCAATATGAATCATTTAAATTGTACCTGAGGTTTGCTCGACATCCCTCTTAGCTTGCAACTCTTTGAGATGGACTGGACAATTCCTTGCCCAATGTCCAATCTCCCCACACTTGAAGCATGGGTCATTTGAACCAACCTTTTGCTTCTTCTCCGCTTGTTTTAGTGGTGTAGCTCTTACCACTTCCTTTCCCTTTACCCTAACGTACCCTTTGCCCTTGGCAACATTTGCCTTGGGTGCGGGGTGAGGCCTCTTCTTGTTCCCACCTTCATTGATGGTGAGAACGGGTAAAACCTTTTTACCGTCGCCTCGGCAGTTTTGAGCATTCAGCTCACTTATGTTCTTGTCCCACCCGTTCATGTTATAATTCATGACAAAGTTGTCAAACCTCTTTGACAAAGAGTTGAGGATCAAATCCATAGCCAACTCTTTCGAGACGGGACAGTTCAGCCTTTCGAGGCAGTCAATGTGGCTTTTCATCTTAAGTACATAAGATGAAACAGATTGGGTGTCATCCATACCACATGCATGGAGTGCTCGAACCGTTTTGAAGCGCTCTACCCTTGCTTGTTGTTGGAATGTTTCCTTCAACTGGGTAATCATGTCGTATGCTCCATGATGTTCGTACTCCTTTTGTAGATCCGGAGTCATACTTTCCAACATGAGGCAAGACACTTGGACCGAGTCCTCAGTGTGTTTCACCCAATTCATAAAGGCCTCCTCATCCTCCTCATTAGGTTGATCGGGAATCGGATCGTCTAAAACATATGATCGTTTCTCTTACTTGAGAACAATTCTCAAGTTTCGAAACCAATCAATAAAATTATTATGGTTTAGACGCTCCTTTTGGAGAATGGTCCTTAGTGATAGTGAGTGAGCGGACGGGATTTAATTGTTATCATTATTGTTGGTGGCCATCTACAAAATTTAACAAAGTTCAATTTTAGTATTTATGATATTATCCATATTTTAAAAGTTAAATCCCTTTTATGTGTCTTACACAATTTTAAAATTCTAGAAACCAACGTTTCATTTAAATAGTGGTTAGGTGACCTTTATCCCATTATTTAAATTAACAAGGTAGTCAACGATTTGACAATTTCAACCCTTTGCAACTTCTAGGGTATGGGATCGACTTTAAAACATCATATGTATAGTCGGCATGTTTATCCCATCAACACCTTTGTAAACCGCATTGTAGGTGATCCATTTAACATGGTTTGCAAATCAAGTTACCCTACTTGCATACACATGTGAGTTTTCCAACATAAGTGGTTAGGTGACCTTTATCCCACAAATATGGTATCCCCATCTCAAATCACAAGTTCCCTCAAAACAGTTAGGTGACCTTTATCCCATTAAGAGTTTCCAAGTGACTTAAATGTTGTGCAAAAGGACGGTGTTATAATAAAACTCTATGTACTTTGCATTTGCATGCTTTCAAATACAAGGTACCCTATGGTTCATTTTTTAATAAAACCCCTTTTATTAGAATCACTAATCCTTTTAATAACCTTTTATTAATCACTTAATGATAAAGAACCATCAATTTTCAGCTTGTTAAGTTTGTTAATGAGTTTGTTATGCATATCCAAATATCAAACAACAACCATACAATCAAACAACCAAACAAGCATAAACATACAAACATAAGTGCATAATCATAGCCACTAAGTTGACCACACTTGTTTGCCATCACAAGTGTTGTCATAAGGTCTTTCCTAAGGGTTAATAATGACACATCATATGTGTCCATGAACTCCCACTTGAATCCACATCCAAAACTTCAAGTGTCCATGCCTTTTGTGTCCATCTTTGAGTCTTCATCTTGTGCATCTTTCTTTTACAAAATTATATCCTAATACAATTTTTCTAATAAAAGAAATGCACCTAATCTATTTATTACATAACCAAATGAATAAATAAATTACAACCCAAATTACAAACACAAATATTACAACCCTTTCAAAACAAAACAACATGACAAATCACAAGCAACCAAAACCAAATCATCAGAAGGTCAAGGCTATGTTATGCACCAAAATTATGTATCATATACAACATCCAAGAACAATAATGAATCCCTTATTTCAGCCCCAATTTTCAGCCAACACAAACCCAAAATCTTGGGTTTTGTCCAAATACAATAATCAACCATTTGACATCTTTCTTTCAAGGTTTAATCACAAGCATGTAAGACATAACCTTGAAAGATATGAGATTCATTATGTCATCACAAAACAGCCCCTATTAGGTTGTTAAAACCCCATAAAACCAATTTTACAAGTACTATTGAAGCATGCATTCCATATAACCGGTTCTAGATGCCATTGTTGGGTTTTTGTCCATGTTTATCAAAGCTAGTTTACCATTTAAACTAGAAAATGCAGCAAACATATGGTTAATAATTTGAAATTTTTGATCATTTTAAACCAAAACTAAAACCCAAGAACAAGGATCATTTATATATATGAAATGACATGCTATCAAAAATGAAAATGCAACCATAGGGTGTTCTTGAACTACCTTTCAAGAACAAGATTTTGTGGTAAGGATGAGATGAAGATGATGATGATCTTGTATACGCAGCCCTCAAGGAAGAAAGCCTCAAGCTTGTATACCTACAAGCTCCTCCAAACACCTACTTGCTAGGTAGTATAACACCAACTCTCTTCTCTTCTTGTAGATCCGAATCTAGCCAAGCAAAGCTGAATTTTCAGATTACAAAACCGATTTTCAGCCAAGGGAAGAAAAGAGAAAACTTGCTTGTGTGTGTGTGAGAGAAGGTGTGTTAGATGAAAGAGTGTAAGAGTGAATAATGTCTTGCATAAGCCAAGACAAAAGGGTGGAGTCCCAAGACCACAAGGGGCGGTCGAATTTGGGTTCGAAAATGGGTTTCCCCTATTTTGAAACTTTTATAAAATGTTACTCTTTCAACCCTTAGTTTATAAAATTAAAACCTATTTTAATTTCATAACATTAACACACTTTTATTTGTTATTATTTAACCAACTTAAATAATGAAACAAATAAATATCTCATGAACAAATTATCCACATAATGTTGTTCTTTTACAAAAGCAATGTTTTAGAAAATCCAGTTTCTAAATTGGTGTCAATATTTATTTGTATGATCTCATCAACAAATAAATTTTTTTTGGTGTTTGTATAGCTTGTTATTGGGTATGACCCGACTTGGATCATAACGTACTAACCACATCAATCTTGTATGTGTCTTGGGCATATATGATACAACAGAGAAATCTATTTAGATCTTTGAGATCATTTTTAATGCCAGCAGTTGACATCTCAGTTGTAAGTTGCACAAATATGTTCACCATTTGGTTTATAGCTTCACTAGATAAATGCTGAAACAGCTCTAACTGCCTCTTCAGTTTCTACTTCTTGAGATCTTGAATCTCCTTACCACCTTCACATATTATCTTCAAAGCTTTATACATGGTATATCCCGTTTGATATCCATCAAGTCTAGTTAAGAATTCAAGTGGTAATCCTTTACACATCAAGGAATAGGCTTTAATGTCATTCTTTACTTTCTTTATATCATCACCTTGTAACCCATCTTCAGGATATGGTTCTGTAGAGTCTTTAGTGTTAACAAACCCTATATCAGGACCAACTGAAGGAATAGGAATGTGAGGTCCTTTCTCTATTTACTTCCACAAGTCAGTGTCAATAGAATTAAGATGATGTTTCAATCTAAGAGACCAGTTTTTAAAATCAGATCTATTCTTCAACTTAGGAACTCTGTTCTCTGAATCTTCAGCTTCTCCATTTTATATTTTTGATTTTAAAAAATCATTTTTGTTGTTTTTAAAGTTTTTGAATAAAAACAATGAATTGAAAATATTTTTGGATTTTTAAATTTTGAAAAAATAATTTCTAAGTGTTGAGTTGATGCGCCTAAACAGTGATGAAGCGCCTAAACAGTTGTGAAACTTCTGACTTTGACTTAGAAACTCCCAAGGGATTGCATTTGAAGAATTCTCAAAACGCCCAACTTGAAATGCGCCTGGACAGTTGTGAAACGTCCAAACAGTTGTCAGATGCCTGGGTGTAGAAACGCCCAAACAGTTCAAATGTGCCTACACAGTTGTAATGCGCCTAGAATTACTTTGTTACTGGAAAGTTCCAAAGTGATCACAGTCCTAATCCGCTTCAACAGTGGTCAAACACCTAGACCAAAAACGCCTGAATAGTGGTAAAACGCCTGAACAGTTGCCAAGCGCCTATGCACTTAGGCAACTTATAGTAGTGTTTTAACCTGATACGCCAAAGTCAACAGATCATATGAATACAAACGAACACAAATCTTCTAAAAATCTTCAAAACTTGTTGAATTGATCTAAAAACTTCCAATTAGAATTAACAGTCCTTTATCTTCAATTTCATCAAACAACAACAACAATTAATCTTTTGATTGAAATTCAGTCCGAGAATGAAGAACAAGTTCGAATACTAATTTGAATAGATTCACATATTTTGAATGAATTAAACTACAAATTGTGATTCAAATCATGTTTCTATTGATGAAACACAACTGAAATCAACAATTATTTGATCAAATTGCTTATCAATCAGAAATTGAAGTGATTTAAGAGCTTGAAAGTTCGAACAAACTCAAATCACTGAACCAACAGATCTGATACCATCTGATAGGATCAAAATGGATCGGTCTATGATGATATTATGATACAATTTATTCTAAATAAACGCAAGTAATCAAATCAATGCAAACATATCAGAAAAATTCATAGCTTTTCATTGATAGTAAGCATAGACAATACAGGTGTATAAAACAGTTACAAGTCGTTCAACTGATACTCACAACTCTTGTCTACCTACACAATACATACTGTGATATTTATACTATCAAGAAAGCATAAGGAACATCTATTTACACAAACAGTCCCTAAACTATGACAAAACTATACAAAAAACTAATAAAGACTAAATGTTAATCTTCAAGAGGCTTCTTCATTAGTCTATTTAAATATTCAGAGCACGCATATATACCTTCCCGACCACCTAGATTATGATGGTTTGACCAGTGTTGACCAACATATCCCTTTCCACAACCAAACACCACTCATTCCTCCACTTGTGACCGGACACCCTAAAAACACACATCCTCCTTCCCAAACTCCTATCATTGTTCTTCTATAACCAATGAGCACCATAAGTACCCATAAGTCCATAACCATCCTTTAATCACATTACGCCACTTTAGTTCGTCGCCGGTTGCCAGAGTCACCATGTCATCGGTTATTTTCCGCCTTCTACCTTAATCCACAACTACCTTGTAGATCGGACCAACATGCATGGCTAGATCTAAGTGTTTGGGGGCCTTCGGAATCTTGTTGGACCGCTAATGATGATATCCTAACCGCTATGATGATATCCTAACCGCCACCGCTAATGGTTTGTATTGGTTCGTCGGGGCCGAGTTGCAGCCACCAACCCATCGCACCCCACCACCACAACCGCACCTGAACCAGCTTACATCACCATCACCCTTGCGATTTTGAGCAAGCCACTAATACCATTATGTTCCTCGCGTCAGGAACTACGCGATGATGAGCACCACTCACCGGACCACTTCCACACGCCGCCACCTGTGGCTGCCGGCCGGCCGTCGCCGCCACCAATCCGCCCATCGTGAGTCTACCGCCTCATAACTGATCTATCCTCTCTATCGCTAAGTTGTCTCTCTCTCTAAGTGTAGGTGTTAACTGTGTGTTCAAGTGTGTGTCAAATGAGTAAAAGAAAAGAAGTTGCTTATATACTTAGGGTTTTGGGTGCACTCTCTATATTACACAGTATCCTTTTGACAACTATTGGGTTTGTTAGAACATAAAATCATAGTTTAACCATTTAAACTTTCAGAAAAACACAGCGGATATTTATGTTTTCAAACATGATTATAAACTGAAAAATCATGTTTTAGATGTCAAATATATGTATAAAACAAACCCACACAACAAAGGATCATAATGCGTGAATAAACAAGCTATGAACATATATAAGACTACATAAAATCACAGCTTCAATGAGCTGTGATGTCTACCTTGTTCAGCAGAAAAACGACCAAAGAAGGAGGGTTTTGGATGCTTAAATCGGCCAAGACTTCAAGTATAGAGGTCCTCAAGCTTGTATACCCCAAGCTCTTTGCAAACACCTCTTCTTACTAGGTAGATTATCACCAAAAATGAACACAAAAATTGTTCTTCAAACCTCTAAAGCTGCTGCTGAGTTCCGTAACTAGAGAGAGAGAGGAAGAGGGATTTTGTTGTGTTCAAGCTTGCATGTATGAAAGAGTGCACTTCATAGATAGTGAACTAGTCTTTTAGCTTTTGTAGTTCACAAGAGAGTGGAAAACTCTCATTGGGGAGAGGAGGGGACGGATGAATGCTCTTATCCAAGAGATTCCCACCCAAATTTTTTTCCACTAATTTGTATAACTAGTCACTTTTATTTGTAAAAGTTTCATCCACTAATTTTTATAAACTAGTCCCTTATAAGTTATACAATTAACTTTTAATTGTATAACTTATACACTCTTCTATTATTTAATGTTATCTAACTAACTTAAATAACACTAAGTAATATTTTTGAACAAAATATCCTAATAAGTTGTTCCATTTTACATGCAACTCATTTAGAAAACCCATTTTCTAAATTGGTGTAAATATTTAATTACATGATCATATCATCAATTAAATATTAATTGGTGTTTGCTAAGCTTGTTATTGGGTATAACCCGACTTGGATCATAACGTACTAACCACATCAATATTCTAGGTGTCTTGGGCACATAGAATCCTACAATCTCCCAGTTGCCCAAGATTTATAGAAGATTGATGCAAGCAGTAAATACCACCTAACAACGGTTTACTACCCTTAATACGCATGACTTATAGCCATTCAATAACATCATCCCATTCAAGTACCCTACTTGAAATGATTTAGGTGAATCAATTATCTATCCTTTTGTTACAGATGTCATGTTAATTCCAAGAACACAGAATGATCATTTCTTGTTGATTTAACTTATCAGGCCTTAGACGTCTAACTCTCAACGAACAAGGGGAACAAATTCCATCTTCACTACATACGTTTCTCACAAACACCTCGTGTCATACCTGAACATACCCTTATGTACTGTCCTTTATTTCAGGACAGTGAAGAATTAGCTCAAGGTATAATATTTGGTGAATATCAAAACCCAATATGTATCTCAGGTCAGAGGATACCAAATGATATTCGCCTTTACTCAATTTACTTATGATCAATCAATAAGATTCCATATAGTAAAATTTGAGATGCGGGTTAGTCCAATAATTGTATCCCACAAATATCTATCAACCTTGGTAGCAACCCATTGCTCTATATTCATCCTTATGAATATCGACCAATCCAAGTTCATAATAATCTTACCCTCACACTTGTTCCCACAAGTATGAACGACTACGGACATTTAGAGTAAACAATTTACTCATGGATTAAACATGCTAAATTGGAACATTATTTGAAACATTATAACCAAATAATTTTATTCAAATAATAAAGATATCCATATATCCAAATACAAAATTTACAAATCAAATTTAATCACTAGAATATCGAAGTCCCATGGCACAAGTATGACCTTCATGCTTTGCCTTTTCAAGGAGCTTCGTGACAGGATCCGCAATGTTTTGATCCATGTGAACTTTGCGAATACATATCTTTCCTTTTTCAACTTCATCTCGTATGTAGTTGAATCTCCGCTCAATGTGCCTAGTCTTTTGATAAGCACGAGGTTCCTTGATTTGAGAAATCGCACCCTCGTTATCACAAAAGATCTCTAGGGGGTCCTGAATGGAAGGGACAACCCCTAGATCGGCTATGAATTTCTTCAACCATGCAGCTTCTTGAGCTGCCAATGAGGCGGCGACGTATTCTGATTCTGTAGTTTATAGAGCCACCATATCCTGCTTGGAGCTCTTCCAAGAGACCGCTCCTCCATTCAGAATGAAAATGTATCCCGATTGTGACCGTGAATCGTCACGATCGGTTTGGAAACTCGCATCCGTGTAACCTTTTACAATGAGTTCCTTATCACCAGATCCATAGATTAGGAACATATCTCTTGTCCTCCTTAGGTACTTAAGTATGTTCTTAACAGCCATCCAATGACTGCTTCCAGGATTTTGCTGGTATCGACTTGTCATGCCTAGTGCGCATGAAACGTCCGGTCGAGTGCATATCATTGCATACATGATGGATCCAATAGCAGATGCGTATAGGATTGCCTTCATTTTATCTTGCTCATCCTTTGAGCTCGGACATTGAGTCGTACTCAATATCGTTCCTCTTTGAATAGGTACGGTACCTTTCTTAGAGTTCTCCATCTTGAATCTTTTCAAGATTTTATCAATGTATGCACTTTGATTTAAACCAATCAACCACCTTGATCTATCCCTATAGATCTTTATTCCCAGAATATAGGCGGCTTCACTAAGATCCTTAATGGAAAAACAACTTCCAAGCCAGGTTTTTACACCTTCCAAGGTTGGAATGTCATTTCCAAATAGTAGTTTGTCATCGACATACAATACTAGGAAAGTTATTGTGCTCCCACTAGCCTTCTTTTACACACAAGCCTCATCAGCGTTTTTGATGAAGCCAAATTTCTTTACTTCTTCATCAAAATGGTGATTCCAACTTCTCGATGCTTGTTTCAATCCATAGATTGATTTCTTTAGCTTGCATACTTTGTTAGGATGTTTTGGATCGACAAAACCTTCAGGCTGAACCATATAGACATCTTCCTTAAGATATCTATTTAGGAAATCGGTTTTGACATCCATTTACCAAATCTCATAGTCATAATGAGCAGCTATGGCAAACAATATCCTTATAGACTTTAGCATCGCAACAGGTGAGAAAGTTTCATCATAATCAACCCCTTGAGTTTGAGTGAAACCCTTTGCTACAAGTCTAGCCTTATAAGTATCCAAGTTTCCATGCATATCGATTTTCTTCTTGAAAACCCACTTACTTCCAACTACCTTGGAAGTAAGAGGTGGTACAACAAGTTCACAAACTTGATTGTCATACATGGATTGCATCTCAACGTTCATGGCTTCAAGCCATTTGTCACAATCCGAATTGGACACTGCATTATGGTATGTGGTGGGTTCATCTAAATCTACCACATAGCATCCATCCATGAAAAATCCATATCTTTCAGGGGGATTACTAGTTCTACCACTTCTGCGAACGTTTTGTGTATATTGATCAACCACTTGATCATCCTCAACATCCTCATGTTGAGTGCTAGTTTCAACCAAACGTGCATTGGGTTGTGATTCTTGATCTTCCTCAAGATCCACTGTT
Source organism: Flaveria linearis (assembly GCA_024085815.1). Classification (NCBI taxonomy): domain Eukaryota; kingdom Viridiplantae; phylum Streptophyta; class Magnoliopsida; order Asterales; family Asteraceae; genus Flaveria; species Flaveria linearis. Next base: position 49,847,550 of record CM044004.1, on the reverse strand, counting down.
CTACTGCTAGCTCCTTCCATAAGGAACTTTGCTTCTAAGAACTCACCCTTTCCGGCAACAAACACCTTTTGTTCCAGTGGATCATAGAAATAATATCCCATAGAATCTCTAGGATATCCAATAAAGATACACTTGGTGGATTGGACATCCAATTTGTTTGGGGTGGGAGTCTTAACATAAGCCTCACAACGCCAGACCCTTAAGTTTGATAGGGATGGAACTCTTCCATGCCATATTTCAAAAGGTGTCCTTTCCACCTTTTTGGTTGGGGCCATATTTAGAATACGGGCCGCGAAGAGCAAAGCAAACCCTAAAATGATAGAGGTAATGAGCTTCTAGCCATCATAGATCGCACCATATCCAATAGGGTTCGATTCCTCCTCTCAGACACGCCATTATGTTGTGGTATTCCAGGTGGAGTGAGTTATGAGACAATCCCACAACTCCTAAGATGATCTTGAAAAACATCACTTAGGTATTCACCTCCTCTATCGGTGCGGAGAATTTTAATTGACTTGTTGAGTTGATTTTTTACTTTATTCTTGAAGATTTTGAACATTTCAAAAGCTTTATCTTTGTGCCTTAATAAGTAAACATATCCATAGCGACTATAATCATCGGTAAAGGTAATGAAGTATCTTTCACCATTCCTAGTGATTGGTTTAAAAGGACCACATACATCCGAATGTATGATTCCTCGTAAATCTTTTGCCCTTTCGTTAGTTCCACTAAAGGGTGCCTTAGTCATTTTACCTTGTAAACAAGATTCACATACATCAAATGAATCATATTCATTCGTTTTTAAAAAACCATTCTTTTGAAGTATTTGTATACGTTTCTTGTTTATATGACCAAGACGACAATGCCAAAGATAGGTGTCACTCAAATCCAACTTGAGTTTCTTGGTGTTAGTATGGCACAGTGAACTATTTAAAGCATTTTCATGAACCAATTCATAAATACCATTAATGGTAATAGCTTTAAAATTGAACATATCATTTAAAGAAACATGAATATCATTTTCAACAAAAGATAATACATAATCATAATGTCTTAATTGGGATACAGAAATAATGTTCCTAGTCAAACTAGGAGCATACAAAACATTCTTCAAAACAACATCCAAGCCACTTGGAAGTTTTAGGATGTAGTCTTCACGAGCTTCAACTTGGACTTTGGTACCATTGCCCATGAAGAGACTAACATCCCCTTGATTGAAGTCCCTACTTCTTGTGAACCCCTGCAACAAATTGCAAATATGAGTTCCACATCCGGTATCCAATACCCATGTGTTAGAAGATGTAACATTAAGATCAATATGAATCATGTATATTGTACCTGAAGTCTGCCCGGCATCCCTCTTTGCTTTCAACTCTTGGAGGTGGATAGGACAATTTCTTGCCCAATGTCCAATCTCCCCACACTTGAAGCATGGGTCATTAGTGGCAACCTTTTGCTTCTTCTCTTGTGGTTTGGGTGGCACCCTTGCCACCCCTTTCCCTTTCCCCAAAACGGGTCCCTTACCCTTGGCAACCTTTGCCTTGGGCGCGGGATAAGGCCTTTTCTTGTTCCCACCTTCATTGATGGTGAGAACGGGTAAAACCTTTTTACCCGTGACCGCCTCGGCTGTTTTAAGCATTGACTGAAGCTCACCAATGCTCTTGTCCCATGCATCCATGTTGTAATTCAACACAAATGTCTCAAACCTTTTGGTAAGGCCATTTAGGATCAAATCTGTGGCCAATTCCTTCGAGACTGGACAATTAAGCCTCTCGAGGCGGTCAATATGACTTTTCATCTTAAGTAAATAAGATGAAACCAATTGGTTTTCGTCCATACGACATGCATGGAGTGCTCGAACCGTTTCGAAGCGCTCAACCCTTACTTGCTGTTGGAATGTTTCCTTCAGCTGGGTTATCATGTCGTAAGCTCCGTGATGTTCATACTCCTTTTGGAGATCCGGAGTCATGCTCGCTAGCATGAGACAAGACACTTGGACGGAGTCCTTAGTGTATTTCAGCCAATCGTTATAGGCCTCCTCATCATCCTCAGTAGGCTGATCGGGGATAGGGTCGTCTAAAACATATGATCTTCTCTCTTGCTTGAGAACGATTCTCGAGTTTCGATACCAATCAATAAAGTTTTTATGATTTAGACATTCTTTTTAGAGGATCGCTCATAATGATTGGTTGGACGCGGATGAGTTATCGTGATTTTCATTATTGGTGGCCATCTACAAAATTTAACAAAGATCTACTTTAGTATTTTCGATATTGCCAATTTTAATAATTAATGCCTTTTAAGGTCATTTTTATATTAAAATCTAGAACCCAGCATTACATTTAAATTGTGGTTAGGTGACCTTTATTCCACGATTTAAATTAATAAGGTGGTCAACGATTGACGGTTGCAACCATTTACAACTTCTAGACGTATGGGATCGACTTTAAACATCATATGTAAAGTCGGCATGTTAATCCCATCAACACCATTTGGAAACCATATTATAGGTGATCCATTTAACATGGTTTGCAAATCAAGTTACCCTACTTGCACACACATGTGAGTTTACCAACATAAGTGGTTAGGTGACCTTTATCCCACCAATGTGGTATTCCCACCTTAAGTCACAAGTTCCCGCAAAATGGTTAGGTGACCTTTATTCCATTAAGAGTTTCCAAATGACTTAAGTGTTGTGCAAAAGGAAGGTGTTGAACTTGTTTGTTAAGTATTTAAAGTTTTCATAATTCTAGTTTAGAAAACTGTATGTACTTGTATTTGCATGCTTTCAAATACAAAATACCCTATGGTTCTTTTAATAAAACTCATTTTATTATAAAACCATTAATCCTTTTAATAACCATTTATTAACACTTAATGATTAAGAACCATTTTATATTAGCTTGTTATGATCATTTTTATTAAGATTGTTTATCATATCCAAATATCATACAATCATTCATAAAATCACAATCAAACAAGCATAATATAAACAACCACAATGTGCATAACCATAGCTACTATTGTGACCACACTTGTTTGCCATCACAAGTGTGGTCATTTGGTCTTTCCTAAGGGTTGAATACAACACAAAATTGAGGTCTTCATAGACTCCCACTTGAACTTGCATCCATATGCTTCAAGTCCTTCTTTTGTGTCTTCCTCTTGTGCTTTCTTCCCGAGCATCTTCTTTTACAAAATATATATCCTAATACATATTTTCTAGTAAAAGAAAATTATTCCTAATCTATTATTACATCCCAATGAATAAATAGACAAATTACATTTTTAAAAAAAGCACAAATTAATATACAACCCATTGAATAAATCAAAACCAAACATTGCATACATCCAAATAACACAAGGTCAAAGGCTAGGTTACGCACTATCATATGAACAATCATAAACATCATTCAACAAACTAAATAAACCCCATCAAACCCCAAATTTTCAGCCAACATAAACTGAAAATTAGGGTTTGTTTGTCCAAACAAACAACATCCAAATATATCAACCAATTGACATTCCTATCTTTCAAAGTTTAATCATAAGCATGAAGATATAACTTTGAAAGACATGAGGTTTATTCAATCAACCAAAATCAGCTTATTATGAGTTTATAATCATCCTCTAAAACCGATTTTAAAGGACAAGAACAAGCAAGTTATCCACATAACCGGCTCTTGATGCCATTGCTAGGTTTGTTAGAACATAAAATCATAGTTTAACCATTTAAACTTTCAGAAAACGCAGTGGATATTTATGTTTTCAAACATGATTATAAACTGAAAAATCATGTTTTAGATGTCAAATATATGTATAAAACAAACCCATATAACAAAGGATCATAATATGTGAATAAACAAGCTATGAACATATGTAAAACTACATAAAATCACAGCTTCAATGAGCTGTGATGTCTACCTTGTTCAGCAGAAAAACGACCAAAGAAGGAGGGTTTTGGATGCTTAAATCGGCCAAGACTTCAAGTATAGAGGTCCTCAAGCTTGTATACCCCAAGCTCTTTGCAAACACCTCTTCTTGCTAGGTAGATTATCACCAAAAATGAACACAAAAATTGTTCTTCAAACCTCTAAAGTTGCTGCTGAGTTCCGTAACTAGAGAGAGAGAGGAAGAGGGATTTTGTTGTGTTCAAGCTTGCATGTATGAAAGAGTGCACTTCATAGATAGTGGACTAGTCTTTTAGCTTTTGTAGTTCACAAGAGAGTGGAAAACTCTCATTGGAGAGAGGAGGGGATGGATGAATGCTCTTATCCAAGAGATTCCCACCCAAATTTTTTCCACTAATTTGTATAACTAGTCCCTTTTATTTGTAAAAGTTTCATCCACTAATTTTTATAAACTAATCCATTATAAGTTGTACAATTAACAATGCCTTTCCATGTCACGTGTCATGTCGGGTCTCCGTCCTTTTTTAAGAGATTTTATTGTTTTTTATTTCGTATACAGATTCGTATAATATATATTATATTAAATATTGCTTTTACAATTTACAAGTGGTGGCTAAGTTGGTGTCTGCTGGGAATCGCGTATTTTATTTGTTTTACAAATCTGGTTATCACTCACGATCTGAACACTGATAATTTAAAAATTAACAATTTTAATTATGAATATATATTTTGCAATAATTTCCATATTTCAACCTATCACACTCCCGCTTATAGTAGAAACATGATGATGTAACGGACGGGATCGTCATAACACATTGACAGTTAATAGACATGCATTAAATAATGAAAAAGCAACGTGTCATGACGTCACCTTACACAAATGGAGACTTGTTTCACAGTTAGTCAATTCTACGACAAACATAGTCAAACAAGTAAAATGATTTTGAATCCCACAGCTCAGAACAAATAAAGGTAAGCATGTCCAACAATGATAACTTGAAGTAAAGCCCAATTTTTTGAAATGCTAGAGCAAGTCTAGGCATCGACTCTATCTATCCTCAATAATTGTTACCTGAAAAGATATGCTCAAAAGGTCAACACATGGTTGGTGAGTTCGCAGGTTTAAATAATAAATAAAAATTGATATTTGTAATAGTTTGTAGGACATAAGTGTATACAGTTATAAGCAAGCAATATCACATGTAAACATGAGCATCATAACTAAACATATGACATACACACAGATCTTGTCAGAACATATTCACCCTACAGCCCGTTCGTGGCCACTGCCAGTCTCAACTAGTATACTAACAAACAAGGGTAGGGATATCAACCCAATAGTACTATCGATACCTATCCGTCAGCTCCAACACTAGAGTTACATAGTTGTGAATAAAGAACCACAAAGAAAACTCATGCATGTATAAGATATTAACTTACAAAATAGTAAACACAACAGTCCTAAAGATTTAATAAGTGCATGATATAAAAGGGCGAGCATACTTTTCCCCTAGGTGTCACACCCTCAATATCCACTAACGGGTTTTACCATCAGGTGTGTGACACACCACGATCTCAGATAGCACCAGTTACACTAGAATCAATAATTATAAACATCACATTAAGAAATCAAACTTTTAAGCCAACCATAAACGTTTCATACTTGCGGAAGCGATTTGAAAACAGTAAGTCAAAGATAAATCATGTCAACACGCGTTTAAACCATAAAAGTTAATAATTTTTGACAAAATAAACTGATTGAGTTGAAATATATGCCATGAATGCATCCCTATCTGAGCTCCTAACTTTGTGTGTTCCTATGACTTAAGAAAACATGCTAAAATGTGTCAACATAAAGTTGGTGAATCCACAGGCTTAAACAACAAGTAATGTATCAGATAGCGTTTCATATGGTTTAGTATATAAAGATATCGATAGGTAGCTAGCCTATAAACAAGTTACTTAGTGGTTCAAACCAAAGCTGACTGTGTGTGTTTTATGCCTTTCTACCATGTCTATCACAGACCGTGGCAACTATTAGGTCAATTTCGCAACCGTTCGACATCTAATCAAGCTAGCGCGACTAGCCCGGGCATGGTTTGTCAAACCTAGGAGTACTATTCAGAATTACCTCGCTAATCCCATTACTAACGGTTTAATACTGTAGGGACTTTTAAACGGGGCATGGTTTGTCAAACCTAGGAGTACTATAACAGGCGATATCAATAATACTGGCAACCATAACAAAAATAGTGTTTGCATGTCTTCTCCCCTGAAAGAAAAGAATGTAAAACGGGGCCGTGAAAACTCACCTTGAATGCACTGCGATAAGCAAACAAAAGCATACAGATTAGGATCTGGATTAACTTGTATGTCATTTATATATAATAAAAATTAATATTAGTAATAGAATTAATTATTGAGAATAGAATGTGTGTTTCGTGATCACGGTTCGGTTACGGTGTCAGTCCTCCATTTGTCCTATTAACACGCAAGCACCCTCAATGTCACACCCTCAATTTCCACAAACGGGGTTTTACCGTTAGGCGTGTGACATACCAGGATCTCAGACACAGTCATATCGAACGACACTATATGAATTTAAAAACAAATGTTTGACTTCATTCAGCGGAACATAAACCAATTTACATAAGCACGGAAGCGTATACGTGATAAGTACATCCATTACATGAAAGTTACAAGTGCCAGTTCTAGACAAAATGTTCAATGCAGACAATACAATAGATGGTGAGTTCACAGGTTTAATCAACAACAGATGTGTTCGAAAGCGTTTCAATGGTTTAGTATATAAAGCATATCGTTAGGTAGCTAGCCTATGTTCATGTTACTTAGCGTTTCGAACCGAAGCTGACTGTTTGCGGGTCCTATATGTTTGTTGTTCCTATATGTTTGTTGTTCCCCCGTCACGTCTCGCAAGATAGTGACAAATGTTAGGTCAATAATACACCCGTTTGACCTCTAATCAAGCTAGCACGACTAGCCCGGGCGGGGTTTGTCAGACCCAGTAGTACTACTCAGAATTACCTGCTAATCCCATTACTAACGGTTCGAGAGTGTCAGGACTGTTTGTATGTTTGCACTAACGTAACAGGCGATATCAATAATACTAAAACCATTCATAAAATATGTTTGCATGTTTTCTCCCCCAAAAGGAAAGAAAGTAAAATAGGGGCCGTGAATACTCACTGATGATGTAGTAAGTGTGTAGGATGAAAGTCTCCCAAGTGTTGCTTACGATGAGCTGTCAAACACCTATTGACAGTTATGTTAAGCGTTAATGTTATGTCTAGCGTTAATAGACATGTTTAGTCGGGTCGGGTCGCATTGGTTCGGTCGTGGGTGACACACACAAGCAGGCATACACATATCAAACCTTATGTAGATCCCAATTGGGTTGTCGTTAATTGCAAACGGTTAGGTTATTTTAGATTGAAAAAGTATGTGCTTGTTGATTTGCGTTGACTTTAATCTTTGTGGTCAAGAAATGACACTTTATTGATCGTTACCTTCTCATCACACGATAGGCACACCGCACACAAGGAGGGTTCACTCACAATGACTCCAATCGCATAACAAGGCTAGACGCACGACTAGACACCTCATTCGCACGAATGGGCCTTCAATCGTACGAATCTACCTCACTCGTACGATTGAACCCTCAGTCGTACGACTCAGCATTCAGTCGTACCACACATCACCCATTCACACGACTCAACGGCCAATCGCACGACTGAACCTTCATTCGTACGATCGGACCTTCAGTCGTTTGATACTTAGTCACACACATTCATCCGATTGACTCGATCGCACACACTCTCAATCGCATGCATTCAGTCGCACGACAAGCCCATACGTCTGGACTCAGCCGCACGACTCACCCCAGTCGCACCACTCAGTCGCACGACACGCCCAGTCGTACGGCTCAGTCATACGACTGGCACAGTCGCGAACTGCAGCAGATCGCGACTGCTGGTGGGGCAGAACAGCCTTCAGCTGTTCCGTGCATGGTTTTCACACACCAGGGACTTCCAGAAATACTTTCCTAACATGTGTAAGTAAAATGCACATGCTGATTGACCTCACACGCACCCCCACGACCACATGCATTCGGGTTGAACCCGAACACCCGAACCTTAGATTTGCAGTAGTGAAACGGGTAACAAAATGGATGACTAAGGTCTTCTACCTGTTGGTAACGTGTTATCTCAGCTGTAGTGTAGCTTAGTCGGCGAAAACGAGCTCGAACGAGGCGATTTTGGTGCTAGGAGGTGGTAGAATGGTGTAGAGGAAGAAAGTGAAGAAGATGGAAAAATTGGGAGTGAAGTGAAAATAAGGGCTGGTAAGGGGTTTATATACACAGCCCTAGTTTGGCAATTTGTCACGTTTAGTCCTCGCACTTAGCCCCCGAGTTCCCGAATTTGTTTCGGTTAATAACGATGTAAATGGGCGAGCTATGTTAATTAAGAGGATTTCCTTAAGTAGTCCCGTTTATTTGAATCCTCTACAAACACCAATGTTAGTATTATATATCATAATTTATTTAACGATGTCGGTGGCGATGCTTGTATTCGTTTCGGGTAATAACAAGAATGTAACAATGATAACGACAACAGTCTGACTAGTGTTAACCTGAAATTACGGTGTGTCACATTATCCCCTTGTTGCAGGAATTTCCTTCCTGAAAATTATAACATCATGTTACGAGGTTCAACAGGGGATACAAGGCTCAACGGTTTGTAACGTATGTTGAACAGAGCTTCTGCATATCTTAATAAGTTGATGCCCGATTCTGGAACAGTTACGGGTACTTCTTCTTCATCTGGTCCTCGCGTTCCTAGGTAAATTCTGGTCCACGCTTTGAGTTCCAACGAACTTTGACGATAGGGATACGACTATGTTTGAGCGTCTTGACCTCTCGGTCCATGACTTCCACCGGTTCCTCGACGAAATGTAGTTGTTCGTCCACATGTATCTCGTCTAACGGAATGATAGAGTTTCGTCTGCAAGGCATTTTCTTAGGTTTGACACATGGAACACATCGTGTACTCCACGGAGTTCGTCGGGTAGGTTCAGCTGATAGGCCACGGGGCCAACCCGTTTGACAATCTCAAACGACCCCACGTATCTGGGGCTTAGTTTCCCACGTTTTCCGAAACGTATCATGCCTTTCCAATGTGACACTTTCAAAAACACTTTGTTGCCTATTTGAAATTCCAACGGTCGGCGACGCTTATCAGCGTAACTCTTCTGTCGGTCACGTGCTGCCGCCATACGGTTACGGATCTGGACGATCTTCTCGGTCATCTCGTGCACAAGTTTAGGGCCGGTGAGTTGACTTTCTCCAACTTCCGCCCAGCAGATAGGTGATCGACACTTGCGCCCGTACAGTGCCTCAAATGGAGCAGCTTTGATCGAGGTGTGGTAGCTGTTATTATAAGAAAACTCAACTAGCGGTAGATGAGTTTCCCAACTGCTGCCGAAGTCTATAACACAGGCACGCAGCATGTCTTCGAAGGTCTGAATCGTACGCTCAATCTGGCCATCGGTTTGTGGGTGATAAGCGGTGCTCATATCCAACCGTGTTCCCAATGCCCGTTGTAAAGACTGCTAGAAGTGTGACGTGAATCGAGCGTCACGATCAGAGATAATGGAAGTCGGCACACCATGCCGAGAGACTATTTCCCTTAGGTAGATATGAGTTAACTTTTCTAGGCGGTCAGTCTCCCGGATTGCCAGGAAGTGTGCGGATTTTGTCAGACGATCCACGATCACCCAAATGGTATCGCATCCGCTGGGAGTTTCGGCAGTTTTGTGATGAAATCCATTGATATCTGCTCCCACTTCCATACTGGAATTTCCGGTTGTTGAAGTAGTCCAGAGGGTCGTTGGTACTCCACCTTAACTTTAGAACAGGTTAAACATCTGCTTACATAGGTGGCGATATCGGCTTTCATGTTTGGCCACCAGTAAAGAACCTTCAGGTCGTGGTACATCTTGTCTGAACCTGGGTGGATTGAGTACCGACATTTGTGAGCTTCGTCCATTACTAGCTCTCGTAGGTCTCCATACGAGGGAACCCATGTTCGATCCATGAAGTAGCGGATTCCGTTAGACTTGGTTTCCAGTTGCTTCTCCATGCCTCGTAGCGATTCGGCTTTCAGGTTCTCGTCTTTTAACACCTCAAGTTGAGCATTGCGGATCTGATCGGGTAAACCGTGTGAATGGTGAGTTGCAATGCTCGAACTCGTCTTGGCTTGGGTGTTTCCTTCCGGCTTAGGGCATCTGCTACTACATTGGCCTAGCCCGATGATACTTGATGGTACAATCATAGTCGTTTAACAACTCGACCCAACGACGTTGTCTCATATTTAGCTCCTTCTGTTCAAAGATGTGCTGGAGACTCTTGTGATCGGTGTAAATGGTGCACTTGGTACCGTACAAGTAGTGTCTCCATATCTTGAGTGCGAATACCACTGCTCCCAGCTCTAGGTCATGTGTCGTGTAGTTCTTCTCGTGAACCTTCAATTGTCGGGATGCATAAGCAATCACCTTATTGCGTTGCATTAGCACGCAACCGAGGCCTTGAATAGAAGCATCACAGTATACTACAAAATCATCTGTTTCCTCAGGCAGGGACAGAATCGGTGCCGTATAGAGCTTCTGCTTCAGAACCTGGAATGCTACTTCTTGTTTGTCACCCCAATTATACGTGGTGCCTTTGTGAGTTAACGCGGTAAGAGGTTGAGCAATCTTTGAAAACCCTTCAATGAACCGTCGATAATAGACAGCCAACCTGAGGAACTGTCATACCTCAGTTGGAGTCTTAGGCGTGGCCCAGTTCTTGATGGCTCCTATTTTTGCCGGGTCAACATGTATCCCATCCTCATTGACCACATGACCCAAGAAGTGGACCTCTCGTATCCAGAAGTCACACTTCGAAAATTTCACGTACAGTTGTTCTCGTTTCAGCAGCTCCAGAATCAGTCTAAGGTGCTCTTCGTGTTCTTCCTTATTCTTTGAATAGATAAGGATGTCATTGATGAAGACAATGACGAACTCGTCCAAATAGGGTTTGCACACTCGGTTCATGAGATCCACGAAAACCGCTGGCGCATTGGTCAACCCGAATGGCATAACCAAAAACTCGTAGTGGCCATACCTCGTTCTGAATGCAGTCTTTGAAATATCTTCATCTCGAATCCTTAGTTGGTGATAACCCGATCTCAGATCTATCTTAGAGTAGAAACTCGACCCTTGAAGTTGATCGAACAAATCATCAATGCGCGGGAGGGGATAACGATTCTTAACCGTGACTTTGTTCAATTCCCTGTAATCGATACACATACGAAAAGTTCCGTCCTTCTTCTTGACAAACAGGACCGGGTCTCCCCACAGTGATGAGCTAGGTCTGATAAACCCTTTTTCCAATAATTCCTACAATTACGTAGACAGCTCTTGCAGTTCTTTTGGAGCTAATCTGTACGGTGCTTTTACGATAGGGGTGGCTCTAGGCACCAATTCAATCTGGAACTCGACTTGGTGCTGCGGTGGAAGACCAGGTAGGTCTTCAGGGAAAACCTCGGGATAATCACGTACAACAGGAATATCCTCAATCTTCTTTTCATCGGTTTCTTTTTCGGTGACCATAGCAAGGAAAACGGTATGACCCTTATGCAAAGACTTCTAGGCCTTCATGTAGGAGATAATTCCGAAGACTGTACCACTCCTTTCGCCCTGAACAGACAAAACTTCACCACTAGGAAGGGTTACACGAACGACTTTCTCGCCACAGATGATCTCGGCTTGATTCTTAGATAGCCAATCCATACCCACAACTACGTCGAAGCTACCAAGTGTGACAGGCATCAGATCTATGTCTATCTCATGACCACATAATCCTAGTTTGCACCCCTTAATGATGTGAGTTGCCTCAATTAGTTTCCCGTCAGCTAATTCTACAACATAACTAGGCTCCATGACAGCTAAGATTACATCTAAGAACTTAATGAACTTGTTGGAAACAAAACTCCTGTCAGCTTCGGTATCAAATAGTATAGAAGCAAAACAACCATTTAGGGGAAACGTACCAGTAACCACATTCCGATCATCCCTTGCCTCGCCAGAACCGATCACGAATGCACGTCCCTTAGCATTGCCCCCATTATTACCCTTGTTTCCACCCTTCAGCTGTGGGCAATCCTTCCTGTAGTGGCCCTCTTTACCACACTCATAACAGCCCCTAGTCGCTCCGCCCAAGCGTTGTTGTTGATGTTGTTGCTGAGTCATCAGCTCACCCCAGCAATCTTTAGCGGCATGACCTATCTTTCCACACCTTTGGCAACGGATGGGGTCACACTGGCCATGGTGGTGGAAGTTGCACTGGTTACACTTCGGATACTTACCCGCATAGCTGCTCGATCCCTGGCCATTATTGTTGTTGTTGCTGTTCTGGTTGTTGTTGGTGAAGCTTCTTGACGAGTCAAACTTTCTGGTCTGTTGTTGTTGGGTGTTATTGGAGCTTGAAGACTTACTGTTGTTACCCTCCCATTTCCTTTTGTGCTCGGTTGATCCAGTGGTGGCACCACGTTTAGGCACCCTGTGCCACTGCCTGATCAGTGAGTTTGTGAGCTAGTCGGATAGCCTGCTAAATAGTGACAGGATCAGCAGCCATAACACTAGCTTGGATTTGAGGAGCTAGACCATCAATGTATTTCTCAATCCAATTGTAGGCCGGGGTCACCATCTGAGGACATAGAGCAGCCAACTCGTGTGAACGAGTCATGTATTCCTCGATGTCAGAACCAATCATCTTTACATTCCAAAACTCTGCCTCTAGTTTTTGAACTTCGCTTCTGGGGCAATACTCTTCTTTCATCAAAATCTTGACACGACTCCCTGTAGGACAATTGCACATGGCGAAAACTGACTCGAGTTTCTCCAGCCAGCGAAGTAATGAAACAGCACCATCAGAACCACTGAAAGAGTGAGGCTTACAGTCCATAAACATCTTGAAGGTACAGACGGTTGGACCTCCTTGATTCAAAGTCTGGTTGTTCTGGTCCTGATTGCGGGCCTGTTCATAGGCTGCAAGCGCATCAGCAACGCGCTCATTGATGATAGCATTCAACTCAGCTTAAGTCAGAGTGATGTTTCCTCGTCCACCCGGGCGTCCAGCTCTTCTTCCAGACATGATTTCTTCAATTCACAATACATATAGTCACTAATCGGATAATAATTATTGATAAAAAAATTGTATCATACTAGTAGGGATGAAGGATCTGTTTGCATATCAATAGAGAGGTTTTATGAGAACCGAGACCTCATGTCTCCCAGTATAGAAATGAAAATTTATACTAACTATGACCGTTATCACCCGATAGAGTTGCCAGAATTCTCATGCATGACAAATTACAATTACGTGTGCACCCGTGATTCTAATTTGCTTTGCATGGTCACCCATGGTTCCTCCTATTCGAGATAACATACCTTGTCAGGTACTGAGTGTTATCATTGATAGAGGTATCAAGGATATATTTGTTACCCCAAGGGTCAAATGACTAAGGTTGTACAAAGGATTCGGTTAAGATAACAACGGGGAATCAAGACAATTTGGTCCTTTTCCCCTTGAAGTTCTAAGCGTTTAAATGTTTAAGTCCAATTCTCTGATAGACTTTGAATCTTTTAGTTGTCCCTCATTTACTGCTCAGACTAGTGTAGAAGGTAGGATATGTTGGGAACGGTAACAAGTGTGAAAGAGGTGGAAGAATGAGGTGTTGTTCTTTTTGTTTGTCATCGTTAAACTAGTCGTGCGGGTTGGAAAGGTTTCTGTGCTCCCAAGTGTGGTAATGTTAGGTTCAATTCGTCGTTGCTTCAACTCTGAGAGTGAAGAATCAAGTGTAAATGTTGGGAGTGAGCGAGCGGGATTCTCCGCCCCTCTGTCAGTCAATAATGATACACGTGTCATGCCGGAAATGTTATGTTCGTTCAGCAATGAAATGTTAGTGTGCCAGGAGGTTATTCGTACAACAGTTGCAATCATGTAAGAGTGTCTGTGCGATACTAGTGTTGTGTCTAAGGCTATAGTCTAGATGCAATGCAATCCTAGTTCTCTATAACCTGGCTCTGATACCAATCTGTCACACCCTCAATTTCTATAAACGGGGTTTTACCGTTAGGCGTGTGACATACCAGGATCTCAGACACAGTCATATCGAACGACACTATATGAATTTAAAAATAAACGTTTGACTTCATTCAGCGGAACATAAACCAAATTTACATTAGCGCGGAAGCGTATACGTGAAAAGTACATCCACTACATGAAAGTTACAAGTGCCAGTTCTAGACAAAATGTTCAATGCAGACAAGACAATAGATGAATGCATGTCCTGAGTGCGTTTCCTGTAGCGTGCATCATGAGCTTAATGGTTCCTGTGACCTGAGAAAACATGCTAAAATGTGTCAACATAAAGTTGGTGAGTTCACAGGTTTAATCAACAACAGATGTGTTCGAAAGCGTTTCAATGGTTTAGTATATAAAGCATATCGTTAGGTAGCTAGCCTATGTTCATGTTACTTAGCGTTTCGAACCGAAGCTGACTGTTTGCGTGTCCTATATGTTTGTTGTTCCCCCGTCACGTCTCGCAAGATAGTGACAAATGTTAGGTCAATAATGCACCCGTTTGACCTCCAATCAAGCTAGCGCGACTAGCCCGGGCGGGGTTTGTCAGACCCAGTAGTACTACTCAGAATTACCTGGCTAATCCCATTACTAACGGTTCGAGAGTGTCAGGACTGTTTGTATGTTTGCACTAACGTAACAGGCGATATCAATAATACTAAAACCATTAATAAAATATGTTTGCATGTTTTCTCCCCAAAAGGAAAGAAAGTAAAATAGGGGCCGTGAATACTCACTGATGATGTAGTAAGTGTGTAGGATGAAAGTCTCCCAAGTGTTGCTTACGATGAGCTGTCAAACACCTATTGACAGTATGTTAAGCGTTAATGTTGTGTCTAGCGTTAATAGACATGTTTAGTCGGGTCGGGTCGCATTGGTTCGGTCGTGGGTGACACACACAAGCAGGCATACACATATCAAACCTTATGTAGATCCCAATTAGGTTGTCGTTAATTGCAAACGGTTAGGTTATTTTAGATTGAAAAAGTATGTGCTTGTTGATTTGCGTTGACTTTAATCTTTGTGGTCAAGAAATGACACTTTATTGATCATTACCTTATCATCACACGATAGGCACACCGCACACAAGGAGGGTTCACTCACAATGACTCCAATCGCATAACAAGGCTAGGCGCACGACTAGACACCTCATTCGCACGAATGGGCCTTCAATCGTACAAATCAACCTCACTCGTACGATTGAACCCTCAGTCGTACGACTCAGCATTCAGTCGTACCACACATCACCCATTCACATGACTCAATGGCCAATAGCACGACTTAACCTTCATTCGTACGATTGGACCTTCAGTCGTGTGATACTCAGTCGCACACATTCATCCGATTGACTCGATCGCACACACTCTCAATCGCATGCATTCAGTCGCACGACAAGTCCATAAGTCTGGACTCAGCCGCACGACTCACCCCAGTCGCACCACTCAGTCCCACGACACGCCCAGTCGTACGGCTCAGTCGTACGACTGGCACAGTCACGAACTACAGCAGATCGCGACTGCTGGTGGGGCTGAACAGCCTTTGGCTATTCCGTGCATGGTTTTCACACACGAGGGACTTCCAGAAACACTTTCCTAACATGTCTAAGTAAAATGCACATGCTGATTGACCTCACACGCACCCCAACGAACACATGCATTCGGGTTGAACCCGAACACCCAAACCCTAGATTTGCAGCAGTGAAACGGGTAACAAAATGGATGACCAAGGTCGTCTACCTGTTGGTAACGTGTTATCTCAGCTGTAGTGTAGCTTAGTCGGCGAAAACAAGCTCGAACGAGGCGATTTTGGTGCTAGGAGGTGGTAGAATGGTGTAGAGGAAGAAAGTGAAGAAGATGGAAAAATTGGGATTGAAGTGAAAATATGGGCTGGTAAGGGGTTTATATACCCATCCCTAGTTTGGCAATTTGTCACGTTTAGTCCTCGCACTTAGCCCCCGGGTTCCCGAATTTGTTTCGGTTAATAACGACGTAAATGGGCGAGCTATGTTAATTAAGAGGATTTCCTTAAGTAATCCCGTTTATTTGAATCCTTTACAAACACCAATGTTAGTATTATATATCATAATTTATTTAACGATGTCGGTGGCAATGCTTGTATTCGTTTCGGGTAATAACGAGAATGTAACAATGATAACGACAACAGTCTGATTAGTGTTAACCTGAAATTACGGTGTGTCACATTCAAACACCAATTCACCTCAAATGTATAAAACCCAATTATTATATAAAAGTACTATTTATACACTTTACATTTTATTACATAACGTATTATATTTATATAAAAAGAATCACCAC
Organism: Flaveria linearis; assembly: GCA_024085815.1. Classification (NCBI taxonomy): domain Eukaryota; kingdom Viridiplantae; phylum Streptophyta; class Magnoliopsida; order Asterales; family Asteraceae; genus Flaveria; species Flaveria linearis. The sequence continues at coordinate 49,831,123 of CM044004.1, read as the reverse complement.
ACAATACATATATTTGTAATGCACACACGCATTGATTATCTAATTTATATCAAACCCCCAATATGCTATAATATATATAATGCCTAATACATAATCATACATCCATTTATCAATTGATGTGCATAAGACACTCATACACATGCACTCCTCAAACTCATTGCCCAAACATCATGTACATACATAACTCATGCATGGACACATACATATACTCAACCCACATAAGCATTCAACCATATGCATGAACCACAAACTAGAATATCAACAACTTTGAAAACCCAACAGTAACAATACATAAACCTATGCATATCTTTAGTAATGCATACACCTATACAATGCAATACATACTTGCACATTCAAGATGCCATACCCACTACAGAAACATAAATAAACAAGGAAAATACACCTACATATATTTGTATCCTAGGAACATATATATATATGTGTGTGTGTGTGTGTGTTTGTGTGTGTGTATGTGTGTGTGTGCTTCCTTTGTTTATATATCTATATATCCGAGCACATGATCAAGGATAGGAGTGAGTGGAGGTGCAAAATTAAAATTAAGGACTTTTAGTGGGGTCTGTGGGTAGGAAGGGTAAACGGTGACAAGAGGCAGGACCCCTCACGTGAGGTGTAGGTTTTCCACATCTTCCCTTTATAGATGTTACATGCCGCTTATTTGATGTACGCTCTATCTAAATCTTTATTAGATATTTACCGATGTGTTGTGTGCTATATACTATGATTGCTATTTTTATTGCCTTTGTTAGCGAGTCGGGGGTCTCTTTGGAAGCGATCTCTCTATCTTCCAAGATAGAGCAAAGACTCGCCACCACATACCCCTCCCAGACCTTGCTCTTGAGTGGATATATGTGTGTGTGTGTGTGTGTGTATGTATGTATGTATGTATGTATGTATGTATGTATGTATGTATGTATGAATGCATGCATGCATGCATGCATGTATGCATGCATGCATCGATGTATGCATGCATGCATCGATGTATGCGTGCATGCATGGATGTATGCATGTATGTATGGATGTTTGTATGGATGTATGTATGTATGTATGTATGTATGTATGGATGGATGTATGTATGTATGCATGCATGCATGTATGTATGTATGTATGTATGTATATATGTATGTATGTATGTATGTATGTATGTATGATGTATGTATGTATGTATGTATGTATGTATGATATGTATGTATGTATGTATGTATGTATGTATGATGTATGTATGTATGTATGTATGTATGTATATGTATGTATGTATGTATGTATGTATGTATGTAGTATGTATGTATGTATGTATGTATGTATGTATGTATGTATGTATGTATGTATGTATGTATGTAACTATGTATGTATGTATGTATGTATGTATGTATGTGTATGTGTGTATGTGTGTATGTGTGTATGTATGTGTGTATGTGTGTATGTATGTATGTATGACTGTGTATGTATGTATGTATGTATGTATGTATGTATGTATGTATGTATGTATGTATGTATGTATGTATGTATGTATGTATGTATGTATGTATGTATGTATGTATGTATGTATGTATGTATGTATGTATGTATGTATGTATGTATGTATGTATGTATGTATGTATGTATGTATGTCTATATTATTCATGGACTCAAAAACCAACATCTGCTGGAGGTATATTTCGAAAGTTAGATCAGGTCATGGGAAATTGTGAATTTATGGATTGTTTGCTGCTGCAAGTTCCATCCTTATAGGATATCGGATCATTGCCCTTGTATCCTAAAGATCCTTCGATCAGCAGGTTTAAGCCACTTCCTTTCAAATTTGCAAACTTCTTGGTGCACAAAGATGAGTTTAAAACTATTGTTAATGCTACTTGGAAGACTAGTATTATGGGAGTTCCTCAGTTCCAAGTGGTGAGAAAACTTAAGCTGCTAAAAAAACCTTTATGTTTTCTTTTATTTAAGCAGGATAATCTTCATAAAAATGTGAGTATGCTTCGGGATTCTCTTAATGATATTCAGAAAGCTACAGACTTGGATCCGGGTGATATGTTGTTAAGATCCAAGGAGACTGAGTGTCTGCAGATGTTTAATGAAGCAAGCCTTGATGAAGAACGATTCGTCAAGCAAAAATCAAAAGTCGAATGGCTTGCGGAGGGAGACCACAACACCCAATATTTTCATAAATCAATTAAAAGCAGAAATCATAGGAATCGTATTGAAACAATTATGGATGGAAGTGGTCACATACATGAGGGTTCGAATGTCCCTAGAGCCTTTGTGGAGCATTATAAGAACTTTCTAGGGTCCGATCATCCTATATCTTCTCGGCAGACCTGGATATTTTTCTATCATGTCTTGATGAGGATGTAGCTGAGGATATGGTTAAGGATGTCTCGGTTGGGGAAATTGGGAATGCTATGTAATCTATTAATGATAATAAAGCTCCGGGACCAGATGGGTTCTCCTCGGCATTCTTTAACAATTCTTGGGATATTACTGGTTTGGAGGTTTCGGGTGCTATTAAGGATTTTTTGCTTCGAGAAAACTTCTGAAGGATAGTTGTCTACCCCATCTCGGATAGTTGACTATAGGCCTATTACTTGTTATAATGTTTTATATAAGTTCATTACTAAAATAATTGCCAATCGCATTAAGGATGGTCTCAAGCGTATTGTGAGTATTAATCAATCAGCATTTATTCCGGAGAGGAGAATTTCGGATAACATTCTACTCACTCAAGAGATCATGCATAATTATCATAGGCAGAGCGGTCCCCTAAGATGTGCGTTCAAAATTGACATCCAGAAAGCCTATGATACTGTCAGCTAGAAGTTTTTGAAGGATGTTCTTATCGGGTTTGGTTTCCATAGAAATATAGTGGACTGGGTTATGGTTTGTGTTACCTCTCCTTCTTTTTCCCTAGCTATTAATGGCCAGTTGCATGGTTTCTTTCAAGGCAGTCGTGGTCTCAGACAAGGTGATCTATTATCCCCTTATCTATTCACATTAGTTATGGAGGTTCTTACTTTTATTCTTCACCAAGCCACTCGTATTGATACTCGGTTTAGATTCCATAATCATTGTGAAAAACAAAAGTTGGTTAATTTATGCTTTGCGGATGATCTTTTTGTATTCTTAAGGGGGGATATTCACTCGGTTTCATGTGTGTTGGAAGGGATTAAGTCTTTTGAGGCCATGTCGGGTTTGGTCCCAAGTACTCAAAAGAGTACTGTTTTCTTTTGCAATGTGCCTTATCAGACCAAATTGGCCATATTGGAGATTATGCCTTTTGAGGTGGGTAAGTTTCCTATGAGGTATTTCGGGGTGCCTCTTATTACTTCTAGACTACGCCACAAAGATTGTAATGTGTTAGTTGAAAGGATGGACTCCAAAATAATGGATTGGAAGAATAAATATCTTTCATTTGCGGGACGTTGTCAGTTAATTATTTCAGTGTTATCATCCATGCATGTATATTGGGCGTCTGTGTTCATGCTTCCCGCTTCCATTATTTCCAATCTGGAAGCTAACTTGAGAGGTTTTCTTTGGTGCTAAGGCCCAATGAAGCAAGGCAAAACTAAAGTTTCTTGGAAACAGATCTGTCTTCCGAAGCAAGAAGGAGGGCTTGGTATCCATAGAATTAAGGATATGGATTTTGGTCTTATGTCTTTTCATATTTGGAGTATCCTTAACAATCACACTTCCTTATGGGTGGATTGGATTAACCACTATCGGCTTAAACAATGGATTTTTAGGTTGTTAATATTACATCTAATTGTTCTTGGAGTTGGAGGAAGTTATTAAACATGAGGCCGAAAATTAGATCTTTCCTACGCAAGCAGATTGGTGATGGTTGTTCTACCTCAGCTTGGTACGATTCTTGGAGTAATATAGGCTCTCTGGTGTCAATTATCTCTTATCGTGCTATATATGGGGCGGGTTTTTCTGTTGATTCTTTAGTGGCTGATATTATTCATGATGGGGTGTGGCGTTGGCCTCAGGCGTGGTTTGATCAGTTTTCAGTGTTAATAAATATCCCACCCGTCACTGTTACTCTGGAATAGAAGATAAACTGGTTTTGCTGGCGTGAGGAGAAACCATATAGCTTTTCTACTTCTATTGTCTGGAATTCAATTAGACGTCGGGAGGAACCGGTGGGATGGTATCAAAGTATATGTTTTCCTCAATTAGACATCAAAGTATATGGTTCCTCAATGTATTTCGAGACATGCGTTTCTCTTGTGGTTGGTGATAAAAGGAAAACTTTTGACTTAAGACAAGATCTTGAAGTGGAGCTCTACCCGTCGTGGAAATATGAATATGATGTGTTGTCCGCTATGTTTTTCTAATTATGATTCACATCAACACTTATTTTTTGAATGCTCATATTCGGGGAGGGTCTGGATGATAATTAGAGATAAAGCCTTCTTGAAGAGCTGCTCTCCTAAGTGGGTGGATGTTCAGCAGGTGCTTCACTCTCGAGCAAAGTCTAAAAAAATGATTTTTAATATCATTAGAAAATTGGGTATAGCTGTTGCGGTCTACTATATATGGAAGGAAAGGAATGATAGGATTTTCAATAATCATGCCCGTCCCCTGGATGTTTTGGGTGAAGTGATCTTGTCTACAATTCATCTCAAGTTGATGGGAATAAAGTTTAAAAACAATGCGCGAGTTGTGGCTGCTCTTGCTACTTGGAAGATTGCGAGATTAACCATTCTGATGATGGAGGCTGATTCATAATTTTTTTTTTGTCTAATTGTGATGTGATATTATGAGTACCCTAGATTGATTGGTTTATTTGGTTATGGTCTTGTTTACATATTTAGGAGGTTGTCTTGCTTATGAACTAGTGTAGGACTCATCTACACTACTTGTAATCTCTTTTGTTTGTTTATAATGAAATTACCAGGGGTAATCCTTTACCCAAAAAACATAAAAAAAACAAGGTTTTATTAGAATTGTAGCGCGTGAGTGTCATGATTATAGAGTAATAATACTTTTGTTAATATTCATTTATAAACCTCATTCAAAAAGTTTAAAGTGATTTATAATTCAAAAATGATAAAACCATGTTAAAGACACACATGTCAGTTTTAACACTTTTAATGCTTTGGAGATGTGGATTAACATGTAAAGTATTATTAAATCCTCCTATACATATGTGACATTCGGTGATTTTCCGTTACCAAACTCCGTAAGTTTTGTTAAGTTTTACATACACGCGTCGTAAGCACACACTAGTTGTCGTTTGACGTTGGTGACTTAATAGTAATTAATAATGTTAATTTAATAATAATCTAGTGGATTAAATGATTATTGTATTATGCTTATGTGTTTACGCGATTTAAAGACTATTCGGGAATTTTATCGCGTAACGCGGAAACGCGTGTGTTAATTCGTATGTTGCGTGTTTTATAAAGATAAAATATATAATTGTTATTACTAGTTTATATATTTGTTAGATGGTTAAAAACACTTTTAAAAGGAAAATTGGTTATCATAGGTTCCAAATATAGCTAATTGGTAACTAAAGGTTCCAACTTTCAATTTGGTAACCACAAGTTCATAGTTATATGTTATTTGTTGTCATAGGTTTCCGTCTACTAGACCCTTAACACCGTTAGGGTCTGGTGACGTGGCGTTCCAACATGGCAGTAAAATGGTGTACCCACATTTAGTAATCAAGAGCGACAAGTGGCACACCTGATCAAACCATTCTCATTGCAATTCGGGCACCTAATCGATCTCCCTTCATCTTCCTCAAAAACCTTCATGCTTCCGCTGCAATTCGGGCATGGCACGAATCTTGCATCCCCACAACTGTCACAAACAACCCCAGGATCAATAACAGGAAATCCCTTCATAAAATCGAACAATTTTCCTTCGTCGTGAAGTCGTTTGATCTCATCTGCACCACCAATAAGCTTCCCCCTGATGAACACTTGTGGCAGAGTGAATCCCCTGCCCTCAAACACACTCTGCAGCTCCATTCTGTAACTTGAATCCATCGATATATCGCGTTCATCAACAAACACGCGAAATCCCTTCAAAATCAATCGAATTTCACAACAATCTTCATAAGTTTTCCTGATTCCTCTCAAACTGGTGTAATACAAAACAATTCGATCCTCACAACCAGATAAACAACGAACCCCTTTTGAATCAGGGGTTTCAGTAACAGAGTGAGCTGATACTTTCGATTCATGTTGATGATCTAATTGCTTAGAAGATAATGCTTTATTGTAACTTGAAATCAAATTAGAATCCATTTTCGATAACAGTGATTCTTCAGATAAATGCTTCCACAAGGGTTTGATCTCTGAATACTCCACCAATTTGTACGGACCACCCAATCCGAACGAAACATAGAGTTTATCATCTTTTTCCTTCGATCCATTGATCAATCTTCCATTATACGAAGTGGGTTTCTTCAGATTCTTCTGATTATTATCAACATTCAATTAGATTTCTTCATCTAATCCTTCCATGAGCTCCCACGTGTTGATCACAGAATCTGGAGACGAAACAGGGTATTCCTCTAGTGTTTTGCTGTTGTCGGTGGTGGTGGTGGTGGTGGCGGAGGGGGTGGTGGCGTCGACGACGGTGAGGGAGCCGTAGGTGGTGGAGGTGAGTGATATGAAGTGATTCGAATCGCCTTTACGAAGAGGTAGGTGGTGGATTAAGGGTGTGGGTAGAGACATTGTTCTTGAAACAGGGGTTTGTGTTGACGATGAGTTGTAACACCATTTTACTGCCATGTTGGAACGCCACGTCACCAGACCCTAACGGTGTTAAGGGTCTGGTAGACGGAAACCTATGACAACAAATAACATATAACTATGAACTTGTGCTTACCAAATTGAAAGTTGGAACCTTTAGTTACCAATTAGCTATATTTGGAACCTATGATAACCAATTTTCCCTTTTAGAAAGAAGTTAAAAGCTGAAATTTAAAAAAATACAAAGTGCAAGTTTTAGAGGTGGTATACTTGTAAATTGGTAAAAATAAAACACCCCAAACCCCCACCCAAACACCCAAACCGACCTGCAGCCTCTCTCCCTCTCTTCCCTGCGAATTTCAGCCAAGAACACCCAATTCTTCACGGTTTTGTTCGATTTCAAGCCATAGAACGCGAATTGGACCTTCATTAACAAGTACACACGTGAATTAAAGGTTAGTTTTGATGTTTTTTGTGGATTTTTCATTAGGGACGAACCCTGCTACGAAATTAGTGTTTTGGGGCTGAAATTTTGATGTTTTGATGTTGTTAACATGTTAGTTAGGTTGTATGTATGTTGTTTAAAGTTGATTATGCAAGAAAACTACACTATTGGTTGATTGATCATGAAGCTTGATGTACATGAACCCTAATTCGAAAATTTTGGGGCTTTATGGAATTGATTGTTGTTTGATGTTGTTAGGATGTTAATTAGTTAGTTTGAATGTTAGAAAACATGAATTATGCAAGAAATTGGTGAATTGAGGACCTTGTTCATACCTTACTATTAATAGTAACTTTTGTGCATGAACTTGATAATTCAAGGATGAATTGATGATATTAGGGTGTTAATGATGTTGTATGAACATTGGGATGATGATATGAATGCTAGATTGTTGCTATGAATGCTAGAAATCTTAGGTTGGATGTTGTTGTTCATGTCTTGCCAAAAGTAGAAACTTTTTAGATATAGATGAATGAATCGTGCTAGTTTGATGTTATTGATCATAGTTAGTTGTTATTATAAGCTTGAAATAGTATATTATTGATGAATTAGGTATACATTGGGTGTTTACTATATTTTGGGATGAACTTTCCCAAAAGGGAAACTTTATTGTGCATGAATATGGATATTGGGAATTGGACTTATTCATGGCTTTAGGATCATGCTAGAATGATTGTTGTGGATGCCTAAAGTGGTAGAACCTGTTAACTAGATTGTATGGAATGTTACTTGGTTATTGGGTGATTTATGCACTTTGATGACCATGTATGGTTGGTATGTTTACTAGTAAGTAGGACATCATGTTTGGGACTGGAAATTGATCATATTGATGTATGTTGTATGTATTGGGCATATTGAATGTGTTGTGGATAGTATGGATGACTTTTTGGTAAATTATCTGTTTTGACCCGTATATGCTAAATCATAGTTATAGGTCATATAAGTAGGTTATGCATGATCTGACCTGTTATATGATACACTGGTTGTGTTATGAACACACTGAGTATGCTAGATGTTAAGAACTTACATGACTTGTATGATATATGCTCATGTCTGTTTAAATGGTTTACAACACATAATGTCACCAACGGGTCAAACGGGTCAACTGGGTCAAACATGTCTATTCTTCCAAAACCTTAAGTCTTGGTTGTAGTGCACTTAGGGTTTCTCATATTCACTGTTTACACAAACTCATGTACTTACATGATCTAGGTAACTTTTAAGGGTTGACTGTCCACTTTGTCTTTCAAATAAACTCTAGTACTCAATACGCGTATCAGGTGAGTTCATGCCCCACTGTTTTACTTAATCTCTTTTGGGGGAGATAGCATACTGGTAACTCTACAACGCTTTTTATATTTAAGATGTGTATGATATTAATATAGTGCTGTTTATCATGATAAAGTCCTCACACTTTCGAATTGTTAATATTGAATAGCGGGGAAACTTGGGTAGTATTACTGGCTCTGACGAGCCCCACCTATGTCACTCGAGGTCAACCGGGTGCAATTTGTCCTATGTACATTTGTCACGATATGGTAAAGTCGTGACTGGAGGCAAACATAACACAGTCAACTTCAATTACGAAATCACTATGTATTAATATCTTTTTGTTAATAGACTAGCTATCTATTACAATGCTCATACTTATATATATCACGATTGTTAAACTGTTATGTTTAAACGCAAACTCTTGAACTCACCAACCATTGTGTTGGCTTTTTAGTATGCTATTCTCAGGTCGATAATTCGGATTGCCAGTAGGAGCACTGCACGAGTCAAGCATGCATCCTAACACTTAAACGATGATACATTTGTTTATTTTTACATTTTGGGTTTTAAACAGTTGGTTGGCGCATGTTTTGCCATTTTATACATTTTTATATGTTGGGTTTGTTTTATTACTATACGCTTCCGCATGATTGTTAAAGTTTGAACTCTGGTTTGGTTTATGTTAAACGTAACATATAGAGTCGTTCCGAGTAACTATTGACTGTGATCCTGGTTTGTTCACACGCCTCGCGGTAAGACTCCGCACATGGATTTTGAGGGTGTGACAACATATATTACTAGTATTAAAATATTAATGTTGATGCCCGGCACGATAAAACATGCAAAATTGTTAAATGAGTTAAATAAACGATATTAACTTGTTCAAAGATGATTAACTATTAGATGAATTTTAAATATTATGAAAATAGCAATCTTGAAATATTAATAATATTTAATGATTAATCTCATCTTGAAATTAAATCTAAAACATAATTGGAGACAGGTCCCGAATGCGATACAAACTAACGCGATGAGAATACACACTTAAAATACCTACCTATAAAACCTATATATCCTCCCTTCTATCATTACTAGAGAGCACCCCCCTTCTCCCAATCACACTCGTCAGAGCCTTGATGGTGGTGCCAATTATGAGTGGTCGCGAGTGCACACCCCTACCCCAATAATCTCAACTTTCAAAATCCGATAGCGGTGGTGGTTTCCCCTAATTCGTGATAGTTTTAACAGTGGAAGCTATCCATGTCGATGATGAGGCTGGTGGGTTTGCTGTGAATGGTCTTTAACCTTCTTTTTTTCGTTTCTGGCCTGCGGGGGTCGTGGTACTCGAGTGTTGGTTGTGGTCGCAGTAGTGATGGTTTTGTTGATGTAAGGTGGTGACAAGAATGGATAGTGGTCATTGATCTATGGCTCCCGAGGCCACCTAAGGCGGTGGTGGTCTTATCACCTTATGGTTTTCGACCGCATAGGCGGTTATGGTAATGATGTCAGCCATGGTGCTGGTGATTGTGATTGAGTGGCTATTACGATGGTGATATAATTTATAGTGGCGGTGCACGTTGTTATGATTGTGGCTATGATGGTGGTGAAAACTGTTGGATTACGTACGGGTTCGGTTACGTCACGTTGCCAACCGAGCTATGACCCGTAAGAGTTACACCTTGGGCAACAAATACTAAGTCTATTTAATTTGATTAACTGGCGCTTACGAACTATATCGGGTTTTTATAATTTATAATTGTTATAAATTATTTAGTATTAATGTTTATTTAAATAAATAAATAAAAAAAGGGTGAGATTCCCTTTTGAATAAATAGAGGATTAGTTCGACCACTTCTTGTAATTCCTGTGGATTTTCAACTCAACCACTACATAATTGCATGAAAAGTGAAAATATGGTTACAAAAAAAATCAGATCCATATAATTGTATCGAGGGAGATGGATCTAAATTTTTGAATCATGTTGCCTGGGTATTAATCACAAAGCAACTTCTCTATCTTCCGGGTTAAAAAGGAAAAGAAGGAAGAAGGATAGTTAGATTTTTATTCCTATCACAAACAACAGATATATTTGATTGCAACCGTGGACCACGCCTCTAAGAGCCGCAACCAGAGTGTTCCAATTTAGTGTTCACTGATTCTAGCATTCATTCGTTGTCCCTCGGTGTCTCAAACGGTTAATTATTAATCACAAAGTTATTATTATCTCATCAGTAGGTTAATAACATTCTGTATTTGCATTGTTTGTATTCCCAGATCCTGTCGGGTTCACTTTTGGTATTTATTTATACTCCGCTGCGTTACATATTATTAATCTGATTAATAATTATCAAAACTGTTTTGATAAATAAACCTAACGAAGATATCACTGCTATGATTGTGGCTATGATGGTGGTGAAAACAACTGCTATGGGGGTTGTTAGTTGTGGTTTGTAGGTTGTTGACTCTTTTAATAGGATAGACTATCATGGTGTTTATGGGGATTAGTTGTGTGATGGTGGTCGCGATAGTCGTAGGTGTAATAATAGCAATGGCTGATGGTGACTGTAGCGGTAGTAAGTTCTAGGTGTTTGTCGGGTGTATTTGGGGTCTTTATCGATTGTGTTATTTGTATTTGTGATATTGGTACAAAGGTGGTGTTAGTGTTGGTGGTAGTTATTAATTGTTTGTTGTGGCTGTTTTATGGATTTCCAAATGTGGTTATGGCCATGGTGGTAGTGGTGGATAGTTTGATCATATAACGGTTTTAGGGAAATTCGGTTAGCCGATAGTATGATATTGGCTTGGTGTATTTGGTTTGGTTTAGCGGGTCAAATTTGGTCATATTGTTGGTCAAAAAAAGGCAAGCCGGTTAATGAGAGTCAAAGCTGGTCAAAGCAGTCAACAAGGCAGCAACATGATGAGATCGAGTCAAATACGAGCGTGTTTGAGTACGTGAACCGAGTGAAATGGATAATCAGGTGTGTCATTTATTTAAAGTTTATTTATAATACACGTGTGTTATATGCAATCTGTTAAGCTATAACGCTAAATACATGAACCATGAAACGTAAAATGATATTAAATGAAATTTGAAATTGCTGTTTACTTAATGCTTATAATTATTAAGAATCCGGCAACGGAAGCACATTACTTCAAAATGGAATATTTATAATATGGTGTAACATATCGATTATCATTAAATATGAATCAGGACACGTGCTCATTATACATATAAATATAACATAGTGAAATGATATCTTAAACATATAAACGCCTACAATTTTGACACGTTAATATAATATATCATAAATATAAAACACATTTGTTTATTGTATATATTTTACATTTATAATTACCTACATTTATAAGTATACACAAATGCACACACCGACTAACCTTTTGATTTGGAGAGATCATTATTGATTTCGGACCATTAATGACACATGATCATTTAATATTACTATGCTTGTACGTATATGTACATCTATTCTACCTATATAAGGAGTAATGACGTTTAAAAATTTAAGATGCTTAGACATTTACTTCTTCCCCTCACATGTCCGTTACCATCGTTGGCCATTTCGATGATAGCCCATTCCAAGGTGACTGTTAGACCTTTGTGAGTGATTCTATGGCTGGGCATTCAATCATGGGCTACTACATTAACTATGGTTGGCTGTTACAAGGAATTGAATGTGCATCCCCTATAATGGGAGGTTAATTTGTGCTATCTTCTTCATAACTCCTTTACCCTATAACCTCTAAGTGGTCAGTCAATGGTGAATGAAGTTCTGGTTGCTTTTCTGGACATGTATTATAGAGATTGGCTTTTAATTTCATGGTATTTATGAAGCTCTTTCTATGTCAGAACTAGACGAAGATGAAGATGATTCTGATGGAGATTCTTCTAATAGTTTTCCAACAAATAATGCTACCAAGGAGACGACTCTTCCTGTTACTCAATATTCATTGAATTTTAACTCATAGAGATCCTGCTACTCATTCGTACCTAATCCCTATTGTTAAAAGCAATTTCTAGGTGATTTTCAAGTTCTTTCTAAAATTGAATTTTGGGGACTAAATTGATTCAGGAAAAAATCATAGAGTAATATTATCAATTTCCAATTGAAGATGGAGTTTTATGTGTTTGAAGAACTTACTTATCCATCTACATGATTTGAGTTGAACGAATCTTAAGTTTGCATTAATTTATAATAAGACCACACAATCAACTTATGAGTTCTTACATTTGAAGTTTATCACTAGATTTTGATGAAAAGGACTTGATTACTTCAATTAATCTTTTAACATAAAACATTTACCTGCCAACTAATATGCATACAAAGTTAGCAACGCTCTACTGTAGTATCTGAACATATAATAGTTTATTCTCATTATTTAGTATAAAAGTCCTCACACTTGTATAGGAGAGGCAAGCTTTCTAAGCCATTTGATTGTACCTGCCGAATTTTAAACTTTGTACAAAACAGATTAATCAAGTGAATACTTTGAAAGAACTCATTGTGTATTTTCCTTTTCTCAAAGTATTTGTGTTATGATATAAGTAACTTAGATTCTGTATTTGCTAGCTACTAATCTAAGAAGAAGTTCTTGTTTGTCTAAACCAACCCGATTCAACAAATAGTATTACTTACAATTACCTCGCTAGCTAGTTACTCACGGTTGTAAGGACTTGTAAGTATGTTCACACTACAATAATAGGTGATAACAAACTAACACTAAAAACACTAAAAATACAGTTTGCGTATTTCTCCCTCAAAAAGGTAAGTATGTAAAACATGTACCGTGAAAACTCACCTTAGAATGTGTGAAGAAATTAAAATGAATTTTTAATAATAAAAGTTAGCTAACAAATATAGGCGTGTAAGTGTGTGTACATAATGGTTTGTATGAACTTTGTTGTACCTGAACAACATGAATTGTTAATGTGTTTAAAAAGATGCCAATCGTGTGTGACAAGTTTGACTTTTTAACCATGTTGTTTTTATTGATCAAAGTTGACCAGTTTGACCCAACAATCCATTGGTGAATCAAACAAGTGATAACTTGTTTAGTTTTTCTCAAATATTTTAAATAAGTTTGCTAATAAAGTTTTATGTAGGAAATCTATATTTGGAAATTGTCTATTTTTGGAAAGGTTGACTTTAATTACACATGTTGTTTCATTAGGTTAATGACTTAAATACTTTTCTATTTGATCAATAGATAACGAATGCAGAATCTAAGTTAACTGTTTTACATATCAAACATGTATATACTTTGAGTAAATATAAACACAAGTTGTTCTTTTAAAGTATACACTTGGTTAATCTTTTCTGAGTAAAAATGATACAATTAGAAGATAAAACAAGTGAGCTTACAAGCTTACTTCTAATCTATACAAGTGATAGTTATTTATACTATGAAAGATAAACACTAAGAATAATCAACTTTACATCTATTCCTGGTGTACAAAAGGTATTTACAACATAGATAGACAATTGGCACATAAGAAGTTTGTGGCTTCAGTACTATGTTTTCGCCAAAAGGTAGAATACAACCGTCATCAAAGTTCTTTGGTACAGACAGTCTAGTCTAATGTCATGATTGATCAACACCGCATCCATATGAGTGCTGATATGCGTGAATCAGCATTTCATCACTTTAGTGCTAATCGACATTGGTTTAGCACATGGTATGTGCTTATCAGCAGTAGATCAACATTTGGCATAATTCAACAGTTGACAATTAGTGGTGAATCCTTGAGTTATCAGTAGTTTCATCCTCTTTAGAGATTAACACATGCGTAACCTATTTTCGAAACTAAATCACATATCAAGACAAGCATTTTAATCTCATATGTCATTCATCTATTGTTCACTAATTGCATGTTAACATCATTTAGAACATCTCATACCCAAAGTTTCCTAGCTTAGAACCATAGAATGCAAGTTTTATAATTGTATAAAACATTTTCCCAGCATGTTCCTATGTAACACCCGGGTATTTTAAGAAGTTGTAAAAAGAAGACTAAAAGTGGAAAATGCAATTTAACCCGAGTTGAGGGTTAAATGTATCAAAAATACAAAATAATATATTATATTTTGTACAAAAGGAGTATGGCTGCCCATACACCTTCCACATCACCTTTTGCATTCGGTTTTAGAGAGAGAAAAAGAGCAAAATTCGAGTTTTTGGAAGATGAACAAGATTACTGATTTCAAGGTAAGAATTTGTAGTTTTAAGCGTTCTTGTTGGGTTTCAGTCTCGGGTTTATGCTTATACGTGTTTGTATGTTCGGGTTGTGTGTTTTGGTGGGTTTTAGGTGTTTGAACTCCTTTTTACATTCGGGTTTGAAGAAGCCTTGCCTAAAAGTTGTTAAAGGTGAGTTCTAGAACCCCATTTTTACATGTTTTAACTGATTTTAGGGCTGAAATACATGTATAAACAATTTTATAAAATAGATATTTATACCTGTATGAATATGTATGTGTGTATGCGGGTGGGGTATAAATTGGGATGATTTATGGCTATGAAGATGTTATTGATGTGTTTTTGATGCTTAGAATGTAAGATCTAAGCTTAGGATCTGTTAGAATTGAATTTGAGTCTAAATTATGATGATGTTAGTTACAAGTAGTTGTACATACGCCTGAAATATTACCCATATGCCCAACTACCAAAATGACTAAGTATGCTCAAACGCCCAAAATCCATGCGCCCAAAATCCAGGCACCCAAAATCCATGCGCTCAAATGGTGCCTGAATGCCTAAGTGCCCATGCGCCTAAGTCAGGCGCATACGCCTGCATAGTGCTTATGTGCCTGAAGTTTGCCCAGAATGGTTAAGTGTTGGGACATGTGTTGGTACACATGTCACCAGTTCTAGTCTAGTGAGCTTAAATGTAAGACTTTCTTTTCTTGTAACACTTATGTAATGTTTGATCAATGCAATGAGAAACTCTTCTATATATGTTTATTGGTTGTTTAATGTTATATCTATTTATATTATTTATTGTTACACGCATATATGACAATGTTATATAGGTTTACAGTTGTTAGACATAGTTCTGAACCATTACAGGTTCAAGAATGTGTTTAACTAAGTATCCTGATTCAGTCGCACGACTGGACCATGCGAATAGGCCACTCGCACGACTGAACCAGGTGATTGAGTCAATCGCACGATTGAGTCATGAGACTGACTCAGTCATACGAATGAACCAATCGTATGACTCAGTCGCACGACTGAGCCAGTCGTTTGGCTCAGTCGTACGAATGAGAGCTGTAACCTATAAATACCACTTAATTCGTGGAAAAACGTAAGACTTCGAATATTATAAAACCTAGCAGTTCCTGTTCGTCCAGAGAGTCCCTTCCAACTTCATAGAACGTTTCTGATCGATTCTAATCAATTCTTAACATATTCTCATCGTTAGTTTTGATAGGATTAACGTTCTCCCTGATTGGATCGCCAATCAAATAGGATTCCGCGCTATTTGATCTGGTTTCACGTTTAAATCAATTAGTACTCCGTTGTACACGGTCCTAACAAGTGGTATCAGAGCTTTGGCTCTTGATTCTTCGCGGATTCAATTGTTTTTTGTGAAAAAGTCAATGTTTTTAAGCGAAAAGATCCGTTCTTTCTGCTCAAAATCAAGTTTTTGCGTGTGCATGTTTTGAAAATTGAGTCTTTTTCGAGTTGCAGCCGTCTAGGGTGTAAAAGATTGCGTTTTTAGGTCAAAGTGTGTGAAAAATTTCGATTTCAGCAGTCTCAGTCGCACGATTAACTCAATCGCACGACTGAAGTCCATTCGCCTGCCCAATCGTACGACTGAATTCAATCGCTCGTTCAATCGCACGATTGACTCAGTCGGTCTGTCCATTAGCACAACAACCCAAATCGCCTGCCCAGTCGTACGACTAAGCTCAATCGCACGATTGTGTTTCGGTCATCCCCCAGTCGTTCATCCCAGTCGCATAAACAGTTGTTTGTCAAGTCTAACTCTAATTCATCATGGACTCAGAGAATTTCGCATTCTCTGCAGGGAAAGACTCCAGGATACAGAACTTACTTCTACTGGAAAATGAGATTGGTAACCATAATAAGCCACCTAAGCTTCTTTCGATTGATGAGTTTCCGCAGTGGAAGCAAAGGTTTGAGATTCATCTCAATGGCGTGGACACTAATCTCTGGAATGCTATTGAGACTGGTTATAATATGCCAGTTGGCGCTAATGGTATACCCTTAACGTTAAGTGGATTGACTGATGCTCAAAAGATTGCTTACAATGCAGAAAAAAAAAGCCTATGCGATGTTAACTCAGTCTATTCCTAAAGAAATCTTCCATCAGTATTCAGAGCACAAGCAAAGTAAGAAATTCTAGAAAGCTCTTGAGAAAAGGTATGAAGGGAGCTCAACTCTTAAGTCCTTAAACGCCAAAGTGCAGGATCGGATTTGTGGGTGGTTTTTCTCTCAAATCACTATGAACAACACTCAGCAAGCAGTCTATGAAGAGTTGATTACAATATAACAAGTAACAAGCAGTAAGAAAATTAACACAGCAGGTAAATTTTCAAGGTACTTTTATATTGCTTCTCAACTCAAGGATTACAAGACACTTGAACTCAAATCGCTTATTTAAAGAGTTACAGGGAGAAGATATATATAATACTACCTACAGCCGGATATACTTTGATACCAGCTAGACACCTCTAACCTTACATCTATACTACAAGACTCTAGGTGAGGTCTTTCAGACATTTTACCTGAAAGTTGGTAGTCAGGACATGTCCCTGACTTACCTTTTGTCACCAACTAAAGTTGGTAACATGTACTATCATAAAAAGGTGAACAGTAGAATAAAGTATGGTCAATAACATGGCTCTTTAAGAAGATGCCATGCTGTATCAGAGGTCTGCAGCGGACTGTCAGGGACCATACTTTTATCTGCTAGACATAGCAATGTCTTCCGAAGGATAAAGTACTTCGGAAGAATAACTTCTTCCGAAGCCACTTATACTTCGGAAGACTGCTTCTTCCGAGGCTTGGAGTCTTCTTTGTCTTCGGAAGCAGACTTTGTCTTCGGAAGCTCTTTCAGACTTTGTCTTCGGAAGCTCTTTCAGACTTTGTCTTCGGAAGCTCTTTCAGACTTTGTCTTCGGAAGCTATTTCAGACTTTCAGAAGATCTCTTGCTTGGCTTCGGAAGCCCTTCAATGTAGCACCAAAAGTGACTATGAAGTGGTTTTGGTTGCACCAGCCTTATCATGATCCAACAAACTCCCCCTAGGCTGATGCTACCAAAACTTCACTTCTCTCTTCTTCTCAAAGCTCTCAGCACCAAGGAAAGTAAGTGTTTGTCAGTGTCTTCATTCTTTCCTGCTGTGGTGCTGAGAATCTTGTACAGATCCTTGGTGGACAGAACCTCTACTCTGTCACCTTGGATTATGTGTACCCTCTGTTGTGGCCCTCTGAAAAGAGTTAGTTGATGGGAAGTATAGTCATATTCCTATCGAACTATCGGTTCCAATTCAGGACCTTCCACCATCTGTAGAAAGGGTGTGCCTTTGGTGGTTGGTCTTTCCTTGTCTTCCACTCCTTTCAACTTCAACTCTTCTTCAATCTTGGCTCTTCTACTTCGTTCAGCCAAGTGGAGACCGCTGATATGGTTTCTGATGTGTGCAGCAGTCTCAGAGTTGGAGGGATTGGAGAATGGCTTCTCTGCAAGCTCAGCAAGATCAAATCTGCTGAGATGCAGTAGAGAAGTGGCATTAAGCCTGTTGGTTTCACCATTCTCCCTTTCCACAACGAAGTTGTGAGAAGGTTCATCGAACCTCCACTGGATTATTGCATTTCTAGGTCTAAGAGATTGACCAGAAATCCTGTCCTCTTTCCTGGTATCCAGTAGAGTCACCAGTCTCCTTCTTAGTCTCTTCTCCTCAGCATTGAGGATATCGGAGTTGAGACCAAGAAGTCTTGCAGCCTGGCCCAAGGTGTCTCTAGGCAATTCAAGAAATTGGCCTAGGGTGAGGGAGCTTGAAGAGTTATCAACATAGGTGATGTTGATAAGCTCTCCCTCACAGGAGATGCTGCTCAAAGCAGTGCAGTTGATGAGCCTCGTCTTGAACTCCTTTATTTCCTCAAAGGAGAGATGTTGAGGAGGCTGAGGGGATGGTCTTGGTGTTTGTTGGGTAGGCTTAGGTTTAGTGGTTTTGGGTTGTGTTTTGGGTTTTAGGATGGGTAGTTTGGGTGGTTGAGGTGATGTGGTAGGCTTGGGTAGAGTTGTGGGTTGAGGAGTGAAGGTTTCATCAGTGGGTTCGGTTTTGATGGAAAAGGGGTTGGTTCTGGTGTGGGTTGTGGCTGTGGTTGAGTGGCTGGGATTGAGACCGTTCCCTGTACCCTCTTGTACATCTCCCTTCTCTTCCCCAAACGGATGTCAGCTTTGATTTCACTGACTATCTGCTGGAGTGTCCTTTCGGACATAGGTCCCACCTGCCTACCAGAGAAGCCATGAGCCCGGAGATAGTCCTTCATCTAGGCTTTGTCAGTTGACTTCTTGGTGGCAGTGACCTTCTTCTCTTCTTCCCTCTTCCTCTTCACCTTCAACTTCTCCCTAGCAGCCTTCTTCCTTTCCTTCTCCATTTGATCCTGCTCTTTATTGTGGAGCAGCAGGATCATGTCATTGTCATGTGGAGACAGTTCAGGAAGACTGAAGCCTCTTGAGAGTAGGAATTTGATCCTATCCTCTCTCAGCTTCAGGGCTGCCTCCCTCTGCTCTTCTTCTTCCTTCTCCAAGGCCAACCTGGCTTCCCTTTCTGTTGTAGCCTGGTTGACCTCTCCAAAGTCACCAACTCCTCTAGTGGTAGCAGGAGTATCTCCTCATTGACAGCTCCTAGACTGATGAGCTGGTCAATGAGTGCTGTTCTTCTCTTCAGGTTGATTTCTTCCTGATTGGCTGCAGCTGCCTTAGAACTAGCAGCTAACAGCTTTTCAGTAGGAAACCTACCTTTCTTTTTGGCCTTCTCAATCCTCTCCTCCTCCTGAAGCTCTTCCGCAGTCAATTTCCTCTTTCCTTTGTCTTTAGCAGTGCTGACTGTGGTGGTTCTTGGATGGAGGGTTGTGATTGAGAGAGAAGTTCAGCTGGTGCTTGGGTTGGAGGAATTTCAGAAGTGTCCTCCCTGCTCACCTCAGATGCTATTTCAGCAATGACATCTGTGATGGTCAGTTCCTCGGACATCTGAAATAAGCCTTCCGCAGCTTCTATTTCGGCCTCGGAAGACTTGTCTTGTTCTTCCGAGGCTTCCATGTAAGCTTCGGAAGCTTCAGCTAGAGCTTCGGAAGATGAGACTGCTGCAAGTTCTGTCCCATCTGTTTCAGTTGCTGGGCCATCAGTCCCCATTTCCCCTTTGAAGCTAATCTTAGGTTCCATGAAGACCTTAGGTTGACCAACTTCTTCCACAGTGGTAGAAGGTGCAGTCAGTCTTTGAAGCTCCTCAGCCCCAAAGTATGCAAGTGTGGTGTCGGGGCTGGGCTGTTCTAGGGATGATCTCAATACAAACTTTGTGAAAAGTCTGTAGAGATCTTGAAGCATCCTTGAGTCAATCTCCAGAAAGGATTGAGATGACTCAGGTAGTGTAATGATTTGGGAGGAAATGAATTGGGTCTGTGGTTCCTGTGGTGTTTGTCTCTGAACTTTCTCCCCCTTTTTGGTAGCATCATCTTGAGAGCTAGATGAGCTAGAGGAAGAAGTCATTGAGACCTGAATTGGTACATGCCTAACAGACCTCTCCGTCTGTTTCTCAGCTAGTTTAGCCTTGAGAGAGTTGATCTCAAGTTGCTGAGTGGCAGTCCTTGAATCTAAGATCCTCACCTGTGATTCCAGGTTGGAGACCTTAGAAAGCAAGTACTGAAGTGTTAGTTGCATACTTCCCTCATCTTCATAAGAAGAATCACGGGGAGATGAGATAACATACCTAGTATGCTCACTCTCACCACCAGATGTGGTTTCTTGGCACCCTGGTTTCCTTTGCTCATAGTCATCTCTTTCAGAGATGTCAATGGGCAAAGTTGCCGTAGACTCAGTCCTAATTATGTTACCACTGTCCTGAGAGCTCAATGAGAGACTCTGAGCAGTGGCAGCTGAATCTACATGAGTCCCCTCCACATCAGTGGGACTCACCTCAGTAGCTGGCTTCTGATGGGGGCTAGAGACAAGGGATCCCTCTTGGCTCTGTTGATCTTTCAGTGGGTGTTGTAGATCAACTTCATGGCCATGGAGAGATGTAATCTCTTCATCAGTTCGGAGTAAAAGGTCAGTGAAAGAGAGGGTGGTTAGTCCTACTGACCCGGGACTTAGATCAATGTCTACAGGAATTGAGCCTTTGGTGGGGCTGTCCCTAGAAGGTTGCACAGGGGAGTGTAAAGACTCACCCTGTGGGCTTAAGGCTTGGGGTTCGGGCTCAGGGGTTTGAGACTGAGGAGGCTCAAAACCCTCATTGAGGTCAAATGTGAAGGATGGTGTGACCTCGGACTGAGTGGGAGCCCATGATTCCACTCTAGTCTTTTGGGTGTGAACAGAAGGAGCTTGTTCAATCAGAGTAGATTGAACAAGGGTTCGTTTGGGGCGTCTCTGATATGTAGCTTTGATGGGTAAAGAAGGTTTTGGTATTGTGGTGGATGTTGCTGGTGTGGTTCATCACCTGTGGGGATAACAGGGATGTCACCAGGAGCTATGCGCTCAGTCATCTCTGGAGGTAATGGAGTGTACCGTCCAGTGAAGTTGGTGGACATCTTCTTCAGTATCTTGAAGATGGTAGGCCTCATGTGTGGAACAGGTTGAGCAGCTGCACAGACAAGCTTGCTTGGTTCCATCTCACAGTTGATTATGTGTTGAAGAAATCGGGGATACATGAAGAATGTATCCCTGCTCAGATTGGCGATTAGGTTATTCAACACAAATCGTGAGTAGTTGAATCTGAGGCCTCTCACCAACCCATGAACTAGGCATCCTAGTTCATATGGGATTTGATCCCAACCCCCTGATTTGTTGGAGAGGCAATGTAGGACAATGTGCAGCAGGAACTTCCAATGGTAAGAGAAGTTGAACGTGTATACTGTAGACCTGCTGACATCGCCTCCATATCCCATGAGGATATAGGTGCCTTCCAAGTCTTCCTTGGGGAACTCAGTAGGATCCCCATCATCATGAAGCTCGAGATGCTCCCTGATGAGCTGTTCATTGATGACCAACTCTTGGCCACAAACTCTAGTTCTCAGGACTCGAACCCCATTCAGTACTGCAGTTTCACCATTGCTCCAAAATTCTGACATATGGTTGGAGTATACGGTCGGGTTAACTGTTAGTGCAGTGAGGTAGGTGGATTCGGTGAGAAAGGTGATGATTTGGGTGAAGTCGGCATCCCTTGACGAGTCAAAAAATGCGACTTGGTTGTGCTGAGGGTTTAGCGCCATTGAAGAAAAGTTAAGCTTGAAATTTGGGTGAAATTGAAGGTTTGACAGTGAAGGGAATAGTTAGGTCTGTAAAGTGGTAAAAGAAGATGAAATTGATCGGTCAAGAATATTTAAAAGGGGTGAATTGTGGTAGTGGTGGTAATAGGGTAACTGTTTGGGGTTACTGTGGGTGGTATGGTGGTTTATGGCGGAGAAATGATAGTGGCGGCAAGGATAATTTTAAATAATCTGACCATCATGTACAAAATCTTTACTTTTTACAGAGTGGGGCCCAAAAGATATCCGTTCCATATAAAAACCTTTACTTCCGAGGGTAAAACATTTCCGAAGGTAATTTTCTTCCGAAAACAATTTCTCTTCCGAAGCAAGATATTGCTTCCGAAGGTAAAATTGTCCTTTGAAAGCACTTTGTCTTCCGAAGCAAGGCATTGCTTCCGAAGGTAAAGTTGTCTTTCCGAATGGAGAGTTGTATAAGTTTCGGAAGTAGATCTGATGTAAGATCAATCGCTTCTTCCGAGACCAAAAACTCTTCTGAGAAGAAAATTTCCATTGAGGAATTTGACTTCGGAAGATATTCAAGAATATCTTCCGAGAGTTAATTCCTCTTCGGAAGGAATTTACACTCGGAATAATTTAAAGATCTTTTGTAACTGGGCTTAAATTGTATTGACACAAGACTTTACATATTAAAAAGGTTTTCAAAAGAGGTAGTTATTCAATGTTTATCATCTCAATTGTTGATATGAGATACTTAAATCTTTGTTCATCAAATGCCTTTGTGAACAAATCAGCATATTGTTCATTTGAGTCAACTTTGATTAACTTTATCAGCTGTTTCTCATGAATATCTCTAATGAAATGATACCTGATATCAATGTGTTTTGTCTTGGAGTGCTTCACCGGATTCTCAGTAATGGAGATAGCACTGTTGTTGTCAATATGGATAGGAGTAGTCATGAAGTTGAACCCATAGTCGAACATCTGATTTTGAATCCATAGCAGTTGAGCACAGCAGCTAGCAGCAGCAATGTATTCAGCTTCAGCAGTTGATGTAGAGACACAGGATTGTTTCTTGCATTGCCATGAGATAATCCTTCCACCAAGAAATTGACATCCTCCTGATGTTGATTTCTTGTCAATGTTGCAGCCATCATAGTCACTGTCAGAGTATCCATAGATATTGAAATCACTATTTCTTGGATACCAGAGACCTAGTTTAGGTGCTCCTTTGAGGTATCTGAGGATTCTCTTTACAGCAGCTAGGTGAGACACCTTTGGAGCAGCCTGATATCTTGCACAAATGCATGTGGCAAACATGATATCTGGTCTACTTGCAGTGAGATACATCAGAGGACCAATAATTGCTCTATACTGATGTTGATCAGTATCCTCCCCCTCAAGGTCAGGGCAAAGATTATGGTTTATGGGTATGGGTGTCTTGGCTGGTTTACAGTCCTTCATTTCAAATCTTTCTAAGATGTCTGAGACATACTTAGATTGACTTATGAAGAACCCTTCCTTCATCTGTTTCACCTGGATTCCAAGGAAAAAGTCCATTTTTCCCATGGAACTCATCTCAAACTTCTGCTTCATAATGCTTTCAAAGTCCTTGCACATTTGGTCGTTTGAAGAACCAAATATGATGTCATCAACATAGACTTGTACTAGCAAAATGTCTTCTCCACTCTTTCTGATGAAAAGAGTCTTGTCAATGGTACCTCTAGTGTATCCATTCTTTAGGAGAAACTGAGACAAGGTCTCATACCATAGCCTAGGTGCTTGGTGTAGCCCATATAGAGCTTTATCCAGCTTGCACACATAGTTGGGGTGCTATGGGTCTTCAAATCCTGAAGGTTGACATACATAGATTTCCCTATCTATATCCCCATATAGAAAAGCACACTTGACATCAAGTTGGTAGACTGTGAAGTTCTTGGATGTAGCATAAGCAAGGAAGATTCTAAATGCCTCAAGTCTTGCAACAGGTGCAAAGACATCTGTATAATCAATTCCTTCCTCCTGGGTGTACCCTTGAACTACTAGTCTTGCCTTGTTCTTGATAATCAAGCCTCTATCATCTTTCTTGTTCCTGAATACCCATTTTATGCCTATGGGTACTTGACCAGATGGTAGTGGGCATAGATTCCAGACCTTTTGTCTTCTGAATTAAAGCAGCTCCTCCTGCATCGATTCAACCCAACTACTATCCTTTAAGGCATCTTCTACCTTCTTTAGTTCCATCTAAGACAGGAAGCATGAGTACAAGCAGACATTCCCATGATGAGTTTTGTCCTCTTGTTCTCACACCCTCAGAGACATTCCCTATGATGTTCTCAGTTGGATGAGTGTTGTGAATCCTAAGACGAGGAATCACTTCCAGTTGCAGAGATAAGTCTAGGTTAGACATATTCTGATCAGGAACTGGGTCACTCTGTCCAACTGCTGTTTCAGAGTCATTCAATGAGGACTGATTGAATGATTGAGAAACATCATCAATGGTTGGTTGTGAAGTAGTATTAACAGTTGCCTGTTCCTTCAGAATACCACTTCCCTCAACCTGGTGTTGTAGTGGATCACCTGAAGAACTTTGAGGTTGATCAAGTGATTCACTTGCTGAAGCTTCACTATTTCTGGAGATAGTTACACTGTCAGATCTGTGAATAGTTGAAGCTTGTTACCCTTCAGCTCTTGGAGAATTTGGAATAGGTCTGGGAAGCTCATATAGTTGACCTGCATCAGCATCAGCATCACTTTGAGCACCTATTCCAGCTGAAACATTCTCACAAGATGGTTTAGAATAGTTTGGAAACAATTCTAAATCAAAGATATACTCAGGTCCATTCCCCCTAACACAAGGAGTGTGCTCATTAACAACTATGTTGGATGACTCCTCAAATTGTTGATTCTTGATATTGTATACTCTATAAGCTTTGGAGCTAGAAGAGTATCCAATAAAGATAGCATCATCTGACTTCTCAACAAACTTTGCCAAGTTGTCCTTTGTATTAAGTATGGTACACCTGCAGCCAAAGGACCTTAGAAAGCCAATGAACGGTGGCCTCTTGTTCCATAACTCATAAGGGGTTTTTCCATGGGGCTTCACTACAAGAACCCTGTTCTGCACATAGCATGCAGTGCTGACTGCCTCTGCCCAGAATGTTAGAGGCAGCTTTGAATCAGCTAACATGGTCCGAGCAGCCTCAATAAGTGTCCTATTCCTTCTCTCAGCAACACCGTTTTGTTGAGGAGTTCTGGGAGCACTATATTGTCTGGCAATCCCTTTTGAGTCACAGAATGAGTCAAGAACGAAATTCTTAAACTCAGTCCCTTGATCACTTCTAATAATCTTAACCTTGTGATCAATTTGATTTTCTATTTTAAGAATAAAAGATTTTAAAGTTTCAGCAGTTTCATCTTTACTTCTTAAAAAGAATACCCATGTAAATCTTGTAAAATCATCAACGATCACAAGGCAGTATGATTTCCTTCCAATGCTATTATACTTGTGGGACCAAAGAGATCCATGTGCAATAAGTGTAATGGAGTAGTGATAGAGTTAACACATTTGGATTTATGAGATGATCTGTGTTGTTCCCCTTTCAGGCATGCAACACAGTTATCTTTGCAGAAAAATCCCTTTTTAGGCAAACCATGTACCAAGTTATTTTTAGCCAATTTATTCATTGTTTTAAAATTCACATGACACATGCGTTTATGCCATAGTGTTGACTCATCACTATCAGCTTTGGAAAGAAAGCATGATACTTCACCCATAGGAGAAGCATTGTTCATATCTAGCTTGTACATATCCCCTTTCCTGGGAGATCTGAGAAGCACCAATTCCGGAGGAATTGTCATCCCTGGTCTGACGATAATGCACTCATGTTCTGTGAAAAGCATCTGATGCTTCTGGTCACAGAATTGAGAAACACTTAACAGATTGTGTTCAAGCTGTTTGACAAAGTGAACTTTGTCAATGTTTATTCTGCCATTGGATATACTTCCTCTGCCAGAAATATATCCTCCGGCCTCACCTCCAAATTGGACAGGCCCTCCATCAAAGTTCTGGAATTGTTGAAGGAGAGATCTGTTCCCTGTCATGTGCCTGGAGCATCCACTATCTACAATCCAGATATTGTTGTTCTTGTCAAATGGATGTCCCTGCACATAAGATGAGATGGTTAGTTTTGTTTGGAAGCCCAAGCCTTGCAGGTCTTGGCTCTTCCAAAGATAGTGACATAATTGAACCAAAAGATATGCAATGGGGTTCAATAGAGGTCATTGTTGAAGAAGAGGTTTGGGCTGCAGCATCTTCCTTGATCTTCCAATCCATCCTTTGGTTGATCTTTAAGGATGAGCTTGTTGAAGCTTTTGCAGCATGGTCTTCTTCCGAAGCTTCTCTCTTTTCGGAAGAAGCCTTCACCACCTTTTCTTCCGAAGTAGTCTTCTTCTGAGAAGGTTTCAAGGGAGCCTTCTTGTTCTTCCGAACCTTAGAAGGTTTGGCTTCCGAAGCCATTTTCCCTTCGGAAGAAGTAGTTTCTTCCGAAAGCAACTTGGCTTCCGAGACCAACTTTCCCTTTTTCATCATTTGGACCTTTTGAAGTGGTCCAACTGAGAAACCTTCTCTGACTCCTTCTTGTCTAACATTATTTGCATAATGTGTGCTTGCTGGATTGTAGTAACAATCTTAAGCCATGTGGTTGTGTAGACCACACATTATGCATGCAATGTTAGTCTTCTGGGAACTTGCAGGTTGCTCTTTCTTGGGTTTCTTCTCATCATCAGCAACTTTCCCTTTCAACTTCTGATCCTTCAGTAGGACAGGAGTGCTGGTACTACACTCCTTTCCTGAATCAGGAGTACCTACCACTTGAAATCCGGCATAAATGAAGACACCCTTTTGCTTAGGGTCAACTTAAGCTTGGACTCTGCAACCTTCTTGGCAGTCCTTCTAGCAGCTTTAGCTCTGCTTCTTCTTGCCTTGGTGGTCAGGATTTGATCATCACAGGTGGAGATGGGTGTATCCTCCTGTTTCTCCCCTGTGGAGGCCACTATTTTCACCTCATCCTCTAGTTCCATGGAGAAGGGTCAGCAGTTGGAACCTCTTGCTCTTCAGTACCACATCTAGATAGTCTAATAGACTCATAAGAGTGTGGTGGAGCTATTTCACTGGTTCCCAACCCTTCTTTGTTTTGATAAAACATTTTGGAATGAGAGGTTGATGCAAGAATAGTTTGGAAGCTTTGCTCAGCAATAGCTTGCTTCCTGGCCTGAGCCTCAGCTGTGACTAACTGGGCTTGAACTTCAGAAAGTTTGGAGATCAGATCTTTGATTTGAGTCTTATAGTTCGTCTTTTCATGTTTTAAAAGAGACACAGTTTTCTCTAACTCATCAACTTTCCTTTGATAGTCAGATTCAGCTCTTTTAAAGTCAGATTTTAGCACATTTAAAGACTCAACCTCAGATCTGATTTCCGAAATGTAATCCTTATACAGTTTAACTTTAGCAATACAGGCAGCAGTACAAAGATGTTCATATACCTGATCATCATCTGTTCCGGCCATGAGTGCTTGAGCGGGAGTCACATCCTGTACCATGAAGCTCCAGTCAACTTCCTGAGCAACAGCAGCTGTTTCAGTTGACTTTTCTTCATGCTTTGGAGCAGTGGGATATGTGGAGGCCTGTGGGGTTCCCGGGTTGTTCTTGGGAGCCTTGCATTCCCAAGCAAGGTGACCAAGTTGGTTGCAGTTGTAACACCTTGCTTTGCTCTTATCAAACCCAAACTTGCTGTTGACTAGGTTTTGAGGGAATTGTCTTCCAGTTCTCTTGAAGAACTTCTTCGCTCTGTAAGTTAAAAGAGCCATCTGCTGGACAATATCCATATACTCCACATCATCTGGACTGAAGCACTCAAGATCATCAAAGCAGTATTGAAAATCACCAGAGTGTCCACTTCCAGAGACAAAGGCACAACTATCCTGAGAAGAGTTGTGTTGAACCTTTTGAGACTTTGGAGTCTCAGGTAGAGTAATGTAAGGTCCGCTGTGTGAGTTGTCAGGGTAACATAGCAACTGATGTTGTGGTTCTATGTTTTCCCTTTCAACCACATGAAGGGCTGAACTCTGTTGGTTGTTGGAGTGACCAGAGGAGTTCTGCATGTTCATCTCCATCTGGAATGCACTTAGGATACCATACAACTCTGTCAGAGTAAGAGTCTTAAGGTCCGAAGTTCTCTTGATTACAACACAGTAATGTATCCATAGTTTAGGAAGTGAAGACATGAACTTCCTAACTATGTCTCTGTTCTCAAGAGCAACTCCAATATCCTCCAGAGTATCTACCAGCTCAACATACCTGAAGTATTGTTGAGTCAAGGTCTCACCGGCCTTGAAAGTAAAGTTCTCAAACTGCTGCTTCAAGAGATCCTTCTTGTTCTCTTGGGTTTCCTTGGATCCTTCATACATCAGCTTCAGTGCTTCCCATAAATCTTTGGCAGTTTTGCACTTCTTGAAGCGTCTGTAGACGGAGTTGGGGAGAGCAGTTTGGAGAGAAATCATCACCCTTTGATCCAGCTCTATTCTCTTCCTGTCTTCTTCTGAGTAATCATCAACATCTTTTGGAATGATGCGATTACCAGTGGCAGAAGTGGTGCTTGGTATGAAAGGACCATTGACAATGGAGTCCCACATCCTTGAATCTTGACACTTGATGAATCCTTCCATTCTGATACACCATGTGTCAAAGTCTTCAGGGGTGATCAGTGGGGACTTGGTCATGGTACCGGTTTCCATATCAGCCTTGGAGAGAGCAGCCATTTGAGTGAGTGGTTTGTAGTGAGGAGTAAAAAACAGGTTGATTTGGATGGTAAGATCTCACAATCAAGAGCCTGGTGATCTGATAACAATTGCAGGATCAGATTTGTGGGTGGTTTTTCTCTCAAATCACTATGAACAACACTCAGCAAGCAGTCTATGAAGAGTTGATCACAATATAACAAGTAACAAGCAATAAGAAAATTAACACAACAGGTAAATTTTCAAGGTACTTTTATATATTGCTTCTCAACTCAAAGGATTACAAGACACTTGGACTCAAATCGCTTATTTAAAGAGTTACAAGGAGAAGATATATATAATACTACCTACAGCCGGATATACTTTGATACCAGCTGGACACCTCTAACCTTACATCTATACTACAAGACTCTAGGTGAGGTCTTTCAGACATTTTGCCTGAAAGTTGGTAGTCAGGACATGTCCCTGACTTACCTTTTGTCACCAACTAAAGTTGGTAACATGTACTATCATAAAAAGGTGAACAGTAGAATAAAGTATGGTCAATAACATGGCTCTTTAAGAAGATGCCATGCTGTATCAGAGGTCTGCAGCGGACTGTCAGGGACCATACTTTTATCTGCTGGACATAGCAATGTCTTCTGAAGGATAAAGTACTTCGGAAGAATAACTTCTTCCGAAGCCACTTATACTTCGGAAGACTGCTTCTTCCGAGGCTTGGAGTCTTCTTTGTCTTCGGAAGCAGACTTTGTCTTCGGAAGCTCTTTCAGATTTTGTCTTCGGAAGCTCTTTTAGACTTTGTCTTCGGAAGCTCTTTCAGACTTTGTCTTCGGAAGCTCTTTCAGACTTTGTCTTCGAAAGCTCTTTCAGACTTTCGGAAGATCTCTTGCTTGGCTTCGGAAGCCCTTCAATGTAGCACCAAAGTGACTATGAAGTGGTTTTGGTTGCACCAGCCTTATCATGATCCAACACAAAGCATTAAAGAAAGAGTTTGATAATTTCTCGGCCATCGGAAATGAGAGTTTGGATGATATTATTGACCGCTTCTGTCATCTGATGAGTGAACTTCACACTCATGGTGTCACAACGTCTAAAGAAGAAAAGGTGTCAAGTTTGCCTAACGGGCTTCTAGAGAAGTGGGATTCGTTTATTTCCACCTTGAGATACAATTCAGTACTCGAGACCTTGGATATAAATGACTTCATCCTGAAACTGAGAGAAGAAGAAGTGAGACACAAGTACAAGGATAAGAAAGGTTCATATGCTCAGGATCCGACTCTCTACAATGTGACTCCTACTCCAACTGCAAAATCTTCCAATGCTCCTTTGCAGACTGCCTTTATTTCTAATACATCTACATCTGGCCAAAGCTCATCGTCTGTTGGTGAGTCAACTGTCTCATCAGGGGTTCAACACAGTGTTACTGAAGCTCAATCGACAAAGTTAGTTACAGAGAACTTGGGAAAAGTAACTGTGGAAGTGGCTAAGGAACACATGGACCTACTTGCTGCTGTGGTTCATTCCTATGATGGTTTGGTAGCAGGGAAGATAGGGAACTGCCACTTGGCTGATGAAGATTATGAGCAGGTGGATAAGAATGAGTTGGAGCGAATGGACATTATGTGGGCTCTCGCAAGTGCTGTGTGATGAGCAAAGAAGTTTGTGAAGAAAACAGGTCAGAATCTGGTGGCTACAAAAGATACTACATTTGGTTTCGACAAGTCAAAGGTCACCTATTTCAATTGTGAGGAGAAAGGACACTTCAAGAGGGAATGTGTCAAACCAAAGAAGACTGGCAATGGAAACCCATTCTCCTCCTTCATAAAACAAGAGAAAGAGAAAAAGCCAGCTACAACAAGCAGTGACTCAAAGGCTATGGTGGCACAAGGTGATGAAGGATAGGACTGGTCCTTCCGATTCCTATCTGATGGTGAAACCAACATTGCATCTACTGAAGATCTGAATGAACACTCAGCGAGTGAGGGGGAGAACTCAGCTGAACCTGACACTGTTGATTTGGATGAAGACATAGCTGCTGTTGATCAACTTGTTGAAAATGAGCTGAGTGCTGAATCTGAAGCACAATTTGAACCTCAAAATGCTTTCATGGAAGGAACATCTACATCTGCACAGGTAGAATCCAAGGAAGATTTATTTATTAAACATGCTTGTGCTGAATGTGATAAATTTAGGGAAAGCATTGATCTGAAATTTGCTAGGTTATTAGATCACAATGATAACTTAGTAAATGACTTAAAATTATGCACAGAGGCAAACAGGGTTTTAAAACAAAATGAAAGCAGCTATAAAGAAAAAGTTGAAGTGTTAAAGAAACAATTAAAAGAAACTGAAGTTGTTGTGTTTAACCAAGAAAATGATATAAAGTTTTATTTAAAGACAATTGAAGAAACTAAAAAGGACAGAGCAGTTTTGCAAGTTGAAAACGAGTCTTTGAAACAAAAACTCTACAATCTAGCTAGTTCTTCACATATTTTAAAAAACTTGGTTAAGGAACGCAACAACGGGGAAGGTTTAGGACACAAGGTTGTGCCGCCACCACAAGAGATCCTTTTGAATACCAAACAACGTCCAATTAATAATAACCCTATAAAGGATCATGTAGTGACAACTCCCCTGGTCAGCGATCCGGACACTGCAGTTAAATCTACCCCTCCGGCTACTGACCAGAAAGCATCAACATCAGGCACAACTAGTACAAAAATCAGTGGAAACCGGGTGGAAGAGACTGTTCAAGCATCTCTTGGGTTGGGTCCAAAATCGACTATCACACAACCTAAGATTTCCAAAACCACTCAAACTAAACCGGTGAAGCAAGATAACCACCATCTTCTATGACAAAACACACATAATGTTAAACAAGTAAAATTTGTCAAGGAAGGTGAAAACCTTAGAAGTGAGATCAAAATGGAAGTACCTAAAGTTTACTCACCGCCCCACAAGAGATCTCCTAGTCCTGTTGAAAGGAGGTCATGTTATACTTGTGGACAACGTGATCACATCTCTTCAAACTGTCCTCTCTATCAGACACCAAACATTAAAATTGAGTTAGACAAGGAAGTTAAACAAGTTTCAAAACAAAGATCTTAGACTCCAGTTAGATCAAAAACTCCTATTAGGTCTAAAACACCTTCTAGGTCGTTTCCGTCTCTCCGCGCCAAAGGCAACATAGACAAGTCACTGGCAAGTCTGTGATGCCTGAGGTAAAACATGTTTTTGAAACTAAACCAAAAGTTCAAACTGTAAATCAATCTACGGTTTACCACAAACAATCCTTTCACAGGGATGGTTTGTGGAAAGCCAAAACAACTGATGTGTCTAAAAGCAAAGACATGTTGAAAGTTGATGTACCACCCACTGATAAAGGACAGTGGGTCGAGTTCATGATGTGTGATGCCTCTGGGAAACCCAAGCCAGTCAAGGCTTGGGTCCCCCTCCTTAACTAATAATTTTCTATTATGTGCAGGTTGTCCGATATAGTGCTTCTACTAACACATGGATAGTCGATAGCGGAGCTTCCAGGCACATGACGGGAAATCAGTCCTTCCTTTACAATGTCAAACAAATTAAAGGGGGACACATTTCTTTTGCTGGAAACAAAGGAGGATACATTACTGCTCAGGGAGAAGTAGGTAATGCAAAGGTAAGGTTCGATAAAGTCAATTTTGTTTAGCAATTAGAATACAATATGCTTTCAGTGTCTCAGATATGTGACAAGGGCTTCAAAGTTATGTTTGATAATCAAAATGTTACATTCTAAAGAAAGAGATGGAAATTCCAGAGGAGCAGGTATTAATGCCAGCATCTAGATATAATGACTTGTATGTTCTAGATATGTCTAATGCTTCTACTAGTGCTTCTACTATTTAATGTTTCTTGTCTAAAGCTACAGAGAAGGACTCCATTTCATGGCACAGGAGAATGGGACACATTAATCATAGGAAGATGAATCATCTGATTCATAACAACTTAGTTGATGGAGTTCCTGTAAAGAACTTCAAACTTCCTGATTTTTGTGTCTCATGCAAGAAGGGAAAGCACACCAGGAAATCTCACAAGACTAAGCAAGTCAATTCTATTGAGATGCCCCTGGAGCTATTGCACATGGATCTATTTGGTCCAGTCAGCACGAAGAGTATCGTCGGAGACTGGTACTACTTTGTAGTCACTGGTGACTACTCACGGTTCTCCTAGGTGATGTTTCTGAAAGCAAAGTCAGAAACCTTTGAGTCATTCAAGGTGCTCGTGACAACACTGGAGTCTCTCTACAAGCTAAAGGTTAGGAAGATTCGTTCAGACAATGGAACAGAGTTCAAGAATCAATGGATGGATGCTTCTTGCAAAGAAAAGGGAATTGTTCATCAATTCACCTATGCATACACACCATAGATGAATGGAGTTTCTGAGCGAAAGAACAGGAGCTTGATCGAGACCGCCAGGACTATGTTGGCAGATTCAAAGCGGCCAGTACAGTTCTGGAACGAAGCTGTTGCCAATGCATGCTACACACTCAATCGTGTGTCAGTAGTGAAGAGGCATGAGAAGACTTGCTATAAGTTGCTACTGAAGCGCAAACCTAACCTGGAGTATCTGGAACCATTCGGTGCTCCTTGTACGCTTCTGAAGAAAACTCAAGAGGGCAAGTTCAATGAAAAGGCAGATCAGGGGATCTTTCTAGGATACAGCATACCAGACAAACGAGTTTACAACAACTCGTCGGGTCAGGTAGAAGTATGGTGCAATGTTGACGTTCAACGATTCACCATCCCCCCTGCTGGAAAAGGTCCATCGTCATTCTTTGACTACGATGGCTTTTTCAAAACATTCAATCTGCCTCAGATAGATTCAGATGAAGATATTGCTACCCAGATGATGTACGATGTTCTAGACACACCGAATCTAGATACTAGCAATACAACACCTGCGAGTGGATCATCGGGATCTTCCCCAGCTGATCAGGATGAGAGTGATGACTCATCTGATGATGAAGAAGCAACTAAAACAGGCCAGCCACCAAATGTTGATCAAGAAGGAAGCTCTTCGACTGCCGAACACTCATCTAGAAATACGGATACCAAACCTCCAGTCACAAATCTGGACTCTGAAGTTGTCGTCCCAACGACACACATGACTAGTATCAGTACGAATCATCCGCCGGATGCTATCATTGGTGATCTACACTCCGGCGTGCAGACAAGAAATCGGCTGTATTCTGCTGATTATGCTGCAATTATGGAAAAGGGCTACATGAATGATGGGGATTTCAGATGTTTTGTTTCTCAAGTTGAACCCAAACACGTAAGCGATGCCCTGAAAGATAAAGCCTGGGTCAATGCTATGCAAGAGGAGTTGCTACAGTTCAAGAAACTTGGAGTGTGGACACTCGTTGACCGACCCAGAGGAGTCAAAGTGATAGGCACCAAATGGGTGCTACGCTGTAAGAAGGATGACCAAGGTGTTGTTATCAGAAACAAGGCATGGTTGGTTGTTTAAGGCTTCAGACAAGTCGAGGGAGTCGACTATAATGAAGTATTTGCACCAGTAGCTAGAATGGAAGATATCCGCATCTTTCCAGCCTACGCCTCTTACATGAAGATCAAAGTTTATCAACTAGATGTAAAGAGTGCATTCTTGCACGGGGAAATCCGTGAAGAGGTCTATGTCAGTCAACCCGAAGGATTCGAAGATCCTTATCATCGGGACAGAGTCTACAAGTTAGACAAGGCTCTGTATGGGCTACATCAGGCTCCTCGAGCCTGGTATGAAAAGCTCTCCACTCATCTGCTGAAACACGGGTTTCGCAGGGGTGTGATTGACTGCACACTGTTTATCAAAGAAAGAGATGATGATTTACTAATGGTGCAAATCTATGTGGATGACATAATCTTCGGTTCATGAAACTAAGAGTTATGTAAATAATTTGAATCTGTGATGAAGGCAGAATTTGAAATGAGCGCCATGGGAGAAATGAAGTTCTTCCTGGGATTACAGGCGGATCAGACACCTACTAGTATTTTTCTGCATCAGACTAAGTATGTCAGCGACATTCTTAGTCGGTTTGATATGGAAAACGCCACTGTTGCCGGTACCCCTCTCGCCACAAATCATGATGTGGCTCCTGATGAGAATGGGGATTTGGTGGATGCCACTATGTATCGTGGGATGATCGGATCTCTCATGTACCTCACTGCCTCCCGTCCAGATATCATGTATGCCACATGTTTATGCTCCAGATATCAAGCAAAACCGAAAGTAAATCATCTGATCGGGGTCAAAAGAATCTTCCGTTATCTGAAGGGTACACCAACACTGTGGTTGTGGTATCCTCATGATGATGACTTTGAGCTCACTGCGTATACTGATTCAGACTATGGTGGCTGCAAAATGAATTTCAAGTCTACATCAGCAGGGTGTCAGTTTTTTGGAAGGCGTTTAGTCACGTGGCAAAGCAAGAAGCAGACCTTGGTTGCCTTATCAACCTGTCAGCTGAATATGTTGCTACTACAAGCAGCTGCTCTCAGATTATCTGGATCCAACAGTAAATGCGGGACTACGGTTTGCCATTCTCTAACACCCCTATCTATGTTGATAACTCTGCTGCCATAGCTGTAACTAAAAATCCGGTTCAACACCCTAAAACTAAACACGTCGGCATAAAGTATCATTTCAACGCGACCGCTATGAAAAACAATTAATTGATGTGGTAAAGATAAACACGGATTTTCAACGCGGTGACCTCTACACTAAACCGTTTGATAAACCCTGATTTTCTACTTGTTAGAGGTCAACGGTGTGAAAAAGAAAAGTGACATTATCTCTGATGACACAGATGCATAGTCCGACACCAGTTCTGTCTTTCTTTTTATTTTTATTTTTTATTTTTTATTTTAATTTCCTTGTCTTATAAAAATACAAAAACACAAAGATTTTCTGCTTTAGAATTTCAGGGGGAGCCTCTGCATCTAAAGGCAAGAGGAAGAAGACTATGGCTCGCCCCTACGGCAAGAAGGGGAAGAGGTTGAGATTTACTTTGACATCATCCACCAGCACAGCCACTACCTCAGCCACACCATCCACCACTACCCCCACCACTGCTACTACACCTCCAGCCACCACATCTACTACCTCACCCACCACTAACATACATCCCACTTCACAACTCACTCATATTCCACCACCAATATTCACCACCACCACAGCTACCACCACTAGCCATCGAGCCGGTCCATCCACCTTCCCATCTGGATCGTCTCTACCTCCAAGTGGAGTAGAGGAACAACTGTCATTACTAAATCGGATGGTGCTGAAGTTTTTAGCTACTGATAATGAGAAGAATGCTCGACTTTGACAGCTTGAGGAGCAAAATGCTTCTCAAGCCCATCTTATTGCTCAGCAAGCTGATCAGATTGCCTAACTCCAGGAACAAAATGTTCTGTCGACTCAAAAGATTGAGGAGTTGGAGTCTGTGAACAAGAAGATCATGCTAAAGTTGAAGGGGTCCCAAACTGATCCTTTGAAGATAAAAGAAGGAGACGGTGATGATGGTGATGATGATAATGAGGAGGATGATGAAGATGACGATAGTGATGAGGATGATGAGGGAGGTGATGATGAGGATAAAGGAAAAGATGGTGATGAAGATGAAGGAGATGCAGCTGCATTCGCCCCTGGTCATGAGCAGCGCACTAAGAGAAGACAAGACCAGGGAGCATCAGCTGCTGCCCCACCGACCTCCCCATCTGCAGAAGACACAGCCAGGATCCAAGGCAAAAGTATTGATTAGATAGTTTATTATTCTTAAACTTTTGTACTAGATTCTTCTTTTGATGTATTTGGAACACATGTAAATATTCAATGATTAATATTTATTTAACTTGAGTTTATACTAATGATTGTTACTCTACATGTTGATATTAAACAGATAAGGGATTCAGCAAGATGAGCATGATGTTGCTCCCCTCCAACAGATCAAGTCTCAACTCATAATGATTCTTAATCTGCAGGGGATCGTTAGAAGGTCGGTGAGTTATACTCCTAAAGGAGAAATAATTCACGACCTTACTGATGAGCAGCTTGCTGAAATATTTCGTCTCAATCCAGACGAAATTGTTAAGGATGCTCCAGTTTTTGATGATGCTGATGATGACGAGCTCAACTACGTTGAAGAAATAGAAATTGAAGACATCACAGATCAGCACTACCCAGAATACACTGACCGAGAGGGAAACGTGTTTCCAGATTTGGTATACACTCTCGACAGTGATATTCTGGGTAAACTCAGTGAAAAAGAGAAGGGAGTAGAAGCCTCAACAAGTCAAGCCCAAGCCTCGGACGCTGATGTTGATATTCGAAAGGCTGAATGGGTGGCTTGCTTCGCCGAGGTCCGAGCCCAACGTGCTACAGCAACACAGAGTACCTACACCAAACTCTAAAAAGTCAAGAAAAACATGAAGGTGTCAGGGAAGATTATAGCATGGGCTCACTTTGAGGATCTTGGGGTTTATGCTGTGAAGAGAGAGAAGGGAATAGAGTACTTCAGATTCCCTCACGATCTGAAGACTCTCCCCGGGTTTGAGCTCAACCAGCTGGCACGACTAAAGCTTCTATATGCTAATCCTAAGAAGATGTCTGGCTTGTCTGAGGCTACCCTAAAAAGGGAGTACAGGACTAGATGGGTGAACTTCAAACCTCAGCAGGCTACTTGGTACCTCAGGAGGTCTGAGGTGAGTCCCATCACAGGTCAACCGAAGATAGTCCTAAAGTGGCGACCTCGGCGCACAATGTCCCGATTTCCACTGAGGGAGATGCCACAGGATTTTACTCCACACTTTAAGTGGTGGTACTATGACTGGCGCTCGGGAGAGGCCGTCATCGTTTTGGAAAGGGAAGGCACGATGGACACAATAAGGGTGTTTGACCCCATGTGGCTTATCAACTTGTCAGCGTCAGATGTTTTTACGCTATACAAGTGGCCACTGTTTTTTGACACGCAGGATATAGTGCAAGCACTACAGTTTCAGAATATCATACGTCTATGCTTTGCACTTAATATCCATGCCGGGGTTTCTAAAGAGGAGAGAATAAAGATATTTGAAGAGTTCAAGAAAGAAGTCAAAGTTTAGATAGAACTAGGTCCAAGGGGGAGTTTGTTGGTACACATGTCCCCAGTTCTAGTCTAGTGAGCTTAAATGTAATAGACTTTCTTTTCTTGTAAAACTTATGTAATGTTTGATCAATGCAATGAGAAACTCTTCTATATATGTTTATTGGTTGTTTAATGTTATATCTATTTATATTATTTATTGTTACACGCATATATGACAATGTTATATAGGTTTACAGTTCTTAGACACAGTTCTGAACCAATAAAGGTTCAAGAATGTGTTTAACTAAGTATCCTGATTCAGTCGCACGACTGGACCATGCGAATGGGCCAATCGCATGACTGAACCAGGTGATTGTGTCAATCGCATGATTGAGTCATGAGACTGACTCAGTCGTACTAATGAACCAATCGTATGACTCAGTCGCACGACTGAGCCAGTCGCTTGGCTCAGTCGTACGAATGAGAGCTGTAACCTATAAATACCACTTAATTCGTGGAAAAACGTAAGACTTCGAATATTATAAACCCTAGCAGTTCCTGTTCGTCCAGAGAGACCCTTCCAACTTCATAGAACATTTCTGATCGATTCTAATCAATTCTTAACGTATTCTCATCGTTAGTTTTGATCGGATTAACGTTCTCCCTGATTGGATAGCCAATCAAATAGGATTCCGCAATATTTGATCTGGTTTCACATTTGAATCAGTTAGTACTTGTTGGGTCTGAAGGATAGTCTAATATTATCAACACAGTCAAAGTCAACAAAGTCAACATCAAAGGTCAAAGTCAACGTACCAGTCAACACGACGCGTTCGGGACGAAGATTA
Organism: Flaveria linearis; assembly: GCA_024085815.1. NCBI lineage: Eukaryota > Viridiplantae > Streptophyta > Magnoliopsida > Asterales > Asteraceae > Flaveria > Flaveria linearis. Next base: position 49,792,409 of record CM044004.1, on the reverse strand, counting down.
GAGACAAGACGTTGAAGATATATTTGTCTAGGATGTTTATTGTTAATAAATATATTTTGTGTGAACAAAATATATTTTATCTTGTTTTTAGACATTTTGGGTTTTAATTGTAATTTCTAATTGTCATAGTTTAGGGTCGTAAGTGTAATTAGTAAATTGTCATTTACTATAAATAGTAAAGTATGACAATTAGGGTTTAGAGCTTGAATGAGCCATGTGATTAGGGTTTCCACTTTCATATTATTTGGTAATCATATTTTGAATCAAACAAGGGGTTTTTGAGTTGTTCTTGGTGTTCATCTTTGTTCATCATATTTTATGTGTTTGATCCAAATCTTCATGTTATTTGATTGATTCAAGAGCTCCTGGACTAACAATTTGGTATCAGAGCCAACTTAAATCAATTTCTACTGCTGATTTGAAGATTTTGTTACAAATTTTTGAAATTTCTTAGAGAGAGAAAATTGGGTTTTAGAGAGGGAAACTAGATCTGAGTTTTTGTGTTCTTCAATATCACTGATTTTGATCAGATCTATATCATTTCATAGCAGAAATACAACATTTGACATCAAATCTAACATCTACAAATCGTTTTATACAAGAAATTTGAAAAGAAATTCAAATTTAAAGTTGTTTCTCTCACACACAGTTGTGTGTGTGTTCTTGGTGTTCTTCAGATATTCAAATCTTCATTTAGAGAAGTTAGCCAGCGAATTTGTAGCATTTTGAACGAAAGTTCACATTTCCGAGCGAACTTACTGTTCCGGCGAACTTGCCGGCGAACCTACCAGCGCATTTTCCGGCGAAACTAACATCAAAACCAGCGAACATACATCTTGGTTTAACAAAGATAAAACTAACAACAAGTTCTAGCAGATCAAACCAGCGAACCTGCAGCCACCTCCATTAAACTACCACCCTAGCCACAATCACCACCGCCACTGCCCTACCCACCGCCGAACCACCATCTCCACCAGATCCCAAATCGCCACCCGCCGCCTCATAACCGTCGGCCCCATTCGCACAACCACCACCAACGACCGCGGACCCCAACATCACCACAGTACCACCATCCCACCTTCACCTTTTTCGGCCATCGAAAGTTTTCAAGGAGAAGAGAACCGAGATCTGAACAAGGGGCTGGATATCCTCGGTATCGGCCATTTTATATAAACGTTGCTAGAACTAGATCTGAACAGATGACGATTCACCGGAGCAAAAGCCGATGGCGGAGGAGTAGGTCGCCTGAGAGATGAATTGTAGGCCTGAGTTGAGGACTCTGTGGATCTTTGAGGTTTTGAAAGTGTCATGTGTATGTGTGTGTGAGTTTGAAGTTAGAGAGAATTGGGGGATTTGAGTAGTGTTTTGAGGATGAAGTGAGAGTGTTTAAGTGAGTTCAAAAGATCAGATCTGCAAGTATTTGTTTTTGTTTATGTTGGGTGTTAGTGTTTTAGGGTTGAGGTTTGTGTTTGGTTATGGGCTAAATTCATAAAACAAATTTAAAAATAATTGTGCTTACAATTCATTTGGGCTAGTACAAATTAAAAATTGGGCTGATTTAAAAAAAAATTGATTTATAGGCTCATTAAAATCAACCAAATTGGGCTAACAATTGTTTGAATCTTAACAATGGTGACTAGTTAAATATTAATAATTGGTTTGTATTTTTCTTAATTAATGTCAGCCCGATTAAGAAATATTCAATGATTTTTGAAGATTTATATAAAAAAAAAACAAGCTTGACCCCAGTTGCTAAGATTTTCTAGCGTGACATTTAAAAAAAAAAACAAAAATATTTTCCCGGGGGAGAATTATTTTACAATCTTTTGGGAAAATATTTTTGGGTCGTTTAATTGTTTAAAAAAAATAAAAAATAAAAAAAGTCATCTTCAGAAGACCTTAAATCAGATAATCTCACAATGGCACAAAGTCGGTTTGACTGTTTTGCAGATACAAAGAATGAAACAACACTACTCATCAACGTTGATCGAAGTGCTGAAATCAAGGAATCAGAAGAAGAAATCAATCACGCTTGGGTTGCTGAAGTGGTTGAAAGTGATGATGACTTCATTAAAAACTTTGATCCATTCAAAGAATTCTGGTGTGAAGCTCATGGAGAAGCTACCGCTGATAATGTTTGGTCAAGCCCGTGTGAAGTTCAACAGGTCAAGGATTGTGAGATTGGTGAGAAGCTGGTTGGAAAAACTGTTGTTCAAGAAGGGTTAGTATGTGAAGCTGAGGTTCAGAAGAAAACAGTTGAGCAGGTGCCTAGGGATGTTGCTGAGAAACAGGTTATCGCTGAGGAAGCTATGTATCCTGCTGAGGGTACCAGAACTGAGGGTTATGAAGCTGAGAAGACAAAAATGAAGATGAAAGTAGTGATTGAGGAAGCCAAGAAAGCAGCTGTGGAGGAGTACAAAAGGAACACTCCTTATTGCCAATGCGATCGTGCTCTCGCGGTAGAAAAACTGGTAATGGGTCTTCCTTATGATATTGTTGAAGACATGTGTTCCTCCGCATGCAAAATCCGTTTAGTTGGAATATACAAGGCTAATAGGTTGTTAACAGAAAATGAAAATGAATTGAAACGAAATAACAAAGAGCTTAAAATGAATGAATCAAAATATTTCATGAAATTGAGAGAAGCTTTGAAAGAAAACGAACATTTGAAGAGAACTCTTTTGGAAAGGAACTGTGAAGTCAATTACTTGACTGAACAAGTTACATTTGCTGAGTTTGAAACAAGAAAACTTAAAAATAAGTTGGAAAAATGGACTCTTTCGGGTATGAAACAGGAGGAATTATGCAAAAGACAAAGGGGGGCTAAAATCAAGACCGGTTTGGGTCATGAAGATAAAGCATATGTTTATCCTCCACCTAGTACTTTCTGTTATTCTCCTACACCCACTCCTCATCCTAAAAATGAGTTAATTCAAGAGATTATTCAGAAGGATACTAATAGTTTGCATGCAGGATTAGAAGGGGTTAACCTTAAAGAGGTGCGAGATGATTATGATTCTCCGACTGGTATGGGATACAGTAAACCGGATGCTGACAGTCAAGCTAATGATTGTTCAGTTCCTATTGTTTGCAAACCTGTAACAGTTGTTTCTTCTAACTACTTTGATAAGTTTAAAGCAGGTGAAATTCCTACTTATGAGCCTGTCCAGAGTGTGAAAGAAGAGATTGTTCAGGAATCTCCTAATCATCAAGCTACAACAACAGCAACACATTCAAATCCTATCAATCAAGATCCACTGGAAGTAGAGGTGCCTATTGAAGACTGGAAAAGTTCAGATGACAAATCAAAGACAAAGGAAAGTCATGGAGATTCAGAGATCAATATGTTATCTGAAGCTTTCAAGTCTCAAAAGCTTCCAAAAGCTGAATCAAGACCTATCCGGATCTCATCCCCAACTGCTAAACAAATCAGCAGTTCCTCCAAAACTCAGCAGAAGCACTCACCATATTCATCTTCTATCCATCAAGCTTGTCACAAATCTACCGCCAAGTCTACCAAGTCACCAGTCTTAAAAAAGGGTGAAACTCAGCTGAAACTCTCTCTGTCCTCATTTGTTACATCAAAAGGTTCTCATAAGAATGTCCAGTTCTCATCTTCTGGAACAACATCAGAGCAGACTCCATCCTCTCCTGCTGTCCACGGGACTACAAAGAACCAAAAGCCTTTCAAGGCTTGTTTTAGATGTGGAAAAGAAGGTCACGTGCTAAAGAAGTGTCCTCAAGTTCAAAGGAAAGTTCTAGACGATAAAGACAACACAGGTTGCTTTCCTATTTCAAGAGGTAAAAAGCACACATCTTTGAATGGTTGGATGAAAAACCCTCCATCCAAACCTTTCATGTGAAGCCGGTTTCACATGATAGAAAGATGAAAATGACCAAAGCTTCAAAACCAAATTCTTTTCCTTCTAGTCTTAAACAGAAAATGATTTCCAAATTTAATTCATTCAAATCCAAGTTAATTGAACCGAAACAAATTTGGCAAATTAAAAAGAAGGATACAGCAATCCCTGATTGTTTAAACGGTTGTGTGCAGAAGCTGGTTACTTATCTTGATGAAAAAGGAACTTCCAGGACTACGATGGCTTGGGTTCCTTTTTCAAACTAATCTGTTTATGAGTGCAGGAACAATTCAGGAGGACTGTTAGTAATCCGGTTTACTGACAGGGATTGTTCCTAATTCAAATTTGAGGCGGAACAAACAGGTTAAGGTCATGGTATTTTATCCACAATCTGGATTTTTATCTGCATAATCACATTTCTCACTTCACCATCTTTGCATATTTCTTAAGAATTCATTTCTTATCAAGATATCAGTGTAGTTTGGAAGACCTTCTTTGGTAAATTTCTATTTTTGTACAGTTTAAAAAAAAATTTAAAAAAAAAAACTAAAATAGGTTTGCTAAAATAAAAATTTAGGGGGAGAGTATATCAAAATTATATAAAATGAAAAGAAATAAAAAAAACTGGGAACTTGATTCGAGATGACTGAGAAATGATTGTATATCATCTTGAAATGCTCGTTTTTGCATGACTTGTATTTTTAAAATGAGAAATGATAGTAACTGATGCTGTTATCTGATTTACATCTTATTTTTAATTGCAAATAATAGAAAAACAAACAGATTCTTTAATGATATGCTTGGTAGGCTCAGCCTGAAGAATAAAGTAGACAGCAGCATGATGATTTAAATTAAATATATGTTTATGGATGTCTGGATTTACGCAATCATTTTGGCCTGCACGAAAACTGAGTCCCGACAAAAATTAGATTGAGAATTGACCTTTCGCCCACCATGATGCAAATCATATAAGCTATATCTCTATCTCTTTGCCATGTTTGGTGTATTTATATGTCTTGTGTTTGTGCTAATCTCCTCTGCTGTACGAAAGTACTGACCTGGAGTGATGATCTCCTCTGCTGTACGGTAGTACTGATCTGGAGCTCTCATCGGCACATGATTAAATGGTCATCTCCTTTGTTATACGTGAGTATAGACATGGAGCTCTCAACATTTTGATCTTAGTAGTGTCAAATCATCTAACGATGAATTCATCACAGAATACAATATTCTGTTGATAATCACTTGCACACTAATGCACAAGCCTTGTTCCATAAAGATCATAATAAAATTCAAGAAATCCTGAGGTTGGGTGAGGGTTTTTGCCAAATGATTGTGGGTTCCTAGCATTCTAAAGTGCTTAATCGAACCTTAACGAATCATCTGCTGCTTGTTGAAAAAGATAGGGCATGGGTTTAAGTGGACAAACATATCAGCAATCGTTATGATCTGTTTGAGAATTTCAAAATCATTCAAAGACTGTAATTAGATTTAGTTATCAGTATGATCTCATTGCTTGTCGATGATTAATTTCATCTTTGTGCTAAAGTATATCTTGAGGATGTGATCTCATGATCGATTCAGTTCTTGGTAATTAAAAAAAATAAAAAATAAAAAAATAAAAATAATAATAATATAAAATACAAATATATATATATACATAAAATAAAATTAAAAAAGAAAAACTAACTATATTAATTTTTTCATTTCAAAATTCTTTTAGGTCTTCCATATTATGCTATTGAAATCATCTCGTATTTTAATGCATTTCACGGGAAATTGCACACACAAACGAATACGGGTTCGCTTGTTTTTATAAACAGATAAACACGAGTTTATTTGTTTTGTTAAAATGATCTAACGAGAAATATGTAGAATGTGTTTGTGTTTATGTTTATGTTGCAGATTGTGCTACAAGTGATGGCCGATCATCACATGAGCAATGAACCAGACCAGAGAACCTGTTCCTCAAATTTACAGAAGATACCGAGCTAGGAACCCTCCTCCTACATCTTCTGAACCACTCAGAGATTCAAGAAAGGGTTTCCATTATAATCAAGAGGATGCACACAACAAGGGAGAGCATGCAAAAAGGGGGAACTTGTGAGATAAAGATCTTCAGCAACAAAATTTGGGAAGCATCAGTCTAGGGGGAATATTGTTGGACCTTAACATTGATACTGAAGCTTACCAAATTGAAGATCAAGTTCAGTTGATTTATCGGTGCTGATCATGATGAAAGACGTTGATAATAGTAGACTAAGGGGGAATATTGTTGGGTCTAAAGGATAGTCTAATATTATCAACACAGTCAAAGTCAACAAAGTCAACGTCAAAGGTCAAAGTCAATGTACCAGTCAACACGATTCGGGACGAAGATTAGAGACAAGACGTTGAAGATATATTTGTCTAGGATGTTTATTGTTAATAAATATATTTGTGTGAACAAAATATATTTTATCTTGTTTTTAGACATTTTGGGTTTTAATTGTAATTCTAATTGTTATAGTTTAGGGTCCTATGTGTAATTAGTAAATTGTCATTTACTATAAATAATAAAGTATGACAATTAGGGTTTAGAGCTTGAATGAGCCATGTGATTAGGGTTTCCACTTTCAGATTATTTGGTAATCACATTTTGAATCAAACAAGGGTTTTTGAGTTGTTCTTGGTGTTCATCTTTGTTCATCATATTTTATGTGTTTGATCCAAATCTTCATGTTATTTGATTGATTCAAGAGCTCCTGGACTAACAGTACTCCGTTGTACACGGTCCTAACAACATGCGCCCCAATAGTGCCCATGCACCCAGAACCTTCCCATGCGCCTAAGTATTCCCATGCGTCCAGAAGGCCATGCGCCTGCATAGTGCCCATGCGCCTGCATAGTGCCCATGCGCCTGCATAGTGCCCATGCGCCTGCATAGTGCCCATGCGCCTGCATAGTGCCCATGCGCCTGCATAGTGCCCATGCGTCTGCATAGTGCCCATGCGCCTGCATAGTGCCCATGCGCCTGCATAGTGCCCATGCGCCTACATAGTGCCCATGCGCCTGCATAGTTCTCATGCGCTAAAAACATAGAAATATTTTAAGAAGTTTTAATAGGAAGATCGATTTTTCTATAACAAAATATGTTATATGAATGTGTTAAAATAAAAAATTTTCGTGCTGACCTGGCAGCACGGCCCCAGCCAGGGGCGTTGCCCCCTGGACCCCATTAGGGGCTACCGCCCCTAGGACCTCGCGGTCAGGGGCTGCCACCCCCCAAACCCCCGCTGTCCCACGGAGGGTCAGTTATGTTCAATGATGACTTGTTATGTATGTGTATGTGTGTGGGAGTGGATGATGCATGATGTTTATGATGTTAGGTGATGCTATATATGATTATGCTGTGTTTCGTTATGTTCCTATTATGTATCATTCCGTGACTTACATGTTATAAGTATGAAATGATTGAAAAGTATTATGTAAGCGGATGTTAATGATAATGTTAAGTGGAACGTAAAGAAAGAATGTATGCATGATGTAGGAAAAGTCTTGCAAGCAATGTATGGAGGTTCACACCCAATGTAGGGTGTTAGCTCAACTGTGTGTTGGTTAGCTACCCCTGAAGGATGCACACTGGGGTCTAATCCTTGTGATTGACAATACGTATGGGATCTTGCCGGTTACCCCGATACTGTTGTCAGGCCACCGGGCACAATGTATGGGAGTCTAATTATAGACTTCGGGCCAGTACCCACTTTATGCATGATGGTGGGGTATAGCACATGCCGTTGGTCCGAATGAAGTTACCCCGGTACTGTGGTCAGGCCACCGGGCACAACGTATGGGAGTCTATTTATAGACTTCGGCCCAGTACCCGCTTTATGCATGACGGTGGGGTATAGCACGTGGCATTGGCCCAGAATATGAGGAAGATAAAGGTAAATGTACGTAAAATATGGTAAGGAAGATAACGAATGATAATGATGACGTACTATGATGAATGAACGAAAGTTAATGAACGATGATGAAGATAATAATAAGATTATCTATTTGTAAGTATGATGTATGAGCACATATGAAAGTAAAGAACGGTCTTGAATGATAAGGGAAGTATTTTATTTATAAAACTAGAATTCACTCAGTAACGCTGACTTTTATGTATTTTTCAGTTGGTAGGTGATTGTTGCTGAGGATGGGATGGGGCAGCTACTTGGCATTTTTGGGATGGCATCCATTTGTATAACAATGATGTTTTTGTGATGTAATGTAAATTATACTATTTTGTAATAGCTAACATTGTATTATTTTGCAAAAGCATTCATTAATATATGAAATGGTTTAAAGTAATTTCCACTGTGATGTTTTAGTTAAATGTATGTTTATGTGTTTTGTGCAATGATAGTCCAACTGTGAGGTGCTCGGGAACAGAGCCTTACATCCTATAAGCATTCTAATATAATCCCAAGTCAATGTACATCATCATACACCTAGCACATACATCATACAATAAAATCATATCATAAAACTTTCTTTAAATAACAACTATGATCACACGTGTTGTGAAGGAATTGATCTGCCCAAGATTTATATTAAATTGATGTGGCTAGTGTGATATGATCCAAGTCGGGTCATACCCAATAACAAGCCAAACAAACACCGAAAGATAATTTACTTGTTGATAAAATCATACAAGTAAGTAGTGACACCAATTTAGAAAATTGGATTTTCTAAATTATTACTTTTATATATGAACATCATTAAATGTTAATTTGTTCATGAGGGATTACTTGTTCATTGTTTAAATCAATTAAACAATGACAAATGACAATTTGTATGTGTTATAAAATTAAAATGGGTTAATTTTATAAAAGGGTGAAAGAAAGAGAATGTTTTATAAAAATTGGTTTTATAAAAATTCAAGAGTGTGGGACATATGGAGGCAATTTCGGCCGCCCATATATTCCCTTGGGACTTTCCTATGCATGCTTTAATTGCATGCTTGAAGACCATCTCTCTTTGTCTTAAACATTCTCTCAAAAACCAACACAAGAATATCTCTCACATCTCTCTCTTCCTCCTTCTTCTTCTACGGGTTTTTGAAGAAAAGAATGCTGTTTTCAGCCTCAAAGAAACGATTTCCAGCTTCATAAGAAAGGGTTCTTGGCTGAAGTTTCATGCAAGAAAGAGAGGAATACAAGTTGGTGTTCAAAGCCTAGCAAAGCAAGGTGTTTGTGCAAGCTTGGGGTATGCTATCTTGAGAGCTTCTTCTTTGAAGTTTCAGCCATCAAGACATCTTTCACAGCCCTCATTTTCGAGATTAGGAAGCTACAAAGGTTGTGGTTCTTTTATTATCTAGTGTTTTACATTTGTATGCATTGTATATGTAGATCCATGGCTTGGGGTTGTTATAAAATGGGTTTTATAATCAAATCTTAACATGTTTTAAATCTTTTATTCCGCTGCGTTTTTTCATATAATCAAGTTGTATGAAGCTTTGATAAACATGTTAAACCCCAACAATGGCATCAAGAGCCACTTATACATATGCATACATGTTTTACACTTGGTCTTTCATTTTGAAAGCACCAAAACCGTGGGATTAGGGCTGTTTTTGGGTGACCCCTTTTGATTTCTTAAAGATGTTACTTATGCATGTAATGGTCTTTAAAAAATCAAGGTTATAAAATGCTTGTTTGTTTGGACAAAACCCATATGTTCTTGGTTAATGTTGGCCAAGAAAGTGGGTTAAAAGGGGCTGCCAAAACCGTGAACTATGATGTGGTTTAGTATATTATTTGTTGATTATGCATAACAAAGCCTTGACCATATGGATTGTTTGGTTGATTGGTTGTGTAGTTATATTAATTTGGGCATGTAATAATTATGTCTTTGGTTTTAAGTTTTGTTTTGTAATTTATTTATTCATATGGCATGTAATAAATAGATTAGGAGTTCTTTCTTTACTAGAAAATTGTATTAGGATACATATTTTGTAAAGGATGCTCAAGATCAAGACTTGAAGAAAGGATAAGACAAAGAGGATGCTTGAAGATGTGGTTTCAAGTGGGAGTCCCTTTGGTCAACCATGTGTCATGATTCATAACCCTTAGGACATGACCATTTGACACACTTGTTTTGGCTAAACAAGTGTGATCAACTTAGTATGCTTTGTTATGCATATATGACTTGTTTTGTTTATGTTTGGTTGAATGCATATGATGATGTTTGTTTTGAATATTTGGATGTGATTAACAAACCTCAACTAAAACAAACAATAAACAAGTAATTGGTTCTCAAATCATTAAGCATAAGTAGAATGGTTCTATAAAAGGAATTGATGGTTTACAAAATAAAATGGGTTTTATTTAAAAGAACCAATAGGGTACCATATGGTTGAATGCATACAATCATATGGTACATAGACTTTTCTAAACAAGAATTGTCAAATTATAAATCCCTTTTGAAAAACAAGTTAAACACCATCCTTTTACACAACACTTAGGTTACTTGCTAACTCTTAGTGGGATAAAGGTCACCTAACCACTTTGAGGGAACTTGTAACTTGAGGTGAGAATACCATGTTTGTGGGATAAAGGTCACCTAACCACTTATATAGTAAACTCACACGTGTGTGTAAGTAGGACGACTTGATTTGTAAAATATATTGAATGGATCACCTAAAATATATTTTATAAAAGATGTTGATGGGATAAACATGCCGTTATAAACATGAGATGTTCAAACGATCCCATACCACTAGAAGTTACAATAGGTTGTAATTGTCATTTATGACTACCTTGTTTATTTAAATAATGGGATAAAGGTCACCTAACCAATATTTAAATATAACGTTGGATTCTAAAATTTTATTTATTAATGATCTATGAGACATAAAGGGTATTGATAAATAAAATATAATTATATCAACGATTACTAATGGAACTTTGTAAAATCTTGTAGATGGCCGACAACAACAACACTAATAATGATGTACCAAACCAAAACAACCAATCCCTAAGGGCGATCCTTCAAAGGGATCGTCTAACACCTAACAATTTCATGGATTGGTACCGCAACTTGAGAATTGTTCTCAAACAAGAAAAGCGGGCCTACATCCTTGATGACCCCATCCCCGATGAACCTGACGAGGAAGATGTGGAAGCATATAATGATTGGGTTAGATATGTAGAAGACTCCGTCCAAGTCTCTTGCCTAATGTTAGCAAGTATGACACCCGAACTCCAAAAGGAGTATGAGCTCCATGCAGCTTATGACATGATCACTCAGTTGCGGGAAACGTTCCAGCAACAAGCTAGAGTGGAGCGCTACGAAACGGTTCAAGCGCTTAATGCATGTCGGATGGAGGAATCCCAATCAGTTTCATCTTATGTTCTTAAGATGAAAAGCCACATCGACCGCCTTGAAAGGCTGAACTGTCCCGTCTCAAAAGAGTTGGCCACGGATTTGATCCTTAATGGCCTAACTAAAAGGTTTGAGGCATTCGTCATGAACTACAACATGAACGGATGGGACAAGAGCATAAATGAACTTCATTCTATGCTCAAATCAGCTGAGGCGGGAATGGGTAAGAGGGTTTTACCCGTTCTCACCATAAGTGAAGGTGGGAAAAAGAGAAAGTCTCTACCCCCTCCTAAGGCAACTGTTGCCAAAGGAAAGGGTCATGTTAGGGGAAAGGGAAAGATGGCTGTTAGGACGCAACCTCCGAAGCCCAAGGAGAAGAAGCAAAAGGTTGCCGCGAACGACCCATGCTTCAAATGTGGTGAGATAGGGCATTGGATGAGAAATTGTCCAGTCTATCTCAAAGAGTTGAGAGAAAAGAGGGATGCGGGGCAAACCTCAGGTATAATTTATATGATACATGTTGAGCTGAATGTTATTTCTTCTAACACATGGGTATTAGATACCGGATGTGGAACTCACATTTGTAATTTGTTGCAGGGGTTCAGAAGAAATGAGCATTATGCTAAAGGGGAAATAAGTCTCTTCATGGGCAATGGTGCAAAGGTTCATGTGGAAGCCCAAGGAGACTACATTTTGAAGCTTCCAAGTGGTTTGGAAGTTATTTTGTGTAATGTATTATATGCTCCTAGCTTGACTAGGAACATAATCTCTGTTTCCCGTTTAAGACAATATGATTATGATTTCAAGTTTGTTAACAATGATATTCATGTTTCTTTAAATCATGTATTTTATTTTAAGGCTATACCTTGTAATGGTATTTATGAATTAGTTCATGAAAACGCAACATATGATAGCTCTATATACCAAGCAACCACCAAAAGACTCAAATTAGATTTGAGTGATACCTACCTTTGGCATTGCCGTCTTGGTCATATAAACAAGAAACGTATACAAACGCTTCAAAAGAATGGTCTTTTAAAAACAAATGAATGTGATTCATTTGATGTATGTGAATCTTGTTTACAAGGAAAAATGACTAAGGCACCCTTTAGTGGAACTAACGAAAGGGCAAAAGATTTATTAGGCATCATACATTCGGATGTATGTGGTCCTTTCAAGCCAATGACTAGGAATGGTGAAAGATACTTCATTACCTTTACCGACGATTATAGTCGCTATGGGTATGTGTACTTAATAAGACACAAAGATGAAGCTTTTGAAATGTTCAAAATCTTCAAGAATGAAGTAGAAAATCAACTCAACAAATCAATTAAAGTTCTCCGTACCGATAGAGGCGGTGAATATCTAAGTGATGTTTTTCAAGATCATCTTAGGAGTTGTGGGATTGTCTCACAACTCACTCCACCTGGAACACCACAACATAATGGTGTGTCTGAGAGGAGGAATCGAACTCTATTAGATATGGTTCGATCTATGATGGCTAGAAGCACATTGCCTCTATCATTTTGGGGTTTCGCTTTGCTCTCCGCGGCCCGTATTTTGAATATGGCCCCAACCAAAAAGGTGGAAAAGACACCTTTTGAGATATGGCATGGAAGAGTTCCATCCCTATCATACTTAAGGGTTTGGGGTTGTGAGGCTTATGTTAAGACTCCCACCCCAAACAAATTAGATGTCCGATCCACCAAGTGTATCTTTGTTGGATATCCTAGAGATTCTATGGGATATTATTTCTATGATCCACTGGAACAAAAGGTATTTGTTGCCAGAAAGGGCGAGTTCTTAGAAACAAAGTTCCTTATGGAAGGAACTAGCAGTAGAACAATGGATCTTGAGGAGGATCAAGATTCACAGCCCGATGCACGTTTGGTTGAAACTAGCACTCAACATGAGGATGTTAAGAATGATCAAGCGATTGATCAATACACACAAAACGTTCGCAGAAGTGGTAGAACTAGTAATCCACCTGAAAGATATGGATTTTTCATGGATGGATGCTACGTGGTAGATTCAGATGAACCAACCACATATCATGATGCAGTGTCCAATTTGGATTGTGACAAATGGCTTGAAGCCATGAACGTTGAGATGCAATCCATGTATGACAATCAAGTTTGGGAACTTGTCGTACCACCTCTTAATTCCAAAGTAGTTGGAAGTAAGTGGGTTTTCAAGAAGAAAACTGATATGCATGGAAACTTGGATACTTACAAAGCTAGACTTGTAGCAAAGGGTTTCACTCAAACTCAAGGGGTTGATTATGATGAAACCTTCTCACCTGTTGCAATGCTAAAGTCTATAAGGATACTATTTGCCATAGCTGCTCATTATGACTATGAGATTTGGCAATTGGATGTCAAAACCGCTTTCCTAAATGGATATCTTGAGGAAGATGTCTATATGGTTCAGCCTGAAGGTTTTGTCGATCCAAAACATCCTAATAAAGTATGCAAGTTAAAGAAATCAATCTATGGATTGAAGCAAGCATCGAGAAGCTGGAATCACCGTTTTGATGAGGAGATAAAGAAATTTGGCTTCATCAAAAACGCTGATGAGGCTTGTGTGTATAAGAAGGCTAGTGGGAGCATAATAACCTTCCTAGTATTGTATGTTGATGACATACTACTATTTGGAAATGACATTCAAACCTTGGAAGGTGTAAAAACCTGGCTTGGAAGTTGTTTTTCCATCAAGGATCTTGGTGAAGCTGCCTATATTCTGGGAATAAAGATCTATAGGGATAGATCAAGGCGGCTGATTGGTTTGAATCAAAGTACATACATTGACAAAATCTTGAAAAGGTTCAAGATGGAAAACTCTAAGAAAGGTAGTGTACCTATTCAAAGAGGGACAATATTGAGTACGACTCAATGTCCAAGCTCAAAGGAGGAGCAAAATAGAATGAAGGAAATCCCATATGCATCTGCTATAGGATCCATCATGTATGCAATGATATGCACTAGACCAGACGTGTCATGCGCTTTAAGCATGACAAGTAGATACCAGCAAAATCCTGGTGATAGTCATTGGATGGCTGTCAAGAACATTCTGAAGTACCTAAGGAGGACCAAGGATATGTTCTTGATCTACGGGTCTGGTGAAGAGGATCTCGTTGTAAAAGGTTACACGGACGCGAGTTTCCAAACCGATCGAGATGATTCACGATCTCAATCGGGGTACATCTTTATTCTGAATGGCGGAGCTGTTTCTTGGAAAAGCTCAAAGCAAGAAGTCGTAGCATTGTCCACTACAGAGTCTGAATACGTCGCCGCTTCAATGGCAGCACAGGAAGCTGCATGGCTGAAGAAATTCATAGCCGATCTAGGGGTAGTCCCCTCCATTCAGGATCCCCTAGAGATCTTTTGTGACAACGAGGGTGCGATTGCTCAAATCAAGGAACCTCGTGCTCATCAAAAGACTCGGCACATTGAACGGAGATTCAACTACATAAGGGATGAAGTTGAAAAAGGAAAGATATGTATTCGCAAAGTCCACACTGATAAAAACATTGCGGATCCACTCACAAAGCTCCTTGAAAGGGCAAAACATGAAGGCCATGCTTGTGCCATGGGACTTAGATATTCAAGTGACTGGATTTGATGTTGTATTTTGTATTTAGATATTAGAACTTATGCTATTTGACTTAATTATATGGTTATAATTTTCATTTGTTCTTCTATTTTAGCATGTTTAAATCCGTGAATAAATAAGTTATTCTAAACGTCCGTAGTCGATCGTACTTGTGGGAACAATTATGAATGTAAGTCTATAATGAAATTGGATTGGTAGATATTCATAAGGTATGAATATAAAGCAAGAGGTTGCTACCAAGGTTCATTGATATCTATGGGATATAGATATTGGACTGACCCGCTCTCAATTATTTCTGCATGGAATCTTTGTGATTAGTCATAAGAGATATTGAGTAAAGGCGAATATCATTGTATCCTCAGACCTGAGATACATATTGGGTCTTGATATTCACCTAGTATTGTACTTTGGCTTAGTACTTTGCTGTTCTGAAAATTGGCAGTACATAAGGCTGAGTTCAGGTATGATATGAGGTGATTGTGAGAGACGTATGTAGTCAAGATGGAATTTGTTCCTCTTATTCGTTGAGAGTAAGATGTCTAAGGCCTGTTAAAGTTAAATCATCAGAGAATGACAATTCTATGTCTCTTGGATTTAACATGACATCTGCAACAAAAGGATAGATGATTAATTCACCTAAATCATATTCAAGTAAGGTACTTGGAAGGGATGATGTTATTGAATGGCACTTAGTCATATACATTAGGGGTAGCAAACCGTTGCTAGGCGTTATTTGCTGCTTGCATCAATCTTCTATAAATCTTGTGCAAGTGGGAGATTGAAGGAATTGATCTGCACAAGATTTATATTAAATTGATGTGGCTAGTGTGATATGATCCAAGTCAGGTCATACCCAATAACAAGCCAAACAAACACCGAAAGATAATTTACTTGTTGATAAAATCATACAAGTAAGTAGTGACACCAATTTAGAAAATTGGATTTTCTAAATTATTACTTTTATATATGAACATCATTAAATGTTAATTTGTTCATGAGGGATTACTTGTTCATTGTTTAAATCAATTAAACAATGACAAATGACAATTTGTATGTGTTATAAAATTAAAATGGGTTAATTTTATAAAAGGGTGAAAGAAAGAGAATGTTTTATAAAAATTGGTTTTATAAAAATTCAAGAGTGTGGGACATATGGAGGCAATTTCGGCCGCCCATATATTCCCTTGGGACTTTCCTATGCATGCTTTAATTGCATGCTTGAAGACCATCTCTCTTTGTCTTAAACATTCTCTCAAAAACCAACACAAGAATATCTCTCACATCTCTCTCTTCCTCCTTCTTCTTCTACGGGTTTTTTGAAGAAAAGAATGCTGTTTTCAGCCTCAAAGAAACGATTTCCAGCTTCATAAGAAAGGGTTCTTGGCTGAAGTTTCATGCAAGAAAGAGAGGAATACAAGTTGGTGTTCAAAGCCTAGCAAAGCAAGGTGTTTGTGCAAGCTTGGGGTATGCTATCTTGAGAGCTTCTTCTTTGAAGTTTCAGCCATCAAGACATCTTTCACAGCCCTCATTTTTGAGATTAGGAAGCTACAAAGGTTGTGGTTCTTTTATTATCTAGTGTTTTACATTTGTATGCATTGTATATGTAGATCCATATGGGGCTTGGGGTTGTTATAAAATGGGTTTTATAATCAAATCTTAACATGTTTTAAATCTTTTATTCCGCTGCGTTTTTCATATAATCAAGTTGTATGAAGCTTTGATAAACATGTTAAACCCCAACATGTTGGTTTTCACAATTTATAAATTCTTAATCCGTTCTTATGCACCACACATCAAATATCCATCATCAAACACTATTAAACATTGATCATCATCTAGAGTTCAACATACCCAAAAATTTCTTTTAATGGGAAGTTCTGGAAAACCAAGCCAAATTCAAAAGTTCAAAACATATACATTCATCCACCAGCATCAACTAGCAACATAAAATTATCTGTTGGATCATGATGAGGCTGGTGCAACCAAAACTACTTCACATAGTCATTTTTGGTACTACATTCAAAGGCTTCCGAAGCTGAGCATGAAATCTTCCGAGAGTCTGAAGAACAACAGCTGAAGATATCAACTGAAGGCAAAAGCTGAAGTCAACTGCTGAAGACAACAGCTGAAGCCAACAGCTGAAGACTATCTTCCGAAGACAAAGTCTGATGAAAGAGCTGAAGACAGAGTATGAGCTTCCAAAGACAAAGTCTGATGAAAGAGCTGAAGACAAAGTCTGAGCTTTCGAAGACAAAGTCTGATGAAAGAGCTGAAGACAAAGTCTGAAAGCTTCCGAAGACAAAGTCTGATGAAAGAGCTGAAGACAAAGTCTGTTTCCGAAGACAAAGAAGACTCCAAGCCTCGGAAGAAGCAGTCTTCCGAAGTATAAGTGCCTTCGGAAGAAGTTATACTTCCAAAGCACTTTATCCTTCAGAAGACAATGCTATGTCCAGTAGATAAAAGTATGGTCCCTGACAGTCCGCTGCAGACCTCTGATACAACATGGCACCTTCCTAAAGAGCCATGTTGTTGACCATACTTTATTCTACTGTTCACCTAAAGAGCCATGTCCAGACTACCAACTCTCAGGAAAAATGTCTGAAAGGCCTCACCTAGAGTCTTGTAGTATAGATGTAAGGTTAGAGGTGTCCAGCCGGTATCAAAGTATACCCGGTTGTAGGTAGTATTATATATATCTTCTCCTTGTAACTCTTTAGACAAGCGATTTGAGTCCAAGAGTCTTGTAATCCTTTGAGTTGAGAGGCAATATATAAAAGTACCTTGAAAATTTACTTGCTGTGTTTATTTTCTTACTGCTTGCTACTTGTTATATTGTGATCAACTCTTCATAGACTACTTGCTGAGTGCTATTCACAGTGAGTTGAGAGATAAACCACCCATAATCGATCCTGCAATTGGTATCAGAGCTCCAGGCTCTTGATTGTGAGATCTTACCATCCAAATCAACCTGTTTTTCACTCCTCACTTCAAACCACTCACTCAAATGGCCGCTCTCTCCAAAGCTGATATGGAAACCGGTACCATGACCAAATCCCCAATGATCACCCCTGAAGACTTTGACACATGGTGTATCAGAATGGAAGGCTTTATCAAGTGTCAAGATTCAAGGATGTGGGACTCCATTGTCAATGGTCCTTTCATACCAAGCACTACTTCTGCCACTGGTAATCGCATCATTCCAAAAGATGTTGATGATTACTCAGAGAAAGCCAGGAAGAGAATAGAGCTAGATCAAAGGGCTATGACTTCTCTCCAAACTGCTCTCCCCAACTCTGTCTACAGACGCTTCAAGAAGTGCAAGACTGCTAAAGATTTATGGGAAGCATTGAAGCTGATGTATGAAGGATCCAAGGAAACCCAAGAGAACAAGAAGGATCTCTTGAAGCAGCAGTTTGAGAACTTTACTTTCAAGGCCGGTGAGACCTTGACTCAACAATACTTCAGGTATGTTGAGATAGTAGATACTCTGATGGATATTGGAGTAGCTCTTGAGAACAGAGACATAGTTAGGAAGTTCATGTCTTCCCTTCCTAAACTATGGACTCACTATTGTGTTGTCATCAAGAGAACTTCGGACCTTAAGACACTTACTCTCACAGAGTTGTATGGTATCCTGAGTGCATTCTAGATGGAGATGAAGATGCAGAACTCCTCTGATCACTCCAATAACCAGCTGAGTTAAGCCCTTCATGTGGTTGAAAGGGAAATCATAGACCCACAACATCAGTTGCTATGTTACCCTGAAAACTCACATAGTGGACCCTACATTACTCTACCTGAGACTCCAAAGTCTCAAAAGGTTCAACACAACTCCTTTCAGGATAGTTGTGCCTTTGTCTCTGGAAGTGGACACTCTGGTGATTTTCAATACTGCTTTGATGATCTTAAGTGCTTCAGTCCATATGATGTGGAGTATGTGGACATTGTCCAGCAGATGCATCTTTTAACTTATAGAGCGAAGAAGTTCTTCAAGAGAACTGGAAGGCAATTCCCTCAAAACCCAGTCAACAGCAAGTTTGGGTTTGATAAGAGCAAAGCAAAGTGTTACAACTGCAACCAACTTGGTCACTTTGCTAGGGAATGCAAGGCTCCCAAGAACAACCCGGGAACCCCACAGGCCTCCACACATCCCACTGCTCCAAAGCATAAAGAGAAGTCAACTGAAACAGCTGCTGTTGCTCAAGAAGTTGACTGGAGCTTCATGGTACAAGATGTGACTCCCGCTCAAGCACTCATGGCCAGAACAGATGATGATCAGGTATATGAACATCTTTGTACTGCTGCCTGTACTGCTAAAGTTAAAATCTATAAGGATTACATTTCGGAAATCAGATCTGAGGTTGAGTCTTTAAATGTTCTAAAATCTGATTTTAAGAGAGTTGAATCTGACTATCAATAGAAAATTGAAGAGTTAGAGAAAATTGTGTCTCTTTTAAAACATGAAAAGACTAACTATAAGACTCAAATCAAAGATCTGATATCCAAACTATCTGAAGTTCAAGCCCAGTTGGTCACAGCTGAGGCTCAGGCCAGGAGGCAAGCTATGGCTGAGCAAAGCTTCCAAACTATTCTTGCATCAACCTCTCATTCCAAAATGTTTTATCAAAACAAAGAAGGGTTAGGAACCAATGAAATAGCTCCACCACACTCTTATGAGTCTATTAGACTACCTAGATGTGGTACTGAAGAGCAAGAGGTTCCAACTGCTCACCCTTCTCCTTTGAAACTAAAGGATGAGGCAAAAATAGTAGCCACCACAGGGGAGAAACAGGAGGATACACTTATCTCCACCTGTGAAGACCAAATCCTAACCACCAAGGCAAGAAGAAGCAGAGCTAAAGCTGCTAGAAGGACTGCCAAGAAGGTTGCAGAGTCCAACCTTAAGATCAACCCAAAACAAAAGGGTGTCTTCATTTCTGCCGGATTTCAAGTGGTAGGTACTTCTGATTCAGGAAAGGAGTGTAATACCAGCACTCCTGTCCTACTGAAGGATCAGAAGTTGAAAGGGAAAGTTGCTGATGAAGAGAAGAAACCCAAGAAATAGCAACCTGCAAATTCCCAGAAGACTAACATTGCATGCATAATGTGTGGTCTGCACAACCACATGGCTAAAGATTGTTACTACAATCCAACAAGCACACATTATGCAAATAATGTTAGAAAAGAAGGAGTCAGAGAAGGTTTCTCAGTTGGACCACTTCAAAAGGGCCCAATGATGAAAAAGGGAAAGTTGGTCTCGGAAGCCAAGTTGCTTTCGGAAGGAAGTACTCCTTCCGAAGGGAAAATGGCTTCTGAAGCCAAACCTTCCAAGGTTCGGAAGAACAAGAAGGCTCCCTTGAAACCATCTCAGAAGAAGACTACTTCGGAAGAAAAGGTGGTGAAGGCTTCTTCCGAAAAGAAAGAAGCTTCGGAAGAAGACCATGCTGCACAAGCTTCAACAAGCTCATCTTCAAAGATCAACCAAGGGATGGATTGGAAGATCAAGGAAGATGCTGCAGCCCAAACCTCTTCTTCAACAACGACCTCTATTGAACCCCAATGCATATCTTTTGGTTCAATTATGTCACTATCGTTGGAAGAGCCTAAGACTAGCAAGGCTTGGGCTTCCAAACAAAACTAACCATCTCATCTTATGTGCAGGGACATCCATTTGACAAGAACAACAATATCTAGATTGTAGATAGTGGATGCTCCAGGCACATGACAGGGAACAGATCTCTCCTTCAACAATTCCAGAACTTTGATGGAGGGCCTGTCCAATTTGGAGGTGAGGCCGGAGGATATATTTCTGGCAGAGAAAGTATATCCAATGGCAGAATAAACATTGACAAAGTTCACTTTGTCAAACAGCTTGAACATAATCTGCTAAGTGTTTCTTAATTCTGTGACCAGAAGCATCAGATGCTTTTCACAAAACATGAGTGCATTATCCTCAAACCAGGGATGACAATTCCTCCGGAATTGGTGCTTCTTAGATCTCCCATGAAAGGGGATATGTACAAGCTGGATATGAACAATGCTTCTCCTATGGGTGAAGTATCATGCTTTCTTTCCAAAGCTGATAGTGATGAGTCAACACTATGGCATAAACGCATGTGTCATGTGAATTTTAAATCAATGAATAAATTGGCTAAAAATAACTTGGTACATGGTTTGCCTAAAAAGGAATTTTTCTGCAAAGATAACTGTGTTGCATGCCTGAAAGGGAAACAACACAGATCATCTCATAAATCCAAATGTGTTAACTCTATCACTACTCCATTACACTTACTGCACATGGATCTCTTTGGACCCACAAGTATAATGAGCATTGGAAGGAAATCATACTGCCTTGTGATAGTTGATGATTTTACAAGATTTACATGGGTATTCTTTTTAAGAAGTAAAGATGAAACTGCGGAAACTTTAAAATGTTTTATTCTTAAAATAGAAAATCAAATTGATCACAAGGTTAAGATCATTAGAAGTGATCAAGGGACTGAGTTTAAGAACTTCATTCTTGACTCATTCTGTGACTCAAAAGGGATTGCCAGACAATATAGTGCTCCCAGAACTCCTCAACAAAATGGTGTTGCTGAGAGGAGGAATAGGACACTTATTGAGGCTGCTCGGACCATGTTAGCTGATTCAAAGCTGCCTCTAACATTCTGGGCAGAGGCAGTCAGCACTGCATGCTATGTGCAGAATAGGGTTCTTGTAGTTAAGCCCCATGGAAAAACCCCTTATGAGTTATAGAACAAGAGGCCACCGTTCATTGGCTTTCTAAGGTCCTTTGGCTGTAGGTGTACCATACTTAACACAAAGGACAACTTAGAAAAGTTTGCTGAGAAGTCGGATGATGCTATCTTTGTTGGATACTCTTCTAGCTCCAAAGCTTATAGAGTATACAACATCAAGAATCAACAATTTGAGGAGTCATCCAATATAGTTGTTAATGAGCACACTCCTTGTGTTAGAGGGAATGGACCTGAGTATATCTTTGATTTAGAATTGTTTCCAAACTATTCTAAACCATCTTATGAGAATGTTTCAGCTGGAACAGGTGCTTAAGGTGATACTGATGCTGATGCAGGTCAACTATTTGAGCTTCCCAAACCTCTTCCAAATTCTCCAAGAGCTGAAAGGCAACAAGCTTCAACCATTCACAGATCTGATAGTGTAACTATCTCCAGGAATAGTGAAGCTTCAACAAGTGAATCACTTAATCAACCTCAAAGTAGGTGATCCATTACAACACCAGGTTGAGGGAAGTAGTATTCTGAAGGAACAGGCAACTGTTAATCCTACTTCACAACCAACCATTGATGATGTTTCTCAATCATTCAATCAGTCCTCATTGAATGACTTTGAAACAGCAGTTGGACAGAGTAATCCAGTTCCTGATCAGAATATGTCTAACCTAGATTTATCTCTGCAACTGGAAGTGAATCCTCGTCTTAGGATACACAACACTCATCCAACTGAGAACATCATAGGGAATGTCTCTGAGGGTGTGAGAACAAGAGGACAAACTCATCATGGGAATGTCTGCTTGTACTCATGCTTCTTGTCTCAGATGGAACCAAAGAAGGTGGAAGATGCCTTAAAGGATAGTAGTTAGGTTGAATCGATGCAGGAGGAGCTGCTTCAATTCAGAAGACAAAAGGTCTGGAATCTATGCCCACTACCTTCTGGTCAAGTACCTATAGGCACTAAATGGGTATTCAGGAACAAGAAAGATGATAGAGGCTTGATTATCAAGAACAAGGCAAGACTAGTAGTTCAAGGATACACCCAGGAGGAAGGAATTGATTATACTGATGTCTTTGCACCTGTTGCAAGACTTGAGGTAGTTAGGATCTTCCTTGCTTATGATGCATTCAAGAACTTCACAGTCTACCAACTTGATGTCAAGTGTGATTTTCTATATAGGGATATAGATAGGGAAATCTATGTATGTCAACCTCCAGGATTTGAAGACCCACAGCACCCCAACTATGTGTGCAAACTGGATAAAGCTCTATATGGGCTGCATCAAGCACCTAGGCTGTGGTATGAGACCTTGTCTCAGTTTCTCCTGAAGAATGGATACACTAGAGGTACCATTGACAAGACTCTTTTCATCAGAAAGAGTGGAGAAGACATTTTGCTTGTACAAGTCTATATTGATGACATCATATTTGGTTCTTCAAACGACCAAATGTGCAAGGACTTTGAAAGCATTATGAAGCAGAAGTTTGAGATGAGTTCCATGGGAAAAATGGACTTTTCCTTGGAATTCAGGTGAAACAGATGAAGGAAGGGTTCTTCATAAGTCAATCTAGGTATGTCTCAGACATCTTGATAGATTTGAAATGAAGGATTGTAAACCAGCCAAGACACCCATACCTAGAAACCATAATCTTTGCCCTGACCTTGAGGGGGAGGATACTAATCAACATCAGTATAGAGCAATCATTGGTTCTCTGATGTATCTCACTGCTAGTAGACCAGATATCATGTTTGCCACATGCATTTGTGCAAGATATCAGGCTGCTCCAAAGGTGTCTCACCTAGCTGCTGCAAAGAGGATCCTCAGATACCTCAAAGGAGCACCTAAACTAGGTCTCTGGTATCCAAAAAATAGTGATTTCAATCTCTATGGATACTCTGACAGTGACTATGGTGGCTGCAACATTGACAAGAAATCAACATCAGGAGGATGTCAATTTCTTGGTGGAAGGATTATCTCATGGCAATGCAAGAAACAATCCTGTGTCTCTACATCAACTGCTGAAGCTGAATACATTGCTGCTGCTAGCTGCTGTGCTCAACTACTATGGATTCAAAATCAGATGATAGACTATGGTACAACTTCATGACTACTCCTATCCATATTGACAACAATAGTGCTATCTCCATAACTGAGAATCCGGTGAAGCACTCCAAGACAAAGCACATTGATATCATGTATCATTTCATTAGAGATATTCATGAGAAACATCTGATCAAGTTAATCAAAGTTGACTCAAATGAACAATATGCTGATTTGTTCATAATGACATTTGATGAACAAAGATTTAAGTATCTCATATCAGCTATTGGGATGATAAATATTGGTTAACTACCTCTTTTGAAAAAGCTTTTTAAATGTGTAATGTCTTGTGTCAATACAATTTAAGCCCTGTTATAAAAGATCTTTAAATTATTCCAAGTAAATTCTTTACGAAGAGGAACTAACCCTCGGAAGATATTCTTGAATATCTTCCGAAGCCAAATTCCTCAATGGAAATTGTCTTCTCGGAAGAGTTTTTGGTCTCGGAAGAAGCGATTGATTTTACATCAGATCTACTTCCGAAGCTTATAAAACTCTCCATTCGGAAAGATAACTTTACCTTCGGAAGCAATGCTTTGCTTCGGAAGAGAAAGTATCTTTAAAGGACCATTTTACCTTCGGAAGCAATGCCTTGCTTCGGAAGAGAAATTGACTTCGGAAGACAATTACCTTCGGAAATGTTTTACATTCGGAAGTAAAGGTTTTATATGTAACGGATATCTTTTGGGCCCCACTCTGTAAAAAGTAAAGATTTTGTCCATGATGGTCAGATTATTTAAAATTATCCTTGCCGCCACTATCATTTCTCCGCCGTAAACCACCATACCACCCACAGTAACCCCAAATAGTTACCCTATTACCGCCACTACCACAATTCATCCCCTTTTAAATAATCTTGACTGATCAATTTCATCTTCTTTTACCAATTTACTGCCCTAACTATTCCCTTCACTGTCAAACCTGCAATTTCACCCAAATTTCAAGCTTATCTTTTCTTCAATGGCGCTAAACCCTCAGCACAACCAAGTCGCATTACTTGACTCGTCAAGGGATGCCGACTTCACCCAAATCATCACCTTTCTTACCGAATCCACATACCTCACTGCACTTACAGTTAACCCCACCGTATACTCCAACCATATGTCCGAATTATGGAGCAACGGTCAAACTGCAGTTCTGAATGGGGTTCGAGTGCTGAGAACCCGCATTTGTGGCCAAGAGTTGGTCATTACTGAACAGCTCATCAAGGAGCATCTCGAGCTTCATGATGATGGGGCTCCTACTGAGTTCCCCAAAGAAGACTTGGAAGGCACTTATATCCTCATGGGATATGGAGGAGATGTCAGCAGATCGACCGTGTACAAGTTTAACTTCTCTTACCATTGGAAGTTCCTGCTGCACATTATCCTGCACTGCCTCTCCAACAAATCAGGGGTTGGGATCAAATCCCATATGAACTAGGATGCCTAGTTCATGGGTTGGTGAGAGGTCACCAATTCAACTACTCACGATTTGTGTTAACCAACCTTATCAGCAATCTGAGCAGGGATACATTCTTCATGTATCCCAGATTTATTCAACACATAATCAACTGTGAGCTGGAACCAAGCAAGCTTGTCTGCGTAGCTGCTCTTACTGTTCCACAAGTAGGCCTACCATCTTCAAAATACTGAAGAAGGTTTCCATCAACTTCACTGGAAGGTACACTGCATTACCGCCAGAGATGACTGAGCGCATAGCTCCTGGTGACATCCCTGTTATTCCTACAGGTGATGAACCCACACCAGCAACCTCCACCACAATGCCAAAATCTTCTTTACCCATCAAAGCTACATACTAGAGACGACCCAAACGAACTCTTGTTCAATCTACTCTTATTGAACAAGCTCCTTTAGTTCAAACCAAAAGAGCTAGAGTGGAATCATGGGCTCCCACTCAGTCCGAGGTCACACCATCCTTCACATTCGACCTCAATGTGGGTTTTGAGCCTCCTCAGTCTCAAACCCCTGAGCCCGAACCCCAAGCCTTAAGCCCACAGGGTGAGTCTCTACACTCCCCTATGCAGTCTTCTAGGGACAGCCCCACCATAGGCTCAATGCCTGTAGACATTGATCTAGGTCTCGGGTCAGTAGGTTTAACTTCCCTATCTTTCACTGACCTTTTACTCCGCACTGATGAAGAGATTACATCTCTCCATGGCCATGAAGTTAATCTACAACACCCTCTGCAGCCAATTACTGAAGTGAGTCCCACTGATGTGGAGGGGACTCATGTAGGCTCAGCTGCCACTACTCAGAGTCTTTCATTGAGCTCTCAGGACCGTGGTAACATAATTAGGACTGAGTCTACGGCAACTTTGCCCATTGACATCTCTGAAAGAGATGACTCTGAGCAAAGGAAACCAGGGTTCCAAGAAGCCACATCTGGTGGTGAGACTGAGCATACTAGGTATGTTATCTCATCTCCCCGTGATTCTTCTCATGAAGATGAGGGAAGTATGCAACTAACACTTCAGTACTTGCTTTCTAAGGTCTCCATCCTGGAATCACAGGTGAGGATCTTAGAATCAAGGACTGCCACTCAGCAACTTGAGATTAACACTCTCAAGGCCAAACTAGCTGAAAAACAGACGGAGAGGTCTGTTAGGCATGTACCAATTCAGGTCTCACTGACTTCTTCCTCTAGCTCATCTAGCTCTCAAGATGATGCTACCAAAAAGGGGGAGAAAGTTCAGAGACAAACAATTAAGGAACCATAGATCCAATCCCTTACTTCCCAACTCATCACACTACCTGAGTCATCTCAATCTTTTCTAGAGATTGACTCAAAAATGCTTCAAGATCTCTACAGACTTTTCACAAAGTTTGTATTGAGATCATCCCTAGAACATCCCAGCCCCGACACCACACTTATATATTTTGGGGCTGAGGAGCTTCAAAGACTGACAGCACCTTCTACCACTGTGGAAGAAGTTGGTCAACCTAAGGTCCACATAGAACCTGAGATTAGCTTCGAAGGGGAAATGGGGACTGATGGCCCAGCAACTGAAATAGTTGGGACAGAACTTGCAGCAGTCTTATCTTCCGAAGCTCAAGTTGAAGCTTCCGAAGCTGACATGGAAGCCTCAGAAGAACAAGAAAAGTCTTCCGAGGCCGAAATAGAAGCTGCGGAAGGCTTATTCCAGATGTCCGAGGAACTGACCATCACAGATGTTATTGCTGAAATAGCATCTGAGGTGAGCAGGGAGGACATTTCTGATATTCCTCAAACCCAAACACCAGCTGAACTTCTCTCTCAATCACAATCCTCTATCCTAGAACCACCACAGTCAAGCACTGCCAAAGACGAAGGAAAAGAAAATTGACTGCGGAATAGCTTCAGGAGGAGGAGAGGATTGAGAAGCTCAAAAAGAAAGGTAGGCTTCCTAATGAAAAGCTGCTAGCTGCTAGTTCTAAGGCAGCTGCAGCCAATCAGGAAGAAATCAACCAAAAGAGAAGGACAACACTCATTGACCAGCTCATCAGCCTTGGAGCTGCCAATGAGGAGATACTCCTGCTACCACTAGAGGATTTGGTGACTTTGGAGAGGTCAACTAGGCTAAAACAACAAGAAGAAGCCAGGTTGGCCTTGGAGAGGGAAGAAGAAGAGAGAAGGGAGGCAGCCCTGAAGCTGAGAGAGGATAGGATCAAATTCCTACTCTCAAGAGGCTTCAGTCTTCCTGAACTGTCTCCACATGATGGTGACATGATCCTGCTACTCCACAACAAATAGCAGGATCAAATGGAGAAGGAAAGGAAGAAGGCTGCTAGGGAGAAGTTGAGGGAGAAGAAGAGGAGGGAAGAAGAGAAGGGGGTCACTGCCACCAAGAAGTCCAATGACAAAGCCTGGATGAAAGACTATCTCCGGGCTCATGGCTTCTCTGGTAGGCAGGTGGGACCTATGTCCGAGAGGACACTCCAGCAGATTGTTAGTGAAATAAAAGCTGACATCCGTTTAGGGAAAAGGAGGGAGATGTACAGGAGGGGACAGGGAATGGTCTTCACCCCAGCCACTCAACCAGAACCAACCCCTTTTCCCATCAAAACCGAACCCACTGATGAAACCTTCACCCCTCAACCCACAACTCTACCCAAATCTACCACATCACCTCAACCACCCACACTCCCCATCCTAAAACCCAAGACACAACCCAAAACCACTAAACCTAAGCCTACCCAACAAAAACCAAGATCATCACCTCAGCCTCCTCAACATCTCTCCTTTGAGGAAATAAAGGAGTTCAAGACAAGGCTCATTAACTGCACCACTTTGAGCAGCATCTCCTGTGAGGGAGAGCTTATCAACATCACCTATGTTGATAACTCTTCAAGCTCCCTCACTCTAGGCCAATTTCTTAAGTTGCCTAGAGATACTTTGGGCCAGGTTGCAAGACTTCTTGGTCTCAACTCCGATACCCTCAATGCTGAGGAGAAGAGACTAAGAAGGAGACGGGTGACACTGCTAGATACCAGGAAAGAGGACAGGATTTCTAGTCAACCTCCTGGACCTAGGAATGCTATAATCCAGTGGAGGTTCGATGAACCTTCTCACAACTTTGTTGTGGAAAGGGAGAATGGTGAAACCAACAGGCTTAACACCACATCTCTATTGCATCTCAGCAGATTCGACCTTGCTGAGCTTGCAGAGAAGCCATTCTCCAATCCCTCCAACTCTGAGACTGCTGCACACATCAGAAATCATATCAGTGGTCTCCACTTGGCTGAACTAAGTAGAAGAGCCAAGATTGAAGAAGAGTTGAAGTTGAAAAAAGCGGAAGACAAGGAAAGACCAACCACCAAAGGCACAACCTTTCTACAGATGGTGGAAGGTCCTGAATTGGAACCAATAGTTAGATGGGAATATGACTATAGTTCCCATCAACTAACTCTTTTAAGAGGGCCACAACAAAGGGTACACATAATCCAAGGTGACAAAGTGGAGGTTCTGTCTACCAAGGATCTGTACAAGATTCTCAGCACCACATCAGGAAAGAATGAAGACACTGATAAACACATACTTTCCATGGTGCTAAGAGCTTTGAGAAGAAGAGGGAAGTGAGGTTTTGGTAGCATCAGCCTAGGGGGAGTTTGTTGGATCATGATGAGGCTGGTGCAACCAAAACCACTTTACATAGTCATTTTTGGTACTACATTTAAAGGCTTCCGAAGCTGAGCATGAAATCTTCCGAGAGTCTGAAGAACAACAGCTGATGATATCAACTGAAGGCAAAAGCTGAAGTCAACTGCTGAAGACAACAGCTGAAAGCAACAACTTAAGACTATCTTCGAAAGACAAAGTCTGATGAAAGAGCTGAAGACAAAGTATGAGCTTCCGAAGACAAAGTCTGATGAAAGAGCTGAAGACAAAGTCTGAGCTTTCGAAGAAAAAGTCTGATGAAAGAGCTGAAGACAAAGTAAAGTTTGATGAAAGAGCTGAAGACAAAGTCTGCTTCCGAAGACAAAGAAGACTCCAAGCCTCGGAAGAAGCAGTCTTCCGAAGTATAAGTGCCTTCGGAAGAAGTTATACTTCCAAAGCACTTTATCCTTCAGAAGACAATGTTATGTCCAGCAGATAAAAGTATGGTCCCTGACAGTCCGCTGCAGACCTCTGATACAACATGGCACCTTCCTAAAGAGCCATGTTGTTGACCATACTTTATTCTACTGTTCACCTTTTTATGATAGTACATGTTACCAACTTTAGTTGGTGACAAAAGGTAAGTCAGGGACATGTCCTGACTACCAACTCTCAGGCAAAATGTCTGAAAGACCTCACCTAGAGTCTTGTAGTATAGATGTAAGGTTAGAGGTGTCCAGCTGGTATCAAAGTATACCCGGCTGTAGGTAGTATTATATATATCTTCTCCTTGTAACTCTTTAGACAAGCGATTTGAGTCCAAGAGTCTTGTAATCCTTTGAGTTGAGTGGCAATATATAAAAGTACCTTGAAAATTTACTTGTTGTGTTTATTTTCTTACTGCTTGCTACTTGTTATATTGTGATCAACTCTTCATAGACTGCTTGCTGAGTGCCATTCACAGTGAGTTGAGAGAAAAACCACCCATAATCGATCCTGCATTATCAATTTAATCAAATTTCAAGTAATTCAACCCATCACTACAAAATCTCTAAGTTTAAAGTTTTCTTTATAGGAATGTCTTGTAGGGATTTGACAAGTTTATCAAAGTTCATATAAGCTTGTTTATATGAAAAAACACAGCAGATTATAAGTTTTAAAACTTGTTAATTTGTTGATTATTAAACCCATTTAATAAGCAAAACCCAAACCATGGATCCATATACGAAATGCATACAATAAAGACAACCATAAGATGTTTAGAAGACAACCTTTGGAGCTGTTAGAAAACGAGTTTATGTAGGTGCAAATGATGAAATTCGTGGCTGAATCTTCAAGCTCGAAGACCTCAAGATGGTTATACCCCAAGCCACCAACGAACACCTTTGAATGCTAGGTTTCTTGACACCAATTTTCAGCAACAAAACCCTTTTGTTGGCTGAAAAATTCAGCTTTCTTGGCTGCTCTAAAGCCGATTGTGAGAGGGAGATATGCTGAAACTTTTCAGCACTTTTCTTCTTCTAAAACCCGAAAATAGAGAGAGAGATGAGATGCTGAAACTTTCAGCTCTAGTCTCCTAAAAACCGATTGAGAGAGAGTGAGATGGATATTCTATATTGTTTCCTTTGCATGCAAGAGATATGTAGTGGAGTTTGAGTTGGATGGTGTGAGAATCTTGTATTCTTACAAGACAAACATAGTGGGAGCATGCATGTGGTAAGAGAGCATGCATGTGGCCTTCGGCCTATTCCATACAAAAATGGATCCCTTTTATATTTTTTTTTGTTTTGCATCACTAACACAATATATCTTTTGTTTTATAAAGTTGAAACAAATTTTTAACATTATAAACTTAGCACTCTTTTATTTGTTATCGTTTAGCAAAACTAAATAATGAAACAAATAATACTTCATGAACAATTATCCACATAATGATGTTCATTTACAAAGGCAATGATTTAGAAAACCCATTTTACTAAATTGGTGTCATTATTTATTTGTATGATCATATCAACAAATAAATATTTATTGGTGTTTGTTTAGCTTGTTATTGGGTATGACCCAAATTTGATCATATCACACTAGCCACATCAACTTAATATGCATCTTGGGCAGATCAGGTCTTTCAAGCTCCCACTTGCACAAGATTCATAGAAGGTTGATGCAAGTAGCAAATGACGCCTAGCAACAGTTTGCTACCCCTAATGTATATGATTAAGTGCCATTCAATAACATCGTCCTGTTCAAGTACCTTACTTGAAATATTTTAGGTGAATTAATCATTTATCCTTTTGTTAAAGACGACATGTTAAATCCCAGAGACACAGAATTGTCATTCTCCGTTGATTTAACTTTAACAGGCCTTAGACATCTAACTCTCAACGAATAAGAGGAACAAATTCCATCTTGACTACATACGTCTCTCACAATCACCTTATATCATACCTGAACTCTGTCTTATGTACTGCCAATCTTTCATAACAGCAAAGTACTGTCAAAATACAACACTTGGTGAATATCAAGACCCGATATGTATCTCAGGTCTGAGGATACAATGATATTCACCTTTACTCAATATCTCTTATGACTAATCACAAAGATTCCATGCAGAAATAATTGAGAGCGGGTCAGTCCTATATCTACATCCCATAGATATCAATGAACCTTGGTAGCAACCTCTTGCTCTATATTCATATCTTATAAATATCAACCAATCCAAGTTCATTATAGTCTTACATTCATAGTTGTTCCTACAAGTATGATCGACTACGGACGTTTAGAATAACTTACTTATTCACGGATTTAAACATGTAAAAACAGAAGAACAAATGAAAATTATAGTGATATAATTAAGATAAATAACATAAGTTCCAATATCCAAATACAAAATTTGATCAAGTCCAATCACTAGAATATCGAAGTCCTAAGGCATAAGTATGACTTTCATGCTTTGACCTATCTAGGAGCTTCGTGAATAGATCCGCAATGTTTTGATCGGTATGAACTTTGCGAATACATATCTTCCCTTTTTCAACTTCATCCCTTATGTAGTTGAATCTCCGTTCAATGTGCCGAGTCTTTTGATGAGCACGAGGTTCCTTGATTTGAGCAATCGCACCTTCGTTGTCACAAAAGATATCTAGGGGGTCTTGAATGGTAGCAACAACCCCTAGATCAGCAATGAACTTCCTAAGCCACGCACCTTCTTGAGCTGCCAATGAAGCGGCGATGTATTCTGATTCTGTTGTAGATAGTGCCACTACATCTTGCTTTGAGCTCTTCCAAGAGACTGCTCCTCCATTAGTAATGAAGGCATATCCCGACTGTGATCGAGAATCTCTCTATTAGTTTGGAAACTCGCATCCGTGTAACCCTTTACAACGAGCTCCTCCTCACCAGATCCATATATTAAGAACATATCCTTAGTGTTTCTAAGGTATTTCAAAATATTCTTAACAGCCATCCAATGACTATTACCAGGATTCTGTTGATATCTACTTGTCATGCTTAGAGCACATGACACGTCCGGACTAGTACATATCATTGCATACATGATGGATCCTATAGCAGATGCATATGGGACTCTATTCATTCTTTCTTGTTCAACCTTTGAACTAGGGCATTAAGATGAGCTCAATATAGTCCCCTTTTGAATAGGTACCAAACCTTTCTTAGAGTTCTCCATCTTGAACCTTTTCAAGATCTTTTCAATGTATGCACTTTGGTTTAAACCTATTAACCGCCTTGATCTATCCCTATAGATCATTATTCCTAAAATATTGGTGGCCTCACCAAGATCCTTAATGAAA
The DNA here is from genome assembly GCA_024085815.1 of Flaveria linearis. NCBI lineage: Eukaryota > Viridiplantae > Streptophyta > Magnoliopsida > Asterales > Asteraceae > Flaveria > Flaveria linearis. Next base: position 49,759,848 of record CM044004.1, on the reverse strand, counting down.
AAACAGCTTCCAAGCCAGGTTTTTACACCTTCCAAGGTTGGAATGTCGTTTCCAATTAGTAGAATGTCATCGACATATAATACAAGGAAAGTAATAATGCTCCCACTAGCTTTCTTATATACACAAGCTTCATTAGCGTTTTTGATGAAGACAAATTTCTTTACTTCATCATCAAAATGGTGATTCCAACTTCTTGATGCTTGATTCAATCCATAGATTGATTTCTTTAACTTGCATACCTTGTTAGGATGTTTTGGATCGACAAAACCTTCAGGCTGTTTCATATGGACATCTTCCTCAAGATATCCATTAAGGAAAGCGGTTTTGACATCCATTTGCCAAATCTCATAATCATAATATGCTGCTATGGCAAACAATATCCTGATAGACTTTAGCATTGCCACAGGCGAAAAGGTTTCATCATAATCAACCCCTTGAGTTTGAGTGAAACCTTTTGCTACAAGTCTAGCTTTATAGGTATCCAAGTTTCCATGCATATCGGTTTTCTTCTTGAAAACCCACTTACTTCCAACTATTTTGGACTTAAGAGGTGGTGTAACCAATTCCCAAACTTGGTTATCATACATGGATTGCATCTTAACGTTCATGGCTTCCTGCCATTTGTCAAAATCAGGTTTTGACTTTGCCTCATAGTATGTGGTTGGTTCATCCGAATCTACCACATAGCATCCATCCATGAAAAATCCATATCTCTCAGGAGGAACACTAATTCTACCAGATCTGTGAACGTTTTGTGTATCTTGATCATCCATATGATCATTCTCAACATCCTCATGTTGACTGCTAGTATCAACCAATTGTGTATCGTCTTGTGAATTTGAACCTCTTCAAGTTCCACTGCACTTCCACTAGATTCTTCCAAAAGAAACTTAGTTTCCAAGAACTCTACCTTTCGAGCAATAAACACTTTCTGCTCTGTTGGATCATAGAAATAATATCCAATACAATCTCTAGGATATCCAATGAAGACACATTTTGTGGATCGGGCTTCCAGTTTGTTTTGAGTGTATTGCTTAGGATAAGCATCACACCCCCAAACTTTTAAATATGATAATGATAGAACCCTTCCATGCCATACTTCGAAAGGTGTCCTTTCCACTTTCTTGGTTGGGGCCATATTTAAAATACGGGTCGCGGAGAGCAACGCGAAACGCCAAAATGATAGAGGTAGTGTACTTCTAGCCATCATGGATCGAACCATATCCAATAGAGTTCGATTCCTCCTCTCAGACACACCATTATGTTGTGGTGTTCCAGGTGGAGTAAGTTGTGAGACAATCCCGCAACTTCTAAGATACTCTTGAAATTCCCTACTTAGGTATTCACCTCCTCTATCTGTATGAAGAATCTTGACCGTTTTGTTGAGTTGATTTTCTACTTCATTCTTGAAGATTTTGAACATTTCAAAAGATTCATGTTTGTGTCTTAACAAGTACACATACCCATAACGACTATAGTCATCGGTAAAGGTAATGAAGTATCTTTCACCATTCCTCGTTATTGGTTTAAAAGGTCCACATACATCCGAATGTATGATCCCTAATAAATCCTTTGCCCTTTCATTAGTCCCACTAAAAGGGGCCTTTGTCATTTTACCTTGTAAACAAGACTCGCATACATCAAATGAATCATTTTCATTAGTTTTCAAAAGACCATTCTTTTGGATTTTTTGAATACGATTCTTGTTTATGTGACCAAGGCGACAATGCCAAAGATAGGAATCACTCAAATCTAATTTGAGCCTTTTGGTGGTTTCTTGGTACATTGAGCTATCATATTTTGTGTTTTCATGAATCAATTCATAAATACCATTACAAGGTATAGCCTTAAAATAAAACATATGATTTAAAGAAACATGAATATCATTGTCAACAAACTTGAAATCATAATCACATTGTCTTAAACGGGAAACAGAAATAATGTTCCTAGTCAAACTAGGAGCATACAAAACATTCTTTAAAATAACTTCCAAACCACTTGGAAGCTTCAAAATATAGTCTCCTTGGGCTTCCACGTGAACCTTTGCACCATTCCCCATGAAGAGACTAATTTCCCCTTTTCCATAATGCTCACTTCTTTTGAACCCCTGCAACAAATTGCAAATATGAGTTCCACATCTGGTATCTAATACCCATGTGTTAGAAGAAATAACATTTAGCTCAACATGTATCATAAAGATTGTACCTGAGGTTTGCCCCGCATCCTTCTTTGATCTCAATGCTTTGAGATAGACCGGACAATTGCGTTTCCAAAGGCCTACCTCACCACACTCAAAACATGGGTCATCATGAGAAACCTTTTGCTTTTTTTCTTTCGGTTTGGGCGGTTCCACTTTTGCTTTACCCTTACCCTTCCCTTTGACGTGCCCCTTCACTTTTGCAACACTTGCCCTAGGGTCGGGGAGGTGCCTTTTCTTACTACCTTCTTCATTGATCGTAAGGACCGGTAGAACCTTTCTACCCATGCCTGCCTCGGCTGTTTTGAGCATTGAGTGAAGCTCACCAATGCTCTTGTCCCATCCATTCATGTTATAGTTCATAACAAAGCTATCAAACTTCTTGGATAGAGAGTTGAGGATCAAATCTGTTGCCAACTCGTTGGACACACGATAGTTAAGCCTTTCGAGGCGATCAATGTGGCTCTTCATCTTAAGAACATAAGATGACACCGATTGGGTCTCGTCCATCTGACATGCATGGAGTGCTTGAACCGTTTTGAAGCGCTCCACCCTTGATTGTTGTTGGAACATTTCCTTCAACTGGGTGATCATGTCATAGGCATTGTGGTTCTTGAAGTCCTTCTGCAAATCGGGAATCATACTCTCTAGCATGAGACATGAGACTTGCACAGAGTCCTCGGTGTACTTGACCCACTCGGCAAAGGCCTCAATGTCATTCTCACCGGGTTGATCGGGAATGGGATCGTCTAGCACATAGGACTTCTTTTCTTGCTTGAGAACGATTCTCATGTTTCGGTACCAATCCATGAAGTTCCCATGGTTTAGACGTTCTTTTTCAAGGATTGTTCTTAGTGATAGGTTATGGACGGTCGGGTTTGCGTTGTTGTTGTTAGCCATCTACAATTTTACAAAGTTAGTACTTTTAATATTAATGTATTTTGATTATTAATACCCTTTTTGTCTCATAGACAATTAATAGTCAAAATTTAGAATCCAATGTTACATTTAAATATCGGTTAGGTGACCTTTATCCCTTTATTTAAATTAACAAGGTAGTCAACGTTTGACAATTGTAACCTATTACAATTTCTAGTGTATGGGATCGGTTAAACATCTTATGTTTTGTTTGGCATGTTTATCCCATCAACACCCTTTGTACGTCATGCTTCGGTGATCCTAATGCATGATTTCCAAATTAAGTCGTCGTACTTAGGACACACGTGTGGATTTGCTAATATTAGTGGTTAGGTGACCTTTATCCCATAAATATGGCAAACCCACCTCAAACTCATAAGTTCCCTCTAATGTGGTTAGGTGACCTTTATCCCATATCAAGTTCTCAAATGATTCGAGTGTTGTATAAGAGGATGGTGTTTGACTTATTTTAAAAGGGATTTGTGTTTTACAAAATTCTAGTTTGGAAAACAATTTTCATACCTTGCATTTGCATGCATTCAAATGCATCGTAGTTTGTTTGAAGACTTATTTCAAAGTTCCTTTTAATAACCATTTAATTTGAAATCAATAATCTTGTTAAAATCCATTTTTATTACTTATTGATTTCTAAGGAACCGATTTTATGCGAGTTGTTGATTTCTTGTTGTTAACTATCCAATTCCACAATAAGATAAGATGAACATAAATCAACCATACATGCATAATAAAACAACCACATGTTCATAACCATAGCCAGTGGATTTGGCAACACTTGTTGGCCAAAACAAGTGTGCCAAAAGGGTCTATTATAAAGCACAAACATGACACAAGGCATTGAGATGGTGTGCTCCCACTTGATCCCGCATCCTAATGCATCAAGTGTCCATTTTGTGTTGTCATCATTTTGCTTTATTTGGGCTTTCTTTTGGGCTCCAACTTCAGCTCCTAGCTTCCTTAGGCCTCCATTCTTTGGGCTTTGGTTATTGGGCTTAAAACCAATCTTGGGCTATGAGGCCCATTTGGGCCTAAAATGGCCCAAACCAAAACCCCAAGTCTTGTTGAACTTCTTTTACAAAATATATCCTAATACATTTTTACTAGTAAAAGAAATACAACTAATCGACTTATTATTACAAACCAACATAAATAATAAATAGATTACAAACCCAAATAAATAAATATTTTGAAGACTTATTTCAAAGTTCCTTTTAATAACCATTTAATTTGAAATCAATAATCTTGTTAAAATCCATTTTTATTACTTATTGATTTCTAAGGAACCGATTTTATGCGAGTTGTTGATTTCTTGTTGTTAACTATCCAATTCCACAATAAGATAAGATGAACATAAATCAACCATACATGCATAATAAAACAACCACATGTTCATAACCATAGCCAGTGGATTTGGCAACACTTGTTGGCCAAAACAAGTGTGCCAAAAGGGTCTATTATAAAGCACAAACATGACACAAGGCATTGAGATGGTGTGCTCCCACTTGATCCCGCATCCTAATGCATCAAGTGTCCATTTTGTGTTGTCATCATTTTGCTTTATTTGGGCTTTCTTTTGGGCTCCAACTTCAGCTCCTAGCTTCCTTAGGCCTCCATTCTTTGGGCTTTGGTTATTGGGCTTAAAACCAATCTTGGGCTATGAGGCCCATTTGGGCCTAAAATGGCCCAAACCAAAACCCCAAGTCTTGTTGAACTTCTTTTACAAAATATATCCTAATACATTTTTACTAGTAAAAGAAATACAACTAATCGACTTATTATTACAAACCAACATAAATAATAAATAGATTACAAACCCAAATAAATAAATATTACAACCCAATTTGAATAATCAAACAATATCATAACACAAAATGCATCCAAACATGCATCCAAACACAAGGTATTGGCTAGGTTATGAACATTCAAATACACATCCAAATATGTAATCATTCCAAGTTAAAATGGTTCCCTTTTTGAACCCTTAAACTTTCGGCCAAGTATTAAACAAACCGAAAGCTTTGGTTTTGTCCAAACAAAACAAACATTCCATCAATGTGACTTGATTTTTAAAGATTACCACATGCATGTAAAGTATAATCTTAAAAAAAATAAAAGGGTAACCATTTTAGGCCTAAAATTTTGGCCATATGGTGTTACACACCACAAAACCCTGAAATTGTATAATCTATACATGTATGCATTAGTATAAGTGGCTCTTGATGCCATTGTAGGGATTTGACAAGTTTATCAAAGTTCATATAAGCTTGTTTATATGAAAAAATGCCGTGGATTATAAGTTTTAAAACTTGTTAATTTGTTGATTATTAAACCCATTTAATAAGCAAAACCCAAACCATGGATCCATATACGAAATGCATACAATAAAGACAACCATAAGATATTTAAAAGACAACCTTTGGAGCTGTTAGAAAACAAGTTTATGTAGGTGCAAATGATGAAATTTTTGGCTGAATCTTCAAGCTAGAAGACCTCAAGATGGTTATATCCCAAGCCACCAACGAACACCTTTGAATGCTAGGTTTCTTGACACCATTTTTCAGCAACAAAACCCTTTTGTTGGCTGAAAAATTCAGCTTTCTTGGCTGCTCTAAATCCGATTGTGAGAGGGAGATATGCTGAAACTTTTCAGCACTTTTCTTCTTCTAAAACCTGAAAATAGAGAGAGAGATGAGATGCTGAAACTTTCAGCTCTAGTCTCCTAAAAACCGATTGAGATAGAGTGAGATGGATATTCTATATTGTTTCCTTTGCATGCAAGAGATATGTAGTGGAGTTAGAGTTGGATGGTGTGAGAATCTTGTATTCTTACAAGACAAACATAGTGGGAGCATGCATGTGGTAAGAGAGCATGCATGTGGCCTTCGGCCTATTCCATACAAAAATGGATCCCTTTTATATTTTTTTTGTTTTGCATCACTAACACAATATATCTCTTGTTTTATAAAGTTGAAACAAATTTTTAACTTTATAAACTTAGCACTCTTTTATTTTATATCATTTAGCAAAACTAAATAATGAAACAAATAATACTTCATGAACAATTATCCACATAATGATGTTCATTTACAAAGGCAATGATTTAGAAAACCCATTTTACTAAATTGGTGTCATTATTTATTTGTATGATCTTATCAACAAATAAATATTTATTTGTGTTTGTTTAGCTCGTATTGGGTATGACCCGACTTGGATCATATCACACTAGCCACATCAACTTAATATGCATCTTGGGCAGATCAGGTCTTTCATGTCTTTCATTTTTTTACCTAAACCAAACAATTTTACAAAAGTAATATGTACAATCATCATAGTGTTGCTTATTAACACATAATCAATCCTTAATTTCAAGTTTTGATTTGTTTTTAGATATCTAGGGTTCCTATTTATCTTGGTAAATCAACTAATCAAATTAAACATAAAAATATACTTGGAGAGTAAGGAATCAAGTACTAAACATGTTTTAATGCAAGAAACGTCAAAATTTCAAGTCTAGGTGCAAGAATCAAAGCAATACATGTGTGTGGGTGTTCTTGGTGTTTCAAAATTTTAAGAAAAAAAGGGGTGCGGGCGCGACCGTATATGGAAGGAGTTAGGAGGATTAGGGTTTAATTCTTTTTTTCTTTATAAAAAAGGTTCCCCATCGTTTTATAAAATCTTTTTAACAACGCGATTGGACTTTTCTAACCCGAACAACTAGAACATTCATACTGTAAGGTTTACACTTAAAGGTCAATGCAACCAAAGAAACCAAAGAGCTCTCAACATGCATGCATGAAATGCGAAGGAAAGTTACTTCAAAAGTTTTACATAACCTAGGAAAAATATGCTAAGTGTAAAATATTTCAAAGCCAAATGACTGAATCTTCCAAAACCAAGGATAAAGTCTTCCGATACTTTAAATACGAAGCCTTCCGTTGCCAATGACTGAATTCTTCCAAAGACAGAGAAGACATGTTTTCTCTGATCACCTTTTGACAAAAGCTGAACTACTTTTCCGCTGCCATCTTTGAAGACTTACCAACTTAGATGAGTTGGTGAAAATGTCCATACTTTTGTCAATAGTAGATTAAGATCGTTGGTCTGTAACTTTCTAATGTTGTACCTTTAATCCTTTTTGTAATATACTAGGATGTGAGCTATGGCATGTCATAGTCACAAGTCTAAAGGCAATCTGTCTTTTGACTATAAACTGATCTTGTTGTCTAGATTAGTGTTTCCAGCTGGCTTTCAAAGTATAGCCAGTTGTAGGATGTATTATAAGTGTCTCAATTATTTGTCTTTAGAATATGCTTTATGACACTTGTAATAGAATTTGAGAGAAATATATATCCTTCTTGAAAATCAAATTCTATTTCGTTCTTGTTCTTAGTTCTATCTCATCCTTGTGTTCTAAGTATCATCAATAAAAACCCGATTCTCTATTTGATCTTCTAAGTGTTCTAAGTCTCCTCACTTTGAAATTGTTGCATTGACCCCTTTCAACATTCCTACAATTAGTATCAAAGCATTTTAGTCTCTTGATTATAAGATCTCACCATCTTAAATCCCTCTAGTTTCACAAAAAACTTAACAACTCAAATGGCAGCTTTTACCAAGGCTAATATGGAAACCGTACTATGACAAAATCTCCACTGATCACTCCTGAAGAATTTGATACTTGGTGCCAAAGAATAGAAGGCTTCATCAAGTCTCAAGACATCAGGATGTGGGGATTTGTTGTCTCAAGACCTCATGTACCATGTACCACTTCAGCTGTTGGTGGTAGTGGCATGATACTAAAGGAAGTGACTTACTACTCAGAGGAAGAATAAAAGAAGATTGATGTAGATCAGAAGGCCATGACCGCCCTCCAAACTACTCTTCCAAGCTCTATCTACATAGGCTTCAAGAAATGCAAGAATGCTAAGCAACTATGGGATGCATTAAAGGTTTTGTATGAGGGGTCTAATGAAGCAAAAGAGAACAAGAAAGACCTCTTGATGAAGTAGTTTGAGAACTTCATCTACAAGTCAGGTGAAACCATGGCTCAACAATACTTCAGGTATGTTGAGATTGTGGATACTCTAAGGGATGTTGTAGTTACACTTGAGAACAAGGACATTATGAGGAAGTTGATGTCCTTTCTTCCTAGAAAATGGACACACTACTATGTGGTCATTAAGAGGACTAAAAACCTCAAGGCCTATACTCTCACTGAGTTGTATGGTATCCTCCATGGATACTAGAGGGAGATGAACATGCAAAATCCATCTGGCACTCTAACAATCAGCAGAGTTCAGCCTTTCATGTGGTTGAAAGGGATTGTAGAGAACCATAACGTCATCTCATCTGCTATCCTAAAAACTCACAAATGGGTCCGTTCATCACCTACCCAAGGATACCAAGGGAGAGCTACATCTAAGGAAGCCTATTCTAAGAGACAAGCTCTTCTCAAGCCTTTGTGTCTGTTGATGAAAACAATGGAAACTTTCTCTTCATTCTTAAAGACTTGGACTGTATCCATCAAGATGATCTGGAGTACATGGGGATAGTCCAGCAGATGGCTCTTCTCACTCAGAGAGCCAAGAAGTTCTACAAGAGGATAGGTAAAAGTTTCCTAGCAATGCAACCAGTGGAAAGTTTGGGATAGATAAAAGCAAGGTGAAGTGGTATAATTTTAACCAAATAGGACAATTTGCTAGAGCATGCAAGGCACCAAGGAAAAATGGTGGCCAAGCACAAAGCTGACTAAACTACACTGATGGAGCTCTATAGACTGAGAAGTCCAAGCAGCAAGCTATAGTTGTTGTTGAATAAGGAGGCTTTGATTGGAGCTTTCAAGTTGAATATGCTTCTCCAAACCAAGCACTGATGGCTAACAATGAAGAATCCAAGGTGCTAGAACATCTTCATACACCTGAATGTATCACAAAAGTTAATAGATACAAGTCCTATAACTTACAAATGAGATCTGACCTTGAGTCCTTAAATATATTAAAAGCTGATTTTAAAAGAGCTGAAAATGATTATAAACTTAAGATAGATGATATAGAGAAAACTATTTCTACTCTTAAGCATGAACACACAAACTACAGGACTCATATCAAATATCTCATCACCAAGTTAATTGAATGCCAGGCTGAGCTTGTGATCAGCAGAGCCAGGACAGAAAAATATATTCTTGCAGAAGATACCTTCAAGAACACTATATCCTTATCCTTGCAGAGGATGAAAATGAAGAGTGTATAACTTGAAACCTACTGAGATAGATCCTCCACACACTCTACTATCTCTAAGATCTCCAAGGTATGGAACTTGTTAAGATGAGCTTTCCTTCATAGACCCCATTCAAGTAGAGGATGAAAATGAAGAGGAGGTAGTGAAGGATGGATCAGAGGTGAGTAAAGAAGATCATCCTAAGAAGGGTCACTATTCTCCTAAGGAGAGGAAAAAGCAGGGATGACCAAGTCTAAGAGGAAGAAGTTGATCAGAGCAACCAACAAAAGATCAAAGAAGGCTCAAGAGATCAAGGCCTCTTTTAACTCCATGCAGAAACAAGTCTTTATCTCTGCAAGACTTGAAGTGGTAAAGGTTGAAGACTCAACTATGGTCTCTAGTTCTAGGAGTCCTAGTTCATGTCTAACTCATCCCTATGAAGAAAAGAAGTTTGATCAGTTATGCACTGCTACATAGCCTGAACCATCCAGTTCCAAGAGCAAGCCTCACCCTAAGAAGCCTGCTGCATCATCTATGGAGATGAAGATTGAAATGGAAAATGATCAAGCGTAGCCTTTAACTCAAAAGAAGACTCTCAGAAGAAAACAAACTGATTGCATCATGTGTAGTAGTACTTCTCATTTTGCTAAGGATTGTATCTACACTCCTAAAAGTACTATTCGCACTACCAAAAGGAAGACTTTTGAGAAGAAGAAGAAGAAGATAGATTCGAAAGGAAAATCTTTTTTCCTTTTAGAAGCTCCAAAATGAATAAGAAGACAAGTGAATACTTGCGTTCGAATGAATGTTTGGTCTCAGAAGAAAGGAATGCTTCCAAAGTACTAAAGTCTACTATAGTGAATATGAAGGAAGACCATATGACTGAACGTTCTTCTTCAACAACAACAAATGACCCTCAAAGCCTGAATATAGGATCATCTACTCTTGTATTGTCTTCAGTTCACTTTGACAAGCTCAAGATAAACAAGTCTTGGGTTTCCAAATATGATTTACCATCTCTTTTTATGCAGGAACAACTAAAGACCAAAAGGAATGTGTGGATCATTGTTACTTGTTGTTCCAGTCACATGACAGACAATGGCTCCTTGCTTCAAAACTATGAAAAAGTTGTTGGAGGGCCAGTTGCTTTCAGTGAAGATTCAGGTGGGTACATTAATGGAAGGGGAAGGGTCACAAATGGTAAGCTCATTGAAAAGGTAAACTTTGTCAAGGAGCTTGGGTACAATCAACTGAGTGTACCCTAATTTTGTGATCAGAGACACAACATGCTCTTCACTGAGCATAAGTTCATTGTTCTCAAGCCTGAGGTGGTCATTCCTTAAGAGCATATCCTACTTAGAGCCCCCAGGAAAGGGAACATGTACAAGATGGATTTGTAGGGAATATCCCCTTCAAAAGAAGTTTCTTGTTTTCTATCTAAAGCAAATAGTGATGAGTCTTTCCTCTAGAATAAAAGAATGTGCCATGTAAACTTTAAAAACATGAATAAATTAATTAAGAATGATTTGGTAACTAGAATACCAAAGAATGAGTTTACAAGTTATGACCATTATGTTTCATGTCTAAAAGGGACAAGTGTCTCACAAGCCAAAGGAAAGGAACTCCATCACTACCCCGTACAATTATTACCTATGGATCTCTTTGGCCCAACAGTGTAATGAATGTAGGAAAGACCTCTTATTATTTGGTGATCACAGATAATTTCACAAGATTCATTTGTGTCTTCTTCCTTAGAACTAAGGATGAGACTTCTGAAAATTGAGAATCAATGTAATCCCAAGGTCAAAACCATGAGATATGATCAAGGAACTGAATTTAAGAACCAAATCCTTGATGCATTTGTGATTAAAAGGGTATTAGAAGACAATATAGTGCTCCAAGGACTTCATTTTGCTGAGGAGTCCTTGGAGCACTATATTGTCTTCTAATACCCTTTTAATCACAAATGCATCAAGGATTTGGTTCTTAAATTCAGTTCCTTAATCATATCTTATGGTTTTGACCTTGTGATTACATTGATTCTTAATTTTCGAAGGCAAGTATTCACTTGTCTTCTTATTCACTTTGGAGATTCTAAAATGAAAAAGATTTTCCTTTCGAATCTATCTTCTTCTTCTCAAAAGTCTTCCTTCTAGTCGTGCGGATAGTACTTTTAGGAGTGTAGACATAATCCTTAGTAAAATGAGAAGTACTACCACACATGATGCAATCAGTTTGTTTTCTTCTGAGAGTCTTCTTTTGAGTTAAAGGCTACGCTTGATCACTTTCCATTTCAATCTTCATCTCCATAGATGATGCAGCAAGCTTCTTATGGTGAGGCTTGCTCTTGGAACTAGATGGTTCAGGCTATGTAGCAGTGCATAGCTGATCAAACTTCTTTTCTTCATAGGGATGAGTTTGACATGAACTAGAACACCTGGTACTAGAGACCATAGTTGAGTCTTCAACCTTTACCACTTCAAGTCTTGCAGAGATAAGGACTTGTTTTTGCATGGAGTTAAAGGAGGCCTTGATCTCTTGAGCCTTCTTTGATCTTTTCTTGGTTGCTCTGATCAAGTTCTTCCTCTTAGACTTGGTCATCCCTGGCTTTTTCCTCTCCTTAGGTGAATAGTGACCCTTCTTAGGATGATCTTCTTTACTCACCTCTGATCCATCCTTCACTACTTCCTCTTTATTTTCATCCTCTTATTGAATGGGGTCTATAAAGGAAAGCTCATCTTAACAAGTTCCTCACCTTGGAGTTCTTATAGATAGTAGAGTGTATAACTTGAAACCTAGAAGTGATTGTTTCTTATTATTTAAGCAAATTAGTTTTAAAGTTCTTTGCTTTATGCACTGTGTTCTACAATTCATTCAATGTTTTAAGCTTTAGTTTCAAGTTTCTTGTAAAGGCCCCGTTCCCGGGCACCTCACAGTTGGTCATTCACAGCATAAAATATACATATCATAAGTTAAGCAGCGGAATTATGTTTAACAAAAACATCCATTCAATATAAAAACTGTTGCTAAGCAATACATTCTAGTTTCTAAGTCGCAAAATATTTGATTGAATGAATTACAGAACAACAGTATCGTCAAAACAAAATGGATGTCAGTCTTCCCGCCAAGTAGCCCCCCCCTGTGTGCCATTCTCAGCAACCTGTCACCTGCCAACTGGAAAATACATAAAAGTCAGCGTTACTAAGTGAGTTCTAGTTTTATAGTTAAAATACTTTACTTTTCGTTCAAAAACCATTCCTCATTTTTCACAGGTGATCATACATCGTACGTACACATAGGTAATACTTTCATTATCTGCATCATCGTTCAATTCGTACTTTTATCATTCCTCTTTAATTATACTGTGAGTCTTTTGTGACACCAAGTCACTCACCTCTAAGCCAATCACGAAGATTGACCTACATTCCTGTGAGTCTTTTGTGACACCAAGTCACTCACCTCTATATCAATCTCAAGGATTGATCCTGTGTGCATCCTTCGGGGTAGCGAACCCGCATCACAGTTGAGCTAACACCTGCCAGGGGTGTGCACCTCCATTCGTTTGCTTGCAAGACTTTCGTTCATTCATTCACGTTCCATTCCTCTTTATCATTAATCTTTCACTTTATTAATGATAATAATTATTGATCATGATCATTCCACATAGAACATACAGTATTATTATTACTAAGCATGATAATAATAATAATACAAATAATATTATAATAATATTATTCATACTCTTTATAATATTCCTAATCATAATATTAATAATATTAAGAAAAGGATATTATTACATTCAAACATCATCATACATTCATCTTCATGCATTTATCACCATTCCTAGCATCATACCATACTTAACAATATTTTAATAATATTGTTAACAGTAATATACTAATAATCATATTAGTGACAATTAGGGTTAATCATACTCATCATTACATGCCTGAGACATCATCATTTATTAACCCCAGTCAACCCTGGTCAAACCTCGAACTTCGGACTATACGGGAAATTTCCTGAAAAATGCTAAGTGTTCTAGTCGTTTTAGCCCTGTTGGGCGTATAACCCTCTGGTCGTATGAGCACTATTAGCCGTATGAGTCCTGCTGGACTTTTCACCTAACACTTAGAATTATCCACTGGTCTTACGACCACACTGTTGGTCGTATGACCACTGCTGGTCGTACCAACTCTAAACTTAGAAACATATTTGGATCATACGACCACTGTTGGTCGTATGAGCCCATACTCAGAAAATTTCATCATGATCATACGACCACTGTTGGTCGTATGAGTCCTATGGGCCTCAGACTTAGAAATTTTCACATAATCATACGACCACTGTTGGTCGTATGAGCCCTATTGGGCTTATAACACATAAAAATCCTGATCATACGACCCCTGTTGGTCGTATGAGCACTGCTGGACACATCAACTTTTCCTTATTTATTCTAAGTCCCAATCTCAGACATATTAACAACATATTCATGTGTCTAATTCATAATCCGAGCCCAAAACATCATCCTGCCTAATTCTAAACATATACACACAATCCTAGGCATAATCTAACATAAACATAAACATATACACATTCATATCATACGGGTATCAAACCCAAATTTTATAAAAATATATTTTTGCATGCATTTTCCAGCCCCAAACATTTAAAAACCAGTAAAAAGGGGTCTAGAACTCACCTTAGTCGTCTTCTTCGAGTTTACACTCTTCAACCCGAACCTTCTCAACTTGTTCTAACACCTAGAACACACACACCACACCACCCGAACACCCAAAACACACTTATAAGCACACATACGGTTCTAGAATTATCTAAAACTTCAAAAACGAGAGAATTCTTACCAAAAGCTTCCAAGTTCACAGATTCTTCTTCAAAAAAATCCGAGGGTTTTCTGCTCCTGCTACTTTCTCTCTCTAAAATATCGATTGAAATGAAATGCAGATGGTAATGGGCGGCCATACCACCTTTTGTACAAAGAATTAATATAAAGTTTGTCAAATTGCCACTTTTAGTCCCTCCTTTTAGTTGTCTTTCTTTTCTATTCTTTTCTTCCTTTTTCTTTTATTCTTTGTTAAAATACGGGTGTTACAAGTCCACCCCCCTTATATAGGTTTCGTCCCCGAAACCTGTTACTCCTCAAATAGATGTGGGTAGTGTTGTCTCATTTCTTCTTCAGTCTCCCACGTAGACTCGGATCCCTTCCTGTGCTTCCACTGTACACGCACAAGGGGAACCACTTTATTCCTCAACCTCTTTTCTTTACGATCAATGATTGCCACTGGTTGCTCCACGTAGTTGAGCCGTTCGTCTACTTCAATATCCTCCAGTGGAACAATCATATCTTCATCAGCTAAGCACTTCCTTAGATGAGATACATGGAATGTAGGATGAATTCCACTTAACTCATCTGGCAATTCAAGTCGATAGGCCACCTCTCCTACCCGTGCGACAATCCGGAAAGGTCCTATGTATCTCGGGCTTAGCTTACCTCGTTTTCTGAATCTAATGATTCCTTTCCAAGGTGAGACCTTCAACATAACTCGGTCACCAACCTTGAACTCTATCGGCCTCCGCCTCTTGTCAGCATACGACTTTTGCCTATCTTTCGCCGCCTTCATGAAGGCCTTGATCTTTTCTAATTTCTCAGTCGTTGCTTCAATCACCTCAACACCTCCCAGTTCTTTCTGCCCAATGTCTCCCCAACATACGGGCGTCCTACACCTCCTACCGTATAGCATCTCGTAAGGTGGCATGCCAATGCTGGCGTGATAACTATTGTTGTACGAGAATTCTGCTAACGGCAGGTGATCGTCCCAACTTCCCCCAAAGTCGATCACGCACGCCCGAAGCATGTCTTCGAGTGTTTGAATCGTCCTCTCAGACTGACCGTCTGTCTGAGGATGATAGGCCGTGCTAATATGTAGTCTCGTCCCCATCGCATCATGAAATCTCTTCCAAAACTTGGAGGTAAACCGGGTGTCGCGATCAGATACAATGGACACCGGCACCCCATGACGAGCTACAATTTCTTTGATGAACAGATCCGCCAATCTTTCAGATGAATACGTTTCGCGGATCGGTAGGAAGTGGGCACTTTTTGTCAAGCGGTCAACTATCACCCATATGGCATCATACCCTTTTGGGGTACGTGGTAACTTCGTGATGAAATCCATGGTGATGTGTTCCCACTTCCACTCGGGTATATCCAACGGTTGGATCTTCCCGTAGGGCTTCTGGTGTTCCGCCTTCACCTGTAAGCAAGTCAAGCACTTACTTACGTACTCCACTACGTCGCGTTTCATACCTGGCCACCAATAGTCTTTCTTCATATCGTGGTACATTTTGGTAGCACCGGGGTGAATGGAGTATCGGGTTTTATGGGCCTCGTCCATAATTCTACCACGTAGATTCCCGTATCGAGGAATCCACATTCGCCCAAATCGGGTCTTAACACCTAGAGTGTTCTCACCCAACTCCGTCACTAGACCTCTCATCCTTTCGGAGTTAAGATGATCTTCCTTCAAAGCCTCATCTTGAAACTCCTTAACCTGTGTCATCACGTCGGAGGTCATGATCAACTGATAAGCCTTCACCCGAATCGGCTCAGGCCTTTCTTTTCGGCTGAGGGCATCGGCCACCACATTGGCCTTGCCCGGGTGGTAATGGATCTCACAATCATAGTCTTTTATCAGTTCCAACCACCGCCTCTGCCTCATGTTTAGATCCTTCTGCTCGAAGAAATACTTCAAGCTTTTGTGGTCAGTGAAGATTGTGCACTTCGTCCCGTACAGATAGTGCCGCCAAATCTTCAACGCAAAAACCACTGCGGCTAATTCGAGATCGTGTGTGGGATAGTTGACTTCGTGGGTCTTCAGCTGTCGAGATGCGTAGGCTATCACCTTTCCATGTTGCATCAACACACAACCTAGCCCAGAATAAGATGCATCCGAATAGACCACTAAGTCTTCATTTCCTTCGGGCAATGTCAAGACAGGAGCTTGTGTTAGTCTCGTCTTTAATTCCTCAAACGCATCCTCCTGTTCTCGACCCCACACGAACTTTACATCCTTGCGAGTTAATTTTGTCAAAGGTGAGGCGATCTTTGAAAAGTCTTGAATGAATCTTCTATAGTAGCCCGCCAATCCCAAGAAGCTACGAATCTCGGATGGCGTCTTTGGTGACTTCCATTGCATCACAGCCTCCACCTTCGCTGGGTCCACCATGATCCCCTCTGCATTCACCACGTGACCCAGAAATTGTACCTCGCGTAACCAGAACGCACATTTGGAGAACTTAGCATACAGTTTCTCCCTTCTCAAAGTCTCCAACACTTCCCGAATGTGACCGGCATGCTCTCCTTCGCTCCTTGAATAAATCAGAATATCATCGATGAACACAATCACTGATTTATCTAACATTGGCCGACACACCCGGTTCATCAAATCCATAAAAGCAGCTGGCGCGTTGGTCAACCCAAAAGACATGACGAGGAACTCGTAGTGACCATAGCGCGTACGAAAAGCTGTTTTAGGAATGTCTTGCTCCCTCACTTTCAATTGATGGTAGCCAGATCGAAGATCTATCCTCGAGAACCAACTGGCACCCTGGAGCTGATCAAACAAGTCATCGATCCTTGGTAAGGGGTATCTGTTCTTCACCGTCAGCTTATTCAGCTCACGGTAGTCGATGCACATCCGCATACTACCATCCTTCTTCTTTACGAATAGAACCGGAGCACCCCAAGGTGAGATACTCGGTCGAATAAACCCCTTATCCAGCAGCTCCTGCAACTGATCCATCAATTCTTTCATTTCCGTCGGAGCCAAGCGATACGGTGCTTTTGCGACAGGTTGGGCACCCGGTATCAGGTCGATCTGGAATTCGATCTCTCGGTCAGGTGGCAAACCCGATAAGTCTTCGGGAAACACATCTGGAAAGTCACACACCACTGGCACATCGCATAGCTGTGGTGTTGGCGTCTCTACGTTCTTTACATAACATAAGTAGGCGCTGCATCCGCGCCTCATACACTTTCCCGCCACCGCCATCGAGACCACCTTCGGAATCGTCGTAACTCGATCGCCATAAATTGTCACCGGACTTCCGTCGGTCGCCGTCAGTCTAATCATCTTCTTTCGGCACACGATATTCGCTTCATAGGTTGCTAACCAGTCCATCCCTAACACTACATCAAATCCTCCTAGGGGCATCACATGTAATCTAGCAGCAAACCTATGGCCTTCTAACTCTATAGCACAGTCCTCTATCACATCGGTAACTCTAGTGGACTTACCAATAGCAGTTTCTACATCAAAGGGCTCATCAATACATTTCCTACTAGCAGGTAATTTAGCACAGAAAGTAGCAGAAATGAAACTCCTACTAGCACCAGAATCAAATAACACAGAAGCAAGAGTTTGATTTACTAGGAACGTACCTGATACAACATCGGGGTCCGTCCTAGCCTCCTCTCTGGTCATGGTGAAAGCTCTGGCGCTCGCCCTCTGCCCTTCAGTTCCGGCCGTCTTCTTTCCCCCGGAACTCTCAGCCCTTGGCTTTCTGCAATCCCTGCTCATATGGCCCGCCTCACCGCAGGTGTAACACCTCAGATCCTTACAATCCTTCAGCATATGACCCGGCTTCCCGCACTTGAAACACACGTTGAGCCCCGATTTGCACTCACCCGTATGCTCCTTCCCGCACTTGCCACACCTTTTGGGCCTCGAGCTTGATGACCCCACCCTTCGGTCATCCACTTTCATCCTTTTATTGTTCGGAGTAAAACCGCCACGCCCGAACCGTTTCCCATTCCAGTTTCGGTCACCACCACCAGTCTTCTTCACCTCCGCATCCGCTACCTCTCTCTCATCGTAGAGCCTCCCAGCCAAATCTACTGCCGACCTAAAAGTGCTTGGTCGTGCAGCAATCAAGTGCCTACGAATATCGGCTGGCAGTCCCTGAATATACCGGTTAATCTTGCGAGATACCGGTGTCACTTGGTCTGGCACCAGCCTTGCCATTTCATTGAACTTGGCAGTGTATTGCTGGTGGTTCATGGTCCCCGCCTCGAGTTGCAGAAACTCCCTCTCAATCTTATCCAGTTCCCTGTGAGGACAGAATTCCTCAATCACCAGCTTCTTCAACTCGGGCCACTTCATCTTGCTTATGGCCCTGCTTCCCTCAGCTTGGACAATATTGTCCCACCAACATAGTGCTGAGTCGGTAAAAGAGTGGGTGACAAATTTTACCTTCTGATCTTCCCGGCACTCACTGATCTCGAGTACCGCTTCCATTTCCCTTACCCAACGATGGGCAGCAGCAGCATTGCCATTTCCATCAAAAGTCGGGGGCCTGCACCTCTGGAATGCCCCGTAACTGCATCCCTTGGTCGTCACCCCCGCTACATCATCTTCCTCTTCATCAGACACTACTATCTCAGGATCCGGTCGTTCGTCTCCTCCCTTGCTTTCCTTCCCAGTTGACCCTCTCCTGTCCTCCTTCTCCTTTCTCTCTTCATTCCTCACAGCACGAATAACATCAGTCACCACAGATGGCATGACTGCCTGCAGGACTTGGTGTACCTCATCAGCAATCGCCTCCCTAGCTGAGGCATTCAGGCTCGCATTCTCGGTTTCTTCATTCCGGTTAGGAACCTCAGGGTTCACAGGAGTCGTCTCCGGAGCTTTAGTGCTGTTCCTAGTCGTACGCGGACGACCTCTACCTCTAGCAGCCTTAGAAGGTTTCTTCCCAGCCATTCTCCTATGCACTATAAGATTCAAACACTAAAACAGTCATTCAAGGAACAGCTTAGTTTATGTCAAGTATAGTAAGTCCCTAATTACAGTGGCCAGTTGTGATTAGCCACTTACTTTACTCTTCACACCCCAAGCATTTCCTATCCTGACTACATCAGTATCTAAATCTACTAAGAACACATAAATCACATATAGCACACGCACATAAGTCTGGTTAGCTTTTAAGAAAACAATACCTGATGGCACATGGCTACTCGGGCTGACATCCTTCTTTCCGTCCCATTCTCAGTTTAAGTTAAGGTTTATTTTGAAAAATTTACCCGTTTCACTTAAACTTTAGCTCTGATACCAACTTGTAAGGCCCCGTTCCCGGGCACCTCACAGTTGGTCATTCACAGCATAAAATATACATATCATAAGTTAAGCAGCGGAATTATGTTTAACAAAAACATCCATTCAATATAAAAACTGTTGCTAAGCAATACATTCTAGTTTCTAAGTCGCAAAATATTTGATTGAATGAATTACAGAACAACAGTATCGTCAAAACAAAATGGATGTCAGTCTTCCCGCCAAGTAGCCCCCCCTGTGTGCCATTCTCAGCAACCTGTCACCTGCCAACTGGAAAATACATAAAAGTCAGCGTTGCTGAGTGAGTTCTAGTTTTATAGTTAAAATACTTTACTTTTTGTTCAAAAACCATTCCTCATTTTTCACAGGTGATCATACATCGTACGTACACATAGGTAATACTTTCATTATCTGCATCATCGTTCAATTCGTACTTTTATCATTCCTCTTTAATTAAACTGTGAGTCTTTTGCAACACCAAGTCGCTCACCTCTGAGCCAATCACAAAGATTGACCCATATACTGTGAGTCTTTTGTGACACCAAGTCACTCACCTCTAAGCCAATCACGAAGATTGACCTACATTCCTGTGAGTCTTTTGTGACACCAAGTCACTCACCTCTATATCAATCTCAAGGATTGATCCTGTGTGCATCCTTCGGGGTAGCGAACCCGCATCACAGTTGAGCTAACACCTGCCAGGGGTGTGCACCTCCATTCGTTTGCTTGCAAGACTTTCGTTCATTCATTCACGTTCCATTCCTCTTTATCATTAATCTTTTACTTTATTAATGATAATAATTATTGATCATGATCATTCCACATAGAACATACAGTATTATTATTACTAAGCATGATAATAATAATAATACAAATAATATTATAAATAATATTATTCATACTCTTTATAATATTCCTAATCATAATATTAATAATATTAAGAAAAGGATATTATTACATTCAAACATCATCATACATTCATCTTCATGCATTTATCACCATTCCTAGCATCATACCATACTTAACAATATTTTAATAATATTGTTAACAGTAATATACTAATAATCATATTAGTGACAATTAGGGTTAATCATACTCATCATTACATGCCTGAGACATCATCATTTATTAACCCCAGTCAACCCTGGTCAAACCTCGAACTTCGGACTATACGGGAAATTTCCTGAAAAATGCTAAGTGTTCTAGTCGTTTTAGCCCTGTTGGGCGTATAACCCTCTGGTCGTATGAGCACTATTAGCCGTATGAGTCCTGCTGGACTTTTCACCTAACACTTAGAATTATCCACTGGTCTTACGACCACACTGTTGGTCGTATGACCACTGCTGGTCGTACCAACTCTGAACTTAGAAACATATTTGGATCATACGACCACTGTTGGTCGTATGAGCCCATACTCAGAAAATTTCATCATGATCATACGACCACTGTTGGTCGTATGAGTCCTATGGGCCTCAGACTTAGAAATTTTCACATAATCATACGACCACTGTTGGTCGTATGAGCCCTATTGGGCTTATAACACATAAAAATCCTGATCATACGACCCCTGTTGGTCGTATGAGCACTGCTGGACACATCAACTTTTCCTTATTTATTCTAAGTCCCAATCTCAGACATATTAACAACATATTCATGTGTCTAATTCATAATCCGAGCCCAAAACATCATCCTGCCTAGTTCTAAACATATACACACAATCCTAGGCATAATCTAACATAAACATAAACATATACACATTCATATCATACGGGTATCAAACCCAAATTTTATAAAATATATTTTTGCATGCATTTTCCAGCCCCAAACATTTAAAAACCAGTAAAAAGGGGTCTAGAACTCACCTTAGTCGTCTTCTTCGAGTTTACACTCTTCAACCCGAACCTTCTCAACTTGTTCTAACACCTAGAACACACACACCACACCACCCGAACACCCAAAACACACTTATAAGCACACATACGGTTCTAGAATTATCTAAAACTTCAAAAACGAGAGAATTCTTACCAAAAGCTTCCAAGTTCACAGATTCTTCTTCAAAAAAATCCGAGGGTTTTCTGCTCCTGCTACTTTCTCTCTCTAAAAATATCGATTGAAATGAAATGCAGATGGTAATGGGCGGCCATACCACCTTTTGTACAAAGAATTAATATAAAGTTTGTCAAATTGCCACTTTTAGTCCCTCCTTTTAGTTGTCTTTCTTTTCTATTCTTTTCTTCCTTTTTCTTTTATTCTTTGTTAAAATACGGGTGTTACATTTCTGTCTTTTTAAGCTTGATGTCTTAAGTTATGAGTCTAGTTTTGGGTCTTCTTCCTATAATTCCCTGTCAGTCATGGTGTAAGGGTCAGGATACGGAGTTTGAGAGGTTTTAGTCTCTCTTGTGGTTGGACTGGTGAATTTAATGGGAGATTTGACTGGTTTTCTCTCATACTTAGTCATATGAGTTATGTCAAGAAGTTGATTCATCTTTCTCACTTCTTCTACCATAGACTTATAGGTCATCCTAAAAACCTCATCAGCATCATAACCGAGATTGATCGGAAACATTGCATTGATCATCAAGTCATCGGTTTAAGATTTTTCAGCCATCTTCTCAATAGAGGTTTCAACCTTCACAAGACTGTCTTTTACCATAGGTTTATCAACCTGGTATCCTCCTTCAATCTCTCCTTCTTCCAAGTTAATAATATCAATCATCCCTTTTAGTTGTGCCTCAGCCTTTTCATGCTCCTCAAGAAATTTAGCTATTATACCCAAACTTCTTGGATCATCTTTTTGCTTTTTCTTTACAGGCTCTTCTTTCTTTACAGGCCTTTTTCCCTTGGCCTTCTCAGACATGCACTTCCGCTTTCTTTAGTAGGTATGTACATAGGGTCTTGATGAGGATGGCACAGATGTTTCAGCTATTGTTGCACTTGATTTTTCAGTTTGCATTTCAGCAGCTTGTTCCCTTTCTTTTAGCTCTTCACTTAGTTTTCTGATGAGCTCTTTCTGCTCATCGAACAGGGTGACTATAGGAACAATCTGCAAGCTCAACTCTTTCTCTAATAGCACTGGAGTTTTAGGAATCACCACTAAGTGTTCTACTGGAGTTCTTGGGTCTCTAACAAACTCTTAAAACTCATCATCAATGGTAAAGTCTCCAGTAGAGTAGCTGTCTACTTCTTTAATGAGATCTCCAAGCTCAAAATCTTGCTCAGTGGTTTTTCAAATGGCTCACTATAATAGAAAACCATGGCTAGACTTGGCTCTATCTCTGTTTTTATCTCTGGTTCTGGTTCATCTTCTATTCGTTCTTGTTCATCACCTTTTATTTCTTGATCTTCAGCCAACTCCTCCTTTATCTTGATTAACATCTCTAGTTCTGAGACCCTTTTTAGTAAGGTCTCATTATGGTAGCTAAGATCAGTGATTAGCTCAGATTGGCTTTCAATAATGGGAGATTTGATTGGTTTTCTCTCATACTTAGTCATATGAGTTATGTCAAGAAGTTGATTCATCTTTCTCACTTCTTTTACCATAGACTTATAGGTCATCCTAAAAACCTTATCAGCATCATAACCGAGATTGATCAGAAACATTGCATTGATCATCAAGTCATCGGTTTAAGCTTTTTCAGCCATCTTCTCAATAGTGGTTTCAACCTTCACAGGACTGTCTTTTACCACAGGTTTATCAACCTGGTATCCTCCTTCAATCTCTCCTTCTTCCAAGTTAATAATATCAATCATCCCTTTTAGTTGTGCCTCAGCCTTTTCATGCTCCTCAAGAAATTTAGTTATTATACCCAAACTTCTTGGATCATCTTTCTGCTTTTTCTTTACAGGCTCTTCTTTCTCTACAGGGCTTTTTCCCTTGGCCTTCTCAGACATGCACTTCCTCTTTCTTTAGTAGGTATGTATATAGGGTCTTGATGAGGATGGCACAGATGTTTCAGCTGTTGTTGTACTTGATTTTTCAGCTTGCTTTTTAGCAGCTTGTTCCCTTTCTTTTAGCTCTTCACTTAGTTTTCTGATGAGCTCTTTCTGCTCATTAGACAGGGTGACTATAGGAACAATCTGCAAGCTCAACTCTTTCTCTAATAGCACTGGAGTTTTAGGAATCACCACTAAGTGTTCTACTAGAGTTCTTGGGTCTCTAACAAACTCTTAAAACTCATCATCAATGGTAAAGTCTCCAGTAGAGTAGCTGTCTACTTCTTTAGTGAGATCTCCAAGCTCAAAATCTTGCTCAGTGGTTTTTCAAATGGCTCACTATAATAGACAACCATGGCTAGACTTGGCTCTGTCTCTGTTTTGGTTTCTGGTTCTGGTTCATCTTCTATTTGTTCTTGTTCATCACCTTTTATTTCTTGATCTTCAGCCAACTCCTCCTTTAACTTGATTAACATCTCCAGTTCTGAGACCCTTTTTAGTAAGGTCTCATTATGGTAGCTAAGATCAGTGATTAGCTCAGATTGGCTTTCAATAATGGGAGATTTGATTGGTTTTCTCTCATACTTAGTCATATGAGTTATGTCAAGAAGTTGATTCATCTTTCTCACTTCTTTTACCATAGACTTATAGGTCATCCTAAAAACCTTATCAGCATCATAACCGAGATTGATCGGAAACATTGCATTGATCATCAAGTCATCGGTTTAAGCTTTTTCAGCCATCTTCTCAATAGTGGTTTCAACCTTCACAGGACTGTCTTTTACCACAGGTTTATCAACCTGGTATCCTCCTTCAATCTCTCCTTCTTCCAAGTTAATAATATCAATCATCCCTTTTAGTTGTGCCTCAGCCTTTTCATGCTCCTCAAGAAATTTAGTTATTATACCCAAACTTCTTGGATCATCTTTCTGCTTTTTCTTTACAGGCTCTTCTTTCTCTACAGGGCTTTTTCCCTTGGCCTTCTCAGACATGCACTTCCTCTTTCTTTAGTAGGTATGTATATAGGGTCTTGATGAGGATGGCACAGATGTTTCAGCTGTTGTTGTACTTGATTTTTCAGCTTGCTTTTTAGCAGCTTGTTCCCTTTCTTTTAGCTCTTCACTTAGTTTTCTGATGAGCTCTTTCTGCTCATTAGACAGGGTGACTATAGGAACAATCTGCAAGCTCAACTCTTTCTCTAATAGCACTGGAGTTTTAGGAATCACCACTAAGTGTTCTACTAGAGTTCTTGGGTCTCTAACAAACTCTTAAAACTCATCATCAATGGTAAAGTCTCCAGTAGAGTAGCTGTCTACTTCTTTAATGAGATCTCCAAGCTCAAAATCTTGCTCAGTGGTTTTTCAAATGGCTCACTATAATAGACAACCATGGCTAGACTTGGCTCTGTCTCTGTTTTGGTTTCTGGTTCTGGTTCATCTTCTATTTGTTCTTGTTCATCACCTTTTATTTCTTGATCTTCAGCCAACTCCTCCTTTATCTTGATTAACATCTCCAGTTCTGAGACCCTTTTTAGTAAGGTCTCATTATGGTAGCTAAGATCAGTGATTAGCTCAGATTGGCTTTCAATAATGGGAGATTTGATTGGTTTTCTCTCATACTTAGTCATATGAGTTATGTCAAGAAGTTGATTCATCTTTCTCACTTCTTTTACCATAGACTTATAGGTCATCCTAAAAACCTTATCAGCATCATAACCGAGATTGATCGGAAACATTGCATTGATCATCAAGTCATCGGTTTAAGCTTTTTCAGCCATCTTCTCAATAGTGGTTTCAACCTTCACAGGACTGTCTTTTACCACAGGTTTATCAACCTGGTATCCTCCTTCAATCTCTCCTTCTTCCAAGTTAATAATATCAATCATCCCTTTTAGTTGTGCCTCAGCCTTTTCATGCTCCTCAAGAAATTTAGTTATTATACCCAAACTTCTTGGATCATCTTTCTGCTTTTTCTTTACAGGCTCTTCTTTCTCTACAGGGCTTTTTCCCTTGGCCTTCTCAGATATGCACTTCCTCTTTCTTTAGTAGGTATGTATATAGGGTCTTGATGAGGATGGCACAGATGTTTCAGCTGTTGTTGTATTTGATTTTTTAGCTTGCTTTTTAGCAGCTTGTTCCCTTTCTTTTAGCTCTTCACTTAGTTTTCTGATGAGCTCTTTCTGCTCATTAGACAGGGTGACTATAGGAACAATCTGCAAGCTCAACTCTTTCTCTAATAGCACTGGAGTTTTAGGAATCACCACTAAGTGTTCTACTAGAGTTCTTGGGTCTCTAACAAACTCTTAAAACTCATCATCAATGGTAAAGTCTCCAGTAGAGTAGCTGTCTACTTCTTTAATGAGATCTCCAAGCTCAAATCTTGCTCAGTGGTTTTTCAAATGGCTCACTATAACAGACAACCATGGCTAGACTTGGCTCTGTCTCTGTTTTGGTTTCTGGTTCTGGTTCATCTTCTATTTGTTCTTGTTCATCACCTTTTGTTTCTTGATCTTCAACCAACTCCTCCTTTATCTTGATTAACATCTCCAGTTCTGAGACCCTTTTTAGTAAGGTATCATTATGGTAGCTAAGATCAGTGATTAGCTCAGATTGGCTTTCAATTAGGCTTTTCGGTTCTTCTACGGCAATGGTCTGTATGGTTAGAGTGTCAACATGCCCATTGATTTCTTCTTAATCTTGACGGAGGGAAACTTTAAGATCATCTATTTCTATGTCTTTCTTTGCTGTTTCAGCCTCATGTCTCTCTTTTAGATCTTTGATCTCTAATTCTTTCTCATTCAGCTCTTGAGTTTTGTCTAGAATAATACTAGATCTTCTATTCCATAACTTTTCCATCCTCTACACTTTCAACAGGAGCTCTATAATCATTTCTTCTATCTTATCACGTTGATTGATTCCTGATTTAGCATAGCTTTCAGAAGGCCCTGCTTCTGATTGGACTTGTCTTACAGGCATGCTCATAGTATGACCCTTCTCATCCGAAGATGATTTGGAGTCATCTGAAGAGCTGGTAGATTCACCAGACTCTACAGAATCAGCAGCTATAGGAGAAGTGTGAGGTTGAAGAAAATGAGCCAGAGACATATGAGGAGATTGAACGGTTGATGAAACAAATGGAGAAGCCATTTCTGCTTCTTGAAAAGAAGGTCCTGAGTGCAGATCACCACCTACATCATCATGTGGTGACTCAGGCCTTTGTCCCTCTATTTCCTCTGCAGCATGCTCATCAACATGTTGTTGATCATGAGCTACTTCTTCTTCTTCTTCTTCTCAAGCTTGCTCATCAGGAGCTATATCTTCTTGTTCTTCTTGTTGGTGGATTCGCATTAACATCCAAGGAAGTAGTGGAAAGAAGGTTCCACTATGGAAATTCCTAGGATCCCTCTTCTTTATGTACATGTAGGACTTGGCATTTTAATAAGGAATGTTCATTACAGATCCCACGGGTGTAAGTTATGGAAATGCTTCATTGATGAAGCATTGAAGGAATATAGGGTACATAAGGAACATGTGTCTTCTTCCTTCTTGAATGTTTGACACCAGACCATTGAATACATAAGCAGACATATTGAATGGTCTGTTGGTGCGTAGAGCACAGATAGCTAATGAAGTAGTCACATGGATATCATTCAACCCTGTCTTTCTTTTGGACAGCCAGTGCTAGATAAGATGGATTTGAAATCTCCACTGCAGATCTACTAAAGCCTTGATAATATGCTTTCCGTCACACCCTCCTTCATAGCCAATATTGGCAAAGAAGGTCATGATTTCCTCCTCTTCTAGTTCGTGAGGAGTGTTGGCATCATCACCAAACTGTAGACACTGTCTCACAGTTTGTCATTGATGGTAAGGGTGTGATCAGCAGAAATTCTTCCAGATAGTGTCTTGACACCATCAATCTCTACAACTTCAGCTGTACTCCAGAATGATCTTATGAAGTTCTCATAAATGACTAGTTTCACTAAGATAGCATGAGTAATCCTGGTAGTGGATATGAATCAAATCATGTCTCTAAGTCCTTCTGCTTCAGGGTCAAGAAATCCACTAACATTATGGACCTTGCTCCAAGTAAGGTTTGCTGTTAGCTTCTGTACAAGATGCATATGAGTTAGTTTTTGACATCAAATTATTAATTACATTGATGAAATCAAGCTGATTATTTCAGCTTTGACTTTATTTGATCAAAATTGAACAATCAAAGGTACTGTTGCATATACATTATGACCTAACTTCATTATGCAATGCATGAACCATTTTATATTGAATTATCTTTCATTTTGATGTTGATTTTCTGTTTGAAATCTCTTTTTACATTCAACCATAAGTTTTGAAGTCGACATTTTCAGTTTGATGATCCCCTGTTCATATGACAAATTTAGGGTTTTGAAAATCACTTGTTTGTGTTAAATTTCATGATCATTTGTGTCATTGAGCTTGAAAAAGTCTAGTATCCTTGGTTTGTGGTTGATTTTAAGATTGTTTCTTTGTTTTAGGGTTCTGAGTTCAAAAATTGTTTGATGGGTACATCATGGATTTTGCTGATAATCACCTTGTTTCGATACTACGATGGTTTAGAATCAAAATAGAGGCAATATGATGTTTGTAGAACACAGGAATCAGAATGTTGTGATGAATTTCATGATGAATGAAGAACAATAGTATGGTTTTCGCTCGTCGCACTTCAATGTCTCTCAAATTTTGAAAGTATTAAATGTACTCTAAAGATCTGTTTAAATAGTCCTTTTAGTGTCCTTTTTCAAATTATACAAGTGTTAAAAACAAATACAGTCGACTACTGTAGCAAATACGAAAGCTTAAAATAGTCAGCATTTGTTTACTGTAGCAAATTCGGAAGTTTTAAGTTCAGATATTTGAACACTGTAGCAAATGCGGATGGTTTCAAGTTTACATACGTTTTTGCACCGTAGCAACTGCAGATGTGTTAACTTAGTCTAGGCATTTGTACACTGTAGAAAATGCTGAAGATCATGTGTTGTTCCGTATTTACTTCAACAAATGCGGATGAACAACAAAGTTGTCCGCATTTCTTGAACTTCAAACATGATGACAGAAGAGTGTGAACAATGATACAAATATACAACCAAGTTTAAGTAATGATCTCATCCTTATTTGGGAAATGTGGCTGAGGAAAACAAATGCGGATGAACAAAGTTGTCCGCATTAGTTCTCATACTTGAAAAATTTGTTGTGGATATTTGTAGTGAGACTAATGCGGTAGAGTTAACTTAACCGCATTACTTTCACTTGTGTTTTCATGACTCAAAACTATTACCCGCATTGGTTATGTGCTTGGGTTACCTTCAACCGAATTAACCAATGCTCTTACCTGCATTAAGTTTTGAACTTATAAAGTTTTGGTTGTTTTTGCTTTGATGCTTGATCTTTATGAAGCTGTGTCTTTGGCTTTTGACTGTTATGAAGATGAGTCTATTGATTTGTTGTTTATGAAGTTTTCACTGTTGCTTGGGTTGTCAATTCTTGCTTGGATTGACTTGTTCATCAGATGTGATACAAGTTTCCCTTTGTTAACTGATCTTGGACTATTGTGCTTCAAGATATCTGCAAAAACTAAGATACTATGGTATAACTTTTGCACCAACATAGTCAGTTTTCTGATTTAAATACTTGTTTTTTATTTTTATATTTTTCAAGAAATGAAACAACTGTACAAAATGATCAAAATTTTTATTACTCCCCCTAAAGTTTATGTCCCTAAGTGATAGAAACTTTAAAGGTTTGTTAAAATTTTGAAGAGAAATTATTTTTGTGGTTTTTGTTTTCTTATCTGTACATGAAGTGGAGATATACCTTTCTTGGGATTATATCAATCTTACCTTTCACAAGTGCAAGAAATTGTTAGTAAAACAGACATGGTCATGAACATACTGATTGAAGGTATGTTTGTCCTCTTAAACTCATACTTGGTTAATATCTTAATGCTAGTGACTTATCATGTTTTGAGTTGATTGGGCATTCAACATGTACCTCACACTCAAAAGCATGGTAAAGTTAACCATCTGCATGCAATATATGGTAGAACTTCAAAAGCTTACTTGACAAGGTCACTTAAAATATGAAATCTCATTTTGCTTGATCCTCATTGGGATTCTTTTGTTTTGATCCTTTTATCTGATTGATCCATATTGGAATTCTTTTAACTTCACTTTGGAAGGTAAGCTCTTCAGATTCTTTTGTTGCATTCCCTTGAAATGTATTTTATTCTATTGATTCATCCAAATTGCATGTGTTCCTCATTAGGAATATTGATGGATCATGACATCAACACTATGTGCTTGTTTTTCTAGGTCTTTGCTCAGCAAAACAAAGGAAAAACTAATATAAGTAAACGAGATTCATAAGACTTCATTACCTGGTGTGTTTAGGTTGCTACACATATATATTTGGATAAGCTAATACTTACACAAACTTTGAGATGAAAGCTTCACAGTTGAATATAAGCTTTAGTTCATCACTGCATGTGCTTTCTTTTCCAAGTTGAGCCTACCCGCATATCAGATAAGTCATAGCAGTCATTTGAGATTTATAAATAAGCACAGTGAATGATATCACGATTGTAGTTATATCATTTCCCAAAAGTATAAAAAATATACTTCTGCAAGATAAAATCTTTTAGTATTTTTTATGAATTTTTGAATTTTTTTTGTTGATTTTGTTTTTTACTCAAGGTTAATCATGCCAATTGATTGAACTAAGAATTCAAATCTGCTTCAATCAAATGCCTTAGTGAATAGATCAGCTAATTGATTATCAGTGTGAACCTGTATCAATTTGATTAACCCTTTTTCAGCACAATATATCAAAAAGTGATATCTAATTTTAATATGTTTAGTTTTTGAGTGTTGAACTGGATTATTTGTTATGAACATTGCTGATGTGTTATCAATATGAATTGGTGTGTGCAAGAAGTAAAACCATAATCAAGCATCTGATTTTGAATCTAGAGGACTTGAGAGCAACAAGCTGAGGCTGCAATGTACTCAGCTTCTGCTGTTGAAATAGACATATTTGTCTGCTTCTTACACTGCCAGGAGACTAGTCTGGGACTAAGAAACTGACAACCGCCAGATGTGGACTTCCTATTGAAGTTGCATCCTCCATAGTCACTGCCAGCGTATGCATAGAGATTGAAATCTCCTTTCTTTGGATACCATAATCCAAGTGCAGGCTTGCCCTTGAGATATCTGAATATCCTCTTGATGCATTCACATGAGATTCCTTAGGGTCTGCTTGATACCTAGCACAAACATAAACACCAAACATAATGTCAGGTCTACTAGCTGTTAGATACATGAGTGATCCAATTATAGATATGTAATGAGTCTAATCCACTAATTTTCCTTCAAGATCTGGACCTATCTTCATCTTGGTATCAACAGGAGTTCTGATAGACTGACAATCTGCAAAATGAAACTTCTTCAGCATGGCTTCCATATTTTTTGATTGATTAATAAAGATTCCATCTGCTATTTGTTATACTTACACTCCTAAAAAGAAAGTGAGTTCTCCCATTGCACTTATTTAGAACGTAGAATGCATGAGATTAATTTTTGCAGAGTTGTTTGTTTGTTGAGCCAAATATGATATCATCCACATAAATCTGAACTAGCAACATGTCTTTTCCTTTTCTCTTTCTGAAGGAGTCTGATCAATCTTTCCTCTTTCATATCCATTTGTGAGTAGAAAAGATGATAGAGTCTCATACCACTTTCATAGGGCTTGATGAAGACCGTACAAAGCTTTGTCAAGCTTGTATACCCTGTAAGGGAAATCTAGGTCTTCAAAGCCTGGAGGTTGACTCACATAGACTTCTTCAGCAATCCTACCATAGAGAAAGGCACACTTCACATCCATTTGATACACTGTGAATTTCATGGATACAGAGTACGCAAGGAAAATTCTAATAGCTTCTAATCTAGCTATAGGAGCAAACACTTCATCATAATCTATGCCTTTTTCTTGTGTGTAGCCCTGTGCCACTAATCTTGCTTTATTTCTGATGACAATGCCCCTATCATCAGTCTTGTTTTTGTATAGCCACCTGGTATTGATAGGGTATTGACCTTTAGGCAGATCTACCAGTTGCCATACTTCTTGTTTCTTGAACTCAAGCAGCTCTTCTTGCATTGCCTCGATCCAGCTATTGTCTTGAAGAGCCTATTTGGGTACTATCAGACATAAAAAGCAAGAAAACGAACAGATGTTTGCAATTCTTGACTTGCTTCTAGTCACCCGCTCATCTAGTTCACTAATGATGCTTGATACTAGATGATCCTTATGTATCCTGGTAGTTGGAATGGAGTCACCAGTAATTGATACATCAAGGTTGGAGACATGCAGATCATCATGGTAAGAGGCACCTTCTGGTTGTGATATGGGAGAGTGATGAAAGTAATCAAAGGCTTCGTTGGTTTCTTCTTAGGCATCTGCTGCACTTTGAGCACTATCATCATTTTCATTTCTCTTAGTTTTAACTGGAATTGTAGCTGGTGCTGGATTCCTCTCTTCATTTGATGGTTTATCTGAAAGAGTAGGCATAGAACTAGGACCATCATAAATTGAAACACTTTGATGTTATGGAGCTTGTCTGACAGGATTAGCTTGTAAAGGAACATCTTCATCTGGTTGATCAGCAGAAGTAAGAGGGATCATGGGAAAATCATCTCTTCTTGCTACTATTCTAGAAGATTTAGCAGATTGTAGGTTACCTACATATGACAAGTGGAACTGATCAACAGATCTAGTAAATAAGTCAATATCAAACAACCAGTCGGCACCATTGATTAATTTAGGAAAAGAGTGTTCCTTGAATTGAACATTGGTTGATTCATCAATTATGTTCAATCTAGGATTAAACACTCTAAAAGCCTTTGAAGCTGAGGAATAACCTACAAAGAATCCCTCATCAGACTTTAGAGCAAAATTTCCCAATTGATCTTGGGTGTTTAATATTGATATAGGATTACAAAATGACTTGAAGAATCCAATGAATGGTTTTCATAGAAAAATAAGTTCATAAGGTGTCTTATTGCTTTCTTTGACTATTAGAGTTTGATTTTGTACAAAGCAGGTTGTGTTGACTGCCTCAGCCCAAAAGGTAATACGTAGTTTAGCATCTGCTAGATTCATTCTTGCTGCTTTAATCAGTGTCCTATTTCTCCTTTCAGCTACCTTATTTTGTGGAGGAGTTCTAGCTGCACTTAATTGATGTGCAATGTCTTTGGTTGTACAATATGAACTCAGATCTTTATTTTTAAATTCTATTCCATTATCACTTCTGGTTTATTTTACTTTATGATCAAGTTGGTTTTCAATCCTAGTGATAAAGTCTTTTATTATTTGTGATGCTTTGTTTTTATGAAGTAAGAAGAAAACCCATGTAAAGTGTGAATAATCATCAATGATCACCAAACAATATTGTTTCTTTCCAATGCTCATAACATGAGCAGGTCCAAAAAGATCCATATGAAGTAACTTTAATGGAGTATTGTTTGAGTTCACAAGCTTTGGTTTATGGGACGACTTGTGTTGTTTTCCTTTGAGACATGCTGAGCAGTGGCCAATGAAGTGAAATTCCTTTTGTGGAAGACCAACTACATGGTTTCCTTTGACCAGTCTATTCATATTTTTGAAATTTGTATGTCCCAATCATCTATGCCAAAGTTGTGACTCATCAAATAATGCCTTAGACACAAGACATGTTTCTTCTTTAAGATGTGCAGAATTAAGGTTTAGGACATAGGTATTATTCTTTCTCGGGGTCTTCAAGACAACCCATTCTTCAGGGATTGGAAATCCTGATTTCAAAATGTAGCATTGAGTGTCAATGTAGCGAGTGGAATATTTCTTGTCGCAGATCTGAGACATGCTAAGAAGATTGAAATTCAGCAGTTCGAAGTAGTTCACTCTATCAAAGTTGAGCAATCCGTTTGTCACAGATCCTTCACCCATAATCCTGCCACCTTGTGAATCACCACCAAATGCTACAGTTGTTCCTTGAATGTGCTTGAAGTCATGAAGAACGGAACGTTCTCCTGTCATGTGTTAGGAGCATCCATTATCCACGTGCCATACGCTATTGGACCTCTATGGATGACCCTGCAAGTAAAAGAAACTAATTAGAATATGGAACCCAATCCATAATGGTCTTGGGTTTCCTATTTCTATCTAGGACTGTAACTTCTTGGTATTTTCCTCTAGGTTGAACTTTAGAGGATGATGCTTTGATTGATTTGTGTGGGGTTCTTCTTGTTTTCTTTTTCTCAATTTCAACTAACATGTCAGAAGAGTCCTCAAACCTTTGGTCCTTTTTTCTAAATAGAAATTGAGCATGTTTTTTATTTTCAGAAATCACTTTTGTTTTAAATCGTGGAAAAACATTGAGCGATTGTTTCATATTTTTATATTGCTTTTGTTTGACGCTCTTTGAATGCCAATTGTCATAGAAGTCATCATCAGAAGTGGAGGTTCTTGATTGTTTATTCTGCACTGGACTTCTAGATTTGACTTTGACTGTTGAAATTGCTGAAATGGGCTTGTTTTGAGGAACTCTCAAGCCTTTCTGATTAAAGAAGTAATCAGATGTATTGCGGTTTGTCATATCACACACTGAACAATACTTGCTGAGATTCATGTTACAGATTAAGTAGTATTGGTTGTAAAAACACTCATATGTGTTGTGATTTGACATATCACAGTCTTCACGGTACATCTATCTGATCTTTGTTTTTGATGATGAATCTTCTTGATGCTAAATTGATATTGACATTGACTCTTGTTTTGTTTTGATTGAAGAAGCAGCTTCATCCTTTTTGAGATCAGTAGATTGTTTCACAACTCTATTGTGTTTCTTGTTGAAGGATGTCTTTGCTTCTTTTGAGCCTTTCTCACATCCAAATAAAATTGTTCAACATCCTTTTTATTGAAAATATCAAAACCTATTCCTTCTTTTGATTTAGGAGCTTAGATCAACTTTATTTTTGGTGATTGATTCTTTAGGGATTTTGCTTTAAACAATGGTGATGCTTAAGCTTTGCCTTTAGTTTTTGTTGAAACCTTGTCTGATTTGCTTGAACTATTTAGAAATTTGACCTCATAATCAGATTTGATTTCAGCAGTATGTTTCAAAGGCAGTTTAGCATCTCTCTTTACTTTGAGTCTTTCTGGGATGAATTTCACAAAAGGAATGATGGCCTTGACTGGACTGTTTTGTTCCTTTACACTGACATGTTTGTTTGAATATTCTTTTATCTTAATGGGATGACCTAATTTGATTTTATCCTCATTTGTTTCAATATACGCATTTGGGTTATTTTGAGGATTTGTTGTCTGTGAAACTAGTGTTTTAGTTTCAATAGATTTAGGTTTATTGGTTCAGACAAAGTAAGAGGCTCAGGCATGACAGTGTAGTTGTCATTGTATGGTGGTGGACAAGAATTATATCCAATTCCAGTCATGTCTTTAGGCTCCTTTTGTGAGTCAAGCAACTCTTGTAGCTTAGCAGAA
Organism: Flaveria linearis; assembly: GCA_024085815.1. NCBI lineage: Eukaryota > Viridiplantae > Streptophyta > Magnoliopsida > Asterales > Asteraceae > Flaveria > Flaveria linearis. Next base: position 49,724,872 of record CM044004.1, on the reverse strand, counting down.
GAGAATTGAAACTTTTCAAGTTTCACTTCAGTGGCTAATTACTCAGCTTTGGTTTGGGATAGCAGTTCAATTAACCTCTTGTTCTCAACTACTAGAGTATACTTCTCACCATGCCATTTTTCAATATCTAAAATCAATGATTTGATTTTGATTTCAAAGTTTTTCATTTCATGTCTTAGCATTTCCGATTTTACTTTTTCTTCTTTTATTTTAGCAGCCAGTTTGTGATTGTGTTCTCTGTACCCTTGTGTTAGGTCTAGATTGTATAGGGCTAGATCAATTTTGTATAGGCTTAGTACTTGAAAATCAAGACTTGTAATTAACATTTGTAACAGTCAAAATATATATATGTGATTTGAATCTATAGGTTAACCCCATATACGTATGTGTGTTGATTTGTGACTTGACAGGAAAAACAATATACTTGGATGGATTTACTGAAATTGACCAAGTGTAGGAAACATCTACGGATGAACAACTTTGTTAATCCGTAGATATGTTTCTTACAAGACCAAATGACCAAGTACATGTTCCTGCGGATGATCAAATACCATGAAGTGAAGACTCCTACGGAAGAAGAATTTCCTACGGAAGAACAACTTTGCTATGGAAGACTAAGTCATCTACGGAAGAACAAATGTTCTGCGGACGAGAAGATTTCTGCGGAAGAACATTATACTTGTGCGATTACAACTCCAAGTCAAACAAGTCAACACAATCAATAACAAATCCCGAGAGATCCGGTGTTTCCTTAACCGACTCAAATCATCTATAAATATGAGTCCTAGGTTTCACATCTCGGGAACACAATCAATCAATATACGGCTGTCAAGAGTTCATTGTGCAACCCTAATCGCCGTCACATCAACATCAAACATCATTCGATACACAGAATTCGATAGTTCATAGTCATTCATTATTCTTTTGTAATCATTACATTATAGTTAATGAAATACATTTGAATTATTATAGATTTCGTGTTTATTGTGTTTCTGTGGTTGTGTTCATCGTTGATCATTATAAACAATTAAACGTCAATTAGTGATAATTCCGCGATCATTAAATTGATTTATTTTAATACTGATAATTCCTGAATTGCGATCCTTGGATTCACAGGTGGTATCAGAGCCATTGGTGCTCATTGATTTAGATCAATTGATCTATCAGTATTAAAATTGTTTAATTAATTTTCAAACAATTAAATCAACGACTGATTTTTTAGCAAGCACTCTCTCATTGCTTGTTTGATTTAGATCTATATTCAAATCAATTGAATACTAGATCTGGGTCTTTGATAGATCTGTCAATTTTCGCTTTTGAGTTTTTATTGATTCGTTTGCATTAAACATGAGTACTTTTGGAGGAGGATCTTATCAACCACCAAAGTTAGAAACAAAAGCTGATTTTAAATCCTGGAAGATCAAGTTCAGGAATCATGTGAACTACACAGATTCTGACTTGTGGGAGTCCATCACACAAGGTCCTTATATACCACCCACTCTTGGGCCGGATTATAATGACAAAAATCAGCCAATCAGCACTAAGGACTTGCCACCTGATGATGTCAAGAAGGTCAAAGTCGATATTAAAGCATACAGCTTGCTTAGTATGGCTTTACCTGAAGAAATCTTGATCAGGTGCGAGAACTATAAAACAGCCAATTCCCTGTGGAAGATACTTCACACTCTCTGTGAAGGGAGTGATGAGATCAGAAGCATAAGGAAAGACACTCTTAGATCACAATATGAAACTTTTCATCATATTGAGGGTGAGTCAATTCCTCAGCAACTCCATAGATTTATGCAACTTGTTACGGAGATGAACATCTTGGAGTTGAAATATACAACTGAGGAACTTAACAAGAAGATGCTCCATACTTTGCCTGAAAGTTGGAAGCAAACCGTCTCCATGTTCAAGAACACCATTGATCTCAAGACAACTGGTCTAGATACTTTGGTTGCTAAAGTAGAAGCACTTGAACTGGATGAACAATCAAGAAACAAGAGTGTGAGAACTCATGTCTCACCTTATCACTTCAAGGAAACAAAGAATGCTGGAAGTGCATTTATTTCTAATAATGAAGATGATAACTCTTGTGCTTTGAGTGATGACGAGGAGGAAGTAAGTTTTTATGCCTCCAAACCCACTAAAAAGTCATCTCAGAGTAAAAATCAAAAGGAAAAGGCTAAATCTACAGAGAAAAGAGAGCCATCATCAACAGCAAATTCAGAACCAATAACTGTGATATTGGATTCTGAAGAACAAAAAGCAACCTTTGCAGCTTTTAGTTCTAGCTTTCAAGCATATCTTGGAAGTTCCCTTACAGCAGCAAACATCTGCCAGCAAGATTTGGAGGAACTCCCTCCTGATGTTGTAGAAGAAATGGATCTACAATGGCAGATGGCGATGATTGCTTACAGAGCCAAGCAATATCTTCGACGAAATAAAAATCTGGCAGCAGCAAACAAAACATCGAAGATTGGAGTTGATAAGTCTAAAGTCAGATGTTACAAGTGCAATCTCTATGGTCACTTTTCTAGAGAATGCAACCAACAATCAACTCCACAGCATCAGCAGCAGCAGCAACAACATCAGCAGCAACAACACTATCAGAATCAGCATCCAACCTCTCAAAGATCTTTAGATAGACAACCTCAGCTCACATCCCCACCAGCCACAAATACATCAGCAGGACCAAGCAACTCTAAGGAGACAGGTCTGATCATACTTCAGGATGGAACATGTGACTGGAGCCTGTATGAGAAGGAAATGATAGAGGAGAATCAAGCACTGATGGCACATATGGAAAACAAAGTTCCTCCTATGGCCAGAGAGGTAAAAGACAGGTTATGTTCATCAACATGTGTTGAGGAAGTTGAGAGATATAGAGTTCATGCTCAACAATTGGCTGATAAAGTAAAAGAAACTATGGTTTTAAATGATCACACTTAAGAGAACAAAAGCTATATCAAATCAAAATAAACTCATTACAAAAAGATTTAGAAAAATATGTTTCTGAAAACTATAACCTAAAAGCCCAAGTTGAGCATCTGACCACTTCCTTAACAAAATCCATGGCTGATCATGCATCCACTGAAGTGAAACTTCAGAAGTTTCAACTATCATCTCAGCAATATGAGAAGTTGCTAAATTCTCATATTGAATCAAAGAACAGGTGCGGGTTGGGTTATAATGCTGTTGCACCACCTATTAATGATAACTACACACCTTACCTGAAACAATGACTAACAATTTGTCAAATCATTTTGTGCAAAGCACCAAAATTGACATCAAAGATAGTCAAATAAACAACAATAAAACTGAGATGAGTGAAACTGAATCTACTGAATCAGAATCACTTAAACATAATGCATCAGATTTTGATAACTATGATGACCTGGATGATTCTGATGAACATGATACTGATCAACTGAACATTGGTAAGAATGTTCAAGTTGAAACTGGTCTTCCGCGAGTCCTTGAAGAATCAAAGTTGCAATACCCGCCAAAGCAACGGAATATGCTGAAGACCATTTGCAAGAGGATTGCTGAACTTAATGAAGGATTACAAGAACTGCATCTTCACAAGATTGATAGCTGCGGATCAAGCACAAAAGTACCTTTGTCATCTCCTGATAAAGGTAAGAAACAATCAAACAAGAATCATCAGAAAGCACCAACTGAAGAATCCGTAGAACACCTGCGGAAAACGAATGAGGAATCCGTAGAACATCTGCGGAAAGCAAAATCTGCCAAGTCCGTAAATCATCTGCGGAAGACAAAAACCACTGAATCCGCAGAAAAGCAAAGGAAAAGAGAAGCTGATCCAGCGGACAAGGTAACAAGAGAGCCTCACACACATGCAAAGAAAAAGGAAAATATGAAGCAACAAATGGCGGCCAAAGGCAAACAAGTAACAGCTGATGATGCTCCAAACAAAAACAAGAAGAAATCAACTGAAGCTTCAGCGAATGAGAAAAAGAACAACAAAAAGAAGGCTGAATCTGAAGAAAATTCAGAAAAATATTGCAAATGGTGTGATATGAAGAATCACAATACTGATGAATGCTATTTCAGCAGCTATTGTTCCATTTGCAATATGAACAATCACATGACTGATGATTGTTTCTTCAACAAACACTGTGCCATTTGTGACAAAAATAACCATTCCACTCAGGAATGTTATTTAATAAGAAGAATAAGAAAAAGAGCAAAAATAAGTCACAAGATACATCATCTGAATCAGATTCTCAAGCCTCAGAAAGTGACAAAGAGACAAAGATTCAGAAAGAACAACAAAAGTCAAAGAAAAGACCCTCTGCTGCGGAAAAGACTTTGAAAAAGAAAGCACCAATACAGTCTAAGACACCTCACAAAAAGGTGGATTTGACAGATAAACAAAGTGAAGCAGCAGATGGTTTCTTTGATAACTTTGCTAAAGGAACTCCTGTGTCTCAATCAAAGCAGAAAGATGAAGAAACTTTCAAGTCTACAGGACTCTCTTCAAAGTTAAGATACCAACCAAAACAAGCCAAGTTGAAGAATGACTCGAATAAGCTTGAAGATACTCAGAAACCTGAATCATCTTCAACAGAATCATCCTCACAACCATCACATCAAAAAGAAACAACTAATAATGAAACTTCAAGATTAATTCATGAAGGAGTAACTATAGTTGACACATCTGGCAAATCCAAGACAATTCAGCCTTGGGTTGTCAAGACTAACTAATTTCTTTTTGTGTGCAGGAACAATCATGGAGAGCTGACAACAAGTGGTATGTTGACAGTGGTTGTTCCAGACATATGACAGGCAACTGTGCACTTCTCCATGACTTCAAACATAAACATGCCTCTTATGTGGCATTTGGTGGGGATAAGAAGGGAGGTAAAATTGTTGGTGAGGGAATGGTAACTAACGATGTGTTAACATTTGAAAAAGTAAATTATTGTGAAAATTTGCAGTATAATTTACTTAGTGTTTCCCAAATTTGTGATCAAAATTATTTAACACTCTTTGATAACACTAACTGTTACATTCTTAAGCCAGGGTTTACAGTTCCAGCAGACTGGATACTTCTTACAGCATCAAGAAAAGGCAACACATATATTGGATATGAACAACACAACACTCACAAATCATGAGACATGCCTGCTGTCCAAATCTTCCGAAGATGAATCTCAATTGTGGCATAGAAGGCTTGTCCATTCCAACATGAAGAACATGAATAAATGGTGAAAAATGACTTAGTCATTGGATTACCAAAGAAAGAATTTTATTGTTCTAATCACTGTTCTTCCTGTTATAAAGGAAAACAACACAGAGTGTCTCATAAATCCAAAACAATCAACACAAACACTACACCACTCAAATTGCTTCACATGGATCTCTTTGGTCCAACCAATGTGCTGAGCATTGGAAAAAGGCAATATTGTTTGGTGATAGTTGATGATTTCACTAGATTTACATGGGTCTTTTTCTTAAAACATAAAAGTGAAACATCTGAAACATTAATGGACTTTGTGCTCAAGATTGAGAATCAACTTGATTTAAAAGTTAAAATTTTTAGGAGTGACAATGGAACTGAATTTGTTAATGCTGATTTGGATTCTTTTTGCAGGACTAAAGGAATAGCTAGACAATTCAGTGCCCCAAGAACTCCACAACAAAATGGAGTGGCTGAAAGGCGAAATAGAACACTGATAGAAGCAGCCAGAACAATGCTAGCTGATTCTCAGTTGCCCATTACATTCTGGGCAGAAGCTGTGAATACAGCTTGCAATGTTCAAAATAGAACTTTGATAGTCAAAGAACATAATAAAACACCTTACGAACTCTTATTTAAAAGAAGACCTTTTATAGGATATCTTAGAGCTTTTGGGTGTCATGTGTCCGTTTTAAATACTAAAGAACAATTGGGAAAATTTTCTGAAAAAGCCTATGATGGTTTCTTTGTTGGATATTCATCCACTTCTAAATCATATAAGGTGTACATTCCAGAACATAACATAGTTGAAGAGACTCCCAATGTTTCTTTGATGAATCCATGTTTACTACCAATGTAAAAGGATCATCTTGGTTATTTGATATAGATGCATTAACTGAATCATTTAACACTGGTTATTTGATCAACGCAGGTGCTGCGGATACATGTTATCCCTTTGTGCCCCCAAGTGTGAATGAAGTGCCTTTAACAGCTGACCCACCAAGAGCACAAGTGTCACCTGGACCACAGCAAAGATCAAGTCAGCAGCATGAAGCTACTTCTGGAGAAGTAAACTCTTCATCCCCAGCACATGTAAATTCATCAGCAGATGTTCCCACATCCGTAGATATAAATACTGGTGCAACTACTGATGCTAGAGATGGAGAGGAGGTAGTCATTCAACAACCATTGCCAGCTGACCAACATTGTTCATCCGAGGATGGTGATGTACCTCCTACGGAAGTACAAAATGCCTCCGTCGATGCTGCAGTTCCTCCTACGGAAGAACAAAATACTGCTTCCGTAGAACCTCCTGCGGAAGAACAAAATGCTGCTTCCGTAGAACTTCCTGCGGAAGAAGACAAAACACCCAATCAAACACAAGCTGATCCGAACGACCATGAGCCTTTTGATTATTTCATTGACTCAACTTCTCAGCTGACACCATCTTCTTCAATGGGTTTCACTAACTTGGACTCCACAGTTCAAGTTGATGCTGTCTCAACAAGCAGAGTACACAAGTCTCATCCAACAGACAATATCATTGGGGACCTGCATGCTAGAACCACAAGGAGCAAAGGAGGTATGGTAAACATTTGTTTGTTCACCTGCTTTTTGTCCCAAACAGTTCCTGTAAACATCACAGCTGCACTAAAAGACAACAGCTGGATTGAGGCTATGCAAGAAGAGCTACAACAATTCAAAAAGCAGAAAGTGTGGACTCTTGTAGATCTGCCTACGGGTCAACATCCAATTGGCACAAGATGGCTTTTCAAGAACAAGCTGGATGACAGAGGTATCATAGTGAGAAACAAGGCCAGACTTATTGCTCAAGGATACACTCAGGAAGAGGGAATAGACTATGATGAAGTCTTTGCCCCTGTTGCAAGGATTGAAGCTATACGAGTCTTCCTCGCTTATGCAGCATTCAAGAGGTTCACCGTCTATCAGATGGATGTGAAGTGTGCTTTCCTTATGGGAAAATTGATGAAGAAGTCTATGTGGCTCAACCCCCTGGTTTTGAAGACCCTGATTATCCACATAGAGTATACAAGCTTGATAAAGCTTTGTATGGTCTTCATCAAGCACCCAGAAAGTGGTATGATACCCTATCATCCTTCCTGCTGAAGAATGGGTACAAGAGAGGAACTATTGATCAGACACTCTTTCTCAAACAAGAACATCAAGATCTTTTGGTGGTTCAAATATATGTTGATGACATCATATTTGGATCAACCAACAAGATGAGCTCCATGGGAGAATTGACTTTCTTCCTTGGCTTACAAGTTCATTAGAAATCAGATGGCATTTTCATCAATCAAGAGAAGTACATTCATCAAATCTTGAGGAAGTACAATCTTGCTGATTCCACTTCATGCAAGACACCAGCATCAACTATAGACAAGATTGTACCTGACCCTGCTGGCAAATCCGTAGATCAAAGATTGTACAGATCAATGATCGGTTCATTAATGTACTTAACTGCTAGTAGACCTGACATCATGTTTGCTGTTTGTGTTTGTGCCAGGTACCAATCTGACCCAAAGGAGTCACATCTGACTGCTGTAAAGAGGATTTTCAGATATCTGAAAGGCAAACCTGCATTGGGACTTTGGTATCCTAAAGATGGAGATTTTAGCCTCTACTCATACTCAGATAGTGACTATGGAGGGTGCAACAACAACAGAAAATCCACAACTGGTGGATGTCAATTTTTAGGACCAAGACTTGTTTCATGGCAGTGCAAGAAGCAAACAAATGTATCTGTATCCATGGCTGAAGCAGAGTACATAGCTGCTTCAGCAGGTTGCTCTCAAGTACTTTGGTTGCAAAACCAATTACTTGATTATGGTTACAATTTCCTTCATACACCAATTCATATTGATAATTCAGCTGCTATGTTTATAACTGCTAACCCAGTTCAACATAGTAAAACAAAACATATAGAAATCAGATACCATTTTTTGAGAGATTGCTCTGAAAAGGGTCTAATCAAGTTAGTCAAAGTAGACACAACCAATCAGCTTGCTGATTTGTTTACTAAAGCATTTGATTCTGTTAGATTCAATTTTCTGATAGAATCTTTAGGGATGATTAACTTAGAATAAATCAACAAAAGCATATGATTGAATTTATGAAGAGTAATCGTTAAGGATAACTTAAGTGTCTGTTAGAACATCTATACATGCATTATATATGGGAAATGATAGTAGACTATACTTGGCTATTAAACAAAAACTCAATCTGACTTATATCATACTGATATGTGAGTAGGTTCAACTTGAGTGGAAACATAGCTAAGAGCATGCCAAACTAAAAACATGAGGTAACTGTCTGTGAGGATTCCATTTGAGAATCAAGAAGGTATGTTCTCTCCTGACGTGATCAAATCACTTACACAAGCACACTATGTAAAATACTTTATAATATTCTATCTTTGCAAAGTCATATTCCCTCTGTTTTGTGTGAACAAAGACCTGGGAATGTGATTAATAAGTGTGATCTTCATTCTCCCTCTGTTTTGTGTCAACAAAGACCTGGGTTAAAGTTCACCTCTGTTTTACGAAAGTAAAGACCTGGTGACTATGAAGATCATATTTCAGCTCTAAAAAAAGAATCACTTGTGATCCATTGAACATCAAGTCCAAGAGCTATAACATCAAAGCATTCATGAGACTGAAAATTGTCTCAAGATAGAACTTATAACTTAATGTACATAGTCATTAAGTGTGGAATGTAGTGATTTGCCTCACCTACGGAAGACATACTCTAACGATAATTGAATGTGGGACTCATGATTGCTACTGATTGACAAACTTCACAACATGATAAATTGCATGCCTAGTTGATACAACACTCATGTTTGAATTTAAGTGGATTTATATACTTGCAATCAGATATGTGTTGAATCAATTAACAACATCAGCAGAAGCCAATTTATAGTATGATCCCTCTATATATATCTGCATGCATGTACCTGTTTGACAGATGTTGAATTGTTATCTCAACTGAATTTCTCTCATTTAGAATGTCATATGCCTGTCATGCCTGTTCACAACTTAAATTTATGATGTATGCAACAGTTTCACATTAATCACAAATTTAGGGGGAGTAGTTCATGCATGAAAAACAATAAAAGCTGATAATTGATCTGAATTATTTTGAAGGAATTGGAACTTGAGCAATAACTTGAATACAGGATACAGGAAACTTGCTTCCCTGTACTTAATTGTCATGCAAATAAAGTCAACAATGTCCAACATCAACATTTGATTCTACTCTGTAGATATCATACATCTAAAGTTCTCAAAACTTTAAGTTCCGCAGAAGTTTCAGTAATACTTCTCATCCGTAGAAGTAACAGTGGAATTTCTGCATCCGCAGAAGTCACAGTAATACCTCTCATCCGTAGAAGTATTATGTGATTTCTGATTCAGCAGCAAAACAAGAAAAACAAAACAAATGCATTATTTGAACTTTTACATCCGATGTAAAGTTCCGCATCCGCAGAAGTTAAGGTTCCGCAGATGTTGACATCCACAGATGTCAAGGTTCCGCAGATGTTCTGCGGAAGAAATAATGCATACTAAACACTTGGAATACGGAAAGGAATAAATGAAAGTGGGGCCAACATAGGAATAAGAAAGTGGGCCCAACATAATGTGAGCCCAACATAATTAATAAAAGAAGTTAATTTGTTGGACTACAAATAAGGTGTCTGACTCTTAAAATTCATTTCACTTTTACAGAGCACTTTTTCAGATTAACCTAGAAAATCGCACTTTTTCCCCCTTTTCAAAATTTCAAAATATCAACATTATCCAGTAACCGATTACAGTTACTGCAAAGGTAAATCATGTCTTAAACATCAATACGGAACTGGTTAATCGATTATTGTCATTCAAACGATTCAACTCCGTGGTTTCTAACTTGATTTTCTTTGCAGATGGCAAATAGATTTGCTAAGGAGCATAATGTGTGCGCATTCTTGAACGCTGATGATCCAGCAGCGGAAGGATGTCGAGATATCATCAGATATCTACGACGATCCAGGCTCTTCTACGCCTTGACGGCTGAGCCTGTGATCCATCAGGCGCACATAATCGGATTCTGGAACTCAGCACGTGTGGAAGAACAAGATGATGAGGAAGTAATTGTGGCTGAGATTCTGAGTCGGCGTCTTCGAATCACTGAAAGCACCATAAGAAGATGTTGGAACTGGGAGATAGAGAAATGGGGCACCCAGATGTATTCGAGAATGAATACATTGAAAAGGTATTTAACCTCATGGGTTACGATGGTGATTACGAGAAAGGTGAAATCAAGAAGGGTCCTGTGCAAACCATACAGATTCCTGTGTCACACCTACCTGAAATGCATGTCGAACAGGAAATCGGGACTAGATAGATTCTCTTGGCATATATCATCCGGAATTATTGGAGTGTTCGAGGGGAGAACTTACAACTATGCCAAATTGCAGAAGAATGACAAGATGTATATGTTTCCAAGATTCCTACAACTGATAATCAACTCAGAACTTCCGGGGTTGAATAGAGTTGGCGATGTTTTTGTTCAAGCACACCTGAGCAAATCAGTGCTGAACAAACTTAGTGGAAAGTATGAAGGACCGGATATGCCAATGTTCGCTCATGTTATAGATCCGCAAGCTGACATGCCACAAGAGTTGGCATGGGCAGATGAAGCAGAATCATCTGCTGATTCTGCACAATCTTCTCACTCTCCACACCAAACACCACAACACCAACAACAATCACCACTCCAAACACCACCACTACAACATCATTCATCAAGCCAATCACCATCAAGCCTTAACACCCAACCAATTTCCCCAATTCACCACCATCAATCACCAGTACCAATATCTTCATCATCCTCTCAATCATCATCTCATCACACTCAACCATTCTCTCCACAACAAATCCAATCCCCCATACAACCACCACCAGAATCTCCCAAACATCAATCTCCGGAAAGTGCTGGGACTGAACCTATTGAGGTAACTGAGTCTGTACACTCCGTACACTCAGGAGAGACAGAATTATTATCTGAAGCCAGCACTGTTCCTTTCTCACCAACACACACAGAAGAACATCCTTCATCAGCTCATACCGAGCTAATACCTTCATTGGAAGATGTACAACATGCTGATGAACATGGGGAAGTTCAAGAATCTGCTCAGGATGTCACTGCTTACCATGAAGATGACTTAAGTGACAGTGACATTCCTGTGAGCAAAAGCTTTCTGGTTGCTAAGTACAACAAGCTGGTACTTAAATCCAATAAGCGAAAACAAAGAATTGTGGAGCTGTACGGGTTATCCAAGAAAAGGATGAAGAACTGACAAAGAAGGATGCCAGTTTAAAAAGACTGAGAGAAGATGCACAATGCAACAATGAAATTATTGATGCATTGTTCCAAACAAAACGGGAGTTGGAGGCAACTTTAAAACAAGAGCAAAATGAAAAGGCTGAGCAAATAAAGCAAAAGGATCTGGAGATAGAGAGCCTGAAAAGAAAACTCTCTGAATTGAAAACAAAAGTGGATTCAAGTGCTGAACCAGAAAAACAATCGGGTAGAGCTACTAAGCCGCTGATCTCATACACCCGAAAAAGAAAATACTTTGGAGCCACACAAAAGAAACCAGAAGAAGAAAGCTCCCCAAAGAAATCAAAAGTTCCATCTCCTGCTCCTACACCTTCAGTAGAAGTTTCTGCTGTGAAGGTATCCTCCGGAGAAGAAGAAGAAAGTGATAAAGAGTGGGAGGAATTAACACGGATGGAGTCTCCCACTGCTGATAAGGGTGGAAAGGCCGATGACCTTCTAACAACTGCTGATATCTTGGAAGAGAGGCCTGACTCCAGCATGTTTATGACCCTCATCAACCATGGGTTTCCGTATGACATGGTTGAGAGGATGAACAGAACAGAAATGGCCAATGCATTGAAAGAATTTGAATTTGCAAGGTTCATAATCCCAAATTGTGATTATGAAGCCTTTACAACTTTTCAATCATTGGAGAAAATAAGGAAAGACCTGGGCCACTGTGACACAGCAAAACTTTCAAAGTACAATATGACTTGCTGGTTACAGGGTCACAATTACAAGCCGCATGAACTTAAAGGTAGAACTACTGGTGAGCTGCGGAGGATGATGGAGCATGTGATGAAAGTGGAACTGGAAACGGGAGTTAAGTTCAGAACCACTGCTCCACATCCAAAAGAACAAAGCAAACTTGCTGCTAATCCAGTAACTGTTGAATCAAAAGATCAGCACAAGGAAAAGGAAAAACTCATCAGAGAGCCAAGGGCAGTGATCCCAGGAAAGGTATGGCCTTTGGGAACAACAGTTCGAGAGATTACTGAGAAGAAATCCTCTCTCATTGAACTGTATGATCACATCACAACTCCCAGTTCTGTGGAAGAAAACAGGATTATGGCCTGGAAATATGATCCAGACTGGGATTGTGCAGTAATTAAGAGAACATCTGGAAGAATTGAATACTTCCATGATGTGGAAGCTCTGTTGAGTCGTCCGGAGCAAGACATAAGGGACTTGCAGAGCATCCAAATAACCAACTATCCAATCCATCTCAGGGGGAGAGACTTCTCTGCAGCTGTAAATGGTATGAAGACCAGATTCATTGATGATGTGCTGACACAAGCAAAGAAAGATGATAAAGAGCACAACAAAATCAAACAAAGCCGGAAAAGAAGAACAGCTGAAGTCCCATCCCTTGTAGATGAAGACATGCTAAAGAGAGTTGGATGTGATAAACACTCAGATACCATCAAAAGCATAAAAGGAAATCAGTTCACTTATCCCATCACAGAATGGGGATATGTTGAAAAGACAAAAGAAATGGTATTGCTGAGAAATGCTGATGGGAAGAAGGCTGATAAGATCAGAATCTTTGATCCAGTAGAGATAAAGATGCTGCATCCCAGTTACACTTCATACCTTCATGACAAATTCTTCCCAAAGCTAACAGATGAAAAAGCCCAAAATGATCTCTGCCTGTACGTGCACATGATACAAGTCATTGATAAACTGCATGCCAAGGCACACAAGAGAAGGAAACATGAGGCTGGGCTACTGAAGGGTAATACCATAGCTGAAGTGTCTAAACTCAGAATCTCAGAAGAAGATGAATTAGAGATTATACATAATGATAGTGTAGTGGAAACACTCACTACGGAAGAAGATGTTTTGGGTCTGAGTTATGACACGCTGAAGAAGATCAGCAGGATGAAGATCAAGTACAAGTACGATGATCAGAAGACTGCTGTATCTTACTTTTATAACAAGATGATAGCAAGAGTCAAGGAGCTTGCTGTTTTGAAGGACTGATTACAAGGAGCTAAGCCTAAGGGGAGTATTGTTAGGTCTAGATTGTATAGGGCTAGATCAATTTTGTATAGGCTTAGTACTTGAAAATCAAGACTTGTAATTAACATTTGTAACAGTCAAAATATATATATATGTGATTTGAATCTATAGGTTAACCCCATATATGTATGTGTGTTGATTTGTGACTTGACAGGAAAAACAATATACTTGGATGGATTTACTGAAATTGACCAAGTGTAGGAAACATCTACGGATGAACAACTTTGTTAATCCGTAGATATGTTTCTTACAAGACCAAATGACCAAGTACATGTTCCTGCGGATGATCAAATACCATGAAGTGAAGACTCCTACGGAAGAAGAATTTCCTACGGAAGAACAACTTTGCTACGGAAGACTAAGTCATCTACGGAAGAACAAATGTTCTGCGGACGAGAAGATTGCTGCGGAAGAACATTATACTTGTGCGATTACAACTCCAAGTCAAACAAGTCAACACAATCAATAACAAATCCTGAGAGATCCGGTGTTTCCTTAACCGACTCAAATCATCTATAAATATGAGTCCTAGGTTTCACATCTCGGGAACACAATCAATCAATAATACGGCTGTCAAGAGTTCATTGTGCAACCCTAATCGCCGTCACATCAATATCAAACATCATTCGATACACAGAATTCGATAGTTCATAGTCATTCATTATTTTTTTGTAATCATTACATTATAGTTAATGAAATACATTTGAATTATTATAGATTTCGTGTTTATTGTGTTTCTGTGGTTGTGTTCATCGTTGATCATTATAAACAATTAAACGTCAATTAGTGATAATTCCGCGATCATTAAATTGATTTATTTTAATACTGATAATTCCTGAATTGCGATCCTTGGATTCACACCTTGTAATTCAGTGACACATTTTTCACCATAGAGATTAGCTTTTACACCAGATGGCATGGGAGTGGGACTATCATTGATGTGAGCCATGAGTGCATGATTTTGAAATTGAGGTTTGACTTCCTCTGCATACAGACTCCAGTCACATACTCCATCTTGTCTGATGACAAGTGCATTTGAGGTTGATTGGTTGTTTCCATGGGCTTGCTATGTCAGTTGGTGCTGACTTTGGTAAGGTGGTTGATGATGAAACTGATGCTGAAACTAATTCTGATGACTTGATTGAGGAGCTGTTGATGAAGTTGATTGATGGTGTGGTTGACTATGTGAGCTTCTTTGGTAGTTGTCGTTGTTTCTTATGGGTGCATTACATTCCCTTGAGAAGTGGCCAGTCATACCACAGTTGAAACACTTTACCTTGGATTTGTCATATCTAAGCTTTATGTTCTCATTCAAGCTTAGCTTTTTACCTTTCCCGAAAAATTTATTTGCTCTTATAACTATCAAGTCCATTTGCCATTGCAAATCCATTACTTCAACATCATTTAGATCCATTTCTTCCAGGTCTTCTTGGACCAGGTGAGCTGAAGTGAGTCTTCCTCCCAAGTAAGCTTCAATAGTCAAGTTAGTGGGTGTGTAAGTGGATGGATTAGAGGTTGATTGCTTCTATGGTGGAGACATAAAGACTAAACTACCCTAACAACTATACAGAATACTAGTCTAAGTACAAAAGTCTCCATCCGCATTAGTTGTTGAACATCCGCATTAACTAATGCGGATGCCTTGGCTTCATCGGCATTTCTTGTTTCTTCATCAGTATTAAGTGTTTGGTCATCGACATTAACTAATCTGGACGAGCAAACACTTATCAGTATTTCTTTTGTGCATCCACATTAACAAATACGAATGAGCAAATACTTAGCAGCATTTGTTTTAACTATCCACATTTGTTTATGCGGAAGAACAAACACTTATCAGCATTTGTTCCTTGGTCATCCGCATAGACAAATGTGGATAACCAACACCTATCTTATTTTCTTCACCCGTATTTCTTCTTGGACTTGTGGGAATCTGCCAATAGAACAACCATCATCCATCACTTGAATTGGTATGTATTGCTGGGTTTTGTAGCAAGTTTATCAAAGCTAGTTAACCATTTAGACTATGAAAAACGCAGCGGATTTAGGAGTTAACATATGGTTTATAATCTGAAAATTTGACCATTTTAAACCACAAACAAAAACCCAAGAATAAGGATCAAAGCTAGTTAACCATTTTAAACCACAAACAACCATAGGGTGTTCGTAGAAACAACCTTCCTTGAACAAAATGTGGTAGATGTTTAAGATGAAGAAGATGATGTTTTGAGTGGCTAGCCTTCAAAGGAGAAGACCTCAAAACCGTGATACGCACAAGCTCTTCAAACACCTTGCTTGTTAGGATGCAACACCAAAGAAACCTCTTCTATTTGCTCCTCCAAACCGAAAGATTTCAGCCCCATTTTCTTCAAAATAGAATTTTTCAGCCAAGTTTGGGAGGTGTCTTTGCTTGTGTGTGTGAGAGAGAGTGTAAGAGAAATGACGGAAGAGTGTAGAATTAGTTAAGTCTTGCAAGAAACAAGACAAGAATGGGTTCCCCAAGGCCCCTAGTTTAATTTTATAACATTACACACTTTTATTTGTCATCATTTAACCAACTTAAATAATGAAACAAATAAATATCTCATGAACAAATTATCCATATAATATTTTTCTATCACAAAAGCAATATTTAGAAAATCAATTTTCTAAATAGGTGTCAATATTTATTGTATGATCTTATCAATAAATAAATGTTTGTTGGTGTTTGTATAGCTTGTTATTGGGTATGACCTGACTTGGATCATAACGTCCTAACCACATCAATCTTGTATGTGTCTTGGGCATATAAGATCCAACAATCTCCCACTTGCACAAGATTCATAAAAGATTGATGCAAGCAGAAATACCGTCTAACAACGGTTTACTACCCTTAATACGTATGACTAAGTGCCATTCAATAACATCATCCTCTTCAAGTACCATACTTGAAATGTTTTAGGTGAATCAATCATCTATCCATTTGTCACAGATGTCATGCTAAATCCCAGGGACATAGAGTGATCATTCCCCATTGATTTAACTTTATCAGGCCTTAGACATCTTACACTCAACGAATAAGAGGGACAAATCCCATCTTGACTACATACATCTCTCATAATTACCTTATATCATGCCTGAACTCAGACCTATGTACTGCCATATCTCAGAACAGCGAAGAACTGAGCCAAAGTATAATATTTGGTAAATATCAAGACCCAATATGTATCTCAGGTCAGAGGATACCAAATGATTTTCGCCTTTACTCAAAATTACTTATGATCAATCAGGAAGATTCCATGTAGTAATATTTGAGATGCAGGTCAGTCCAATATTTGCATCCCATAAATATCTATGAACTTTGGCAGCAACCTTTTGCTCTATATTCATCCATATGAATATCTACCAATCCAAGTTCATAATAGTTTTACCCTCATACTTGTTCCCACAAGTATGAACAACTACGGACATTCTGAGTAAATAATTTACTCATGGATTTAAACATGCAAAAAGGAATATTAGTTGAATCATTATTACCAAATAATTTACTCAAGTAAGAAAGAGTTACAATATCTCAATATAAAATTAAAGATCAAATCCAGTCACTAGAATATTGCAGTCCCATGGTACAAACAAGACTTTCATGCTTTGCCTTTTCAAGAAGCTTCGTGAGATGATCCGTAATGTTTTGATCCATGTGAACTTTGCGAATACATATTTTTCCTTTTCAACTTCATCCCTTATATAGTTGAATCTTTGTTCAATGTGCCTAGTCTTTTGATATGCACGGGGTTCCTTGATTTGAGCAATCGCACCTTCGTTATCATAAAAGATTTCAAGGGGTTCCTGAATGAAAGGGACTACCCCTAGATCGGCAATGAACTACTTTAACCATGCAGCTTCCCGAGCTGCTAACGAAGCGGTGATGTATTCTGACTCTGTACTTGATAATGCCACCACATCTTGCTTTGACACTTCCAAGAGATTGCTCCTCCATTCAAGATGAAAATGTACCCCGATTGTGATCGTGAATCATCCCGATCAGTTTGGAAACTCGCATCCATGTAACCCTTTACAACTCGTTCCTCCTCACCAGATCCATAGATTAGGAACATATCTTTAGTCCTCCTCAGGTACTTAAGTATGTTCTTAACAGCCATCCAATGACTGCTTCCAGGATTTTGTTCGTATCGGCTTGTCATGCTCAAAGCGCATGACACGTGCGGTCTAGTGCATATCATTGCATACATGATGGATCCTATAGCAGACGCATATGGGATTCCCTTCATTTTTACTTGCTCATCCTTTGAGCTTGGACATTGAGTCTTACTCAATATCGTTCCTCTTTGAATAGGTACAATACCTTTCTTAGAGTTTTTCATCTTGAACCTTTTCAAGATCTTGTCAATGTATGCACTTTGATTTAAACCTATCAACCGCCTTGACCTATCCCTATAGATCTTTATTCCTAAAATATAGGCGGCTTCACCAAGATCCTTAATAGAGAAACAGTTTTCAAGCCAGGCTTTTACACCTTCCATGGTTGGAATGTCATTTCCAAATAGTAGAATGTCATCGACATATAATACTAGGAAAGTGATGATGCTCCACTAGCTTTCTTATATACACATGCTTCATCAGTGTTTTTAATGAACCCAAATTTGACTATTTCTTCATCAAAACGGTGATTCCAACTTCTTGATGCTTGCTTCAACCCATAGATTGATTTCTTTAACTTCATACTTAGTTAGGATGTTTTGATCGACAAAACCTTCAGGCTGAACCATATAGACATCTTCCTCAAGATATCCATTTAGAAAAGTAGTTTTGACATCCATTTGCCAAATCTCATAATCATAATGAGCAGCTATGGCAAATAATATCCTAATAGATTTTAGCATTGCTACTGGTGAGAAGGTCTCATCATAATCAAACCCCTTGAGTTTGAGTGAAACCTTTTACTACAAGTCTAGCTTTATAAGTGTCCAAGTTCCCATGCATATCGGTTTTCTTCTTGAAAACCCACTTACTTCCAACTATCTTTGAGTTAAGAGGTGGTTCAACCAAGTCCCATACTTGGTTGTCATACATGGATTGCATCTCAATGTTCATAGCTTCAAGCCATTTGTCACAATCTGAATTGGACATTGTATCATGATAGGTGGTTGGTTCATCGGAATCTACCACATAGCATCCATCTACGAAAAATCCATATCTTTCAGGTGGATTACTAATTCTACCAGATCTGCGAACGTTTTGTGTATATTGATCAACCACTTGATCGTTCTCAACATCCTCATGTTGAGTGCTAGTGTCAACCAAATGTGTATTGGTTTGTGGTTCTTGATCCTCCTCAAGATCCACAGTTCTACTACTAGTTCCTTCCATAAGGAACTTAGCTTCTAAGAACTCATCCTTTTTGGCAACAAACTCCTTTTGTTCCAATGGATCATAGAAATAGTATCCCATAGAATCTCTAGGATATCCAATGAAGAGACACTTAGTGGAACGACTTTCTAGCTTGTTTGAGGTGGGAGTCTTAACATAAGCCTCACAACCCCATACTTTTAAATATGAAAGCGATGGAACCCTTCCATGCCATATTCCAAAAGGTGTCGTTTACACTTTCTTGGTTAGGGCCATATTCAAAATACGGGCCGCTGAGAGCAAAGCGAAACCCCAAAATGATATAGGCAGTGAGCTTCTAGCCATCATAGATCGAACCATATCCAATAGAGTTCGATTTCTCCGCTCGGACACACCAAATGATGTTGTGGTGTTCCAGGTGGAGATAGTTGTGAGACAATACCACAACTTCTAAGATGATCTCTAAAAGCATCACTTAGGTATTCACCTCCTCTATCGATGCGAAGAATTTTTATTTTCTTATTGAGTTGATATTCTAATTCATTTTGGAAGATTTTGAACATTTCAAAAGCTTAATCTTTGTGTCTTAGTAAGTACAAACCATATCGACTATAGTCGTCGGTAAAGGTAATGAAGTATCTTTCATGGTACCTAGTCATTGGCTTAAAAGGACCACATACAGCCGAATATATGATGCATAATATATATTTTGCCCTTTCGGATTTGCCACTAAAAGGGCCTTAGTCATTTTACCTTGTAAACAAGATTCACATACATCAAATGAATCATTTTCATTTGTTTTTAAAAGACTGTTCTTTTGAAGTGTTTGTATGCGCTTCTTGTTTATATGACCAAGACGGCAATGCCAAAGATATGTATCACTCAAATCCAATTTGAGTTTCATAGTGGTGGTTTGGTACAATGAGCTATCATATATTGTGTTTTCACGAACCAATTCATAAATACCATTAACAGGAATAACTTTAAAATAAAACATGTCATTTAAAAAAAACATGAATTTCATTCTCAATAAATGATAAAACATAACCATATTGTCTTAATTGGGTAACAGAAATAATGTTCCTAGTCAAACTAGGAGCATACAAAATATTATTCAAAATTTCTTCCAAACCATTTGGAAGCTTCAAGATGTAGGCCCCTCGGCCTTGAACTTGAACTTTCGCCCCATTCCCCATGTAGAGGCTAACATCCCCTTTCTTGAAGTCCTTACTTCTTTTGAACCCGTGCAATAAATTGCAAACATGAGTTCCACATCCGGTATCCAATACCCATATGTTAGACGATATTAAATTTAGATCAATATGAATCATGTAAATTGTACCTGAGGTTTTCCCAGCATCCCTCTTAGCTTGCAACTCTTTGAGATGGACTGGACAATTCCTTGCCCAATGTCCAATCTCCCCACACTTAAAGCATGGGTCATTCGAAGCAACCTTTTGCTTCTTCTCCACTAGTTTTGGTGGTGGTGCTCTTACTACTCCCTTCCCCTTTCCCCTAATGTACCCTTCCCCTTGGCAACATTTACCTTGGGTGTGGGGTGAGGCCTCTTCTTGTTCCCACCTTCAATGATGGTGAGAACGGGTAAAACCGTTTTACCCATGGCTGCCTCGGTAGTTTTGAGCATAGAGTGACGCTCACTAATGTTCTTGTCCCATCCGTTCATGTTATAATTCATGACAAAATTTTCAAGCCTTTTTGACAAAGAGTTGAGGATCAAATCCGTAGCCAACTCTTTCGACACGAGACAATTCATCCTTTCGAAGCGGTCGATGTAGCTTTTCATCTTAAGTACATTAGATGAAACAGATTGGGTGTCATCCATACGACATGCATGGAGTGCTCGAACCGTTTTGAAGTGCTCCACCTTTGCTTGTTGTTGGAACGTTTCCTTCAACTGGGTAATCATGTCATACGCTCCGTGATATTCATACTCCTTTTGGAGATCCGTAGTCTTACTTGCCAACATGAGGCAAGACACCTGGACCAAGTCCTCAGTGTATTTCACCCAGTTCATAAAGGCCTCCTCATCTTCCTCATTAGGTTGATCGGGAATCGGATCGTCTAAAACATATGATCGTTTCTCTTGCTTGAGAACAATTCTCAAGTTTCGAAACCAATCAATAAAGTTATTATAGTTTAGACGCTCTTTGGAGAATGGTCCTTAGTGATAGTGAGTGAGTGGACGGGATTTCATTTTCATTATTGTTGGTGGTCATCTACAAATTTTTAACAAAGTTCAATTTTAGTATTTACGATATTGTCCATTTTTTAATAATTAAAGCCCTTTTATGTGTCTTACACAATTTTAAAATTCTAGAATCCAACGTTACATTTAAATAGTGGTTAGGTGATTTTTGTCCCATTATTTAAATTAACAAGGTAGTCAATGTTTTGACAATTGCAACCCTTTGCAAATTCTAGGGTATGGGATCGACTTACACATCATATGTGTGGTCGGCATGTTTATCCAATCAACACCTTTGTAAACCATATTGTAGGTGATCCATTTAACATGTTTTGCAAATCAAGTTACCCTACTTGCACACACATGTGAGTTTTCCAACATAAGTGGTTAGGTGATCTTTATCCCACAAATATGGTATCCCCATCTTAAGTCACAAGTTCCCTTAAAACGGTTAGGTGACCTTTATCCCATTAAGAGTTTCCAAATGACTCAAGTGTTGTGCAAAAGGATGGTGTTAAACTTGTTTGTAAAAGAATTTAAAGTTTTCATAATCTTAGTTTAGAAAACTCTATGTACCTTATATTTGCATGCTTTCAAATACAAGGTACCCTATGTGTGACAACCCTCGATTTCCGGGTAATTTCTCTAGAAACCCTAGATCTTGATTTCTATGCTCAGTCTTGTTTTAGAATATATAGCACCAAATAAACTAATCTAAAGATTGATTAGAGTCCTACGTGTGCTTACGTTTCCATTTCATGCGTGTTCGACCATGAAAACCCTAGTCCGGCGAATGTCTGAAATAAACGCCACTACGAACAGACCGGGAAAATAAATATTAACGTCATAGGTAAAATAAGAATTTGGCCTAATTTAATCTTAGTTACACTAATATTAATATTATTATGTGATGAAACGACTATCGTAACGAGAAAACCCGATAACATCTACGCGCCTTAGTGCGACGAGATGGCTTAATCTAGCGGATAAACAATAAAATGCCCAAGTGGACGATAAAACCAAGATATGGGGCATGTAAATAGTCTTTTTGGACTAGAATTTCGTAAGGAATTAGAATTTAACATGTTCGGGTTTTGAAAGTCGGGTCGAGACGGGAGAAAAAGGAAAAAGACCGTTCGACTACCCCTCTACCCCCCTCCTACGGCCGCCCTCCCCCTTTCCCTCTCCTCCCCTATAAAAGCCCCTCTCCCGCCCCCCTCATTTCATTTCTTCCATTTCATTTTAAAAAGAAATCACCCTCTCCCTCTCTTTCTCTCTACAAACCTACGGCCACACCACCACCCCACCACCATTTTCGTTTTTGTTACATTTTCTTTGAAGATCTTCACTTGGAACTCAAGGTGCAAGCATACTAGAGCAAAAGAAGGCTCGTTGGTGGTGAAGCAAGAAGAAAAACCATCGTTCTACGTTCTTTTTCGTGAAAATAGCTTGGTAGGACTAAGGTAACCATAATATTTCGTTTTAGTTACGTTTTTATATGAAAATGATTACCTAAAAGTTGTAGATTGTTCATCCAAGTAAGATTTTGGGAAAAACCTGTTTTGAAACAGAAAATATGGAATGAAAATGAGTTATATATTGTATGTATGTGTCTGTACGTGTGCATGTATGTGTGTTAAAGTTTGGATGCTAGACTGTTGCTTGATGATGCGTTGTTGATGTTGAATCGTCCATGCAAGTAGATTTAAGTATGACATCTGTTATAAATCATCTATTGTGACATTTCGATGAAGGTTTACATGTATTAAGTGTGTGTATGGATGACCGTATGCATGCATGTGTGTATGTTGATGTTTGGGTGTTTGTTCTTGCAAAAAGTGAAGGATTATGATTAGATTTGAACATGCAAGTTTGGATAATGTTACGGATGGTATAGAACAGAATATTTCAGTGTTTTGTTGAAGGATTTTGATGGATTTAAGGTGTGTATGAATGTCGTATATATATATATGCATGTATTGGTTCAATCTTACGAAATGTGATGAAATAAGATTTAATCTTTGACATGCAATAACTTGTTTATTATGGATAGTTTAGAACAGTAAGTTGGGATATAATGTAGCATGAAAACATGATAGATTGTCAACGGATTAGTGTTTGGTTGATTAGAATGATTATGGTTGAGATTTACGTCGAAATGCATGCTAGACTAGGTGTTTTTGTATGGAATAAAAGGAACTAGTGAAATCTGGAACTAGGATTGTAATGTAATGATATTTTATGTCCAAATAATGTATTTTTGATAATATGTATGATTCTTGGTGATTGGATGCATTATATTACGTTTTAGGCTTAACTAGTCGTAAAAACGTTGACTTTTGGCATGAAGATTAGGCATAATATGGGTCTGAGTTTAATCAGTAGTTATGGACTTGTTGTATGTACTATACAGCCATATGAGGTACAATTGGTTCATGAAATGATGCGTGCGTTTGAACATGTTTTATGATGCCTAAATGGTCACTTATGCGTAGAAATTGCCATGATTTAGAGACTTTTATAACAAGTTGGTTAAAGTTGTTTGATTCATGAAATGTGATTTAGGATTTATAAACATATACATATATGAGTGTTTTTATGTGTATTTGGTTACACTTTTCATATTTTGGTTGTTAATTAGTACGTGTCTAAGTAAGGCGTAATTCACCGTTTTCGTTAAGATCTTAAAAATAATATAAGTCTAGTAGGTTGGATGAACAATTTGCTTGTAAGACTTGAGTATCAATTCATAAAGTGCCTATCGTATTTAGGGCACTATTAGGATTGACTGGACGTTCGTTGGTGAAATTGCACGTACTTTCAATTTCATTAATCAAGGTGAGTTTCCACAGCCCCTTTTTAACTTGTTATCATTTTACAAAATCGTGGGGGAAATACATGGCTTCATTCGTTGTATCAGGATTATGTGGCTTACTCGTATGTGTTTGTATGATAGTCTCGAGTATGGGTGTTTCGTTATTGTGTTCATGTAATTCGTTCATGAATACCCCCTTTCCCATATAATCATTAGCCTTAGGGTAGGCCACCGTGTATATTGGTAGATCTATTTGGGTTTGACATCCCGCACTCGCGATCAGTAGCTCTGATCAGGCATTTTGGATACGAGTGAATATATGTTGAATTCGTTTCGTGGGGATTGCTTACTTTATGTAAAGCCTTCGTGTTTTGGTTTGATTATAGCTCCAGGTGCTATCATTAAGTTGTATCCCTAGCTAGTTTACAACTTACTACATTGTTTGTCAATGATATCTGATACTATCGTATGTAATGTTTTTGTAAACTCGTGAAACTCGCTCAACTTTATGTTGACTTTTTAAGCATGTATTTTAGATGCATAGGAGCATGGATGGTGGTATGAACTGGGCTTGGGCAAACGTGGATGTGGCATCTTTTGGTTATCTTGGTTATTTATGTAAAAATAAGATCTCTGTGTATGATCGTTGTTAAACAAATTGAACTTTTCATATTTTGGAATGTCATGACAAAATCCTGTGGTTTGTAATTTAAAAACTGATGTTTTAATGTTTTCCTATATATCATGTGTTGCGTTTGTTAGAACATAAAATCATAGTTTAACCTCTTAAACTTTCTGAAAACGCAGCGGAATTACAACTTTATAAACTCATTTATAAGCTGAAAATATATTCATTAGATGACCATATTAATGTATAAAACAAACCCAAAGAACAAAGGATCGTTTATATGAATTAGCAAGCTATGAACATATGTAAAACTACATAAAATCACAGCTACATAGAGCTGTGATTAATACCTTTCTGCAGCAGCTAAACTCGACAGAAAAAGGTTGTTAGATGCTCATGAACTCGGCCAAGGCTCCAAGGAAGGAACCCTCAAGCTAGTATACCCCAAGCCCTTTGCAAGAACACCTTCTTGTTAGGAAGAAACTACACCAAAACTGCTCAAAACCCAGCTCAAAAACCCTCTTATGCAGCTGCTGAAAAACCTCTATTCTTGGCTGAAAACTCGTAGGAGTTGAGAGAGAATGAGAGCTGATCTTTGGTTGTTGTTCGCATGTCTTGTGTGATGAGAAGGAGAGTATCTTTTATTAGTAGTGGAGCTAGACAATGCATGTGTTATGTTCTTACCAAGAACAAGTTAGTGGAACATCATAAGCATGCATGTATGTGATCTTATCAAGAAAAGCGCACTATCACATGTGCATGTGGAAGGAAAACGGCCACTTATGGCTGAAATGAAGTGGTTTTGTTCCCTTTTATTAATATTTGATGTTTATAAAATAGGTGGTTTCAATTTTATAAATGTCAAATATTAACACACACGTATATTGTCTAGTCTTGTAACTAGTTTATGCAATTAATCATTTAATTGTATAAGTAGTATACTCTCATTATTATTTGGTGTTATAAAACTAATTTAAATAACACTTCAAATAATATCATTGAACAAAATATCCTAATAAATTGTTCCATCTCATATGCAACTTATTTAGAAAATCCATTTTCTAAATTTGGTGTAAATATTTAATTGCATGATCATATCATCAACTAAATATTAATTGGTGTTTGCTAAGCTTGTTATTGGGTATAACCCGACTTCGATCATAACGTACTAACCACATCAATATTCTACGTGTCTTGGGCAAATAGAATCCTACAATCTCCCACTTGCCCAAGATTCATAGAAGATTGATGCAAGCAGTAAATACCGCCTAACAACGGTTTACTACCCTTAATACGCATGACTTATAGCCATTCAATAACATCATCCCATTCAAGTACCCTACTTAAAATTATTTAGGTGAATCAATCATTTATCCTTTTGTTACAGATGTCATGTTAAATCCAAGGTCACCGAATGATCATTCCTTGTTGATTTAACTTAATCAGGCCTTAGACATCTAACTCTCAACGAATAAGAGGAACAAATTCCATCTTGACTACATACGTTCTCACAAACACCTCATGTTATACCTGAACATACCCTTATGTACTGTCCACTATTTCAGGACAGTGAAGAATTAGCTCAAGGTATAATACTTGGTGAATATCAAAACCCAATATGTATCTCAGGTCGGAGGATACCAAATGATATTCGCCTTTACTCAAATTTACTTATGATCAATCGATAAGATTCCATGTAGTAAAATTTGAGATGCGGGTTAGTCCAATATTTGTATCCCACAAATATCTATGAACCTTGGTAGCAACCCATTGCTCTATATTCATCCTTATGAATATCAACCAATCCAAGTTCATAATAATCTTACCCTCACACTTGTTCCCACAAGTATGAACGACTACGAACATTTAGAGTAAATAATTTACTCATGGATTAAACATGCTAAATTGGAACATTAATTGAAACATTATAACCAAATAATTTTACTCAAATAATAAAGAGTTCCACATATTCAAATACAAAATTTGATCAAGTCCAATCACTAGAATATCGAAGTCCTAAGGCACAAGTGTGACTTTCATGCTTTGACCTATCTAGGAGCTTCGTGAATGGATCTGCAATCTTTTGATCAAAGTGAACTTTGCGAATATATATCTTTCCCTTTTCAACTTCATCCCTTATGTAGTTGAATCTCCGCTCATTGTGCCTAACCTTTTGATGTGCACGGGGTTCCTTGATTTGAGCAATCACACCCTCGTTATCATAAAAGATTTCTAAGGGGTCTTGAATGGTAGAGACCACCCTTAGACCGGTGATAAACCTTTTATTCATGCAGCTTCCAAAGCTGCTAATGAGGCGGCTATGTATTCGTAGTTTGTAGTGGACAATGTTACCCTATTTATAATGGAGACATACCCCGATTGTGATCGAGGATCATCTCGATCAGTTTGGAAACTCGCATCCGTGTAACCCTTTACAATGAGTATCTCTTTCTCAGATCCGTATATTAGAAACATATCCTTAGTCCTCCTAAGGTATTTCAATATACTTTTAACAGCCATCCAATGGCTATTACCTAGATTCTGCTGATATCTTCTTGTCATGCTTAACGCGCATGACACGTCCGGTCTTAGTGCATATCATCGCATATATGATGGATCCTATAGCAGACGTATATGGGATGTCCTTCATACAATCTTGCTCATCCTTTGAGCTTGGACATTGAGATGCGCTCAATATTGTCCCTCTTTGAATAGGTACCATACCTTTCTTAGAGTTTCTCATCTTGAACCTTTTTCCAGATTTTATCAATATATGCACTTTGGTTTAGACCTATCAACCGCCTCGATCTATCCCTATAGATCTTTATTCCCAAAATATAGGCGGCTTCACCGAGATCTTTCATGGAAAAACAATTTCCAAGCCAGGTTTTAACACCTTCCATGGTTGGAATGTCCTTTCCATATAGTATTATGTCATCAACATACAATACTAAGAATGTGATTACACTCCCACTAGCCTTTTTATACACACAAGCCTTGTCTGCGTTCTTGATGAAACCAAATTTCTTGATCTTTTCATCAAAACATTGATTCCAACTTCTCGATGCTTGTTTCAATCCATAGATTGATTTCTTTAACTTGCACACTTTATTAGGATGTTTTGGATCGACAAAACCTTCAGCCTGAACCATATAGACATCTTCCTCAAGATATCCATTTAGGAAAGCGATTTTGACATCCATTTGCCAAATCTCATAATCATAATGAGCAGATATGGCAAATAATATCCTTATAGACTTTAGCATCGCAACAGGTGAGAAGGTTTCATCATAATCAACCCCTTGAGTTTGAGTGAAACCTTTTGCTACAAGTCTTGCCTTGTAAGTATCCAAGTTTCCATGCGTATTTGTTTTCTTCTCGAAAACCCACTTGCATCTAACCGGTTTGGAGTTAAGTGGAGGGTCAACCAATTCCTAAACTTGGATGTCATACATGGATTGCATCTCTACATTCATGGCTTCCAGCCATTTGTCACAATCCGAATTGGACATAGCATCATGGTATGTAGTTGGCTCATCGGAGTCCACCTCATAGCATCCATCCATGAAAAATCCATATATTTCAGGTGGAATGCTAACTCTACCAGATCTGTGAACGTTGTGAGTGTATTGATCAACCTCTTGATCATCACCAACAACCTCTTGTTGACAGCTAGTGTCAACCAAACGTGTATCGGCTTGTGGATCTTGATCTTCATCAAATTCCATTGTTCTATGCGTCACTCCTTCCATAAGGAACTTGGCTTCCAAGAACTCTACCCTTCGAGCAATAAATTCCTTTTGCTCTGTTGGATCAAAGAAGTAGTATCCTATACAGTCTTTGGGATATCCAACAAATATACACTTAGTGGATCGACTTTCAAATTTGTTTTGGGTGTTAAGCTTAACATAAGCTTCGCTACCCCATACCTTTTAAATATGATAGTGATGGAATTCTTTCCATGCCATATTTCAAAAGATGTCGAACCCACTTTCTTGGTTGGGGCCATATTTAAAATACGAGCCGTGGAGATTAGTGTGAAAACCCAAGATGATAAAGGTGGTAAGCTCATAGCCTTAATGAATTGAGCCATATCCAAATAGGGTTCAGTTTCTCCTTTATCAGAATGAAGAACTTAGATAGTTATGTAGAGTTGATTTTCTACTTCATTATTGAAGATTTTGAACATTTCAAAAGCTTCATTCTTATGTGTCATCAAGTGCACACAATAATAGCGACTGTAATCGTCGGTAACAGTAATGAAGTATCTTTTCACCAATCTTTGTCATTGTCTTAAAAGGACCACATACATCCAAGTGTATCATTCCTAATAAGTCTTTTGGTTCACACTTATCAAATGAAACATTTTCATTTGTTTCCAAAAGACCATTCTTTTGAAGTGTTCGAATCCAATTCTCGTTTATGTGACCAAGATGATAATGTCAAAGATTATAATAACTTAAACTGATTTTAAGTTTCTTGGTGCTTAATGTGTATAATGAGTTATTATTGGACGAATTATCATGAACTAATTCATGAATATCATTAAAAGGCATATCCTTAAAATAAAATACATCATCCATAAAACTTAATACCATTATATACAAACTTTAAATCATGACCATATTGTTTTAAGAGGAAACATTAATTATGTTCCTAGTCAAACTAGGTGCATACAAAAGGTTTTGAGAACAACTTCCAAACCATTTGTAAGTCTCAAAATAGAGTTACCCTCTTTGAAGCGCACATTTCTTTTGAACCCCTTTGCATCAATTGCAAGTATGAGTCTCTCATCCGGTATCCAATACCCATGTGTTTGCAGAAATGACATTTAATACAATGTGAATCATGAAAATTGTATTCGAGGTTTGCCTAGCATCCCTCTTATTTTTCAACTCCTTGAGATAGGAGGAAAAATTCCCTTTTATTGTCCTATCTCTCCATGCTCAAAGCATGGATCGTTCTCCTTTACTTTAGGCTTCATAAGCATAGGTTTTTGAGGTTTCGCTTTAACCTTTGCTTTGACGTATTCCTTTCTTTTGGCAGTAATTGCCTTAGGATCTAGATTGGCCATTTCTTATAGTCTTCCTCATTGATTGAGAGAATAGGTAGAATCTCTCTACCTATCCCTGCCTCGGTTGCTTTGAGCATTACGTGATTTCAACGATGCTCTTGTCCCACCCGTTCATATTACAGTTTATTATGAATGTCTCAAACCTTTAGTTGGGCAATCAAGAATCAAATCATTGGCAAACTACTTTGAGACAGGACAGTTAAGCATCTTGAGGCTATTAATGTGGCTTTTCATCTTAAGAATATATAAGATGATATCGATTGGGTTTCTTCCATGTGACATGCATAAAGTGCTTGAACCATTTTGAAGCAATCTTACTAAAGTTTGTTGAAGGAACATTTCCTTCAACTAGATTATCATGTCATATGTCCTATGATGTTTCAAACCCTTTTGGAGTTCGGGAATCATATTCCTAACATTAGGTAGGAAATTTGCACAGAATTCTTAGTGTGCTTAAGCCAATCGTCAAAAGGCCTTAACATCAACAGCGTTGGTTGGTAAGACATGGGATCGTCAAGGACATAGGCCTTTACTCAATTTGATAACGATTCTCAGTGATAGGGTATGGACGGTCGGGGTGGTAGCATTATTGTTTGCGGCCATTCTACAAAATTTACAAAGTTCTTATTAGTATTTCTGAAAAATTTCATTTTAATTATTAATACCCTTTTATGTCTCATAGACAATTAATAATTAAAATCTAGAATCCAACATTACATTCAAATAATGGTTAGGTGACCTTTATCCCATTATTTAAATTAACAAGGTAGTCAACATTTGACAATTGCAACCTTTTGCACCTTCTAGCCTTTATGGGATCGGCTAACCATCTTATGTTTGGTTGGCATGTTTAATCCCATCAACACCATTGTACGCCATGCTTCGGTGACCCTATGCACATGGTTTCCAATTCAAGTCGTCCTACTTACACACACGTGTGAGTTTACTCGTACAAGTGGTTAGGTGACCTTTATCCTACAAATATGTTAAGCCCACCTCAAAACACAAGTTCCCTAAAAGTGGTTAGGTGACCTTTATCCCACAAATAGTTCTCAAGTGATTCGAGTGTCGTGTAAAAGGATGGTGTTAAACTCGTTTCAAAAGGGATTTTTGGTTTTCATTAATTCTAGTTTTGAAAGCTCTATGTACCTTGTATTTGCATGCTTTCAAATGCAATGTATCCTATGGTTTATTTTTAATAAAACCTCTTTTATTAAATCATTAATCCTTTTAATAACCTTTTATTAACCACTTAATGATTAGAAACCATAAATTTTCAGCTTGTTAAGTTTGCTAATGAGTTTGTTATGCATATCCAAATATCAAACAACAATCATACAACAAACAACCAAACAAGCATAATATTAACAACCACAATGTGCATAACCATAGCTACTATTGTGACCACACTTGTTTGCCATCACAAGTGTGGTCATTTGGTCTTTCCTAAGGGTTGAATACAACACAAGTTTGAGGTCTTCATAGACTCCCACTTGAACTTGCATCCATATGCTTCAAGTCCTTCTTTGTGTCTTCTTCTTATGCTTCCTTCCCGAGCATCTTCTTTTACAAAATATATATGCTAATATATATTTTCTAGTAAAAGAAAAACACTCCTAATCTATTATTACATCCCAATGAATAAATAGACAAATTACTTTTTTAAACAAATCACAAAAGAATAATATTACAACCCAAATGAAAACAACCAAAACAAACATTGCAAGCATCCAAATAACACAAGGCCAAAAGCTAGGTTATGCACCAACATGAACAATCGTTAACATCATTCAACAAGCAAAATAAACCCCATCAAACCCTAAATTTTCAGCCAACATAAACTGAAAATTTGGGTTTGTTTGTCCAAACAAACAACAACCAAACATATCAACCAATTGACATTCCTATCTTTCAAAGTTTAATCATAAGCATGAAGATATAACTTTGAAAGACTTGGGGTTTATTAAATCAACCAAAATCAGCCCCTAATAAGTTGATTAACATCCTTTAAAACAATTTTTAAAGGATAAGAAAAAGCAAGCTATCCACATAACCGGCTCTTGATGCCATTGTTGCGTTTGTTAGAACATAAAATCATAGTTTAACCTCTTAAACTTTCTGAAAAGGCAGCGGAATTACAACTTTATAAACTCATTTATAAGATGAAAATATGTTCATTAGATGACCATATTAATGTATAAAACAAACCCAAAGAACAAAGGATCATTTATGTGAATTAGCAAGCTATGAACATATGTAAAACTACATAAAATCACAGCTACATAGAGCTGTGATTAATACCTTTCTGCAGCAGCTAAACTCGACAGAAAAAGGTTGTTAGATGCTCATGAACTCGGCCAAGGCTCCAAGGAAGGAACCCTCAAGCTAGTATACCCCAAGCCCTTTGCAAGAACACCTTCTTGTTAGGAAGAAACTATACCAAAACTGCTCAAAACCCAGCTCAAAAACCCTCTTATGAAGCTGCTGAAAAACCTCTATTCTTGGCTGAAAACTCGTAGGAGTTGAGAGAGAATGAGAGCTGATCTTTGGTTGTTGTTTGCATGTCTTGTGTGATGAGAAGGAGAGTATCTTTTATTATTAGTGGAGCTAGACAATGCATGTGTTATGTTCTTACCAAGAACAAGTTAGTGGAACATCATAAGCATGCATGTATGTGATCTTATCAAGAAAAGAGCACTATCACATGTGCATGTGGAAGGAAAACGGCCACTTATGGCTGAAATGAAGTGGTTTTGTTCCCTTTTATTAATATTTAATGTTTATAAAATAGGTGGTTTCAATTTTATAAATGTCAAATATTAACACACACGTATATTGTCTAGTCTTGTAACTAGTTTATGCAATTAACCATTTAATTGTATAAGTAGTATACTCTCATTATTATTTGGTGTTATAAAACTAATTTAAATAACACTTCAAATAATATCATTGAACAAAATATCCTAATAAATTGTTCCATCTCATATGCAACTTATTTAGAAAACCCATTTTCTAAATTTGGTGTAAATATTTAATTGCATGATCATATCATCAATTAAATATTAATTGGTGTTTGCTAAGCTTGTTATTGGGTATAACCCGACTTGGATCATAACGTACTAACCACATCAATATTCTACGTGTCTTGGGCATATAGAATCCTACATCATGTTGGTTTCCAACTTTGTCATCGCCATGCTTAACGCATATACAATTCCGCTGCGATATTCAATGTTGTTTTTAGGGTGTGACACTATGGTTCACTTTTAATAAAACCTCTTTTATTAAAACCATTAATCCTTTTAACAACCTTTTATTAACCACTTAATGATAAAGAACCATTAAATTTTCAGCTTATTAAGTTGTTAATGAGTTTGTAATGCATATCCAAATATCAACCAAACAATCAAACAACTATCATCCAAACAAGCATAAACATACAAACATGAGTGCATAACTATAGCCACTAGGTTGACCACACTTGTTTGCCATCACAAGTGTTGTCATAAGGTCTTTCCTAAGGATTACATAATGACACATCATATGTGTCCATGAACTCCCACTTGAATCCACATCCAAAGCTTCAAGTGTCCATGCCTTTTATGTCCATCTTTGGGTCTTCATCTTTCTTTGGAAGCGGTCTCTCTACCTATCTGGATAGAGGAAAGACTTGCCACCACCTACCCCTCCCAGACCCGGCTCTTGAGTGGGATATACTGGGTTTATTTGTTTGTTTGTTTGTTTGTTTGTTTTGGGTCTTCATCTTGTGCATCTTTCTTTTACAAAATTATATCCTAATATAATTTTCTAATAAAAGAAATGCACCTAATCTATTTATTACATAACCAAATGAATAAATAATTACAACCCAAATTACAAACATAAATATTACAACCCTTTTATGAATCAAAAACAACATGACAAATCATAATCAACCAAAACAAACACATAAGGCCAAGGCTATGTTATGCACCAATATATGAAATATATTCAACATCCAAGAACAACAATGAATCCCTTATTTCAGTCCTAAAATTTCAGCCAACTTGAACTCAAATTTTAAGGTTTATCCAAACAATACAATCAATCATTTGATGTAAATCTTTCAAGGTTTACACTAAAGCATGCAAGAATAAACCTTGAAGCATAAGGGATTCATACATCCACAACAAAACAGCCCCTAATGGGTTGAAAAAGTCCATGAAAACTAATTTTTCAAGAACTTTTGAAGCACATATTCCACATAACCGGCTCTAGATGCCATTGTTGGGTTTTGTAGCAAGTTTATCAAAGCTAGTTTAACCATTTAGACTGTGAAAAATGTAGCGGATTTAGGAGTTTAACATATGGTTTATAATCTGAAAATTTGACCAATTTAAACCACAAACAAAAACCCATGAATAAGGATCAAAATATATGTGGAATAGTATGCTATCAAACAAAACATAACAACCATAGGGTGTTCATAGAAACAGACTTTCTTGAACAAAATGTTGTAGATGTTTAAGATGAAGAAGATGATGTTTTGAGTGGCTAGCCTTCAAAGGAGAAGACGTCAAAACCGTGATACCCACAAGCTCTTCAAACACCTTGCTTGTTACGATGCAACACCAAAGAAACCTCTTCTATTTGCTCCTCCAAAACCGAAAGATTTCAGCCCCTTTTGCTTCAAAATCGAATTTTTCAGCCAAGGTTGGGAGGTTTCTTTGCTTGTGTGTGTGAGAGAGAGTGTAAGAGAAATGATGGAAGAGTGTAGAATTAGTTAACTCTTGTAAGAAACAAGAAAAGAATGGGTTCCCCAAGGCCCTTGGGCGGCCAAAAATACCCACTCAAAATGGGTTTCCCACCCATTTTGATATTTTATAAAATTGCACTCTTTCAATCATTTAAATTACAGAATTAAAACCTAGTTTCATTTTATAACATTACACACTTTTATTTGTCAACATTTAACCAACTTAAATAATGAAACAAATAAATATCTCATGAACAAATTATCCATATAATGTTG
Source organism: Flaveria linearis (assembly GCA_024085815.1). NCBI lineage: Eukaryota > Viridiplantae > Streptophyta > Magnoliopsida > Asterales > Asteraceae > Flaveria > Flaveria linearis. The sequence continues at coordinate 49,690,183 of CM044004.1, read as the reverse complement.
TTCTATCACAAAAGCAATATTTAAAAAACCAATTTTCTAAATAGGTGTCAATATTTATTGTATGATCTTATCAATAAATAAATGTTTGTTGGTGTTTGTATAGCTTGTTATTGGGAATGACTTGACTTGGATCATAACGTACTAACCACATCAATCTTGTATGTGTCTTGGGCATATAAGATCCAACATGTATGATCCTTTCAGGGTCCAACGGTTTAACCAATACGAACGGGGTGAGCTTTTGAAGTCCGGCCATAATGTTTGGGAATTCTCCCTCACTTCCATGGTATGGCAACTGAAGAACCCTACTTACACATATTCGAATTTGAGGCATCATGTAGCACCATTGGTGGGCCAAGGATTTTCACCGGATGTGTAACATCCGTAAAATTTAATATTCGTTTAAATTAATGAGAATAGTGTCCAGTCGCATGATTGATCATGCGAATGAATCTCAGTCGCACACCTTACGTGCGTATGAGGTTCAATCGCACGATTAACATGCGTATGGGCTCAGTCGCATGATTGTTCAAAAGCAGATTTTTATCTGCAGTATCCCTATCCCCTTGTTTCTCTCGAACCCAAACACCCCTGTTCTTGCCAAATCAACGATTTTGGCTTCATTTTGGTAAGTTTTGCTTGGTACGGATCGGTTCTTGAATATATTAAGCTGTGTATGTGGTTGCAATTGATCCAAAAACATATTTAAATCTGAGTTTTTGATTCAATCTTCTGTTAAATTGAAAACCAAGGATTCGGATCCTAGTTTTCGCAAAGTTTGACGAAATAAGAACCCGAAATGGTTGTAAATAAGGTGTATATGTTCTATTTTGAATATGGCATAATTTGAATGGTTAAAACTTGAGTTTTTGGATCAACTATGTCAAGAACACAGCTGCTGATCCGTTTCAGGCGAATGAGCCCAGTCGCATGACCCATTCGTGTGAATGAGCCAGTCGTGTTGTTCAATCGTGCGACTGAAGCTCAGTCGCATGAGCCAATCGTACGAATGGAGGTCATTCGTACAAACCTTGTTATAGCTCATTCGCACCCCTGTCGTATGGTTCATTCGTACGACTAAGCTTAATCGCATATTCAATCGTACGAATGAGTCCAGTCGTATAGCCTCAGTCGCATAAAGTGATCTGTAGGAAATGATTTGACTAAGTTAGGGCTATTGTTGTAGATTTGCATTGAGAAGGAGAGTTTTAGCTGCCTTAGTGTATTTGGATTGGTAAACACTTGCTGAAAACATTAAGGTGAGTTCTAGTTGCCCTTTTTACGTGTTAATGCTGTTTGACAATGTTGTTTGACAAATCGGGCACTGGCATGCATATAAATGAATAAAGATGTGAATAAGAATTTGGGAGTGGTAAATTGTGGTGAATGGCAAGGTGGAGTTTTGACCAACCAACTATAGACGGAGTTTTGACCCGTCAACGCCAACTATAGACGGAGTTTTGACACGTCAACGCACGAGGTGGAGTTTTGACCCACCAATTATAAATGGAGTTTTGACCCGTACGTGCAAGGTGGAGTTTTGACCCACCAAAATGAATTGATAAAAAGAGGTCCATAATTACCTTGTGGGTATTCGATATGCATATCAATACTGGGACAAATAAATGGACTAGTGGATGTTTGTGAATTATTCGATGTTATAACAGTTGATAAATTATTATTACTGAAATGTGGTGTTTGTTAGAACTCACCAGTTTATCTGATTTAGTGTTTATTTTCTTATACATGCCAGGTAATAATAGAGGTGTTCGTGATGGTGCCCCACCAAGTTAAAGTTTGGTTCTGGTGTATGATACTGGCTATAATGTTGGGTTTTGCGAGAGATGTACACGAAGTTTGTTAAAGTTTTGATATGTCAGTTAAAGTGTTGTAGTATTGTTAATGATGTAAACCGTTTTAATATATAAAAATTCTGTTGTGTTTACAATCTCTGAATTGTAATAAAAAAAACCCAACTCGTAGCACCCTCCTTATTATGTTATTATGAAATTGAGGGTGTTACAGGATGAACCTAAATTAGTCATATTCTAATTCAACCTTGAAGGCCAGGCCAAACAATGGTTCCTATCTCTACCATCGTCAAGTATTTACACATGGGTACAAATGTGACAACAATTCTTGGATGAATGATATACTTCTCAAAGGCCAAGTGATGCAAGGTGAGCCATTCGAGGATTAAAACACCAATCAGGTGAACAACTCCATGAAGCTTTTCACCAGTTTAAGGAAATGCTAAGAACTTGGCCATATCATGGCATAGCTAAGTGGGAGTTGATTTCAGCTTTCTATGATGGATTATCACCAAAGGATGATGATTGGGATATTCTCAAAAAAATGAGTGTAACCTTGAAGAAGCGTGCATAATCGAGCCAAAGGCCATGGGGGTCAAGTGTGAAGATGGTGAATGATCATATGGCCATAGATAGAATGGCGGTTTTAGAACGAGAAGTTGCAAGCCTCAAGGTTGGAAAGAGTGGTGTGGCACACATATCTAGTGAATACGAAGTATGTGACACATGTAATGACATAGGAAACACCTCGGGTACATAAGAACCAGAGAACCTTTCAAGTGACACAACCAAAAACCCTCAACATTAACCCTCAAGTTCAAAGAATGTGCATATAAACCCGGTTAGTATTATTCCTAAATCTGAATGTATTAAGTATGATTTAACTCCTCCTCCTCAAGTAGTTACAGGTAACGATAAGGAAGTTGAAGAAGAAGGAAGTGACCCGGGAGCACCAATCATTCTCATTCAAGTCGGGAAATTTAAAATGAAACGGACACTTTTGGATTATGGAGCTAGTGTGAGCATCCTTCCGGGAAGTTTATATGATCAATATGACTTTAGTATGCTACATGAAATCGATAAAACAATGGTGCTTGCTAATTCGACATTGAAACAACCCCGAGGGATGTTAAGGATGTGATAATCAAGCTAAGAGAGTTCTACTACCCGGTGGATTTTATGGAGCTTGATTATGCACCTGTAAGGTCAAATAAGTAACCAAAGGTAATTTTAGGTCGACCATTCTTGACAACAACCAAAACACAAATCAATTACCGAGATGGAATAATCGACATGATATTTGAAAAATGTAAGTTGTACTTTAATGTGTTTTTAAAATCAATTACATATGTGGTTAATTATGATTATTCTATAATAAATGCTACTAACGGGTGTGATCCTCCTCACATCTCACGCGTAAGCGAGGACATCACCAAGGAAAATGTTTTAGATACTTATAGTTAGAGCTCAAAAAGGTGGAAAAGGAAGAGAATCTGAAGGTTGAGTCATTAAGGAAGGAAAATCTGAGATGGAAGGTTAAGATGGCCAAACCACCGGATGATGAGAATTCAAGGATTAATGAAGCAATGTAGGGCCAACACTCGAGTACATAAGAAAATATATTAAGCAAGGAGAATCATTTATATAAAAAGAAATTTGGAGAAAAGCACTGAATACGACCACCATAAGTGGCCTTAGGTAGGGTCTGGCTGAAGACCTAAAACTTTGCGCTTACGGGAGGCAACCCGAGAACTTTGTGGGTGTGTTCACTATAAACCATCACGAGACTACAACTTGTCCACTCAGGTCTACCGAGGGGTTTAAAGGCTTGTTGCATATGCTAAATGCAACCATGATTCCTACGAGAGTGATTTTTACCTCTTTTATTATATTTTGTGTTCCTTGTTTTGTTTTGTTAGTTAAATCATACACCAGACGCGAGCACTCAAGTGTGGGGAGGCGCAAGTCAACTAATGAAGTTTCTCACTAATAATTAGGTCTATGTATTCCTTCCTTATTTTGTTTATTCATCATCACCATGTTTATTCATGTTTTTAAAAATAATACATTGGGAACAATGTATCCTAAGTGTGGGGATGGGGGGAGCATCTATATCATCACCTACATAAGCCCAATTTACTTTGAAAGTAAACTTTTCAAATAATATTCCTTAGAATTCTGGAAATTTAGATATATTTTCTCTCAAAAGACATTAAGTTGTCTTCGGAAGAACATTATGTCATCAAAATTAATAACTAATTATAAGACATTTATCTTCGGAAGAAATCTTGATATATCTTCTTAAGCTTAAAAATATGCTTCTGAGTACGTATATGACTTTGAAGGACAATATTCTTTCGAAAGCAATTAAGCCTCGAAAGACTTATTCACTTGTGAATAAAACTTCCTAGTTTTGATATTTTCTGAAACAAAATATTTTTCTTCCAAAGCAAATTTTCCATAAAATTTAAAAATGTCTTCCTGTAAGGCCCCGAATCCGGAAACCTCACAAATTGGCCATTTTGCATAAAACCTTATTTTTAGTTCAAAACTGACAAAGTGTTAGTTATTAAAGCAGCGGAATTATAACAATATAATTATATAAACAAAAACTAAAGCACCAACTTAGAGTCAAACCCGGATTTGTACTAGAAGTTCTTTATTTACAAATCGTTGTCTTAACAACATTTACCTTTTTATTTTTACACAAAACATAAAAGTTAGTTGAATCTTTACAGGATGCCAGTCTTCACCCTCCAAGTAGCTCCTAATCAGGTCTTGCCCTAACACTTGATTTACCTGCCAAAACAATCTAACATACATACAAAAGTCAGCTTCGCTGAGTGAGTTCTAGTTTTATATAAATAAGAAAATATAATCTTTTATCCTTTCATATAATGAACACGCATACAGCATACTACAAACATTACTTGCATCACATTAGGCACGTTCATTATCTTTCATTCTTTCATTACGTTTCACTTCATCATAGGCGAGATTTGCACAAAGCAAGATCTCCATGTTGATTGACAACAAATGCCAATCCCTGTCGGTACACAAGAAAACGGTAGCTAACCCCCGACAGTTGATCCACACTACAAGGCACATAGCCTGCTCATGAATACGAATCCATCATCATACATCAGACTCACATGAGTGAAGTCTATCATAGTTCTTGCAAGACTTTTCATCATCATATGGGCCCGGGGGTAACATTCATTAAGTTTCACTTCTCATTAATATTATCTTTAACTTAATATATATAATACTTAGCTTATTATGTACACACATACCAAGTACTAGTCATCATAACGCGTAACCGTATCTATTTAATTGTCACATTTCTCTTTAGATCATTCTATCTATAGGCAATAATTATACGTAATTCGCAGTTATTACTTTACCAAATCATATAACGAATTATTTAAAAATAATCTTAATTATAAATCATATGGTATGTATGTCAGCCCCAAAACAGTAAAGCATGTATAAAAGAGGGGGATTTAGAACTCACTTGGGGCGACACATGTCGATAATCATCAACCTTTCAAATCCTCAAGTAATGTCGTCATCATAACCGAGTCGCCATCTTTTGCAATGAAACCTTAACCACCATCCTAGAATCATCATCATCATAACATCCTCATCATCTTTCAAATACATCATCACCCTAAACTTATCTAGCTCTAACTAATAAAGTTCCCATCATCATAGCTAACCAATAATATGCACATAATGTTATCATCAAGGAGTAGAATGACTAAAATGTTCGATAAAACCTTTACCATTTACATGCTAAACCATCATTGACAACATTATCATATAACATCATCATCATCATTCATACATCACTTTTATACTACAACCATCCTTACTATGAAGACGCCATTTCCATATCCAAACATCACCTTCATCTTGTAGCCACTGTATCATAATGAACATTACCACTACCTAAGAACTATCAACATCATTATCAGAGCATTTTCAACATCATCTAAACATCCTTACCATCTCTGAACATCATCATCTTCACCATCCTTATTATAGTTCATATAATAATCTTACTAAAACATCCTTATAACCATTTCTAGCATGAAGGCCATAAGCCATACCACCATACCTACATCATACCATTAATCTTATCCTTTCCATAAGGCTATAGACAAAATCTCAGTTTACCTTTGTGGAATCATCACCATCCAAGCATCATTAACATCGAATCCTTTGCTCCAACCGATCTTTGTTATCAAAATTTAACAACAACATCATTCAAACAACACCATCATCACTAAATCATTATCATCATCGACCCCTCATCATCTTAGCATCATCATCATCGAATCGACCAACACCAGCAACCAACATCTTCGACCAACACCCTCTGTTGCGACCACCTTCGACCGACACAAACACTGCGCCTGCTTCTTGTTACCACCGCAGCCCCCAACCTAAACCACCTCTGCTGTAAACAACAATCATAACCCATCGCCACCCGTCACCATTGTTACCGAATCACCACCGTAAACTGCCCTAACAACCCTTCTCAAACCCAGATTATACCACCATGATTGCCTAGGACCACTACCGCAACCAACAACCCAAAACAGAACCTAGCTGTGCTCGCAGCCATACCTATCGCAACCAGCAGCCACCACAAGGGGAGGAGGGGTTGTAGCTACCGGTTCGCCCCAGCCAAAACAACCACCAACCATAGCCGCGGCCACCAACACCCCGACAGACGCCATCTTCGACAACTATCATCACCACCGTCGCCTTACCATCACCACACAGCCCCGCCTGTGGTCGATCTCCATAACCACGACCATCACAGCCGTGGTCGCGTGACTGCTAAGGTCGCACCACCACAACCGTCATCGACTACCTGCAACCGTCGCCTTCTTCCTTCGATTCCCGTCGATGTGCTGCCTTCTGGGAGAAATCGAGGTCGTTTTTGAGCTCAGGGCGTCGAGGGAAGCAAGGAGGGGTGAGCCACTCGCCGGAATCGGCCGCCTGTGGCCGGGGTTCGGGGTTCGACCGAGAGAAGAGGGGAAGAGGGGAGAGGCTCTCTGATTTGGGGAAGAAGGGGGGCTTAGGGTTTTTATATAAATTTCATCTTTAGCCACATTTGATCCCTCAAGTTTTCAACATTTTGTTTTCCAACCTAAACTTGACGAACTAACCAATCTTTTCGAGAATAAAATTCAATAACACTATCATTAATATTATTCCGCCACTTAGGTTCATTTTGAAATTTTGGGGCGTTACACTTTCGAAGTCAAATTGGCTTAGGAAGCTTTTATAAAACTTTAGAAGACAAATTACCTTTGGAAGATTTTTGACATCCAAGAAAACTAAATTTTAGGCACTTTTTCAGCGTTGGGGCCGACATCTGAATTTCAAAGTTTATCCTTTTGCATTATATATACACGTTTAACGGTTCCCCCTCTTTCACTTTCCTCTTCATCTATAAATCTCTCCAACCTAAATTCACCCACAACTACCTTTATCCTTACCTTTCTTGATCACAAAGTGTCACACCCCGGGCCCAAGGAGGGTGGGACGTCGCAGACTAGTAACAAACATGGCAACGGAAACAAACCATCATAAGAGCACACAAGTAGAGAAATCACATGGCATTACATTAACCTAAATGAAATCCGAGACTAAACAGCTTAGCCCGGTTACTTCTAATTGTTTCACATCAAAAGTACATAATTTAGAGTATCATTCATTACAAGTTGTTAGAAAGTTTAAAGTAGAGTCTATAATGCCATGAGGTCGGGGTGCTAAGTCGTCTAAGCATCTTCCAAAACAAACTAGACTTCCATCAAAGGTTACCTGAAACATGCTCAAAAAGATTTGTGTCAACTAAAAAGTTGGTGAGTTCAAGCGGTTAAAGTTTCAGAAAACAAAAGGAACTCTTAAAGTCCACATGTTAAAGTTTTTGTATCAATTATAACTGTTGTGGGGTCACAATCAACCCTGCACTCAGTCCCGGCTAGCCTCTTCTAAAGTTATGTTTACCGGTTAACCCCAAAGGGAGAACTGAGCCTCAAAGCAGTGGACCGTACCTGCCGGATGGTCCACCATAGTATCTTATAAAAACATTTCACATGCCACAAACGATCCCTCAGGATCTTAGTGGGGGTATCTCCCTGTAGCGGGAGCCACTGTGTGTGGGGGATTCCCCAGATAGATCTATCCATATAAAACAAGCAGTTCACAAAAGAATGAATGATTGTGATTCAAGTATCAGCAGGTATCATCAAAATTCACAACATAAGCATCGCATAGTATCACAAATAATAGTTTCAGTTTAAAAGAGCATGCTTCATCCCCAAAACCAAAGTAAAAAGGGGAACACGAGAACTCACCTTAGTATCAGTCAGGTTCAACAATCACAGATAGCTTCAAATCCTAGCACCCTATAATCATAATTCAAATAATAAGCTATAGATTCCTAAATTATTAGAAACACAATTTAGTGTTATTTATAGTGAGGGCGTACGTGCCTTTGTTTCTTAGAAGTTTTCACTAAAAGTTTCCTTTTTAGGAAAGTCAAGGTTCTAGCGTGTGTACATCAAGTTTTTGGGTCCTTATAGGTTTATTAACACATGAATAAACCCAAAATTAGTTTCTGGTCATGAGGATGCTGAAATTTTACTCGAATACAAAATTTACACTTTTAGACCCTCAAGTTTCCAAAATTTACATTTTTTACCCTAAAGTTTGTCTCTTTATAATTTTTGACCCCTAATATTTTCCTAAGCTTGTTATAGCCTATTTGCGCCTGTTAGATGTCCAAAATTCAGATCTTGTGAGATTTAAGGCATAAGTTTCTAGTTATCGGTTTTGCTCACTTTTGTTAAATAAATTCGTAGAAATTACCTATTAACTCGAAAATTCACCAAATTTGATCCCTATTACTAAATAATTATTTTAAGGCCTAAAAAATTCTTAGAGTCTAAGTTGTTCATGTTATGGCTCGTTTGGTGTGTTATTTCCATATTTCGGGTCACCGAATTAATGTGTCACCGAACTAATGTATCATAGACATACCATCTCTTAATAAATTTTCCCAGCCAACAAAATCATATTTTTCAAGCATTCTAAATCCTAAACTTACTAAAATCTATCCTTAAGTCTCGGTTTCACATAGACATAGTCCTAATCGGGTGTTTAACACCATTTCCATTAGTGTAAATATCATATTTTTACCTCCCAATCACTATTATATCATTTATAACCTAAATCCAGAAAATACATATGTATTTGGCTGTTTGTTTCATTGTTTTAAACAGATTAATAGCTTCGATTATATAAGCATGCAAGCTAAATGTCGCTAGAAAGCATAAACGAGGGTTTACAAGGTAAAAATCCTTGTATATCTATCTCTAGACTCACGGGTTACAGGATATTACCTTGTGTGGAGTGTGAGTCCCACGAATACGAGGTTCGAGCAAAGATCTCTTTGTTGGATTAGTGAGAATGGTGTTTTAGCATGAGGAGGATGAGTTTATTAAAGTTTAACTAATGAATGTAATATTACTTACGTATGAGGAGGTTTAGAAGGTTGGAGATGAGCACAAGGTCTTCAAAATCAGCTGAAAATGTTGTAGTTCTTCGAATTTTTGTGGTGAACAAGAGTATTTGTGTGTGTGTATTTCGGTTGAGAGGAAAAATCCAAGAGAAAGAGAGTGAAGAGTTGAGAGAAAGAGTGAGAGGCAATATTGAGAGGGGTTTGCATGTATAGAAAGGAGAGAAAAGGTTGAGTGTGGGAGTGGGTTATGGGGTTTCGCAGAAGGTTTTTCCATTGGTGGGTTTGGGCGGCCATGCAAAAGTTTTGTGTTTTATTTATTTTATCTGTATTCTATTATTATTATTATTATTGTTATCGAGTTTGTTCTATGCGGATGTGGATGGGTATATTTATCCGAATTTTGTTTAAGTGTTAGAACACTTATATTTGTTTCTAATAATTTATTCAAATGATAGTTTCTTATACAAATACGAGTCCGTACATGGTTAAATTGTAAGGCCCAGCTCCCGGGCGCCTTACGGTTGGTGGTTCATCGCACGTAAAACATACATAATGTATATAATCATAAAATAACGCAGCGGAATTAATAAAATATACATTCTCATTCATTCATAAAAGTCATTACATAATTGACATGATTACAAAAATTACAGCTTTCTCTACTTTGTCTCCCCTCATAGGGTCATACAGCGACCTCTAGAGAGGATATTAAGTTCAAAAATATAAAAATTATATTTTTATACTAAAGAATATTCCTTAAGTAATTCCGTACATCGGAACCCTTAAGGAACACTCTTGACACTCTCATGCAACATATTTCTTTGCATGTGCTGCGCACACGCACTTCCGGTGCGTGGCAGCATATTCAAAATTAAAGAAGATTTCTTAAGTAATCCCTTTTATGGGAATCCTCAAGAAATCTCGTAATGGCATGCAACGTGATGTGTTGCGTGCGTTATGGGCCAACAACGCATGACGTTGCAGCATTATCAAATGGAGAATGCCATCCCAAAAGAGCTGAGTAGCCGCCTCGTGCCATCCCCAGCAACGCTACCTGCCAACTGGAAACACATAAAAAAAATCAGCGTTGCTGAGTGAGTTCTAGTTTTATAATAAACATACTTTGTTTATATTAAAAACCGTTCATCCCTTACACGCGATCATACATCGTACATACACATAGATAATATTTTATTATCTCATTCGTTCATTCGTTCGTTCGTCATACATCGTTATCTTTCACTTCTCGTTTAGGTCCTATCAGGCTTTACCCACTTCATGGCACGCAGCCATGATTACTGTGGTCGAATGACAAGGACCCCGTTACATCTTTTCTTGCACATTGGATATCTTTTATATCACTACCTTCTGCTATACACCAAACGTTATTAGCTACTGGGCCGAAGTCATTAAATGAACAGCAAAACGTATGCCGCGGTACTAGAGGTAAGCAGTAGGGATACCATACATATGGTCAATCACTAAGAAGGACCCGTTAACCTTATCCAATGTTTGCAAGACATCTTTCGTTCGTTCGTTCGTTAATGCATGTATTCATCATCTTTTAAATCATTCGTTCATTCATTAATACATGCATTCATCATCGTGTTCCTCTTTAATTATCTTTCACTTTACGTTACATAATACTTCGTTCGTTCGTTCATTATTACGTAAAGCCATAGAAAGATATTCATGCGATATTATAAGGAACACACACATCATTCATACATCATCATACATAGCATCATACGTACATCGTCATACATAACATCATACATGCATCATCATTCATCATCATACTTAACCTCGTGCAATCATAACCTACATCATCAATCATCACTAGGCACTTACTCCCGTATCCTTCCCGAATCCGGGACCTACTATGCGTCATCTTGGTGCAGTAGCACTAACTGTCCCTCCAAGAACGTGGGGACTCATTCTAGGACTTTATATAACGTGCCGAGTCCATAATCATACCTTAGACGTATAACACAACGTTATACCCAAATGGGTCATACATACATACGTCAGTAAACAAGTTTATATGTGTTCCAGCCCCAAAAATCATTTAAAAGCAGTAAATGAGGGGTCCTAGAACTCACCTGTGCTTGACAAGCAGCTTCTCAATCAAGCCTTAAAGTCGCGGGTCACACTACACTGCCTGCAGATAAGTTAACACACAAATGAGTTAATTTCTGCCTAGTTTCGCTGCTAAGTTCGCAGGTAGTTTCGCCCGTAAATTCACCAGCAGTTTCGCCGGGCGAATCAGCAGTTTCGCTGCTAGTTTCGCCGGGCAGCATTCTGCCAGTTTCGCTGGACAGATTCGCTACCTCGAGCCCCCAACTTTCGTTGGAATTCCCTAGTTTCGCAATATCTAAGGTCAACTTGGGCATTGGCATAGTCATCAGCGAAACTATAGTTTTGCTAAGGCGAATATGTAGTTTCACTGTAGCGAAACTGTAACTTCGCTGTAAATCCTTCCAGTTTCGCTGGACGAACTCACAGTTTCGCTGGTCGAGACCTTAAATTCGCAGAACGAGCTGAAATTTACGAATCAGCTCGTTTCAGCCTAAAAATCCAATCCTTTCCACCCAAACCCTTGGATTATCATCCAGGAAGCTATATCTAAGCTCATTACACGTTTTCTTACTCTAAAACGTGTGTTTTGGGGTGATTTTTGCCACTTTAAAACCCAAAAACCCCAAACTCGGGTTTTTCACCAAATGCAGCAATTTAGATACGTTTCTTACCTTGATTCTTGTAGTTTAGGAGTCCACAAACACCAGCCTTCGATTCTTGACCACCCGAGCTTCAATCCGGCACTTTCTCTCTCTACACTTTCTCTCTCTAGAATGGCGTTTGAGTGAAAATGAGGGTTGCTCAGCTGATCCATCTATTTATATGCCAGGCGTTCCCGGGACCCCAAACTCGTTAAACTCGTGACCCGTTGGGTTAACTCGGTGTAATACCCGCAACCATTTTATATTTATTAAATGGTTTTTCATCCGAGCCCATCACTATCACTTGACTCGATTAGAAAATTTTCCGGGTGTTACAAGTCCACCCCCCTTATTTAGGTTTCGTCCTCGAAACCTGTTATTCTTCGAACAGATGTGGGTAATGTTGTCTCATTTCTTCTTCAGTCTCCCACGTAGACTCAGATCCCTTCCTGTGCTTCCACTGTACACGCACAAGAGGAACCACTTTGTTTCTTAGCCGTTTCTCTTTTCTATCGATGATCGCCACTGGTTGCTCCACGTAGTTGAGCCGTTCGTCTACTTCGATATCCTCCAGCGGTACAATCATATCTTCGTCGGCCAAGCATTTCCTCAGATGAGATACGTGGAAGGTCGGGTGAATTCCACTCAGCTCATCTGGCAGTTCCAACCTATAGGCCACCTCTCCCACACGGGCGATAATTCGGAAAGGGCCTATATACCGCGGGCTCAGTTTACCCCGCTTTCATAACCTAATAATTCCTTTCCAAGGCGAGACTTTCAACATGACCCGATCACCGACCTTGAATTCTATCGGTCTTCGCCTCTTGTCAGCATACGACTTTTGTCTGTCTTTCGCCGCCTTCATGAAGGCTTTGATCTTTTCTAACTTTTCAGTCGTTGCTTCAACCACCTCGACACCACCCAGTTCCTTCTGCCCAATGTCTCCCCAACATACAGGCGTCCTACACTTCCTACCGTACAACATCTCGTAGGGCGGCATGCCAATGCTGGCATGATAACTGTTATTGTACGAGAATTCTGCTAACGGCAGGTGATCGTCCCAACTTCCTCCAAAATCGATCACGCACGCTCGAAGCATGTCTTCGAGTGTTTGGATCGTCCTCTCAGACTGACCGTCTGTCTGGGGGTGATATGTCGTGCTAATGTGTAGCCTCGTTCCCATTGCATCATGAAACCTCTTCCAAAACTTGGAGGTAAACCGGGTGTCACGGTCAGACACAATAGACACCGGTACGCCATGACGAGCTACAATTTCTTTGATAAATAGATCCGCCAATCTTTCAGATGAATACGTCTCGCGGATCGGTAGGAAGTGGGCACTCTTCGTCAATCGATCAACTATCACCCATATAGCATCATACCCTTTCGGGGTACGTGGTAGTTTCGTGATGAAATCCATGGTGATGTGCTCCCACTTCCACTCGGGTATATCCAACGGTTGGATCTTCCCGTACGGTTTCTGATGCTCTGCCTTGACTTGTGAACAAGTCATGCACTTACTCACATATTCCACCACGTCACGCTTCATGCCCGGCCACCAATAGTCTTTCTTCATGTCTTGGTACATCTTGGTAGCGGCGGGGTGAATGGAATATCGAGTCTTATGGGCCTCATCCATGATCTTTCCACGTAGATCCCCGTACCGAGGAATCCACGCTCGCCCAAATCGGGTCTTAACACCAAGAGTGTTCTCACCCAGTTCTGTACCTAGACCTCTCATCCTTTCAGAGTTAAGACGATCTTCCTTCAAAGCCTCGTCTTGGAACTCCTTAACCTGCGTCATCACGTCAGAGGTCATAATTAGCTGATAAGCCTTCACCCGAATCGGCTCGGGCCTTTCCTTCCGGCTAAGGGCATCAGCCACCACATTGGCTTTGCCCGGGTGGTAATGGATCTCACAATCATAATCTTTTATCAGCTCCAACCACCGTCTCTGCCTGATGTTTAGATCCTTCTGCTCGAAGAAGTACTTCAAGCTCTTGTGATCCGTGAAGATGGTGCACTTCGTCCCGTATAGATAGTGCCGCCAAATCTTCAACGCAAAAACCACCGCAGCTAGTTCTAGGTCGTGCGTGGGATAATTGACTTCGTGGGTCTTCAGTTGTCGAGATGCGTAGGCTATGACCTTTCCGCGTTGCATCAATACGCAACCCAGCCCAGAATAGGATGCATCCGAATAGACCACCAAGTCTTCATTTCCCTCGGGCAATGTCAAGATAGGAGCTTGTGTCAGTCTCGTCTTCAATTCCTCAAAAGCATCCTCCTGTTCTCGACCCCACACGAACTTTACATCCTTGCGAGTCAATTTTGTCAAAGGTGAGGCTACCTTGGAGAAGTCTTGAATAAATCTTCTATAGTAGCCCGCCAGCCCCAAGAAGCTGCGAATCTCGGTTGGCGTCTTCGGTGACTTCCATTGCATCACGGCCTCAACCTTTGCTGGGTCCACCATTATTCCTTTTGCATTCACTACGTGACCCAGAAATTGCACCTCGCGTAACCAAAAGGCGCACTTGGAGAACTTGGCGTACAATTTCTCCCTTCCTAACGTTTCCAACACTTCCCGAATATGCCCGGCGTGCTCTTCTTCACTTCTTGAATAAATCAGGATATCATCGATGAATACAATTACTGATTTATCCAACATTGGTCGGCACACTCGGTTCATCAAATCCATAAAAGCAGCCGGTGCATTGGTCAACCCAAAAGACATGACAAGAAACTCGTAGTGACCATAGCGCGTATGAAAGGCTGTTTTACGGATATCCTGCTCCTTCACCTTCAGTTGATGGTACCCCGATCGAAGATCTATCCTTGAAAACCAACTGGCACCCTGAAGTTGATCAAACAAGTCATCGATCCTTGGCAAGGGGTATCTGTTCTTCACCGTCAGCTTATTCAGCTCGCGGTAGTCGATGCACATCCTCATACTACCATCCTTCTTCTTTACGAACAGAACCGGAGCACCCCAAGGTGAGATACTCGGTCGGATAAACCCCTTATCCAGCAGCTCCTGCAACTGTTCCATCAACTCTTTCATCTCCGTCGGAGCCAAGCGATACGGTGCTTTTGCGACAGGTTGGGCACCCGGTATCAGGTCGATCTGGAACTCGATCTCTCGGTCAGGTGGCAATCCTGATAAGTCTTCGGGAAACACGTCTGGAAAGTCACACACCACTGGCACATCGCATAGCTGTGGTGTCGGCGTCTCTACATTCTTTACATAACATAAGTAGGCGTTACATCCGCGCCTTATACACCTTCCCGCCACCGCCATCGAGATCACCTTCGGAATCGTCGTAACTCGATCGCCATATATTGTCACCGGACTTCCGTCGGTCGCCGTCAGTCTAATCATCTTCTTTCGGCACACGATATTCGCTTCGTAGGTTGCTAACCAGTCCATCCCTAACACTACATCAAATCCTCCTAGAGGCATCACATGTAACTCGGCAGCAAACCTATGGCCCTCTAATTCTATGGCACAGCCTTCTATCACATCCGTAACCCTAGTGGATTTACCAATAGCGGTTTCTACTTCAAAGGACTTATCGAGGCATTTACTTCTAACAGGCAATTTAGCACAGAAGGTAGTAGAAATAAAACTCCTACTTGCACCCGAATCAAATAACACAGAGGCTAAAATTTGGCCTATTAGGAACGTACCGGACACAATGTCAGGGTCCGTTCTAGCCTCCTCCTGTGTCATGGTGAACGCCCTAGCCTTTGCCCTCAGTGCTTCTCCTCCCTTCTTCTTCTCCCCTGAGCCCTCAGCCCTCGGCTTCTTACAATCTCTGCTCATATGACCACCTTCCCCACAGTTAAAACACTTGCCCATTCGGCAATCCTTGGCCATATGCCCAGTCCTCCCACACTTGAAACAGATGTTGGATCCCCACTTACACTCCCCCGTGTGCTCTTTCCCACACTGTCCACACTTCCTCATCCCTGCTCCCTTCGCGACCACTCGGCGGTCGTCTACCCTTGCCTTCTTGTTACTTGTCGAGGTATCACCTCGACCAAACCTCTTTCCCTGCTAACCCTTCTCACCACCTCCTTTCTTACTGCCCTCAGCCTTCACCAATGCAGCTCGCTCATCGTACAACCTCCCCGCCAAATCCACGGCCGACCTGAAAGTACTTGGTCGAGCGGAAATCAAATGCCAACGTATTTTGGCTGGCAACCCCTGAATATACCGGTTGATCTTTCGAGACACCGGCGTCACCTGCTCTGGGACCAACCGCGCCATATCGTTGAATTTGGAAGTGTATTGTTGGTGGGTCATCGTCCCTGCCTCCAACTGCAGAAACTCTCTCTCAACTCGGTCCATTTCCCATCGAGGACTGAATTCCTCAATCACCAGCCTTTTCAACTCAGCCCACTTCATCTTCCCTATAGTCCTGCTACCCTCAGCCTGGACAATATTGTCCCACCAGCACAATGCCGTCCCCGTAAATGAATGTGTAGCAAACTTCACCTTTTTATCCTCCTGGCAGTCACTGATATCGAGGACCGCCTCCATTTCCCTCACCCATTGGTGAGCATTCGCAGCCGTACCGGAACCATCAAAAGTCGGGGGCTTGCACCTCATAAATTTCCCGTAGTCACAACCCCGGGCTGTCTCACGCTCGACCTCCTCCTCCTCCTCTTCTTCATCATTAGAAAGAACCGTTTCCGGCCCTTGTTGTTGTTGTCGCCTCCCTGAGGCTCGATTCCTCCCTCGCCTCTCATCTTCGCGTACAGCTTTTATCACCTCAATCACTACAGATGGTAAGATCGTCTGCATGACTTGGTGCACCTCCTCAATCACTGTCTCTTTCTCCGAGGCCCTCAAATCATCACTCTCATCCACTCCCCCCGAGGGAGTGGTATTAGGTTCTTCAGGAACCTTCTTCTCTTGTCTAGGCCTTCCTCTTGTGGCTCGTGGTTCCGCACCACTTCCGCCACTGCCTCCACAAAGTGGGGCTTTAGATGATCTACCACCGACCATCTTCTATCTCACACTGAAAGGTTCAAATACCAACACGGTCATTCAAGGAAATAGCTCAGTTTATGTCAAGTACAGTAAGTTGCTGATTACAGTGGCCAGTTGTGATTAGTCACTTACTCTACTTTTCGCACCCCAAGCATTACCCTTACTGACTACATCAGTATCTAAATCTAACAGCACACATAAACCACATTACACGCGCACATAACTTTGATTATCATTAAGAAAATACCTGATGGCACGCAGCTACTCAGATGGCATTCATCCCCTTTCTGTCCCATTTCTCAGTTTAAGTTTTAGGTTTATTTTTGAAAATTTACCCATTTTACTTAAACTTTTGCTCTGATACCAACTTGTAAGGCCCAGCTCCCGGGCGCCTTACGGTTGGTGGTTCATCGCACGTAAAACATACATAATGTATATAATCATAAAATAACGCAGCGGAATTAATAAAATATACATTCTCATTCATTCATAAAAGTCATTACATAATTGACATGATTACAAAAATGACAGCTTTCTCTACTTTGTCTCCCCTCATAGGGTCATACAGCGACCTCTAGAGAGGATATTAAGTTCAAAAATATAAAAATTATATTTTTATACTAAAGAATATTCCTTAAGTAATTCCGTACATCAGAACCCTTAAGGAACACTCTTGACACTCTCATGCAACATATTTCATTGCATGTGCTGCGCACACGCACTTCCGGTGCGTGGCAGCATATTCAAAATTAAAGAAGATTTCTTAAGTAATCCCTTTTATGGGAATCCTCAAGAAATCTCGTAATGGCATGCAACGTGATGTGTTGCGTGCGTTATGGGCCCACAAAGCATGACGTTGCAGCATTATCAAATGGAGAATGCCATCCCAAAAGAGCTGAGTAGCCGCCTCGTGCCATCCCCAGCAACGCTACCTGCCAACTGGAAACACATAAAAAAAATCAGCGTTGCTGAGTGAGTTCTA
This sequence comes from Flaveria linearis, assembly GCA_024085815.1. Taxonomy (NCBI): domain Eukaryota; kingdom Viridiplantae; phylum Streptophyta; class Magnoliopsida; order Asterales; family Asteraceae; genus Flaveria; species Flaveria linearis. The sequence goes on along the minus strand of CM044004.1, from coordinate 49,672,137 downwards.
GTTTTATAATAAACATACTTTGTTTATATTAAAAACCGTTCATCCCTTACACGCGATCATACATCGTACATACACATAGATAATATTTTTATTATCTCATTCGTTCATTCGTTCGTTCGTCATACATCGTTATCTTTCACTTCTCGTTTAGGTCCTGTCAGGCTTTACCCACTTCATGGCACGCAGCCATGATTACTGTGGTCGAATGACAAGGACCCCGTTACATCTTTTCTTGCACATTGGATATCTTTTGTATCACTACCTTCTGCTATACCCCAAACGTTATTAGCTACCGGGCCGAAGTCATTAAATGAACAGCAAAATGTATGCCGCGGTACTAGAGGTAAGCGGTAGGGATACCATACATATGGTCAATCACTAAGAAGGACCCGTTAACCTTATCCAATGTTTGCAAGACATCTTTCGTTCGTTCCTTCGTTAATGCATGTATTCATCATCTTTTAAATCATTCGTTCATTCATTAATACATGCATTCATTATCGTGTTCCTCTTTCATTATCTTTCACTTTACGTTACATAATACTTCGTTCGTTCGTTCATTATTACGTAAAGCCATAGAAAGATATTCATGCGATATTATAAGGAACACACACATCATTCATACATCATCATACATAGCATCATACGTACATCGTCATACATAACATCATACATGCATCATCATTCATCATCATACTTAACCTCGTGCAATCATAACCTACATCATCAATCATCACTAGGCACTTACTCCCGTATCCTTCCCGAATCCGGGACCTACTATGCGTCATCTTGGTGAAGTAGCACTAACTGTCCCTCCAAGAACGTGGGGACTCATTCTAGGACTTTATATAACGTGCCGAGTCCACAATCATACCTTAGACGTATAACACAACGTTATACCCAAATGGGTCATACATACATACGTCAGTAAACAAGTTTATATGTGTTCCAGCCCCAAAAATCATTTAAAAGCAGTAAATGAGGGGTCCTAGAACTCACCTGTGCTTGACAAACAGCTTCTCAATCAAGCCTTAAAGTCGCGGGTCACACTACGCTGCCTGCAGATAAGTTAACACTCAAATGAGTTAATTTCTGCCTAGTTTCGCTGCTAAGTTCGCAGGTAGTTTCGCCCGTAAATTCACCAGCAGTTTCGCCGGGCGAATCAGCAGTTTCCCTGCTAGTTTCGCCGGGCAGCATTCTGCTAGTTTCGCTGGACAGATTCGCTACCTCGAGCCCCCAACTTTCGTTGGAATTCCCTAGTTTCGCAATATCTAAGGTCAACTTGGGCATTGGCATAGTCATCAGCGAAACTATAGTTTCGCTAAGGCGAATATGTAGTTTCGCTGTAGCGAAACTGTAACTTCGCTGTAAATCCTTCCAGTTTCGCTGGACGAACTCACAGTTTCGCTGGTCGAGACCTTAAATTCGCAGAACGAGCTGAAATTTACGAATCAGCTCGTTTCAGCCCAAAAATCCAATCCTTTCCACCCAAACCCTTGGATTATCATCCAGGAAGCTATATCTAAGCTCATTAGACGTTTTCTTACTCTAAAACGTGTGTTTTGGGGTGATTTTTGCCACTTTAAAACCCAAAAACCCCAAACTCGGGTTTTTCACCAAATGCAGCAATTTAGATACGTTTCTTACCTTGATTCTTGTAGTTTAGGAGTCCACAAACACCAGCCTTCGATTCTTGACCACCCGAGCTTCAATCCGGCACTTTCTCTCTCTACACTTTCTCTCTCTAGAATGGCGTTTGAGTGAAAATGAGAGTTGCTCAGCTGATCCATCTATTTATATGCCAGGCGTTCCCGGGACCCCAAACTCGTTAAACTCGTGACCCGTTGGGTTAACTCGGTGTAATACCCGCAACCATTTTATATTTATTAAATGGTTTTCATCCGAGCCCATCACTATCACTTGACTCGATTAGAAAATTTTTCGGGTGTTACATAAATACCTATGTTGGATGTATTACAATCATGAAAAACTGATCAAAAGTTAAATATATGTGAAAATATACAAGGAAAATCTAGGCGCATTACCACTGTTTGGGCGCATGACAACTGTGTGGGTGCAAGACAACTATGCGGGCGCAAGACAACTGTTTGGGCGCAAGACAACCATTGAAACGCCCAAGACTTAGCCGCGGGGGCATTTTTCCAGGCAGTGATAGTAGCTCATCTCTCTTCTTTCTTCTGTCAACTGTCCTTTACCGGTAACTGGATCAATCGCTAGCTGGAAAGCCCAATCTTTTGCATCTTGTGGTGAAGGGAAGCCCAGTTATTAGTAGCAAAAAGAGAATATTAGTCCTTGACTCGTCTTGAGGTCGAGGAGGGGTTGTTACATTCTCCCACCGTTTAGAAAATTTCGTCCCGAAATTTTTTTTCTGTTAAGTCTCTGTACGGTTGGGTTTGAAGAGGTATGGATATTACCTTCTCATCTCATCTTCCCGCTCCCAGGTAAATTCAGGTCCTCGTTTAGAGTTCCATCTTACTTTCACCTTGGGTATGCGACTTCGCCTAAGTTTTTGGACCAATAGATCGGTAATTTCTATGGGTTCCTCTACAAAGTTCAGTTTGTCATTTATTATTGCTTCTTTAAATGGCAATTCTAAGGCTTTGTCTACCAGACACTTCTTCAAATTTGATACATGAAAAGTATTATGTATGTAGCTCAGCTACTCAGGTAGTCTGAGCTGGTATGCTACTGGACCAACCCTTGCTAGTATTTCAAATGGTCTAATATACCTTGGGCTTAGTTTGCCCTTCTTGCCAAATCTCACGACTCCTTTCCATGGTGCGACCTTCAACATTACTTTATCACCTACTTGAAATTCAAGAGGTTTTCGTCTCCTGTCAGCATACTTCTTTTGACGGTCTCTGGCTGTTCTCAGTCGTTCCTTAATCTTTGCTATCTTCTCAGTGGTCTCCATTACGATGTCGGGTCCCATCACTTGGCTATCACCTATCTCATTCCAACTCAACGGTGACCGACATTTCCTGCCATATAAAGCTTCGTACGGGGCGGCTTTTATGCTTGTGTGGTAACTATTATTATAGGAGAATTCCACTAGAGGAAGATGGCGATCCCAGCTTCCGCCAAAGTCAATCACGCAAGCTCTCAGCATATCTTCCAGGGTCTGAATAGTTCTTTCACTTTGCCCGTCGGTTTGAGGGTGATACGCTGTGCTTATGTCGAGACGAGTCCCTCAAGCTTGTCGGAGAGATTTCCAGAATCGTGACATGAAACGACTATCACGATCAGAGATGATCGAGAGCGGCACTCCATGCCGAGTCACTATTTCGTCAATGTATATTCAGGCTAATTTTGGCATCTCATAGCTTCTCTAATTGGTAAAAAATGGGCTGATTTGGTAAGCCTGTCTACAACTACCCAAATTGTATCGTGACCGCGAGACGTTCTTGGTAGTTTCGTGACAAAATCCATGGTGATGTTATCCCACTTCCATTCCGGGATTTCGGGCTGCTGTAGGGTTCCTGATGGTTTTTGGTTTTCAGCCTTTACCATTGCGCATGTTAAACATTTGCTCACATAGGTGGCGATAGATTTCTTTAGTCCGGGCCACCAGAAAAGTGCTTTCAAGTCCTGATACATCATCTTATCACTTCCCGGGTGAATCGAATATCTAGACTTGTGTGCTTCGTCCAAGACTATAGTCCTAATTTCGCCATGATTCGGTATCCACGTCCTTCCTTCACATTTGTATAGTCCATCGTTGTCCATTTCCAGACGCTTCTCCATCCCAGTTAGCATTTCACCTATCAGGTTATTCTCACTGAAAGCTTCCCTTTATGCTTCTTTTATCCTAGCAACAAGGCTAGTGTACACGCTCATCCTTAGAGCACGAACGCGAAGAGGTTCTTCCCGTTCTTTTCTACTCAAGGCATCAGCTACAACATTTGCCTTGCCAGGATGGTAGCGGATCTCATATTCATAATCACTTAGTAACTCTACCCATCTTCTTTGGCGCATGTTTAACATTTTCTGATTTAATTTGTGATCAGTGTAGATGACACACTTAGTACCATAAAGGTAGTGTCTCCATATTTTTAGTGCAAACACCACGGTACCCAGTTCAAGATCGTGTGTTGTGTAATTCCTTTCGTGCTAATTCAACAGTCTGGACGCGTAGGCGATCGCTTTCTCCCGCTACATTAACACGCAACCAAATCCTTGACGCGATGCGTCGCAATAGACTATGAAGTCTTCAGTTTCGTCTGGTAGGGTAAGGATAGGCGCACTGCAGAGTTTTTCCTTTAACAGGTTAAAAGCGTTATCTTGCTCCTTTCCCCATTCATAGGTTGTATCTTTCTTGGTCAGAGCGGTTAATGGCTGCACTGTTTGGGAGAAATCCTTGATAAATCTCCGGTAGTAACCAGCCAAGCCAAGAAATTATCGGATCAGTAGGAGTTTCCGGGATCTTCTAGTTCTTAGTAGCTTCTATTTTCGATGGATCAACCTGGATTCCATCCTTATTAACTATGTGACCAAGAGATTGAATTTCACGCATCTAAAACTCACATTTGGAAAATTTTGCGTATAATTGCTCGTTCTTGAGTAGTTCAAGGATTAATCGGAGATGGTTCTCATGGTCTTCTTTGCTTCGTAAGTAGATCAAGATGTCATCGATAAATACAATCACGAACTTGTCTAAGTACGGACGGCACACACGGTTCATGAGATCCATGAATGCTGCGGGTGCATTAGTCAACCCAAAAGGCATGACTTCATAGTGTCCATATCGGGTTCTGAAAGTTGTTTTAGGAACGTCCTCTTCCTTTATTTTCAGTTGATGATACCCAGAACGCAAGTCTATTTTAGAGAAATAATTTGCTCCCTGCAATTGATCGAATGTTAGGATTTTTGGCTATATGAAAATATTCCCATCCCACATTGGTGCAAGGATGAAAGCTTGGGAGGACTCCAAGCTTATAAAAGAAGTCCAAGACTTTGGTTTCAAAGTGCCCCAACCAAAAATACACTTGAAGTGTTTGGTTCTTTCTTTCTTTTCTAGTACTCTTGTCTTAAAGTCTAGAAAGTTTTTTAGTTAAACACTTTGGAGAGTGTGGGTGTAATTGGGCGGGGGGAGGCTTGAGAGATTAGTCTATGTGATTGTAACAATTTGTCGCATAGTGGATCTTTCTCTCTGGAGGCCCGTGGTTTTTTCTCCGGTTTTGGAGTTTCCACGTATATTCTTGTGTTCAGTTATATTTCTCTATTGTTAGCATTGGGAGGGTTGTTGGGGATCCTTGATACCGCTTGTTTCCCAACAAGTGGTATCAGAGCTCCAGGTTTTGGGGGAGGTCTCGGTTTAGAAGGTTCGTAGTATGCTCTGTGGTTGCAGCTTAGTCTGATCTTCCACATCAGAAACGGGTTTTCGGTTGACTATTTTGTATACGATAGAATTATACAAGAGCCAGATATACGCATTTGTCCTGAGAAGGTTCTGGCTAGGAAAGACTTGGTACTTAAGTGTGTCCATTGTGACCCACCTCTCTTTCCTGGGAATCCTTTGTTGGGTAACTGCTTATAGGCTTGGTGTATATTTTCTAGTATACAATATTGTTTTTGAAGATACGGATACGATGTCGAAATACAGTCCCATGAGGTTCGACGTAGAGAAATATGATGGAAGAATCAACTTTGGTTTGTGGCAAGTTCAAGTCAAGGATGTGTTGATTCAATCTGGGTTACACAAGGCGTTGAAGGGGAAACCGACCCCTGTTTCAAGCAAGGATTCAAGCGGAACCAGTAAAGACGATGATGAAGAATGGGAAGATTTGGATTTGAGAGCAGCAAGTGAGATTCGTTTGTGTCTAGCAAAGAATGTTCTTGCAAATGTGCATGGGATATCAACTGCAAAGGATTTGTGGGAGAAGCTTGAGCAGTTGTATCAAGGCAAAGGCATCTCAAATCGGTTGTATCTCAAGGAACAATTTCATACCCTTCGTATGGATGGAGATACAAAAAGTTCAGATCATCTAAGTGTTCTTAATAATATCGTGTCAGAACTGGAGGCTATTGGAGTAAAGGTTGAAGATGAGGATAAAGCACTAAGGCTCATATTATCTTTGACATCTTCCTATGAGCATATGAAGCCTATTCTGATGTATGGGAAAGAAACCCTGAAGTATGCGGATGTTACTGAGAAGCTATTGTCTAAAGAGAAAAGACTAGGAAGTAGCAGTCATACTTCGTCAGAAGGAACAGTTTTAATATGCGGGAACGGGAAGAAGAAGCACTCACAGAAGATTCCTGTATGCTGGAAGTGTGGACAGTCTGGGCATGTCAAGAGAAATTGTCCAGGTGGAGCAGATTCGGCTAGCAGCTCCAAGTCAGCTAACAATGTCTCCATCATTGTTGACGATGATGATTGCCTTTAAGGTTATGTCATCCCTATGGTATGCCCGCGCTACCATGAAAGGGGATGCAATTTTGTTAGCGGATTCACGGATTTACACATGGGCATTGGGTTGGCATAGATGCAAGATGTGTGGTGAAAAATTGATGTTGATGGCTGATGAACTTCCAGGTATGCCAAGGGGGGAAGTTGCACCATAAATTTTCAGCAGGTTTTTTCAACATGTGCCGAGAAGAAATTCTTAGAATGGTCTATTCTAAGTGGCGATACTCTTTTATGGTGGAGTATGATCGTCGATTAAAGACGGTGTTACTTTAATGTGGTTGTTTTTCATATATCCAAGGTGGAGATTGTTAGGATTTTTGGCCATATGAAAATATTCCCATCCCACATTGGTGCAAGGATGAAAGCTTGGGAGGACTCCAAGCTTATAAAAGAAGTCCAAGACTTTGGTTTCAAAGTGCCCCAACCAAAAATACACTTGAAGTGTTTGGTTCTTTCTTTCTTTTCTAGTACTCTTGTCTTAAAGTGTAGAAAGTTTTTTAGTTAAACACTTTGGAGAGTGTGGGTGTAATTGGGCGGGGGGAGGCTTGAGAGATTAGTGTATGTGATTGTAACAATTTGTCGCATAGTGGATCTTTCTCTCTGGAGGCCCGTGGTTTTTTCTCCGGTTTTGGAGTTTCCACGTATATTCTTGTGTTCAGTTATATTTCTCTATTGTTAGCGTTGGGAGGGTTGTTGGGGATCCTTGAGACCGCTTGTTTCCCAACATCGAATAGGTCGTCAATTTTGGGAAGGGGGTATCGGTTCTTCACAGTAAGCTTGTTTAGTTCCCTATAGTCGATACACATTCGTAGTGTCCCGTCCTTCTTTTTAACAAATAGCACCGGAGCACCCCATGGTGAGACACTGGGTCGTATGAACCCCTTGTCAAGCAATTCTTGGATTTGTAGCATCAGCTCTTTCATTTCGGGCGGAGCAAGTCGGTAAGGTGCTTTGGCCACCGGTGTGGCGCCAGGTACTAAATCAATTTGAAATTTGACTTGTCAGGTTGGAGGGAGTCTTGGTAAGTCTTCTGGAAATACTTCTAAGTATTCTGACACCACAGGTATGTCTTCAATCTTCTTTTCCTCTTTGTCCTTTATCACATATAGTATAAACGTTGCGTGTCCTTTCTTGAGGCTTTGAGTAGCCTTCAGGTGGGATATCATAGGACACAGTGGGTGGTTTCTCTCTCCATGGACTACCAACATCTCCCCGCTGGCTATTGGTATCTTAAGCAAATGCTCATCACATACAATTTCAGCCCTATTTTTAGCCAGCCAATCCATTCCTACTACTACATCGAAACCCCCTAATTTAATAGGCATTAAATCTATATCAAAGGAATTACCCTCTAGAATCAACTTGTAATCTTTGATGATTTCACTAGTTTCTATTATATTACCAGCACCTAGTTCTACGGTGAATGTTTCAGTCAAAGTGCAAGCAGTCAAATCAATCAAAGACCTAAAAGTAGTAGAAAAAAACTAGCGGTTGCTCCAGTATCAAATAGTACAGTAGCAGGATGATTGTTTACAAGAAACGTACCGTTCACCACATCATGTTCTTTACGGGCACCATTTGGATCCATCACAAACGCTCTTCCCATGGGCTTGTTGGGTCGAGTGTCTTTGTCTCTTGCTAGCTTGGGGCATTTGTTCCTCATATGCCCTGGATCTCCGCACTGATAGCATTGCTTTCCAGGCTCATAGGTACAGTCTTTAATCAGGTGACCAGGTCTCTTGCACCGAAAACAAGGCATGGGATTGCACTCCCCTTGGTGATGAAGCTTGCATTTATTGCAGAAGGGGCTTGTGCCTTGATACAATCTCCTTGCCTTTCCACCATGGTCACTTCGTCTTGCTTCTTCTCCAGGTCTCTTGCTTGAACCGCTACTGCTACCGACCACCCTCCTAGTATCAAATCACTTCTTCTTCTCTTCCACAGCCTTCTTCTTATCATCGGTTCTCCCATGCTCAGTCCACCCAGCTCTTACTAGGTCGTCGGTCAGACTACTAGTAAAGTCAACTGCAGCCTGTAGAGTTGTAGGCCTGGAAGACCGAACCATGCCCCTCACCCTTGGGTGTAACCCCCAGATGAAACGGGCTACGCCCTTGGACTCTAGCATCACCAGGTGTGGTACCAGTCGGGACATTACAAGGAATCGGTTGATGTATTCAGTGTAGTTTGGGCCTTTCACCTCCAGATTCAGAAATTCAGCCTCCAGTTTCTCTAGCTGGTTGATCGGGCAGTACTTGTTGGTGATTAGTTCCCTAAGCTCAGACCAGTTCATTCTACCAATGGCATCTCGGCCTCGAGGCTGAATGATGGTTTTCCACTATTCAAGTGCGGGTCCCTTGAGAGATTGAGAAGCAAATCTCACCATATGCTCCAGCTTGCATTCGCTGATATCCAACACAGCTTCGATTTCATCCAGCCACCTATATGTTTCAATTGCACCCTCGGTGCCATAGAAGTCCTTTGGTTTGCAAGCCATGAATGTTTTATAGGAGCACCCATTCCTGATAGCTTCGGGTTCCTCATGGTTGCCCACATCGTTATTGGGTTCATTAGTCCCGGTGGTGTTTCCCAGATCGGCGTTGATCTGGGCGATTATCGTCGGGATCACGTTAGCGATCTGCTGTGCCACCAAGTTGGAAATCCTTTCATCATTCACTGGGTGGGCGTTCCCCCCAGGTGGTGTTCCTAGTGGAGTAGGTGGTTGGTTCCTACCTCGAGTAGTACCTCTCCTTCCGGTACGAGTTCCTCGTCTTGGCGGCATTCTGATAGTATCATAGATAAATTTGTTTAGCATCTCATAGATTTTCGTTTCTAGTATCCCATTGTATCTCATAATTCCTATTAGGCACTACAACACGCACTTATGTTTCATTCGAAGCATACAAAGATAAGCACTAATAAATAAATATCAATCACGCAACACAAGGATGGACACATTTTCAAATAACTCAACCTGCAAAAGTTAGCATCATCAATCAATAGTTTCATAGATAACCCAAATATCAAGTCAACCATACATAATAATAATAATAAGTGTCATTGTTTCACAAATTGGAAGGTGACATCACCCCCATAAATAGAATTAGTTTCTTAAATAGATAGATTGATAGTTTCTCAGATAGTCTCGTGGCCTACTGCCATGCATTCAAATACCAGTTAAATCGTCCATGCCATTTCTTCTTTAACCATCCAAACCATCCCGAGCTTTTCTTCTTCCGCTCCTGCTCAAGGCGCTGAACATTGTGAGACGCCATCATTACCTGGAATTGGGCAGATTGGGAGGTCCATGTGGCGTGCTGTAGGGTCAGCTCATGACGCTGGATAGTACTCAGTATCTCACTCAAGGTAGGGTCTGATGGGCCAAAGTCACTAGCCCGATGGCTAGACTGGGAGTGCTGATCTCCAGCGAGCACGCTAGGGCCATCATACACACTATGCTTAGATGGCATCCAGTACTCATCATAAGACAAATGTCTAGGTGGTGCGAGCATAGCAGGTGCTGGTGTCGGGGTTCTAGCATGAGGAGGTGGGGGAGGAGGCATCCTAAAAGAAACAGAAAGTCCTGGTCTAGCACTCTTCCTAGGCTGGGTGACAACACGAGCACCCATATTCCTAATAGGTGGAATAGGTGAGTGGGTAGGAGCTACATTATGTGGTGAGTTGGAGCGCGTTTGGCTTTTAGCAGGTGATGTCGAGGACGACTCTTCAGATGGCTCAGTGTCGTCAGAGGTCGCGGATAGCCAGCCAGGGTGTCCACACCTCCGCAAGTATGCCTCGTACTCTATCTGTGGCTTCACCCTCCTAAGAGTCCTAACAGCCGTAGTCTCATCAACAGGGCGTGCAGGTGCTTTACCTCTGTCAGCCATAGTTTGGTTATCCTGTAAAATTTATCATGAGTAATTTTGTTTCTCATAGCTCATGATCATAGTAATAGTACTAGTAATAGTAGTGATGGCAGTAGTATCTCATAGAAATAGTATCCACTAGTAATAGCATCAGCAAGCAGGAGTATCATCAAGCAGTAATGGACATAAAAGTTCAATTAAAATTTAGTTTTTAACCGTGTTAAAAGAATTCCTCAAGTCATCTAATCAAAAAGGTCACACTTAGGCTTTGTGCTTGAATTTACGCGTCCGATAAATTCGTGATTACGTTGATCAAGTGTAATCATCAATTTATCCAACCCGGTTACCCCAACATTTACCCAAGCAAGGACAGTCCTACGGTATCAGGGTTGTAGCCTAGGGTCTACTAAGGTATTCCCGATTTCACTACAACCTGTGGCTCTGATGCCAATCTGTCACACCCCGGGCCCAAGGAGGGTGGGACGTCACAGACTAGTAACAAACATGGCAGCGGAAACAAACCATCATAAGAGCACACAAGTAGAGAAATCACATGGCATTACATTAACTTAAATGAAATCCGAGACTAAACAGCTTAGCCTGGTTACATCCAATTTTTTCACATCAAAAGTACATAATTTAGAGTATCATTCATTACAAGTTGTTAGAAAGTTTAAAGTAGAGTCTATAATGCCATGAGGTCAGGGTGCTAAGTCATCCAAGCATCTTCCAAAATAAACTAGACTTCCATCAAAGATTACCTGAAACATGCTCAAAAAGATTTGTGTCAACTAAAAAGTTGGTGAGTTCAAGCGGTTAAAGTTTCAGAAAACAAAAGGAACTCTTAAAGTCCACATGTTAAAGTTTTTGTATCAATTATAACTGTTGTGGGGTCACAATCAACCCTGCACTCAGTCCCGACTAGCCTCTTCTAAAGTTATGTTTACCGGTTAACCCCAAGGGGAGAACTGAGCCTCAAAGTAGTGGACCGTACCTGCCGGATGGTCCACCATAGTATCTTATAAAAACCTGTCACATGCCACAAACGATCCCTCAGGATCTCAGTGGGGGTACCTCCCAGTAGCGGGAGCCACTGTGTGTGGGGGATTCCCCAGATAGATCTATCCATATAAAATAAGCGGTTCATAAAAGAATTAATAATTGTGATTCAAGTATCAGCAGGTATCATCAAAATCCACAACATAAGCATCACATAGTATCACAAATAAAAGTTTCAGTTTAAAAGAGCATGCTTCATCCCCAAAACCAAAGTAAAAAAGGGAACACGAGAACTCACCTTAGTATCAGTCAAGTTCCACAATCACAGATAGTTTCAAATCATAGCACCCTATAATCATAATTCAAATAATAAGCTATAGATTCCTAAATTATTAGAAAGTGTCATTTATAGTGAGGGTGTACGTGCCTTTGTTTCTTAGAAGTTTTCATTAAAAGTTTCCTTTTTGGGAAAGTTAAGGTTCTAGCGTGCGTACATCAAGTTTTCGGGTCCTTATAGGTTTATTAACATATGAATAAACCCAATATTAGTTTCTGGTCATGAGGTTGCTGAAATTTTACTAGAATGCACGATTTACACTTTTAGCCCCTCAAGTTTCCAAAATTTACATTTTTTACCCCAAAGTTTGTCTCTTTACAATTTTTGACCCCTAATATTTTCCTAAGCTTGTTATAGCCTAATTGAGCCTGTTAGAAGTCCAAAAATTCAGATCTTGTGAGATTTAAGGCATAAGTTTCTAGTTATCGGTTTTGCTCACTTTTGTTAAATAATTTCGTAGAAATTACCATTAACTCAAAGATTCACCAAATTTGATTCCTATTACTAAATAATTATTTTAAGGCCTGAAAAATTCTTAGAGTCTAAGTTGTTCATGTTATGGCTCGTTTTTTGGGTTATTTCCATATTTCGGGTCACCGAACTAATGTATCATAGACATACCATCTCCTACTAAATTTTCCCAGCCAACAAAATCATATTTTTCAAGCATTCTAAGTCCTAAACTTACTGAAATCTATCCTTAAGTCTCGGTTTCACAAAGACATAGTCCTAATTGGGTGTTTAACACCATTTCCATTAGTGTAAATATCATATTTTTACCTCCCAATCACTACTATTATATCATTTATAACCTTAATCCAGAAAATACATATGTATTTGGGTGTTTGTTTCGTTGTTTTAAACAAACTAATAGCTTCGGTTATATAAGCGTGCAAGCTAAATGTCACTAGAAAGCATAAACGAGGGTTTACAAGGTAAAAATCCTCGTATATCTACCTCTAGACTAACGGGTTACGGGATATTACCTTGTGTGGAGTGTGAGTCCCACGAACACGAGGTTCGAGAAAAGATCTCTATGTTGGATTAGTGAGAATGGTGTTTTAGCATGAGGCGGATGAGTTTATTAAAGTTTAACTAATGAATGTAATATTACTCACGTATGAGGAGGTTTAGAAGGTTGGAAATGAGCACAAGGTCTTCGAAATCAGCTGAAAATGTTGTAGTTCTTCGAATTGTTGTGGTGAACAAGAGTATTTATGTGTGTGTATTTCGGTTGAGAGGAAAAATCCAAGAGAAAGAGAGTGAAGAGTTGAGAGAAAGAGTGAGAGGCAATATTAAGAGTGGGTTTGCATGTATAGAAAGGAGAGAAAAGGTTGAGTGTGGGAGTGGGTTATGGGGTTTCGCAGAAGGTTTTTCCATTGGTGGGTTTGGGCGGCCATGCAAAAGTTTTGTGTTTTATTTATTTTATCTGTATTCTATTATTATTATTATTGTTATCGAGTTTGTTCTATGCGGATGTGGATGGGTATTTTATCCGAATTTTGTTTAAGTGTTAGAACACTTTATGTGTTTCTAATAATTTATTCGAATGATAGTTTCTTATACAAATACGAGTCCGTAAATGGTTAAATACCCATGTCGGATGTATTACAATCATGAAAAACTGATCAAAAGTTAAATATATGTGAAAATATACAAGGAAAATCTTGGAGCATTACCACTGTTTGGGCGCATGACAACTGTGTGGGCGCAAGACAACTGTGCGGGTGCAAGACAACTGTTTGGGTGCAAGACAACCGTTGAAACGCCCAAGACATAGCCGCTGGGGCATTTTTCTAGGCATATAAGCACTGTTCGGGCTCATGAGTACTATTTAGGCGCATGACTAAGAAAATCCACTTAGATATTTTACATTAGTCCTTGACTTATCTTGAGGTCGAGGAGGGGTTGTTACACAAAGTTTCTCACAAATGGCCACCCTGATCCATGAAACTAACCTGATTTCTCCATGCAACTACACAGGCAAAATAATCAGGTTGCTCTATTAATGTATAAGAAAGATCCTCGTTTCTTAGATGTTTGCCAGTTCTTGACTCTATCAAACTACTCCACCTCCCTCACCAGAGATCATTCACTGTATGAAGACTAGCTCTTAGAGTTCTGGAAGACCTGCCGAGAGGTCATTATGGATGGGGAGAAGGCACTGTCTGCCATAGTGCAGGGTTCCAGGCACTATTAACACCCATCTCAGGCTGAATAATAAAGAAGGTGAATCATCCTTCTGAAAATCTAATGTGAACCAATCCTTCAGGCAGATGGGCTATGAAGGTGATTACTTAGTAAGAACCTTCAGGAAAGGAAAGGGCTCCTCGAAATGGAAGTACCTCCTTCATGTTAATATCCATTGTCATTAAAACAAGCATTAAGGTTGAGATCAAATTCTAGAAGACCTTTCCTATATAGTCCATGGCATGGTTGAAGGGGTCAAGCTCAGGTACTCTCAACTTGTATATACAACTTTGCTTGCAAACTTAGACTCCTTAGAATATTACATGTTCCCTAGATATGTTTAACATATTCTTAACTGTGAACTAGGCTTAGAGTTTATGTCACACCCTTACCAAGGCGGAAACGCGAGTGAGTAAAGAATTAAGTATCTTTAGAACACATGGTACGAGAAATACGTAATGCATTCAAAATAGGTTCTACATCATTGTCTTGGGTTACAAAATAAAGATTACTCAAATGGACTCAAATCATAAATCTACACCAAGCAATCTTCCACTGTAGCCTAGATGTGCAAAAGGTTGATTTCCAGGCTATCACACTTAATTATCACCTAAAAAACATGCTAAAATAGGTCAACTAAAAGTTGGTGAGGTCGTAGAGTTGAGACTCGATAACAGTTGTTATGATAGTAAGTAAATATGAATCAAGCGATTATATATGAATATGAATATAAATACAAGACATAAACCCATGAGCCCATAACCAAGACAATAGCTTTGAGAAAAACTAAAACCCCCTCCAATACTTATCATGAGTATTGGCTGTTGTTGCTACAGAAATAAACATTCAATACGAGTGACCATTGATTGATGCATTCAACGAGTCTAGAGAGTGAGGGTGCCTACCCTGATAGTACTATCAATATGTTTCAGCGTCTCTATCCAAGAGTTAATTGGTTGCATTGTGAGAAGGCGAATTTAGTATTTGATAATAATAAATAAGGTAAACTTAGGCAATATTCAAGTAATAAACATATCATATAAAGCAATGATTCAAATGTTGTTGTTGCAAGCGTGTTTCTCCCGCAAAAGCATTTACAAAGGAAAAGGGCTACGAGAACTCACTGTTGTTGTTGGGTGGTTAGAAAGTCCTTAATCCAAAATATGATGATGCTAGACTAGAGTGTTCCCTACATATATACATGTACATAGTGATTCTTTGGTAAGTTTGGTAACTCAATATGTAAGTCGTCTTAGATTAAATCATTAAGTTTATTTGTAAGTTTTGTAGGGTAATAGGCTACATTAGAGGTTGCACAAGATCAAGATTCAAAGATGGACACAAAAGGCATGGACACTTGAAGTTTTGGATGTGGATTTAAGTGGGAGTTCATGGACACATATGATGTGTGATTATTAACCCTTAGGAAAGACCTTATGAAAACACTTGTGATGGCAAACAAGTGTAGTCAACTTAGTGGCTATGGTTATGCACTTATGTTTGTATGTTTATGCTTGTTTGGTTGGTTGTTGTATGGTTGTTGGTTGATATTTGGATATGCATATCAAACTCATTAAAAAACTTAACAAGCTGAAAATTGATGGTTCTTTATCATTAAGTGATTAATAAAAGGTTATTAAAAGGATTAATGATTCTAATAAAAGGGGTTTTATTAAAAAATGAACCATAGGGTACCTTGTATTTGAAAGTATACAAATATGAAGTACATAGAGTTTTCTAAAATAGTATTATGAAAACTTAAAATTTCTTTTACAAACAAGTTAAACACCATCCTTTTGCACAACACTTGAGTCACTTGCAAACTCTTAATGGGATAAAGGTCACCTAACCATTTTGAGGGAACTTGTGATTTGAGGTGGGATACCATATTTGTGGGATAAAGATCACCTAACCACTTATATTGGAAAACTCACATGTGTGTGTAAGTAGGGTAACTTGATTTGCAAACCATATTTAATGGATCACCTACAACATGGTTTACAAAGGTGTTGATAGGATAAACATGTCGACCACACATATGATGTTTAAGTCGATCCCATACCCTAGAAGTTACAAAGGGTTGCAATTGTCAAAACGTTGACTACCTTGTTAATTATAATGGGATAAAGGTCACCTAACCACTATTTAAATGTAACATTAGATTCTAGATTTTAAAATTATGTAAGACACTTATAAGATTTTAAATTATTAAAAATTATGAACGATATCGAAAAAAAATACTAAAATTGAACCTTGTTAAAATTTTGTAGATGGCTGCCAACAATAATGAAAATAATGATTCCCATCCGCTCACTCACTATCACTAAGGACCATTCTCCAAAAGGAGCGTCTAAACCACAATAACTTTATTGATTGGTTTCGAAACTTGAGAATTATTCTCAAGCAAGAGAAACGATTATATGTTTTTGTTGGATCTAGATCGTATAGGACTAGACCATTTTTGTATAGGCTTAGTACTTGTATCAAGTCTTGTAATTAACACTTGTAATAGTCAATATATATATATATATGTGCATTGAATCTATAAGTTAACCCCTTTATATATATGTGTGTTGATTTGTGTCTTGACAGGAGAAACAATATACTTGGATGGTTTCCTGAAATTGACCAAGTGTAGGAAACATCTACGGATAAACATTATTGTTAATCCGTAGATATGTTTCTTACAAGACCAAATGACCAAGTGAATGTTCCTGCGGATGATCAAGGACAATGAAGTGAAGACTCCTACGGAAGAAGGATTTCCTACGGAAGAACAACACTTCTACGGAAGAGCAATTCATCTACGGAAGAACAAAAGTTCTGCGGACGACAAGACTCCTGCGGAAGAACATTATACTTGTGCGATTGAAAATACCAAGAAGTCAAACAAGTCAACACAATCAATAACAAATCCCAAGAGATTCGGTGTTTCCTTAGCCGACTCAAACCATCTATAAATACGAGTCCTAGGTTTCACATCTGGGAGAACACAATCAATCAATATTACGGCTGTCAAGAGTTACATCATTGTGCAACCCTAATCGCCATCACATCAACATTATTCGATTCACTGAATTCGTTGTTCATAGTCATTCATTATTATTCTTTTGTAATCATTACTTTATAGTTAATGAAATACGTTTGAATAATTATTGATTTCGCATTTAGTGTGTTTCTGTGGTTGTGTTCATCATTAATCATTAAACCAATTAAACATCAATTAGTGATAATTCCGCGATCATTAAATTGATTTATTTTAATACTGATAATTCCTGAATTGAGATCCTTAGATTCACAGGTGGTATCAGAGCCATTGGTGCTCATTGATTTAGATCAATTGATCTATCAGTATTAAAATTGTTTAATTGATTTTCAAACAATTAAATCAACAACTTGTCATTCAGCAAGCACTCTCTCATTGCTTGTTTGATTTAGATCTATATTCAAATCAATTGAATATTAGATCTGCGTCTTTGATAGATTTGTCAATTTTAGCATTTAAGTTTTGATTCATCCTTTTGCATTAAACATGAGTACTTTTGGTGGAGGATCTTATCAACCGCCAAAGTTGGAAACCAAAGCTGATTTTAAAACCTGGAAGATCAAGTTCAGGAATCATGTGAACTACACAGATTCTGACTTGTGGGAGTCCATCACTCAAGGTCCTTATATTCCACCCACTCTTGGGCCGGATTATAATGACAAGAATCAGCCAATCAGCACTAAGGACTTGCCACCTGATGATGTCAAGAAGGTCAAAAGTCGATATTAAAGCATACAACTTGCTTAGTATGGCTTGCCAGAAGAAATCTTGATCAGGTGTGAGAATTACAAGACAGCAAATTCCCTGTCGAAGATACTTCACACTCTCTGTGAAGGGAGTGATGAGATCCGTAGCATAAGGAAAGACACCCTTAGATCACAATATGAAACTTTTCATCATATTGAGGGTGAATCAATTCCTCAGCAACTCCATAGATTTATGAAACTTGTTACTGAGATGAACATCTTGGAGTTAAAATATACCACTGAGGAACTGAACAAGAAGATGCTCCACACTTTGCCTGAAAGTTGGAATCAAACAGTCTCCATGTTCAAGAACACCATAGATCTCAAGACAACTGGTCTAGATACATTGGTTGCTAAGGTTGAAGCACTTGAACTGGATGAACAATCAACAAACAAGAGTGTGAGAACTCATGTCTCACCTTATCACTTCAAGGAAACCAAAAATGCTGGAAGTGCATTTATCTCTAATAATGAAGGTGATAACTCTTGTACTTTGAGTGATGATGAAGAGGAAGTAAGTTTTTATGCATCCAAACCCACTAAGAAATCATCTCAAAGTAAAAATCAAAAGGAAAAGGGAAGATCTGCAGAGAAAAGAGAGACATCAGCAACTGCAAACTCTACTCAACATAACAAACAGTCAGAACCAATAACTGTGATATTGGATTCTGAAGAACAAAAAGCAGCCTTTGCAGCTTTTAGTTCTAGCTTTCAAGCATATCTTGGAAGTTCACTTACATCAGCAAACATCTGTCAGCAAGATTTGGAGGAACTCCCTCCTGATGTAGTAGAAGAGATGGATCTACAATGGCAGATAGCAATGATTACAGAGCCAAGCAATATCTACGGAGAAATAAAAATCTGGCAGCAGCAAGCAAATCATCGAAGATTGGTGTTGATAAGTCAAAAGTCAGATGTTTCAAGTGCAATCTCTATGGTCACTTCTCTAGAGAATGCAACCAACAATCATCTCAGCAGTATCAGCAGCCGCAGCAACAAAATCAGCAGCAACAACAATATCAGAATCAGCAATCAAACTCTCTAAGATCTCTACAACGACAACCTCAGCTAACATCCCCACCAGCCACAAATACATCAGCAGGACCAAGCAACTCTAAGGAGTCAGGACTGATCATACTTCAAGATGGAACATGTGACTGGAGTATGTATGAGAAGGAAGTGTTAGAGGAGAATCAAGCACTAATGGCGCATATGGAAAACAAAGTTCCTCCCATGGCCAGAGAGGTAAAAGACAGGTTATGTTCATCATCATGTGTTGAGGAAGTTGAACGATATAGAGTCCATGCTCAACAATTGGCTGATAAAGTAAAGGAAACAATGATTTTAAATGAATCACACTTAAGAGAACAAAAATTATATCAAATCAAAATCAGTTCTTTACAAAAAGATTTAGAAAAATATGTTTCTGAAAACTACAGCCTAAAAGCCCAAGTTGAGCATCTGACCACTTCCTTAACAAAATCCATGGCTGATCATGCATCCACTGAAGTGAAACTTCAGAAGTTTCAATTATCATCTCAGCAATATGAGAAGTTGCTAAACTCTCATATTGAATCAAAGAACAAGTCCGGGTTGGGTTATAATGCTGTTGCACCACCTATTAATGATAACTACACACCTTTGCCTGAAACAATGACTAACAATTTGTCAAATCATTTTGTGCAAAGCACCAAAATTGATATAAAAAACAGTCATACAAACAATAATGAAACTGAGATGAGTGAAACTGAATCTACTGAATCAGAATCACTTAAACATAATGAATCAGATTTTGATAAATATGATGACTTGGATGATTCTGATGAACATGATACTGATCAACTGAACATTGGTAAGAATGTTCAAGTTGAAACTGGTCTTCCGCGAGTTCTTGAAGAATCAAAGTTGCAGTACCCTCCAAAGCAACGAAACATGCTGAAGACTATTTGCAAGAGGATTGCTGAACTGAATGAAGGACTACAAGAACTGAATCTTCACAAGATTGATAACTACGGATCAAGTACTGAAGTACCTTTTTCATCTTCAGATAAAGGTAAGAAACAAACAACAAACAAGAATCCTCGGAAAGCACAAACTGAGGAATCCGTAGAACATCTGCGGAAAAAGAAATCAGAAGAATCCGTAGAACATCTGCGGAAAAAGAAATCTGAAGAATCCATAGAACATCTGCGGAAAAAGAAATCTGAAGAATCCGTAGAACATCTGCGGAAAAAGAAATCTGAAGAATCCGTAGAACATCTGTGGAAAAAGAATTCTGAAGAATCCGTACAACATGTGCGGAAAGCAAAAATTGACAAGTCCGTAGATCATCTGCGGAAGGAAAAATCTATACGCAGAAAAGCAACAGAAGAAACTAAATCTACGGACGAGGTCAAAACAGATGCAAACAACCTTGCACAGAAAAAGAAATCGTCTGATGCTTCAGCAAGTGAGAAAAAGAACAACAAAAAGAAGGCTGAACCCGAAGAAACTTCAGAAAAATATTGCAAATGGTGTGATATGAAGAATCACAACACTGATGAATGCTATTTCAGCAGCTACTGTTCCATTTGCAATATGAACAATCACATGACTGATGATTGTTTCTTCAACAAACACTGTGCCATATGTGACAAAAATAACCATTCCACTCAGGAATGTTATTTTAATAAGAAGAACAAGAAAAAGAGCAAAAAGAAGTCACAAGTTGCATCATCCGAATCAGATTCTCAATCATCAGTAAGTGACAAAGAGACAAAGATTCAGAAAGATCAACAAAAGTCAAAGAAAGGATCATCTGTTGCAGACAAGACTTTGAAGAAGAAAACACCAACACAGGCTAAGACACCTCACAAAAAGGTGGATCTGTCTGATAAACAGACTGAAGTAGTTGATGGTTTCTTTGACAACTTTGCAAAAGGAACTCCTGTGTCTCAATCAAAGCAGAAAGATGAAGAAACGTTCAAAACTACAGGATCCTCTTCAAAGTTAAGATACCAACCAAAACAAGCCACGTTGAAGAAAGACTCAGATAAGCATGAAGACATCCAGAAACCTGAATCATCTTCAACAGAATCATCCTCACCACCATCAAATCAAAACGAAACGACTAATACTGAAACTTCAAGATTAATTCATGAAGGAGTAACTATTGTTGACACATCTGGCAAACCCAAGACAATTAAGCCTTGGGTTGTCAATTCTAACTAATTTCCTTTTATGTGCAGGAACAATCATGGAGAGCTGACAACAAGTGGTATGTTGACAGTGGTTGTTCCAGACATATGACAGGCAACTGTGGACTTCTCCATGACTTCAAACATAAACAAGCCTCTTATGTGGCATTTGGTGGGGATAAGAAGGGAGGTAAAATTGTTGGTGAAGGAATGGTAACTAATGGTGTTTTAACATTTGAAAAAATAAATTACTGTGAAAATTTGCAGTATAATTTACTTAGTGTTTCCCAAATTTGTGATCAAAATTACTTAACACTATTTGATAACACTAACTGTTACATTCTTAAGCCAGGTTTTAGAGTTCCAGCAGACTGGATCCTTCTTAAAGCATCAAGAAAAGGCAACACATATATCTTGGATATGAACAACACAACACTCACAAATCATGAGACATGCCTGCTGTCTAAATCTTCAGAAGATGAATCTCAACTGTGGCATAGAAGGCTTGTCCATTCCAATATGAAGAACATGAATAAATTGGTGAAAAATGACTTAGTCATTGGATACCAAAGAAAGAATTTCATTGTTCTAATCATTGTTCTTCATGTTATAAAGGAAAACAACACAGAGTGTCTCATAAATCCAAAACAATTAACACTAACACTACACCACTCAAATTGCTTCACATGGACCTCTTTGGTCCAACCAATGTGCTGAGCATTGGAAAAAGGCAATATTGTTTGGTGATAGTAGATGATTTCACTAGATTCACATGGGTCTTTTTCTTAAAACATAAGAGTGAAACATCTGAAACATTAATGGACTTTGTGATCAAGATTGAGAATCAACTTGATTTAAAAGTTAAAATTTTTAGGAGTGATAATGGAACTGAATTTGTTAATGCTGGTCTGGATTCTTTTTGCAGAAATAAAGGGATAGTAAGACAATTCAGTGCCCCAAGAACTCCACAACAAAATGGAGTGGCTGAAAGAAGAAATAGAACACTCATAGAAGCAGCCAGAACAATGCTAGCTGACTCTCAGTTGCCCATTACCTTCTGGGCAGAAACTGTGAATACAGCTTGCAATGTTCAAAATAGAACATTAATTGTCAAAGAACAAAATAAAACACCTTATGAACTGTTATTTAAAAGAAAACCTTTTATAGGATATCTTAGAGCTTTTAGGTGTCATGTGTCTGTTTTGAATACTAAAGAACAATTGGGAAAATTTTCTAAAAAAGCCTATGATGGTTTCTTTGTTGGATATTCATCCACTTCTAAATCATATAGGGTCTATATTCCAGAACATAACATAGTTGAAGAGACTCCCAATGTTTCTTTTGATGAATCCATGTTTACCACAAATGTAAAAGGATCATCTTGGTTATTTGATATAGATGCATTAACTGAATCATTTAACACTGGTTATCTGATCAATGCAGGTGCTGCGGATACATGCTATCCATTTGTGCCTCCAAGTTTGAATGAAGTGCCACTGACAGCTGACCCACCAAGGGCACAACTTTCAACTGCACCTCAGCAAGAATCAAGTCAGCAGCATGAAGTTACATCAGTAAATGCATCCGCAGATGCATCAGTATCCGCAGATGTAAGTCCTGCCTCAGCTCCTGAACTAAGGGATAAAGAGGAGGTGTTGAATCAACAAACCATGCATGCAACTCAACAATGTTCATCCATGGATGGTGATGTATCTCCTACGGAAGTACAAAATGCCTCCGTAGATGTTGCAGTTACTCCTGCGGAAGAACAACATGCTGCTTCCGTAGAACTTCCTGCGAAAGAAGACAACTCAGCAGCAACTCACACACAAGCTGATCCAAATGACCATGAGCCTTTTGATTACTTCATCGACTCCACTTCTCAGCTGACACCATCTGCTTCAATGGGTTTCTCAAACTTAGACTCCACAGTTCCAGTTGATGCTGTTTCAACAAGCAGAATACACAAGTCTCATCCAACAGACAATATCATTGGAGACCTGCATGCTCGAACCACAAGGAGCAAAGGAGGTGTGGCAAACATTTGTTTGTTCACCTGCTTTTTGTCCCAAACAGTTCCTGCAAACATTACAGCTGCTCTAAAGGACAACAGTTGGATCAAGGCTATGCAAGAAGAACTTCAACAATTCAGAAAACAGAAGGTGTGGACTCTTTTAGACTTGCCTAAAGGTCAACATCCAATTGGAACAAGGTGGCTCTTCAAAAACAAGCTGGATGACAGGGGTATAATCGTGAGAAACAAAGCTAGGCTTATTGCTCAAGGGTATACTCAGGAAGAGGGGATCGACTATGATGAAGTCTTTGCACCAGTTGCAAGGATTGAAGCCATACGAGTCTTCCTAGCTTATGCCTCATTCAAGAAGTTCACAGTCTATCAGATGGATGTGAAGTGTGCTTTTCTTTATGGGAAAATTGATGAAGAAGTCTATGTGGCTCAACCCCCTGGATTTGAAGATCCTGATTATCCACATAGAGTATACAAGCTTGACAAAGCTTTGTATGTTCTTCATCAAGCACCCAGGAAGTGGTATGACACACTGTCATCCTTCCTGCTGAAGAATGGCTACAAGATAGGAACAATTGATCAGACACTGTTCCTTAAACATGAACATCAAGATCTTTTGGTGGTTCAAATATATGTTGATGACATAATATTTGGATCAACCAACAAGAAGCTGTGTCAAAGCTTTGAAGACTTAATGAAATCTGAATTTCAGATGAGCTCCATAGGAGAATTGACATTCTTCCTTGGCTTACAAGTTCATCAGAAACCAGATGGCATGATGGCATTTTCATCAACCAAGAAAAGTACATTCATCAAATTTTGAAGAAGTACAATCTTGCTGATTCCACTTCATGCAAGACACCAGCATCAACAATAGACAAGATTGTGACTGACCCTGCTGGAAAATCCATAGATCAAAGATTGTATAGATCAATGATCGGTTCTTTAATGTACTTAACTGCCAGTAGACCTGACATAATGTTTGCTGTTTGTGTCTGTGCCAGGTATCAATCCGACCCAAAGGAGTCCCATCTGAATGTTGTGAAGAGGATTTTCAGATATCTGAAAGGCAAACCTGCATTAGGACGTTGGTATCCCAAAGATGGAGATTTCAGCCTCTACTCCTATTCAGATAGTGACTATGGAGGGTGCAACAACAACAGAAAATCCACAACTGGTGGATGTCAGTTTCTAGGACCACGACTTGTTTCTTGGCAGTGCAAAAAGCAAACAAATGTATCTGTATCCACAGCTGAAGCAGAGTACATAGCTGCTTTAGCCGGTTGCTCTCAAGTACTTTGGTTGCAAAACCAATTACGTGATTATGGTTACAATTTCCTTCACACACCAATTCATACTGATAATTCCTGAATTGAGATCCTTGGATTCACAGGTGGTATCAGAGACTGCTAATCCAGTTCAACATAGTAAAACTAAACACATTGAAATTAGATACCATTTTCTGAGAGACTGCTCAGAAAAGGGTCTAAGCAAGTTAGTCAAAGTAGACACAACCAATCAGCTTGCTGATTTGTTCACTAAAGCATTTGATTCTGTTAGATTTAATTTTTTGATAGAATCTTTGGGGATGATTAACTTAGAATAAATAAACAAAAGCATATGACTGACTTTGTGTAGAGTAATAATTAGGGATGATTTAAGTGTCTGATAAACCATCGGTGCATGCATTATATATGGGAAATGATAGTAAAATATGCTTGGTTTTTAAACACAAACTGATAAGTGAGTAGGTTCATCTTGAGTGGAAACAAAGCTAAGCACATGCCAAACTAAAAGATTCCGGTAACTGCCTGTGGGGATTCTATTTGAGAATCAGGAAGGTATGCTCTCTCGTGCTGTGATCAAATCACTTACACAAGCACACTATGTAAAATACTTTATAATCTTCTATCTTTGCAAAGTCATATTCTCTCTGTTTTGTGTAAACAAAGACCTGAGGATATGCTCCAAGAGTATGATATTCATTCTCCCTCTGTTTTGTGTAAACAAAGACCTGGGTTAAGTTCACCTCTGTTTTACGAAAGTAAAGACCTGGTGACTATGAAGATCATATCTCAGCTCTAAAAAGAATCACTTGTGCTTAATTGTACATCAATTCAAAGAGCTTCAACATCAAAGCATTCATGAGATAGTAATATGTCTCAAGATAGAACTTATAACTTAATGTACATAGTCATTAAGTGTGAAAGGTAGTGATTTGCCTCACCTACGGAAGACATACTCTAATGAAAATTGACTGTGGAACTCATGATAGTTACTGATTAACAAAGTTCACAACATGATAAATAGCATGCCTAGTTGATACATTACTCATGTATGAATTTCAGTGGATCTATATACTTACAATCAAGTGTGTACTGAATCAACTATTTAACATCAGCAGAAGCCAAATCATAGTATGATCCCTTTATATATATATGCATGCATGTCATTGTTTCAGCACGATGTTTACTTTGTCCTATTAAACTGATTTTCTCTCACTTAGTCTGTCATATGCCTGTCATGCCTATTCACAACTTAAATTTATGATGAATGCAACAGTTTCACATTAATCACAAATTTAGGGGGAGTAGTTAATGCATGAAAAACAATACAAAGCTGATACTTGATTTAATTTATTATGAAGGAATTGGATCTTGAGCACTAACTTGAATGCAGGATACAGGACACTTGCTTTCTTGTACTAAATTGCCATGCAAATGAAGTCAACAATGTCCAACATCAACAATTGAGTCTACTCAGTAGACATCATACATTTAAAGTTTTTAAAACTTTAAGTTCCGAAGAAGTTTCAGTAATACTTCTCATCCGTAGAAGTAACAGTGAAATTTCTGCATCCGCAGAAGTCTCAGTAATACCTCTCATCCGTAGAAGTATTGTGTGACCTCTGATTCAGCAGCAAAACAAATGCATTACTTGAACTAATGCATCCGCAGATGCTAAGATTCCGCAGATGTTCTGCGGAAGAAGCAACACTTTCTAAATTAACTTGGTATGCGGAAAGGAATAAATGGGAGTGGGCCCAACATAATTAATAAAAGAAATTAGTGTGATCGACTATAAATAAGGTTTCTGACTCTTAAAATTCATTAATCAATAATACAGAGCACTTATTCAGTTTTAACCTAGAAAATCGCCCACTTTCCCTCTCTTTCAAACTTTCAAAAATCTGTTCCAAGAAAACATAATCAACATTATCCACTAATCGATTACTGGTATTGCTAAGGTAAATCATGTTCTAAACATCAGTACGGAACTGGTTAATCGGTTATTGCCATTAAAATGTTTCAACTTCATGTATGCTAACTCGATTTTCGTTGTTTACAGATGGCAAATAGATTCGCTAAAGAACACAATGTGTGCGCGTTCTTAAACGCTGATGATCCTGTAGCGGAAGGATGTCGAGATATCATAAGATATCTTCGACTACCCAGGCTCTTCTACGCCTTGACGGTCGAGCCTGTGATCTATCAGGCTCACATAATCGACTTCTGGAACTCAGCACGGGTCGAACACCAAGGTGATAATGAAGTGATTACCGCTGAGATTCTGAATGAGCATATTAGAATCACTGAAAGCACATTTCGAAGATGTCTGGAATTGGGTGATAGAGAGATAGGGCACCCTGATGTATTCGAGAATGAATACATTGAGAAAGTGTTCAATCTAATGGGGTATGATGGAGATTACGAGAAAGGGGAGATCAAAAAAGGTAGGCTGTGCAAACCATACCGATTCTTGTGCCACACATACCTGAAATGCATGTCGAACAGGAAGTCGGGGCTCGACAGATTCTCTCGGCACATATCATCTGGAATCATTGGGATATTCGAGGGGAGAACTTATAACTACGCCAAATACATATTCAACTGTCTGAGTGAACATGTCAAACTTCAGAAGAATGACAAGATGTACATGTTCCTAAGATTCCTACAACTTGTGATCAACTCAGAACTTCCAAGACTGAACAGAGTTGGAGAAGTGTTTGTTCAAGCACACTTGAGCAAATCTGTGCTGAACAGGCTTAGTGGGAAGTACCAGGGTGAGGACATGCCAATGTTCTCCCATGTAGTGGATGCCCAAGCAGACCTGCCACAAGAGTTGATTTGGGCAGATGAATCAGAGTCATCTGCTGATTCTGCACAAGCATCACATTCACCACTCCAAACACCACCACACCAACACCACTCACCTATCCAAACTCCACCACTCCATCATCAATCACCTATCCAAACACCCCCTCATCAATCACAATCACCAGCAAGCATCAACACCCAACCGATATCCCCAATTCACCACCATGAATCACCTCTGCTGATATCCTCATCTTCCACCAAAAACACTCAGCCAATATCTCCCGACCAACAACAATCACCATCACAGTCTCATTTATCATCACATCACACACAACCTTTCTCTCCACTAAACATTCAATCCCCTGTACTACCACCACCAGAATCACCAAAACATGCATCACCGGAAAGTGCTAGCACTGAACCTTGTGAGATAACTGAGTCTGTACACTCTGTACACTCAGGAGACACTGAGATATTATCTCAAGCTAGCACTGTTCCTTTCATACCCACACACACAGAAGAACAAGTGTCATCAGCACATACTGAGCCCATAACTTCATTAAAGATGATCAAACTGCTGATGAGCTCGGGGAAGTACAAGGATCTGCTGAGGATGTCATTGCATACCATGAAGATGACTTAAGTGACAAAGACATTCCTGTCAGCAAAAGCTTTTTGGTTGCTGAGTACAACAAGTTAGTACTCAAATCAAATAAGCGAAAACAAAGGATACAAGAGCTGAAAGGTACAATTCAAGAAAAAGATGAAGAGCTAATGAAGAAAGATGCAATGCTAAAAAGGCTTAGAGAAGATGCACTAAGCAACAATGAAGTTATTGATGCATTGTTGCAAAGAGAACAAGAGTTGGAGGCATCTTTAAAAATTGAGCAAAATGATAAAGCTGAGCAAATCAAACAGAAAGATGAAGAAATAGAGAAGCTGAAAAGAAAACTCTCAGCTCTAAAAACAAAAGAGGCCCCAAATGTTGGTCAATCAAAACAGTCAGCTGAAGCCTCTAAGCAACTGATTCCATACTCCCGGAAAAGAAAATACTTTGGAGCAATCAAAAAGAAACCAGAAGATGAAAGCTCACCAAAAAGACAAAAATTTCCATCCCTTGTACCTACACCTTCAGTAGATGTGTGTACTGTGAAGGTATCATCCGGGGATGATGATGAAAGTGAGAAAGAGTGGGAGGAGCTGACAAGAATGGAGTCCCCGACTGGTGAAATGGGAGGAAAGGCTGATGATCTTCTAACAACAGCAGACATCATGGAAGAGAGGCCTGATTCTAGTATGTTTATGACCCTCATCAACCATGGTTTTCCATATGACATGGTTGAGAGGATGAACACATCTGAAATGAAGAATGCACTGAAAGAATTTGAGTTTGCAAGGTTCATAATCCCAAACTGTGATTATGAAGCCTTTACTGTATTTCAGTCATTGGAGAAGATTAAAAAGGATCTGGGCCACTATGACACAGCCAAACTTACCAAGTACAATATGACTTGCTGGTTACAGGGCCACAACTACAAACCACATGAGCTTAAAGGCAGAACCACTGGAGAATTACGGAGGATGATGGAGCATGTGATGAAGGTGGAATTAGAAACTGGTGTCAAGTTCAGAACCACTGCTCCACATCCAAAAGAACAATAAAGTAAACTTGCTGCTGATCCAATAACAGTTGAACCAAAAGATCAGCACAAGGAAAAAGAAACACTGATCAGAGAGCTAAGGGCAGTGATCCCCGGAAAAGTATGGCCTCTAGGAACAACTGTTCGAGAGATTACAGAGAAGAAATCAACTCTCATAGAGCTGTATGATCATATCAGAACTCCCAGTTCTGTGGAAGAACACAGGATTATGGCCTGGAAATATGATCCAGACTGGGATTGTGCAGTAATAAAGAGGACATCTGGAAGGATTCAATACTTCCATGAAGTGGAAGTTCTGCTTAGCCTTCCGGAGCAAGATATCAGGGATTTGCAAAGC
Organism: Flaveria linearis; assembly: GCA_024085815.1. Lineage (NCBI taxonomy): Eukaryota > Viridiplantae > Streptophyta > Magnoliopsida > Asterales > Asteraceae > Flaveria > Flaveria linearis. Next base: position 49,643,229 of record CM044004.1, on the reverse strand, counting down.
ATCCCAATATCCAACTATCCAATCCATCTCAGGGGGAGAGACTTCTCTGGAGCTGTAAATGGTATGAAGACCAGATTCATTGATGATGTGCTGACACAAGCAAAGAAAGATGATAAGGAGCATAACAGAATCAAACTAAGTAAGAAAAGAGGAATAGCTGAAGTCTCATCCCTTGTAGATGAAGACATGCTAAAGAGAGTTGGATGTGATAAAAACTCAGATACCATCAAAGGCATAAAAGGAAATCAATTCACTTATCCTATCACGGAATGGGGATATGTTGAAAAGACTAAAGAGATGGTATTACTGAGAAATGCTGATGGGAAGAAGGCTGATAAGATCAGGATCTTTGATCCAATAGAGATAAAGATGCTGCATCCTAGCTACACATCATACCTTCACGACAAATTCTTCCCAAAGCTAACAGATGAAAAAGCTCAAAATGATCTCTGCATATACGTGCACATGATACAAGTTATAGATAAACTGCATGCAAAGGCACACAAGAGAAGGAAGCATGAGGCTAGGCTACTAAAAGGCACAACAATAGCTGAAGTGTCTGAGCTTAGAATCTCAAAAGTAGATGAATTAGAAATTGTACATAATGATAGTGTAGTGGAAACACTCACTACGGAAGAAGATGTTTTGGGACTGAGTTATGACACGTTGAAGAAGATGAGCAGGATGAAGATCAAGTACAAGTACGATGATCAGAAGACTGTTGTATCTTACTTCTACAATAAAATGATAGCAAGAGTCAAGGAGCTTACAGTTTTGAAGGACTGATTACAAGGAGCTAAGCCTAAGGGGGAGTATTGTTGGATCTAGTTTGTATAGGACTAGATCATTTTTGTATAGGCTTAGTACTTGTATCAAGTCTTGTAATTAACACTTGTAATAGTCAATATATATATATGTGCGTTGAATCTATAGGTTAACCCCTTTATATATGTGTGTTGATTTGTGTCTTGACAGGAGAAACAATATACTTGGATGGTTTCCTGAAATTGACCAAGTGTAGGAAACATCTATGGATAAACATTATTGTTAATCCGTAGATATGTTTCTTACAAGACCAAATGACCAAGTGAATGTTCCTGCGGATGATCAAGGACCATGAAGTGAAGACTCCTATGGAAGAAGGATTTCCTACGGAAGAACAACACTTCTACGGAAGAGCAATTCATATACGGAAGAACAAAAGTTCTGCGGACGACAAGACTCCTGCGGAAGAACATTATACTTGTGCGATTGCAAATACCAAGAAGTCAAACAAGTCAACACAATCAATAACAAATCCCAAGAGATTCGGTGTTTCCTTAGCCGACTCAAACCATCTATAAATACGAGTCCTAGATTTCACATCTGGGAGAACACAATCAATCAATATTACGGCTGTCAAGAGTTACATCATTGTGCAACCCTAATCGCCTTCACATCAACATTATTCGATTCACTGAATTCATTGTTCATAGTCATTCATTATTATTCTTTTTTAATCATTACTTTATAGTTAATGAAATACGTTTGAATAATTATTGATTTCGCATTTATTGTGTTTCTGTGGTTGTATTCATCATTAATCATTAAACCAATTAAACATCAATTAGTGATAATTCCGCGATCATTAAATTGATTTATTTTAATACTGATAATTCCTGAATTGAGATCCTTGGATGCACAGTTTTAGACGATCCGATTCCCGATCAACCTAATGAGGAGGATGAGGAGGCCTTTATGAATTGGGTTCAATACATTGAGGACTCGGTCCAAGTGTCTTGCCTCATGTTGGCAAGTATGACTCCGGATCTCCAAAAGGAGTATGAACATCATGGAGCATACGACATGATTACCCAGTTGAAGGAAACGTTCCAACAAAAAGCAAGGGTAGAGCGCTTCAAAACGGTTAAAGCACTCCATGCATATCGTATGGATGACACCCAATCTGTTTCATCTTATGCACTTAAGATGAAAAGTCACATTGACCACCTCGAAAGGCTGAATTGTCCCGTCTCGAAAGAGTTGGCTACGGATTTTATCCTCAACTCTTTGTCAAAAAGGTTTGATAACTTTGTCATGAATTATAACATGAACGGGTGGGGCAAGAACATAAGTGAGCTTCACTCTATGCTCAAAACTGCGAAGGCGGCCATGGGTAAAAAGGTTTTACCCGTTCTCACCATCAATGAAGGTGGGAACAATAAGAGGCCTCACCCCGCACCCAAGGCATATGTTGCCAAGGGGAAAGGGTACGTTAGGGGAAAGGGGAAGGGAGTGGTAAGAACGCCACCACCAAAACAAGCGGAGAAGAAGCAAAAGGTTGCTTCAAATGACACATGCTTCAAGTGTGGGGAGATTGGACATTGGGCAAGGAATTATCCAATCCATCTCAAAAAGTTGCAAGCTAATAGGGATGTCGGGCAAACCTCAGGTACAATTTACATGATTCATATTGGTCTAAACTTAATATCCTCTAACACATGGGTATTGGATACCGGATGTGGAACTCACATTTGCAACTTATTACAGGGGTTCAAAAGAAGTAAGGACTTTAAGAAAGGGGATGTTAGCCTCTACATGGGGAATGGGGTGAAAATTCAAGTTGAAGACCGAGGGGACTACATCTTGAAGCTTCCAAATGGTTTGGAAGCAATTTTGAACAATGTTTTGTATGCTCCTAGTTTGACTAGGAACATTATTTCTGTTTCCTAATTTAAACAATACGGTTTTGTTTTAACATTTATTGAAAATGAAATTCATGTTTCTTTAAATGGTATATTTTATTTTAAAGCTATTCCTATTAATGATATTTATGAATTGGTTCGTGAAAACACATTATATGAAAGCTCATTGTACCAAACCACCACCAAGAAACTCAAATTGGATTTGAGTGATACCTATCTTTGGCATTGCCGTCTTGGTCATATAAATAAGAAACGCATACAAACACTTCAAAAAAACAGTCCTTTAAAAGCAAGTAAATATGATTCATTTGATATATGTGAATCTTTTTTACAAGGTAAAATGACTAAGGCACATTTTAGCGGCAAACCTGAAAGGGTAAAAGATTTATTGGGCATCATACATTCGGATGTATGTGGTACTTTTAAGCCAATGACTAGGTACCATTAGAGATACTTCATTACTTTTACCGACGACTATAGTCGATATGGTTATGTGTACTTGTTAAGACACAATGATAAAGCTTTTGAAATGTTCAAAATCTTCCAAAATGAAGTAGAAAATCAACTCAAGAAGAAAATAAAAATTCTCCGCACCAATAGGGGAGGTGAATACCTAAGTGATGCTTTTAGAGATCATCTTAGAAGTTGTGGTATTGTCTCACAACTATCTCCACCTGGAACGCCACAACATAATGGCGTGTCCGAGAGGAGAAATCGAACTCTATTGGATATGGTTCGATCTATGATGGCTAAAAGCACATTGCCTCTATCATTTTGGGGTTTCACTTTGCTCTCGGCGGCTCGTATTTTGAATATGGCCCCAACCAAGAAAGTAGAAACGACACCTTTTGAAATATGGCATGGAAGGGTTCCATCACTATCATATTTAAAGGTATGGGGTTATGAGGCTTATGTTAAGACTCCCACCTCAAACAAGTTAGAAAACCATTCCACTAAGTGTGTCTTCATTGGATATCCTAGAGATTCTATGGGATATTATTTCTATGATCCATTGGAATAAAAGGAATTTGTTGCCAAGAAGGCTGAGTTCTTAGAAGCTAAGTTCCTTATGGAAGGAACTAGCGGTTTAACAGTGGATCTTGAGGAGGATCAAGAACCACAGACGGATACATGTTTGGTTGACGTTAGCACTCAACATGAGGATGATCAAATGGTTGATCAATACACACAAAATGTTCGCAGATTTGAAAGAATTAGTAATCCACCTGAAAGATATGGATTTTTGTGGATGGATGCTAAGTGGTAGATTCCGATGAACCAACCACTTATCGTGATGCAATGTCCAATTTGGATTGTGACAAATGGATTGAAGCCATGAACGTTGAGATGCAATCCATGTATGATAACCAAGTATGGGACTTGGTTGAACCACCTCTTAACTCCAAGATAGTTGGAAGTAAGTGGGTTTTTCAAGAAGAAAACCGATATGCATGGAAACTTGGATACTTATAAAGCTAGACTTGTAGCAAAAGGTTTCATCAAACTCAAGGGGTTGATTATGATGAGACCTTCTCACCCGTTGCAATGCTAAAGTCTATTAAGATATTATTTGCCATAGCTGCTCATTATGATTATGAGATTTGGCAAATGCATGTCAAAACTGCTTTTCTAAATGGATACCTTGAGGAAGAAGTCTATATGGTTCAGCCTGAAGGTTTTGTCAATCAAAAGCATCCTAATAAAGTATGCAAGTTAAAGAAATCAATCTATGGATTGAAGCAAGCATCAAGAAGTTAGAATCACCATTTTGATGAAGAGATAATCAAATTTGGGTTCATAAAAAACGCTGATGAAGCTTGTGTAAATAAGAAAGCTAGTAAGAGCATCATCACTTCCTAGTATTATATGTCAATGACATTCTACTATTTGGAAATGACATTCCAACCTTGGAGGGTGTAAAAGCCTGGCTTGGAAGCTGTTTCTCCATTAAGGATCTTGGTGAAGCCGCCTATATTTTGGGAATAAAGATCTATAGGGATAGATCAAGGCGGTTGATAGGTTTAAATCAAAGTGCATACATTGACAAGATCTTGAAAAGGTTCATGATGGTAAACTCTAAGAAAGGTACCGTACCTATTCAAAGAGGAACGATATTGAGTAAGACTCAATGTCCAAGCTCAAAGGATGAGCAAGACAAAATGAAGGGAATCTCGTATGCATCTGCTATAGGACCCATCATGTATGCAATGATATGCACTAGACCGGACGTGTCATGCGCTTTGAGCATGACAGGCCGATACCAACAAAATCCTGGAAACAGTCATTGGATGGCTGTTAAGAACATACTTAAGTGCCTAAGGAGGACTAAAGATATGTTCCTAATCTATGGATCTGGTGAGGAGGAACTCGTAGTAAAGGGTTACACGGATGCGAGTTTCCAAACTGATCGGGATGACTCAAGATCACAATCGGGGTACATTTTCATCTTGAATGGAGGAGCGATCTCTTAGAAGAACTCTAAGCATGATGTGGTGGCATTATCAACTATAGAGTCAGAATACATCGCCGCTTCATTAGCAGCTCAGGAAGCTGCATAGTTAAAGAAGTTCATTGCCGATCTAGGGGTGGTCCCTTCCATTCAGGACCCCGTAGAAATTCTTTGTGATAACGAGGGTGTGATTCTCAAATCAAGGAACCCCGTGCACATCAAAAGACTAGGCACATTGAACGAAGATTCAACTACATAAGGGATGAAGTTGAAAAGGGAAAGATATGTATTCTCAAAGTTCACACGGATCAAAACATTGCAATCCACTCACTAAGCTTCATGAAAAGGCAAAGCATGAAAGTCATACTTGTGCCATGGGACTTTAATATTCTAGTGACTGGATATGATCTTTAATTTCTGTATTGAGATATTGTAACCCTTTATTACTTAAATGAATTATTTGGTTATAATGATTCAACTAATATTCCTATTTCACATGTTTAAAATCCATGAGTATCATTTACTCAGAACGTCCGTAGTCGTTCATGCTTGTGGGAACAAGTATGAAGATAAGACTATTATGAACATGGATTAGTAGATATTCATATGGATGAATATAGAGCAAAGGGTTGCTGCCAAAGTTCATAGATATTTGTGGGATAAAAATATTGGAATGACCTGCATCTCAAACATTAATACATGGAATCTTCCTGATTGATCATAAGTAATTTTAAGTAAAGGCGAATATCATTTGGTATCCTCTGACCTGAGATACATATTGGGTCTTGATATTTACTGAATATTATGCTTTGACTTAGTTCTTCACTTTTCTGAAACATGGCACTACATAAGTCTGAGTTCAGGTATAATACAAGGTAATTGTGAGAGACGTATGTAGTCAAGATGGGATTTGTCCCTCTTATTTGTTGAGAGTGAGATGTCTAAGGCCTGATAAAGTTAAATCAATGGAGAATGATCACTCTATGTCTCTGGAATTTAACATGACATCTGTGATAAAAGGATAGATGATTGATTCACCTAAAACATTTCGAGTAAGGTACTTGAAGGGGATGATGTTATTGAATGGCACTTAATCATACGTATTAAGGGTAGTAAAACCGTAGTTAGGCGGTATTTACTGCTTGCATCATTCTTATATGAATCTTGTGCAAGTGGGAGATTGTTGGATCTTGTATGCCCAAGACACATACAAGATTGATGTGGTTAGTACGTTATGATCCAAGTCGGGTCATACCCAATAACAAGCTAAACAAACACCAATAAATATTTAATTGTTGATGAGATCTGTAACACCCTCAATCTCATAACAATATAAATAAGGAGGGTGCTACTAGTTGGGTTATTATAACAATTCAGAGACTACAAACACAGCGGAACTTTACATATATTAAAAACTGTTTACATCGTTAAACATATTACAAGACTTTAACCAACATTCAAAACTTTGTTAAGGCTTTAAGTACTTCATTTCCCAAAAACCCAACTTTTGTGGCCAGTATCGTACACCATAACCGGAAGCTAACTCTGTGGGGGACCATCACGAGCACCTCTATTACTACCTGGCATGCATTAGAAAACAAACACAAAATCAGATAAACTGGTGAGTTCTAACATACACCACATTTCAATCGTAACAATTCATCAACTGTTATCACACCGAATGTTCCACACACACATTCATCAGTCCATTTATTTATCCCAGTATTGATATGCATATCGAATACCCACAAGGTATTTATGGACATCTTTTTATCAATTTTAATTTGGTGGGTGAAACCTCCACCTCGCGCGTTGACGGGTCAAACCTCCGTCTATAATTTGGGGGGTCAAACCTCCACCTCGCGCGTTGACGGGTCAAACCTCCGTCTATAATTTGGCGTTGAAGGGTCAAACCTCCGTCTATAATTTGGTGGGTCAGACCTCCACCTCGCCATTCATCACAATTTACCACTTTCAACTCATTTTCACATTTTATATTTTTATATGCATGCCAGTGCCTGATTTTATCAAACAACATTTATCATACGGCATTAACACATAAAAAGGGCAATTAGAACTCACCTTATCAACTTTCTCACGACAATCTACACAATCCACGTACACGAGGTAACTAGTCCTTCCTCTAATCATGGTATATCTAAAGCAATAAACCCTGATTCAATAACTTATTCTCAAACAGGGCCCTCATGCGATTGAACACTTATGCGAATGAGCAATTATGCGACTGGACCCATGTGAATGAACCATGCGACTAAACCTTCAGTCGTACGACTAGCCGTTCATTCGCACGATTGAGTTCCCTTCGTATCCAGTGTTCACTCGTCTTTATTCGGCCTTTCAACCAGGCGACTGGGTTCCAATCGTACGACTGAACCTCCATTCGTACTCAGTCGCACGATTAGACTCTCATTCGTGCGATTGGGTCATGCGATTGAGCCCATTCGCCTGAAACGAATCAGCAGCTGTGTTCTTGACGTTTTTGATCCAAACTCACTCAATATTTGAGTTTTAACCATCCAATCATACCATATTCAAAACAGATCCTATACACATCGTTTACAATGGTTTCGGACCATTATTTCATTAAAACTTCACAAAAACTTGGATTTGAGTTCTTGGATTTTAAATTTAGAAATAAACCAGACCAATTTACTGATTTAAACAGGTTATTGGATCAAATTCAATCATACACACAACTTATAACATCTACGGATTAATCCGTGATGTTCAAAACTCACCAAAATGGGGTTTCGCCTAGGCAATTTCGTGAGAACAGGGTGTTTGGGTGTGAAGGGGTCAAGAAGATAGAGATGGAAATCTGCCCTTGAACCCCTGCACTGTTGGGGTTTAACATGTTTATCAAAGCTTCATACAACTTGATTATATGAAAAACGCAGCGGAATGTAAGATTTAAAACATGTTAAGATCTGATTATAAAACCCATTTTATAATAACCCCAAGCCATGGATCTTCATATACAATGCATACAATAATAAGATGAAAGAACTACACCTTTGTAGCTTCAAAAAAACGAGATTTAAGGGCTGAAATGGATGTGTTCTTGTGGCTAAACTTCAATGTAGAAGCTCTCAAGATAGCATACCCCAAGCTCTTCAAACACCCTTTGAATGCTAGGATACTTGGACACCAACTTGTAGCTATCAAAAACGATTTTTGAATGCTGAAAAATCACCTTCTTTTCTGCTCAAGAACCGTGAGGAGGAAGAAGAAAGAGAGAGAGATCTTGCTTTGTTTTTGTGTGTGTAAGAGAATGTATTGAATGCAATGAGAAGGAATCTCTTGAATGCATGTCTTGAACAAATAAAGAACCCATTCTCAAGACAATGGGGCGGCCGATTAAGGCTCCCATTTTTTCATTTCCCTCCTATATTAGATTTTATAAAGTTTATAAAATATAAACTCTTGCAATCTAATATTTATAAAATCAAACCATTTAATTTTATAGCTTTTACACACACACATTATTATATGTCATTGTTTAACTTATTTAAGCAATGAAACAAATAATATGTTATGAACAAATTATCAATAATATATATATATATATATATATAATCTTGTTCATTTACAAAAGCAATGAATTTAGAAAAGCCGGTTTCTAAATTGGTCCTAATATTTATTTGTGTGATCTTATCAACAAATAAATATTTATTGGTGTTTGTTTGGCTTGTTATTGGGTATGACCCGACTTGGATCATATCACACTAGCCACATCAATTTAATATGTATCTTGGGCAGATCAATTCTTTCAATCTCCCACTTGCACAAGATTCATAGAAAATTGATGCAAGCAGCAAATAACGCCTAGCAACGGTTTGCTACCCCTAATGTATATGACTAAGTGCCATTCAATAACATCATCCCTTCCAAGTACCTTACTTGAATATGATTTAGGTGAATCAATCATCTATCCTTTTGTTGCAGATGTCATGTTAAATCCAAGAGACACAGAATTGTCATTCTCTGATGATTTAACTTTAACAGGCCTTAGACATCTTACTCTCAACGAATAAGAGGAACAAATTCCATCTTGACTACATACGTCTCTCACAATCACCTCATATCATACCTGAACTCAGCCTTATGTACTGCCAATTTTTCAGAACAGCAAAGTGCTAAGTCAAAGTACAATACTTGGTGAATATCAAGACCCAATATGTATCTCAGGTCTGAGGATACAATGATATTCGCCTTTACTCAATATCTCTTATGACTAATCACAAAGATTCCATGCAGAAATAATTGAGAGCGGGTCAGTCCAATATCTATATCCCATAGATATCAATGAACCTTGGCAGCAACCTCTTGCTTTATATTCATACCTTATGAATATCAACCAATCCAATTTCATTATAGTCTTACATTCATAATTGTTCCCACAAGTATGATCGACTACGGACGTTTAGAATAACTTATTTATTCACGGATTTAAACATGCTAAAATAGAAGAACAAATGATAATAATTATCATATAATTAAGTCAAATAACATAAGTTCTAATATCTAAATACAAAATACAACATCAAACCTAGTCACTTGAATATCTAAGTCCCATGGCACAAGCATGGCCTTCATGTTTTGCCCTTTCAAGGAGCTTTGTGAGTGGATCCGCAATGTTTTTATCAGTGTGGACTTTGCGAATACATATCTTTCCTTTTTCAACTTCATCCCTTATGTAGTTGAATCTCCGTTCAATGTGCCGAGTCTTTTGATGAGCACGAGGTTCCTTGATTTGAGCAATCGCACCCTCGTTGTCACAAAAGATCTCTAGGGGATCCTGAATGGAGGGGACTACCCCTAGATCGGCTATGAATTTCTTCAGCCATGCAGCTTCCTGTGCTGCCATTGAAGCGGCGACGTATTCAGACTCTGTAGTGGACAATGCTACGACTTCTTGCTTTGAGCTTTTCCAAGAAACAGCTCCGCCATTCAGAATAAAGATGTACCCCGATTGAGATCGTGAATCATCTCGATCGGTTTGGAAACTCGCGTCCGTGTAACCTCTTACAACGAGATCCTCTTCACCAGACCCGTAGATCAAGAACATATCCTTGGTCCTCCTTAGGTACTTCAGAATGTTCTTGACAGCCATCCAATGACTATCACCAGGATTTTGCTGGTATCTACTTGTCATGCTTAAAGCGCATGACACGTCTGGTCTAGTGCATATCATTGCATACATGATGGATCCTATAGCAGATGCATATGGGATTGCCTTCATTCTATTTTGCTCCTCCTTTGAGCTTGGACATTGAGTCGTACTCAATATTGTCCCTCTTTGAATAGGTACACTACCTTTCTTAGAGTTTTCCATCTTGAACCTTTTCAAGATTTTGTCAATGTATGCACTTTGATTCAAACCAATCAGCCGCCTTGATCTATCCCTATAGATCTTTATTCCCAGAATATAGGCAGCTTCACCAAGATCCTTGATGGAAAAACAACTTCCAAGCCAGGTTTTTACACCTTCCAAGGTTGGGATGTCGTTTCCAAATAGTAGTATGTCATCAACATACAATACTAGGAAGGTTATTATGCTCCCACTAGCCTTTTGTACACACAAGCCTCATCAGCGTTTTTGATGAAGCCAAATTTCTTTATCTCCTCATCAAAACGGTGATTCCAGCTTCTCGATGCTTGCTTCAATCCATAGATTGATTTCTTTAACTTGCATACTTTATCAGGATGTTTTGGATCGACAAAACCTTCAGGCTGAACCATATAGACATCTTCCTCAAGATATCCATTTAGGAAAGCGGTTTTGACATCCATTTGCCAAATCTCATAGTCATAATGAGCAGCTATGGCAAACAGTATCCTTATAGACTTTAGCATTGCAACAGGTGAGAAGGTTTCATCATAATCAACCCCTTGAGTTTGAGTGAAACCCTTTGCTACAAGTCTAGCTTTGTAAGTATCCAAGTTTCCATGCATATCGGTTTTCTTCTTGAAAACCCACTTACTTCCAACTACTTTGGAATTAAGAGGTGGTACAACAAGTTCCCAAACTTGATTGTCATACATGGATTGCATCTCAACGTTCATGGCTTCAAGCCATTTGTCACAATCCAAATTGGACACTGCATCATGATATGTGGTTGGTTCATCTGAATCTACCACGTAGCATCCATCCATGAAAAAACCGTATCTTTCAGGTGGATTACTAGTTCTACCACTTCTGCGAACGTTTTATGTGTATTAATCAACTGCTTGATCACTTTCAACATCCTCATGTTGAGTGCTAGCTTCAACCAAACGTGCATCGGGTTGTGAATCTTGATCCTCCTCAAGATCCACTGTTCTACTGCTAGTTCCTTCCATAAGGAACTTTGTTTCTAAGAACTCGCCCTTTCTGGCAACAAATACCTTTTGTTCCAGTGGATCATAGAAATAATATCCCATAGAATCTCTAGGATATCCAACAAAGATACACTTGGTGGATCGGACATCTAATTTGTTTGGGGTGGGAGTCTTAACATAAGCCTCACAACCCCAAACCCTTAAGTATGATAGGGATGGAACTCTTCCATGCCATATCTCAAAAGGTGTCTTTTCCACCTTTTTGGTTGGGGCCATATTCAAAATACGGGCCGCGGAGAGCAAAGCGAAACCCCAAAATGATAGAGGCAATGTGCTTCTAGCCATCATAGATCGAACCATATCTAATAGAGTTCGATTCCTCCTCTCAGACACACCATTATGTTGTGGTGTTCCAGGTGGAGTGAGTTGTGAGACAATCCCACAACTCCTAAGATGATCTTGAAAAACATCACTTAGGTATTCACCGCCTCTATCGGTACGGAGAACTTTAATTGATTTGTTGAGTTGATTTTCTACTTCATTCTTGAAGATTTTGAACATTTCAAAAGCTTCATCTTTGTGTCTTATTAAGTACACATACCCATAGCGACTATAATCGTCGGTAAAGGTAATGAAGTATCTTTCACCATTCCTAGTCATTGGCTTAAAAGGACCACATACATCCGAATGTATGATGCCTAATAAATCTTTTGCCCTTTCGTTAGTTCCACTAAAGGGTGTCTTAGTCATTTTTCCTTGTAAACAAGATTCACATACATCAAATGAATCACATTCATTTGTTTTTAAAAGACCATTCTTTTGAAGTGTTTGTATGCGTTTCTTGTTTATATGGCCAAGACGACAATGCCAAAGGTAGGTATCACTCAAATCCAATTTGAGTCTTTGGTGGTTGCTTGGTATATTGAGCTATCATATGTTGTGTTTTCATGAACCAATTCATAAATGCCATTACAAGGTATAGCTTTAAAATAAAATACATGATTTAAAGAAACATGAATATCATTGTCAACAAACTTGAAATCATAATCATATTGTCTTAAACGGGAAACAGAAATTATGTTCCTAGTCAAGCTAGGAGCATATAATACATTACTTAAAATAACTTCCAAACCACTTGGAAGCTTCAAAATGTAGTCTCCTTGGGCTTCCACATGAACCTTTGCACCATTGCCCATGAAGAGACTTATTTCCCCTTTATCATAATGCTCATTTCTTCTGAACCCCTGCAACAAATTACAAATGTGAGTTCCACATCCGGTATCTAATACCCATGTGTTAGAAGAAATAACATTCAGCTCAACATGTATCATGTAAATTATACCTGAGGTTTGCCCCGCATCCCTCTTTTCTCTCAACTCTTTGAGATAGACTGGACAATTTCTCATCCAATGCCCTATCTCACCACATTTGAAGCATGGGTCGTTCGCGGCAACCTTTTGCTTCTTCTCCTTGGGCTTCGGAGGTTGCGCCCTAACAGCCATCTTTCCCTTTCCCCTAACATGACCTTTCCTTTGGCAACAGTTGCCTTAGGAGGGGGTAGAGACTTTCTCTTTTTCCCACCTTCACTTATGGTGAGAACGGGTAAAACCCTCTTACCCATTCCCGCCTCAGCTGATTTGAGCATAGAATGAAGTTCATTTATGCTCTTGTCCCATCCGTTCATGTTGTAGTTCATGACGAATGCCTCAAACCTTTTAGTTAGGCCATTAAGGATCAAATCCGTGGCCAACTCTTTTGAGACGGGACAGTTCAGCCTTTCAAGGCGGTCGATGTGGCTTTTCATCTTAAGAACATAAGATGAAACTGATTGGGATTCCTCTATCCGACATGCATTAAGCGCTTGAACCGTTTCGTAGCGCTCCACTCTAGCTTGTTGCTGGAACGTTTCCCGCAACTGAGTGATCATGTCATAAGCTGCATGGAGCTCATACTCCTTTTGGAGTTCGGGTGTCATACTTGCTAACATAAGGCAAGAGACTTGGACGGAGTCTTCCACATATCTAACCCAATCATTATACGCTTCCACATCTTCCTCGTCAGGTTCATCGGGGATGGGGTCATCAAGGATGTAGGCCCGCTTTTCTTGTTTGAGAACAATTCTCAAGTTGCGGTACCAATCCATGAAATTGTTAGGTGTTAGACGATCCCTTTGAAGGATCGTCCTTAGGGATTGGTTGTTTTGGTTTGGTACATCATTATTAGTGTTGTTGTTGTCGGCCATCTACAAGATTTTACAAAGTTCCATTAGTAATCGTTGATATAATTATATTTTATTTATCAATACCATTTATGTCTCATAGATCATTAATAAATAAAATTTTAGAATCCAACGTTATATTTAAATATTGGTTAGGTGACCTTTATCCCATTATTTAAATAAACAAGGTAGTCATAAATGACAATTACAACCTATTGTAACTTCTAGTGGTATGGGATCGTTTGAACATCTCATGTTTATAACGGCATGTTTATCCCATCAACACCTTTTATAAAATATATTTTAGGTGATCCATTCAATATATTTTACAAATCAAGTCGTCCTACTTACACACACGTGTGAGTTTACTATATAAGTGGTTAGGTGACCTTTATCCCACAAACATGGTATTCTCACCTCAAGTTACAAGTTCCCTCAAAGTGGTTAGGTGACCTTTATCCCACTAAGAGTTAGCAAGTAACCTAAGTGTTGTGTAAAAGGATGGTGTTTAACTTGTTTTTCAAAAGGGATTTATAATTTGACAATTCTTGTTTAGAAAAGTCTATGTACCATATGATTGTATGCATTCAACCATATGGTACCCTATTGGTTCTTTTAAATAAAACCCATTTTATTTTGTAAACCATTAATTCCTTTTATAGAACCATTCTACTTATGCTTAATGATTTGAGAACCAATTACTTGTTTATTGTTTGTTTTAGTTGAGGTTTGTTAATCACATCCAAATATTCAAAACAAACATCATCATATGCATTCAACCAAACATAAACAAAACAAGTCATATATGCATAACAAAGCATACTAAGTTGATCACACTTGTTTAGCCAAAACAAGTGTGTCAAATGGTCATATCCTAAGGGTTTAGAATCATGACACATGGTTGACCAAAGAGACTCCCACTTGAAACCATATCTTCAAGAATCCTCTTTGTCCATCTTTTCTTCAAGTCTTGATCTTGAGCTTCCTTACAAGATATGTATCCTAATACATTTTTCTAGTAAAGATAAACTCCTAATCTATTTATTACAAACCATATGAATAAATAAATTACAAGACTAGACTTGAAACAAAAATAAATTATTACATGCCCAAATGAATATAACATGACAATTAATCATTCAATCCAAATGGTCTAGGCTTTGTTATGCATAATCAACAACAACATATTCAAACATACATGAGAGGTCGATTTTTGGCAGCCCCTTAAACCCATGTTTTTGGCCAACATAAACCAAGAACTAATGGGTTTAGTCCATGCAAACAATTATCTTATAAACTAGAGTTTTAAAGATCCTAATATGCATAATATAGCATCTTTAAAACATCAAAAGAGGGCACCAAAACAGCCCCTTAAACCCACGGTTTGGTGCTGTCCAAAAGAAATATAAAGTGTAATACATGTATGCATATGTATAAGTGGCTCTGATACCATTGTTGGGGTTTAACATGTTTATCAAAGCTTCATACAACTTGATTATATGAAAAACGCAGCGGAATGTAAGATTTAAAACATGTTAAGATCTGATTATAAAACCCATTTTATAATAACCCCAAGCCATGGATCTTCATATACAATGCATACAATAATAAGATGAAAGAACTACAACCTTTGTAGCTTCAAAAAAACGAGATTTAAGGGCTGAAATGGATGTGTTCTTGTGGCTAAACTTCAATGTAGAAGCTCTCGAGATAGCATACCCCAAGCCTCTTCAAACACCCTTTGAATGCTAGGATACTTGGACACCAACTTGTAGCTATCAAAAACGATTTTTGAATGCTGAAAAATCACCTTCTTTTCTGCTCAAGAACCGTGAGGAGGAAGAAGAAAAGAGAGAGATCTTGCTTTGTTTTTGTGTGTGTAAGAGAATGTATTGAATGCAATGAGAAGGAATCTCTTGAATGCATGTCTTGGAACAAATAAAGAACCCATTCTCAAGACAATGGGGCGGCCGATTAAGGCTCCCATTTTTTCATTTCCCTCCTATATTAGATTTTATAAAGTTTATAAAATATAAACTCTTGCAATCTAATATTTATAAAATCAAACCATTTTAATTTTATAGCTTTTACACACACACATTATTATATGTCATTGTTTAACTTATTTAAGCAATGAAACAAATAATATGTTATGAACAAATTATCAATAATATATATATATATATATATAATCTTGTTCATTTACAAAAGCAATGAATTTAGAAAAGCCGGTTTCTAAATTGGTGCTAATATTTATTTGTGTGATCTTATCAACAAATAAATATTTATCGGTGTTTGTTTGGCTTGTTATTGGGTATGACCCGACTTGGATCATATCACACTAGCCACATCAATTTAATATGTATCTTGGGCAGATCAATTCTTTCATGCACCGCCCTACTTATCCATAAACTAAACTTAACCGCCTCACCTTCAGTCGCACGACTGAACCATTCGTACGACTGAACCGTGCGACTGAAGCTCATACGCCTACGATTCGTACGACTGAGTCTCAATCGCACGTAAAGGTGCGACTGAACTCTAATTTTAATCAAATAAATAAATTTTTGAACTTTTGGATGTTACAAGTCTACCCACCTTATTTAGGGTTTCGTCCTCGAAACCTGACTAAAACAAATGAGGGTAGTTCCGTCTCATCTCTTCTTCTGGTTCCCAGGTTGACTCAGATCCTTGGCGATGTGCCCACTGCACCCGGACTAAGCTAATGCTTTTATTTCTAAGTTTCTTCTCCTTACGATCCATAATGGCCACATGTTGTTCAACATAATTGAGCTTCTCATCAACCTCAATATCATCTAATGGTACGTACTGAGTTTCATTAGCTAAACATTTTCGTAACTGAGAGACGTGGAAGGTTGGATGAATAGCACTTAATTCTTCAGGCAAGTCCAACCTATACGCCACGTACCCTACTTTCTCCACTATTTGGAAAGGTCCAATAAAACGTGGACTTAACTTGCCCCTCTTTCTGTATCGAATAATGCCTTTCCATGGAGAAACTTTCAACAAAACAAAATTCCCAACTTTAAATTCTAATGGTTTTCTTCTACGATCTGCATACGATTTCCGCCTGCTTTTCGCCTCTTTAATATGATTTATAACTATTTCAAACATTGACATTGTTTCTTCAATTATTTCACTATTTCGCAATTCGCGTTGCCCCATATCTCCCCAATACAGTGGAGTTCTGCATTTTCTTCCGTACAACATTTCAAACGGAGACATCTGAAGGGTGGCTTGATAACTGTGTTATATGCAAATTCAGCTAATGGAAGATGACTATCCCAGCTACCTCCAAAATCAAAACTACATGCCCGTAGCATATCCTCCAATGTCTGAATAGTTCTTTCACTTTGACCATCTGTCTGGGGATGATAGGTTGTACTAAAGTAAAGTCTAGTTCCCATAGCTTCGTGAAATTTTCTCCAATACCTGGAGGTAAATCTGGCATCTCTATCAGATGTGATACTTTTCGGAACTCCATGCAATCTAACTACTTCTTTAGTAAAGATATCAGCTAGCCTTTCTACCGAATAGGTTTCCCGTATTGGTAGAAATAAAGCACTATTGGTTAGCTGATCTACCACTACCCAAATAGTATCATAACCTTTTGGTGTACGGGGCAACTTTGTTATAAAATCCATAGTCAGATCGTCCCACTTCCAAACTGGAATAGCTAATGGCTGCAATAATCCATAAGGTTTCTGATCTTCCGCTTTCACTTGGGCGCAAGTCAAACATCTATTTACATACTGCATCACATTAAATTTCATTCCTGGCCACCTGTAATCATGCTTTAAATCTTGATACATTTTAGTCATGCCTGGGTGAATGGAATACCTAGATTTATGAGCCTCATCTACTACCATATCACGTAAAGCCAACGGAACCCATATTCGACCAAACCTGATTTTAACACCATAACTATTTTCTTCTAAATATCTCTCTTGTCCAACCATTCTTTCTCTCTTAATGTTTCCTTCTTTTAATGCTTCCAGTTGGGCTTCTTTCAGTTGTTGCATAAAATCAGGAGTGATTACAAGTTTATACGCCTTAACCTTAATCGGTTCGTACTTCTCCTTTCTGCTCAATGCATCAGCAACCACATTTGCTTTCCCGGGGTGATACAAAATTTCACAATCATAATCTTTGATTAACTCCAACCATTGCCTTTGTCTCATATTCAAATCTTTTTGCTCAAAGAAATACTTCAGGCTCTTATGATCAGTAAAGATGGTACACCTTACTCCATATAAGTAGTGTCGCCATATTTTAAGAGCAAAAACTACAGCTGCTAATTCTAAATCGTGGGTTGGGTAATTGACTTCATGGGTCTTCAACTGTCTAGAAGCATAAGCAATGACTCTCCCACGTTGCATTAAAACACACCCCAATCCCTGATATGATGCATCAGAATATATTACTAAATCCTCTACACCTTCTGGTAGTGCTAATACTGGGGCTTGTGTCAATCGATTCTTCAGTTCCTGAAAAGCAGCTTCCTGTTCTTTATTCCATTCATACTTAACATCCTTTCAAGTTAACTTCGTCAATGGGGAAGCAATTTTGGCAAAGTCTTGAATAAATCTTCTATAGTACCCTGCCAGTCCTAAGAAACTACGAATTTTCTGAAGGACTTTTAGGAATTCCACAGTTCACCACAGCTTCAATCTTTGCAGGGTCCACCAATATTCCATCCACATTTACCACATGACCCAAAATTGCACTTCCCTTAACCAAAATTCACACTTCGAGAATTTTGCGTACAACTTATTCTTCCTTAAGGTTTCCAATACTTCTCGAATGTGACAAGCATGATCTCCTTCATTCTTAGAATAGATCAAAATATCATCTATAAATACAATTACCGATTTATCCAACATCGGTTTACATACTCTGTTCATCAAATCCATGAATGCAGCAGGAGCATTCGTTAATCCGAATGACATCACCAAAAATTCATAATGCCCATATCGCGTAGGAAAAGTTGTCTTTGGTATGTCTTCTTCTCTTACCTTCAACTGATGATACCCGGATCTAAGATCTATCTTTGAGAACCAATTAGCACCTTGGAGTTGATCAAACAAATCATCTATACGAGGTAATGGGTATTTATGCTTGACAATTAATTTATTCAGCTCTCTATAATCTATACACATCCTTAAACTGCCATCCTTCTTCTTTACAAATAGAACAGGAGCACCCCACGGTGAAGAGCTGGGTCGGATAAAACCCTTGTCTAATAATTCCTGTAATTGCTTTAGGAGTTCCTTTAACTCAGTCGGTGCAAGTCTATAAGGGGTCTTAGCAACAGGTTTTGCCTCAGGTATTAAATCAATTCAAAACTCAATTTCTTTATCAGGAGGTATACCGGGTAGATCCTCAGGAAATACATCAGGAAAATTACAAACTACTGGAACATCTTCTAATTTCTTCGTCTTCTTAGCAGTATCAACTACATATGCCAAAAATGACTCGCAACCCCTACTTAATAATTTCTCAGCCTTAATCATAGATATGACTTTCACCACATTATCATGATTATCACGAAAAACCGTTACCAAATTACTATCTGGTGATCGCAACACAATCATCTTTCTTTTGCATATTATTTGACCCTCAAACGTAGATAACCAGTCCATTCCCAATACTACATCAAAACCCCCTAATTTCATCATATGTAGCCTAGCGGGAAATTTTACACCTTCTAATTCGACAAAACAATCATCTATTACCTCACTAACAACTATAAATTCATTAGAGGCAGTTTCTACTGAAAAGGCAACATCTAGCTTTGATGGTTTAACTTTTATTAAGGCATGGAATTTTATTGATATAAAACTTCTATTGGCCCCCAAATCAAATAAAACTCTAGCAGGTACATCATTAACAAGAAACGTACCCGACACTACATCCGGTAATGCCTTAGCCTCCTCCGTAGTCATTGTAAATGCTCTCCCTGCAGTACCACTACTACCACTCATGCTAACTTTATTCGGTCCTCCCACTGCACGAATAGGAACCGGTCCAGGTCTAAGCTTTGGACATTCAGATTTCATATGTCCCATCTCCCCGCATCCATAACACCGAAGTTCTGGACATCTGGAAACAAAATGTCCAAGTTTCCCGCATTTACAACATGCCGGGTGATTCAGTCTACATTCCCCTCTATGAAAATTCCCACATCTATTACACCGAGGAGGGGGACCTACAAAACCCCTAGCATTAAACTTCCTGTTCTGCGGCCCACTCTGTCCATACATAGGCCTAGAACTCAGTGAAGCTTCCTGATGACTCACCACTTCCTCTTTCATCACAAGTTTCTCAGTCTCAGCAACTTTCTCATACATATCTGCGGCCAAATTCACTGTGGCTTGGTAAGTAGAAGGAGAATTTGACTTGACCAGCATTCTCACCTTAGGAGGTAATCCCTGAATATACCTAGTAATCCTTTTTGTCTCAGGAGTTACTGAATGAGGTACCAAACGATCCATTTCTTCAAATCTGGAAGTATACTCTTTATGACTTAAACTGCCTGCTTGAAACTGCAAAAACTTGATCTCAATTCTGTTAATCTCGCCCTTCGGACAGAACTTTTCTATCACCAGTTCTTTAAAAGTTTCCCACGTCATCTGACTTATGGCGGCCTCACCCATGGCCTGTTCCACTGTATCCCACCAGTACAAAGCTTCTGCTTGAAAAGAATACACTGCAAAGCCCACCTTCTGATCTTCCTTGCATCTACTAAGTTTAAACGCTGCTTCCATCTCTCGTAACCATTTATAAGTTACTACTACATCCTTCTGGCCTTCAAACTTAGGCGGGTCACATTCCTTAAAATGCTTATATGATATTGGTTTCTCCACTACAGGCTCAATAATAACAGGTGAGGGAGTTGGTTGGGAAGATGATTCACCACCTTTCCTAAGGTCGCTCAACATTTTAGGTAAGGTAGTACACAACACTCGGGCGACCTCATCACCTATAGCCGCCTTAAGTTCATCACCTGAGATCCTAGCTTCAAGTCTAGAATTTGTATTACTGGTTTCCTCCATCTACGATCAGAAATAAACCATAATCAAATAATGAGTGATACCAGGATGTTGCATATAATGTAAATTGCTCATAACATTGGCCAGGTGTTATCAATTATTTACTTATTCACTCCGTCCTGCCTCTTCTCATTACTCTTTCACAGTTTATTTCTAACCCTATCTAACCCACAAAATCATGCATACACATAATACTAGTCTTTATCTTAAACCATTACTTTCATTCAACAATTGAATGAATTATCATAAATACTTAAGTACTCATCCACACAATAATTCACCCCACCTCCGGTCATAGATACTGGCACTTCCCATATACTCAGTTAAAGTTTGAAACAATTAATTGTTCAAATCTCTTTAACTAAGGCTCTGATACCAACTTGTAACACCCTCAATCTCATAACAATATAAAATAAGGAGGGTGCTACTAGTTAGGTTATTATAACAATTCAGAGACTACAAACATAGCGGAACTTTACATATATTAAAAACTGTTTACATCGTTAAACATATTTACAAGACTTTAACCAACATTCAAAACTTTTTTAAGGCTTTAAGTACTTCATTTCCTAAAAACCCAACTTTTGTGGCCAGTATCGTACACCATAACCGGAAGCTAACTCTATGGGGGACCATCACGAGCACCTCTATTACTACCTGGCATGCATTAGAAAACAAACACAAAATCAGATAAACTGGTGAGTTCTAGCATACACCACATTTCAATCGTAACAATTCATCAACTGTTATCACACCGAATGATCCACACACACATTCATCAGTCCATTTATTTATCCCAGTATTGATATGCATATCGAATACCCACAAGGTATTTATGGACATCTTTTTATCAATTTTAATTTGGTGGGTGAAACCTCCACCTCGCGCGTTGACGGGTCAAACCTCCGTCTATAATTTGGTGGGTCAAACCTCCACCTCACGCGTTGACGGGTCAAACCTCCGTCTATAATTTGGCGTTGACGGGTCAAACCTCCGTCTATAATTTGGTGGGTCAGACCTCCACCTCGCCATTCATCACAATTTACCACTTTCAACTCATTTTCACATTTTATATTTATTTATATGCATGCCAGTGCCCGATTTTATCAAACAACATTTATCATACGGCATTAACACATTAACACATAAAAAGGGCAATTAGAACTCACCTTATCAACTTTCTCACGACAATCTACACAATCCACGTACACGAGGTAACTAGTCCTTCCTCTAATCAAGGTATATCTAAAGCAATAAACCCTAATTCAATAACTTATTCTCAAACAGGGCCCTCATGCGATTGAACACATGCGAACGAGCAATTATGCGACTGGACCCATGCGAATGAACCATGCGACTAAACCTTCAGTCGTACGACTAGACGTTCATTCGCACGATTGAGTTCTCATTCGTATCCAGTGTTCACTCGTCTTTATTCGGGCCTTCAACCAGGCGACTGGGTTCCAATCGTACGATTGAACCTCCATTCGTACTCAGTCACACGATTAGACTCTCATTCGTGCGATTGGGTCATGCGATTGAGCCCATTCGCCTGAAACGAATCAGCAGCTGTGTTCTTGACGTTATTGATCCAAACTCACTCAAAATTTGAGTTTTAACCATCCAAATCATACCATATTCAAAACAGATCCTATACACATCATTTACAATGGTTTCGGACCATTATTTCATTAAAACTTCACAAAACTTGGATTTGAATTCTTGGATTTTAAATTCAGAAATGAACCAGACCAATTTACTGATTTAAACAGGTTATTGGATCAAATTCAATCATACACACAGCTTATAACATCTCCGGATTAATCCGTGATGTTCAAAACTCACCAAAACGGGGTTTCGCCTAGGCAATTTCGTGAGAACAGGGTGTTTGGGTGTGAAGGGGTCAAGAAGATAGAGATGGAAATCTGCCCTTGAACCCCTGCACCGCCCTACTTATCCATAAACTAAACTTAACCGCCTCACCTTCAGTCGCACGACTGAACCATTCGTACGACTGAACCGTGCGACTGAAGCTCACACGCCTACGATTCGTACGACTGAGTCTCAATCGGACATAAGGGTGCGACTGAACTCTAATTTTAATCAAATAAATAAATTTTTGAACTTTTGGATGTTACAAGATCAAACAAAGGTAGTTCAAGAACACCCTATGGTTGCATTTTCGTTTTTGATAGCATGTCATTTCATATATATATAAATGATCCTTGTTTTTGGGTTTTGTTTTTGTTGAAAATGGTTCATATTTTTAGATTCCTAACAACATGTCTAAACCCTAATATCCACTGTGTTTTTAAGTTTAAAATGGTTAAACTTACTTTGATAAACATGTGACAAAACCCTACACTTACTTGTTTGCAAGTGAAGGTAGAACACCAAAAACCATACGGGATGATCCAACCGTTGGATATACCCTAGTCGTAATAGGAGCACATCACCTTGGACTTCATCACGAAGTTACCCCGCACGGCGAGGTGGTACTATACCATCTGGGTGATAGTTGATCGTCTGACCAAGAGTGCTCACTTCTTACCGATCCACGAGACATACTCATCCGAGAGATTAGCGGAGCTGTTCATCAAGGAGATTGTAGCTCGTCATGGGTACCGGTGTCTATCGTGTCCGAGCGTGACACCCGGTTTACACCCAAGTTTTGGAAGAGTTTTCATGATGCAACGGGGACGAGACTACATATTAGCACGACCTATCATCCCCAAATGGATGGTCAGTCTGAGAGGATGATTCAGACGCTCGAGGATATGCTTCGAGCATACGTGATCAACTTTGGAGGAAGTTGAGATGATCACTTACCGTTAGCAGAATTTTCATACAACAACAGCTATCATGCCAGCATTGGTATGCCTCCTTATGAGATGCTATACGGTAGGAGGTGTAGGACGCCTGTATGTTGGGGTGACATTGGATAGAAAGAGTTGGGAAGCCTTAAGGTGATCGAATACAACTAAAAAGCTAGAAAAGATCAAAGCCTTCATGAAAGAGAAAAGGATAGACAAAAGTCGTACGCTGACAAGAGGTGTAGACCAATCGAATTCAAGGTGGACGACCGAGTTATGTTGAAGGTCTCACCTTGGAAGGGAATTATTTGGTTAAGAAAGCGAAGTAAGCTGAGCCCGAGGTATATAGGACATTTCTGAATCATTGCTCGAGTAGGAGAGGATATCTGCCCTAGAAATCGTATATACAGTAAGCATATCAACCTGAACGGACCATACACACGCATACTCGTACATACATACACGGATTAAGCACTCAAAGCTCGAAAACTGTGTCAATACCATATGCTTTTGTACCATACACACGCATACTCGTACATACATACACGAATGACAAGGATTCAGTTTCATCTTTGTTTGCACATTGGATATCTTTTGTACCAATACCATATGCTATACCCCGATCAGTCTTAGCTACTGGGACGAAGTCAACAAATGAACAACAAACGTATGCCACAGTACTAGTAGGTAAGCGGTAGAGGTACCATGCGTATGGTCAATCACAAAGAAAGACCTGTTATTCCTTATCCAATGCTTGCAAGACTTAGTTCGTTCATTCATTAATGCATGTATTCGTCATCATATTTCCCTTTTTCATTTATTCATTAATACATGCATTCGTCATCATGTTCTCATTCGTTATCTTCCACTTTACGTTACATAATACTTTGTTCATTCATTATCGTAATACGTAAAGTTTCAGAAAGATAAGCATACAATATCATAAAGAACATACACACATCATTCATGCATCGTCATACAAGGAAATCATACATATATAACATACACCATGCATGACCATCAAGCACACATCATCATGTCATCCACAACTTTAAAAGTCAACTCATATAACCCTCGGGAATCTCCTAGGTCAAAGCCTATCTTACTCATTTTTCCTAAAAGGCAGAATTTTGCTGAGTGTTTACCCGCATTTCCTTCTTCGGTTCATCCGCATTTCTTGCCATCCGCATTAGTCAATGCGGATGAGGAAATGCCTTAGCCGCATTTCCATACTGTCCACATTAGACAAATGCGGCTGAGGAAAGTACTTTAACCGTATTTCGTATACTACCCGCATTGGTCAATGCGGTTGAAGAATGCCTTGGCCATCTTCCTGACTTGTCCGCATTAGATCAATGCGGCTGAGTACTGCCTTAGCCATTTTTCTTGTTTTGTCCGCATAAAGTCAATGCGGATGAAGAATGCTTTAATCCGTATTCTGACCTATCCGCATTAGGTCAATGCGGATGAGCAATTTTTCCTTACCCGCATTTTCCTGGTCACCCGCATTAGTCCATGCGGATGAGCAGTTCACCCTGCCCTTAACCTGTGCTGTTTTTCAGCTCTCAATCATCATCTCAACATACATTAGCACAAATCTATCGTACCTAGAACAGGCTACACATCATACACATCCTAGAGAAGACTCCTACATCATACATCAACAGTACACACACGAACAACATGTTGTAATTCATATATCTGCCCTAGAAATCTTATATACAGTAAGCATAGCAACCTGAACGGACCATACACACGCATACTCGTACATACATACACGGATTAAGCACTCAAAGCTCGAAAACTGTGTCACGATGTGTTCCAGCCCCAAAAATCATTCAAAAAATAGGTAAAATTAGGGGTCTTAGAACTCACATTGTGTTGCTGGGTATGGCTTCTTCAAAATCAGTCGCCGTGGAACCCAGTGCCTCGAATTCGCCTTCTTCTTCTTCTTGTTCTTCCTTCAAAACTCGTAGTCTGCTCTTTCTCTCTCTAAAACTTTCGCTGATTTGGGGTTGTGGGAAAAGAGTGGGCAGCCATCCCTATGTATATCAGATATTTCTCTTTTCTTTGTACTTTTTACACAATACCCCCCTCTACTTTTATTCCCTTCTCATTTCCTTTCAAGATACTCTCTTTTCTTTTCTTATTATTAGTTCTCTTTGTCTAATCAAAATTTCGGGTGTTACAAGTCCACCACCCTTACAAAGGTTTCGTCCCCGAAACCTGCTATTCCTCAAACAGACGTGGGTAATGTCGTCTCATTTCTTCCTCAGTCTCCCATGTAGACTCAGATCCCTTCCTGTGCTTCCACTGTACACGCACAAGGGGAACAACTTTATTTCTAAGCCGCTTCTCTTTTCTATCGATGATTGCCACTGGTTGCTCCACATAATTGAGCCGTTCATCTACTTCGATATCTTCCAGTGAGACAATCAGATCCTCATTGGCCAAACATTTTCTCAGATGAGATACGTGGAAGGTAGGGTGAATTCCACTTAACTCATCTGGCAATTCCAACCTATAGGCCACCTCTCCCGCACGGGCAATAATTCGGAAAGGGCCTATATACCGCAGGCTTAGTTTGCCCCACTTTTGGAATCAAATAATTCCTTTCCAAGGTGAGACCTTCAACATCACCCGGTCACCCACCTGGAACTCAATCGGTCTGCGTCGTTTGTCGGCATACGACTTCTGTCTGTCTTTGGCTACCTTCATGTAAGCCTTGATCCTTTTAAGCTTATCAGTCGTAGCCTCGACCACCTCGACGCTCCCTAATTCCTTCTGACCAATATCACCCCAACAAACGGGTGTCCTGCATCTCCTACCATATAGCATCTCATAAGGTGGCATGCCAATGCTGGCATGATAGCTGTTATTGTATGAGAATTCAGCTAATGGCAGGTGGTCGTCCCAACTTCCTTCAAAATCAATCACACACGCCCGAAGCATGTCTTCGAGTGTCTGGATCATCCTCTCAGACTGACCGTCCGTCTGAGGGTGGTAAGCCGTACTGATATGTAGTCTCGTCCCCATCACATCATGGAATTTCTTCCAGAATTTCGACGTAAAACGGGTGTCACGGTCCGACACAATGGACACCGGCACGCCATGACGGGTCACAATCTCTTTGATGAAAAGATCGGCCAACCTCTCGGATGAGTATGTCACGCGTATCGGTAGGAAGTGAGCACTCTTCGTCAGACGATCAACAATCACCCATATGGCATCATACCCTTTCGGGGTACGCGACAGCTTCGTAATGAAATCCATGGTGATGTGCTCCCACTTCCATTCCGGTATATCCAAAGGTTGAATCTTCCCATACGGCTTCTGATGTTCTGCCTTTACTTGCAAACAAGTAAGGCATTTACTCACATACTCCATCACATCACGCTTCATACCCGGCCACCAGTAATCTTTCTTCATGTCTTGGTACATCTTGGTAGCATCGGGATGAATGGAGTATCGAGTATTGTGGGCTTCGTCCAAAATCTTCATTCGTAGATCCCCAAAACGAGGAATCCACATCCGCCCAAATCGAGTCTTGACACCAAACGTGTTTTCACCCAGTTTCGCGACCAGACCTCTCATTCGTTCTGAGTTAAGGTGATCTTCCTTCAGTTCCTCATCTTGAAACTCCTTGACTTGCTTCATCACCTCCGAGGTCATAATCAGTTGATATGCCTTCACCCGTATCGGCTCGGGCCTCTTTTTTCGGCTAAGGGCATCCGCGACCATGTTGGCTTTGCCCGGATGGTAGTGGATTTCACAATCATAATCCTTTATAAGTTCCAACCATCGCCTTTGCCTCATATTCAAATCTTTTTGCTCGAAGAAGTACTTCAAGCTCTTGTGGTCGGTAAAGATGGTGCACTTTGTCCCGTAGAGATAATGCCTCCAAATCTTTAATGCAAGACCACGGCTGCTAGCTCCAAGTCATGAGTAGGGTAATTAACCTCATGAACTTTCAGCTGTCAGGATGCATAGGCTATCACCTTTCCCCTTTGCATTAATACACACCCCAACCCTGAGTAGGAAGCATCAGAATAAACCACCAAGTCTTCGCTTCCATCAGGTAATGCTAACACAGGAGCTTGGGTCGACCTCGTCTTCAATTCTTCAAATGCCTTCTCTTGAGCTTGACCCCATACAAACTTCACATCTTTCCGAGTCAACTTGGTCAGTGGAGAAGCAATCTTGGAGAAGTCCTGAATGAATCTTCTGTAGTAGCCTGCCAAACCCAAGAAACTACGGATCTCGGATGGCGTCTTTGGAGACTTCTATTGCATTACTGCTTCCACCTTTGCCGGATCGACCATAATCCCCTCCGGATTAACCACGTGACCCAAGAACTGAACTTCACGTAACCAAAATGCGCACTTGGAGAACTTGGCATACAACTTCTCCCTTCTCAACGTTTCTAGTACTTCTCGAATATGATCGGCATGCTCCGTTTCGCTTTTTGAATAAATCAGGATATCGTCAATAAATACAATCACTGATTTGTCCAACATCGGCCGACACACTCGGTTCATCAAATCCATAAAAGCAGCCGGCGCATTGGTTAAACCAGAAGACATGACAAGAAACTCTTAATGACCATAGCGCGTACGAAATGCTGTTTTAGGGATGTCTTGTTCCTTCACTTTCAGCTGATGGTAGCCCGATCAAAGATCTATTCGTGAAAACCAACTGGCTCCTTGAAGTTGATCAAACAGATCATCGATTCTTGGCAAGGTGTATCTATTTTTCACCGTCAACTTGTTCAGCTCACGGTAGTCGATGCACATTCTCATACTACCGTCTTTCTTCTTCACAAACAGGACCGGAGCACCCCAAGGTGAGATACTCGGTCTAATGAACCCCTTATCCAACAGCTCTTGCAACTGCCCCATCAACTCTTTTATTTCTGTCGGGGCCAATCGATACGGTGCCTTGGCGACAGGTTTAACACCCGGTATCAGGTCAATCTGGAACTCGATCTCTCTGTCAGGTGGCAATCCCGATAAGTCTTCCGGGAACACGTCTGGAAAATCACGCACAACCGGAACATCAGATAGTTGTGGTGTTGGCGTTTCCACATCTTTCACATAACATAAGTAGGCGCTGCACCCACGCCTCATATATTTTCCTGCCACAGCCATTGAGATCACCTTCGTAATCATAGTAACCCGATCACCATAAACTGTCACTGAACCCCCACCGGGCGCTATCAATTGAATCATCTTCTTGCGACACACGATGTTCGCCTTAAAGTCCGCCAACCAATCCATCCCAAGCACCAAATCAAAACCACCTAAAGTCATAGCGAAGGGTTTAACCGGAAATTTGTGGCCCTCTAATTCTACATCACAACCCTCTATCACTTCAGAGATCCTAGTAGACTTACCTATGGCAGTTTCTACATCAAAGGGCATATCAACACGTCTACTACTAACAGGCAGCTTAGTACAGAAGGCAGCAGAAATAAAACTCCTACTGGCACCTGAGTCAAATAATACAGAGGCTAGAGTTTGGTTCACCAGAAACGTACCGGACACAACATCAGGGTCCGTCCTGGCCTCCTCCTGCGTCATCGGGAATGCCCTGGCCTTTGCTCTTGGTTCTTCACCTCCCATCTTTTTCGCCCCTGATCCCTCAGCCCTCGGCTTCTTGCATCCTCTGCTCATATGTCCACTTTCCCCACAGTTAAAACATTTGCCTAACTGGCAATCCTTGGCCTTATGCCTTGTCTTTCCACACTTAAAGCAGATATTTGATCCCCACTTTCACTCCCCCGCGTGCTCTCTTCCACATTGGCCACACTTTCTCAACCCAAATCCTGTCATGACCACACGGCGGTCACCTACCCTTGCCTTCTTGTTACTCATCGAAGTATCACCTCGACCAAACCTCTTTCCCTGCCAGTTTCTCTCACCACCTCCCTTTTTACTAACCTCAGCCTTCACCACCACAGCCCGTTCGTCATATAACCTCCCAGCTAAATCTACTGCAGACCTAAAGGTGCTCGGTCGAGCAGTAATCAAATGCCTACGGATGTCAACTGGCAGCCCCTGAATATACCGGTTGATCTTTCGAGACACCGGCGTCACCTGATCTGGCACCAACCGCACCATTTCATTGAACTTGGTGGTGTATTGTTGGTGGGTCATCGTCCCCGCCTCCAACTGCAGGAACTCTCTCTCGACTTTGTCCATTTCCCGACGAGGACTGAACTCCTCGATCACCATCCTTTTTAACTCGGCCCACTTCATTTTCCTTATGGCCCTGCTATCCTCGGCTTGGACTATATTGTCCCACCAGCACAAAGCCGACCCCGTGAAAGAGTGGGTAGCAAACTTCACCTTCTTGACCTCCTAGCAGTCACTAATATCGAGGACAGCCTCCATTTCTCTCACCCATTGGTGAGCATCAGCAGCAGTGCCAGAACCGTCAAAAGTAGGGGGCTTGAACCTCATAAACGCCCCGTAGTTACAACCCCGTGTCGTCTCCCGTACCGGCTCCTCCTCCTCTTCCTCTTCATTATCGGATAGAACCGTTTCCGGCTCTTGTTGCTCCTGTCTTCCCGAGGACCTATTCCTCTCTTTTCTTTCACCTTCCCTGACAGCCTTAATCACTTCGGTCACCACAGATGGTAAGATCGTCTGCATGACCTGATGCACCTCTTCAACCACTGCCTCTTTTACCGAGGCCCTCAAGTTAGCACTCTCGTCTACTACCTCTTGATGAGGGGTCTCGTTCTCCTCATGAACCACCTTCTCTACCCTGGGTCTTCCTCTTATGGCTCGTGGTTCAGCACCATGTCCGCCACCACCTCCACCCGGTGAGGCCTTAGAAGATCTACCACCAGCCATTCTCTATCTCACACTGAAAGATCCAAACACCAACACGGTCATTCAAGGAAATATCTCAGTTTATGTCAAGTAGGGTAAGTCCCTAATTACAGTGGCCAGCTGTGATTAGCCAATTACTCTACTCTTCGCACCCCGAGCATCACCCGTCCTGACTACATTAGTATCTAAATCTAACAGTACATATAAACACATCACATGCGCACATAATACCAGTTAGTCTTTAAGAAAATACCTGATGGCACACAACTACTCAGATGGTATTCTCTTCCTTTCTGTCCCATTTTCAGTTTAAGTTTATGTTTATATTGAAAATTTACCCATTTCACTTAAACTTTGGCTCTGATACCAACTTGTAAGGCCCCGTTCCTGGGCACCTCACAGTTGGTCCTTCATCGCATTTCAACATATAATTTACATATACTAAGTAAAATAACGCAGCGGAATTTATAAAAAGGTCATTCTCATTTCATCATAAAAGCTTTTACAATGCATTACATCGTGATTTAAATACAAAATACAAACTTTCTTTACAATGCCTAACTTTACTATGATTGTTGCGGAAGCATATGAAACCGAGGATTTCTTAAGTAATCCCGTTTATGTGAATCCTCAACAATCATAGGGTCATATACAGTGACCTCTAGTAAAAACTAATTTAAAGAAGATTCCTTAGGTAATCCCGTTTATCGGGGTCCCTCAAGGAATCTTGCACTTGCGTGCAACATAATGTGTTGCTTGCATTATGAGCCCGCAACACATTTTGTGGCAGCATTATCAAAAGAAGAATGCCATCCCAAAAGAGCTGAGTAGTCGCCTCGTGCCATCCCTAGCAACACTACCTGCCAACTGGAAACACATAAAAAGTCAGCGTTGCTGAGTGAGTTCTAGTTTTTATAATAAACATACTTTGTTTTCTTTGTAAACCATTCTTTTCTTTTGCGCGATCATGCATAATACGTACACATAGATAATGTCTTCTATTATCCCTTTTCATTCATTCATTCGTTCTTTATACATCATTATCATTTAGTGCTTAACTGGATCCGGTCAGGCTTTACCCACTTCATAGCACTCAGCTTATGATTACTGTGGTCGAATGACAAAGATTCAGTTTCATACTTGCTTGCACATTGGATATCTTTTGTACCAATACCATATGCTATACCCCGATCAGTCTTAGCTATTGGGCCGAAGTCAACAAATGAACAACAAACGTATGCCACAGTACCAGTAGGTAAGCGGTAGAGGTACCATGCGTATGGTCAATCATAAAGAAAGACCTGTTATTCCTTATCCAACGCTTGCAATGTAGGGGATTTAACATGTTTATCAAAGCTTCATACAACTTAGTTTATATGAAAACGCAGCGGATTTATATTTTAAAACATGTTATTAAGTTAGTTGTTAAAACCATTTTAACAAAGAACCCCAAGCCATGGATCATTATACACAATGCATACAAATGAAAGAACACTAGATAATTAAAATGTACAACCTTTGTAGTTTATTCAAAACCGAACTTGGTGAGGTGAGGATGATGTGTTTTGTGGCTGAAACTTTAACCTTGTACAAACATCAACTTGTGGAGCTCACTTTTGATGAACCTTTTCAGCCAAGAACCCTTCTTGTATGCTGAAAGTTCTTGTCCTTCTTGCTCTTTCTCAGCAGCAAAATCGACCAAATGAAATGGAAATGATGTCCAAACACGACCAAGACTTCAAGCAAGAAATCCTCAAGTGTTTATACCCCAAGCTTGTTTGCTAACACCTCTTGTTAGGAAGATAACACACCAAGAATCAGCTTCAAAAACCCAAAAATCCTAGCTGTTGTTCCGTGAACAAGAGAGAGGAGAAGAGAGAGGTTTTTGGTAATTTTGCATGTGTTGGGTTATTCAATTTCTTTGAGGAGTGCAAGACTAGTAATACTTGTGTCTCTTTTCAAGACATATATTTGTCCAATCAAATTAAAAGGGGCGGCCACCTTTTTAAAATCCAAGAGCTTTCCCTCTTAAAATTTGATCATTCACATTACTAGATTAGTCCATTGTCACACATTAAAAGTTCATGGACTCTCTAGGATTTTTAATGTGTGACAAGTGCAAGAATCATACCAATATGATTCATACACTAATCTTTAATTAAACATTTTAATTAGAGATGACTTACACTTTATAATCATATGTTATTTTAACGCCTTTTAAATAACAATGTGATTAATTAAAACCCATCTACAAATCATCCTTATTATTGACCCATTTCACATATAATTGTTTAGAAAACCAATTTTCTAAAATTGGTGTGTTATTATTTAATTGCATGATCACATCATTAATTAAATAATTGTTTGTGTTGGCAAAGCTTGTTATTGGATATAACCCGACTTGGATCATTACGTACTAACCACATCAATATTCTAAGTGTCTTGGGCACATAGAATCCTACATGTAAGACTTAGTTCGTTCATTCATTAATGCATGTATTCGTCATCATATTTCCCTTTTCATTTATTCATTAATACATGCATCCGTCATCATGTTCTCATTCGTTATCTTCCACTTTACGTTACATAATACTTTGTTCATTCATTATCGTAATACGTAAAGTTTCAGAAAGATAAGCATACAATATCATAAAGAACATACACACATCATTCATGCATCGTCATACAAGGCAATCATACATATATAACATACACCATGCATGACCATCAAGCACACATCATCATGTCATCCACAACTTTAAAAGTCAACTCATATAACCCTCGGGAATCTCCTAGGTCAAAGCCTATCTTACTCATTTTTCCCAAAAGGCAGAATTTTGCTGAGTGTTTACCCGCATTTCCTTCTTCGGTTCATCTGCATTTCTTGCCATCCGCATTAGTCAATGCGGATGAGGAAATGACTTAGCCGCATTTCCATACTGTCCGCATCAGACAAATGCGGCTGAGGAAAGTGCTTTAACCGTATTTCGTATACTACCCGCATTGGTCAATGCGGTTGAAGAATGCCTTGGCCATTCTTCCTGACTTGTCCGCATTAGATCAATGCGGCTGAGTACTGCCTTAGCCATTTTTCTTGTTTTGTCCGCATTAAGTCGATGCGGATGAAGAATGCTTTAATCCGTATTCTGACCTATCCGTATTAGGTCAATGCAGATGAGCAATTTTGCCTTACCCGCATTTTGCTGGTCACCCGCATTAGTCCATGCGGATGAGCAGTTCACCCTGCCCTTAACCTGTGCTGTTTTTCAGCTCTCAATCATCATCTCAACATTCATTAGCACAAATCTATCGTACCTAGAACAGGCTACACATCATACACATCCTAGAGAAGACTCCTACATCATACATCAACTGTACACATACGAACAACATGTTGTAATTCATATATCTGCCCTAGAAATCTTATATACAGTAAGCATAACAACCTGAACAGACCATACACACGCATACTCGTACATACATACACGGATTAAGCACTCAAAGCTCGAAAACAGTGTCACGATGTGTTCTAGCCCCAAAAATCATTCAAAAAACGGGTAAAATTAGGGGTCTTAGAACTCACATTGTGTTGCTGGGTATGGCTTCTTCAAAATCAGTCGCCGTGGAACCCAGTACCTCGAATTCGCCTTTTTCTTCTTCTTGTTCTTCCTTCAAAACTCGTAGTCTGCTCTTTCTCTCACTAAAACTTTCACTGATTTGGGTTGTGGGAAAAGGGTGGGCAGCCATCCCTATGTATATCAGATATTTCTCTTTTCTTTGTACTTTTTACACAATACCCCCTCTACTTTTATTCCCTTCTCATTTCCTTTCAAGATACTCTGTTTTATTTTCTTATTATTAGTTCTCTTTGTCTAATCAAAATTTCGGGTGTTACACTATACAGGGATCATGTGCCTACATAGTGTTAAAGCACCCAAACACCTAGAAAAATTTTCTAAAATTTTGGGAAAATCAAATTTTTAGGGTTTTGACCATAGTTTGACTGAAGACTTATATGTGCCTATTTTATGCATGGTTATACTTTGTTCTTATATTCTTGATATATGTTGATGTGTGACTTTACGTGGTGTGTTTATGATCGTAAACGTAAAGTATTATCATAATGAAAGTGAAAGATTAATGATAATGACAGTGGAACAGAACAAATGAATGAAAGGTCTTGCAAGCAAAATAAAAGGAGGACACAACTTATTAAGAGTTGTTAGCTCAACTATATGTATTATAGCATGTGATTTTGGCTAACCCATGAGGGGTCACACACAGGGGGATCAGTCTTGGTGACTGATCCGTAGTATGAAACGGGATCCTTGTCACTTTACCCCGGAAATGGTATGGCTTTGTGCCTCAATATGATGTGGCTTTGTGCCTCAATATGATGTGGCTTTGTGCCAGGAAATGAAGAGGCTTGGTGCCCGGAATGGTGGCTTTGGGCCACGATAGGGGTAAAGTTTGACAGGATCTAGAAACAGTGAAAGATAATGATAAAGTACAAAATGAACGAATACGTGCAAAAATGAATGATGAATAAGGTTATACCTTATTGTATGTACGATGAATGCTCACGTACAGAAGTAAAGGGAAAATTTTGTTAAGAAAGAGTATTTTTATTATATAAACTATATAAAGTATTTTTCAATACATAAAAACTAGAACTCACTCAGCAACGTTGACTTTTATGCATTTTAGTTGGAAGGTAATTTTGCTGAGGATGGCACATGGGGACGCTACTCGGCAGGGCAAGACTGGCATCCATTCACACATAATAATATTGTTGTCTTCTAATGCAAATGAACGATGCTTTTGTAATTTAACAATGTTGTATTGCTTAACAACAGTGTTTATCAATGAAATGAATGGTTTTTAATGAAATCAAAATACTAATCAATCAACTCATACTTTGAATAGAATGAAGTTGTTGATAATGTTGATTTCCCCAAGGATTTTTTCTATTCTCTCAAACAATATAACAATAGATTTGTTATATCAAATTCAACAAACATCAAACATGGTGTGGTAAGCCATAATTAATGCTTATGATATCAGTGTGTGTGATTGTGTGTGTATGAATTGTGAGTGCTTGAAAAATGCTGAAAATATTTGTATATTGATTGTTCAAAAGCTTACAAAGGATTAGGGTAGAATGCTATTTATAGCCTATACAAAAAGTTATTTACAATTACTAAACTACCCTTATGTAAATGAAAATTACATAAAATCCTAAGTCTAAGTCATCCGCTGTGGATGATAACATATCCGCTGTGAATGCTAAGTCATCCGCTGTGGAAGAGGAATAAGCTATCCACTATGTCTTGGATGTTGTCCGCTGTGAACACTTGATACTTTGTATGTTGTCCGCTATGGAATGTTCATCAGCTGTGGTCTTACATCCACTGTGTATATGTGCATCCGCTGTAGACACTTGGAGAATATTTTTCATCCGCTGCGTAGACTTGGTCATCCGCTGTGGGCTACCTTCATCCACTGTAGACACTTATCAAAATTTTCTTTTATCTACCAACCTGAAAAAGAAATTTAAACTTCATTAGTGTATGTTATGGATGTTGAGAATATAAATATGTTAGTTAATGATTATTTGCATGTTAGCACATTTTGTTTGATTATGGCAAGCGTTATCCTTTATATGCATTTTGTCCTTAATGCACTTGTTGAGTCCAACAATACTCCCCCTAAGGATGATGCTGCCATCTCTTTAAGTATGCTTGCTATTGTTTTGTTTGTTGGTAATAATGTGTGTGTTTCATTGTTTATTATGTATTATCTTGAAATGTTTATGTGCTTGACTTATGATGTTTGATTACATGATTATTTGTTTGTTAGATTACTTGACTAATTTATGTTTGCATGTATGTTTTGTATCTTAACTCGTTGTTTTGTATGGTTACTTGTAAGTTTTGTATGGTTACTTGTATGATAACTTATACGTTTTGTATGGTTACTTGATTGTTTTCTTTTGTTTGTTTGTATATTAGAAACCTCTTAAGAATGAGAGGTCCAACTTCTTCTGTATTCTTCTGAATTTCTTCAGATGCCTTCAATGACTCTTCAACATCTCTTTCTGTTGCTTGATCTTGTACATCTTCTTTTACTTGTTCAGTTAATGGAGTTATCTTCAAAGCATTCCTGCAGTTGCCTATGTGTTCAACGAAATAGTCAATTGCACTCTTTTGATCATCATACTTGAAATCTATCTTCAAATGAACAAGTTGTTCCAATGTTGATTTATCAAGACTTTGCACATTAATGTTGCTAACCAGTGTGGTTACAACATGATTGCCCTTCAAAATCTCTAAATTGTTGTTCTCTGATATTCTCATTCCTGTTACCCCTTCTATTTGTGTTAGTGGTTGCTGATTTGTTTCCAGTCTTTGTTTTAGTGCAGCATTTACATACACAGTACCCAAAATTCTTAGCATGTGTATGCAATAACAGCAATCTCCCTTACACAATGCATCTTCAATGACAAGGAATGTCTTGGTCTTCATGAATGAGACATATGATGGATGAAGCAGCTTTATCTCTACAGGATCAAAAAGCCTTATATCAGTTGCTTCTTTCCCTTCTAGCTTTCTCTCTAACACCACTTCAAAGTGGGTCTTATCATAATACCATCTAGTTATTGGATGCTGGTATTGATTGCCATCTATCTTCTTCATGATCAACTTATGTTTGATGGCCTTAAAGGGTAACCAACCCTTTCAAGAATGTCTGCATCAATTTGAGAAGAAGATTCTTCCCTTACCTGCTTTTGTTTTCTTGTTAATTCCTGTTCTCTTCTAAGCTTGGCAATGTGTAGTTTATCCTCTCTGTCTGCTTTTGCTATCATCTCATAATATCTTCTATTCATATATGATCTCATTATATGATAGAAATCTGCTCACCTAGGATTGTTTGTGTGATTGACCATTCTCAATTGCATCAAGTCCAATCTGTCTTCATAGCTTAGTGATGCCAGTTGAGATATGTATGATAAGTACTGGACAAGTCCTGATACTCTTTTGATCAGGACAGCATCCTATATTTCATCATATTTCCAAGCCACTATTTTTCTTTCATTGGCTTCTGCTGTGAGAGTGATTTTATCATAAAGCTTGACAAAGTTTGTTTTCTCACTTATCAACTCCCGAACTTCATTACCTTCAGGCCATAGCCGATGAGGTATGAATTGTCTTGGCTCTTCTATTTCATGAAGCTCAGGATGAGCTTGATGATAAGTAGACAGAGAAGATGCATGGTAAGGTCTACAGACCTGTGGCTTAAGAGCATTTGCTAGCATGTTCTTGTATATCTTATTGTCCATCTCTTTCATTTGAGATACAGTTCTCCCTGCATATGACCTATATGGGATTCTTGTATGAATCAACCAGCTTTTCACCTAGGAGTAGGTAATCTTCTCTATTTTAGGATCTTTGGGAAGATTCTTTTCAAGCTCTTATTTATCTTTAATTTCCTTGTTCTCCTGTATGTTTGCTCATTTTCATTTTGTATGACCTCTTGAAAGTCTTTGAGCAAGTCTTTAACCTCAGACAGGTTAAGATGTATGAATGATTCATAAGGAAATCCTCATGTTGTTAATTCTATCCCCGTCAAAGTTTGAGGATCATCTGTGAAAAGCTCTTGGATGTTTTGCATGATCTCATTTCATCTTTTTCTTCTTCTTCTTCTTTATTAGAATCACTTAAGATAACAATGGAAGCTTGTTGTTATTCAAAGGATTGATCTATCTCCCCCTCTTCTAGTGTAGTTGCTTTTGATGATTGTTGTGGAGCATCTAACTCAACTGGTTCAGACTTAATTTTCAGAAGCTTAAGTGGAGGAGATTCTGGCGCTTCCTGCTTAATTACTGGTTGTTTTCCTTTGATTGAAGAGGCCATGTATGATCTCTTTGAATAGTAGCTTGAGAGATTCTGGTGGGGTTAATCGTCTCTTTCTTTCATATGTTCTGAAATGAGGTTTAGATGAAGATGAAGTCTGATTCTTTAATGATTCTTGAAATGATTCAGCATATTGTTTGATTAACTCCATTTGTTTTTCAGACAATGTCTTCACAGGGATAATGCTTGTTTCCATTGTTTGTGTGTTAGGAGTATGAAAATGTTGTTTTAGAATTGGAGAATAGTGGATGTTCTCAAATGGATTAGATTCTTCAAACTGTTGATCCATTGAGTAAGGTTCTTCATAAATGATGGTTGCCTTTTCATGCTCATTTGTACTAGTTCCTTCCGCTTGAGCCATGACTTGTTTTTCAATTTGATCTCTCTAGTCTTGTTCTTGACCAACTGAATGTTCTTCCTTATTCACTAGAGTGTTTTTATAGTCTAACTCATGATTGAGTCTTTCAATTTCTTCCTTTTGAGAAGAAATTGTACTTTTGAGCTCATCTATCTCTAAATCCTTAGATTCTGTTTGCTCTGTTAAGTATGCAATATCAAGTCTTGCACTACTTAGCTCTTGATTTTTCAACTTCAGCTCTTCTTTAGCCTATTTAAGTTGTTCCAGAACTTGAACAATCAACCTTTGAGCTGTCTGATATGATTTGAGCTTGTCTATTTCTTCATCTCTGCTCTTCAGATTATCTTTTAGCTGTCTAGCTATGTTGTTATATTTTTCAATTAATTTGTTATACTCAGTGAATAATAACACCTTAGAGTATTCAATTTCTTCCTTAGTAGGAATCTCACTGCGTGTTTCCTCTATTTCCATGTGTTCAACATGAGCACTTAATTCTTCTTGAGTCTGCTCATGTTGAGAAGATGTTCCAACTTCTTCTGTATGGATTGAATACTCTTTCAAAGTAGCATCAATGTCTCTTAAGAGTGAAGAAAATGTTTGTTGGTCTGAGTTGGTTAGGCTGTGTGGTGGTGAGGGTAAATGATGCTCAAACTGGAATTCTCCAATCTGTTGAGCTTCTTCAATTACATGCTCTTGTTCTTGACTGAATGATTCTGGTTGTTGTTCATTTGGTTCATGCAAGATGGGTGCATGTTTAGGAGCAGCTTGCTCTTCTTGAATGATAGGAACTTGTTGAATGATTGGTTCTTATTAAAAACCATGTTGAAACATCATCTGAGGTTCATCTTGTCCTGGAATCCTCAAGAAGATGTCTGGTGCAGGAATGTTGTAACCAATCATGTGTGCTGTAATAGGCACTTCATCCCCATGATACAGGCTAGACTTTATCCTTGTGAACACATGTTCATTAAAATGAACAGGATGAAATATGGCACCTTCTCTTGGAATGTTTGGAAGAAGATCATTAATAATCATCTGAAGGAATCTTAGAAACATCTGAAACTTGTTCCTCACCTCAGTTATGTTGTAGACCATTCCATTCAACACTTGAGCAGCAAAGTTGAAAGGTCTTCTTGCTATAATGCTTGCAATTGCTGATGAACTTCTCAGAGAAGTGGCATCCCAGCCAGTCTTTCTATTAGTCATAGTCTTTTGATAAGTGTGCATTAAGAATCTGAATTGAGCACACATATAAGACTTCTTAATCTGCTTTCTTTTAATGGTACCAGTATATCCAATTTGTCTGAAAACATGTAGTACATAGTTTTCATCAAATTCAACTGGTCCATGAGCATCTTCCTCTCCCAATTGAAGGACTCTCCTTATGATCTCTTCAGTAATAATTATCTGATGATTGTGGACAGTAGATACAATAACTTGTTGGCCATTCACCTGCTCTAAATAAGCATGATTCTAGAATTAGACTTTATGATCTTCAGATATCTAGCCTGGCTGTCATAGCATGAATCAGCCTTGTCTGTCTGATTGCTTATATAATATCTCTGTAATTCAAAGCCTTTGGTGAGTCTGGATTTAGATAAGTACAGAGATTATGATCTCTTACAAATACTAAGTCTGTCATATCTAAAATGAAGAGATTGATTGTTAGAATGGTGTATGCTAATGATGTGTAATGATGAAATGCTGATCAAATGTATATTAAAATTTTGTGTTTGTTATGAGATATGGAAATGTATGATTAAACACTTGATATTGTATGATCTTTGCAGTTTAGCAATTTAACCAGTTTGACTTTTCAAAAGTCAACAGTTTGTCAATTTTGATCATGAAAATCTTGTCTATTTCAACTTGATTTTATCCAAATTGTATTATAATGTGTTTGTTTAACACCTACAAGTTGTTTTTGTTTAATTCATACATCAATTTGATGTTATAACAGTTGGTTCACGAATTCAGTTTGACCTTTTAGAGTTAAAGCTGACCATTTAATGCACATTGAATGAAAATTGCATTTAATGTTTGTATGATAAATACCATGCCAAATCTAGTTGACTTTTCATGTTTTTTACATCATTTTGAACCTGATTACAAAGTTATAATAGATTTTAAACAATTTTCATCAAGTTCAAAGATCAAAACTAGTTTTTGTATGAGTTTTGGCATGAACTTCATGTCTGATTATGAACCCGATGAACACTTAATCAAATTCATCAAATTAACAATTCATACACAATCAATAATGGTCATCTAACACATATTCAATGTTTGATTTGGTTTAAACTATCAAAAGATTCATGTTTTGATTTTGGTTCAATGTTCAACTTAGGTCTAACAATGTTCTAATCAAAATCGATGAACATGATGTTTTGAAGAATGTTTGATGTTAACAATCATGTTGTTATACCTAATCGATTATGAATCAGAATACAAATCGACTCGAATTAAGGTATTGAATGATCAGGGGTTTAAGGGGTTTAATGGGGTTATCGCACTGTTTGAATGTTTTGAAATTTCAATAATTTTCTCGCTTTCGCTTATGGTAAATGAAAAAATTACAAGAGTGAACTATATATACAACGGACAGATGGTGTGTCTGCTGTGTATACAGTGTGTCCGCTGTGAAAAACCAGTTTAACCTAAAATTATATTTTAAGTGTCCGCTGTGAAATACACATGCGCTATGTGAATAGTGTTCGCTGTGGAATACACATGTGCTATGTGAACAGTGTACGCTGTTGATCCTTTTTTATTGATTCTGATTGTACAGCAGATGACCACTTTGTCATGCACTGTGGATCCATTGTGTGTTTCTAAGTATATAGAGGATGACTTCTTAGTCATGCGTTGTGGAACCTTTGAATGTTTTTGTTTTCACAACGGATGAAAATTTATTCATGCGTTGTACAAATTTGTTGATCACTTGAAATTCACAACTTATGACAAACAGTCATACGCTGTGGACTCAGTATATTTGTTTGTTCACAGCGGATGAATATTTGTTCATACGCTGTGGACACTTGAAAATTTCTTTGATTGTTTACAGCGGATGAACATTGGTTCATGCGCTATGTGTTCATAAAATGACTTTTAGCCGTTTACAACGGATGATAGGATGCTCATGCGCTGTAGACCCTTAAAAACTTTGTTGTGTTGATTTATCTTACACAGTGGATGAACATTTGTTCATACGTTGTATAAACTTGTTGTTCAAGACTTTCACACCGGATGAACATTTGTTCATGCGCTGTGAAATGTTATTGTATTGACAACGGACGCCTTACCAACATCATTTGTTGTGGACATGTTTGTTTATTTAAGTACTGTAGCTACAGCGGATGAATTGTTTGTATATCTGCTGTGCGAACTTGAAAAATAAAAAAATTGTTTC
This sequence comes from Flaveria linearis, assembly GCA_024085815.1. Taxonomy (NCBI): domain Eukaryota; kingdom Viridiplantae; phylum Streptophyta; class Magnoliopsida; order Asterales; family Asteraceae; genus Flaveria; species Flaveria linearis. The sequence goes on along the minus strand of CM044004.1, from coordinate 49,601,134 downwards.
TTTTAAAAGTTGTATGTTAAAATATACAAATTTTAACATGATCAATATATGGATGTTTAGGATATCACTCAGAAGCAATATTGTGCATATGTTTATGTGTCAACCTGATGTGTTTGGGTGTTTGCTTGGCTTGGCTTTATTTAAAATTTCAAAATTTAATATTTTAAAATCTTAACATTTATGATAATGCACTTGTTCTACTGACATTGATATTTCCATGTTCAAATTCTCCCCCTAAATTTTTTGTACATTTATAAAACCTTTTATAAAAAGACAAAAATCTTAGATGTGTTTGAATGGAAATTTATCAAAGTCCAATTTGATTGCTTGCATGATAAGAATTTAGAAAGATAACACTTATCTATCTAAAAATGTTTGTTTTGCATGTATTAGCATGAATAATTGCACATAAAATGAGATCATACTAGTCTTAAAACCTCAAAGAGTTGTTTAATGTAGTTTGAGAATAGACATAGACTAATACAATATTGATTGCAGATATTTGGATCAACTTAAACTCATGCATGGTATTAATGATTGATTTAAACAGTGAGTTATTATCATGTTTTGGGTATATTTTGATGATCTGTATGTACCCCACATCTGATTGTATGTTAAAATCAATCCTCCTCAATATATACTAGCAAGCACTTCCAATACTTAGAACCTAGTTACTTAGGAGTATAAATGCTCAATTTGATCCTTTTGATTGATCCTCATTGGGATTCTTTTTCACTTCACTTTGGAAGGTGATCCACTATGGGATTCTTTTAATTGTTCATCCTTGATAGATGTGTTCCTCATTGGGAATCTTTGAATCATGTTGTTGGTCATTCAGGTCTGTGCTTAGCATAACAAAGAATGCCAGGATGTACTCCAGGTCTATGATAATCATAACAAAGGAGACAATTGTATGATTGAGCAATTTATAAACTGTTTCACTTGGTGTATTGTAGTTACTTTACCAATATCCATGTTGGATAGACCAATACTTACGATAAACCAAGATATGTTGTTTACCATACAATCATGAGCATTTAATTCTTCACTATTGTATATGTTGTTAGATGTCCCATGTTGAGCCTATCCACATATCAAACGAAGTATTGCCAGTCATTATTAGTGAAAAAGGACTCTAGTAAAAGAGTAATCTAGTGTACTATCATTTCTCATGAATTGTTATATGTGATTCCAAAATATTTGTTCAAGTACATGAATGGTTGTATGATATCTTGATTTTGTAAGATACTTGCTTGTGTTATACTTGGACTTTGACAAAAATCAAGCTTGTGTGAATTAATGTTTTGAAAACATACTTGTTTGGTTCATACTTGATCATACCAAATGACTGAACTAAAAATTCAAATCTAGTTGAGTCAAATGGTTTAGTAAAGAGGTCAAGAAACTGGTTGTCTGTATGGACCTTGATCAACTTTATCAGACCCTTTTCAAAACAATCTCTCAGGAAGTGATATCTGATATCTATGTGTTTTGTTTTAGAATATTGAACTGGATTGTCAGTTATAAACATGGTAGCAAAATTATCAATGTGTATGGGTGTTTTAAGAAAATTAAAGGCATAGCCAAGCATTTAGTTTGAATCCAAAGCACTTAAGAACATCATGCAGAAGCAGCTATTTATTCTGCTTCAGCTGTTGACACATATACATTTGTTTGTTTTATGCACTGCTAGGAGATCAATCTTGATCCAAGAAACTGAGAACCGCCAGAAGTGGATTTTCTATTGTTATTACATCCACCATAATCACTGTCTGTATATGCATATAAAGAGAAATCTCCATCTTTGGGACACCACAAACCAAGTGCTAGTTTGCCTTTCAAGTATCTAAAGATTCTTTTCACAGCATTGGTGTGTGATTCTTTGGGTTCTGCTTGGCATCTTGCACATATGAAAACTGCATACATGGTGTATGGTCTGCTTACTGTTAGGTACATCAGTGAGCCTATCATTGATCTATAAAGTTTCTAGTCAACTGATATGCCTTCTATATCAGGTCCAAACTTCAATCTAGTTGCAAATGGTGTTTTGATTGATGTACAGTCAGACATATTGTATTTCTTCAATATCTGATGAACATACTTGCTTTGGTTGATGAAAATTCCTTCAGTTGATTGTTGAACTTGATGACCAAGGAAGAAGGTAAGTTCGGAGCATTGAACTCATTTGGAACTTTGATTGCATAAGTGTTTCAAACTCTCTGCAAAGTTGGATGTTTATGGAGCCAAAGATGATGTCATCCACATAGACTAGGACTACTAACAAGTCTTGTTCTTTCTACTTTAAGAACAATGTCTGGTCTATTTTTCCTCGGGTGTACCAATTTTGTAGTAGAAACGTTGATAAAGTTTCATACCACTTCCTAGGTGCTTGATGAAGACCATATAGAGTCTTATCTAGCTTGAAGACTCTATGAGGGAATTTTGGATCTTCAAACCCTGGTGGTTGAGCAACATATACCTCTTCATCTATCTTTCCATAGAGGAATGCACATTTTACATACATTTGCAAGACAGTGAAATTTTCGGATGAGGCATATGCAAGGAACACTCGAATGGCTTCAAGTCTAGCTACTGGAGCAAAAACGACATCATAATCAATGCCTTCCTCTTGAGTATATCCTTGGGCAATTAGTCTTGCTTTGCTTCTAATGACAATTCCTCTGTCATCTGCTTTATTTCTGAATAGCCATCTTGTGCCTATGGCATATTGACTTTCAAGAAGGTCAACCAGTTTCCAGACCTCTTGCTTTCTAATTATTATAGTTCCTCATGCATTGCTTCTATCCAACTGTTGTATTTTAGTGCTTCTGTGATGTGTTTCGGTACAGTTAGTGTAACACCCGGCCTCTCACACCAACAATATTATCCGCTTTGCCCATGAGGAGCTCACAGATTTGCTTTTTGTTGCCTGGGTGAAAACTTCCCAGGGAGGTCACCCATCCTTGGAATGCTGAGCACGCTTAACTGTGGAGTTCTCCTCTCATCCACAGCCAATACGCCTAAAGCGCGTTGTTGATATTAGAGGCCAGACATTCCTTATGAACCAGGAATCTCTCCTGTCCACGGCTGATGTGGGATATGTGTAGGGTGTCACAAGCACCCCTGTTTGGACTCATCGTCCTCGATGAGCCCGAGAAGTCACCATCCTTGGTGAGGTATGTCCAACACCCCGAATGGCACAAGAGTGGCTCTGATACCATTCTGTAACACCCGGCCTCTCACACCAACAATATTGTCCGCTTCGCCAACGAGGAGCTCACGGATTTGCTTTTGGTTGCCCGAGTGAAAACTTCCCAGGGAGGTCACCCATCCCTGGATTGCTCCCACCTGAGCACGCTTAACTGTGGAGTTCTCCTCTCATCCACGGCCAATACGCCCAAAACGCGTTGTTGATATTAGAGGCCAGATATTCCTTATGAACCAGGAATCTCTCCTGTCCACGGATGATGTGGGATATGTGTAGGGTGTCACAGTTAGGGATAAGAAACAGGAATACAAGCAAATGTTTGCTATGTCTGATTGACTTCTTTTCAGTCAGGTATTTAGGTCACCTATGATGTTTTCTAAGGGGTGATCTTTATGAATTCTTGTTGTTTCAATCTGATCAAAAGGGATTATTAAATTAAGATTGGTGATTGTTTGATCAGGTGTTGAGGTTGTGGGACAATCTGGCTTTGTGGGTTCATTAAATGTTTGAGGTAAGTCTTGAAAGAAATCTAAGATTCCATCGTCATGATGTGTGTGTGGTAAGGAATGATAATCATCATCTTCTTCAACTGTGTCTGGTTAGTGTGACTTTGGTTGGTTGGGTGGCTGAGTAGTCACATGTGTTGATGAAAATGGTGTGGTTGTGGTTGTGGCATTAGATGTTTTTGTTTGTTCCGGAGGAGGTGTAACTGTGGTGCTTGAAGGAGATGTGATTGTTCTCCTTGGAGGATCAGCAGTTAGTGGAACATCAATGGATGATAGAGGAGGTACTATAGGATATTCAATATCTTTTTTTGTACCTGAAACATCAAAATAAGATATGTCAAATGATTTTCTTAATGAATCAATATCAAACAACCAGTCTGATGCAGTGACTTTCTTTGTGAAAGAATGTTCATTAAAAATGACATCAGTTGATTCTTCCATAATATTAAGTCTTGGATTGTATACTCTATAAGCTTTTGAGCTTCCAGAGTATCCAACAAAGAATCCTTCATCTGCTTTTGGAGCAAATTTGGATAATTGTTCTCTGGTGTTTAAGATTGATACAGAACATCCAAATGCTTTAAGAAATCCAATGAAAGGTTTTTTTTAAACATTAATTCATATGGAGTTTTTGTATGTTCTTTGATTATTAATGTTCTGTTTTGAATGTAACAAGCTGTGTTGATTGCTTCAGCCCAGAAAGAGATAGGCAATAGAGAGTCAGCTAGCATGGATCTGGCTGCTTCTATCAATGTATTGTTTCTCCTTTCAGCTACTCCATTTTGCTGAGGAGATCTTGCTACACTGAACTGATGACTGGTTCCCTTTTCTGCATAAAAAGAAGAAAAAGAGTCATCCTTGAATTCAGTACCATTATCACTTCTTAAAGATTTAACTTTAAGATCCAATTGATTCTCAATGTTAGTGATAAATGTTTTAAGAATGTCTGGTATTTCTGACTTGCTAGTAGAAAGAACACCCAGGTAAATCTGGAGTAATCATCTACTATAGCAAGACAGTATTGCTTCTTTCCTATGCTCAGAATGTTTGTTGGGCCAAAAAGGTCCATGTGAAGCAATTTGAGTGGTGTGTTGTTAGAGTTTACCAATTTAGACTTATAAGACACTCTATGTTGTTTGCCTTTGAGACATGCAGTGCAGTGGTCTGTACAGAAGAACCCTTTTTGTGTAAACCTATTACTGAGTTACCTTTTACAAATTGATTCATTCTATTATAATTAGAGTGTCCTAATCATCTGTGCCATAATTGGGAAACATCTTCAGATGCTTTTGATAATAAACATGTTTCAGGCATGGTTGTTGAAACAGTGTTCATATTAACAATGTGTGTGTTATTATGACGTGGAGTTTTCAAAAGGATACAATCTTCTGGTATTTGAAAACTTGTCTTGAGGATGTAGCAGTTGTTGGAGTCAAATAAGGTGGCGTATCTCTTATCATAGATTTGAGACACACTTAGAAGATTAAACTGAAGATTGGAGCAGTAGTTGACATTTTCAAAGCTAATTAACCCATTTGATATTGTTCCTTCACCAGTTATCTTTCCACCTGTCTTATCACCTCCAAAAGCTACATTTCCCCCATGTTTTCTCTTAAAATCTTGAAGGAGGGAACAATTTCCTGTCATATATCGGGAGCTCCACTATCAACATACCAGATGTTGTCAGGCCTTCTTTGATGTCCCTGAGAAAACACAGAAATCAGTTAGATGGTACAACCCAAGCCAAGATTGTCTTGCGTTTTCTGTCTTTCCCCACAATGCAAATTTCTTCTAAGATGGCATTGTCTAGTTGTTTAGAAGTTTTAGGTACACTAGATTTCCTTTGATTGATTTTAGCTCTATCAGGAGAAGTTCTTTGAGCTCTTCTCCTACTAGTGCTAATGTCTGATGGTGGTCTGTTTTGAGACTTATGTCTCTTTGGTGTTTGTTTAAAGGTGTCATAAAATGTTTGTCATTGTTTAAAACAACCTTTTAATGAGGAGTTTGTCTTGGTACTCTTATCTGGTTCCTATTAGGAACAATTGTTTGTTTCTCAATTGGTTTTTCAACTGGAGAATGAGTGTTTTGCTTTTTGTTTTTCTTGTTGAAAAAGCAGTTAGCAGTACTTTGATTGTTCCTTTTACAAATTGAACAATAATTATGAAAATGGCAAGCTTCAGTACTGTGATTGTTCATGTGACAATACTTGCAATATTTACCATATTTGCATTTTCAGTGCTGTGAGTGTGTTGATCATACCATTCACAGTATGGTAAATTAGCATTGCCTTGTTTGTTACCAATTTTTGTTTTCAAGTTTGATTTAAGTGGAATATCAAAAGTCACAGTTGTTTGAGCTTTGCCTTTTCTTATGTTTGTTTTTTTAAGAAAAGTAGTGGACGATTCAACATTTTTTCCACGAGAGCAGATGTCAAATCCTTGAGTCTGCTTTGTTTGTTTTGATGGTACATCAACCACACTTGAAACTTTATGAGTTTTACTGATTAGTTGAGGTGATTCATCATTCAATAAGTCAATATCATCTTCATCAGAGATAAGTTCATCAAATTCATTGTTTTCTCCTTAATAAAAATCTGTTGAGTTAGTTTGTGGTGATGCTTGACTTTTAACAAACTTTATCAAAGGTGTTTTTACAGTTAATGATGACTTTGATGATATTGATGATGATGGTTTTGAATCATCTATTCTGTCATGTGTGTCAAGTGACTCCCCCTATTTCTTAGTCATGGAATCAGGTAAAGGAATATAGTTATCATTGTATGGCGGATTTACTTTGTTATATCCTGAACCTGAAGGGTCTTTGAAAGCCCTTTGTTATGCAAGAAGTTCTTCAAACTTCTGCTTTAAGACTTTCATTTAAAATGTTTGTTTCAATTACTTTTTTAGAAAGTTTATCTGCATGTTCTCCGTATCTATTGACTTCATCTACGCATGCTTGTGTGCAGAGGCTCTCCTTTACCTCTTTTGGGATTTTTGAAATTTTGTCTTCAATGTCTACCATGAGTGCATGATCTGGAGATTGAATTTCAGCTTCATACATGCTCCAGTCATATTCACCATCCTTCTTAATGGTCATGGTTGATGATTTGGATTGCTAATTTGGACTGTATTGTGTGATTTGTGGTGGAGTTGGTGTAGCAGGGATATTGATTGGAGGTGGGATCTGTCTTTTTGTTTGATAGCTACTTGAAGCTTGTGATGGATTTTTATGTCTGTCAACTCTAGGTTGTTGGCATTTTCTTGAAAAGTGGCTATAGAGTTGACAGTTGTAGCATCTTACTTGGTTTTATCAAGACCAACCTTTGTTTTCTTATCCATGCTTAATCCCCTATTCCTTTGTAGAAACCTCTTTAATCTATAGGCAATCATTGCCATAGACCACTGAAGATCCATGTCTTCATCCATGTCTGGTGGTAGTTCATCCAAATCTTGTTGAATGATCTGAGATAGTGTAAGATTGGCACCCAGATAAGCTTCAAAGCTAGTTGAAAAAGCTGCATAAGCTGCCTTCTACTCTTCACTTTAAAGAATGATAGTGAGAGCATCCATGGGTTTATCAAACTTGTGTATGTTTTGTGGCTTTGTCTGTTGTTACTTGCTTGAGCTTGAAGCATGATGATGTTGATTCTGTTTGCTTTGAGGTGTTTTTGCATGCAAAGCATGAACACTATTCTTTTTGGACTTCTGTTTGTTGTTGGATGTATCTGGTGAAGAGAAGAATGATGTCTCACTAGTATCTAAGAATTTTTCATCTTCATCTTCTCTAGTGCTTGTCAAGAAGGCATTATCTGTATGTTGAAAATATTTGAACTTGTATGATTCTACATGTCTGATAGTGTTGTTATTTCTGGATCTTTTATCTAACTCTAGTGCCTCCACTTTAGCCACTAGAGCATCCAATGATAGTGCTTCAAGATCCAATGTTGCTTTCATGAGTGACACTGACTGTGTCCAACTCTAAGGCAGTGTATGCAACATCTTTTTGTTTATTTCAACAGATTCGTATTTGAGACCATAAACAATCATCTCATTTACAAGTTGTACAAATCTGTGAAGTTGTTAGGGAATTGATTCTCCCTGAACATGATGGAAAGTTTCATACTGGGTCCTCAATTTTTCTTTCTTGATCTCCCTAATTTCTTCACTTCCTTCACACATTGTGCGAAGAACCTTCCACAGTTCATTTGTTGTTTTGAAATTCTCAACCCGTGTTAAAATTCCAAATGGCAAAGTCATTGCCAAAATACTGTATGCTTTCATGTCAGTCTTTACTTTCTTCAATTCATCACCAGCTACGTTCTTCAAACTTACTGGTTTTTGTGTGTAATCTGGACCAAGGTTTACAGGAATGTATGGTCCCTCGGTTATGGAAGTCCATAAATCCGGGTCTTGAAAGATAATCCAGTTACGAAACATGATCTTCCATTGTTTGAAGTCTGTTTTGTTTTTCAGTCTTGGTGGTTTGAGACCACTGTTTGTTCCTGAAAGTTCGTCAGACATGATTGTTTAGTTTTCTAACTTAATGTTTTAAGTTAAATTATGTTTAAATATTTATCCCGATGCTAACTTTGTTTTATCCTAAAATCACTAGGATTTGTTTGTTAATTAATTTGATTTTAATTGATTACCGAATACAAGAAAATTAATTAATTTAAGTCAATTAATAGTCCTAGGTAATGTCACTGGAGATTCTCGGTGAATGCAGAGAATATTCCGTTTTAAAATGTCATACCAGTCAACTTAGTCAAAACCCTTAAGTCAAAAAGTCAAAACCCTAAAAACAAAAGTTTTGCTTTAGAAAATTAACTTTTTGGATGAAAAAGTGACTTTTTTAAAAATTCAAAAGAAGAATAATGTTCTTTTTTGATTTGATGAGAAACAAACACAATCACCTGAGATTGTGAATGTTTGTGATCGATCAAAAACTAAGGTTTATCCTAGGGTTTTTGTGTGGCGCAAACAACTTTTGTCAAAAACAACAATTGGTTTATTGTTTTAAGCAGATTTATGATCTGTTTTGAGTGTAGAACAACTCAAATATGATTGATTTAAACACAATGAATGATTTCAATGTATTTAAGTGAGTGATTTGTTTGACGAAAATCAATAGAACAATACCCGTGTACTGTTTTATCAAGAAAATCGGTAGAAATCAATGTGATTTTGATGATTTTACAATGTATCAGTTTCAAAAACAGTGTATGAAATATTTTAGATCTTTTCTAATAAAAAAAACACAAAAATCTTCTTTAAAATGAATGAAAACAAAAGATTAACTCATGTTTTTTAACATTTGTTGAATGTATGATATATAAGAAGAAGATGTGATGATTTTAAGCTCAAAATGTATGTTATGAAGCTAATGAAACACGAATATCATGTTTGTTGAATGAGAGGATCAAAAATCAGTGTTTGATTTGAGCCAAGGCTTTGATACCACCTAATGAAATCGAAATATTAATCCGATTCATGGATCTCTCGGTTAGAGAAAAAAAATACTAATGGCTATGGTACGGAAAAGACTGTTAAAGAAAAGAGTGGACAAGGAATGAAAATATCCCTCTCGGTCTCCTAAATGGAAGAAAAATCCGGATCAAGCCCTTTTTCAACTCATACTTTGAATAGAATAAAGTTGTTAATAATGTTGATTTCCCCAAGGATCTTTTCTATTCTCTCAAACAATATAACAATAGATTTGTTATATCAAATTCAACAAACATCAAATATGGTCCGGAAACCCATGATTAATGCTTATGATATCAGTGTGTGTGATTATGTGTGTATGAATTGCGAGTGCTTGAAAAATGCTGAAAATATTTGTATATTGATTATTCAAAAGCTTACAACAGATTAGGATAGAATGCTATTTATAGCCTATACAAAAAGCTATTTACAATTACTAAACTAACCTTATGTAAACGAAAATTACATAAAATCCTAAGTCTAAGTCATCCGCTGTGGATGATAACATATCCACTGTGAATGCTAAGTCATCCGCTGTGGAAGAGGAATAAGCTATCCGCTGTGTCTTGGATGTTGTCCGCTGTGAACACTTGATACTTTGTATGTTGTCTGCCGTGGAATGTTCATCAGTTGTGGACTTACATCTACTGTGTATTACGTGCATCCGCTGTAGACACTTGGAGAATATTTTTCATCCGCTGCATAGACTTGGTCATCTGCTCTGGGCTGCCTTCATCCGCTGCAGACACTTATCAAAATTTTCTTTTATCTACAAACCTGAAAAAGAAATTTAAACTTCATTAGTGTATGTTATGGATGTTGAGAATATAAATATGTTAGTTAATTATTGTTTGATGTTAGCACATTTTGTTTGATTATGGCACGCATTATCCTTTATATGCATTGTTTCCTTAATGCACTTGTTGAGTCCAACAGTTTTTGTTAACTTACTTCCGCTGTAATATTTTTATAAAATGTGTATTGTTTTATGTAGTAATGCAATGATTGTCCAACTATAAGCGTCTCGGGAACGAGGCCTTACAACAGACCTGCTATATCAATATTAGCATAGAATTCAAAAGGTTTTGGATGATCATGAGAGTGAACTTCCAACACGCCTTTGCTAGATATTCTTATAAAGTCAATATTTCTTTATGTCCTTCTTCATGATATTTGAAATTGCTAGAGCTTTCTTCAAACTAATTCGCTCCATAGAAATATCCATTACCTTTATAATCGTCATGAAATACTTTCGGTCATTGTCAGCAGCTTCCTATTCAACACGTTCAAACTTCTGGTTGGACAAGAAAAAAGATATAACATGGATGGAGAAGTTTAAGCTCAAAAACTCCAAGTAAGGATATCATATCCTTATCCCAATCGTCCAAGTTACGATCTAACTTCTATCAAAATGAGTCAGCATGATAAAACCACCTCAAAATCGGATTTGAAGTTTGTGTTCCATCTATCACCTTTAAGCCCGGGTTAGTGGCCTTTTCAAAATACCAGTTTAACTTGGGGGGGTCACTATATGCATCCAGGAATTTTTTTCTTCTTCTAGATTAGCTGCACCTTCCTTTTATTCTTTAAAGACTTGAAATACTCTTTGTCTTCTTGATCACATCGGGTTTTAAGATAAGTATCCATCCTAGTAACACCACGGTTGAGCAGTTGGACAAAATTTTCACCTCGAGCTGCCTTGGTAGGATTAATCAGAGGCAACTTGTTCAACTCTTTTAGATCTTGTACTAGCAATGCTATGATGCTTGTGTAAAAGTGATAAATATCATAATTGCATTTACATGTTTAATAAAAAATGCATCAAGGATCTTATCATATTTCTAGGGAATTATCTTAACCTCCTTTGTATGATCTTGCATAATCATTGCATTGAGCAACTCAGAAATAGATTGGCCTTTCTACAATACATTCCTTACTCTGTCACAAGTAGATCTTGCTTTGATCCATAATTGTTTTTGTTCAACTGAGACTACATATGCTTGTTCTCAACGTAGGAAACATATCAATCAATTCTTTTCTCTTCTCATGACCTATCTTTACCAACTTCATTTTCTTTATCTCTTAAGGTTTTAACATTGTAGTTTTTTTAGTAATCTCAAGATACTATGGATTATCCATGTCTATCACAATCATCTTATTATTTTGCTTCTCTGTCTCTGAAAACTTCTAACCAAATTCTTTAGAGAATGAGATTGTAACTTGTTTAATCTCTTGCATGGATAATTTCTAGATTGTAACCACAATCTAAGCTCAACAGTAGTCATATTCTCTAGTTCTGGATGACGAAGTTCTGATGCTGGAAGATCTTCAATGTTAATGCTTTCTTGCATCAGAACCCATTCTCCATGTTCCATAAATATTTCATTTGGATCAACTGGAGCTATTGTCTCTGCTATCAGACACTTTTCATACTCCTCATTAATTTGAGACACTATAAGACCATCCAAGAAGACGCGATTGTACTTTTTTGGATCAGATAGTTATATCTGTCCTCAACATCTATAGGTATGCCTTTAGAAACAACTTTAACTGGAGCATTTATAGCTTAAGCAATGTCTTCTTCCTCCAATACTTCATCGTACCAAGCATCTGAGAACTCTGGATCTAGATTATCCAATGCTCCAATCTACTCTTGTTGAAATCGATATACGTGGATCGAATATTGCAATCGTATTGTTGTTGTTTATCAGATCTGGATGCCGAATCTCATAGATCCATTGATGATTTCAAGTGAGGATATGTATGCAAGTTTAACTGATGTATGTATGATGATGAATGAATGGTGAACAAATTCAAGACACATATTCATAAATATTTCATTCATTCAGATGTATGATGATCAAGATGAATTCAAAGGAGTTTGTGAGAAAACACTTTCTCTCACACACACTCAACCTTGAATTCTCTGATTGTTTATGATTATACCTTTTATGTGTGTTTTTCTCTCTAAAACAATGATAATCTCTCTTCTCACTTGTTAAGTATAAATGACTACACTTAGTCATTTATACTCTTTAGAATAACAAGAAATATTACATTTAAGCACAAAATGATTACACAAATATAATTCTAAGTCTGATAAATTCTTTGTTGCTGATGCGTGACTATCGGGTGCTGACGTCATTCGGGACGACCGCTGAAGTTGACTGTTTACTTTGACCATGGTTGACCACGGTTGACCAAGTTTGACTTTGGTCAGTTTTCTTCGTTTTGATCATATCTTTAGCCTATCTTCATCGTGTCGGTTTTGGTAATCATCATGAGATTTGGCACTTAGGTTTTAGTAAGTATCATCTTCAAATATTCCAACAATACTCCTCCTAAGATGATGCTGCCAAAACCTCATGATTATCAAAACTTTGGATGTTTGTTGACGTGCAATCTTGAAGTGGAGTCTTCTCCCCCTTTTTGGTAGCATCGTCTTAGAAGCTTCATAAAAAGGCATTGAGAAAATGACTTTGTTTCAGCATATAAAGACTTTGGTTCGGCACTTGATGTATGTTTCATCAGCTTGATCTTCTAGTCTCATTTTGAAGACTTGAAGATACACCCATTTGCATACACTGTGGATTGCACAGGTAGCAATATCAGCAGCTTTATCTTGACTTCAGAAGTGAAGGAGAAGCATTAAAAACTCTTCAGACTTAACATATACTCTAACATATACTCTCTCCCTTAACAAAAGCTTTAGAGGGTGAGGAGCTTTTGTGTATGAGACACCAAGAGGAGGATTCTTAGTTCTCAGCAACTGGCAGAAGATCTTTAAAGGAAGCAGGAGTGTTCTTTTGACATCTTGAACTGAATAAGAAACTCAGACATATCATACAATTTATCACCTGCAAAAGTCTAAATGCTCTCGGTAGAGGTATTGCATGGAAGTTTCACTCCTAAATCAATAACACCTGTAAATCTGCCAAAAGTAAGAAAAATACTAAAAATGGCAAATCTTTTTGGTATTTTAGATTTTTTCAAAATTAAGATATTTACAAGCATTTTAAAGTAAAAACTATATTTTGTTGGTCAAAGTAAAAACAAAAGTCAAAATAATAAATGTTAAAAACTCTAACAAAAAGTTAAATTTAAAGCTCTTTAAACACAACCGACTTTAATCGGTCAAGGTGAATAGATACTCAATTTCAACAGATAACACTCAAAGCTTTCAGTTCTCTATCTCAACAGCTTTCAGTCGGTCAAGGCGAACTCCCAAACTTTGTATTGTTTGTGTTAATAAAAATATAAATATTAAAAAATATTGATATTTTGTTGGTAAAAACAGAATTAAAAGTCAAAATTAGAAATCTTATTCACACAAAATCCTTCTAATCAGTTGATGCAAAGAAACTCTAAGAGTAGAAATAGATTTACTCAAAAATATAGTTAGACTATGGCCGGTCGGAATTCTCAAATTCCGGCGACTATTCTTAGTCGCATAACCAAGGTATTCATCACAAATCTGCCTGAGAAGTGTAGTGGTAACGACTTGGCGGGCTTCATTCATTCGTATGGGGATATTTATGATATCTACATAGCACGAAAGAGGGATAAAGCAGGGAATCGTTTTGGTTTTGTGTCATTTTTTGATGTCAAAGATAGTGTGGATTTACTAAGGATGATTCGCAATACTCGAATCGGTGATTGTTGGTTGAAACCTAACATCGCTAGATTTACGCTAGAAGAAGGTGAGATAAGAGCGGAGAAACAGCCTCCTAAGAAGAATACGGCTGGGGAATCAAACGTTCGTAATAATGGTAGACCTCCTATTTCCAATCCGTCTTTCGTTGATGGCTCACGTTCATTCTCAGACACCTTGTTAGGGCGTCAGAATGTGGGTCTGATAGGCAAGACGGTAGACGTGGATAGCCAGGTAAGTGCGTTTATAGATTTGTATGGAAGGGCACTTATGGCTAGGATGACCGATCTAGAAGCCTTAAAAAGTATCTATATCACGTTGAATGATATATGTCCCGGCTTGAGTACAGTTCAATATATCGGAGGCCTCTCGGTGTTACTTTCCTTTGAAGACGCCGAGGTGGCTACTGCTGTCTGTGAAAAAGTTTGTAAGCATGATGATCGTTTTGCTTCAGTTGATGTTTGGAATGGTCAGGTTTTTTGTTATGTACGTCTAGCGTGGATTGAACTGTTGGGATTACCGTTACATTTGATCACTAAGGAGGTCATTGATAGTATTGGTGGTGTTTTCGGAAGAATTGTTCATAGGGCAGTTAGGTCCGATAACGATGGCGATTTATCTTATGACTATCTTGGTCTCCTTGTGGGAGAGGGTAAAATTATTTCCGAAGAAGTTACGTTAAGATGGAAGAACCAGAAATTTAGAGTTTGGGCTGTGGAGAAACCGGGAGTTTGGGTCCCTGATTTTTACCAAATTCCGGCCTCTTCAAAGGCATCATCGGCGGATAGGGAAGGAGTTGACGAAGAAGATGATAACGGTGACTCTGAGGATGATGGTGATGATGCCGTTCATATCCACCCTCCGGCTAATTCCTCACCGGTGGTTGAGGAAATTCCGATAGGTGACACCATTAATGGCGAGCCGGATATTACGTGTTATTTTAATGCAGGTATTAACTCTCCTGTATTGCAGGAGAAATCATTGGAGGAATGTGCTAATGATTGTCCTATTGTTAAGGAAACTGATGGGAATGTTTTTATTCCTAGGAATCTTTTTCAATTTGACAATTATGATGCTAATGATTTAGAAGGTGGGGACACCGGGTTCGTTTTAAATAAAAGAAAGAAAAAAGGGGCCATAGCGACAGTGGGCCAGCCCAATCCAGCTTACTCAAGCAGCTTGGAAAAGACTAAGATTGGTAAAAAGGCTAAGTGTTTGGATGAAGCTGTTGGGTTGGATAACGAGTTGGGCCTGGATGATGTCGAAGGAGAAGCCCAATGCGGTTCTGGACTGGACCTTAACACTCCTCTGAGTCAACATGGGTCGGACATGGTAATACATTGTGATGATACTTCTGTGGAGGTGACCCACAGCGTAGTGCATGACCATAATAATGAGGTGGAGGCCACTATTGTTTTAGGGGCACGGTTGGGTGCTCAGCTTAATAATGTTCCGGAAATGATTCATGAGGCGATTTGGATGAAGGGTTACAAGGTGTTTTCAAATGAATTGCTTATCTATCAATATTAGAGGGGTTGGGGTGGCCGGTAAATCGGGGTGGATTAATAAAATTAAAAAGGAATTTGGTATTTCTTTTATAGGTATGCAGGAGTCCATGGTGAGTGACATTAGTTTGTCTTTGGTGTCTAATTATTGGGGAGGTTTGGGTTTTGATGTTGAGAGTGTTAATGCTATTGGCAATTCGGGTGGTCTTGTTAGTATTTAGGACCCAAAGGTTTTTGTGAAAAATGTTGTTACTAAAGATAATAACTTCCTTCATATAGCAGGCGTTATATTGGCAGGTTCTGTTAGATTAAATTTGTTGAATATTTATGCTCCACAATCCAATGTTGACAAACGACATCTTTGGTTGAAGATTGAGACATTGAAAAATTCACACACGGGTTGGTGGATTATCTTTGGCGATTTTAATGCAGTTAGAGATAAGGAGGAAAGGAGGAACTCGGCTTTCGACTTGGTTTGTGCTCGTGATTTTAATTCTTTTATTGATGGTGCTGGTTTGCATGAGTATAATCTTAAAGGTTTCAAGTTTACTTACATGTCCAATAGAAAAGGTATTTGTACATGGAGCAGAATTGATAGATTTTTGGTGTGTGAGAACGTTCTTCACAAATGGCCGAATGCTTGTGTCCGTGCTTTGAACAAGAATCTTTTGGACCACTCTCCTCTCGTTTTCTCGATTGTGGATACCAACTTTGGTCCCAAGCCATTTAGAATGTTTGACTCTTGGTTGGAGAGGCATGGTTGCATTGATATTATTAATTCTGTTTTTGAAGGGTGGTTTTCTCGTGGCAAGGCTGACGAGAATCTGCTTAATAAATTGAAGGTCCTTCGTGCGAGACTAAGGGATTGGTACAAGAATATTAGTGACAAAGAGAATGAAGATGAGGGTCGCTTGAGAAAAGAAAAGGAAGAGATGGAGGTTAATATGGAAAACAATGACTTGGAAGAAGCGGATATGTGGATTTGGACTGAATGTAAGAAAGCCATTGAAGATATCGAAGCTCATAGGGCGCGTGATATTAGACAAAAATTGCGCGTCAAGTGGGCCGCCTTGGGTGACAAAAATTCTAATTTTTTTCATACGGTGGTTAATGGTAGGAAAGCTTGAAACGCTATTCCGGGTTTAATGGTGAATAATGTTTGGATCACAAAGCCAAGTCTTGTTAAAAGAGAAGTTCTTTCTTTTTTTGGGAAGCATTTCAAGGAACACATGAGGGTGCGGCCACATTTGAACTGTATAGGTTTGAAGCAAATTAACGATGCGGATAATATTTCTTTAGTTGCCTTGTTTTCTAAACAGGAAATCAAAGATGCAGTTTTTGAATGCGGTTCCAACAAAGCCCCAGGTCTGGACGGTTTTAATTTTCATTTTGTCAAGCGATTTTGGAATTTGCTTGAAGATGATTTTTTCAACATCATGGCGGATTTTCATTATTCGGCTTCTCTTGGTGTGGGATGCGGGTCTTCGTTTATTACTTTAATCCCTAAGGTTAAAACTCCTTTAGGGCTTAAAGATTATAGGCCTATTACTCTTATTGGGATGGTTAGTAAGGTCATTTCTAAAATTCTTGCTAATCGTTTCAAGAGGGTTATGGGCCAAGTTATATCCGAGACTCAATCGGCTTTCTTATCGGATCGTTTTATCCTAGACGGGCCCCTTGTGGTGAGTGAAATTTTAGACCGATTAAAGAAAAAAAGAAGGAAGACGTTTATGCTTAAAATAGATTTTGAGAAAGCTTACGATAATGTCAATTGAAATTTCTTGATTTCTATTTTGGCTCAAATGGGTTTCTCTTCTAAATGGTGCGATTGGGTGAAGGGCATTTGTATTTCTTCTAGAGCCGCGGTCTTGGTTAATGGTTCTCCTACCTTCGAGTTTAAATGCGAAAAGGGCCTTCATCAAGGCGATCCGCTTTCGCCTTTTCTATTCTTAATTGTTATGGAAGCTCTTTCGTGGCTTCTAAATAAGGCTAAGGATATTGGTGTTTTCAAGGGGATTTCGTTCAAGGACGACGGGGTGGGTTTAACTCATCTTTTCTATGCGGACGATGCTCTTATTTTGGGGGAATGGTCTATTGATAATATTAAATGTGTGGCTAGGATTCTTTGTATCTTCTACTTATGCTCGGGTCTTCGTATTAATCTTCATAAATCTAATATTTTTGGTATTGGTACGGAGGATTCGGAAGTTGATAACATGATGAAGATCTTGGGTTGTAGAAGAGGTGTTATGCCTTTTACCTATTTAGGTATCAAAGTTGGTGCCAAGATGACACGGATTCACCAATGGGATCCGGTTATTGAGGTGATTAGAAACCGCCTAGCCGCTTGGAAAGCCAAAAATCTTTAAATAGGTGGTCGTCTAGTACTTATTAAATCGGTGCTAGAAAGTTTACCAATCTACTATTTATCGCTTTACAAAGCTCCTAAAGCGGTTTTAGATAGTATGGAGGCCATTATGAGACGGTGTTTGTGGGCGGGAGCTCGTGATGATAAAATGATTGCTTGGGTAGCATGGGATGTTGTGACTTTACCAAAAAAGAATGGGGGTTTAGGAGTGTCCAAACTTCATATTGTAAACGGCGCTCTCTTATTAAAGTGGACGTGGAGATTTAAACGCGATGGGAACAACCTATGGAAGAAGATTATTATTGACTGCCATGGTGCGAGCAGTCCTTGGACTTTGCTGCCGTGCAATAAAGCTTCAAGTGGTTGCTGGAAACATATAGCAACCCGAGGGGAAAGGTTGTTACCTAGTGGGGCTCCGGTTAAATCGCTCCTTGTTGCTGAGGTGGGGATAGGTTCGGATGTATACTTCTGGGGAGATGTTTGGCTTCGTGAAGCTCCTCTCCGGACCATTTATCCGCGTCTATTCATATTAGAGCATTCCAAGTGGGTTAAGGTCTCGGAGAGACTTCATTCTAGTAATGGTTCAAAGTCCGTTGTTTGGAATTGGCGTGTGCCGCCGACTATTCAAGAGGAGCTTATTGAACTGTTTCAATTACTTCATGATATCTACGATTATAATTGTAAGGATGGTCTTGATACTTGGCGATGGAGTCCGGAAAAGGATGGTTTGATCACGGTTTCCTCAGCTAAAATATCTCTTGCTCCTACCTACACGGGTGAAGGGGCGTTGATTAAATTGAAAGGTTGGGTCCCCCTTAAATGCAAAATATTGGTTTGGAGAGTTGCTCGTAATAGACTTCCTACAATTGCGGAACTAATCAAAAGAGGAGTCGATATTCAACAAACTAATTGCTACTTGTGCCAAGAAGACATGGAGACATCCTTACACCTATTCACCGGGTGTATATACTCCCAAGAGGTGTCGTTTAGAGTTGAAGATTGGTGCCGTATTCCTCATGCTTTCGTTTTCGATGTCCTTGATCTCATTTAGGGCTGTAAACGAGCCGAGCCGAGCCGAGCCAGGATGGGTTCGAGATCGAGTTCGAACCTTATCGAGCCGAGCCGAGCCGGCTCGAAAATTTTAACGAGCTCAAAACACCGGCTCGAGTTCGGCTCGTGAAAAGCTCGAGCCAGCTCGTGGCTCGTTCGAGCCGGCTCGATTTAAATTTTTTTTACATTAATTTATATGAAAACATAAAAAAATATATATTAGGGCTGTACCTTTTATCGGGTACTCCGTACTTATATAACAAAGGTCATTATTTTGAATATAAATAATTTGCTATCAAGTTATATATTTTTTAAATAAAATATTAATTGTTTCTAAAAAGAATCCATTTTTATTTTTAAAAAATCTTTCTAAAATCCTAATATAAAAATAATAATCATGATAATAGTAGTAGTAATAATAATATTTTTTTATTATACTATATAAATATATATATATACACATATATTATATGCACCAAGTCACGAGCCGAGCAACGAACCGAGCCAACGAACCGAGCCACGAGCCGAGTTCGAACCGAGCTAACCCTGGCTCGAGTTCGGCTCGTTTAGAATTCGAGCCGAGCCAAGCCGGCTCGTTTGGATACGAGCTTTTTTCGAGCCGAGCTTTTTTCGAGCTTTTTTCGAGCGAACTTCAAGCGAGCTTCGAGCTACGAACTTTTTGTACAGCCCTAATCTCATTCGAATTCCGGAATTTCAACAATCTCCCAAGATAAGAGAATTATTCTGCGGGGTATTATCTATACAACTTTCTGGATTTTATGGAACAAACGAAACAACCGTATTTTTAACAACACACAAAGAAGGCCTTTCGAGATGTTACACCAAATAAAGTCTACGACGTATTTTTGGATTCGAAATAGGTCAAGATGGAAAAATGTTGTTTGGAAGGATTGGTGTATATACCCGCTAGGGTGATGTTTGTTTTTCGTTTGTTTTGTTTTTTCTCGTAAGTCCTTTCTTTGAGGACTAACGAGTTTCTTTTTAATGAAATTCTCTTTTCAAAAAAAAATTGCAAAGAAACTCTATGTCGGTTTAGGAGTTCAAAACAAAAAAAATGAGATTGCTTTCTTCTCTGCCTCAATCAACCTCTCGATGCTCACTCTTGAACATTCACCAACAATCAGAAGCTGTTGTCGAGGGAGATTAATGTTGATTGGGGGTTCTTTGATGGTGTTCGAATGTTAATTTGGGTGTTCGGTCGATGTGGTGTTCGATTGGTGTCATTTCTGGCGAAGGTGATTTGGGTGTTCAAGGATTCGAATTCGAAGATCAATAGGAGAGTAAGGGGGTGTTTGGCTCTCCTTTTCAAAAGCCCTTTTTAGCTTTTTAAGAAGGGAAATGACCAAAATACCCCTCAATAAGTTAAAAATTTTAGCTTATTGACTTATTTAAGGGGTATTTTTGTCTTTTTACCCCTTAAATAAGTCAAAAGGAGAAAAAAAAGGACTCCCAAACACCTACTAAATGTCATGATCGATGGTGTTGTAGCCGGTGATGAACCGATATGTGTTGAAATCGGAGGTTGACCAAAGATGATTTGGTGTTCGGTCGGTATGATTGCTGTCGATTAGAGGTGATTTGGGGGTTCAATGATGGTGTTCGATCGACAGGGATGAGTTTGTTGTCGGTTGTGAATCCGCAGTTAATCTAATCACTTGTCTGCTGCGGGCTTTTTCAGATCATCCCATCTGCTGTGTGTCTAAAAATTTGTCCGCTGTGGACATATGCTTGCTGTCCAGTGTATCATTCTGATATGAATCCGCTGTGGATTCAAATCCCTGTTCGTCTGCTGTCTGCTTCAGGTCTGCTGTGGACTTAGGTTTGTTGTCCACTGTGACCAAGTTACTTATCCGTTGTGGACAAGTTTACTTGTCCATTGTAGGTTGTTAACACTTTGTCCGCTGTGGACAGGATGTGTGTCCGCTGCGTGTGGTTTTTGCTCCCGATGTCCGCTGTGGACTTTTCTCAAATTTGTCCTCCGCTGTGGAAGTTAAGTTGGTTCTTGTTTGCTTGTCTGCTGTGGTGATAATAGTCCACTATGAATGTGAATTTTTAGCAATTTGTATGTTGGTTTCTTTACTTCTCCATTGTGAACAGAAAGTAAAGTTCTATTAATCGATGATAATGTTGTTGATGGTGAGTGATTGTGTGAATGTTTTCTGTGAATTGGTTAATTGTGTTTATGGATGATGATAAAGGTGTATGTTGAAGATGATGATGGATTTGAATAATGGTTTTGATTTGGCTGCGAATATGAATAAATTGTGGTTATGGATGCCTGTTGAAGATGTCATTAATGGATTAGAATGCATGTTGACAGCCTTGAAACAAAGTGCAAGTGTAAGGAACTTAACACATCAGCCGTGGATTAGTTTATTCATCAGCTGTGAAGACTTGGACAAAATTGATGAATAACAGTCTTTGTCCGCTGTGGATTTTAACACATTAGCTGTGAATTAATTGTTCATCAGCTGTGAATTAGTTTGTTCATCAGCTGTGGATGTTAACACATTTGCTGTGGACGTTATGCATCAGCTGTGGATTAGATCATCAGTTGTGGATTAGATCATCAGCTGTGGATTAGATCATCAGCTGTGAAATTAAAGCATCAGCTGTGGAATTTGAACACTTAGTCAAAAATCTAGTGTAATTTGTATATTTTTTGTAAACGTTGATTATGAATGAAATTCGACTTTCAAATTCACAACTTGTTGTATGGTTTGTTTCAATGATTTTGAATGATTGTAAGATGAACAAATGAATCAAAATCCGAATTAAATCATAGAATAGGCCGATTTTTGGATTTCAAAACAGTTTCACTCTGAAAAAGTCAAACTTCATGTTCTTGAATGAACCAACTTTTGATTATTGGATTTCTGATGGAATTAGGTGAAATCAAAGGTTATAACAGCTATAGATAAGTGATTCTAAGCTAGAACAACAATCAACGTCATATAATCATCACCTAAACTCGGATTTAGATGATGAACCCATGAAGAACACCAAGAACAACAAAAACCCAGATCTAAGAGTCAATGTTCAAAATGTATGATTTGGATGTTGTGAATGATAACCGAACCTTAGATTTGATGTTTCTAAGCTAAAACCACTATCAATTTCAGCTAAACAATATCAGATTCATGATTTTTGATTATTTTTCCTTGAGAACAGTGAACTTTTCTCAAGAACATAAAATTTTCAAAAATCTTCAAATTCAAGAGTTGGGTTTATCCAATTGATATGAGACTTTGTAGATGTGTTAGTCGTCACAAACTAAAGCTATTACAAGCTTAAATTAAATCAAACAACAAAATCAAAATTTTACGTTCATGAGCATTTGAAGACTTGAAGAACAAGTTTGCTTAAATCTTCAAATTAATGGCTCAAATGAACTTCAACTGATGCGAAAACTTGCAGATCTTCACGAAATAACAAATCTAAGCTAATGGTAGCTTTGATTTCATAAAAAAAACAAAAATTTGCAGATCAAACTTGTAGTTCAAATTTTTTGAGAAAAATTTAAAGAACAAGGAGCCAAGGCTTTGATACCAATTGTTAAAATCCGATATACGGATTGAATATTGCAATCGTATTGTTGCTGTTTGTTGAATCCGTGAAGATCTATATTCATATAAATTCCATTCATCTATATGTATGATGTCAAGAGGAATTACAAAGGAGTTTGTAAGAAAAACACTTTCTCTCACACACACTCAACCTTAAATTCTCTGAATGTTAGTGATTACACCTTTTGTGTGTGTTTTTCTCTCTCAAACAATGATAATCTCTCTTCTCACTTGTTAATTATAAATGATTACACTTAGTCATTTATACTCTTTACAATAATAAGAAATAATACATTTAAGCACAAAATGATTACGCAAATATAATTCTAAGTCTAATAAACTCTTTGTTGCTGATATGTGACTGCCGGGTGCTGACGTCATTCGGGACGACCGCTGATGTTGACTGTTGACTTTGACCACGGTTGACCAAGTTTGACCAAGTTTGACTTTGGTCAATTTTCTTTGTTTTGATCATATCTTTAGCCTATCTTCACCGTGCCGGTTTTGGTGACCATCATAAGATTTGGCACTTAGGTTTTGGTAAGTATCATCTTCAAATATTCCAACAACTATTGTACATCTGCTTCTGTAAAAACCTGTATTGATGAATTATCTACATTCAGAGACTCAGAAATAATTTTCTGCATTTTTGAAGAAGGGTTGGAGGATGATTCTACCAACGACTGAATGTCAGGCTCATCTATCTTTCTTTTTCCTTTGACATCCTCAGATAACTTCTCAGCTTCACTTGATTGAACTTTAGATGCAATAATGATCTCTTGTGTGACATGACTCCTTGCTCTGGTATAACTTGAGATAGTTCTCTGGATTCAGGAACAACCTCTTTCTCTGTCGGTAATGGTTCTGGATCTTATGGTTGAGTAGATGCAGATTTCAAGATTTCTTTCATAATCTCATGCTCTTCTTTTAGCATTTCATACTCTTCCTTCAACTTTTTGTATTTTTCACCAAGGAGGTCATAATCTCTGAGTAATACATTTAAATCCATCTCTTGAGTTGCTTCCAACTCAGCAATCTTCAAGTCTTTCTTTAATACTTCTGATTTCAAATGATCATTTTCATCATTTAGCTTCTCAAACATCTTAAGCTTATGAATATTCTCTTCTTTCAGAGATTCTATGATTTGCTCAGTGTTCAATTTCTCAGAATGGATTGTATCATATTGTGTCGAGCTTCCACCTTCTTCTGTCACATGAACAGGTGAACGAGCAACGACTTTGATACTTGACGGAAGACTCCTCATTAATTATATTCTCTTGTGCTATTTGGAGTGGTGATTGTACAACAGGTGATACACCTTGCACTACAGGCTCAGATACATCAACATTAGAAAAATCAAACTCCATATATTGTTACTCATTTACATTATTGGCATCTTTATTTATATTAATTGTATCATCAACATCTTCATTTTGATTATCAGATTCTGTTTCTTCACTATCAATCTCCTTATCACCTTCTTGAATCACCTCAGTTTCATTACCTCCAATAATGTAATGATCCATCATCATCCTCATTATCTTCATCATCATCCTCAGATTTAGAATCAGATAGTCCTTGAGGAACTTCTTCAATCAAATCATATGGATCAATTGGTGCGTCATCAATCAAATGAAAATGATCTTCGTCTATATTCACATCATCTCTTGCCACTACTCTCATATAACCAAACATATCAACATTCTAAGCACCAATTACAATGGCAAGTCTTTTGTAAACATTTTTGATCATGTGCTCCACTATCAATTTCTCCACTTAGTCCATATGCATGAAGATCAGGATATTCTTCATTTATAATCATTTGTAGAAATCTGGGATACATTAAGTATTTATTCCTGATTCCTTTTTCCAGATTAAAAATAAATCCATTAATGATCCATTTTACCATATTAAACCTTCTGTTTGGGCAACAACTACAATCGAAGAAGCAATGTTTACAGGAAATGAGTTCCATCCTCCACTTCTCTTAGACATACCATGTTGAAAGATATAACACAGGAGTTTCCAGTGATTATATACTCTGGCTCTAAAGAACTGTTTCTTAGGAAAGTGATCTGGATGATCCATAGCCAAAAATGTTTCTCTGCACTCATCAAATGTAAGTTCAACCAGATCTTGAGGGTCATTGTCACCCAGCCTTAGAGCTTCTCTAATTGACTACTCAGACACCTTAATCATATGATAATTGGTAATAAAACCTCTAACAACTTTCCTTCCTTCATCATCTTCTGCAGTTTCTCCAGTTCTCCAAAATCTCTTGATAAGCCGAGCATAAATAACTGGTTGAGCACATATGGCATATACATACTTTGTTCTCAACAGAAATCTAATCATTTCTTCATAGCCAATTGCTTCACGAACATCCTCATTAAGAAAGGCTGCTACATTATGCTTAGATCTGCCATTTGTTTACATTAACAAAATATTAATCACCTTTGAATTATAATGAGTTAATCATATTTTATGTTGTTAATTTTGAACCAATAACACTTAAAAGTTTTCTAAGTGTTGTGTATAATCCATTACATGAATAGAACATACACTAAAACTTAAAATTAACACATTTATGATTAAACTAAGTAATGTATCATGAAACATGAACATAGATTGAGTTTCAATTGAGTTAGCACATTAAAGTTTTCAAACTTAACACTTTACACTTAAAATTTCTAAGTGTTGAATATACTATACACTAAGAGAGTACATTCATGTTCAAGTTAAACTGATTTAAAGTGTGCAAAATCAAGTAAAACCTTCTTAAAATCATTTGAATAGGTGAATTATGATTATTAACACTTCAATTTTGATAAAGGATTTTAAATGACTGTTTATTTCTTGTTATTACGAACTGTCTGATGAACACAGAATCATCATGAACACATTTCAATGAAATTGAGTTTTGATCCTCACATTTTGTTTGAAAACATGTTATAAGAACTAATTGAAGTTCAATTTTAATTATCATAACACATTTGAGTCATAGATTACAAGTTTCAAAACAACTAGGGTTCGAACACCTTAATAGAGATCAAACGCCCAATCAAAGATGAAATTAGGTAATGAAATCTGATGTTATAATGTTGAAATGATGTTTAGATTCATTGTTTATACCTATATATCACACTGATTAATAGGAAACAATCAAGTGAGGTGAGTATGAGAGTATCGAGTGAGAGATGAGTGTAACAGAACGTTTGAGTTTGTGAAAAATAATGAAAACTACCAAGTGTTGAATATATATAAGTGTAAAGAGCATTAGGCGCATGACAACTATGAAGTCATATGATTACTGTTTAGGCACATGAGGCATAGACAAATCTACATACTTAGCCATATTTCATTAAAAATCTTCAGAAGCATGACCACTGTTTAGGCGCTTGGGCACTGTTCAGGCGCATGGCTAGATAGAAAAGCCCACGGTTATTCTCCATGAACCTTGAAATCTTGAACACTGTTCAGGCGCATAGGAGCCTGTTGAAACACCCAACACTTAAAGAAAATCATCACATTTAAAAGTCTAACCACATTGGAAAGTCTGGAACTGTTTAGGCACATGAGATTAAGCTGATATGCCCAACACTTAACCATTTTCAACAACTTGACAATTGTTTAGGCGCATGAACTTGAACAAAATGGCCAACACTTGTACAAGTTCCTAAAATTCATCATACTCCTGATTTAGACTTTTGAGCACTATCCAGGTGCATGAGAAACCTTCCATGAGTCTGACACTTGTAACTTTTCACAACATTCATTTGAACACTGTTTATGCGCATTACCACTGTTCATGCATATTTTCTCAAAACTTAGTCAAATTTTGACTATCACCCAAAATAAACATTAATTACCCTCAAATTTAACAATATCAAATTGTTTTTGTTTCAGATCACCACAAATCATTTGAAACTCAATTTTCAATTTTTAAACATGAATCATCAATTAAAACACCAACAAAGCACATATTAATACATTTTTATTTACAAACATTCGGTCATTTTAGTCACTAATTTGAAACTTTTCACAGCACAAATAATCTCATTTTTATTTTGTTTGAAAGAAGCTTTTCCACTTATTTTGAATTCTTTTCAGGTTCATTTGTGCATCATATCAAACACACATATGCTTGAATTATAGCTTCATCCTTTTCATCCAAAGCACTTTATTTTTTTATTTATTTTTCACATTTTGATACTTTTCATTGTTTTTCTCTTTTTATTTTTACTCCCCTTAAACTTTTAACTTCACTAACTTATAAGTTTCATTTAATTTGCAAGTAGAGCAAACCAATCAGAATCAACATGACTGCACACAAAACAAATCATGCAAAAATCAAAATTAAAGCATAATAAAAATCTATTATATACATTTTGAATCATATGCCTGCAGTGAGATCATATCAGTTAAGATCAACATGTTAAAATAAAATCAAATGGTGGATAGTCATAGACAATGATTAAATCCTGATCAGGTGTGTTCAAGGTTAGCGTTCCTGCGGCAGAGGAGACATGAGATCATAGAAAATGAACGCTTTTGGCAATATTATTAGCACACTTACTTTTTCAATTCTTGGATTTCTTAAGGTTTCATTAGATATGACTTTATGTAACCTACACTTAGACATAGAGAGCTCAACCCTCGTCAAGATATGCAAGAGAGCACTTTTTCTCAACTTATTAACCTGACATATACTTATAACCACATGTTTAGGATAATAAGAAAATCATCATGGATAAACCGTTTGATAATCTCTGAGAAATCCATTTAAATGGATTGTACACATTGGCATCTTTTGCATTAGGTGAGAATATCCAGGTTTGTAATTACTTACAACAAAGGATACCTCGTCACTTCAGGTCTATGATGACTCATAACAGACAAGTGAACAGATGCTTTAAACAGATCTCATGGATATTCATATCGCCACCAGGTGTGAGTTTGTGATTTTACAAGCAATCAATTAGAAAAGTCAACACTACTCTTTTGAACTAAGATGGACAAACACAAAATCATAATTGATTTAGTTTAATCACAAGAATTTACTTTTTTAGTATAATTGCATGAGCTTACCTGCATATCATATCTGATCATGTCATACTTTATTATCAAGTGGAATATGTAATTGATCAAAACCAATGTATCTATCATTTATCACATATTGTAAAGACAGATTCATTCCTAAAATGTAATTGAACAAATGGACTCTATTTTTATAGTTCTTTTATTTTATATTTTTCTCTTTTCTTTTTGCTATTTTCTATTTTTGTATTTACTTTTTCTATTTATGTGAACATGCACACACAATATATACAATCAGGCAGTCAACTTTGACGGTTTCTCTTTTATTTTTCTTATTTAACTAAGGGAGGGTTCTTTGCACTTTTATGATTCAGACAACTTTGTATGATTCAGACAACTTTGTATGATTCAGACAACTGAAATAAATTCAATCTTATGATCAAAAGTCCTTGTAAAAAGGCTCTTGACACTATCAAAATCAATTTTTAAATATGATTAATGAGTCCAATTAACTCTACCAAATACTCAAAGCGACCTGGGAAAAAGGCTTTTGTAAGTAGGTCTGCCAACTGTTTTTCAATTGAGATTTGAATTAAAATAATTAAACCTTTTTCAGAGTTATCTCAGAGAAAATGATATCGTATTTCGATATGCTTTGTTTTTTAGTGCTGAACAGGATTAGCTATAATAAACATAGCAGTGGTGTTATCAATGTAGATAGGAGTTTTAAGAAAATTGAACCCATAATCCAGCAGTTGGTAAAACCAAAGGATCTAAGAGCATCCTGCTGAAGCAGCTATGTAATAAGCTTCTACGGTTAAAACAGAGATATTTGTTTGTTTTTTACATTACCATGAGACTAATATGCGACCTAAAAACTAACAACCACCTATCGTAGATTTATGATCTTGACAACATTCTCCATAATCACTATCTGTATATCCATGTAACTCGAAGTTTCCTTCATAAGGATAGCACAACCCTAAAGCCGGTTTTCCTTTGAGAAACCTAAATGTTCATTTAAAAGCGATTACGTGAGATTCTTTCAGGTCAGATTGATACCTGGCACAAACACAAACAACATACATTATATCCAGTCTAGATGCAATAAGATACATCAAAGAACTAATCATAGATATGTATAGAGTTTGGTCAACTGATTTTCCTTTCGGATCAGGTTCAATCTTGGTATTGACGTCAGCTAGTGTTCTGATGGATTGACAATCTTTAGTTTAAACTTATTCAAGAGTTTTTAATGAATTTCTCCTGATTAATAAAAATTCCATCTGCATACTATTTCACTTGCAAACCAAGGAAAATTTTAATTTCTCCCATAAAACTCATTTGGAAGCGAGACTTCATGATTTCTTCAAATTCATTGCACAATTTGAGACTTGTAGAACCAAATATGATATCATCAATATACAATTGAACACATAAGAGATCATCAGCATCCTTCTTTATAAACAAAATCGGATCATTTTCCCTACGTGTATCCATGATGGATCATATGCGATGAGAACGTATCCTACCAAATTCTAGGAGCTTGATGAAGACCATACAGTGCTTTAATAAGCTTGTACACACGAAGAGGATATTCTGAATCTTCAAAACCTGGAGGTTACTTGACATATGCATCCTCAGTGATTGATCCATACAGGAAAGCACCTTTTACGTCCATCTAGTACACCTTGAACTTCATATATGATGCATAAGCTAGGAAGATACAAATTTCTTTAAGTCTTACAACTGGAGCAAATACTTCATCATAATCTATTCCTTCATCTTGAGTGTAACCTTACGCAATGAGTCTTGCTTTGTTGCGAACAACAATTCCCCAATTGTCTGACTTGTTTCTGAACAACCATTTGGTGCCTATGGTATTTTCTCCTTCAGGTAAATCCACAAGCTTCCACACTTTCTGTTTATAGAATTGTAATAACTCTTCTTGCATAGCTTCAATCCAACTATTGTCCTGTAACGCTTCAGAGATGTTTTTAGGGACAATTTGAGATAGAAAACATGAGTATAAACAAAGGTTTGCTTGTTTTGAATGACTCCTCGTCGTTCTCTCATTCAATGGACCGATAATATGGAACGTAGGATGATTCTTGTGAACATGAGATGTTGTAATCTCATCTTCTTGAACATTAACATCTAGATTAGTCTAGGTTAAGTCAGAAAGCTGTTGTAATAGGTTTAAAGTATGTGGAGTGAAATTAGGAACTTAAGTCGGTGAATTGATAGTAATCAAGATTATCTGTAACAATAACATCATTAGAAACTGATGAAGTTCCAGACTCAGGTTGTAAAATTTCAGGAAGATCATTAGGAATTGTTATGAAACATTGGAATTTTCAGAAACGTGAGTTTCTTGTGCTTGTTGAGTTTGAGATTGATCATGAGATTGATCATGAGATTCAGAACGAAATACAGAATCTTTAACAAATGAAAAGAATGAGTAATCTGGGCTAGAATCATCCATATTATCAGAATCAGAATCATCACTAAAAGATCTAAGATCTTCTTCTTCTTTCTTCTTCTCACTTGAAGTTTTAAACCAGTTAGAATTGAAAGAGTTTGACAAATAATCTAAATCAAACAACCAAGTTGGACCATTTGCAACTGATGAAAATATGTTTTCAAGAAATTTAACATTAAAAGTTTCAAGGATAACATTCGTCCTAGAGTTATAAACTCTAAAGGCTTTTAAAACCGACGAATATCCAACGAAAAATCCATCATCAGATTTTGCATCAAATTTTCCTAGCTAGTCACTTGAATTTAAAATATATATTAGGTTTCCTGTCAAACATCAACTCATAAGGAGTTTTCTGTTTATCCTTCACAAGTAATGTACGATTCTGCACAAAACACGCAGTGGATATGGCTTCATCCCAGAAAGTGATTGGAATCTTTCTAACATGGAATGTGCGGCCTCAATCAAAGTTTTGTTTTTCCTTTCAGCAACTCTATTTTGTTATGAAGTTCTAAGAGCACTGAACTAACAAGCAATTCCTTTTTCTGCATAAAACATGTCAACATCGGCACTTTTAAATTCAGTTCCATTATCACTTCTAATGATTTTCATCTTTGTTCTAATTCTAGTTTAATGATGAATTCTTTTAACAATTCAGTAGTTTTAGATTTAGCATGCAAAAAGAATACCCATTAAAATCTTCTAAAGTCATCAATAATAACTAAACAATAATACTTCTTTCTAATACTCTGCACATTTGTTGGACCGAATAAATCCATGTGCAACATCTGGAGAGGTTTGGAATTTGAGTTTAACAGCTTGGGCTTATAAGACGCTCTTTGTTACTTTCCTTTTAAACATGTTACGCATTGATCAGTGGTAGCAAACTTCTTTGTTGGAATTCCTACTACATGATTTCCTGCTACAAGCTTGTTCATGTTCTTGAAATTGGAATGCCCGAGACGTCTATGCCATAACTGACTTTCATCATTTTATGATAGAGCAATTAGGCATGTTGTTCCTGCAGTTGGATCTACTTGAGACATATCTAGCTTGTATACATCTCGATCAAATACAGCTTTAACAACTACCCATTCTTTGCTTATCTGAAAACCTAGCTTTAAAATATAACAAAAAAATCATCAAACAAAGCAGAATAAGATATGTCAAAAATTTATAAAACACTTAAAAGATTAAAGTTCAACTGTGCATAATAGTTGACTTTATCAAATCTAATAATCCCATTGGCAATCAAGTTCAAGGAGGCATCTTGGAGGATCTTGAAGACTCTATTTTGGCAATCAAGTTCAAGGAATCAAGGAGCAATAACAATTTAGGTTCTTTTTGCTGGTTTTCGATTCGTAAGTTTTATTTTATTTTAGTTATGATTGATATTGTCTGTAAGGCCCCGTTCCCGAGCACCTCACAGTTGGTCATTCATTGCACTTTGAACACATAATTCACATATACTAAGTAGAACAATGCAGCGGAATAGACAAAAAGTACGTTTTCATTTCATCATGAAAGCTTTTACAGTTCATTACATCGTTGATTCGAATACAAAATACATGCTTTCTTTACATTACATAACTTTACTAGGATTGTTGCGGAAGCATATGAAACCGAGGATTTCTTAAATAATCCCGTTTATCCGAATCCTCAACAATCCAAAATGGTCATATACAGTGACCTCTAGTACAAATATATTAAAACTAAATTTAAAGAAGATTCCTTAAGTAATCCCGTTTATCGGGATCCTCAAGGAACACTTGCATGCAACATAAAATGTGGCCGCATTATCAAAAGTAGAATGCCATCCCAAAAGAACTGAGTAGCCGCCTCGTGCCATCACCAGCAACACTACCTGCCAACTGGAAACACATAAAAATTCAGCATTGCTGAGTGAGTTCTAGTTTTATAATAAACATACTTTGTTTTCATTATAACCCATTCTGTTCTTTCACATAATCATACATCACACGTACACATAGATATATATATTTATTATCTCTTTCATTTATTCATTCTTTCGTTATACATCATTATCTTTCAGTTCTTATCTAGATCCTGTCAGGCTTTACCCACTTCATGGCACGCAGCCATGATTACTGTGGTCGAATGACAAGGATCCCGTTTCATCTTTTCTTGCACATTGGGTATCTTTTGTACCACAACCATATGCTATACCCCAATCAGTCTTAGCTACCGGGCCGAAGTCATTAAATGAACAGCAAACCGTATGCCACGGTACTAGAGGTAAGCGGTAGAGACACCATACATATGGTCAATCACCAAGAAGGACCCGTTCACCTTATCCAATGCTTGCAAGACTTCTTCCTTTCGTTCATTAATGCATGTATTCATCATCATAATTCTCATTCATTCATTCGTTAATACATGCATTCATCGTCATGTTCCTCTATCATTATCTTTCACTTTACGTTGCATAATACTTCGTTCATTCGTTATCATAATACGTAATGTCATGGAAAGATTTACATACGTTATTATAAGGAACACACGTATATATCATTCATACATCATCATGCAATGAGTCATACACACATAACGTTCATACATCATCATGCAAGGCGTCATTCACACATATCGTGCCTTATACATAAGCCTGCAACATCATCATCATGGCCAACATAATCTCGGAGGCCTAAACGGTTCTATTTGGGGCGACTGAGCATCCTTCAGTTGCATGGCCTCCATGCGACTGGACGTCATGCGATTGGACTCCTATGCGATTAGTCCCTCAATCGTGCGATTGTACCTGTGCGACTGAGCACATATGCGACTGGACTCTCAGCCGTATGATTAGTTGTGCGACTGAACCTACAGTCGTACGATTGAGCCCCAATCGTGCATATGGACCTCGGTCGTCCGAGTGAACCTCAGTCGTCCCCCAGTCGTACGATTGACCCTCCAGCCGCCTAACCCTAACTGTGCAGCGACTGGAGTTCATCTCGAACTGCAGCCGCGACATACGGCTCTAAAACCCTTCTAAACTCATTTCAAACCCGAATTAACCCTCCCAAACATTAGGGAATCATACTAGGACATCATACAAACTTATACAAGTCCAAATTCGTACTTTAAACACACTAAACATGATTACACCCAAATGGGTCAAACACACACTTTACCAAAAATCGGGTTTTATATGTGATCCAGCCCCAAAATCGTTTAGAAACATGTAAATGAGGGTCCTAGAACTCACATAAGCAAGTAGGAGATGAAGAGCTCCGTTTGGACTAGTTGCTCGACAAGTTTCATGCCCGAATCACGCCTTTCTCTCTTTTGCCTCTTCTGTCGCTCTTTTCTCTCTCTCTGCTCTTCTTCCCGACTGAAATGTGCAGGTGTGGGGAGGGGAGATGGCTGCCCCTCCTTATAGCTACAGCTCAGTCGCCCCTAAACTCCAGCTGACTGGGCCTCCAGTCGCCTGAACACCATGCGACTGGACCTCCAGTCGCATGAGTTCCATGCGGTTGCACCTTAAATCGTTCGAGCATCATGCGATTGGTCCCCCAGTCGCATGAGTTCCACACGACTGAGACTCAGTCGCATGACACTCCAAAAAGTCAAACTCCCGGGTGTTACAAGTCCACCCCCCTTATTTAGGTTTCGTCCCTGAAACCTGTTATTCCTCGAACAATCGTGGGTAATGCTGCCTCATTTCCTCTTCGGTTTCCCACGTTGACTCGGATCCCTTCCTGTGCCTCCACGGTACACGCACAAGTGGAACCACTTTATTTCTCAGCCGCTTCTCTTTTCTATCGATAATTGCCACTGGTTGCTTCACATAATTGAGCCATTCATCAACTTTGATATCCTCCAGTGGAACAATCATATCTTCATCGGCTAAACACTTTCTCAGATGAGATACGTGGAAGGTTGGGTGAATTCCACTTAACTTATCTGGTAACTCCAACCTATAGGCCACCTCTCCTACACGGGCAATAATTCGGAAAGGGCCTATATACCATGGGCTCAGTTTGCCTCGCTTTCAGAACCGAATTATACCCTTCCACGGTGAGACCTTCAACATAACCCGGTCACCCACCTGGAAATCAATCGGTCTGCGTCGTTTATCGGCATACGACTTCTGTCGGTCTTTGGCTGCCTTCATGTAGGCCTTGATCCTTTCGAGCTTTTCAGTCGTAGCCTCGATCACTTCGACGCTCCCCAATTCCTTCTGACCAATTTCACCCCAACAAACGGGTGTCCTGCATCTCCTACCGTATAGCATCTCGTAAGGTGGCATGCCAATACTGGCATGATAGTTGTTGTTGTATGAGAATTCTGCTAACGGTAAGTCGTCGTCCCAACTCCCCCGAAGTCAATCACACATGCCCGAAGCATGTCTTCCAACGTCTAAATGGTCCTTTCGGACTGACCATCAGTCTGGGGGTGATAAGCCGTGCTGATATGTTGTCTCGTCCACATGGCGTCGTGGAATTTCTTCCAGAATTTGGATGTAAACCGGGTGTCACGATCAGAAACAATTGACACCGGTACACCATGGCGAGTCACAATCTCTTTGATGAAAAGATCGGCCAACCTCTCGGATGAATATGTCTCGCGCATCGGTAGGAAGTGAGCACTCTTCGTCAAGCGGTCTACAATCACCCATATGGCATCGTACCCTTTCGGGGTGCGCGACAGCTTTGTAATGAAATCCATGGTGATGTGCTCCCACTTCCATTCCGGTATATCCAAGGGTTGAATCTTTCCATACGGCTTTTGATGCTCTGCCTTTACTTGTAAACAAGTGAGGCATTTACTCACATACTCCACCACATCACGCTTCATACCCGGCCACCAGTAATCTTTCTTCATGTCTTTGTACATCTTGGTAGCACCGGGATGAATGGAGTATCGAGTCTTGTGGGCTTCATCCATAATCTTCATTCGTAGGTCCCCAAGACGAGGAACCCACATCCGCCCAAACCGGGTTCTAACACCAAACGTGTTTTCACCCAACTCCGCGACCAGACCTCTCATTCTTTTGGATTTAAGATGATCTTCCTTTAGTGCCTCATCTTGAAACTCTTTGACTTGCTTCATCACGTTCGAGGTCATAAGCAGCTGGTAGGCCTTCACCCGTATCGGCTCGGGCCTCTCCTTTCGGCTAAGGGCATCCGCCACCACGTTGGCTTTGCCCGGATGGTAATGGATTTCACAATCATAATCTTTTATAAGCTCCAACCATCGCCTTTGCCTCATGTTTAAATCCTTCTACTCAAAGAAATACTTCAGGCTCTTGTGGTCGGTGAAAATGGTGCACTTCGTTCCGTAGAGATAGTGCCTCCAAATTTTTAATGCAAAGACCACCGCTGCTAGCTCCAAGTCATGAGTAGGGTAATTAACCTCATGAACTTTCAACTGCCGGGATGTGTAGGCTATAACCTTTCCCCTTTGCATTAACACGCACCCCAACCCGAGTAGGAAGCATCAGAATAAACCACCAGATCTTCACTTCCCTCGGGTAACGACAGAAAGGGTGCTTGGGTCAACCTCGTCTTCAGTTCTTCAAACGCCTTTTCCTGAGCTTGACCCCATACAAACTTCACATCCTTTCGGGTTAACTTGGTTAGTGGAGAAGCAATTTTGGAAAAGTCTTGGATAAACCTTTGGTAGTAGCCCGCCAAACCTAAGAAACTGTGGATCTCGGATGGCGTCTTTGGAGACTTCCATTGCATCACCGCCTCCACCTTTGCCGGGTCAACCATAATTCCCTCCGGATTCACCACGTGACCCAAGAACTGAACTTCAGGCAACCAGAATGCGCATTTGGAGAATTTAGCATACAACTTCTCCCTCCTCAACGTCTCCAGAACCTCTCGAATATGACCGGCGTGCTCCGCCTCGCTCTTTGAATAAATCAAGATATCATCGATGAACACAATCACTGATTTATCCAACATCGGCTGACACACCCGATTCATCAGGTCCATAAAAGCAGCTGGCGCGTTGGTCAAACCAAAAGACATGACAAGAAACTCGTAGTGACCGTAGCGCGTGCGAAAAGCTGTTTTAGGGATATCCTGCTCTCTCACTTTTAGTTGATGGTAGCCCAATCGAAGATCTATCCTTGAAACCAACTGGCGCCTTGAAGCTGATCAAACAGATTATCGATTCTAGGCAAATGGTATCTATTCTTCACTGTCAACTTATTCAGCTCGCGGTAGTCGATGCACATCCTCATACTACCATCCTTCTTCTTTACGAACAGGACCGGAGCACCCCAAGGTGAGATACTCGGTCTTATGAACCCCTTATCTAGCAGCTCTTGCAACTGCTCCATCAACTCTTTCATTTCCGTCAGAGCAAATCGATACGGTGCCTTGGTGACAGGTTGGGCACCCGGTATCAGGTCAATCTGGAACTCGATCTCTCGGTCAGGTGGCAATCCCAATAAGTCTTCCGGGAACACGTCTGGAAAATCGCACACAACCGGAACATCGAATAGTTGTGGTATAGGCGTTTCTACATCTTTTACATAACATAGGTAGGCGCTACATCCACGCCTCATACACTTTCCCGCCACCGCCATTGAGATCACTTTCGGAATCATAGTAACCCGATCGCCATAAGTCGTCACTGAACTACCGTCGGGCGCTGTCAAATGAATCATCTTCTTGCGACACAATGTTCGCCTCAAAGTCCGCCAACCAATCCATCCCATGCACCAAATCAAAACCACCTAAAGTCATCGCAAAGGGTCGAACCGGAAATTTGTAGCCCTCTAATTCCATATCACAACCGTCTATCACCTCGGAAATCCTGGTAGACTTTCCTATCGCGGTTTCTACATCAAACGGTACGTCGACACATCTACTTCTAACAGGCAGTTTGGCACAGAAATCAGCAGAAATAAAACTCCTACTGGCACCTGAATCAAATAATACAGAGGCTAAAATTTGGTTCACCAAGAACGTACCAGACACAACATCAGGGTCCGTTCTAGCCTCCTCTTGTGTCATCGTGAATGCTCTAGCGCTTGCCCTCGGCCCTTCACTTCCCGTCTTCTTCGCCCCCGAACCCTCAGCCCTCGGCTTCTTACAATCTCTGCTCATATGACCACTTTCCCCACAGTTGAAACATTTGCCTGTCCGGCAATCTTTGGCCATATGCCCCGTCTTCCCACACTTGAAACAGATGTTTGATCCTCACTTGCACTCCCCCGAGTGCTCTCTCCCACATTGGCCACACTTCCTCAACCCTGCTCCCAACATGACTACACGGCGGTCATCCACTCGTGCCTTCTTGTTACTTGTCGAAGTATCACCTCGACCAAACCTCTTCCCCTTCTAGCTTCTCTCACCACCGTCCTTCCTACTACCCTCAGACTTCACAGCCACAGCACGTTCATCATACAACCTTCCTGCCAAATCCACTGCCGACCTAAAGGTGCTCGGTCGAGCTGAAATCAGATGCCAACCAATTTCAGCTGGCAGCCCCTGAATGTACCGGTTGATCTTCCGAGACACCGGCGTCACCTGATCCGGCACCATTCTCGCCATCTCGTTAAACTTAGTGCTGTACTGTTGGTGGGTCATTGTCCCCGTCTCCAACTGCAGGAACTCTCTCTCAACTTTATCCATCCCTCGACGAGGACTGAACTCCTCGATCACCATCCTTTTCAACTCGGCCCACTTCATTCTTCCGATGGCCTTGCTACCCTCGGCTTGGACTATGTTCTCCCACCAGCATAAAGCCGAACCCGTGAACGAGTGGGTAGCAAACTTCACCTTTTTGTCCTCCTAGCACCCACTAATATCAAGAACAGCCTCCATTTCTCTCACCCATTGGTGAGCAGCAGTAGCGGTGCCAGTACCATCAAAGGTTGGGGGCTTGCACCTCATAAACGCCCCGTAGTTACAACCCCGTGTTGTCTCCTGTAC
The DNA here is from genome assembly GCA_024085815.1 of Flaveria linearis. Classification (NCBI taxonomy): domain Eukaryota; kingdom Viridiplantae; phylum Streptophyta; class Magnoliopsida; order Asterales; family Asteraceae; genus Flaveria; species Flaveria linearis. The sequence goes on along the minus strand of CM044004.1, from coordinate 49,563,347 downwards.
AGGTTCCTCCTCCTCTTCCTCTTCATCATCAGAAAGAATCGTTTCCGGCACTTGTTGCTGTTGTCTCCCTGAGGAGCAGTTCCTCCCTCGTCTTTCATCTTCGCGTACAGCCTTTATCACTTCGGTCACTACAGACGGTAAATCGTCTGCATGACCTGATGCACTTCTTCGACCACTGCCTCTTTTACCGAGGCCCTTAGATCAGCGCTTTCGTCTACCCCCTCCTAATGAGTGGTTTCAGGTTCTTCAGGGACATCCTTCTCCACTCTCGGTCTTCCTCTTGCGGCCCGCGGTTCAGCACCACGTCCACCACCACCTCCACCACGTGAAACTTTAGATGATCTACCACCGACCATCTTCTATCACGCTGAAAGATTCAAACACCAACACGGTCATTCAAGGAAATAGCTCAGTTTATGTCAAGTATAGTAAGTCCCTAATTACAGTGGCCAGTTGTGATTAGCCACTTACTTTACTCTTCGTACCCTGAGCATTACCTGTCCTGACTACATTAGTATCTAAGTCTAACAGTACACATAAACACATAATATGCGCACATAATACCGGTTAACTTTTAGAAAATACCTGATGGCACGTAGCTACTCAGATGGCATTCTTCCCCTTTCTGTCCCATTTTCAGTTTAAGTTAAGGTTTATTTTGAAAATTTACCCGTTTCACTTAAACTTTGGCTCTGATACCAACTTGTAAGGCCCCGTTCCCGGGCACCTCACAGTTGGTCATTCATTGCACTTTGAACACATAATTCACATATACTAAGTAGAACAATGCAGCAGAATAGATAAAAAGTACGTTTTCATTTCATCATGAAAGCTTTTACAATTCATTACATCGTTGATTTGATTACAAAATACATGCTTTCTTTATATTAAATAACTTTACTAGGATTGTTACGGAAGCATATGAAACCGAGGATTTCTTAAATAATCCCGTTTATCCGAATCCTCAACAATCCAAAATGGTCATATACAGTGACCTCTAGTACAAATATATTAAAACTAAATTTAAAGAAGATTCCTTAAGTAATCCCGTTTATCGGGATCCTCAAGGAACACTTGCATGCAACATAAAATGTGGCAGCATTATCAAAAGGAGAATGCCATCCCAAAAGAGCTGAGTAGCCGCCTCGTGCCATCCCCAGCAACACTACCTGCCAACTAGAAACACATAAAAAGTCAGCGTTGCTGAGTGAGTTCTAGTTTTATAATAAACATACTTTGTTTTCATTATAACCCATTCTGTCTTTCACGTGATCATACATCACACGTACACATAGATAATATATATTATTATCTCTTTCATTTATTCATTTGTAAGGCCCGGTTCCCGGAGACCTCACAGTTGGTCATTCACAGCAATAATTACATAAGACATTGCATATTATAAATTTAAGCAGCGGAATTTGTTTAGCAAAAACCATTCTTTCATTAGTAACACTGTTGTTAAGCAATACATTGTAGTTCATGAGTTATTAAAAGATTAGTTGAATGAATTACAAATCAACAGTATCATCAAAACATGAATGGATGTCAGTCTTGTCCCACCGAGTAGCCATCCCAGTGTGCCATCCTCAGCATCGTTTACCTGCCAACTGGAAATACATAAAAGTCAGCGATGCTGAGTGAGTTCTAGTTTTGTAATTAAAATACTTTACTTTACTTTCGTACATGCCCACACATTATACGTACCCGTAGATAATATTTTTATTATCTTTCATTTCATTCGTTAGCTTTCGTTCATTCATCATAATTCATTATCATTCATTTATCATCTTGATCCCGTCAGGCTTTACCCTCTTCATGGCACACAGCCACGATTACTGAGTGTAAGGCCCGGTTCCCGAAGACCTCACAGTTGGTCATTCACAGCATAAAACATACATATTATAAATTTAAGAAGCGGAATCAATTTGACAAAAACCCATTCTTTCATTATAAACACTGTTGTTAAGCAATACATTCTAGTTCATGGGTCACAAATAATTAGTCGAATGAATTACAAAACAACAGTATTGTCAAAACATAAATGGATGTCAGTCTTGCCCGCCAAATAGCCATCCCCGTGTGCCACCATCAGCAACCTGTTACCTGCCAACTGGAAAATACATAAAAGTCAGCGTTGGTTAGTGAGTTCTGATTTTATAATTAAAATACCTTACTTTTCATTTCAAACCGCTCATTATTCATATGTGATCACACATCGTACGTACACGTAGGTAATATCATTATTATCTTTATTATCGTTCAATTAGTACTTTTATCATTATCCTTCCGAGTCTTTTGCGACACAGAGGCACTCACCTCGTTAGCAATCTTAATGATTGCCCTTTTTATTCCTGTGAGTCTTTTGCGACACCGAGTCGCTCACCTCTATGGCAATCTCAAGGATTGCACTTATTCTGTGAGTCTTTTGCGACACCAAGTCGCTCACCTTTATGGCAATCTCAAGGATTGCACTTATCCTGTGAGTCTTTTGCGACACCAAGTCGCTCACCTCTATGCCAATCTCAAAGATTGACCCTGTGTGCATCCTTCGGGTAGCGAACCCGCATCACAGTTAAGCTAACACCTGCCAGGGGTGTGCACCTCCATTCATTTGCTTGCAATACTTTCGTTCATTCATTTACGTTCCACTTTTCTTTATCATTAATCTTTCACTTTATTAATGATAATACTTCCTATCTTGATCATGATCATACCACGTAGAGTCATACAATATTATTATTAATAAGCATAATAATAATAATAATAATAATAATAATAATAATAACATTAATAATAGCCCTAATCATAATATTAATTAAAATATTAAGAAAAGAGTCATCATGACATTCAAACATAATCATATGCATTTAATAAGTCCTTAGTCAATAATTATTCCAAAACCCTAGCTGTACAAACTTCCACGAAAATTCTGCATTAAATTCTAAGTTTTGGGCGCATGAGTACTATTTGGACTCATGAGGACTATTTGGGCGTTTGACCACTGTTGGGACTTTTTACCTTACACTTAGTAAATTATTCCAGGCACAAGAGCACTGTTCAGACTCATTACCCTACACTTAGTTTTTCTAACTCAGAATTCAGACACATGAGCACTATTTGGACTTATTACCCTACACTTAGTTTTTCTAAGTCAGAATTCTGACTCATGAGCACTATTTGGACTTATTACCCTACACTTAGTTTTTCTAAGTCAGAATTCAGACTCATGAGCACTATTTGGACTTATTACCTTACACTTAGTTTTTCTAAGTCAGAATTCAGACTCATGATCACTATTTGGACTTATTACCCTACACTTAGTTTTTCTAAGTCAGAATTCAGACTAATGAGCACTGTTTGGACTCGTGATCCTTGTATAGGCGTATTATTAACCTGTTAAACATGTTCCTGAGTCCATTTCAGTCCCAATCATCACATTACCTTATTCTAAGCATATACACACTATACTAAGCATGATCATAACACAAAACATTCATAAACATCATCATGCATACATGGGCACATACGGGTTCATACTTCCATTCTTTTTAAAAACATTTTACATGTATTTCCAGCCCCAAAATCATACAAAACATGTGAAAATACGGGGTCTAGAACTCACCAGGATCGTTGAATGTCCATAATCGTCATCTACTTGAATTCTCAAGTTATGTCATCATCGTAATCGAGTCGCCATCTTTTGCAACGAAACCTTAACCATCATCCTAGGATCATCATCATCATAACATCCTCATCCTTTCAAATACATCATCACCCTAAACTTATCTACCACTAACTACTAAAGTCCCTATCATCATAGCTAACCAATAATGTGCACATCATGTTATCATCAAGGATTATCATGACCATCATATTCAGGAAAACCTTTACCATTTGCATGCTAAGCCATCATCAACAACATCATCATATAACATCATCATCATCATTCATACACCACTTTTGCACTACAACCATCCTTACTGTGAAGATACCATTTCCATATTCAAACTCCATCTTCATCTTATTGAAACTATATCATAATGAACATTACCACTACCTAAGAGCTATTAACATCATCATTAATGTGTCAACATAATCTAAACATCCTTACCATCACCAGACATCATCATCTTCACCATCCTTATGATAGTCCACACAATAATATTACCCAAAACATCCTTATAAATGTTACCATCATGAAGACCATAAGCCATGCCACCATATATACATCATACCATCAATCTTTTCTTTTCCTAGGCTATTGAAAATTCTCAGGTTATATTTATGGAACTATCATCATTCTACCATCATCATCATAGTCTTACCATGGCTGCCGACACTGGGCACCATCAACGGTCATAGCCACAATCATCAACCACAACTAACAATTCACAGTCGCAACCATCTTCGCCCTTATCGTTATTCGCCATCATAACTAACACATGCAAAGCTATTAACCACCTTCAACAGCCCCAAACACAATCCTAATCACAACCAAAATCACAATCGTCAACACGACCACCATTATTGACATTTACAGCCCTAACCGACACCAAATCGACTATTTTGACAGTTTTCAACCAGCACAACAGCCTATTACCTCGTCACCGCCCCCTTGGGCAGCCTCCGGGTGCCCTAAATCGACTGCCATCGACGCCCTTACCATGGCTGTTAACAACTACAGTCACAATCTTCCTTCACAGCCAACATGACCACCATCATTGGCAGCTACTCGACATGCACCACTGACACTATCACCTTCCACAGCCCCAAATCACCTCGAATAATAGCAACAAACAACGACAGACAAAATCACAGCCAATGTTCACCACAACCGACAATAACACAAACACAATCACAGATTACCTCACCATCCGCAGCCATCACCACCACCAGCCGGGTGTTGTGGTTGTTTTTCTATCGTGAACCGCCACAGTCACCATCACAGCCATCGACCACCATCACCATCATAACCTAGCCGAGAGTTGTGGTGGTCTCCGACCATGAACTACAACCACCACAATCAACACCAACAGCCACAGCCGACATCACCACCATCGTCGCACCCCATCTCCTACCGCGACCCTCATCACCATCGCGGTCACCCCGATATCACAGCCACATCCATCGTCAAATCCACACCCGTGGTCGACCCTATAGACAACGACAACCGTGAATCATCACCATCTCCATCGAACCCACCTGCAACCGAAGCCTCTGCCTTCGATTCCCGCTGCTACGTTGCGTTTTAGGAGAAATCAAGACCACCACCTCGATCGGGGAGTTGAGGGGACTCGATGGAGGCGTGTCACACACTGGCACTCACCGGAATCGGCCGCCGGTGGCCGGAGGTCGGGGTTCAACCGAGAGGAGAAGAGGGGATCGCTCGGTTGGGGGAAAAGTAGAAGGGTAGCGGCCGATTAGAAAGAAAAAGGGGTTTAGGGTTATTTTATAGTTTTCATAAATTGTCGATTTTGGTCCCTCAAGTTTCCACATTTTGTTTTCCAGCCTAAACTTGACAAACTAACTAATCCTTTCGAGAATAAAATTCAATAATACTATTATTAATATTATTTCGCCACTTAAGTTCATTTTGGAAATTTGGGGCGTTACAAGTCTATCCCCCTTATTTAGGTTTCGTCCTCGAAACCTGTTGGTCCTTACACAACGTGGGGTAATACTTTCTCAATCACCACGGATTCTCATGTTGCTTCTAAACATGTTCCACACACACCATATAAGGTATGATCTTCTTTAGCCGCCAACACATAGCCCTTGTAACCTTCAAACGTCCTAACGCACTCCTCTTATGGATCAATTTCATTAATGCAAACATTATGACTACGAACCCTAATTCATGAGTAAGTATATTATCATCTTGTATTTAACCTTGTGAACAACATAACCATTGTTCTGCCATGTTGTATTGAATATATATATATAGATATATATTCAGTCAGATCTTTGTATTGAACACATGGTTCTAGGTTTCCGACACTTACTGATAACATTATCACCAAGGCTCATGTTAACCTTCCTTATTTAGTTCATATTCACATTTATTAACTAACTTCTCACTCAGACTTGGTGTCATTTCTTGTGAACCTTACCAAGGGCAAGATTATCTTCAAGAAGTACTGAACAAACTGTATGTAGTAATCCGTCACTTCCGTAAGCTACAGATTTCTAACATCATCCTTGGGGAACTTTTTACATTACTGCTTCAATTTTATCAATTCTATCATGATTTCAAGAATTATACTTCACATGACTAGAACATTCACTCTAGGAATGTTGCTCATAAATTATCTTCCATCTTGTCCTTGACACCTCGCGGATGTGACATAATTGGCCTCCCTTAGTCTTGGAGTTGATGAGTATGTCCTCTATAATCACTATCACTAACCCATTGAGCATCGATCAATAACCCTATTCATTTAGTCCATAAATACTGCAAGGAAACTCATAGCATCCAAACTGTGACTGAATGTTATCTTTAGGGTGTCATACTCTTCAACCTGTAGCTGTTGATGATCCAACCTACAGTCGATCCATGAAAACCAACTTGCCTCTCGCAAATGGTGGAATGGTTTGTCAACTCAAGGTCATAGTTGCTTACCGTTCATCATCAGCTTATTCAGCCATCTGTGGTCCTCACACGTCTACCTTCTTCGATCTTCCTTTTTGATAACACCGAAGTATTATCTAGACGAAATAATCAATCTGACCCTTTATCAAGGATGTCTTAAAGCTATATCATTAACTCTTTCATTCCTGACAAAACCATCGGTACGGTGACATGACTACAAGCTGAGTCCCAGAAGACAAGTTGATCTCAAACTCTTTCTTCTAACTCCGAGAAGGTCCTCCGAGGTCACATTAGGAAGGCACGCACTATAGCTACGTCTGTCCACTTTAAGACTTCACCCTTAGCATCTTTCATTTACACCGGATAAGCTCCTCAACCTTGTTTCATAAACTTTTCTATCTCATTTTTAGGATCATCCTTGAAATCATGCAATCTTAATTATCATAAGTCATGACCAGACTTCCATCATGTGCCAACCAACGGGTCATATTTCCATGTTGTGCAGTATCAATCCCATATACAGCTAGTCGATTCATATCCAAGACCGTATTACGTCCAATTAGGGTAGTAACATGCAATCCAGAAGAAGGCCCTAACTTTCCATTACTATTTTACAGTCATTTACAGACTCTTCTATCCAAATAACTTTACTAAAGGTAGCTCCTACATTATCGCTTTACCTTCTTAAGACATCTCATCAATCATTTAAGCTACCTACAAGATTCGGAATACTAACGTTATCGTCCAAGGCAATGGTCCAGATCATGACGAGTATTGTAAGTTTTCATCTCTATCAATAATTCCTTGCTGAAACACCATGCAAAGAAATACTCGTCTGAAGAAACCTATTCCCCTGGAGATCATGTAACTTAAACCGTTAACTCTCTTCACTTGTGAGTTAGCCCATGGGTACAACACTTTTGAATTCCTGGTTACGACGTCTAGAATTTTATTATATGTTTTTGCTGGTATCGCTGTCAAGTCTCTAATGGTCTCATCAGGGAATCACACACCTCGTACACCTCTGTCAACTTTCCACTTCCTATAAGATTCAGAATGTCAATATGGTCTGTCATGGCAAGTTCAGATCATGACAAGTTTCATAAGTTTTTAATAACAGTGGCCAGTTGTGATTAACTACTTACAGAACTTCTCATGTCCTAAACTCTCCTATCCTGAACCACGCTAACACTCGAACCTACTGTCGCTATTCTATTCACGTATAGATCACATAAATTCAAGTAAGCACACACACATAATACTGATTACTTTCAAGAAAACAATACCTGATGGCACATGGCTACTCGGGCTGACATCCCTCTTCCTGTCCCATTTTCAGTTTAAGTTTAGGTTTATTTTGAAAATTTACCCGTTTCACTTAAACTTTGGCTCTGATACCAACTTGTAAGGCCCGGTTCCCGCAGACCTCACAGTTGGTCATTCACAGCATAAAACATACATATTATAAATTTAAGCAGCGGAATCAATTTGACAAAAACCCTTTCTTTAATTATAAACACTGTTGTTAAGCAATACATTCTAGTTCATGGGTCACAAAATAATTAGTTGAATGAATTACAAAACAACAGTATTGTCAAAACATAAATGGATGTCAGTCTTGTCCGCCAAATAGCCATCCCCGTGTGCCACCATCAGCAACCTGTTACCTGCCAACTGGAAAATACATAAAAGTCAGCGTTGCTGAGTGAGTTCTAGTTTTGTAATTAAAATACCTTACTTTTCATTTCAAACCGTTCATTATTCATATGTGATCACACATCGTACGTACACGTAGGTAATATCATTATTATCTTCATCACCGTTCAATTAGTACTCTTATCATTATCCTTCCGAGTCTTTTGCGACACAGAGTCACTCACCTCGTTAGCAATCTTAATGATTGCCCTTTTTGTTCCTGTGAGTCTTTTGCGACACCGAGTCGCTCACCTCTATGGCAATCTCAAGGATTGCACTTATCCTGTGAGTCTTTTACGACACCAAGTCGCTCACCTCTATGGCAATCTCAAGGATTGCACTTATCCTGTGAGTCTTTTGCGACACCAAGTCGCTCACCTCTATGCCAATCTCAAAGATTGACCCTGTGTGCATCCTTCGGGGTAGCGAACCCACATCACAGTTGAGCTAACACCTGCCAGGGTGTGCACCTCCATTCATTTGCTTGCAAGACTTTCGTTCATTCATTTACGTTCCACTTTTCTTTATCATTAATCTTTCACTTTATTAATGATAATACTTCCTGTCTTGATCATGATCATACCACGTAGAGTCATACAATATTATTATTAATAAGCATATTAATAATAATAATAATAATAACATTAATAATAGCCCTAATCATAACATTAATTAAAATATTAAGAAAAGAGTCATCATGACATTCAAACATAATCATATGCATTTAATAAGTCCTTAGTCAATAGTTATTCCAAACCCTAGCTGTACAAACTTCCACGAAAATTCTGCATTAAATTCTAAGTTTTGGGCGCATGAGTACTATTTGGACTCATGAGGACTATTTGGGCGTTTGACCACTGTTGGACTTTTTACCTTACACTTAGTAAATTATTCCAGGCACAAGAGCATTGTTCAAACTCATTACCCTACACTTAGTTTTTCTAAGTCAGAATTCAGACACATGAGCACTATTTGGACTTATTACCCTACACTTAGTTTTTCTAAGTCAGAATTCTGACTCATGAGCACTATTTGGACTTATTACCCTACACTTAGTTTTTCTAAGTCAGAATTCAGACTCATGAGCACTATTTGGACTTATTACCCTACACTTAGTTTTTCTAAGTCACAATTCAGACTCATGAGCACTATTTGGACTTATTACCCTACACTTAGTTTTTCTAAGTCAGAATTCAGACTCATGAGCACTGTTTGGACTCGTGATCCTTGTATAGGCGTATTATTAACCTTTTAAACATGTTCCTGAGTCAATTTCAGTCCCAATCATCTCATTACCTTATTCTAAGCATATACACACTATACTAATCATGATCATAACATAAAACATTCATAAACATCATCATGCATACATGGGCACATACGGGTTCAATCTTCCATTCTTTTTAAAAACATTTTACATGTATTTCCAGCCCCAAATTCGTACAAAACATGTGAAAAATACGGGGTCTAGAACTCACCAGGATCGTTGAATGTCCATAATCGTCATCTACTTGAATTCTCAAGTAATGTCATCATCGTAATCGATTCGCCATCTTTTGCAACGAAACCTTAACCATCATCCTAGGATCATCATCATCATAACATCCTCATCCTTTCAAATACATCATCACCCTAAACTTATCTACCCCTGCTACTAAAGTCCCTATCATCATAGCTAACCAATAATGTGCATATGTTATCATCAAGGATTATCATGAACATCATATTCAGGAAAACCTTTACCATTTGCATGCTAAGCCATTATCAACAACATCATCATATAACATCATCATCATCATTCATACACCACTTTTGCACTACAACCATCCTTACTGTGAAGATACCATTTCCATATTCAAACTCCATCTTCATCTTATTGAAACTATATCATAATGAACATTACCACTACCTAAGAGCTATTAAGATCATCATTAATGTGTCAACATAATCTAAACATCCTTACCATCACCAGACATCATCATCTTCACCATCCTTATGATAGTCCACACAATAATATTACCCAAAACATCCTTATAAATGTTACCATCATGAAGACCATAAGCCATGCCACCATATATACATCATACCATCAATCTTTTCTTTTCCTAGGCTATTGAAAATTCTCAAGTTATATTTATGGAACTATCATCATTCTACCATCATCATCATAGTCTTACCATGGCTGCCGACACTGGCCACCATCAACGGTCACAGCCACAATCATCAACCACAACTAACAATTCATAGTCGCAACCATCTTTGCCCTTATCGTTATTCGCCATCATAACTAACACATGCAAAGCTATTAACCACCTTCAACAGCCCCAAACACAATCCTAATCACAACCAAAATCACAATCGTCAACACGACCACCATTATTGACATTTACAGCCCTAACCGACACCAAATCGACTATTTTGACAGTTTTCAACCAGCACAACAGCCTATTACCTCGTCACCGCCCCCTTGGGTAGCCTCCGGGTGCCCTAAATCGACTGCCATCGACGCCCTTACCATGGCTGTTAACAACTACAGCCACAATCTTCCTTCACAGCTAACATGACCACCATCATTAGCAGCTACTCGACATGCACCACTGACACTATCACCTTCCACAGCCCCAAATCAGCTCGAATAACAGCAACAAACAACGATAGAGAAAATCACAGCCAATGTTCACCACAACCGACAACAACACAAACACAATCACAGATTACCTCACCATCCGCAACCATCACCACCACCAGCCGGGTGTTGTGGTTGTTTTTCTATCGTGAACCGCCACAGTCACCATCACAGCCATCGACCACCATCACCATCATAACCTAGCCGAGAGTTGTGGTGGTCTCCGACCACGAACCACAACCACCACAATCAACACCAACAGCCACAGCCGACATCACCACCATCGTCGCACCCCATCTCCTACCGCGACCCTCATCACCATCGTGGTCACACCGATATCACAGCCGCATCCATCGTCAAATCCACACCCGTGGTCGACCCCACAGACAACGACAACCGTGAATCATCACCATCTCCATCGAACCCACCTGCAATCGAAGCCTCTGCCTTCGATTCCCGCTGCTACGTTGCGTTTTAGGAGAAATCAAGACCACCACCTCGATCGGGGAGTTGAGGGAACTCGATGGAGGCATGTCACACGCCGGCACTCGCCGGAATCGGCCACCGGTGGTCGGAGGTCAGGGTTCGACCGAGAGGAGAAGAGGGATCGCTCGGTTGGGGGAAAGAAGAAGGGTAGCGGCCGATTAGAAAGAAAAAGGGGTTTAGGGTTATTTTATAGTTTTCATAAATTGTCGATTTTGGTCCCTCAAGTTTCCACATTTTGTTTTCCAGCCTAAACTTGACAAACTAACTAATCCTTTCGAGAATAAAATTCAATAATACTATTATTAATATTATTTCGCCACTTAAGTTCATTTTGGAAATTTGGGGTGTTACACTGAGGTCGAATGACGAGGATCCCATTCTGTACTTTATTATGATATTTTATTCGTGAGTATACATTCTTCATACTTACAGATAATAATTATTATTATTATCCTCATCATTCGTTCAATTCATACTCTTTCCATTACTCTTTCGGTCTTTACATTCTTTCTTACGAGTCTGTTGCGACAACAAAGCCGCTCACCTCAATATCGATCTTTCACGATCGTATGTTAGCCAAGTCTGTTGCAACACATAGTTGCTCACCTCAGTGGCAATCTTACGGATTGCCTGCTAACCGAGTCTGTTGTAACACATAGTTGCTCACCTCATTGTCAATCTCAAAGATTGACCCTGTGTGCATCCTTCGAGGTAGCTAACCCGCATCACAGTTGAGCTAACACCTGCCAGGGGTGTGCACCTCCATACATTTGCTTGCAAGCCTTTACTTATTCATTTACGTTCCATTTTCTTCATTATTAATATTTTACTTATTAATGATTATACTCTTCGTTAAATTTTAATCATCCTTCTTCATGCCATTTCATACTTAACAATATTAAAATAATAATAATAATATTGCTATTAATAATAAACTACTGATAATATTATCAGTAATAATAACAAGGGTTAATCATTAGTCATCATTTCATGTATAAAACATCATCATTAAATAGCCCTTGATCAACCTCGGTCAAAACCCAAAAACCCAGATTCCCAGAAAAATCCTGTGAAAATTTCTAAGTATAAAAATTCTAGGCACATGAGGACTATTTGGGCGCATGAGCACTGTTGGGACTCATGAGCACTATTGGGACTCATGATCACTGTTCAGACTTTTCATCACTATGTAGGCTCACCAGCCTACACTTAGAAATATTTTCACTTTGGGCGTATAAGCTATTTGGGCGCATGAGCACTGTTGGGACTCATGACCCTACACTTAGTCATCCGGCTAACTTTTCTAGGCATATGACCACTGTTCAGACTCATAAGCCCTGTTTGGGCATATCACCTTACACTTAACTTTTTCTAAGTCATTTTCAAGCATATGAGCACTGTTGAGGTTTATGAGCCTTAGGCGTATTAGGTACTGTTTGGGCATATGAGAACTATTTGGACTTATGACCCTGTACTTAATTTTCTAAGTTCTAAATTCTAGACTCATGAGCACTGTTTGGAAGCATAATCCCCAACACTTAAAATTTCTGTCATAATTTTGGCAGTATGAGGACTGTTCAGACTTACGAGCCTTGTATAGGCGTATTAGCAGCCTGTTTATGTTTCTAAGTCGTTTTCCAGTCCCAAGCATCATATCACTTAATTCTAAACATTCACATACGGTTCTAAGCATGAACTTAACATATTCATAACCATACATCTTCCCAAAACATACCCGACCCACATACACATGCATATGAACATACGGGTATAATACCCAACCTTATAAAAACATAAATACATGTATTTTCCAGCCCCAAAATCATTTGAAAACATGTAAAAAGAGGATCTAGAAACTCACCTGAGCAGTCTCTCGGGTATGACTTCTTCAAAAACCCGTTTGCTACAATTTTAACACCTATAAAACCCAGTAACACACCCGATCACACAAACACACACATAAGAACACATAACCGAGGCTAATTTAGCCAAGAACAACTTAAAAACACTAAACTTTACCTTAAATCTGAATTTTTTTTCTTCTTGTTCTTCAAATGTCCGAGAGCTTCTGCTCTCTCTCTCTAAAATGTCGAATGAAAGTGTTTTGGCAGACCATAATGGGTGGCCATACCACCTTTTTCACCAACTTTATTACCTTTTTTTTGTCCATTTGACACTTTTGACCCCTCATCTTTGGATTGACTTTCATTTCCATCCTTTATATTTCTCTTTTATTTTCTTATTCATTTCTTTAGAAATGTCCGGGTGTTACATCATTCTTTCGTTATACATCATTATCTTTTAGTTCATATCTAGATCCTGTCAGGCTTTACCCACTTCATGGCACGCGGCCATGATTACTGTGGTCGAATGACAAGGATCCCGTTTCATCTTTTCTTGCACATTGGATATCTTTTGTACCACTACCATATGCTATACCCCAATCAGTCTTAGCTACCGGGCCGAAGTCATTAAATGAACAGCAAAGCGTATGCCACGGTAATAGAGGTAAGCGGTAGAGACACCATACATATGGTCAATCACCAAGAAGGACCCGTTCACCTTATCCAATGCTTGCAAGACTTCTTTCGTTCGTTTATTAATGCATGTATTCATCATCATAATTCTCATTCATTCATTCGTTAATACATGCATTCATCATCATGTTCCTCTTTCATTATCTTTCACTTTACGTTTCATAAAGTATTGTTCATTTGTTATCATAATACGTAATGTCATGGAAAGATTTACATACGTTATTATAGGGAACACACATATATATCATTCATACATCATCATGCAATGAGTCATACACACATAACGTTCATACATCATCATGCAAGGCGTCATTCACACATATCGTGCCTTATACATAAGCCTGCAACATCATCATCATGGCCAACATAATCTCGGAGGCCTAAACAGTTCTATTTGGGGCGACTGAGCAACCTTCAGTCGCATGGCCTCCATGCGACTGGACGTCATGCGATTGGACTCCTATGCGATTGGACTCCTATGCGATTAGTCCCTCAATCGTGCGATTGTACCTGTGCGACTGAGCACATATGCGACTGGACTCTCAGCCGTATGATTAGTTGTGCGACTGAACCTACAGCCGTACGATTGAGCCCCAATCGTGCGTATGGACCTCAGTCGTCCGAGTGAACCTCAGTCGTCCCCCATTCGTACGATTGACCCTCCAGTCGCCTAACCCTAACTGTGCAGCGACGGAGTTCATCTCGAACTGCAGCCACGACATACGGCTCTAAAACCCTTCTAAACTCATTTCAAACCCGAATTAATCCTCCCAAACCTTAGGGAATCATACTAGTACATCATACAAACTTATACAAGTCCAAATTCGTACTTTAAACACACTAAACATGATTACACCCAAATGGGTCAAACATACACTTTACCAAATATCGGGTTTTATATGTGATCCAGCCCCAAAATCGTTTGGAAACATGTAAATGAGGGGTCCTAAAACTCACATAAGCAAGTAGGAGATGAAGAGCTCCGTTTGGACTAGTTGCTCGACAAGTTTCACGCCCGAATCACGCCTTTCTCTCTTTTTCCTCTTTTGTCGCACTTTTCTCTCTCTCTGCTCTTCTTCCCGACTGAAATGTGCAGGTGTGGGGAGGGGAGATGGCTGCCCCTCCTTATAGCTACAGCTCAGTCACCCCCAAACTCCAGCCGACTAGGCCTCCAGTCGCCTGAACACCATGCGACTGGACCTCCAGTCGCATGAGTTCCATGCGGTTGCACCTTAAATCATTCGAGCATCATGCGATTGGTCCCCCAGTCGACTGACACTCAGTCGCATGACACTCCAAAAATTCAAACTCCCGGGTGTTACATAGTCGTTATGTCCGGCTAGAACAATCTTTGATTTCAAGGTTTAATTTCTTTGATATTGGTTTGAACTTATATGAAACGTCTATGAGATGTTTTTTATTTTAATGGTTTGTTTGTTTGATTCTTGAGCTTAAACTGTTGGGTCTGAAAATGATAGTCTATATTATCAACACAGTCAAGGTCAATAAAAGTCAACGTCACAGTCAAAGTCATCGAAAAAGTCAAACAGACGCGTTTGAGATGAAGAACCGAGACGAGACGTTGAAGATATATTTGATTAGGAGTTTTATTGTTAATAAATATAGTTTGTGTCAACAAAATATATTTAATATTGTTTTAGTCATTTTTATGTTTTATTTGTATTTTCCCTAATTAGTTTAAGTCTAGGGGCTTAATGTGTCATTAGTGAATATTATATTCACTATAAATAGATAAGTCGTAATTAAGGTTTGGAGCTTGAATGAGCCACTTGATTTGAGGGTTTCCATTTTGTATTATCATATTCAAATCATCAAAGATCAAACAAGGGATTTCATTGTGTTCTTGAGGTGTTCATCATTTGTTCATCTATATTTTGTGTTTGATCCAACAATTTTCACAAATCTCATTGATTCAATTGTTGTTTGGGACTAACAATTTGGTATCAGAGCCTATCTGAGATCCACATTGAATCATTCATGAAAATTTGTTGCTGCTATTAAAGATTCAGCAAGAATTTTTAGAGTTTTGTATGTTTTGGGTTCAAAATCAATATTTCATTCATTGTTGATCTGATATGCTTGTTTTGGATATGGAAATTGATTGAGGATTGTTCTATTTTGGTGTGGGAAGCTATAGAAATCATCAGTTCTCAAATCCATTGAGATTTGGATGAGTTTGAGTTAATTTCGGGCTGAAAAAGTAGTTCAGATTCGTCGGGCGAAACTAGTGCTCTTCTAGCGAAACTAGGTCTTCATCCAGCGAAACTAGGTCTTCATCCAGCGAAACTGCATTTTTCTTCCTCCAGCGAAACTGGGTGTTTCTTCCAGCGAAACTAACACAGTCCAGCGAAACTATAACGTGTGTGATTTATGGAAGTTTGTCATTGATTTCTAGCGAAACTACACACTTTGAACGAAAGTTCCCATCATATTATTATTCAAACAAGCGAACGTGCTGCCGAGATTTCATCAGAACGAAAGTTCTACTAGTTTCTGCAAAATTACGGGTGAAACCAGAGTTTTCAAGCACTGTAGCGAAACTGCTACTTAACTGCCGAGCAAATTTACCAGCGAAATTAGCAGCGAATTTACCAGTGAAATTAGCAGCGAATTTGTTGGACTTTCAGTGAAATTATCAGCGAATTTACAGATTCTTTAGCGAAAATAACCTAAAAAAACAAGCTTACCTGACAGCTTGACCCCAGTTGCTTAGAAATTCTAGAGGGAGCATATTATTCAATAATTTTTAAAAAAATATTTTTAGTTTGGGGAGTTAAAGTGAATTTAATATTTTAAATGAAAATGTTGTTTTTAGATGATCTCGAAACAGACAACGCCATAATGGCACAAAGTTGATTTGATTCTTTTGCAACCATGAGAGATGAAAAGGTATCTGACATTGTTGATCGATTTCTGATGGTGGCAAGCAACCTTAAAAAGTATGATGACCAGCTGGGAAACCATGAGCAAGTCACAAAACTTCTTGACTCTTTTCCTCCACAGTGGAGTCCACAAGTTAAATTGTTAAAGCAGGAAAGAAATTTTGCTGACTACAAACTCATGGAAGTCATCAACAAGTTGAAGTCATTTGATTTGGATATGAAAAGTAAAGAGTACAGCCAATTCATGTATGGTGGTGTATCTTCGAGTGTTGAGATCAAAGAAACTAAAGAAGAAGTCAACCATGCATTGATGATTGAGGTGGTCAGTGCTGAGGATTCTATTGAGGATTTTGATCATTTCAAAGAATTCAGGTGTGATACTCAAAGTGAGAGTTTTGGAGATGTTGGTGATTGTGCAAGCCGATGTAAAGTTCAGGATGAAGGAAAACAAGAGGAAGGTGAAGCTGAAGAAGCTAAGAAGAGAGCTACTGAGGAGGAAGAATACAAAAAGAACACTCCCGTTTGTCAATGTGAAAAAGCCCTAGTTGCGGAAAAGATAGTTATAGGACTCCCTTATGAAGTTGTACAGGACGTGTGTTCTCCTCCCTGTAAAATTCGTTTATTCGGGGTTTATAAAGCTAACAGATTATTGTTAGAAAATGAAAAAGAATTAAAATGAATAAACAAAGAACTTAAAATCAATGAGTCCAAATATTTTATTAAACTGAGAGAAGCTTTAAAAGAAACTGATCTTTTAAAAAGAAATCTTTTAGAAAAGAATGTCGAGATTAATGTTTTGAGTGAACGAATCACATTAGCAGAATTTGAGACTAGCAAGCTTAAAACTAAACTTGATAAATGGACGATATCAGGGATGAAACAGGAAGAACTATTCTGTAAGCAAAGAGGAGCAAGAATCAAAATGAGTGTGGGATGTGGTGAAACTTCATATGTTTATCATCCTCCTAGCACTCATTGTTACTCTCCTATGCCTCAACGTCACCCATCTAATGATTTGATTGAAGCTGTAGATACTAACAGTTTATATGCAGGTTAGTGATGAATATGATTCTCCTGCAGGTTTGGGACTCATCAAGCAAGGATCTGATGTGCAAAATGATAATTCCACCTCTAATGCTCCAATACCAGTATCAGTTGCTTCCCCTAACTTCTTTAACAAATTCAAAATAGGTTACATCCCTTCATTTGTTCCTATCAGGTTTGTCAAAGAAGGAACAGCTGTGGAATCATTAGGCAATCAAAACTCAACAAGTAGTATCAATCAAGATCCATTGGAAGCAGACTTAAGTGTACAAGACTGGACAAGCTCAGATGATGAATCAGAGATCAATAAGTCACCTGAAGTTGTCAAGTCTCAAATGCTTCAAAAGGTTGAATCAAGACCTATACAGATCTCATCTCCAACTACTAAACAAAGCAGCAGTTCCTCCAAAACTCAGCAGAAGCACTAACCATCTTCATCTCCTATCCATCAAGCTTGTCATAAATCCGACTCTAAGTCTGCTAAGTCACCAGTCACACATAAAGGTTGTTAGGAGAATGTTCAGATCTCATCTCCTGGAACCTCACATATCAAATCACAGCTCAGTTCGAAATCCACATCGACAAAGCCTTTAAAGGTTCAATCTTCTGATATCCGAAAGAAGAAGCTTCAAGGTTGTCGACAGGCTGCAACAACCTCCAAGCAGGTTCCACCCTCTCCTACTTTCCACGGGACTACAAAGTGTTGGGTTTTGTCACATGTAAAACAAGTAAGTTTAACCACTTAAACTTAGAAAAATGCAGCCGAAATATAGAGTTAACATGTGGTTTATAATCTGAAAATTTTCATCATTTTCAAGCACAAACAAAACCCAAGAATAAGGATCAAAATGTATGTGAAATAGTGTGCTATCAAACAAGACAAGAAAACCATAGGGTGTGCAAGAAATCAACCTTTCTTGGACAAGTGTTGTAGATATATGAGATGAAGATGAAGATGATGATGATGTTGAATATCCAGCCCCCAAGAGAGAGAGCCTCAAGTTTTTGATACCCACAAGCCCTTACAAACACCTACTTGTTAGGTAGTAAAGCACCAAAACAAAGCCCCTCTTGAACAATCCGAATCAGCCAAGAGTTCTTGAAAGGCAACCAAGAAAAATGATTTTTCAGCTTTCTTTTTCTTGTTGAATCCGAAATCTAAGGGAGTATTGAGAGAGATTTTGCTTTGTGTGTGTAGGATAATATGTGAAGTGATGGAGGAGTGTTAGTATGGTAAATGATCTTGCAAAGACCAAGATAAAAGGGTGTTCCCAAGGCCCCTTGTGGGCGGCCGAAAATGGAACCAAAAGGGTTTCCCCCTTTTTTAAATTTTATAAAATTTCACTCCTTTAAATCCATAGTTTATAAAATTAAAACCAATTTTAATTTTATAACACCAACATATATATATATATATATATTTGTTATTATTCAACCAAATTAAATAACAAACAAATAATATCTCATGAACAAATTATCCATATAATGTTGTTCTTAAACAAAGCAAAGTTTTAGAAAACAATTTTCTAAATTAGTGTCAATATTTATTTGTATGATCTCATCAATAAATAAATATATATTGGTGTTTGTTTAGCTTGTTATTGGGTATGACCCGACTTGGATCATAACGTACTAACCACATCAATCTTGTATGTGTCATGGGCATATAAGATCCAACAATCTCCCACTTGCACAAGATTCATAAAAGATTGATGCAAGCAGTAAATACCGCCTAACAACGGTTTACTACCCTTAATACGTATGACTAAGTGCCATTCAATAACATCATCCTTTTCAAGTACCATACTTGAAATGTTTAGGTGAATCAATCATCTATCCTTTTATCACAGATGTCATGTTAAATCTTAGAGACGCAGAGTGATCATTCTCTGTTGATTTAACTTTATTAGGCCTTAGACATCTTACTCTCAATGAATAAGAGGGACAAATCCCATCTTGACTACTTACGTCTCTCACAATTACCTTATATTATACCTGAACTCAAACTATGTACTGCCATATTTCAGAACAGCGAAGAACTGAGCCAAAGTATAATATTTGGTAAATATCAAGACCCAATATGTATCTCAGGTCAAAGGATACCAAATAATGTTTGCCTTTACTCAAAAATTACTTATGATCAATCAAGAAGATTCCATATAGTAATGTTTGAGATGCAGGTCAGTCCAATATTTGCATCCTATAAATATCTATGAACTTTAGCAGCAACCCTTTGCTCTATATTCATCCATATGAATATCTACCAATCCAAGTTCATAATAGCATTACCTTCATACTTGTTCCCACAAGCATGAACAACTACGGACGTTCTGAGTAAATAATTTACTCATGGATTTTAAACATGCAAAAAAGGAATATTAGTTGAATTATTATAACCAAATAATCCATTCAAGTAATATAGGGCTACAATATCTCAATACAGAAATTAAAGATCAAATCCAGTCACTAGAATATTGCAGTCCCATGGCACAAGCATGACTTTCGTGCTTTGCCTTTTCAAGAAGCTTCGTGAGTGGATCCGCAATGTTTTGATCCGTGTGAAATTTGCAAATCTTTTCCCTTTTAAACTTCATCCCTTACGTAGTTGAATCTCCGTTCAATGTGCCTAGTCCTTGGATGTGCACGGGGTTCCTTGATTTGAGCAATCGCACCCTCGTTATCACAAAGAATTTCTAGGGGATCCTGAATGGAAAGGACAACCCCTAGATCGGCAATGAACTTCTTTAACTATGCAGTTTCCTGAGCTGCTAATGAAGCGGCGATGTATTCTGATTCTGTAGTTGATAATGCCACCACATCTTGCTTAGAGCTCTTCCAAGAGATCACTCCTCCATTCAAGATGAAAACGTACCCCGATTGTGATCGTGAATCATCTCGATCAGTTTGGAAACTCGCATCCGTGTAACCCTTTACCACGAGTTCCTCCTCACCAGATCCATAGATTAGGAACATATCTTTGGTCCTCCTTAGGTACTTAAGTATGTTCTTAACAGCCATCCAATGACTGCTTCCAGGATTTTGTTGGTATCGACTTGTCATGCTCAAAGCGCATGACACGTCCGGTCTAGTGCATATCATTGCATACATGATGGATCCTATAGCAGATGCATACGGGACTCCCTTCATTTTGTCTTGCTCATCCTTTAAGCTTGGGCATTGAGTCTTACTCAATATCGTTCCTCTTTGAATAGGTACAGTACCTTTCTTAGAGTTTTCCATCTTGAACCTTTTCAAGATCTTGTCAATATATGCACTTTGATTTAAACCTATCAACCGCCTTGACCTATCCCTATAGATCTTTATTCCTAAAATATAGGTGGCTTCACCGAGATCCTTAATGGAGAAACAGTTTCCAAGCCAGGCTTTTACACCTTCCATGGTTGGAATGTCATTTCCAAATAGTAGAATGTCATCGACATATAATACTAGGAAAGTGATGATTCTCCTACTAGCTTTCTTATATACATATGCTTCATCAGCGTTTTGATGAACCCAAATTTGACTATTTCTTCATCAAAACGGTGATTCCAACTTCTTGATGCTTGCTTCAATTCATAGATTGGTTTCTTTAACTTGCATACTTTGTTAGGATGTTTTTGATCGATAAAACCTTCAGGCTGAACCATATAGACATCTTCCTCAAGATATTCATTTAGAAAAGCGGTTTTGACGTCCATTTGCCAAATCTCATAATTAAAATGAGCAGCTATGGCAAATAATATCCTAATAGACTTTAGCATTGCTACTGGTGAGAAAGTCTCATCATAATCAACCCCTTGAGTTTGAGTGAAACCTTTTGCTACAAGTCTAGCTTTATAAGTATCCAAGTACCCATGCATATCGGTTTTCTTCATGAAAACCCACTTACTTCCAACTATCTTGGAGTTAAGAGGTGGTTCAACCAAGTCCCGTACTTGGTTATCATACATGGATTGCATCTCAACATTCATGGCTTCAAGCCATTTGTCATAATCCAAATTGGACATTGCATCATGATAGGTGGTTGGTTCATCGGAATCTACCACATAGCATCCATCTATGAAAAATCCATATCTTTTAGGTGGATTACTAATTCTACTAGATCTGCGAACGTTTAGTGTATATTGATCAACCACTTGATCATTCTCAACATCTTCATATTGAGTGTTAGTGTTAACCAAACGTGTATCGGTTTGTGGTTCTTGATCCTCCTCAAGATCCATAGTTCTACTGCTAGTTCCTTCCGTAAGGAACTTAACTTCTAAGAACTCAGCCTTCTTGGCAACAAACTCCTTTTGTTCCAATGGATTATAGAAATAATATCCCATAGAACCTCTAGGATATCCAATGAAGATATACTTAGTGGAACAACTTTCTAGCTTGTTTGAGGTGGGAGTCTTAACATAAGCCTCACAACCCCATACCTTTAAATATGAGAGCGATGGAACCCTTCCATGCCATATTTCAAAAGGTGTCGTTTCCACTTTCTTGGTTGGGGCCATATTCAAAATATGGGTCGCTGGGAGCAAAGCAAAACCCTAAAATGATAGAGGTAGTGAGCTTCTAGACATCATAGATCGAACCATATCCAATAGAGTTCGATTTCTCCGCTCGGACACACCATTATGTTGTGGTGTTCCAGGTGGAGATAGTTGTGAGATAATACCACAACTTCTAAGATGATCTCTAAAATCATCACTTAGGTATTCACCTCCTCTATCGATGCGGAGAATTTTTATTTTCTTATTTTGTTGATTTTCTACTTCATTTTGGAAGACTTTGAACATTTCAAAAGCTTCATCTTTGTGTCTTAGTAAGTACACATAACCATATCGACTAAGTCGTTGGTAAAGGTAATAAAGTATCTTTCACGGTACCTAGTGATTGGCTTAAAAGGACCACATACATCCGAATGTATGATGCCTAATAAATCTTTTGCCCTTTCGGACTTGCCTTTGAAAGGTGCCTTAGTCATTTTACCTTGTAAACAAGATTCACATACATCAAATGAATCATATTCATTTGCTTTTAAAAGACCGTTCTTTTAAAGTGTTTGTATGTGTTTCTTGTTTATATGACCAAGATGGCAATGCCAAAGATAGGTATCATTCAAATCCAATTTGAGTTTTTTGGTGATGGTTTGGTACAATGAGCTATCACATAATGTGTTTTCATGAACCAATTCATAAATACCATTAACAGGAATAGCTTTAAAATAAAACGTGCCATTTAAAGAAACATGAATTTCATTCTCAATAAATGACAAAACATAACCATATTATCTTAATTGGGCAACAGAAATAATGTTCCTAGTCAAACTAGGAGCATACAAAATATTGTTCAAAATTGCTTCCAAACCATTTGGAAGCTTCAAGATGTAGTCCCCTCGGCCTTCAACTTGAACTTTCGCCCCATTCCCCATGTAGAGGCTAACATCCCCTTTCTTGAAGTCCTTACTTCTTTTGAACCCCTGTAATAAATTGCAAATGTGAGTTCCACATCCGGTATCCAATACCCATATGTTAGAGGATATTAAATTTAGATCAATATTAATCATGTAAATTGTATCTGAGGTTTGCCCATCATCCCTCTTAGCTTGCAACTCTTTGAGATGGACTGGACAATTCCTTGCCTAATGTCCAATCTCCCCACACTTGAAGCATGGGTCATTTGAAGCAACCTTTTGCTTTTTATCCGCTTGTTTTGGTGGTGGCGCTCTTACCACTCCCTTCCCTTTTCCCCTAACGTACCCTTTCCCATTGGCAACATTTGCCATGGGTGCGGGGTGAGGCCTCTTCTTGTTCCCACTTTCATTGATGGTGAGAACGGGTAAAACCTTTTTACCCATGGCTGCCTCAGCAGTTTTGAGCATAGAGTGAAGCTCACTTATGTTCTTGTCCCACCCGTTCACGTTATAATTCATGACAAAGTTGTCAAACCTCTTTGACAAAGAGTTGAGGATCAAATCCGTAGCCAACTCTTTCAAGACGGGACAATTCAGCCTTTCGAGGCGGTCGATGTGGCTTTTCATCTTAAGTACATAAGATGAAACAGATTGGGTGTCATCCATACAACATGCATGGAGTGCTCGAACCGTTTCGAAGTGCTCTACCCTTGCTTGTTATTGGAACGTTTCCTTCAACTGGGTAATCATGTCGTATGCTCCATGATGTTCATACTCCTTTTGGAGATCCGGAGTCATACTTGCCAACATGAGGCAAGACACTTGGACCGAGTCCTCAGTGTATTTCACCCAATTCATAAAGGCCTCCTCATCTTCCTCATTAGGTTGATCGGGAATCGGATTGTCTAAAACATAATATCGTTTCTCTTGCTTGCGAACAATTCTTAAGTTTCGAAACCAATCAATAAAGTTATTATGGTTTAGACGCTCCTTTTGGAGAATGGTCCTTAGTGATAGTGAGTGAGTGGACGGGATTACATTTTCATTATTTTGGTGGCCATCTAAATAATTTTAGCAAAGTTCAATTTTCGTATTAACGATATTATCCATATTTTAATAATTAAAGCCCTTTTATGTGTCTTACACAATTTTAAAATTCTAGAATCCAATGTTACATTTGAATAGTGGTTAGGTGACCTTTATCCCATTATTTAAATTAACAAGGTAGTCAACGTTTTGACATTTGCAACCCTTTGCAACTTCTAGGGTATGGGATCGACTTACACATCATATGTGTGGTCGGCACGTTTATCACATCAACACCTTTGTAAACCATATTATAGGTGATCCATTTAACATGGTTTGCAAATCAAGTTACCCTACTTGCACACACATGTGAGTTTTTCAACATAAGTGGTTAGGTGATCTTTGTCCCACAAATATGGTATCCCCACCTTAAGTCACAAGTTCCCTCTAAATGGTTAGGTGACCTTTATCCCGTTAAGAGTTTCCAAATGACTCAAGTGTTGTGCAAAAGGACGGGGTTAAACTTGTTTGTAAAGAATTTAAAGCTTTCACAGTCTAAGTTTAGAAAACTCTATGTACTTTGTATTTGCATGCTTTCAAATACAAGGTACCCTATGGTTCACCTTTTAATAAAACTCCTTTTATTAAAATCATTAATCCTTTTAATAACCTTTTATTAACCACTTAATGATAAAGAACCATCAATTTTCAGCTTGTTAAGTTTGTGAATGAGTTTGTTAAGCATATCCAAATATCAACCAAAACTTCAAATAACAAACATCCAAACAAGCATAAACATACAAACATGAGTGCAGAACTATAGCCACTAGGTTGACCACACTTGTTTGCCATCACAAGTGTTGTCTAAAGGTCTTTCCTAAGGGTTAAATAATGACACATCATATGTGTCCATGAACTCCTACTTGTCTAAAGGTCTTTCAAGTGTCCATGCCTTTCATGTCCATCTTTGGGTCTTCATCTTGTGCATCTTCCTTTTACAAAAATTATATCCTAATACATTTTTCTAATAAAAGAAATGCACCTAATCTATTTATTACATAACCAAATGAATAAATAATTACAACCCAAATAATAAACATAAACATTACAACCCTTTTATGAATCAAAACCAACATGACAAATCTCAATCAACCAAAACCAAAACACAAGAGGCCAAGGCTATGTTATGCACTAAACTTGTGAAACATATTCAACATCCAAGAGCTTAAAATGAATCCCTTATTTCAGCCCTAAAGTTTTGGCCAACATGAACCAAAACATTGGGGTTTTGTCCAAACAATACAATCAACCATTTGAATATTATCTTTCAAGGTTTATACTATAAGCATATGAGAATAAACTTTGAAACATAAGGGATTCCATTATCCACAACAAATCAGCCCCTAATGGGTTGCAAAAGTCCATGAAAACTAACTTTTCAAGACCTTTTAAAGCACATATTCCACATAACCGGCTCTAGATGCCATTGTTGGGTTTTGTCACATGTAAAACAAGTAAGTTTAACCACTTAAACTTAGAAAAATGCAGCGGAAATATAGAGTTAACATGTGGTTTATAATCTGAAAATTTTCATCATTTTAAAGCACAAACATAACCCAAGAATAAGCATTAAAATGTATGTGAAATAGTGTGCTATCAAACAAGACAAGACAACCATAGGGTGTGCAAGAAATCAACCTTTCTTGGATAAGTGTTGTAGATATATGAGATGAAGATGAAGATGAAGATGATGACGATGTTGAATATCCAGCCCCCAAGAGAGAGAGCCTCAAGTTTTTGATACCCACAAGCCCTTCCAAACACCTACTTGTTAGGTAGTAAAGCATCAAAACAAAGCCCCTCTTGAACAATCCAAATCAGCCAAGAGTTATTGAAAGGCAGCCAAGAAAAATGATTTTTCAGCTTTCTTTTTCTTGTTGAATCCGAAATCTAAGGGAGTCTTGAGAGAGATTTTGCTTTGTGTGTGTAGGATAATGTGTGAAGTGATGGAGGAGTGTTAGTATGGTAAATGATCTTGCAAAGACCAAGATAAAAGGGTGTTCCCAAGGCCCCTTGTGGGTGGCCGAAAATGGAACCAAAAGGGTTTCCCCCTTTTTCAAATTTTATAAAATTTCACTCCTTTAAATCCATAGTTTATAAAATTAAAACCAATTTTAATTTTATAACATCAACATATATATATATATATATATATATATATATATATATATATATATATATATATATATATATATATATGTTTGTTATTATTCAACCAAATTAAATAACAAACAAATAATATCTCATGAACAAATTATCCATATAATGTTGTTCATAAACAAAGCAAAGTTTTAGAAAACAATTTTCTAAATTGGTGTCAATATTTATTTGTGTGATCTCATCAACAAATAAATATATATTGGTGTTGGTGTTTGTTTAGCTTGTTATTGGGTATGACCTGACTTAGATCATAACGTACTAACCACATCAATCTTGTATGTGTCTTGGGCATATAAGATCCAACACAAAGAACCAAAAGCCTTTCAAAGCTTGCTTTAGATGTGGAAAAGAAGGTCATGTGCTAAAGAAGTGCCCTCAGGTTCAAAGGAAAGTTCCAGACAATAAAGACAACACGGGTTGCTTCTCTGTTTCAAGAGGTAAAGAGCACACATCTTTGAATGATTGGATGATGAACACTTTATCCAAACCTTCTCATATGAAGTCGGTTTCACATGATTCAAAGATGAAAAAGATCAAAGTTTCAAAATCAAAATCTCTTCCTTCGTGTTTTAAAAATAAAATGACTTCCAAATTCAATTCTTTAAAATCAAAAGTAACTGAACAAAAACAAATTTGGAAAGTAAAACAAAAGGAAAAGGGTAAAGAGATAAATGATTTTTAAAAAAGTGTGTGCTTAAACAGGTTACATACACTGATGAAAAGGAACACCTAGGACTATGATGGCCTGGGTTCCCCTTTTTAACTAATTTGTTAATGAGTGCAGGAACAGTTCAGGAGGACTATTAGTAATTCGGTTTACCGACAGAGAATGTTCCTCATTCAAATTTTGAGGCGGAACAAACAGGTTATAGTTTTGGTATCTTATTCACATTTTGGATCCTTATCTGTATTTTCACATCTCATTTCACAATCACTGCATTTTTCTTGGTACTTAATTTCTCATCTTTTTGCTAGTATAATTTGGAAGTCTTTCTTTGGTAAATTTCTATTTTAGTTCAGTTTATTAAAAAAATTATTAAAAAAATAAAATAAAATTCATGGGAGAGTATAAAAAATGAAATGAAAAATGAAATGGAAACTAAGAACTTGATTTGGGATGTCTGAGAAATGATAGTATGTCTTCTTGGTATGCTTATTTGTATAACTTGTACTTTGTGAGAAATGATAGTAACTAATGTAGATGTCTGTATCACTTAAAATTCTAAAATTTGAAGAAGACAGTTTCATCATATGATATACTTGGTAGGCTCAGCCCAAAAACGAAGTAAACAGTGATTCTGTAGCCTAACTAAATCTTTAGAACTCAGTGACAAGGATCATTTCCATGACATCTCGGTCTGCAGAAAGTTACAAGTCACGTCAAAACTTAGTTGAGAGTGGCTGATTTATGTCCTGAGTCTGTTCTTGTCTGTGTTGAGTCTAACATCCCTTAGCCCAAATTGTATATTATGTATAATAAAATGTGTGTTTATCTCCTCTTCTATACGTGAGCATTGACCTGGAGCGATGATCTTCTCTGCTATGCGAAACCATTGACCTGAAGCCCTCATCAACATGCTAAGATGATCTTCTCTGCTATGTTGAAGCATTGACCTGAAGCTCTCATCTTCTGGAATAAGATGTACATCTCCTCTATTATACGTGAGTATAGACCTGGAGATATCATCATAAAGTCTGTATATTAAAGTGTCTCGTCAATTGACCAAGCGATGTGTCAATTCGAACTACTCAAGCAAAATCAGTGATTACACTCAATAAACCTTGATGACGGGATAAGTTCTTTGTCGGATGTCTGCGGGAACCAAGTTACCTGAGCTTCTCAAAATTGAACCTAAAACATGATAAAATCAGTTGCAGATCACTCGCTGAAAAGAATAAGGCATGGGTTTAAATTGGACAAACATACCGACAATTATTTTTGAACTGTTTTATCTATCAAAAACTTCAAATTGTGATGAGAATCTGCATCAGTGTGATCTCACTAACTTTTTGATGATTAAAGACTTTGTGCTAAAGTATATCTTGAGGATATGATCTCATGATCGATTCCGTTCTCGGTAATTATAAAAATAAAGAAATTAATAATAATAATAATAATAATAATAATAATAATAATAATAATAATAATAATAGTAATAGTAATAATAATAATAATAATAATAATAATAATAATAATAATAATAATAATCATAATAATAATAATAATAATAATCCAAAAAAAAAGTTAAAAAAATAATAATAAAATAAAATAAAATCTAAAAAGATTTTTCATTTCAAATTATTTTTCAAGTCTTCCATATTATGCTATTGAAACGATATTATATTTTTTATGCATTTCACAGGAAATTGCACACATAAGCGAGCATGGTTTCGCTTGTTTACATTCACAGATAAACACGGGTTTATTTGTATGTTGAAATGATCTAACGAGAAATGTGTAGAATGCGTTTGTGTTTGTGGTGCAGATTTTTCTACAACTGATGGCCGATCATCACTTGAGCAATGAACCAGACCAGAGAACTGTTCTTCAAGCTTGCAGAAGATACCAAGCTAGGAGCCTCCTCCTACATCCTCTGAAGCACTCAAGAATTGAGAGTTTGAAAAGTTGTTCCTGATCATTTGAAGAAAAAAAGCATACAAAAAGGGGGAGCCTGTGAGATAAAAGATCTTCAGTAACAGATCATCAATCTAGGGGGAGATTGAAGATCATTATATGGTTGACTTATCGGAATCGAAGATTATACAAGACGTTGATAATGATAGACTAAGGGGGAGTATTGTTGGGTCTGAAAAAGATAGTCTATATTATCAACACAGTCAAGGTCAACAAAAGTCAACGTCTCGGTCAAAGTCATTGGAAAAGTCAAACAGACGCGTTTGAGATGAAGAACCGAGACGTGACGTTGAAGATATATTTGACTAGGAGTTTTATTGTTAATAAATATATTTTGTGTTGTTAGGTCTGAAAAGGATAGTCTATATTATCAACACAGTCAAGGTCAACAAAAGTCAATGTCACGGTCAAAGTCATCGGGAAAGTCAAACAGACGTGTTTGAGATGAATAACCCAGACGAGACGTTGAAGATATATTTGACTAGGAGTTTTATTGTAAATAAATATATTTTGTGTCAACAAAATATATTTAATATTGTTTTAGTCATTTTTATGTTTTATTTGTATTTTCCCTAATTAGTTTATGTTTAGGGGCTTAATGTGTCATTAGTGAATATTATATTCACTATAAATAGATAAGTTGTAATTAGGATTTGGAGCTTGAATGGGCCACTTGATTTGAGGGTTTCCACTTTGTATTATCAGACTCAAATCATCAAATATCAAACAAGGGATTTCATTATGTTTATGAGGTGTTCATTATTTGTTCATCTATATTTTGTGTTTGATCCAATAATTTTCACAAATCTCATTGATTCAAGTGTTGTTTGGGACTAACATAAACCCGAATCTAATCCGGTATATATTAATTGTTAATAAAATTGGCCACATTATTAATTTCTCCAATAAAGTTCTTCATGATTTAAAACCCTAATCAAGTTTTGATTTTTGATACAAGGAACAATTAACGGTTTGAGTTTGTCTATGAATTCAATCTCGTTGTAGAATCACACAATCTAGTTAAGCATACCGAACGGCGTGTGTGTTTAATTACAATCGGTACTTCTATCGTTGCAACCCGCACACTAAGATCCGAACGGCGTGAGCTTAGAGTAGCGGGTTGGCTCCAATCATCGAAGTGCGATTGATTGGGCATTAGATAGAGGGGATATCCTAATGGCGTGATGTCTAGTATCCATAAAAATCATTAATTGAAAAATTGTCATTGCACCGTAAACGTTGATGATCGTAAGCCAAATCGGGTCAAGATATTACCTTAGTGTTGGAATTAGTCTTCGTATTTGAATTAATTTCACCATCTAGTTAACATCATTATTAACCCCGTTTTCATAATAAAAAAATACAAAAAAACGTTAATTTATGTTTTTCTGGCAGAACCTTAACACGGCCGCATGGAATTTCCTTTACAATTTTGACACGGCCGTGTCGGGTCACTGGAATTTTTCTATTTTTTACATATTACTTTAAGTTTTAGTTTATAATTAAAACCCACACATTCCTTAGTCCATAATCAATCAAAAGTAGCTGTGTTAAAACGTTTTTGGTATAAAATAATTTATGCGTATCCCAGAGGACACAAACCCTAGTTCCGCTCATACTATTCTTAGTGTGTGCACGGTAGGTTCACATTTTCATTATTTATTTGTTGGATTAGACACCCAACAAATTGGCGCCGTTGCCGGGGATACGGCGATTCTAATCATTTTATGCCAAGATCTTTTCGTACAGTTACACCACTTGAGATCGACTCGGAGATAGAGAAGACCGCAAAGAGGTTAAGGAAACAAGCGAAGCTCTGAAAGGAGTTAGCAAATTCCTCAACACCTATTACCTCACCTCTTGTCACCGACATTTGGTAAGATATACCCTTGTCAAGTGAATCTAAATCGGAACCTGAAACCGAATCACCACAACCTTCACAAACAACCACCACTCCACCACAATCACCTACCCATCAAGAACCACTCTCACCCGAACCAACCATGGCAACTCCAGCCGAACAAACCCTTAGACAATGGGCAACCCATGATGTTACCCAACAACCCCTCTGCATAAACTACCCCGCCATGGTGAACTTTTAGCTGAAATCCAGCCTCATCCACTTGTTACCACTCTTTCGAGGCCTTGAGAACGAAGACCCTCATAAGTTTCTCAAGGAATTTCATGTTGTGTGTTCCGGAATGAAGCCATAGAACATTACTGAAGATCAAATCAAGCTTAGGGCATTCCCCTTTGCTATGCAAGATTCGGCTAAAGAATGGTTATATTATTACCTAGCACCGGGGTCGGTAAACACATGGAATGATCTTGCAAAACTGTTTTTAGACAAGTACTTCCCAGAAGTCAAAGCCTCTATTCTACGAAAGGAGATCATTGCGATCAAACAAGCAAAAAAGAGAAGCTTTGCATACTTATTAGGAAAGATTGAAGAAGTTATGTGCTCGATGCCCATAACATGGTATCTCGGAACACCAATTACTTCAATACTTTTATGAAGGGTTAGCACCACTAGAGAGGTGTTTGGTAAATGCTTCTAGTGGGGGAGCTTTACTTGATAAAACACCAACCCAAATTAGAGCCTTGATATCCCCTATCACCGAAGATACCAAAAAATCTTCACAAGAAGATGGATGGTATGATGATGTACCACGGGCGGTTAAAGAAGTGAGCACTCCTCACATTGAAAGTCAACTTGCTAAATTAACTAAAGCTGTAATGCAACTCATAAAAGCTAAGAAAGCTGAGCAAAAACCTCGAGCGTGTGGAATATGCGACACCCCACTGATATGAGTCCCACACTTCAAGAAGATGTTGAAGAGACATAAGTGATAGGAGGCTATATGAGGCAGAATTCAAGATCTTATGAACAACCCAGAAATAATCAAAATTGGGGACAACCACCCAATCTTGGTTATCCACAAATACCCTTATAATTCCATCAAAGACCTCCATTTCAGATGTAAAACAATCAACAAAACTTTCAGCCTCGACAACAACAATAAGCAGGGAGCTCAGGGACGTCTTTGGAAGATATTATCAAGAGTTTAGCAACCAGCACGCACACATTCCAACAAGAAACAAAAGCTAGCCTTAAGAACTTAGAGCAACAAATGGCTCAACTTGCTAATTCCGTAAGTAAGATTGAGTCTCAAGGTAAACTACCCGCTCAAACGGAGACAAATCCTAAGCATAATGTTTGTGCTATTACCTTGAGAACCAGAGAGAGTTGTGAAGGCTCGAGAATACATAATGAAGATAAGAAAGAAGAGAAGGTTGTTGAAAATAAGGAGTATAAAAAGAATAAAGCATCAAAGCCAAGTAATAGTGATGTGAGATTTACTCCTCCACCTCCATTCCCTTCGAGACTAAGAGGCACACAAAAAGAAAGGGAAGAACAAGAAATCATGGAAACTTTCTGGAAGGTAGAGGTAAACATTCCACTTCTTGATGCCATTAAACAAGTTCCACGGTATGCTAAATTTTGAAAAGAACTTTGCATGTCAAAGAAGAAGCTAAAAGGTAATGAAACGGTAAAGGTAAATGAAAATGTTTCTGCTATTTTACAAAAGAGATTACCCCCAAAGTGCAAGGATCCAGGTATCTTCACCGTTCCTTGTAAATTGGGGAATGTTAGTGTTCCTAGAGCAATGCTTGACCTTGGAGCCTCTATTAACGTTCTATCATACTCAATTTTTAAAACACTTAATGTAGGAATGTTAAAGAGGACCGGGGTAGTCATTCAATTGGCCGATAAGTCTATAGTACACCCAAAAGGTGTATTAGAGGATTTGTTGGTTCAAGTGAATGAACTAGTGTTCCCAGCTGATTTTTATGTGTTAGATATGAAGGATAGTGACTCTCTAGATTCAAGTTCTATCTTGTTGGGAAGACCATTTTTAAAAACTGCTAGAACTAAGATTGACGTCTATAATGGTACACTTTCTATGGAGTTTGATGAGGAGATAATCATTTAGCATAGATGATGCAATGCATTACCCAAGCGGATTCTCATCCTTAAACTATTTAGATATAATTGATCCATTAAGTGTTGTATGCATTAAGTTATCTAACATTGATGTTCCAGCTTTAGTGTCAACCATAATTATTGATAAGGATGCAACAAAAGAGTGTATTAAAAATTTTAAGTTTAGGGAGGTTTTGTTGGAGCTTGCACCAGACTGAACGAGAAAGACTTTAAAGAAAGGCGCTACGCGGGAGGCAACCTGTATTTTGTTTGTTTTTCTATTTCTATCTTGTTTTAATTTTTTTAGTTATTATTTTCATCTTTTGCAAAAGAGAAAAAAAAGAAAAGAAAAAAAAAGTGTCAAACAGAAGGTTGAAATGGTCGCGTAATGATTTTATAAGATAGACACGACCGCGTAATCCTTCTGAGTTAAAAAATGCTTAAACCAGTCTCTAACCATAATTGCTACTTGGCTTCTTCCTGACCTCGACTTCACAACTACATATCTCCTTCGTTCTTTCCACCACCACTTGCTAATGTTTACCATCGTAGTAGACTCATCCCACTCTCTACTCCAAGCCTCGAGGACGAGGCTGAATTCAAAGCTTGGGGAGAGGTAATTTTCATTTCTTTTTCTAGTCATTCAATTGCGTATTGCATTTAGGATTGCATTGCATTTAGTTAATCATTGTCATGGTAGTATTAGGTATGCATTACATCACTGTAAAAAAACAAAAAAAGGTAACACCTCCGTAGCCTCGGGAAAGATTTTGAGAACAACATGAAAAATGATATTAACTCTATTATGCTAATCGTAGACTACGTGTATAAATAGGTTGATAGTAATAAAATGGAAAGTGTACCCCGTTATGCTAGTGCTCTTTGTTCTTGGTTTTACAATGATAAAATGTCTAATAGCCATGTGTGCCTAATGCTAATCTAATCACATAAGGAGTCCGAGACCTAGCAAAAATAGATTGAGAGACGAGTACATCTGATAAAAAAAGCCCAAAAAAGGAAGAAAAATAAAAAAAGAAGGGAAATGAAAAGGCAAAAAGCAAAAAAAAAAAGATTTAGTTATATGATAAATAAGCCATAAAATGGCAAATCATTTGTGATCTCGCATGGTGAAAAATTGACCACTTGTTCTCTATAGTCCTTGAGGTTAGGAAGGTTTCCACCGTGTGAAGAAAGGTGTTGGCATACTTA
Organism: Flaveria linearis; assembly: GCA_024085815.1. Classification (NCBI taxonomy): domain Eukaryota; kingdom Viridiplantae; phylum Streptophyta; class Magnoliopsida; order Asterales; family Asteraceae; genus Flaveria; species Flaveria linearis. Next base: position 49,528,985 of record CM044004.1, on the reverse strand, counting down.
AATGACTAATTTAACATGGATTAATTGATATGAAACGATAAATCCGAAACTTAAGGGTTAGAGGATCATAACTAGCAAATCGGGTACATTTGTTAATAAAAATCTTGAATGCCCCATTTGTGCACGACAACTGAAAATTAATATAATAAGATGATTTCATGCTCATACTTCTTACATGGGGCCAAGGTAGGTGTTGCCAATATTTTAATAATGTCACTATTTGTTTTGTTTTCACTTCCCGATTTATTCCTATTATTGACTTCCTTGAGGACAATGAAAGGTTTGAGCTTTGGGAAATTTGTTAGTTATATTTTTAGACGTTAATTATTTTAGTTTTAGAGTATATTTTGGCATTTATTTGTATTTCTTGCATGCATTTTTTATTTATTTCATATAATAGTAGTTTTTTTGGGATGGAATCTACTTTGGTGTGTTTTGGTTGGTTTTGTAGGTTTATGCAATTGGAAGAGAAGAAAAAAACTTAAAGAAAATATTATTAAAAAGAATATTGAATTAAAAAAGAGGTGCAGGAAATTTCCTATTTTATAGGAATTCTTGTTTGTGATGATTATCATTAGATTTTTCTAAATAAAATGAAAGAAACTAAAATCCCTAAAAAGTGGATCTGTGAATCAAAGATTTATTATAAATATAATAGAAGGGGATGATCAAAGGAGGTATCTTGGAAGATCTTAAAGACTCTATTTTGGCAATCAAGTTCAAGGAATCAAGGAGCAATAGCAATTTAGGTTCTTTTTGTTGGTTTTCGATTCATAAGTTTTATTTTATTTTAGTTATGATTGATCTAGTCGTCATGTCCGGCTAGAACAATCTTTGATTTCAACAATATGGTTTAATTTCTTTGATATTGGTTTGAACTTATGTGAAAAGTTTATGAGATGTTTTTTATTTTAATGGTTTGTTTGTTTGATTCTTGAGCTTAAACCCGGATTTAATCCGGTATATATTAGATTGTTAATAAAATTAGTCACTTTATTAATTTCTCCAATAAAGGTCTTCAAGATTTAAAACCCTAATCACGTTTTGATTTTTGATACAAGCAACAATTAACGGTTTGAGTTTGTCTATGAATTCATTCTCGTTATAGAATCACACAATCTAGTTAAGCATACCGAACGGCGTGTGTGTTTAATTACAATCGGTACTTCTATCATTGCAACCCGCACGCTAAGATCCGAACGGCGTGAGCTTAGAGTAGCGGGTTGGCTCCAATCAACGAACTGCGATTGATTGGACATTAGATAGAGGGGATATCCGAACGGCATGATGTCTAGTATCGATACAAATCATTAATTGAAAAATTGTCATTGCACCATAATCGTTGATGATCGTAAGCCAAATCGGGTCAAGAAATTACCTTAGTGTTTGAATTAGTCTTCGTATTTGAATTAATTTCACCATCTAGTTAACATCTTTATTAATCTCTTTTTCATAATTAAAAAATACAAAAAAATGTCAATTTACATTTTTCTAGCAGAACCTTAACGCGACCACATGGAATTTCCTTTACAGTTTTGACACGGGCGTGTCGGGTCACTGGAATTTTTCTATTTTTTACAAATTACTGTAAGTTTTAGTTTGTAGTTAAAACCCCCACCTTCCTTAGTCCATAATCAATCAAAAGTAGCTGTGTTAAAACGTTTTTGGTATAAAATAATTGACGCGTATCCCTGAGGACACAAATCCTACTTCCGCTCATCTATTCTTAGTGTGTGCACGGTTGGTTCACATTTTCATTATTTATTTGCTGGATTCGACGCCTAACATTAAAACACCTTGACTTTGATTTGTCAACGCCAACAGTTTTATTTGCACTGGGCTTATAATTCCTGTTAACATATGAATGTTTTTGTGTTCTGTAAGCAATCATTACCATCTGCCAATTCGAGTCCATCTCTTCCACATCATCAGGATCCATCTCAAACAAATGGATCTGGTTCCCTATTCAATCTGTTAAGTGTTCTGAGTCTCTCCTCAATGTGAAACTATTGCATTGACCCCCTTCAACGATATTACGCATACAATATCATATAAATACTAATAACATGAAATAATATTTATTTTATTAGTTTGAAGTTATTTTAAACACCTAAACTTTAAAAACCAAAAATGTGTGAAAAAGCAAATGCTAGAAAATTTACAATTTTCATAAAAAGGCTAAATATTTAGTCATAAAATCGCATAACATAATTTCACATCAAAGATATTTGTTTGAAAGCCATTTGTATAAATCACCAACATTCGGGGTCAGATTCATGTGTAATCCGGTAATTATCCGAATTATAGTTACGTGAAGATCCGTTAATGTTCGTGCAATAACTGACGTATTTAGGTAAGCAATATTAGATGCATGCATGCATTATTAGAAAATAATGTTTGTGCTAGTCGGAAAATAACCTGAAAATGTCAGTTGTCACATGGGTGACAAACCTTGAAAGGGGTACTGCTGGTGATGGTTTGGTACCTAAAGGATTACAACTCCTTAGGTATTAACAGTCCTACGGATGACCCGATAACAAACTATTACCAATGTGTAACATAAGATCCTGATGTGTATTTCATCATGTGGACCTAGCATTGTCAATCTTCAATTAATGTTCTTATGCTTGATTATGAATGATTTGGGTCTAATAAATATTATTTACCAGCATTATTGCTAATATGAATTTTAAACCTTTTACAAGTAAATAATGACTGAACTAAGTGTAACATTAAATCATTCTATATTATTAACGCTATAGGTTCCTCTAATGTCAAATGTTAGAAATCACGAGATAGAGGTTAAAATCAACACTTTCTTAGAATAGAATCTTGTGGCTTGTAACTATGGATATGATTTTATAAAACAATATTACGAATCAATGAATTATTCGGTTTTGGAGATTCACTTGATTCCCTTTAATATTACGATATAGTTATTAATAGAACGACCCCAATCGGTGCACACGACTCGAGGTGACCCAAACCCCGGGTGTGACAGTGTTTTGAAAACCCGACCGGAGATCAAACAAGATGACTCAAAGGTTCACTGGTTAGACCGGTTGGATCATTTGGACAGGGTTTAAAACTGGTTGACGTCATAAATAATGCATTATTTAAAAAATATAAGGAAATGTTGCAGATGATTATGAGGGCGTCAACCTGTCAAAAGATAACTTGAAAGACTATATAAGCAAAGTTTATCTGGCTAAAGGACTTATAAGTAAAATAAATTTTCTCAAGGGATAAGATTAAAACATTTTTGCTGCCCTGGTATCTAACAAGGCTTACAACTTTTTGATCATCTGTTTCACGGCCGCTTCTTTTCCCCATCTCCACTCTCAGTTTTCTTTATGGTCAATGGGGGTGTTTGAGATTGCTTCTCAAAACAACTTATTGACTTATTAACTTTTAAAAAGTCAAAAAGTCATTTTATAGTATTTGGCAATATGATGGTTATGAGGAAAATAAGTTAATAAATTAGTTCATACTAACTTATTAACTTATTGAAAAAGTTAATAAGTTAATAAGCTGTTTGAAAAGCTTATCCAAACACCCACAGTGTTGTTTCGTTTCATCCATAGTTGATAGGAGCTGTTGTCGATCGGATTTGTTGTCAATCCAGGTTGTTGTCATCATTCGTAACGACGTAGCTCATAGTTAGTGAAGGCAACTAACAAAGATCTTGGATGTTATCAGAGTTGCAGAGAAGTTTTTGAAGAAATCTATGGCTATTGATTTTTAGCCTGGTTTGACCGCAGGTCACCGGTTCTGGGTCTAACCACGAACCGCTCAGAATGGCCGGTTATTTTGAAAACGGCTTGAATAAGCATAACTGGACTGCTCGTGGCACCGGATCCCGGTTGGACCGGTCTGACTGGCTGGTCCAATCGTGAAAACATTGGTGACACTACCTACCGTCTCAACGTCATTGTTAACTTGAAGCCACTCATCACCTACATTCTATGAAGCACAGAAACGCCTCCAGGTAAGCCGAACCCGTTTCGAGTACCTGTTCAAAATGGAAACGCGTTCGAAACGCGTAGGAAACGTTTCGCCTACGCTTTAGTTTTGTAGGGACGTTTCCAACACGTTTCCTTAACGTACCCTGTTAGTTTTAGTTGCCAGATTTCGTCTGTGTTGTTGTGGTTGTTAAGATAAAACTTGAAGAAGAGATAAAGAGGAAGGAGAAGATAAGAATATGAAGAGGAGTTTAAAACTTACATTTTAACTAGTACAGATACTTTGCAAAAAGCTGTAATATTTTGCAGAAAACACTTTTTAATAACAGTGACAATTGAGTAAAATAAATTCTTTTTTTTTCAACAGTTTTTCTTTTTAACTTATATGACAAGTACACATATAATTTTTACATTGATTATTTTTTCTTTGAAGGTTTTAAGTCTTTTTGGAATTTGTTTAATACTTTAATGTCTATTTTGGAATTTATTTAATATATTCATATTTTTCTATATTTTTTTATCCGTACCTTTGTCGCACCCGTATCTTGAGTTTTTGATATTTCTCGTTCCCCGTACCCGTACGATCCTCGTACCCCCTTCCCGTACCTGTTCCGGTGCTACAATGCCTACATTTTCTCCATCACATTCCTCTTCATCGTTACCACCGCAATCGTCTTCCACCATACCAGTAAAGGGGTTAACTCCACAAGAAATTCAAGAACAACAAGCTGTGGGTCTATGTTACAATTTCCTAGAGAAATACAACTTAAGTCATAGTTGTACTACACCACGGGTGTCTGTGTTAGAGTAAAATACAATATAAAAATTTAATATGTCTTGAAGACTTATACATATAAACCAAGTAAACATTCGTTCACACACCAATATGAGACTAACTACAATTCTCTTAAAGATCATGCAACTACTGATTTTGACATCTTATTCAATTTTCACACCAACAAAATAGAATGCTACTTTACATTGAGATGTTAATTGAGCACGTACAAGTTCCTCTTGCTTCCACCAATCTTTCTTGATCTGTTATCAACCCACAAGTGAGATGCTTTTATTTCTCCAATCATACCCCCAATTGATGTTTTTCTATTGTTATGCACCACATTCGTTTTTGTTTTCAAAACACCCAAATTGGAACGTAGATTGTTAAAATAAATTGATGATAAATAATAAATATAATTTTGACATCCTGCTAGTTATTTATTTATTTATTTAATTTTTTTGCAATCCGTCAGCCAAGAATTCTATATTTGATTGACCTCGATCAATAACTTACACCAATTGAAACACGTAATTACTACGGCTTCATAGGTCTTTTATGTTTTCCTTGTACATGAAGATGTTGGTTAACTAATAGAATGAGAAGGATAAAAAGAAATTGAAATTGTTTTTCCTGTGACATTTAACTTCCACTCGGCCTCTTTCATTTCATCTGACATCTATGTTCCACTAGCCACTTTTAAGTCTTGTTTCTGCATCCTCATATGCACACTCCACCGTCCAAACCACAAATTCCATACTTCTTATGGGGTTTTTGGTGGTCTTTTATTATTAAAAAAACCGCACTTTCGAAAGAAAAGTAAGTTTTTTTTTTATGATGTTATAGTTACTTTATAAGCATATAATATAATATTTGAGCCGCTAAATGGAGATGGATCAAAAAGTATTGTCGAACTTAATTCAACAAATAAAACATATACGCCACCAGTAGTGGACATGATTTATATAGGTATAGTCCATTTAACATAACATATATAATCTAAAATGTCATCGGGCCGGGAGTTGTATTTTGCCATGTTATGTTTGATTAAACAGGACCAAAAGTTTCGATTGCTCAACCGGATTCACTAGTCTCTTGGGTTTAAGATATGGAAAAACCGGGTTCACCAGAGTCTCTTGGGTTAAAGATATGGAAAAACTGAATTACGCTTGCAGATCGCGCTCTTTGTAAATTCAGAATGGCTCGCATGCAAAACAATATATGATGAACACACGTTAGACTATTTAATGTTGCAAAGTGTTTGTGTTGATTTAAATTTTGATTGAGATATTTAATTAACACAAATTCCTACCAAATAATTGATGGTCGGCTGAGCGCTATGATTGAAAATAATAACTTTAAGCCACACTTCCACTAGTTACAACATGCTTCAAGCGAGTATAAATAAAGAGAAGAAACCCCTCGTCCTATGCAATTAATATATATAATTCCGTTGGTGTGCAAGTTGCTCATCGATTGTGGTCACACACACCCACACCTCCAAAAGTCTTTACCTTGAAGCAAACCACATTTCAACTTCCTTAAAGCGTGGTTGCCTTGCCATATTTCAACCCAAATTAAGCCCTACGAATCTAGGGTGTTGATAACGTTTAGTACCATACATATATGCAGTAAGTGTGATTCCTTTTGCCTACTTAATTATCTGTCTTATAAATACATCCATTAATTCCTACACGGACCGTCTTCAATTCTAGTTGTAGCTCGATCACCATGGTATCGGTATCATCTCTCTGCTGCACTTCCCATGTGCTCCTTGTCTTGAGTCTTTACCTTGGTTGTGGTTCTGTCGACTCTCGGTCACTCGACCACATTTCCCTTGCACCTTCTCCTGCACCCCAACCGGCTGCAGCTCCCCAACTTCAGTCTTCTTCAAGGCTTTTCGACGTGAGATCCTTCGGGTCTGTTGGAGATGGTGTGACGGATGATACACAAGCTTTTAAAATGGCTTGGGATGCGGCTTGTCAAAGCGATGACCCCTCCATCCTTCTTGTTCCGAAGCATTATAGTTTCTTGATACAGTCTACAATATTCACTGGAAGTTGTGGAAATAGGCTTGTGTTTCAGGTAATTATTATTATACATAATATTTAATGTGAATAGACGCATATATATAGATATGTTCAGTATGTTGATGCATGATTTGGTTGTGAGTTAAATACATATATAATCTTTTGCGTTTGTTAAGATTGAAGGAACAATAATGGCACCAGATGGACCAAGTGTGTGGCCAAAAGGCATGAGCAGGAGACAATGGCTTGTGTTTTATAGGGTGAATGACATGTCTCTACAAGGTGGTGGAGTTATCGATGGAAGAGGAGAAAAGTGGTGGGATCTTCCTTGCAAACCTCATAAAGTATGTGCGTCCTTTGATCATATGTTTTAAAATTCTATATATTTTAAAAAATTACTACGTATTATATTACCTTTTATAAAGTATTTAATATTAATGAAAGAATTACGTACGTGCAAATTGATCTAAAAAATTTGTTGCTTTTTTATTTTCATAATAAGTGGTATAATTTGGTGTAATTTAAAATTACGAGTAGGATAGATTTCCGGTTAAAAAAAAAACTTATCAACTAAAAGATAGTGAATTTAGTTCTTCTTTATAATCGTAACTAAAAGCATTGCACTTTTCTAGGTTGATTATCTTGGATACCCGACAATGAATTCAAAAATACTTAATTACCAGCAAATTTAAATATATGCAATACTAAGAATGTTATTGATTATTTGATAGGGACCAAATGGAACGACATTGGCAGGCCCTTGTGATAGCCCCGTTGTAAGTTTTACACTAATTCTTATAAACGTCTTGTTTTGTAACGAATGACAAAAAAAAATACTATTTCTCTTTTGACGGAATGCAGGCTATTAGGTTTTTCATGAGCACAAATGTTAGCGTCAAAGGACTTAAAGTAAAGAACAGCCCGCAATTCAATTTCCGATTTGACGGGTGTAACGGGATACACATTGAGTCATTGAATATTAAAGCTCCTTTTTTAAGCCCCAACACTGACGGAATCCACATCGAGAACACAAACGATGTGACGATATACAATTCACTTATATCTAATGGTAATTACATTACTAATTATCAATATTACATTTATAAGTTTTGTGTGAATAGTATCCGCTTTTGATTTGTCCACTTTGACTAAAAGGTGTTAGAAGAATGTGAATATCAATGTAACTTACAATTTTTGAAGCACATTTTTTTTAACGGTCAATATTATATCAATATAAATCATGTCTGAGTTTAAAAACAGTACCTTCAATATAAGAGGCAAAAGCTTCTATTAAATTGATTAGTCACACATGAAGCACATGATACAATTAATTTATACTTGACTTAAAAATAAATCTAGTTTAAATAAACTTTATTATTTAGAATGTAAGTATTGGTGTGAGATAATTTAAGCAATCCTACCGTTAGTAAGCTGGACTTAAATACAAATCTAATGAAACACTTCGTTATATATATGTAAGTATCGGTGTAAAATGATTTAATCCTACCGTCACGTAGAATATAAATCCACACGAACATCCCCTCAAGTTTCTTCAATGCAATAAAGACCTTCAAGTTAGATAATTGTTTTTTTTTCAGCCGTTTATTGACACATGGCACCTTACAATGTTTATGTTTTTTTATTCTTATAATTTTAAGATATTATGTTTTATAAAAAAAAATAGATTGTTGTCACGTGCTTATTTTTATTTTACGTTTCGATACAAGTTTTGTTTGAAATGTAGTTGTTTGAAACATAACAAAAATTAAGTAGTCAACGTAATTTTTATTCAAAATCTTTTTTAACATTTAAAATTGTGATAACTTCATACGGTTTCCTTTACGTATATAACCATGTTAGTAACATTGCTGCAACGTGCGATATACTCTTCCTAGTTAACTAACATTTATGAAGTTAAATAAGATATATTAAAAATGATTAATTAGTTTGTGGGTGTGCAATATGCAGGGGATGATTGTGTCTCAATTGGGGCTGGAAGTTATAATGTTGACATAAAGAACATAACATGTGGGCCAAGCCATGGAATAAGGTAAACATTCTTCCGTTACCTTTTGTGCCAAACCCATAGGCACAACTACTTTGTCCATTTGTTTAAAATAAATTCTAATCTTTTAAGCACTCACATTTTTCATACATTAATTAAATATAAATTTATTTTTAACAGAACTTGAAGTAATTATTTTTTAGTTCTTAATGCACCTCTACATTTCTATTAGTGCAGACTATATAACCTTATAAAAATGTATTTAAACTTAATGTTTTTTTAAAAAAATTATTAATATTTAATTAATCATTACTTTACTTTTAAAACCACAGCAGATCAAAAGAGATCCAAGCAATAGCAAGTGAAATGGGTATTTTCTCAAACATTAGTTTCATAAAAATTACAAGAAATTAGTTAATATTATTTAAGACCAAAAAATATAGGTGGATCAACCTAACAAATAGGTTAAACACATTGTTGTAGAATCCAACTAAACACAAACCACCCTATCTAACTACGCACTCAAATTGGGGTTTGTATAAGATTCGATTCGCGTATTGTGTTTTATTCATGGTGAGTTTTACTAAACAAAAATTTTCAAGTTCACTATGGTTTAATAATGTTTGACTCGGTTGTATAAATTAAAACTCTGATAATTAATTCTTACCATAAAATCCCCAATGCAAAGTTAATGAGGATGCTGTTAATATTATTCATGCTAGCTAGGGGTGTTCAATTTCGGATATCCGAAAATTTCGGATAGTGAATTTCACTATCGGAATCCGAATCCGAAATTTCGGATATACGAATTTCGGATATCCGAAATTTCGGATTCGGATTCGGACATACGTTCGGATATCCGAATTAAAAGATAATTTGTATTGTTTAATAAATTTTATAAAAATATAATAATTTTTATTGAAGTTTTTATCGGATATCCGATTTTTTTTATTAAAATGTCCTAAATATCTAAAAATATCCGAAATATTTAATTAATATTTAATACTTTTAAATTTTTATAAAAATATTTTGGATATTTCGGATATCCGAAATATCCGAAAATTCTGAAAATCACTATACGAATCCGAATTCGAAATTTCGGATATCCGAAGTTCGGATATCCGAATTTTCAGATATCCGAAGTTCAGATATCCGAATTTTCGGATATCAGAAATTTCGGATATCCGAATTTCGGATTTTCAAGTATTTTGGATTCGGTTTCGGATTCGGATATTTTTTAAACACCCCTAATGTAGCAACCACCATCAAAAGTTTAAAGCTAACAATCATTAAATAAACAAACTTGATGGATCCTATATCTTGCTTAAAGGACCAAAATCAGTCAGATTTAAAGTTGCTCCCAACTTTAATTTTTGAAGATTTATTTTTATCTAGTTAAGACGTTAATAATATTACGAAATCTTTATAATTTATACTACATTATTATATGTTAGGTTAGTACCCTGTATTACCATGAGTTGAGTAAATATAATACTAAATAGTAACGGAAAGTTATTAATTATAAAACAATATTTTGAGATAAGATATTATTATAATTACGTAGTAGTGAAGACTATGGATAATAAAATAGTGATAATTTTTAAAAAAAAGCTGTTTTAGATTTTTTCTACTTAAAAAAAGTTTAAATATTTTGTATCAAAAGAAAATATTTTAAAAAAATTATTTTTAAATATTTCTTTTTACTTGAATTTTAATTATTTTGGTTTATAAATATTTTAATTTTTAGAAACATCAATTTTAAAAATATTTTATATATTTGAAAAGTGTGTTGTTTTAGGAAAATTTTAATTTATAAAAAATTATTTTTTAGAAGTTACATGTATAAAAGGATCTATTTCTTAATTTATTAAAAAAACTATTTTTGAATTAAAAAATAATTAAATAATAATATTATTAGTTAATGTATATAATCATAAAATAAAGAAGCATGAAAATTAGAATTAACATGTATAGAATTATGTAAAGTTTTCACCTAAAATCTTACTTTAATAAAAAAAAGTTTATTATACAAGTGTTATTTTTATAGTAAGTTACGAAATAATATCAACCATTTATCTAAGTGATTAACGTTTTAAATTAAAGATAAAATGATTAAGCATGAAATGGAGCTGAAGGGGTACAAGTGAAAATGAAGGGGTACAAGTGGAAATGAAGGGGTACAAGTGGAAATAGCCTACAATTATTACTTTTTTCAAATCCTTACTCTTTTTAAACGCATATAACTTTATCTATATAACATTATTTTTTAATATAATTACACCAACGTTTTATTTTCTTTAATTTTGGTATAGCATTGTTATACTTTTTTAAAAACATAAACTTTTTGTTAAAAAAGTCTACGCGTTCTTCGTACAGGGTGTTATGTCACATGTTACATCGCGCGGGCACCTATTTTGTTATAATAATTATGGATATGATAACCCAATATAACATAATATTATATTAGTTACAAATAAATGACTTTGGTTAAACCAAGTTGACAGTTGCATCTTTTGTTTCATTTTTTATACGTCGGACAAACTCTACATGAGATAATACATATATAATAGAGCTTTTATTATTCAAATAAATTAAAACGAGTGTTTAATGCTACTCTTAGTTGTTGATTCTATGTTCAAATCCTTATTTGTTGCATGCATCCAGCATTGGCAGCCTCGGTATGCGTAACACACGAGCATGTGTATCAAACATAACGGTGACAGACTCAGTGATCAGGCATTCTGACAATGGAGTTCGAATAAAGACATGGCAAGGTGGGTTGGGGCTAGTGAAAAAAGTGAGGTTTTCCAACGTTCATATGGACAATGTTCGGAACCCAATCATAATAGACCAGTACTATTGCCAAGCCAAAGGAATGTGCCCAAACCAGACATCAGCAGTGCATATCTCTGACATAATCTACGAGAAGATTAGAGGAACTTATGATGCTAGGAGTCCGGCCATGCATTTAGGGTGCAGTAGTAGTGTACCGTGCATAAACTTAACATTTTCTGATGTGGAATTGGTGCCTTCACAAGGCCAAATAATAAGGAGTCCATTTTGTTGGAATGCATATGGGGCTCTAGAGACGCTTACCATTCCACCAGTTTTCTGTTTGTTGGAGGGTAACCCAGAATCTGTTCCTGAGAATTATAATATTGATCAATGTTGATTATATATATATAATCAAGTCTAAACAATTTAAGTTTGAATCCAATAGTTATATGGGTGATGAGACAATGGGTCCATCCCCGTAGTCTTGTAATATGTAAAACTCATAGAATATGATATTAATGAGGTTATATGTTTATACATATGTTCTATAGTACTTATACCCAATAATCCAATAGTGTTGGATTAATTAACGGTCCGTACGTCTTCAGGGTCTTATGTTAGATATCACAGCATTATAATAAAACAATAACAAAAACTTTTATTTACTAATTTTAATAGAATCTATTTTTTTATTATATACTTAAATAGCCTAATGACCGGTGTGTTAGACGTGTTAAAAATAAAGTTATCATTAAATACATTTAAAATATTGTAGTCATGGGAGTATATGTCTGTAATGTGAGAACGTGAGAATTAAAAAAATATGTAGGGAATCAAATTACATGACAAATTCAAATACATAGGAAAAAAACATAAAATGTTTACAAATCTCTAAAAGTTTATTTGTATACGACATTTAAGGTCGTATTTGAAAGCTCACCATTCACATCTAATATAACGAACTTTAATCCATTTCAGGCGACTCATTTTCAATGCAAGCTAGCTCTTACTTGAGTTTAGTGAGGAGACCTGGTTACTCTTGATAATACGACATACAATTGTCCGTGTGTAAAAACTGTTTGTTTCAAAACAAACTCACTATTAATAGTTTGACTCTAAGTAATTACTCAATAGAGTAAAAGTCTGACGTAGTGTTATACTTGGTCGCTTTGACAATCGACTTATGCTAACCTTGATGGTATGATCATCACATGATATGTCAAGATTTTTTCAATAAAATGATATGAGTTACTATAAAAAAAACCTACAGATTAAACAAAAAATAGTTAGATAATATAAAAAAAGATAAACATTAAGAAATCAGGATAGAAACAAAACTATAAACATTACCAGCATGGTTAGAAATGATATTCAATTAGATTTTTAATATCTGTATTTGTAACACCCGAAAATTTCTAATCAAATAACAAGGAAATAAAAGTATTTTGAAAGAAATAAAAAGCAGCCAAAATGGAGGGGGTGTAAGTGTGAAAAGGATAAAACATTATTATTTTATGTTTTAAAAGGGGATGGCCACCCATAACATCCCATCCCATCTGCTTTTTCGACAAAAGAAGAAGAGAAAAGCAGAAACCAAAGTTTCTCTCGGTTGTTCAAGAAGAAGAGGCTGAAATCTTCAAAGGTAAGCAAGATTTAGTATAATTGAGTTCAGTTTTAAGGATTTTGACCATGTAACCGAAATATATATGTTCTTATGTGTCTATATGCATTCGGGTAGGTGTTCTTGGTGTTTAGGTGTTAGAAACATCAAGAATTCGTGACTTTGAGAGAGTTGTGTTTGGAAGCTGCAAAAGGTGAGTTTCTAGACCCTGATTTTCTCTTATTTTAAAATTTTTGGGGCTGAAAATGCATGCAAAACTATTTTATGATTTTAATGCATGTAACCGTATGTATATATGTATGAGTTTAGATGATTTATGATTATTCTTACTTGGATGTTTAGAATGGTTATATTGAGCTTATAATATGTTTAAGATGAGATTTGGGACTGAAAAATATGTTAAAAACATATTAGAAGGTGTTCATGCGCCCAAACAGGGCCTATGCGCCTAAGCTTTTGCTTAGAAATATTAAGTGTAGGCTCATACGCCTAAATAGTACCCTATGTGTCCAAATAATGCCTTAGAATTTCTAAGTGTAGGTACATGCGCCTGAACAGTAGTTCATGCGTCTGAGTTTCGGGTTGAAATGACTAAGTGTAGGTTTGATGCGCCCAAATAGTGCCCATGCGCCCAAAAGACTCATGCGCCTAAGTGTTGAAGTGGCTAATTGTAGGCCGATGCACCTACATAGTTGAGAAATGCCCAAACAGGGCTGATGTGCCTAGATAGTTCCCATGCGCCTAGACACTTAGAAAACCTTCTAAATTTTTAGGAAAGCCAGAATTGTGGGGTTTGACTCTAGTTTGACCCGTTGGCTATGTTTACCCATTTCAAGTATGATTATGTGATGGTCTATGGTTACAGTATGTATAATTGATGTATGGTATGTATATATGTATAATGTGTTATCTTTTAATGGTATTCAAACGTATTTATATTATATTATAAAATACGTTAAATATTATGTTATTACTTTACGTAGTATGACAAATGTATGAAAGAACGTAAAGTATAACGTAACGAAGTGAAAGATAACAAAGATGAAAAGTGAAACGAAATGAAAGAAAGAATGGTTTGCAAGCAAATAGAAAGGAGGTGCATAACCATGTTGTCGTTAGCTCAACTGTGTGCGGTTTAAATAACCGAAAGGATGCATACAGGGTCAATCATTGATATTGATAGGATCCTTGTGGCATGCCTAGGTGACTGGGTCAGTTTCGTGCACAATGTTCGTGATTTAATTACCACAGGCCTAACATCAGCTTCGTGTACAATGTTCGGCATATTGCCAATTAGTCCGGATGAAAGGTGAGATGACATGCCCTAGGTGATTGGGTCAAGGTGACTAGGTCAACTTCGTGCACAATGTTCGTCATTTAATTACCATAGGCCCAACATCAGCTTCGTGCACAATGTTCGGGGTATTGTTCATCGATCCGTATGAAAGTAAAAGAATGACGTAACGTACGGAAAGAAAGTAAGAAAATAAAAGAATGATGTAAAGTATGATACGAAAGTATGAGAATGAAAGTAAGAGATAATGAAAAGTATGAAACGAAAGAATGTATACGAAAGAGAATGTTAATGAAAAGCATGAAATAAAAGTAAGTATATGAAAGCGAATGCTAATGAAAAGAATGGAATGAAAGTATGAATACGATGATGAAAGGTAATAATGAAAGTATAAAAGAACAAAATAAACAATGAATATTGATTGTATGCATGTATGATGTGTGTTCATATACGAAGGTAAAGGTAATTTATGGAAAGGTATATTTTGTAAATAAAACACACAAGGTATTTTGATACGTATAAAACTAGAACTCACTCAGCAACGCTGACTTTTATGCATTTTTACTTGGCAGGTAAGTTGCTGAGGATGGCATGAGAGGGAGGCACGAGGGGGAAGCTACTTGGCGAGTCAAGACTGACATCCATTTGTATTCTGATGTTATTGTTGTTTCGTAATGCAGTTAAACAATCCTTTTGTAACTCATGAAAAACATTGTATTGCTTAACGACGGTAGTTATAGTGACAATGAATGGCTTTTGTTAAATGTATTTCCGCTGCTTAATTTATGAAATGTATATTATTATGTATCTTTAGTGCTATGAATGACCAACTGTGAGGTCTCCAGAAACGGGGCCTTACAAATTTGTATCAGAGCCAAAGTTTAAGTGAATTGGGTAAATATTTTCAAAACCTAATCTAACTGAAAATGGGACAAATGGAGGGATGTCAGCCCGAGTAGCTATGTGCCATTAGGTATGTCTTTTCTTAATGTTAACGGGTATTAAGTACACATGCTATTTGATTATGTGCTCTTAGTAGATTTAGATGCTGATGTAGTCAGGATATGAAATACTTAGGGTGTGAAGAGTAAAGTAAGTGGCTAATCACAACTGGCCACTGTAATTAGGGACTTACTATACTTAACATAAAATGATCTATTCCTTAAATGACCGTGTTAGTGTTTTAATCTTATAATGATTAGAGAATAGCTGGAGGTAGATCATCTAAGGTCTCTAGGGGTGGAGCACTGGGAGAACGTGGTGCTGAACCTCGTGTTATTAGGAACCAGGCTAAGATGACTGAGAGGCCCCATGAAGAGCCCGAGATACATCACCAGGAAGGTGGTGATGAGAGTGTGAATCTAAGGGCCTCGTTAAAAGAGGAAGTGGTAGAGGAGGTGCATCAAGTTATGCAGACGATACTGCCGTCTGTGGTGACTGAAATTATTAAGGCTGTGAGAGAGGATGAGAAGAAAGAGAGGAGGAGGACCACAGGAAGGGAAGGGAGGGAACGATCGGAGACCGAGACGATTGTCTCGAGTGAAGAGGAGGAGGAAGAAGCTGTGCAGGAAACCACACGCGGTTGCAACTATGGGGCATTCCAGAGGTGCAAGCCCCCGACATTCGATGGGAATGGCACTGCTGTTGCTGCTTACCGATTGTGTGAGAAATGGAGGCGGTACCTGACATTAGCGAGTGCCGAGAATATCAAAATATGAAGTTTGCTGCTCACTCATTTGTGGACACGACCTTATGTTGGTGGGACAATATTGTTCAGGCTGAGGGTAGCAGGGCCATCAGCAGGATAAGGTGGTCGGAGTTGAAGAAGCTGGTGATCGAGGAATTCTGTCCTCACCAGGAACTCGACAAGATAGAGAGGGAGTTCCAGCAGCTGGAGGCTGGTACCATGACACACCAGTAATACACCACCAAGTTCAATGAAATGGCAAGCCTGGTGCCGGATCAGGTTACGCCGGTGACGAGGAAGATCAAGAAGTACATTCAGGGGTTGCCAGCCGACATCCGCAGATATCTGATTGCCGCCCGGCCGGGTACCTTTCGATCAGTGGTAGACCTGGCGGGTAGATTGTATGACGAGAGGGAGGCGACAGTGGCTGAGGTGAAAAGGATATGTGGTGATGGCAGGAACTAGAGTAGGAAAAGGTTTGGCCATGGCGGTTTCACCCCAAATAAAAAGAAAGCAAGGGTTGACGATCGACGGGTGGTTGCAACAGGCTCGGGAATGAAGAAATATGGTAAATATGGGAAGGAGCACGCTGGTGAGTGCAGGCTAGGGCTAAATGTTTGTTTCAAGTGCAGGAAGCCTAGCCACATCTCTAGGGATTGCAGGGTAGCGAGGTGCTACAACTGTGGTGAAACAGGCCACCTGAGTCGGGAGTGTATGAAACCAAGGGCTGAGAGTTCTGGAGCAAAGAAGGGGACGGAAGAAGGAGGGTAGAGGACAACCGCTAAAGCATTCACGATGACGCAGGAGGAGGCCAGAGAGGATCTCGATGTCGTGTCATGTATGTTTCTAGTAAACCAAACTTGTGCCTCTGTGTTATTTGATTCTGGTGCTAGTAGGAGTTTCATTTCTACTACTTTTTGTGATAAGCTATCCGTTAGTAGTAGAATTATTAGTGAGCCCTTTGTTGTAGAGACCTGACTGGACTTTTTGAGAATGATATTCTCTATTGATATGAATTAACAAGGATCGAATATGAAGATTGAGTCAATGATTGAAAGGCGGAATCAAGCAATCAATGAACATGAAACTCTTGATATACTCATAAATGCATTCTTGTATTAATTAGATGAACTGTTACAGAGTAAATGCTAGGGTTTAGCAAGCTACAGTAATAAGACAGCTAACATGGGAGAGAAACAAAGTATATTCTGATTGTCTATTCTCAAAAATTATGTAAACAGTCGCACAAAAAGTCACCCTCACATACGAGGTTTCTATTCTATTTATAGGTTGACTTACAGCTTGTACAAAATGACTAAACTACCCTTAGTCTAAGTCTTCATCAGCATTTGTTCTTTGTCATCCGCATTAACTAACGCGGATGAGTAATTCTTCATCTGCATTGGTCTTCTATTAGTCGCATTAGTGTTTGGTCATCAGCAATTAGTTAATGCGGATGAGCAAACACTTGGCCGCATTTGTTGTTGGTCATCCGCATTAGTTAATGCGGATGAACAAATGCCTTGTCTGCATTTCATCGGCTGTCCTCATTAGTTAATGCGGATGAACAAATACTTGTCAGCATTTGTTCTTGGTCATCCGTATTAACAAATGCGGATAGCCGACACTTGTAATTTTCTTCTTATGCAGGATCTTCTTTATGCGCATTTCTTCTTGGACTTAGGGGGAGAAACCAGCAGAACAACCATCCACCTCTTGATTTGGCATGTATGATCCTTTCAGGGTCTAACAATACTCCCCCTAAGGATTATACAGCCTAAGTACTTCAAGGGTTTGAGGGTGGATCAGGTTGTGAAGATTCTGCTGGGTCTTATGCAGTAGGAGGAGATGACATAGGAGTTGGGTCTGTGTAAGAAGGATCCAGTATGGCCTTGATCATGTTAGAGATCTGTCTTGCATCATCCAGTTTCTCTCTGCTTAGTACATGGATCTTCATTTGGCTCATAGTATGGATGGCTTTAATGGGTAGCTTCTTTAATGAGACAGGCTCCCAGAATGACACAGTTGACAGCCCATCTCTGTGAATCAGTAAAGATCCATCAGCATCTACCTCCAATTTCACAATATTTCCAAACTACAAAGGATTCTTCCTCTTCCTCCTTTGCTCTCTCTTCTTGATAATTCTATCATAGGCCATTTTAGGAGTTTGATGCACTTTAGAAAGAAGTACATATCAGCTTCACCAAGCTTATTTCTGATCTCCCTGAAGTGCCTAGAGTAGATGTAGTGGATATATGATTCATCTAGCAACCTCATCTCATATCCACTGAATAGTCTAATTTCAGCTCCTTCCTTTCCTCCCCACTTCCTTTCAATCATCAACTCATATGTTTTCTCGTCATAATAAACATTAGAGATTGGTACAGAAGTGTGAGTACCAGCAACCATCTTTCTCTTCAATGATTCGGTGGGCTTTACCCTAAGTTCAGGGAATACCAATTCTTCTGCTGGTTTCTTATTCCTTTTATCAAGGGGATTGACAAATGACCTATCCTTCCTCATGCAGATAGACTTCAATGATTTGAAGTTGTCAGTTCTCTTGAACATCCTTAGAATGTCCTCAAACTCATATCCCCTGAACATAGCCTTGTGATTTATTAGTCTTAGATTGGCTAGTTCCTTTATATCATGGATCATCAGAGAATTCACTAGAGCAGAGTACTCTGTGAAGAATTGGACTAATCCAGATATTCTCTTCACCATGAACATTTTCCAATCACTGTCATACTTCCAGGCAATAATTTTCTGATCTGTCTTGCCTTTTGGAGTAGACACACCCTTGATCATTTCAGCAGTTGTGAGTCCTTCATGTAGTTCTAGTTGTGAAGGCTCAGCAAACCACTTTGGGTATCTATGAAGAATGGATGCCAGGGAATCATGATCTCCTTGAGTGAGGCTCATATCTTGAGCTGAAACTCTTGTTCTTGGTTGGGTTCTGGTGATCTCCTCCTCCATCTTTTTCAATCTTTCATTCTTTTCAAGTATCATCCTAAGGACAGCAGCCCTTAGGGAATTAGTTTTCATGTTCCCTAGTTTTCTTTTAGTGAATCCTTGAGCAGACATATAATCCTTCATCTCCTTATCTGTCATGCTGTATGGATCGGGATACATAGGTTGAGGAGAAGTAGCAGGTTTGGCTTTTGTTTCCTTGACCTCAGAAGCTTTGGGAGATTGAGTTTTCTCATATTCAGTTTCTGCTAGCATCCCTTCATATGTTATTCCAAAGACTTCATCAGGGTCATAACCATGGTCAATCAGAAATATGGCCTTTTTCATCAAATCATCAGACTTGGCCTTTTCAGCTGTTTTAAAGATAGAAAGTTCTTCATTCATAGGGATTTTATTGATCACTGGCTCATCAACCATGTATCCACCTGGAATTTCTCCTTCTTCTAAGTCAATCACCTCAACATTCTTTTCAATAAGGCCTCTGCTTGTTCATGTTCATCCAAGAATCCAGCAATGGCTGCTAGACTTCTTGGGTCATCTTTCTGCTTTTTCTTCACTGGTTCTTCTTCTACCATGGGCCTTTTCCCTTTAGCCTTTTCAGTCAGATATCTCCTTCTTCTGGCATAAGTTTGCATTCTTGGGCAAGAAGATGGTTCGGCCACTTCATCTTCTTTTGGTGGTTCTTCAGATGGTTCCTTTTCAAGAACATGTATTGCTGCGGCTGCTGATTCTTCTTCTTGTAGTTGCTGTTCACAAAGCCTTCTGATCAGTTCTTTTTGCTCATCAGTAAGTGACACAGCAGGAACCGGTTGCATACTTAATTCCTTTTCAATTATCATTTGAGATTGAGGTATGACAACTAAAGGCTCAGTATCTGTCCTTTGGTTCACTATGAAGTCCCAGAATTCATCATCAATGACAAATTCTTCAGCAGAGAACATGTCCAAGGCTTTTATCATGTCACTGAACTCTGTCTCTTTAGAGTGGACTTCATCTGGCTGACTTGTGTAAACAATCATCTCCATGCTAGATGATGTATGTTTTGATCCACTAGGTTCTCCCTCTTTTTCAGCCTCAGTGAATCTCATCTTTTTGGCTGGAGGGGAATCATCACCACTGTCTCCAGATGACTCTTTGTCACTATCGTATTTGTCATCCCCTCTCTTTCTCTTTTCTTCTATCTTATCATCTTCATCTTCATTGTCTTTTTTGGCCTCTTGCTTTAATTTGACAAGCATTTCCAGCTCAGAGACTCTTATTAAGAATTTCCACTTGCCTATCGAGGTCACGGATAATACTAGACTGTTCTTCAATAACTTCTTCTTGATCTTCCATTACTATTGTTTGGATGTTTAAGGTGTCCACATGACCACTAATCTCCTCTCTTTATTGTTGAAGAGCAGCTTCTAACAACTCAATCTCTTTATCCTTCTCCTTCTTTTCACTCTCATGTTTTCCTTCACATCCTTTAGTTCTTTCTCCTTCTCATTCAATTCCAACAACCTGTATTGCAAGATACCTGATCTGTTTTATTGCAACTTTTCAAACTTGGCAATTTTCTAAAGTAAGTCAGAAATCATCTCATCCTTCTCGTCAAGCTTGTTCACTTCAGATTCAGCATAACTTTCTGAAGGAGCAGCCTCTAATACAACTTGCCTTACAGGCATCCTTATGGGATGATCCTCCTCATCAGATGATGATTTGGATTCCTCAGAAGAGCTGGCAGAGTCACCAAACTTTTGAGGTTCAGCTGAAGATGGTGATGGGATAGGTGTATGGTGAATGGGAGACTGGATAGGGTGATGGAGTGGTGAGTGTATAGGAGAGATGTGGGGTGAGATAATGGGTTGTGGTTGTGAAGATGGAATTTGTGATCTAGGTGGTGATGGTATTGGTGATTGTATAACTAGAGAGGCTATGTCAGCTTCTTGTACAAAAGGACCAGTGTGAAGATCACCACCTACATTACCTTATGGTGACACTGACCTTTGTCTTTCCTCAGTCATAGCAGCATGCTCCTCAACATGTTGTTGACTAGGGGAAGCTTGTTCTTCTTCATGAGCAGGCTCATCAGCAGGAGCCTCTAGTTCTTGTATTCCTCCTTGATTGATCTGTTGCAACATCTATGGCAACAGAGGGAAGAATGTACCACTGTAAAAATTCCTTGGATCTCTCTTTTTGATGTACTGATAGGACTTAGCATTGTAGTGAGGGATGTCCATCACTGGTTCTATAGGTGCAAGATCAGGGAAAGCTTCATTGATGAAGCACTGTATAAATCTGGGGTACATCAAGAACATGTGCCTTCTACCCTCTTGGACATTTAAGACCAATCCATTGAAGATGTATGCAGACATGTTGAAAGATTGGTTAGTGCACAGAACACATATGGCTGAGGATGTAGTCACTGGAATATCATTCCATCAAGTCTTCCTCTTGGATAAGCAATGTTGGAAGAAATGAATCAGAAACCTCCATCGCAAATCTACCAATCCTTTCACTATTTGCTTTCCTTCATAACCACCTTCATAACCAATATTGGCAAATAAGGCCATAATCTTTTCATCCTCAAGCTCTAAAGGAGTATCAGCATCATCTCCAAACTGTAGACACTATCTGACAGTTTGCTCAGTGATTGCAAGAGTGTGGTCATCTGTGATTCTTCTATTTAAGGTCCTCACTCCATCAACTTCTACTACTTCAGCAGTTCCCCAAAATGATCTAATGAAATTCTCATAGATAATGGGTCTAACTGTAATAGCATGAGCAACTCTTGTAGTCAAAATGAATCGAATCATATCTTTTAATCATTCTGCCTTAACAACATCAGGGTCAAGAAAACCACTGACATTATGGAGCTTGCTCTATTTGAGGTTAGCCATTGTACCCTACATTCAAGGCATATGAATTAGAATAATGAATACCATATATCAGAAGGTTTATCATAAATCAGACTAAGTTTATCATATTTTGACTTTTCTTGGTCAAAATTGAGTGTTCATGTATACTGTTTCATATGAATTTGACCTAATCTGATTTAGTGAGCATGTTCATTTTGATGAGTTATTCATGATTGTATTGATTATCCTCTCTCAGTTTTAACTCATTTCAACCATTGAATTGTCGTTTGATTTCAACATTTTAGTTTTGACATGCCCTGTTCATATGACGAACAAAACTGATGAAAATCCTTTGTTTATTGATTTCTTCATGATTAGCATGTGTCTTTAAGTTGTAATTGACAATGGTTCATGAACATTTGTTTGATTTTGCATGATTCTTTCTTGACCTAGGTTACCAAGTTCATGGTTCGGGTGAATGTTCGACAATTAGGGTTATGAACATTTTGGATTTTCACCTTTTCCTTGATAATACTATTGTAGTGAATCGAAGATGAGTAAATGGTGATGAATCGAACTTAGAACACAGGTTTGGAAGATGACGAAGATGATGAAGATGAACAGTAACTTTAACGGCGCTCGTCCCACTTTAAATCTCTCAATTTTGAAAAGTATTAAATGACCCTTTGATTTTGGTTTATATAGTCAATTTAATGTGGATTTCAAAATTTGATAAGTTTTAAAACAAATGCGCCCGTTTTAAAATTACTGTAGCAAATGCGGTTGAAGAAATGTTCATCAGTATTTGTGTACTGTAGCAAATGCGGAAGAACAAATACTGGTCAGCATTTGTTCACTGTAACAAATGCGGAAGAACAAATACTTGTCAGCATTTGTTCACTGTAGCAAATGCGGAAGAACAAATACTTGTCAGCATTTGTTCACTGTAGCAAATGCGGATGAACAAATACTTGTCAGCATTTGTTCACTGTAGCAAATGCGGATGAACAAATACTTGTCAGCATTTGTTCACTGTAACAAATGCGGAAGAACAAATACTTGTCAGCATTTGTTCACTGTAGCAAATGCGGAAGAACAAATACTTGTCAGCATTTGTTCACTGTAGCAAATGCGGATGAACAAATACTTGTCAGCATTTGTTCACTGTAGCAAATACGGATGAACAAATACTTGTCAGCATTTGTTCACTGTAACAAATGCGGATGAACAAATACTTGTCAGCATTTGTTCACTGTAACAAATGCGGAAGAACAAGTTCTTCAACTTTCATCAAATGCGGTAGAGTAAAAATATGGATTGCATTTCTTCCACTTATGCTTAATGACAGAAGAGTGTGATCACATATCATAATTTATGATGACATAAGTTTACACCCAAGTTTAAGTGTTGATTTTATCTTTTCAAAAGAAATACAGTTGAGGAAAACAAATGCGGATGAGCATAAATTTCGTCCGCTTTAGTTTTGCATAAAACTTGGTGGTGAGACTAATGCGGTAGAGTGATTTTGTCCGTATCAGTTTTTCACTTGTGTTTCAGTTCACAAAACCATTACCCGCATTAGTTGAATGCTTGGGTTACCTTCACCCGCATTAACCAATACTCTTACCCGCATTAAGTTTGTACTTAATGTTTTTGCTTTGGTTGGTTTTGGATGAATTTTCTTTGATGCTTTATGAAGCAATGTTTTTTTGCCTTTATGAAGATGTGTCTGTTGCTTGATTCTTATGAAGTTTTGACTAATTTTTGTGATATCACTTCTTGCTTGGATTGACTTGTTCATCAGTGGTGAATCAAGTTTCCCATTGTTGACTGATTTTGGTCTTTTGTGCATCAAGATGTTTGCAAGAACTGAGATACTATGGTATAACTTCTGCAACAACACAGACAGATTTTCTGATTTGGTAAATTGTTTTTGGTTTTTCTTATTTTAAGAAAGAAAACACATGTACAAAATTGATCAAAATTTAAATTACTCCCCCTAAAGTTTATATCCATAATAGATAGAAACTTTAAGGATTTGAAAATTTTGAAAATAAAATATTTTTATGATTTTTGCTTTCTTCACTGTACAAGAAGTTGAGTTATACCTTTCTTTGGGATCATATCAATCTTACCTTTCATAAGTGCAAGCAATTGTTAGTAATACAGACATGGTCATGAACATATTGATTGCAGGTATGTTTGTCCTCTTAAACTCATACTTCGTTAATATTCTCATGCAAATGATCTTATCATGTTTTTGGGTTGATTGGGTATTCAACATGTACCTCACACCCAAAAGCATGGCAAGGTCAACCATCTGCATGCAATGTGTGGTAGAACTTTCAACATCTTACTTGATCAGGATACTTAAACTTAGAAATCTCATATTACTTAATCCTCATTAGGATTCTTATATTTTTGATCCTTTTATCACTTTTGATCCACATTGGGATTCTTTTCACTTCTCTTTGGAAGGTGATCTCTTAGGATTCTTTTGTTTCATTCATTTTGAATGTTTTTTTATTCTGTTTGTTTCATCCAAGTTGGATGTGTTCCTCATTGGGAATCTTAATGGATCAGGACATCAGCACTATGTGCTTGTTTCTCCAGGTCTTTGCTTAGCAAAACAAAGAAGGAACTGATATGAGTAAAAGAGATTCATAAGTCATCATTACCTGGGGTGTTTAGGTTGCTACACACACACATTTGGATAAGTCAAAACTTACACATATTATGAGATGATAGCATCACAGTTGAATATAAGCTTTAATTTATCAGTGAATGTGGTTTCTTTTCCAAGTTGAGCCTACCAACATATTAGATAAGTCATGTCAGTCATTTAAGTTTTATAAATAAGCACAGTGAATGATATAACGACTGTAATTATATCATTTCCCATAGATAAACTATATACTTCTTCTTTTGATTTCTTTTGATAATTTTTTGAAATATTTGAATGTTTTTGTTTGTTTTCATTTTACTCAAGATTAATCATGCCAATTGATTGAACTAAGAGTTCAAATCTGGTTGGATCAAATGTCTTAGTGAATAAATCAGCTAATTGATTATCAGTGTGAACTTGCATCAATTTGATTAATCCTTTTTCAACACAATCTCTCATCTAATTTCAATATGTTTTGTTTTTGAGTGTTGAACTGGATTATTTGTTATAAACACTGCTGCTGTGTTGTCAATGTAAATTGGAGTTTATAGAAAGTTAAAACCATAATCAAGCATCTAGTTTTGAATCCAGAGAACTTGAGAACAACATGCAGATGCTACTATATACTCAGCTTCTGCTGTTGAGACAGAAACATTGGTTTGCTTTTTGCACTGCCAGGATACTAGTCTGGGACCAAGAAATTGACAACCGCCAGAAATGGATTTCCTATTGAAGTTACATCTCCCATAATCACTGTCAGTGTATGCATAGAGATTGAAATCTCCTTCCTTTTGATACCATAGTCCAAGAGCATGCTTGCCCTTAAGATATCTGAATATCCTCTTGACTGCATTGACATGAGATTCCTCGGGATCTGCTTGATATCTGGCACACACACAAACACCAAACATAATGTCAGGCCTACTGGCTGTTAGATACATTAGTGAAACTATCATGGAATGATAATGTGTCTGATCCATTGATTTGCCTACAGGATCAGGTCCAATCTTCACTTTAGTATCCACAGGAGTTCTGATGAACTGACAGTCAGCAAACTTGAATTTCTTCAGCATTGTTTCCACATATTTTGATTGATTGATGAAGATTCCGTCTACTGTCTGTTGAACTTGTAGTCCCAGAAAGAAAGTGAGTTCTCCCATAACACTCATTTAGAATTTTGAATGCATGAGATCTTTAAAGTCTTTACATAGAGTCTTGTTTGTTGAGCCAAAAATGATATCATCCACATATATCTGTACAAGCAACATGTCCTTTTCTTTTCTTTTTCTGAAGAGGGTCTGATCAATCTTTCCTCTTTTATAACCGTTGTCAAGAAGGAACAATGAAAGTGTCTCGTACCACTTCCTTGGAGCTTGATGAAGACCATACAAGGCTTTGTCTAGATTGTACACCCTGTGGGGAAAATCTAGGTCTTTAAATCCAGGAGGTTGACTTACGTAGACCTCTTCAGCAATCTTTCCATACAGAAATGCACATTTCACATCCATTTGATAAACAGTGAATTTCATGGATGCTGAATATGCAAGAAAGATTCTTATGGCTTCTAGTCTAGCTACAGGGGAAAATACTTCATCATAATCAATTCCTTCTTCTTGTGTGTATCCCTGAGCTACTAGTCTTGCTTTGTTTCTAATAACAATTCCTCTGTCATCAGTTTTGTTTCTGTATAGCCACCTGGTACTGATAGGGTATTGTCCTTCAGGAAGATCTAGCAGCTGCCATACATCTTGTTTCTTGAATTGCAACAACTCTTCCTGCATTGCTTCAATCCAACTGTTGTCTTGAAGAGCCTCTTTGATATTTTTGGGTACTGTTTGACACAGAAAGCATGAAACCAAGCAGCTGTTAGCTATGCTTAACTTGCTCCTTGTCACCCGTTCATTTAGTTCACCAATTATGTTGTCAACTGGATGATCTTTGTGTGTTCTTATGGTTAGAATTGAGTCACCAGCAATGGTTACATCAAGATTGGAGACATTCAGTTTATCTTGGTGTGAGGCAACTTCTTCTTGTACTGTTAGGGAGCTATGAAAGTAATCAAAATTGGGTTCGGTTCCTGCTTCAGTGTCAGCAAGGGATTTATTACTTCCATCATTTGAAGTTCTTTCAATGTCAACCGGAGGGATGACATGAGTTTGAGTTCTAACTTCTTCTTGGTTTCTGACTTCAATAGATGGCATCTCTGATAGAGAGGGTATTGTACTGAGACCATCCTCAATTGAAGCACTTTGATGTTGAACAGTATGTCTGATTGGATCAGCTTGTAGTGGAACCTCTTTATCAAGTTGCTCAGTGGATGTTGGAGGAATCATTGGAAAATTACTCCTTCTTTCTACTAACGATGAAGGTACAACTGATTGTAGGTTTCCTGCATTAGACTTGTGAAATTGGTTAAAAGATTTAGTAAATGAGTCAATATCAAACAACTAATCTGGACCGTTAGTTGATTTGGGAAATGAATGTTCCTTGAATTGAACATTTGTTGATTCATCAATAATGTTTAATCTAGGATAAACACTCTGTAAGCCTTTAAAACAGAAGAATATCCCATAAAAAAATCCTTCATCAGACTTGGATGAAAACTTTCCCAAATGGTCACGGGTGTTTAATATCGAGACAGGACAACCAAATGATCTGAAAAATCCAATGAATGGCTTTCTTTGAAAAATTAGTTCATAAGGTGTCTTATTACTTTCTTTGACGATCAAAGTTCTATTTTGTACAAAGCACGATGTGTTAACTGCTTCTGCCCAAAAGGTGATTGGCAGTTTAGCATCTGCTAGCATAGTACGTGATGCTTCAATTAGTGTTCTATTTCTTCTTTCAGCTACTCCATTTTGTTGAGGAGTCCTAGCTGCACTAAATTGATGAGGTATGCCTTTGGTTGTACAAAACAAACTCATATATTCATTTTTAAATTCTGTCCCATTATCACTCCTGATTGTTTTGACTTTAAGATCAATTTGATTTTCAATTTTGGTGTTAAAATCTTTTATTAATTGGGATGCTTCATTTTTATAAAGTAGGAAGAAGACCCATGTGAATCTAGAAAAGTCATATATGATCACCAAACAATATTGTTTCTTTCCCATACTCATAACATGAGTTGGACCAAAAAGATCCATATGAAGTAGTTTCAATGGAAAATTGTTGGTGTTCACCAACTTTAGCTTGTGAGACGACTTGTGTTGTTTTCATTTGAGACACGCTGAACAGTGGTCAATGAAGTGGAATTCATTTTGAGGTAATCCAATAACATGATTTCCCTTGACCAGTCTATTCATGTTTTTGAAATTTGTGTGTCCCAATCGTCTGTGCCAAAGTTGTGATTCATCAAAAGATGCTTTTGATAGAAGACATGTTTCTTCTTTTGGTGATGTAGAATTGAGGTTAATGACATAGGTGTTATTCTTCCTTGGTGTTTTCAAGACAACCCATTCTTCAGGAATTTGAAATCCTGGTCTCAGAATGTAGCAATGAGTGTCAGTGAAGTGAGTGGAATATTTCTTGTCACAGATCTGAGACACGCTGAGAAGATTAAAGTTCAGTTGTTCGCAGTAGTTCACTCTGTCAAAGCTCAGCATTCCACTTATCACAGATCCTTCACCTATAATTCTACCACCTTGTGAATCTCCTCTAAATGCCACAGTAGTTCCTTGAATGTGCTTAAAATCATGAAGGAGGGAACGATCTCTAGTCATGTGTCGGGAGCATCCACTGTCCACATACCATAAATTGTTGGACCTGTATGAATGTCCCTACAAGCACGGAAAGAACTAATTAGAGTGTGAAACCCAAGCCATGATGGTCTTGGGCTTACCGTTTCTATCCATGATAGTAACCTGTTGGTATTTTCCTCTAAACTGGTGCTTTGATGATGGAATCATGCTTGATTTGTTTCTGAAACTCGAATGGTTTATTACTTCAACTGAAGAGTCAGATGAGTATTCAAACCTTTGATCCCTGTTTCTTTTCAGAAAGTTTATTTGTTTTTTGTTATCAAACTTTGTTTTAGAATTATAAAAATCATTAGTTTGTTTTACTGCTTGATTTTTATTTCTTTTGATTCTGTTTGAAGTTCTCAGATTTTTCACATCATCATCAGACTTAGAGACTTTGTGATGAGGATGACAATTGATCTTATGTTTCTCAGACATGTTTGGAGATATAGGCTTGTTGTGAGGTATTCTCAATCCCTTTTGTTTAAAGAAACAATCAGATGTATTGTGATTTGTCATGTTGCAGACAGAATAGTATTTGTTGAAATAACAGTTCTTGGTGGAGTGATTGTTCATATCAGAGACTGAATAGTATTGATTGTAAAAGCATTTATCTGTTCTGTGATTAGACCTCTCACATACATCACAATACATGTTATTGTTTCTAGCTACAGATCCTGGTGTTGAGGATTTTATAGCTTTGGCAGATTTGGAATTAGATTCATTCCTTGGTTTTGATGACAA
The DNA here is from genome assembly GCA_024085815.1 of Flaveria linearis. Lineage (NCBI taxonomy): Eukaryota > Viridiplantae > Streptophyta > Magnoliopsida > Asterales > Asteraceae > Flaveria > Flaveria linearis. The sequence continues at coordinate 49,499,877 of CM044004.1, read as the reverse complement.
ACCTGATCAACCTTGTTAGTAGTTTGTTTCACAATACCACTGATTTTGCTTTTCTGAGGCTGATCATGCTTTCTTGATTTTTTCCAAATCTCTCTTTCAAATTGATTCACATGCTCTTTATTGAAAATATCAAAGCCAACCCCTTGCTTTGATTTTGAGGTTTGAGGGTCTGAGTTAGTTTTAGTTTTTGTGACCTGAGAAACTTTTCTTTTGATGGATGGTGAATCAGTGTCTGATTTGCTTGAATTTTTAGGAGAGTTTATCTCACTATCAGATCTACTTTCAGTAGGTAGATTTATCTTATTTGCTTTTATTTTCTTTTCCTTGGAAATTGCAGGAATGAATTTCACAAAAGGAACGATAGCCTTGATTAGGCTATCTGTTTTGATCACACTCACTGTCTTGTCTGAACACTCCTTGATTTTAACGGGGTGGCCTAACTTGATTTTGTCCTTATTTGTTTTAATGTAAACACTAGGTTTATTTTGAGGATTGGTGACTTGTTTTACTATTGTTTTAGGTTCAATAGTGTTAGGTTCATTTTCCTGTTTGAGTGTGACAGAATCAGGCATGACAGTGTAGTTATCATTATATGGTGGTGGACAACAGTTGTATCCAATACCAGACATGTCTTTGGGATCCTTTTGAGAATCAAGCATCTCTTGCAGCTTTACTGATGACTGCTAAAACTTTTCTAGTTTCAGTTCAGTAAGATTTTGTTCAGTTTTAGATTGAGCTAATTTTTAAGTCAGTCGCTCATTCTCAGCTGCAAGAGTGTATTTTTCACTATGCAATTTCTCAATGTTAGAGAGGAGAGATTTAATTTTGATTTCAAAGCTTTTTACTTCTCTCTTAAGCATTTCTGACTTCACCTTTTCTTCTTTAATTTTATCAGCCAGTTTATGATTATGCTCTCTATACCCTTGCAGTTCATTTATGCATTTATGACTACAAAAGTTAGATTTTACCTCAGTAGGCATGGGAGAAGGACCATCATTGATGTGAGCCATGAGTGCATGATTTTGAAATTGAGGCTTTACTTCCTCAACATACATACTCCAGTCACACACTCCATCCTGCCTGATAACAAGAGCATTTGCTGATGACCGATTGCTTCCATAAGCTTGATTGGTCAGTTAGGGTTGAGTCTGATGTGATTGTTGAGGATGATGAAGCTATTGTTGATGACTGTTGGAGTGAAAGCTTGAAGATGGTTGTGATGATGACTAGCTCTGAGAAGGCCTTTGAGCATTGTTTGCATTCTCTAGAGAAGTGGCCAGTCATACCACAATTGAAGCATTTCACTATTAATTTGTCATATCTAAGCTTGGTGTTTTCATTAAGGTGAAGCTTTTTCCCTTTTCTGAAAAACTTCTTTGCTCTCATAGCAATTATGGCCATTTGCCATTGTAAGTCCATTTCCTCCACATCATCTGGATCCATTTCTTCCAGATCTTCTTGGATCTGATGTGCAGATATAAGTCTTCCACCCAAATAGGCTTCAAAGCTAGCAACAAATGCATTGTAAGTTGCCTTTTGTTCTTCAGATTTTGAATCATCAGGAGTAGGAGTTGCAGAGAATCCTGATGCTTGACTTTTTGAAGTTGATGGGGAAGATGTTGATGGTCTGTTGGATGGTGGGGCTGTAGTGAATCCAGTTGCTTTAGTTTGATCCCTTGAGGAGATGAAATCATCCTCCTCAGTAATGAAGGCATTTTCTACAGAGTGATTGTCTGTGGGAAACTTGTATGCTTCAACTACTCTGGGTCCTCCCAGATTTCTGCTTCTTTCATCCAGTTCCAAAGCTTCTATCTTTGCTATCATGATATCCAGGGTGGTGCTCTCCAAATCAAGAGTATTCTTCATCATAGTTACATTTTGTTTCCAATTTTCAAGAAGACTATGTAACATCTTCTTGTTTAAATCCTTTGACTTGTATGTAACACCCATGATCTCCAAATCATTTACCACCTGCACAAATCTATGCAACTGTTTTAAGATGCTCCCCTTTGGACTGATGAAATGTCTCATACTGATTCACAAGCTTGTCTTTGTTGATTTCAGCCACTTCACTGCTTTCTTCACACATGATTTGCAGTGCATGCCATTTAGCTTTTGCAGTGCCATACTTTTCAAATCTTTTAAGCACATCCATTTTAAGTGCTTGAGCAAGTATGGAGTAAGCTTTGAGGTCAATCTTGATCTTCTTGTAATCATCATCATCAAGAGTAAGATCTTCAATAGGAATTCTTGAGGTCTTGTATAGTGCAGCTTGATCTGCAGATAGTGTTACTGGAATGTGTGGGCCTTTGCATATTGAGATCCAATAATTAGGATCAACACATGTAATATAGTTCATGAATCTGATTTTCCATTATTTAAATTCAGATTTATGTTTGAGCATGGGTGGTTTTGAGGCATGCCCAAGTTCAGAATAATTATGTTTATCCATAGTTAATTGTTAGTTTTAACTTGTTTAGATCTGGATTTAAGTGATTTTATGGTTAATTAGTCCAAATAGTCCAACAAGTCCGAACTTAGTCCTGTAACAATGGATCTACTGAGAATGTAATTTTTAGCTTTTGATTTTCTGTTTTTAGTGACTGTGCAATCTGACCTGTTTGTTTGAAGATGAGATCTTCGGGTGAACAGTAGCAGTGGAGTATATCAGTGAGTATTCAATTGGAATACTGAGAAGAGATGTTTGAAATCTCTAAACAGCAACTCAATCAACAGATCAATTGGGTTAAACCTAGATCTGAGTAGATCTGAGTAATAACCAAGAGCCAAAGCTCTGATACCAATTGACTGGACTTTTTTAGAATGATATTCTCTATTGATATGAATTAACAAGGATCGAATATGAAGATTAAGTCAATGATTGAAAGGCGGAATCAAGCAATCAATGAACATGAAACTCTTGATATACTCATAAATGCATTCTTGTATTAATTAGATGAACTATTATAGAGTAAATGCTAGGGTTTAGCAAGCTACAATAACAAGACAGCTAACATGGGAGAGAAACAAAGTACATTCTGATTGTCTCTTCTCAAAAGTTGTGTAAACAGTCACACAAAAAGTCACCCTCACATACGAGGTTTCTATTCTATTTATAGGCTGACTTACAGCTTGTACAAAATGACTAAACTACCACTAGTCTAAGTCTTCATCAGCATTTGTTCTTTGTCATCCGCATTAACTAATACGGATGAGTAATTCTTCATCAACATTGGTCTTCTATTAGCCGCATTAGTGTTTGTTCATCAGCATTAGTTAATGCGGATGAGCAAACACTTGGCCGTATTTGTTCCTGGTCATCCGCATTAGTTAATGCGGATGAACAAATGCCTTGTCTGCATTTCATTGGTTGTCCGCATGAGTTAATGCAGATGAACAAATACTTGTCAGCATTTGTTCTTGGTCATCCGCATTAACAAATGCGGATAGCCGACACTTGTAATTTTCTTCTAATGCAGGATCTTCTTTATGCACATTTATTCTTGGACTTAGGGGGAGAAACCAGCAGAACAACCATCCACCTCTTGAATTGGCATGTATGATCCTTTCAGGGTCTAACAAAACCGCTATTGGTAAGTCTACTAGAATTACTGATATAATAGAGGACTGTGCCATAGAATTAAAAGGTCATAAGTTTTCTTCTAAATTGCATGTGATGCCCCTAGGTGGATTTGATGTAGTACTAGGGATGGACTGGTTAGCTACTAAGCTGATGGTGAAGAATCGGTATCCGCTACCAAGGATTGATGATTTGTAGATCTTCGATCTGGTTACCATCAGTTGAAGGTGAAGGAGCAGGACATCCTTAAGACAGCTTTTTGCACGCGTTATAGACATTATGAGTTTCTCGTTATATCCTTCGGTTTCACTAACGTGCCAGCTGCCTTTATGGATTTAATGAACCGAGTGTGTCGACCGATGTTAGATAAATCAGTGATCGTATTTATTGATGATATCCTGATTTATTCAAGAAGTGAGGAGGAACATGCGGCCACATACGTAGGTAGTGAGGACACTTAGAAAAGAGAAGTTATATGCTAAATTCTCTAAGTGTGCTTTTTGTTTGCGCGAGGTGCAATTTTTAGGTCATGTTGTTAATGATGAAGGAATCATGGTGGACCCGCCAAAGGTTGAGGCCGTGATGCAATGGAAGTCTCCAAAGACGCCACCTGAGATCCGTAGTTTCTTGGGTTTCGCAGGATATTACAGGAGATTCATTCAGGACTTTTCCAAGATATCCTCACCTTTAATTAAGTTGACTCGCAAGGATGTGAAGTATGTGTGTGGTCGGGAATAGGAGTGCGCTTTTGAGGAATTGAAGACGAGATTAGTCTAAGCTCCTATATTGACATTACCCGAAGGGAGTGAGGACTTAGTGGTGTATTCAGATGCATCTTATTCGAGACTAGGTTGCGTGTTGATGCAACGTGGAAGGGTAATCGCATATGCATCCTGACAGTTGAAAACCCACGAAGTCAACTACCCTAGCCATGATTTGGAGTTAGCGGCTGTGGTCTTTGCGTTAAAGATTTGGAGGCACTACTTATACAGGACGAAGTGCATAATCTTCATGGATCATAAGAGCTTGAAGTATTTCTTCAAGCAAAAGGATCTCAATATGAGACAAAGGAGGTGGTTAGAGCTCATCAAAGATTATGACTGTGAGATCCACTATCTTTCGGTCAAGGCCAATGTTATGGCCGATGCCCTTAGCCAAAAAGAGAGACCCGAGCCGATTCGGGTGAAATCTTATCACTTGGTTATGACCGTTGATGTGATGACACAGGTGAAGGAATTCCAAGATGAGGCATTGAAAGATCACCTAAACTCCGAGCGAATGAGAGGTTTAGTCAAAGAATTGGGTGAGAACACTCTCGATGTTAAAGGATATGGATCCCTCGTTATGGAGATCTATGAGGATGAATTATGGATGAAGCTCATAAGGCTCGATATTCGATTCATCCCGGTGCCACGAAGATGTATCAAGATATGAAGAAATATTATTGGTGGCCGGGTATGAAGCGTGATGTAGTAGAGTACGTGAGCAAGTGCCTTACTTGTTTGTGAGTGAAGGCAGAACATCAGAAACCGTACGGGAAGATCCAACCATTAGATGTACCTGAGTGGAAGTGGGAGCACATCACCATGGATTTTATTACTAAGCTGTCTGGTAGGACTAGGGGGTGCGATACGATACGGGTGATAGTTGATCGACTGATGAAGAGTGCTCCCTTCCCACCGATCCATGAGACGTATTCATCTGAGAGGTTGACGGATCTGTTCATCAAAGAGATCGTAGCTCGTCATGGTGTACTGGTGTCTATCGTGTCGGATTGTGACACCCGATTTACATCGAAGTTTTGGAAGAGATTCCATGTTGTGATGGGAACGAGGCTACACATTAGCACGGCTTATCATCCTCAGATAGATGGTCAGTCTGAGAGGACGATCCATACGCTCGAGTATATGCTTCGAGCATGCGTGATAGATTTTGGAGGAAGTTGGGATGATCACTTACCATTAGCAGAATTCTCGTACAATAATAGTTATCATGCCAGCATTGGCATGCCACCTTACGAGATGCTATATGGTAGGAGATGTAGAATGCCCATATGTTAGGGTGATATTGGATAGAAAGAGTTGGGAAGACTTGAGGTGATCGAGGCTACAACTGAGAAGCTAGAGAGGATCAAAGCCTTTATGAAGGCGGTGAAGGATAGACAAAAGTCGTATGCCGACAAGAGGCATAGACCGATTGAATTCAAGGTGGGCGACCGAGTTATGTTGAAGGTTTCACCTTGGAAGGGAATCATTCGGTTTAGGAAGCGAGGTAAGCTAAGTCCGAGGTATATAGGACCTTTCCGAATCATCGCATGAGTAGGAGAGGTTGCCTATCGTTTAGAATTGCCAGACGAGTTAAGTGGAATGCATCCGACATTCCATGTATCTCATCTGAGAAAGTGCTTGTTAGATCTAGAGAAAATAGGTCAAGATTAATTTGTATAGGCTTAGAACTTTAATCAATTCTTATAATAAATGACTATAACTGATTATTAGTGTGTGTATATATATATATATATATATATATATATATATATATGCATTGAGTATATAGGTTAACCCATATAATCTGTGTTGCTTTTTGTATGATGACAGACAAAACAATATACTTGGTGAATTCTTGCAATTGGCTAAGTGTAAGAAACATCTATGGAAGAACAAGAACTCCTGCGGAAGACAAGTTTCTTACGGAAGAACAAAAATTCCTGCGGAAGACAAGATTCCTACGGAAGAACAAGAACTCCTATAGAAGATAAGTTTCCTACGGAAGACGAATACACTTGTATGAAATTGTCAAATTCAACAAGTCATCAAGTCAACGTTAATTTCAAATCCCAAGAGATCCGATGTTTCCTTAACAGACTCATATTGTCTATAAATATGAGTCCTAGGTTTCACAATTCGGAGAACACAATTTAGCAATATTACGACTGTCGACTATCACATCATTGTGAAACCCTAGCCACCATCACATCAACAACAACATCAATTCGATTGAAGAAATCATTGTTCATAGTTTTTTAATAATTATTCTTTTGTAATCATTACTCAATATTAATGAAATACATTTGAATCAATTATTGTGTTCGTATTTACTGTGTCTTTGTGATTGTGTTCCTCAATTAACAATTAACACAATTAAACAGCTGTTGGATCTAGGAAGGATAGGATTAGATCATTTTGTATAGGCTTAGAACTTTAATCAAGTCTTGTAATTAATAATTGTAACTGTCAATATATATATATATGTGCATTTGAATCTATAGGGTAATCCATATATATGTGTGTTGCTTTTTGATTGTTGACAGGCAAAATCAATGTACTTGGTAGGATTCCCGAAATTGACCAAGTGTAAGAAACATCTACGGATGAACATTATTGTTAATCTGTAGATATGTTTCTTACAAGTAAATTCCTGCGGATGATCAAGGATTGTATGGTGAAGACTTCTACGGAAGACAATTCCTACGGAAGAACAACACTTCTACGGAAGACCAAGATATCTACGGAAGAGCAAAACTCCTGCGGAAGACAAGGGTCATGCGGAAGTTCAGAACACTTGCAAGATTACAATATCAACAAGTCAAACAAGTCAACCAATCAATCAATAATGAATCCTAAGAGATTCGGTGTTTCCTAACTAACTCCAACCATCTATAAATACGAGTCCTAGGTTTCACATCTCGGTGAACACAATCAAGCAATATTACGGCTGTCAAGCAATCGTGCAACCTTAGCCGCCGTCCCATCAACATCAACATTATTTTGATTCACAGAAATCATTGTTCATAGTGATTTATAATTATCCTTTTGTAATCATTACTTGATAATTAATGAAATACTTTTGAATAATTATTGTCTTCGCATTTACTGTGTTTTTGGGGTTTGTGTTCTTCATCAATCATTAATACAATTAAACGTCAATTAATGATAATTCCGCGATCATTGATTTGATTTTATTTTGATACTGATAATTCCTGAATTGAGATCCTTGGATTCACAGGTGGTATCAGAGCCTGTGCTTATTGATTTAGATCAATTGATCTATCAGTATTAAAATTGTTTAATTGTCTTTTAAACAATTAATTTTACGACTTATCATTCAGCAAGCATACTCTCAGTGTTTGATTGATTTAGATCTATATTCAAATTAATTGAATACTAGATCTGAGTCTTTGATTGATTTGTCTAATTCAATAGTGAAAACTTGTTTCATTATTCTCGATTTAATATGAGTACTTTTGGTGGATCGCATCAACCACCGAAGTTGAAAACAAGAGCTGATTTCAAGTCCTGGAAAATCAAGTTCAGGAATCATATGAACTACACAGATTCTGACTTGTGGGAATCCATTACTGAAGGTCCTTATATTCCACCCACTCTTGGACCGGATTATAATGACAAGAATCAGCCCATCAGCACAAAAAACTTGTCACCTGATGATGTCAAGAAGGTTAAAGTCAATATTAAAGCATACAGTTTGCTTAGTATGGCTTTGCCAGAAGAGATATTAATCAGATGTGAGAACTATAAAACAAAAAACTCCTTGTGGAAGATACTCCACACTCTCTGTAAAGGGAGTGATGAGATCAGAAGCATCAAGAAAGACACCCTCAGATCACAATATGAAACTTTTCATCATATTGAGGGTGAATCAATTCCTCAACAACTCCATAGATTCATGCAACTCGTTACTACGATGAACATCTTGGAGTTGAAGTATACTACTGAGGAACTCAACAAGAAAATGCTCCACACTTTGCCTGAAAGTTGGAAGCAGACAGTGTCCATGCTCAAGAACACCATAGATCTTAAGTCAACTGGTCTAGATACTCTGGTTGCTAAAGTAGAAGCTCTTGAAATGGATGAACAATCAAGAAACAAGAGTGTGAGAACCCATGTCTCACCATATCACTTCAAAGAAACCAAAAATGCTAGAAGTGCATTTATCTCAAATCATGAAGGTGATAACTCTTGTACTTTGAGTGGTGATGAAGAGGAAGTTAGTTTCTATGCCTCTAAACCCTCTAAGAAATCAACTCAAAGTAAGAACCAAAAGGAAACAGGAAGATCTACTATGAAAAGAGATACAACTATGGCAACGGCAAAATCTTCTCAACAAAACAATCAATCAGAACCAATTACTGTGATATTGGATTCTGAAGAACAAAAAGCAGCCTTTGCAGCTTTTAGTTCTAGCTTTCAAGCATATCTGGGAAGCTCACTTACATCAGCAAACATTTGCCAACAAGACTTGGAAGAACTACCTCCTGATGTAGTGGAAGAGATGGATCTACAATGGCAGATGGCAATGATTGCTTACAGAGCCCAGCAATATCTGTGGAGAAACAAGAATCTGGCTGCAGCTAGTAAAACATCAAAGATTGGTGTTGACAAGTCCAAAGTCAGATGCTTCAAGTGCAATCTCTATGGACACTTCTCTAGAGAATGCAATCAACAATCATCTCAGCATCATCAGTATCAGTAGCATCAGTAGTATCATCATCAGCAACCAACCTCTCATAAATCTCTGCTCAAACAACCTCAGCTGACGAATACATCCCCACAAGCCACAAATGAATCAACAGGTCCGAGTAATTCAAAGGAGTCTGGTCTGATCATACTTCAAGATGGTACATGTGACTGGAGTATGCATTAGAAGGAAGTCTTGGAAGAGAATCAAGCATTGATGGCACACATGGAAAACAAAGTTCCTCCAATGGACAGAGAGGTAAGGGAAAGGTTATGTTCATCAATATGTGTTGAGGAAGTAGAACGCTATAGAGTCCATGCTCAACAATTGGCTGACAAAGTAAAAGAAACATTGATTTTAAATGAATCCCATTTAAGAGATCATAAATTATATCAAATCAAAATAAGTTCTTTGCAAAAGGATTTAGAAAAATATGTTTCTGAAAATTACAGCCTTAAAGCCCAAGTTATGAAAGAATTGATCTGCCCAAGATACATATTAAATTGATGTGGCTAGTGTGATATGATCCAAGTCGGGTCATACCCAATAACAAGCCAAACAAACACCGATAAATATTTATTTGTTGATAAGATCACACAAATAAATATTAGCACCAATTTAGAAACCGGCTTTTCTAAATTCATTGCTTTTGTAAATGAACAAGATTATATATATATATATATATATATATATATATATATATATATATATATATATATATATATATATATATATTGATAATTTGTTCATAACATATTATTTGTTTCATTGCTTAAATAAGTTAAACAATGACATATAATAATGTGTGTGTGTAAAAGCTATAAAATTAAAATGGTTTGATTTTATAAATATTAGATTGCAAGAGTTTATATTTTATAAACTTTATAAAATCTAATATAGGAGGGAAATGAAAAAAATGGGAGCCTTAATAGGCCGCCCCATTGTCTTGAGAATGGGTTCTTTATTTGTTCCAAGACATGCATTCAAGAGATTCCTTCTCATTGCATTCAATACATTCTCTTACACACACAAAAACAAAGCAAGATCTCTCTCTTTTCTTCTTCCTCCTCACGGTTCTTGAGCAGAAAAGAAGGTGATTTTTCAGCATTCAAAATCGTTTTTGATAGCTACAAGTTGGTGTCCAAGTATCCTAGCATTCAAAGGGTGTTTGAAGAGGCTTGGGGTATGCTATCTTGAGAGCTTCTACATTGAAGTTTAGCCACAAGAACACATCCATTTCAGCCCTTAAATCTCGTTTTTTTGAAGCTACAAAGGTTGTAGTTCTTTCATCTTATTATTGTATGCATTGTATATGAAGATCCATGGCTTGGGGTTATTATAAAATGGGTTTTATAATCAGATCTTAACATGTTTTAAATCTTACATTCCGCTGCGTTTTTCATATAATCAAGTTGTATGAAGCTTTGATAAACATGTTAAACCCCAACAATGGCATCAAGAGCCACTTATACATATGCATACATGTATTACACTTTATATTTCTTTTGGACAGCACCAAACCGTGGGTTTAAGGGGCTGTTTTGGTGCCCTCTTTTGATGTTTTAAAGATGCTATATTATGCATATTAGGATCTTTAAAACTCTAGTTTATAAGATAATTGTTTGCATGGACTAAACCCATTAGTTCTTGGTTTATGTTGGCCAAAAACATGGGTTTAAGGGGCTGCCAAAAATCGACCTTTCATGTATGTTTGAATATGTTGTTGTTGATTATGCATAACAAAGCCTAGACCATTTGGATTGAATGATTGGTTGTCATGTTATATTCATTTGGGCATGTAATAATTTATTTTTGTTTCAAGTCTAGTCTTGTAATTTATTTATTCATATGGTTTGTAATAAATAGATTAGGAGTTTATCTTTACTAGAAAAATGTATTAGGATACATATCTTGTAAGGAAGCTCAAGATCAAGACTTGAAGAAAAGATGGACAAAGAGGATTCTTGAAGATATGGTTTCAAGTGGGAGTCTCTTTGGTCAACCATGTGTCATGATTCTAAACCCTTAGGACATGACCATTTGACACACTTGTTTTGGCTAAACAAGTGTGATCAACTTAGTATGCTTTGTTATGCATATATGACTTGTTTTGTTTATGTTTGGTTGAATGCATATGATGATGTTTGTTTTGAATATTTGGATGTGATTAACAAACCTCAACTAAAACAAACAATAAACAAGTAATTGGTTCTCAAATCATTAAGCATAAGTAGAATGGTTCTATAAAAGGAATTAATGGTTTACAAAATAAAATGGGTTTTATTTAAAAGAACCAATAGGGTACCATATGGTTGAATGCATACAATCATATGGTACATAGACTTTTCTAAACAAGAATTGTCAAATTATAAATCCCTTTTGAAAAACAAGTTAAACACCATCCTTTTACACAACACTTAGGTTACTTGCTAACTCTTAGTGGGATAAAGGTCACCTAACCACTTTGAGGGAACTTGTAACTTGAGGTGAGAATACCATGTTTGTGGGATAAAGGTCACCTAACCACTTATATAGTAAACTCACACGTGTGTGTAAGTAGGACGACTTGATTTGTAAAATATATTGAATGGATCACCTAAAATATATTTTATAAAAGGTGTTGATGGGATAAACATGCCGTTATAAACATGAGATGTTCAAACGATCCCATACCACTAGAAGTTACAATAGGTTGTAATTGTCATTTATGACTACCTTGTTTATTTAAATAATGGGATAAAGGTCACCTAACCAATATTTAAATATAACGTTGGATTCTAAAATTTTATTTATTAATGATCTATGAGACATAAAGGGTATTGATAAATAAAATATAATTATATCAACGATTACTAATGGAACTTTGTAAAATCTTGTAGATGGCCGACAACAACAACACTAATAATGATGTACCAAACCAAAACAACCAATCCCTAAGGGCGATCCTTCAAAGGGATCGTCTAACACCTAACAATTTCATGGATTGGTACCGCAACTTGAGAATTGTTCTCAAACAAGAAAAGCGGGCCTACATCCTTGATGACCCCATCCCCGATGAACCTGACGAGGAAGATGTGGAAGCGTATAATGATTGGGTTAGATATGTGGAAGACTCCGTCCAAGTCTCTTGCCTTATGTTAGCAAGTATGACACCCGAACTCCAAAAGGAGTATGAGCTCCATGCAGCTTATGACAGGATCACTCAGTTGCGGGAAACGTTCCAGCAACAAGCTAGAGTGGAGCGCTACGAAACGGTTCAAGCGCTTAATGCATGTCGGATGGAGGAATCCCAATCAGTTTCATCTTATGTTCTTAAGATGAAAAGCCACATCGACCGCCTTGAAAGGCTGAACTGTCCCGTCTCAAAAGAGTTGGCCACGGATTTGATCCTTAATGGCCTAACTAAAAGGTTTGAGGCATTCGTCATGAACTACAACATGAACGGATGGGACAAGAGCATAAATGAACTTCATTCTATGCTCAAATCAGCTGAGGCGGGAATGGGTAAGAGGGTTTTACCCGTTCTCACCATAAGTGAAGGTGGGAAAAAGAGAAAGTCTCTACCCCCTCCTAAGGCAACTGTTGCCAAAGGAAAGGGTCATGTTAGGGGAAAGGGAAAGATGGCTGTTAGGGCGCAACCTCCGAAGCCCAAGGAGAAGAAGCAAAAGGTTGCCGCGAACGACCCATGCTTCAAATGTGGTGAGATAGGGCATTGGATGAGAAATTGTCCAGTCTATCTCAAAGAGTTGAGAGAAAAGAGGGATGCGGGGCAAACCTCAGGTATAATTTACATGATACATGTTGAGCTGAATGTTATTTCTTCTAACACATGGGTATTAGATACCGGATGTGGAACTCACATTTGTAATTTGTTGCAGGGGTTCAGAAGAAATGAGCATTATGATAAAGGGGAAATAAGTCTCTTCATGGGCAATGGTGCAAAGGTTCATGTGGAAGCCCAAGGAGACTACATTTTGAAGCTTCCAAGTGGTTTGGAAGTTATTTTAAGTAATGTATTATATGCTCCTAGCTTGACTAGGAACATAATTTCTGTTTCCCGTTTAAGACAATATGATTATGATTTCAAGTTTGTTGACAATGATATTCATGTTTCTTTAAATCATGTATTTTATTTTAAAGCTATACCTTGTAATGGCATTTATGAATTGGTTCATGAAAACACAACATATGATAGCTCAATATACCAAGCAACCACCAAAAGACTCAAATTGGATTTGAGTGATACCTACCTTTGGCATTGTCGTCTTGGCCATATAAACAAGAAACGCATACAAACACTTCAAAAGAATGGTCTTTTAAAAACAAATGAATGTGATTCATTTGATGTATGTGAATCTTGTTTACAAGGAAAAATGACTAAGACACCCTTTAGTGGAACTAACGAAAGGGCAAAAGATTTATTAGGCATCATACATTCGGATGTATGTGGTCCTTTTAAGCCAATGACTAGGAATGGTGAAAGATACTTCATTACCTTTACCGACGATTATAGTCGCTATGGGTATGTGTACTTAATAAGACACAAAGATGAAGCTTTTGAAATGTTCAAAATCTTCAAGAATGAAGTAGAAAATCAACTCAACAAATCAATTAAAGTTCTCCGTACCGATAGAGGCGGTGAATACCTAAGTGATGTTTTTCAAGATCATCTTAGGAGTTGTGGGATTGTCTCACAACTCACTCCACCTGGAACACCACAACATAATGGTGTGTCTGAGAGGAGGAATCGAACTCTATTAGATATGGTTCGATCTATGATGGCTAGAAGCACATTGCCTCTATCATTTTGGGGTTTCGCTTTGCTCTCCGCGGCCCGTATTTTGAATATGGCCCCAACCAAAAAGGTGGAAAAGACACCTTTTGAGATATGGCATGGAAGAGTTCCATCCCTATCATACTTAAGGGTTTGGGGTTGTGAGGCTTATGTTAAGACTCCCACCCCAAACAAATTAGATGTCCGATCCACCAAGTGTATCTTTGTTGGATATCCTAGAGATTCTATGGGATATTATTTCTATGATCCACTGGAACAAAAGGTATTTGTTGCCAGAAAGGGCGAGTTCTTAGAAACAAAGTTCCTTATGGAAGGAACTAGCAGTAGAACAGTGGATCTTGAGGAGGATCAAGATTCACAACCCATGCACGTTTGGTTGAAGCTAGCACTCAACATGAGGATGTTGAAAGTGATCAAGCAGTTGATCAATACACACAAAACGTTCGCAGAAGTGGTAGAACTAGTAATCCACCTGAAAGATACGGTTTTTTCATGGATGGATGCTACGTGGTAGATTCAGATGAACCAACCACATATTATGATGCAGTGTCCAATTTGGATTGTGACAAATGGCTTGAAGCCATGAACGTTGAGATGCAATCCATGTATGACAATCAAGTTTGGGAACTTGTTGTACCACCTCTTAATTCCAAAGTAGTTGGAAGTAAGTGGGTTTTCAAGAAGAAAACCGATATGCATGGAAACTTGGATACTTACAAAGCTAGACTTGTAGCAAAGGGTTTCACTCAAACTCAAGGGGTTGATTATGATGAAACCTTCTCACCTGTTACAATGCTAAAGTCTATAAGGATACTGTTTGCCATAGCTGCTCATTATGACTATGAGATTTGGCAAATGGATGTCAAAACCGCTTTCCTAAATGGATATCTTGAGGAAGATGTCTATATGGTTCAGCCTGAAGGTTTTGTCGATCCAAAACATCCTGATAAAGTATGCAAGTTAAAGAAATCAATCTATGGATTGAAGCAAGCATCGAGAAGCTGGAATCACCGTTTTGATGAGGAGATAAAGAAATTTGGCTTCATCAAAAACGCTGATGAGGCTTGTGTGTACAAAAAGGCTAGTGGGAGCATAATAACCTTCCTAGTATTGTATGTTGATGACATACTACTATTTGGAAACGACATCCCAACCTTGGAAGGTGTAAAAACCTGGCTTGGAAGTTGTTTTTCCATCAAGGATCTTGGTGAAGCTGCCTATATTCTGGGAATAAAGATCTATAGGGATAGATCAAGGCGGCTGATTGGTTTGAATCAAAGTGCATACATTGACAAAATCTTGAAAAGGTTCAAGATGGAAAACTCTAAGAAAGGTAGTGTACCTATTCAAAGAGGGACAATATTGAGTACGACTCAATGTCCAAGCTCAAAGGAGGAGCAAAATAGAATGAAGGCAATCCCATATGCATCTGCTATAGGATCCATCATGTATGCAATGATATGCACTAGAACAGACGTGTCATGCGCTTTAAGCATGACAAGTAGATACCAGCAAAATCCTGGTGATAGTCATTGGATGGCTGTCAAGAACATTCTGAAGTACCTAAGGAGGACCAAGGATATGTTCTTGATCTACGGGTCTGGTGAAGAGGATCTCGTTGTGAGAGGTTACACGGACGTGAGTTTCCAAACCGATCGAGATGATTCACGATCTCAATTGGGGTACATCTTTATTCTGAATGGCGGAGCTGTTTCTTGGAAAAGCTCAAAGCAAGAAGTCGTAGCATTGTCCACTACAGAGTCTGAATACGTCGCCGCTTCAATGGCAGCACAGGAAGCTGCATGGCTGAAGAAATTCATAGCCGATCTAGGGGTAGTCCCCTCCATTCAGGATCCCCTAGAGATCTTTTGTGACAACGAGGGTGCGATTGCTCAAATCAAGGAACCTCGTGCTCATCAAAAGACTCGACACATTGAACGGAGATTCAACTACATAAGGGATGAAGTTGAAAAAGGAAAGATATGTATTCGCAAAGTCCACACTGATAAAAACATTGCGGATCCACTCACAAAGCTCCTTGAAAGGGCAAAACATGAAGGCCATGCTTGTGCCATGGGACTTAGATATTCAAGTGACTGGGTTTGATGTTGTATTTTGTATTTAGATATTAGAACTTATGTTATTTGACTTAATTATATGATAATTATTATCATTTGTTCTTCTATTTTAGCATGTTTAAATCCGTGAATAAATAAGTTATTCTAAACGTCCGTAGTCGATCATACTTGTGGGAACAATTATGAATGTAAGACTATAATGAAATTGGATTGGTTGATATTCATAAGGTATGAATATAAAGCAAGAGGTTGCTGCCAAGGTTCATTGATATCTATGGGATATAGATATTGGACTGACCCGCTCTCAATTATTTCTGCATGGAATCTTTGTGATTAGTCATAAGAGATATTGAGTAAAGGCGAATATCATTGTATCCTCAGACCTGAGATACATATTGGGTCTTGATATTCACCAAGTATTGTACTTTGACTTAGCACTTTGCTGTTCTGAAAAATTGGCAGTACATAAGGCTGAGTTCAGGTATGATATGAGGTGATTGTGAGAGACGTATGTAGTCAAGATGGAATTTGTTCCTCTTATTCGTTGAGAGTAAGATGTCTAAGGCCTGTTAAAGTTAAATCATCAGAGAATGACAATTCTGTGTCTCTTGGATTTAACATGACATCTGCAACAAAAGGATAGATGATTGATTCACCTAAATCATATTCAAGTAAGGTACTTGGAAGGGATGATGTTATTGAATGGCACTTAGTCATATACATTAGGGGTAGCAAACCGTTGCTAGGCGTTATTTGCTGCTTGCATCAATTTTCTATGAATCTTGTGCAAGTGGGAGATTGAAAGAATTGATCTGCCCAAGATACATATTAAATTGATGTGGCTAGTGTGATATGATCCAAGTCGGGTCATACCCAATAACAAGCCAAACAAACACCGATAAATATTTATTTGTTGATAAGATCACACAAATAAATATTAGCACCAATTTAGAAACCGGCTTTTCTAAATTCATTGCTTTTGTAAATGAACAAGATTATATATATATATATATATATATATATATATATATATATATATATATATATATATATATTGATAATTTGTTCATAACATATTATTTGTTTCATTGCTTAAATAAGTTAAACAATGACATATAATAATGTGTGTGTGTAAAAGCTATAAAATTAAAATGGTTTGATTTTATAAATATTAGATTGCAAGAGTTTATATTTTATAAACTTTATAAAATCTAATATAGGAGGGAAATGAAAAAATGGGAGCCTTAATCGGCCGCCCCATTGTCTTGAGAATGGGTTCTTTATTTGTTCCAAGACATGCATTCAAGAGATTCCTTCTCATTGCATTCAATACATTCTCTTACACACACAAAACAAAGCAAGATCTCTCTCTTTTCTTCTTCCTCCTCACGGTTCTTGAGCAGAAAAGAAGGTGATTTTTCAGCATTCAAAAATCGTTTTTGATAGCTACAAGTTGGTGTCCAAGTATCCTAGCATTCAAAGGGTGTTTGAAGAGGCTTGGGGTATGCTATCTTGAGAGCTTCTACATTGAAGTTTAGCCACAAGAACACATCCATTTCAGCCCTTAAATCTCGTTTTTTTGAAGCTACAAAGGTTGTAGTTCTTTCATCTTATTATTGTATGCATTGTATATGAAGATCCATGGCTTGGGGTTATTATAAAATGGGTTTTATAATCAGATCTTAACATGTTTTAAATCTTACATTCCGCTGCGTTTTTCATATAATCAAGTTGTATGAAGCTTTGATAAACATGTTAAACCCCAACAAGTTGAGCATCTGACCACTTCCTTAACCAAATCCATGACTGATCATGCATCTACTGAAGTGAAACTTCAGAAGTTTCAACTATCATCTCAGCAATATGATAAGTTATTAAACTCTCATATTGAATCAAAGAATAGGTATGGGCTGGGTTATATTGTTGGATTCCTTATGCCCAAGATACATAGAATATTGATGTGGTTAGTACGTCATGATCCAAGTCGGGTCATACCCAATAACAAGCTTGACAAACACCAATTATTATTTAGTTGATGATATGATCGTGCAATTAAATAATTACACCAATTTAGAAAATGAGTTTTCTAAATTAGTTGCATATGAGATTGAACAATTTATAGGGATATTTTGTTCATAAGTATTGTTTGTAATGTTATTTAAGTTACTTAAATAACTTCAAATAATAAGAGTGTGTGTGTGAGTTATATAATTAAAAGGGTTAATTATGTATAACTCAAGTTAATGATTAGTGAACAAAATAAAAATGGGTGTTTTGAGTTTTGGGGGGAAACCCCTTTTGAAACATCAAAAACGGCAGCCCCTTTGTGGGGTTCTAGGGCCACTTGTTTTCTTGAAACAAGACATTCATTCACTAGCACATTAATATATCTCTCATTCTCTCTCTTGCATGCAATCACCAAGAATATTTCCTCTCAACTTTTAAAGAAATACAAAGCTGAAAATCGGTTTTTCAGCTTGTTCTTGGTTCGATTTTGGTGATGAAATCCTAGCAAAAAGGGTGTTTGTTGGAGGCTTGTGGGTATGGATGCTTGAGGACATCTCCTTTGGTGTTTTGGCCATTCAAGAGCAGCACTTCTCTTCATCTATATCACGTTTTTTCGGCCTTTTATGGATGGTGATTCATCCACGATTTTTCAGCAGCATACAAAGGTAGTTTGTATGCCAATGTTTTGGTTGTTTATACTTCTTGATAACTAGTCTATTCATATATATATGATCCTATGATTTTGGGTTTGTTGAAACAAAGTTATAAGCTTTAATTTTCAGATTATGAAACATGATATTAAGCACTTATTCCGCTGCGTTTTTCTTGTTTAAATGGTTAAACAACATTGTTAAAGGCCAACAAACCCAACATTGGCATCTAGAGCCGGATATGTGGATGACTAGTTTCATTTCTCCTTGTAAAATTGGTTTTATAGGGTTTTAACAACCAAATTAGGGCTGTTTTGTGATGATATGATGATACCCCAACCTTTCAAGGTTATATCTTGCATGCTTAGATTAAATCTTGAATGGAAAGATATCAAATTGGTTGATTATGTTTTGTTTGGACAAAAGACCCTAAATTCTTAGTTTGTGTTGGCTGAAAATTTAGGGTCAAATGGGGTTCATTTAGTTCTTGAAATGATGTATATGGATACATGTTTTAGTGCATAACATAGCCTTGACCATGTATGTTTTGGATTTGGTTGATTGTGGAATTGTCATGTTGGTTGTATTCTTTCTATTTGGGTTGTAATAATTCCTTTTGGTGTTTCTATTTGGGTTGTAATTTGTTTATTCATTTGGCAATGTAATAAATAGATTAGGAGTATTTTTTTCTTTTACTAGAAAATATGTATTAGGATATATATATTTTGTAAAAGAAGATGCTCGGGAAGGAAGCACAAAAGGTAGACACAAAGGATGGACTTGAAGCATTTGGATGCAAGTTCAAGTGGGAGTCTTTGGAGACCTCATCATTTGTGTTATGTTCAACCCTTAGGAAAGACCTTATGACAACACTTGTGATGGCAAACAAGTGTAGTCAACTTAGTGGCTATAGTTATGCACATATGTTTGTATGATTGTGCTTGTTTGGTTGTTTGTTCTATGATTGTTATTTGATATTGGATATGCATAACAAACTAATTAACAAACTCAACAAGCTGAATTTTATGGTTCTTAATCATTAAGTGATTAATAAAAGGTTATTAAAAGGATTAATGATTTAATAAAAGAGGTTTTATTAAAAATGAACCATAGGATACCTTGTATTTGAAAGCATGCAAATACAGGGTAAATAGAGTTTTCAAACTAGAATCAATGAAAACTAAAAATCCCTTTTCAAACAAGTTTAACACCGTCCTTTTGCATAACACTTAAGTCATTTGAAAACTCTTAATGGGATAAAGGTCACCTAACCATTTTGAGGGAACTTATGACTTAAGGTGGGAATACCACATTGGTGGGATAAAGGTCACCTAACCACTTGTGTTGGTAAACTCACATGTGTTTGCAAGTAGGGTAACTTGATTTGCAGACCATGTTGAATGGATCACCTAAAATATGGTTTCCAAATGGTGTTGATGGGATTAACATGCCGACTTTGCATATGATGTTTAAAGTCGATCCCATACCGCTAGAAGTTGCAAAAGGTTGCAATTGTCAAATGTTCACCTTGTTAATTTGAATAATGGGATAAAGGTCACCTAACCATTATTTGAATGTAACGTTGGATTCTAGATTTTAATTATTAATTGTCTATGAGACATAAAGGGTATTAATAATTAAAATGAAATTTTTCAGAAATACTAAAAAAGAACTTTGTAAAATTTGTAGAATGGCCGCAAACAATAATGCTACCACCCCGACCGTCCATACCCTATTACTGAGAACTATTTTAGAGAGGGATCGTCTGTACCATAATAACCTTATGGACTGGTCTCGAAACTTGAGAATTGTTCTCAAGCAAGAGCAAAGGCCAATGTCCTTGACGATCCTATTCCTAACCAACCCGACCCCGACGATGTTGAGGCCGCCTCGAGAGGCTTAGCTGTCCTGTCTCAAAGGAGTTGGCCAAGGATTTGATCCTTAATGGCCTAACTAAAAGTTTGAGACATTCATAATGAACTACGATATGAATGGATAGGACAAGAGCATTGGTGAGTTTCACGCAATGCTCACAACAGCTGAGACGGGGATGGGTAGAAAGGTTCTACCTATTCACTAGATCAATAAGGGAGGCAATGGAAGGCCATTCCCGATCCCATGGCAAATGTTGCCAAAGGAGAGGGGAACATCAAAGGCAAAGGGGAAGGGAAGATCAAAGCGGAACCTCCAAAACCTAAGCTTATGAAGCCTAAGGTAACGGAAAATGATCCATGCTTTGAGTATGGTGAGATAGGTTATTTGAAAGGGAATTGTCCAACCTATCTCAAAGAGTTGAGAAATAAGAGGGATGCTGGGCAAACCTCAAGCACAACTTTCATAATCCATATTGACTTAAATGTTATTTCCTCAAAGCACATGGGTAACTGAATACCGCATGTGGAACTCACTTTTGCAATCTGTTGCGAGGGTTCAAAAGAAATAAGCACTTTAAGAAAGGAGACTATGTTTTGAAACTTTCAAAAGGTTTGGAAGTTGTTCTTCAAAACATGTTATATGCTCCTAGTTTGACTAGGAACATGATTTAAGTTTCCCTTTTAAAACGATATGGTTATGATTTAAAGTTAGTAAATGATGGTATTTATATTTATATGGATGATGTATATTATTTCAAGGCTATGCCTTCTAATGATGTTGATGAATTGGTTCATAATGATTCATCCTATAATAACACATTATACCTATCATGCACCAAGAGACTTAAAATGGTTTAAGTGACTCTTATTCTTTTCATTGTCATCTTGGTTACATAAACAAGAATCGGATTTAAACACTTTAAAAGAATGTTCTTTTGAAAACAAATGAAAATTGTTCATTTGATAAGTGTGAATCTTGTTTACAAGGTAAGATGACCAACGCGCCCTTTAGTGGTACTAATGAGAGGGCAAAAGACTTATTAGGAGTCATACATTTGGATGTATGTGGTCCTTTTAAGACAATGACAAGGTATGGTGAAACTTACTTCATTACCTTAACCGACGATTATAGTCGCTATGGTTATGTGTACTTGATGGCACATAAACATGAAGAATTTGAAATGTTCAAAAACTTCAAGAATGAAGTAGAAAATCAACTCGATAGAACTACCAAAGTTCTCCGTTTAGATAGAGAAGGTGAATACCTAAGTGAGACTTTTAGGGATCATCTAGGAAGTTGTAAGATTGTCTCACAACTTACTCCTCACAGAACACCATAACATAATGGTGTGTCTGAAAGGAGATCGAACCCTATTGGATATGGTTCGACCTATGATGGCTATAAGCTCACTACCTCTATAATTTTGGGGTTTCGCACTACTCTCCAAGGCTCGTATTTTGAATATGGCCCAAACCAAGAAAGTGGATTCGACGCCTTTTGAAATATGGAATGGAATAGTTCCATCGCTATCATATTTAAAAGTATGGGTTGTGAAGCTTATGTTAAGCTTAACACCCAAACCAACTGAAAGTCGATTCACTAAGTGTATGTTTGTTGGATATCCAAAAGGACTGTATAGGATACTACTCTTTGATCCAACAGAGCAAAAGGTATTTATTGCTCGAAAGGCAGAGTTCTTGGAAGCCAAGTTCCTCATGGAAGGAATGACGTATAGAACAGTGGAATTTGATGAGGATCAAGATCTACAAGCCGATACACATTTGGTTGACACTAGCAATCAACAGGAGGTTGTTGATCATGATCAAGAGGTTGATCAATACACACAAAACATTCACAGATCTGGTAGAGTTAGCATTCCACATGAAAGATATGGACTTTTCATAAATGGATGATACGTGGTTGACTCTGATGAGCCAACTACATACCACGATGCAATGTCCAATTCGGATTGTGACAAGTGGCTAGGAGCCAAGAACGTAAAGATGCAATCCATGTATGACAACCAAGTTTGGGAATTGGTTGACCCTTCACTTAACTCCAAACCGGTTGGATGCAAGTGGGTTTTTGAGAAGAAAACTGATATGCATGGAAACTTGGATACTTACAAGGCAAGACTTGTAGCAAAAGGTTTCACTCTAACTCAAGGGGTTGATTGTGATGAAACCTTCTCGCCTCTGGCAATGCTAAAGTCTATTTGGATATTATTTTCCATAACTGCTCATTATGATTATGAGATTTGGCAAATAGATGTCAAAACCGCTTTTCTTAATGGACATCTCAAAGAGACTGTTCATATGGTTCAGCATGAAGGTTTTGTCGATCCAAATCATCCTGTCATAGTATGCAAGTTAAAGAGATCAATCTATGGATTGAGACAAGCATCGAGAAGTTGGAATCAACGTTTTGATGAAGGGATCAAGAAATTTGGTTTCATCAAGAACGCTGACAAGACTTGTGTGTATAAAAAGGCTAGTGGGAGTCTAATTAAATTCTTAGTATTGTATGTTGATGACATACTACTATTTGGAAATGATATTCCAACCATGGAAGGTGTTAAAACCTGGCTTGAAAATTGGTTTTCCAAAAGGGATCTCCGTGAAGCCGTCTATATTTTGGAAATAAAAATCTATAGGGATAGATCGAGGCGGTTGATAGGGTTAAACCAAAGTGCATACATTGATAAAATCTTGAAAAGGTTCAAGATGGTAAACTCTAAGAAAGGTATAGTACCTATTCAAAGAGGGACAATATTGAGTGCATCTCAATGTCTAAGCTCAAAGGATGAGCAAGATCGCATGAAGGACATCCCATATGCGTCTGCTATAGGATCCATCATGTATACGATGATATGCACTAGACTGGACATGTCATGCGCATTAAGCATGACAAGTAGATATCAGCAAAATCCAAGTAACAGCCATTGGATGGCTGTTGAAAGTATATTGGAATACCTTAGGAGGACTAAGGATATGTTTCTAATATACGGATCTGACAAAGAGGAACTCGTTGTAAAGGGTTACATGGATGCGAGTTTCCAAACTGATCGAGATGATCCTCGATCATAATCGGGGTACGTCTCCACTATGAATAGGGTAGCATAGTCCACTACAGAATACGAATACATAGCCGCCTCATTAGCAGCTTGGGAGACTGCATGGATAAAGAGGTTTATCACCAATCTAAGGGTGGTCTCTACCATTCAAGACCCCTTAGAAATCTTTTGTGACAACGTGGGTGCGATTACTCAAATCAAGGAACCCCGTTCTCATCTAAAGATTAGGCACAATGAGCGGAGATTCAACTACATAAGGGATGAAGTTGAAAAGGGAAAGATATGTATTCGCAAAGTTCACTTTGATCAAACATTGCGGATCCACTCACGAAGCTCCTTGAAAGGGCAAAGCATGAAAGTCATACTTGTGCCTTAGGACCTTGATATTCTAGTGATTGGAATTGATCTGTTTAGTATTAATATTATTAGTATGGAACAATTGTAATACTTAACTTATCTATGTATTTACGATATTTTAAGTGATGTTCCTTTTAGCATGTTTACATCCGTGAATAATTTTATTATTCTAAATGTCCGTAGTCGGTCATATTTGTGGGAACAAGTATAAATGTAAGACTATTATGAACTTGGATTGGTGGATATTCATAAGGCATGAATATAGAGCAATTGGTTGCTGCCAAGGTTCATAGATATTCGTGGGATACGAATATTGGACTGACCCACATCTCAAATCTTACTACATAGAATCTTATTGATTGATCATAAGTAAATTTGAGTAAAGGCGAATATCATTTGGTATCCTCCGACCTGAGATACATATTGGGTTTTGATATTCACCAAGTGTTATACCTTGAGCTTGTTCTTCACTGATATGAAATAATTGTCAGTACATAAGGCTATGTTAGGGTATGACATAAGGTGATTGTGAGAAACGTATGTAGTCAAGATGGGATTTGTTCCTCTTATTCGTTGAGAGTATGATGTCTAAGGCCTGATTAAGTTAAATCAACATGGAATGATCATTCTGTGTCCTTGGATTTAACATGACATCTGTAACAAAGGATAAATGATTAATTCACCTAAAACATTTCAAGTTGGGTACTTGAAGGGGATAATGTTATTGAATGGCTTCTAAGTCATGCGTATTTAGGGTAGTAAACCGTTGTTAGGCGGTATTTACTTCTTGCATCAATCTTCTATGAATCTTGTGCAAGTGAGAGATTGTTGGATTCCTTATGCCCAAGATACATAGAATATTGATGTGGTTAGTACGTCATGATCCAAGTCGGGTCATACCCAATAACAAGCTTGACAAACACCAATTATTATTTAGTTGATGATATGATCGTGCAATTAAATAATTACACCAATTTAGAAAATGGGTTTTCTAAATTAGTTGCATATGAGATTGAACAATTTATAGGGATATTTTGTTCATAAGCATTGTTTGTAATGTTATTTAAGTTACTAAAATAACTTCAAATAATAAGAGAGTGTGTGTGAGTTATATAATTAAAAGGGTTAATTATGTATAACTCAAGTTAATGACTAGTGAACAAAATAAAAATGGTTGTTTTGAGTTTTGGGGGGAAACCCCTTTCGAAACATCAAAAACGGCAGCCCCTTTGTGGGGTTCTAGGGCCACTTGTTTTCTTGAAACAAGACATTCATTCACTAGCACATTAATCTATCTCTCATTCTCTCTCTTGCATGCAATCACCAAGAACATTTCCTCTCAACTTTTAAAAAATACAAAGCTGAAAATCGGTTTTTCAGCTTGTTCTTGGTTCGATTTTGGTGATGAAATCCTAGCAAAAAGGGTGTTTGTTGGAGGCTTGTGGGTATGGATGCTTGAGGACATCTCCTTTGGTGTTTTGGCCATTCAAGAGCAGCACTTCTCTTCATCTATATCACGTTTTTTCAGCCTTTTATGGATGGTGATTCATCCACGATTTTTCAGCAGCATACAAAGGTAGTTTGTATGCCAATGTTTTGGTTGTTTATACTTCTTGATAACTAGTCTATTCATATATATATGATCCTATGATTTTGGGTTTGTTGAAACAAAGTTATAAGCTTTAATTTTCAGATTATGAAACATGATATTAAGCACTTATTCCGCTGCGTTTTTCTTGTTTAAATGGTTAAACAACATTGTTAAAGGCCAACAAACCCAACATATATTACTGTTGCACCACCTATTAATGATAATTACACAACTCTACCTGAAACAATGACAAACACTTTGTCAAATCATTTTGTGCCCAGCACAAAAATTGATATAAAAACAAGTCAAATAAACATCAACAATGAAGCTGAGATGAGTGAAACTGAATCTACTGAATCAGAATCACTAAAACATAATGACTCAGATTTTGATTATGATAAATGTGATGACTTGGATGATTCCGATGAACATGATACTGATCAACTGAACATTGGTAAGAATGTTCAAGTTGAAACTGGTCTTCCACGAGTTCCTGAAGAATCAAAGCTGCAATATCCTCCAAAGCAACGAAACATGCTGAAGACTATTTGCAAGAGGATTGTTGAACTGAATGAAGGTCTTCAAGAACTGAACCTTCACAAAGTTGATAACTACGGATCAAGTAAGGAAATACCTTTATCTCCTTCAGATAAAAGTAAGAAGCAACAAACTTCAAACAAGAACAGGAAAAATTCAAGTGTTGAAGATATGTGGAAGGAAAAATCTGAAGAATCCGCAGAACATCTGCGGAAGGCAAAATCAGCCAAGTCCGTAGAACATCTGCGGAAGGGTAAAACTGCTGAATCCGTAGAAAAAGCACG
Organism: Flaveria linearis; assembly: GCA_024085815.1. NCBI lineage: Eukaryota > Viridiplantae > Streptophyta > Magnoliopsida > Asterales > Asteraceae > Flaveria > Flaveria linearis. The sequence continues at coordinate 49,473,575 of CM044004.1, read as the reverse complement.
GAAGAGTAAAACCGAATGTACGGATGAGATAAAAAGGACTTCCAACAAACAACAAAAAGCAGTCAAAGGTAAACAAGAAACAACTGATGATGCTCCTAGCAAAAGCAAGAAAAAATCAAGTGATCCATTAGGAAAGGAGTTAAAGTCCAACAAGAACAAGAAAAAGAAGTCTAAATCTGAAGACAATTCAGAAGATAAATATTGCAAATGGTGTGATATGAAAAATCACAACACAGAGGACTGCTACTTCAGCAGCTACTGTTCAATATGCAATATGAACAATCACATGACTTCTGATTGCTACTTCAACAAACATTGTGCAATATGTGACAAAAATAATCATTCAACTCAGGAATGTTATTTCAATAAGAAGAACAAGAAAAAGAGCAAAAGAAGTCATATGATGAATCATCTGAATCAGATTCTCAATCTTCAGAAAGTGACAAAGAACCAAAGATGGAGAAAGATCAACAAAAAGCAAAGTAAAAATCCTCTGCCATGGATAAGCCTTTGAAGAAGAAAGCACCAATTCAGTCTAAAACTCGTCACAAAAAGGTGGATCTGTCAGATAAGAAGACTAAAGTAATTGATGATTTCTTTGATAATTTTGATAAAGGAACTCATGTACCTCAATAAAAATTGAAAGATGAAGTAACTTTCAGAAATTCAGGGGCATCCTTAAAATCAAGATATCAACCAAAACAAGATAAATTGAAGAGAGAATTAGACAAGCAAGAAGATATCCAAACATCTGAATCATCTTCAACAGAATCATCCTCACCACCATCAAATCAAAAAGAATCAACTAATACCGAAACTTTTAGATTAATTCATGAAGGAGTAACTATTGTAGACACATCTGGCAAACCCAAGACAATTAAGGCTTGGGTTGTCAATTCTAATTCATCTCTTTTTTTGTGCAGGAACAATCATGGAGAGCTGACAACAAGTGGTATGTTGACAGTGGTTGTTCCAGACATATGACAGGAAACTGTGCTCTTCTCCATGACTTCAAACATAAACATGCCTCTTATGTGGCATTTGGTGGGGATAAGAAGGGAGGTAAAATAGTTGGTGAAGGAATGGTAACAAATGGTGTACTAACATTTGAAAAAGTGAATTACTGTGAAAATTTGCAGTACAATTTACTTAGTGTATCTCAAATTTGTGATCAAAATTACACAACACTATTTGATAACACTAATTGTTACATTCTTAAGCCAGGTTTTGCAGTTCCAGCAGAATGGATCCTTCTTAAAGCATCAGAAAAGAAAACACTTATGTGTTGGATATGAACAACACATCATTCACAAGCCATGAGACATGCCTGCTATCTAAGTCCTTAGAAGATGAATCACAATTATGGTATAGAAGGCTTGTTCATTCCAACATGAAAAACATGAATAAATTGGTGAAAAATGACTTGGTCATTGGCCTGCCAAAGAAAGAATTTCATTGTTCAAACCATTGTTCTTCATGTTACAAAGGAAAACAACATAGAGTGTCTCATAAATCAAATATAATCAACACTAACACTACACCACTCAAATTGCTTCACATGGACCTGTTTGGTCCAACCAATGTGATGAGCATTGAAAAAAGGCAATATTGCTTGGTGATAGTAGATGATTTCACTAGATTCACATGGGTATTCTTTTTAAAACATAAGAGTGAAACATCTTAAACATTAATGGACTTTGTAATCAAGATTGAGAATCAACTTGATTTAAAAGTTAAAATTTTCAGGAGTGATAATGGGACTGAATTTGTTAATGCTGATCTGGATTCTTTTTGTAGGAATAAAGGCATAGCAAGACAATTCAGTATAGCAAGAACTCCACAACAACATAGAGTGGCTGAAAGAAGAAATCGAACTCTTATTGAAGCAGCCAGAACAATGCTAGTTGATTCTCAGTTGCCCATAACATTCTGGGCAGAAGCTGTGAATACAGCATGCAATGTTCAGAATAGGACATTAATTGTCAAAGAACATAATAAAACTCCTTATGAACTCTTATTTAAAAGGAAACCTTTTATAGGATATCTTAGAGCTTTTGGGTGTCATGTGTCTGTATTAAATACTAAAGAACAATTGGGAAAATTTTCTAAAAAAGCCTATGATGGTTTCTTTGTTGGATATTCATCCACTTCTAAATCTTATAGGGTCTATATTCCAGAACATAACATTGTTGAAGAGACTCCTAATGTTTCTTTTGATGAATCCATGTTTACAACAACTGTAAAAGGATCATCTTGGTTATTTGATATAGATGCATTAACTGAATCATTTAACTCTGGATATCTGATCAATGCAGGTTCTGCTGATACATGCTATCCATTTGTTCCTCCAAATTTGAATGAAGTGCCACTGACAGCTGACCCTCCAAGGGCACAACCTTCAACTGTACAACAGCAAGACTCAAGTCAGCTGCATGGAGATACATCCGGAGAAGCAAATCCTTCGTCCGCAGCTCATGTAAATACATCCACAGATGCACCATCATCCGTAGCTATAAATACTGTTTCAACCAATGATCGTAGGGATGGAGAGGATGTGTTGAATCAATAACACTTGCCTGCTGATCAACAATGTCCATCCGTAGATGTTGCTGTTACTCCTACGGAACAACAAAATGCTTCCGTAGAACTTCCTACGGAAGAAGAACATGCAGCACCTGAAGCTCAAGCTAATCCTATTGACCATGAACCCCTTGATTACTTCATAGATTCACCATCACAGCTGAATCCATCTGCTTCAATGGGTTTTTCAAACTTAGAATCCACTATCCCAGTTGATGCTGTTTCAACAAGCAGAATTCACAAGTCTCATCCATCAGATAATATCATTGGAGACCTGAATGCAAGGACTACAAGGAGCAAAGGAAGAGTGGCAAACAATTGCTTGTTCACCTACTTCTTGTCTCAGACAGTTCCTGCAAACATTACATCGGCTCTAAAGGACAATAGCTGGATTGAGGCTATGCAAGAAGAACTATAACAATTCAGAAAACAAAAGGTGTGGAACCTTGTAGATTTGCCTCAAGATCAGCATCCAATTAGAACAAGGTGGCTCTTCAAAAACAAGCAGGTTGATAGGGGTATAATAGTGAGAAACAAAGCAAGACTTATTGCTCAAGGATATACTCAAGAAGAAGGGATAGACTATGATGAAGTTTTTGCACCAGTTGCAAGAATTGAAGCCATCGGAGTCTTTCTAGCTTATGCTTCATTCAAGAAGTTCATAGTGTATCAAATGGATGTGAAGTGTGTTTTCCTTTATGGGAAAATTGATAAAGAAGTATATGTGGCTCAACCCCCTGGATTTGAGGATCCTGACTATCCACATAGAGTACACAAGCTAGACAAAGATTTGTATGGACTTCATTAGGCACCAAGGAAGTGGTATGATACATTGTCATCTTTCCTGCTGAAGAATGGCTACAAAAGAGGGACCATTGATCAAACACTCTTACCCAAACAAGAACATCAAGATCTTTTGGTGGTTCAAATATATGTAGATGACATAATATTTGGATCAACCAACAAGAAGCTGTGTCAAAGCTTTGAAGATTTAATTAAGTCTGAATTCCAGATGAGCTCCATGGGAGAATTGACATTCTTCCTTGGCTTACAAGTTCATTAGAAAACAGATGGAATTTTCATCAATCAAGAAAAGTACATTCATCAAATTCTGAAGAAGTACCATCTTGCTGATACAACTTCATGCAAGACACCTGCCTCAACAATAGACAAGATTGTGCCTGACCCTGCTGGCAAATCAATAAATCAGAGATTGTATAGATCTATGATCGGTTCTTTAATGTACTTAACTGCCAGTAGGCCTGACATAATGTTTGCTGTATGTGTTTGTGCCAGGTATCAATCAGACCCAAAGGAGTCTCATCTGAATGCAGTTAAGCGAATATTCAGATATCTGAAAGGCAAACCAGCTCTAGGACTGTGGTATCCAAAAGATGGAGATTTCAGTCTTTTCTCATATTCAAATAGTGACTATGGAGGGTGCAACAACAACAGAAAATCCACAACTGGTGGATGTCAATTTCTAGGACCAAGACTTGTTTCTTGGCAGTGCCAGAAGCAAACTAATGTATCTGTATCCACAGCTGAAGCTGAATACATAGCTGCTTCAGCTGGTTGCTCACAAGTACTTTGGTTGCAAAACCAATTGCTTGATTATGGTTACAATTTCCTTCAAACACCAATTCATATTGATAATTCAGCTGCTATGTTTATAACTGCTAACCCAGTTCAACATAGTAAAACAAAACACATTGAAATCAGATATCATTTTTTGAGAGACTATTCAGAAAAGGGTTTGATTAAGTTAGTCAAAGTGGACATAACAAATCAGCTTGCTGATCTGTTCACTAAAGCCTTTGATTCTGTTAGATTTAATTTTCTGATAGAATCATTGGGAATGATTAACTTAGACTAAATCATCAAAACATATGACTGTCCTTGTGTAGAGTAATGGTTTGGGATGATTTAAGTATTTGATAGAATCTTTATGCATGCCATATGTATGGGAAATGATAGTACACTATGCTTGGCTTTCTTTAACAAAACATATAAGACTCAATCTGACTTTTAACATCTTGATATGTAAGTAGGTTCATCATGAGTGGAAACTACGCTAAGAGCATGCCAAACTAAAAGAACCAGTTATCTATCTTTGGGAACTCCATTTTGAGAGTCAGGAAAGTAAGTTATCTTCTGATGTGATCAAATCACTTACAAAAGCACACTATGTAAAATACTTTATAATCTTCTATCTTTGCAAAGTCGTATTCCCTCTGTTTTGTGTGAACAAAGACCTGGGAATATGATTAAAGAGTGTGATTTTCATTCTCCCTCTATTTTGTGTAAACAAAGACCTGGGTTAAGTTCACCTTTGTTTTACGAAAGTAAAGACCTGGTGACTATGAAGATCATATCTCAGCTCTTAAAAGAATCACTTATGATCAATTGTACATCAATTCAAAGAGCTTCAACATCAAAGCATTAATGAGACTGTAATATGTCTCAAGATAGAACTTATAACTTAATGTACATAGTCAATAAGTGTGAAAAAGTGGTGATTTGTCTCACCTACGGAGGACAAACTTTAATGACAATTGAATGTGGAGCACATGATAGTTACTGATTAACAAACATCAAAACATGATAAACAGCATGCCAAGTTGATACCTTTCTCATGTATAAATTTAAGTGAGGATATATACTTACAAACAAGTGTGAAATCATTCAAATAATCAACATCAGCAGAAGCCTAGAGTCATAGTATGATCCCTCTATATATATGCATGCTTGTATCATTTGTTTAATTTGTCCCCTTAACTGATTTCCTCTCATTTAGACTGTCATATGCCCTTCATGCCTATTTCCAACTTAAATTTATGATCAATGCATAAGTGTAACATTAATCACAAATTTAGGGGGAGTAGTTCATGCATAAGACACATCTACGGATGAACATTTTGTTAATCCGTAGATATGTAACGCTGTTAATTCATTTTGAAGGAATTGGAACCTGAGCACTAACTTGAATGCAGGATACAGGACACTTGCTTTCTTGTACTTAATTGTCATGCAAACAAAGTCAACAATGTCCAACATCAATAAATGATTCTATTACTTGATAGACATCATACATTTAAAGTTTCCATGAAACTTTAATTTCCACAAAAGTTTCAGTAAAATTTTTGAATCCGCAGAAGTAACAGTGAAATTTCTGCATCAGCAGAAGGAACAGTAAAAATGTAACTGCATAATCGTAGAATTGATAAACTATGGATGTGCTAGTAACATTAAGAGTATAATTCATAGAATGGTAATCTATGAATAAGATGCAATGTTGCATTTGATTTCAACTAAGGCATCCGCAGATGTTATAACATCCGCAGAAGGAACAGTGAAATTTCTGCATCAGCAGAAGGAACAGTGAAATTTCTGCATCAGTAGAAGGAACAGTAAAATGTAACTGCATAATTGTAGAATTGATAAACTACGGATGTGCTAGTAACATTAAGAGTATAATTCATAGAATGGTAATCTATGAATAAGATGCAATGTTGCATTTGATTTTCAACTAAGGCATCCGCAGATGTTATAACATCCGCAGATGTTAAGGTTCCGCAAATGTTCTGCGGAAGAATGTAACACCTTTAAAATATGACCCAATTGAAAACCTATAAATGTTATAAAACTCAATAAAATTTTGAATTGAGTTGGGCTTAATCAAAGAAAACTCAGAAAATGAAACTAGCCTTTTTGGGCCCAATAAGCCCAATAAGGGCCCGAACTTATAAAAAGGCCCATTTAAGGCCGAAATACACGTTTAGGAACTAATTAAACAAGAAACCATGAAATAATGAATTATTAGGTGATTTGCAATAACTATGGAAAGATCCAAACTAAAAACAGATTCAGAACCCATACCAGGTAAAATCCGGCAATTTACCGCGTACTACGTCTGAATTCCATCAGGAATTCTTATAAGGGCTTGTCATCCAATTTAAATCATTCTTAATCTAAACTATTACCATAAATAAGGATCGCTAAAAGATTTTTCATCGATCATGCATAAACAACAAAATTTCGTAACTGAAACGCGAATACCAGTTTTCACTGGCATTTACTAATATCTGATACGTCAACCGAATCTTGTAACTCCGTAAATATTCATCTAATCATTGTTTATTATCATAACATATTAAATCTGATGAGTGATACATTGTCAGGAATAAATGCGTTCCGAAACGCGACCGTGACGCGAACCGGGTTACGATCAGGTCAAACCCGAGGATTCGCCAGATAAGGTTTTAACATGACCAACATGGGAAGATAACGCTCAAAATATCATTCTAATTATTAATTGCATGCATTTAGATATCAAAATAATAATAAAAGCGCTCATTCGATAAAAACGCGAAAAACCGCTGAACGTGTTAAATACGCGATAATTTACAACTCGTTTGATGTTTTGGCGTGTTTTAAAATTGATAAAATTAATAATCTGGGAATATTTATAACATTTTGAATAATCGAATCTAACGGGTAATGAAGTTTATAACGATATGTGAAAATTGATTCGAACTCGTTACGAACCGACCCTTTTAACGAACCTATCATTTAAACCTACTATATAAACCACTTTTAATTCATTTTAGGGTTTCAAAAACCCATTTGAGAGAGACAGAGGCGGACAAAAGCCGCGACCTCCCCCTTTCCCCTTTCTTCGAATCCGGCCAACCTCCGGCCTCCGGCGATGTTTCCCGGCGAGTGCGGCGTGTGACATGCCTCCATCGAGTCCCCTAGACTCCCCGATCGTGATGGTGCTCTTGATTTCACCCAAAACACGACATAGAGATGGGAATCAAAGGTAGAGGTGGCGACCAGAGGTCGATCTTGGGATTTATGGGCTACCGGCCGCGATGATGGCTGTGGTCTATGAGTCCGGCGGTGGTTATCGGTCGCGAGGGAGGCGGTTCGGACTCTCTGTTGGTCCAACAGCGGCGATGGTCGGCTAAGATGATCGCGAGGGTCATTCGAGACCCGATGATGGTGGTCATGCTAGATGTGTTTGATGATTGTGGCTGTGATGGTGCTGGAAATCGGGTTAGAGATGGTGGTGGTCGAGCTATAGGAAGTGGCGGTGTAAACCAGGCACGACAGTAAGGTTCAGTGGGTTGGTGATGTTGTTGTATTAAGCGACTGCGATGGTTGCCGAGAATGGAAATGATGGCGGTTGGGTAGGATGTGGTTTGGGTCGTGCCTGTTGATGGTTTGTGAAGGTGATAGCAGCAGGGGCTTCGGTTGTGGCTGCTTGGATCGCGGTAGTTGCTGGCTGTTGTTGATTGTTGACCGTGATTGGGGATCCGGTTGATATTGGTCGATTTAGTGTCGGTTAGGGCTGTAAATGTTGATGTGGTTGTGATTTGGGGATGTTGATGGTGGTGTATTAGTGTGCATGTCGACTGTGGTCATGTTGTTGATGATCGTGGTGATGGTTGTGGGCTGTGCTTGCGGCTGCGTTGTTATTGGTTGGGTGATGGTGGTCGATGGTGGAGTAGGACCGCAAGTAGACGAAAGAAGGTGGTTATGGTTGTTGTTGGTCATGGTAATGGAGTTGTTTGGTTATAGCCAATGGTGGTTTGAGGTGGTGACCGAGTGGTAGTGATGGAGATGGATGTGATCCTGGTTGTTGGTTTGGGTTATTAAGTTGGGTGGCGAGTTTGGCTACTACCGGTTAGAATGATATGATGGCGTGTCGATTGTCGGTCAAGCATGGTCAAACGAGGTCAACGGATAGCCACCAACAAGAACATGGTGAGGACGAGTGGGTTAAAATGCATAACCGAGTGGAAGGTAATATCGCACGCGCAACGCCTTGAAATTGAATTATAAATTGCATACGTATTGTTGAGCTCAAATTATATAAAAGGCATAAATTATAAATATGTGAACTATAAATGCAAACGAACGTCGCTTGTTATAAATGTTTGATTTAAATGGATGGTTTGGACCCAAGATTTAAATAACAACACTAGTTATTAGAAACCAACCTAGATAAGATATATGAAACATTACATTTTGGGAAATGGTTATAACATGTTATTGATTAAACAAATAAGTTGATCTCATGCCACGTTAAATTGTTACAAGACTTAGAGATGTAACATACATTCAAATACGATTGTGCATTTGTATATATATATATATACAATAGATATTTAGGTTAATCGGCATCTACACGTTTTGTTCAAAGTAAAATACCTAAATTGCGTTAATGAGACATCATCTTGTTGTTATTAATAGTTGGTAACCTCATTGCTATTGAAATAAATATATTGGTATCACCCTTTTTATCAAAAATACCGTCAACTATTACTAATAATTGAATTCTAGAGCGTCAATTCAGTTAACCGATATGATATAAACGTGAACATTATAAACATCGTTTGAAACATTATATATTACTTACATTGTTAATGCAAGTTATTTACAAAGATTTGGAATCCATGATATGAATTGATTTTTCGACATTCTTCATACTAAGACACAATTCTTGATTAAATACAGAAATCAACCTAATGTACACGAATCAACTCATGACAATTAACAAATACACAAGAAGCTAAGGATACTAATCACCAACATTAAGTTAACTAAAGAGCTTTACTGCACGCATGTAATAACATCATGCTAATTCTAAACGTGAATCTTATATGTTCTAGTTAGGAATTGCTTTGTTGGTGATCATCACTTTTCTTTATCAAGCTCTGAAATTATATAAGGATACCAGATGAGTTCTCGTGTTCCCCTTTTTACTTGCTGTTTTTGGGATGAAGCATGCTCTTTTGTTTATGAACTATAATTGTGCTTTATTTGATGCTTGTATGTGGGACTTTTTGGATACCTGCTGATACTTTTGTCATGATCATTAATTCTTTTGTGGACCGCTTGTTTTTATGTGAATAGATCTATTTGGGGAATCCCCCACGCACAGTGGCTCGCGCTACAGGGAGGTACCCCACTGAGATCCTGAGGGTCGTTTGTGGCATGTAACAGGTTTTGAATAAGATACTATGGTGAACCATCCTAGCAGGAATGGTTCACTGTTCTGAGGGTTGGTTCTTTCCTACGGGAATATCCGGTTAAACATAAGTTTAGAAGAGGCCAACCGGGGACCAAGTGCAGGGTTGATTGTGACCCCACGACAACTTAATAGATACAAAAACAATAAACTTGTGGAATTTCAGAGTCCCTTTTGTTTAAGACTTAAAGCACATATGTTTTGAAAATTTTACTAATGGATTCTAAAGAGACTTTTGTTTTCTGAAACTTTAACCACTTGAACTCACCAACTTTATGTTGACACAATTTTCCTTTTGAGCATGTCTTCGGGTACAGCTACGGAGAATAGTTGAGCTATAGAAGATACCTAAATCCGAGGCAAGAAGTGAGGGTAGGTGTTGAAGACAAAAGCCGAGCCTAGAAGCTTTAGTTACTGAAGCATCAAGAAACCTTTACCAAAAGATTGATCATAACACCTATAGACCATAGATTTAGGCACCTTGTGAATTGAAATAGAGCCAATACTCTGATGTAAATGTTGAAAGTTGTAATGTATTAAACCATTTAGTTTCCGCTGCATTTTGGTTGTTGTTTACTAATCGTGACGTCCCGCCTCTCTAGGCCCGGGGTGTGACAGATTGGTATCAGAGCCAAAGGTTGTACTAAGTAGGTCTGCTTCGCGAGACCTAAACTACAACCATATGAACCTCATAGGACCACCTTAGTAAGAAGACTCTTCTGAGCTTTGCTGAACCAATGGTGTATAAATACGGGTTTGCTTGGCAATACCTAAGGTGTAACCATAAATAGGACCAGCCTAGTAGGTTGTTTCCACGATATAGTGATCCAAAGTTTGCAGCAAGAGTAGGTTCCCTTAAGAACTACCGTCTTAACTTTTATACCTTAAGGATTACATATATCCCATTAAGAACTCCCTACTCTATAAGAAACCTTGATACATTAGCGGATTACCTATGATAGGTGCACCCGAGTAAACCATGAAAGTATGGAATCTTTTGGGAGTTGACTCTTAGAACTACTGATTGTCAAACTCTTAGGACTACTGATTGTCAAGTGCTAAGAATATTAGAAACCAAAGGTGTGCATATAAAATAGGACTTAAATCCTGGAGAGACACTTATCTGATTGCACAGTTGACTTTTGTCACTATATGAAACAACTCCTGTTAGTTATACACTTGATACGACTTGTGTCATTACAAGAGACAACTGTTATAATGATACTTGTTGGAATGATGATACTTGCTAATATGCCTCATTTTTAAGATGATACATGTTGGAATTTAGTAATTATTAACCATGATGCCTTTTGTTGATCTGCTCAATAGTATGTACCTGAATGCTCATTATTTGCTTGATTTGTTTAAACTGTACTTTGACACTATTGTTGGGTTAGCAAGATTGTTAGCATAATTAGGAATCTAAGTGTGCTTAATTGCAGATGATGACTAAATGAAAATTATTAACTCCAGGACCTAAATACACAAAACTTGGAACTTATGATGGGAATGACTAGAATGATAGTGTAAGGTAAATTGATGATTACGGGTGCACACGTAATGGTGAATTTACAGGTACACTTGACTTCTGGTGGGCCCCATCATGAAAACTAATATCAAGGTATAACACTTAAAGAACCAATAAATGCAAGAATAAACACAAATATTTGGAATATATTCAATAATTTCAGGTTCAAAACTTTCATGCTGGGCGAAAACCATTTGACACTTGAAGAGCTACCAAGGACGATGTTGCAGTAACTATTCCTTTTCTTCTTCTCCTCTTTTCTTTTATTCTACTCTCCTATTGGAATTATGATGATAAGACCATCAGACTCTGAAGATCATTAGATGATATTCTCAAACTTAACTGGTCTCGTGCTGAGTATGGCACTCCACCTCGTTGTGCGTGTACTTTAGCCATACTATTTTGAGCGATGCCTAAAAATTTCTTCCTACCTAACATTGAATTCGTCAAAACTTCTTTAACATAGTGGAAGACTCTCTAACAAGGCTCGTGCAACAGAGAACATACCAGAGTAATAAATTTTCGAGAAACGCCTCTTGTGGTCAATGACATAGAAGACTTGTCACTTCTTTCTTTCTTAGTAGTTCACATTTCATAGGATCTTCTGGATTCTAGAATTCCTCTGATTATTTTCTCAAAGCCTCTGAGGAATATGACTTCTCTCTACCTATTCATTGTAATGAAACCACCTAACTCAAAAGAATATTCTTAATATTAGCTCCGATTGTGATTGATAATCACCTTTCTCAGTACTACACTCGTGAAATCTTTCATCATCTTCAACCGTTAGTCACCTAATGACAATCTTCACTCGAAACTTAAGTTGAGTTATCCTAACCATGCTTTTAACCGACCTTGTTGTTGGTAAATTTCTGAGCACCAGATTTTGCAGGAAATGAATCCTCGTTCTAAAATCCAGATTCTTCGGCGATCAAAATTCAAGTGCCAGGGATAATTGCCGAGAAAAGCTAACCTTCGAGAATCAAGACAAAATATGGACTTACAACTTCTATGGATCCCCGATTTTCATTCACCCTTTGTTCTTAATTTATTCTCTTAACGAGTAGTGCTACTCACCTTAAGCCCTAGAGCACGACCCTCATCTTTGGAAACGCGTGATAGCCGATGCGGAAAACTTTAAAACCTTGTAAGTTATCTCTACTCGGAGATCTCTACTATTTGAGTGATAAATTCGTGATTCGAGCGCGAAGATCTGAAGTAGAATACGATCTCGAACTATACGATAAGTTGTTAGAGTGGTACTTAACCTTCTTGTGCTAGCGAGCACCTTGATGAAGTCCTAAACTTGTTTGAATCGATGCGGTCGATAATAATCAAGAATTCATGGGAAGAACTCATGGTCGAACTTAAAGGATGGTATTGCTACAAAAAATGTATTAAAAAGCATAGAAGACCAGCTACAAGAAATCTCATGTGTTAAATCACTTGAGATGTAACTACAACGAAGTGATAGGCATGCAACAGATTGTAGACAAAGAAAGTCTGCATAATCATCCCCGATCGTAAGCGTTGGTGTTATTCCTCTTTAAATCTTTAAACCTCTCCTAAAGTGATTCTCTAATACCTTACCCGAGAATGCTCCTTACCGTCGGAAGTTCGAGCAAAAGTCCTACCCCCTATATCTCGTTGAAACAATCGACATGCTTATAAGGAAATAGAATCTAAATAGAGTTATTTGCTTCATGAATAGACCCGCTACAGGGAATAGTTACCTTGTAAAAGATGGACCGAGGAAGAGGTCATCTAGAAGGTTGACCTAAATTGGGAAGCATTATGAAGAAATTAACGGGAACGTTTGCAGCAATTCTGTAGCTTAAGACAACAGTTGAGGTTGCTCTTAAGGAAATTGAGTCGGAGAATAGAAGTAAAATATGTAAATGGAGGTACTGGACTTGAAGCTTATATTAAGGAGCTGGTGGAAGGAAAGCAGATTCGATAGCTGTTAGATAAACAGGTCATAAGACCAAGTATGTCGTCTTGAGGAAACTTAATGCTCTTTGCGGAAGGAAAATAGAATGCTCCAGTTATGGATGGACTATTAAGAGTTAAATAAAGTCACCAAGGATAAGTGATATCGTCATTCTAGAGATGATAACCTACTTAATCAATTCCAAGATGCTACCTACATCTTAATTGTTATCAATCGTGTTTATAAGGAAAACGACACTACACAAATAATAGTTGAAACCAGATATGGCAAGTACGAAGGTTGTGGTCAAGCCCGTATGGGAGGACCTACACATCTCATGTAATCAGGAGTCTCATGGATAGGATCTATAAGACATAATTAGACGTGTCTGTCATTTTGCCACTACTACTAAGCACGAAATTCGAGACAAATCGCTATAGTTGAAGCTATAAAATTCCGGGAAGAAGTAAAAACCGCATTAAGATGCGTCAATGCTTAGGGTTAGGAGAAAGTTGTAAAAGGATTGACAAAAACTTGATTCGTGTAGCTATACGACTGGCATTGTTATCCTTGGAGAAGAGCGGAATTCGTTTGGGCGCGTATAAGAAAGTTTCAGATGTGTGTTGATGCAACAGTATGAGACAATTTTCTAGTCGCCCGATTGAAGCCGAGAAAATATATGGAGAGCTACATTAAGCACGAACTGGAAACTTCTGTAAAATAAAAGGATGCACCTGGATACATTATCGATGCGACACTACCAACTACACATCAGAATACTAGACCAAGCAAAATAGGGTGATCGACAATCGGTAATGTGAACCGCGTTGGCAAGTGGGAATAGGAGGCCATCATCCGCATTGTCCTAAGACATCCATATTACCAAATGCGAGAGAACAAGTACTGACCGCATTTATATCTGTTTACCCTCGTCGACAAATGCAGATAGCCTACAGTTAGGCTTTCCTTCTATTACCTACACCATATCATTTCTTGAACTTGTGATTCTACCAACGTCAGTTCACGTGAATATATATATATAGCACATCCCGTTTTGGGGAAACTCTTGTCATGCGTCGGATAAGATGAACAGATATACTCGAAGACTAAGGTTCTGATATACAGAACTGTTCCGGAAAAGGATGCATACTAGAAGAAGCACGTAGTGGAAGAAAGGACTTAACCCCTTAAGATGAAATCATAGAAGGAAGAGATTCAAAGAAATTTTTCGGAAGGAAGTTAAGAACTAAAAAGTAGGCTTTGAAAGCTGAAGACCTTTGTGCATGACCTAATCTCTCTGTTCCTAGGAATCGTCAAAACTTCTTAGTCTTAGCTTCATAGAAATGATCGTGCGATGCCTAGATATTCATCTGTACACGTTGGGAAAACCCAAATCCTTCTTGATTTGAAACCTTTAATCTAATGTATCATGACTATCCTGTCCAACTAATGGCATTCGCGCTAATATCCTCTTCTTTTCAATCGTTCTTAAGATCCCCAGTGTGGACGGTAACACCGTTGGGATTTTGGGAACCGTCTCCTTGCTAGATCTATTTTGTAGGTCGGTGTATTGAACCATAATGGAGAGTCTCTTCTTGTTAATTCTGTATGATTGTTAAATGATCTGATTGTGAAGCCAAAAATCTATTCATGATTTGACTTACTGATTCTGTCATTCGGATAGTTACTTCAACCCAAACCCACCCAGTTATTTGACACATAATCATCAACATTTGTCCTGGAATGCTCAACTAAATAACTCTAGGGCGAAATTTAACGATGAGTGTATCACACTTGGAATCAAATATTAACGATACTAAAATTTCGAGGGCGAAATTTCTAAAAGGAGGGGAGAATGTAACACCTCTGAAATATGACCCAATTGAAAACCTATAAATGTTATAAAACTCAATAAAAGTCTAAACTGAGTTGGGCTTAATCAAAGAAAACTCAAAAAATGAAACTAGCCCTTTTGGGCCCAATAAGCCCAATAAGGGCCCGAACTTATAAAAAGGCCCATTTAAGGCCCAAATACACGTTTCGGAACTAATTAAACAAGAAACCATGAAACAATGAATTATTAGGTGATTTGCAATAACTATGGAAAGATCCAAACTAAAAACAGATTCAGAACCCATACCGGGTAAAATCCGACAATTTACCGCGTACTACGTCTGAATTCCATCAGGAATTCTTATAAGGGCTTGTCATCCAATTTAAATCATTGTTAATCTCAACTATTACCATAAATAAGGCTCTCTAAAAGATTTTTCATCGATCATGCATAAACAACAGAATTTCATAACTGAAACGTGAATACCGGTTTTCACTGGCATTTACTAATATCTGATACGTCAACCGAATGTCGTAACTCCGTAAATATTCATCTAATCATTGTTTATTATCATAACATATTAAATCTGATGAGTGATACGTTTTCTAGAATAAATGCGTTCCGAAACGCGACCGTGACGCGAACCGGGTTACGATCAGGTCAAACCCGAGGATTCGCCAGATAAGGTTTTAACATGATCAACATGGGAAGAAAACGCTCAAAATATCATTCTAATGCTTAATTTCATGCATTTAGATATCAAAATAATAATAAAAGCGCTCATTCGGTAAAAACACGAAAAACCGCTGAACGTGTTAAATACGTGATAATTTACAACTCGTTTGATGTTTTGGCATGTTTTAAAAATGATAAAATTAATAATCTTGGAATATTTATAACATTTTCAATAATCGAATCTAACGGGTAGTGAAGTTTATAACGATACGTGAAAATTGATTCGAACTCGTTACGAACCGACCCTTTTAACGAACCTATCATTTAAACCTAATATATAAACCACTTTTAATTCATTTTAGGGTTTCAAAAACCCATTTGAGAGAGAGAGAGGCGGACACAAGCCGCGACCTCCCCCTTTCCCCCTTACTTCGAATCCGGCCAACCTCCGGCCTTCGGCGATGTTTCCCGGCGAGTGCCGGCGTGTGACACGCCTCCATCGAGTCCCATCGACTCCCCGATCGCGGTGGTGCTCTTGATTTCACCCAAAACGCGACATAGAGATGGGAATCGAAGGTAGAGGTGGCGACCGGAGGTCGATCTTGGGATTTATGGGCTACCGGCCGCGATGATGGCTGTGGTCTGTGAGTCCGGCGGTGGTTATCGGTCGCGAGGGAGGCGGTTCGGACTCTCGGTTGGTCTGACAGCGGCGATGGTCGGCTAAGATGACCGCGAGGGTCATTCGAGACCCGATGATGGTGGTCATGCTAGATGTGTTTGATGATTGTGGCTGTGATGGTGCTGGAAATCGGGTTAGAGATGGTGGTTGTCGAGCTATGGGAAGTGGCGGTGTAAACCAGGTATGACAGTAAGGTTCAGTGGGTTGGTGATGTTGTTGTATTAAGCGACTGCGATGGTTGCCGAGAATGGAAATGATGGCGGTTGGGTAGGATGTGGTTTGGGTCGTGCCTGTTGATGGTTTGTGAAGGTGATAGCAGCAGGGGCTTCGGTTGTGGCTGCTGGGATCGCGGTAGTTGCTGGCTGTTGTTGATTGTTGACTGTGATTGGGGATCCAGTTGATATTGGTCGATTTAGTGTCGGTTAGGGCTGTAAATGTTGATGTGGTTGTGATTTGGGGCTGTTGATGGTGGTGTATTAGTGTGCATGTCGACTGTGGTCGTGTTGTTGATGATCGTGGTGATGGTTGTGGGCTGTGCTTGCGGCTGCGTTGTTATTGGTTGGGTGATGGTGGTCGATGGTGGAGTAGGACCGCAAGTAGACGAAAGAAGGTGGTTATGGTTGTTGTTGGTCATGGTAATGGAGTTGTTTGGTTATAGCCAATGGTGGTTTGAGGTGGTGACCGAGTGGTAGTGATGGAGATGGATGTGATCCTGGTTGTTGGTTTGGGTTATTAAGTTGGGTGGCGAGTTTGGCTATTGCCGGTTAGAATGATATGATGGCGTGTCGGTTGTCGGTCAAGCATGGTCAAACGAGGTCAACGGATAGCCACCAACAAGAACATGGTGAGGACGAGTGGGTTAAAATGCATAACCGAGTGGAAGGTAACATCGCACGCGCAACGCATTGAAATTGAATTATAAATTGCATACGTATTGTTGAGCTCTAATTATATAAAAGGCATAAATTATAAATATGTGAACTATAAATGAAAACGAACGTCGCTTGTTATAAATGTTTGTTTAAATGGATGGTTTGGACCCGAGATTTAAATAACAACACTAGTTATTAGAAACCAACCTAGATAAGATATATGAAACATTACATTTTGGGAAATGGTTATAACATGTTATTGATTAAACAAATAAGTTGATCTCATGCCACGTTAAATCGTTACAAGACTTAGAGATGTAACATACATTCAAATACGATTGTGCATTTGTATATATATATATATACAATAGATATTTAGGTTAATCGACATCTACACGTTTTGTTCAAAGTAAAATACCTAAATTGCGTTAATGAGACATCATCTTGTTGTTATTAATAGTTGGTAACCTTATTGCTATTGAAATAAATATATTGGTATCACCCTTTTTATCAAAATACCGTCAACTATTACTAATAATTGGATTCTAGAGCGTCAATCAAGTTAACCGATATGATATAAATGTGAACATTATAAACATCGTTTGAAACATTATATATTACTTACATTGTTAGTGCAAGTTATTTACAAAGATTTGGAATCCATGATATGAATTGATTTTTCGACATTCTTCATACTAAGACACAATTCTTGATTAAATACATAAATCAACCTAATGTACACGAATCAACTCATGACAATTAACAAGTACACAAGAAGCTAAGGATACTAATCACCAACATTAAGTTAACTAAAGAGCTCAACTGCACGCATGTAATAACATCATGCTAATTCTAAACATGAATCTTATATGTTCTAGTTAGGAATTGCTTTGTTGATGATCATCACTTTTCTTTATCAAGCTCTAAAATTATATAAGGATACCAGGTGAGTTCTCGTGTTCCCCTTTTTACTTACTGTTTTTGGGATGAAGCATGCTCTTTTGTTTATGAACTATAATTGTGCTTTATTTGATGCTTGTATGTGGGACTTTTTGGATACCTGCTGATACTTTTGTCATGATCATTAATTCTTTTGTGAACCGCTTGTTTTTATGTGAATAGATCTATTTGGGGAATCCCCCACGCACAGTGGCTCCCGCTACAGGGAGGTACCCCACTGAGATCCTGAGGGTCGTTTGTGGCATGTAACAGGTTCATACTATGGTGAACCATCCTAGCAGGCATTGGTTCACTGTTCTGAGGCTTGGTTCTTTCCTACGGTAATATCCGATTAAACACAAGTTTAGAAGAGGCCAACCGGGGACCAAGTGCAGGGTTGATTGTGACCCCACGACAACTTAATATATACAAAAACTATAAACTTGTGGACTTTCAGAGTCCCTTTTGTTTAAGACTTAAAGCACATATGTTTTGAAAGTTTTACTAATGGATTCTAAAGAGACTTTTGTTTTCTGAAACTTTAACCACTTGAACTCACCAACTTTATGTTGACATAATTTTCTTTTTGAGCATGTCTTCAGGTACAGCTAGGGAGAATAGTTGAGCTATAGAAGATATCTAAATCCGAGGCAAGAAGTGAGGGTAGGTGTTGAAGACAAAAGTCGAGCCTAGAAGCTTTAGTTACTGAAGCATCAAGAAACCTTTACCAAAAGATTGATCATAACACCTGTAGACCGTAGATTTAGGCACCTTGTGAATTGAAACAGAGCCAGTACTCTGATGTAAATGTTGAAAGTTGTAATGTATTAAACCATTTAGTTTCCGTTGCATTTTGGTTGTTGTTTACTAATCATGACGTCCCGCCTCTCTAGGCCCGGGGTGTGACAAAGAAGCAATGCATCCGAAAATAAACTTGGTATACGGAAAGGGACAAAGGGGAAGTGGGCCTAACATAGGGGAAGTGGGCCTAACATATTTAATAAGAGAAATTAATATGTTCGCTTATGAATAAGGTTTTTGACTCAGAATTCATTAATCACTTTTTCAGAGCACTTTTCTTCAGTTTTCTAACCTAGAAAAACGCACACTTTCCCCCTCATTCAAACTTTCAAAAAATCCGTTCCAAACATCATAAACATCATCGATTATCATTGTCGCGAAGGTAAATCATGTTCTAATCTTCAGTACAGAACTCGTTAAGCCTTGAATATCATTAAAACGATTGGAATTCATGTGAGTCTCTCTAATGCCAAACTGATTTTCGTTTCTATTTTTAGATGGCAAAGAGATTCGCGAAGGAGCACAATGTGTGCGCATTCTTAAGTGCTGATGATCCTGCTACTGAAGGATGTCAAGATATCTTCAGATATCTTTGAAGGTCCAGGCTCTTCTATGCCTTGACGGCTGATCCTGTGATTCTTCAATCACACATTGTCGATTTCTGGACTTCGGCTCGAGTAGAACAAGCTGGAGATGACGAAGTAATTGTTGCTGAAGTCCTGACTCAGAGAATAAGGATAGATGAACAAACAATCAGAAGATCTCTTGAGCTGGGCGAACGCGAGGTGGGCCACCCTGATGTATTCGAGAATGAATACATTGAGAAGGTGTTCAACCTACTTGGGTATGATGGAGATTATGAGAAAGGTGAAATCAAGAAGGGAAGGCTATGCAAGCCCTATCGGTTCCTGTGCCACACTTACCTGAAGTGCATCTCTAACAGGAAGGCAGGGCTAGATAGGTTCTCTCGACACATCTCATCAGGAATCATTGGGATCTTTGAGGGTAGAACATATAACTACTCTAAGTACATATTCAACTGCCTTTGTGATCAAGTTAAACTACAAAGGAATGACAAGATGTTTATATTCCCAAGATTTCTGCAACTGATCATCAATGCTGAACTCCCTAGGATTGCAAGGGAAGGGGAAGTGTTTGTTCAAGCACACATGGGAAGATCAGTGCTAAACAAAATCAGTGGCAAGTACCAGGGTGAAGACATGCCCATGTTTGCACATGTTGTGGATGCTCAGGCCAACATACCACAAGAGTTGATATGGATAGATGAAGAAGCAGAGACATTTGCTGAATCTGTACAAGCATCACACACACCAAGGCAAACACCTACTCAACAACATCAATCACCCAGCCAAACACCTCCTCACCAACCTCAATCACCAGCCAGCATAACCACCCAACCAATCTCACCCATTCATCACCATGTTTCCCCACAACTAATAACTTCATCTTCCACCAACAACACCCAACCTCTCTCTCTAATCCAAATCCAATCTCCTACTCAACCACTTCCAGACACACCAAAGCAACCATCTCCGAAAAGTGCTAGCACTGAACAAATTGACATGACTGAGTCTTTAAATTCTGTTTACACAGGAGAGACTGAGTTGATGTCACAAGCTAGCACTGTTCCCATTACACCCACAAATTCTGAGAACCAATTGCCATCAAAACACATGATTAGCCTGCTGATGAGCAAATGGGAGCAAAACAAGAGATTCAGAAGGATGTGATTGCCTATCATGAAGATGACTTAAGTGATAGTGACATCCCAGTCAGCAAAAGCTTTTTGGTTGCTGGGTACAACAAATTAGTACTCAAATCAAACAAGCAAAAACAAAGAATCCAAGAGCTTAAAGGAATCATTCAAGAAAAGGATGAAGAGTTGAAGAAGTATGAAGCCAGATTGAAAAGGCTGAGAGAGGATGCCAAAAGCAACAATGAAGTAATTGATACATTTCTTCAAAATGAACAAGAGTTGCAGGCATCATTGAGAAATGAGAAAAGTGCCAAAGCTCAGCTGATCAAAGAGAAAGTTGAAGAAATAAATCAATTGAAAATGAAGATTTCTGCTCTGGAATAAAGGGAGGCCCCAAGTATATCTAAACAATCAACTGAAGCTTCAAAGAAACTAATTCAGTATTCAAGAAAAAGGCAATACTTGGGATCCATTAAGAAGGAGACTGAAGAAGAAGCCTCCCCAAAAAGGCAAAAGCTGACATCTCCTGAACCTGAACCTTCAGTAGATTTATCTATTGTGAAGGTATCATCTAGTGATGCTGATGACAGTGATAAAGAATGGGAGGAGCTAACCAAGATGGAGTCTCCCACTGAGCAAAAAGAATCAAAGGCCGATGACCTTCTAACCACTGAGGATATCATGGAAGAGAGGCCTGAATCAAGTATGTTCATGACCCTCATCAACTATGGTTTTCCATATGACATGGTTGAGAGGATGAATTTAACTGAAATAAAGAATCTGCTGAAAGAATTTGAGCTTGCAAGATTCATACTCCCAAACTGTGATTATGAAGCCTTCATAGTATTTCAATCAGTGGAGAAAATCAAAAAAGATCTGGGCCATTGTGACACAGCAAAACTAACCAAGTACAACATGACATGCTGGTTACAAGGCCACAACTACAAGCCGCATGAGCTAAAAGGTAGATCAACTGGTGAACTGTGGAGGATGATGGAGCATGTAATGGCTATGGAACTTGATACTGGTGTCAAATTCAGAACTACTGCTCCACATCCATCTCATGACCAACATAGCAAACTGCCTGCTGATCCTGTAACTGTTGAACCTAAGGATCAACATACAAAGAAAGATTAACTGATCAGAGAGCCAAGGGCAGTTATCCCAGGAAAAGTATGGCCTCTGGGAACAACAGTTAGAGAAATAACTGAGCAAAAATCCTCTTTAATAGAACTGTATGACCATATCACAACTCCCAGTTCTGTAGAAGAACATAGGATTATGGCCTGGAAATATGATCCAGACTAGGATTGTGTAATCATCAAGAGGACATCTGGAAGAATTCATTACTTCCATGATGTGGAAGCACTATTGAGTCTTCCGGAGCAAGACATCAAAGATCTACAAAGCATACCCATTTCCAACTATCCAATCCATCTCAGGGGAA
Source organism: Flaveria linearis (assembly GCA_024085815.1). Taxonomy (NCBI): domain Eukaryota; kingdom Viridiplantae; phylum Streptophyta; class Magnoliopsida; order Asterales; family Asteraceae; genus Flaveria; species Flaveria linearis. The sequence continues at coordinate 49,451,537 of CM044004.1, read as the reverse complement.
GAGACTTCTCTGCAGCTGTGAGTGGAATGAAAACTAGATTTATTGATGATGTGATTAAACAAGCAAAGAGATATGATCTGGAGCATAAAAAGATCAAACAAAGTAAGAAAAGAAGAACAGCTGAAGTCTCATCTCTTATAGATGATGATATGTTAAAGCGGGTTGGATGTTTGAACAAAAACTCAGAGTCCATCAAAAGCTTCAAAGGAAATCAATTTACTTCTTCCATCACAGAATGGGGTTATGTTGAAAGAACAAAGGAGCTAGTATTATTGAGAAATGCTGATGGGAAGAAAGCTGAAAAGATAAGGATTTTTGACCCAATAGAGATCAAAATGCTTCATCCAAGCTATACATCATATCTCCATGTCAAATTCTTCCCAAGGCTAACAGATGAAAAAGCTCAGAATGATCTCTGTCTTTATGTGCATATGATTCAAGTAATAGACAAATTGCATGCAAAGGCATACAAGAGAAGAAAACATGAAGCTAGGCTGCTGAAAGGATCAATTATAGAAGAAGTGTCAGAGCTCAGAATCTCAGAGGAAGATGAGCTTGAAATTGTACATAACGATAGTGTAGTGGAAACACTCCCTACTGAATAAGACATTTTGGGCCTGAGCTATGAAACACTAAAGAAGATCAGCAAGATGAAGATCAAGTATAAGTACGACGATCAGAAGACTGCTGTGTCTTACTTCTACAACAAGATGATCGTAAGAGTCAAAGAGCTTGCAGTTTGAAGGACTGATTACAAGGAGCTAAGCCTAAGGGGGAGTATTGTTGGATCTAGGAAGGATAGGATTAGATCATTTTGTATAGGCTTAGAACTTTAATAAAGTCTTGTAATTAATAATTGTAACTGCCAATATATATATATATATGTGCATTTGAATCTATAGGGTAACCCATACATATGTGTGTTGCTTTTTGATTGTTGACATACAAAATCAATGTACTTGGTAGGATTCCTGAAATTGACCAAGTGTAAGAAACATCTACGGATGAACATTATTGTTAATCCGTAGATATGTTTCTTACAAGTAAATTCCTGCGGATGATCAAGGATTGTATGGTGAAGACTTCTACGGAAGACGATTCCTACGGAAAAACAACACATCTACGGAAGACCAAGATATCTACGGAAGAGCAAAACTTCTGCGGAAGACAAGGGTCCTGCGGAAGTTTAGAACACTTGCAAGATTACAATATCAACAAGTCAAACAAGTCAACCAATCAATCAATAATGAATCCCAAGAGATCCAATGTTTCCTACCTGACTCCAACCATCTATAAATACGAGTCCTAGGTTTCACATCTCAGTGAACACAATCAAGCAATATTACGGCTGTCAAGCAATCGTGCAACCTTAGCCGCCGTCCCATCAACATCAACATTATTTCGATTCACAGAAATCATTGTTCATAGTGATTTATAATTATTCTTTTGTAATCATTACTTGATAATTAATGAACTACTTTTGAATAATTATTGTCTTCGCATTTACCGTGTTTTTGGGGTTTGTGTTCTTCATCAATCATTAATACAATTAAACGTCAATTAATAATAATTCCGCGATCATTGATTTGATTTTACTTTGATACTGATAATTCCTGAATTGAGATCCTTGGATTCAAATCAACTATTAATGATTATTCTGCGATCATTAACTTTTCTTTATTTTAATACTGATAATTCCTACATTGAGATCCTTGGATTCACAGGTGGTATCAGAGCCAAGTGCTCATTGATTTAGATCAATTAATCTATCAGTATTAAAATTGTTTAATTGTCTTTTAAACAACTAATTCAGTGACTTAACATTCAGCAAGCATTATCTCGTTGCTTGATTGATTTAGATCTATATTCACATCAATTGAATACTAGATCTGAGTCTTTGATAGATTTGTCTATTTTATCTTTCAGAGTAAAATTCATAATATTTAATAAAAAATGAGTACTTTTGGTGGATCATATCAACCACCAAAGTTGAAAACAAAAGCTGATTTTAAATCCTGGAAAATCAAGTTCAGGAATCATGTGAACTACACTGATTCTGACTTGTGGGAGTCCATCACTGAAGGTCCTTATATTCCACCCACTCTTGGGCCGAATTATAATAATAAGAATCAACCAATCAGCACCAAAGATCTGTCACCCGATGAAGTCAAAAAGGTCAAAGTTGATATTAAAGCATACAGTTTGCTAAGTATGGCTTTGTCTGAAGAGATATTAATCAGGTGTGAGAACTACAAAACAACAAATTTCTTGTGGAAGATACTTCATACTCTCTATGAAGGGAGTGATGAGATCAGAAGCATCAGGAAAGACACCCTTAGATCACAATATGAAACCTTTCATCATATTGAGGGTGAATCAATTCCTCAACAACTCCACAGATTCATACAACTTGTTACTGAGATGAATATCTTGGAGTTGAAATGTACTACTGAGGAACTAAACAAGAAGATGCTCCATACTTTGCCTGAAAGTTGGAAGTAGACTGTGTCCATGTTCAAGAACACCTTAGATCTCAAGACAACTGGTCTAGACACACTGGTTGCCAAAGTAGAGGCTCTTGAAATGGATGAAAAATCAAGAAACAAGAGTGTGAGAGCCCATGTATCACCTTATCACTTCAATGAAACAAAAAATGCTGGAAGTGCATTTATTTCAAACAATGATAGTGATAACTCTTGTGCATTGAGTGATGATGAAGAGGAAGTCAGTTTCTATGCTTCTAAACCCTCAAAGAAATCAAATCAAAGTAAAAATCAAAAGGATAAAGGAAGAACTGCTGACAGAAGAGATACAACTGCAGCCACTGCAAAGTCTTCACAACATAACAATCAGTCAGAACCAATCACTATGATATTGGATTCTGAAGAACAAAAAGTAGCATTTACAGCTTTTAGTTCTAGTTTTCAAGCCTACCTGGGAAGCTCTCTAACTTCAGCAAATATCTGCCAGCATGACTTGGAAGAACTACATCCTGATGTAGTGGAAGAGATGGATTTACAATGGCAGATGGCAATGATTGCTTACAGAGCTAAGCAATATCTTAGGAGAAACAAGAACCTGGCTGCAGCAAGCAAAACATCAAAGATTGGTGTTGACAAGTCGAAGGTAAGATGCTTCAAGTGCAATCTCTATGGACATTTTTCTAGAGAATGCAATCAATAGTCAAACCCGGAGATGAGACAACATCAGTAGCATGAGCAACATCAGACTCAATCTCATCAACAATCAAACTCTCAAAGATCTTTACACAGATAAAGCTCAGCTGACCAATACATCCCCACTAGCCACAAATGAATCAGCAGGACCTAGTAACTCAAAGGAATCAGGGCTGATCATACTTCAAGATGGAACTTGTGACTGGAGTATGTATGAAAAGGAAGTCTTGGAAGAGAATCAAGCTTTGATGGCTCACATGGAAAACAAAGTTCCTCCAATGGCCAGAGAGGTAAGAGAAAGGTTGTGTTCATCATCATGTGTTGAGAAAGTTGAACGTTATAGAGTCCATGCTCAATAGTTGGCTGACAAAGTAAAAGAAACTATGATTTTGAATGAATCACATGTTAGAGAGCATAAATTATATCAAATCAAAATTAATTCTTTGCAAAAGGATTTAGAAAAATTTGTTTCTGAAAACTACAGCCTAAAAGCCCAAGTTGAGCATCTGGCCACTTCCTTAACCAAATCCATGGCTGATCATGCATCAACTGAAGTGAAACTTCAGAAGTTTCAACTTTCATCTCAGTAATATGAGAAGCTGTTAAACTCTCATATTGAATCAAAGAACAGGTATGGGTTGGGTTATAATGCTGTTGCACCACCAATAAATGATAATTACACAACTCTACCTGAAACAATGACAAACACATTGTCAAATCATTTTGTGCCTAGCACCAAGATTGATATAAAAACAAATCAAATCAACATTAACAATGAAGCTGAGGTGAGTGAAACTGAGTCTTCTGAATCAGAATCTCTAAAACATAGTGACTCAGAATTTGATTATGATAAATGTGATGACTTGGATGATTCTGATGAACATGATGTTGGTCAATTGAACATTGGTAAGAATGTTCATGTTGAAAGTGGTCTTCCAAAAGTCCTTGAAGAATCAAAGCTGCTATATCCTCCAAAGCAAAGAAACATGCTGAATACAATATGCAAGAGGATTTCTGAACTAAATAAAGGACTTCAAGAATTGAATCTTCACAAAAGTTCATCATCAAAGGAAGTTGGTAACTATGGATCAAGTGAGGAAGTACCTTCATCTCATGCAGATAAAGGTAAAAAGAAACAAGTATCAACTAAACGTAAGAAAAACTCTTCAGTTGAAGATCTGCGGAAGGTAAAATGTGATGAATCCATAGAACATCTGCGGAAGAGTAAAGCTAAATCTCCGGAAGAAACATCACAAATGACTGGCAACAAACATGCTTAGAAAAAGTTGGATTTCAATAAGACAAGGTCAGCTAAAGTTAAACAAGACTCAGTGGATGGTTCTTCTAGCAAAAGCAAGGAAAAATCAAGTGATCCATTGAAAAAGGAGCTGAAGTCCCAAAAACAGAACAAGAAAAAGAAGTCTGAGTCTGAAGACAATTCAGATGAAAAATACTGCAAATGGTGTGATATGAAAAATCACAATACAGATGACTGCTACTTCAGTAGTTACTGTTCCATATGCAATATGAACAATCACATGACTTCTGATTGCTACTTTAACAAACATTATGCAATCTGCAACAAAAATAATCATTCCACTCAGGAATGTTATTTCAACAAGAAAAACAAGACAAAGAGCTTAAAGAAGTCAAATGCGGAAGTGTTTGAATCAGATTCTCAATCTTCTGAAAGTGACAAAGAATCAAAGTCCAAGAAAATCCAACAAAAATCCAAGCAAAAAACATTTGCTGAGGACAAGCCTTTGAAGAAGAGAGTATCAAATCAGTCAAAAACACCTCACAAAAAGGTGGATCTGTCAGACAAGAAGACAAATGTGAATGATGATTTTTTTGATAATTTTGTAAAAGGAACTCCTGTGACTCAATCAAAATTGAAAGATGATGAAACTTTCAGAAATTCAGGATCAACCTCAAAATCAAAATATCAACCGAAGAAAGATAAGATGAAGATAGAATCAATCAAGAAAGAAGACACCCAAAAATCTGCCTCATCTTCAACAGAATCATCCTCACCACCATCAAATCAAAAAGAATCAATTAGGACTGAAATTAATACTGAAACTTTAAGATTAATTCATGAATGAGTAACAATTATAGACACTTCTGGCAGACCCAAGACAATTAAGGCTTGTTTTGTCAATTCTAATAGATTTCTTCTTCTGTGCAGTAACAATCATGAAGAGCTGACAACAAGTGGTATGTTGACAGTGGTTATTCCAGGCATACAATAGGAAACTGTTCTCTTCTCCATGACTTCAAAATAAACATGCCTCATATGTGGCATTTGGTAGGGATAAGAAGGGAGGTAAAATAGTTGGTGAAGGAATGGTAACAAATGGTGTACTAACATTTGAAAAAGTGAATTATTGCGAAAATTTGCAGTACAATTTACTTAGTGTGTCTCAAATTTATGATAAAAATACACAACATTATTTGATGAAACTATGTTTTGGATATGAACAACACAACACTCACAAATCATGAAACATGTCTTTTATCCAAGTCCTCTGAAGATGAATCTCAATTGTGGCATAGAAGTCTTGTTCATTCCAACTTGAAGAATATGAACAAATTGGTGAAAAATGACCTAGTCGTTGGTCTACCAAAGAAAGAATTTTATTGTTCAAATCAACGTTCTTCATGTTACAAGGGAAAACAACATAGAGTGTCTCATAAAACCAAAACTGTCAACACTAACACCACACCACTCAAATTGCTTCACATGGATCTTTTTTGTCCAACCAATGTGATGAGAATTGGAAAAAGGCAATATTGTTTGGTGATAGTAGATGATTTCACTAGATTTACTTGGGTCTTTTTCTTAAAACAAAAGAGTGAAACATCTGAAACATTAACGGACTTTATGATTAAGATTGAGAATCAACTTGATCTAAAAGTTAAGATTTTCAGGAGTGACAATGGGACTGAATTTTTAATACTGATCTAGATTCTTTTTACAGGATTAAAGGTATTGCAAGGCAATTTAGTGCACCAAGAACTCCACAACAAAATGGAGTTGTTGAAAGAAGGAATAGAACTCTCATAGAAGCAGCCAAAACAATGCTAGCTGACTCTCAGTTGCCCATAACATTCTGGGCAGAAGCTGTGAACACAACATGCAATGTTCAAAACAGGACTTTAATTGTCAAAGAACATAATAAAACTCCTTATGAGCTCTTATTCAAAAGGAATCCTTTTATAGGATATCTTTGAGCTTTTGGGTGTCATGTATCTGTGTTAAACACTAATGAACAATTGAGAAAATTTTCTGAAAAAGCCTATGATGGTTTCTTTGTTGGATATTTATCCACATCTAAATCATATAGGATTTACATTCCAGAACGTAACATTGTTGAAGAAACTCCTAATGTTTCTTTTGATGAATCCATTTTTACAACTGTAAAAGGATCATCTTGGTTATTTGATATAGATGCATTAGCAGAGTCGTTTAGCACTGGATATTTAATCAATGCAGGTTCTGCTGATACATGTTAGCCATTTGTTCCTCCAAGTTTGAATGAAGTGTCACTATCAGCTGATCCTCCAAGGCCACAACCTTCAAACATCCTGCAACAAGAATCAAATAATCTGACAAGTCAACAACATGAAGATACATCCGAAGAAGCAAATCCTTCGTCCACAGTCCATGAACATACATCCGCAGATGATCATCCTTCATCCATAGATGTAAATAATGCTTCAACCGATGCTCCTAGGGGTGTAGATGATGTTTTGAATCAACAAAACTTGTCAGCAGATCAACAAACTCAATCTGTAGATGTTGCTGTAACTCCTACAAAAGAATAAAATGCCTCCGTAGAAATTCCTACAGAAGAATACCATGATGCAAATGAAGTTCAAGCTGACCCTGTTGAACTTGAAGAATGCTTTGACTACTTCATAGGCTCATCATCAGAGTTAAATCCCTCTGATCCAATGGATTTGATAAATTTAGAATCAACCATCCTAGTTGATACTATTTCAACAACCAGAATTCATAAGTCTCATCCATTAGATAATATCATAGGAGAACTGAATGCAAGAACTACTAAAAGCAAATAAGGAGTGGCAAACATTTGCTTGTTCACTTGCTTTTTATCTCAAGTTGTTCCTGCAAACATTACAGCTGCTCTAAAGGACAATAGCTGGATTGAAGCTATGTAAGAAGAATTACAGCAATTCAGAAAACAAAAGGTCTGGAATCTTGTAGACTTGCCTCAAGGTCAACATCCAATTGGAACAAGGTGGCTCTTATAAAACAAGCTGGATGACAGAGGTATAATTATGAGAAACAAAGCTAGACTGATTGCTCAAGGATATACTCAAGAAGAAGGGATAGACATGATGAAGTCTTTGCTCCAGTTACAAGAATTGAAGCAATCAGGTTCTTTCTAGCTTATGCTTCATTCAAAAAGTTCACTGTGTATCAAATTGATGTCAAGTGTGCTTTCCTTTATGGAAAAATTGATGAAGAAGTATATGTGGCTCAACCCCTTGGATTTGAGGATCCTGACCACCCACATAGAGTCTACAAGCTAGACAAAGTTTTGTATGGACTTCATCAGGCACCAAAGAAGTGGTATGAAACATTATCATCCTCCTTGCTGAAGCATGGCTACAAAAGAGGGACTATTGATCAGACTCTCTTTCTCAAACAAGAACATCAAGATCTTTTGGTGGTTCAAATATATGTAGATGACATCATATTTGGATCAACCAACAAGAAGCTTTGTCAAAGTTTTGAAGAGTTAATGAAATCTGAGTTTCAGATGAGCTCAATGGGAGAATTGACCTTCTTCCTTGGCTTACAAGTTCATCAGAAAATAGATGGATTTTTTATCAATCAAGAAAAGTACATACATCAGATTAACAGATGGAATTTTTTTAATCAAGAAAAGTACATACATCAGATTTTGAAGAAGTATAATCTTGCTAATACATCTTCATGCAAAACACCTGCTTCAACAATAGACAATATTATGCCTGACCTGCTAAAAAATCTGTAGATCAGAGATTGTATAGATCAATGATCAGATCTTTAATGTATTTAACTGTCAGTAGGCCTGACATAATATTTGCTGTGTGTGTGTGTGTCAGGTATCAATCTGATCAAAAGGAGTCTCATCTGAATGCTGTCAAGAGAATTTTCAGATATCTGAAAGGAAAACCAGCTCTAGGATTGTGGTATCCAAAAGATGGAGATTTCAATCTTTACTCATACTCAGATAGTGATTTTGGAGGATGCAACAACAACAGAAAATCCACAACTGGTGGATGTAAATTTCTGGGACCAAGACTTGTTTCATGGCAGTGCAAGAAGCAAACCAATGTGTCTGTGTCCACAGCTGAGGCTGAGTACATAGCTGCTTCAGCTGGTTGATCTCAAGTACTTTGGTTGCAAAACCAATTACTTGATTATGGTTACAATTTCCTTCAAACACCAATTTATATTGATAATTCAGCTGCTATGTTCATCACTTTTAACCTAGTTCAACATAGCAAAACAAAGCATATTGAAATCAGATATTATTTTCTGAGGGATTGCTCAGAAAACGGTTTAATCAAGTTAATCAAAGTGGATACAACAAATCAGCTTGCTGATTTATTCACTAAAACCTTTGATTCTGTTAGATTTAATTTTCTAATTGAATCTTTGGGTATGATTAACTTAGATTAAATCATCAAAAGCATGTGACTGTCCTTGTGTATAGTAATCACTAATTAATAATAATAATAAAATAAAATATATATATATATATATACCCTTTTATTTCTGTGTTTGTTTCTGCATGACATATGTATGGGAAATGATAGTACACTATGCCTTGGCTTACTTCATCAGCATCATTAAACTTCAAACTGATTTAAACCATTTTGATATGTGAGTAGGTTCATCTTGAGTGGAAACTAAACTAAGAGCATGCTAAACATAATGAAAAAGGTGATTGTCTGTGGGAACTCCATTTTAAGGATCAAGCAAGTAAGTCTTATCCTGATGTGATCAAATCGCTCACCCAAGCACACTATGTGAAACACTTTATAATTTTCTATCTTTGCAAAAATCATATTCCTTCTGTTTTGTGTGAACAGAGACCTGGGTATATGATTAAAGAGTATGATCTTCATTCTCCCTCTGTTTTGTGTAAACAAAGACATGGGATAAGTACACCTTTGTTTTACGAAAGTAAAGACCTGGTGACTTATGAGGATCATATCTCAGCTCTCAAAAGAATCTTTTGTGATCAACTGTATATTATCTTAAAGAGCTTAAACATCAAAACATTAATGAGACTACAATTCTGTCTCAAGATGGAACTTATAACTTAATGTACATAGTCTCTAAGTGTGAAAAAGTGATGATTTGACTCACCAACGGAGGATATACTCTAATGAGAATTGAATGTGGAGCACATGACAGTTACTGATTAAGAAACTTCAAAATATGATAAACAGCATGCCTAGTTGATACATTACTCATGTATGAATTTCAGTGGATCTATATACTTACAATCAAGTGTGCACCAGATCAAGTATCATTCAACTAATCAACATCAGGAGAAGCCTAGAGTCATAGTATGATCCCTCTACATATATGCATGCTTGTATCATTTGAGTCCTTTGTTTAATTTTCCTCTTAAATGATTCTCAATTGGACTGTCATATGCCTTTCATGCTTATTTCCAACATAAATTTATGATGAATGAAACAGTTTAACATTAATCACAAATTTAGGGGGAGTATGTAATACATGAAAATCAATCATCTTTGAAGGAATCGGAACTTGAGCACTAACTTGGATGCAGGATACAGGAAGCTTGCTTGTACTCAATTGTCATAAAGACAAAGTCAACAAGGTCCAACATCAAGAAATGATTCTATCACTTGATAGGAATCATACATTTAAAGTTTCAATGAAACTTTAATATCCGCAGAAGTTTCAGTAAAATTTTTACATCCACAGAAGTAACAATGAAATTTCTACATCAGCAGAACGAACAGTAAAAATGTAACTTTTTCAATAAAATTTCTGCATCCACAGAAGTAACAGTGAAATTTCTGCATCCGCAGAAGTAACAGTGAAATTTCTGCATCAGCAGAACGAACAGTAAAAATGTAACTTTTTGCATAATCGTAGAATTGGTAAACTAACGGATGTGCAAATGATTTTGAAAGTATAATTCATGTTCATAGAATGGTAATCTATGAATAAGATGTACTCAACAGTAATGTTAAATTTTTTTAATTATGGCATCTACAGATGTTATGGTTCTGCAGATGTTTTGCGGAAGCGGTGATACATCCGGAATAAATGAAGTTCACAGAAAGGGATAAAAGGGAAGTGGGCCAAACATAATAAATAAATGAAATTAATGTGCCTGCTTATAAATGAGGTTTTTGAAATTAAGAATTCATTAATCACTTTTCAGAGCACTTTTCACTTTTTGACCTAGAAAAACACACTCCTTTTTCCCTCTTCCACAAACTTTCAAACCTGCAAACTCAAAGCCTCAAAACAAACACGTAATCTTGATCATAGACTATTGCTTTGAAGGTAAAACATGTCATAATCATCAATAATGAACTGTTTGATTTATGATTATCGTTAAAACTGTTCGTATTCATGTCTACACCATTGATACTAACTTACTCATCATTGTTCTTATGTACAGATGAAGAATAGGTTTGCGAAAGAGCACAATGTGTGCGCATTCCTAAATGCTGATGATCCTGCGTCAGAAGGATGTCGAGATATCATTAGATATCTTTGACGGTCCAGGCTTTTCTATGCCTTGACGGCAGAGCCTGTGATTCATCAAGATCATATTGTGGACTTCTGGAATTCAGTTCGAATAGAGCAAGATGGAGAAGAGGAGGTGATAGTTTCTGAAATCTGAACTGAAAGACTTTGGATAGATGAACAAGTTATCAGAAGATCAATTGATTTGGGAGATCAAGAAGTGGGGCACCCAGACGTATTCAAAAACGAATACATAGAGAAGGTGTTCAATGTGATGGGTTACGATGGTGATTTTGACAAGGGGAAATAAAGAAGGGAAGACTATGCAAGCCCTATAGATTTTTGTGCCACACTTATCTCAAGTGCATATCTAACCGAAAGTCCGGATTAGATAGATTTTCTAGGCACATATCTTCAGGCATCATAGGAATTTTTGAAGGGAGGACATACAACTATGCAAAATACATCTTTAATTGTCTGTGTGACCAAGTTAAAGTACAAAGGTCAGACAAGATGTACATGTTCCTAAGGTTTCTGCAACTGATCATCAATGCTGAACTTCCGAGGAGTGCAAGGGAAGGAGATGTATTTGTACAAGCTCATCTTGGTAGGTCTGTCTTGAACAAGATCAGTGGCAAGTATCAAGGTGAAGATATGCCAATGTTTACTCATATGGTAGATGCGAATGCAAATATTCCTCAAGAGTTGGTATGGGTAGAGCAACAAGGAGAGTCATCTACTGATTCCAATCAAGCCTCATACTCACCAAATCAAACACCCCCTTACCAACATCAATCACCAGCCAGTATAAACACTAAGCCCATCTTACCTATTCATCATCATGAATCCCCACAACAACTATCCACTTCCACTCAAAACACCCAGCCTATCTCTCCTATACTTCAAGAATTACCAGTGATTTCACTCTCATCATCATAAAACACACAGCCAATCTCACCGTTCCAAACCATATCCCCTCTGCATCTGTTCCCTGATACTCCTAAACAACAATCTTCTGAGAGTGCCAATACTGAGCCCTTACACATATCTCAGTCTCAGAACTCAGTTCACTCTGGTGAGCCTGAGTTGATGTCTCAAGCTAGCACCATACAACTCACACACTCCAACTCCCAAAACACAGTCTTATCAGATCACACTGAACCAATATCTCCTATTATTAATACTCAGCAACTGTCTCAACCTCAACTTAAAGACAATTTTGATGATGAAACTGCTGGTCAACCAATAGAAGAAGAATAACAAGACAATTTTGTTGATGTTGTTACTTATCATGAGGATGATCTGAGTGACAAGGACATACCAGTGAGCAAGAGTTATTTGGTGGCTGAGTACAATAAACTGGTGCTGAAATCCAACAAAAGGAAACAAAGAATACAAGAGCTAAAGGGAGTGATCAAAGAAAAAGATGAAGAGCTGATGTAACATGAAGCTGACTGAAAAGACTTAGAGAAGATGCTCAAAGTAATAATGAAGTGATCGATGTATTGCTTAAACATGAAACAAAATTGGTTGAGTCTGTGAAATATGAGAAAATTGAGAAGGGGAAGATGGCTCTGATGGTTGATCAAATCTCTAATTCTCTGTCTGCAAAATCTGAGTTGATCAAGTTAAAAGATGAAGAAATTGAACGGCTAAAACTGAAAATATGTGCATTGGAATCAAAGGATGCCCCATCTGTCAAACAATCAAAACAATCTTCTAAGGCTTCAAAGCACTTAATTCTGTATTTATGGAAGAGAAAGTACTTGGGTGCTACTCAAAAGAAGGTGATCACTGTAGAAGATTCTCCTTAGAAGCCAAAGCCTACATCTGCTGAACACACTCCTTCAGTAGACTTAACTGCTGTGAAGTCTATATCTCATAAGGATAGTGAAAGTGATGAAGAATGGAATGAGCTTATCAAAATGGACTCACCAACTGATCCTAAAGTCTCAAAGGCTGATGATCTTCTAACAACTAAAGATATTATGGAAGAGAGGCCTAAGTCAACCATGTTTATGACTCTTATAAACCATGGTTTCCCTTATGATGTGGTTGAAAGGCTAAACATGACTGAGATGAAGAATCTGCTGAGAGAGTTCGAGCTTGCAAGATTCATGATTCCAAACTCTGATTATGAAGCATTATCTACTTTTCAATCAATTCAGAAGACAAAGAAAGAGTTAGGCCACTGTGACACAGCCAAACTGAGCAAATATAACATGACTTACTGGCTGGAGGGGCATAATTACAAACCACACGAGCTGAAAGGGAGAACAACTGGTGAACTGAGAAGGATGATGGAGCATATGATGAAAGTAGAACTTGACACTGGTGTACGATTTAGAACTGAAGCTCCAAATCCTACCCTTGAACACCACAACAAAGCTCCTGCTGAACCTGTGGTTGTAGAGAGTAAAGATCAGCACAAAGGAAAAGACAAACTGATCTGAGAACTAAGAGAAGTCATTCCTGGCAAAGTGTGGCCATTTGGAACTACAGTAAGGGAGATAACAGAACAAAATTTCACCTTGATACAACTGATAGACCACCTCACAACTCCTAGCTCTGTTAAAGAGAATAGGATTATGGCCTAGAAATATGATCTAGACTGGGACTGTGCTATTATTAAGAGAACATCAGGAAGAGTTGAATACTTCCATGATGTATTGTCAGTGTTGTGCTTTCCTGAAAGTGACCTGAAAGACTTACAAAGTCTCATCATTACAAATTACCCAATACACCCAAGAGGAAGAGATTTCTCAACTATTATGGGTAAGCTGAAGACCAAATTCAAAGATGATGTGCTTGCTGAGGCTAAGAGAGAAGATGATGAGCACAGGAAGAGAATTAAAGGCGTTAAAAGGTTTAAGTCCAATGCCTCAGAATCAGTAGATGATGATTTCTTGAAGAGGATTGGATACAACAACAGAAATATAGCAGCCATCAAGTCCATTGAAGGGAATCAATTCACATATCCTATTAACTGAATGGGGATATGTTGAATAGACTAAGGAAATGGTGCTGCTGAGGAATGCTGATAATAAGAAGGCTAATAGAATCAGGATCTTTGATCCTGTGGAAATCAAACTGCTACATCCTAACTACACATCATACCTGCATGACAAATTCTTTCCAAAGCTAACAGATAATGAAGCTCAGAATGACTTGTTCCTGTTTCTGCATGTAATCCAAGTAATTGACAAACTCCATGCCAAAGCTTACAAGAGGAGAAAACATAATGCTGGATTACTGAAGGGGACAAACTATGAAGAAGTTTTAGAACTGGGGATTTCAGAACAAGATGAATTGGAAATTATCAACAACAAAAATGTTCTGGAATTCCTCACAACAGAAGAAGATGTTTTGGGACTAAGCTATAAAACTCTAAAGAAGATCAGCAAGATGAAGATCAATTACAAATATGATGATCAGAAGTCTGTTGTATCATACTTTTACAACAAAATAATTGCCAGAGTCAAGGAGCTTTCAGTTTTGAAGGAATGATTAGAAGTAGCCTAAGGGGGAGTATTGTTAGATCTAGAGAAAATAGGTCTAGATCAATTTGTATATGCTTAGAACTTTAATCAATTCTTGTAATAAATGATTGTAATTGATTATCAGTATATATATATATATATATATATATATATATATATATATATATATATATATATATATATATATATATATATATATATATATATATATATATATATATATATATATATATATATATATATATATATATATATATATATGCATTGAGTATATAGGTTAACCCATATAATCTGTGTTGCTTTTTGTATGATGACAGACAAAACAATATACTTGGTGAATTCTTGCAATTGGCTAAGTGTAAGAAACATCTACGGAAGAACAAGAACTCCTGCGGAAGACAAGTTTCTTACGGAAGAACAGAAGTTCCTGCGGAAGACAAGATTCCTACGGAAGAACAAGAACTCCTGCGGAAGACAAGTTTCCTACGGAAGACGAATACATTTGTATGAAATTGTCAAATTCAACAAGTCATCAAGTCAACGTCAATTTCAAATCCCAAGAGATCCGGTGTTTCCTTAACAGACTCATATTGTCTATAAATATGAGTCCTAGGTTTCACAATTCGGAGAACATAGTTTAGCAATATTACGGTTGTCGACTATCACATCATTGTGCAACCCTAGCCGCCGTCATATCAACAACAACATCAATTCGATTGAAGCAGTCATTGTTCATAGTTTTTTATAATTATTCTTTTGTAATCATTACTCAATATTAACGAAATACATTTGAATCAATCATTGTATTCATATTTACTGTGTCTTTGTGATTGTGTTCCTCAATTAACAATTAACATAATTAAACAACTATTAATGATTATTCCACGATCATTAACTTGTCTTTATTTTAATACTGATAATTCCTGAATTGAGAACCTTGGATTCACACTGGTTAGCCGATGAAGACATGATTGTACCACTAGATGATAACGAAGTGGATGAACGGCTCAATTATATAAAGTAACTAGTGGCAATCATCGATCGAAAGGAGAAGAGACTACGAAATAAAGTGGGTCCGCTAGTGCGTGTGCAGTGGAAACACCGAAGGGGTTCAGAGTCTACATGGGAGACTGAAGAAGAGATGAGACAACATTACCCACAGTTATTTGAGTAATGATGGGTTTCGGGGACGAAACATCTTTAAGGGGGGTGGACTTCTAACACCCGAAAATTTATAATCAAATAACAAGGAAAGAAAAGTATTTTGAAAGAAATAAAAAGCAGCCAAAGTGGAGGGGGTGTAAGTGTGAAAAGGACAAAACTTTATTATTTTATGTTTTAAAAGGGGATGGCTGCCTATAACATCCAATCCCATCTTCTTTTTCAACAAAAGAAGAAGAGAAAAGCAGAAACCGAAGTTTCTCTCGGTTGTTCAAGAAGAAGAGGCTGAAATCTTCAAAGGTAAGCAAGATTTAGTATAATTGAATTCGGTTTTAAGGATTTTGACCATGTAACTGAAATATACATGTTCTTATGTGTCTATATGCATTCGGGTAGGTGTTCTTGGTGTTTAGGTGTTAGAAACATCAAGATTTCATGACTTTGAGAGAGTTGTGCTTGGAAGCTGCAAAATGTGAGTTTCTAGACCCCGGTTTTCTCTTATTTTAAAAGTTTTAGGGCTGAAAATGCATGCAAAACTATTTTATGATTTTAATGCATGTAACCTTATCTATATGTGTATGAGTTTAGATGATTTATGGTTATTCTTACTTGGATGATGTTTAGAATGTGTTGGATCTATTGAGGCTGATGCAACCAAAAACAACACTTAGAAGAAATCTGTACAAAATAAGAGAGGTCTTCTGAAGGCAATGCTGCAGCTTCCGAAGGAAATGCTGTAGCTTTCCGAAGGAAATGCTGCAACTTCCTAAGCTTCTATGGTGATCTTCCGAAGAGCTACCGAAGGATGAACTCAGTCTTCCGAGAAAGAAGCTGTGTCTTCTGAACTATAAAATGGTTCGGATGAACTTATTCTTCTAAAGCCATTTTACCTTCGGAAGAATCACAGTATGAACCAGTGGACAAAGCATGGTCGGACTGACACTTGCTGCCCACTCTGATTCTCTGCACGATTCCTTCCACGTTCATGTTGTTGACCTTACTTTTGTCTACTGTTCAGCATTCCTTAGTTAGTACAGCTGCCACCTTTAGTTGGTAACCAAAAGGTAAGTCATGGACCTGTCATGACTACCTTATCTTAGATAATACTTTATCAAAGATACCCTACCTCTAGCAATGTAGTATTTGTTTAGAAGTAAGTCCCACTATATTATCTACGTATAATAAGATGTAGATAGTAGTATATATAGTCGCTCATTGTAACTTAGTATCCATGCTTCTGCATGAGTCTTGTAATACTTAGTTGAGAGATAATATATACAAGTATCTTGAAAACCACTTCTTGTCATTCTTTACTTATTATATTATTATCAACTGAGTTCTTGATTTTGCATTCATCAAACAAGTGATATTTAACAGTTTGTGAGAAACACTAAGTGTTGAGAGAACAATATCGATCGTGCAATTGGTATCAGAGCATCCAGGCTCTTGATGGTGAGATCTAACTATCCCAAATCAACATTGTTTCTTAAAACTTACTCACTTAACCAAAATGGCCCTTAACCAAAAATCTGTTGAACCAGAAATGGGAACCATGACCAAAGCTCCCATTATCACACCTGATAACTTCAGGCGCTGGTGTTAATGCATTGAAGGATTCATCAAGTATCAAGACTTCCGTATGTGGAAGTCCGTCACTCATGGACCATATATACCAAAAGTGGCATCACCAACTGGAGATGGTACCATGATTGAAAAGGAAGTCGAAGATTACTCTGATGAAGACTACAAGAAAATGGACATTGATAGCAAAGCTATGACTATATTGCTCACCGCCATACCAAACTCGATTATGGGAGGTTTTGAGCATTGCACTACAGCCAAAGAACTCTTTGATGCTTTGAAATTAATGTACTCAGGTTCCTCAGAATCCAAAGAATCCAAGAAGGATGCTCTAAAGCAACAGTTCGAGAATTTCACCTACATTGATGGTGAAAACTTGAGCCAATAATACTTCAGATACATGGATCTGATAGCTTCTCTGTAGTCTATGGGAGTGACTCTTTAAAAGAGAGACATAGTAAGGAAGTTCATGAGTGCTCTTCCTCGTGAATGGACTTTCTATTGTGTTTCTATCAGGAGATCTAAAAATCTTGGAACACTCACTATGACTGAACTATATGGAATCCTAGATGGATACCATATGGAGATGGAAAATCTGAACAAGCGGTAGATGAATGGCAGCTCAACCACTTCTGTTAGCAATGCTCTACATGTTGCTGAAGGTGCAAGAACTCCCCAGTCCCAGATGTGCCTGACCTACAACCAACAGCCATCATGTTCATCTGGACCATACATCACTTTTGTGGAGACACCCAAGTGTTAACAAGCTCAACAAGGTCCTTTTCAGGAAAATTATGCTTTTGTCTCAGGAAAGGAACACTCTAGTGATTTCTAGTTTTGTTTTGATGATTTGGAGTGTTTCAGCCCAGATGATGTTGATATATGGACATTATTCAACAAATGGCTCTTCTTACCTATAGAGCAAAGAAGTTCTACAAGAGAACTGGAAGGCAATTCCCTCAGAACCCAACAAGTAGCAGATTCGGGTTTGACAAATCAAAGGCTAAGTGTGTTGGGGTTTGTTAGAACTTGGAACATAGTTTAACCATTTAAACTTTATAAAACGCAGCGGAAGTTTACCATTATAACATTGTTTATAATCTGAAATTTCAGGTTTTATTTTGATATTATAAGTTTTAAACAAACCCAAGAACAAAAGGATCTTTAATATGTGAATGATGCTAACTATCATAATGCAAACAACACACTATGGACAGCCACAAAGAGGGCTGCCATTGACTACCTTTCAGCAGCAAGAGGATCGAAATGGAGGATGTTCTTGACCAAGAAAACGACCAAAGGCACCAAGGGAGGTCCTCTCAAGTTAGTATACCCCAAGCTTGATTGCAAGACACCTTCTTGTTAGGAAGAATCACCACCAAAAGCACCTAAAACCCTCAAAATGCGGCTGCTTGTGCCGTGAGTTTTGAGAGAGAAAGGAGTGTCTTTTGTGTTTTGCATGTATTGAGAGTGGAGAGAAAATGAAGTCTCCAAGACTAGTTATTATGTGTGTGTGTTTCAAAGCAAAGGAACCAATCATAATAAAAGGGGGGGGGGGTGAATTTTTATTTCAAAAGGGGTTTCCCCTTTTAAATCAAACACGCACATATTTTAGACTAGTCTTGTGACTAGTTATACAATTAACCATTTAATTGTATAAGTTATACATTCTCATTATTATTTGGTGTCATCTAACTTAATTAAATAACACTTCAAATAATATTATTGAACAAAATATTCTAATAAGTTGTTCCTTCTCATATACAACTTATTTAGAAAACCCATTTTCTAAACTGGTGTATATATTTAATTGCATGATCATATCATCAATTAAATATTAATTGGTGTTTGCTAAGCTTGTTATTGGGTATAACCCAACTTGGATCATAACGTACTAACCGTATCAATATTCTACGTGTCTTGGGCATATAGAATCCTACAATCTCCCACTTGCACAAGATTCATAGAAGATTGATGCAAGCAGTAAATACCGCCTAACAATGGTTTACTACCCTTAATACGCATGACTTATAGCCATTCAATGACATCACCCCATTCAAGTATCCTACTTGAAATGATTTAGGTGAATCAATCATTTATCCTTTTGTTATAGATGTCATGTTAAATCCAAGGACATAGAATGATCATTCCTTGTTGATTTAACTTAATTAGGCCTTAGACATCTTGCTCTCAACGAATAAGAGGAACAAATCCCATCTTGACTACATATGTTTCTCACAAACACCTCGTGTCACACCTGAACATAGCCTTACGTATTGTCCATTATTTCAGGACAGTGTAGAACTAGCTCAAGGTATAACACTTGGTGAATATCAAACCCCAATATGTATCTCAGGTCTGAGGATACCAAATGATATTCTCCTTTTACTCAAATTTACTTATGATCAATCTAGAAGATTCCATATAGTAAGATTTGAGATGCGGGTTAGTCCAATATTTGTATCCCACAAATATCTATGAACCTTAGTAGCAACCCATTGCTCTATATTCATCCTTATGAATATCAACCAATCCAAGTTCATAATAATCTTACCCTGACACTTGTTCCCACAAGTCTGAACGACTACGGACATTTAGAGTAAACAATTTACTCATGGATTAAACATGCTAAATTGGAACATTAATTGAAACATTATAACCAAATAATTTTATTCAAATAATAAAAGGTTTCACATATCCAAATACAAAATTTACCAATCAAATCCAATCACTAGAATATCGAAGTCCTATGGCACAAGTACGACCTTCATGCTTTGCCTTTTCAAGGAGCTTCGTGAGAGGATTCGCAATGTTTTGAACCCTGTGAACTTTGCGAATACATATCTTTCCCTTTTCAACTTCATATCGTATGTAGTTGAATCTCCGCTCAATGTGCCTAGTCTTTTGATGAGCACGGGGTTCCTTGATTTGAGCGATCGCACCCTTGTTATCACAAAAGATCTCTAGGGGGTCCTGAATGGAAGGGACAACCCCTAGATCGGCAATGAATTTGTTCCACCATGCAGCTTCTTGAGCTGCCAATGAGGCGGTGACGTATTCTAATTCTGTAGTTGATAAAGCCACCACATCCTGTTTGGAGCTCTTCCAAGAGATCGCTCCTCCAATCAGAATGAAAATATATCCCGATTGTGACCGTGAATCATCACGATCGGTTTGGAAACTCGCATTCGTGTAACCTTTTACAACGAGTTCCTCATCACCAGGTCCATAGATTAGGAACATATCTTTTGTCCTCCTTAGGTACTTAAGTATGTTCTTAACAGCCATCCAATGACTGTTTCCAGGATTTTGCTGGTATCGGCTTTTCTTGCTTAAGGCGCATGACACGTCCGACCGAGTGCATATCATTGCATACATGATGGATCCAATAGCAGATGCGTATTGGATTGCCTTCATTTTATCTTGCTCATCCTTTAAGCTAGGACATTGAGTTGTACTCAATATCGTTCCTCTTTGAATAGGTACCGTACCTTTCTTAGAGTTCTCCATCTTGAACCTTTTCAAGATTTTATCAATGTATGCACTTTGATTTAAACCAATCAACCGCCTTGATCTATCCCTATAGATCTTTATTCCCAGAATATAGGCGGCTTCACCAAGATCCTTGATGGAAAAACAACTTCCAAGCTAGGTTTTTACACCTTCCAAGGTTAGAATGTCATTTCTAAATAGTAGTATGTCATCAACATACAATACTAGAAAAGTGATGATGCTCCCACTAGCCTTCTTATAAACACAAGCTTCATCAACATTCTTGATAAATTCGAATTTAATTACTTCTTCATCAAAACGATGATTCCAACTTCTTGATGCTTGTTTCAATCCATAGATTGACTTCTTAACTTGCATACTTTATTAGGATGTTTTGGATCGACAAAACCTTCAGGCTAAACCATATAGACATCTTCCTCAAGATATCCATTTAGGAAAGCAGTTTTGAGATCCATTTGCCAAATCTCATAATCATAATGAGCAGCTATGATAAACAATATCCTTATAGACTTTAGCATCGCAACAGGTGAGAAGGTTTCATCATAATCAACCCCTGAAGTTTGAGTGAAACCCTTTGCTACAGGTCTAGCCTTATAAGTATCCAAGTTTCCATGCATATTGGTTTTCTTCTTGTAAACCCACTTACTTCCAACTACCTTGGAATTAAGAGGTGGTACAACAAGTTCCCAAACATGATTGTCATATATGGATTGCATCTCAACGTTCATGGCTTCAAGCCATTTGTCATAATCCGAATTGGACACTGCATTATGGTATGTGATTGGTTCATCTGAATCTACCACACAGCATCCATCCATGAAAAATCCGTATCTTTCAGGTGGATTACTAGTTCTACTACTTCTGTGAACGTTTTGTGTGTATTGATCAACCGCTTGATTATCCTGAACATCCTCATGTTGAGTGCTAGTTTCAACCAAACGTGTATCGGGTTGTGGTTCTTGATCCTCCTCAAGATCCACTGTTCTACTGCTAGTTTCTTCCATAAGGAATTTTGCTTCTAAGAACTCACCCTTTCTGGCAACAAACACTTTTTGTTCCAGTGGATCATAGAAAAAATATCATATATAATCTCTAGGATATCCAACAAAGATACACCTGGTGGATCGGACTTCCAATCTGTTTGGGGTGGGAGTCTTAACATAAGCCTCACAACCCCAGACCCTAAAGTATGATAGGGATGGAACTCTTCCATGCCATATTTCATAGGGTGTCCTTTCCACCTTTTTGGTTGGGGCCATATTTAGAATACGGGCTGCGGAGAGCAAAGCGAAACCCCAAAATGATAGAGGCAATGTGCTTTTAGCCATCATAGATCGGACCATATCCAATAAGGTTCGATTCCTCCTCTCAGACACACCATTATGTAGTGGTGTTGCAGGTGGAGTGAGTTGTAAGACAATCCCAGAACTCCTAAGATGATCTTGAAAAGCAACACTTAGGTATTCACCTCCTCTATCGGTGCGGAGAACTTTAATCGACTTGTTGAGTTGATTTTCTACTTCATTTTTGAAGATTTTGAATGTTTCAAAAGCTTCATCTTTGTGCCTTAATAATTACACATACCCATAGCGACTATAATCGTCAGTAAAGGTAATGAAGTATCTTTCACCATTCCTAGTCCAATACTTAAAATGACCACATACATCCGAATGTATGATTCCTAATAAATCTTTTGCCCTTTCGTTAGTTCCACTAAAGGGTGCCTTAGTCATTTTTCCTTGTAAACAAGATTCACATATATCAAATGAATCATATTAATTGTTTTTAAAAGACCACTCTTTGAAGTGTTTGTATACGTTTCTTGTTTATATGACCAAGACGACAATGCCAAAGATAGGTATCACTCATATCCAACTTGAGTTTCTTGGTGTTAGTTTGGTACAATGAACTATTTAAAGTATTTTCATGAACCAATTCATAAATACCATTAATGGGAATAGCTTTAAAATAGATATCATTTAAAGAAACATGAATATCATTTTCAATAAAAGATAATACATAATCATAATGTCTTAATTAGGATACATAAATAATGTTCCTAGTCAAACTATAAGCATACAAAACATTCTTCAAAATAACATCCAAGCCACTTGGAAGTTTTAGGATGTAGTCCCCACGAGCTTCAACTTTTACTTTAGTTCCATTGCCCATGAAGAGGGTAACATCCCCTTGATTGAAGTCCCTACTTCTTTTGAACCCCTACAACAAATTGCAAATATGAGTTCCATATCCGGTATCCAATACCCATGTGTTAGATGATGTAACATTAAGATCAATATGAATCATGTATATTGTACCTGAGGTCTGACGTGCATCCCTCTTTGCCTTTAACTCTTGGAGATGGACATAACAATTCGTTGCCCAATGTCCAATCTCTCCACACTTGAAGCATGGGTCATTAGTAGCAACCTTTTGCTTCTTCTCTTGTGATTTGGTGGCACCCTTGCCACCCCTTTCCCAAACGGGTCCCTTACCCTTGGCAACTTTTGCCTTGGGTGCGGGATGAGGCCTTTTATTGTTCCCACCTTCATTGATGGTAAGAACGGGTAAAACCCTTTTACCCATGGCCGCATCGGCCGTTTTGAGCATTTAGTGAAGCTCACCAATGCTTTTGTCCCAAGCATTCATGTTGTAGTTCAACACGAATGTCTCGAACTTCTTGGTAAGGCCATTAAGGATCAAATCCGTGGCCAATTCCTTTGAGACGGGACAATTAAGCCTTTTGAGGCGGTTAATGTGGCTTTTCATCTTAAGTACATAAGATGAAACCGATTGCTTGTCGTCCATACGACATGCATGGAGTGCTCAAACCGTTTCGAAGCTCTCAACCCTCGCTTGCTGTTGGAACGTTTCCTTCAGCTGGGTTATCATGTCATATGCTCCCTGATGTTCATACTCCTTTTGGAGATCCGGAGTCATGCTCGCTAGCATGAGTCAAGACACTTGGACGGAGTCCTCAGTGTACTTCAGCCAATCGTTATAGGACTCCTCATCATCCACAGTAGGTTGATCGGGGATAGGGTCGTCTAAAACATATGATCGTCTCTCTTGCTTGAGAACGATTCTCAAGTTTCGATACCAATCAATGAAATTGTTATGATTTAGACGTTCCTTTTGGAGAATCGCTCGTAAAGATTGGGTGGACGTGGATGAGTTATCATGATCATCATTATTGGTGGCCATCTACAAAATTTAACAAAGATCTATTTTAGTATTTTCGATATTGCTATTTTTAATAATTAATACCTTTTAAGGTCATTTTCATATTAATAATCTAGAACCCAACATTACATTTAAATTGTGGTTAGGTGACCTGAAATTAATAAGGTGGTCCACGATTGATGGTTGCAACCATTTGCAACTTCTAGAGGTATGGGATCGACTTGAAACATCATATGTAAAGTCGGCATGTTAATCCCATCAACACCATTTGGAAACCATATTGTAGGTGATCCATTTAACATGGTTTGCAAATCAAGTTACCCTACTTGCACACACATGTGAGTTTTCCAACATAGGTGGTTAGGTGATCTTTATCCCACAAATGTGGTATCCCCACCTCAAATCACAAGTTCCCTCAAAATGGTTAGGTGTCCTTTATCCCATTGAGAGTTTCCAAGTGACTCAAGTGTTGTGCAAAAGGACGGTGTTAGACTTGTTTTAAAATATTTAGAGATTTCTTAATTCTAGTTTAGAAAACTCTATATACTTGTATTTGCATGCTTACAAATACTTGGTACCCTATGGTTCTTTTAATAAAACCCATTTTATTATGAAATCATTAATCCTTTTAATAACCATTTATTAAAACTTAATGATTAAGAACCATTTTTATATTAGCTTGTTAAGATTATTTTTATTAAGATTGTTTATCATATCCAAATATCACACAATCATTCACAAAATCACAATCAAACAAGCATAATATAAACAACCACATGTGCATAACCATAACTACTATTGTGACCACACTTGTTTGCCATCACAAGTGTGGTCATTTGGTCTTTCCTAAGGGTTACCAAAAAAAACACAAAATTGAGGTTACAATGGATCTCCCACTTGATGTCGCATCCGTATGCTTCAAGTCCACTTTGTGTCTACCTTTTGTGCTTCCTTCCCGATCATCTTCTTTTACAAAATATATATCCAAATACATATTTTATAGTAAAAGAAAAATACTCCTAATCTATTATTACATCCCAATGAATAAATAGATAAATTACAAGCACAAAACTTTACAACCCAATTGAATGAATATAATCAAATAAATACATTCAATCCAAACCAAACAACACAAGGTCTAAGCTTGGTTATGCACTATCAAATGAACAATCACAAACATCATTCAATAAACAAAATAAACCCCATCAAACCCCAATTTTTCAGCCAACATAAACTGAAAATTAGGGTTTGTTTGTCCAAACAAACAACAACCAAACATATCAACCAATTGACATTCCTATCTTTCAAAGTATAATCATAAGCATGAAGATATAACTTTGAAAGACATGGGTGTTGGGTTTGTTAGAACATAAAATCATAGTTTAACCATTTAAACTTTCAGAAAACGCAGCGGAAGTAAAGCATTATAACCATGTTTATAAGCTGAAAAATATGTTCATTAGATGACCATATTAATGTATAAAACAAACCCAAAGAACAAAGGATCATTTATGTGAATTGGCAAGCTATGAACATGTGAAAAACTACATAAAATCACAGCTTCATTGAGCTGTGATATATACCTTTCTGCAGCAGCTAAACTCGACAGAAAAGAGTTATTAGATGCTCAAGAACTTGGCCAAGACTCCAAAGAAGGAACCCTCAAGCTAGTATACCCCAAGCTCGTTGCAAACACGCCTTCTTGTTAGGTAGAAAACACCAAGAACAACTTGAAAACCAGCATTTTTCTTGCTGAAAACCCTCTTTTCAGCAGCTCAAACCGTGGGGAAGAATGAGAAGAAAGAGCTGATTTTGTGTTGTTAGTTGCATGCAAGAAACATCATCATGGAGTGCAAGAACATGTCTTATTTCTTGCTGAAAATCCCTATTTTCAGCAGCTCCAAAACTCAGCTCTAGAGCTCTCTTTTCAGCTTCACTAAACCGTAGGGAGAATGAGAGGAAAGAGCTGATTTTGTTTGTCTCTTGCATGTGTTTGAATGATGAGAATGTGAGAGTATAATATGCTAGTTAGTGGAGCATCTTTTAGAACCCAAGACTAGTCAAGTGTGT
The DNA here is from genome assembly GCA_024085815.1 of Flaveria linearis. NCBI lineage: Eukaryota > Viridiplantae > Streptophyta > Magnoliopsida > Asterales > Asteraceae > Flaveria > Flaveria linearis. The sequence continues at coordinate 49,425,594 of CM044004.1, read as the reverse complement.
AGTGTTCAAGAGAATCATTTGCTAGTGGAAACAAGAAAGCTTTATATGTTCTTCTCAAGACACAAAAGCAAAGCAATAACATGCATATGCATGTCATGTTGGACGGCCTCAAGGCCAAAAAATGGGTTTTATTCTCTTTTATTAGTATTTGATATTTATAAAATAGGTGGTTAAATTTTATAAATGTCAAATACTAACACACACATATATTGTCTAGTCTTGTAACTAGTTTATACAATTAACCAATTAATTGTATAAGTAGTATACTCTCATTATTATTTGATGTTATACAACTAATTTGTATAATACTTCAAATAATATTATTGAACAAAATATCCTCATAAATTGTTCCATCTCATATGCAACTTATTTAGAAAACCCATTTTCTAAATTGGTGTAAATATTTAATTGCATGATCATATCATCAATTAAATATTAATTGGTGTTTGCTAAGCTTGTTATTGGGTATAACCCGACTTGGATCATAACGTACTAACCACATCAATATTCTAAGTGTCTTGGGCACATAGAATCCTACAATGGGGTTTATTAAATCAACCAAAATCAGCCTCTAAGGAGTTGATAAACATCCTTTAAAACCGATTTTACAAGGATAATGATGCTAGTTTCCACATAACCGGCTCTAGATGCCATTATTGAGGTTTGTTAGAACTTGGAACATAGTTTAACCATTTAAACTTTGTAAAACGCAGCGGAAGTTTACCATTATAACATTGTTTATAATCTGAAATTTCAGGTTTTATTTTGATTTTATAAGTTTTAAACAAACCCAAGAACAAAAGGATCTTTAATATCTGAATGATGCTAGCTATCATAATGCAAACAACACACTATGGAAAACCACAAAGAGGGCTGCCATAGACTACCTTTCAGCAGCAAGAGGATGTTCCTGACAACGAAAAACAACCAAAGGCACCAAGGGAGGTCCTCTCAAGTTAGTATACCCCAAGCTTGATTTCAAGACACCTTCTTGGTAGGAAGAATCACCACCAAAAGCACCTAAAACCCTCAAAATGCTGCTGCTTGTGCCGTGAGTTTTTGAGAGAGAAAGGAGCGTCTTTTGTGTTTTGCATGTATTGAGAGTGGAGAGAAAATGAAGTCTCCAAGACTAGTTATGATTTGTGTGTGTTTCAAAGCAAATGAACCAATCATAATAAAAGGGGGGGGGGGGCGAATTTTTATTTCAAAAGGGGTTTCCCCTTTTAAATCAAACACACACATATTTTAGACTAGTCTTGTGACTAGTTATACAATTAACCATTTAATTGTATAAGTTATACATTCTCATTATTATTTGGTGTTATCTAACTTAATTAAATAACACTTCAAATAATATTATTGAAAAAAATATTCTAATAAGTTGTTCCTTCTCATATGCAACTTATTTTGAAAACCCATTTTCTAAATTGATGTATATATTTAATTACATGATCATATCATCAATTAAATATTAACTGGTGTTTGCTAAGCTTGTTATTGGGTATAACCCGACTTGGATCATAACGTACTAACCGCATCAATATTCTACGTGTCTTGGGCATATAGAATCCTACAAAGTGTTACAACTGTAATCAACTTGGTCATTTTGCAAGGGAATGCAAGGCTCCAAAATCTAATCCTGGAGCAAGCCGAGCTTGTCAACATCACGCCACCACACAAGCCGCAACCAAGCCAACAGAGCAAACTGCAGCCGTTGCTCAAGAAGTTGATTGGATCTTTATGGTGCAGGATATCACCCCTGCTCAAGCTATCATGGCCGACACAGATGATACCAAGGTATATGAACATCTCTGTACTCCTGACTGTGTAGTTAAGGTTAAGTTGTACCAGGACTACAACTTGAAACCTAAATATGATAATGAGTCTTTGAACATATTAAAAGCTAGTTTTAAAAGAGCAGAATCTGACTATAAACTAAAAAATTAAAGAGTTAGAAAACACTGTATCTACTTTAAAACATGAGCACTCAAACTATAGGGCTCAAATAATAGATTTAGTTTCAAAGTTGTCAGAGGCTCAAGCCCAGCTAGTAATAGCTGAGGCTGAAGCAAAGAAGTATGCTATCCAAGAGCATAACATCAACAACATTCTTGCATCAACTTCTCACTCAAAAGAATGTTATCAAAACAAGAATGGGTTGGGAAACAATAAAACTGCTCCACTACATTTCTATGTGTCTATTAGACAACCAAGATATGGTACTGATAAGCAAGAGGTTCCAATTGTTGACCCACCATCTCCTAAGAGGGTGTGTGATGCAAAAATGGTTACCACCACCACCATAGAGAAGGACAAGGTAGAAAACCTCATCCTCTCAGCTGAGAACAATTCTCTTACCACCAAACAAAGAAAGAACAAGATTCAAGCAGCTAAAAGAAGTGCCAAGAAGGTGGCTGAGTCCAAAATGAAAATTGACCCAAGGAAAATAGGTGTTTTCATCTCAGCTGGATTCCAAGTGGTTGGAAGCTTAGATTAAGGATAGGAGTATAATACCAATACTCCCATCCAACTAAAGGATCTGAAGCAAAAAGGAAAAGCTGTGGAAGAGGACAAGAAGACCAAGAAGCAACAATCTACATGTCCCACCAAAGCAAACACTGAATGCATAATGTGTGGTCTGCACAACCACATGGCCAAGGATTGTTTCTATAATCCTGCAAGCACACATTATGCAAACAAGGTAAGGAAAGGAGCAGCCAAGGAAGGTATCACATTTGGATCACATAACCAGATCCGAAGGTTGAAGAAAGAAAAGCAATCTTCTGAAGCCAAGTTGCCTTCGGAAGGAACATCTTCTTCCAATAGGAAAGTAGCTTCGGAAGAGAAACCAAAAAAATTCCGAAGAACAGGAAAGCACCTCTCAAACCTTTCGAAAAGAAGACTGCTTCGGAAGAGAATGGTCTGAAAGCTTCTTCTGAAGAGAAAGAAACTTTGGAAGAATGCTCTGCTACCCAAGTTTCATCAAGCTCATCTTTAATGATCAGCCAAAGGATGGAATGAAAAATCAAAGAAGATGTTTTAGCACAAACCTCCTCTTCCTAAACTACTATTGAGCCCCCATGCTTACACTTTGGTTCAATTGTGTTATCATTATTGGAAGAACCTAAGACCAACAAGGCTTGGGTTTCCAATAAGAACTAACTGTTTCACCTTTATGCAGGGACATCCATATGACAAAAATGGAAACATTTGGATTATGGATAGTGGATGCTCCAGGCACATGACAGGGAACAGATTTCTTCTTCAACAATTTCACAATTTTGATAGAGGTCCTGTTCAGTTTGGAGGTGAAGTCGGAGGATACATCTGTGGTAGAGGTAATGTGTCCAATGGTAAGTTACCAGTTGACAAAGTATACTTTGTCAAATAGCTTGAACACAATCTCTTAAATGTTTCTTAGTTCTGTGATCAAAAGCATCAAATGCTTTTCACAGAACATGAGTGCATTATCCTCAAACCCGGGATAACAATTCCTAAGGAATTAGTGCTTCTTAGATCTCCCAGGAAAGGGGATATGTACAAGCTGGATATGAACAATGCTTACCCATTGGGTGAAGTATCATGCTTTATTTCCATAGCAAATAATGATGAGTCAACTCTTTGGCACAAAAGAATATGTCATGTTAATTTTAAGACAATGAATAAACTGGCTAAGAATAACTTGGTACATGGTATGCCTAAAAAGGAATTTCTCTATAAAGACAACTGTGTTGCTTGTCTGAAAGGGAATCAACATAGGGCATCTCATAAACCCAAAGAAGTTAACTCTATCACTACCCCATTACACTTATTGCACATGGATCTATTTGGTTCAACAAGTATAATGAGCATTGGAAGGAAATCATATTGCTTTGTGATAGTTGATGACTTTACTAGATTTACATTAGTATTCTTCTTAAGAACTAAGGATGAAACTGCTGAAACCTTAAAATCTTTTATTCTTAAGATAGAAAATCAAATTGATCACAAAGTAAAGATAATCTGAAGTGAGCAAGGGACTGAGTTTAAGAATCAAGTTCTTGACTCATTCTGTTACTCAAAAGGGATTACCAGACAATATAGTACTCCTAGAACTCCTCAACAGAATGGTGTTGCAGAGAGGAGGAATAGGACACTTGTTGAGGCTGCAAGAACCATGTTGGATGATTCAAAGCTGCCTCTAACTTTCTATGTAGAGGCAGTCAGCACTGCATGCTATGTGCAGAACAGGGTTCTCATTGTTAAGCCCCATTGAAAAACCCCTTATGAGTTATGGAACGAGAGGCCACCATTCCTTGGCTTTCTAAGGTACTTTGGCAGTAGATGCACCATACTTAACACAAAGGACAATTTGGCAAAATTTGCTGAAAAGTCAGATGATGCTATCTTTGTTGGATTTTCTTCAAGCTCCAAAGCTTATAGAGTATACAACATCAAGAATCAACAATTTGAGGAGTCATCCAATATAGTTGTAAATGAACACACTCCTTGTATTAAGGGAAATGGTCCTGACCATATGTTTAACTTAGAATTATTTCCCGACTATTCTAAACAATCTTGTGAGAATGTTTCAGCTGGAAAAGGAACTCAAAGTGACTCTGATGATGATCAAATATTTGAGTTGCCCAGACCTATTACAAATTCTCCAAGAAGGAATGAAGAACAAGCTCCCACCGCTGCAAGTCCTGAAAGTCTGAATCTCTCAGGAAACAATGGAGCTTCAATCAGTTGTCAACTGAATGAGCATCAAGTCACTTCAGATGACAACTCCGTTTCTCAACACCAAGCTAATAAAGATAGCTATCTGGAGGAATAGACAACTGATGATGCTATCTTACAACAGAACATTTGTGATGATGTTACTCATTCATTCAATCAATCTTCATTGAATGAAAGAGAAAATTCAGCTGGAACCAATGTTAATAATCCTGATATGAATTATTCAAATCTGGATCTATCTATGCAACTAGATGCTATTCTCAGAATCAGGATTCATAACACTCATCCAGCTGAAAACATCATTGGGGACGTCTCAGAAGGTGTGAGGACCAGAAGACAAACTCATAATGAGAATGTCTGCTTATACTCGTGCTTTCTCTCTCAAATGAAACCTAAAAAGGTAGAAGAGGCTATCAAAGACAACAATTGGGGTGAACCAATGCAAGAAGAATTGCTTCAATTCAAAGGCAAAACATGTGGAATCTGTGTCCACTACCACCTGATCAAGTTTCATTGGTAGAAAGTGGGTATTCAGGAACAAAAGGGATGATAGAGGTTTGATTATCAAGAACAAATCTAGACTTGTAGTTCAAGGATGCACATAAGAGGAAGGTGTGACACCCCGTAATTTCAGATTAACGTTTTTCAAAATTGTTGTCGTTAACATATGCCCGTACTCGCAAATACTGAAACGTATAGAAACACCGCCACAGACATCGTTAAACGAACTATGATAAAATACTAACGCGGGTGTTTGTAGGGAATTCACACAAACGAGATCACCTAAGGAATCCTATTAATTAATAGAGCTCGCTCGTCTAAGTCGTTATCAACCGAAACAAATTCGGGAACTCGGTACCTAAGTACAGGGACTAAACCTGTCAATTGGCAAACTGGGGCTAGGTATAAATACCCACCCACCAGCCAAACACTCCCATTTCCCTGCTCTTCCTCTTCTACACTCTCTTCACCTCCGATCATTCACCTTAGCACTAAATCTCACCCGATTGAGCTCGTTTTCGCCGGATTAAGCCACACAACAGCTTAGGAATCACGTTCCTAGCAGGTAGGCGACCATTTTCATCCATTTCATCACCCGTTTCACTGCTGCAAGTATGGGATTCGGGTGTTCGGGTTCAACCCGAATGCATGTGGTCGTGGGGGTGTGTTTGAGGTCAATCAGAGAGTGCATTACCCTTAGACATGTTAGGAGAGTGTTTCTGGAAGTCTTGATTGTGATAAAACCGAGCACGGAACAGCCGAAGGCCGTTCGACCTGCCCAGCAGTCGCGACCTGCTGCAGTCCGCGACTGGGCCGACCGTGCGACTGAGTCATGCGATCGGTTCCCTCGAGCGATTGGTCGGGGCGACTGGGATGAAACGTGCGAATGACTAGTGCGATTAAGTCAGCAGAATGAATGTGTGCGATTGAGTCAGCCGAATGAATGTGTGCGACTGAGTGACACCCGACTGAAGGCCCAACCGCACGAATGAGTGTCCATTCGTGCGATTGGTAGTTGATTCGGGCGATTGGGAAATGTGTGGTACGACTGAACGCTGAGTCGCATGAATGAGGGCTCAATCGTACGAGGGAACTTGATTCGTACGATTGAAGGCCTATTCGTGCGAATGAAGTGTCCAGTTGTGCGTCTAGCCTTGTTATGCGAATGGAGTCATTTTGAGTGAATCCTTCTGGTATGCGACGTGTCCATCGTGTGACGATAAATTAACATCAATAAAGTGTCATTTCTTGACCACAAAGATTAAAGTCAACGCAATCAACAAGCACATACTTTTCAACCTAAAACAACGTAAGTGTTTACAAATATCAACAACTCATTAGAAGTCTACATGAAGTCTAATACGTCTATGACTGCTTGTGTGTGTGTGACACCCCCGACCGAACCCATGCGACCCGACTCAACTAAACATGTCTAGTAACGCTAAACGCAACATTAACGCTTACACAACTGTCAATAGGTGTTTGACAGCGCATTGTAAACAACGCTTGGGAGACATTTCATCCTACACACTTGCAACATCATCTGTGAGTTTCACGGCCCTTTTTACATCTCTTTCCGTTTGGGGGAGAAAACATGCAAAACACATTTACATTAATGGTTGTAGTAATATTGATATCGGTTAAGACGTGGAACACCCCGTCATGGTCTTATGAGACATGACGGAACACATACGATTGCCACGGTCGGTCAAGACGTGGAACTTACGATTGCCACGGTCGGTTAAGGCGTGGAACTTGCGCTTCCCACGGTCGGTAGAGACGTGGAGAACACACATTGGGACGTAAACAGTCAGCTTCGGTTCGAAACACTAAACGCTAAGTAACAAGAACATAGGCTAGCTACCTAACGATATGCTTTATGTACTAAACCATTGAAACGCAGAACCTGGAAACGCTTACGAATACATTTCTTGTTTAATTAAACCTGTGAACTCACCAACTTTATGTTGACACACTTTAGCATGTTTTCTCAGGTCACAGGAATGCTTAAGCTTATGAGGCACGCTTCAGGAAACGCACTCAGGACATGCATTCATCTAGTTTAATTTTTAGCATTGAACATTTTGGTTAGAACATGGCTATTGTAACAGCATTGTAATGGATATACTACTTTTGTACACGCTTCCGCATTGTTGTAAACTCAGTTAATGTTCATTGAATGAAGACAAATGTATGTTTTAAATTCATATAGTGTCGTTCGATATGACTGTGTCTGAGATCCTGGTATGTCACACGCCTAACGGTAAAACCCCGTTCGTGGAAATTGAGGGTGTGACAGAAGGAATAGATTACACTGAGGTATTTGCATCTGTTGCAAGACTAGAGGCTGTAAGAATCTTTTTTGCTTTTGTTGCATCTAAGAACTTCACAGTGTATCAACTTGATGTCCAATGTGCATTTTTGTATGGGAACATCGACAGAGAAGTCTATGTGTGTCAACCACCTGGCTTTGAAGACCCACAACACCCCTACTATGTGTGCAAATTAGATAAAGCTCTCTATGGGCTGCATCAGACACCAAGGTTGTTGTGACAACACTCGATTTCCGGGTAATTTCTCTAGAAACCCTAGATCTTGATTTCTATGCTCAGTCTTGTTTTAGAATATATAGCACAAAATAAACTAATCTAAAGATTGATTAGAGTCCTACGTGTGCTTACATTTCTATTTCGTGCGTGTTCGACCATGAAAACCCGAGACCGGCGAATGTCTGAAATAAACGCCACTACGAACCGACCGTGAAATAAATATTAACGTCATAGGTAAAAATGAGAATTTGGCCTAATTTAATCTTAGTTACGCTAATATTAATGTTATTATGTGAGGAAACGACTATCATAACGAGAAAATCCGATAACAGCATCTACACACCTAAGTGCGACGAGATGGCTCAATTTAGCGGATAAACAATAAAATGCCCAAGGGGACGATAAAACCAAGATATGGGGCATGTAAATAGTCTTTTTGGACTATAATTTCACAAGGAATCAGAATTTAACATGTTCGGGTTTTGGAAATCGGGTCGAGATGGGAGAAAAATGAAAAGACCGTTCAGCTACCCCTTCTTCCCCCCTGCAATCCGCCGCCCCTCCCCTTCCCTTTCCTCCCCTATATAAACCCCTCTCCCCTCATTTGATTCTCTTTACTTCACATCACTAAAAAAGCACTCTCTCCCTCTTTTTCTCCTTACAACCTACGGCCAACACCACCACACCACCACCATTTTCGTTTTTGTTCCATTTTACTTGAAGATCTTCACTTGGAACTCGAGGTGCAAGCATATTAGAGCAAAAGAAGGCTTGTTGGTGGTGAGTCTAGAAGAAAAACCGCCATCCTACATTTCTTTTTCATGAGAGTAGATTGCTAAGACTAAGGTAGCCTTAATCTTTCGTTTTAGTTACGTTTTTATATGAAAATGATTACCTAAAAGCTATAGATTGTTCATAAGTAAGATTTTGGGAAAAATCTGTTTTGAAACAGAAAATATGGAATAAAATGAGTTGTGTAAGTGTGTATATGTGTATTTATGTGTCCGTACATGTCCGTACGTGTGCATGTATGTGTGTTGAAGTTTGGATGCTAGATTGTTACTTGATGATGTGCTGTTGATGTTGAATCATCCATGCAAGTAGATTAAAGTATGAAATCTGTTATAAATCATCTATTGTGACATTTTGATGAAGGTTTACATGGATTAAGTGTGTGTATGGGTGACCGTATGCATGCATGTGTGTATGTTGATGTTTGGGTGTTTGTTCTTGTAAAAAGTGTTGATTTATGATTAGATCTTCACATGCAAACGGATTGTTGAGTGAAAAATAGTTAGAACAGATGTTAAATGATAAAAAATGTGTGGATGCATGCTATTTTATATATGGATTGTTATTTGTAGTATTGGTTTGCTTATTAATGATTCATATGCTTAAAAATACGTGTTTAGGACTTGAAAAATCATGGATACATGAGATGATTTTAAACCTGGAAATTGTTGTTAATAATGGTATAAAATAGTAATTTCACTTAGTTCTAAAGACATGTTTAAGTATTGGGTTGTTTGGCTTAACATTTGACATAATTATGTTGGTTAAAAAGACACGAAATGACAAAATTAGGGTATTTAACTTAGATATTCTAAAGACTGAAATTACAGCAGGTTGTGAGTGATATTTTATGTCCATAATGCATATGTATAGCTACAAGCATGAAACTTGTTGTTTGGACGCGATTGGTGATGATTTAGACTAAACTAGTCACCTATTCGGCTTGATTTCGGTTTTAAAATGCATGATTTATAGATCTGAATTTGAGCAGTAAGTTTTAAGCTATTTTATGACTTATAAACAGCCCCTAATGTATGTTAGGAGTTATAAATGTTAACTATGAGTTATCTTGCTAGATTTGACTGTTTGTTTAACAAATTTGAGTAGAAATTGCCATGATTTAGAGACTTTTATACCTAGTTGGCTTAAAGTTGTTTGATTCATGAAATGTGATTTAGGATTTATGTACGTATATATATATATGAGTTTTTTTATGTGTATTTGGTTACAATTTTCACGTTTTTGGTTGTTAATTAGTACTTGTCTAAGTAATGCGTAATCCACCGTTTTCGTTGAGATCTTAACCGAGAGTTATAGTCACCAACTACTCGCGTAAATAAATATTTTCTTAAAAATAATATAACTGTAGTAGGTTGGATGAACAACTTTCTTGTAAGACTTGAGTATCAATTCTTAAAGTGTCTATCATATTTAGGGCACTATTAGGATTGATTGGACGATCGTTGGTGTAATTGCACGTACTTTCAATTTCGTTGATCAAGGTGAGTTTCCACGGCCCCTTTTTAACTTGTTATTGTTTTACAAAATCGTGGTGGAAATACATGGCTTTGTTCGTTGTATCATGATCATGTGACTTACTCGTATGTGTTCGTATGACAGTCTCGAGTATGGGTGTTTCGTTATTGTGTTCATGTGAGTCATTCATGAATACCCCCTTTTCCCATATAATCATTATCCTTGGGTTAGGCCACAATGTATATTGGTAGATCTATTTGGGTTTGACAGACCGCACTCGCGATCAGTAGCTCTGATCAAGCGTTTTGGATGCGAGTGAATGTATGTTGAATTCGTTTCGTGGGGATTGGTTACTTTATGTAAAGCTTTTGTGTCATGGTTTGATTATAGCTCCAGGTACTATCATTAAGTTGTATCCCTAGCCAGTTTACAACTTATCACATTGTTTGATAATGATATCTGATACTATTGTATGTAATGTTTTCGTAAACCCGTGATACTCGCTCAACTTTATGTTGGCTTTTTAAGCATGTATTTCAGGTACATAGGAGCATGGATGGTGGTATGAACTAGGCTTGGGCTAATGTGGATGTGGCATCTTTTGGTTATTTATTTAAAAATACGATCTTTGTGTATGATCACGGTTAAACAATTTGAACTTTTTCTTATTTTGGAATGTTGTGACAAAAATCCTGTGGTTTGTAATTTAAAACTTATGTTTGAACGTTTGCCTATATATCATGTTGTTTTCCAACTTTGTCATCGCCATGCTTAACGCATATACAATTCCGCTGCGATATTTAACATCGTTTTTGGGGTGTGATAGCTGTGGTATGACACGTTGTCTCAATTTCTCCTGATGAATGGCTACACCAGAGGCACCATAGACAAGGCATTATTCGTAAGAAGATCAGGGAAGGACATGTTGCTTGTTTAAGTCTATGTTGATGACATCATATTTGGTTCCTCAAATAACCAAATGTGTAAAGACTTTGAAAGCATCATGAGAAAGAAGTTTGAAATAAGCTCCATGGGAAAGATGGATTTCTTTCTGGGAATTCAAGTGAGGCAGATGGAAGATGGATTCTTGATAAATCAATCTAAATATGTCAAGGACATTTTAGAAAGATTTGAGATGAATGACTGTAAGCCGACTAAGACACCTATACAAAGAAATCACAATCTTTGTCCTAACTCTGAGGGGGAGGATATTGATCAGCATCAGTACAGGGCAATCATTAGATCTCTAATGTATCTCACTGCAAGCAGACCTGATATCATGTTTGCTACATGCATATGTGCAAGATATCAAGCTGCTCCCAAGGTGTCTCACCTCATCGCTGCCAAAAGGATACTTAGATACCTCAAAGGAGCTCCTAAACTGGGCATTTGGTATCCTAAGAACAAAGACTTCAGCCTGTATAGTTATACTGACAGTGATTATGGTGGTTGTAACATCAACAAGAAATCCACATCAGGAGGATGTCAATTTCTTGATGGAAGGATCATCTCCTGGCAATGTAAGAAGCAATCATGTGTCTCTACATAAACTGCTGAGGCTGAATACATTGTTGCAGCTAGCTACTGTGCTCAACTTATGGATTCAAAATCTGATGTTAGACTATGGCATCAACTTCATTGAGACTCCCATTCACATAGACAACAAGAGTGCTATTTTAATAACTAAAAATCTAGTCAAGCACTCTAAGACAAAACATATCAACATCAGGTATCATTTCATTAGAGATATTAATGAGAAAAATCTAATCAAATTGGTCAAAGTTGACTCAAATGAACAATATGCTGATTTGTTCACCAAAGCTTTTGATGAACAAAGATTTAAGTATTCAATTACAGCTATTGGGATGATAAATCTTGACTAATTATTTTGTACCGAATGTTAAGTCAAATGTGTCCATTTACAACTTCAGCCCTGTTACAAAAGGTATTTCTTCAAAATTTTTAATATAAACTCTTCCGAAGAGTAATTTACCCTCGGAAGATAAGTCTTACTCTTCTTCCGAAGGAAATCTCCTCTAATCCAGACAAAGATTTATGCTTTGGAAGAAAACTTGATCATGGATCAACCTTCTTCCGGAGGAAATTTTATACTTCTACGAAACCACATTTTCCCTTCGGAAGCAAAATAGTCTTTGTGATGGATTTTGCTTCGGAAGCAAAATTGGCTTCGGAAGATCGTCAGGAGAGAGAAACCTTAAAGTTATCATGGAAGCAGATATAGTCGGAAGAATACTTTAAAATTGTAACAGAAAAATTTGGGTCCCACTCTGCAAAAAGTAAGATTTTATAGAAGATTGTTGGAGTATTTTGAATAAAACATCCTTACCGCCTCTATCAAATCAAGCCGCATAGTGTCATTTCACCTTATCGGTTAATATTTTACTCCATATTTAAAGGACTCCAACTCTCTTCTATACTTTCTTTACCATTATTAAAACCCTAGCCTACTGTTTTCACTATAATCTTCAAGCTTGAATCTTCTCCTTCTCAAAACTCCAAAACAATGGCTCTAAACCCACAACATATGCTGATACTTGTTCTGTGAAAGTCATCAAAGCAGCTTTAGAAGAATTCAGCAGTGTCTCTGGTCTAGTCCCCAATCTTTTGAAGAGTACAATTTATTTTGGGCATGTCACTCCTAGAATGAAAGAGTTAATTTTGAATCTTCTCCCATTTAAAGAAGGGAAGCTTCCGGTTAGATATTTGGGTATTCCTCTTCTATCCAAAAGATTATACTCCAAAGATTGTCAAATTCTTATTGATAAAGTCAAGAAACGTGTGTCTGATTGGAAGAATAAAGCTCTCTCATTTGCGGGGAGGTTACAACTTATCAAGTCAGTTCTATCTTCATTACATCTGTATTGGGCATCTGTCTTTCTTCTTCCATTAAATGTTATAGAAGACATTGAAAGAATTATGAATAACTTTCTATGGGGCCACAATGATATGGTTAAAGGCAGAGTTAGAGTGTGCTGGCAGGAAGTGTGTCTTCCAAAAATCAAGGAGGATTAGGAATAAAATCATTGAGAATCAAAAATTTAACCTTGATTACTAAACTGATTTGGAACTTGATTGATGGGCGCCAAAACATATGGACAGAGTGGATTAAGAAGCATAAATTGAAAGGTAGAACCCTGTGGGAAATGAGAATTAAAGATGGGGACTGCTGGAGTTGGAGAAACATTATCAATTCTAGATCTATAATATGGCCTCATTGTTATAGTAATATTGGAGATGGGAGCAGTACTTCAGTGTGGTATGATATGTGGCATCCCCTGAGCCCTCTTTCAAAATTTATTAGCTCTAGAGAAATTTCTAGAGAGGGTTTGGACTCTTCATGCAAAGTGAAAGAGATTATTGCTGATGGAAATTGGAACTGGCCTAATAATTGGAAAAGTAAATTCCCTGAATTATTTGCTTTTAGACCTCCCCCAATTAATAATAACAAGAAAGATGAGCTTGTGTGGAGGACTGAAGATGGAGCATTAAAGAGTTTTTCATCAAGTATAGTCTTTGCTGATCTATGCAAGAAGGCTGCTGAAGTCAAATGGGGTAAGTTGGTCTGGTATAGTCAATGTATCCCAAGACACACTTTCATATTGTGGATGGCTATTAAACAACGACTCTTAACCCAAGATAGACTGGATAGATGGAAACAAAAAGACCAGCTGTTATGTGGTTTATGTGGTTTGCAAAAGGACTCTCATGAACATTTGTTTTTTCAATGTGCTTATGCTAAAGAAGTGTGGAGCAAACTGGTGGATGATATTCAAATAAAAAATGTCCAATACTCATTAGTTCAATGCATACAGGACCTCTCTTCTAAACCTGTTAATAAGAGATTTACCAGTATAATTCAAAGATTGGGATTGGCTGCTGTGGTTTATTTCTTATGGCAGGAAAGAAATCTAAGGTTGTTTCAACAAAAACAAAGATCTATGGAAGAATTGTGCAAGCAAATCAAGAGAGTTATCCGCTTGAGATTGTTAAGCTTAACCATTAATGCCTCTCCTGACACTGTTAAAGCAAGTGACATATGGGGTTTTAAGGTGAAGTATAAGGTTCAACATCAGCAGAGTTAATGGATTTCAGAAGTTATGAAATGAAAATCAAGGGTAGAGATATGGGATGGACTACTTTGCCAGCTGCAATTTTACTGTGCCTTGGATACATACACTTCCTTACTGACAAAATGAAATTCCTTTTACAATTTTCTCTCTATATCTGTTGGCTAGAGTGGAGTGTGGGTTTTGGGGGTTTGGTGAGAGACATGACCAAGGTGAGCTGGGGGTCATGGGGGGGTTCTTGGGTTGGGACTGCCCAAAATCACAAAAAGAGAGTTAGACATAATAAATGTGAGGTAGGATCTGGGATGGAAAATATGGATTGGGGAGGGAGTTGTGGTAGACAGTTGGTTAGCAGCCAAGTTAGTTTTTTTCTTTGGCAATTTTGTGGCATATCTACATTTGGGGCATAGCTTCTAAATATAGATATGTTGAAAAGATTTTGTTGTTTGCCTATTTTTTTAAATTTGGATTCTTCTGCATGATAATTAGCTCATTTCAAGCTATTATCTTTGCTTTCCCCAGCTGTGTTAGGAGATTAGATGAGAGAGTTGTGCTGGAGTATAGCACCTACCTGGGAGATATAAGGATGGACTTAACCATGATCTTCAATTCACATTATTTCCCTATACAGAATTTTTTATATTTTTTGAACAAATCATGGTTAAGAATCCCTATGTTGGTGTTCACAGATGTCAGCTTTTTGTTTTTTGTCATTATTGAGTCTTCCCCTCTTGGGGAAAATGGGAGGGAAACTTGTCGGGGATGGGACTGGTTTATTTGGAGTTGGTGGATTGATACTGATACGTTCAAGAGGTTTATCAACCATTATGCTCAAAAAATTTCTGAGGAATTGATATGGTTGTTAAATTGTTCAGCTTGTTGGTTGTTTATAATGAGGATATTACCAGCTGCATTGATATGGATATTGGAAAAGGCTGCTATTCTTTGTGATATTCATATGGGGATTGGGTTCATGATGGATTGGGGAGGGTGTTGTAGCAAGGGTATGGTAGACTGCTCCTATTCTGCTTCTAGTTATTCTGTTCTTTTTTAGTTTCTTTCTTCTCATCTATATCCTCTTGGTCTTTAGGAAGAACTCTGGGTATGTTCATGATTGATAGCTGTGGTGCACTGCCCCTATTAATCTTCTGGATTGTTTCCATGGGTGTTAGAACAGTGAGAGTGCCAGGTGTTGGCAATATCCAGGGAGTTATAAGGAAGGAGGTTCCCACCAATTTTTTAATCTTTACTTCTAGATGGATAGGCAGAGCTAATTGGTGGGGCCACACCTTTTACTGTGTCTGCAAATTCTTGATACCTTTCACCCTTCTTTGTGATATTCATCTGGGGAGTGGGTTCATGACAGTTTGGGGAGGGTGTAGTAGCAAGGGTATGGTAGGTTGCTCATATTCTGCTTCTAGATATTCTGTTGTTTCTTTAGTTTCTTTCTTCTCATCTATCTCATTTTGGTCTTTAGGAAGAACTCTGGGTATGTTCTTGATTGATAGTTGTGGTGCATTGCCCCTATTAATCTTCTGGACTGTTTGTATGGGTTGTAGAACTGTGGGAATGCCAGGTGTTGGCAAAATCCTGGGAGACATAAGGCAGGAGATTCCTCCCAATTTTTTGACTATTGTTTGTAGTTGGATAGGCAGTGCTATTGGGAGGAATCAACCCTTTACCTGTGTCACAATTTATTTTGAGCCTTTGTTTTCTTTCTATAATCACAATTTTGGGGCAGGGTATAATTGGGTTTGGGGAGGAAGTGAAGTTAGATGGATCTATCATATAGAGCATATTGGTAGTTTGGGTGTTCATATGTTTAATTGTATTTGTTTCTTTCTTCAAAGAAATAGATACAATTTCTTGGCTCTGCAACTAGTTCCTAAGTTTTGGAAGATTGTATATTGGTTTTATTGGGAGTGTTTTATTTTGATGACCTCCTCTTCTACAATGTATAAGAGCTTTTTATGCAGCATCATTTCTTTTTTGTTAATTACAATGAGCTGGGGATTGGACAAGGCTTCAGGATGGTTTGGAGAACTTTGTTTTGGCGGGATTTGAAGATGTCTTGGCATGTTTGCATTGGATTATATAAAGATCTTTGGTTGCTGATACATGTGGTCTACTCTTCTGTTTGTATTCTTAAACGTCTGAGAAGATGGGCTTTCATTTCCGAGTGGTTTATTGGGATCCAGATCGGCATTGTTTGGAGATTTATCTTATTTTGCTGCTGGGCCAAGGACTTGGATATTGTTAATCTGATTTATGGTATTATGGGCCTCACTGGAAGGGACAAAAAGCTGTTGTATTACGCTTTTGTGTATGAGAAAATGTGGAGTTGGGCTTACAATTGGGCTTCTTTCATGAAGGGAATGGTTTATGTTCATTGTCTTATGGGTGCGTGGGCCTTTTTGAAGGGAGCTTAGGCTTGATGCTGAGGATTCTTTTGTTAGAGTGGGCCTGGAATTGGGCTGGTCATTGCAATTTGTTTACAAAGACTTTGCTCTTCAATATTGGGCTTATTCAATGTGGTGCTATTATAAAAATGAAGTTTCAAGTGGATTTGGATAATGCTTGTATTTTTGATGGGTTGATAGGTTTGTATTTCTCTTTTTGGGTCATTAGTAAAGCCCAATTAGAGTTTAATAAATTTTGGTGTTATTTTCTTAGCTTTCTTTGGGCCCGGTCAAGGTTAGTTTGTAGAGGGATTAATTTGATCCCTTGTTGTGGCCCTTGTAGTGCTTATTTTTAGGGACTAGTGTTTTTCATGGATGTTTAATTCCATGGGGCTAGTTGCCTTTCTTTGTATCTTTTTTGTTTGTTCAATAAATGTTTGCCAGGGCTTTGCCCTTTTTCCAAAAAAAAAAAAAAAAAAACCCACAACATAATCAAGTTGCTATCACAATAAACCCTACCATTTACTCTAACCATATGTCTGATTTCTAAACAAATGGTCAAAATGAAGTCATCAACAATGAGAGGGTAATTTGTTCGAGAGTCTTTGGACAAGAGATAGTGGTGAGTAAAACCACTATCAGGGGACATTTGGAGCTTCATGATGCTGGAGCTCCAACTAAATTTCCAAAGCCTGATTTAGAAGACACCTATGCTCAAATGGGATATGGAGGTGATGTTAGTAGGTCTACTGTCTACAAATTCAACTTCTCCTATAACTGAAAGTACTTACAACACATTGTCCTTCATAGTCTGTCTAACAAATCAGATGGTTGGGATCAAATCACCTATGAACTAGGTTGTTTAGTTCATGGGTTGGTCAAAGGCCTGCGGTTCAACTATTCTAGGTTTGTTCTGAATAACTTGAGGGGAAATCTTATCAAGAATACATTATACATGTTGTCACACCCTCTAAATCCACGTGCGGAGTTTTACCGCGAGGCGTGTGAACAAACCAGGATCACAGTCAATAGTTATTCAGAACGACTCTATATGCCATATTTAATATAAACCAAACCAGAGTTCAAACTTTAAAACCATGTAGAAGCGTTTTGTAAAGCTAAACAACCCAAAATAATGAAGTACATAAATGGCAAAACATGCGCCAACCAACTGTTTAAAAACCCAAAATGTAAAGACAACCAAGTGTGTTTATAGTTTATGACTTAGAATGCATGCTCGACCCGTGCTGTGCTCCTATTGGCAAGCTGAGTTATCGACATGAGAATAGCATACTAAAATGTCAACACAATGGTTGGTGAGTTCAAGAGTTTGCGTTTAAACATAAACAGTTTAACAGTTGTGATATAAGCAGCGTATTGCAACAGATAGCTAGTCTATTAACAATAAATATTAATTCATAGTGATTTCGCAATTGAAGCTGACTGTGATAGTTTTGCCTCCTGCCACGACTTACCATGTCGTGACAAATGTTCATAGGACAAATTGCATCCGGGTGACCTCGAGTCACACAGGTAGGGCTCGTTAGACCCAGTAGTACTACCCAAGTTTCCCCGCTATTCAATATTAACAATTCGAAAGTGTGAGGACTTTTTCATGGTAAACAACACTATATTAATATTATACACAACTAAATACATAAATCATTTACGAGATTACCAGTATGCTACCTCCCCCAAAAGAGATTTAAATAAAGAGTGGGGCATGAACTCACCTGATACGCGTGATAGATACCTAAGGCTTAACTTGACAGGGACAAGTGGAAAGACAACCTTCAATGGTTACCTAGAACACACAAGTAAATAAGTACATGTACACAGAAATCTCAAGGAAACTCTAAGTGCTCTACAATCAAAGAACTCCAGGTTTTATAAAGACAACATACATGTGACCTAGTTGACCCGTTTGACCCGTTGGTGACATTATGTGTTGTAAACCATTTAAACAAACATAATCATACATCATCCAAGATCAAATCATGCATATCCTACCCATATGACCCATAACTATGACTTTATAATAAACAGGCCAAAACAAATAATTTACCAATTAATCATCCATACCAAATCAAATATCATAGTCACATTCATTAACCAATTTCATTCCATCCAACATACACAACAATGATCAATATCCAGTCCCAAACATGGTTCCCTAATCACTAATCATAATTCATCATTATATATGATCACCAAAATCTACACACCATATATGATTAACCAAGCATCCATACAACTCCATCAACACTTTCTATCACATTAGGCATCCTCAATAAACACTCTAGCATGATCCTAACATCAAGAACATGTCCAAATCATCATATCCAAAGTTCATTAAAAATAAAGTTTCCCTTTTGGGAAAGTACATCCCAAAATCCATTATACACCCAATATATACATGCATTCATCAATAATATGCCATATCAAGTTCATATCATACCTAGACATGATATACAACACCTAATTAACATGATTCATAAGTTTCATACTCAAAAAGTTAATATCTTTAGTAAGGCATGAACTATAACATGTGTTATTGAATTCCCAATGTTCTTAACAACAATCTAACATTTAATCATCACCATGAACACATCCACAACATCAATTCATCAACAATTCAACATTTTAAGCAAAATAAAGTTGCTATTATTAGTAACCTTTGAACAAAACTTCCAATTCATCAATTTCTTGCAAGATCAATGTATTCTAGCATTCATATAATCAAGCTAACATCATGGAATCATCAAACAACCATCAATTTCATGTAATCATCACCAATTTCGAATTAGGGTTTATTTTGAATCAAAACCTATGAACAATGATGGATTTTATATGCCCAAGACACATAGAATATTGATGCGGTTAGTACGTTATGATCCAAGTCGGGTTATACCCAATAACAAGCTTTGCAATCACCAAGAATTATTTAATTGTTGATGGGATCATGCAATTGAATAATCGCACCATGTTAGAAAAAGGGTTTTCTAAACAAAGGTATTCGAGATGGAACAAATTATAAGGATAATTTCTTGATGGGTTTTATTATTAATTTTGTTATTTAAAAGGGATTTAAATAACACTAATAATATGTTAGTATCCTTTAATTAAATTTGTTTAATTAAGATGATACATGTCACATAAATGAAATAAGTCCTAGTGAGTGATTTATTTAATGTATTATGGAAAATGAGTTTTGGGGGGGAAACCCCTCTCACACTTCAATTTTAGGCCGCCCCTTAGGGCCTATGGCCTTCGAGGTCTTCCACTAATCAACTACACACTCTTTATGAAAGAGTGTAAGAGTTGCAAGACTTTACAACCACATCTCCATACATGCAACATAGATCAAAAATCCTCTCTCTCTCTCTCTCTCTCATTGTTTACAGAAACAAGCAAGAAAAGAAGGGTTTTGGAGCTGCTTTTGTGGTGTTTCTTCCTAACAAGAAGGTGCTTTTGTAAAGAGCTTGGGGTATACAAGCTTGAGGGATCCTTATCTTGTAGCCTTGGCCGAATTTTCAGCATCCAACATCCCTTTTTGTGTCGGTTTTTGTTGTTGTTGAAAGGTAGTTTTCACGGCTCAATGTAGCTGTGATTTTATGTACATTTACATGTTCATAGCTTGCTTATTCACATAAAAGATCCCCTTTGTTCTTGGGTTTGTTTACACTTTAAAAAATCAAATATAACAATAGATTTTCAGCTTATAAACAATGTTATAAAGCTAAACTTCCTCTGCGTTTTACAAAGTTTAAGTAGTTAAACTATGTCTTGAGTTCTAACAAACCCCTTCAATGGCATCTAGAGCCGGTTATGTGGATAGCTAGCTTCTATGGTCTTTTAAAAATTTGTTTTATGGGCTTTAAAACCCCTTTAGGGGCTGCTATGTTCTTGTATGTTGAATCCCCAAACTTTCAAGGTCATATCACACATGCTTGTGATTAAACCTTGAAAGATATGTATGATGATATGTATATTGTTTGGACAATGTCTAAAACCCGAAATTTCAGTTTATGTTGGCTGAAATTTCATGGTCTTAGTGGGGTTTCATTATAATTTTGGATGATATGATCATTGGTTATTAGTGTGCATAACCTAGCCTTTGGCTTTATGTTATTTGGATGATTGGAATGGTTGTTTTATTCATTAAATTGGGTTGTAATGTTTATGTTTATTATTGGGTTGTAATTATTTATTCATTTGGTTATGTAATAAATAGATTAGGTGCATTTTTTATTAGAAAAATGTATTAGGATATAATTTTTGTAAAAGGAAGATGCACAAGATGAAAACCTAAAGATGGACATCAAAGACATGGACCTTGAAGTATTTGGATATGGATTCAAGTGGGAGTCGATGGACACATATAATGTGTCATTACAAGCCCTTAGGAAAGACCTTATGACAACACTTGTGATGGCAAAGTGTGTTGTCAACTTAGTGGCTATGGTTATGCACTCATGTTTATATATATAAGCTTGTTTGAATGTTTGTTGTTTGATTATATGGTTGACATTTGGACATGCATTACAAACTAATTAACAAACATAACAAGATGAAAATTGATGGTTCTTAATCATTAAAAGGTAATAAAAGGTTATTAAAATGATTTAATGATTTTAAATATTAAAATACGTTTTAATCAAAGGACCATAGGGTATCTAGTATTTGAAAGCATGCAAATACAAGTACATAGAGTTTTCTAAACTAGAATTATGAAACCTCTAAATATTCTAAAACAAGATCAACACCGTCCTTTTACAAAACACTTAAGTCACTTGGGAACTCTTAGTGGGATAAAGGTCACCTAAACATTTTGAGGGAACTTATGACTTAAGGTGAGAATGCCATATTCGTGGGATAAAGGTCACCTAACCACTCATTTTGGCAAACTCACACGTGTGTGTAAGTAGGACGTCTTGATTTGCAAACCATGTTAAATGGATCACCTACAATATGGTTTCCAAATGGTGTTGATGGGATTAACATCCCGCCTTTACATATGATGTTTAAAGTCGATCCCATACCTCTAGAAGTTGCAAATGGTTGCAACCGTCAATCGTTGACCACCTTATTAATTTAAATCGTGGGATAAAGGTCACCTAACCGTAATTTAAATGTAATGTTGGGTTCTAGATTTTAATATAAATAACCTTAAAAGGTATTAATTATTAAAAATAGCAATATCGAAAATACTAAAATAGAACTTTGTTAAATTTTGTAGATGGCCACCAATAATGACAATCATGATAACTCATCCGCGTCCACCTAATCATTACGAGCGATCCTCCAAAAGGAACGTCTAAATCATAATAATTTCATTGATTGGTATCGAAACTTAAGAATCGTTCTCAAGCAAGAGAGAAGATCATATGTTTTAGACGACCCTATCCACGATCAACCTACTAAGGATGATGAGGAGGCCTATAATGATTGGCTGAAGTACACTGAGGACTCCGTCCAAGTGTCTTGTCTCATGCCAGCGAGCATGAATTCGGATCTCCAAAAGTAGTATGAACATCACAGATCTTATGACATGATAACCCAGCTGAAGGAAACGTTCCAACAGCAAGCAAGGGTTGAGCGCTTCAAAACAGTTCGAGCACTCCATACATGTCGTATGGACGACAACCAATCGGTTTCATCTTATGTACTTAAGATGAAAAGCCATATTGACCGCCTCGAAAGACTTAATTGTCCTATCTCGAAGGAATTGGCCACAGATTTGATCCTTAATGGCCTTACCAAGAAGTTCAAGACATTCGTGTTGAACTACAACATGAATGCTTGGGACAAAAGCATTGGTGAGCTTCACTCAATGCTCAAAACGGCCGAGGCAGCCATGGGTAAAAGGGATTTACCCGTTCTCACCATCAATGAAGGTGGGAACAATAAAAGGCCTCATCCCACACCTAAGGCAAAAGTTGCCAAGGGTAATGGAACCGTTTGGGGAAAGGGGAAGGGGGTGGTAAGGGTGCCACCCAAACCACAAGAGAAAAAGCTAAAGGTTGCTACTAATGACCTATGCTTTAAGTGAGGGGAGATTGGACATTGGGCAAGGAATTGTCCTATCCATGTCCAAGAGTTGAAAGCAAAGAGGGATGCCGGGCAGACCTCAGGTACAATATACATGATTCATATTGATCTTAATGTTACATATTCTAACACATGGCTATTGGATACCCGATATGGAACTCATATTTGCAATTTGTTCCAGGGGTTCACAAGAAGTAGGGACTTCAATCAAGGGGATGTTAGCCTCTTCATGGGCAATGGAACTAAAGTCATTGTTGAAGCTCGTGGGGACTACATCCTAAAACTTCTAAGTGGCTTGGATTTTATTTTGAAGAATGTTTTGTATGCTCATAGTTTGACTAGGAACATTATTTCTGTATCCTAATTAAGACATTATGATTATGTATTATCTTTTGTTGAAAATGATATTCATGTTTCTTTAAATGATATCTATTTTAAAGCTATTCCCATTAATGGTATTTATGAACTGGTTCATGAAAATACTTTAAATAGTTCATTGTACCAAACTAACACCAAAAACTCAAATTGGATTTAAGTGATACCTTTCTTTGGCATTGTCGTCTTGGTCATATAAACAAGAAACGTATACAAACACTTCAAAAGAATGGTCTTTTAAAAACAAATGAATGTGATCATTTAATGTATGTGAATCTTGTTTACAACGAAAAATGACCAAGGCACCCTTTAGTGGAACTAACGAAAGGGCAAAAGATTTATTAGGTATCATACATTCGGATGTATGTGGTCCTTTTAAGCCAATGACTAGGAATGGTGAAAGATACTTAATTACCTTTACCGACGATTATAGTCGCTATGGGTATGTGTACTTATTAAGGCAAAAAGATGAAGCTTTTGAAACGTTGAAAATCTTCAAGAATGAAGTAGAAAATCAACTCAACAAGTCGATTAAAGTTCTCCGCACCAATAGAGGAGGTGAATACCTAAGTGATGTTTTTCAAGATCATCTTAGGAGTTGTGGGATTGTCTCACAACTCACTCCACCTACAACACCACAACATAATGGTGTGTCTGAGAGGAGGAATCGAACCTTATTGGATATGGTCCAATCTATGATCGCTATAAGCACATTGCCTCTATCATTTTGGGGTTTCACTTTGCTCTCCGCGG
The DNA here is from genome assembly GCA_024085815.1 of Flaveria linearis. NCBI lineage: Eukaryota > Viridiplantae > Streptophyta > Magnoliopsida > Asterales > Asteraceae > Flaveria > Flaveria linearis. The sequence continues at coordinate 49,401,891 of CM044004.1, read as the reverse complement.
CCCGTATTCTAAATATGGCCCCAACCAAAAAGGTGGAAAGGACACCCTATGAAATATGGCATGGAAGAGTTCCATCCCTATCATACTTAAGGGTCTGGGGTTGTGAGGCTTATATTAAGACTCCCACCCCAAACAGATTGGAAGTCCAATCCACCAAGTGTATTTTTGTTGGATATCCTAGAGATTCTATGGGATATTATTTTATGATCCACTAGAACAAAAAGTGTTTGTTGCCAGAAAGGGTGAGTTCTTAGAAGCAAAGTTCCTTATGGGAGGAACTAGCAGTAGAACAGTGGATCTTGAGGAGGATCAAGAACCACAACACGATGCATGTTTGGTTGAAACTAGCACTCAACATGAGGATGTTGAGGATGATCAAGCGGTTGATCAATACACACAAAACGTTCGCAGAAGTGGTAGAACTAGTAATCCACCTGAAAGATACGGATTTTTCATAGATGGATGCTATGTGGTAGATTCAGATGAACCAACCACATACCATAATGCAATGTCCAATTCAGATGGTGACAAATGGCTTGAAGCCATGAACGTTGAGAAGCAATCCATGTATGACAATCAAGTTTGGGAACTTGTTATACCACCTCTTAATTCCAAGATAGTTGGAAGTAAGTGGGTTTTCAAGAAGAAAACAGATATGCATGGAAACTTGGATACTTATAAGGCTAGACTTGTAGCAAAGGGTTTCACTCAAACTCAAGGGGTTGATTAGGATGAAACTTTCTCACCTGTTGCGATGCTAAAGTCTATAAGGACATTGTTTGCCATAGCTGCTCATTATGATTATGAGATTTGGCAAATGGATGTCAAAACCGCATTCCTAAATGGATATCTTGAGGAAGATGTCTATATGGTTCAGCCTGAAGGTTTTGTCGATCCAAAACATCCTAATAAAGTATGCAAGTTAAAGAAATCAATCTATGGATCGAAACAAGCATCGAGAAGTTGGAATCACCGTTTTGATGAAGAAGTAATTAAATTCGGATGCATCAAGAACGCTGATGAAGCTTGTGTTATAAGAAAGCTAGTGGGAGCATCATCACCTTCCTAGTATTGTATGTTGATGACATACTATTATTTGGAAATGACATTCCAACCTTGGAAGGTGTAAAAACCTGGCTTGGAAGTTGTTTTTCCATCAAGGATCTTGGTGAAGCCGCCTATATTCTTGGAATAAAGATCTATAGGGATAGATCAAGGCGGTTGATTGGTTTAAATCAAAGTGCATACATTGATAAAATCTTGAAAAGGTTCAAGATGGAGAACTCTAAGAAAGTTACGGTACCTATTCAAAGAGGAACGATATTGAGTACGACTCAATGTCCTAGCTTAAAGGATGAGCAAGATAAAATGAAGGCAATCCCATACACATCTGCTATTGGATCCATCATGTATGCAATGATATGCACTCGGCTGGACGTTTCATGTGCATTAAGCATGACAAGCCGATACCAGTAAAATCCTGGAAGCAGTCATTGGATGGCTGTTAAGAACATACTTAAGTACCTAAGGAGGACGAAAGATATGTTCCTAATCTATGGATCTGGTGATGAGGAACTCGTTGTAAAAGGTTACACGAATGCGAGTTTCTAAACCGATCGTGATGATTCACCGTCACAATCGGGATACATTTTTATTCTGAATGGAGGAGCTGTCTCTTGGAAGAGCTCCAAACAGGATATGGTGGCTCTATCAACTACAGAATCTAAATACGTCGCCGCCTCATTGGCAGCTCAAGAAGCTGCATGGTTGAAGAAATTCATTGCCGATCTAGGGGTTGTCCCTACCATTCAGGACCCCCTAGAAATCTTTTATGATAACAAGGGTACGATTGCTCAAATGAAGGAACCTCGTGCTCATCAAAAGACTAGGCACATTGAGCGGAGATTCAACTACATACGAGATGAAGTTGAAAAGGGAAAGATATGTATTCGCAAAGGGAAACAGTGTGGATCCTCTCACGATGCTCCTTGAAAAGGCAAGCATGAAGGTCATAATTGTGCCATGGGACTTTGATATTCTAGTGATTGGATTTGATCTGTAAATTTTGTATTTGGATATGTGGAACTCTTTATTATTTGAATAAAATTATTAGGTTATAATGTTTCAATTAATGTTCCAATTTAGCATGTTTAATCCATGAGTAAATTGTTTACTCTAAATGTCCGTAGTCGTTCAGACTTGTGGGAACAAGTGTGAGGGTAAGACTATTATGAACTTGGATTATTTGATATTCATAAGCATCAATATAGAGCAATGGGTTGGCACCAAGGTTCATAGATATTTGTGGGATACAAATATTGGACTAACCCGCATCTGAAATTATTACTACATAGAATCTTCTAGATTGATCATAAGTAAGTTTGAGTAAAAGGCGAATATCATTTGGTATCCTCAGACCTAAGATACATATTAGGTTTTGATATTCACCAGGTGTTATACCTTGAACTAGTTCTTCACTGTCTTGAAATATTGGACAGTACATAAGGCTATGTTTAGGTGTGACACGAGGTGTTTGTGGGAAACGTATGTAATCAAGATGGGATTTGTTCCTCTTATTCGTTGAGAGCAAGATGTCAAAGGCCTGATTAAGTTAAATCAACAAGGAATGATCATTCTGTGTCCTTGGATTTAACATGATATCTGTAACAAAGGGATAGATGATTGATTCACCTAAATCATTTCAAGTAGGGTACTTGAAAGGAATGATGTTATTGAATGGCCATAAGTCATGCGTATTAAGGGTAGTAAACCGTTGTTAGACGGTATTTACTGCTTGCATCAATCTTCTATGAATCTTGCGTAAGTGGGAGATTGATGGATTTTATATGCCCAAGACGCATAGAATATTGATGCGGTTAGTACGTTATGATCCAAGTCGGGTTATACCCAATAACAAGCTTTGCAATCACCAAGAATTATTTAATTGATGATGGGATCATGCAATTGAATAATCACACCATGTTTAGAAAAAGGGTTTTCTAAACAAAGGCATTCGAGATGGAACAAATTATAAGGATAATTTGTTGATGGGTTTTATTATTAATTTTGTTATTTAAAAGGGATTTAAATAACACTAATAATATGTTAGTATCCTTTAATTAAATTTATTTAATTAAGATGATACCTGTCACATAAATTAAATAAGTCCTAGTGAGTGACTTATTTAATGTATTATGGAAGATGAGTTTTGGGGGAAACCCCTCTCACACTTCAATTTTCGGCCACCCCTTAGGGCCAATGGCCTTTGAGGTCTTCCACTAATCAACTACACACTCTTTATGAAAGATTGTAAGAGTTGCAAGACTTTACAACCACATCTCCATACATGCAACATAGATCAAAAATCCTCTCTCTCTCTCTCATTGTTTACGGAAACAAGCAAGAAAAGAAGGGTTTTGGAGCTGGTTTTGTGGTGTTCTTCATAACAAGAAGGTGCTTTTGCAAAGAGCTTGGGGTATAAAAGCTTGAGGGATCCTTCTCTTGGATCCTTGGCCGAATTTTCAGCATCCAACATCCCTTTTTGTGTTGGTTTTTGTTGCTGCTGAAAGGTAGTTTTCACGGCTCAATGTAGCTGTGATTTTATGTACATTTACATGTGTTCATAGCTTGCTTATTCACATAAAAGATCCCCTTTGTTCTTGGGTTTGTTTACACTTTAAAACATCAAATAGAACATGAGATTTTCAGCTTATAAACAATGTTATAAAGCTAAACTTCCGCTGCGTTTTACAAAGTTTAAGTAGTTAAACTATGTCTTGAGTTCTAACAAACTCCTTCAAACAATTCAACAATAATGTATCATTCTTGCATAATCGACGTTAAACAACATACATACAACCTAACTAACATGTTAACATCATGAAACATCAAAAAATCGACATCATCATAAACCCATTCGAATCTAGGGCTTCGGCCAAATTGGAAAACTCCACAAAAACATCAAAACTAACCTTAATTCTTGCAAAGGAACAAGATTTGATGCTTCTATTGCCTTCTCATACTTAAAATCAATCCAATCGAAGTTTCAATTATTTGCTTTTGGTTGAAATTCGTAAGGGAGGGGGTAGGGAGATGAGGTCGCGGCCGATGGGTGGGTTTAGGGTTGGGTTTTGATTTTTAATTTTATTTAATTAACCATATTTATCCTTTAGGCCCTTTTAAACTTGTGTTTTATAAAAATCTAGGTTTTAACTAGTTTTAAAAGGTTTTTAATTACTACACACAATTATTATTAGTCACAAATGATAACCTTGCATATTTTTTCACTTGGCGCGCAACATATGAAATAATTATAGCAAGTCATCACGTTACGCGATTAATTTCCTAATTAATATTTAAGAACACGCAAACACAAAAGTATAACTTAGCAACCACATAATCAGTTAAGTTATCATCAGTTTAACATAATTAATTATCATTAAATCACCAACGTTCAAAGACAACTAGTGTGTGCTCACGACACGTGTATGCAAGACTTAACGGAACTAACGGAGTTTTGGTAACGGAAAATTACCGGATGTCACACATGTATCCTCGGTTCATTCAGCACTTCATCAACTGTGAGCTAGACCTGGACAAACTACAATATAAAGATATTCTAGTGGTTCCTCAAATGCGGTCGGATATCTTTCGAATGCTGAAGAAGATATCCACCAATTTCACTGAAAGGTTCACTCCTCTGCTTACAGGTATGCTTGAGCCCATGGCTCCTGGTGACATCCCTGTTAAACCAACAGGTGATGAACCCACACCAGCAATCACCACTCCACTCCAAAAGGCCTCCTTACCTATCAAATAATTTTACCAAAGACATCCTAAGCAAACCCTTGATCAATCTACTCTGATTGAACAAGTCCCCTTTGTGCAGCCCAAAAAGGCTAGAGTGGCACAATGGGCTCCCACTCAGCCTGAGGTCCAACCTTCCCCTCCAATTGACCATAATATCAGTGTAGAGTCTCCTCAGTCTCAACCTGATGAGCCCATCACCCAAACCTCAAGCCCTTAGGATGAGGCACAATACTCTCCCGAGCAACCAAAAGGGACAGGCACATCATTGACTATGAGTCCTTAGATGTTGACCAAGGTCCCGGGTCATTAGGAATACCTACCATATCCTTCACTGACCTTTTAACCCAAACTTGTAGGATTCTATATGCCCAAGACACGTAGAATATTGATGCGGTTAGTATGTAATGATCCAAGTCGGGTTATACCCAATAACAAGCTTAGCAAACACCAATTAATATTTATTTGATGATATGATCATGCAATTAAATATTTACACCAATTTAGAAAATGGGTTTTCTAAATAAGTTGCATATGAGATGGAACAACTTATTAGAATATTTTGTTCAATAATATTATTTGTAATGTTATTTAAGTAAGTTAGATAACATCACAAATTAATAATGGGAGTGTATGGATTATACAATTAAAAGGTTAATTGTATGTCTAAGCAAGAAGACTAGTTAACAAAACAATGTGTGATAAGTGTTAAAATGGGGGGAAGACTTTTAAAACTAAAACTTTCAGCCGCCCCCCATCATCTTATTGGTTCCTTTAATCTCTTAAGAACACAACTTATTAACTAGTCTTGCACTACACTAAACACAGATCTCTCCATACATGCAAAACACAATAAAAGGAATCTCTTTTCTCTCTCTCAAAACCTTCGGCCTGGGCAGTAGCATTAGAAGGGTTTTGAGTGTCATTTTGTGTGGTTTTTGGTGTTAAATCTTCCAAACAAGAAGGTGTTTGCAAGGAGGCTTGGGGTATACTAAATTTAGAGGTCCTATTCTTGGAGCTTTGGGCGATTTTGAGCATCCTATACCTTCTTTTCTGTCGATTTTCAACTGCTGAAAAAGGTAGTATTCACAGCTCATTGTAGCTGTGATTTTATGTAACTTTACATATGTTTATAGCTTGCATATTCACATAAATGATCCTTTGTTATATGGGTTTGTTATATGCATATCTTTGACACCTAAAAACATGATTTTTCAGCTTATAATCATGTTTGAAAACATATATATCCGCTGCGTTTTTTCTGAAAGTTTAAATGGTTAAACTTGGTTTTATGTTCTAACAAACCCAACAAAACTGATGAAGATTTTATGTTTCCTCAAAGCTATGAGGTTGATCTATCACACCTATCTCTAGATGAACAGAGTCAAAAGAAACCTCTAATCTCTGACCCACATCAGCAACCAATCACTAAGGTGAGTCGCACCGGTGTGTAGGGGCTCATGTAGGCTCAACTGCCACTAATAAGAGTCTCTCATTGAGCTCTCAGGATAGTGGTAACATCAATGAGACTGAGTCTATGGCAACTCTTCCCATTGACATCTCTGAAAGAGATATCCTTGAGCAAAGGAATCAAAGGTGCCAAGAAACCACTACTAGTGATGAGGATGTACATACTAGGTATGTTGTCTCATCTCCCCATGATTCTTCACATGAAGTTGAGGGAAGACTGAAACTCACCATTGAGTACCTGCTCTCTAAGGTCTCAGACCTTGAATTCAAGGTTAGGATCCTAGAAACCAGGTCTACCACTCAGCAACTTGAGCTTAAAGATCTCAAGGCAAAACTAGCTGAGACACAGATTGAGAAGTTTGTCAGGCATGTACCAACTCAAGTTTCTTTAAGTTCTTTCTCTAGCTCATCTACTTCCCAAGATGATGCTACCAAAAAGGGGGATAATGTATAGAAACAAGCTCATGAGGAACCTCAAATTTCTGAGGAACCTCAATCTTTGACTCTTACAACTGTATCCTCCCTTTACCCTACACAAAAGCAATCATCCACTATTTTCCCACAACCATCTCCTTTAAATATTCAAGTGGATCCAAGGATGCTCATCGGCCTTGACAAATTTTTCACAAAATTTCTAATGAGCTCCTCACTTGAACAACCATCCCTTAATGTTGCCATAACCTACTTTGGAGCAGAAGAGCTTCAAAGGCTTAGTGCACCACCTACCACTCAGGTGGAAGTTGGTCAACCTAAGGTCACTATGGAACTTGAGATTCACTTCAAAGGGGAAATAGGGACTGATGGCCCAACAACTGCCTTAGTTGGGACAGATGGTACAACATCAGTTTCTTCCGAAGCAGAAATTTCAGCCGCGGAAGTAATTGTTGAACTATCATCTCTGTCTGATGAACTGATTCTCACAGAGGACATTCTTGATCTAGCCTCTGAGGTGAACAGTGAGGACTTTCTTGAAACTCCTATTCTTCCACAAATTCCTCAAGATCAACCACAAACTTCTCAACCTCATCCTCAGTCCTCTCAACCTCAACCTTCAAAACCAGAATCACCAAAGGTAGTATCTCCTCATGATTACAAAGGTAAGAGGAAGATGACTGATGAGGAACTTCTTGAGGATGAGAGGCTAAACAAATTGAGAAGAAAGGGTAGACTCGCTACTGAAAAGTTGTTGGCTGCAAGCAGTAAAGCAACAATAACATCTCAGGAGTCTATCAATGAAAAAAAGAGGTTGGAGGCAATTGATAGACTCATCAGCCTGGGAGTCGCAAATGAAGAAATGCTACCACTCCCACTTGATGAGCTTATCAAATTGGAAGAGGCAACCTTGCTGCAAAAAGAAAAGGAGGATGCAACAAGCAGGGCTAGAGAGGAGAAGGCAAGAAACATGAAAGAAGAAGATGAGTTGAAGAAAAGGAAGGAGAGGATAGCCTTCCTGTGCTCAAGAGGTTACTCTCAGGAGGAACTGAGTCCTTATGAGAATGAGATGATCATGCTTCTTGTCAACAAAGAGCAGGAACAAATCAGTAAGGAAAGAAAGAAAGCTACTAGGGAGAAAATAAAGGAGAGAAAGAAGAAAGAGGAAGAGGAAAAGCTTGCAGCTGCCAAGAAAGTAGGAGATAAAGCCTGGATGAAGGCTTATCTCAGGGCACATGGCTTCACTGGTGGGCAAGTTGGACCGATGTTAGAGAAGACCCTACAGCGACATGTCAGTGATATCAAAGCTGACATTCGCTTAGGAAGAAGGAATGAGGTATCTCAGGAGATACAGAGCATGAAACCCAAACCAAAACCAAACCACTACCCACAACAACTGAAACCATTACTGAGCCTATACCCTTCTCTTTCCCCATCAAAACCAAACCCATCACTGAACCATACACCCTGAACCCACACCATCCACACTACCACCACCACCTTCCCCAGCCTCTCAACAACCACCATCACTACATATCCTACAACCCAAAACACAACCCAAAACCCAAATAATACCAAAATATCCTCTAAACCATCCAAAACTCCAACCTTAGAAGAAATTGGGGAGATCAAAAGAAGACTCAACAACTGTTCAAAGTTAATAGCATCTCTTATAAGGGAGGGCTTATCACATTACAATACATTGATGGATCCTCAAGCTCTCTCACAAGAAATGCCTTCCTAGATCTACCCCGAGAAACCCTACACCAATCACTTAATCTTCCACCCTTAAGCTCTGATTCATTAAATGAAGAAGAGAAAAGGCTAAGAAGAAAATTGGTGAGCCTACTAGACACTAGGAATGGGGATGGACTACCAAACTTGCCCCTCATTCCTAGGAACATAATAATCCAGTGGAGGATTGATGAACCTTCTCACAACTTCATTGTGGAGAGGGAGAATGGAGAGGAAAATAGGTTGAATGCCTCCTCTCTGCTACACTTAAGCAGATTTGATATTGGTGAGCTAGCAGAGAGACCATTCATAAATCCCTCTAACTCCATGATAGCTGCTCATATCAGAAGATTTATTGACAGCCTTCATCTTGCTAAATTAATGAAAAGGCAAGAACTGAAGAGGAGTGAAAAGTTGAAAAAGGAAGTGTAGTTTTGGTAGCATCAGCCTAGGGGGAGTTTGTTGAATCTATTGAGGCAGATGCAACCAAAAACAACACTTAGAAGAAATCTGTACAAACTAAGAGAAGTCTTACGAAGGCAATGATGCAGATTCTGAAGGAAATGCTGCAACTTTTTAAGCTTCTATGGTGATCTTCCAAAGAGCTTTCGAAGGATGAACTCAGTCATCCAAGACTTAGAAGATCTCCTTCCGAAGTAAACACTTAAAAGAATGAAGACAAAGTCTTCCGAAGACAAAGCCTCGGAAGAAGCTGTGCCTTCCGAAGTATAAAATGGTTCGGAAGAACTTATTCTTCCGAAGCCATTTTACCGTCGGAAGAATCACAGTATGAACCAATGGATAAAGCATGATCTGACTGACACTTGCTGCCTACTCTGATTCTCTGCAAGATGCCTTCCATGTTTATATGGTTGACCTTACTTTTGTCTACTGTTCACCATTCCTTAGTTAGTACAACTGCCACCTTTAGTTGGTAACCAAAAGGTAAGTCATGGACCTGTCATGACTACCTTATCTTAGATAATACTTTATCTAAGATACCCTACCTCTAGCAATGTAGTATTTGTTTGGAGGTAAGTCCCAGCATGTTATCTACGTATAACAAGCTGTAGATAGTAGTATATATAGTCGCTCATTGTAACTTAGTATCCATGCTTCTGCATGAATCTTGTAATACTTAGTTGAGAAATAATATATACAAGTATCTTGAAAACCACTTCTTGTGATTCTTTACTTATTATATTATTATCAATTGAGTTCTTGATTCTGCATTCATCAAACGAGTGATATTTAACAGTTTGTGAGAAACACTAAGTGTTGAGAGAACAATATCGATCCAGCAGAATGGTTATATTGAACTTAGAATATGTTTAAGATGAGATTTGGGATTGAAAAATATGTTAGAAACATATTAGAAGGTGTTCATGCGCCCAAACAGGGCCTATGCGCCTAACCTTTGCATAGAAATATTAAGTGTAGGCTCATACGCCCAAATAGTACCCCATGCCCCCGAATAATGCCTTAGAATTTCTAAGTGTAGATACATGCGCCTGAACAGTAGTTCATGCTCCTGAGTTTTGGGCTGAAATGACTAAGTGTAGGCTTGATGCGCCCAAATAGTGCCCATGAGCCCAAAAAGCTCACGCGCCTAAGTGTTGAAATGGCTAAGTGTAGGCCGATGCGCCTACATAGTTGAGAAACACCTAAATAGGGCTGATGCGCCTAAATAGTTCCCATGTGCCCAGACACTTTGAAAACCTTTTGAATTTTTAGGAAAGCCAGAATTGTGGGGTTTGAATCTAGTTTGACCCATGGGCTATGTTTACCCATTTTAAGTATGATTATGTGATGGTCTATGGTTATAGTATGTATAATTGATGTATGGTATGTATATATGTATAATGTGTTATCTTTTAATGGTATTCAAACGCATTTATATTATATTATAAAATACGTTAAATATTATGTTATTACTTTACGTAACATGACAAATGTATGAAAGAACGTAAAGTATAACATAATGAAGTGAAAGATAACAAAGATGAAAAGTGAAATGAAATGAAAGAAAGAATGGCTTGCAAGCAAATAGCAAGGGGTGCATGACCATGTTGTCGTTAGCTCAACTGTGTGTGGTTTAAATAACCAGAAGGATGCATACAGGGTCAATCATTGAGATTGACAGGATCCTTGTGGCATGCCCTAGGTGACTAGGTCAGCTTCATGCATAATGTTCGTGATTTAATTACCATAGGCCCAACATCAGTTTCGTGCACAATGTTCTGGGTATTGCCAATTGGTCCGGATGAAAGGGGGAGACATGCCCTAGGTGACTGGGTCAGCTTCATGCATAATGTTCATGATTTAATTACCACAGGCCCAGCATCAGCTTCGTGCACAATGTTCGGGGTATTGGTCATCGATACCTATGAAAGTAAAAGAATGACGTAACGTACAGAAAGAAAGTAAGAAAATAAAAGAATGATGTAAAGTATGATACGAAAGTAGGAGAATGAAAGTAAGAGATAATGAAAAGTATGAAACGAAGAATGTATACGAAAGAGAATGTTAATGAAAAGCATGAGATAAAAGTAAGTATATGAAAGCGAATGCTAATGAAAAGAGTGGAATGAAAGTATGAATACGATGATGAAAGGTAATAATGAAAGTATGAAAGAACGAAATAAACAATGAATATTGTTTGTATGTATGTATGATGTGTGTTCATATACGAAGGTAAAGGTAATTTATGGAAAGGTATATTTTGTACATAAAACACACAAGGTATTTACGTATAAAACTAGAACTCACTCAGCAACGCTGACTTTTATGCATTTTTCAGTTGGCAGGTAAGTTGCTGAGGATGGCACGAGGGGGAAGGTACTCGGCAAGTCAAGACTGACATCCATTTGTATTCTGATGCTATTGTTGTTTCGTAATGCAATTAAACAATCCTTTTGTAACTCATGAAAAACATTGTATTGCTTAACAACAGTAGTTATAATGATAGTGAATGGCTTTTGTTAAATGTAATTCCTCTGCTTATTTTATGAAATGTATATTATTATGTATCTTTAGTGCTATGAATGACCAACTGTGAGGTCTCCGGAAACGGGGCCTTACAGTATTACATTATCTTAGTTTATAATGTAGGAAAAAAACAATGTAAATTATAAAGAATGCCTAAAATATTCACCTAGTTGCACGCCATAATGAAGTATTGTTAAAGCAAAACGATAATGTAGAATAAACAATATCAATTGTGCATGTATTTTACTGAGAATGTAAATAACTCTATATATAAAATAGTATTATAAATTTTGCAAAAATGATGTAGACGATTATTTAGAAAATTATATAGATAATAAAATATTTTTGAGTTACGTAAAATTTAAAATTTTAAATTTTTAATCCTTCTAAAATATAATATTTTTAGGGTATGTGTATTTTACGTCAGTTGATAATTAATAGTCATACATGCGAATTTTAAGATAATGATATTTTAGGATGATATTCATGAAATGAATGGTTAATTGTAGATATTATACTGTAAATGTAAAGTAATAATGAGTTGTTTATTAATATCAACTGATTTTGTAAACATATACTTATTAAAATTATAGTAATAAGATTTTCAAATTTTAAATTTATCTATTATAGGAGCAAAGAAGTTGTATAAAGAATAAGTATTTTATTAAATAACTATATATTAAAATATTTAAGCGTTGTGATTTTTAAATAATAAATTCAAAAGTTATATGCGTAATACATACACATACATGAATACGCACATACACACACATACATACACATATACATACATACACACATACATACATACTTACATACACACAGACATACATACACACAGCCAAACATACGCACATACATACACACATACAAACATACACACATACATATATACACACATACATGCATACACCGATACATACACACACACACATACATACATACACACATAAACACATACATATACATACATACACATATACACATATACACACTAGTAGAGTACCCGCGCGATGCGGCGGCGACAATTTACAATGCGGTACTCGTTTTCTATTAGTTTATCAATCATTTCGGAATATGTTATATAATACTCTTAGTTTCTTTTCGTAACTTTGATGTGGTCTATCTAACCATATAAAATTAGTAAATTAAGAACCTTTCTGGAGGGAGGAGATAACCGATACAATCAATTAAATTACCTTTAGAATATATTAAAAAAGTGTTCTCCAAGTCATAATGGTTACCAATATCCTCCTATCTAGTTACAAAATAATATCTATTATAATACAACATAAAGATAATGACCACTGACATGATTATTTCTATTTCGTGGTATATATTGAATAAATTCAATAGATTATAGATAATTTCGGCTTATGCCAGTTTGCACAAGCTTAACCTATTGTTTAAAATCTAGGAAATATTATAACTTCAAGATGAACTTTAAAATTGGTTATTAACAGAAAGTAATAACTTATAGTAACCTTGAATGTCGGATCAAACTGACGATAGACAAAGCGAAGAATGATGTAGTTTTTTCAACAACAGAGTCCCCTAATAGAACCAGCTGCAAAAGAACAAAAAAGAGCGTTATTGAAATATTTGGGAAGTGTGGAGCACTGTTTTGGGTCAACCAAATCCATATTAGAATTACTCGTTTGACCTGTTAATGATGTTCAATGTTATTGCATCTTGAAAAATCAAGATGGGCAACTTTATAAAGATTTAACCCTACGTGAAACGTTTACCCCCTTTTGACACAGAATGTTATCGTTTTACCCTTCGTAGTCATCTATGCAGCCAAGATTAAAAGAAATCAATACTTTTTATTATTATTAGCAAGTTACCTCACAAACCAAACACGAACGCAACACGCAAGTTGTTCTGCAGAATTAGAAAAAATATATTAAAATTTTAAAAAATTCAAAAATACTTGTCCAGGCATAACTTCTCCATTAGTTCTTGCTATGTTAATTCAACTATGCATCCAAGCCTTGTAATCAGCATCTGATATGTCTCTCCCAGTAGACTTAATCTGCACCAGCATCATAGTAGTATGTCCCCTGCGTATTTAAAAATGAAATGAAGTAAACTAATAGTGGTCATTTACGCTAAGAACCTCATTTAGGTGTAGGAAAGGGTGTACAAGTTTTACTACAAAAAAAAGAGTTTTCGCGCTTACATGTCCAACGCTGCCCAACAATAATAGGTGAATACTAGGCATTATCATCATCTTTAAGTCACCAGACATAGCTAATCTTCCCATGAAGCACCAATGAATCTGAAAACCAACAACCATTATAATACATCTACCCTTTACCCGGATAAAGAGATCACCAAATTTCAGTTTCCAATTGTGTTTTTAATCACCTATTGCAGCTTATATTTTTTCGACACAAAAAATAGTCCCTAGGCTACTTCTTTCACCCCAAAAACTAAATTTTAACCTCTCCAAAGAAACATAATCTTGAAGAAGTACCTAATGGAATTGAACCTACTGCTTACATTTCAAAAGTGCCTCCAATTTAGATTTCTCATAATTTATTTCAGTCCCCATTCGTAGATCTAGTCCTCTATAGTTGATCCAACTAAATTTTAACCGTTGCAGAATGCATTAAGCTACTTGTAATATCAACTACCATTTTATTAGGGTTTTTATTTTCTTCTAGATAACATATTATTAAAAATGGACATAATGAATGGCAAAACTATAAGAAAACTAAAATTGTAACATTCCAGAGACATACCTCAATACTCATAAGTTCAAGTGGCAACTCAACAATTAAAGATTCACCACCTACACCTGATAATATAGACGAGCCGTCACATCTAATCCTATTAGTCAAAATGATGGACTAAAACAGGTTGAATATTAAGCAGTGTGATTATTTCAGAAGTGATTCTTGATAAAATGCCAACTGTACTTTGCAAGTGATTTGGTTTCTAGTGATTCTATTGCAAATAAAAGTAGCATCCTCATAATAATACACCAATGTTCACTGGTACTCTATAATCCCTTCATACAAGTGTAATAAAATACCAAATTTTAGCTAGATAATTACTCAACTTTATATTGTCAAAAAAATTGATTCAGAAAACTACATTAAAATTTTATAAAATGTTCACCAAATTTCATCAATTTACTATTAGAAGTTATGGCATTTGAATTCTTGAATGCAGGTGACGGATGAAGTTGATGAGACAAAATCAAATAATAGATGTCAATATTACCAAGAGAAGCAACAAGACATCCCTTTAAGGTCCCTTTAACATAATTTTCATACATAGAGACAATGAGCATATAGGTTTAAAGTTGAATTAAACCTGATTGTTCGTTTTGAATCTAACCTTATCGAACAGAATAGGATCTTCGTCTTCAAAGTTCACTAAACTTGTGCACTGGATCTTTGATTTAAATCTTTAATTGAAATCGTCATCTTCAAAACACCATGTTCATGAACATGAAATTGAGGATAAGGTTGATGTGTTAGATATACCTGATTAGTAACACCCCAAAAATGGCAAAACCTATAAACAGAGATTGTAAATGCAAGAAAATTTAAATCCCACCAAATCATAATCTTTCTTCTCCATCTCTCAAATAAGTAGGTTAAACTCAAAAGCACAAACACACAAAAATCAAAGGGGTTCGAGATGATTATGCATGGGTACCTAATTGACAACCGGTGGCTGAATGAAGACGATTCGAGAGTAAAGATGCTAAATATCTTGCTTGTTTATATGTTTAAAAGTAACAAAAATAGTGACACAATTAAATAAGGTAACATTGATCTACAAAATTATAGACAACCTTAAACTCGGTAGAGCGATGAAAACTACCTGATGAAATGAAATAACCTTTTACGAAACAGAAGAAAACCCAAATCGCATATGTCCCAACTACAGGCCACTAATTATCAAAGTGTTAGTTCATAACTTTTGCAAAATTTGACCCAACAACTCATGAACTGTTGCGCAAAAGCCAATATATTTGAAAATTTCTTTGAATATAGTAATCGAGCAGTTTGCGTGAAAATCAATGTGCCCAAACACAAATAATCATCACCACCCAAACAAATAGATGCCAATCCTCCAACACTTTCCCCAGGCTGGTAAAAACCTCCAACACTTATTCCAAGGCTGCAAGCTTTTACAATACTAATGTGAAAATAAAACATAAACATTAATTAGATGAAGATATAAACACCAAACTAAATCGTTTGATAGACAATTATAACTTGTAGACTTGATCATTATGCTTTCAAAACAGTACCTAATCATCAGAAGATGTATGCCATTCATAAGTACCATCATAGTCCTAAAAATGATGATATTTGACCTTTCATGAATTGTTTCATTTGATATTGTTTTTCTTTATTCTTCACCTGTAATAGAGCTTTTAGCTTGATTACAAAATAAACCCTCTTTAAAGAAATATTGAATACATGATAATTTAACCTTCCATTATCATCTTATATTAATCCCTAATTGTTTCACCTTCTTAAAATTATCATTATCATCTTCTGTTGGTAAGAATTGTTTCACATTATAAACTCAAAAAAGAAATTAATTATCAAAGATAGGTATTACATACGTTGATATTAGATACATAAAACATGGAGTAAGCATGCTGCGCATTTGTTATCTCATATATCCAATTGCAACATTAATAAAAGTTAAAAGAATCTAAAATCAGGTTATATATGATATGAAACATAACTTGTAAAACAGACGGGTCAAGTTATGACTTCTGCAACGGCTTTGAGTGTGATATTTTTCCTAATAAAAAGACATACACAATAAATAGCTTAAAACCAAATACTCAAACATTACTGATATATAAACGAAAAAAGAATACCAAGTTGAAAATTGACGTCATCCTTAATAGAACTAACAGGTTCAGGAGAAGATCCCTACTTTCACCTTGCTCAACACTTTAGGAATTCGTCTTCATCCATAACTTTAGACCAAACTTCTCTGGTTAGTTTCAAACAACAATATTAGGCATAACATAAACATCATAAGGCAACACTAATAGATACATACACCTACAAACTCCAAAACAAAATACTCATACATTATATTATTATAGTATGATTAAAAAAAATAAAATACCTTGCTTTCCTTACTTCACTCAAACTCAGCTAGATCCAGATTTTGGCAATTGGTTCAAAGCCTGCAATATCTTTCAATGGAATGAGTTAGGAGGTGGAAAAAGTTTAAAATATAATCAACCCATTTGGGAGACGATTATAGTTTTTACTATTCTTGTCATTTGTCATATTAGGCTTTGGTCTAGCGGTATTAGATCATTCCTAACAGTAATGAGGTTGTGGATTAAAGTCTATTTAAGACAAAGATATGGTAAAGATGAGTAATGATTGTTAATATGAGGTGGTTAATTTAAACCAAAGTATTAATTCTGCATTTTTTTGCAAGAACGATGATTCGATATCACACTAACCATACAGTGAAGGTAAAAACTTAAAATCATGCATTTTATATCAAGATCACAAAATGAAAAGAATAGCACAAAAGTGACTTAGCCCTACTAATCATTAACTTGCAACATCAATTATGCAGCTCAAAATCATTTTCCCGTATGAACATTCAAATAAAATCAAAACATTGAAATAAAACAGATCGAGTCTAGAGTATCATTCGACTGGCTTTAGTTCTCCACCGAACATAGATCTGACAAAATACATCTAGTGAACTCAACACACCCTAACCAACCAAAAAATTATCAAACACAAAACCCTAGAAGCAATAAGAAAATTGAACCTTAATTAATTGTTTGGCTCATGTTGCACGACTCATCGTCTACACCAAAACCGCTACCGTGAAGCTGTAGCCGAGGGACTGGCCAGAGAGCTACAGATTGCCGGCTGATTTTACCATTCGCCGTCTCTAGCTTTGTGTGTGCGAAGGGAAATAAAAAGATGCTGAATGAAGAAGGGAAACAAAATTTTGAACAGATGAGTAAAGGGAAACAAAAAGATGCTGAAAGAAGAAGTATACGGGTTAGGTTGGATTTCAAAATTTGAACAGAGCACCACGACAAAACCCTAGCCACGACAAAACCCTAGCCACGACAAAACCCTAGCCACGACAAAACCTAGCGCGACTGCCAATGTCAAACGGTCGTCGTGTTCTAAGTGTAGCGGGCCACCATCGCCGAAAACCACAGCAGCCAAGATCTGAGCGACACTGTCGCTAGGGGTGCGACTGTGCTGCCAAAAAGGTGGTTGCCGGAGGTGGTTGCCGAAGAGGGAATCTGCTCCCGTCTCTCACCGACGCGTCTCTCTCTCACCGACGCCTCTCTCTCTCACGAGCCTCTGTGTTTTGAATAAATGTTTGGGGGTGAAGATGTAACCCTAATCCAAATGTTTTGAATAAATCTGTGTTTGCTTTGGGTAGTTGTACACCATGTTTCAATGCTCGTACATTTCTTAATTTTAAGAGTTTTGGGTGAAATTACTTTCTTGCCCTCCTCAAATGCTTATTAATATAGTATAGATACACACATACACACACACATATACATACATACATACATACATACATACATACATACATACATACATACATACATACATACATACGTACGTACGTACATACGTACATACATACATACCTACATACATAGCTACATACATACATACATACATACATACATACATACATACATACATACATACATACATACATACATACATACATACATACATACATACATTCATACATGCATACATGCATACATGCATACATGCAACCATGCTGTAGGGGTTGAACCTAGATGTTTGGGAAATCAAATCAAGATGAAGAATCAAGATCAAAGTCCACGCTAGAACCTATGTTACCGCGTGAAAACTGCTTCTCGCACGACAACTACTAGTCGCGCGAGAACTAATGTTTTCACGCGAGAACTTCATTTTGGTTATAAATAGAAGTTTAGTCTTTGTAATTAGATAGCTTTTGATCATTTTCCTGAATTTGTACTCATTGTAAACTTTCAAATTCAGAGAGCAATACACTTGAAGTTTATTTACATTTATGTTTTATGCTTGATTTCACTTATTTTTCTCATTCCGTGATCATTTATATTCAGCATTCACTATCATGAGATCGATCTTTGTTATTCTAACGATCCTTACGTTTGGTATCAGAGCTTGGTATGCTATAGATCAATTGATTGAAAATTGAAGAAGTGT
This sequence comes from Flaveria linearis, assembly GCA_024085815.1. Classification (NCBI taxonomy): domain Eukaryota; kingdom Viridiplantae; phylum Streptophyta; class Magnoliopsida; order Asterales; family Asteraceae; genus Flaveria; species Flaveria linearis. The sequence continues at coordinate 49,383,247 of CM044004.1, read as the reverse complement.
TTTTGAAGTGTTCTTGAGCTTGAATTCATCATATTTCAAAGTATTTTGCTTAAATTCTACTGAGATTGCTTATTTTAATGATATTGAAGCTGCTAAACATGATGTTTATTGACTTAATGACTTTTTGAGCTTAAAACCAGATTAATTGAATCGATTGGAGACAATTACGATCTTAATTTAACCTAAATCACTAATTGGACACTTGATAATTAAATTTTAATTATAATGGTGAAAAATTGAGGCTGAAACCTTCGAAATCAAAGAGATCTAACAAGCGAAAAATTGTTGATTTTCTACAAAACTCAAGACTTCGCACGAGAAGTACTTTTCGCAATAGGTTGTTACAAAGTTTGTTACAAAAGATTCCTTTCGCGTGACAACTTAAAGATTTCGTAAAATTGAGTTACAAAAATTTTCGCGCGAGAACTTTGCTGTGTTCGCGCGAGAACTTTGAAGATTTTGTGCGATAAGTTGATCATTCGCGCAAAAACTTTATGTTTGAAGATTTCTAAAGAATTTGATTTCTGGTTTTAAGAACAATGGCTAATCTAAAGCACATCACTATTACCTTGAATCTCAACAATGAGATTGGTACTAGCACTAAGCCACCTCGTTTGCTTAGTGAAGAAGACTATCCTGATTGGGCTTTTAGGGTTGAGAACCATGTCATCTACATTGAACCCTGGATGATGCGATCAATTAAGCAAGGTCTATAAATTCTGGTGTATAAGAATGACATAGGTGATTTTGAACTTGAACCTGAACATTTATGGGATGAAGAGGATATGAAAAAGAAGGAGCTTGATGATAAAGCTTATACTGCTATCACCATGGCGTTGACCACTCAAATAGCATAAAAGTTTAAAGACTTCAGTAAGGCTAAGGATTCATGGGATGCCATGGAAGAACAAATCATGGGCAACCAAGACTTGAGAGAAAGTAGAAAAGACATGCTGAACCAAGAGTTCAATATGTTTAATCATATACTTAGTGAAACCTTGGAAGCTCAGATGTTTAGATTTGTGAAGCTGATCACAAACATGAAGAGTGCAGGAATCATTTTGGAGAATATAGTAGTTAATAAAAAGCTATTAAATTCTCTACTATATAGCTAGAACAACAACTGTAATACTATCAAGACAACCAAGGATTTTTTCACCTTGACACTCAGTGATCTCATCTCAACCATCACATCCTATGATATGGATGATAATCAAAGGGCTGCTAATTATATCAACACTATGGGAGCTGAAGCTTCGTCACTGTATACCAAATGGCTAGTAATCTAATTACTATGTCAGCTACTCTCAACTATGTCAGCAATAATAACAGTTAGCACCTTCTGCTCACCCAACCATCAAAGATCAAATCCTACCACAATCCTTGCCTCATCATCAGGCTACTCATAAAATTTCCTATGTCCAATCTCAAGTTCAATTCCAACCTCAAACATTCCCTCAGATTCAAGCTACTTAACCAACATAACAAACTTTTGTTATAAATTTTCAACCCACCAAGCAAACCATTCAAATAGCTGAATAGCACCTGGCTCTATTCACTACCCTCATGAACAACTATGAAACATTCTTTGCTAGAAGACTTAGTGCACCAAACATCTTGGTTGATGACTTACAGCAAGTTAATCCTGATAATGTAGAAGAGAATGACATAAAGTATAAGATGGCTATGGTGGTGTACAGAGCCAAGAACTATGCAAGGAGAACTGGCAGAAAAGTGTTTGGTCTGAACAACTCTAGCAAGATCGGGTTTGACAAGTCCAGTCTGAGATGCTACAACTGTTACAAACCAAGTCATTTTTCCAGAGGATATACTAAACCTAGAACAAACCATATTGATCATGGAAAGAAGATGGTGACAGTGGAGGTAGAGACCAAAAATGATCAAGCAAGTTCATCTAAGAACAAAGCTTTGGTATCTCAGACCAATGAGGAGTATGATTGGTCAGATCAAATGGAAATCCTTGATATAAAGTTGTCTACTACTCTATTGGTTGAGATCCAACCTATTGAAGAGCATGACAACTTATTTGCTGAGTTTGTGTTTGATTATATGTTGGATGGTGTGTTTGCAAAGGAAGAAAGAGTTGAAGCTGAGATAGTTGAGAAAGTTAGAAAACAGCAGGTGAAAGAGAAGAAAAGTGAAGCAATGCTAGAAAGTGATGAAATAGCTTTTGAGATTACTCTAGCTCAATCTGAAAACAGGAAAGGAAAGACTGTTGAGTTCACTCCAGTCACCATTGCAGAAGTCAAAGAAACGGCTGTTGAGTCGATTAAGCTACAAAAGAGAAGAAAGACACAACTGTTGAGGAAACTCCAACATCTGCTCATGCTATTCAAGAAAATGCTATTGAGTTTACTCTGACAAAAGAAGCAGAAAAGTATGTTGAAAAAGCCTTCATGGTGAATGTTGTCCATGAAGAGATAAAGAAGAAAGCTGAAACTAGTGAGGTATATATTTCTCTTTGTTCAAATATGTGTATTGAAAAAGTACAAATATATAGAATTCACAACAAACAATTGATCTTAGAAATTGAGAAACTTTAATATAAAGCTTGTAAATATAAAAGTGATGAAAATTTTTTAAAGAAAAGATAGACGAATTAAACAAATCAATTTATCAATCAAAATTAGATCTTTATGATAAAGATTATAACATAAATGATTTGACTACTCGGAACAATGAACTATCTTTGGATATTAATAAGGTAACTAGTGAACTTTTATGTGCAAAACTGATTGTTGAGAACTTTGAATTATCTTCAAACACGGTTGAAGGTATTATCAAATCTCAAATGACACAAAAGATTAATGGTGGTAAAAGTGGAGTTGGTTATTCTACCATAGCACCATCGATTAATCATGATTATTCTTCATTGCCTTCATTAGTTAACACTTGTGATGAAGAGACCTATGGTTTAGGTTTTCAACCACAGTCGACTTAATACATTCAGTCAATGTGCCACTGACTGTTGACCCTGTCATAAAACTGAAATTAAAGTTCATCATGATAATTATTTAGTAGAATATGTAAAGATGGACGGGTTGGTTGAAGAATGGGAAAGTGATGATGAAATAGTTTTAAGAAAAATAAAACTTGTAATGAAAAATCTACTTGTAATTCATCATCAATTATCAATGAAAGTTCAGAAGTTTCTTGTGCTACAAATGATTGTTCAAAAATGTCAAACAAAGAAAAGAAACTTAAATAAAAAATTGAGTTTAAGACCAAAGAAAGAAAATGAGTCACAACATCGGTATCTAACTTGAAAACCGATTTCAAGAACAAATTTGTTTTAAAAGGCAACATTGATAAAGAAGATTATATTTTTATAGAAACAAATGCAAGTTTCTTTAAAATTAAGTCTCCTATTATTGTTAATTATATGAAACAAGATGTGTGTAGAACAGGTACAAAAGAAACTGGTCCTACTCCAGTACTTCTGGTAGGGCTAGCAAATCATATTTTATCGTGTTTAACAGGTTACAGATGACGCGATTAGCACAAGTATCAAACATGAAAATGACACCTTTAACACTTAGATTTGGTTGTTTGAGTGTGACAGTTATATGTTTTAGGTATCAAGAAGAAGAAATAATAAATCTAAGACTCCTAATTTTAATAATTTTAAAGTTAAAAAAGCTGCACTTTTTTGCTAAACAAGTCTTATCGTGTCTAAACAGGTACCCATTTTGCCAGCCCTATTTTCTGGTCACAAATAATAAGTTCAATCTAAAGCCTCATTAGTATCAAAAGAGACGCAATTTCTTAGGAAAAATTCCAATGAAGAGGGAAAACAAGAGACTTTTAAAGATTCTATAGGCTAAAGACATACTAAAGCTAGATTGTATGATAACTGTTGAAGCTATCATCAACAGTTTGAGAAAACAACTCAAGAGTAAAACGTATATCAAAATATATGTTGTTATGTGTGTGGAAAGCCAAATCACATGGCTAGAAATTGTCACCATAAGCCATTGACATGTAAACAAAGGTTTCATAATTCTATTGCTAAAAATAGAAAAAAGTTCTTTCTTAATGCAAAATTTAAAAGAATTTTGAATCATTCAAAATTCTTTACTGATAAAAGAAATGATCAAACAAACAAAATTTTCAAAAGGAAAATACAAACAAGAAACCTTTACATGTCAATGATGACAATTCATCTTCCACATAAAGTACATTTAAGATATTGGTTTCAAATCTGATCAAACTAGTTCAGAAATGGAAAATTAAAGAAAAAAACCAAGACTTGATATTGTTGAAGATTACATCTTCAATGATAAAAAAGATATGATATTGAAGTATGTATCATATTTAGATAAAAATGTTGTACTCAAGCCAACCATAGCTTGGGTTCCTAAAAATGATTAAATAATTCATTTGTGCAGGAACATCCAAGATCGAACATCAACAGTGTATGGCATGTTAACAATGGATGTTTAAGGCATATGTCTGGTAATATATCTCTATTAAAGAACATCAAACCTTATAACAAAGGATATGTTATATTTGTTGGAGGCAAAGGTGATAAGATTACAAAGAAAGGTACAGTGTCAAATGTTGTGTTAAGTTTTGAAGATGTCAATTTTGTGGAGGAACTAAAGCATATTTGTTAAGTGTCTCTCAAATTTATGACAAACAATATTCAATGCACTTCAATGATAAAGAATGTCTAATTCTAAAACCGAGATTTGTAATTTCTGATGAATGGATCTTATTGAGAACTCCGAGAGACAAAGACACATACTTACTTGATATGAATGGATCTCATTCATTTGTAACTGCGTAGTGTTTATTGTCTAAATCCTCGGAAAGTGATTCATTGTTATGGCATCGTTGTCTTAGCCATTTAAATATTAAAAATCTGAACAAGTTGGTTAGAGGAAATCATTTGGTTGGCTTGCCTTTGAAAGAATTTAAATTAATTCAACATTGTCTGTCATGTTCAAAACGCAAACAATATAAACTACCTCATAAACAAGTTGCTCATACAAAAATTGACTCTATTATTCAACTGTTACACATGGATTCATTTGGTCTAGTTAATGTTTTGAGATTATGACATCGTGCATATTGTTTAGTCATTACTGGTGATTTCTTTAGATTTACATGGGTTTTCTTTTTAGCAACCAAAGATGAGACACCTCATTTGCTAATAAAATTCATGACACTTGTGGAGAATCAAACTAACAAAGCAATCAAGTGCATTCGAAGTGATAATGGCACCCAATTCTGTAATCATATATTGAATGAATTCTGTTATTGAAATGGGATAGCTAGACAATTCAGTTCTGCAGGAACTCCTCAACAAAATAGGGTTGCTGAAAGACGTAACAGAACTTTAATTGAAGCTCCCAGAACAATGTTATCAGCAGCCAAACTACCATCATTCTTTTGGGCTAAAGCTATTAACACTGCATGTTATGTTCAGATCATGTCTTAATCAATAAACAATAGAACGTGACTTTTTATGAAATCTTTTTCAAACATAAACCTAAATTCAAATATTTCAAAACTTTTGGATGTTGTTGTACCTTATTAAACACATCTAAATCAAAGTTAAAATTTGATGAAAAAGCTGATGATTGTTATTTTGTTGGAAATTCAACCAACAAAGTTGCATAAAAGGTTTACAATAAAAGGTCAAAAAAAATAATCGAGTCATTTAATATTGATTGGCATGAGACTAACAAAACAGATACAAGTTATGCACCTTCATGGGTTTATGATCATGCTTCATTATTTGAAACATTTAATCATTCGTCTGTTGTTTCTATAGCTACTATACCTTTGAAATCCTCAATTCAGGATATGTTTGCTGATGATCTTGGAACCGTTTCATCTCATGAACAGGGAATATCTTTAGATGTACCTTTTTCTACATCTAGTACAGCTGTTCCATAGGTTTTTGAATTTGATATTTCTCAGACTGGTCCTGCTGTTGAGCAAGCTCTGCAAGTTTCTGATTAGAGTTGTTTTTCTACACAAGTTGATCCAATTGATATCATTCAAGTTCAATTTGATGATTTATCCATTGATAATGATAATCATCAAGAGGAAGATATCGTTTATCAACCAGAGGGACGGAATACTATTGAAGAACCAGTGGGTCACATGTTTAATTTAAACGAAGTTATCTCTGAAGATACCATTCCTCAACTGAGAATCCATAAGGACCATCCAACTGAAGCCATTATTGGTCTATTATCACAAGAAGTTCAAACTCGAAGCAGTTCTGGAGCAATAAATACATGTTTGTACTCATGTTTTATTTCCTAAATAGTGCCAAAGAACGTTGAAATTACCTTGAAAGAAAACAGGTGTGTAGAGACCATGCAAGACAAGTTGATGCAATTCTAGAAGCTAAATGAATGGCATCTGTGTGAACTACCGAAGGTTAAGTTGCCGATTGGAACAAAATGGATATTCAAGAACAAGATGGATGAAAAGGATGTGATTGTTCGCAAAAAGGCCAGACTTATTGTACAATGATTCTATCAGATTGAAGGGCTTGATTATGAAGAAGTATATGCTTCTGTTGCATGACTTAAAGCTCTATGAATATTTCTGGCTTATGCTTCATACAAGAACTTCACCATTTATCAGATGGATGTCAAAACTACATTTTTGTATGGCGAAATGAAATAGGAAACCAATATTTGTCAACTACTAGGTTTTGAAGATCAAGAATGAAAGGATCTCAGCCTCTAGTTTGATCAATTAGGTTGTATTCGCAGCGGATTTAGCACAAGAATTAAGCAAATTATACTAAGAACACCATAGATATATCAATGAAACAGTTGGTTATAGAGAAAGAGAGGAATTCTGCAAAAAGGTGTTTTCTATTAGATCACACGCTTCGGCAAGGATTACAATTAAGTCATCTTCCTTTTATAGGAAGAATGACGTCAGCTAATGTCACTTGATAGTGACATCAAACCGTTATTCTAACAAACTACTGAAACTAACTAAACTACTGATGATGTCAAACAGCTGACATCTTCTTACAAAATGCTAAGTGTTACTTATTACAAAAGCTGAAAAGAAACTACTGAAAACTACAATGTCTGAAGAATAAACTCTTCAGTCATTTACAAGCTACTGAAATAGAAAAGATAACTACTGAAAAGAAAAAGCTGAAAGGTAAACCATCACAACAACTGAAGAATGCTTCTTCAGCTGTTGTGACAAACTCTAAAGCTTCAGCACTTGTCTTCAGACTTTAACTTCAGATGTTTCATCAGCTGATGACTTCAGTCTTTGTCTTCAGTCTTTGTACTTCAGTTGTTGATCTTCAGTACTTTGATCTTTAGCTGATAGTCTTTAGTACTTGAGTCTTCAGCACTTGATTCTTTAGTACTTGAGTCTTCTGTACTTGAGTCTTCAGTTGTTGAGTCTTCAGTACTTGTACTTCAGTTGTTGTTCTTTAGTACTTTGATCTTCAGCTGTTGAGGTCTACAGTCTTTGTCAAACAGCTGATGAAACTTTCAGCAGTTGTTGTGATATCTTGTAGGACTTAGAGGTTTTTCTGATCTGGCTCATTGGTTCTTTTGGTCCAACAATCTCCCCCTGAACCAGTACAGCCAAAACCTCTAATCTTATTGTTGGTCCCACTTATTATGGCACAATGATTGGTCTATTTCCTTCTGGATCAGCTCAGAAAGTTGACCCATATAAGCACTGGCCTGGGAAGAGGTTTTCAAGGATCTGATTGGCATAGTATGGATGGGAACTCTGTTTTGGGAAACTGGACACAGATTTGTTGTCCCATCCATAAGACCTACTTCCCAACTATGAGCCTATAGGATTCTCTAGTGTAGGCTTCTAAAAACAGTATTTGTTCCTCTATGGTAAGTACTTCTGCCTCACCTTCAAAGAATCCTTCAGGTCCATAGAGCTCTGAGATGTATTTGGCCTGTTTTCCATTTTTGAGCTCCACAGTTGTTATAGCCCTATAGGCGAATTCATCAGGGTGATTACCCTCTAAGAACAACTGGAGCTCATTTCTCCTAAGACTCTCAAACCTCTTGTAGACTAACCCCTTTTTAACCACCCTATTCTCCAACATCTTTTGTGGTGGAAGGTTAGCCTGATAGCTTTTCTTGAAATCTTCTATGATCTCCCAGGATGATACTACAATGGCCAAAGAGATCACTTCATCTACAATCCTTTTTGTTTGGCCATTGTATCTCTGTGGAATGTCTTTCTTCATGATCCTATGAGACACCCTGGAATCAGGCCAAATACTCACTTTGTCCTTTTGAAATTGAAATGTATGCCTTAAAGTGAATAATCTTAGAGCTTGTTTCCTCATATTCATGATTAATGAGGAAGCAGCATAGGCTTTATCTACTCTTTTCAACAGCTCATCATCATGTAGCCTATGCTGCTGTTCTTCTTCAAGTTTAACCTTCACAGCTTCCATCTGTGAGGCAGGAGTGATGGGAGTGATGGATAAAGGTTTGGGTTTAGGCAAAGATAGAACTGCAGAGAGAGGCAGCCTATCTTCTTCCTCATCATCCTCTTCTTTTTCTTCTTCTAGCCTCAGCACCCTTCTCTTCCCCTTCAAGGGTGCATCATTGGCTATGGGTTTTGATGGTGAAGGAGTTGGTTTTGTGGGTGGTGGTTTGGTTTTTGGTGTGGGAAATTGGGCAGGCTGGGCTAGCAATTTGGATATGAGAGAGGATTTGGTTTGTTTGGCTAACTTAGTCCTGTTCCCAGCACCGGCTTCACTAAGGGCTTCTATGATCAGTCCCTTAGTGAATGCCTTAGATGAACAGATCTTGGTGGCTATTGCTAAGATGCTATCCCTGGGCCATGATCTAATCTCTAGGACTGATCTCCCTAAATACTTCGAAATGAATCTTGTCATAGCCTCAAGTCTCTCTTTTTCCTCTTGGCTATAACAAGGCCATCGGTACTCAATCTCTTTCACCTCCAACTTTCTTATCTCCTGATCAAGCTCAGCAGTGTCAGTGTCAAAGCCTTGCCTGAACTGCTGGTCAATGATGTTATCCATTGACCTGCTATGTTCAGCATCAGCCTCCTTGACAAGGACAGCTAGATCTTTCTCCTTCTCCTTTTCTCCCTTCTTTTTCCTATATGTGACATGAAAGTCTTTTTGACTTTCAATCACTTTCTCTAATTCAGCACTCTCCTTCTCCCTCTCCCTCTCCTTCTCCTTCTCCCTATCAGTCTCCATCACCAACTCCCTCTCAACTACTACCTCATCCTCAACTTCTTTCTCTTTCACTTCCTCCTCCACTCTCTTTCTCTTAGCTTTCACTAAAGTCTCCCCCTTTTTGGTTGCATTGGTTGCAGGGGATTGACTGTCAGAAATTAAGCAAAGGCTGTATAATAGAGGGAAGCCTCTCATCAAGGGTTTTGATCATAATATCTGTGATAATGGGTATGATGAGAGGCAAGGAATTTTGAAAGATACCAACTAATTGCTCAGGGGGGATCTGTCCCTGAGAACTAGTGCCAGAAGCAGGGGCAGGTAGCAGAGTTTGTGGGAGTGGTTGAGTGTATGTGAGACCTTCAGGTGAAGGTGCCATCTGTGGGTTTATGGTGGTAGATGGACTTTGTTCTTGAGTCATATTGGCGAGTAGCTCTTTAAGTCTACTCACCTCATCCTCAAGAATGGTATTTTGAGCTACTACATCGTAGAAAAAGCTCAGGTCATCATCAGTTGGAACTGAATCACCTGACCTCCTGATTGAATCAGGATGTACATATGCTGAGTGTGGCTTAGTAATCACATGTGCCCCTTGTTCTTGGTTCTGCGGACTTCCTGCCTCCGGATTGGATCCATCATTGGCAGTTGCCTCTGGTGAGGTCTTAGCTATGTTACCAGCTTCATCCTGCTCTTGTGTTGAAGCAAGAGAAGTGGCAGCCTCACCAGATTGTCCTATCCCCTTTGCTACACTTGGAGATGAGACATATGATTCTCTGTGTTGTGGGCTCCCATCAACACTTGTATCCACCCTCTCTGTGGATGGAGTTTTCCCAGTTGTGATTGGTTCCTGGGGAGAGGTTGGAGTGTTAAGATGAGTCAACACTTTAGCAATTATTAATGTAGGGCTTTGAGGGGCGGTTGTAGTGGGAGATGGGGTAGAAGTAGTATGCACATGGGGAGATGTGTGCTCTTCAATGGCAACCTTCTCAAGTGAGAAAGGTTCCAGATATGTGGCAGCCCCAGAAATGGTTGCATCAGGCTCCTGTAAAGAGGATGCCTGTGTGGTTGTGGTTGGTGGAGTCGTGGTAATTGCTGGGAGAATCGTGCCAGCAATTACTTCCTGCCTTTCTTGTGCAGGGGCATCCTCAGGGGACTCATCTCCCTGAGTAGCCTTTTTGGTTTCTTGTGTTTGGGTTTGGTGGTGACTTTGGATTTGGAGGTGGAGGCTGTGGGTTCCAGCTGTGTGGGTTTGCGTAGCTTGGCAGCCTTTTTAAGTGTCTGGTCAGTGTTGTGCCTGGGGTATACCTCAGGCAATACAGCCATGGCAGGGACTCCAAGGCCAACTAGTCCCTCAGCTTGTAGCTGGTTCTCTATGATGGCCATTATGAACCGTGGATATAGTATCCAACGGTTAGCAAAAGGTTTTGTGGTCATATCCTTAAGTTCCAAAAATATTATTTTAGAAAAATTTAATGGTTGTTTCTCAAGGATAGAGAATAATACCTGCTGCCACCTAGTGGACATTTGATCCCATGATGAGGTCTTTGGGGCTAAGCAAACATTTACCATGTGGAAGATAAGGCGTTTGGCATCATGGAAATGTTTCTTGAGCAGGGTAGAGGCATGAAGGTCACCCTGATAGTAATGGTGTGCAAAAGATAGATCAGTGGTGCCTTTTGGATATTCGGTTAGGAAGGTGGCATCATCCAATTTTATGGTTTGGTGGATGATTGCCAGATTGATGACCACCTTCTGGTTGTTGATGAATGACTGGAGAGAGACCTCGGCGTCGTTCTCTCCAGTAAGGGTGACATTCGTCCAGAACTGGGTAAGGGAATCGGCATATATGGTGGGATTGAGAAGAAAGGCTATTTGTAATGGGGAATCGACCATGAGATCAATAGCTTTATTGAACTTGGTCCAAAATAGGGATTTAGTAAGGTATGCGACACAGTTGTGTCGAGGTTTAAGCTGCATGGTTGCCATTAATGGTAGGAGAGAGGTTTTAGAGTTTTTGAAATATTAGGTTATGAGAGAATGAAAAACTCTAAAGGTAGAGTTGGGTATTTATAGTTGTTATAAAACAGCTGAAAGGAAACGACGGAAGGTTTTGGTGTTAGTCATCAGTTGTTGAAACGACTGATGACATGGTTTTAACCTTCAGAGGTTAGAACATCTGAGGACTTGGTGTTAGTCATCAGTAGTTGAAACTACTGATACCGTGTTTTGTCCTTCAGATGTTGCAAAAAACTAAAGACTTGTTGTTAGTCATCAGTAGTTATAAACTACTGAAGACATGTTTTTCATCTTCAGACGTTGTGAACAACTGAAGACTTGGTATTAGTCATCAGTAGTTGTAAACTACTGACATCAGTAGTTGTAAATTACTGAAGACATGGTTTTGGCTTCAGTTGTTGTAAACAACAGTGGACTTGGTGTTAGTCAGCAGTAGTTGTAAAACTACAGAAGACATGGTTTTGTCCTTCAGTTGTTTGGTTATGAAACAACAGATGTTGAAATTAGCTAAAGAGTAAAATTACTCATCAGCTGTTGTCATCAATTCAGTTGTTTCATGCTGACCTCAACATTTACTCATCAGCTCTTTGGCTGACTTTCAGATGTTTCATTGGCCTTCAGCTCTTGTGAATATTTATTCCTCAGCTCTTGTGAACAAATGTTCATGACTTGATGAAATAAATTATTCTTCAGAGCTTGTGAACAATTTTTGTCTTCAGTAATTATGTGTAAGATTACACATCAGTACTTGTGAACAAAATTTGTTCTTCAGTACTTCAGTACTTATTTGTTTGAAAACTATACATCAGTAGTTATAACTGCATCAGTAGTTGTAACTACATCAGTTGTTTGCAACAAATAATATACTTCAGTACTTTGAATTATTTTAGTCTTCAGTAGTTGTGAAAATGCTGAAGACTAAATTACTCATTAGTACTTATTTTTGACTTTTACATACTCTTGCTCATCAGTACTTGTGAACTGAGAGCATCAGTATTAGTCAAATTGTTCTAGCTGCACCATACCAAGCCTTAGTACTAGATTTTGAAATGTGGCACTATCTAAAGGCTTAGTAAATATGTCTGCAAGCTCATGAGCACTAGGCACAAACTTTGGATCAATCAGACCTTTTTCATAGCAATCCCTAATAAAATGATGTCTGATCTCAATATGTTTGGTCCTAGAGTGCTGGACTGGATTTTTAACAATAAAAAGAGCTGAAGCACTATCCATTAATAATGGAGTCTTAGTCTCTGTAAAGCCATAATCAAAGAGTTGATTCTGAAGCTAGAGGACCTGGGATGTACAACTTGCAGCAGCAATGTACTCAGCTTCAGCAGTGGATGTAGCAATTGATGTTTGTTTCTTACTCTGCCAAAGAAACTAAACAATTGCCTAGGAATTGGCAACCACCAGAAGTGGATTTTCTGGTGACTTTGCATCCTGCATAGTCACTATCAGAGAAAGCAACTAATTTGCAAGAATGCCCAGTAGAATACCAAAGACCTAGAGATTGGGTACCTTGCAAATATCTAAAGATCCTTTTGACTGCAATCAAATGGGATTCTTTAGGTGCAGCCTAAAATCTAGCACAGGCACATGTTGCAAACATAATGTCTGGTCTAGAAGCTGTAAGGTACATCAAAGACCCAATCATACATCTGTAAAGGGTTTCATCGACCGCTTTACCTTTCTGACCAACATCTAGTTGTGTGGTGCTGCTCATAGGAGTGGAACAGGGCTTACAGTTTTGTAAATCAAACTTATTTAACAACCCTTTTGTATATTTGGACTGATGAATGAAGATTCCATCAGCCCTTTGTTTGATTTGCAACCCTAGAAAGAACTGTAATTCTCCCATAGCACTCATTTCAAACTTTTGCTTCATTAGCTTAGTGAATTCATCACACAACTGTGGATCAGAGGATGCAAAAATTATATCATCAACATAAATTTGAACACGTAGCTTATGTTGTCCCACATTCTTAATAAATAAAGTTTTATCAATGGAGCCTCTAGTGAAATTATTCTGTAGAAGAAAATTATATAATGTTTCATACCAGGCTCTTGGAGCTTGTTTCAACCAATAAAGAGCCTTATCAAGCCTATACACCCAATCAGGATGTTTATTATCCTCAAAGCCTGGTGGTTGACACACATAAACTTCTTCTTTTATTTTGCCATATAAAGAGGCACTTTTGACATCCATTTGAAAAACTTTAAGATTGTGAAAGGCAGCATAAGCTAAGAACAATCTAATTGCCTCCAGTCTAGCTACAGGGGCAAAGGTTTCATCATAATCGATGCCTTCCTCTTGTGCAAACCCCTGTACAACCATCCTGGCCTTGTTCTTGACAATTTGGCCCTTTTCATCAGTTTTATTCCTAAACACCCATTTAGTGCCTATTGCACACTTACCTTGGGGTAAAGAACAAGCTCCCACACTTGCTGCTTTTTGAACTGAAGAAGCTCAAGCTGCATGGCTTCAACCCATCCATTGTCTCTTAGTGCAACATGGTAGTTCTTTGGCTCTTGTTGACTGATGAAGAGAGCGTAGAAGCAGAAATTGGACAATTGACTTCTTGCTGAAACTCCAGCATTGATGTCACCAATGATTTGAGACATTGGGTGATTCTTCAGCTCTTGATAGACAATAAGATCAGTGCAAGTGTTTGTAGGACCTTCAGCAGCAACAGATGGTGATGTAGATTCTTGAAACCAAGTAGGAGATGGTAACTCAAATAAAGTAGAGGATTCAGAAATCTCAACAGCATTTGTTGTGGATGGTGCTACTGAAGCTATAGGAGCATCAGGTTTAGTTGACTCAGGCAGATTATCACTAAACCTGAAAAGGTGAGTACTAGCATCTTCATCATCAGTACCACTAGGTGGAGAACTGTTGACAGGAACAACAACTGGAGGTTGATAAGGAACATATTGCAGTATGTCCAGATCAAATAACTCCATAGGGTTTTGTGGAATCTTGTCCTTTGGAGATTCATTGAACTTCACATGCAAAGTCTCTTCAACCATCTTTGTTCTGCAATTGAAAACTCTGTATGCCTTGTAAGTTGATGAATAACCAACAAAATACCCTGCATCCACCTTTGATGCAAACTTCTGGAGTGGATTGCTTGTGTTGAGAATGAAATAAGGACACCAAAAGGCTCTACAGAAGGAAATCAAAGGAGCCAAATGATGAAGTACTTCATAAGGAGTCTTCATCAACCTCTGATTCACTAATACTCTATTCTACACATAGCAAGCTGTGTTAACAGCTTCAGCCCAAAAGGTCAATGGCAATCCTGAGTCAGCCAGCATTGACCTTGCAGCTTCAATGAGGGTCATGTTCTTTCTCTCCACCACTCCATTTTGTTCAGGAGTTCTTGGAATGCTAAACTGCCTTTTGATTCCCTTTGACAGATAGAAGTCATCAAGTGTGTGATTTCTAAACTCTGTGCCATTGTCACTCCTCACACACTTGACTGGAAGGGAATACTGCTTCTCCACTTATAACACAACAAAGTTCATTATAGCTTTTGCAGCTTCATCTTTGGAGTGCAAGAAGAAAGTCCATACAAATCTGGAGTAATCATCCATAATTACCAGACAGTATTTCTTCTTTGCCATGCTCATCACTCTGACAAGACCAAAAAGATCCATGTGCAAAAGTTTCAAGCAGGCATTGGACTTTGGTTCTTCTATTGGAGGGAATGAGACTTTGTGTTGTTTTCCCTTTAAACAAGCAGTGCAGTTGTCTTCACATTTGAACTCCTTCATAGGCAACCCTCTTACTAAACCATGGTGTATCAGCTGGTTCATGTTTTTGAGATTCACATGACCCAGCCTTCTATGCCATAGAGTAGATTCTTGAGGAGAAGCCTTGGAGAATAGGCAAGGATGGCCTTTTAGATCAATTTTATTTGAAAGATCTAAGGCATATACTCTTCCTGTCCTGTTGGCCTTCAGGAGAGTATATTCATCCAACACCTTGTCAATCAAACTCAGAACTTTGGATGACAGAATCCGATAGTTCTGGCTTGTGAAAAGGACAACATGGCCTTTATCACACATTTGACTAACACTCAAGAGATTGTACTTGAGATTCTCCACATGGTTAACATCATCAAACCTTATTTCCCCATTGGAAACAAAGGCTTTGCCGATGATGTAACCTTTAGCATCATTGCCAAAGGAAACAAACCCCTTCTTTCCTTGAGAGTAGTCATTAAGAAGTGAGCTGCTTCCTATCATATGCATGGATCTTCCACTGTCTACATACCAAATGCTCCTGTGGGATGTTGAAGAGCCCTGCATTCATCACAACAAGTTAGTTAGTTTTTGAGACCCAAACCTTTTTGGTTTTGGGTCTGTTCTCATCAACCGATGAGACACTAACTAGTTTGTTATGTGTGACAACCTGAGGTGAAAGAGATGGTGTAGAAGAGGAAACCTTTGGCTTAGATTTCCTTTTCTATGGTTTCAGTACAGGATCATCTAATTGGTTGACTCTTCCCATTAGATATTGAACCATCATAACAAGCTGTGTCTAGTTTTGTGATAAAGCCTTTAGCTCATCAGACACATTAGTGCTTGCTTGTGATGGATTTCTATGTTGCACCATCTTATTTTGAACAACCTCAGCTGTTGCCTGATTAACCCCATCCTTCTTTTTGGATTTCTTCTTCGACTTAGGGGTTTCAGGTTTTGATGTTGCTGGTACAAACTTGGTCTCAAACTCAGTTTTCATGACATTCATTTTCTCTTTAATTTTCTCCTTTTATTTGAGTTTGGAGCCCCTTTTGTACAAGCAATCATTAGTAAGATGATTGAACAAGCCACATATTTCACATGGCTTCTTCTTCATCTTTAGTTGATCATCAACTGAAGAAGATGAACTACTGAAGACTTGTTCTTTAGTAATTTGCTATCAGTACTAGCAGTTTTCTTCCTTGCAGTACTTGCTTTCTTGACATCTTCTTTAGTAGTCTTCAAACCCTTTCTACTGGCAGTTTTCTTCCCTTCAGTACTGGCAGTAGTTGGGGTTTGAACTTCAGCTGCTATCACTTGCTCTCCAGTACTTTCAGTACTTTTAGAGACAACACCTGAGTTGATCAACTTTTTGATCATGTGACAGTCAGCATTTGAACCATCAGCTGTTGTAGCATCAGCTGATTGGTTTTGTGAGGAAATAATGCTGACTTCAACCTCTGATGAAGCTGTATGAGATAGTAAGTCACATGATAAGAAGGATTGGTTATTGCTTTCTCCATCAGATTCTACTTCTGCTCTGGAAGTATAATCTGTTGGAGGAGCAGTGTGATTATAACCAATGTCAAACTTCACATTGGAAGCTGACTACTTACTCAGAAGCATTTCAAAACCCTTGCAGGATTGCACCCAGCGATCACACTCTACCTGGGTAGCTGCAAGTGTTTCCTTGAGGTCTCTGTACTTCTCTACAAGTACCTCTTCCCTAGCCTTATCATCTTTAATTTGGCATTTAAGTTTATAAATCTCATCATTCTAATCATTAAGCATAGACTCAAATTCAGCTTTTCTTTTGGAAAGGGTTTGCTCTTGCTTAAGATTTTTATTGCTACATTTACTTCTCTAATAGATGCAAATGCAGCTATGCAAGATTCAGAATATATCTTAGCTTTGGCCTCAGAAGATACCTGTGTTGAAGCATTGGAGGATGACCCATCAGCAGACTTCAGGGCCATGAGAGCAAGGTTCCCAAAAGGATGATCACCACCATGTTGACCAGCACCAGGAAACAGTTATTCATGACCAGATAAAACATCTGGTAAACTGCTCCAGTCAATAACTCCTGGGGTGAAGAAGCTGTGTTGTTGAGGTTGGGTTTGATGATGAGATTGAGAAGGTTGAGGCTCAGGGAGAGCATGTGGTTGCTAAGCAGTGGGTGCTTGAACTTGACTTTGCTGAGGCATGTAGTAGCAGGGGTATGGGTATGGCATATGACCCTGAGGCACAAAGTATGCAGGTGATGCCTGAGCTGGTGATGGATGACCAGAACTGGAGGTATGTTGCCCTTTGTACTATGAGCTATTGCTTGGAAAAGTCATAAAGGGTGAAGAGGAGTTAGATCCAGATGATCTACACTCTCTAGCAAAGTGTCCAAGCCTATGGCACTTGTGACACCTCAACTTGCTCTTGTCAAAACCAACTTTGGTTTTGCCAGAGAGACAGGAAATTTCCTGCCAGTTCTCTTTTAGAACTTTTGAGATCTGATATTTATCATTGCCATTTGACTCAAAATATCCATCTCTTCCAGATCATCATCTGGAATGCCCTTCAAGTCCTCCATCAGAAAGCATAGGTTATCACTGCTACCTCCTGAACTACCATCAACACCAACAAAAGCATGTTCAGAATTGGTAGAGAAATCAATATACTCATCATAAGCACTCTCTGATGCAGCATATTCTGACTCTTGACCTATCAGTGCAGTATTGCCTGATATAAAGTCATCAGTGAGCTTGCCAGAGGTGGATAACTTCCTTTTCTGCTCTATCTCTCTCTCAAATGTAAGAAGTTTCCCATGAAGTTGGCTGAGAGATAGAGTATCCAGATTTGCACTGGAGCGTAGGACAATGGTATAAGTGTCCCATCTCTCAGGCAGGGATCTGAGGAAACGGTTGTTCATCTGACTATTGGAATACTCTTGTTTAACCATTTTCAGCTTAGAAATAAGACAAGAGAATCACTCAAACTGTTGAGTCAGTGTCTCACCCTTCCTATGAGAGAATGTCTCATATTGTTGGGCGAGGATTTCCCTAGTATTTGCTAAGACCTCATTGGTTCCTCTGAATTGTTCCTTCAGAGCAACCCAGATATCATGAGCAGTTTCATGATGCAAACGCCCTGAATAGATTTCATTTGGAATTGCCATAGCCAGAATTCCATGGGCTTTAACATCAATTTCGAACAGCTTAAGATCTTCGTCCGAATATTGATCAGGTTTTGTTCGCAACCCTCTCATTTGATTTAGGAACGCTCACCATAGGCTTGTGTGGTCCATGTATCACTGACTTCCAACAACCAGCACTATTGACAGACAAGTGATGGAGCATACGACGTTGCCATATGTTATACTCATTCCTCACAAGCATCGGAGGCTTTGTTGAGGAACCAGTATTGTGAGGATCATTAGCTGGTGTCACCATTTCAGATTTCAAGCAAATTCAAGGTAAACAAAATAAATCTAGCTCAAAAACCACGAGAACCTCAAGTTTAATGGCCAAAAGCAGCAGAAACTCAATCTCTATAACGGATTCTTGCAAATTTGCTAATTCGATCAAACGTAGATAGCAAAAGAGCAGTTTCAATGATCAATTGTTAAATCGATCAATGATTAACCTGCTCTGATACCATTTGAAAGGATCTCAGCCTCTAGTTTGATCAATTAGGTTGTATTCGCAGCGGATTTAGCACAAGAAGTAAGCAAATTATACTAAGAACACCAGAGATATATCAATGAAACAAGTGGTTATAGAGAAAGAGAGGAATTCTGCAAAAAGGTGTTTTCTATTAGATCACACGCTTCAGCAAGGATTACAATTAGGTCATCTTCCTTTTATAGGAAGAGTGACGTCAGCTGATGTCACTTGATAGTGACATCAAACCGTTATTCTAACAAACTACTGAAACTAACAAAACTACTGAAGATGTCAAACAACTGACATCTTCTTACAAAATGCTAAGTGTTACTTATTACAAAAGCTGAAAAGAAACTACTGAAAACTACAATGACTGAAGAACAAACTCTTCAGCCGTTTACAAACTACTGAAATAGAAAAGATAACTACTGAAAAGAAAGAGCTGAAAGGTAAACCATCACAACAACTGAAGAATGCTTCTTCAGCTGTTGTGACAAACTCTGAAGCTTCAGCACTTGTCTTTAGACTTTAACTTCAGATGTTTCATCAGCTAATGACTTTAGTCTTTGTCTTCAGTCTTTGTGCTTCAGCTGTTGATCTTCAGTACTTTGATCTTCAGCTGATAGTCTTCAGTACTTGAGTCTTCAACACTTGATTCTTCAGTACTTGAGTCTTCAGTACTTGAGTCTTCAGTTGTTGAGTCTTTAGTACTTGTACTTCAGTTGTTGTTCTTTAGTACTTTGATCTTCAGCTGTTGAGGTCTTCAGTCTTTGTGAAACAGCTGATGAAGCTTTCAGCAGTTGTTGTGATGTCTTGTGAGACTTAGAGGTTTTTCTGATCTGGCTCATTGGTTCTTTAGGTCCAACATAGAATATGTTTACAAGTTAGACAAATCACTTTATGGCTTACATCAAGCACCTCGTGCTTGGTATGCTATGATAGATCTAGGAACAATAGGTCTAGATCATTTTGTATAGGCTTAGAACTTTAATCAATTCATGTAATAAATGATTGTAACTCACTATCTTTTTGTATGCATTGAGTATATAAGTTAACCCATATATATATATATGTTGCTTGATGTGAATAATGTCAGGTAAAAGCAATATACTTGGTGAATTTCTTGAATTCGACTAAGTGTAAGAAACACCTACGGATGAACATATTTGTTGTTCCATAGATATGTTTCTTACAAGACAACATCTGAAGATCTTCTACAGATAACCATCAGTATTCACATGAACAAACACAAGATAGAGCAAAGTTCTTACGGAAGTTCAATCTCCTACCGAAGAACAAGTTCCTGCGGAAGGCAAAGTTCCTACGGAAGAGCAAAAACACTTGGACATATCTTACAAGTGATACAAGTCAACAAGTCAACAAGTCAACAAGTCAATTACGAACCCCAAGAGATCCGGTGTTTCCTTAACAGACTCATAATTATCTATCAATATGAGTCCTAGGTTTCATATCAAAGGAGAACACAAGAGCATTATTACGGCAAAAACAAATCACATCATACAATCAAACCCTAGCCGTCATCACATCAATACATCAACAACAATACGATCGAAGCAGATTTGTTCATGGCATTCATAAATCATTCTTTTGTAATCATTATTCAGTTTTAATGAAATACATTTGAATCAATTCTTGTTTGCTTATTTATTGCATAGACATAATTGTGTTCGTCATAATAAGCATTAATTTTATTATTAAATCTTTAAATTAAAACAATTAAGCAATGGTTAATGATGATTCCGCAATAATTAACTTGATTCCTTTCTAATACTGATAATTTCTGTTTGCGATCCTTAGATTCACAGGTGGTATCAGAGCCAAGTGCTCATTGATTTAGATCGATTGATCTATCAGTATTAGAATTGTTTAATTGTCTCTTTGTTTAATCATTTAAAACCGAGATTTATCTTTCAGCTAGCACTATTTCATTGCTTGGTTAATTTAGATTTATATTCACATTAATTGAATAGTAGATCTGAGTTATTTATTGATAGTCATTAAGTGTTATACATTAACGAAGTCCTTGACTTGATAATTAATTATTATTGAAAGGATTGATTGATTTGTGATCACAATAACTTAATTATCACTAATTACGTTTTGTCACTGATTAGTTCATTACCTACCAGAAACTCTTTTATAGTTAAATTCTTAGACTTTAACTAAAATGAGCACTTTTGGTGGATCATACCAACCTTCAAAGTTGAAATCCTGGAAAATCAAGTTCAGGAATCATGTGAATTATACTGATTCTGACTTATAGGAATCAATAACTGAAGGTCCATATATTCCACCCACCCTTGGGCCAGATTACAATGACAAAAACCAACCCGTAAGTACAAAAGATCTGTCACTTGATGATGTTAAAAAGGTCAAAGTTGATATCAAAGCATACATCCTGCTTAGTATGGCTTTACCTGAAGAGATCTTAACCAGGTGTGAGAACTACAAAACCGCAAACTCCTTATGGAAGATACATCACACACTCTGTGAAGGGAGTGATGAAATCAGAAGCATTAGGAAAGACACCCTTCGTTCACAATATGAAACATTTCATCATATTAAGGGTGAATCAATTCCTCAACAACTCCACAGATTTATGCATCTAGTAACAGAGATGAACATCTTGGAGTTGAAGTATACTAATGAGGAGTTAAACAAAATGATGCTCCATACTTTGCCTGAAAGTTGGAAGCAAATTGTGTCCATGTTCAAGAACACCATAGATTTACATTGGTTGCTAAAGTGGAGGCTCTTGAAATGGATGAAAAATCAAGAAACAAGAGTGTGAGAACTCATGTCACACCCTATCATTTTAAAGAAAAAAAGTGCTGAAGTGCCTTTATTTCTAACAATGATAGTAAGAACTCTTGTACTTTGAGTGAAGATGAAGAGGAAGTGAGTTTTTATGCATCAAAGCCTGTAACACCTGGAAGTTTGACTTTTGGAGTGTCATGCGACTGAGGCTGAGTCGCATGGAACTCATGTGATCATGGAGGTTCAATCGCATGATGTTCGAGCGACTGAAGGTTCAATCGCATGGAACTCATGCCACAGGAGGTCCAGTCGCATGGTGTTCGGGCGACCGAAGGCCCAGTTGCCTGGAGCTCGGGCGACTGAACTTTAGTTATAAAGGAGGGGCAGCCATCTCCCCTCCCCATACTTGCAAAACTCAGTGAAAAGAAAGAGCAAAGAAAGAAAGAAGAGAGAAAGTGGTGATTCGGGCTCGAAACTTGTCGTGTGACTAGTCCAAACGAAGCTCTTCATCTTCTTCTCATTTTTGTGAGTTCTAGGACCCATCATTTACTTGTTTTCAAATGATTTTGGGGCTGGAACCATACAAAACCGTTTTTGAAATGTATGAGTTTCACCCATTTGGGTGTAAATGTATGTAATGTGTTTAGAGTGCGATGTTGGACTTGTATGTGCTTGTATGATACCCTAGTATGATTCCCTAAGGGTTAGGAGGGGTAATTTTGGCTGGAAATGAGTTTGGAAGAGTTTGAAGGCCGTATGTCGCTGCTGCAGTTCGGGATGAACTCCAGTCGCTGCCCAGTTAGGGTTAGGCGAATGAAGGGCCAATCGCACGACTGAGGAACGACTAATGTTCAAACGCACGACTGAAGCTCAGTCGTACGACTGGGGATTCAGTCGCACGACAGGTCACGCAACTGGGAGTTCAGTCGCATAGGTCCAGTCGCATAGTTGTTCAGTCGCACAACTGAGGGTTCAGTCATTTAGAAGTCCATTCGTATAGTGTTCAGTCGCACAACTGAGGGCTTAGTTGCCTAGAAACCCAATCACATAGTGTTAATTCGCACGATAGGTGGTCCATTCGCACGATTGTATGCCCATTCGCATAGTTGCCCAATCGCATGATCCAGTCGCATGGAGGCCATGCGACTGAAGTATGTCCAATAGCCCAAAGGGCTGTTGTGTATGCGGGAAGAGATAGTATTGTAAGTATATGCATGATGCATGTATGATGAGTATGATGTAACCCTATATGATGGTAATGACTGATGATTTGTAAATATCGATGTTCCTTGTTTTCTATACGTGTTTATCTTTCCATGACTTTACGTGTTATGATTAATGAATGAAACGAAAGTAATAAGGAACGTATAGTGAAAGATAATGAAAGAGGAACATGATGAATGAATGCATGCATTAATGAATGTACGAAGTAATGTAAGAAAAGGCTTGCAAGCAAATGTATGGAGGTGCACACCCATTGCAGGTGTTAGTTCAATGTTGTGTGGGTTAGCTACCCCGAAGGATGCACATTGGGATCAGTCTTTGTGATTGACCATATGTATGGGATCCTTGCCGCTTGCCCTAGGTGACTGGATCAGCAGTAGTGCACAACGTTCGTGATTGATCATCACAGGTCCAGCACCTGCAGTAGTGCACAATGTTCGGGGTACAGCATATGGCATTGATTCAGAATGAAAGAGGAAAGATAAGTGGTGCATGTACCTACCCTAGGTGACTGGATCAGTAGTAGTGCACAACGTTCATGGTTGATTACCACAGGTCCAGCACCAGCAGTAGTGCACAATGTTCGGGGTATTGTACATGTCGACGAATGTAATGAACGTACAAATGAACGTACTGACTGTATGAACGAATGTAATGAACGTATGAATGAACATACTGAATGTAAGAATGAATGTAAAGAATGTACGAATGAAAGAAATGAATGTTTGAATGAATGCAAAGAACGTACGGTCGAACGTAATGAATGTATGAATGTATGTAAAAGACGTATGAACACAAGAAAGAATGTGAATGTTAATAATGAGCAGTACACGGATGAAAGTTAATGAATGAATGATGAAGATAATAATAATATTATCAATGTGTACGTATGTTATGTGATCGCATGTATGTAAGAACGGTTTTAACGTAAGGAAAGTATGTTTTATTATAAAACTAGAACTCACTCAGCAACGCTGACTTTTTATGTGTTTCCAGTTGACAGGTAGTGTTGCTGAGGATGGCACGAGCCAGCTACTCAACTCTTTTGGGATGGCATTCTTTTGTTTAATATTTTTGTATTGTAATGCAAACAAATGATATTTGTAATGAGTGTTGTATTACTTTGCAAAAGCATTTATATAGAAAATGAAAAGTTATTTTATTGATTCCGTTGCGTGCCATCAGGTATTTTCCTAATGCTAACCGGTAGTATGTGCGTATGTTATGTGTTTATGTGTTACTGTTAGATTTAGATACTGATGTAGTCAGGACAGGTAATGCTCAAGGTACGAAGAGTAAAGTGAGTGGCTAATCACAACTGGCCATTGTAATTAGGGACTTACTATACTTGACATAAACTGAGCTATTCCCTTGAATGACCGTGTTGGTGTTTGAATCTTTCAGTGTGTGATAGAGAATGGCTGGTGGTAGATCTTCTAAGGTCTCATGGGGTGGAGGTGGTGGCGGACGTGGTGCTGAACCACGGGCCACAAGAAGAAGACCTAGGGTGGAGAAAGTGGTTCATGAGGAAACCGAGACCCCTTATCAGGAGGTGTAGACGAAAGCGCCAATTTGAGAGCCTCGGTAAAAGAGGCAGTGGTTGAAGAGGTCCATCAAGTCATGCAGACGATCTTACCGTCTGTGGTGACCAAAGTGATTAAGGCTGTCCGAAAAGGTGAAAGAAAAGAGAGGAACAGGTCTTCAGGAAGGAAGGAGCAAGCAGGGCCGGAAACGGTTCTTTCTGATGATGAAGAGGAAGAGGAGGAGGAGCATGTGCATGAGACAGCACGAGGCTGTAATTATAGGGCGTTTATGAGATGCAAGCCCCCTACTTTTGATGGTAATGGTACTGCTGCTACTGCTCATCGATGGGTGAGAGAAATGGAGGGTGTCCTTGATATCAGCGAGTGCCGGGAGGACCAAAAAGTGAAGTTCGTTACCCACTCTTTCACGGATTCGGGTTTATGCTGGTGGGACAACGTAGTCCTAGCCGAGGTAGCAGGGCCATTGGAAAGATGAAGTGGTCCGAATTGAAAAGGTTGGTGATCGAGGAGTTCTGTCCTCATCGGGAAATGGATAAAATTGAGAGAGAGTTCCTGCAGCTGGAGGCGGGGACGATGACCCACCAACAGTACACCACAAAGTTCAATGAAATGGCACGTCTGGTGCCGGATCAGGTGACTCCTCTCACGCGAAAGATCAAGAGGTATATTCAGGGTTTGCCGGCGGATATTCGCAGGCATATGATCACCGCCCGACCAATCACCTTTAGGTCGGCGGTGGACTTGACGGGGAGACTGTATGATGAAAGGGTAGTGGTGGTGGTGGCTGATGGTAATAGGAAGGGTGCTGACAATAATTGAAATAGGAAGAGGTTTGGTCGGGGTGATGCCTCGACGAGTAACAAGAAGGCACGGGTGGATGACCGCCGTGTAGCCACACTGGGTACGGGACCGAAAAGGTGTGGTAAACGTGGGAAGGAGCATAGTGGGGAGTGTAGACTTGGGTTAAATGTCTCTTTTAAGTGTGGGAAGCCTGGTCATATGGCTAGAGAGTGTAAGGGCATGAGGTGCTTCAACTGTGGGGAAAGTGGTCATATGAATAAAGACTGCAAGAAGCCGATGTCTGAGAGTTCGGGCGTGAAGAAGATGGGGAATGAAGGATCAAAGGCAAGCGCCAGGGAATTCATGATGACGCAGGAGGAGGCTAGGACGGACCCTGATGTTGTGTCCGGTACGTTTCTGGTGAACCAAACTTTAGCCTCTGTATTATTTGATTCGGGTGCCAGTAGAAGTTTTATTTCTGCTGCTTTCTGTGCCAAACTGCCTGTTAGTAGTAGACGTGTGGATGTACCGTTTGATGTAGAAACTGCAATAGGTAAGTCTACCAGGATTTCCGAGGTAATAGAGGGTTATGATGTGGAATTAGAGGGCCACAAATTTCCGGTTAGACCATTTGCGATGACTTTTGGTGGCTTTGATTTGGTGCTTGGGATGGATTGGTTGGCGGACTTCAAGGCAAATATAGTGTGTCGAAAGAAGATGATTCGTTTGATAGCGCCTGATGGGAGTTCGGTAACTGTTTATGGGGATCGGGTCACGACGATTCCGAAGGTGATCTCAATGGCGGTGGCGGGAAAGTGTATGAGGCGTGGGTGTAGCGCCTATTTATGTTATGTAAAGGATGTAGAAACGCCAACACCACAACTATCCGATGTTCCGGTGGTGTGTGACTTTCCAGATGTGTTTCCCGAAGACTTATCGGGGGTGCCACCTGACCGAGAGATTGAGTTCCAGATTGATCTGATACCAGGCGCCCAACCTGTTGCCAAAGCACCGTATCGATTGGCCCCGACGGAAATGAAAGAGTTGATGGAACAGTTGCAAGAGCTGTTGGACAAGGGGTTCATTAGATCGAGTATCTCACCTTGGGGTGCTCCGGTCCTGTTTGTAAAGAAGAAAGAGAATAGTATGAGGATGTGTATCGACTATCGTGAGTTGAACAAGTTGACGGTGAAGAACCGATACCCCTTGCCGAGAATCGATGATTTGTTTGATCAACTTCAGGGTGCCAGTTGGTTTTCGAGGATAGATCTTTGATCGGGCTACCATCAACTGAAGGTGAAAGAGCAGGATATCCCTAAAACAGCTTTTCGCACGCGGGTCACTACAAGTTTCTTGTCATGTATTTTGGTTTGACCAATGCGCCAGCTGCTTTTATAGATCTAATAAACCGGGTGTGTCGGCCGATGTTGTGTAAATCAGTGATTGTGTTCATCGATGACATCCTGATTTATTCGAGGAGCGAGATAGAGCATGCCGGTCACATTCGGGAAGTGTTAGAGACGTTGAGAAGGGAGAAATTGTATGCCAAATTCTCCAAGTGCGCGTTCTGGTTGCGTGAAGTTTAGTTCTTGGGTCACGTGGTAAATCCGGAGGGGATTATGGTTGATCCGGCAAAGGTGGAAGCGGTGATGCAATGGAAGTCTCCAAAGACGCCATCTGAGATCCGAAGTTTCTTGGGTTTGGCGGGCTATTACAGAAGATTCATTCAATACTTCTCAAAGATTGCTTCTCCACTAACCAAGTTGAACCGGAAAGATGTCAAGTTCGTATGGGGTCAAGCTCAAGAGAAGGCGTTCGAAGAATTGAAGGCGAGATTGACCCAAGCTCCGGTTCGGTCATTGCCCGAGGGAAGTGAAGTTCTGGTGGTTTATTCTGATGCTTCCTACTCTGGGTTGGGGTGCGTGTTAATGCAGAGGGGGAAGGTTATAGCCTATGCATCCTGACAGTTGAATGTTCATGAGGTTAACTATCCTACTCATGACTTGAAGCTAGCAGCTGTGGTCTTTGCATTGAAGATTTGGAGGCACTATCTCTACGGGACGAAGTGCACCATCTTTACCGACCACAAGAGCTAGAAGTACTTCTTCGAGCAAAAAGATTTGAATATGAGGCAACGGTGATGGTTGGAGCTTATAAAGGATTATGATTGTGAGATCCATTACCATCCGAGCAAGGCCAATGTGGTGGCGGATGCCCTTAGCCGAAAAGAGAGGCCCGAGCCGATTCGGGTGAAGGCGTACAAGCTGATTATGACCTCAGACGTGATGAAGCAAGTCAAAGAGTTCCAAGATGAGGCACTGAAAGAAGATCATCTTAACTCTGAAAGAATGAGAGGTCTGGTCGCGGAGTTGGGTGAAAACACATTTGGTGTTAGAACCCGGTTTGGGCGTATGTGGATTCCTCGTTTTGGGGATCTACGGGTAAAGATTATGGATGAAGCCCACAAGACCCGATACTCCATTCATCCCGGTGCTACAAAGATGTATCAAGACATGAAGAAAGACTATTGGTGGTCGGGTATGAAGCGTGATGTGGTGGAGTATGTGAGTAAATGCCTTACTTGTTTGCAAGTGAAGGCCAAGCACTAGAAGCCGTATGGAAAGATTCAACCTTTGGATATATCGGAATAGAAGTGGGAGCACATCACCATGGATTTCATCACAAAGCTGCCACGTACCCCGAACGGGTATGATGCTATATGGGTGATTGTGGATCGTCTGACAAAGAGTGCTCACTTCCTACCGATGCGCGAGACATATTCATCTGAGAGGTTGGCCAATCTTTTCATCAAGGAGATTGTGACTCGTCATGGTGTACCGGTGTCAATTGTTTCTGATCGTGACACCCGGTTTACATCAAAATTCTGGAAGAAATTCCATGATGCCATGGGGACGAGGTTACATATTAGCACGGCCTATCATCCTCAAACTGATGGTCAGTCGAAAAGGACCATTCAGACCTTAGAGGACATGCTCCAGGCATGTGTTATTGACTTTGGAGGAAGTTGGGATGACCACTTACCGTTAGCTGAATTCTCATACAACAACAGCTATCATGCCAGCATTGGCATGCCACCTTATGAGATGCTATACGGTAGGAGATGAAGGGCACCTGTTTGTTGGGGTGATATTGGTCAGAAGGAATTGGGGAGCGTCGAAGTGATCGAGGCTATGACTGAAAAGCTCGAAAGGATCAAGGCCTACATGAAGGCAGCACAAGACAGACAAAAGTCGTATGCTGATAAACGACGCAGACCGATTGAGTTCCAGGTGGATGATTGGGTTATGTTGAAGGTCTCACCTTGAAAGGTTATCATTCGGTTTAGAAAGAGGGGCAAGTTGAGCCCGAGGTATATAGGCCCTTTCCGAATCATTGCTCGAGTAGGAGAGGTGGCCTATAGGTTAGAGCTACCAGATGAGTTAAGTGGAATTCACCCGACCTTCCACGTATCTCATCTGAGGAAGTGTTTGGCGGACGAGGATATGATTGTCCCACTGGAGGATATCGAGGTAGACGAACGACTCAATTATGTGGAGCAACTAGTGGCAATCATCGATGGAAAGGAGAAGAGGCTGAGAAATAAGGTGGTTCCTCTTGTGCGTGTACAGTGGCGGCACAGGAAGGGATCCGAGTCAACATGGGAAACCGAAGAAGAAATGAGGCAGCATTACCCACGATTATTCGAGGAATAACAGGTTTCGGGGACGAAACCTAAATAAGGGGGGTGGACTTGTAACACCCGAAAGTTTGACTTTTGGAGTGTCATGTGACTGAGGCTCAGTCTGTGACACACCGTAATTTCAGGTTAACACTATTCAGACTGTTGTGGTTATCATTGTTGTATTCTCGTTATTACCCGAAACGTATGTAAGCATCGCCACCGACATCGTTAAATAATTATGATATATAATACTAACATTGGTGGTTGTAGAGGATTCAAATAAATGGGATTACTTAAGGAATTCTCTTAATTAACATAGCTCGCCCATTTACGTCGTTATCAACCGAAACAAATTCGGGAACTCGGGGACAAAGTGCGAGGACCAAACGTGACAAATTTCCAAACTAGGGCTGGGTATATAAACCCCTTACCAACCCAAATTTTCATTTCACTCCCATTTCTTCTATCTTCTTCACCATCTCCTCCTCCACCTTTTCTACCACCTCCTAGCACCACGAACCGCCTCGTTTGAGCTCGATTTCACCGGCCAAACTACGCTACAGCTCAGATAGCACGTTTCCAACAGGTAGGTGACCTTGGTCGTCCATTTTGTTGCTCGATTCACTACTGCAAATCTAGGGTTCGGGTGCTCGGGTTCAACCCGAATGCATGTGGTCGTGGGGGTGCGTGTGAGGTCAATCAGCATGTGCATTTTGCTTAGACACGTTAGAAAAGAGTTTCTGGAAGTCCCTGATGTGTGAAAACCGTGCACGGAACAGCCGAAGGCTATTCAGCCCCACCAGCAGTCGCGATCTGCTTCAGTTCGTGACTGTGCCAGTCGTGCGACTGAGCCGTACGACTGGGCGTGTCGTGTGACTGAGTGGTGCGACTGGGGTGAGTCGTGCGACTGAGATCAGGCGTATGGGCTTGTCGTGCGACTGAATGCATGTGATTGGGAGTGTGTGCGATTGAGTCAATCGGTTGAATGTGTGCGACTGTGCATCGCACGACTGAAGGTCCAATCGCACGAATGAAGGTTCAGTCATACGAATGGCCTTTGAGTCAGGCGAATGGGTGATGTATGGTACGACTGAATACTGAGTCGCATGAATGAGGGTTCAATCGTGCGAGTGAAGTTGATTCGTACGATTGAAGGCCCATTCGTGCGGATGAAGGGTCCAGTTGTGCGTCTAGTCTTGTTATGCGATTGGAGTCATTGTGAGTGAGTTCTTCTAGTGTGCGGTGTGTCTATCGTATGATGATAAGGTAACACCAATAAAGTGTCATTTCTTGACCACAAAGATTAAAGTCAACGCAATCAACAAGCACATACTTTCTCAACCTAACATAACCTAACCGTTTACAAATATCGATAACCCATTTGGGATCTACAAAAAGTCTGATACGTGTATGCCTGCTTGTGTGTGTCACCCACGACCGAACCAATGCGACCCAACCCGGCCAAACATTTCTATTTAACACTAGACACAACATTAACACTTAACATAATTGTCAATAGGTGTTTGACAGTTCATTGTGAACAACACTTGGGAGGCTTCATCCTACATACATACTACATAAGCAGTGAGTCTTCACGGGCCCTATTTTACTTTCTTTCCTTTTTGGGGGAGAAAACATGCAAACAGATTTACATAAATGGTTGTAGTATTATTGATATTGCTTGTTACGTTAGTACAAACACACATAACAGTCCTGACACTCTCGAACCGTTAGTAATGGGATTAGCGAGGTAATTCTAAGTGGTACTACTGGGTCTGACAAACCCCGCCCGGGCTAGTCGCGCTAGCTTGATTGGAGGTCAAACGGGTGCATTATTGACCTAACATTTGTCACTGTCTGGTGAGACGTGACGGGGATACAACAAACATATAGGACGCAAACAGTCAGCTTCGGTTCTAAACACTAAGTAACATGAACATAGGCTAGCTACCTAACGATATGCCTTATATACTAAACCATTGAAACGCTTTCGAACACATTTCTTGTTGATTAAACCTGTGAACTCACCAACTTTATGTTGACACATTTTAGCATGTTTTCTCAGGTCACAGGAACACATAAGCTCATGATGCACGCTTCAGGAACGCACTCAAGACATGCATGCATCGACCTTATTTTCTTGCATTGAACATTTTTGTTTAGACTTGGCTCTTGTAACTTTCATGTAATGGATTTACAGATCATGTATACGCTTCCGCACTGTTGTAAATTTTATTTATGTTCTTCTGAATGAAGTCAAATGTTTATTTTAAATTCATATAGTGTCGTTCGATATAACTGTGTCTAAGATCCTCGTATGTCACACGCCTAACGGTAAAACCCCGTTTGTGGAAATTGAGGGTGTGACAGATTAGTATCATAGCCACAGGTTATAGAGAACTAGGATTGCAGTGCATCTAGATTATAGCCTTAGAGACAACACTAGTATTTCACAGACACTTTTACATGATTACAACTGTTATACGAACAACCTTCTGGCGTACTAACATTACATTGCTGAGCAAACATAACATTATCGGTATGACACGTTTATCATTACCAACTGACAGAGGGGCGGAGAATCCCGCTCGCTCACTACCAACATTTACACTTGATCTTTCACTCTCGGAGTGGAAGCAACGACGAATTGAACCAAACATTACCATGTTGGAACACGAAACTCTTTCCTAACACACCCGACAAGCCTAACGATGACAAACAAAGAGAACAACACCTCACTCTTCCAACTCTTTTACACTTGTTACTGTTCCTAACATATCCTATCTTCTACACTAGTCTGAGCAGTAAACAATGGACAACTAAGATATTCAAAGTCTATCAGAGACTCGGACTTAGACATTCAAACACCTAGAACTTCGAAGGGAAAAAGGCCAAATTGTCTTGATTCCCCGCTGTTATCTTAACTGAATCCCTTGTACAACCTTAGTTATTTGACCCATGGTATAACAAATATATCTTTGATACCTCTATCATTGATAACACTCGGTACTGGACAAGGTATGTTATCTCGAATAGGAGGAACCATGTGTGACCATGCAAAGCAAATTAGAATCATGGGTGCACACGTAATTGTAATTTGTTGTGCATGAGAATTCTGGCAACTCTATTGGGTGATAACGGTCATGATCAGTACAAATTCTCAATTCCATACTTGGAGGCATGAGGTCTCGGATTCTCATAAAGCCTCACTATCAATATGCAAACAAATCCTTCATTCTTACTAGCATGATACAATTTAGTTTATTCAATAATTATTATCCGATTAGTGACTAATATGTATTGTGAATTGAAGAAATCATGTCTGGAAGAAGAGCTGGACGCTCAGGTGGACGAGGAAACATCACCCTGACTCAAGCTGAGTTGAATGCTATCATCAATGAGCGTGTTGCTGATGCGCTTGCAGCCTATGAACAGGCCCGCAATCAGGACCAGAACGACTAGAATCTGAATCAAGGAGGTCCAACAGTCTGTACCTTCAAGATGTTTATGGATTTCAAGCCTCACTCTTTCAGCGGTTCTGAGGGTGCTGTCACACTGCTTCGCTGGCTGGAGAAGCTCGAGTCAGTGTTCGCCATGTGCAACTGTCATGCTGGAAGTCGTGTCAAGTACGCCTCCGGCACACTGGAAGGACCAGCCCTGACATGGTGGAACTCACAAGTCCAAACCTTAGGGCTTGGTGCTGCTAATGGTATGCCATGGGATGACTTCAAGATTTTGATGAAAGAAGAGTATTGCCCCAGAAGCGAAGTCCAGAAACTAGAAGCAGAGTTTTGGAATTTAAAGATGAGTGGTTCTGACATTGAGGAATACACGACTCGTTCACACGAGTTGGCTGCTTTATGTCCTCAGATGGTGACCCCGACCTACAAACGGATTGAGAAGTACATAGATGGTCTAGCTCCTCAAATCCAAGCTAGTGTTATGGCTGCTGATCCTGTCACTATTCAGCAGGCTATCTGACTAGCTCATAAACTTACTGACCAGGCAGTGGCACAGGATACCTTGCCTAAGCGTGGCGCTGCTTCTGGCTCATCTGATCATAAAAGGAAATGGGACAGTAACAACAGCAAGTCTTCAAGCTCCAATAACACCCAGCAACAACAGACCAGAAAGTTTGACTCATCAAGAAGCTTTACCAACAACAACCAGAACAGCAACAACAACAACAATGGTCATGGATCGAGCAGCTATGCGGGCAAGCATCCTAAGTGTAACCGGTGCAACTTTCATCATCATGGCCCGTGTGATCGACTCCGTTATCAAAGGTGTGGAAAGATGGTTCACGCAGCTAAAGACTGCAGGGGTGAACTGATGACTCAGCAACAACCCCAACAGCAATGCCAGGGCGGAGTAACTAGAGGCTGCTATGAGTGTGGTAAGGAGGGTCACTACATGAAGGATTGCCCACAACTGAAGGGCAGAAATGAGGGCAACAATGGAGGTAATGCTAAAGGTCGTACTTTTGTGATTGGTTCTGGCGAGGCAAGGGATGATCAGAATGTGGTTACTGGTACGTTTCCCCTGAATGGTTGTTTTGCTTCTATACTGTTTGATACCGGCGCTGACAAGAGTTTTGTTTCCAACAAGTTCATTAAGTATTTAGATGTAATCTTAACTGAAGTGGAGCCTAGTTACACTGTAGAATTAGCTGACGGGAAACTAATCGAGGCAACTCACGTCATTAAGGGATGCAAGCTTGGATTATGTGGTCATGAGTTAGATATAGATCTGATGCTTGTCACACATGGTAGTTTCGATGTAGTTGTCGGAATGGACTGGTTGTCCAAGAATCAAGCTGAGATCATCTGTGGTGAGAAGGTCGTTCGGGGTACCACTTCCTAGTGGTGAAATTTTGTTAGTTCAGGGCGAAAGGAGTGGTACGGTCTAGGGAATCATCTCTTACATGAAAGCCCAGAAGTGTTTGCGTAAGGGTCATACCGCTTTCCTTGCTATGGTCACTGAAAAAGACACCGAGGAAAAGAAGATTGAAGATATTCCTATTGTACGTGATTATCCTGAGGTCTTCCCTGAAGACCTACCTGGTCTCCCACCGCATCACCAAGTCGAGTTCCAGATTGATTTGGTACCTAGAGCTGCACCTATCGCGAGAGCACCGTACAGATTAGCTCCAAAAGAACTACAAGAGCTGTCTGTGCAATTGCAAGAACTATTGGATAAAGGGTTTATCATGCCTAGCTCATCACTGTGGGGAGCCCCAGTCCTGTTTGTCAAGAAGAAAGATGGAACCTTTCGTATGTGTATCGATTACAGGGAATTGAACAAAGCAACGGTTAAGAATCGTTATCCTCTCCCGCGCATCGATGATCTTTTCGATCAACTACAAGGGTCGAGTTTCTATTCCAAGATAGATCTATGATCGGGTTATCATCAACTAAGGATTCGAGAAGAAGAAATTTCAAAGACTGCTTTCAGAATGAGGTATGGCCCGACGAGTTTTTGGTTGTGCCATTTGGGTTGACCAATGCGCCAGCGGTTTTCATGGACCTCATGAACCGAGTGTGCAAACCCTATCTGGACAAGTTCGTCATTGTCTTCATCGATGACATCCTTATTTACTCAAAGAATAAGGAAGAACACGAGGAGCACCTTAGATTGATTCTGGAGCTGTTGAGACGAGAATAATTGTATGCAAAATTTTCAAAGTGTGACTTCTGGGTACGAGAGGTCCATTTCTTGGGTCATGTGGTCAATGAGAATGGGATACACGTTGACCCGGCAAAGATAGAAGCCATCAAGAACTGGGCTACGGCTAAGACTCCGACCGAGGTACGACAGTTTCTCGGGTTAGCTGGCTAATATCGACGATTCATCGAAGGGTTCTCAAAAATTGCTCAACCTCTCACCGCATTAACTCATAAAGGCACTACGTATGATTGGGGTGATAAACAAGAATCTGCATTCCAGGTCCTGAAGTAGAAACACTGTACAGCACCGATTCTATCCCTGCCTGAGGGAACCAATGATTTTGTAGTTTACTATGATGCTTCTATACAAGGTCTCGGTTGCGTGCTAATGCAACGTAATAAGGTGATTGCCTATGCATCCCGACAATTGAAGGTTCACGAGAAAAACTACACGACACATGACCTAGAGCTTGGAGCAGTCGTGTTTGCACTCAAGATATGGAGACACTACTTGTATGGTACCAAGTGCACCATCTACACCTATCACAAGAGTCTCCAGCACATCTTTGAACCGGAGGAGCTGAACATGAGACAACGTCGTTGGGTCGAGTTGTTGAACGACTACGACTGTGCGATCAAGTACCATCCGGGCAAGGCTAATGTGGTAGCAGATGCCTTAAATTGAAAAGAGACACCTAAGCCATGACGAGTTCGAGCATTACAACTCACCATTCACACCGGTTTACCCGATCAGATCCGCAATGCTCAACTTGAGGCATTAAAAGATGAGAACCTAAAAGCCAAATTGCTACGAGGCATGGAGAAGCAACTGGAAGCCAAGCCTGACGGAATCCGTTATTTCATCGACCGAACATGGGTTCCTTTGTACGGAGACCTACGAGAACTAGTTATGGACGAAGCTCACAAGTCACGGTATTCTATTCATCCGGGTTCAGACAAGATGTATCACGATCTTAAAGTCCTTTACTGGTGGCCGAATATGAAAGCCGACATTGCCACATATGTAAGCAGATGCTTAACCTGTTCTAAGGTTAAGGTGGAGTATCAACGACCGTCCGGTTTACTCCAACAGCCAGAAATACCAGTATTGAAGTAGGAGCAGATATCTATGGACTTTATCATGAAACTTCCTCGGACTCCCAGCGGATGCGATACCATTTGGGTAATTGTAGATCGTTTGATGAAAT
This sequence comes from Flaveria linearis, assembly GCA_024085815.1. Taxonomy (NCBI): domain Eukaryota; kingdom Viridiplantae; phylum Streptophyta; class Magnoliopsida; order Asterales; family Asteraceae; genus Flaveria; species Flaveria linearis. The sequence continues at coordinate 49,347,747 of CM044004.1, read as the reverse complement.
CCGCAGATTTTCTGGCAATCCGGGAGACTGACCGCATGGAAAAGTTGATTCGTATCTACCTAAGAGAAATAGTCTCTCGACACGGTGTGCCAATTTCCATCATCTCTAATCGTGATGCTCGATTCACCTCACACTTCTGGCAATCTTTACAACGAGCATTGGGAATGCGGTTGGATATGAGCACCGCGTATCACCCTCAAACCGATGGCTAGAGCGAGCGTACGATCCAGACTTTAGAAGACATGTTGCGTGCCTGCGTGATAGATTTTTGCGTAAGGGTCATACCACTCACTCTCTCTCTCATACATGCAAGAACCACATTTTTCTCTCTACCTTTGAAGAAAAAACATAGCTGAAAATTCGGATTTTCTTCTCTTATGGGTTCGAAATTGGTGTTCAAATCCTAGCAACAAGGTGTTTGCATGATGCTTGTGGGTATGGATGCTTGAGGACACCTTTCCTTGGTGTTTTGGTCATTCAAGAACTCCATTTTCTTCTTCTAATCTCACGATTTTCAGCAGCATACAAAAGGTAGTTTGTATGTCATACTTTGGTTGTTATTTGTTGTTGATAGCTAGTTCAAACACGTATAAATGATCCTTATGTTCTTGGGTTTGTTGTTATTATGAAATGAACCTTATTTTTCAGATTACAAATGAACATATTAAGGTATTTATCCGCTGCGTTTTTCATGTTTAAATGATTAAACTACTTTGATAAAGGTCCAACAAACCCAACAGTCACACCCCGGGCCCAGAGAGGCGGGACGTAACGATCAGTAAACAACAACCAAAATGCAGCGGAAACTAAATGGTTTAATACAGTACAACATGCCACATTTTACATCAGAATATTGGCTTAGGTTCAATTTACAAGGTGCCTAAATCTACAGTCTATAGGTGTCATGATCAATCTCTTGGTAAGTGTTTCTTGATGCTTCAGTAACTAAGGCTTTTAGGTTCGACTTTTGTCTTCAACACCTACCCTCACTTCTTGTTTTGGATTTAGGTATCTTCTATAGCTCAACTATTCTCCCTAGCTGTACCTGAAGACATGCTCAAAAAGATTTTGTGTCGACATAAAGTTGGTGAGTTCAAGTGCTTATAGTTTAAAAACAAATGTACTTAACAAAATTTTCATTTGATAAGAAGGAAAGAATCATAGTTCATTTTCATGGGAGTATCACAATCAACCCTGCACTCAATCCCGGTTAGCCTGTAACACCCGTAATTTCTTATTAAAGAAATTAAAAGAATAAAATGGAAAGAGAAAGGAAAGAAAAACAAAAGTTACTTTTGTTTAAGGGCCAAAAGTGTCAATTTGACAAACTTTTTATTAATTCCTTGTACAAAAGGTGGTATGGCACCCACGTTGTCTGCACTTTCACTTCATTCGAACTTTGTAGAGAGAGAAAGTAGCAGGAGCAGAAAACCCTCGGATTTTTGAAGAAGAATCTGTAAACTTGGAAGCTTTTGGTAAGAATTCTCGAGTTTTTGAAGATTTAGATGATTCTAGAACCATACATGAGCATATAAATGTGACTAGTGTGTTCGGGTTGCTTTGTGTGTGTGTACTAGGTGTTAGAACGAGTTGAGAAGGTTCGGGTTGAAGAGTGTAAATTCGCAGAAGACAACTAAGGTGAGTTCTAGACCCCGTTTTTACTGTTTTTAAATGTTTTGGGGCTGGAAATGCATGTAAATATGTTTTTATAAAACTGTGGGTTGATACCCGTATGAATTGCTTGTATGGATGTTTATGTTTATGTTAGATCTATGCTTAGAATCATGTGCATATGTTTAGAAATAGGCATTTTGATGTTCTGGACTTGAAATATGAATTAGACATATGAGTAGGATGCTAATGTGTCTGAAAATGGGACTTAGAATAAATAAGCAAAAGTTGGTAAGTCCACTAGTGGTCATACGACCAACAGTGTGGTCGTATGACCAGAATATTTTTCTAAGTGTTGAGCCCAATAGGACTCATACGACCAACAGTGGTCGTATGAATAGGTGATATTTTCTAAGTATGAGGCCCATAGGACTCATACGACCAACGGTGGTCGTATGATCATGTGGAAATTTTCTAAGTATGGGCTCATACGACCAACAGTGGTCGTATGATCCAAAAATGTTCCTGTCCCGGGGTGGTACGACCAGCAGGGGTCATACGACCAACAGTGTGGTCGTATGACCAGTGGATAATTCTAAGTGTTAAGTGAAAAGTCCAGCAGGACTCATACGGCTAATAGTGCTCATACGACCAGAGGGTTATACGCCCAACAGGGCTAAAACGACTAGAACACAGCATTTTCAGGAATTTCCAGTAAAGTTCGAAGTTCGAGGTTTGACCAGGGTTGACTAGGGTTAATAAATGGTGATGTCTCATGCATATAATGATGAGTATGATTAACCCTAATTGTTACTAATATTAATATTAGTATATTACTGTTAACAATATTATTAAAATATTGTTAAGTATGGTATGATGCTAGGAATGGTGATAAATGCATGAAGATGAATGTATGATGATGTTTGAATGTAATAATATCCTTTTCTTAATATTGATTAATATTATGATTAGGAATATTATAAAGAGTATGAATAATATTACTTATAATATTATTTGTATTATTATTATTATCATGCTTAGTAATAATAATACTGTATGTTCTATGTGGAATGATCATGATCAATAATTATTATCATTAATAAAGTGGAAGATTAATGATAAAGAGGAATGGAACGTGAACGAATGAACGAAAGTCTTGCAAGCAAATGAATGGAGGTGCACACCCCTGGCAGGTGTTAGCTCAACTGTGATGCGGGTTCGCTACCCCGAAGGATGCACACAGGATCAATCCTTGAGATTGATATAGAGGTGAGTGACTTGGTGTCACAAAAGACTCACAGGAATGTAGGTCAATCTTCGTGATTGGCTTAGAGGTGAGTGACTTGGTGTCACAAAAGACTCACAGTATATGGGTCAATCTTTGTGATTGGCTCAGAGGTGAGCGACTTGGTGTTGCAAAAGACTCACAGTTTAATTAAAGAGGAATGATAAAAGTACGAATTGAACGATGATGCAGATAATGAAAGTATTACCTATGTGTACGTACGATGTATGATCACTTGTGCCAAATGAGGAATGGTTTTTGAACGAAAAGTAAAGTATTTTAACTATAAAACTAGAACTCACTCAGCAACGCTGACTTTTATGTATTTTCCAGTTGGCAGGTGACAGGTTGCTGAGGATGGCACACAGGGGTGGCTACTTGGTGGGAAGACTGACATCCATTTTGTTTTGACGATACTGTTGTTCTGTAATTCATTCAATCAAATATTTTGTGACTTAAAAACTAGAATGTATTGTTTAGCAACAGTTTTTATATTGAATGGATGTTTTTGTTAAACATAATTCCGCTGCTTAACTTATGATATGTATATTTTATGCTGTGAATGACCAACTGTGAGGTGCCCGGGAACGGGGCCTTACATAGCCTCTTCGAAAGTTGTGTTTAACCGGTTAACCCCCAAAAAGGGGAGAACTACGCCCCAAACCAGTGAACCATACCTACCCGGATGGTTCACCATAGATTCTTAACAAAACCTGTCACATGCCACAAACGACCCCTCAGGATCTCAGTGGGGTACCTCCCTATGGCGGGAGCCACTGTGTGTGGGGGTTTCCCCAAATAGATCTATCCACATAAAACAAGCGGTTCACAAAAGAATTAATGATCATGATGTAAGTATCAGCAGATATCCATAAATCCCACATACAAGCACCAAGTAAAGCACAATTATAGTTCATAAAATAACAGAGCATGTTTCATCCCAAAACAGTAGTAAAAAAAAGGGATCACTAGAACTCACCTGGTATCCTTAAATAATTCTGAGCTTGATAAAGAAAAAGGATGATCACCAACAAAGCGATCCTAATCACAACATATAAGATTCACATTTAGAATTAGCACGATATTATTACGTGTGTGCGGTTGAGCTCTTTAGTTAAATTAATGTTGGTGTTTAGTATCCTTAATGTAGCTTAGCTTCTCGGGTATTTGTTAATTGTTATGAATTAACTCGTGTACATTAGGTTAATTAATGCATTAAATCAAGAATTGAGTCTTAGCATGAAGAATGTAGAAAATCAATTTATATCATGGATTCCAAATCTTTATAAATAACTTGCATTGACGATGTAAGTAATATATAATGTTTCAAGCGACGTTTATAATGTTCACGTTTATATCATATTTGTTAACTCGGTTGACGCTAAATAATCCAATTATTGATGATAGTTAACGATATGTTGTATAGTAAGAGTGTTACAATTAATATTTATTTCAATAACAATGACATGACCGACAATTAATAACAACAAGATGATAGATCAATATAGCGTTTTAGGTCTTTTATCTTAAATAAAACGTATAGATGTCGGTTAACCTAAATATTCATTGCGTAAATATACAAATGTACAATCTTATTTGTATGAATTACATCTCTAAGTCTTGTATGATTATATGTTACACGAAATAAACTTATTTGTATCATCTATTACAAATTATAACCATTTCCAAAAATGTAATGCTTCCTATATTTTATCTAGGTTGATTTCTACAAAAATAGCATTGTTATTTAAATCTCAAGTCCAAACCATCCATTTAAATCAAATAATTATAACAAGTGACGTTCATTTTCGTTTATAATTCACGTATTTTATAATTTATGCCTTTAATTATTTAGAGCTCAAATAACACGTATGCAAATTATAATTCAATTTCAATTGCGTTACGCGTGAGATTATACCTTTCACTCAGTTACGTTCACTAACCCACTTCTTTACGTCTTGATTTAATCGCGTTCCCGTTCTGTTGACTGCTCGTTGACCCCTTTGATCCAAGCCTTATCTTGCCATCCTAACACTTCCGTTACCATAATCGACTACACTTCCACATTCAACATCATAGATCAACATCACTATGCCATCACCTAAACACCCTCACAACCAAACTTGAAAACCACAACCAACAATCACAATCGCAACCATCTTCACCATTATTTTTATTTACCATCATAACCGACACATGCACAACTATTAACTTCCATCAACAGCCCCAAACATAACCCTAATAACAACCATAATCACCACCGTCAACACCACCACCATTTTTGACACTTACCGCCCTAACCGACACCAAACCGACTACTTTGACAACTTCCAACCATCACCGCAGCCTATCCGATCATCCCAGCCACTTCGGGCAGCCTTCGGGTGCCCAAAATCAACCACCACCGACCGCCACAACCACGACAGCTAACACAACCACAACCAGTTCGACCTTCCATCGCCATGACCAATAACAACTACAACCACAGTCGCAGCCCATAACCGACACCCCTAACCGCAGCCTACACACCACCATCACCTTCACCGTCACTGCTGCACAACCGTCACCACCACCAGTCGGGTGTGGTGGCTGCTTTCTACCACGTCCATCACCACCATCGCGGCCATACACCGCTGTTGCAGCCACATCCATCATCACAGCCGCAAACCACAGCCAACCACACCAACCGCCTTCAGTACTAGCCACCACCCTTCGTTCCTGTTGAGTCTACACCCACGGCTACGACCAATACAGCCAAAAAACGCAGCTATGTCGACCACCAATAGCACCTTCGAACAACCCTAGTTGCCGCCACTTTCAAACGGCTGTAATTTTCAAACCGCTATGATTTAGAGGACGAGCCTACCACCATTGGAAAGATCTCGTCGAGAGGAAGAAGTGCATGGGTGGCACTCGCTGCCATTCACCGCCAGCCGCCGGCTACGGCGGCCGAAATCTCACCGGAACCCTGGCCGCGACACCACCTTCTCTCTTGTATAACTTCCTCTTCGTTGCGAATCAGAAGAAACCGCCTCTGCTATCGTGTTCTTCTTTCCGAGGGCTTCGATTTGATATATCGCACTCGCCTGGGCGTCGCCGGAATAGCCACCGGTGGCCGGAAAACGGCCGAAGAGAGGAGGGGGAGAAGGGAGCCGCGGCCTCTCTCTCTCTCTGCCCAAATTCTTGCTTTTGAAACCCTAAAATGGGGAAAAAGTGGCTTATATACTAGGGTTAGATGATGGGTTCGAATACGGGTCGGTTCGTACACGTTCGATTAAGTCTTCGCGCAACGTTAAACTTTTCTTTTCCCGTTAGGTTCAGTTATACAAAACGTTATAAATTTTCCAAGATTAATAATTTTATTGTATTAAGACATACGGAATAATTAAACGAGGTTGTAATTTGACGCGTATTTAACACGTTTAACGGTTTTACGCGTTTTTATCAAATGAGAGTTAATATTATCATTTTGGTATCAAAATATATGCAATTAAGTATTAAAATGATATTTAGTGCGTTAACTTCCCATGTTGGTCACGCTAAAACCTTATCTGACGTATTCTCGAGTTTGACTTGATCGTAACCCAGTTCACGTCACGGTCGTATTTCGTAACGCATTTATGCCCGACAATGTTTCACTTACCAAATTTAATGTGTTATGATAATAAACAATTATTAGATGAATATTTACGGAGTTACAAGGCTTGGTTGTCATAACAGACGTCGGTTAAATGCCGGTGAAACCGGTATTCACGTTTCACTTACGTATCTCCGTTGCTTATGCATGTTTGATGAAAAATCTTTTAGCAAGCATTATTTATGATATTGTTAGCATTAACAATGATTTAGATTGGATGACAATCCATTATAAGAAATTCTGATGGAATAATGATGTTAGTACGCGTTAAATTGCCGGATTTTACCCGGTATGGGTTCTGAATCTGTTTTCAGTTTGGATCTTTCCATAGTTGTTTCAAATCACATAATAATTCATTGTTTCATGGTTTCTCATTCAACTAGTTCGTAAAACATGTATTTGGGCCTTAAATGGGCCTTTTTTGTATGTTCGGGCCTTTATTGGGCTTATTGGCCCCAAAAGGTTAGTTTCATTTCCCAAGTTTTCTTTTGAAAGCCCCATTTTATGAAGACCTTTATAGGGTTTCATAATATTTTACCGTTTCCAATTGGGCATATTTCAGTGGTGTTATATTCTCCCCTCCTTTTAGAAATTTCGTCCTCGAAATTTTAGTATAGTTAACATTTATTTCCGAGAGTGATACACTCATAGTATGAATCTTGAAGATTTAAAGTTATTTAGCTGAGCATCCCAGGACAAATGTTGATGATTAGGTGTCAATTAATCAGGTTTGATTTGGACAGAAGTAACTATCTGAATGTTAGAATCATGCCTGACAGGATCAGTGAGTCAAATTATGAACAATTTTTTGGCTTCATAATCAGATCATTTAACAATCGTACAGAATTAACAAGTAGAGATTATCCACTGTGGTTCAATGCACCGACCTGCAAGGTAGATCTAGCAAGGAGACAATTCCCAAAATCCCGGTGGTGTTACCGTCCTCACTGAGAATCTTAAGAACGATTGAAAAGAAGAGGATATTAGCATGCATGCCTTTAATTAGTCAGGATAACCAGGATACGCTAGATAAATGGTTTCAGAGCAAGAAGGATTTGGTTTTTCCCAACGAGTACAGATTAATATCTAGGAATCGCACGATCATTTCTATGAAGCTAAAACTAAGAAGTTTTCTCGATTGTTAAAAATGAAGAGGTTAGGTCACACACGATGGTATTCGCCTTCCAAAGCCTCCTTTTTAATTCTCAGCTTTCCTCGGAAAGATTTTCTTCGACCTCTTCTTTCTAGGATTTCATCTTAAGGGGTTAAGTCCTTTCTTCCACTACGTGCTTCTTCTAGTATGCTTCCTTTTCCGGAACGGTTCTGTATATCAGAACCTCAGTCTTCGAGTAGATCCGTTCATCTTATCTGATGCATGACAAGAGTTTTCCGATATGGGATGTGCTATATATATATATTCATGTGACTAACACTGGTAGAATCACAAGTTCGAAACGTAAGACGGGTGAAGGTAAAAGAAGAAAAAGCCTAACTGTAGGCTATCTGCATCCATCAATGCGGCTAAGCCGAGACAAATGCGGTCAACTCTTATTCCCTCGCATTAGGAAATACAGATGCCTTAGGACATTGCGGATGTTGGCCTCCTATCCGCACTTGTCAATGCGGTTGACGTTACCGATCGTCAATCACCCTATTCTACTTGATCTAGAATTCTGATGTGTAGCTGGTAGTGTCGTACCAATAATTTATCCAGATGCATCCTTTTATTTTGCGGGCGTTCCAGTTCATGCTTAATGTAGCTCTCCATACATTTTCATAGCTTCATCGGGCGGCTAGAAAATTGTCTTGTACTGTTGCATCAACACGCATCTGAAACTTTCTTATTCGCGACCAAACAAATTCCGCATTTTCCCGAGGATAACGATGCCAGTTGTATACCTACATGAATGAAATTTATATTAATCCTTCTACAACTTTCGCCTAACCCTAAGCATTGACGCATCTCAATGGGGTTTTTACTTCTTCCCGGAATTTTATAGCCTCGCATTCTAGCGTATTGTCTCGAATTTTGTGCTTATTAGTAGTGACAAAATGACAGACCTGTCTAAGTATGGCTTACAAATCCCATCCATGAGACTCCTGAATACCATGAAATGTGTAGGTCCTCCCACACGGGCTTGACCACAACCTTCGTACTTGTCATATCTTGTTTTAACAGCTACTTTTGTAATGTCATTTTCCTTATAATCACGGCTGATAACAACTAAGATGTAGGTAACACCTTGAAATTGATTAAGCAGGTTAGCATCTCTAGGAAGACGATATCACTTATCCTTGGTGACTTTATTTAACTCTCAATAGTCTATCAATACTCGGAGCATCCTATTTTCCTTCCACAAAGGGTTTTAAGTTTCCTAAAGGCGACATACTAGGTCTTATGGACTGTTTATCTAACAGCTATTGAATTTGCTTTCCTTCCACCAGCTCCTTAATATAAGTTTCAAGTACAACACCTCCATACATATATTACTTCTATTTTCTGACTCAATTCCCTTAAGAGCAACCTCAACTGTAGTCATAAGCTACAGAATTGTTGCAAACGTTCCTACTAATTCCTTCATGGTGCTTCCATCGAGGGTCACCCTTCTAGATGACCTCTTCCTCGGTCCATATTCTTCAAGGTAACTGTGCCCTGTAGAGGGTCCATCCATGAGGCAAGTAACTCTATTTAGATTCTATTTTCTTATAAACATACCGATTGTTTTAACGAGATATAAGGGTAGGACTTTTGCAAGAATTTCCGATGGTACGGAGCGTTCTAGGGTAAGGTATTAGAGAATCACTTTAGGATAGGTTTAAAATTTAAAGTGGAATGACACCAAAGCTTACGATCGGGGATGACTATGCAGACTTTCTTCGTCTACAACCTGGTGCATGTTTATCACTTCGTTATAGTTGGATCTCAAGTGATTTAACACATGAGATTTCTTGTAGCTGATCTTCTATGCTTCTTAATACATCTTTTGGAGCAATACCATCCTTTAAGTTCAACCATGAGTCTTTCCCTTGAATTCTTTATTATCATCGACCGTATCGATTCGAACTAGTTTTGGACTTTATCAAGGTGCTTGCTAGCACAAGGAGGTTAACTACCACTCTAATAACCTATCATATAGCTTCAAGATCGTATTCCATCTTCATGACCTTCACTCTCGAATCACGAACTTATCACTCGGCTAGTAGAGCTCTCCGAGTAGAGATAATCTTGCAAGGTTTTGAAGTTGTCCGCATCGACTATCACGTGTTTTCAATGATAAGGGTCATGATAGTGGGTTTAGGGTGAGTAGCACTTCTCGCTAGACCCTGAATTTTCTAGGAATTTAATCTTGAACAGAGGGGGAGTGAAAATCGGGGACCCTAAGAAGTTGTAAGTTTAGATTTGTCTTGAATCTCGAAGGTTAGCTTTTCTCGGCAATTAACCCTGGTACTTGGATCTTTATCTTCGAAGAATCTGGATTTTAGAAAGAGGTTTCATTTCCTATATATTCTGGCGCTCAGAACTTTATCAATAACACGGTCAGTTAAAAGCAGGGTCAAAACAGTTCAACCTAAGTTTCGTGTGAAGATTGTCATTAGGTGACTAACGGTTGAAGATGATGCAAGATTTCACGAGCGTAGCATTAAGAAAGGTGATTATCAATCACAATCGGAGTTGATATTAAGAATATTCCTTTGAGTTAGGTGGTTGCATTACAATGAATAGGTAGAGAGAAGTCATATTCCTCAAAGGCTTTGAGAAAATGAACAGAGGAATTCTAGAATCCGGAAGATCCTATGAAGTGTGAACTACTAAGAAAGAAAGAAGTGACAAGTCTTCTATGTCATTGACCACAAGAGGCGTTTCTCGGAAATTTATTACTCCGGTATGTTCTCCGTTGCACAAGACTTGTTATGGAGTCTCCCACTATGTCAGGAAAACTTTGATGAATTCAATGTTGAGTAGGAAGGAATTTTCAAGCATCGCTAAAAATAGTATGGCTATAGTACACGCACAACGAGCTGAAGTGCCATACTCAGCACGAGACCAGTTGAGTTCGAGAACATCATTTAATGAACTTCAGAGTATGATGGTCGTATCATTATAATTCCAATAGGAGAGTAGAATAAAAGAAAAGAGAAGAAGAGAAAGGAATAGTTACTGCAACATCGTCCTTGGTAGCTCTTCAAGTGTCAAATGGTTTTTGCCCAGCATGAAAGTTTTGAACATGAAATTATTGAATATATTCCAAATATTTATGTTTATTCTTGTATTTATTGGTTCTTCAAGTGTTATACATAGATATTAGTTTACATGACAGGGCCCACCAGAATTCAAATGTCCCTGTAAATTCACCATTACATGTGCACCCGTAATCGTCAATTTACCTTACACTATCATTCTAGTCATTCCCATCATAAGTTCCAAGTTTTGCGTAATTAGATCTTAGAGTTAAAGTTCTCATTTGGTCATCATCTGTAATAAAGCACACTTAGATTCAAATTATGCCAACATTCTTATTAACCCAAACATTGTCTCAAAGTTAGTTTTAACAAATCAAGTAATAAATGAGCATTCAGGTACATGCTATCCTAGGGAGCAGAACAAACAAAAAGGCATCATGGTTACTATCTTACCACTAAATTCCAACATGTATCATCTTACAAATGAGGCATATAAGTAAGTATCATCATTCCAACAAGTATCATTATAACAGTTGTCTCACGTAACGACACAAGTCGTATCGGGTTTATAGCTAACAGCAGTTGTTTCATATAGTGACAAAAGTCAACTGTGCAATTATATAAGTGTCTCTCCAGGATTTAAGTCCTAATTTATATGCACACCTTTGGTTTCTAACATTCTTAGTACTTGACATTCAGTAGTCCTAATAGTCAACTCCAAAAGATTCCATACTTTCATGGTTTACTCGGGTGCACCTATCATAGGTAATACTCTAATGTATCAAGGTTTCTTATAGGGTAGAGAATTCTTAATGGGATATATGTAATCCTTAAGGTATACAAGTTAAAGAAGGGTGTTCTTAAGGGAACCTATTTTTGCTGTAAACTTTAGATCACTAGCTCATGGAAACAACCTACTAGACTGGTCCTATTTATGGTTACAACTTAGGTATTTCAAAGCAAACCCACCTTTCTATAACCTTAGCTCAACAAAACTCGAAAGAGTCATCTTACAAAGGTGGTCCTATGAGGTTCATATGGTTGTAGTTTAGGTCTCGCGAAGCAGACCTACTTCTCTATAACCTTTGGCTCTGATACCAATCTGTCACACCCCGAGCCTAGAGAGGCGGGACGTAACGATCAGTAAACAACAACCAAAATGCAGCGGGAACTAAATGGTTTAATATAGTACAACTTGCAGCATTTTACATCAGAATATTAGCTTAGTTTCAATTTACAAGGTGCCTAAATCTACAGTCTATAGGTGTCATGATCAATCTCTTGGTAAATGTTTGTTGATGCTTCAGTAACTAAGGCTTTTAGGTTCGACTTTTGTCTTCAACACCTACCCTCACTTCTTGTTTCAGATTTAGGTATATTCTATAGCTCAACTATTCTCTGAAAGGATCTCAGCCTCTAGTTTGATCAATTAGGTTGTATTCGCGGCGGATTTAGCACAAGAATTAAACAAACAAGCAAGAACACCAATGATTTTGCATGTAATAGTAAAGTTATAGAGAGAGAGAACAATACTGCGAAAAGGTGTTTTCTATTGAATCACATGCTTCAACAATGTTTATAATTAGGTCATCTTCCTTTTATAGGAAGAATGACGTCTGCTGATGTCACTTGATAGTGACATCAAATCGTTATTAACAAACTACTGAAAAACACCTAAACTACTGAAGATGTCAAACAGCTGACATCTTCTTACAAAATGCTAAGTGTTACTACTTATTACAAACGACTGATAAGAAAAGAAACTATTGAAAGCTACAAGGACTGAAGAACAAACTCTTCAGTCGTTTACAAACTACTGAAAGGAAAATTACAACTACTAAACTAAACAACTGAAAGATAAACCATCACAACAACTGAAGACTACTTCTTTAGCTGTTGTGACAAACTCTGAAGCTTCAGCACTTGGTCTTCAGACTTTTGAACTTCAGACGTTTCATCAGCTGATGACTTCAGTAGTTGTCATCAGCTGATGTCTTCAGTCTTTGTCTTCAGACTTTTTACATCAGTTGTTGATCTTCAGTACTTCAGTTCTTCAGCTATTGATCTTCAGTACTTTGTCTTCAGCACTTGAGGCTTCAGTACTTGAGTCTTCAGTACTTGATGCTTCAGTAGATGAGTCTTCAGTACTTGAAGTCTTCAGCTGTTGATCATTATTTCTTTGATCTTCAGCTGTTGAAGTCTTCAGTCTTTGTCAAACTGCGGATGAAGCTTTCAGCAGTTGTTGTGATGTCTTGTGGGACTTAGAGGTTTTTCTGATCTTGGCTCATTGGTTCTTTTGGTCTAAAAACTCCCCCTGAACCAATGCAGCCAAAACCTCTAAGTAATTTATTATCCCACTTATTGATGGCAGGAAGATTGGTCTTTTTCCTTCTTGATCAGCTTAGAAGATGACCCATTTAAGCACAAGCCTGGGAAGAGGTCTCTGAGATTTGGTTGGCATAGTATGGATGGGAACCCTGACTTGGGGAACTGGACACAGGGTTGTTGTCCCATCCATGAGACCTACTTCCCATGTATGAGCCTGTAGGATTCTCTGGGGTAGGCTCTAAGGAATATAATTTGTTCTTACATGGTAAGATCCTCAGCTTCACCATCAAACAATCCTTCATGCCCATACAGCTCTGAGACATACTTGGCCTGTTTACCATTCTTGAGCTCAACTGTTGTTATCTGTCTGTAAGCAAATTCATCTGGATGAACACCCTCAAGTAACAGATTAGGCTCATCTTTTCTGAAGTTCTCAAGCCTCTTGTAGACTAACCCCTTTTTGACCACCATATTCTCCAACAACTTTTGGGGTGGCTGGTTAGCCTCATAGGCCTTCTTGAAATCTTCTACAATCTCCCAGGGTGATACTACAAGGGCCACAGTGATCACTTCATCTACAATCCTCTTTACCTGGCCCTTGTATCTCAATGGAATATCTTTCTTTATAATCTTGTGAGCCACCCTGGGATCAGGCCAAGTTCTCACCTTGTCCCTTTGATATTGAAATGTGTTGGCAAGGGTGTACAGTCTCAGAGCTTTTTTCCTCATATTAACTATCGATGAGGAAGCAACATAAGTTTTGTCTATGCTTTTCAGCATCTCATCATCATGAAGCTTCTGCTGCTGTTCTTCTTCTATCTTTACCCTCACAATTTCCATCTGTGAGGTGGGAGAGATGGGTATTGGTTTGGCTTTTGGCAAAGTTAGGACTGTAGAGAGAGGCAGCCTATCTTCTTCCTCATTATCCTCTTCTTCTTCTTCTTCTTCTAGCCTCAACACCCTTCTCTTCTTCTTCAAGGATGTATCATCGGCGATGGGTTTTGATGGTGAGGGGGTTGGTTTTGTGGGTTGTGTTTGGGTTTGTGTTGGTGTGGGAGATTGGGCAGGCTTTGCTAGCAGTCTGGATATGAGTGAAGGTTTGGTTTGTTTTGTTAACAAAGTCATGTTCCCAGCACCGGCTTCAGAAATGGCTTCTATGACCAGTCCCTTAGTGAATTCCCCAGCCGAACAAATCTTGGTGTCTATAGCCAAGATGTTGTCCCCGGTCCATGACTTAACATCTAGGACTGGTCTCCCAAGATACTTCGAAATAAACCTTGTCATAGCCTCAAGTCTCTCTCTTTCCTCTTGGCTATAACAGGTCCATCGGTAATCAATCTCCTTCATCTCCAATTTTCTTATCTCCTGATCTAGCATGGCAGTGTCAGTGTCAAAGCCTTGCCTGAACAGCTGATCAATGATGTTGTCTATTGATCAGCTATGTTCAGCATCAACCTCCTTGACAAGGACAGCTAGATCAGTCTCCCTCTTCTTCTCTCCCTTCTTCTTTTTGTAAGTGACATGAAAGTCTTTTTGACTTTAAGCCACATTCACCAATTCAGCTCTCTCCTCTCTCTCCTTCTCCTTCACCCTCTCAGTCTCCTCAACCAACTCCCTCTCGTTTTCCACCTCTACTTCCACTTCTTTCTCCTTCACTTCCTCCTCTACTCTCTTCCTCTTAGCTTTCACTGATGTCTCCCCCTTTTTGGTTGCATTGGTTGCAAGGGTTTGACTATCAGAAAGCAATTTCGCCACAGCAGCTTCCACCAAGGGATGTATTGTAGAGGGAAGCCTCTCATCCAGGGTTTTTATCACAATGTCTGTGATTATGGGTATGATGAGAGACAAGGATTGTTGAAAGATAGCAGCTAATTGCTCAGGGGGTTTTGGCCCTGAAAACTAGTGCCGGAAGTAGGGGCAGGTGGCTGAGTTTGTGGGAGTGGCTGAATGTATGTGAGACCTTCAGGTGAAGGTGTGATCTGTGGGTGCATGGTGGCAGATGGACTTTGTTCTTGAGACATTTTGGCAAGCAGCTCTTTGAGTCTGCTCACCTCAGCCTCAAGAATGGTATTTTGAGCAACTACATCAAAGAAGAAGCTCAGGTCATCATCAGTCGACACTGAATCACCTGACCTCCTGACTGAGTCAGGATGTACATGCACTGAGTATGGCTTAGTGTTCGCATGTGCCCCTTGTTCTTGGTTCTGGGGACTTCCAGCCTCCGGATTGGATCCATCATCGGCAGTTGCCTCTGGTGAGGTCTTATAGATGGTACCAGCTTCTTCCTGCTCATGTGCTGATGCAGGGGAAGTGGCAGCCTCACCAGAATATCCCATCTCCCTTGCCATACTTAGAGAAGAAACATGTGATTCTCTGTGTTGTGGGCTCCCATCAACACTTGTTTCCACCCTCTCTTCGGTTGGAGTTTTCCCAGTTAAGATTGGTTCCTGGGGAGAGGGTGGAGTGTTAAGATGGGTCAACACTTCTGCAATAATTAAAGTAGGGCTTTTAGGGGCGGTTGCAGTAGGAGATGGATAGAAGCAGTATGCACATGGGGAGGAGTGTGCGTTTCAATTGAGAAAGGTTCCAGATATGTGGCAGCCCCAGAAATGGTTGCATCAGGCTCCTGTAGAGAGGATGCCTGAGCGGTTGTGGTAGGTGGAGTCATGGTGCTTGCTGGGAGAATCTTGCCAGCAATCACTTCTTGCATTTGTTGTGCAGGGGCATCCTCAGGGGACTCAACTCCCTGAGTAGCCTTTTTTGGTTTCTTGTGTTTGGGTTTGGTGGGGACTTTGGATTTAGAGGTGGTGGTTGTGGGTTGCAGCTGCGTGGCTTTTCGCAGCTTGGCAGCCTTTTTGAGTGACTGGTCAGTGTTGTGCCTGGAGTATAACTCAGGCAATACAGCCATGGCAGGGATCCAATGCCAACTAGTCCCTCAGGTTGTAGTTGGTTCTCTATTATGGCCATTATGAACCGTGGATATAGTATCCAACGATTAGCAAATGGTTGTGTGGCCATATCCTTAAGTTCCAAAAAGATTAGTTTAGTAAAATTTAATGGTTGTTTGTCAAGGATAGAGAATAATACCTGCTGCCACCTAGTAGACATTTGATCCCATGATGAGGTCTTTAGGGCTAAGCAAACATTTACCATGTGGAAGATAAGGCGTTTGGCATCATGAAAATGTTTCTTGAGCAGGGTAGAGGCATTAAGGTCACCCTAATAGTCATGGTGTGCAAATGAAAGATCAAGGGTGCCTTTTGGATATTCGGTTGGGAAGGTGGCATCATGCAGTTTTAGGGTTTGGCGGATGATTGCCGGAGTGATAACCACCTTCTGGTTATTGACAAATAACTGGAGAGAGACCTCGGCGTCGTGCTCTCCAGTAAGGGTGACATTCGTCCAGAACTGGATAAGGGAATCGGCATATATGGTGGGATTGAGAAGAAAGGCCGTTTGTAATGGGGAATCGACCATGAGATCAATAGCTTTATCGAACTTGGTCCAAAATGGGGATTTAGTAAGGTATGCGACACAGTTGTGTCGAGGTTTAAGCTACATGGTCGCCATTAATGGTAGGAGAGAGGTTTCAGAGGTTTTGAAATATTAGGTTATGAGAGAATGAAAAACTCTGAAGGTAGGGTTAGGTATTTATAGTGGGTATAAAACAGCTGAAAGGAAACGACTGAAGGTTTTGGTGTTAGTCATCAGTTGTTTGAAACGACTGATGACATGGTTTTAACCTTCAGAGGGTATAACATCTGAGGACTTGGTGTTAGTCATCAGTAGTTGAAACTACTGAGACCTGGTTTTGTCCTTCAGATGTTGCAAACGACTGAGGACTTGTTGTTAGTCATCAGTAGTTATAAACTACTGAAGACATGGTTTTCATCTTCAGACGTTGTAAACAACTGATGACTTGGTATTAGTTATCAGTAGTTGTAAACCACTGACATTAGTAGTTGTAAACCACTGACATCAGTAGTTGTAAACTACTGAGACCTGGTTTTGGCTTCGGTTGTTGTAAACAACTGAGGACTTGGTGTTAGTCATCAGTAGTTGTAAAACTACTGAAGACATGGTTTTGTCCTTCAGTTGTTTGGTTATGAAACATCTGATGTTGAAAGCAGCTGAAGAGTAAAATTACTCATCAGCTGTTGTCGTCAATTCAGTTGTTTCATGCTGACCTCAACATTTACTCATCAACTCTTTGGCTGACTTTTAGATGTTTCATTGGCCTTCAGCTCTTTTGAATATTAATTCCTCAGCTCTTGTGAACAAATGCTCATAAGACCTGATGAAAGAAATTATTTTTCAGAGCTTGTGAACAAATTTTGTCTTCGGTACTTGTGTAAGATTACACATCAGTACTTGTGAACAAAATTTGTTCTTCAGTACTTATTTGTTGGAAAACTATACATCAGTAGTTATAACCACATCAGTAGTTGTAACTACATCAGTTGTTTGCAACAAATAATATACTTCAGTACTTAGAAGCATTTTAGTCTTCAGTAGTTGTCAAATAGCTGAAGACTAAATTACTCATCAGTACTTATTTTTGACTTTTGCATACTAATGCTCATCAGTACTTATGAACTGAGAGCATCAGTATTAGTCAAGTTATTCTAGCTGCAGCATACCAAGCCTTAGTACAAGATTTTGAAATATGGCATTATCTAAAGGCTTAGTAATTATGTCTGCAAGCTTATCAGCACTAGGCATAAACTTTGGATCAATCAGACCTTTTTCATATCAATCCCTAATAAAATGATGTCTGATCTCAATATGTTTGGTCCTAGAGTGCTGGACTAGATTTTTAACAATACAAAGAGCTGAAGCACTATCCATTAATAATGGAGTCTTAGTCTCTGTAATGCCATAATCCAAGAGTTGATTCTGAAGCCAGAGTACCTGGGATGTACAACTTGCAGCAGCAATGTACTCAGCTTCAGAAGTGGATGTAGCAATTGATGTTTGTTTCTTACTCTACCAAGAAACTAAACAATTGCCTAGGAATTGGCAACCACCAGACATGGATTTTCTAGTGACTTTGCATCCTGTATAGTCACTATCAGAGAAAGCAACTAATTTGCAAGAATGCCCAGTAGAATACCAAAGACCTAGATATTGGGTACCTTGCAAATATCTAAAGATCCTTTTGACTTCAATCAAATGGGATTCTTTAGGTGCAGCCTGAAATCTAGCACAGGCACATGTTGCAAACATAATGTCTGGTCTAGAAGCTGTAAGGTACATCAAGGACCCAATCATACATCTGTAAAGGGTTTCATCAACCGCTTTACCTTTCTGATCAACATCCAGTTGTGTGGTGCTACTCATAGGAGTAGAACAGGGCTTACAGTTTTGTAAATCAAACTTATTTAACAAATCTTTTGTATATTTGGATTGATAAATGAAGGTGCCATAAGCTCTTTGTTTGATTTGCAACCCTAGAAAGAACTGTAATTCTCCCATAGCACTCATTTCAAACTTTTGCTTCATGAGCTTAGTGAATTCATCACACAACTGTGGATCAGAGGATGCAAAGATTATATCATCAACATAAATTTGAACAAGGAGCTTATGCTGTCCCACATTATTAATGAATAAAGTTTTATCAATGGAGCCTCTAGTGAAATTATTCTTGAGAAGAAAATTAGATAATGTTTCATACCAGGCTCTAGGAACTTGTTTCAACCCATAAAGAGCCTTATAAAGCTTATACACCCAATCAGGATGTTTATTATCCTCAAAGCCTGGTGGTTGACACACATAAACTTCTTCTTTTATTTTGCCATATAAAAAGGCACTTTTGACATCCATTTGAAAACTTTAAGATTGTGAAAGGTAGCATAATCTAAGAACAATCTAATTGCCTCCAGTCTGGCTACAGGGGCAAAGGTTTCATCATAATCGATGCCTTCCTCTTGTGCAAACCCCTGTACAACCAGCCGGGCCTTGTTCTTGACAATTTGGCCCTTTTCATCAGCTTTATTCCTAAACACCCATTTAGTGCCTATTGCACACTTACCTTAGGGTAAAGGAACAAAATCCCACACTTGCTGCTTTTTGAACTGAAGAAGCTCAAGCTGCATTGCTTCAACCCATCCATTGTCTCTTAAAGCAACATGGTAGTTCTTTGTCTCTTGCTGACTTATAAAGAGAGCATAGAAGTAGAAATTAGACAATTGACTCCTGGTTGAAACTCCAGCATTGATATCACCAATGATTTGAGACATTGGGTGATTCTTCAGCTCTTGATAGACAATAAGATCAGTGTAAGTGTTTGTAGAACCTTCAGCAGCAACAGATGATGATATAGATTCTTGAAACCAAGTAGGAGATGGTAACTCAAATGAAATAGAGGATTCAGAAATCTCATCAGCATTTGTTATGGATGGTGATGCTAAAGCTACAGGAGCATCAGGTTTAGTTGACTCAGGCAGATTGTCACTAAACCTGAAAATGTGAGTACTGGCATCTTCATCATCAGTACCACCAAGTGGAGAACTGTTGACAGGAACAACAGCTGGAGGTTGATAAGGAACATATTGTAGTATGTCCAGATAAAATAACTCCACAGGGTTTTGTGGAATCTTGTCCTTTGGAGATTCATTGAACTTCACATGCAAAGTCTCTTCAACCATCTTTGTCCTACAGTTGAAAACTCTGTATGCCTTCCAAGTTGATGAATAACCAATAAAATACCCTACATCCACCTTTGAAGCAAACTTCTAGAGTGGATTGCTTGTGTTGAGAATGAAACAAGGACACCCAAAGGCTCTGAAGAAGGAAATCAAAGGGGCCAAATGATGGAGTACTTCATAAGGAGTCTTCATCAACCTCTGATTCACTAATGCTCTATTCTGCATATAGCAAGTTGTGTTAACAGCTTCAGCCCAAAAGGTCAGTGGTAATCCTGAGTCAGCCAACATTGACCTTGCAGCTTCAATAAGGGTCCTGTTCTTTCTCTCAACCACTCCATTTTATTCGGGAGTTCTTGGAATACTGAACTGCCTTTTAATTACCTTTGGCAGGTAGAAGTCATCAAGTGTGTGATTTCTAAACTCTGTTCCATTGTCACTTCTCACACACTTGACCTGAAGGGAATACTGCTTCTCCACAAATAACACAAAGTTCATTATAGCCTTGGCAGCTTCATCTTTGGAGTGCAAGAAGAAAGTCCATACAAATCTGGAGTAATCATCCATAATTACTAGACAGTATTTCTTCTTAGCCATGCTCATCACTCTGACAGGACCAAAGAGATCCATGTGCAATAGTTGCAAGCAGGCAGTGGACTTTGGTTCTTCTATTGGAGGGAATGAGACTTTGTGTTGTTTTCCTTTTAAACAAGCAGTGCAGTTGTCTTCACATTTAAACTCCTTCAAAGGCAGCCCACTTACTAATCCATGGCTTATCAGCTGATTCATGTTTTTGAGATTAACATGCCCCAGTCTTCTATGCCATAGAGTAGATTCTTGAGGAGAGGCCTTGGAGAATAGGCAAGGATGGCCTTTTATATCTATCTGCTTGGAAAGATCTAAGGCATATACTCTTCCTGTCCTGTTGGCCTTCAGGAGAGTATATTCATCCAACACCTTGTCAATCACACTCAGAACTTTGGATGATAGAATTCGACAGTTCTGGCTTGTGAAAAGGGCAACATGGCCTTTATCACACATTCGACTGACACTCAAGAGATTGTACTTGAGATTCTCCACATGGTTGACATCATCAAACCTTATTTCCCCATTGAAAACAAAGCCTTTGCCGATGATGTAACCTTTAGCATCATTGCCAAAGGAAACAAACCCCTTCTTTCTTTGAGAGTAGTCATTAAGAAGTGAGCTGCTTCCTGTCATATGCATGGATCCTCCACTGTCTACATACCAGATGCTTCTGTGGCATATTGAAGAACCCTGTATTCATCACAACAAGTTAGTTAGTTTTTGAGACCCAAACCTTTTTGGCTTTGGGTCTGTTCTCATCAACAGATGTGACACTAACTGGTTTGTTATGTATGACAGCCTGAGGTGAAGGAGATGGTGTAGAAGAGGAATCATTTGGCTTGGATTTCCTTTTCTGTGGTTTCAGCACAGGAGCATCTAATTGGTTGACTCTTCCCATTAGATGTTGAACCATCATAACCAGCTGTGTCTGATTTTGTGATAAAGCTTTTAGCTCATCAGACACATTGGATCCTACTTGTGATGGATTCCTGTGTTGCACTATCTTCTTTTGAGCAACCTCAGCTGTTGCCTGAGTTACCCCATCCTTCTTTTTTGATTTCTTCTTGGACTTAGGGGTTTCAGGTTTTGATGTTGCTGGTACAAACTTGGTTTCAAACTCAGATTTCATTACATTCATTTTCTCTTTAATTTTCTCCTTTTGTTTGAGTTTGGAACCCCTTTTGTACCAGCAATCATCAGTAAGATGATTGAACAAGCCACATATTTCATATGGCTTGTTCTTCATCTTTAGTTGATCATCAACTGAAGAAGATAAAACTACTGAAGACTTGTTCTTCAGTAATTTGCTATCAGTACTGGCAGTTTTCTTCCTTGCAGTACTTGCTTTCCTGGCATCTTCTTTATTAGTCTTCAAACCCTTTCTACTGGCAGTTTTCTTCCCTTCATTACTGGCAGTAGTTTGGATTTGAACTTCAGGTGTTATCACTTGCTCTCCAGTACTTTCAGTACTTTTAGAGACAACACCTGAGTTGATCAACTTTTTGATCATGTGACAGTCGGCATTTAAACCATCAGCTATTGTAGCATCAGCTGATTGGTTTTGTGAGGAAATAATGCTGACTTCAACCTCTGATGATGGTGTATCAGATAGTAAGTCACATGATGAGAAGGATTGGTTATTGCTTTCTCCATCAGATTCTACTTCTGCTCTGGAAGTATAATCTGTTGGAGGAGCAGTGTGATTATAACCAATGCCAAACTTCACATTGGAAGCTGATTGCTTACTCAGAAGCATTTCAAAACCCTTGCAGGATTGCACCCAGCGATCACACTCTACCTGGGTAGCTACAAGTGTTTCCTTGAGGTCTTTGTACTTCTCTAGAAGTACATCTTCCCTAGCCTTATCATCTTTGATTTGGCATTTAAGTTTATAAATCTCATCATTTTTGTCATTAATCACAGCCTCAAATTCAACTTTTCTTTTGGAAATGGTTAGCTTTAGCTCAAGGTTTTTATCAATTAAAGCCATATTTGCCTATCTAATAGAAGCAAATGCTGCTATGCATGAATCAGAACAAAGCTTGGCTTTAGCCTCAGAAGATACCTGTGATAAAGCATTGGAGGATGACCCATCAAAAGACTCCAGGGCCATGAGAGCAAGGTTCCCAAAAGGATGATCACCACCATGTTGACTAGCATCTTGGAATAGTTGTTCTTGACCAGATAAATCATCTGGTAAACTACTCCAGTCAACAAATCCTGGGGTGAAGAAGCTGTGTTATTGAGGTTGGGTTTGATGATGAGATTGGGAAGGTTGAGGCTCAGGGAGAGCATGTGGTTGCTGAGCAGGGGGTGCTTGAACTTGACTTGGCTGAGGCATGTAGTAGCAGGGGTATGGGTATGGCATATAACCCTGAGGCACAAAGTATGCAGGTGATGCCTGAGCTGGTGATGGATGGCTAGAACTGGGAGGATGTTACCCTTTGTGTTGTGAGCTATTGCTGGGAAAAGTCACAAAGGGTGCAGAGGTGTTAGATCCAGATGATCTACACTCTCTAGCAAAGTGTCCAAGCCTGTGGCATTTGTGACACCTCAACTTGCTCTTGTCAAAACCAACTTTGGTTTTGCCAGAGAGACCAGGAAATGTCCTGCCAGTTCTCTTGTAGAACTTTTGAGATCGAATATTTATCATAGCCATCTGACTCAAAATATCCATCTCTTCCAGATCATCATCTGGAATGCCCTTCAAGTCCTCCATCAAAAAGCACAGGTTACAACTGCAACCTCCTGAACTACTATCAACACCAACAAAAGCATGTTCAGAATTACTAGAGAAATCAATATGCTCATCATAGGCACTCTCTGATAAAGCATATTCTGACTCCTGACCTATTAAGGCAGCATTGCCTGAGACAAAGTCATCAGTGAGCTTGCCAGAGGTGGACAACTTCCTTTTCTGCTCTATCTCTCTCCCAAATGTAAGCAGTTTCCCATGAAGTTGGGTGAGAGATAGAGTGCTCAGATTTGCACTAGAGCGTAGGACAATAGTGTATGTGTCCCATCTCTCAGGCAGTGATCTGAGGAATCGGTTGTTCATCTGGCTGTTTGAATACTCTTGTTTAACCATTTTCAATTCAGAAATCAAACAAGAGAATCACTCAAACTGTTGAGTCAGAGTCTCACCATTCCTATGAGAGAATGTCTCATATTGTTGGGCAAGGATTTCCCTAGTATTTGCTAAGACCTCATCGGTTCCTCCGAATTGTTCCTTCAGAGCAACCCAGAGATCATGAGCAGTTTCATGATGCATAAGCCCTGAATAGATTTTATTAGGCAGTGCCATGGCCAGAATTCCATGGGCTTTAGCATCAATCTCGAACATCTTAAGATCTTCCTCCGAATAATGATCAGGTTTCTTCGGAACCCTCTCATTTGATTCAGGAACGCTCACCATAGGCTTGTATGGTCCATGTACCACTGACTTCCAACAACCAGCACTGTTGACAGACAGGTGATGGAGCATACGACGTTGCCATATGTTATACTCACTACTCACAAGCATCGGGGGCTTGGTTGAGGAGCCAGTATTGTGAGGATCGTTTGTTGGTGTTTCCATTTCAGATCTCAGTCAAATTCAAGGTAAACAAAACAAATCTAGGTCAAAAAAAACCACGAAAACCTCAAGTTTAACGGCCAGAAGCAGCAGAAACTCAATCTCTATAACTAATTCTTGGAAATTGCTAATTCGATCAAATGTAGATAGCAATAGAGCAGTTTCAATGATCAATTGTTAAATCGATCAATGATTAACCAGCTCTGATACCAATTGAAAGGATATCGGCCTCTAGTTTGATCAATTAGGTTGTATTCGCAATGGATTTAGCACAAGAATTAAACAAACAAGCAAGAACACCAATGATTTTACATGTAATAGTAAAGTTAAGGAGAGAGAGAACAACTCTGCGAAAAGGTGTTTTCTATTGAATCACACGCTTCGGCAATGTTTACAATTAGGTCATCTTCCTTTTATAGGAAGAATGACGTCTGCTGATGTCACTTGATAGTGACATCAAACCGTTATTAACAAACTACTGAAAAACACCTAAACTACTAAAGATGTCAAACAGCTAACATCTTTTTTCAAAATGCTAAGTGTTACTACTTATTACAAATGACTGATATACTGAAAGCTACAACGACTGAAGAACAAACTCTTTAGTTGTTTACAAACTACTGAAAGGAAAATTACAACCACTGAACTAAACAACTGAAAGATAAACCATCACAACAACTGAAGACTACTTCTTCAGCTGTTGTGACAAACTTTGAAGCTTCAACACTTGGTCTTCAGACTTTTGAACTTCAGACGTTTCATCAACTAATGACTTCAGTAGTTGTCATCAGCTGATGTCTTCAGTCTTTGTCTTTAGACTTTGTACATCAGTTGTTGATCTTCAGTACTTCAGTTCTTTAGCTGTTGATCTTCAGTACTTTGTCTTCAGCACTTGAGGCTTCAGTACTTGAGTTTAAGTACTTGATGCTTCAGTAGATGAGTCTTCAGTACTTGAAGTCTTCAGCTGTTGATCTTTAGTTCTTTGATCTTCAGCTGTTGAAGTCTTCAGTCTTTGTCAAACTGCTGATGAAGCTTTTAGCAGTTGTTGTGATGTCTTGTGGGACTTAGAGGTTTTTCTGATCTTGACTCATTGGTTCTTTTGGTCCAACATTCTCCCTAGCTGTACCTGAAGACATG
Organism: Flaveria linearis; assembly: GCA_024085815.1. Lineage (NCBI taxonomy): Eukaryota > Viridiplantae > Streptophyta > Magnoliopsida > Asterales > Asteraceae > Flaveria > Flaveria linearis. Next base: position 49,322,761 of record CM044004.1, on the reverse strand, counting down.
CTCAAAAAGATTTTGTGTCAACTTAAATTTGGTGAGTTCAAGTGCTTATAGTTTAAAAACAAATGTACTTAACAAAATTTTCATTTGATAAGAAGGAAAGAATCATAGTTCATTTTCATGGGAGTATCACAATCAACCCTGCACTCAATCACGGTTAGCCTCTTCAAAAGTTGTGTTTAACCGGTTAACCCCTAAAAAGGGGAGAACTGAGCCCCAAACCAGTGAACCCCCAAAAAGGGGAGAACTGAGCCCTAAACCAGTGAACCATACTTGCCCGGATGGCTCACCATAGATTCATAACAAAACCTGTCACATGCCACAAACGACCCCTCAGGATCTCAGTAGGGTACCTCCCTGTGGCGGGAGCCACTGTGTGTGGGGGTTTCCCCAAATAGATCTATCCACATAAAACAAGCGGTTCACAAAAGAATTAATGATCATGATGTAAGTATCAGCAGGTATCCATAAATCCCAATTACAAGCACCAAGTAAAGCACAATTATAGTTCATAAAATAATAGAGCTTGTTTCATCACAAAACAGTAGTAAAAAAAAGGGATCACTAGAACTCACCTGGTATCCTTAAATAATTCTGAGCTTGATAAAGAAAAAGGATAATCACCAACAAAGCGATCCTAATCACAACATATAAGATTCACATTTAGAATTAGCACGATGTTATTACATGCAGGCGGTTAAGCTCTTTAGTTAAATTAATGTTATTGTTTAGTATCCTTAATGTAGCTTAGCTTCTCGTGTATTTGTTAATTGTTATGAATTAACTCGTGTACATTAGGTTAATTAATGTATTCAATCAAGAATTGAGTCTTAGCATGAAGAATGTAGAAAATCAATTTATATCATGGATTCCAAATCTTTATAAATAACTTGCATTGACGATGTAAGTAATATATAATGTTTCAAGTGATGTTTATAATGTTCACGTTCATATCATATTTGTTAACTCGGTTGACGCTAAATAATCCAATTATTGATGATAGTTAACGATATTTTGTATAAAAAGAATGTTACAATTAATATTTATTACAATAACAATGAGACGACCGACAATTAATAACAACAAGATGATAGATTATTATACCGTTTTAGGTCTTTTATCTTAAATAAAACGTATAGATGTCGGTTAACCTAAATATTCATTGCATAAATATACAAATGTATAATCGTATTTGTATGAATTACATCTCTAAGTCTTGTATGATTATATGTTACACGAAATAAACTTATTTGTATCATCTATTACAAATTATAACCATTTCCAAAAATGTAATGCTTCCTATATTTTATGTAGGTTGATTTCTATAAAAATAGCATTGTTATTTAAATCTCAAGTCCAAACCATCCATTTATAATTCACGTATTATATAATTTATGCCTTTAATTATTTAGAGCTCAAATAACACGTATGCAAATTATAATTCAATTTCAATTGCGTTACGCGTGCGATTATACCTTTCACTAGGTTACGTTCACTAACCCACTTGTTTACGCCTTGTTTTAATCGCGTTCCCGTTATGTTGACTGCTCGTTGACCCCGTTGACCCAAGCCTTATCTTGCCATCCTAACACTTCCGTTACCATGATCGACTACACTTCCACACTCAACATCATCGATCAACATCACTATGCCATCACTTAATCACCCTCACAACCAACCTTGAAAACCACAACCAACAATCACAATCGCAACCATCTTCACCATTATTGTTATTCACCACCATAACCGACACATGCACAGCTATTAACTACCATCAACAGCCCCAAACACAACCCTAATCACAACCATAATCACCACCGTCAACACCACCACCATTTTTGACACTTACCGCCCTAACCGACACCAAACCGACTACTTTGATGGCTTCCAACAATCACCGCAGCCTATCCTATCATCCCAGCCACTTTGGACAGCCTTCGGGTGCCCAAAATCAACAACCACGGACCGCCATAACCACGACAGCCAACACAACCACAACCGGTTCGACCTTCCATCACCATGATCAATAACAACTACAACCACAGTCGCAGCCCACAACCGACACCCCTAACCGCAGCCTACACACTGCCATCACCTTCACCGTCACTGCTGCACAACCGTCGCCACCACCAGTCGGGTGTGGTGGCTGTTTTCTACCGCGACCATCACCACCATCGCCATCCATCATCACAGCCGCAAACCACAGCCAACCACACCAACCGGCTTCGGTACTAGCCTCCACCCTTCATTCCTGCTGAGTCTACACCCACGGCTGCGACCAACACAGCCACAAAATGCAGCGTGTCGACCACCAACAGCACCTTCGACCAACCCTAGCTGCCGCCACTTTCAAATGGCTGTAACTTTCAAACCGCTACGAGTTAGAGGACTAGGCTACCACCATTGGAAAGATCTCATCGAGAGGAAGATGAGCATGGGTGGCACTCACAACCGCCGACTACGGTGGCCGAAATCTCGCCGGAACCTTAGCCGCCACACCACCTTCTCTCTTGCATAACTTCGTCTTTGTTGCGAATCAGAAGAAACCACCACCTCCATTGTGTTGATCTTTCCAAGGGCTTTGATCTGATATATGGCACTCGCTAGGGCGTCGCCGGAATGGCCGCCGGTGGCCGGAAAACGGCCGGAGAGAGGAGGGGGAGAAGGGAGTCGCGGCCTCTCTCTCTGCCCAAATTCTTGCTTTTGAAACCCTAAAATGGGGAAAAAGTTTCTTATATACTAGGGTTAGATGATGGGTTCGAATACGGGTCGGTTCGTACACGTTCGATTAAGTTTTCGCGTAACGTTAAGCTTTTCTTTTCCCGTTAGGTTCGGTTAAACAAAACGTCATAAATTTTCCAAGATTAATAATTTTATTGTATTAAGACATACCGAATAATTAATCGAGATTTGACGCGTATTTAACACGTTTAACGGTTTTACGCGTTTTTATCAAATGAGCGTTAATATTATCATTTTGGTATCAAAATATATGCAATTAAGTATTAAAATGATATTTAGTGCGTTAACTTCCCATGTTGATCACGTTAAAACCTTATCTGACGTATTCTCGGGTTTGACTTGATCGTAACCCGGTTCACGTCACGGTCACGTTTCGTAACGCATTTATTCCAGACAACGTATCACTCACCAAATTTAATGTGTTATGATAATAAACAATGATTAGATGAATATTTACAGGGTTACGAGGCTTGGTTGTCATAACAGACGTCGGTTAAATGTCGTTGAAACCGGTATTCGCGTTTCACTTGCGTATCTCCGTTGCTTATGCATGTTTGATGAAAAATCTTTTAGCAAGCATTATTTATGATATTGTTAGCATTAATAATAATTTAGATTGGATGACAAGCCATTATAAGAAATTCTGATGGAATTCAGACGTTAGTACGCGTTAAATTGCCGGATTTTACCCGGTATGGGTTCTAAATCTGTTTTCAGTTTGGATCTTTCCGTAGTTGCTTCAAATGACATAATAAATCATTGTTTCATGGTTTCTCAATAAATTAGTTCGTAAAACATGCATTTGGGACTTAAATGGGCCTTGTTTGAATGTTCGGGCCCTTATTGGGCTTATTGGGCCCAAAAGGTTAGTTTCATTTCCCAAGTTTTCTTTTGTAAGACCCAATTTAACAAGACCTTTATTGGGTTTTATAATATTTTGAGGTTTCCAATTGGGCATATTTCAGAGGTGTTACAATCGTTATGCGTAAAGTTGATTAAATTACTTAAGGAGTGTGTATAAAAGATTATAAAACTAAAAATCCATGGGATTGAAGGTTTTTACGAGAATATAAACCTTTTCATGCGAGAACGATTTTTATTTAACGCATTTGTTTACGTTGTTCATGTCACATGTATAAGATTACAGCTTCTTGAATACATGAATGTACAAATCTATACTTGCACAATTTCAATTGAAATTCAAGTAAATCTAATTTTGTTGGTCATGTGACCTTGATTTGACTTCATATTCATTGATCACACATTGATTTTTATCTTTGAACTCCGATAACTTTCATTTCCCCAACTTTAAAAATTCTTGAATCTTATTATGTGAATACAAGTGGTTTAGTTATCGTTTGTAGCTTCTATCGTTGCGTTAGCGCTCAATAAAGGAGTTTACGGATAAAGAGTTGTCATTTTGGTTCATTTTTGTGGATTCGCTAGGCAAGAGGGTCTAAAAATGGTGATCGAGTGTTTTGGATGGGTTTGGGCATGGTGAATCGAGTTTAAAGGTGAGTTGAGGGTTATCGTGTTTGGTTTTTGTTTCCTTCTTTTAAATAGATTGAAATGTTTCATTTGTGATTTTTGTATTTTCATTTTATTGATCATTATGCATAGATACGATTAAATTACTTAAGGAGTGTGTGTAAAAGATTATAGAACTGCAAATCCATGGGATTGAAGGTTGTTACGAGAATATAAACTTTTTCATGCGAAAACTATTTTTCTTTAACGTATTTGTTTACGTAGTTCATGTGACATGTATATGATTACTGTTTCATGAATACATGAATGTGCGAATCCATACTTGCACAATTTCAAGTGAAATACACGTAAATCTAATTTAGTTGGTCATGTGTGCTTGATTTGACGGAATATTCAATGATCACATGTTGGGTTTTATCTTTGACATCCTACCACTTCTATTCCACAACTTTAATTTGTTTCTTCATTCTTATTATTTAAATACGAGTGGTTTCCTTGTCGTTTGCAACTTCTATCGTTGCGTTAGCGCTCAATAAAGAAGTCTGCGGATAGAGAGTTATCATTTTGATTCATTTTTGTGGGTTTTCCAGGAAAGATGGTTTTAAAATGGTGGTCGAGTGATTCGGATGAGTTTGGGCAGGGTGAATCGAGTTTAAAGGTGAGTTGAGACGTATAGTGTTCGGTTTTTAGTTCTTTCTAAACAATAGCTTCAAATGTTTGATTTGTGATTTTTTATTGTGATTTTAGTGATCGTTATGTGTAAATTTGATTAAATTACATAATGAGTGTATATAAAAGATTATAAAACCCAAAATCCATGGGATTGAAGGTTTTTTACGAGAATATAAACCTTTTCATGCGAGAATGATTTTTATTTAACGTATTTGCTTACGTAGTTCATGTCACATGTATAAGATTATAGTTTCATTAATACATGAATATACAAATCCATACTTGCACAATTTCAAGTGAAATACAAGTAAATCTAATTTAGTTGGTCATGTGAGCTTGATTCGACTTCATATTCATTGATCACATGTTGAGTTTTATCTTTGAAATCCAATAACTTTCATTTCCACAACACTAATTTGATTCTTGAATCTTATTATATGAATACGAGTGGTTTAGTTATCGTTTGCAACTTCTATCGTTGCGTTATTGCTCAATAAAGGAGTTTGCGGATAAAGAGATATCATTTTGATTCATTTTTGTGGATTTGCTAGGCAAGAGGGTCTAAAAATGGCGATCGAGTGTTTTGGATGAGTTTGGGCAGGGTGAATCGCGTTTAAATGTGAGTTGAGAGGTATCGTGTTTGGTTTTTGTTTCCTTCTAAACAATAGATTGAAATGTTTCATTTGTGATTTTTATTGTGATTTTAGTGATCATTATGCATAGATACGATTAAATTACTTAAGGAGCGTGTGTAAAAGATTATAGAACCGAAAATCCATGGGATTGAAGGTTGTTACGAGAATATAAACTTTTTCATGCGAAAACTAATTTTCATTAACATATTTGTTTAAGTAGTTCATGTCACATGTATAAGATTACCGTTTCATGGATACATGAATGTACAAATCCATACTTGCACAATTTCAAGTGAAATACAAGTAAATCTAATTTAGTTGGTCATGTGTGCTTGATTTGACGGCATATTCATTAATCACACGTTGAGTTTTATCTTTGAAATCTGATCACTTACATTCCACAACTTTAATTTGGTTCTTGATTCTTATTATTTGAATACGAGTGGTTTCCTTGTTGTTTGCTACTTCTATCGTTGCGTTAGCGCTCAATAAAGAAGTCTACGGATAGAGAGTTATAATTTTGATTCATTTTTGTTCATTTTCCAAGCAAGATGGTTTAAAAATGGTGATCAAGTGTTTTGGATGAGTTTGGGCAGGGTGAATCGAGTTTAATTGTGAGTTGAGAGGTATAGTGTTCGGTTTTCTTTTCCTTCTAAACAATAGATTAAAATGTTTCATTTGTAATTTTTTATTGTGATTTTAGTGATCATTATGCGTAGATTTCATGAAATTACTTAAGGAGTGTGTATAAAAGATTATAAAACTAAAAGTCCATGGGATTGAAGGTTGTTACGCGAATATAAACCTTTTCATGTGAGAACAATTTTTATTTAACGAATTTATTTACATAGTTCATGTCACAAGTATAAGATTACACTTTCATGAATACATGAATGTACAAATCCATACTTGCACAATTCCGAGTGAAATACAAGTAACTCTAATTTAGTTGGTCATGTGAGCTTGATTTGACGAAGATATTCATTGATCACACATTGAGTTTTATCTTTGAAATCCGATAACTTTCATTTCCGCAACTTTATTTTGATTCTTGAATCTTATTATGTGAATACGAGTGGTTTCTTTATCGTTTGCAACTTCTATCGTTGCGTTAGTGCACAATAAAGGAGTCTGCGGATAAAGAGTTATCATTCTGATTCATTTTTGTGGATTTCCGAGGCAAGAGGATCTAAAAATGGTGGTCGAGTGTTTTGGATGATTTTGGGTACGGTGAATCGAGTTTAAAGGTGACTTGAGTGCTATTGTGTTCGGTTTTTATTTCTTTCTAAACAATAGGTTAAAATGCTTCTTTTGTGATTTTTTATTATGATTTTAGTGATCATTATGCATATATTTGATTAAATTACTTAAGCGGTGTATGTAAAAGATTATAGAACCGAAAATCCATAGGATTGAAGGTTGTTACGAGAATATAAACCATTTCATGCGAAAACTATTTTTCTTTAACGTATTTGTTTACGTAGTTCATGTCACATGTATAAGATTACAGTTTCATGAATACATGAATGTACAAATCCATACTTGAACAATTTCAAGTCAAATACAAGTAAATCTAATTTAGTTGGTCATGTGAGCTTGATTTGACTTCATATTCATTGATCACACGTTGAGTTTTATCTTTGAAATCTGATAACTTTCATTTCCGCAACTTTAATTTGATTCTTGAATCTTATTATGTGAATACGTGTGGTTTGTTATCGTTTGCAACTTCTATCGTTGCATTAGTGCTCAATAAAGAAATCTGCGGATAGAGAGTTATCATTTTGATTTATTATTGTGGGTTTTCTAGGCAAGATGGTTTAAAAATGGAGGTCTAGTGTTTTGGATGAGTTTGGGCAGGATGAACCGGGTTTAAAGGTGAGTTGAGACGTATAGTGTTCGGTTTTCGTTTCCTTCTAAACAATACTTTCGAATGTTTGGTTTGTGATTTTTTATTATGATTTTAGTGATCGTTATGCGTAGAGTTGATTAAATTACTTAAGGAGTGTGTATAAATGATTATAAAACTAAAAATCCATGGGATTGAAGGTTTTTTACGAGAATAAAAACCTTTTCATGCGAGAACGATTTTTATTTAACGCATTTGTTTACGTTGTTCAAGTCACATGTATAAAATTACAGTTTCTTGAATACATGAATGTACAAATCTATACTTGCACAATTTCAATTGAAATTCAAGTAAATCTAATTTAGTTGGTCATGTGAGCTTGATTTGACTTCATATTCATTGATCACACATTGATTTTTATCTTTGAATTCCGATAACTTTCATTTCCGCAACTTTAATTTGATTCTTGAATCTTATTATGTGAATACAAGTGGTTTAGTTATCGTTTGCAGCTTCTATCGTTGCGTTAGCGCTCAATAAAGGAGTTTACAGATAGAGTTATCATTTTTGTTCATTTTTGTGGATGGGTTTGGGCATGGTGAATCAAGTTTAAAGGTGAGTTGAGAGGTATCGTGTTTGGTTTTGTTTCCTTCTTTTAAATCATTTGAAATGTTTCATTTGTGATTTTTTTTTTCATTTTAGTGATCATTATGCATAGATATGATTAAATTACTTAAGGAGTGGTTTCGTTCTTTAATTTGGTTATTCATTCTAATTATTTAAATATGAGTGGTTTCCTTGTCGTTTGCAACTTCTATGGTTGTGTTACCGCTCAATAAAGAAGTCTGCGGATAGAGAGTTATCATTTTGATTCATTTTTGAGGGTTTTCCAAGCAAGATGGTTTAAAAATGGTGGTCGAGTGTTTTGGATATGTTTGGGCAGGGTGAATCGAGTTTAAAGGTGAGTTGAGACGTATAGTGTTTGGTTTTCGGTTCCTTCTAAACAATAGCTTCAAATGTTTGATTTGTGATTTTTTATTGTGATTTTAGTGATCTTTATGCGTAAATTTGATTAAATTACTTAAGGAGTGTGTAAAACAGATTATAAAACCCAAAATCCATGAGATTTAAGGTTTTTTAAGAGAATATATACCTTTTCATGCGAGATATATTTTTATTTAACGTATTTGTTTACGTAGGTCATGTCACATGTATAAGATAACAGTTTCATGAATACATGAATGTACAAACCTATACTTGCATAATTTCAAGTGAAATACAAGTAAATCTAATTTAGTTGGTCATGTGAGCTTGATTTGACTTCATATTCATTGATCACATGTTGAGTTTTATCTTTGAAATCCGATCAATTTCATTTCCACAACTTTAATTTGATTCTTGAATCTTATTATTTGAATACGAGTAGTATAGTTATCGCTTGCAACTTCTATCGTTGCGTTAGCGCTCAATAAAGAAGTCTGCGGATAGAGAGTTATCATTTTGATTTATTTTAGGGGGTTTTCAAGGCAAGATGGTTTATAAATGGTGGTCGAGTGTTTTGGATGAGTTTGGGCAGGGTGAATCGAGTTTAAAGGTGAGTTGAGACGTATAGTGTTCGGTTTTCCTTTCCTTCTAAACAATACCTTCCAATGTTTGATTTGTGATTCTTTATTGTCATTTTAGTGATTGTTATGCGTAGATTTGATTAAATTACTTAAGGAGTGTGTAGAAAAGATTATAAAACCCAAAATCCATGGGATTAAAGGTTTTTTACGAGAACGATTTTTATTGAACGTATTTGTTTACGTAGTTGATGTCACATGTATAAGATTACAATCTCATGAATTCATGAATGTACCAATCCATACTTGTACAATTTCAAGTGAAATACAAGTAAATCTAATTTAGTTCGTCATGTGAGCTTGATTTGACTACATATTCATTGATCACACGTTGAGTTTTATCTTTGAAATCTGATAACTTTCATTTCCGCATCTTTAATTTGATTCTTGAGTCTTATTATGTAAATACGAGGGGTTTAGTTACCGTTTGCAGCTTCTATTGTTGCGTTAGCGCTCAATAAAGGAGTTTACGGATAAAGACTTATCATTTTGGTTCATTTTTGTGGATTTGCTAGGCAAGAGGGTCTAAAAATGGTGATCGAGTGTTTTGGATGAGTTTGAGCATGGTGAATCTAGTTTAAAGGTGAGTTGAGAGGTATCATGTTTGGTTTTTGTTTCCTTCTAAACAATAGATTGAAATGTTTCATTTGTGATTTTTTATTGTGATTTTAGTGATCATTATGCATAGATACGATTAAATTACTTAAGGAATGTGTGTAAAAGATTATAGAACCGCAAATCCATGGGATTGAAGGTTGTTACGAGAATATAAACTTTTTCATGCGAAAACTATTTTTCTTTAACATATTTGTTTACGTAGTTCATGTGACATGTATAAGATTACCGTTTCATGAATACATGAATGTGCAAATCCATACTTGCACAATTTCAAGTGAAATACACGTAAATCTAATTTAGTTGGTCATGTGTGCTTGATTTGACGGAATATTCAATGATCACATGTTGAGTTTTATCTTTGACATCCTATCACTTTCATTCCGCAACTTTAATTTGGTTCTTCATTCTTATTATTTAAATACGAGTGGTTTCCTTGTCGTTTGCAACTTCTATCGTTACGTTAGCGCTCAATAAAGAAGTCTGCGTATAGAGAGTTATCATTTTCGTTCATTTTTTAGGGTTTTCCAGACAAGATGGTTTAAAAATGGTGGTCGAGTGTTTTGGATGAGTATGGGCAGGGTGAATCGTGTTTAAAGGTGAGTTAAGACGTATAGTGTTCGGTTTTCGTTTCCTTCCAAACAATACCTTCAAATGTTTGATTTGTGATTCTTTATTGTAATTTTAGTGATCGTTATGCGTAGATTTGATTAAATTACTTAAGGAGTGTGTATAAAAGATTATAGGACCCAAAATCCATGGGGTTGAAGGTTTTTTATGAGAATATAAACCTTTTGATGGGTTTGTTTAAAGATAAAACGGTTTTATCCTCTTGTTATTTCAGAAAACGCAGCGGATATATATGTATTTAAAACATGATTTTAAGGCTGAAAATCCATGTTTTAAGATGACTAATATAAAAAGAAACAAACCCATAACAATAAGGATCATTTATGTGGATTGTACAAGCTATGAACATACATAAACGTACATAAAATCACAGCCATATGAGGCTGTGATTTGCTATCTTACTGCAGCAGCAAAAACGTCTAAAGAATGGTTGAATAAGGCTCCAAAACGACCAAGACTTCAAGCAAGAAGTCCTCAAGTGTTTGTACCCCAAGCCTCCTTGCAAAGCACCTTCTTGTTAGGAAGATTCTACACCAAAAATCAACAACTAGAACCCTTTCTTTTCCTGCTGCTTGTTCCGTAACTAGAGAGGAGAAAAGAGAAAGAATTTTTGGTTGTTCTTGCATGTGTGAATTAAGAGAATGAAAGAGTGTTTGGCTGGTTATTGTTGTGTGTCTTCTCAAGACAAAGGGGTCCAATGAGGATCAAGGGGGGGGGGCGGCCAAGACAAGGGTTTCAAAATGTTTTTCCCCCCTTAAAACACCAACACAACATAAAAATTCAGCCATATGTCACACATTAAAATGTCATTGTCTAGACTTATGTTAAATGTGACATATGTCCCTCTTAATTAACAAATTAATTAAGGTACGCTCATATATTATTATTGTTATTTAAAACCCTTTTAAATAACAAGAATAACAATAATTCATCAACAAATTATCCTTATAATTTGTTCCATCTCTCATGCAAGTTATTTAGAAAACCCATTTTCTAAATTTGGTGTAATATTTAATTGCATGATCATATCATCAATTTAATATTAATTGGTGTTTGCTAAGCTTGTTATTGGGTATAACCCGACTTGGATCATGACGTACTAACCACATCAATATTTTATGTGTCTTGGGCATATAGAATCCTACAATCTCCCACTTGCCCAAGATTCATAGAAGATTGATGCAAGTAGTAAATACCGCCTAACAATGGTTTACTACCCTTAATACGCATGACTTATGGCCATTCAATAACATCATCCCTTTCAAGTACCCTACTTGAAATGATTTAGGTGAATTAATCATCTATCCTTTTGTTACAGATGTCATGTTAAATCCAAGAACATAGAATGATCATTTCTTGTTGATTTAACTTAATCAGGCCTTAGACATCTAACTCTCAACGAATAAGAGGAACAAATTCCATCTTGACTACATACGTTTCTCATAAACACCTCGTGTTATACCTGAACATATCCTTATGTGTTGTCCACTATTTCAGGACAGTGAAGAATAGGCTCAAGGTATAATACTTGGTGAATATCAAAACCCAATATGTATCTCAGGTTAAAGGATACCAAATGATATTCGCCTTTACTCAAATTTACTTATGATCAATCAATAATATTCCATGTAGTAGGATTTGAGATGCGGGTTAGTCCAATATTTGTATCCCACAAATATCTATGAACCATGGTAGCAACCCATTGCTCTATATTCATCCTTATGAATATCAACCAATCCAAGTTCATAATAGTCTTACCTTCAAACTTGTTCCCACAAGTATGAACGACTACGGACATTTAGAGTAAACATTTTACTCATGGATTAAACATGCTAAATTGGAATATTATTTGAAACATTATAACCAAATAATTTTATTCAAATAATAGAGAGTTCCACATATCCAAATACAAAATTTACAGATCAAATCCAATCACTAGAATATCGAAGTCCCATGGCACAAGTATGACCTTTATGCTTTGCCTTTTCAAGGAGCTTCGTGAGAGGATCCGCAATGTTTTGATCCATGTGAACTTTGCGAATACATATCTTTCCTTTTTCAACTTCATCTCGTATGTAGTTGAATCTCCGCTCAATGTGCCTAGTCTTTTGATGAGCATGGGGTTCCTTGATTTGTGCAATCGCACCCTCGTTATCACAAAAGATCTCTAGGGGGTCCTGAATAGAAGGAACAACCCCTAGATCGGCAATGAATTTCTTCAACCATGCAGCTTCTTGAGCTGCCAATGAGGCGGCAACGTATTCTGATTCAGTAGTTGATAGAGCCACCACATCCTGCTTGGAGCTCTACCAGGAAACCGCTCCACCATTCAGAATGAAAATGTATCCCGATTGTGACCGAGAATCATCACGATCGGTTTGGAAACTCGCATCCGTGTAACCTTTTACAACGAGTTCCTCGTCACCAGATCCATAGATTAGGAACATATCTCTTGTCCTCCTTAGGTACTTAAGTATGTTCTTAACAGCCATCCAATGACTGTTTCCAGGATTCTGCTGGTAACGGCTTGTCATGCTTAAGGCGCATGACACGTCCGGTCGAGTGCATATCATTGCATACATGATGGATCCAATAGCAGATGCGTATGGGATTGCCTTCATTTTATCTTGCTCATCCTTTGAGCTTGGACATTGAGTCGTACTCAACATCATTCCTCTTTGAATAGGTACTGTACCTTTCTTAGAGTTTTCCATCTTGAACCTTTTCAAGATCTTATCAATGTATGCACTTTGATTCAAACCAATCAACCGCTTTGATCTATCCCTATAGATCTTTATTCCCAGAATATAGGCGGCTTCACCAAGATCCTTGATGGAAAAACAACTTCCAAGCCAGGTTTTTACACCTTTCAAGGTTGGAATGTCATTTCCAAATAGTAGTATGTCATCAACATACAATACTAGGAAAGTTATTGTGCTCCCACTAGCCTTTTTATACACGCAAGCCTCATCAGCGTTTTTGATGAAGCCAAATTTCTTTACTTCCTCATCAAAACGGTGATTCCAGCTTCTCGATGCTTGTTTCAATCCATAGATTTATTTCTTTAACTTGCATACTTTATTAGGATGTTTTGGATCGACAAAACCTTCAGGCTGGACCATATAGACATCTTCCTCAAGATATCCATTAAGGAAAGCAGTTTTGACATCCATTTGCCAAATCTCATAATCATAATGAGCAGCTATGGCAAACAATATCCTTATAGACTTTAGCATCGCAACAGGTGAGAAGGTTTCATCATAATCAACCCCTTGAGTTTGAGTGAAACCCTTTGCTACAAGTCTAGCTTTATAAGTATCCAAGTTTCCATGCATATCGGTTTTCTTCTTGAAAACCCACTTACTTCCAACTACCTTGGAATTAAGAGGTGGTACAACAAGTTCCCAAACTTGGTTGTCATACATGGATTGCATCTCAACGTTCATGGCTTCTAGCCATTTGTCACAATCCGAATTGGACATTGCATTATGGTATGTGGTCGGTTCATCTGAATCTACCACATAGCATCCATCCATGAAAAATCCATATCTTTCAGGTGGATTGCTAGTTCTACCACTTTTGCGAACGTCTTGTGTGTATTGATCAACCCCTTGATCATCTTCAACATCCTCATGTTGAGTGCTAGTTTCAACCAAACATGTATCGGGTTGTGGTTCTTGATCCTCTTCAAGATCCACTGTTCTACTGCCAGCTCCTTCCATAAGGAACTTTGCTTCTAAGAACTCACCCTTTCTGGCAACAAACACCTTTTGTTCCAGTGGATCGTAGAAATAATATCCCATAGAATCTCTAGGATATCCAACAATGATACACTTGGTGGATCGGACTTCCAATTTGTTTGGGGTGGGAGTCTTAACATAAGCCTCACATCCCCAAACCCTTAAGTATGATAGGGATGGAACTCTTCCATGCCATATGTCAAAAGGTGTCCTTTCCACCTTTTTGGTTGGGGCCATATTTAAAATACGGGCCGCAGAGAACAAAGCGAAACCCCAAAATGTTAGAGGCAATGTGCTTCTAGCCATCATAGATTGGACCATATCCAATAAGGTTCGATTCCTCCTTTCAGACACACCATTATGTTGTGGTGTTCCAGGTGGAGTGAGTTGTGAGACAATCCCACAACTCCTAAGATGATCTTGAAAAGCATCACTTAGGTATTCACCTCCTCTATCGGTACTGAGAATTTTAATTGACTTATTGAGTTGATTTTCTACTTCATTCTTGAAGATTTTGAACATTTCAAAAGCTTCATCTTTGTGCCTTAATAAGTACACATACCCATAGCGACTATAGTCGTCGGTAAAGGTAATGAAGTATCTTTCACCATTCCTAGTCATTGGCTTAAAAGGACCACATACATCCAAATGTATGATTCCTAATAAATCTTTTGCCCTTTTGGTAGTTCCACTAAAGGGTGCCTTAGTCATCTTACCTTGTAAACAAGATTCACAAACATCAAATGAATCACATTCATTTGTTTTTAAAAGACCATTCTTTTGAAGTGTTTGTAAACGTTTCTTGTTTATATGACCAAGACGACAATGCCAAAGATAGGTATCACTCAAGTCCAACTTGAGTTTCTTAGTGTTAGTTTGGTACAATGAACTATTTAAAGTATTTTCATGAACCAATTCATAAATACCATTAATTGGAATAACTTTAAAATAGAACATACCATTTAAGGAAACAAGAATATCATTTTCAATAAAAGATAATACATAATCATAATGTCTTAGTTGAAATACACAAATAATGTTCCTAGTCAAACTAGGAGCATACAAAACATTCTTCAAAATAACTTCCAAACCACTTGGAAGTCTTAGGATGTAGTCCCCACGAGCTTCAACTAAGACTTTAGTTCCATTGCCCATGAAGAGGCTAACATCCCCTTTCTTGAAGTCCCTACTTCTTGTGAACCCCTGCAACAAATTGCAAATATGAGTTCCACATCCGGTATCCAATACCCATGTGTTTGAAGATGTAACATTAAGATCAATATGAATCATGTATATTGTACCTGAGGTCTGCCCGACATCCCTCTTGGCTTTCAACTCTTGGAGATGGACAGGACAATTCCTTGCCCAATGTCCTATCTCGCCACACTTGAAGCATGGGTCATTAGTAGCAACCTTTTGCTTCTTCTCTTGTGGTTTCGGTGGTACCCTTACCACCCCTTTCCCCTTTCCCTAAACGGGTCCCTTACCCTTGGCAACCTTTGCCTTGGGTGCAGGATGAGGCCTCTTGTTGTTCCCACCTTCATTGATGGTGAGAACGGGTAAAACCCTTTTACCCATGGCCGCCTTGGCCGTTTGAGCATTGAGTGAAGCTCACCAATGCTTTTGTCCCATGAATTCATGTTGTAGTTCAACACGAATGTCTTGAACTTCTTGGTTAGGCCATTTAGGATCAAATCCGTGGCCAACTCCTTCGAAACGGGACAATTTAGCCTCTCGAGGCGGTCAATATGACTTTTCATCTTAAGTACATAAGATGAAACAGATTGGTTGTCGTCCATACGACATGCATTGAGCGCTCGAACCGTTTCGAACCGCTCAACCCTTGCTTGCTGTTGGAACGTTTCCTTCAGCTGGGTTATCATGTCGTAAGCTCCGTGATGTTCATACTCCTTTTAGAGATCCGGAGTCATGCTCGCTAGCTTGAGACAAGACACTTGGACAGAGTCCTCAGTGTATTTTAGCCAATCGTTAAAGGCCTCCTCATCATCCTCGCTAGGTTGATCAGGGATAGGGTCGTCTAAAACATATGATCTTCTCTCTTGCTTGAGAACAATTCTCAAGTTTTGATACCAATCAATAAAGTTGTTATGATTTAGACGTTCCTTTTGGAGGATCACTCGTAGTGTTTGGTTTGAAGCGGATGAGTTATCGTGATTTTCATTATTGGTGGCCATCTACAAAATTTAACAAAGATCAATTTTAGTATTTTCGATATTGCTAATTTTAATATTTAATGCCGTTTAAGGTCAATTTTATATTAAAATCTAGAACCCAACATTACATTTAAATTGTGGTTAGGTGACCTTTATCCCACTATTTAAATTATTAAGGTGGTCAACGATTGACGATTGCAACCATTTGCAACTTCTAGAGGTATGGGATCGACCTTAAACATCATATGCAAAGTCGGCACGTTAATCCCATCAACACCATTTGGAAACCATATTTTAGGTGATCCATTCAACATGGTTTGGAAATCCAGTCACCCTACTTGCACACACATGTGAGTTTACCAACATAAGT
Source organism: Flaveria linearis (assembly GCA_024085815.1). NCBI lineage: Eukaryota > Viridiplantae > Streptophyta > Magnoliopsida > Asterales > Asteraceae > Flaveria > Flaveria linearis. Next base: position 49,306,227 of record CM044004.1, on the reverse strand, counting down.
GGTTAGGTGACCTTTATCCTACCAATGTGGTATTCCCACCTTAAGTCACAAGTTCCCTCAAAATGGTTAGGTGACCTTTATCCCATTAAGAGTTTCCAAATGACTTAAGTGTTGTGCAAAAGGACGGTGTTAAACTTGTTTGTGAAATGTTTAGAGGTTTCATAATTCTAGTTTAGAAAACTCTATGTACTTGTATTTGCATGCTTTCAAATACAAGGTACCCTATGGTTCTTTGATTAAAACCTATTTTAATCTTTAAAATCATTAAATCATTTTAATAACCTTTTATTAACCTTTAATAACATTCAATTTTCAGCTTGTTAAGTTTGTTAAATGAGTTTGTTTTGAATATCCAAATATCAACCAAACAATCAAAACAACAAACAATCAACCAAGCATAAACATAAACAACCATATGTATATATGTGCATAACCATAGATACTATTATGACCATACTTGTTTGCCATCATAAGTGTGGTCATTAGGTCTTTCCTAAGGGTTAAAACCAACACAAAATTGAGGTCATCATGGACTCCCACTTGAACTTGCATCCATATGCTTCAAGTTCCATGTCTTTGTGTCCATCTTTGAGTCTTGATCTTGTGCATCTTCCTTTTACAAAATTGTATCCTAATACATTTTTTCTAATAAAAGAAATGCACCTAATCTATTAATTACAAACCCAAATGAATGAATAATTACAACCCAAATAATAAACACAAAATTACAACCCAATTGAATGAATATATCCAACCATTCCAATCATCCAAAACATGAGGCCAAGTCTAGGTTATGCACTATCATATGAATAATCACAATCATCATTCAATTACCAAAATAAGCCCCATGAAACCCTAAATTTTCAGCCAACATAAACTGAAAATTTGGGTTTGTTTGTCCAAACAAACAACAATCAAACATATCATCCAATAAACATTGCTATCTTTCAAGGTTTAATCATAAGCATGATGATTAATCTTTGAAAGACTTGGGGTTTACATAATCAGCCAAAATCAGCCTCTAATAGGTTGATAATAATCCATTAAAACCGATTCTAAGGAACTAGAACAAGCAAGTTATCGACATAACCTGGCTCTTGATGCCATTGATGGGTTTGTTTAAAGATAAAACGGTTTTATCCTCTTGTTATTTCAGAAAACGCAGCGGATATATATGTATTTAAAACATGATTTTAAGGCTGAAAATCCATGTTTTAAGATGACTAATATACAAAGAAACAAACCCATAACAATAAGGATCATTTATGTGGATTGTACAAGCTATGAACATACATAAACGTACATAAAATCACAGCCATATGAGGCTGTGATTTGCTACCTTACTGCAGCAGCAAAAACGTCTAAAGAATGGTTGAATAAGGCTCCAAAACGACCAAGACTTCAAGCAAGAAGTCCTCAAGTGTTTGTACCCCAAGCCTCCTTGCAAAGCACCTTCTTGTTAGGAAGATTCTACACCAAAAATCAACAACTAGAACCCTTTCTTTTCCTGCTGCTTGTTCCGTAACTAGAGAGGAGAAAAGAGAGAGAATTTTTGGTTGTTCTTGCATGTGTGAATTGAGAGAATGAAAGAGTGTTTGGCTGGTTATTGTTGTGTGTCATCTCAAGACAAAGGGGTCCAATGAGGATCAAGGGGGGGAGGGGGGCGGCCAAGACAAGGGTTTCAAAATGTTTTTCCCCCCTTAAAACACCAACACAACATAAAAATTCAGCCATATGTCACACATTAAAATGTCATTGTCTAGACTTATGTTAAATGTGACATATGTCCCTCTTAATTAACAAATTAATTAAGGTACACTCATATATTATTATTGTTATTTAAAACCCTTTTAAATAACAAGAATAACAATAATTCATCAACAAATTATCCTTATAATTTGTTCCATCTCTCATGCAAGTTATTTAGAAAACCCATTTTCTAAATTTGGTGTAAATATTTAATTGCATGATCATATCATCAATTTAATATTAATTGGTGTTTGCTAAGCTTGTTATTGGGTATAACCCGACTTGGATCATGACGTACTAACCACATCAATATTTTATATGTCTTGGGCATATAGAATCCTACACCTCTTCATGCGAGAATGATTTTTATTGAACGTATTTGTTTACTGTACCCTAAAAATAAAGGTTAGACGAGTTAATATTTTAAGTATATTTGATTAACACTTTATGAATATTATGTGTTTTAATAAATATTTATATATATTATAGTGCCTTACACATATATATGAGCAAATTTTATGAATTTATATATTATTTACGTGTGCATGCATGAATATATATATATAAACCATTACCAAATATATATAAGTTTAAGTATGGGGCATACATACATTTTACGTAAGCATATATGTATGTATCCATAAATCATGATATATATATATATATATATATATATATATATATATATATATATATATCAAAACAATATCTAACAAAACCATTATGTAACCCGATTAACAAATCTTAGTTTAAAAATTAAACTTCTCATTAACTACAACTTGGACAATAAGCCACCCCTCTCTATTTCTCTAGGCTTCTAGCATGAACCATCACCACCTTATGACACTAAGCTTGTTCTCCACATCGCCACCTTGCATCCCTAGCTCCCTAGTCATCAAGGCACCATCATTACTTGACACTAAGCATACATCTAACTTGGACACTTCACCTAATAGCCATCATCACAAATGGTTAGGTGTCCACCCCTTAAACCGCCACCCCCACACCTACATGTCCATGTCTCGGATCATTTGAACTCCAAAACAATGAGACAAGATCTCTTACAAACATCACAACTGCCACCTTCACTTTCTTTCGGTTTCTAACACTTCACACACAAATACATCCTTTAAAAACAACCAAATATCACCTCCACTCTCCCTTCATCTCTCGGTTCCTCTAAGAGCACCACCACCCCATCGACTACAGCCATCCACTCGTTCTTTCTCTCGGTTTCCATAGCAAGCAACAACATCATCAAGTTTCTTTTCAAGGTTCTAACTTTAAATTATATGATAATTAGATTATCAAAACATATGTGTTTAAACAAACACATACAACCAACCCTTTTTGGTTAAACATTCAAGTTCTTCACAAAACATTATAAAACACTTTAAAAATCAGTAAGAAATGTTTAGAATCTGAAAAATATGATTAACTTTGAAATCAAATAAAAAGATTACAAATAAAGGGTTGAAAATTATGTGTATGTTGATAAATTCAGTTTATTACTTAAACGACTGAGATTGTGGGAATAAACATTGGAAAATTGTTAGAAAGTATTAATTTATCATTCTGTAAATTTTAGTAAAAATATAATAAGTAAAATAATTTATACAAATTATTTAAGGTAAAGAATATTCTCAAATAATAGAAATAAATTCGGAAACATTCTGGAAAAATCACATAATGATTCTTATATGATAACAAATCACCAACAATTATTTTGTTATTTATTTCCTTTTTATGATTGAGATATGAATTTTTATGTGATCTGTAAAAAAAAATCAAAAGAAATAACTAAACAATGTAATAAATATTGAAAACTTTACTGAAGCCATAATAAATAGAACTCAACAGAATGTATAAATTTCATAATTTTTGGATTTGTGTAGATATTTTTATTAAATCATGTAATTATTGTAAAAATGATAGAAACAAATTTACTGTGAGTTAAACATCAATAAATTTATGAAGAATTCTAATTTGTTTGAGTAATATTCAGTAAAAATTTGGGAATTTATGGATGATATTAACTATATTAGTGATTTATGATGAGTTTGTAATAATTATAACAATTTATTTATGATAAAATGGAAGTTGGAAATTTTATGGTATTATCTAATAATATTACTACTAAAATTTTAGTAATTGCTTCCATCTGAGGTTCTAAAATTTTAAAGAAAAATTTTATATCTAACTTATAAAATTTATTTTTATAGGTTATCATTTAGAGAAAGGTGAGACTCATAGCCCCATTTTGGTGTTTATAAAATTTTTGAGGGAAAAAGCATACTGTTTGTGTTTGATGCATTATTTTGATATTTTTGAGATATACTGTCATTTGTGATACAACCATTAATTTGGATGTGGAACCGTTGGATAATATAGGTAGCGCTACTTAGGAAAATATTTCCTGCACCAACAGGATGAGTGTTGTGATACTATATTCTCTGATTTCATGAATTATTTCATGACAGTATGAATTATCAGATTATTAAGAACATGTTTGGTTGTAATTAATGCATCAAAAATATTTTGTCTGGATTTAAACCTATGATCTCACCAACTTTATGTTGACTATTTTGAGTATGCTTTTTCAGGTAGCGATGACTACAATATTGAATTCTCTTTTGATGTGTACAATGGGGAGAGATTGTAGGAAGGGTCTGTGTGAACTTAACTGTCAACATCTACGATTTCAGTGTAGCGATGGATGCTCCTTTCCATCGTCTTTGAAGATGTTATAGTTAAATAAAATGTTCTAATAGGATTATATAAAAGTTTGAGTATATATATATATATGATGTAATCCTAACCTATATTAATGAAGTATGTTATGTGATATTATGTGTTGATAATTGACTCTTATAATCATTGCATTCTTAACAAAACAAGTTGTCACACCCCCGCTGATAGCGGAAACACGGGGATGCGAGCGAGACGGGATCGTCATAACACATGGTATACGTTAGAGAAGCAATATAAGTATGATTGACAAGCGTGTCATGACGACACCCGAACACAAATGGAGACTTGTGTCGCGTTCAGTCCATGTTCACGACATCATAGCCATAAGCATAACATAAGAATGATCACCTTAGCATTAATGATACTTGTAATGTAAATTCCCACAACCCGGGAACTAGTATACAGATGAACAAGTTTAATCAACCAAGATTGATGTTTAACAAAAGATGATAAGTCACAAAAATGCATCCCAGGGTCCCCTCTAAAAGGCAGCACTCCTAGAATCTTCAATTACCTTGATCACCTGAAAAGATATGCTCAAAACGGTCAACATAATTGTTGGTGATCTTCGCAAGTTTTAAGTAATAAAAGATGTTAAGATGAGAACAACTTGTAAGTTAAGTAAGAGTTACCGCGATTACACTTACGTGTAAGCGGTTTTGTAAGATATAGATAACTACAGGCAAACCTAGCGATCGGTTCCACACGAGAATTGATGGCTGTAAAGAAAGCATCCCATAAGTTTTACATGACGTAGCAGGAACCACACAGCGCATACGTATAGGTTACAACCAAACCAATCCTTAGGTCCCATTACCGGGATTAATGGTTGTAATGGATGATCGGCTTAGAAGAACCACACAGAAGAACCACACAGAAGAACCACACAGCCGATGCATCCATCAAGTAGTAGCAAATCATAGGTAGCGTCAACCAACACATAACATCAAAGCAATAGCACATAGTAGTGTAATACCACCAAGTAACATACAAGGTGGTAACATAGCATAGAGTCAAGTTTATATAGCATCAATCAACAAGATAAGCAAGATAAGATACTCATAAAAGTGGTAGCCAGCTCCACTACGGAAGATGCTTGAAATCAGGTGAAGTAGGTGAGCATTCTTTTCCCCTAATGTTGAAAATATTTAAAAGGTTTTAATAGAGTAAAAAGGGGCTACCAAACTCATAGAATAGATGCTAAGTACGAATGATGAAAGTATCCCAAGAGCAGAATGCTATGAATAGTCAAACACCTATTGACAGTTACTTACAAGCATTAATAATGAGCATAAAACATAATGATGACATTTGATTAGTTCGGGCTGTTTCGGTTCGGTCGTGGGTAGCACATACAAGCAGACATACACATATCAGACCTTATGTAGATCCAAGTATTAAGGGTAGTCGTCATTGCTAATGACATCCGTATGGGGATCCCATTATTATAAAAGATAGTGCTTGTTAAATATTTGTAGTCCCAAATGGGTTGTCGATAATTGTAAATGGTTAGGTTATTTTAAATTGAAAAAGTATGCGCCTGTTAATAGCGTTGACTTTAATCTTTGTGGTCAAGCAATGACACTTTATTGATATTACCTTATCATCACGAGACATTCAAAAAGGGAATTCACACATTCACGCAACAGGACCGGACGTATGACTCAACCCTCCGTTTGCATGAATGGACCTTCAGTCCTACCAATCAGCTTCATTGGTACGATTGATCATTCATTCGTGCGACTAAGCATTCAGCCGTACCATGCAACACCCAATCGCGCGACTCAACCTCCATACGCACAATTGAACCTTCATTTGCACGAATCAGCTTCATTCGTGCGATTGAACATTCATTCGTGCGATTGGCCTTTCAGTCGTGCGACTCACGCACAATTGCACACAATCCCATCCGTATTGACTCAATCGCACGCACATTCACTAGCATGGACTCAATCGCACACACATTCAATCGCACACACCCAGTCACATGACTCAGTCGTGCGATTCACCCAGTCGCAGGCTCAGTCGCACGACACACTCAGACGCACGACTCAGTCGTGCGATTCACCCAATCGCACGGCTAAGTCGCATGAGCAGACCCAGTCGCTCAGTGCAGCAGATCGTGACTGCTGGAGTGCTGAGCAATCTTCGGCTACTCCGTGGACGGGTTTCCCACATCAAGAACCTCCAGAAAGACTCATCTAACATACCTAAGCAAGAAACACACTCAAACACATAACACACAAGCCCACACGACCTCATGTGCTCTGATGAACCTGAACACCCGAAACTCTAGAAAACGCAGAACTGAAATCGGGCAAGAAACGGGTCAAACAAGTTTATCTACCTGCTAGAAGTAAGTATTCATGATGATAACCAAGATTTGCCAGTGAAAACGCAAGAAAAAGGGCGGTTTTGGTGCTAGATAGGTGAAGAAGGTGAAGAAGAAGAGGTTGAAGAAGATGAAGGAGATGGAGAAAATGGCTGGGAAAGGGGTTTTTATACCCATTCCAAGTTTGCAAAAAGTCAAGTTTAGTCCCTGCACCTTGCCCCGGCTTCCCAAATTTTATTTCGGTTGAAACGACATTAATTAGGCTTGTTTTATTAATGATGAAAGGTGTAGTTAATGATATTTATAATTTAAAAATGGTTTTATGTGTAACATTTGGTTTATATAAGAATGGTGCGTTTAATGTTAACGGGGCAATCTTAGAAAACGTTTAAAGATGATGACGATGTAAGCAACGATAGCATAAGCATAAGGGTAACCAAGTGAGCAAATAGGATGTCCTCATAGATGGGTTACAGATATGGGGAATGACCGATAACAAAAGTTAACCAAACACGTTAAATGACGGACCTTTAGTGAAGGATGTCACACAAGTCACATCCAAAATGCTTCACGCTTCCGCCGGGATGTGACAGGTTGGTATCAGAGCCATTGGTTATAGAAAATTAGGTACTATAGAAATACCTAGACTATAACCATAAGCTTAAATAATGATAAACAAAGTAATTGATAAACATATATATTTGTGTGATATGATTTTATGTGAAAATTCTATGATTTTATGCTTAACTCTAATAATTATAATAAGATATGTGACATATAGAATATCTATGAAAATATGTGACTAACTGTTTTGTCAAAATTATAAAGAAATTTTGCAGCTATGAATCCAGATACTTACCACAATGAGACTGATCCTTCCGAGTGCTCAGAACTTAGCAACCTTAAGGAAACAACACCTGAACCAGAACCCCAGCAAGTTATGAAAACTTCCCAAATTGAAGTTGAGAACAACAATAAACCAAAATTTTATGTCCGACATACACCAGTAAACCTCGGGGGATATACAATTAAGACCACTAGGAAAAATATACGACGTGCAGACAAATTTATGGCTAAGTAAGTTGAAGATATAGAAATACAAAATTCCGATTCCTCTGAGAACGAAGGTAAGATAATTAAAAGACAAAAGCTGAATGAGGATCAAGTGAAGACAACTCAGCGGACCCTTATGAAACTCAAGAAAATACAACAAGGAATCTAGAGAATCCAGAAGAATATCAAGAAACTCAAAACACCTAAGAAAAATATCTTCACAAAGATATGGGAATGGATTCACAAGAACTAGAAGCTACCTAGTCTAACTTGTCAGAATAAAGAAATAAGAACTTAATGATATATATATATCTTTTGTGTTTAAATGTCTATCTGTTATGTGTTAGATAAAGATTTGTGTTAAAATGTTTGCTTATGATACTAACTATAATTAACTATAGTGAATCATGCCACCAAAAATAAACACTCAGCCTGTACGAAGAACAGCACGAGTGGGACGACCAAGAACCCAACTTAGGGAAGAAACACCTGTGAATAACGTCACAAATGAGAATGTAACACCTGGTTATTTATCTATTTTGAATCCGACGAAAGAAGAAAAGAAATAAAGTCCAAAACCGGGGGACCAAACTCGCCAACGCATGAAAGTTGGACAAATGGGGACATAATAAGGGAGAGGGCAGTCCATTTTCCCCCTATCCACACACTCATTTCAGCAACAACAGAAAGAGAGAAGAGAGAAAGGAAGAAAAGAGGAAGAAGTGGTTGATTCGGGTCGATTCGGGCTCGAAATTCGTCATGTAGCAAGTCCAAACGAAGCTCTTCATCTTCCTCTAGTTTGTGTGAATTCTAGGACCCCTATTTTACTTATTTTCAACCGATGTTAGGGCTACAACACATAGAAACCCATTTTGAAAATGTGTGTGTTTGACCCATTTGGTGTGCTTGTGTATAGTGTGTTTAGAGTGTGATTTCGGGCTTGTGTGTGCTTGAATGGTGTCATAGTATGGTTGCCTAAGGTTTAGGAGGGTTGATTTGGGCTTACAATGAGTTTGGAAGGGTTTGGAGGTTGAAAATCACGACTGCAGTTCGGGATGAACTACAGTCTGCGCTCAGTTAGGGCTACGCGACTGGAGGGCCAATCGGCCGACTGAGGCGCGACTGGGGTTTAATAGCACGACTGAGGTTCAATCGCACGACTGGGGTCTAGTCGCATGACAGGTCATACGACTGAGAGCCCAGTCGCATAGGTGTTCAGTCGCATAGCTGTCCAATCGCACGACTGAGAGCTCAGTCACATAGGTCCATTCGCATAGTGTCCAATCGCACGATTGAGGGTCCATTCACGTGATTGGAAGTTCAGTCGCATGGGACTTCATCCGCATTGGTCTAGTCACATGATGATCAGTCGCATGGAGGCCATGCGACTGAAGGGTGCCCATTCGCCCAGACAGGCTGTTGTACCCGGGGACGAACATAGTTAGAGTACTGACTTTTGAGGGAAGTGCAGAGGTAAGTTTTGACGTAGAAGTTCCCGTAAGTGCATGTAAGATGGTCGTTGAGGCCTTAGAAGTGATGTTGGGCATGATGATGATTGTGTTGCATGTTTATGCATGATGTATGTATGTTAAGTATGATGTTGCCATGTATGATGGTGATGACTGATGACTGGTAAATGTCGATGTTCCTTGTTCCGATTTGTGTTTATCTTTCCACAACTTTACGTGTTATGACTAATAAATTGAATGAACGTATTATATAATGTAAAGAGAAAGATAATGAAAGAGGAACATAATGAACGAATGTATACATTAATGAATGAATGAATGAATGTAAGAAAATCTTGCAAGCAAATGTAAGGTGGTGCATAACCAATGAAGGTGTTAGCTTAACGGTGTGCGGGTTAGCTACCCCAAAGGATGCACACTGGGTCCAATCTTTTTGATTGACCATATGTACAGGAACCTTGCCGCTTACCCTAGGTGACTGGATCAGCTTCGTGCATAATGTTCATGATTTAATTACCACAGGTCCAGCACCAACACTCGTGCCCAATGTTTGGGGTATAGCACATGGCATTGATCCAAAATGAAAGAGGAAAGATAAGTAGTGGATGTACTTGCCCTAGGTGACTGGATCAGCTTCGTGCATAATGTTCGTGATTAATTACCGCAGGTCGAGCACTAACACTAGTGCACAATGTTCGTGGTATTGTACATGTCATCGAAAATAATGAACGTATGAATGAATGTGGCAAACGTACGGACGAATGTAATGAATGTATGAATGAAAGTAAGAAACGTACGATCGAAAGAAAGAGTTAATGAATGAATGTGAATGTTAACGACGAACGGTAAATGAATGAAAGCTAATGAATGAATGCTGAAGATAATAATGATATTATCTACGTGTACGTATGTTGTGTGACCGCATGTATGTAAAGAACGGTTTAACGAAAGAAAAATATGTTTTATTATAAACTAGAACTCACTCAGCAACGCTGACTTTTTATGTGTTTCTAGTTGGCAGGTAGTGTTGCTGAGGATGGCATGAGGCGGCTGCTCAGCTCTTTTGGGATGACATTCTTTTGTATAATGCTTTTGTGATGTAATACAACAATATATATTTTGTAATTGGCGAACGTTGTATTAAGTAGCAAAAGCATTTGTAGTAAATTGAAAAGTTATTTCAAAGTTTCCGCTGCAAGATTTTTGTAGTGATTATATAATGACGTGTTTTAGGTGCGATGATGACCAGCTGTGAGGTGCCCGGGAATGGGGCCTTACAAGTTGATATCAGAGCCAAAGTTTAAGTGAAATGGGTAAATTTTCAAAATAAACCTTAACTTAAACTGAAAATGGGATGGAAAGGGAAGGGATGCCAAACTGAGTAGCTGTGTGCCATCAGGTATTTTTCTTAATGTTAACCGGAATTATGTGCGCATGTTATGTGGTGTATGTGTTACTGATAGGTTTAAATACTGATGTAGTCAGGACAGGTAATGCTCGGGGTACGAAGAGTAAAGTAAGTGGCTAATCACAACTGGCCACTGTAATTAGGGACTTACTATACTTGACATAAACTGAGCTATTCCCTTCAATGACCGTGTTGGTGTTTGAATCTTTCAGTGTGTGGTAGAGGATGGCTGGTGGTAGATGTAAGGATTCCTATAAGTCTGATGCAGCCAAAACATTCTAAGTCTTCCTGCATGCTGCACAGAACATGAAGTAGAAATGCTTCGGAAGTTTTACACTTCAGAAATACTCTAAGTGTAAAATCTTCCGAAGCCAAGACAAATATCTTCAGAAGCCAGAAATGAAGTCTTCTAAAGCTTCAAAGACAAAGTCTTCTGAAGCCAAAGAACCAAGACAGATTCTTCCAATGACTTTTATCATACATGCTTTTATCTGATGTACTTTTTCTGTAAAGCTGAACTATTTTACCGCTGCCCACTCTGGTTGGTCACCAACTTGCATGAGTTGGTGAAAAGGTCCATGCTTTAGGAAAACTGTACATTGAGGTCTTGGGGTCAAACCTTTCTACCTTATGTACTTTTATCCTTTTTGTAATATATTAGGATGTGAGCTATGGTATGTCATAGTCACTACTCTACATGAATTTTGTTGTCTAGTTCATGTATCCAGCTGGCCTTCAAAGTATGGCCGTCTGTAGGTTGTAGTATATAGTGCCTCAAGTCTTGTAACTTAGACATTCAATGCATGCTTATGCTTGAATACTTGTAACTTTGAACTTGAGAAGCAATATACAGCATCCTTAAAAACCAACTACATGTGTTGTTATCTTGTTCTGTTTTGTTCTAAGTTTACTTGTGTTCTTTGCATCACCATAACCAGTTCCCCATTTGATCTGTTAAGTGTTCTAAATATACTCTCCTCATTGTGTTGCTGTGTTGTAAGTGCCACCCTTCAACCGGTCCTGCATTTGGTATCAAAGCTTTCCAGGCTCTTGATATAAGATCTCACCATCTTAAGAACCCTCACACATACAAAATACTTAACAACTCAAATGGCAGCTCTTTCTAAAGCTGATATGGAAACTAGTACTATGACCAAGTCCCTACTGATCACTCCTGAAGACTTTGACACATGGTGCACAAGAATGGAATGCTTCATCAAGTGTCAAGATTCAAGGATGTGGGACTCGGTTGTTAATGGTCCCTTCATACCAAGCACTACTTCTGCTACTGGTAATCATATCATCATAAAAGATGTAGATGATTACTCAGAAAAAGACAGGAAGAGAATAGAGCTTGATCAAAGGGCCATGACTTGTCTTCAAACTGCTCTTCCAAACTCCATCTACAGAGGCTTCAATAAGTGCAAGACAGCTAAAGATTTATGGGAAGCACTGAAGCTCATGTATGAAGGATCCAAGGAAACCAAAGAGAACAAGAAGGATCTCTTAAAGCAGCAGTTTGAAAACTTCACTTTCAAGGCTGGGAGACACTGACTCAACAATACTTCAGGTATGTTGAGATAGTGGACACTCTGGTGGATATTGGAGTAACTCTTGAGAATAGGGACATAGTAAGGAAGTTCATGTATTCTCTTCCTAAACTATGGACACATTATTGTGTTTTGATCAAGAGAACCTCAGACCTTAAGACTCTTACTTTTACAGAGTTGTATGGTATCCTAAGTGCATTCCAGATGGAGATGAACATGCAAAATTCCTCTGGTAACTCCAATAACCAACTAAGTTCAGCTCTTCATGTGAATGAAAGGGAAAGCATTGAACCACAACATCAGTTGCTATGCTACCCTAACAACTCACAAAAAAGGCCTTTCATCACCTTCCCAGAGACACAAAGAGAAAGCTACACTCAAGGAAGTCCCTTCTAAGAGACAAGTTCTTCTCATGCCTTTGACTCAACTGATGAAACCTCTGGCAGCTTTTTTCACTCTTGAAGACTTGGACTGTATCCATCCAGATGATCTGGAGTATATGGAGATAGTTTAGCAGATGGCTCTTCTCACTCATAGAGCCAAGAAGTTCTACAAGAGGACTGGGAGAAAGTTTCTAAGCAATACATCTAGTGGAAAGTTTGGGCTGGACAAAAGCAAACTAAAGTGCTACAACTGTAACCATATGCGGCACTTTGCAAGAGAGTGTATGGCACCAAGAACAAATGGTGGCCAAACACAGACCAGACCAAACTACACTGAGAAATCCCGCCAGAATGAGAAGCCAAAGCAGCAAGCTGCAGTTGCTGTTGAAGAAGGAGGTTTTGACTGGAGCTTTCAGATAGAAGATGCATCTCCAAACCAAGCTCTTATGGCAGATCAAGATGAAACCAAGGTATTGGAAAATCTTTGCTCTTCTGAATGCATTGCTAAAGTTAATAGATAGTGGTCATATAACTTAGAGCTGAGATCTGACCTTGAGTCCTTAAACATCTTGAAAGCTGATTTTAAAAGAACTGAAAATGATTATAAACTGAAAATAGAAGATTTAGAGAAACAATTTCAACTCTTAAACGTAAGCTAACAAACTATAGGACTCAGATCAAAGAACTCATAGCTAAGTTAACTGAATGCCAGGCTGAGCTTGTGATCAGCAAAGCCAAGGTAGAAAACTGTGTTCTTGAAGAAGAAACCTTCAAGAACATAATATCCTCATCCTTGCATGCAAAAGTGTATTATCAAAACAAGCAGGGACTGGGATCTAGTGAGATAGGTCCTCCACACACCATCTTGTCTGTAAGATCTCCTAGATGTGGAACTTGTGAAGATGAGCTTCCCCTCATAGATCCTCTGACTGAAGAGGATGAAGAGGAGATGGTGAAGAATGACTTTGGTTTGAGTGAAGAAAAGCATTCTGAGAAGGGTCACCATTCCTTTAAGGAGAGTAAAGCTGTTAAGATGACTAAGTCAAGAAGAAAGAATTTGATCAGGAAAGCCAAAACAAAAGCAAGGAAGGCTCAAGAGATCAAGGCCACCATTGACTCTAAGCAGAAACAAGTTTTTATCTCTGCAGGGTTTGAAGTGGTTAAGACTGATGACATGAACTCTGGTTCATGTGCAACTCATCTCAGCAACAAGAAGAAGACTGATCAGTTGTGTGTTACTGCTACACAGCCTGGACCATCCAACTCCAAGAACGGTTCTCAACCCGAAAGAACTGTTTCAGCTCCTGCTAAGGTGAAGATGGAGAAGGGATGTGACCAAAGTCAGTTCTCTTCTATAAAGATGACTCTTGGAAAGAAGAAACTGAAGTGTGTCATATGTGAGAGTACTTCTCATTTGGCCAAGGATTGTCCATATAATCCTAAAGGTACTCTTCACATGATAAACAAAGAGACTTCCAAGAATTCCGAGAAGAACTTAGCTTCGGAAAGAAAATCTGTTTATGACAGGATCTCAGATCTTGTTTGATCAATTAGATTTGATTCGCAGCGGAATAGTATAAGAATTAGACCCAATTCAAGCAAGAACACAAATGATATTTCAATGAAACAGTACGGTTATAGAGAGAGAAGGTATTTCTACAAAAATGAATGTTTTCATTCAACACACGCTTCGGCAATTACAAAATTAGGTCAACCTCCCTTTTATAAGGAAGGTGACGTCAGCAGATGTCACTTGATAGTGACATCTAACCGTTTTACAAATAACAACTGAAAGTAAACAAAACTACTGAAGATGTTTACAACAGCTGACATCTTCTTACAATAAAAGCTAAGTGTACTGCTACTATAACTACTGAAACTATAACAACTGAAGCTACAACGTTTGAAGACAAGCTCTACTGACATTTTACATTAACTAAATTACTGAAAGAAAACTACTGAAATAAATCCATCACAACTACTGAAGAGAACTACTTCAGCCGTTGTGACAACCTCTGAAGACTTGAACTTCAGACTTTGTCTTAGTAGATACTTTCAGACTTTGTCTTCAGTTCTTGATCTTCAGACTTTGTCTTCAGTACTTGAACTTTAGCCTTTGTCTTCAGTACTTGAACTTCAGACTTTGTCTTCAGTACATGTCTTCAGCTGATGACTTCAGCTGATGACTTCAGCTGATGAAGCCTTCTTCAGTACTTATGATGTCTTGTGGGACTTAAAGGTTTTTCTGATCAGGCTCATTAGTTCTTTTGGTCCTACAAACTCCCCCTGAACCAATGCAGCCAAAACCTTTAAGTTTATTTGAGTCCCACTTATTTGGCAGAAAAGTTGTCTTTTTCTTCTGGATCAGCTTAGAAATGACCACTATAAGCACAGGCCAGGGAAGAGGTTTCAAAGATCTGATTGGCAAAGGATGGATGGGAACCCTGTCTTGGGGAACTGGACACTGAGCTGTTACCCCATCCATGAAACCTACTTCCTTACTATGAGTCTGTAAGACTCTCTCACATAGGCCTCCAAGAAGACAATTTGTTCTTCTTGGGTGAGTTCTTCAGCTCCTTCTTCAAAGAAGAACTCAGGCCCATAATACTCAGATAGGTATCTAACCAGTTTCCCATTTCTTAACTCCACAGTTGTTATTTCTCTGTAAGCAAATTCATCAGGGTGATTACCCTCTAGCAACAAATGGAGTTCATTATGTCTGACTTCCTCAAGCCTCTTGTATATTAACCCCTTTTTCACCATTTTGTTCTCTAACAACTTTTGTGGGGGAAGATTGGCTTTATAGGCTTTCTTGAAGTCTTCTAGGATCTCCCAGGGTGATACTACAATGGCCAGCATGATCACTGCATCTACAATCTTTTTCACTTGTCCATTGTATCTTTGAGGAATGTTTTTCTTATGAATTCTATGACTCACCCTGGGATCAGGCCAGATCCTTACTCTCTCCTTCTGATATTGAAAAGTAAACCTGAGAGCATATAACTTCTGAGCATTTTTCCTCATTTATAGAATAGATGAAGTTTTAGGGAAATCTTTGTCAACCATACTCAACAACTGCTCATCATGTTGGTTATGTAACTCTTCTTCTTCAAGTTAGACTTTCACAGTTTGCATTTGGATGGCAGGGGTGATTGTTGTTGGTTGACTCTTGGCCTTAGGCAATTGAATAACAGCTGAAATGGGCAGCCTGTCCTCAACATCATCATCTTCTTCTTCTTCTTTTTCAAGCCTCAACACCCTTCTCTTCCTCTTCTTGGGTGCATCATCGGCTGTTAGGTTCTTGGGTAAGGGAGTTGGTTTTGTGGGTTGTGATGTTAGTTGTTTTGGTGTGGGTGATTATGCAGGCTATTCTAGCATTTTCGTTGTAAGAGAGGCTTTGGACCATTTTGCTAGAACATTCCTGCTCCCAGAACCATCTTCATCTAGGGCTTCTATGATCAACCCCTTAGTGAATACCTCAGACAAACAGATCTTGTTGGTTATCTCCAAGATGCTGTCTCTAGACCCTGATTTGACTCAAGGACTGATCTCCCTAGATACTTCAAAATGAATCTGGACATAGCTTCAAGTCTTTCTTTCTCCTTCTCACTATAGCCAGACCATCGGTGTTCAATCTCCTGAATCTCCAACTTCCTTATCTCAGAATCAAGCTTAGCAGTGTCAAAGCTTTGCCTAAACAGCTGATCAATGATTTTATCCATTGACCTGCTGTGTTGGTCATCAGCTTCCTTGACCATGTATACTAGCTTCTTTTCAAGAGGAGACTTCTCATTTTCACCCTTCCTCTTCTTATATGTTACATGAAAGTCTATTTCTCTTTTTTTCTCCTTCTCACTCTCTTTCTCCTTTTCAATCTCCTTTTCCATCTCCATTTCTTTCTCCTTCTCCACCTCCACCTCCTTTTCGTTCTCTTTCTCTTCTTTAACTCTTTTCCTCTTAATGACTTTCACTGACTTAGACTCCCCCCTTTGGTTGCATTGGTTACAGGGGTTTGAATGTCAAAAAGTTTCTTAGACACAACATCATCAACCAGGGTTTTTATGTTTGAGGAAAGCCTCTCATCAAGGGTTTGATTCATAATATCAGTGATGATGGGAGTGATGAGAGGCAGGGATGTTTTAAAGATAGCAACCATTTGCTCAGTGGGGTTCTGTCCCTGAGAAATGGTGCCAGAAGCAGAAGTTGGTGGCTGAGTAGTTTGAAGTGGCTCTGTGTATGGGAGACCTTCAGAAGAAGGTTCCATCTGTGGGTGAATGTGAGCAGATGGACTTAATTCTTGAGACATTTTGGCAAGTAGTTCTTGTAGTCTACTTAACTCATCCTCAAGAATAGTGTTTTGGGCTAAGACATCATAGAAGAAGCCCAGGTCATCCTCTGTATTTGCTGAATCATCTGACCTCCTGATTATATCAGGATGAACATGTGCTGAGTGTGGATCAGTATTCACATGTGCCCCTTTGTCTTGGAACTGGGGACTTCCTGCCTCAGGTTGATGTCCTTCATCGGCAGTTGCCTTTGGTAAGGTCTTATAGATGATACCAACTTCATCATGTTCATGTGCTAAAGCAAAAGAAGTGGCAGCCTCACCAGATGTTCTTATCTCCTCTTCCATATACGGAGATAGAACTTTATAATCCCTATGCTATGGGTTCTCCACAACACTATGATCCTCCCTCTAAGTGGTTGAGGTTTTCCTAGTTGTGATAGGTTCCTGGGGAGAGGGTGGAGTGTTAAGCTGAGTCAGCACTTTTGCAATTATAATGGTTGGACTTTGTAGGGTGGTTGCAGTGGGAGATAGGGGTGAAGTAGTTTGCACCTGGGGAGAGTGGTGCTCTTCAATGGTAACCTTCTCAAGTGAGATAGGTTCCAGAAATGTGGCTACCCCTGAAGTGGTTGCTTCAGGATCCTGTTGAGAGGATCCTTGAGCGGTTGTGGCTGGTAGAGTCTTTGTAACTACTAGGGGATTAGTACCAGTAGCTACTTCCTACCTTGGTGGTGCAGGGGCATCCTCAGGGGACTTAACTCCCTGAGTAGCCTTTTTGGACTTTTTAGTTTTTAGCTTGGAAGAGGATGAGGCTGTGCGTTCCCGCTGCTTGGGTTTTAGCAGCTTGGCAGCCTCTTTTAGGTGTGTGTCTGAGTTGTGCCGGAGTATACTTTAGGCAAAACAGCCAAAGCAGGGACTCCTAGGCCAACAAGGCCCTCAGCTTGTAATTGATTTTCTATAATGGCCATAAGAAACCTTGGATATAGTATCATCTGTTAGACACAGGTTTCAAAGCCATATCTTTTAATTCCAAAAAGATAATTTCAGAAAAAATTAGATTTTGTTGCTCAAGGATAGAGTACAATACCTGCTGCCACCTTGATGACATTTGATCCCATGAAGATGATTTGGGGGCAAGGGAGACATTTACCATGTGAAATATTAGGCGTTCAACATCACGGAAGTGCTTCTTCATGATTGTGGTAGCACTGAGGTCGCCTTCATATCCATAATGGGCGAAAGATAAGTCGGTTGTGCCCTTAGGATATTCAGTGATGAAGGTGGCATCATTCAGATTTAGGGTTTGTCGAATGATGTCAGAAGTGATGACCACCTTCTTTTGGTTGACAAACGACTGGAGAGTGACCTCGGCATCATTCTCTCCAGTTGCGAGGGTGACGTTTGTCCAGAATTGTTTGAGGGATTCGGCGTGGATGATAGGATTCAGAAGAAAGGCCGTTTTGTATGGAGATTCAACCATCAGATTGATGGCGTCATTGAACTTGTTCCAGAAGGCCGATTTAGTGAGGTAAGCTACACAGTTGTGTCGTGGTTTGAGTTGCATGGTCACCATTAATGCAGGAGGGAAGTTCAGAGTTTTTGAATAATAGGGTTTATGAAAATGAAAAACTCTAAAGTTAGGGTTAGGTATTTATAGGGTAAGGTTATGAAATGGCTGATAGAAAACATCTGAAGGTTTTGGTGTTAGTCATTAGGTGTTTGAAACGACTGAAGACATGGTTTTAACCTTTAGAGGTTGTAAACGTCTGAGGACTTGGTGTTAGTTATCAGTAGTTGAAACTACTAAAAACATGGCTTAGTCCTTCAGAGGTTGTAAACAACTGAGGACTTGGTGTTAGTCATCAGTAGTTGATACTACTGAAAACATGGTTTTGGCTTAGATTGTTTGGAAATGAAACAGCAATTGTTTGAATCAGCTAAAGAGTAAATTTACTCATCAGCTGTTGTCATCAATTCATAGGCTTCAGGTGTTTCATTCTAACCTCAACATTTACTCATCAGACTTTGTCTGATTTTCAGACGTTTCATTGGTCATTAGCTCTATTGAATATTTATTCTTCAGCTCTTCTGAACCAATGTTTAGAAGATCTGATGAAATAGATTATTCTTCAGAACTTGTGAACAAATATTGTCTTCAGTACTTATGTGTAAGATTATACATCAATACTTTTGGAGAAAATTTTTTCTTCGGTACTTATTTGTTAGAAATAGGCATCAGGAGTTATAACCACATTAGTAGTTGTAACTTCATCAGTTCTTTTCAACAAATAATGTACTTCAGTACTTTCAAGTATTTTAGTCTTCAGTCTTTATAACAGTTTAGTTTTTATGAAAAGTGCTGATGACAAAATAACTCATCAGTACTTATGTTTGACTTTTGTATACTAATGCTCATTAGTACTTGTGATCTGAGAGCATCAGTATTAGTCAATTTACTCCAGCTACAGCATACCAATCCTTAGCACCAGAGTTTGAAAAGTAGCACTGTCCAAAGGCTTAGTAAATATATCTTCAAGCTCATCAGCACTAGGAACAAACTTTGGATCAATCAGACCTTTTTCATAACAATCCCTAATAAAATGATGTCTGATCTCAATATATTTGGTCCTAGAATGCTGGACTGGATTCTTAACAATACAAAGAGCTGAAGCACTGTCCATTAGTAATGGAGTCTTAGTCTCTGTAATGCCATAATCCAGTAATTGATTCTGAAGCCAGAGTACTTGAGATGTACAACTTGCAGCAGCAATGTACTCTGCTTCAGCAGTTGATGTAGCAATTGAAGTTTGTTTCTTACTCTGCCAAGAAACTAAACAATTGCCTAGAAATTGGCATCCACCAGAAGTTGATTTTCTGTTGACTTTGCACCCTGCATAGTCACTATCAGAGAAAGCAACTAATTTGCAAGAGTGCCCAGTAGAATACCAAGGACCTAGAGATTGAGTTCCTTGCAAGTATCTAAAGATCATTTTGACTGCAATCAAATGGGATTCTTTAGGTGCAGCTTGAAATCTAGCACAGACACAAGTTGCAAACATAATGTCTGGTCTAGAAGCTGTAAGGTACATCAAGGAACCAATCATACATCTGTAAAGGGTTTCATCAACCGCTTTACCTTTCTGATCAACATCCAGTTGTGTGGTGCTGCTCATGGGAGTAGAACAGGGCTTACAATTTTGTAAATCAAACCTTTTCAAAAGATCCTTTGTATATTTGGACTGATGAATGAAAGTTCCATCATTTCTTTGTTTGATTTGCAAACCTAGAAAGAACTGTAATTCTCCTATGGCACTCATTTCAAACTTTTGTTGCATTAACTTTGCAAATTCATCACACAACTGCGGATTAGAGGATGCAAAAATAATATCATCTACATAAATTTGAACAAGTAGCTTATACTGTCCCACTTTCTTTATGAATAAAGTTTTATCTATGGAGCCTCTAGTGAAATTATTTTGAAGAAGAAAATTTGATAATGTTTCATACCAAGCTCTAGGAGCTTGTTTCAACCCATATAGAGCCTTATCTAGCTTATACACCCAATCTGGATGTTTATTATCCTCAACACCTGGTGGTTGACACACATAAACCTCTTCTTTTATTTTACCATATAAAAAGGAACTTTTGACATCCATTTGAAAAACTTTAAGATTATGGAAAGTAGCATAAACTAAGAACAATCTGATTGCCTCCAGTCTGGCTACAGGGGAAAAGGTTTCATCATAATCAATACCTTCTTCTTGTGCAAACCCATGTACAACCAGTCTGGCCTTGTTCTTTACAATTTGACCCTTTTCATCAGTTTTATTCCTAAACACCCATTTAGTGCCTATTGCATACATACCTTGCGATAAAGGAACCAACTCCCACACTTGCTGCTTTTTGAACTGAAGAAGCTCAAGTTGCATGGCTTCAACCCATCCATTGTCTCTTAATGCAACATGATAATTCTTTGGCTCTTGCTGACTGATGAAGAGAGCATAGAATCAGAAATTGGACAATTGACTTCTGGTTGAGACTCCAGCATTGATATCACCAATGATCTGAGACATTGGGTGATCCTTCAGCTCTTGATAAACAATGAGGTCTGTGCAAGTGTTTGTAGGAGATTCAGCAGCAACAGTTGTTGATCTAGATTCTTGAAACCATATAGGAGATGGCAACTCAAATGAAGTAGATGTTTCAGAAATCTCATCAGCATTTGTTGTGGATGGAGCTGCTGAAGCTACAGGAGCATCAGGTTTAGATGACTCAGGCAGTTGATCACTAAGGCTGAAAAGGTGAGTACTGTCAGCATCATCATCAGTACCACCAGGTGAAGAACTGTTTGCAGTTGGTGATGGATTATCAGGAACTACAACAGCTGGAGACTGATAAGGAACATATTGCAGTATGTCCAAATCAAATAGCTCCATAGGGTTTTATGGAATTTTATCCTTTGGAGATTCATTAAACTTCACATACAAAGTCTCTTCAACCATCTTTGTTATGCAGTTGAAAACTCTGTATGCCTTGCAAGTAGATGAATAACCAACAAAGTACCCTGCATCCACCTTTGATTCAAACTTCTAAAGTGGATTCTTTGTGTTGAGAATATAACAGGGACACCCAAATGCTCTAAAAAATGAAATGAAAGGGGCCAAATGATGTAGCACTTCATAAGGAGTCTTCATCAATCTCTGATTTACTAATACTATATTTTGCACATAGCAAGCTGTGTTGATAGCTTCAGCCCAAAAGGTCAGTGGCAAACTAAAATCAGCCAACATTGACCTGGCAGCTTCAACAAGTGTCCTTTTCTTTCTCTTCACCACTCCATTTTGTTCAGGAGTTCTTGGAATGTTGACTGCCGCTTGATTCCCTTTGACAAGTAGAATTCATCAAGTGTGTGATTTCTAAATTCTATGCCATTATCACTCCTTACACACTTGACTGGAAGGGAATACTATTTCTTAAAATACAACACAAAGTTCATAATAGCTTGTGCAGCTTCATCTTTGGAGTGCAAGAAGAAAGTCCATACAAATCTAGAGTAATCATCCACAATTACCATACAGTGTTTCTTCTTTGCCATGCTCATCACTCTTACAGGACCAAAAAGATCCATATATGCAATAATTGTAAGCAGGCAGTGGACTTTGGCTCTTCTATTGGAGGGAATTATACTTTGTGTTGCTTCCCTTTTAAGCAAGCAGAGCAGTTGTCATCACATTTGAACTCCTTCATTGGCAATCTTCTTACTAAACCATGGTGAATCAGCTGGTTCATGTTTTTGAGATTCACATGACCAAGCCTTCTATGCCATAGAGTAGATTCCTAAGGAGAGGCCTTGGAGAACAGGCAAAGATGGCCTTTTAGATCGATTTTCTTTGACAAATCCAAGGCATATACTCTTCCTGTCCTATTGGCCTTTAGGAGAGTATGATCATCCAATACCTTGTCAATCAAACTCAAAACTTTGGATGACAGAATCCTGCAGTTCTGACTGGTGAAAAGGGCAACATGACCAATATCACACATTTGACTGACACTCAAGAGATTATACTTGAGATTCTCCACATGGTTGACATCATCAAACCTTATTTCACTATTAGAAACAAAGCCTTTGCCGATGATGTAACCCTTAGCATCATTACCAAAAGAAACAAACCCTTCTTTCCTTAAGAGTAGTCATTAAGAAGAGAGCTGCTCCCTCTCATATGCATGCATCCTCCACTGTCCACATACCAGATGCTTTTTTGGCATGCTGAAGAACCCTGCATTCATCACAAGAAACTAGTTAGTTTTTAAGACCCAACCCATTTTGGTTTTGGGTCTGTTCTCATCAACAGATTTACACTAACTGGTTTGTCATGAGTTGCAGCCTGTGGTGATAGAGATGGTGCAGAAAAGGGTTCATTTGTTTTAGGCTTGGATTTCCTTTTCTGTGGTTTAATCACAGGAACATCTATTTGGTTGACTCTCTCCAATAGATGTTGAACCATCACAACAAGTTGTGTCTGATTGTTTGCTAAAGCCTTCAGCTCATCAGACACATCAATGCTTGATTTTGATGGATTCCTGTGTTGCACCATCTTCCTGTGAACACCTTCAGCTATTTCCTGATTAACCCCTTCCTTCTTTTTGGATTTCTTTAAGGTTTTTGCGGTTTCAGGTTGAGATGCTGCTGGAACAAACTTGGTTTCAAACTCAACTTTCATTTTGTTAATTTTCTTTTCAATGTTCTTGTCTTTGTTGAGTTTTGAACCCTTTCTGTACCAGCAGTCATTGGTGAGATGATTGAATAAGCCACATATTTCACATGGCTTTTTCTTCATCTTCAGTTGATCAACTGCTGAAGAAGATGAAACTACTGAAGATTTGTTCTTCAGTACTTTCTTCCTTTCAGTACTTGTGTTAAGTATGAAGGATTCTTAACTACTGAAGATTTGTTCTTCAGCAGCTTGCTGATGTACATTCAGACTTCCTAATAGATTATTCAGCAGTTTTCAAACCCTTTTTACTTTCAGCAGTTTGGGTTTGTTCTTCAGGTGTTGTGACTTGCTCTTTAGTACTTTGAGTACTTTGTGAGACAACACCTGAAGTGATCAATTCTTTTCTGATCATGTGACTATCAGCATTGGAACCATCAACTGTTTTATTATCAGCTGATTGCTTTTTAGAGGGATGAATACTGACTTCATCCTCTAATTTTGGTGCATTATCAGAGGATGAATCACAAGATGAGGTGGATTGGTTATTGCTTTCTCCTTCAGATTCTACTTCTAACTTAAGAGTAAAATCCGTAGGAGGATGTCACACCCTCAATTTCCACGAACGGGGTTTTACCGCTAGGCGTGTGACATACCAGGATCTCAGACACAGTCATATCGAACGGCACTATATGAATTTAAAACATACATTTGACTTCATTCAAAAGAACATAAACAGAGTTTACAATAATGCAGAAGCGTTCACATAATTTGTGAATCCATTACAGTACTGTTACAATAGCCATGTTTTAGACAAAATGTTCAATGCTGAAAATAAACTGGATGAATGCATGTCCTGAGTGCGTTTCCTGTAGCGTGCATCATGAGCTTATGCGTTCCTGTGACCTGAGAAAACATGCTAAAATGTGTCAACATAAAGTTGGTGAGTTCATAGGTTTAATCGAAAAGAAATGTGTTTGTAGCGTATCCATGTTTTGCGTTTCAATGGTTTAGTACATAAAGCATATCGTTAGGTAGCTAGCCTATGTTCTTGTTACTTAGCGTTTCGAAACGAAGCTGACTGTTTACGTCCTATTTGTGTTTGTTGTATCCCGTCATGTCTCATCAGACCATGACAATGTGTTTCCACCACGTCTTAACCGACCGTGGCAATCGTGTATCCCGTCATGTCTCATCAGACCATGACAATGTGTTTCCACCACGTCTTAACCGACCGTGGCAATCGTTGTGTTAGGTCAATTTAGCACCCGTTTGACCTCCAATCAAGCTAGCGCAACTAGCCCGACCGGGGTTTTCAGACCCAGTAGTACTACTCAAAATTACCTCGCTAATCCCATTACTAACGGTTCGAGTGTGTGAGGACATGCGTGTGTTTGCACTAACGTAACAAGCGATATCAATATTACTACAACCATTTATGTAAATCTGTTTTGCATGTTTTCTCCCCCAAAAGGAAAGAGATGTAAAATAGGGGCCGTGAAACTCACAGATGATGTAACTAGTATGTAGGATGTAAGTCTTCCAAGTGTTGTTCACGATGCGCTGTCAAACACCTATTGACAGTTGTGTTAAGCGTTAATGTTGTGTTTAGTGTTAATAGACATGTTTAGTCGGGTCGGATCGCATGGGTTCGGTTGTGGGTGACACACACAAGCAGGCATACACGTATCAGACTTCATGTAGATCTCAAATGAGTTGTTGATATTTGTAAACAGTTAGGTTGTTTCAGGTTGAAAAGTATGTACTTGTTGATTGCGTTGACTTTAATCTTTGTGGTCAAGAAATGACATTTTATTGATGTTAACTTGTCATCACACAATAGACACTTCGCACACCAGGAGGATTTGCTAACAATGACTCCAATCGCATAACAAGACTAGACGCATGACTGGACACTTCATTCGCACGAATGGGCCTTCAATCGTACGAATCAACTTCCCTCGTACGATTGAACCCTCATTCATGCGACTTAGCATTCAATCGTACCACACATCACCCATCCGCCCGAATCAATATCCAATCGCACGAATGAACCTTCATTCGTGCGGTTGGACCTTCAGTCGGGTGATACTCAGTCGCACGCATTCATTCGGTCGACTCAATCGCACACATTCATTCGGTTGACTCAGTCGCACGGTTTCATTCGCACGTCTCACCCCAGTCGCCCCGATCAATCGCGCGAAGGACCCAGTCGCATAACTCAGTCACGCGGTTGGCCCAGTCGCGGACTGCAGCAGGTCGCGACTGCAGGGTGGGTCGAACTGCCTTCGGCTGTTCCGTGCTCGGTTTTCTCACAATCAGGACTTCCAGAAACACTCTCCTAACATGTCTAAGTGAAATGCACACGCTGATTGACCTCACACGCACCCCCACGACCACATGCATTCGGGTTGAACCCGAACACCCGAACCCCATATTTGCAGTAGTGAAACGAGTGATAAAACAGATGTACGAGGTCGCCTACCTGCTGGGAACGTGATTTCTCAGTTGTTATGGGGTCTAATCCTACGAAAACGAGCTCAATCGAGTGGAATTTGGTGCTAGAATGAAGAATCGGAGGAGAAGAGAGCGTAAGGGAGAAAGAGAGCAGAATGGGGTGTGTTTGGCTGGTGGATGGGTATTTATACCCAGCCCCAGTTTGGCAATTGTCAGGTTTAGTCCCTGCACTTAGGTACCGAGTTCCCGAATTTGTTTCGGTTGATAACGACGTAGATGAGCGAGCTCTATTAATTAATAGGATTTCTTAGGTAATCTCGTTTACGTGAATCCTCTACTAACTCCCGCGTTAGTATTTTATCACAATTTGTTTAACGATGTCGGTGGCGGTGTTTGTATACGTTTCGAGTATTAGCGAGTACGGGTCAATGTTAACAGCAACAGTTTGAAAAATGCTAACCCGAAATTACGGGGTGTCACATCATCCCCTTGTTGCAGGGTTTTGGAACAGTTGAGGGTACTTCCAACGGCAAATTCTGGTCCACGCTTTGAGTTCCAACGGATTTTGACAATAGGGATACGACTATGTTTGAGTGTCTTGACCTCTCGGTCCATGACTTCCACCGGTTCCTCGACAAAATGTAGTTGTTCGTCCACATGTATCTCATCTAACGGGACGATAAGAGTCTCGTCTGCAAGGCATTTCCTCAAGTTGGAGACGTGGAACACATCGTGTACCCCACGGAGTTCTTCGGGTAGGTTCAACTGATAGGCCACGGGGCCAACCCGTTTGACAACCTCAAACGGTCCCACGTACCTAGGGCTTAGTTTCCCACGTTTTCCGAAATGGATCACACCCTTCCAAGGTGACACTTTCAAAAGCACCTTGTCACCTATTTGAAATTCCAACGGTCGGCGACGCTTATCAGCGTAACTCTTCTGTCGGTCACGGGCTGCTGCCATACGGTTACGGATTTGCACGATCTTCTCAGTCGTCTCGTGCACAAGTTCGGGGCCGGTGAGTTGACTTTCCCCAACTTTCGCCCAACAGATAGGTGATCGGCACTTACGCCCATACAGTGCCTCAAATGGAGCAGCTTTGATCGATGTGTGATAGCTATTGTTGTAAGAAAACTCAACTAACGGTAAGTGAGTTTCCCAACTGCTACCGAAATCTATGACGCAGGCACGTAACATGTCTTCTAGAGTCTGGATCGTACGCTCACTTTGGCCATCGGTTTGGGGGTGGTACGCGGTGCTCATATCCAACCGCGTTCCTAGTGCTCGTTGTAAAGATTGCTAGAAGTGTGAAGTGAATCGAGCTTCACGATCAGAGATAATGGAAACCGGCACACCATGCCGAGAGACTATTTCCCTTAGGTAGATACGAGTTAACTTTTCCATGCGATCAGTCTCCCGGATTGCCAGGAAGTGTGCGGATTTCGTCAAACGATCCACGATCACCTAAATGGTGTCGCATCCGCTGGGAGTTCGGGGAAGTTTCGTGATAAAGTCCATGGATATCTGCTCCCATTTCCATACTGGTATTTCTGGCTGTTGGAGTAGACCAGACGGTCGTTGATAATCCACCTTAACCTTAGAACAGGTTAGGCATCTGCTTACGTATGTGGCAATGTCAGCTTTCATATTCGACCACCAGTAAAGGACTTTGAGATCATGATATATCTTGTCTGAACCTGGGTGGATTGAGTACCGGGACTTGTGACCTTCGTCCATTACCAGTTCTCGTAGGCCTCCATACGAGGGAATCCATATTCGATCCATGAAGTAGCGGATTCCGTCAGACTTGGTTTCCAATTGTTTCTCCATGCCTGTAGCGATTCGGCTTTCAGGTTCTCGTCCTTTAACGCCTCAAGTTGAGCATTGCGGATCTGATCGGGTAAACTAGTGTGAATGGTGAGTTGCAATGCTCGAACTCGTCTCGGCTTCGGTGTTTCCTTCCGGCTTAGGGCGTCTGCTACTACATTTGCCTTGCCCGGATGATACTTGATCGTACAGTCGTAGTCGTTCAACAACTCGACCCAACGACGTTTCCTCATATTTAGCTCCTTCTGTTCAAAGATGTGCTGGAGACTCTTGTGATCGGTGTAAATGGTGCATTTGGAACCGTACAAGTAGTGTCTCCATATTTTGAGTGCGAATACCACTGCTCCCAGCTCTAGGTCGTGTGTCGTGTAGTTTTTCTCGTGTATCTTCAATTGTCGAGATGCATAGGCAATCACCTTATTGCGTTGCATTAGCACGCAACCAAGGCCTTGTATAGAAGCATCACAGTAAACTACAAAATCATCTGTTCCTTCAGGCAGGGATAGAATCGGTGCTGTACAGAGTTTCTGCTTCAGGATCTGGAATGTAGATTCTTGTTTATCACCCCAATCATACGTGATGCCTTTATGAGTTAATGCGGTGAGAGGTTGAGCAATCTTTGAGAACCCTTCGATGAACCGTCGATAATAGCCAGCCAACCCGAGAAACTGTCGTACCTCGGTCGGAGTCTTGGGCGTAGCCCAGTTCTTGATAGCTTCTATCTTTGCCGGGTCAACGTGTATCCCATTCTCATTGACCACATGACCCAAAAAGTGGACCTCTCGTATCCAGAAGTCGCACTTTGAAAATTTGGCGTACAGCTGTTCTCGTCTCAACAGCTCCAGAATCAGTCTAAGGTGTTCTTCGTGTTCTTCCTTATTCCTTGAGTAAATAAGGATGTCATCGATGAATACAATGAAGAACTTGTCAAGATAGGGTTTGCACACTCGGTTCATTAGGTCCATGAAAACCGCTGGTGCATTGGTCAACCCGAATGGCATAACCAAGAACTCATAGTGGCCATACCTCGTTCTGAAAGCAGTCTTTGAAATGTCTTCTTCTCGTATCCTTAGTTGGTGATAACCCGATCTTAGGTCTATCTTTGAATAGTAACTCGACCCTTGTAGTTGGTCAAACAGATCATCGATACGCGGGAGGGGATAACGATTCTTAATTGTCACCTTGTTCAGTTCTCTGTAATCGATACACATGCGAAAAGTTCCGTCCTTCTTCTTGACAAACAGAACTGGGGCTCCCCATGGTGATGAGCTAGGTCTGATAAAACCTTTATCCAATAGTTCCTGCAATTGCGTAGACAGCTCTTGCAGTTCCCTTGGAGCTAATCTGTACGGTGCCCTCGCGATAGGGGCGGCTCCCGGAACCAAATCAATTTGGAACTCGACTTGGCAATGCGGTGGAAGACCGGGTAGGTCTTCAGGGAAAACCTTAGGATAATCGCGTACAACAAGGATATCTTCAATTTTCTTTTCATCGGGTTCTTTTTCAGTGACCATGGCTAGGAAAGCGGTATGACCCTTACGCAAACACTTCTGACCTTTCATGTAGGAGATGATTCCAGAGACCATGCCACTCCTTTCGCCCTGAACCGATAAAATTTCACCACTAGAAAGTGGGATATGAACGATTTTCTCTCCACAGATGATCTCAGCTTGATTCTTGGATAGCCAGTCCATACCCACGACTACATCGAAACTGCCAAGTGTGACAGGCATTAGATCTATATCCATCTCATGACCACATAATCCTAGTCTGCACCCCTTGGCGATATGAGTTGCCTCGATTAGTTTTCCGTCAGCTAATTCTACCACATAACTAGGTTCCATGACAGCTAGGGTTACATCTAATAACTTAAGGAATTTGTTGGAAACAAAACTCCTATCAGCTCCAGTATCAAATAGTATAGAAGCAAAACAACCATTCAGGGGAAACGTACCAGTAACCACATTCTGGTCATCCCTTGCCTCGCCGGAACCGATCACGACTGCACGACCCTTGGCATTGCCCCGTTATTTCCCTTGTTTCCACCCTTCAGCTGCGGGCAATCCTTCCTGTAGTGGCCCTCCTTACCACATTCATAACAGCCTCTAGTCGCTCCGCCCTGGCGTTGTTGTTGAGGTTGTTGCTGCTGAGTCATTATTTTACCCCGGCAGTCTTTGGCTGCTTGACCCATCTTTCCACATCTCTGACAACGGAGTTGATCACATGGGCCATGATGATGGAAGTTGCACCGGTTACACCTAGGGTTCTTGCCCGCGTAGCTGCTCGATCCCTGACCATAATTGTTGTTGTTGCTGTTCTGGTTGTTGTTGGTGAAGTTTCTTAATGGGTCAAACTTTTTGGTCGGTTGTAGCTGAGGGTTGTTGAAGCTTGTAGATTTGCTGTTGTTACCTTCCCATTTTCTTTTGTGATCTGATGAACCAGAAGCAGCGCCACGTTTAGGCAAAGTGCCCTGTGCCACTTCCTGGTCGGTGAGTTTGTGAGCCAGTCGGATGGCCTGCTAAATGGTGACAGGATCAGCAGCCATCACGCTAGCCTGGATCTGAGGGGCTAGACCATCAATGTATTTATCAATCCGCTTGTAGGCCGGAGTCACCATCTGAGGACATAATGCAGCCAACTCGTGTGAACGAGTCGTGTACTCCTCAATGTCTGAACCAATCATCTTTAAGTTCCAGAATTCTGCCTCCAGTTTCTGGACTTCGCTCCTGGGGCAGTACTCTTCTTTCATCAGAATCTTGAAGTCTTCCCATGACATACCATTTGCAGCACCAAGTCCTAAGGTTTGGACTTGTGAATTCCACCACGTCAGGGCCGGTCCCTCCAAAGTACCGGAGGCGTACTTTACCCGATTTCATCAGGACAGTTGCACATGGCAAACACTGACTCAAGTTTCTCTAGCCAGCGAAGCAGTGTGACAGCGCCCTCAGAGCCGCTGAAAGAATGAGGCTTACAATCCATAAACATCTTGAAGGTACAGACTGTTGGACCTCCTTGATTCGGATTCTGGACGTTCTGGTCCTGATTGCGGGCCTGCTCATAAGCTGCAAGCGCATCAGCCACGCGCTCGTTGATGATAGCATTCAGCTCGGCTTGAGTCAGGGTGATATTTCCTCGTCCACCCGGGCGTCCAGGTCTTCTTCCAGACATGATTTCTTCAATTCACAACACATAATCAATAACCGGATAATAATTATTGACAATAATGTATATTGTATCATGCTAGAAAGAATGAGGGGTTTGGTTGCATATCGATAGTAAGGCTTTATGAGGATCCGAGGCCTTATGCCTCCTAAGTATGGAATTTGAAAATTTGTACTGGCCATTACCGTTATCACCCAATAGAGTTGCCAGAATTCTCATGCACGACAAACTACAATTACGTGTGCACCCGTGATTCTAATTTGCTTTGCATGGTCACACATGGTTCCTCCTATTCGAGATAACATACCTTGTCCAGTACCGAGTGTTATCAATGATAGAAGCGTCAAAGATATATTTGTTATACCAGGAGTCAAATAACTAAAGTTGTACAAGAGATTCGGTTTAGGTAACAACGGGAATCAAGACAATTTGGCCTCTTTCCCTTCGATGTTCTAGGCGTTTGGATGTCTAAGTCCGATTCTCTAAATCGACTTGAGTATACTTGAGTATCTTAGTTGTCCCTCATTTACTGCTCGGACTAGTGTAGAGGATAGGATATGTGGGAATAATAACAAGTGTGAGAGAGTTGGAAGAGTGAGGTACTGTTCTTTTTGTTCATCATCGTTATGCTTATCGCGTGCGTTAGAAATGAGTTTCGTGTTCCAATCATGGAAATGTTTGATTCAATTCGTTGTTGCTTTCACTCCACGAGTGAAGGATCAAGTGTAAGCGTGGGTAGTGAGCGAGCGGGATTCTCCGCCCCTCTGTCAGCCGGTAATGACACACATGTCATACCCATAGCGTTATGTTTGCTCAGCAGTGTAATGTCAATACACCAGAAGGTTGTTTGCATAATAGTGGTAACCATGTAAAAGTGTCTGTGCAATACTAGTGTTGTGTCTAAGGCTATAGTCTAGATGCAATGCAATCCTAGTTCTCTATAACCTGTGGCTCTGATACCAATCTGTCACACCCTCAATTTCCACGAACGGGGTTTTACCGCTAGGCGTGTGACATACCAGGATCTCAGACACAGTCATATCGAACGACACTATATGAATTTAAAACAAACATTTGACTTCATTCAAAAGAACATAAACAGAGTTTACAATAATGCAGAAGCGTTTACATAATTTGTGAATCCATTACAGTACTGTTACAATAGCCATGTTTTAGACAAAATGTTCAATGCTGAAAATAAACTGGATGAATGCATGTCCTGAGTGCGTTTCCTGTAGCGTGCATCATGAGCTTATGCGTTCCTGTGACCTGAGAAAACATGCTAAAATGTGTCAACATAAAGTTGGTGAGTTCACAGGTTTAATCGACAAGAAATGTGTTTGTAGCGTATCCATGTTTTGCGTTTCAATGGTTTAGTACATAAAGCATATCGTTAGGTAGCTAGCCTATGTTCTTGTTACTTAGCGTTTCGAACCGAAGCTGACTGTTTACGTCCTATTTGTGTTTGTTGTATCCCGTCATGTCTCATCAGACCATGACAATGTGTTTCCACCACGTCTTAACCGACCGTGGCAATCGTGTATCCCGTCATGTCTCATCAGACCATGACAATGTGTTTCCACCACGTCTTAACCGACCGTGGCAATCGTTGTGTTAGGTCAATTTAGCACCCGTTTGACCTCCAATCAAGCTAGCGCGACTAGCCCGGGCGGGGTTTGTCAGACCCAGTAGTACTACTCAAAATTACCTCGCTAATCCCATTACTAACGGTTCGAGTGTGTGAGGACATGCGTGTGTTTGCACTAACGTAACAAGCGATATCAATATTACTACAACCATTTATGTAAATCTGTGTTGCATGTTTTCTCCCCCAAAAGGAAAGAGATGTAAAATAGGGGCCGTGAAACTCACAGATGATGTAACCAGTATGTAGGATGTAAGTCTCCCAAGTGTTGTTCACGATGCGCTGTCAAACACCTACCTATTGACAGTTGTGTTAAGCGTTAATGTTGTCTTTAGTGTTAATAGACATGTTTAGCCGGGTCGGGTCGCATGGGTTCGGTCGTGGGTGACACACACAAGCAGGCATACACGTATCAGACTTCCTGTAGATCTCAAATGAGTTGTTGATATTTGTAAACAGTTAGGTTGTTTCAGGTTGAAAAGTATGTGCTTGTTGATTGCGTTGACTTTAATCTTTGTGGTCAAGAAATGACATTTTATTGATGTTAACTTGTCATCACACAATAGACACTTCGCACACCAGGAGGATTTGCTAACAATGACTCCAATCGCATAACAAGGCTAGACGTACGACTGGACACTTCATTCGCACGAATGGGCCTTCAATCGTACGAATCAACTTCCCTCGTATGATTGAACCCTCATTCATGCGACTTAGCATTCAATCGTACCACACATCACCCATCCGCCCGAATCAATATCCAATCGCACGAATGAACCTTCATTCGTGCGGTTGGACCTTCAGTCGGGTGATACTCAGTCGCACGCATTCATTCGGTCGACTCAATCGCACACATTCATTAGGTTGACTCAGTCGCACGGTTTCATTCGCACGTCTCACCCCAGTCGCCCCGATCAATCACGCGAAGGACCCAGTCGCATAACTCAGTCGCGCGGTTGGCCCAGTCGCGGACTGCAGCAGGTCGCGACTGCAGGGTGGGTCGAACTGCCTTCGGCTGTTCCGTGCTCGGTTTTCTCACAATCAGGACTTCCAGAAACACTCTCCTAACATGTCTAAGTGAAATGCACACGCTGATTGACCTCACACGCACCCCTACGACCACATGCATTCGGGTTGAACCCGAACACCCGAACCCCATATTTGCAGCAGTGAAACGAGTGATAAAACAGATGTACGAGGTCGCCTACCTGCTGGGAACGTGATTTCTCAGTTGTTATGGGGTCTAATCCTACGAAAACGAGCTCAATCGAGTGGAATTTGGTGCTAGAATGAAGAATCGGAGGAGAAGAGAGCGTAAGGGAGAAAGAGAGCAGAATGGGGTGTGTTTGGCTGGTGGATGGGTATTTATACCCAGCCCCAGTTTGGCAATTGTCAGGTTTAGTCCCTGCACTTAGGTACCTAGTTCCCGAATTTGTTTCGGTTGATAACGACGTAGATGTGCGAGCTCTATTAATTAATAGGACTTCTTAGGTAATCTCATTTACGTGAATCCTCTACCAACTCCCGCGTTAGTATTTTATCACAATTTGTTTAACGATGTTGGTGGCGGTGTTTGTATACATTTTGAGTATTAGCGAGTACGGGTCAATGTTAACAGCAACAGTTTGAAAAATGCTAACCTGAAATTACGGGGTGTCACAGAGGAGCAGTGTGATTATAACTAATTCCAAACTTCACATTGAAAGCTGTTTGTTTGCTGAGAAGCATTTTAAAACCCTTGTATGATGTTATCCAGTGTTCACACTCTACCTGGGTAGATGCAAGAGTTTCTTTGAGGTCCTTATACTTCTCTAAAAGTACCTCTTCCTTTGCCTTGTCATCAGTGATTTGGCATTTTAATTTGTAAATCTTATCATTCTTTTCATTTAGCACAGACTCAAACTTAGCTTTTCTTTTGGAAAGTACTTTCTCTAGCTCAAGATTTTTATTGATTAAAGCTACATTTGCTTCTCTAATAGATGCAAATGTGGCTATGCATGATTCAGAACATAACTTGGCCTTGGCCTCTGGAGATACCTGTGATACTTGTGATGTGGAAGCATTTGAGGATGAACCATCAGTAGACTCCAGGGCCATAAGAGCAAGATTTCCAAAAGGATTGTCACCACCATGTTGACCAGCACCAGGAAACAGTTGTTCATGATAACCAGAAATGTCATCTTGTAAACTGCTCCAATCAACAACTCCAGGGGTGAAAAAGCTATGTTTTGGTTGAGATTGTTGATGAGATTGAGATGGTTGAGGCTCAGGAAGGGCGTGTGGTTGTTGAGCTATTAGTACTTGAACCTGGCTTGTCTGAGGCATGTAAAGGCAGGGTTAAGGATATGGCATAGGACCTTGAGAGACAAAATATGCAGGTGATGATTGAGCTTGTGATGGATGACTAGAACTAGTGGAATGTTGCCCTTTGCTGTGTGAGCTATTGCTTGGGAAGGTCACAAAGGGTGCAGATGAGTTTGATCGATGATCTACACTCTCTTGCAAAGTGTCCAAGCCTATGGCACTTGTGACACCTCAACTTGCTCTTGTCAAAACCTACTTTGGTTTTGCCAGAGAGACCTGTGAATTTCCTATCAGTTCTTTTGTAGAACTTTTGTGATCTGATATTGATTATTGCCATTTGGCTCAAAATATCCATATCCTCCAGATCATCATCTGGAATTCCCTTCAAATCCTCCATCAAAAAGCACAAATTATCACTGCTACCACTTGAATTACAATCCACACCAACAAAAGCATGTTCTCCTATGTTTGTAGAGAAATCAATATGCTTATCATATGAACCTTCTGATGCAGCATACTCTGACTCCTAACCAACCAGTGCAGTGTTGCCTGGTACAAAGTCATCAGTGAGCTTTCCAGATGAAGACAACTTCCCTTTCTGTTCTATCTCTCTTTCAAATGTCAACAGTTTCCTATGAAGTTGGGTGAGAGATAGAGTATCCAGATTTGCACTGGAGCGTAGGACAATAGTGTATGTGCCCCATCTATTAGGCAGGGATCTGAGGAATCGGTTGTTCATCTGGCTGTTTGTATATTCTTGTTTGACTATTTTCAGCTCAGAAATCAAATAGGAAAATCGCTCAAACTGCTGATTCAGAGACTCACCCTTTCTATGAGAGAATCTCTCATATTGTTGGGCAAGGATTTCTCTAGTGTTTGCCAAAACCTC
Source organism: Flaveria linearis (assembly GCA_024085815.1). NCBI lineage: Eukaryota > Viridiplantae > Streptophyta > Magnoliopsida > Asterales > Asteraceae > Flaveria > Flaveria linearis. The sequence goes on along the minus strand of CM044004.1, from coordinate 49,270,751 downwards.
ATCAGTTCCTCCAAATTGTTCCTTCAGAGCAACCCAGAGATCATGAGCAATTTCATAATGCATAAGCCCTGAATAGATATCATTAGGCAGTGCCATGGCCAGAATTCCATGAGTTTTAGCATCAATTTCGAACAGATTTAGATCTTCATCCGAATACTGATCAGATTTCTTCGAAATCATCTCTTTTGTTTCCGGAAAACTCACCATAGGCTTGTATGGTCCATGCACCACAGATTTCCAACGTCCTGTGTTGTTGATAGATAAGTGATAGAGCATACGTCGTTGCCATATGTTATAATCACTCCTAACAAGCATCGAAGGCTTTGTTGAGGAGCCAGTATTGTGAGGATCATTGGTTGGTGTCGCCATTTCACAAGTTCAAGCAAATTCAAAGTAATTTCAACAAATCTAGCTCAAAAACACGTAAAACCTCAAATTAATTGACCAGAAGCAGCAGAAACTCAAACTCTATAACCAATTCTTGCAAATTTGTTAATTCGATCAAACGTAGATATCAAAAGAGCAGTTTCAATGATCAATTATTAAATTGATCAATGATTAACCTTCTCTGATACCATTTGACAGGATCTTAGATCTAGTTTGATCAATTAGATTTGATTCGTAGAGGAATAGTGTTAGAATTAGACTCAATTCAAGCAAGAACACAAATGATATTTCAATGAAATAGTACGGTTATAGAGAGAGAAGGTATTTTTGCAAAAAGGAATGTTTTCATTCAACACACGCTTCAGCAATTACAAAATTAGGTCAACCTCCCTTTTATAAGGAAGGTGACGTCAGCAGATGTCACTTGATAGTGACATCTAACCGTTTTACAAATAACAACTGAAAGTAAACAAAACTACTGAAGATGTCTACAACAGCTGACATCTTCTTACAATAAAAGCTAGGTGTACTGCTACTATAACTGCTGAAACTATAACTACTGAAGCTACAATGTTTGAAGAACAAGCTCTTCAGACGTTTTACATTAACTAAACTACTGAAAGAAAACTACTGAAAGAAAACTACTGAAATAAAACCATCACAACTACTGAAGAGAACCACTTCAGCTGTTGTGACAACCTCTAAAGACTTAAACTTCAGACTTTGTTTTCAGTAGATGTGTAACACCCGTAAATTTTTAGTAAAGAATCTAAAAGAATAAAATAGAAAGAGAAAGGAAAGAAAAACAAAAGTTACTTTTGTTTAAGGGCCAAAAGTGTCAATTTGACAAACTTTCTATTAATTCTTTGTACAAAAGGTGGAATGGCCACCCATGTTGTCTGCATTTCACTTCATTCGAACTTTTTAGAGAGAGAAAGTAGCAGGAGCAGAAAACCCTCGGATTTTTGAAGAAGAATCTGTAAACTTGGAAGCTTTTGGTAAGAATTCTCTAGTTTTTGAAGTTTTAGATAATTCTAGAACCGTATGTGTGCTTATAAGTGTGTCTTGTGTGTTCGGGTGATGTGGTGTGTGTGTTCTAGGTGTTAGAACAAGTTGAGAAGGTTCGGGTTGAAGAGGGTAAATTTGAAGAAGACGACTAAGGTGAGTTCTAGACCCCGTTTTTACTGTTTTTAAATGTTTTGGGGCTGGAAATGCATGTAAATATGTTTTTATAAAATTGTGGGTTGATACCCGTATGAATTAATTGTATGTATGTTTATGTTTATGTTAGATTTATGCTTAGAATTATGTGCATATGTTTAGAAATAGGCATTTTGATGTTCTGGATTCGGATTATGAATTAGACACATGAGTAGGATGCTAATGTGACTGAAAATGGGACTTAGAATAAATAAGTAAAAGTTGGTAAGTCCACTAGTGGTCATACGACCAACAGTGTGGTCGTATGACCAGAATATTTTTCTAAGTGTTGAGCCCAATAGGACTCATACGACCAACAGTGGTCGTATGAACATATGATATTTTCTAAGTATGAGACCCACAGGACTCATACGACCAACAGTGGTCGTATGATCATGATGAAAAGTTCTAAGTGTGGACTCATACGACCAACAGTGGTCGTATGATCCAAATATGTTCCTAAGTCCAGGGGTGATACGACCATCAGTGGTCATACGACCAACAGTGTGGTCGTAAGACCAGCTGATAAATCTAAGTGTTAAGTGAAAAGTCCAGCAGTGCTCATACGGCTAATAGTGCTCATACGTCCAGAGGGCTTATACGCCCAATAGTGCTAAAACGCCTAGACACTTAGAAATTTTCAGGGAATTTCCAGTAAGCCCGAAGTTCAAGGGTTGACCAGGGTTGACCAGGGTTGACTAGGGTTAATAAATGATGATGTCTCATGCATATGATGATGAGTATGATTAACCCTAATTGTTACTAATATTATTATTAGTATATTACTGTTAACAATATTATTAAAATATTGTTAAGTAAGGTATAATGCTATGTATGATGATGAATGCACGATGATGAATGTAGGATGATGAATGCATGATGATGAACGTATGATGAGTATGTATGATGTGTGTTCCTGATAATTTTGTATGCTTATCTTTCTGAAACTTTACGAATAACGAGAAATGAATTAATGAAGTATTACGTATCGTAAAGTGAAAGATAATGAAAGAGGAACATGATGACGAATGCATGTATTAACGAATGAACGAAAAGAAGAATGATGATGAATACATGCATTAACGAACGAATGAACGAAAAATGTCTTGCAAACATTGGATAAGTTTAACGGGTCCTTCTTAGTGATTGACCATATGTATGGTACCCCTACCGCTTACCTCTAGTACCGTGGCATACGTTTTGTTGTTCATATGTTGACTTCGGCCCGGTAGCTAATAACGTTCGGGGTATAGCAGATGGTAGTGGTACAAAAGATATCCCATGTGCAAGAAAAGATGTAACATGTATTAATGAATGAACGAATGATTAAATGATGATGAATACATGCATTAATGAACGAACGAATTATGTCTTGCAAGCATTGAATAACGCGATTGGTCCTTCTATGTGATTGACCATGGTCATGGTACCTCTACCGCTTACCTCTAGTACCGTGGCATACGTTTTGTTATTCATATGTTGACTTCGGCCCGGTAGCTAATAACGTTCGGGGTGTAGCATATGGTATTGGTACAATTAACCTTTCAATGCGTGCAAGTAAGTATGAACGGGATTCATGTCATTCGACCACAGTAATCATAGCCGAGTGCTATAAAGTGGGTAAAGCCTGACAGAATCCATACGAGATGTTAAAAACAACGATGAATAACGAATGATGAAGATAATAATGAATATTATCTATGTGTACGTATGATGTATGAACGTATGAACGAAAGGATACTTTTAAATAAGTAAAAGTATGTTTTATTACAAAACTAGAACTCACTCAGCAATGCTGACTTTTATGTATTTTCCAGTTGGCAGGTAGTGTTGCTGAGGATGGCACAAGGCAGCTACTCAGCTCTTTTGGGATGGCATTCTTTTGATAATGCTTTTGTATTGTAATGCAAACAAATGATATTTTGTAACAGGGGTTGTATTACTTTACAAAAGCATTTATATTAAAATTTAAAGTTTCCGCTGCATTGTTTTTATTAAGTTATTTTAAATGTATGTTTTCTGGGTGATGACGACCAACTGTGAGGTGCCCGGGATCGGGGCCTTACAAGATGAACTTCAGACTTTGTCTTCAGTAGATACTTTAAGACTTTGTCTTCAGTTCTTGATCTTCAGACTTTATCTTCAATACTTGAACTTCAGACATTGTCTTCGGTACTTAAAGTTCAGACTTTGTCTTCAGTACATGTCTTCAGCTAATGACCTTAGCTAATGAAGCCTTCTTCAGTACTTATGATGTCTTGTGGGACTTAAAGGTTTTCTAATCAGGCACATTGGTTCTTTTGGTCCAACAGTTTCCTTTAGAAGTTCCAAAATAAAGAAGAAGGCATGTGGAAAACTGCCTTCGGAAGAAAATTTGGTCTCGGAAGAAAGGAATGCTTCCGAAGTACTAAAGCTTGCTGCAGTAGAGGCAAGTTCTTCCGAAGGTCCAGTCATCGAAACTTCCGAAGTCTCAAAAGCTTTCGAAGTACTGAAGGTCAAGTCCAAACTTCCAAAGGTGGTGTGGAAGTCAAAAAAAGACCAAATGACTGAAGGTTCTTCATCAACAACAGCACAAGATCCTCAAAGCATAAATATAGGATCTATCACTGTTGCATTGTCTTCAACTGTTCTAAATGAGTCCAAGACCAATGAGGCTTGGGTTTCTAAATGTAACTAGCTATCTCTTTATGCAGGAACAACTACAGACAAACAAAAATATGTGGATCATTGACAGGCACATGACAGGCAATAGGTCACTACTCCAAAAGTTTAAAAGAATTGATGGAGGATCAGTTGCTTATGGAGGAGATGCAGGTGGTTACATTACTCGAAGGGGTAAGGTCACAAATGGTAAGCTCAGCATTAACAAGGTAAACTTTGTCAAAGAGCTTGGATACAATCTATTGAGTGTATCTCAGTTTTGTGATCAGAGTCATAACATGCTGTTTACTGAGCATGAGTGCATTGTTCTCAAGGTCGGGGTGGTCATTCCTCATGAACACATCCTATTAGAGCCCCCAGGAAAGGGAACATGTACAAGATGGACTTGCAAGAAACATCTCCCTCAGGAGAAGTTTCATGCTTTCTATCTAAATCAAACAGTGATGAGTCTTTCCTTTGGCATAAAAGAATGTGCCACGTAAACTTTAATAACATGAATAAATTAATTAAGAATGATTTGGTAACTGGAATACCAAAAAGAGAGTTTACAAGTGATGATCATTGTGTTGCATAACTGAAAGGGAAGCAACACAAGGTATCTCACAAGCCTAAGGAAAGAAACTTCATCACTACACCCCTACACTTGTTACATATGGATCTCTTTGGCCACATCAGTGTAATGTGTTTCAGAATGACCTCTTACTGTCTAGTGATCACAGATTACTTTACAAGATTCACATGGGTCTTCTTCCTTAGAACTAAGGATGAGACTCCTGAGATTCTAAAGAATTTCATCTTAAAGATTGAAAATCAATGTGATCACAAGGTCAAAACCATAAATGTGATCAAGGAACTGAATTCAAGAATCAAATACTTGATACATTTTGTGATGAAAAGGGTATTACAAGACAATATAGTGCTCTCAGGACTCCTCAGCAAAATGGAGTTGCTGAGAGGAGAAACAGGACACTAATTGAAGCTGCAAGAACTATGTTGTCTGACTCTAAACTGCCCATCACCTTCTGGGAAGAGGCAGTTAACATGGCCTGCTATGTGCAGAGCAGAGTTTTAGTAGTTAAGACACATGGTAAGACTCCTTATGAACTTTGGCACAAGAGGAAACCTTTTATTGGTTTTCTCAGGTCATTTGGGTGTCCTTGCACCATCTTGAATACCAAAGATCATATTGCCAAGTTTGTTGAGAAATCAGATGATGGACACTTCATTGGATACTCTTCTCAAGCTAAAGCATATAGAGTATACAATCTCAGAACTAAAGTAGTTGAGGAGTCAGCCAATGTGATTTCAATGAGCACACTCCTAGTGTGAAAGGTTCTGGTCCGGATTGGCTGTTTGATCTTGATTTAGTTACCAACTGTTTTAACAAATCTTGAGAGCATGTTTCAGGATCCATAGATATATTGCGTACAGGTGATTCTGATCCTAGATTTGAGCTGAGAAGATCTTCAAGCTACATATCTCTAGCTCTAGTGGTAACTAATCCTGCAAATGAAGCTTCTACCAGCACATCAATGACAAATTCTGCTAATACATCTGAGTTGCCTTCATCTTCCAGTGTTGAGGCATAAAACTCAAATGTAGGAACTTCAAATGTTGGAGATCATGGTGGTGGTGAAAGTGATCAGGAATTTCTTGATGCTGAGAACCATCCCATTGAAGAAAATCTCAATGATGTCAGACACTCATTGGCTCAAGTTAATCTTGATAAGTGTGCCGCTGTAGAGGGTGAATCCTCCTTGCCAGATCAGAATTTCTCAAATTTAGATCTGTCTAAGCAACTTATTGTGATCCCTAAACTAAGGATCCATAAGTCTCACCCTTCGACAAACATCATTGGAGATGTTGGTACAGGTGTACGAACAAGAGGACAATCTCATAATGCCAACATCTGTCTTCACTCTTGTTTTTTATCCCAAATAGAGCCAAAGAAGATTAATGAAGCTCTAAAGGATAGAAGTTGGGTTGAAGCTATGCAAGAGGAGTTGCTTTAATTCAAGAGGTAAAGGGTTTGGAACTTATGTCCTCTTCCTCAAGGGAAGACTACCATAGGTACAAAATGGGTTTTCAGGAATAAGAAGGATGATAGAGGACTTGTCATCAAGAACAAGGCTAGACTAGTTGTTCAAGGGTATACTCAAGAAGAAGGGATTGACTACACAGATGTCTTTGCTCCTGTAGCAACACTTGAAGCTGCTAGGATATTCCTAGCTTTTGTTGCATCCAAGAACTTCAAGGTCTATCAACTTAATATCAAGTGTGCTTTTCTTTATGGAGTAATTGATGAAAAGGTGTATGTTAGACAACCACTTGGTTTTGCAGACCCTGATCATCCTGATTATGTCTGCAAGCTTGACAAAGCTCTCTATGGGCTACATCAGGCACCTAGAAAGTGGTATGAGACTCTATCTCAGTATCTCTGTCAGCATGGCTACAAAAGGGGTACTATTGATGGAACTCCCTTCATCAAAGGAACAAGAAATGACATAATTCTAGTTCAAGTGTATGTGGATGATATCATCTTTGGGTCAACTAATCCAAAGCTCTGTAAAGACTTTGAGAAGCTGATGAAGGATAGATTTGAAATGAGTGCCATGGGGGAACTCAATTTCTTTCTAGGGATTCAAGTGAAGCAAGTTGACACCGGTATCTTCATAAATCAGTCAAAGTATGTGCAAGACATACTTAAAAGATTCAACATGGCTGAATGTAAGGTTGCTAAGACACACATAGCTAGAAACCACTCCCTTGGACCTGATCTTGAGGGGGAGTGTGTTTATGAACATCTCTACAGGGCTATGATTGGGTCTCCTATGTATCTTACAGCTAGCAGGCCAGATATTATGTTTGCTACTTGCATATGTGCAAGATATCAGGCCAACCCCAAGATGTCACACCTAATCACTGTCAAAAGAATTTTAAGATATCTTAAAGGAGCTCCATCTCTTGGCCTTTGGTATCCAAAAGGCTCTGACTTCAATCTGTATGCATATACAGATAGTGATTATGGTGGATGCAATATGACTGCAAAGTCTACATCAGGGGGATGTCAATTTCTTGGTGGGCGGATAGTCTCTTGGCAATGCAAGAAACAATCCTATGTATATGCATCAACTGCTGAGGCTGAATACATTGATGCTGCAAGCTGCTGTGCTCAGGTGCTTTGGATTCAAAATCAGATGCTAGACTATGGATTCAACTTCAAAGAGACTCCTATTCACATAGACAACAAACAATGCTATCTTAATCATAGAGAATCATGTGCAGCACTCAAGAACTAAGCACATGAACATCAGGTATCATTTGATTAGAGATAATTTTGAAAAGGGATTAATCAAACTAGTCAAAGTTCACATAGATGAACAATACGCTGATCTGTTCACAAAGGCTTTTGATAAATAGAGATTTAAATATCTTATATCAGCTATTGGGATGATTAACTTTTAGTAGCTTTTCTTAAAACTTAATCATATTATTTCTAAAATTATGTGTGTTCTAAGTTGTCTATTCTATGACTTTAATAAGCCCAGTTTCTGTTCGGAAGACAAACTTCCTAAGATATTCCTTAGATTTTTTAGAATTTTACTCTTTTTATCTTTCGGAAGATTTAAATAACCTTCGAAAGCTTTAAAGTTGCCTTCGGAAGCTTTTATTTATCTCAGAATGAGGTTGGTATAAATTGCTTCCGAAGCAAAATTCTTCAAAATCTTTGAAATATCTTCCCGGGCAAAAATTTGCCTTCGGTAGCTTTTTGGTCAAAACTTCCGAAGTTATATAACCTTCGGTAGCTTTTCAGTCAAAACTTCTGAAGCTAAATAACCTTCGAAAGATTTCTCACCTTCCAAGAAAACTACTTTTTGGGCAAAAGAAAACTACTTTTCAGAGGTAGGACCGACACGCGGATTTCAAAGTTTATCATCTTTCGTTTACTTTGTCTCAAATCCAATTCATACAAATACCCAACAGTTACCCCTCTTTCCTCTACCTGCTCCAAAAATTCGCCCATACCTCAAACCTAATTTCTCTAAAATCGCCTTTGTTCTTCACCTTTCTTCACCCTTAAGCTTCTCAAAAATGACCAATATTCACAACAAAAACAATCCTGATTTCTCCATGCAACTTCACAGGCAACACAACCAAGTTGCTCTGTTGCACTCTGAGAAAGATGATAGCTTCTTAGAGGTTTGCCATTTTCTAGCTTCATCCAACTATTATAGCTCCCTCACCATTGATCCTACCCTTTATGAGGATCATCTGCTTGACTTTTGGAGGACATGTCAAGAGGTTATCATGGATGGGGAGAAGGCTCTGTCTGCCACAGTACAAGGGAGGACAGTCTTCATCACTCCAGCCATCATAAACACCCATCTTCAGCTGGATGATGAAGAAGGTGAACTGTCTTTCCCAGTGGAAGCTGTTAACTATTCCTTTGAGCAGATGGGCTATGAAGGCGATTTTGCTGTAAAGACCTTCAGGGAAGGGAAGGTCTTATCCCAGTGGAAACACCTACTCCATGTAGTGATTCACAACTTGTCCAACAAGCATGGTGGGTGGGACCAGATTCCTGAGGATCTCTCCTTCATAGTTCATGGAATGGTGCAAGGGGTCATGTTCAGGTACTCTCAGTTTGTATACACAAACTTGCTTGCTAACTTGGACTCCTTAGAATACTATATGTTTCCTAGATATGTTCAACACGTTCTCAACTGTGAGCTTGGCTCACAGTTGAGGGAAATAAATAATATTCTTAACTGTGACAGATGAAGCCAGGCATCTTTAAAATTATGAAGAAGCCAACTGTAGGCTTCTCAGGGGTAGAAACAGCCCTTGTCCCCAAAATGTTAGAGCTCATGGCTCAAGGTGACAACCTAGCAATACAAGCTAGTGTTGAACTCACACCTATCATCTCCTTACCCTCACAAAGACCCCATATAACCTACACTTACCAAAGAAAATCCAAACGAACCCCTGCTCAAGTTATTAAGCCTGTGCAGGCCCCCATACACTCACCCATACAGGAAGAAGTGGACACTAGGGCTCCCACTTCTCCAGAGGAGCAAACCACTCCCATCTCTTCAAGGATCAGTGCTGATGTTCCTCATGATCAGCCTGATGAGCCCATAAGCCTAACTGCCTTAAGCCTTCACTCTGAGTCTCAACACTTAAGTGAACAACCTTTAGGGGATAGTTACCATCCCCAGCCTTTGGACTTAAACCACCAAATTCCTAACCTTGAATTCTACACTGATGAGGACTTAGGCTTCAGTGAGCACCATGAATCTCTCTACTCATCACCTACTCAAAGAGAGAGGAGTGCTTCTGAATTTCCTATGTCTACCCCACATCAGTCACCCATTGCTGAGGTGGGTCCTTCTAAACCTGTTCAGGGGATCCATATGGAAGAGGCTCTCACTTTTGCAAGTGATTACATCATTAAGACCTCAGCCATGGCAACTCAGCCCATTGACACTTCATCTGAGGCTGTCAATGAGCAGAGGAAATCCAGTAGCCCAGAATACCAAGCTGGTGATAAGAGTGAGGACTTAGGTCCAATTCTCTCATCCCCCCATGATTCCTCTGATGAAGATGAGGGGAATCTGAGACTAAGTGTGTAAGAACTGTCAAAATTATGCACCTACTTAGTCTCTAAGGTTAGTCATCTTGAATTTCAAGTGACTACCTTAACCAATAGGGTCAATGATCAGCAACTTGAGATATCTTATCTTAAGGAAAAACTAGCTGAGAGACCTTTAAGAAGAGCTCAACCAGGAACACAAGAACCTAAGGATGTGGTTGACTTAACTCCTAGCTCACCTATACAAGAGGGTGATGCTACCAAAAAGGGGGAGAAAGTCATTACAATCACAGAACCTGGGAGTTCTTCAAGGAGTATGGACATTGAGGACTCACCATCCTCTCTTGTAATTGTACCTACTCAGCAACCTCCTCAAGTTCACATTGATGTGAACTTCCTAGACTACTTGTTTCAAATTCTCTTTGAGGAGGGTATACCAAGGGCAATGTCATTTGATAGCAGAGCCATCATCTCTCTTGAGCCATCTACTCAAACAACTCAACCTCAACAAGCTAGTAGGTTGGCTCAGGTTACTTAAGAAGCTGAAGAAGATAGACTAAGGCAATCAGGTAATGTCATTGGTCAACTGGATGTTGAGGCAGACCCTGAGATTAGCTTCAAAGGGAAAACCTTGACTGAAGGCCCAGTGATAGAGCCTGAGAGCCCTGTCTTACAATCAACTGATGAAGTGATACAGATTGAAACACCTGTCACAACAATAACTACTTTAGCAACTCAACCCCTCAGTGAAACACCTGCTGGTGAAGGTGTATCACAATCTCTCTCTGGCTAGAGCTTGGATGCTACACCAAGCAATGAAGGCCAAAGCTCTCTCCACCCTGTGTCACCAAGGTCTGTAGGTGATAAAGGGAAAAGGGTTCTAACCCCTAAGGAGATTGAGGAGGAGGAAAGGGAGAGAAAGAGGAAGCTAAGGTGAGTAAGTTCCACTGCGTCTTCAAGCTTCATGCAAGCTGCAATCAGGGCTGCCCCTAGACCAAACACTCAAAATGATGAGTTAAGGGTAGTCAGGATTACTTACTTACAGACAAGGAACTATGACATAGATGAGATTATATCTCTCCCCTTAGAGGAGTTGAATGATCTGGCTGACATGGAAATGTCAAGAGAGAGGAAGGAAGCTGAAGATGCAAGAATTCTTCTTGAGGTCAAAGAGAAGAAAAGACAACAAAGGCTATACAAGCATGTTCCTATTCTCTCGCCAGTTCAAGAAAGCCCTATGCAAGAGGCTGTGGCTGCTACACAAGAACCTCAGGTAGATAAAGAAACAGACAGACAAAGGATGATAGACTACCTGAGTGCCACAGGCCTCTACCAGGCAGAAGCACTTCTTCCCTTTCCCTTTGAGTACATTGAGTTTGAGTACCTCAAACAACTTGAACTTCAAGTACTCAAAGACCAAAAGACAACAAAGAAGAAAATTAGGGAAGAAGCTGCTAAGTCAAGAGCTCTCATTCAGAAGAACTTGAAAAAGTCTGCTGATAGACAAAGAATGATGAGCTTCTTGAAGCTGTACGGATTCTCCGGAAGGAGACTTGGCCCTATGTCTCTATCCACTATGGATGAGCATATCAGGGTAATCAAGCAGAAGATCAAGAGTGGAGAGCTTGCTGACTTACACACTCCTCCAAGTCAAGCTCCACCTGAAGTAGAGGTTAAGTTTGAACAACCTGAGACAACACAAACTGAACCTCCTGCTTCATCTTCTGATCCATAGCAGGGTCAAAGGCCAGCCTCTTCATCTATTGAGCCACAGCAAGGTCAAAGTCCAGCCTCATCATCTGACCCATAATAGGGTCAAACTCCCTCTCCTTCCTAACCTGTGATGGAGGAACACCCAACTAAGAAAGACACAACTGATCAATAAGGTGTTGTAGGCCAGTCTTCTCAGTTAAGACTGCACAGAGGAAGAAGAGGATGGCTTCTAGACCACCTTTAAAGAAAAAGAAGAAGTCAAAGTCAAGCTCCTCTGATCCTTAGGATGAATCAGAACATCCAAAGGAAGTGCAAGAAGAGGAAACCCAATCACGTCCAATTCAAATGGCTCCTCTTGTATCAGGAAGACCCATCATATCCTGTACTTATTCAACTAATCCAGAGAGATGGCATGTAGTCAGAGATCAAGGCAAAGAAAATGTCTACTCTTAGGAAGACTTCTTCAATTTACTTCTGTATGATCTTTTTGACATGAGAAGATACTTCACAAGTCTGAGTGATCCTGAACATCTAATGAAGAAAGGAATGGTCATGATCATGTTGAGGACTGTGAACAACTGAATATCTTCAAGTGTTTTGGTAGCATCAGCCTAGGGGGAGTTTGTAAGGATTCCTATAGGTCTGATGCAGCCAAAACACTCTAAGTCTTCCTGCATGCTGCATAGAACATGAAGTAGAAATGCTTCGGAAGTTTTACACTTCAAAAATACTCTAAGTGTAAAATCTTCCGAAGCCAAGACCAATATCTTCCGAAGCGAGAAATGAAGTCTTCCAAAGCTTCAGAGACAAAGTCTTCCGAAGCCAAAAAACCAAGACAGATTCTTCCGAATACTTTTATCATACATGCTTTTATCTGATGTACTTTTTCTGTAAAGTTGAACCACTTTACCGCTGCCCACTCTGGTTGGTCAACAACTTGCATGAGTTGGTGAAAAGATCAATGCTTTAGGAAAACTGTACATTGAGGTCTTGGGGTCAAACCTTTCTACTTTATGTATTTTTATCCTTTTTGTAATATATTAGGATGTGAGCTATGGCATGTCATAGTCACCACTCTACATGAATTTTGTTGTCTAGTTCATGTATCCAGCTGGCCTTCAAAGTATGGCCGTCTGTAGGTTGTAGTATTTAGTGTCTCAAGTCTTGTAACTTAGACATGCAATGCATGCTTATGCTTGAATACTTGTAACTTGAACTTGAGAAGCAATATACAACATCCTTGAAAACCAACTACTTGTGTTGTTATCTTGTTCTGTTTTGTTCTAAGTTTACTTGTGTTCTTTGCATCACCATAACCAGTTCCTCATTTGATCTGTTAAGTGTTCTAAATACACTCTCCTCATTGCGTTGCTGTGTTGTAAGTGCCACCCTTCAACCAGTCCTGCAGTAGATCATCCAAAGCCTCGCGTGGTGGGCTTGCCGTTCCATCACGGCCCAAAAGAGGCAGGCCTAGAGTGGATAAAGTGGTTCCTGAAGAACCCGAGGCCCCTCATCCGTAGGGTGTAGACGAGGGCGCCAATCTGAGAGCCTCGGTAAAGGAGGCTGTAGTGGACGAGGTGCACCAGGTCATGCAGACGATCTTACCGTCTGTGGTGACCGAAGTGATAAAGGCTGTACGGGAAGGAAAACGGAAGGAGAGGAACCGGTCCTCGGGAGGACGGGAACAAATAGAGCCTGAAACGGTTCCTTCAAATGAAAAAGAGGAGGAGGAAGAAGAGCCTGTGCTGGGGGCGGCACGAGGCTGTAACTACGGGGCTTTTCAACGGTGCAAGATGTGACACCCCGTAATTTCAGATTAACATTTTTTTTTCAAATTGTTGTCGTTAACATTGACCCGTACTCGCAAAGACTCGAAACGTATATAAACACCGCCCCCCGACATCGTTAAACTAATTGTGATAAATACTAATGCGGGTGATTGTAGAGGATCCACATGAACAAGATTACCTAAGGAATCCTATGAATTAATAGGGCTCGCTCATCTACGTCGTTATCAACCGAAACAAATTCGGGAACTCGGTACCTAAGTACTGGGACCAAACCTGACAATTGCCAAACTGGGGCTGGGTATAAATACCCATCCACCAGCCCAAACAACTCTTTCTGCTCTCTTTCTCTCCTACGCTCTCTACACTCCGATTCTTCACCCTAGCACCAAATTCCACCCGATTGAGCCCGTTTTCGCCGGCTAAACCACGCAACAGCTGAGAAATCACGTTCCCAGCAGGTAGGCGACCATTTTCATCCGTTTTATCACCCGTTTCACTGCTGCAAGTATGGGATTCGGGTGTTCGGGTTCAACCCGAATGCATGTGGTCGTGGGGGTGCGTGTGAGTTCAATCAGCGTGTGCATTTCACTTAGACATGTTAGGAGAGTGTTTCTGGAAGTCCTGATTGTGAGAAAACCGAGCACCGAACAGCCGAAGGCCGTTCGACCCACCCTGCAGTCGCGACCTGCTGCAGTCCGCGACTGGGCCAACCGCGCGACTGAGTTATGCGACTGGGTCCTTCGCACGATTGATCGGGGCGACTGGGGTGAGACGTGCGAATGAGACCGTGCGACTGAGTCAACCAAATGAATGTGTGCGATTGAGTCGACCAAATGAATGCATGCGACCGACTATCACCCGACTGAAGGTCCAACCGCACGAATGAAGGTTCATTCGTGCGATTGGATATTGATTCGGGCGAATGGGTGATGTGTGGTACGACTGAACGCTGAGTCGCATAAATGAGGGTTCAATCGTACGAGGGAACTTGATTCGTGCGATTGAAGGCCAATTCGTGCGAATGAAGTGTCCAGTCGTGCATCTAGCCTTGTTATGCGATTGGAGCCATTTCAGGTGAATTCTTCTGGTGTGCGAAGTGTCTATCGTATGATGATAAGTTCACAACAATAAAAATGTCATTTCTTGACCACAAAGATTAAAGTCAACGCAATCAACAGACATATACTCTTCAACCCGAAACAACGTAACTGTTTACAAATATCAACAACTCATTAGAGGTATACATGAAGTCTAATACGTCTATGACTGCTTGTGTGTGACACCCACGACCGAACCCATGCGACCCGACCCGACTAAACATGTTTATTAACGCTAAACACAACATTAACGCTTAACACAACTGTCAATAGGTGTTTGACAGCGCATCGTGAACAACACTCGGGAGACTTACACCCTACATACTGGTTACATCATCTGTGAGTTTCACGGCCCCTTTTTACATCTCTTTCCGTTTGGGGGAGAAAACATGCAAAACAAATTTACATAAATGGTTGTAGTAATATTGATATCGCTTGTTACGTTAGTGCAAACACACTCATGTCCTCACACACTCGAACCGTTAGTAATGGGATTAGCGAGGTAATTTTGAGTAGTACTACTGGGTCTGACAAACCCCGCCCGGGCTAGTCACGCTAGCTTGATTGGAGGTCAAACAGGCGCACAATTGACCTAACATACGATTGCCACGGTCGGTTAAGACGTGGAGGAAACACATTGTCATGG
The DNA here is from genome assembly GCA_024085815.1 of Flaveria linearis. Lineage (NCBI taxonomy): Eukaryota > Viridiplantae > Streptophyta > Magnoliopsida > Asterales > Asteraceae > Flaveria > Flaveria linearis. The sequence continues at coordinate 49,255,664 of CM044004.1, read as the reverse complement.
TCTGATGAGACATGACGGAACATACGATTGCCACGGTCGGTTAAGACGTGGAGAAAACACAATAGGACGTAAACAGTCAGCTTCGGTTCGAAACACTAAGTAACAAGAACATAGGCTAGCTACCTAACGATATGCTTTATGTACTAAACCATTGAAACGCATAACATGGAAACGCTTACGAATACATTTCTTGTTAAATTAAACCTGTGAACTCACCAACTTTATGTTGACACATTTTAGCATGTTTTCTCAGGTCACAGGAACGCATAAGCTTTTGAGGCACGCTTCAGGATATGCACACATGACATGCATTTATCTAGTTATTTTTCAGCATTGAACATTTTGTATAAACATGGCTATTGTAGCAGTTCTGTAATGGATTTACCACTTTTGTAAACGCTTCCGCACTATTGTAAACTTTGTTTATGTTCGGTTGAATGCAGTCAAATGTTTATTTTAAATTCATATAGTGTCGTTCGATATGACTGTGTCTGAGATCCTGGTATGTCACACGCCTAACGGTAAAACCCTGTTTGTGGAAATTGAGGGTTTGACAGATTGGTATCAGAGCCACAGGTTATAGAGAACTAGGATTGCATTGCATCTAGACTATAGCCTTAGACACAACACTAGTATTGCATAGACACTTTTATATGGTTACCACTATTGTGCAAACAACTTTCTGGTGTATTGACATCACACTGCTGAGCAAACATAAACACTATGGGTATGACATGTGTGTCACTACCGGCTGACAGAGGGGCGGAGAATCCCGCTCGCTCACAACCAATGCTTACACTTGATCTTTCACTCGCGGAGTGAAAGCAACAACGAATTGAATCAAACATTTCCATGATTGGAACACGAAACTCTTTTCTAACACACGCGATAAGCTTAATGATGACAAACAAAAAGAACAATGCCTCACTCTTCTAACTCTCTCACACTTGTTACTATTCCCAACATATCCTATCCTCCACGCTAGTCGGAGCAGTAAGTGAGGGACAACTAAGATATTCAAGTCGATTAGAGAGTCGGACTTGGACACCCAAACACCTAGAACCACGAAGGGAAAGAGACCAAATTGTCTTGATTCCCGTTGTTACCTAAACCGAATCTCTTGAACAACTCTAGTTATTTGACTCTTGGTATAACAAATACATCTTTGATGCTTTTATCATTGATAACACTCGGTACTGGACAAGGTATGTTATCTCGAATAGGAGGAACCATGTGTGACCATGCAAAGCATATTAGAATCGCGGGTGCACACGTAATTGTAATTTGTCGTGCATGAGAACTCTGGCAACTCTATTGGGTGATAACGGTAATGGCCAGTACAAATTTTCCATTCCATACTTGGGAGGCATAAGGCCTCGGATCCTCATAAAACCTTACTATCGATATGCGACCAAATCCCTCATTCTTACTAGCATGATACAATATATATTATTGTCAATAATTATTATCCGGTTATTGATTAATATGTGTTGTGAATTGAAGAAATCATGTCTGGAAGAAGACCTGGACGCCCAGGTGGACGAGGAAATATCACCCTGACCCAAGCCGAGCTGAATGCTATCATCAACGAGTGCGTGGCTGATGCGCTTGCAGCTTATGAACAGGCCCGCAATCAGGACCAGAACAACCAGAACCCGAATCAAGGAGGTCCAATAGTCTGTACCTTCAAGATGTTTATGGATTGCAAGCCTCATTCTTTCAGCGGCTCTAAGGGCGCTGTCACACTGCTTCGCTGGCTAGAGAAACTTGAGTCAGTGTTTGCCATGTGCAGCTGTCCTGATGAAAATCGGGTCAAGTACGCCTCCGGCACATTGGAGGGACCAGCCCTGACATGGTGGAATTCACAGGTCCAAACCTTGGGACTTGGTGCTGCAAACGGTATGCCATGGGAAGACTTCAAGATTCTGATGAAAGAGGAGTACTGCCCCAGGAGCGAAGTCCAGAAACTGGAGGCAGAATTTTGGAACTTAAAGATGATTGGTTCAGACATTGAGGAGTACATGACTCGTTCGCACGAGTTGGCTGCGTTATGTCCTCAGATGGTGATTCCTGCCTACAAAAGGATCGAAAAGTACATTGATGGCTTGGCTCCTCAGATCCAGGCTAGTGTGATGGCTGCTGATCCTGTCACTATCCAGCAGGCCATCCGACTGGCTCATAAACTCACCGACCAGGCAGTGGCACAGGGCACATTGCCTAAACGTGGCGCTGCTTCTGGTTCATCAGACCACAAAAGAAAATGGGAAGGTAACAACAGCAAGTCTTCAAGCTTCAACAACCCTCAGCAACAACCGACCAAAAGGTTTGACTCATCAAGAAACTTCACCAGCAATAGTCAAAACAGCAACAACAACACTTATGGTCAGGGATCGAGCAGCTACGCGGGCAAGAACCCTAGGTGTAACCAGTGCAACCTCCATCATCATGGCCCATGTGATCGACTCCGTTGTCAGAGATGTGAAAAGATGGGTCACGCACCCAAAGACTGCCGGGGGGAAATAATGACTCAGCAGCAACATTCTCAACAACAACGCTAGGGCGGAGCGACTAGAGGCTGTTATGAATGCGGTAAGGAGGGCCACTACAGGAAGGATTGCCCGCAGCTGAAGGGTGGAAACAAGGGAAATAACGGGGGCAATGCCAAGGGTCGCGCATTCGTGATCGGTTCCGGCGAGGCAAGGGATGACCAGAACGTGGTTACTGGTACGTTTCCCCTGAATGATCGTTTTGCTTATATACTATTTGATACTGGAGCTGATAGGAGTTTTGTTTCCAACAAATTCATTAAGTTCTTAGATGTAACCCTAGCTGTCATGGAACCTAGTTATGTGGTAGAATTAGCTGACGGAAAACTAATCAAGGCAACTCATATCGCCAAGGGGTGCAAACTAGGATTATGCGGTCACGAGATAGATATAGAGCTGATGCCTGTTACACTTGGTAGTTTCGACGTAGTTATGGGTATGGACTGGCTATCCAAGAATCAAGCTGAGATTATCTGTGGAAAGAAAATCGTTCGTATCCCACTTTCTAGTGGTGAAATTTTATCGGTTCAGGGCGAAAGGAGTGGCATGGTCTCTGGAATCATCTCCTACATGAAAGCTCAGAAGTGTTTGCGTAAGGGTCATACCGCTTTCCTAGCCATGGTCACTGAAAAAGAACCCGATGAAAAGAAAATTGAAGATATCCTTGTTGTACGCGATTATCCCGAGGTTTTCCCTGAAGACCTACCCGGTCTTCCACCGCATCGCCAAGTCGAGTTCCAAATTGATTTGGTTCCGGGAGCCGCCCCTATCGCGAGGGCACCGTACAGATTAGCTCCAAGGGAACTGCAAGAGCTGTCTACGCAATTGCAGGAACTATTGGATAAAGGCTTTATCAGGCCTAGCTCATCACCGTGGGGAGCTCCAGTTCTGTTTGTTAAGAAGAAGGACGGAACTTTTCGCATGTGTATCGATTACAGAGAACTGAACAAGGCGACAATTAAGAATCGTTATCCCCTCCCGCGCATCGATGATCTGTTCGATCAGCTACAAGGGTCGAGTTTCTATTCAAAGATAGACCTAAGATCGGGTTATCGCCAGCTAAGGATTCGAGAAGAAGACATTTCAAAGACTGCTTTCAGAATGAGGTATGGTCACTAAGAGTTCTTGGTTATGCCATTCGGGTTGACCAACGCACCAGCGGTTTTCATGGACTTAATGAACAGAGTGTGCAAACCCTACCTAGACAAGTTCGTCATTGTCTTTATCGATGACATCCTTATTTACTCAAGGAATAAAGAAGAACATGAAGAACACCTTAGACTGATTCTGGAGCTGTTGAGACGAGAACAGTTGTACGCAAAATTTTCAAAGTGTGACTTCTGGATGCGAGAGGTCCACTTCTTGGGCCATGTGGTCAATGAGAATGGGATACACGTTGATCCAGCAAAGATAGCAGCTATCAAGAACTGGGCTACGCCTAAGACTCCGACTGAGGTACGACAGTTTCTCGGGTTAGCTGGCTATTATCGACGGTTCATTGAAGGGTTCTCAAAGATTGCCCAACCTCTCACCGCATTAACTCATAAAGGCATCGCGTATGATTGGGGTGATAAACAAGAATCAGCATTCCAGGTCCTGAAGCAGAAACTCTGTACAGCACTGATTCTATCCCTGCCTGAGGGGACAGATGATTTTGTAGTTTACTGTGATGCGTCTATACAAGGCCTCGGTTGCGTGCTAATGCAACGCAATAAGGTGATTGCCTACGCATCTCGACAACTGAAGATACATGAGAAAAACTACACGACACACGACCTAGAGCTTGGAGCAGTGGTATTTGCACTCAAGATATGGAGACACTACTTGTACGGTACCAAGTGCACCATTTACACCGATCACAAGAGTCTCCGGCACATCTTTGAACAGAAGGAGCTAAATATGAGGCAACGTCGTTAGGTCGAGTTGTTGAACGACTACGATTGTACGATCAAGTATCATCCGGGCAAGGCAAATGTAGTAGCAGACGCCCTAAGCCGGAAGGAAACACCCAAGCCGAGACGAGTTCGGGCATTGCAACTCACCATTCACACCGGTTTACCCGATCAGATCCGCAATGCTCAACTTGAGGCGTTAAAAGGCGAGAACCTGAAGGCCGAATCGCTACGAGGCATGGAGAAGCAACTAGAAACCAAGCCTGACGAAATCCGCTACTTCATGGATCGAACATGGATTCCCTTGTATGGAGGTCTACGAGAACTGGTGATGGACGAAGCTCACAAATCACGGTACTCAATCCACCCAGGTTCAGACAAGATGTATCATGATCTCAAGGCTCTCTACTGGTAGCCGAATATGAAAGCTGACATTGCCACATACGTAAGCAGATGCCTAACCTGTTCTAAGGTTAAGGTGGAGTATCAACGACCGTCTGGTCTACTCCAACAGCCAGAAATACCAGTATGGAAATGGGAGCAGATTTCCATGGACTTTATCACGAAACTCACTCGGACTCCCAGCGGATGCGATACCATTTGGGTGATCGTGGATCGTTTGACGAAATCCGCACACTTCCTGGCAATCCGGGAGACTGATCGCATGGAAAAGTTAACTCATATCTACCTTAGGGAAATAGTCTCTCGGCATGGTGTGCCGACTTCCATTATCTCTGATCGTGATGCTCGATTCACTTCACACTTCTGGCAGTCCTTACAACGAGCACTAGGAACGCGGCTGGATATGAGCACCGCGTACCACCCCCAAACTGATGGCCAAAGTGAGCGTACGATCCAGACTCTAGAAGACATGTTACGTGCCTGCGTCATAGATTTCGGCAGTAGTTGGGAAACTCACTTACCGTTAGTGGAGTTTTCTTACAACAATAGCTATCACACATCGATCAAAGCTGCTCCGTTTGAGGCACTGTATGGGCGTAAGTGCCGATCACCTATCTGTTGGGCGGAAGTTGGGGAAAGTCAACTCACCGGCCCTGAACTGGTGCACGAGACGACTGAGAAGATCGTGCAAATCCGTAACCGTATGGCAGCAGCCGTGACCGACAGAAGAGTTACGCTGATAAGCGTCGCCGACCGTTGGAGTTTCAAATAGGTGACACGGTGCTTTTGAAAGTGTCACCTTGGAAGGGTGTGATCCGTTTCGGAAAACGTGGGAAACTAAGCCCTAGGTACGTGGGACCGTTTGAGATTGTCAAACGGGTTGGCCCCGTGGCCTATCAGTTGAACCTGCCCGAAGAACTCCGTGGGGTACACGATGTGTTCCATGTCTCCAATCTGAGGAAATGCCTTGCAGACGAAACTCTTATCGTCCCGTTGGACGAGATACATGTGGACGAACAACTACATTTCATCGAGGAACCGGTGGAAGTCATGGACCGAGAGGTCAAGACACTCAAACATAGCCGTATCCCTATCGTCAAAATCCGTTGGAACTCAAAGCGTGGACCAGCAATTACCTGGGAACGCGAGGATAAGATGAAGAGGAAGTACCCTCAACTGTTCCAAAACCAGGCATCCACCTCTTAGATACACAGGTACTCTATTCCACATCACAAACTGTTGAACCTTGTACTACCCCATAAACACCACGTAACATGATGTACTAAATTTTCGGGACGAAAATTCCTGCAACAAGGGGATGATGTGACACCCTGTAATTTCAGATTAACATTTTTTTTTTCAAATTGTTGTCGTTAACATTGACCCGTACTCCCAAAGACTCGAAACGTATATAAACACCGCCACCGACATCGTTAAACTAATTGTGATAAATACTAATGCGGGTGATTGTAGAGGATCCACATGAACAAGATTACCTAAGGAATCCTGTGAATTAATAAGGCTCGCTCATCTACGTCGTTATCAACCGAAACAAATTCGGGAACTTGGTACCTAAGTACAGGGACCCAACCTGACAATTGCCAAACTGGGGCTGGGTATAAATACCCATCCACCAGCCCAAACAACTCTTTTTGCTCTCTTTCTCTCCTACGCTCTCTACACTCCGATTCTTCACCCTAGCACCAAATTCCACCCGATTGAGCCCGTTTTCGCCGGCTAAACCACGCAACAGCTGAGAAATCACGTTCCCAGCAGGTAGGCGACCATTTTCATCCGTTTTATCACCTGTTTCACTGCTGCAAGTATGGGATTCGGGTGTTCGGGTTCAACCCGAATGCATGTGGTCGTGGGGGTGCGTGTGAGTTCAATCAGCGTGTGCATTTCACTTAGACATGTTAGGAGAGTGTTTCTGGAAGTCCTGATTGTGAGAAAACCGAGCACGGAACAGCCGAAGGCCGTTCGACCCACCCTGCAGTCACGACCTGCTGCAGTCCGCGACTGGGCCAACCGCGCGACTGAGTTATGCGACTGGGTCCTTCGCGCGATTGATCGGGGCGACTGGGGTGAGACGTGCGAATGAGACCGTGCGACTGAGTCAACCGAATGAATGTGTGCGATTGAGTCGACCGAATGAATGCATGCGACCGAGTATCACCCAACTGAAGGTCCAACCGCACGAATGAAGGTTCATTCGTGCGATTGGATATTGATTCGGGCGAATTGGTGATGTGTGGTACGACTGAACGCTGAGTCGCATAAATGAGGGTTCAATCGTACGAGGGAACTTGATTCGTGCGATTGAAGGCCCATTCGTGCGAATGAAGTGTCCAGTCGTGCGTCTAGCCTTGTTATGCGATTGGAGCCATTTCTAGTGAATTCTTCTGGTGTGCGAAGTGTCTATCATGTGATGATAAGTTCACAATAATAAAAATGTCATTTCTTGACCACAAAGATTAAAGTCAACGCAATCAACAGACATATACTCTTCAACCCGAAACAACGTAACTGTTTACAAATATCAACAACTCATTAGAGGTCTACATGAAGTCTAATACGTCTATGACTGCTTGTGTGTGACACCTACGACCGAACCCATGCGACCCGACCCGACTAAACATGTCTATTAACGCTAAACACAACATTAACGCTTAACACAACTGTCAATAGGTGTTTGACAGCGCATCGTGAACAACACTCGGGAGACTTACACCCTACATACTGGTTACATCATCTGTGAGTTTCACGGCCCCTTTTTACATCTCTTTCCGTTTGGGGGAGAAAACATGCAAAACAAATTTACATAAATGGTTGTAGTAATATTGATATCGCTTGTTACGTTAGTGCAAACACACTCATGTCCTCACACACTCGAACCGTTAGTAATGGGATTAGCGAGGTAATTTTGAGTAGTACTACTGGGTCTGACAAACCCCGCCCGGGCTAGTCACGCTAGCTTGATTGGAGGTCAAACGGGCGCACAATTGACCTAACATACGATTGCCACGGTCGGTTAAGACGTGGAGGAAACACATTGTCATGGTCTGATGAGACATGACGGAACATACGATTGCCACGGTCGGTTAAGACGTGGAGAAAACACAATAGGACGTAAACAGTCAGCTTCGGTTCGAAACACTAAGTAACAAGAACATAGGCTAGCTACCTAACGATATGCTTTATGTACTAAACCATTGAAACGCATAACATGGAAACGCTTACGAATACATTTCTTGTTAAATTAAACCTGTGAACTCACCAACTTTATGTTGACACATTTTAGCATGTTTTCTCAGGTCACAGGAACGCATAAGCTTTTGAGGCACGCTTCAGGATATGCACACAGGACATGCATTTATCTAGTTATTTTTCAGCATTGAACATTTTGTATAAACATGGCTATTGTAGCAGTTCTGTAATGGATTTACCACTTTTGTAAACGCTTCCGCACTATTGTAAACTTTGTTTATGTTCGGTTGAATGAAGTCAAATGTTTATTTTAAATTCATATAGTGTCGTTCGATATGACTGTGTCTGAGATCCTGGTATGTCACACGCCTAACGGTAAAACCCCGTTTGTGGAAATTGAGGGTGTGACACAAGCCCCAACTTTTGATTCTAATGGTACTGCTGCTGCTGCTCACCAGTGGGTGAGGGAAATAGAAGCCGTTCTAAATATCAGCAAGTGCCGGGAGGATCAGAAAGTTAAGTTTGCTGCCCATTCTTTCATGGACTCGGCTCTGTGCTGGTGGGGCAATATAGTCGAAGCCAAGGGTAGCAGGGCCATCGGGAGGATGAGATGGCCTGAACTGAAGAAGTTGGTGATTGAGGAATTTTGTCCTCACCTGGAAATGGATAAGGTTTAGAGGGAGTTCCGACAGCTGGAGGTGGAAACGATGACACACCAACAGTACACCACAAAGTTCAACGAGATGGCACGCCTGGTGCCAAATCTGGTGACACCTCTGTCGCGAAAGATAAAGAGGTATATTCAAGGTTTGCCGGCGGACATTCATAGGCATATGATCGCTGCCCGACCGAGCTATAGTGGTGGTGGCTGAAGGTAGTAGGAAGGGTGGTGGTGATAGGAATTGGAATGGGAAAAGGTTTGGTCGGGGTGATGCCTCGACGGGTAATAAGAAGGAACGGGTGGACGATCGCCGTGCGGCCACACCGGGTACGGGATCGAGGAAGTGTGGCAAATGTGGGAAGGAGCATAGTGGCGAGTATAGATGGGGGTTGAACGTCTGTTTCAAGTGTGGGAAGCCTGGTCATATGGCTAGAGATTGTAGGGGTGAGAGGTGCTTCAACTGTGGGGAAAGTGGGCATATGAGTAAAGACTGTAAGAAGCCAAGGGCTGAGGGTTCCAGCGTGAAGAATAAGGGGAATGAAGGACCGAGGGCAAGCACCACGGCATTCACAATGATGCAGGAGGAGGCTAGGACGGACCCTGATGTTGTGTCCGATACGTTTCTGGTGAACCAAACTTTAACTTCTGTGTTGTTTGATTCGGGTGCCAGTAGAAGTTTTATTTCTGCTGCTTTCTGTGCTAAGCTGGCTATTAGTAGTAAACGTGTTGATGCGCCATTTGATGTAGAAACTGCCATACGTAAGTCCACCAGGATTTCAGAGTTGATAGTGAAGGGGTTTTAACATGTTTATCAAAGCTCATACAACTTAGTTTATATGAAAACGCAGCGGATTTATATTTTAAAACATGTTAATAAGTTAGTTGTTAAAACCATTTTAACAAAGAACCCCAAGCCATGGATCATTATACACAATACATACAATAAAAAAACACTAGATAGTTAAGAATCTACAACCTTTGTAGCTTCCTAAATCCGAAATTATGAGGTGAGAAAGATGATGTTTGTGGCTGAAACTCCAAGTTAGAAGTCCTCAAGAGGTTGTACCCAAAGCTTCTTCAAACACCTTCTATGCTAGGCTATGCAACACCACCTTCAAAACCCTCTTGAACTCTTGATTTTCAGCCAAGAACTCTTAGATCCAAAGCTGAAAATCAGCCCTTTCTAGCTCTAAAAACCGATTGATAGAGAGAAAGTAGAGAGAGTTTCTTGCTCTTGAGTTTGTGTGTGAGAGAGAAAGATTGAATGCAAGAGTGAAGAGAGTTCAAGTTGCATGTCCTTGGAACAACAAATAAAAAGGAATCCCAAGACAAGGGGGCGGCCGAAATTAGGCCCCTTTTGTCTCTCCCTCCCAATTCAATTTTATAAAATCATACTCTTGCATTCTACCTTTTATAAAATTAAACCATTTAATTTTATAGCACTTACACACTATTATATGTCATTGTTTAACTAATTTAAGCAATGAAACAAATAATCCCTTATGAACAAATTGTATATATATATATAATCTTGTTCATTTACAAAAGCAATGATTTAGAAAAGCCGGTTTCTAAATTGGTGCTAATATTTATTTGTATGATCTTATCAACGAATAAATATTTATCGGTGTTTGTTTGGCTTGTTATTGGGTTTGACCCAACTTGGATCATATCACACTAGCCACATCAATCTAATATGTATCTTGGGCAGATCAAATCTTTCAATCTCCCACTTGCACAAGATTCATAGAAGATTGATGCAAGCAGCAAATAACGCCTAGCAACGGTTTGCTACCCCTAATGTATATGACTAAGTGCCATTCAATAACATCATCCCTTTCAAGTACCTTACTTGAATATGATTTAGGTGAATCAATCATCTATCCTTTTGTTACAGATGTCATGTTAAATCCAAGAGACACAGAATTGTCATTCTCTGATGATTTAACTTTAACAGGCCTTAGGCATCTAACTCTCAACGAATAAGAGGAACAAATTCCATCTTGACTACATACGTCTCTCACAATCACCTCATATCATACCTGAACTCAGTCTTATGTACTGCCAATATTTTAGAACAGCAAAGTGCTAAGTCAAAGTACAACACTTGGTGAATATCAAGACCCAATATGTATCTCAGGTCCGAGGATACAATGATATTCGCCTTTACTCAATATCTCTTATGACTAATCACGAAGATTCCATGCAGAAATAATTGAGAGCGGGTCAGTCCAATATCTATATCCCATAGATATCAATGAACCTTGGTAGCAACCTCTTGCTTTATATTCATACCTTATGAATATCAACCAATCCAAGTTCATTATAGTCTTACATTCATAGTTGTTCCCACAAGTATGATCGACTACGGACGTTTAGAATAACTTATTTATTCACGGATTTAAACATGCTAAATACATAAACAAATGAAATTAAAACCATATAATTAAGTCAAATAACATAAATTCCAATATCTAAATACAAAATACAGCATCAAACCCAGTCACTTGAATATCTAAGTCCCATGGCACAAGCATGACCTTCATGCTTTGCCTTTTCAAGGAGCTTTGTGAGTGGAACCGCAACGTTTTTATCAGTGTGGACTTTGCGAATACATATCTTGCCCTTTTCAACTTCATCCCTTATGTAGTTGAATCTTCGTTCAATGTGCCGAGTCTTTTGATGAGCACGAGGTTCCTTGATTTGAGCAATCGCACCCTCGTTGTCATAAAAGATCTCTAGGGGATCCTGAATGGAAGGGACTACCCCTAGATCGGCTATGAATTTCTTCAGCCATGCAGCTTCCTGTGCTGCCATTGAAGCGGCAACGTATTCTGACTCTGTAGTGGACAACGCTATGACTTCTTGCTTTGAACTTTTCCAAGAAACAGCTCCCCCATTCAGAATAAAGATGTACCCCGATTGAGATCGTGAATCATCTCGATCGGTTTGGAAACTCGCATCCGTGTAACCTTTTACTACGAGTTCCTCTTCGCCAGACCCGTAGATCAAGAACATGTCCTTGGTCCTCCTTAGGTACTTCAGGATGTTCTTGAAATCCATCCAATGACTATCACCAGGATTTTGCTGGTATCTACTTGTCATGCTTAAAGTGCATGACACGTCCGGTCTAGTGCATATCATTGCATACATGATGGATCCTATAGCAGATGCATATGGGATTGCCTTCATTCTATTTTGCTCCTCCTTTGAGCTTGGACATTGAGTCGTACTCAATATTGTCCCTCTTTGAATAGGTACAGTACCTTTCTTAGAGTTTTCCATCTTGAACCTTTTCAAGATTTTGTCAATGTATGCACTTTGATTTAAACCAATTAGCCGCCTTGATCTATCCCTATAGATCTTTATTCCCAGAATATAGGTGGCTTCACCAAGATCCTTGATGGAAAAACAACATCCAAGCCAGGTTTTTACACCTTCCAAGGTCGGAATGTCATTTCTAAATAGTAGTATGTCATCAACATACAATACTAGGAAGGTTATTGTGCTCCCACTAGCCTTCTTATACACACAAGCCTCATCAGCGTTTTTGATGAAGCCAAATTTCTTTACTTCATCATCAAAACGGTGATTCCAACTTCTCGATGCTTGTTTCAATCCATAGATTGATTTCTTTAACTTGCATACTTTGTTAGGATGATTTGGATCGACAAAACCTTCAGGCTAAACCATATAGACATCTTCCTCAAGATATCCATTTAGGAAAGCGGTTTTGACATCCATTTGCCAAATCTCATAATCATAATGAGCTGCTATGGCAAACAATATCCTTATAGACTTAAGCATTCCAACAGGTGAGAAGGTTTCATCATAATCAACCCCTTGAGTTTGAGTGAAACCCTTTGCTACAAGTCTAGCTTTGTAAGTATACTAGTTTCCATGCATATCGGTTTTCTTCTTGAAAACCCACTTACTTCCAACTACTTTGGAATTAAGAGTTGGTACAACAAGTTCCCAAACTTGATTGTCATACATGGATTGCATCTCAACGTTCATGGCTTCAAGCCATTTGTCACAATCCAAATTGGACACTGCATTATGATATGTGGTCGGTTCATCTGAATCTACCACATAGCATCCATCCATGAAAAATTCATATCTTTCAGGTGGATTACTAGTTCTACCACTTCTGCGAACGTTTTGTGTGTATTGATCAACTGCTTGATCATCCTCAACATCCTCATGTTGAGTGCTAGTTTTAACCAAATGTGCATCGGGCTGTGGTTCTTGATCCTCCTCAAGATCCACTATTCTACTACTAGTTCCTTCCATAAGGAACTTTGTTTCTAAGAACTCACCCTTTCTGGAAACAAACACCTTTTGTTCCACTGGATCATAGAAATAATATCCCATAGAATCTCTAAGATATCCAACCAAGATACACTTGGTGGATCGGACATCTAATTTGTTTGGGGTGGGAGTCTTAACATAAGCCTCACAACCCCAGACTCTTAAGTATGACAGGGATGGAACTCTTCCATGCCATATCTCAAAAGGTGTCTTTTCCTCCTTTTGGTTGGGGCCATATTCAGAATACGGGCCGCGGAAAGCAAAGCGAAACCCCAAAATGATAGAGGCAATGTGCTTCTAGCCATCATAGATCGAACCATATCCAATAAAGTTCGATTCCTCCTCTCAGACACACCATTATGTTGTGGTGTTCCAGGTGGAGTGAGTTGTGAGACAATCCCACAACTCCTAAGTTGATCTTGAAAAACATCACTTAGGTGTTCACCGCCTCTATCGGTGCGGAGAACTTTAATTGACTTGTTGAGTTGATTTTCTACTTCATTCTTGAAGATTTTGAACATTTCAAAAGCTTCATCTTTGTGCCTTAATAAGTACAGATACCCATAGCGACTATAATCGTCGGTAAAGGTAATGAAGTATCTCTCACCATTCCTAGTCATTGGCTTAAAAGGACCACATACATCCGAATGTATGATACCTAATAAATCTTTCGCCCTTTCGTTAGTTCCACTAAAGGGTGCCTTAGTCATTTTTCGTTGTAAACAAGATTCACATACATCAAATGAATCACATTCATTTTTTTTTAAAAGACCATTCTTTTGAAGCGTTTGTATACGTTTCTTGTTTATATGACCAAGACGACAATGCCAAAGGTAGGTATCACTCAAATCTAATTTGAGTCTTTTGGTGGTTGCTTGGTATATTGAGCTATCATATGTTGCGTTTTCATGAACCAATTCATAAATACCATTACAAGGTATAGCCTTAAAATAAAATACATGATTCAAAGAAACATGAATATCATTGTCAACAAACTTGAAGTCATAATCATATTGTCTTAAACGGGAAACAGAAATTATGTTCCTAGTCAAACTAGGAGCATATAATACATTACTTAAAATAACTTCCAAACTATTTGGAATCTTCAAAATGTAGTCTCCTTGGGCTTCCACGTGAACCTTTGCACCATTGCCCATTAAGAGACTTATTTCCCCATTTTCATAATGCTCATTTCTTTTGAACCCCTGCAACAAATTGCAAATATGAGTTCCACATCCGGTATCTAATACCCTTGTGTTAGAAGAAATAACATTTAGTTCAACATGTATCATGTATATTATACCTGAGGTTTGCCCTGCATCCCTCTTTTCTCTCAACTCCTTGAGATAGACTGGACAATTTCTCATCCAATGTCCTATCTCACCACATTTGAAGCATGGGTCGTTCACAGCAACCTTTTGCTTCTTCTCCTTGGGCTTCCGAGGTTCCGCCCTAACAACCATCTTCCCCTTTCCCCCAACGTGCCCCTTTCCATTGGCAACAGTTGCCTTAGGAGGGGGTAGAGACCTTCTCCTTCTCCCACCTTCATTTATGGTGAGAACGGATAAAACCCTTTTACCCATTCCCGCCTCAGCTGATTTGAGCATTGAATGAAGTTCATTATGCTCTTGTCCCATCCGTTCATGTTGTAATTCATGACGAATGCCTCAAACTTTTTAGTTATGCCTTTAAGGATCAAATCCGTGGCCAACTCCTTTGAGACGGGACAGTTTAGCCTTTGAAGGCTGTCGATGTGGCTTTTCATCTTAAGAACATAAGGTGAAACTGATTGGGATTCCTCCATCCGACATGCATGAAGCGCTCGAACCGTTTCGAAGCGCTCCACTCTAGCTTGTTGCTGGAACGTTTCCCGCAACTGAGTGATCATGTCATAGGCTCCATGGAGCTCATACTCCTTTTGGAGTTCGGGTGTCATACTTGCTAACATTAAGCAAGAGACCTGGATGGAGTCCTCCACATATCTAACCCAATCATTATAGGCTTCCACATCATCCTTGTTAGGTTCATCGGGGATGGGATCATCAAGGACATAGGCCCGCTTTTCCTGCTTGAGAACAATTCTCAAGTTGCGGTACCAATCCATGAAATTGTTAGGTGTTAGACGATCCCTTTGAAGGATCGCCCTTAGGGATTGGTTGTTTTGGTTTGGTACATCATTATTAGCGTTGTTGTTGTCGGCCATCTACAAGATTATACAAAGTTCCATTTTAGTAATCGTTGATATAATTATATTTCATTTATTAATACCCTTTATGTCTCATAGACTATTAATAAATAAAATTTTAGAATCCAACGTTATATTTAAATATTGGTTAGGTGACCTTTATCCTATTATTTAAATAAACTAGGTAGTCATAAATGACAATTGCAACCTATTGCAACTTCTAGTGGTATGGGATCGTTTAAACATCACATGTTTATAACGGCATGTTTATCCCATCAACACCTTTTATAAAACATATTTTAGGTGATCCATTCAATATATTTTACAAATCAAGTTATCCTACTTACACACACGTGTGAGTTTACCACATAAGTGGTTAGGTGACCTTTATCCCACAAACATGGTATTCTCACCTCAAGTTACAAGTTCCCTCAAAGTGGTTAGGTGACCTTTATCCCACTAAGAGTTTGCAAGTAACCTAAGTGTTATGTAAAAGGATGGTGTTTAACTTGTTTTCTAAAGGGATTTACAATTTCACAATTCTTGTTTAGAAAAGTCTATGTACCATATGATTGTATGCATTCAACCATATGGTACCCTATTGGTTCTTTTAAATAAAACCCATTTTATTTTGCAAACCATTAACTCCTTTTATAGAACCATTCTATTTATGCTTAATGATTTGAGAACCAATTACTTGCTTATAGTTTGTTTTAGTTGATAGTTTGTTAATCACATCCAAATATTCAAGACAACCATCATCATATGCATTCAACCAAACATAAATAAAACATTCACATATGCATAACAAAGCATACTAAGTTGATCACACTTGTTTAGCCAAAACAAGTGTGTCAATAGGTCTTGTCCTAAGGGTTAAGAACATGACATATGGTTGACAAAAGGACTCCCACTTGAATCCACATCTTCAAGCATCCTCTTGGTCTTATCTTTTCTTCAAGTCTTGATCTTGAGCATCCTTTACAAAATATGTATCCTAATACATTTTTCTAGTAAAGAAAAACTCCTAATCTATTTATTACAAACCATATGAATGAATAGATTACAAAACAAAACTTGAAACCAAAAATAAATTATTACATGCCCAAATGAATGTAACTAGACAACCAATCAACCAATCAATCCATATGGTCAAGGCTTTGTTATGCTTAATCAACAAACAACATATTAAAACATATCATATGTCATGGTTTTTGGCAGCCCCTTTTAACCAATTTTCTTGGCCAACATTAACCAAGAACATATGGGTTTTGTCCAAACAAACAAACATCTTATGATCTAGATTTTTAAAGATCATTACATGCATAAAGTAACATCTTTAAAACATCAAAAGGGGGTCACATTTCAGCCTACTAACTCACGGATTTGTGGTGTCAAGCACCAAAAAAACGTGAACTAGTAAGTGTAATATATGTATGCATATGTATAAGTGGCTCTTGATGCCATTGAAGGGGTTTTAACATGTTTATCAAAGCTCATACAACTTAATTTATATGAAAACGCAGCGGATTTATATTTTAAAACATGTTAATAAGTTAGTTGTTAAAACCATTTTAACAAAGAACCCCAAGCCATGGATCATTATACACAATACATACAATAAAAGAACACTAGATAGTTAAGAATCTACAACCTTTGTAGCTTCCTAAATCTGAAATTATGAGGTGAGAAAGAAGATGTTTGTGGCTGAAACTCCAAGTTAGAAGTCCTCAAGAGGTTGTACCCAAAGCTTCTTCAAACACCTTCTATGCTAGGCTATGCAACACCACCTTCAAAACCCTCTTGAACTCTTGATTTTCAGCCAAGAACTCTTAGATCCAAAGCTGAAAATCAGCCCTTTCTAGCTCTAAAAACCGATTGATAGAGAGAAAGTAGAGAGAGTTTCTTGCTCTTGAGTTTGTGTGTGAGAGAGAAAGATTGAATGCAAGAGTGAAGAGATTTCAAGTTGCATGTCCTTGGAACAACAAATAAAAAGGAATCCCAAGACAAGGGGGCAGCCGAAATTAGGCCCCTTTTGTCTTTCCCTCCCAATTCAATTTTATAAAATCATACTCTTGCATTCTACCTTTTATAAAGTTAAACTATTTAATTTTATAGCACTTACACACTATTATATGTCATTGTTTAACTAATTTAAGCAATGAAACAAATAATCCCTTATGAACAAATTATATATATATATATATATATAATCTTGTTCATTTACAAAAGCAATGATTTAGAAAAGCCGGTTTCTAAATTCGTGCTAATATTTATTTGTATGATCTTATCAACGAATAAATATTTATCGGTGTTTGTTTGGCTTGTTATTGGGTATGACCCGACTTGGATCATATCACACTAGCCACATCAATCTAATATGTATTTTGGGCAGATCAAATCTTTCAGATAGAGGGTTGTGATGTGGAGTTAGAGGGTCATAAATTTCCAGTTAGACCATTTGTGATGACCTTAGGTGGTTTTGACTTGGTACTTAGGATGGATTGGCTGGCGGACTTCAAGGCGAATATAGTGTGTCGAAAGTTGATGATTCGGTTGATAGCGCCTGATAGGAGTTCGGTAACTGTTTGTGGGGATCGGTCACAACAATCCCGAAAGTGATCTCAATGGCAGTGGTGGGAAAGTGTATGAGGTGTGGATGTAGCGCCTACTTGTGTTATGTAAAGGACGTGGAAACGCCTACACCACAACTATCCGTTGTTCCGGTTGTGTGTGACTTTCCAGATGTGTTTCCCGAAGACTTGTCAGGAGTGCCACCTGACCGAGAGATTGAGTTTCAGATTGATCTGATACCAGGTGCCCAACCTGTTGCCAAAGCACCGTATTGATTGGCTCTGACGGAGATGAAAGAGTTATTGGAGCAGTTGCAAGAGCTGCTAGATAAGGAATTCAATAGACCGAGTATCTCTCCTTGGGGTGCTCCGGTCCTATTCGTGAAAAGAAAGACGATAGCATGAGGATGTGTATAGACTACCGTGAGCTGAACAAGCTGACAGTGAAGAATCGGTATCCGTTACCGAGGATTGATGATTTATTCGATCAACTTTAAGGTGCCAGTTGGTTCTTACGGATAGATCTTCGATCTGGCTACCATCAGCTAAAGGTAAAGGAGCAGGATATTCCTAAAATAGCTTTTCGCACACGCTACGGTCACTACGAGTTTCTTGTCATGTCTTTTGGTTTGACCAATGCGCCAGCTGCTTTTATGGACCTGATGAACAGAGTGTGCCAGCTGATGTTAGATAAATTAGTGATTGTGTTTATTGATGATATCCTGATTTATTCAAAGAGCGAGATAGAGCATGCCGGTCACATTCGAGAAGTGTTGGAGACATTGAGAAGGGATAAGTTGTATGCCAAGTTCTCCAAATGTGCATTTTGGTTGCGCAAAGTTCAATTCTTGGGTCACGTGGTGAATCCGGAGGGGATTATAGTGCATCCGGCAAAGGTGGAAGCGGTGATGCAATGGAAGTCTCCAAAGACGCCATCCGAGATCCGTAGTTTCTTGGGTTTGGCGGGTTATTACAGAAGATTCATTCAAGACTTCTCTAATATTGCTTCTCCACTAACCAAGTTGACCCGTAAAGAATTGAAGATGAGATTGACTCAAGCTCCTGTTCCGTCGTTACCCGATGGAAGTGAAGATCTGGTGGTTTATTCTGATGCTTCCTACTCGGGGTTGGGGTGTGTGTTAATGTAGAGAGGAAAGGTTATAGCCTATGCATCCCGACAGTTAAAAGTTCATGAGGTTTACTATCCTACTCATGACTTGGAGCTAGCAGCCATGGTCTTTGCATTAAAGATTTGGAGGCACTATCTCTACGGGTCGAAGTGCACCATTTTCACTGACCACAAGAGCTTGAAGTATTTCTTCGAGCAGAAAGACCTGAATATGAGGCAGAGGCGATGGTTAGAGCTCATAAAGGATTATGATTGTGAGATCCATTATCATCCGGGCAAAGCCAACGTGGTGGCGGATGCCTTTAGCCGAAAGGAAAGGCTCGAGCCGATCTGGATGAAGGCGTAACAGCTGATCATGACCTCTGACGTGATGAAGCAGGTCAAAGAGTATCAGGATGAGGCTTTGAAAGAAGATCATCTTAACTCTGAAAGAATAAGAGGTCTGGTTGCGGAATTGGGTGAAAACACACTCGGTGTTAAAACCCGAGTCGGGCGGATGTGGATTCCTTGTTTCGAGGATCTACGGGTGAAGATTATGGATGAGGCTCACAAGACTCGATACTCTATTCATCCCGGTGCTACAAAGATGTATCAAGACATGAAGAAAGATTATTGGTGGCCGGGTATGAAGCGTGACGTGGTGGAGTATGTGAGTAAGTGCCTTACTTGTTTGCAAGTGAAGGCCGAGCACCAAAAGCCGTATGGAAATATTCAACCTTTGGATACACCGGAATGGAAGTGGGAGCATATCACCATGGATTTCATTACGAAGCTGCCACGTACTCCAAAAGGGTATGATGCTATATGGGTGATTGTCGATCACTTGACGAAGAGTGCTCACTTCCTACCGATGCGCGAAACGTATTCATCTGAGAGGTTGGCTGATCTGTTCATCAAAGAGATTGTAACTCGTCATGGTGTGCCGGTGTCTATTGTATCTGATCGCGACACCCGGTTTACATCCAAATTTTGGAAGAAATTCCACGATGCCATGGGGACGAGGTTACATATTAGCATGGCTTATCATCCCCAGACTGATGGTCAGTCAGAAAGGACCATTCAGACATTAGAGGACATGCTTCGGGCATGTGTGATTGACTTTGGGGGAAGTTGGGATGACCACTTACCGTTAGCCAAATTCTCATAAAACAACAGCTATCATGCCAGCATTGGCATTCCAGCATTGGCATGCCAGCATTGGCATGCGAGCATTGGCATGCCACCTTATGAGATGCTATACGGTAGGAGATGCAGGCCACCCGTTTGATGGGGTGATATTGGTCATAAAGAATTAGGGAGCGTCAAGGTGATCGAAGCTATGACTTAAAAGCTCGAAAAGATCAAGGCCTTCATGAAGGCAGCCAAAGACAGACAGAAGTCGTACGCTGATAAACGACGTAGGCCTATTGAGTTCCAGGTGGGTGACCGGGTTATGTTGAAAGTCTCACCTTGGAAGGGTATCATTCGGTTTAGAAAGCGGGGCAAGTTGAGCCCGAGGTACATAGGCCCTTTTCGGATCATTGCTCGAGTAGGAGAGGTGGCCTATTGATTGGAGTTGCAAGATGAGTTGAGTGCAATTCACCCAACATTCCCCGTATCTCATCTAAGGAAGTGTTTGGCAGATGAGGATATGATTGTTCTGTCACACCCCAGGCCCAGGTAGGGTGGGACGTCACAGACTAGCAACAACGTACATGGCAGCAGAAACAAGCCAATATAGGAGCTCAAAGGGAGAGAACGTCACATGGCATTTAAAGTTTTAAAAGACACCGGGATGGAAACAGATCCAGCCCCGAATGTTTACATAATTCAAAATAAATCAAATAGTCATTGTGTTAACATTTTCCATCATTGTTCAAATTGTTCAAATCATAATTTTGGTCACACAAGCAAATGCCATGGTCTCGGGGGTTGAGTCTAAGTCTTCCATAATAGCTAAGAGTCTTCACGGGTTACCTGAAACATGCTCAAAAGAAAATAGAGTCAACTAAAAAGTTAGTGAATTCAAGTTCTTAAAATTTAAAAAAACAATAAAAGGGACTCTTAAAGTCCACATTAAAGGTTTAGAATCAAGTGTGAAAACTCATGAAAAATCTCATTTGATTTTTATGAAAGCATCATTTTTGTATCAACCATTGTGGGGTATCACAATCAACCCTGCACTCGGTCCCCGGTCGGCCTCTTCTAAACTTGGTTTTAACCGGATATTCCCGAAGGAAGGAACCAATCCTCAAAACAGTGAACCATACCTGCCAGGATGTTCACCATAGTTTCTTAATCAAAACCTGTTACATGCCACATACGATCCCTCAGGATCTCAGTAGGGTACCTCTCTGTAGCGGGAGCCACTGTGTGTGGGGGATTCCCCAAATAGATCTATCCACATAAAACAAGCAGTTCACAAAAGAATTAATGATCATGATATAAGTATCAGCAGGTATCCATAAGTCCCACATACAAGCATAAAGTAAAGCACAATCATAGTTCATAAAGCAACAGAGCATGTTTCATCCTAAAAACAGTAAGTGAAAAGGGAATCACTAGAACTCACCTTAGGTGTTAAGCAAAAGAAACTCTTCGTGTGCCGGGAATATCTCAAGTATAGCACCCTAACATGAATATATTAAGTGATTAGCTACTTATCTAAACCTATTCAAGGTGCAACAAGAGTGTCTAAGTCTTAGTTTGTCGGATTCGGCTTTGATTCGATTAGGGTTTGCATAAAAAGTTTCCTTTCATGGAAAGTCTGGGTTTCTCATGCAATCAAGGATTTTTACATTATTAAGTCAAGAATATATGGTAAATATTCTATTCAAGTAACTAAAGGGCTCATTTTAGTCGGTTATGAGGTTTGGCAAAATTTTACAGTTTAGCCCCTGTACTTTCAAAATTGACAGTTTCTACCCTGAAGTTTGATTTCTTGCATTAGATGGATTTCATAACCAAAAATCAGGTTCATGACCTTAACTAAATTATTTTTAAGAATATATACACAAATTTTCAAATTATGGGTTCGGTTTATTCATTATGCGCTTAACGTTCCCGGTTACGGTAAAACCGAAGGGTTTTAAATGGTTACCTATGAGTTTTCATGTTTTTGAGTCTTATACCAGTAGCTCACTTTTTAAAGACATTTTTATAAGTTTCCAACCTTTTAAATCACAAAATTTGCCTCTAGTAGTTGAAAGACTCGTTTTTACGTTTAACCCGTTAAAACGCGTTTTTAACCGAATTTGACCATTTAAGAGCTCGTTTGACCAACTTTTCTACTTATAAGTTATTTTTCCACTTAATCTTCTGAAATAACATGGTTTTTATAATTTTTAACTTTATACTCATTTTTCTTAGATTTTCCTCAAAAACGTCACTCGGTTAGTACCCGTTTTTACTTAAAAATCCATTTAAATTACCTTTTGACCACTAAAATTTCCCATTCACTCCAGAACACTTTATTAATCCTTAATGAACCTGTAATTCTATTTAAAAAGTTTATAGCCCAAGCTTTCTTGTTTTTAAGTAGTTTTACCAAGTTTTCGGGTCCCGAAAGTGACTAAAATGGGTCCAATCACAACATGTCCTTTATTCCAGAGATTAAATATTATTAACACTCTTAATATTCATCAAAACCTTCTGAAATTTCATTCCCAAATTGTGGCCTAGTTGTTCTACACATCCATAGTCTTCAAATATATAGAAAATGTCATAACCGACCATTATACATGTGTAAATCATTGTAACTTGAGTTTAAAAATTACCAAAACTTTATTTAACATAAAAATCAGATTGTTGGGGTATCTAAAGTTATTTTTGATCAGGTTATGACACTTGTTTGAGAGGGTTTTCAAACAAGTGTTTAAAGTGTGTTGTTACTTGTAGCAAGAAGGATTTTTAAGGTGTTCTTATGCTATAACCTCCCATTCATGGTGTACACCCATTTGTAACATTCAAAAAGGTTATTAGAAGTTTCATGAACCATAAAAAGCAGGTTACAAGTTTAGTTTTCAAAGGTTACAAGGTACACAAGTTAGATGGTGCAAAAACACCAAAAATAGGGTTTTCAAGGGGTAAATCGGGCTCTACCCTTTAGAATGACTATCATATCATGTGATTTACCTTCAAGAATGTTGGGAACTCCTCAAGAACAAAGTGATGATGAGAAGTTTCTGCTACAACAAGGAAAGGTAAGGTTTTTAGGTGAAAAATGAAGAAAACATGAGAAATGACCAAAACCGACAACATGGAGCTTACACTTGAGGTAACTCACGGTTTGGAAGGTGTTGATGGTCGTGGATGGCTAGAAAGTCCTTGGACTTGGCTGTAGAATCTTGAACAAAGGTTGGAACCCACGAGTTTGCAAGATTCAAGCACCACAAGCTCACAAAAGGGACACCTTCTTGCGGTTTGAGCTTGGCCGATGGGGGTGATGATGTTGTTCTCGGTGGAGAGCTAAAAATGGAGAGGATTTACTTAGTGTGTGTGTGTTTTTCTGCAGAGAATTTCGAGAGAGAGAGGAGGGAGTAGTGAGGGTGGAGTGTGGTCTTGCAAATGTAGAATGCATGAGAAGGGAATGGGTGATATGGATGGTGGTGTGTAGTGGCAAGCAAGAGGTTTCATTAGGGGCAAGGGGGCGGCCGAGTTTGGCCTTTTGTATAGGATTTTTGTTTTAAATTTTAAATGTAAATTAATATTATGTAGTGTTAATTTGTTGTGTAGTGTAGTATTTTAGATGGTAAAAGTTTTTAGTTAGTTGATGTGTCTTGTGCATGATTATGCATGCATTAGCCGAAAATTAATGCGTGTGTGCACACTCTTTTAATTGTTTCAATTAATAATTTAAATTCTACTTAGGCTGACTAATTAACATTCCCGGGCACTAAGTTTCTAAAAGTTAAAACTTGAAATAACTAAAATTCACAAAAATCACATGGAATCATAAAAATGGATCAATTAACAAATGGTGATTCTAATATTATTGATATAGTTAAATTGTTTCTATTATCAGTACTCATAAGATGGGAAATGATGCAATTAAATTAGGGTTTAGAATAGTGACCTTGTGACCGGTTGTCACATTCTCCCACCGTTTAGGAAATTTCGTCCCGAAATTTTAGCTTCAATTAGAATCTAAACGGATGGGTTTGAAGAGATGCGGGTAATTCTTCCTCATCTCGTCTTCACGTTCCCGAGTGAATTCCGGACCCCGTCTCGAGTTCCATATAACCTTGACCTTGGGTATGCGGCTTCGCCTGAGTTGCTTAACCAAGCGGTCTGTGATCTCTATGGGTTCTTCCACGAAGTTCAGCATATCATTGATTCTTGTTTCCTTCAACGGTAGCTCCAAGGTTTTGTCTATCAGGCAGTTCTTCAAGTTTGACACGTGGAAGGTGTCGTGTATATAACTCAACTTCTGAGGTAGTTTCAATTTGTAAGCCATTGGACCAATTTTGCAAGTATTTCGAATGGTCCAATGTATCTCGGGCTTAACTTTCCTCTTTTTCCAAACCTCACGGTTCCCTTCCATGGTGCTACCTTCAGCATTACTCTATCACTTACCTGAAACTCTAATGGTTTTCGTCTCCTGTCAGTGTATTTCTTCTGACGGTCCCTTGCTGCCCGTAGACGCTCCTTGATTTTGAAAATCTTATCGGTGGTTTCCAATACGATGTCGGGTCCCAATACTTGGCTATCACCAATTTCATTCCAACTCAATGGTGACCGACATTTCCTACCATAGAGAGCCTCATACGGAGCTGCATTGATACTTGGATGGTAACTATTATTATAGGAGAACTCCACCAATGGGAGATGGTTATCCCAGTTCCCACCAAAGTCAATCACGCAAGCTCTCAGCATATCTTCTAAAGTTTGAATAGTCCTTTCACTTTGACCGTCAGTTTGCGGGTGTTAAGCAGTGCTTATGTCGAGACGGGTTCCTAAGGCTTGTTGGAGTGATTTCCAGAAATGCAAAGTGAAACGGCTATCACGGTCGAAGATTATTGATAGTGGCACACCATGCCTATCCACTATTTCATTGATATACAGTTGAGCCAGTCTTGACATGTCATAATCTTCCCGAATTGGCAAGAAGTGAACTGATTTAGTTAGCCTATCCACTATTACCCAAATAGCATCATGACCTCTAGACGTTCTGGGTAACTTAGTAACAAAATCCATCATGATGTTATCCCATTTCCATTCTGGGATTTCAGGCTGCTGTAACGTCCTTGATGGTTTTTGGTTTTCAGCTTTTACCATGGCACAAGTTAGACATTTTCTGACATAAATAGCGATTGATTTCTTGATTCCAGGCCACCAGAAAAGTGCATTTAAATCCTGGTACATTTTATCACTTCCAGGGTGAATCAAATACCTAGATTTGTGAGCTTCATCAAGAATTACCTCTCGAATTCCCCCATGCGTTGGCACCCATATTCTCCCTTCGCACTTGTATGTACCATCGTTTCCTATTTCAAATCGCTTTTCCATTCCAGTTAACCGTTCTCCTGCTAAATTTTCCTCCTTTAATGCTTCACTTTGAGCTTCTTTCAGCCTTGCAATTAGGTCGGTGTACACACTTATCCTTAAGGCTCGTAAACGAAGAGGTTTTTCTCTCTCCTTTCTGCTCAAGGCATCTGCCACCACATTGGCCTTACCGGGATGATAACGGATTTCACACTCGTAGTCGTTTAACAACTCAACCCATCTTCACTGACGCATGTTTAGCATCTTCTGGTCGAGAGTGTGTTGCAAACTTCTATGGTTAGTGTAAATGACGCACTTCATGCCATAGAGGTAGTGCCTCCACATTTTGAGAGCAAACACCACGACACCTAATTCCAGATCGCGCGTAGTATAGTTCTTCTTGTGATCGTTTAGAAGTCTAGATGCATTGGCAATGACCTTGTTGCGTTGCATTAGCACGCATCCTAGCCCTTGACGCGAGGCGTCACAATAGACTACGAAGTCTTCGACTCCTTTTGGAAGGGCCAGAACAGGTGCACTGCATAACTTTTCCTTAAGCGTCTCAAATGCTTCATCTTGCTCTTGTTCACACACAAAGGTTTTGTTCTTCTTAGTCAGGGCAGTCAAGGGTTGCATAATGCGTGAGAAGTCCTTTATGAATCGTCGGTAGTATCCAGCCAATCCTAGGAATTGCCTAGTCTCAGTGGGAGTTTCAGGAATCTTCCAATTCTTTATGGCCTCAATCTTGGAAAGGTCGACTTGAATCCCATTCTCATTCACTACATACCCCAGAAATTGGATCTCTCGCATCCAAAATTCACATTTAGAAAATTTGGCATATAGTTGCTCATTCTTGAGTAACTCAAGAATTAGTCTGAGATGCTTCTCGTGCTCTTCCTTATTACTAGAGTAGATCAGAATGTCATCGATGAACACAATCACAAACTTGTCGAGATATGGGCGGCATACACGGTTCATGAGATCCATGAATGCTGCTGGTGCATTAGTCAGCCCAAAGGGCATGACTAAGTACTCATAGTGTGCATACCTAATTCGGAAAGCCGTCTTGGGTATGTCTTCTTCTCTTATCTTCAGTTAGTGGTAACCGGATCTCAAATCTATCTTGGAGAAGTAACTTGCTCCTTGAAGTTGATCGAATAGGTCGTCTATCGTCGGAAGAGGGTAACGGTTCTTTATGGTCAACTTATTTAACTCCCGATAGTCAATGCACATGCGCAAGGTTCCATCCTTCTTTTTCACAAATAGCACCGGGGCACCCCATGGAGAGACACTCGGATGTACGAATCCTTTTTCCAATAGTTCTTGAATTTGCATCATCAATTCCTTCATTTCAGGAGGGGCGAGTCGATACGGCGCTTTGGCTACCGGTACAGCGCCAGGCAGCAAATCTATTTGGAACTCAACTTGTCAATTCGGGGGAAGTCCCGGTAGGTCTTCCGGAAACACTTCAGTGTATTCAGAAACCACTGGGATATCTACAATCTTCTTCTCCTATTTGGTTTGCATCACGTACACTATGAAAGCTGAGCATCCCTTCCTTAAGCTCTTGGTAACTTTTAAATGGGATATCATGGGGCATAAAGTGTTACTCCTTTCTCCCTACACCACTAACACCTCCTTGTCATTCAATGGTATCTTGAGTAGGCGTTCTTCACATACAATTTCGACTCTATTCTTAGCTAGCCAGTCCATGCCAACAACCACATCGAATCCTCCTAACTTAATGGGCATTAGATCTATTTTAAATGTATTTCCATTTAGATTCATTGAGCAATCCTTGATGATTTCATTAGTTTCTAAGATGTTGCCATCAGCTAATTCAACGGTAAACGTATCGGCTAAGGTAGACGTAGCTAGGTCAATCAAGGATCTAAAAGCACTAGAGATAAAACTAGCAATCGCTCCAGTATCAAACAAAACGGTAGCAGGATGATCGTTTACAAGGAACGTACCGTTAACCACGTCAGGTTCCTTTCGAGCTCCAGCTGGGTCCATCACAAATGCTCTCCCCTTAGGCTTGTTGGGGTTGGCATCCTTATCTCTACCCAGCTTAGGAGACTTGCTCCTCATGTGTCCTGGATCCCCACATTCATAGCATTGCTTCCCTGGTGTGTAAGTACAATCCTTGATCTGGTGCCCAGTCCTTTTGCACCTAAAGCAGGGCATTGGCTTGCATTTCCTTT
Source organism: Flaveria linearis (assembly GCA_024085815.1). Lineage (NCBI taxonomy): Eukaryota > Viridiplantae > Streptophyta > Magnoliopsida > Asterales > Asteraceae > Flaveria > Flaveria linearis. The sequence goes on along the minus strand of CM044004.1, from coordinate 49,228,092 downwards.
GATGGTGTACCTTGCACTTGTTGCAAAATGGGCTTGTCCCCGAGTACAGTCTTCGGGTCTTGCTTCCCTGATCATCACGTCTCACACTTTCGAAACTCTTTCTTCCTGAGCCACTACTACTTCCAACTGCTTTCTTTGCTTCAAACCACCTTCTTTTCTCTCCAACAAACTTCTTCTCATCACTCCTAACTTTCTCAGTCCATCCAACCCTAACTAGGTCATCGGTGAAACTGCTGGTGAGGTCAACTGAGGATTGTAAAGTCAAGGGCTTAGAGGATCGGACCATTCCCCTAGCTCTGGGATGTAGCCCCCAGATGAATCGTGCTACTCCTTTAGACTCAGGTGTCACCAGATGTAGCACCAGCCGGGATAGGGCTAAGAAACGAGTGATGTACTCCGTGTAATTAGGACCTTTCCTCTCTAGGCTCAGGAACTCTGATTCTAGCTTCTCAAGTAGATTGATGGGGCAATACTTGTTGGTTATTAGCTCTCTGAATTCGGTCCAGCTCATTTGATTTGCAGCATTCCTTCCCCGAGCTTGAGTGATAGACTTCCACCACTGCCGATCCTTTCAGTGATTAGGAAGAGAATCTCACCATATGGTCCATTTTGCATTCGCGGATGTCCAGTACAGCCTCCATCTCGTCAATCCATCTATAAGTCCCTATAGCACCCTCAGTACCATAGGAGTCCTTAGGTTTGCATGCCATAAAGGTCTTATAAGAGCATCCATTCCTTAACGTCTCAGATTACTCGTTGTGGCCCTCGTTTTTTTCAGTTCCATTACTACCTCCGGCAACGTTCTGGTCAGCATTGATCTGAGCAATGATGGTTGGTATTGCGTGAGCAATTTGCTTTGCTACGGGATATGCTATCCTCTCGTCATTCCCTAGGTTAGCATTCCCCCCGATGGGAGTCTCTGGAGGAGTAGGAGGTTGATTTCTGGTTCGCCTTGCTCCTTCATGACGACCTCGGTAGGCTCCTTGTCTCCCGATATGTGTTCCTCTTCTGGTAGGCATTCTGATAGTATCACAGATAAATTCGTTTTAGCGTCTCATAATTTGTTTCAAACAATCTATGCATCAATTCCCTACAAGGCTCCTTCTATATGAGGAGAGAATACGGTGTATAATTATACACAACCTTCCAATTTCCCATAGATTACTAATTTAAACAATTTAAAAAGTCATCAAGAATGGCATGGCCCAACACCATGAAATACATTACACATGGCAGATAATCATAAATGTTTCAACATCATTGCATCATAGAAATCAGTTCCAAATAGGACAAAGTCAATAGTTTCAGAGTCTAGCTCTTACGATTTGGAAGGTTCCATCACCCCCATGAATAATAATAATAATAATAATAATAATAATAATAATAATAATAGTGTCAGATAACGATAAGATTGTTTCCTTCAACTGTTCAAGGACAGATGTTCCTCCTCTTTCTACATGTCACTTTCACATCCACTTCTTCTTCAGCTTTCCCATCCATCTAGAGCTCTTCTTCTTCTGTTCCTGCTCCAACCTCTGCACCACATGTGAAGCCATCATAGTCTGGAATTGAGCAGACTGGGAGGTCCGGGTAGCGTGCTGAAGAGTCAGCTCGTGGCGACAGACGGTCTTTAAGATCTCATCCAGTGTTGCATCAGTGGGTCCTACGTCACTTGCCCTACGGCTGGATTGGGAGTACCTATCACCTGCCAGTACGCTAGGGCAGTCATACATATTGTGCCTCGGTGGCATCCAGGGCTCATCCTGTGGGTAGCGTCGGAGTGGGTCAAACAGCTGTGGTGCGGGTATAGGAGTCCTAACAGGTGGTGGAGGAGGAGGTGGCATCCTAAATGAGACTGAAGGTCAAGGCCTAGCACTCTTTCTTGGACGAGTGACAACACGTGCTCCCCTATTCCCGATAGGTGGGATAGGCGAGTGAGCAGAAGCAGCAATGTGTGGAGAGTTGGAGCGGGTCCGGCTCTTGGAAGGTGTCGTTGAGGAAGAGTCCTTAGAAGCTTTAGTGTTATCCGATGTGACGGATATCCATCCTGGGTGTCCGTATCTCCGGAGGTATGCCTCGTACTCAGTCTGAGGTTTCGCTCTTCTAAGGATTCCAGTAGGGGTAGTCTTATTGTCTGGGTGTGCAGGCGCCTTACCTTTGTCTGCCATAGTTTGTTTCCTGTAAAAAGACATCATGAGTAATTTGGTTTCTCATAGCTCATGATAGTCTTACTAATAATAATATACTCCAAGAACTAGAGATGGCATTAGTATCATGAATCTCTATGTATCCCTCATCAATCATATTTGAATCAATTGTTTCTCAAAATAATGTCAGGTAAAACAGTTCATCCTTAAAATCCATTTTAAATCCCCAGTCAAAATAAGTTTCAAAGTTCATCAGCATCAAACATAAAAGTCCAAACATAACATAGAGGTTCGTGATGGAAATTACGCGTCCGGTAAATTCATGATTATGTTGATCAAGTGCAATCATCAATTTACCCAACCCGATCATCCCAACACTTTCCCCCAAGGACAGTCCTAGGGTATCAGGGTTGTAGCCTAAGGTCTACTATGGTGTTCCTGACTTTTCTACAACCTTTGGCTCTGATACCAATCTGTCACACCCCGGGCCCAGGTAGGGTGGGACGTCACAGACTAGCAACAACGTTCATGGCAGCGGAAACAAACCAATATAGTGTAACGCCCCGAAATTTCCCGAAACAAGCCATTTAATAATAATGGGCTTTTAAGGGTTAATTAATGAAATAAAGGGGTAAATTAGTGGGCTATGGATAAAATTAGTCTTAATGGGCTAGGCTTAATGGGTTTAAGGGCCCTAATCAGCCCTTAAACATGCATGAACAGCTCCATCTTCACCGTTTCAAACCCTAGCCACCAAATTCGTAGAGAGAGAAAGTGGAGAAACTTGAGATTTGGAGCTTGGAAGTTGGAAAGATTGAAGTTCTGGGGGATTTGAACATCAAATCTGAAGAAAAGGGCAACAAAACAAGGTAAGAATCGACCTCTAAGGCCTTCTGTAGATCAAACCCGGATTCTAGGGTTTTGGGGTTTGAAAAGTTTAAAGAAACACATAAAGGTCGAATTTTTACGTATGAAAACGTGTAAAAAGCTTAGATTTGGTTTCATGGAAGGTAAACTAAGGATTTGGACGTAAAAAGTTAAGATTTTGGGTTAAAAATGGGCTGGATATGAGTTTTTGTTCATCCAGCGAAACAGGGCCCCGATCCAGCGAATTTAAGTATTCATCCAGCGAAACTGTGCATTTAACCAGCGAAACTAGGAGAATCCTAGCGAAACTACAGTTTCGCTACAGCGAAACTACAGTTTCGCTGATAGCTTCGCTAAGTACTTAGGCTGACCTTAGACATTGCGAAACTAGGAAATTCCAACGAAAGTTGGGCGCTCATGCCAGCGAATCTTTCCAGCGAAACTGACAGAAGTGCTGCCCAGCGAAACTGGTAGCGAAACTGCCAGCGAAACTGGCAGCGAAACTCCCAGCGAAACTGTGGGCGAAACTATGAAGAAAATGACGTTTTTGCATATTAACTTTGGTGCAGCTAGAGTATTCAGGCTATAGCTTAAGTGACTTAGAATATAAGCTATTGGACAAGTTCAGGTGAGTTCTAGACCCCTTCTTTACCCGTTTTCAATGTTCTGGGGTGATATGCATACTGAATTACATACTTTTATGATGAAGGTTTTTAAGACCTTTTATCAAGAAAATAAAATTTCCTAAAGAAAAATGCGCCATGTAAATTGTTCAAAAAAATTTTCGGGTGCGCTGACCTGGCAGCCCGGCCCCAGCCAGGGGCGTTGCCCCTTGGACCCCACTAGGGGCTGCCGCCCCTAGAACCCCGCTATCAGGGGCTGCCGCCCCCGAACCCCCGCTGTCCCGCGGAGGGTCAGTTATCTAGTTTATCTCTCATGATTGATAAAATGTGAATGCTTAGACTAAGAGTTTGCTTCTTATTATGTATTGTGTTGTGTTATATTATGTATAACTTAAACATGACAGTGAAACATAAAGAAAGGTTATGAGGCCCATAACATGTACCTTGATAAAGTGATAAAGTAAAGCCTTGCAAGCAATTGATAAAGGAGGGTTGCATTCGTTGTACCCTCACCAGTGATAAAGTGATAAAGTATGCTCAAACAGGCAGGTCAGTAAGTCCTAAATTGGCATGACAATAATGGCCTGATCGGGTACGGCAGTAAGTCCTTAATTGGCATGTCGGTAAAGTCCTAGGCGAGCCTAGGCACCGATAGTGACAGAGAATTGACGGATAAAGAAGAGTAATAAACAACAATAAATGATAAAGTAATGATAAAGTGATAGCCTGTGTGTATTTATATTTTGATAGACAATGATTATTTTTAACTGATAAAGCTAATATCTCTTAAGAAAGTTATTTAGCAAAGTAAACCTAGAATTCACTCAGCGAAGCTGACTTTTGTATGCATATCAGTTGACAGGTAAGAGTTAGAGCTTATGGGATGTGAGCATGGAATGGAAGCTTCTTGGCACTCAAAGACTGGCATCCCCGATTAAGAAAAGCTTAAAAGGACCTTTAAATAGTTTTGATGTTTAAAGACAATGTTTATAATTTAATTTAACTACGTTGTAATGGGTTGAATTATAGTATATTTTTCCGCGGCAATATGTATTTTTATATATACGAGTAAATGATTGCTTTAAATCTATGTTTGCTATGAATGACCAACTGTGACGCTTCCCTGAGAAAGGTGGGCCTTACATATAGGAGCTCAAAGGGAGAGAACGTCACATGGCACTTAAAGTTTTAAAAGACACCGGGCTGGAAACAGATCCAGCCCCGAATGTTTACATAGTTCAACATAAATCAAATAGTCATTGTGTCAATATTTTCCATCATTGTTCAAATTGTTCAAATCATAATTTTGGTCATACAAGCAAATGCCATGGTCTCGGGGGTTGAGTGTAAGTCTTCCATAATAGCTAAGAGTTTTCATGGGTTACCTAAAACATGCTCAAAAGAAAATAGAGTCAACTAAAAAGTTGGTGAATTCAAGTGCTTAAAATTTAAAAAAAAACAATAAAAGGGACTCTTAAAGTCCATATTAAAGGTTTAGAATCAAGTGTGAAAACTCATGAAAAATCTCATTTGATTTTTTTGAAAACATCATTTTTAGTATCAAACATTGTGGGGTATCACAATCAACCCTGCACTCGGTCCCCGGTTGGCCTCTTCTAAAGTTGCGTTTAACCGAATATTCCCGAAGGAAGGAACCAAGCCTCAAAACAGTGAACCATACCTGCCAGGATGGTTCACCATAGTTTCTTAATCAAAACCTGTTACATGCCACATACGATCCCTCAGGATCTCAGTGGGGTACCTCCCTGTAGCGGGAGCCACTGTGTGTGGGGGATTCCCCAAATAGATCTATCCACATAAAACAAGCGGTTCACAAAAGAATTAATGATCACGATATAAGTATCAGCAGGTATCCATAAGTCCCACATACAAGCATCAGGTAAAGCACAATTATAGTTCATAAAGCAACAGAGCATGTTTCATCCTAAAAATAGTAACTAAAAAGGGGATCACTAGAACTCACCTTAGGTGTTAAGCAAAAGAAACTCTTCGTGTGCCGGGAACATCTCAAGTCTAGCACCCTAACATGAATATATTAAGTGATTAGCTACTGATCTAAACCTATTCAAGGTGCAACAAGAGTGTCTAAGTCTTAGTTTGTCGGATTCGGCTTTTATTCGATTAGGGTTTGCATAAAAAGTTTCCTTTTATGGAAAGTCAAGGTTTCTCATGCAATCAAGGATTTTTACATTATTAAGTCAAGAATGCAGGGGTTTTAACATGTTTATCAAAGCTTCATACAACTTAGATTATATGAAAACGCAGCGGATTTTTCTTTTAAAACATGTTAATAATTTAGTTGTTAAACCATTTTTAACAAACAACCCCAAGCCATGGATCTTCATATACAATGCATACAATAATAAAGACATAAGATAGCCAAGAATCTACAACCTTGTAGGCTCCTTAAACCCGAAATTAAGAAGTGAAGATGATGATGTTTATAGCTGAAACTTCAATGGAGAAGCTCTCAAGAGGCTATACCCGAATCTTCTTCAAACACTTTGATAGCTAGGAATCTTAGACACCGAATTTCAGCAAGTCAAAACCCTTTTGAATGCTGAAATTTTTCTGCACTTCTACTCCTTTGAATGCTGAAAGATTTTGCACTTCTTCTTCTCCAAAAACCGTAAGCAAGAGAGATGGTTTTTGAGAGAGAGAGTTTGTGTTCATGCAAAAGGAATAAAAATTCTCTTGGGTGGTGTTTAGCATGCTTAAGAGAATATGCATGTTTTCTAGGTAATAAAGAATGGAACCACTTTGAACATTTTGGGCGGCCGATCCTTTTATCACCAAGGGTCCCACCCTTTTTTAAAACATATACATAACTAAACACATTTAATTCCAAGTTTATAAAGTTTACAAATAATTTATAAACTTTATAAATTGAACACCCTTTATATTTGTTATCATTTAGTGACACTAAATAATGAAAAACAAATAATATCTTATGAACAATTATTCACATAATAATGTTCATTTGCAAAAGTAATAATTTAGAAAATCCATTTTTCTAAATTGGTGTCATTATTTATTTGTATGATCTTATCTACAAATAAATTATCTATTGGTGTTTGACAAGCTTGTTATTGGGTATGACCTGACTTGGATCATATCACACTAGCCACATCAATTTAATATGTATCTTGGGCAGATCAATTCTTTCAATCTCCCACTTGCACAAGATTCATAGAAAATTGATGCAAGCAGCAAATAACGCCTAGCAACGGTTTGCTACCCCTAATGTATATGACTAAGTGCCATTCAATAACATCATCCCTTCCAAGTACATTACTTGAATATGATTTAGGTGAATCAATCATCTATCCTTTTGTTCAGATGTCATGTAAAATCCAAGAGACATAGAATTGTCATTCTCCGATGATTTAACTTTAATAGGCCTTAGACATCTAACTCTCAACGAATAAGAGGAACAAATTCCATCTTGACTACATACGTCTCTCACAATCACCTCATATCATACCTGAACTTAGCCTTATGTACTACCAATTTTTCAGAACAGCAAAGTACTAAGTCAAAGTACAATACTTGGTGAATATCAAGACCCAATATGTATCTCAGGTCTGAGGATACAATGATATTCGCCTTTACTCAATATCTCTTATGACTAATCACAAAGATTCCATGCAGAAATAATTGAGAGCGGGACAGTCCAATATCTATATCCCATAGATATCAATGAACCTTGGTAGCAACCTCTTGCTCTATATTCATACCTTATGAATATCAACCAATCCAATTTCATTATAGTCTTACATTCATAATTGTTCCCACAAGTATGATCGACTACGGACGTTTAGAATAACTTATTTATTCACGGATTTAAACATGCTAAAATAGAAGAACAAATGAAAATTATAACCATATAATTAAGTCAAATAACATTAGTTCTAATATCTAAATACAAAATACAACATCAATCCCAGTCACTTGAATATCTAAGTCCCATGGCACAAGCATGGCCTTCATGCTTGGCCCTTTCAAGGAGCTTTGTGAGTGGATCCGTAATGTTTTTATCAGTGTGGACTTTGCGAATACATATCTTTCCTTTTTCAACTTCATCCCTTATGTAGTTGAATCTCCGTTGTGCCGAGTTTTTTGATGAGCACGAGGTTCCTTGATATGAGCAATCGCACCCTCGTTGTCACAAAAGATCTCTAGGGGATCCTGAATGGAAGGGACTACCCCTAGATCGGCTATGAATTTCTTCAGCCATGCAGCTTCCTGTGCTGCCATTGAAGCGGCGACGTATTCTGACTCTGTAGTGGATAACGCTACGGCTTCTTGCTTTGAGCTTTTCCAAGAAACAGCTCCGCCATTCAGAATAAAGATGTACCCTGATTGAGATCGTGAATCATCTCGATCGGTTTGGAAACTCGCGTCTGTGTAACCTTTTACTACGAGTTCCTCTTCACCAGACCCGTAGATCAAGAACATATCCTTGGTCCTCCTTAGGTACTTCAGAATGTTCTTGACAGCCATCCAATGACTATCACCAGGATTTTGCTAGTATCTACTTGTCATGCTTAAAGCGCATGACACGTCTGGTCTAGTGCATATCGTTGCATACATGATGGATCCTATAGCAGATGCATATGGGATTGCCTTCATTCTATTTTGCTCCTCCTTTGAGCTTGGACATTGAGTCGTACTCAATATTGTCCCTCTTTGAATAGGTACACTACCTTTCTTAGAGTTTTCCATCTTGAACCTTTTCAAGATTTTGTCAATGTATGCACTTTGATTCAAACCAATCAGCCGCCTTGATCTATCCCTATAGATCTTTATTCCCAGAATATAGGCAGCTTCACCAAGATCCTTGATGGAAAAACAACTTCCAAGCCAGGTTTTTACACCTTCCAAGGTTGGGATGTCGTTTCCAAATAGTAGTATGTCATCAACATACAATACTAGGAAGGTTATTATGCTCCCACTAGCCTTCTTATACACACAAGCCTCATCAGCGTTTTTAATGAAGCCAAATTTCTTTATCTCCTCATCAAAACGGTGATTCCAGCTTCTCGATGATTGCTTCAATCCATAGATTGATTTCTTTAACTTGCATACTTTATCAGGATGTTTTGGATCGACAAAACCTTCAGGCTGAACCATATAGACATCTTCCTCAAGATATCCATTTAGGAAAGCGGTTTTGACATCCATTTGCCAAATCTCATAGTCATAATGAGCAGCTATGGCAAACAGTATCCTTATAGACTTTAGCATTGCAACAGGTGAGAAGGTTTCATCATAGTCAACCCCTTGAGTTTGAGTGAAACCCTTTGCTACAAGTCTAGCTTTGTAAGTATCCAAGTTTCCATGCATATCGGTTTTCTTCTTGAAAACCCACTTACTTCCAACTACTTTGGAATTAAGAGGTGGTACGACAAGTTCCCAAACTTGATTGTCATACATGGATTGCATCTCAACGTTCATGGCTTCAAGCCATTTGTCACAATCCAAATTGGACACTGCATCATGATATGTGGTTGGTTCATCTGAATCTACCACGTAGCATCCATCCATGAAAAATCCGTATCTTTCAGGTGGATTACTAGTTCTACCACTTCTGCGAATGTTTTGTGTGTATTGATCAACTGCTTGATCACTTTCAACATCCTCATGTTGAGTGCTAGCTTCAACCAAACGTGCATCGGGTTGTGAATCTTGATCCTCCTCAAGATCCACTGTTCTACTGCTAGTTCCTTCCATAAGGAACTTTGTTTCTAAGAACTCGCCCTTTCTGGCAACAAACACCTTTTGTTCCAGTGGATCATAGAAATAATATCCCATAGAATTTCTAGGATATCCAACAAAGATACACTTGGTGGATCGGACATCTAATTTGTTTGGGGTGGGAGTCTTAACATAAGCCTCACAACCCTAGACCCTTAAGTATGATAGGGATGGAACTCTTCCATGCCATATCTCAAAAGGTGTCCTTTCCACCTTTTTGGTTGGGGCCATGTTCAAAATACGGGCCGCGGAGAGCAAAGCGAAACCCCAAAATGATAGAGGCAATGTGCTTCTAGCCATCATAGATTGAACCATATCCAATAGGGTTCGATTCCTCCTCTCAGACACACCATTATGTTGTGGTGTTCCAGGTGGAGTGAGTTGTGAGACAATCCCACAACTCCTAAGATGATCTTGAAAAACATCACTTAGGTATTCACCGCCTCTATCGGTACGGAGAACTTTAATTGATTTGTTAAGTTGATTTTCTACTTCATTCTTGAAGATTTTGAACATTTCAAAAGCTTCATCTTTGTGCCTTAATAAGTACACATACCCATAGCGACTATAATCGTCGGTAAAGGTAATGAAGTATCTCTCACCATTCCTAGTCATTGGCTTAAAAGGACCACATACATCCGAATGTATGATACCTAATAAATCTTTCGCCCTTTCGTTAGTTCCACTAAAGGGTGCCTTAGTCATTTTTCCTTGTAAGCAAGATTCACATACATCAAATGAATCACATTCATTTGTTTTTAAAAGACCATTCTTTTGAAGCGTTTGTATACGTTTCTTGTTTATATGACCAAGACGACAATGCCAAAGGTAGGTATCACTCAAATCTAATTTGAGTCTTTTGGTGGTTGCTTGGTATATAGAGCTATCATATGTTGTGTTTTCATGAACTAATTCATAAATGCCATTACAAGGTATAGCCTTAAAATAAAATACATGATTTAAAGAAACATGAATATCATTGTCAACAAACTTGAAATCATAATCATATTGTCTTAAACGGGAAACAGAAATTATGTTCCTAGTCAAACTAGGAGCATATAATACATTACATAAAATAACTTCCAAACCACTTGGAAGCTTCAAAATGTAGTCTCCTTGGGCTTCCACGTGAACCTTTGCACCATTGCCCATGAAGAGACTTATTTCCCTTTTGCATAATGTTTATTTCTTCTGAACCCCTGCAACAAATTACAAATGTGAGTTCCACATCCGGTATCTAATACCCATGTGTTAGAAGAAATAACATTCAGCTCAACATGTATCATGTAAATTATACCTGAGGTTTGCCCCGCATCCCTCTTTTCTCTCAACTCTTTGAGATAGACTGGACAATTTCTCATCCAATGCCCTATCTCACCACATTTAAAGCATGGGTCGTTCACAGCAACCTTATGCTTCTTCTCCTTGGGCTTCGGAGGTTGCGCCCTAACAGCCATCTTTCCCTTTCCCCCAACATGCCCCTTTCCTTTGGCAACAGTTGCCTTAGGAGGGGGTAGAGACCTTCTCTTTCTCCCACCTTCATTTATGGTGAGAACGGGTAAAACCCTTTTACCCATTCCCGCCTCAGCTGATTTGAGCATAGAATGAAGTTCATTTATGCTCTTGTCCCATCCGTTCATGTTGTAGTTCATGACGAATGCCTCAAACCTTTTAGTTAGGCCATTAAGGATCAAATCCGTGGCCAACTCTTTTGAGACGGGACAGTTTAGCCTTTGAAGGCGGTTGATGTGGCTTTTCATCTTAAGAATATAAGATGAAACTGATTGGGATTCCTCCATCCGACATGCATTAAGCGCTTGAACCGTTTCGTAGCGCTCCACTCTAGCTTGTTGCTGGAACGTTTCCCGCAACTGAGTGATCATGTCATGAGCTCCATGGAGCTCATACTCCTTTTGGAGTTCGGGTGTCATACTTGCTAACATTAGGCAAGAGACTTGGACGGAGTCTTCCACATATCTAACCCAATCATTATACGCTTCCACATCTTCCTCGTCAGGTTCATCGGGGATGGGGTCATCAAGGATGTAGGCCCGCTTTTCTTGTTTGAGAACAATTCTAAAGTTGCGGTACCAATCCATGAAATTGTTAGGTGTTAGACGATCCCTTTGAAGGATTGCCCTTAGGGATTGGTTGTTTTGGTTTGGTACATCATTATTAGCGTTGTTGTTGTCCGCCATCTACAAGATTTTACAAAGTTCCATTAGTAATCATTGATATAATTATATTTTATTTATCAATACCCTTTATGTCTCATAGACCATTAATAAATAAAATTTTAGAATCCAACGTTATATTTAAATATTGGTTAGGTGACCTTTATCCCATTATTTAAATAAACAAGGTAGTCATAAATGACAATTACAACCTATTGTAACTTCTAGTGGTATGGGATCGTTTGAACATCTCATGTTTATAACGGCATGTTTATCCCATCAACACCTTTTGTAAAACATATTTTAGGTGATCCATTCAATATATTTTACAAATCAAGTTGTCCTACTTACACACACGTGTGAGTTTACTACATAAGTGGTTAGGTGACCTTTATCCCACAAACATGGTATTCTCACCTCAAGTTACAAGTTCCCTCAAAGTGGTTAGGTGACCTTTATCCTACTAAAAGTTTGCAAGTAACCTAAGTGTTGTGTAAAAGGATGGTGTTTAACTTGTTATCAAAAGGGATTTACAATTTCACAATTCTTGTTTAGAAAAGTCTATGTACCATATGATTGTATGCATTCAACCATATGGTACCCTATTGGTTCTTTTAAACAAAACCCATTTTATTTTGCAAACCATTAACTCCTTTTATAGAACCATTCTATTTATGCTTAATGATTTGAGAACCAATTACTTGTTTATTGTTTGTTTTAGTTGACGGTTTGTTAATCACATCCAAATATTCAAAACAAACATCATCATATGCATTCAACCAAACATAAACAAAACAAGTCATATATGCATAACAAAGCATACTAGGTTGATCACACTTGTTTAGCCAAAATAAGTGTGTCAAATGGTCATGTCCTAAGGGTTAAGAATCATGACACATGGTTGACCAAAGGGGACTCCCACTTGAAACCATATCTTCAAGAATCCTCTTTGTCTATCTTTTCTTCAAGTCTTGATCTTGAGCTTCCTTACAAGATATGTATCCTAATACATTTTTCTAGTAAAGATAAACTCCTAATCTATTTATTACAAACCATATGAATAAATAAATTACAAGACTAGACTTGAAAAAAAAATTAAAATATTACATGCCCAAATGAATATAACATGATAACCAATCATTCAATCCAAAAGGTCAAGGCTTTGTTATGCATAATCAACAACAATATATCCAAACATACATAAGAAGTCGATTTTTCAGCCCCTTGTAGCCCATGTTTTTGGCCAACATAAACCAAGAACAAGTGGGTTAAGAACACATAAACAACCATATAATAAACTAGAGTTTTAAAGATCCTTGTATGCATAAAGTAGCATCTTTAAAACACCATAAGGGGTCAAAATCCAGCTCCTAACTCACGGATGTTTGGTGTCAAGCACCACAAAACCGTGAACTAGAAGGTAGTACATGTATGCATATGTATAAGTGGCTCTTGATGCCATTGTAGGGGTTTTAACATGTTTATCAAAGCTTCATACAACTTAGATTATATGAAAACGCAGCGGATTTTTCTTTTAAAACATGTTAATAATTTAGTTGTTAAACCATTTTTAACAAACAACCCCAAGCCATGGATCTTCATATACAATGCATACAATAATAAAGACATAAGATAGCCAAGAATCTACAACCTTGTAGGCTCCTTAAACCCGAAATTAAGAAGTGAAGATGATGATGTTTATAGCTGAAACTTCAATGGAGAAGCTCTCAAGAGGCTATACCCGAATCTTCTTCAAACACTTTGATAGCTAGGAATCTTAGACACCGAATTTCAGCAAGTCAAAACCCTTTTGAATGCTGAAATTTTTCTGTACTTCTACTCCTTTGAATGCTGAAAGATTTTGCACTTCTTCTTCTCCAAAAACCGTAAGCAAGAGAGATGGTTTTTGAGAGAGAGAGTTTGTGTTCATGCAAAAGGAATAAAAATTCTCTTGGGTGGTGTTTAGCATGCTTAAGAGAATATGCATGTTTTCTAGGTAATAAAGAATGGAACCACTTTGAACATTTTGGGCGGCCGATCCTTTTATCACCAAGGGTCCCACCCTTTTTTAAAACATATACATAACTAAACACATTTAATTCCAAGTTTATAAAGTTTACAAATAATTTATAAACTTTATAAATTGAACACCCTTTATATTTGTTATCATTTAGTGATACTAAATAATGAAAAACAAATAATATCTTATGAACAATTATTCACATAATAATGTTCATTTGCAAAAGTAATAATTTAGAAAATCCATTTTTCTAAATTGGTGTCATTATTTATTTGTATGATCTTATCTACAAATAAATTATCTATTGGTGTTTGACAAGCTTGTTATTGGGTATGACCCGACTTGGATCATATCACACTAGCCACATCAATTTAATATGTATCTTGGGCAGATCAATTCTTTCAAAGAATATATGGTAAATATGCTATTCAAGTAACTAAAGGGCTCATTTGAGTCGGTTATGAAGTTTGGCAAAATTTTACAGTTTAGCCCCTGTAGTTTCAAAATTGACAGTTTCTACCCTCAAGTTTGGTTTCTTGCATTAGATGGCTTTCATAACCAAAAATCATGTTCATGACCTTAACTAATTTATTTTTAAGAATATATACACAACTTTTCAGATTATGGGTTTGGTTTAATCATTATGCGTTTAACGTTCCCGGTTACGCTAAAACCGAAAGTTTTAAATGGTTACCTATGAGTTTTCATGTTTTTGAGTGTTAGACCAGTAGCTAACTTTTTAAAGACATTTTTATAAGTTTCCAACCTTTTAAATCACAAAATTTGCCTCTAGTAGTTGAAAGACTCGTTTTTACGTTTAACTCTTTAAAACGCGTTTTTAACCGAATTTGACCATTTAAGAGCTCGTTTGACCAACTTTTCTACTTATAAGTTATTTTCCCACTTAATATTCTGAAATAACATGGTTTTTATAATTTTTAACTTTATACTCATTTTTCTTAGATTTTCCTCAAAAACGTCACTCGGTTAGTACTCGTTTTCACTTAAAAATCCATTTAAATTACCTTCTGACCACTAAAATTTCCCATTGACTCAAGAACACTTTATTAATCCTTAATGAACCTTTAATTCTCTTTAAAAAGTTTATACCCCAAGCTTTCTTGTTTTTAAGTAGTTTTACCATGTTTTCGGGTCCCGAAAGTGACTAAAATGGGTCCAATCACAACATGTCCTTTATTCCAGAGAATAAACATTATTAACACTCTTAATATTCATCAAAAACTTCTGAAATTTCAGTCCCAAATCTTGTCCTAGTTGTTCTACACATCCATAGTCTTCAAATATATAGAAAATGTCATAACCGACCATTACACATGTGTAAATCATTGTAACTTGAGTTTAAACATTACCAAAACTTTATTTAACTTAAAAATCAGATTGTTGGGGTGTCTAAAAGTTATTTTTGAGCAGGTTATGACCCTTTTTTGAGAGGGTTTTCAAACATGTGTTTAAAGTGTGTTGTTACTTGTAGCAAGAAGGATTTTTAAGGTGTTCTTATGCTATAACCTCCCATTCATGGTGTACACCCATTTATAACATTCAAAAAAGGTTATTAGAAGTTTCATGAACCATAAAAAAACATGTTACAAGTTTAGTTTTCAAAGGTTACAAGGTACACAAGTTAGATGGTGCAAAAACACCAAAAATAGGGTTTTCAAGGGGTAAATCGGGCTCTACCCTTTAGAATGACTATCATATCATGTGATTTACCTTCAAGAATGTTGGGAACTCCTCAAGAACAAAGTGATGATGAGAAGTTTCTGCTACAACAAGGAAAGGTAAGGTTTTTAGGTGAAAAATGAAGAAAACATGAGAAATGACCAAAACCGACAACGTGGAGCTTACACTTGATGTAACTCACAGTTTGGAAGGTGTTGATGGTCGTGGATGGCTAGAAACTCCTTGGACTTGGCTGTAGAATCTCGAACAAAGGCTGGAACCCACGAGTTTGCAAGATTCAAGCACCACAAGCTCACAAAAGGGACACCTTCTTGCGGTTTGAGCTTGGCCGATGGTGGTGATGATGTTGTTCTCGGTTGAGAGCTGAAAATGGAGAGGATTTGCTTTGTGTGTGTGTGTTTTTTTCTGAAGAGAATTCCGTGAGAGAGAGGAGGGAGTAGTGAGGGTGGAGTGTGGTCTTGCAAATGTAGAATGCATGAGAAGGGAATGGGTGATAGGGATGGTGGTGTGTAGTTGCAAGTAAGAGGTTTCATTGGGGGCAAGGGGGTGCCCAAGTTTGGCCTTTTGTATAGGATTTTTGTTTTAAATTTTAAATGTAAATTAATATTATGTAGTGTTAATTTGTTGTGTAGTGTAGTATTTTAGATGGTAAAAGTTTTTAGTTAGTTGATGTGTCTTGTGCATGATTATGCATGCATTAGCCGAAAATTAATGCGTGTGTGCACACTCTTTTAATTGTTTCAATTAATAATTTAAATTCTACTTAGGCTGACTAATTAACATTCCCGGGCACTAAGTTTCTAAAAGTTAAAACTTGAAATAACTAAAATTCACAAAAATCACATAGAATCATAAAAGTGGATCAATTAACAAATGATGATTCTAATATTATTGATATAGTTAAATTGTTTCTATTATCAGTACTCATAAGATGGGAAATGATGCAATTAAATTGGGGTTTAGAATAGTGACCTTGGTACCGGTTGTCACATGTTCCACTGGAGGATGTCAAAGTAGACGAACGGCTCAACTATGTGGAGCAACCAGTGGTGATCATCGACCGTAAAGAGAAGAGGTTAAGGAATAAAGTGTTTCCTCATGTGTGTGTACAGTGGAAGCACAGGAAGGGATCCGAGTCAATGTGGGAGACCGAAGAGGAGATGAGACAGCATTACCCACGCTTGTTCGAGGAATAACAAGTTTTGAGGATGAAACCTATATAAGGGGGTGGACTTGTAACGCCCGGTTATTTATCTATTTTGAAGCCGACGAAAGAAGAAAAGAAATAAAGACCAAAACCGGGGGACCAAACTCGTCAACGCATGAAAGTTGGAGAAATAGGGACATAATAAGGGAGAGGGAAGCCCATATCCCCCTCCCCACACACTCATTTCAGCCACAAAAGAAAGAGAGAAGAGAGAAAGGAAGAAAAGAGGAAGAAAGGGATGATTCGGGTCGATTCGGGCTCGAAATTTGTCGTGTAGCAAGTCCAAACGAAGCTTTTCATCTTCCTCTAGTTTGTGTGAGTTCTAGGACCCCTATATTACTTGTTTTCAACCGATTTTGGGGCTGGAACACATAGAAACCCGTTTTGAAAATGTGTGTGTTTGACCCATTTGGGTGTGCTTGTGTATAGTGTGTTTAGAGTGTGATTTCGGGCTTGTGTATGCTTGAATGGTGTCATAGTATGCTTCCCTAAAGTTTAGGAGGGTTGATTTGGGCTTAGAATGAGTTTGGAAGGGCTTGGAGCTCGAAAATCGCGACTGCAGTTCGGTATGAACTGCAGTCTGCGCCCAGTTAGGGCTACGCGACTGGAGGGCCAATCGGGCGACAGAGGGCGACTGGGGTTCAATCGCACGACTGAGGTTCAATCGCACGACTGGGGGTCCATTCGCATGACAGCTCATACGACTGAGAGCCCTGTCATATAGGTGTTCAGTCGCATAGCTGTCCAATCGCATGACTGAGAGCTCAGTCGCATAGGTCTATTCGCATAGTGTCCAATCGCACGATTGAGGGTCCTTTCGCACGATTGGAGGTTCAGTCGCATAGGACTTCATCCGCATTGGTCTAGTTGCATGATGTTCAGTCGCATGGAGGCCATGCGACAGAAGGGTGCCCATTCGCCTAGACAGGGCTGTTGTACCCGGGGACGAACATAGTTAGAGTACTGACTTTTGAGGGAAGTGCAGAGGTAAGTTTTAACATAGAAGTTCCTGTAAGTGCATGTAAGATGGTCGTTGAGGCCTTAGAAGTAATGTTAGGCATGATGTATGTATGTTAAGTATGATGTTGCCATGTATGATGGTGATGACTGATGACTGGTAAATGTCGATGTTCCTTGTTCCGATACGTGTTTATCTTTCCACAACTTTACGTGTTATGACTAATAAATGGAATGAAAGTATTATGTAATGTAAAGAGAAAGATAATGAAAGAGGAACATGATGAACGAATGTATACATTAATGAATGAACGAATGAATGTGAGAAAGGCTTGCAAATAAATGTAAGGAGGTGCACACCCAATAAAGGTGTTAGCTCAACGGTCTGCGGGTTAGCTACCCTGAAGGATGCACACTGGGGTCCAATCTTTGTGATTAACCATATGTACGGGATCCTTGCCACTTACCCTAGGTGACTGGATCAGCTTCGTGCACAATGTTCGTGATTTAATTACCACAGGTCCAGCACCAGCACTCATGCACAATGTTCGGGGTATAGCACATGGCATTGATCAAAAATGAAAGAGGAAAGATAAGTGGTGCATGTACTTGCCCTAGGTGACTGGATCAGCTTCGTGCACAATGTTCATGATTAATTACCACAGGTCCAGCACTAGCACTAGTGCATAATGTTCGGCGTATTGTACATGTGATCGAAAATAATGAACGTATGAATGAATGTGGTGAACATACGGATGAATGTAATGAATGTATGAATGTAAGTAAGAAACGTACGAACGAAAGAAAGAGTTTATGAGTGAATGTGAATGTTAATGACGAACGGTAAATGAACGAAAGCTAATGAATGAATGATGAAGATAATAATGATATTATCTATGTGTACGTATGTTGTGTGACCGCATGTATGTAAAGAACGGTTTAACGAAAGAAAAATATGTTTTATTATAAAACTATAACTCACTCAGCAACGCTGACTTTTTATGTGTTTCAGTTGGCAGGTAGTGTTGCTGAGGATGGCACGAGGCGGCTACTTAGCTCTTTTGGGATGGCATTCTTTTGTATAATGCTTTTGTGATGTAATACAACAATATATATTTTGTAATTGGCGAACGTTGTATTAACTGGCAAAAGCATTTGTAGTAAATTGAAAAGTTATTTCAAAGTTTCCGCTGTATGATTTTTGTAGTGATTATATAATGACGTGTTTTAGGTGCGATGATGACCAGCTGTGAGATGCCCGGGAACGGGTCCTTACACTGAATGACAGGATTTCTCAAATAGTAGCTCAACAAATAGAAGCTACATTACCTACAATCTATACTTCAGAACCACGTCACACCAAAATGAAAGACCAGGAAATATAAATCCAAAAGAACGACAGGAGGAAGAAATCTTAAATGGAGTCATAAAAGGATGCTCTTACAAGACTTTTATGTCATGCAGACCCCGGGAATTTGATGGAAAAGGGGGAGCTGTACAAGCCCTACGTTGGTTAGATGAAATTGAAGCAGTCTTAAAAATTAGTAACTGTGCTGACAATTACAAGACACTATTTGCTTCGCATTCACTTAAAGGAGAGGCATAATCCTGGTGGAAAATGGAAATGCAAACTAAAGGTAGGCATGTCATGAATAAGATAAGTTGGGAAGACTTTAGAAACCTGGTAATAGAAAAATATTGCCCTTTTAATGAAATAGAGAAATTAGAGACAAAATTCTTGGCATTAGAAATGAGAGGAGCTGCATATCGGGAATATACACTCTCCAGATTAGTGCCACACCTGATAACCCCTGAACCTAAAAGGATAGGAAGATATATTTGGGGATTAGTGCCCCAAATAAGAGGATTAGTTAAATCTGCAATGCCCAAGACTTTTCAGGAGACCGTAAGCTTGTCTGGAAGCCTAACAGATGAAATGATAAGAAATGGATCCTTAAGTAATCCAAAAATAGGAGAGAAAAGGAAGTGGAATGACAACCACACAGGAATGAAATTTGGAGAAAACCCACAGAAAAGGATAACCCGATCTCCACAAAGAAATTTCTTAGGAATAATACAAGAAAAGAAAACACAAACTGAAGACAAGCATGGTGTAGTATCTGACAAAGATACCACTCTGGAAATTGTATGACGGTAATCTATTATAATTGCAAGAATAAGGGACATATATCCCGAGACTGCAAGAACCCCACCAACCCTAAGCCAGTCTGCTATCAGTGTGGTAACGAAATCCATTTTTGTAATGAATGTCCACAACGGAAAGGCAAGGCTCCAGTTAACCAAAACAACCCCCGTGGAAGAGCTTTCGTAATGCAAGCTGAAGAAGCTTGGCATGAACCAGAAGTAGTAACTGGTACGTTCCTTATCAACAATCAGTAAGCAACAATATTATTTGATACAGGAGCAACTCGTAGTTTTATTTCAAATAACTTTAGACCGTCACTTAATCTAATATCTGAGAAGCTAAAGCAAAAATATATGATAGAATTAGCTCATGGTAATATAAATGAAGCTGGTGAAATCATTTCTAACTGTACTTTAAACCTAGATGACCACTATTTTGATATAGATTTGATTCCTATTGAATTAGGAGGTTTTGATATTGTAGTAGGTATGGATTGGTTAAGTAAGAATCATGTTGAAATTATATGTGGAAAGAGAATGATAAAGATTCCTCTGATTAAGGAAAATAAACCTCTCTGTATATATGGCGAAAAGCCTAATGGTATTATGAAAATAATTTCTTGTAAAAAAGCACAAAAATGCTTAAATAATAGATGTTTAGCTTTCTTAGCTCATGTAGTTGATACAACACTAGATAAAGTGAATCTAGAAAGTGTTTCTATTATCAATGAATATCCTGATGTTTTCCCTGATGAATTACCCGGATTGCCACCCCCTCGTCAAGTAGAGTTTAAAATAGAATTAGTACCAGGAACAAACCCTATTGCTAAAGCCCCGTATCGTTTAGCACCAACAGAAATGAAAGAATTAATGAACCAATTAGAAGAACTGTTTGATAAGGGATTTATATGCCCTAGTGTATCCCCTTGGGGAGCACCAGTTCTGTTTGTCAAAAAGAAAGATGGAACTTGTAGAATGTATATTGATTATAGAGAACTCAATAAAGTTACCATAAAGAATAGATATCCTCTCCCTAGGATTGATGATTTATTTGATCAGTTGCAAGGATCTAGTTATTTTTCTAAAATAGATTTAAGATCTGGATATCATCAATTAAGAGTACAGCATGAAGATATATCAAAGACTGCATTCCGGACTAGGTACGGATATTATAAATTTCTTGTAATGCCATTTGGGTTAACCAATGCTCCAGCAGTATTTATGTATCTAATGAATAGAGTGTGCAAACCATATTTAGATAAATTCATTATAGTCTTCATAGATGACATTCTGATTTACTCCAAAAATAAGGAAGACCATGAACAACACCTGAGATTAACTTTAGAATTACTATGAAAAGAAAAGTTGTATGCAAAATTCCCAAAATGTGAATTTTGGAAAAGGGAAGTACAATTCCTAGGACACATAGTTAATCAAGATGGGATTCAAGTTGATCCAGCAAAGATTGAAGCAGTCAAGAAGTGGGAAATTCCAAAGACCCCAACTGAAGTACAACAATTCTTAGGTTTAGTAGGATATTATAGGAGATTTATAGAAAATTTCTCAAGAATAGCTCAACCTTTGACAGAATTGACTCAGAAAGATAGGAGGTATGTATGGGAAGAAAAACAAAATGAAGCATTTGAACTCCTCAAGAATAAGTTGTGTAGTGCACCCGTTTTAGCATTACCAGAAGGAACGGATAATTTTGTAGTATATTGTGATGCATCACGTCAAGGTTTTGGATGTGTTTTAATGCAAAAAGACAAAGTAATTGCATATGCATCTAGACAACTTAGAGGTAGTGAAAAGAACTATACCATACATGATCTAGAATTAGGAGCAGTAGTATTTGGACTGAAAATTTGGAGACATTACTTGTATGGGACTAAGTGTGTAATTTATACGGATCATAAAAGTTTACAACATATATTTGATCAAAAGATGTTGAATATGAGACAAAGGAGATGGGTAGAATTACTAAGTGATTATGATTGTGAAATCAAGTATCACCCAGGAAAGACAAACATAGTAGCTAATGCTTTAAGTAGAAAAGAAAGGGTTAAGCCATTGCGAGTGCGTGCTATGAGAATGGAGTTGCGTTCAGATTTGTTAAATCAAATTCGGGAAGCTCAACAAGAATATATGTTGAAATTGAAAGGACAATTAAAAGACATGGGAGAAGAAACAGATGGAATCATGAAATTCAAAGGAAGAATTTGGGTGCCAGACAATAGCATGCTTAGGAAAATCATCCTACAAGAAGCACATAAGTCAAAGTATTATATGCATCCAGGAATAATAAAATGTACAAGGACTTGAAAAGCCAATACTGGTGGCCAGGCATGAAAAGGTCAGTCAGAGAATTCGTGGAAAAATGTGATATTTGTTCAAGAGTAAAAGCTGAATATCAAAAACCTTTAGGATATCTGCAACAACCAGAGATTCCAGAATGGAAATGGGATCAGATTACTATGGAATTTGTAACCAAACTACCGAGAACCAAAAATGGATACGACACAATTTGGGTTATAGTGGATAGATTAACTAAGTCAGCCCATTTCTTACCTATAAGAGAAGACTACAAGATAGAAAGACTAGGCAGAATTTACGTGAAGGAAATTGTGTCTAGACATGGAATACCTGCATCCATTATATCAGACAGAGATAGTAGGTTTACATCAAGATTTTGGCAAACATAACAAAAGGCCTTAGGTACCCAAGTGAATATAAGTACAGCTTATCATCCATAAACTGATAGACAAAGTGAAAGAACGATACAAACACTGGAAGATATGTTAAGAGCTTGTGTTATAGATTTTGGTGGTAACTGGGATACCCACTTACCATTAATCGAATTTTCATATGTTAGGACCGTGTACGTACGGAGTACTAACAGATTCTTCGTTGTACCGAATCAAATAGTGCGGAATCCTATTTGATTGGCGATCCAATCAGTGAGAACGAAATCAAGATCAATCCTAACGATTAGAAAACGTTATGAATTGACTCGGAATGATCTGAAACGCTCTATGAAGTTGGAATGGTCGAACAGCACGTTCTGGGGCGATTAGGGTTTGTAGTATTCGAAGTGTCCCGTTTTTCCACGAATTAAGTGGTATTTATAGGTTACAGATCTCATTCGTGCGACTGAATCTTGCGACTGACTCAGTCGTGCGATTGAGTAATACGACTGATTCATTCGTACGCTTGAGTCAGACTGATGACTCAACCGTCCGATTGACTCATCCTCTTAGTTCAACCGTGCGATTGGACCATTCGCATGGTCCAGTCGGGCGACTGAAAGAGATGTTTAGTCAAACACATTCATGAACCTTTAATGATTCAGAACTATGTCTCACAACTGTAAACCTATATAACATGGTCATATTAAGCGTGTAACAACTAATAACATAAGTAGATATAACATTATAAAATCAACAACCATATAAAGAAGAGATTCTCATTAGATTGATTTAACATTACATATGTGTAACAAGATAGAAGTTTATTACATTTCAGCTCACTAGACTAGAACTGGGGACATGTGTACCAACAAACTCCCCCTTGGACCTAGTTCTATCTAGACTTTTACTTCTTTCTTGAACTCTTCATATCGTTTCACCCTTTCTTCTCTTGAGATCCCAGAATGAATATTCAGTGCAAAGCAGATACGTATAACATGTTGGAACTGCAGTGCTTGCACAATATCCTGTGTATCAAAGAGCAGTGGCCACTTGAATAAGATATAGACATCAGACTCAGACAAGTTAGTTAGCCACATCGGATCAAACACTCTTATCGTCTCGACCGTTCCTTCTTTCTCCAAAACTATGACGGCTTCACCAGTTCGCCAGTCATAATACCACCATTTGAAATGGGGTGCAAAATCCTGAGGCATCTCCCTTAATGGAATACGTGACATCGTGCGCGGAGGGTGCCATCTCAAGACCACTTTTGGTCTTCCTGAGGTGGGGTCAACCTCAGTCCTATGAAATAACCTTCTTGGCTGTTGAGGTTTAAAATTGACCCACCTAGTATGGTACTCTTTCTTTAGTGCCTGCTCAAACCATCCTGATATCTTTCCTGGAACAGCATATAGGAGGTTCAAGTTGGCTAGACGATTAAGCTCAAACCCTGGAAGAGTTTTCAAATCATGAGGAAATCTGAAATATTCGATTCCCTTCTCTCTCTTTACCGCATATACTTTGAGATCATCAAAGTATGCCCAGCTGATAATCTTTCCTGACACCTTCTGATGCTTTTTAATCTTGTAAAGCTTGGTGTAGGCATTTGACTTTGGAGGCCCACGCTGTTTCTTCATTTCCTCAAGGCAGGCAATCCATTCCTCCTTCTTGGTTGCACGATCAGCTTCATTTGCCTGAGGAATCTCTTCTGCAGCTGCCTTAGCTGCTGTCATCTCTTCCACTTTATCAAATATATTGCTGTCAAAAGTTTCCCCCACATCTGGAAGCACTTCGCCTTCAGCGTTAGTGTATTGGGGATAATGATCAGCCGTTACGTCCTCAATCTCCACCTCGTCGACATCTTGAAGTTCTTCATCGCTGACTACATCGACTGCGGGAGCATCTTTAACCAACTCATCCGGATTCAGACTGAACAGTTCTGCAATCTGTTCATCTGTCAAGTCGTGAATGATCTCCCCTTCTTCAGCTGAGTAACCCACAGACCGTTGCACTATCCCTTGAAGATCAAGAATCATAGTCAACTTGGTTTCAATCTGACGAAGGGGCATAACATCATGCTCATCGATTTGTGTGGTTGATCCTGTTACAAAATCAAATATATTGCAAGTAAGTATACATTGATCACATAACCAAAAATGATTTATATCCACAAAACTTTATATATAACAGACTAGAATACATAATTTCAAGTACAAAGTTTCAGCAAAATAAATAAACGTCTAGTCTTGAACTTTGCCTTGTATCTCCGGTGGATTTTCAGTTGTAGTAGATGAAGAGGGGCCTTTATCATGTCGGCGTTTAGTACGCCTTTCTCCTGCAGCATTACCGCTTTGATCTCCGGTGGTTTCCCCCCCTTCACCTTCATCATCTTCTTTCTTATCATCATCATCATTACTTTCTTCACCACCATCATCATCGTCATCATCCTCATCATCTTCATCATCGTCTTCCTCATCCTCACTATCATCATCATTATCTTCACCATCACCTTCTCCAATCTTGAGGGGCTCACTTTGAGTGCCTTTTAACTTAAGCAACAAAGTTTTGTGAGCCGCCTCCAGCTTTCCAAACTTAGCATCTGTCTCTGCCTCATGTTGAAGTAACCCAGTGATCTGATCTGTCTGTGAGGTGATCACCTGGGCTTGGGAAGAAATCTGCTCGCGTAGCTGATGAATCTCAGCAGTTTGAGAGGAACTTAATTCTCTCAGCTGCTGTAACTGAGCCGTTTTCTCCGCATCAGACGCCATTAGCTTAACCACCATGCTGTTTAGGGTAGCAAGCTGCTCTACAACAGAAACTGGTAGGATGAATGAGCTGGATGGGAACGGTGAGGGGCCTGTGTGTTGAGTGGAGGTGGTGGTGGTGGCTGTAGTGAATATAGGAGAGGGAATGAATGATGTGGTAGGCTGTACAGTGGTGGAAGTGGTGTGTATGGAAGAGGGAGTGACTGAGGTGGTTGTGGTTTGGGGTGTTTGGGATATGGTGGATTGAGAGGTATGAGTGGTTTGGGTGGTTTGGGTAGGTGTTGTGGAAGTGGTAGTTGCAGGGGAGGTAGAAACAAGAGTGATCCTCCTGCGTTTGGCTTTCATCCCATGAGGACGAGCCATGTGTTTCCTCCGAGCCCCTCTTGACCCGGAGTCTCCCCCTTGGCTGCTGGGAGAGACTGGGTTATATGATGGGTCAGCAACAGAGCTCCCAGTCTCTCCTGGGCGACCACCAACCGCCCGCAGACCTTCCTCGGTTGCCACTACCCGACTACCCACTGTCCGGGTTAGTGGTGCCTCGTCTGAGTCCTCCTCCTCCTGCATGAAGTCAGGGTGGATTGGAGCTGTCTCAGGTCTTCCTTGACCATCTCCACCCTGACCAGATCCTTGGTCATCATCATCATCGGAGTCATCGGAGGGTAGAGCCACATGCTCCACATCAGAGTCACTATCTTCGTGACGCCACTTTCTCCTAGCTGGCGCCACATAGTCTTCACGGGCCAGATGCCCAAACAAACGTCTTACCGGGGGCTTGACCTGCTTTCCCCGGTAAACCTTCATTCTGCCTAAGGTGGTATCATCCATCACCTCAAGCATAACCGCATCCTCTTTCTGCTTTGGTAGCGTAGGGAGCTTCTGGTCAAAAATCATTTGTAAGAAGCGGGGATACATGCAGAAGCCTTCTCTTCCCTTAACTTCTATGTTCTCCACTAAGTAAGTGAAGATCATTCTGGAGAAGCTGAAAGGGTGGTTCAGCACCAAAGCCACGTAGGCATTCTGCATTTGCTCTGAGAGCTCGTCGAAGCCTCCCTTTCGTGAGGCAATACACCTGAGCAAGACGTGGGCTAGGTATTTGAACTGGGGGCAGAGATTGCTCTTGTTGAGCATCCCTGAGTTTATGTCCCCAGTATACTTAGCCCTCAGGAAGCACCCTCTGACTGTCATTGGATGTAAACGAACAGGACAGTCACCATCATCTCCTAGTTCTAGGACTGTCCTTAAGTCCTCCTCTGTTATCTCTATAGCTTGCCCAAGGATGGTGCTTCTAATAGTATAGGGCTCCCTGGATCTGTCGACCACAGCGTGTTCCCAGAACGACTGCTGCATCGACCTATATGGTGTACACTGTGCTGAGATAGCTCTGTATATCCTTGATCTTCTCAGAAATGTGATAATGCCAGAAAAGTCAGCGGCATTTCTAGAGGTCAAGTCCAAATGTGCACAAATGTTGTGCTTCGTGCTCATAACCCATCGACTCGCCATCTGTCACACAATGTAAGTTTACGTTAGTACACGTAGAAGAAAGTAAACAAAATCAATGAGTTTCCCACTTTGGTTAGTCGGGCGACTGAGCATCCGAATGAACATAGCCGTGCGACTGAGTGGAACGAATGAGTCTTGAAAGGTGAATTTATTCATACGGGCGACTAAGTCAAGCGAATGAGCATAGTCGTGCGTTTGATTCATTCGTTCAACTCAGTCAGGCGACTGAGACTAGTCGTCTTCTCAGTCGGGCGATTGGAGTTCATCAGTGTGTCCAGTCGCATACTCGACAGTTTGTCCATTCAAATTCGTGTTTTGAGCTATACATGAAGTTAAACGTCGAAATGTTGCTCATTACACTCGGAAACTACCGATAAATCATGTTCTAACTTCTATTTGAACGTTTAAGCTAGTTTGGACAGCCTATTTGTTCATTATGCATTCGGTTACTGTTTGGTCTAATTTTGAGAGATTTTGGTCACCATTTATCAGTGTTATTGATGAAACACTTTGAGTAGTACCTGTATAATAACCAATGAGTGTTAGAACACGTAGACAAAAGCAGATATGAATCAAAGAAAATTTCGACAGCGGTTCCTTAGGTCGGGCGAATAGAGGGGGCGATTTGGGAGAGTGAACGACTGATGATGATTTGGTCTGTTTTTATACTAGGGCAAAATCCAGTCGGGCGACTGAGTCTAGTCGCCTTGGTTAATCGGCCGATTGAGTTTAGTCGTCTTGAATAGTCGGACGACTGAGTCTCAGTCGTGCCATCTACCCAATCGTTCATCTCCATTCGGCCGATTGAAGTTCATCCAAACGACAAAATCAGTCGGTTACCTCCAATCGTTCGATGTGTTTCATTCGCATACCTCATTCGCACGTTTGACCTAGTCGGGCACACTCAACCGGCCGATTGAGTTCAGTCGCATGGTCCAATCTTACGATTGTATTCAATCGTCCACCCCATTCGGCCGACTGGGTCATATCAGATTCAGTCGAACGATTGGTCTATCCTTGTGCCAATTTTAAGGTATGAACCAACACTTAGTTTATTTACCAATGGATAACACATTATGTGCAATTGATCATCTCAGACATGATCCATTTAACCACCCGATCACCTCAGACGTGATCCATTTATCCACCTGATCACCTCAGACGTGATCCTTTTAACCTTTCAGAAACAAGTTGTTTAAATAGACATTAAGCATTTTCAGTGATGTTTAGCAGATAGCAATATACACAGTCCGACACGACACATTATACTAGGACTAAACAAAAAAACTTAACCTATGAATAGAAAGACCTATTTTTGTGATTTTTGTTGGGGCAGGCTTGTATAGCTTGTTAGCATTAACAGTTTATCCGGAATGGACTCTCGTGGAATCAGACAGGCATATACACCATCACTTGGAACATTCAGTACTTATTACACTTTGTATGATATGATAGTACAGTTTTTCACTTATGGAAGTATTCTAAGGTCTAACTGGGAATCATGTTTGAACTAATATGTAATTCTGATTGATTTTGAACATCAGGCGATGCATCCACGACGATTGTCAGTATGTTTGTCCACTTAAATCCATACACAGACGTTTGACATACATCAGCGATTAATTTAATGAATTAGGTCAAACCGTATTTGTGTATTCCACAGGTATATGGTAATCAATCATCCTCAGGAGATTTTTGAGCGGTCTAGGACTTAGGAGATTCGGTTCTATAAATTGTCAAAGAGATGCAGAACCTCAGGTCAGTGCCATCGCACAGCAGAGAGGCGCAAACAACAATGAATTCTTAGACCAAATAGGTTATGCTTAGCCTCAGGTCAGTGCCATCGCACAGCAGAGAGGCGCAATACCTATTTATCTTCTTAGAGCAGCATATTTGCATATACGTTATGTTAATGACATTTGTCATCTTTTGCTCTGTTTTGCAGGTCTTTGCTCACATTTGTGGCATTAGCTTGCTCCTCACCCCTTATTGGACATTGATTGATTGTGCAGACCAGGGATACCATGGGAACACACAACTGGTTGAATAACTTTAGTTTAAGCCTGTTCACTGATGATGTCTAATGGTCTATTGTGTTGAATCTACTGACACATCGTATTGTGTACTTACACAGCCCTAGATCTACTTTCTCCAAGTAATTACAATACCAGTCAAAGCTTCTATCATATTCCCATTTTGTTAGACTTAGACTTCTCTGACTTATGATTTTTATGTTTAGAACCGAAAAACCAATTTGATATTCCAAGTAACTCGGTGCCTGTGTGCTATCACTTTCCAGTTTTCTCGAGTCGCATTTCCAGTCTATTTGTCTATGCCTTTTCAGCTTAACTTATCTTCCCCCCCCCTTTTTTTTTTTTTTTTTTTTTTTTTTTTTTTTTTAATAAGTAAATGAATACTGAAATAAATCTCCCTCTAAAATTCTAAAACAGAAAATCTTTTTGTGTTTTTGGATTTTATATGACATGGAAATTAAAAAATAAAAAAAAAATAAAAGAAAGAAAGAAATAAAGAAAAGACACAAGTCGGACTATGAATCTGCTTCTTCAGCAATTACATCACTTTTCTTTTTAACACCGTTGACCTCTAGCAGATATAAAAATCTTGGTTTATCAAACGGTTTGGTGTAGAGGTCAGCGCGCTGAAAATCCGTGTTAATTTTAATCACATCAATTAATTGTTTTTCATAGCAATCGCGTATGAAATGATATTTAATCCCGATGTGTTTAGTTTTTGGGTGTTGAACAGGATTTTTAGTGACAGCTATGGCAGCAGAATTATCAACATAAATAGGAGTGTTAGAAAATTTCAAACCGTAGTCGCGCATTTGCTGTTGAATCCAGATGATTTGAGAGCAGCAACTTGCAGCAGCAACGTATTCAGCTTCACAGGTTGATAAGGCAACCGAGGTCTGCTTCTTGCATTGCCACGTGACTAACCGTCTTCCAAAGAACTGACACCCTGCTGACGTCGATTTGAAATTCATCTTGCAGCCACCATAATCTGAATCGCTGTACGCAGTAAGCTCGAAGTCATCGTCATGAGGATACCACAAACCTAGTGTTGGAGTACCCTTCAGATAACGGAAAATCCTTTTTACCCCAATCAGATGATTCACTTTTGGCTTCGCTTGATATCTAGAACATAGACATGTTGCATACATGATATCTGGACGCGAGGCAGTGAGATACATGAGAGATCCAATCATTCCACGATACATAGTGGCATCCACCAAATCCCCATTCTCATCAGGAGCCACATCATGATTTGTGGCGAGAGGGGTACCGGCAACAGACGTATTTTCCATGTCAAACCGACTGAGAATGTCGCCGACATACTTGGTCTGATGTAAGAAAATGCCAGTTGATGTTTGATCCACCTGTAATCCCAGGAAGAACTTTATCTCTCCCATTGCACTCATTTCAAATTCTGCCTTCATCACAGATTCGAAATCTTTGCATAACGCTTCATTTCTAGATCCAAAGATGATATCATCCACATAGATCTGCACCAGAAGCAAGTCACCATCTTTTTCTTTGATGAACAATGTACAGTCAATCACACCCCTACGAAAACCATGCTTCAGCAGGTGGGTGGAGAGCTTTTCATACCAAGCTCGAGGAGCCTGATGTAGCCCATACAGAGCCTTGTCTAACTTGTAGACTCTGTCCCGATGATAAGGATCTTCGAATCCTTCGGGTTGACTGACATAAACTTCTTCACGGATTTCCCCATGCAAGAATGCACTCTTAACATCCAGTTGATAGACTTTGATTTTCATGTAAGAGGCGTAGGCTAGAAAGATACGAATAGCTTCCATTCTAGCTACGGGAGCAAAGACTTCATTGTAGTCGATGCCTTCGACTTGTCTGAAGCCTTGAACAACCAATCGTGCCTTGTTTCTGATCACAACACCTTGGTCATCTTTCTTGCATTTTAGTACCCATTTGGTACCAATCACCTTAACTCCTTTCGGCCTGTCAACTAGTGTCCAAACTCCAAGTTTCTTGAACTGGAGTAGCTCTTCTTGCATAGCATTGACCCAGGCCTCATCTTTCAGGGCGTCACAGACATATTTAGGCTCGATTTGTGAAACAAAACATGAGAAAGCCCCGTCATTGACATAACCCTTTTCCATGACTGCAGTATAATCAGCAGAGTACAGCTGATTTCTTGTTTGCACACCGGATTGAATGTCCCCTATGATAGACGAGGGGGGATGATTCACACTGATCCTAGTCACTGGTGTGGTAGGAACCACAACCTCAGTATCCATATTGGTGACTACTGTTTCAGTATCCGGATTTCCTGCAGTTGGTATAGCAGCTGATGACTCACTGTGTTGATTAGTTGTTTGCTCAGTGTTAGAAGCAGGTGCTTCTTCATCATCTGATGAATCATCACTTTTATCATGAGCAGAAGTCGAAGAGCTTGAGGCACCAGCAGTAGGTGTGATGTTGCTTGAATCCAGATTTGGTGAGTTAAGAACATCGTACAGCATCTGGGTAGCAGCATCATCCTCTGAATCAAGCTGTGGAAGATTGAAGGATTTGAAAAAGCCATCATAATCGAAGAATGATGATGGACCTTTTCCAGCAGGAGGTGTGATGTATCTCTGAACATCAACGTTGCACCACACCTCGACCTGACCCGTTGAGTTATTGTAAACTCGCTTGTCTGGGATGCTGTATCCTAAGAATATTCCTTGATCAGCTTTCTCGTTGAACTTGCCATCCTGAGTCTTCTTTAGCAATGTACATGGAGCTCCAAATGGTTCCAGATATTCCAAATTTGGCTTTCGTTTCTGAAGTAGCTCGTAGCAAGTCTTACCATGCCTTTTGACTACTAACACACGATGAAGTGTGTAGCAGGCATTTGCAACTGCCTCATTCCAGAACTGAACTGGGAGCTTTGAATCAGCTAACATGGTTCGCGCAGTCTCAATTAAGCTCCGATTCTTTCGTTCTGCAACTCCATTCATCTGTGGCGTGTATGCTGAGGTGAACTGGTGAACAATACCCTTCTCCTTGCAGAAAGCATCCATCCACTGATTCTTGAACTCTGTGCCATTGTCAGAACGAATTCTCCTTACCTTCAGTTTGTAGAGTGACTCCAAAGTCGTGACAAGCACCTTGAATGATTCAAACGTTTCTGATTTAGCTTTCAGAAACATCACCCAGGTGAATCTTGAGTAGTCATCAGTGACTACAAAGCAGTACCAGTCTCCTGCTATACTCTTCGTGCTTACAGGACCAAATAGATCCATGTGTAGCAGCTCCAAGGGCATCTCAATTGTGTTGACGTGCTTGGTCTTGTGAGATTTCCTGATCTGCTTTCCCTTCTTGCAAGAGACACAAAAATCAGGAAGTTGGAAGTTCTTGACTGTAACTCCCTCAACTAGGTTGTTGTGAATCAGATGATTCATCTTCCTTTGATTTATGTGTCCCATCCTTCTATGCCATGAGATGGAGTCCTTCTCTGTAGCTTTTGAGAGGAAACATTGTGCTGTTGATTCAGAGGTAGAAGCGTTAGACATATCCAAGACATATAGATCATTGTACCTGGATGCAGACATCAAAACCTGCTTCTCTGGAATCTCCGTCTCCTTTTTCAGTATGTAACATTTTCGGTTGTCAAACATAACTTTGAAATCCTTGTCACATATCTGAGACACTGAAAGTAAATTGTTTTCTAGTTGTTGAACAAAATTTACTTTATCAAACTTTACCTTCTCATTACCTACTTCGCCCTGAGCTGTAATGTATCCTCCTTTATTCCCAGCAAAAGAAACATGTCCCCCTTTAATTTGTTTGACATTGAAAAGAAGAGACTTGTTTCCTGTCATGTGCCTGGAAGCTCCGCTATCCACAATCCATGTATTTGATGAGGCACTGTAGCGGACAACCTGCACATAATTGAAAACAATCAGTTAAGGAGGGGGACCCAAGCCTTGACTGGCTTGGGTTTCCCAGAGGAATCAACCATCATGAATTCAACCCACTGTCCTTTATCAGTAGGTGGAATCTCAACTTTCAGATTGTCCTGGCTGTCAGACACACCAGATGTCTTTGCTTTCCATAGACCATCCCTGTGAAAGGATTGTTTATGATAAACTTTAGACTGATTAACAGTTTGAGTATATGGTTTAGATTCAGAAACAGTTTTTCTGGCCGGTGTCACAGACCTGTCGGGGACTTGTCTGTGTTGCCTTTCACGTGGTGGGGACGAAAATGACTTAGAAGGCGTTTTATGCCTAATGGGTGTTTTCGATCTCACCGGGGTCTTAGATCGCTGTTTAGAATCTACTTTGACTTTGTCGGTTAACTCAACTTTAATTCTTGGTGTCTGATAGCGTGGACAATTGGTTGAAATATGACCTCGCTTACCACAAGTATAGCAGGATCTCCATTCATCAGGACTAGGAGATCTCTTGTGGGGTGGTGAGTAAACCTCAGGAATGTGTCTTTTGGTCTCAAACTTTGAATATGTACCCTCTTTAACAAATTTAACTTGTTTAACATTTTGATTAATTTGTCGTTGAGGTTGAGCATTATCCCTTTTAACTGGTTTAGCTTGTGTGGATTTAGAAATCTTGGTTTGTGTAATATTTGACTTTGATTCCAAACCAAGAGTTGTTTGTACATTTGTTTCCACCTGTTTCTCAACATTGACCGTTCTTGATGTTGGGGGTTTCTGATTATCATCCGAAGAAGCAGACTGAACTGCAGTGTCCGGATCACTCACCAAAGGAGTTGTCACCACATGATCCTTAATTTGATTGTTATTAATTGGACGTTGTTTTGTGTTCAAAAGGGTTTCATGTGGTGGTGGGACTACCTTGTAACCCAATCCCTCCCCATTGTTGCGTTCTTTAACCAAGTTTTTCAAAATGTGCGAAGAACTCGCGAGACTATGTAGTTTTTGTTGCAATGATTCATTTTCTACCTGTAAGACTGCTTTTTCCTTTTTAGTTTCTTCAATGGTCTTTAAGTAGAATTTAATGTCATTTTCTTGGTTAAATACAACAACTTCAGTTTCCTTTAGTTGTTTCTGCAACGCATCTAACTTCTCCTTATAACTGCTCTCATTTTGTTTTAATATACGATTAGCTTCTGAGCACAGTTTTAAGTCATTTACTAAGTTATCATTGTGATCTAATAACCTAGCAAACTTTAGATCAATGCTTTCTCTAAATTTCTCACATTCGACACAAACATGTTCATTAAATAGTTCATCTTTGGATTTTACCTGTGTGGATGTCGATGTTCCAGCCATGAAAGCATTCTGAGGCGTAGCTTGAGCTTCAGATTCTGAATTCAACTCATTCTTTACGATTTCATCAACAGCATTAAACGTCTCTTCCAATTCAGCAGTATCGACTTCAACTGAGCTTTCGCCTTCACTCGCCGAGTCTTCGTTCAAGTCTTCCACAGATGCTATGTTAGCTTCATCAGACACGAATCTAAAGGACCAGTCTTGTCCTTCATCTCCTTGTGCTACCATAGCTTTAGAATCACTTCCCGTGGATGCTGGTTTCTTGTCTCTATCTTGCCTGTTAAACGAAGAAAAAGGATTCCCATTCCCAGTCTTCTTAGGCTTTGAACACTCCCTTTTGAAATGGCCTTTTTCCACAATTGAAGCACGTGACTTTAGACTTGTCAAAACCAAAGGTTGTATCTTTAGTAGCCACGAGATTCTGCCCTGTTTTCTTCACAAATTTCTTTGCTCTTCGGACAGCGCTAGCAAGAGCCCACATGATGTCCATTCTTTCCAGCTCATTTTCATCTACTTGTTCATAATCTTCATCGGCAAGGTGGCAATTTCCAATCTTGCCTGCCACCAAACCATCATAAGAATGCACAACAGCAGCCAGAAGATCCATGTGCTCTTTAGCAACCTCCACTGTTACCTTTCCCAGATTTTCTGTTGTCAACTTAGCAGACTGAGTAACAATAGGACTTTGACTAACACAAGATGCACCACGAGACTCATTTGCAGATGATGAACCTTGGTCAGAAGTTGGAGATGCATTGGACACAAAGGCTGTTTGCAAAGGTGCACCAGAAGACTTTGCAGTAGGGTTGGAAGTAGAAGCAACATTGTAGAGTGAGGGGTCTTGAGCATAAGAACCCTTCTTAGCCTTGTATTTTTGTCGCACTTCCTCCTCTTTCAGTTTTAGAATAAAGTCATTGATATCCAGGGTTTCTAAAACTGAGTTGTATCGCAGAGTAGAGATGAACGAATCCCACTTTGCAGGTAGACCATCTGCCAAGCTTAAAACCTTGTCTTCCATTGAAGTCTTAACACCATGAGTGTTAAGTTCACTCATCAGATGGTAGAAACGATCGATTATCTCATCTAAGCTTTCATTCCCAATTGCCGAAAAGTTATCAAACTCCTTCTTCAAAGCTTTTCCTTTCAGTGCCTTTAAGTTAGAATTTCCTTCATACCTCTTTTCAAGGACTTCCATCAATTTTTTACTTTGTTTGTGCTTTGAGTATTGATGAAAAATAGGCTTGGGAATGGACTGAGTCAAGATAGCATAAGCCTTCTTCTCTGCATTGTAGGCAACCTTTTGTGTATCGGAGAGTCCACTCAAAGTCAAAGGAACACCATCAGCCCCTACTGGTATTTTATAACCCACCTCAATAGAGTTCCATAAGTTAGTATCAACACCATTAAGGTAGATTTCAAAACGTTGTCTCCATTGTGGAAAATCCTCTATTGTCAATAGTTTAGGTGGCTTGTTATGGTTCCCTATCTCATTCTCCAGTAACAACAAATTCTGAATGCGTGAATCCTTTCCAGCTGACATGGCATAATTTTCTGAGTCCATCTTTGAATTAAGTCAACTTGAGAATTAAACTGCTGTGCGAATGGGCTATAAGCGATTGGACTCAAACGTACGATTGAAACAGACGACTGAGAGACTTAGACGACTGAACAGATCGAACAACTCAGATGTGCGACTGGAGTGGGCGATTGACTCAATCGGGCGATTGACACTGCGATTGACTCAACCGGGTGAATGGACTGGCGAATGACTCAAACGTGCGAATGAACGGGGCGAATGAGTTCAGTCGTACGATTGAGATAATCGTGCGACTGGGTCGGCTGAAAACGTGATTTTTGAACACTTTTGACCTAGAACGCAATTCTTTGCACCCTAGACGGCTGAAACTCGAAAAACACTTAATTTTTAGAACATGCAAGCGTAAAGACTCGATTTTTAGCCAAAAGAATGAATCTTTTAGCGTAAAAAAACGTAGACTTTTTCACAAAAACGATTGAATCAACGAAGAATCAAGAGCCAAGGCTCTGATACCACTTGTTAGGACCGTGTACGTACGGAGTACTAACAGATTCTTCGTTGTACCGAATCAAATAGTGCGGAATCCTATTTGATTGGCGATCCAATCAGTGAGAACGAAATCAAGATCAATCCTAACGATTAGAAAACGTTATGAATTGACTCGGAATGATCTGAAACGCTCTATGAAGTTGGAATGGTCGAACAGCACGTTCTGGGGCGATTAGGGTTTGTAGTATTCGAAGTGTCCCGTTTTTCCACGAATTAAGTGGTATTTATAGGTTACAGATCTCATTCGTGCGACTGAATCTTGCGACTGACTCAGTCGTGCGATTGAGTAATACGACTGATTCATTCGTACGCTTGAGTCAGACTGATGACTCAACCGTCCGATTGACTCATCCTCTTAGTTCAACCGTGCGATTGGACCATTCGCATGGTCCAGTCGGGCGACTGAAAGAGATGTTTAGTCAAACACATTCATGAACCTTTAATGATTCAGAACTATGTCTCACAACTGTAAACCTATATAACATGGTCATATTAAGCGTGTAACAACTAATAACATAAGTAGATATAACATTATAAAATCAACAACCATATAAAGAAGAGATTCTCATTAGATTGATTTAACATTACATATGTGTAACAAGATAGAAGTTTATTACATTTCAGCTCACTAGACTAGAACTGGGGACATGTGTACCAACATCATATAATAACATTTATCACTCTAGTATTGGATTAGCTCTATTTGAAGCCTTGTATGGAAGAAAATGTAGATCACCCTTGTGTTGAAATGAAATAGGTGATAGACAACTTACAGGTCCTGAATTGATACAAGAAACATCTGATAAGATTACTGAAATTAAGAATAGATTGAAATCAGGCCGTGATCGACAGAAAAGTTATGCCGACAAACGAAGAAATCCATTGGAATTTCAAGTAGGAGATAAGGTCTACCTAAAGGTATCACCCACAAAAGGAATTTTTCGATTTGGAAAGCCAAGTAAGTTAAACCCTAGGTATGTTGGTCCATTTAACATCATTGATAGAATTGGTCCTATAGCATACAAGTTAGAATTACCTTAAGAATTAAGTGAAGTACATAACACCTTTCATGTATCCAACTTAAAGAATTGTCTAACGGATGAGACATTAAAAATACCAGTTCAGGAAGTCAAAATAGATAAGAAACTTCATTTTGTGAAAGAACTAGTAGCCATTATAGACAAGGAAGTGAAGAGATTAAGAAAGAATAGAATTCCTATAGTGAAAGTTAAGTGGAATGCAAAGAGAGGACCAGAATACACATGGGAAAGAGAAGATGAGATCAGAAAGAAATACCCTCACTTGTTCAGAGGTAATGATCAGATAAGTTCTACCCAACTTTAGAAACTACCCACCAATGAATTTCGGGATGAAATTCTTTTAACAGGGGGAGAATGTAACAACCCTAAAAATAAATGTTAGACGAGTTAATATTTTAAGTATATTTGATTAACACTTTATGAATATTATGTGTTTTAATAAATATTTATATATATTATAGTGCCTTACACATATATATGAGCAAATTATATGAATATATATATTATTTACATGTGCATGCATGAATATATATATATAAACCATTACCAAATATATATAAGTTTAAGTATGGGGCATACATACATTTTACGTAAGCATATATGTATGTATCCATAAATCATGATACACATATATATATATATCAAAACAATATCTAACAAAACCATTATGTAACCCGATTAACAAATCTTATTTTAAAAATTAAACTTCTCATTAACTACAACTTGGACATTAAGCCACCCCTCTCCATTTCTCTCGGCTTCTAGCATGAACCATCACCCCCTCATGACACCAAGCTTGTTCTCCACATCGCCACCTTGCATCCCTAGCTCCCTAGTCATCAAGGCACCATCATTACTTGACAATAAGCATACATCTAACTTGGATACTTCACCTAATAGCCATCATCACAAATGGTTAGGTGTCCACCCCTTAAACCGCCACCCCCACACCTACATGTCCAAGTCTCGGATCATTTGAACTCCAAAACATTAAGACAAGATCTCTTACAAACATCACAACCGCCACCTTCACTTTTGTTTGGTTTATACCACTTCACACACAAATACATCCTTTAATCACAACCAAATATAACCTCCACTCTCCCTTCATCTCTCGGTTCCTCTAAGGGCACCACCACCCCATCGACTACAGCCATCCACTCTTTCTTTCTCTTGGTTTCCATAGCAAGCAACAACGTCATCAAGTTTCTTTTCAAGGTTCTAACTTTAAATTATGTGTTAATTAGATTATCAAACATATGTGTTTAAACAAACACATATAACCAACCCTTTTTGGTTAAACATTCAAGTTCTTCACAAAACTTTACAAAACACTTTAAAAATCAGTAAGAAAGGTTTAGAATCTGAAAAATATGATGAACTTTGAAATCAAATAAAAAGATTACAAATAAAGGGTTGAAAATTATGTGTATGTTGACCAAATTGGTTTGTTACTTAAACGACTGAGATTGTGGGAATAAACATTGGAAACTTGTTAGAAAAATATTAATTTATCATTCTGTAAGTTTTAGTAAAAATATAATAAGTAAAATAATTTATACAAATTATTTAAGGTAAAGAAAATTCTTAAATAATAGAAATAAATTCGGAAAAGTTCTGGAAAAATCACATAATGATTCTTATATGATAAAAAAGCTCCAGGAATTATTTTGTAATTTCTTTCCTTTTTATGATTGAGATATGAATTTTTATGTTATCTGTAAAAGAAAAATCAAAAGAAATACTTAAACAGTAACATAAATATTGAAAAATTTACTGAGCCCGTAATAAATCGAACTAAACATAATGTATAAATTTTATAATTTTTGGAGTTGCATAGATATTTTTATTAAATATTTTAATTATTTTAAAAATAACAAAAATAATTCTACTGTGAGTTAGACATCAATAAATTTATGAAGTATTCTAATTTGTTTGTGTAATATTCTTTAAATATTTGGGAATTTATGGACGATAGTAGCTATTTTAGTGATTTATGATGAGTTTGTAATAATTATAACAATTTATTTATGATAAAATGGAAGTTGGAAATTTTATGATAATATTATCTAATAATATTACTACTAAAATTTTAGTAATTGCTTCCATTTGAGGTTCTAAAATTTTAAAGAAAAATTTATATCTAACTTATGAAATTTATTTTTATAGGTTATCATTTGGAGAAAGGTGAGACTCATAGCCCCATTTGGGTGTTTATAAAATTTCGGGGGGAAAAAGCATACTGTTTGTGTTTGATGCATTATTTTGAGAATTTTGAGATATACTGTCATTTGTGATACAACCATTAATTCGGATTTTTGTGTTTGATGCATTATTTTGAGATTTTTGAGATATACTGTCATTTGTGATACAACTATTAATTCGAATGTGGAACCGTTGGATAATATAGGTAGCGCTACTTAGGAAAATATTTCTTGCACCAACAGGATGAGTGTTGTGATGCTATATTATCTGATTTTATGAATTATTTCATGACAGTATGAATTATCAGATTATTAAGAACAGGTTTGGTTGTAACTAATGCATCAAAAATATTTTGTCTGGATTTAAACCTATGATCTCACCAACTTTATATTGACTATTTTGAGTATGCTTTTTCAGGTAGCCATGACTAACAATATTGAATTCCCTTTTGATGTGTACAATGGCTGGGGAGAGATTGTAGGAAGGGTCTATGTGAACTTAACTATCCACATCTACGACTTCAGTGTAGCGGTGGATGGTCATTTCCATCGTCCTTGAAGATGTTATAGTTAAATAAAATGTTGTAATAGGATTATACCAAATTTTGAGTATTTATATATATATGATGTAATCCTAACCTATATTAATGAAGTATGTTATGTGATATTATATGTTGATAATTGACTCTTATAATCATTGCGTTCTGAACAAACAAGTCACATCCAAAATGCTTCAAGCTTCCGCCGGGATGTGACATTTACGTAGTTGATGTCATATGTATAAGATTACAGTCTCATGAATACATGAATGTACAAATCCATACTTGCACAATCCGGGATGTGACATTTACATAGTTGATGTCACATGTATAAGATTACAGTCTAATGAATACAGGAATGTACAAATCCATACTTGCATAATTTCAAGTGAAATACAAGTAAATCTAATTTAGTTGGTCATGTGAGCTTGATTTGACTTCATATGCATTGATCACACGTTGAGTTTTATCATTGAAATCCGATGACTTTCATTTCCCCACCTTTAATTTGATTCTTGAATTTTATTATGTGAATACGAGTGGTTTAGTTATCGTTTGCATCTTCTACCATTGCGTTAGCACTCAATAAAGGAGTTTACGGATAAAGAGTTATCATTTTGGTTCATCTTTGTGTATTTGCTAGGCAAGAGGGTCTAAAAATGGTGATCGACTGTTTTGGATGAGTTTGAGCATGGTGATTGAGTTTAAAGGTGAGTTGAGAGGTATCGTGTTTGGTTTTTGTTTCCTTCTAAACAATAGATTGAAATGTTTCATTTGTGATTTTTTTTATTGTGATTTTAGTGATCATTATGCATAGATATGATTAAATTACTTAAGGAGTGTGTGTAAAAGATTATAGAACCGCAAATCCATGGGATTGAATTTTGTTACGAGAATATAAACTTTTTCATGCGAAAACTATTTTTCTTTAACGTATTTGTTTACATAGTTCATGTGACATGTATAAGATTACCGTTTCATGAATACATGAATGTGCAAATCCATACTTGCACAATTTGAAGTGAAATACACGTAAATCTGATTTAGTTGGTCATGTGTGCTTGATTTGACGGAATATTCAATGATCACATATTGAGTTTTATCTTTGACATCCTATCACTTTCATTCCGTAATTTTAATTTGGTTCTTCATTCTTATTATTTAATACGAGTGGTTTCCTTGTCGTTTACAACTTCTATCGTTGCGTTAGTGCTCAATAAGGAAGTCTGCAGATAGAGAGTTATCATTTTGATTCATTTTTGTGGGTTTTCCAGGTAAGATGGTTTAAAAATGGTGTTCGAGTGTTTTGTATGAGTTTAGGCAGGGTGAATCGAGTTTAAAGGTGAGTTGAGACGTATAGTGTTCGGTTTTCGTTTCCTTCTAAACAATAGCTTCAAATGTTTGATTTGTGATTTTTTGTTGTGATTTTAGTGATAGTTATGCGTAAATTTTATTAAATTACTTAAGGAGTGTGTATAACAGATTATAAAACCCAAAATCCATGGGATTGAAGGTTTTTTACGAGAATATAAACCTTTTCATACGAGAATGACTTTTATTTAACATATTGGTTTACGTAGTTCATATCACATGTATAAGATTACAGTTTCATGAATACATGAATGTACAAATCCATACTTGCACAATTTCAAGTGAAATACAAGTAAATCTAATTTAGTTGGTCATGTGAGCTTGATTTGACTTCATATTCATTGATCACACGTTGAGTTTTATCTTTGAAATACGATAACTTTCATTTCCGCAACTAAAATTTGATTCTTGAATCTTATTATATGAATACGAGTGGTTTACTTACCGTGTGCAACTTCTATCATTCCGTTAGCGCTCAATAAAGGAGTTTGCGGATAAAGAGTTATCATTTCGATTCATTTTTGTGGATTTACTAGGCAAGAGGGTCTAAAAATGGTGATCTAGTGTTTTGGAAGAGTTTGGGCAGGGTGAATCGAGTTTAAAGGTGAGTTGAGAGGTATCGTCTTTGGTTTTTGTTTCCTTCTAAACAATAGATTGAAATGTTTCATTTGTGATATTTTTTTTGTGTTTTTAGTGATCATTATGCATAGATACGATTACATTACTTGAGGACTGTGTGTAAGAGATTATAGAACCGAAAATCTATGGGATTGAAGGTTGTTACGAGAATATAAACTTTTTCATGAGAAAACTATTTTTCTTTAACTTATTTGTTTGCATTGTTCATGTCTCATGTATAAGATTACTGTTTCATGAATACATGAATGTACAAATCCACACTTGCACAATTTCAAGTGAAATACAAGTAAATCTAATTTAGTTGGTCATGTGTGCTTGATTTGACGGCATATTCATTGATCACACGTTGAGTTTTATCTTTGAAATCCGATCCCTTTCATTCCACTACTTTAATTTGGTTCTTGATTATTATTTGAATACGAGTGGTTTCCTTTTTGCTACTTCTATCGTTGCATTAGTGCTCAATAAAGAAGTCTGCAGATAGCGAGTTATCATTTTGATACATTTTTGTTGATTTTCCACGCAAGATGATTTAAAAATGGTGATCAAGTGTTTTGTATGAGTTTGGGCAGGGTGAATCGAGTTTAATTGTGAATTGAGAGGTATAGTGTTCGGTTTTTGTTTCCTTCTAAACAATATATCAAATTTTCATTTGTAATTTTTTTACTGTGATTTTAGTGATCATTATGCATATATTTCATCAAATTACTTGAGGAGTGTGTATAAAAATTATAAAACTGAAGGTCCATGGGATTGAAGGTTGTTACGAGAATATAAACCTTTCCATGCGAAAACTATTATTCTTTAACGCATTTATTTACATACTTCATGTCACAAGTATAAGATTACACTTTCATTAATACATGAATGTACAAATCTATACTTGCACAATTCCGAGTGAAATACAGGTAACTCTAATTTAGTTGGTCAAGTGAGCTTGATTTGACTACATATTCATTGATTACACGTTGAGTTTTATCTTTGAAATCCGATAACTTTCATTTCCGCAACTTAAATTTGATTCATGAGTCTTATTATGCGAATACGAGTGGTTTCTTTATCGTTTCCAACTTGCTCAATAAAGGAGTCTGCGGATAAAGAGTTATCATTCTGATTCATTTTTGGATACGATGAATCGAGTTTAAAGGTGAGTTGAGAGGTATCGTGTTTGGTTTTTGTGTCTTTCTAAACAATAGGATAAAATGTTTCTTTTGTGATTTTTTATTGTGATTTTAGTGATAATTATGCATAGATTTGATTAAATTACTTAAGGGGTGTGTGTAAAAGATTATAGAACCGAAAATCCATGGGATTGAAGGTTGTTACGAGAATATAACCATTTCATGCGAAAACTATCTTTCTTAAACGTATATGTTTACGTAGTTCATGTCACTTGTATAAGATTATAGTTTCATGAATACATGAATGTACAAATCTGTAGGATTCTATATGCCCAAGACACGTAGAATATTGATGCGGTTAGTATGTTATGATCCAAGTCGGGTTATACCCAATAACAAGTTTAGCAGACACCAATTAATATTTAATTGATGATATGATCATGCAATTAAATATTTACACCAATTTAGAAAATGGGTTTTCTAAATAAGTTGCATATGAGATGGAACAACTTGTTAGCATATTTTGTTCAATAATATTATTTGTTGTGTTATTTAAATTAGTTAGATAACATCAAATAATAATAAGAGTGTATAACTTATACAATTAAAAGGGTAAATTGTATAACTAATTACAAGACTAGTTTAAAATGTGTGTGTGTTTGGTTTAAAGTGGGAAACCCCTTTTGAATCAAATTTTCGCCCCCCCCCCCCCCTATTTTTGATTGGTTCATTTTGCTTTCTATAAAACACACACAACATAACTAATCTTGGACACTACACTTCTCCAATCTCAAGACATACAAAACACACAAAAAACTCTCTCTCTCTCTCTAAAAAGCTCACGGCACAAGCAGCATCATTTTGGAGATTTTGAAGTTTTTTTCTTGGTGTAGATTCTTCCTAACAAGAAGGTTTTGCTATCAACCTTGGGGTATACAAACTTGAGAGGACCTCCCTTGGTGCCTTGGTCGATTTCTTGCTCCA
The DNA here is from genome assembly GCA_024085815.1 of Flaveria linearis. Classification (NCBI taxonomy): domain Eukaryota; kingdom Viridiplantae; phylum Streptophyta; class Magnoliopsida; order Asterales; family Asteraceae; genus Flaveria; species Flaveria linearis. Next base: position 49,184,241 of record CM044004.1, on the reverse strand, counting down.
TATCATCCTCATTTTCTCACTTTTGGCAGCTCAAAAGTATGTTATGGCAGCCTCTATATGGCTGTCCATAATGTTCGTTTTATGTTTCATAGCTAGCATGATTCACATATATAAGATCCCCTTTGTTCTTGGGTTTGTTTACAACTTATAAAATCAAATAGAACTTGAAATTTTCAGCTTATAAACAAGGTTATAAAGCTATTATTCCGCTGCGTTTTTACAAAGTTTAAATGGTTAAACTATGTTTTGTGTTCTATCAAACCCAACAATGGCATCTAGAGCCGGTTATGTGGATAGCTAGCTTATATTGTCCTTTAAAAATTCGTTTTATGGACTTTAAAACCCCTTTAGGGGCTGCTTTCTTCTTGTATGTTGAACCCCAAACTTTCAAGGTTATATCACACATGCTTGTGATTAAACCTTGAAAGATATGTATGATGATATGTATATTGTTTGGACAATGTTTAAAACCCGAAATTTCAGTTTATGTTGGCTGAAAATCGTGAGTTTTAGTGGGGATTCTTTGTTATATTTGGATGATATGATGGAATTTTATTTAGTGCATAACCTAGCTTTTGGCCTTGTGTTGTTTGGATGTATGCAATGGCTTTTTTTAGGTTTATTCAATGGGGTTGTATATTAATTTATTCGTGCTTTGTTTAAAAATGTAATTTATTTATTATTGGGTTGTAATAAATAGATTAGGTGTATTTTTCATTTTACTAGATATCTTGTATTAGGACTTTATATCTTGTAATATGAAGACGTACGCGTTGGAAGCACAAAGGAAAGACACAAGAGAAACATGGAGCATTTTGGATGCGGTTTCAAGTGGGAGGCTTTTGGAAGCTTTCTGTGTGTCTTGTTATGACCTTAGGAATGCCCTATGGACCACACTTGTGATGGCAAACAAGTATGGACCAGTTTAGATGCTATGGTTATGCACATATGCAAAGTTGTTTTGTTTATATTATTGTGGTTGATGGCATGTATGTGATATTTCCTATAACAATCCTATCAATGATCATATCAAACTAGATAAATGGTTCTTAATCATTAAAAGGTAATAAAAGGTTATTAACATGATTTAATGATTTTAAAGATTAAAATGGGTTTTAATCAAAGGACTATAGGGTATCTTGTATTTGAAAGCATCCAAATACAAGTACATAGAGTTTTCTAAAACTAGAATCATGAAATCTCTAAATATTTTAAAACGATAACAAGTCTAACACCATCCTTTTACACAACACTTGAGTCACTTGGAAACTCTCAATGGGATAAAGGTCACATAACCATTTTGAGGGAATTTGTGATTTGAGGTGGGGATACCACATTTGTGGGATAAAGATCACCTAACCACTTATATTAGAAAACTTACATGTGTGTGCAAGTAGGGTAACTTGATTTGCAAACCATGTTAAATGGATCACCTACAATATGGTTTCCAAATGGTGTTGATGGGATTAACATGCCAACTTTACATATGATGTTTCAAGTCGATCCCATACCTCTAGAAGTTGCAAATGGTTGCAACCGTCAATCGTTGAACACCTTATTAACTTAAATCGTGGGATAAAGGTCACCTAACCACAATTTAAATGTAATGTTGGGTTCTAGAATTTTAATATGAAAATAACCTTAAAAGGCATTAATTAATTATTAAAAATAGTAATATCGAAAATACTAAAATCGATCTTTGTTAAAATTTTGTAGATGGCCACCAACAATGATAATCATGATAAACCATCCACGTCCACCCAATCTTTACGAGCGATTTTCCAAAAGGAACGTCTGAATCATAACAATTTCATTGATTGGTATCGAAACTTGAGAATCGTTCCCAAGCAAGAGAGACGATCATATGTTTTAGACGACCCTATCCCCGATCAACCTACCGAGGATGATGAGGAGGCCTATAACGATTGGCTAAAATACACTGAGGACTCCATCCAAGTGTCTTGTCTCTGCTAGCGAGCATGACTCCGGATCTCCAAAAGGAGTATGAACATCACGAAGCTTACGACATGATAACCCAGCTGAAGGAAACGTTCCAACAACAAGCAAGGGTTGAGCGCTTTGAAACGGTTCGAGCACTCCATGCATGTCGTATGGACGACAACCAATTGGTTTCATCTTATGTATAAGATGAAAAGCCACATTGACCGCCTCGAAAGGCTTAATTGTCCTGTCTCGAAGGAATTGGCCACGGATTTGATCCTCAATGGCCTTACCAAGAAGTTCGAGACATTCGTGTTGAACTACAACATGAATGCTTATGTCACACCCTCAATTTCCACGAACAGGGTTTTACCGTTAGGCGTGTGACATACCAGGATCTCAGACACAGTCATATCGAACGACACTATATGAATTTAAAATAAACATTTGACTTCATTCAAATGAACATAAACAAAGTTTACAAAGCGCGGAAGCGAGTACATAAGTTGTAAATCCATTACAGTACTGTTACATTAGCCGTGTTTCGATAAAATGTTCAATGCTGAAAATAAACTAGATGAATGCATGTCCTGAGTGGGATTCCTGTAGCGTGCATCATAAGCTTATGCGTTCCTGTGACCTGAGAAAACATGCTAAAATGTGTCAACATAAAGTTGGTGAGTTCACAGGTTTAATCAACAAGAAAGTGTGTTCGTAAGCGTTTCCATAGTTTGCATTTCAATGGTTTAGTATATGGAGCATATCGTTAGGTAGCTAGCCTATGTTCTTGTTACTTAGCGTTTCGAACCAAAGCTGACTGTTTACGTCCTATATGTTTTTTGTTGTATCCCCGTTATGTCTCATCAGACCATGACAAATGTTAGGTCAATCAAGCACCCGTTTGACCTCCAATCAAGCTAGCGTGACTAGCCCGGGCGGGGTTTGTCAGACCCAGTAGTACTACTCAAAATTACCTCGCTAATCCCATTACTAACGGTTCGAGTGTGTCAGGACATGTTGTGTGTTTGCACTAACGTAACAAGCGATATCAATAATACTACAACCATTTATGTAAATCTGTTTGCATTTTTTCTCCCCCAAAGGAAAAAGATGTAAAATAGGGGCCGTGAAACTCACTGATGATGTAACCAGTATGTAGGATGTAAGTCTCCCAAGTGTTGTTTACGATGCGCTGTCAAACACCTATTAACAGTTATGTTAAGCGTTAATGTTGTGTTTAGCTTTAATAGACATGTTTAGTCGGGTCGGGTCGCATGGGTTCGGTCGTGGGTGACACACACAAGCAGGCATACACATATCAGACTTCATGTAGATCCCAAATGGGTTGTTGATATTTGTAAACAGTTAGGTTGTTTCAGGTTGAAAAGTATGTGCTTGTTGATTGCGTTGACTTTAATCTTTGTGGTCAAGAAATGACATTTTATTGATGTTAACTTATCATCACACAATAGACACTTCGCACACCAGAAGAATTCGCTAACAATGACTCCAATCGCATAACAAGGCTAGACGCACGACTGGACACTTCATTCGCACGAATGGGCCTTCAATCGTACGAATCAACCTCATTCGTACGGTTGACCCCTCACTCGTACGATTTAGCCTTCAGTCGTACCACACATCCCCCATTCACCCGAATCAACAACCAATCGCATGAATGAACCTTCATTCGTGCGGTTGAACCTTCAGTCGGGTGATACTCAGTCGCACACATTCATTCGGTTGACTCAATTGCACACACTCTCAATCGCATGCATTCATTCGCACGTCTCACCCCAGTCGCCCCAATCAGTCGCACGAAGGACCCAGTCACATGACTCAATCGCACGGCCGGCCCAGTCGCGGACTGCAGCAGGTCGCGACTGCTGGGCGGGTCGAACAGCCTTCGGCTGTTCCATGCTCGGTTTTCTCACAATCAGGACTTCCAGAAACACTCTCCTAACATGTCTAAGTGAAATGCACACGCTGATTGACCTCACACGCACCCCCACGACCACATGCATTCGAGTTGAACCCGAACACCCGAACCCCATATTTGCAGCAGTGAAACGAGTAATAAAACGGATGAACAAGGTCGCCTACCTACTGGGAATGTGATTTCTCAGTTGTTGCGTGGTTTAGCCGGTGAAAACGGGCTCAATCGGGGTGGTTTTGGTGCTAGGATGAAGACACGGAGGTGAAGAGAGCGTAAGAGAGAAAGAGCAGGTTGTGAGGGTCTTTGGGCTGGTGGATGGGTATTTATACCCAGCCCTAGTTTGGAAATTGGCAGGTTTGGTCCCTGTACTTAGGTCCCGTGTTCCCGAATTCGTTCCGGTTGATAACGACGTGATTTGACGAGCTATATTAATTAAGAGGATTCCTTAGGTAATCTTGTTTATGTGAATCCTCTACAAACATCCGTGTTAGTATTTTATCACTATTTATTTGACGATGTCGGTGGTGGTGTTTGTATACATTTCGAGTATTGATGAGTATGTGGCAATGATAACGACAACGTTTTGAATAGTGTTAACCTAAAATTACGGGGTGTCACATCATCCCCTTTGTTGGATTCTGTATGCCCAAGACACATACAACATTGATGTGCTTAGTACGTTGTGATCCAAGTCGGGTCATACCCAATAACAAGCTTAGCAAACACCAATTAATATTTAATTGATGATATGATCATGCAATTAAATAATTACACCAATTTAGAAAATGGGTTTTCTAAATAAATTGTATGTGAGAAAGAACAAATTATGAGGATATTTTGTTCATGGATATTATTTGTTATGTTGTTTAAATTAGTTAAGCAACATCAAATAATAATAGTGTGTGTGTGCATATTATGTATAATTAAAAGGTTAATTATGTAATTTAAAACATTGTCAAAACTTAAAAGAGTTTTAAAGGGGAAAACCCTAAAAGGGTTGTTGTAATTTTCGGCCGCAAGGGGCCTTCTCCCCTCTCTTCCCTTTTCTTGATTTTGAAACAAGAAACCTCTCTAAGAACACACACACATCTGATCTACTCCTTTCTCACATGAAAATCGACACAAGAACTCAAGTTTCTCATATGGAAGAGAAGTCATACGGCTGGAACAAAGGCTCTAGCATCCTCTTGAAGTTTCACGGCTGAAAGAGGGTTTCAGCAAGGTTCTTGATCCGATTTTGGTGTCAAATCCTAGCAAAATGGTGTTTTCTTGAAGGCTTGTGGGTATGAACACTTGAGGACACCTATCCTTGGTGTTTTGCTTCTTCAAAACATCATCATCTTGATCCATATTCATGGTTTTGACAGCTTCTAAAAGGTAGTTCATTGTGTTGATTTGGTTGTTTTGTTTGCTTCTTGATAACTAATCTATTCACATATATATGATCCTTTGTCTTTGGGTTTGTTGAAATAATGTTATGAACTTTAATTTTCAGATTATAGAATACGATATTAAGTTCATATTCCGCTGCGTTTTCTTGTTTAAAATGGTTAAACAACATTGTTTAGGTCCAACAAACCCAACATTGGCATCTAGAGCCGGTTATGTGGATGATTAGTTTCATGTGTTCTTGTATATTTGGATATATAAGGTTTAACAACCATTAAAAGGGCTGTTTTGTGATGATTTGATGATACCCCAACCTTTTAAGGTTGTAATCATGCATGCTTATGATTGGATCTTGAAAGAAAGATATCAAATTGGTTGATTATGTTTTGTTTGGACAAAAGACCCTAAATTCTTAGTTTGTGTTGGCTGAAAATTTAGGGTCAAATGGGGTGCATTTAGTTCTTGAAATGATGTATATGGATACATGTTTTAGTGCATAACATAGCCTTGACCATGTATGTTTTGGATTTGGTTGATTGTGGAATTGTTATGTTGATTATATTCTTTCTATTTGGGTTGTAATAATTCCTTTTGGTATTTCTATTTGGGTTGTAATTTGTTTATTCATTTGGCAATGTAATAAATAGATTAGGAGTAATTTTTCTTTTACTAGAAACTATGTATTAGGATACATATTTTGTAAAAGAAGATTCTCGGGAAGAAAGCACAAAAGGAAGACACAAAGGATGGACTTGAAGCACTTGGATGCAAGTTCAAGTGGGAGTCTTTGGAGACCTCATCATTTGTGTTGTGTTCAACCCTTATGAAAGACCTTATGACAACACTTGTGATGGCAAACAAGTGTAGTCAACTTAGTGGCTATAGTTATGCACTTATGTTTGTATGATTGTGCTTGTTTGGTTGTTTGTTGTATGATTGTTATTTGATATTTGGATATGCATAACAAACTAATTAACAAACTTAACAAGCTGAATTTTATGGTTCTTAATCATTAAGTGATTAATAAAAGGTTATTAAAAGGGTTAATGATTTAATAAAAGAGGTTTTATTAAAAATGAACCATAGGATACCTTGTATTTGAAAGAATGCAAATACAAGGTAAATAGAGTTTTCAAACTAGAATCAATGAAAACTAAAAATCCCTTTTCAAACAAGTTTAACACCGTCCTTTTGCACAACACTTAAGTCATTTGGAAACTCTTAATGGGATAAAGGTCACCTAACCATTTTGAGGGAACTTATGACTTAAGGTGGGAATACCACATTGGTGGGATAAAGGTCACCTAACCACTTGTGTTGGTAAACTCACATGTGTGTGCAAGTAGGGTAACTTGATTTGCAAACCATGTCGAATGGATCACCTAAATATGGTTTCCAAATGGTGTTGATGGGATTAACATGCCGACTTTGCATATGATGTTTAAAGTTGATCCCATACCGCTAGAAGTTGCAAAAGGTTGCAATTGTCAAATGTTGACTACCTTGTTAATTTGAATAATGGGATAAAGGTCACCTAACCATTATTTGAATGTAACGTTGGATTCTAGATTTTAATTATTAATTGTCTATGAGACATAAAGGGTATTAATAATTAAAATGAAATTTTTCAGAAATACTAAAAAGAACTTTGTAAAATTTGTAGAATGGCCGCAAACAATAATGCTACCACCCCGACCGTCCATACCCTATCACTGCGAACTATTTTAGAGAGGGATCGTCTGGACCATAATAACCTTATGGACTGGTCTCGAAACTTGAGAGTTATTCTCAAGCAAGAGCAAAGGCAAATGTCCTTGACGATCCTATTCCTAACCAACCCGACCCCGATGATGTTGAGGCCGCCTCGAGAGGCTTAGCTGCCCTGTCTCAAAGGAGTTGGCCAAGGATTTGATCCTGAATGACCTAACTAAAAGTTTGAGACATTCATAATAAATTACAATATGAATGGATAGGACAAGAGCATTGGTGAGTTTCGCGCAATGCTCACAACAGCTAAGGCAGGGATGGGTAGAAAGGTTCTACCTATACTCTAGATCAATAAGGGAGGCATTGGAAAGGCCATTCCCAATCCCAAGGCAAATGTTGCCAAAGGAGAGGGGAACATCAAAGGCAAGGGGAAGGGAAGATCAAAGCGGAACCTCCAAGACCTAAGCTTATGAAGCCTAAGGTAACCGAAAACGATCCATGCTTTGAGTATGGTGAGATAGGTCATTTGAATGGGAATTGTCCAACCTATCTCAATGAGTTGAGAAATAAGAGGGATGCTGGGCAAACCTCAAGCACAACTTTCATAATCCATATTGACTTAAATATTATTTCCTCAAAGCACATGGGTAATTGGATGCCATATGTGGAACTCACTATTGCAATCTGTTGCAAGGGTTCAAAAGAAATAAGCACTTTAAGAAAGGAGACTATGTTTTGAAACTTTCAAAAGGTTTGGAAGTTGTTCTTCAAAACATGTTATATGCTCCTAGTTTGACTAGGAACATGATTTAAGTTCCCTTTTAAAATGATGTGGTTATGATTTAGAGTTAGTAAATAATGGTATTTATATTTATATGGATGATGTACATTATTTCAAGGCTATGCCTTCTAATGATGTTGATGAACTGGTTCATGATGATTCGTCCTATAATTAAACATTATACCCATCATGCACTAAGAGACTTAAAATGGTTTAAGTGAATTCTTGTCATTGTCATCTTGGTAACATAAACAAGAATCTGATTTAAACACTTTAAAAGAATGGTCTTTTGAAAACAAATGAAAAATGTTCATTTGATAAGTGTGAATCTTGTATATAAGGTAAGATGACCAACACGTCCTTTAGTGGTACTAATGAAAGGGCAAAAGACTTATTAGGAATCATACATTTGGATGTATGTGGTCCTTTTAAGAGAATGACAAGGTTTGTTGAAACTTACTTCATTACCTTAACCAACGATTATAGTCGCTATGGTTATGTGTACTTGATGGCACATAAACATGAAGAATTTGAAATGTTCGAAAACTTCAAGAATGAAGTAGGAAATCAACTCAATAGAACTACCAAAGTTCTCCGTTTAGATAGAGAAGGTGAATACCTAAGTGAGACTTTTAGGGATCATCTAGGAAGTTGTAAGATTGTCTCACAACTTGCTCCTCACAGAATATCATAACATAATGGTGTGTCTGAAAGGAGATCGAACCCTATTAGATGTGGTTCGACCTATGATGGCTATAAGCTCACTACCTCTATTGTTTTGGGGTTTCGCACTACTCTCCGCGGCTCATATTTTGAATATGGTCCAAACCAAGAAAGTGGATTCGACGCATTTTGAAATATGAAATGGAATAGTTCCATCGCTATCATATTTAAAATTATGGGTTATGAAGCTTATGTTAAGTTTAACACCCAAACCAACTGAAAGTCGATTCACTAAGTGTATATCTGTTAGATATCCAAAAGGACTGTATAGGATACTACTTCTTTGATCCAACAGAGCAAAAGGTTTTCATTGCTCAAAAGGAAGAGTTTTTGGAAGCCAAGTTCCTTATGGAAGGAATGACGCATAGAACAGTGGAATTTGATGAGGATCAAGATCCACAAGCCGATACACGTTTGGTTGACACTAGCAATCAACAAGAGGTTGTTGATCATGGTCAAGAGGTTGATCAATACACACAAAACGTTCGCAGATCTGGTAAAGTTAGCATTCCACATGAAAGATGTGGATTTTTCATAGATGGATGCTACGTTGTTGACTCCGAAGAGCCAACTACATACCATGATGCAATGTCCAATTCGGATTGTGACAAGTAGCCAGGAGCCATGAACGTAGAGATGCAATCCATGTATGAGAACCAAGTTTGGGAATTGGTTGACTCTTCACTTAACTCCAAACCGGTTGGATGCAAGTGGGTTTTCAAGAAGAAAACTGACATGCATGGAAACTTGGATACTTACAAGACAAGACTTGTAGCAAAAGGTTTCACTCTAAGTCAAGGGGTTGATTATGATGAAACCTTCTCGCCAATGGCAATGCTAAAGTCTATCAGGATATTGTTTGCCATAACTGCTCATTATGATAATGAGATTTGGCAAATGGATGTCAAGACCGCTTTTCTTAATGGACATATCGAAGAGACTGTCCATATGGTTCAGCCTGAAGGTTTTGTCGATCCAAATCATCCTGATAAAGTATGCAAGTTAAAAAGATCAGTCTATGGATTGAGACAAGCATCGAGAAGTTTGAATCAACGTTTTGATGAAAAGATCAAGAAATTGGGTTTCATCAAGAATGCTGACGAGGCTTGTGTGTATCAAGAGGCTAGTGGGAGTGTAATTACGTTCTTAGTATTGTATGTTGATGACATACTATTATTTGGAAATGGTTTTCCAACCATGGAAGGTGTTAAAACCTAGCTTGGAAATTGTTTTTCCAAAAGGGATCTCAGTGAAGCCGTCTATATTTTGCAAATAAAGATCTATAGGGATAGATCGAGGCGGTTGATAGGGTTAAACCAAAGTGCATACATCGATAAAATCTTGAAAAGGTTCAAGATGGTAAGCTCTAAGAAAGGTATAGTACCTATTCAAAGAGGCACAATATTGAGTACATCTCAATGTCCAAGCTCAAAGGATGAGCAAGGTCGTATGAAGGACATCCTATATGCGTTTGCTATAGGATCCATCATGTATGCGATAATATGCACTAGACTGGACGTGTCATGCGCGTTAAGCATGACAAGTAGATATTAGCAGAATCCAATTAACACCCATTGGATGGTTGTTGAAAGTGTATTAGAATACCTTAGGAGGACTAAGGATATGTTTCTAATATACGGATCTGATGAAGAGGAACTAGTTGTAAAGGGTTACATGGATGCTAGTTTCGAAACTGATCGAGATGATCGTCGATCACAATCGGGGTATGTCTCCATTATGAATAGGGTAGCATTATCCACTACAGAATACGAATACATAGCCGCCTCATTAGCAGCTTGGGAAGCTGCATGGATAAAGAGGTTTATCACCAATCTAAGGATGGTCTCTACCATTCAAGACCCCTTAGAAATCTTTTGTGATTACGAGGGTGCGATTGTTCAAATCAAGGAACCCTGTGCATATCAAAAGATTAGGCACAATGAGCAGAGATTCAACTACATAAGGGATGAAGTTGAAAAGGGGAAGATATGTATTCGCAAAGTTCACTTTGATCAAAACATTGCGGATCCACTCACGAAGCTCCTTGAAAGGGCAAAGCATGAAAGTCATACTTGTGCCTTAGGACTTCGATATTCTAGTGATTGGAATTGATCTGTTTAGTATTAATATTATTAATATGGAACAATTGTAATACTTAACTTATCTATGTATTTACGATATTTTAAGTGATGTTCCTTTTAGCATGTTTACATCCATGAATAATTTTATTATTCTGAATGTCCGTAGTCGGTCATATTTGTAGGAACAAATATGAATGTAAGACTATTATGAACTTGGATTGGTGGATATTCATAAGGCATGAATATAGAGCAATTGGTTGCTGCCAAGGTTCATAGATATTCGTGGGATACGAATATTGGACTGACCCGCATCTCAAATCTTACTACATGGAATCTTATTGATTGATCATAAGTAAATTTGAGTAAAGGCGAATATCATTTGGTATCCTCCGACCTGAGATACATATTGGGTTTTGATATTCACCAAGTGTTACACCTTGAGCTTGTTCTTCACTGATATGAAATAATTGTCAGTACATAAGGCTATGTTCAGGTATGACATAAGGTGATTGTGAGAAACGTATGTAGTCAAGATGGGATTTGTTCCTCTTATTCGTTCAGAGTATGATGTCTAAGGCCTGATTAAGTTAAATCAACAAGGAATGACCATTCTGTGTCCTTAGATTTAACATGACATCTGTAACAAAAGGATAAATGATTTATTCACCTAAATCATTTCAAGTTGGATACTTGAAGGGGATGATGTTATTGAATGGCTTTAAGTCACGCTTATTAAGGGTAGTAAACCGTTGTTAGGCGGTATTTACTGCTTGCATCAATCTTCTATGTATCTTGTGCAAGTGGGAGATTGCCCAAGATACATAGAACATTGATGTGGTTAGTACGTTGTGATCCAAGTCGGGTCATACCCAATAACAAGCTTAGCAAACACCAATTAATATTTAATTGATGATATGATCATGCAATTAAATAATTACACCAATTTAGAAAATGGGTTTTCTAAATAAATTGTATGTGAGAAAGAACAAATTATGAGGATATTTTGTTCATGGATATCATTTGTTATGTTGTTTAAATTAGTTAAGCAACATCAAATAATAATAGTGTGTGTGTGCATATTATGTATAATTAAAAGGTTAATTATGTAATTTAAAACATTGTCAAAACTTAAAAGAGTTTTAAAGGGGAAAACCCTAAAAGGGTTGTTGTAATTTTCGGCCGCAAGGGGCCTTCTCCCCTCTCTTCCCTTTTCTTGATTTTGAAACAAGAAACCTCTCTAAGAACACACACACATCTGATCTACTCCTTTCTCACATGAAAATCGACACAAGAACTCAAGTTTCTCATATGGAAGAGAAGTCATACGGCTGGAACAAAGGCTCTAGCAGCCTCTTGAAGTTTCACGGCTGAAAGAGGGTTTCAGCAAGGTTCTTGATCCGATTTTGGTGTCAAATCCTAGCAAAATGGTGTTTTCTTGAAGGCTTGTGGGTATGAACACTTGAGGACACCTATCCTTGGTGTTTTGCTTCTTCAAAACATCATCATCTTGATCCATATTCATGGTTTTGACAGCTTCTAAAAGGTAGTTCATTGTGTTGATTTGGTTGTTTTGTTTGCTTCTTGATAACTAATCTATTCACATATATATGATCCTTTGTCTTTGGGCTTGTTGAAATAATGTTATGAACTTTAATTTTCAGATTATAGAATACGATATTAAGTTCATATTCCGCTGCGTTTTCTTGTTTAAAATGGTTAAACAACATTGTTTAGGTCCAACAAACCCAACACCCTTGTTGCAGCAATTTTCGTCCCGAAAATTAGTACATCATGTTACGTGGTTTTACGGGGAAGTACAAGGCTCAACGGTTTGTGACGCATGTTGAATAGAGTACCTGCGTATCTAAGAGGTAGATGCCTGATTTTGGAACAGTTGAGGGTACTTCTTCTTCATATGATCTTCGCGTTCCCAGGTAAATTCTGGTCCACGCTTTGAGTTCCAACAGATTTTGACGATAGGGATACGACTATGTTTGAGTGTCTTGACCTCTCGATCCATGACTTCCACCGGTTCCTCGACGAAATGTAGTTGTTCGTCCACATGTATCTCGTCTAACGGGACGATAAGAGTCTCGTCTGCAAGGCATTTCCTCAAGTTGGAGACGTGGAACACATCGTGTACCCCACGGAGTTCTTCAGGTAGGTTCAACTGATAGGCCACGGGGCCAACCCGTTTGACAATCTCAAACGGTCCCACGTACCTAGGGCTTAGTTTCCCACGTTTTCCGAAACGAATCACACCCTTCAAAGGTGACACTTTCAAAAGCACCTTGTCACCTATTTGAAATTCCAACGGTCTGCGACGCTTATCAGCGTAACTTTTCTGTCGATCACGGGCTGCTGCCATATGGTTACGGATTTGCACGATCTTCTCAGTCGTCTCGTGCACAAGTTCAGGGCCGGTGAGTTGACTTTCCCCAACTTCCGCCCAACAGATAGGTGATCGGCACTTACGCCCATACAGTGCCTCAAATGGGGCAGCTTTGATCGATGTGTGATAGCTATTGTTGTATGAAAACTCAACTAGCGGTAAGTGAGTTTCCCAACTGCTGCCGAAATCTATGACGCAGGCACGTAACATGTCTTCTAGAGTCTGGATCGTACGCTCAGTTTGGCCATCAGTTTGGGGGTGGTACGCGGTGCTCATATCCAACCGCGTTCCTAGTGCTCGTTGTAAAGATTGCCAGAAGTGTGAAGTGAATCGAGCATCACGATCAGAGATAATGGAAGTCGGCACACCATGCCGAGAGACTATTTCCCTTAGGTAGATACAAGTTAACTTTTCCATGCGATCAGTCTCCCGGATTGCCAGGAAGTGTGCGGATTTCGTCAAGCGATCCACGATCACCCAAATGGTATCGCATCCGCTAGGAGTCCGAGGGAGTTTCGTGATAAAGTCCATAGATATCTGCTCCCACTTCCATACTGGTATTTCTGGCTGTTGGAGTAAACCAGACGGTCGTTGATCCTCCACCTTAACCTTAGAACAAGTTAGGCATCTGCTTACGTATGTGGCAATGTCAGCTTTCATATTCGGCCACCAGTAAAGGACTTTGAGATCGTGATACATCTTGTCTGAACCTGGGTGGATTGAGTACCGTGATTTGTGAGCTTCGTCCAATACTAGTTCTCGTAAGTCTCCATACGAGGGAATCCATATTCGATCCATAAAGTAGCGGATTCCGTCAGACTTTGTTTCCAGTTGTTTCTCCATGCCTCGTAGCGATTCGGCTTTCAGGTTCTCGTCTTTTAACGCCTCAAGTTGAGCATTGCGGATCTGATCGGGTAAACCGGTGTGAATGGTGAGTTGCAATGCTCGAACTCGTCTTGGCTTGGGTGTTTCCTTCCGGCTTAGGGCGTCTGCAACTACATTTGCCTTACCCGGATGATACTTGATCGTACAGTCGTAGTCGTTCAACAACTCGACCCAACGACGTTGCCTCATATTTAGCTCCTTCTGTTCAAAGATGTGCTGGAGACTCTTGTGATCGGTGTAAATGGTGCACTTGGTACCGTACAAGTAGTGTCTCCATATTTTGAGTGCGAATACCACTGCTCCCAGCTCTAGGTCATGTGTTGTGTAGTTTTTCTCGTGTATCTTCAATTGTCAGGATGCATAGGCAATCACCTTATTGCGTTGCATTAACACGCAATCGAGGCCTTGTATAGAACCATCACAGTAAACTACAAAATCATCTGTTCCCTCAGGCAGGGATAGAATAGGTGCTGTACAGAGTTTCTGCTTCAGGACCTGGAATGCAGATTCTTGTCTATCACCCCAATCGTACATGGTTCCTTTATGAGTTAATGCGGTGAGAGGTTGAGCAATCTTTGAGAACCCTTCGATGAATCGTCGATAATAGTAAGCTAACGCGAGAAACTGTCGTACCTCGGTCTGAGTCTTAGGCGTAGCCCAGTTCTTGATAGCTGCTATCTTTGCCGGGTCAACGTGTATCCCATTCTCATTGACCACATGACCCAAGAAATGGACCTCTCGCATCCAGAAGTCGCACTTTGAAAATTTCGCATACAATTGTTCTCGTCTCAACAGCTCTAGAATCAACCTAAGGTGCTCTTCGTGTTCTTCCTTATTCCTTGAATAAATAAGGATGTCATCGATGAAGACAATGACAAACTTGTCTAGATAGGGTTTGCACACTCTGTTCATGAGGTCCATGAAAACCGCTGGTGCATTGGTCAACCCGAACGGCATAACCAAGAACTCAGAGTGGCCATACCTCGTCCTGAAAGCAGTCTTTGAAATGTCTTCTTCTCGTATCCTTAGTTGATGATAACCTGATCTTAGGTCTATCTTGGAATAGTAACTCGACCCTTGTAGTTGATCGAACAGATCATCAATGCGCGGGAGAGGATAACGATTCTTAATTGTCGCCTTGTTCAATTCTCTGAAATCGATACACATGCGGAAAGTTCCGTCCTTCTTCTTGACAAACAGTACTGGGGCTCCCCAAGGTGATGAGCTAGGTCTGATAAAACCTTTATCCAATAGTTGCTGCAGTTGCGTAGACAGCTCTTGCAGTTCCCTTGGAGCTAATCTGTACGGTGCTCTCGCGATAGGGGCGGCTCCGGAACCAAATCAATTTGGAACTCGACTTGGCGATGTGGTGGGAGACCAGGTAGGTCTTCAGGGAAAACCTCAGGATAATCACGTACAACAAGGATGTCTTCAATTTTCATTTCATCGGGCTCCTTTTCAGTGACCATGGCTAGGAAAGCGGTATGACCCTTACGCAAACACTTCTGAGCTTTCATGTAGGAGATGATTCCAGCGACCATGCCACTCCTTTCGCCCTGAACTGATAGAATTTCACCACTAGGAAGTGGTATACCAACGATTTTCTCTCCATAGATAATCTCAGCTTGATTCTTGGATAGCCAGTCCATACCTACAACTATGTCGAAACTACCAAGTGTGACAGGCATCAGATCTATATCTATCTCATGACCACATAATCCTAGTCTGCACCCCCTAACGATACGGGTTGCTTCAATTAGTTTTCCGTCAGCTAATTCTACCACATAACTGGGTTCCACAACAGCTAAGGTCACATCTAAGAACTTTATGAACTTGTTGGAAACAAAACTCCTATCAGCTCCAGTATGAAATAGTATAGAAGCAAAACAACCATTCAGGGGATACGTATGAGTAACCACATTCTTGTCATCCCTCGCCTCGCCGGAACCAATCACGAATGCACGACCCTTTGCATTGCCCCCATTATTACCCTTGTTTCCACCCTTCAGCTGTGGGCAATCCTTCCTGTAGTGGCCCTCCTTACCATATTCATAACAGCCTCTAGTCGCTCCGCCCTGGCGTTGTTGTTGA
Organism: Flaveria linearis; assembly: GCA_024085815.1. Taxonomy (NCBI): domain Eukaryota; kingdom Viridiplantae; phylum Streptophyta; class Magnoliopsida; order Asterales; family Asteraceae; genus Flaveria; species Flaveria linearis. The sequence goes on along the minus strand of CM044004.1, from coordinate 49,168,315 downwards.
GGTTGTTGCTGCTGAGTCATTATTTCACCCCTGCAGTCCTTGGCTGCATGACCCATCTTTCCACATCTCTGACAACGGATTCTATCACACGGGCCATGATGATGGAAGTTGCACCGGTTACACCTGGGATTCTTGCCCGCGTAGTTGCTCGAACCCTGACCATAGTTGTTGATGTTGCTGTTCTGATTGTTATTGGTGAAGTTCCTTGATGGGTCAAACCTTTTGGTCGGTTGTTACTGAGGGTTGTTGTTGCTTGAAGACTTGCTGTTGCCACCATCCCATTTCCTTTTGTGATCAGATGAACCAGAAGCGGCGCCACGTTTAGGCAAGGTGCCTTGTGCCACTGCCTGGTCGGTGAGTTTATGAGCCAGTCGAATGGCCTGCTGAATAATGACAGGATTAGTAGCCATAACACTAGCTTGAATCTGAGGAGCTAGACCATCAATGTACTTTTCAATCCTTTTGTAGGCAGGAGTCACCATCTGAGGACATAAAGCAGCCAACTCGTGCGAACGAGTCGTGTATTCCTCGATGTCGGAACCAATCATCTTTAAATTCCAAAATTCTGCCACCAGTTTCTGGACTTCGCTTCTGGGGCAATACTCTTCTTTCATCAAAATCTTGAAATCATCCCATGGCATACCATTAGTAGCACCAAGCCCTAAGGTTTGGACTTGTGAGTTCCACCACGTCAGGGCTGGTCCCTCCAGTGTGCCGGAGGCGTACTTGACGTGATTTCCATCGGGACAGTTGCACATGGCAAACACAGACTCGAGTTTCTCCAGCCAACGAAGCAGTGTGACAGCACCCTCAGAACCGCTGAAAGAATGAGGCTTGCAATCCATAAACATCTTGAAGGTACAGACTGTTGGACCTCCTTGGTTTGGATTCTGGTCGTTCTGGTCCTGATTACGAGCCTGCTCATAAGCTGCAAGCACGCGCTCATTGATGATGGCATTCAACTCAGCTTGAGTCAGGGTGATGTTTCCTCGTCCACCCGGGCATCCAGGTCTTCTTCCAGACATGATTTCTTCAATTCACAACACATATTAATCAATAACTGGATAATAATTATTGACAATAATATATTGTATCATGCTAGTAAGAATAAGGGGTTTGGTTGCATATCGATAGTAAGGCTTTATGAGGATCCGAGGCCTTATGCCTCCTAAGTATGGAATTGAGAATTTGTACTGGCTATTACCGTTATCACCCAATAGAGTTGCCAGAATTCTCATGCACGACAAATTACAATTACGTGTGCACCCGTGATTCTAATTTGCTTTGCATGGTCACACATGGTTCCTCCTATTCGAGATAACATACCTTGTCCAGTACCGAGTGTTATCAATGATAGAAGCATCAAAGATATATTTGTTATACCAAGATTCAAATAACTAGGGTTGTACTAAGGTTGTACAAGAGATTTGGTTAAGATAGCAACGGGAATCAAGAAAATTTGGCCTTTTTCCTTTCGAAGTTCTAGGTGTTTGGATGTCTAAGTCCGATTCTCTAATAGACTTGAACATCCTAGTTGTCCCTCATCTACTGCTCGGACTAATGTAGAGGATAGGATATGTTAGGATTTGTAACAAGTGTGAGAGATTTGGAAGAGTAAGGTATTGTTCTTTTTGTTTGTCATCGTTAAGCTTGTCGGGTGTGTTTGGAAAGAGTTTCGTGTTCCAATCGTGGAAATGTTTGGTTCAATTCATCGTTGCTTCCACTCCGAGAGTGAAGGATCAAGTGTGTATATGTTGCATGTGAGCGAGCGGGATTCTCCGCCCCTCTGTCAGTCGGTAATGATACACCTATCATACCGATATGGTTGTGTTCGTTCAACAACAAAATGTTAGTATACCAGGAAAATGTTCGTACAACAGTTGCAATCGTGTAAGAGCGTCTGTGCGATACTAGTGTTGTGTCTAAGGCTATAGTCTAGATGCAATGCAATCCTAGTTCTCTATAACCTGTGGCTCTGATACCAATCTGTCACACCCTCAATTTCCATGAACGGGGTTTTACCGTTAGGCGTGTGACATACCAGGATCTCAGACACAGTCATATCGAACGACACTATATGAATTTAAAAGAAACATTTGAATTCATTCAAATGAACATAAACAAAGTTTACAAAAGCGCGTAAGCGAGTACATAAGTTGTAAATCCATTACAGTACTGTTACATTAGCCGTGTTTAGACAAAATGTTCAATGCTGAAAATAAACTAGATGAATGCATGTCCTGAGTGCGATTCCTGTAGCGTGCATCATAAGCTTATGCGTTCCTGTGACCTGAGAAAACATGCTAAAATGTGTCAACATAAAGTTGGTGAGTTCACAGGTTTAATCAACAAGAAAGTGTGTTCGTAAGCGTTTCCATAGTTTGCGTTTCAATGGTTTAGTATATAGAGCATATCGTTAGGTAGCTAGCCTATGTTCTTGTTACTTGGCATTTCAAACCGAAGCTGACTGTTTACGTCCTATATGTGTTTGTTGTATCCCCGTCATGTCTCATCAGACCATGACAAATGTTAGGTCAATCAAGCACCCGTTTGACCTCCAATCAAGCTAGCGCGACTAGCCCGGGCGGGGTTTGTCAGACCCAGTAGTACTACTCAAAATTACCTCGCTAATCCCATTACTAACGGTTCGAGTGTGTCAGTACATGTTGTGTGTTTGCACTAACGTAACAAGCGATATCAATAATACTACAACCATTTATGTAATCTGTTTGCATGTTTTCTCCCCTAAAGGAAAAAGATGTAAAATAGGGGCCGTGAAACTCACTGATAATGTAACCAGTATGTAGGATGTAAGTCTCCCAAGTGTTGTTTACGATGCGCTATCAAACACCTATTGACAGTTATGTTAAGCGTTAATGTTGTGTTTAGCTTTAATAGACATGTTTAGTCGGGTCGGGTCGCATGGGTTCGGTCGTGGGTGACACACACAAGCAGGCATACACATATCAGACTTCATGTAGATCCCAAATGGGTTGTTGATATTGTAAACAGTTAGGTTGTTTCAGGTTGAAAAGTATGTGCTTGTTGATTGCGTTGACTTTAATCTTTGTGGTCAAGAAATGACATTTTATTGATGTTAACTTATCATCACACAATAGACACTTCGCACACCAGAAGAATTCGCTAACAATGACTCCAATCGCATAACAAGGCTAGACGCACGACTGGACACTTCATTCGCACGAATGGGCCTTCAATCGTACGAATCAACCTCATTCGTACGGTTGAACCCTCACTCATAAGATTTAGCCTTCAGTCGTACCACACATCCCCCGTTCACCCGAATCAACAAGCAATAGCACGAATGAACCTTCATTCGTGTGGTTGAACCTTCAGTCGGGTGATACTCAGTCGCACACATTCATTCGGTTGACTCAATCGCACACACTCTCAATCGCATGCATTCATTCGCACGTCTCACCCCAGTCGCCCCGATCAGTCGCACGAAGGACCCAGTCGCATGACTCAATTGCACGGCTGGCCCAGTCGTGGACTGTAGCAGGTCGCGACTTCTGGGCGGGTCGAACAGCCTTCGGCTGTTCCGTGCTCGGTTTTCTCACAATAAGGACTTCCAGAAACACTCTCCTAACATGTCTAAGTGAAATGCACACGCTGATTGACCTCACACGCAACCCCACGACCACATGCATTCGAGTTGAACCCGAACACCCGAACCCCATATTTGCAGCAGTGAAACGAGCAATAAATCGGATGAACAAGGTCGCCTACCTGCTGGGAATGTGATTTCTCAGCTGTTGCGTGGTTTAGCCGGTGAAAACGGGCTCAATCGGGGTGGTTTTGGTGCTAAGATGAAGACACGGAGGTGAAGAGAGCGTAAGAGAGAAAGAGCAGGTTGTGAGGTCTTTGGGCTGGTGGATGGGTATTTATACCCAGCCCCAGTTTGGAAATTGGCTGGTTTGGTCCCTGTACTTAGGTCCCTTGTTCCCGAATTCGTTCCGGTTGATAACGACGTGATTTGACGAGCTATATTAATTAAGAGGATTCCTTAGGTAATCTCGTTTATGTGAATCCTCTACAAACACCCGCGTTAGTATTTTATCACTATTTATTTAACGATGTCGGTGGTGGTATTTGTATAATTTTCGAGTATTGATGAGTATGTGGCAATGATAACGACAACGTTTTGAATAGTGTTAACCTGAAATTACGGGGTGTCACAGCTTAGGACAAAAGCATTGGTAAGCTTCACTCAATGCTCAAAACGGCCAAGGCGGCCATGGGTAAAAGGGTTTTACCCGTTCTCACCATCAGTGAAGGTGGGAACAAGAAAAGGCCTCATCCCGCACACAAGGCAAAGGTTGTCAAGGGTAAGGGACCCGTATGGGGAAAAGGGAAAGGGGTGGAAAGGGTGCCAACCAAACCACAAGAGAAGAAGCAAAAGGTTGCTACTAATGGCCCATGCTTCAAGTGTGGGGAGATTGGACATTAGGCAAGTAATTGTCCTGTCCATCTCCAAGAGTTGAAAGCAAAGAGGGATGCCGGGCAGACCTCAGGTACAATATACATGATCATATTGATCTTAATGTTACATCTTCTAACACATGGGTATTGGATACCGGATGTGGAACTCATATTTGCAATTTGTTGCAGGGTTCAAAAGAAGTAGGGACTTCAATCAAGGGGATGTTAGCCTCTTCATGGGCAATGGAACTAAAGTCATAGTTGAAGCTCGTGGGGACTACATCCTAAAACTTCCAAGTGGCTTGGATGTAATTTTGAATAATGTTTTATATGCTCCTAGTTTGACTAGGAACATTATTTCTGTATCCTAATTAAGACATTATGATTATGTATTATCTTTTGTTGAAAATGATATTCATGTTTCTTTAAATGATATGTTCTATTTCAAAGCTATTCCCATTAATGGTATTTATGAATTGGTTCATTAAAATACTTTAAATAGTTCATTGTACCAAACTAACACCAAGAAACTCAAGTTGGATTTGAGTGATACCTATCTTTGGCATTGTCATCTTAGTCATATAAACAAGAAACATATACAAACACTTCAAAAGAATGGTTTTTTAAAAACAAATGAATGTGATTCATTTGAAGTATGTGAATCTTGTTTACAAGGAAAAATGACTAAGGCACCCTTTAGTGGAACTAACGAAAGGGCAAAAGATTTATTAGGAATCATACATTCGGATGTATGTGGTCCTTTTAAAAACAAATGAATGTGATTCATTACCTTTACCGATGATTATAGTCGCTATGGATATGTGTACTTATTAAGGCACAAAGATGAAGCTTTTGAAACGTTCAAAATCTTCAAGAATGAAGTAGAAAATCAACTCAACAAGTCGATTAAAGTTCACCGCACCGATAGAGGAGGTGAATACATAAGTGATGCTTTTCAAGATCATCTTAGGAGTTGTGGGATTGTCTCACAACTCACTCCACCTGGAACACCACAACATAATGGTGTGTCTGAGAGGAGGAATCGAACCTTATTGGATATGGTCCGATCTATGATGGCTAGAAGCATATTGCCTCTATCATTTTGGGGTTTCGCTTTGCTCTCCACGGCCCGTATTCTAAATATGGCCCCAAACAAAAAGGTGGAAAGGACACCCTTTGAGATATGGCATGGAAGAGTTCCATCCCTATCATACTTAAGGGTCTGGGGTTGTGAGGCTTATGTTAAGACTCCCACCCCAAACAAATTGGATGTCCGATCCACTAAGTGTATCTTTGTTGGATATCCTAGAGATTATATGGGATATTATTTCTATGATCAACTGGAACAACAGGTGTTTGTTGCCAGAAAGGGTGAGTTCTTAGAAGCAAAGTTCCTTACGAAAGAAACTAGCAGTAGAACAGTGGATCTTGAGGAGGATCAAGAACCACAACCCGATGCACGTTTGGTTGAAACTAGCACTCAACATGAGGATGTTGAGGATGATCAAGCGGTTGATCGATACACACAAAACGTTCGCAGAAGTGGTAGAACTAGTAATCCACCTGAAATATACGGATTTTCATGGATGGATGCTATGTGGTGTAGGATTCTGTGTGCCCAAGACACTTAGAATATTGATGTGGTTAGTACATTATGATCCAAGTCGGGTTATGCCCAATAAAAAGCTTAGCAAACACCTATTAATATTTAATTGATTATATGATCATGCAATTAAATATTACACCAATTTAGAAAATAGGTTTTCTAAACTAGTTGCATATGAGATGGAACAATTTATTAGGATATTTTGTTCAATAATATTATTTGTAATGTTATTTAAATAAGTTAGATAACATTACAAATTAATAATGGGAGTGTATAGATTATACAATTAAATGGTTAGTTGTATATACATCTAGTTAGAAGACTAGTTAACTTATGTAATGTGTGATAAAATTTTAAGAGGGAAACTCTAATTTTAAAAATCCTTGGCCGTCCCCCTCTTGCATCCTATTGGACCTTTGTGTCCTTGAAAACACACAACTCTTAACTAGTCTTGAACTCCACCAATTCATTCATTCAACACATGCAACCAAAACAAAACAAACACTCCCTCTCTTTCTCTCTAAGCTCTCGGCTTTAGGCAGCAGCATTTGGGTTTTGTTTTGGCTTTTTGGGTGAACTCTCCCTAGCAAGTGTGGTGTGTGCTTCACAAGCTTTGGGTATACAAACTTGAGGGCTTCCTCCTTGGAGTCTTGGCCGAGATTTTAAGCATCTAACAACATCCTTTTGGTCGTTTTTTTTGCTGCTAAAAGGTAGTAATCACAGCTCTATGAAGTTGTGATTTTATGTGCATTCACATATGTTTATAGCTTGTTCATTCACATATTAAAGATCCTTTGATTTTGGGTTTGTTTTATAGCTTTTTCAAGATCATCTTAGGAGTTGTGGGATTGTCTCACAACTCACTCCACCTGCAACACCACAACATAATGGTGTGTCTGAAAGGAGGAATCGAACCTTATTGGATATGGTCCGATCTATGATGGCTAGAAACACATTTCCTCTATCATTTTGGGGTTTCCCTTTGCTCTCCGCGGCCCGTATACTAAATATGGCCCCAACCAAAAAGGTGGAAAGGACTCCTTTTGAGATATGGCATGGAAGAGTTCAATCCCTATCATACTTAAGGGTTTGGGGATGTGAAGCTTATGTTAAGACTCCCACCCCAAACAAATTAGAAGTCCGATCCACCAAGTGTATCTTTGTTGGATATCCTAGAGATTCTATGGGATATTATTTCTATGATCCACTGGAACAAAAGGTGTTTGTTGCCAGAAAGGGTGAGTTCTTAGAAGCAAAGTTCCTTATGGAAGGATCTAGTAGTAGAACAGTGGATCTTGAGGAAGATCAAGAACCACAACTCGATGCACATTTGGTTGAAACTAGCACTCCACATGAGAATGTTAAGGATGATAGAGGGGTTGATCAATACACATAAGACGTTCAGAGAAGTGGTAGAACTAGTAATCCACCTGAAAGATATGGATTTTTCATGGATGGATGCTATGTGGTAGATTCAGATGAGCCAACCACATACCATAATGCAATGTCCAATTCGGATTGTGACAAATGGCTAGAAGCCATGAACGTTGAGATGCAATCCATGTATGACAATCAAGTTTGGGAACTTGTTGTACCACCTCTTAATTCCAAGGTTGTTGGAAGTAAGTGGGTTTCAAGAAGAAAACCGATATGCATGGAAACTTGGATACTTATAACGCTAGACTTGTAGCAAAGGGTTTCACTCAATCTCAAGGGGTTGACTATGATGAAACCTTCTCACCTGTTGCGATGCTAAAGTCCATAAGGATATTGTTTGCCATAGTTGCTCATTATGATTATGAGATTTGGCAAATGGATGTCAAAACCGCTTTCGTAAATGGGTATCTTGAGGAAGATGTCTATATGGTTCAGTCTAAAGTTTTTGTCAATCCAAAACATCCTAATAAAGTATGCAAGTTAAAGAAATCAATCTATGCATTGAAACAAGCATCGAGAAGCTGGAATCGCCATTTTGATGAGGAAGTAAAGAAATTTGGCTTCATCAAAAACACTGATGAGGCCTGTGTGTATAAGAAGGCTAGTGGGAGCACAATAACTTTCCTAGTATTGTATGTTGATGACATACTACCATTTGGAAATGACATTCCAACCTTGGAAGGTGTAGAAACCTGGCTTGGAAGTTATTTTTCCATTAAAGATCTTGGTGAAGCCGCTTATATTCTGGGAATAAAGATCTATAGGGATATATCAAGGCTGTTGATTGGTTTAAATCAAAGTGCATACATTGATAAAATCTTGAAAACGTTCAAGATGGAGAACTCTAAGAAAGGTACCGTACCTATTCAAAGAGGAACGATATTGAGTACGAATCAATGTCCAAGCTCAAAGGACGAGCAAGATAAAATGAAGGCAATCCCATACGCATCTGCTATTGGATCCATCATGTATGCAATGATATGCACTCAACCGGACGTGCCATGCGCCTTAAGCATGACAAGCCGATGCCAGCTAAATCCTGGAAACAGTCATTGGATGGCTGTTAAGAACATACTAAAGTACCTAAGGAGGACAAGAGATATGTTCCTAATCTATGGATCTGGTGATGAAGAACTCGTTGTAAAAGGTTACACGGATGCGAGTTTCCAAACCGATCGTGACGATTCATGGTCACAATCGGGATACATTTTCATTCTGAATGGAGGAGCGGTCTCTTGGAAGAGCTCCAAGCAGGATATGGTGGCTCTATCAACTTCAGAATCAGAATACGTCGCCGCCTCATTGGCAGCTCAAGAAGCTGCATGGTTGAAGAAATTCATTGCCGATCTAGGGGTTGTCCCTTCCATTCAGGACCCCCTAGATTTCTTTTGTGATAACGAGGGTTCGATTGCTCAAATCAAGGAACCCGTGCTCATCAAAAGACTAGGCACATTGAGCAGAGATTCAACTACATACGAGATGAAGTTGAAAAGGGAGAGATATGTATTCGCAAAGTTCACACAGATCAAAACGTTGCAGATCCTCTCACGAATCTCCTTGAAAAGGCAAAGCATGAAGGTCATACTTGTGCCATGGGACTTCGATATTTTAGTGATTGGATTTGATCTGTAAATTTTGTATTTGGATATGTGGAACTCTTTATTATTTGAATAAAATTATTTGGCTATAATGTTTCAATTAATGTTCCAAATTAGCATGTTTAATCCATGAGTAAAATGTTTACTCTAAATGTCCGTAGTCGTTTAGACTTGTGGGAACAAGTATGAAGGTAAGATTATTATGAACTTCGATTGGTTGATATTCATAAGGATGAATATAGAGCAACGGGTTGCTACCAAGGTTCATAGATATTTGTGGGATACAAATATTGGACTAACCCGCATCTCAAATTTTACTAAATATAATCTTATTGATTGATCATAAGTAAATTTGAGTAAAGGCGAATATCATTTGGTATCCTCTGACCTGAGATACATATTGGGTTTTGATATTCACTAAGTATTATACCTTGAGCTAATTCTTCACTGTCCTGAAATAGTGGACAGTACATAAGGGTATGTTCAGGTATGACACAAGGTGTTTGTGAGAAACGTATGTAGTCAAGACGGAATTTGTTGCTCTTATTCGTTGAGAGTTAGATGTCTAAGGCCTGATTAAGTTAAATCAACAAGCAATGTCATTCTGTGTCCTTGGATTTAACATGACATCTGTAACAAAAGGATAGATGATTGATTCCCCTAAATCATTTCAAGTAGGGTACTTGAAAGGGATGATGTTATTGAATGGCTAAAAGTTATGCGTATTAAGGGTAGTAAACCGTTGTTAGGCGGTATTTACTGCTTGCATCAATCTTCTATGAATCTTGGGCAAGTGGGAGATTGTAGGATTCTGTGTGCCCAAGACACTTAGAATATTGATGTGGTTAGTACGTTATGATCTAAGTCGGGTTATACCTAATAACAAGCTTAGCAAACACCTATTACTATTTATTGATGATATGATCATGCAATTAAATACTAACACCAATTTAGAAAATCGGTTTTCTAAACAAGTTGCATATGAGATGGAACAATTTATTAGGATATTTTGTTCAATAATATTATTTGTAATGTTATTTAAATAAGTTAGATAACATTACAAATTAATAATGGGAGTGTATAGATTATACAATTAAATGGTTAGTTGTATATACATCTAGTTAGAAGACTAGTTAACTTATGTAATGTGTGATAAAATTTTAAGAGGGAAACTCTAATTTTAAAAAGCCTTGGCCGTCCCCCTCTTGCATCATATTGGACCTTTGTGTCCTTGAAAACACACAACTCTTAACTAGTCTTGCACTCCACCAATTCATTCATTCAACACATGCAACCAAGACAAAACAAACACTCCCTCTCTTTCTCTCTAAGCTCTCGGCTTTAGGCAGCAGCATTTGGGTTTTGTTTTGGCTTTTTGGGTGAACTCTCCCTAGCAAGAGTGGTGTGTGCTTCACAAGCTTTGGGTATACAAACTTGAGGGCTTCCTCCTTGGAGTCTTGGCCGAGATTTTAAGCATCTAACAACATCCTTTTGGTCATATTTTTTTGCTCCTAAAAGGGAGTAATCACAGCTCTATGAAGCTGTAATTTTATGTGCATTTACATATGTTTATAGCTTGTTCATTCACATATTAAAGATCGTTTGTTTTATACACTTGTATGGTCACTTAAAGAACATATTTTTGAGCTTATAAAATCGGTTTTAAAGCTATATATCCGCTGCGTTTTCAGAAAGTTTAAATGGTTAAATGTGACACCCTAAACCCGGCAGGGCACCGGAGGCACGTCCCGCAGTTGGATTAATATTTTAAACACAAATCAGAGTTTTCTACCTACAGCGGAAGACTTTATACGCTATTATATATTAACCCAACTTTTCAAAACATTTTACATAAGATTGTATTTAATTATACATTGCCCTATTCACATTATTAACAAGCCCTAAATCCTATGCCAGCAGTTGCTTCAGGATAGCGCCCTCATCAACTCATACTTGCTTTCCTCTATTATCAGAGGATCCCTCCTTACCTAGCACACATAACACACTCAAAACATCAGATAAACTGGTGAGTTCTAATTTTCATCAAAACATTAACAACATTTTTACACATACTACAGCTATCTTTTTATTGGCAATATTATAAATTCAACTTTTACCATTATTCTGTCCCACTTGACCTGTCCCATCGAACATCGGTTGCCCACATCTAGCAACTACCAGTTCCCCATACCCAGTAACGTCGGTTGCCCACATCCAGCAACTACCAGTCACTACACTCAGAAACGTCGGTTGCCCACATCCAGCAACTACCGGTTTCTCATACTCGGTAACATCGGTTGCCCACATCTAGCAACTACCGGTTACCATACCCAGAGACGTCGGTTGCCCACATCTAGCAACTACCAGTCTCTCATACCCAGTAACGTCGGTTGCCCACATCTAGCAACTGCCGGTTACTATCTCTCATCCAGTAGGATGCCAAATAATCATCTAGGGTCGTCACCACAAGATGTTCACAAAGCTGAGTGATCGTCATCACTCCTATCAAACTGTACAGATTCACACCCAGGCATCTTACCCTAACTGGCCTGTTGAGATTTACATCATATTACCATTTCAAAAACATTTCTTTTATTTATTGCCAATATTATCACATTCACTCACACCCCACACATTCTTTCTTTTAGCACCAGTTTTAACATATTTTCATTAATCATCACACCCCATCCGACCCATTGGAATCATTACCATCACGTAATGATTAACAATGTTCAGAGGACTATCTTTTACACCCTACTTGACTCATTGCAATCATTACCATCATGTAATGATTAACAATGTTCAGATAATCACTTATTACCCCCACTTTCCCTCTAACAGCTTGACCAACTGTTAGAAACATATCCATCATTACTATCACAATTCTGGTACTAAAACATTCAGTTCATTTATTAATATGTGTGTGCTAGCCCGAATGTTAAAAGCAAACATTTAAAAAGGGCTTAGAACTCACCTTATCAATTTCCTCACCACAGTCTACACAATCCACGTACCCAAGATAACTAGTCCTTCCTCTAATCAAGGTATATCTAAAGCAATAAACCCTGATTCAATAAACTTATTCTCAAACAGGCCCTCATGCGATTGAACACTTATGCGAATGAGCAATCATGCGATTGGTCCTATGCGAATGAACCATGCGACTGAACCTTCAGTCATACGACTAGCCGTTCATTCGCACGATTGAGTTCTCATTCGTACCCAGTGTTCGCTCGTCTTCATTCGGTCTTTCAACCAGGCGACTGGTTTCCAATCACACGACTAAACCTCCATTCGCACTCAGTCGCCCGATTAAACTCTCATTCGTGCGATTGAGCCATGCGATTGAGCCCATTCGCCTGAAACGAACCAGCAGCTGTGTTCTTGACGTTTTTGATCAAATACTCACTCAAAATTTGAGTTTTAACCATCCAAATCATACCATATTCAAAACAGATCTTATACACCTCATTTACAATGGTTTTGGACCATTATTTCATCAAAACTTCACAAAACTTAGATTTGAATTCCTGGGTTTTAAACTCAGAAATAAACCAAACCAATTTACTAATCTAAACAGGTTATTGGATCAAACTCAGTCATACACACAGCTTATAACATCTCCGGATTAATCCGTGATGTTCAAAACTTACCAAAACGGAGTCTCGCCTAATCGATTTCGTGAGAGCGGGGTTTTTGGGTGTGAAGGGAACAAGAGGACAGAATAGGTGCAGATAGAGATCTGCCCTTAAACCCCTGCACCGCCCCATTTATCCATACACTTAACTTAACCGCCTTACCTTCAGTCGCACGACTGAACCATTCGCACGACTGAATCGTGCGATTGAAGTTCATTCACCTACTATTCGTATGATTGAGTTTCAATCGCACGTAAGAGGTGCGACTGAAGTTCATTCGCATATGACCCATGCGACTGAATACTTAATCAATAAAACAAACTCAACTTAATTAATTAATCATACTATAATATAATTACAAGTCCGGATTTAGAAACCGGATGTTACATTAAACTTGGTTTTATGTTCTTGCAAACCCGACATGTGGTAGATTCAGATGAACCAACCACATACCATGACGCAGTGTCCAATTCAGATTGTGACAAATGGCTTGAAGCCATGAACGTTGAGATGCAATCCATGTACGACAATCAAGTTTGGGAACTTGTTGTACCACCTCTTAATTTGAAGGTAGTTGGAAGTAAGTGGGTTTTCAAGAAGAAAACCAATATGCATGGAAACTTGGATACTTATAAGGCTAGACTTGTAGCAAAGGGTTTCACTCAAACTCAAGGGGTTGATTATGATGAAACCTTCTCACCTGTTGCGATGCTAAAGTCTATAAGGATATTGTTTGCCGAAGCTGCTCATTATGATTATGAGATTTGGCAAATGGATGTCAAAACCACTTTCCTAAATGGATATCTTAAGCAAGATGTCTATATGGTTCAGCCTGAAGGTTTTGTCGATCCAAAACATCCTAATAAAGTATGCAAGTTAAAGAAGTCGATCTATGGATTGAAACAAACATCAAGAAGTTGGAATCACCATTTTTATGAAGAAGTAATTAAATTCGGATTCATCAAGAACGCTGATGAAGCTTGTGTTTATAAGAAAGCTAGTGGGACCATCATCATTTTCCTAGTATTGTATGTTGATGACATACTACTATTTGGAAATGACATTCCAACCTTGGAAGGTGTAAAAACCTGGCTTGGAAGTTGTTTTTCCGTCAAGGATCTTGGTGAAGCCGCCTATATTCTGGGAATAAAGATCTATAGGGATAGATCAAGGCGGTTGATTGGTTTAAATCAAAGTACATACATTGATAAAATCTTGAAAAGGTTCAAGTTGGAGAACTCTAATAAAGGTACGGTACCTATTCAAAGAGGAACGATATTGAGTACAACTCAATGTCCTAGCTCAAATGATGAGCAAGATAAAATGAAGTCAATCCCATACGCATCTGCTATTGGATCCATCATGTATGCATTGATATGCACTCGACCGGACGTGTCATGCGCCTTAAGCATGACAAGCCGATACCAGCAAAATCCTAGAAACAGTTATTGGATGGCTATTAAGAACATACTTAAGTACCTAAGGAGGACAAAAGATATGTTCCTAATCTATGGATCTGGAGATGAGGAACTCGTTGTAAAAGGTTACACGGATGCGAGTTTCCAAATTGATCGTGATGATTCACGGTCACAATCGGGATATATTTCATTCTAAATGGAGGAGCAGTCTCTTAGAAGAGCTCCAAACAGGATGTGGTGGCTCTATCAACTACAGAATCAGAATACGTCACCGCCTCATTGGCAGCTCAAGAAGCTGCATGTTGAAGAAATTCATTGACGATCTAGGGGTTGTCCTTTCCATTCAGGACCCCCTAGAGATCTTTTGTGATAACGAGGGTGCGATTGCTCCAATCAAGGAACCTTGTGCTCATCAAAAGACTAGGCACATTGAGAGGAGATTCAACTACAAACGAGATGAAGTTGAAAAGGGAAAGATATGTATTCGCAAAGTTCATACGGATCAAAACATTGCGGATCCTATCACGAAGCTCCTTGAAAAGGCAAAGCGTGAAGGTCATACTTGTGCCATGGGACTTTGATATTCTAGTGATTGGATTTGATCTGCAAATTTTGTATTTGGATATGTGGAACTCTTTATTATTTGAATAAAATTATTTGGTTATAATGTTTCAATTAATGTTACAATTTAGCATGTTTAATCCATGAGTAAATTGTTTACTCTAAATGTCCGTAGTCGTTTAGACTTGTGGGAACAAGTGTGACGGTAAGATTATTATGAACTTGGATTGGTTGATATTCATACCGATAAATATAGAGCAATGGGTTGCTAACAAGGTTCATAGATATTTGTAGGATACAAATATTGGACTAACCCGCATCTCAAATTTTACTACATGGAATCTTCTAGATTGATCATAACTAAATTTGAGTAAAAGGCGAATATCATTTGGTATTCTTAGACCTGAGATACATGTTGGGTTTTGATATTCACCAGGTGTTATACCTTGAGCTAGTTCTTCACTGTCCTGAAATATTGGATAGTACGTAAGGCTATGTTTAGGTATGAGACGAGGTGTTTGTGAGAAACGTATGTAGTCAAGATGGGATTTGTTCTTCTTATTCGTTGAGAGCAAGATGTCTAAGGCCTAATTAAGTTAAATCAACAAGGAATGATTATTCTGTGTCCTTGGATTTAACATGACATCTGTAACAAAAGGATAAATGATTAATTCATCTAAATCATTTCAAGTAGGATACTTGAATGGGATGATGTTATTAAATGGCCATAAGTCATGCGTATTAAGGGTAGTAAACCGTTGTTAGGCGGTATTTACTGCTTGCATCAATCTTTTATGAATCTTGGAAAAGTGGGAGATTGTAGGATTCTATATGCCCAAGACACGTAGAATATTGATGCGGTTAGTACGTTATGATCCAAGTCGGGTTATACCCAATAACAAGCTTAGCAGACCAATTAATATTTAATTGATGATATGATCATGCAATCAAATATTTACACCAATTTATAAAATGGGTTTTCAAAATAAGTTGCGTATGAGATGGAACAACTTATTAGGATATTTTGTTCAATAATATTATTTGTAGTGTTATTTAAATTAGTTAGATAACATCAAATAATAATAAGAGTGTATAACTTATACAATTAAAGGTTTAATTGTATAACTAATTACAAGACTAGTTTAAAGTGTGTGTGTGTTTGGTTTAAAGTGGGAAACCCCTTTTGAATCAATTTTTCGGCCGCCCCCCTATTTTTGATTGGTTCAATTTGCTTTCTAGAAAACACACATAACATAACTAATCTTGGACACTACACTTCTCCAATCTCAACACATGCAAAACACACAAAAAACTCTCTCTCTCTCTCTCTCTAAAAAGCTCACGACACAAGCAGCAGCATTTTGGAGATTTTGAAGTTTTTTCTTGTTGTAGATTCTTCCTAACAAGAAGGTTTTGCTATCAAGCTTGGGGTATACAAACTTGAGAGGACCTCCCTGGGTGCCTTGGTCGATTTCTTGCTCCATATCATCTTCATTTTCTCACTTTTGGCAGCTCAAAGGTAGATTATGGCAGCCTCTATATGGCTGTCCATAATGTTCGTTTTATGTTTCATAGCTAGCATCATTCACATATATAAGATCCCCTTTGTTCTTGGGTTTGTTTACAACTTATAACATCAAATAGAACTTGAAATTTTCAGGTTATAAACAAGGTTATAAAGCTATTATTCCGCTACGTTTTTACAAAGTTTAAATGGTTAAACTATGTTTTGTGTTCTATCAAACCTAAAAAAATCCATACTTGAACAATTTCAAGTGAAATACAAGTAAATCTAATTTAGTTGGTCATGTGAGCTTGATTTGACTTCATATTCATTGATCACACGTTGAGTTCTATATTTGAAATCCGATAACATTCATTTCCGCGACTTCAATTTGATTCTTGTATATTATTATGTGAATGCGAGTGGTTTGTTATCATTTGCAACTTCTATCGTTGCTTTTGTGCTCAATAAAGAAGTCTGCGGATCGAGAGTTATCATTTTGATTCATTTTTGTGGGTTTTCCAGGCAAGATGGTTTAAAAATGGTGGTCGAGTGTTTTGGATGAGTTTTGGCATGGTGAATCGAGTTTAAAGGTTAGTTGAGACGTATAGTGTTCGGTTTTCGTTTCCTTAAAAACAATACCTTCAAATGTTTAATTTGTGATTTTTACTATGATTTTAGTGATCGTTATGCGTAGAGTTGATTAAATTACTTGAGGAGTGTGTATAAAAGATTATAAAACCAAAAATCCATGGGATTGATGGTTTTTTACGAAAATATAAACCTTTTCATACGAGAACGATTTTTATTTAATGTACTTGTTTACGTTGTTCATGTCACATGTATAAGATTACAGATACATGAATGTACAAATCCATACTTGCACAATTTCAAGTGAAATACAAGTAAATCTAATTTAGTTGGTCATGTGAGCTTGATTTGACTTCATATTCATTGACCACACGTTGAGTTTTATCTTTGAAATCCGAAAACTTTTGATTCTTGAATCTTATTATGTGAATACGAGTGGTTTAATTATCGTTTGCAGCTTCTATCGCTGCGTTAGCGCTCAATAAAGGAGTTTAAGGATAAAGAGTTATCATTTTCGTTCATTTTTGTGAATTTGCTAGGCAAGAGGGTCTAAAAATGGTGATCGAGTCTTTTGGATGAGTTTGAGCATGGTGAATCGAGTTTATATGTGAGTTGAGAGGTATCGTGTTTGGTTTTTGTTTCCTTCTAAACAATAGATTGAAATGTTTCATTTGTGAATTTGTATTGTGATTTTAGTGACCATTATGCATAGATACGATTAAATTACTTAAGGAGTGTGTGTAAAAGATTATAGAACCGCAAATCCATGGGATTGAAGGTTGTTACGAGAATATTAAATTTTTCATGCGAAAACTATTTTTCTTTGAAAGTATTTGTTTACGTAGTTCAATTGACATGTATAAGATTACCTTTGATGAATACATGAATGTGCAAATCCATACTTGCACAATTTCAAGTGAAATACACGTAAATCTAATTTAGTTGGTCATGTGTGCTTGATTTGACGGAATATTCAATGATCACATGTTGAGTTTTATCTTTGACATCCTATCACTTTCATTCCACAACTTCAATTTGGTTCTTCATTCTTATCATTTAAATACGAGTGGTTTCCTTGTCATTTGCAACTTCTATCATTGCGTTAGCGCTTAATAAAGAAGTCTGCGGATAGAGAGTTATCATTTTGATTCATTTTTGTGGGTTTTCCAGGCAAGATGGTTTAAAAATGGTGGTCGAGTGTTTTGGATGAGTTTGGGCAGGGTGAATCGAGTTTGTAGAGACGTATAGTGTTCGGTTTTCGTTTCCTTCTAAACAATACCTTCAAATGTTTGATTTGTGATTTTTTATTGTGATTTTAGTGATAGTTATGCGTAGATTTGATTAAATTACTTAAGGAGTGTGTATAAAAGATTATAAAACCCAAAATCCATGGGTTTGAAAGTTTTTTACGAGAATATAAACCTTTTCATGCAAGAACGATTTTTATTTAACGTATTTGTTTACATGGTTGATGTCACATGTATAAGATTACAGTCTCATGAATACATAAATGTACAAAGCCATACTTTCACAATTTCAAGTGAAATACAAGTAGATCTAATTTAGTTGGTCATGTGAGCTTGATTTGACTTCATATTCATTGATCACACGTTGAGTTCTATATTTGAAATCCGATAACATTCATTTCCGCGACTTCAATTTTATTCTTGTATATTATTATGTGAATACGAGTGGTTTGTTATCATCTGCAACTTCTATCGTTGCTTTTGTGCTCAATAAAGAAGTCTACGGATCGAGAGTTATCATTTTGATTCATTTTTGTGGGTTTTCCAGGCAAGATGGTTTAAAAATGGTGGTCGAGTGTTTTGGATGAGTTTTGGCATGGTGAATCGAGTTTAAAGGTGAGTTTTGACGTATAGTGTTCGGTTTTCGTTTCCTTATAAACAATACCTTCAAATGTTTAATTTGTGATTTTTTACTATGATTTTAGTGATCGTTATGCGTAGAGTTGATTAAATTACTTGAGGAGTGTGTATAAAAGATTATAAAACCAAAAATCCATGGGATTGATGGTTTTTTACGAAAATATAAACCTTTTCATACGAGAACGATTTTTATTTAATATACTTGTTTACGTTGTTCATGTCACATGTATAAGATTACAGATACATGAATGTACAAATCCATACTTGCACAATTTCAAGTGAAATACAAGTAAATCTAATTTAGTTGGTCATGTGAGCTTGATTTGACTTCATATTCATTGACCACATGTTGAGTTTTATCTTTGAAATCCGAAAACTTTTGATTCTTGAATCTTATTATGTGAATACGAGTGGTTTAATTATCGTTTGCAGCTTCTATCGTTGCGTTAGCGCTCAATAAAGGAGTTTACGGATAAAGAGTTATCATTTTCGTTCATTTTTGTGAATTTGCTAGGCAAGAGGGTCTAAAAATGGTGATCGAGTCTTTTGGATGAGTTTGAGCATGGTGAATCGAGTTTATAGGTGAGTTGAGAGGTATCGTGTTTGGTTTTTGTTTCCTTCTAAACAATTGATTGAAATGTTTCATTTGTGAATTTTGTATTGTGATTTTAGTGACCATTATGCATAGATACGATTAAATTACTTAAGGAGTGTGTGTAAAAGATTATAGAACCGCAAATCCATGGGATTGAAGGTTGTTACGAGAATATTAACTTTTTCATGCGAAAACTATTTTTCTTTGAAAGTATTTTTTTACGTAGTTCATGTGACATGTATAAGATTACCTTTGATGAATACATGAATGTGCAAATCCATACTTGCACAATTTCAAGTGAAATACACGTAAATCTAATTTAGTTGGTCATGTGTGCTTGATTTGACGGAATATTCAATGATCACATGTTGAGTTCTATCTTTGACATCCTATCACTTTCATTCCGCAACTTCAATTTGGTTCTTCATTCTTATTATTTAAATACGAGTGGTTTCCTTGTCATTTGCAACTTCTATCGTTGCGTTAGTGCTTAATAAAAAGTCTGCGGATAGAGAGTTATCAATTTGATTCATTTTTGTGGGTTTTCCAGGCAAGATGGTTTAAAAATGGTGGTCGAGTTTTTTGGATGAGTTTGGGCAGGGTGAATCGAGTTTGTAGAGACGTATAGTGTTCGGTTTTCGTTTCCTTTAAACAATACCTTCAAATATTTGATTTGTGATTTTTATTGTGATTTTAGTGATAGTTATGCGTAGATTTGATTAAATTACTTAAGGAGTGTGTATAAAAGATTATAAAACCCAAAATTCATGGGATTTAAAGTTTTTTACGAGAATATAAACCTTTTCATGCGAGAACGATTTTTATTTAACGTATTTGTTTACATGGTTGATGTCACATGTATAAGATTACAGTCTCATGAATACATAAATGTACAAATCCATACTTTCACAATTTCAAGTGAAATACAAGTAGATCTAATTTAGTTGGTCATGTGAGCTTGATTTGACTTCATATTCATTGATCACGCATTGACTTTTATCTTTAAAATCCAATAACTTTCATTTCCGCATATTTAAGATATGGCATGGAAGAGTTCAATCCCTATCATACTTAAGGGTTTGGGGATGTGAAGCTTATGTTAAGACTCCCACCCCAAACAAATTAGAAGTCCGATCCACCAAGTGTATCTTTGTTGGATATCCTAGAGATTCTATGGGATATTATTTCTATGATCCACTGGAACAAAAGGTGTTTGTTGCCAGAAAGGGTGAGTTCTTAGAAGCAAAGTTCCTTATGGAAGGATCTAGTAGTAGAACAGTGGATCTTGAGGAAGATCAAGAACCACAACTCGATGCACATTTGGTTGAAACTAGCACTCCACATGAGAATGTTAAGGATGATAGAGGGGTTGATCAATACACATAAGACGTTCAGAGAAGTGGTAGAACTAGTAATCCACCTGAAAGATATGGATTTTTCATGGATGGATGCTATGTGGTAGATTCAGATGAGCCAACCACATACCATAATGCAATGTCCAATTCGATTGTGACAAATGGCTAGAAGCCATGAACGTTGAGATGCAATCCATGTATGACGATCAAGTTTGGGAACTTGTTGTACCACCTCTTAATTCCAAGGTTGTTGGAAGTAAGTGGGTTTTCAAGAAGAAAACCGATATGCATGGAAACTTGGATACTTATAACGCTAGACTTGTAGCAAAGGGTTTCACTCAAGCTCAAGGGGTTGACTATGATGAAACCTTCTCACCTGTTGCGATGCTAAAGTCCATAAGGATATTGTTTGCCATAGTTGCTCATTATGATTATGAGATTTGGCAAATGGATGTCAAAACCGCTTTCGTAAATGGGTATCTTGAGGAAGATGTCTATATGGTTCAGTCTAAAGTTTTTGTCAATCCAAAACATCCTAATAAAGTATGCAAGTTAAAGAAATCAATCTATGCATTGAAACAAGCATCGAGAAGCTGGAATCACCATTTTGATGAGGAAGTAAAGAAATTTGGCTTCATCAAAAACGCTGATGAGGCCTGTGTGTATAAGAAGGCTAGTGGGAGCACAATAACTTTCCTAGTATTGTATGTTGATGACATACTACCATTTGGAAATGACATTCCAACCTTGGAAGGTGTAAAAACCTGGCTTGGAAGTTATTTTTCCATTAAAGATCTTGGTGAAGCCGCTTATATTCTGGGAATAAAGATCTATAGGGATATATCAAGGCTGTTGATTGGTTTAAATCAAAGTGCATACATTGATAAAATCTTGAAAACGTTCAAGATGGAGAACTCTAAGAAAGGTACCGTACCTATTCAAAGAGGAACGATATTGAGTACGAATCAATGTCCAAGCTCAAAGGACGAGCAAGATAAAATGAAGGCAATCCCATACGCATCTGCTATTGGATCCATCATGTATGCAATGATATGCACTCAACCGGACGTGTCAT
The DNA here is from genome assembly GCA_024085815.1 of Flaveria linearis. Lineage (NCBI taxonomy): Eukaryota > Viridiplantae > Streptophyta > Magnoliopsida > Asterales > Asteraceae > Flaveria > Flaveria linearis. Next base: position 49,146,608 of record CM044004.1, on the reverse strand, counting down.
GCGCCTTAAGCATGACAAGCCGATGCTAGCAAAATCCTTGAAACAGTCATTGGATGGCTGTTAAGAACATACTAAAGTACCTAAGGAGGACAAGAGATATGTTCCTAATCTATGGATCTGGTGATGAAGAACTCGTTGTAAAAGGTTACACGGATGCGAGTTTCCAAACCGATCGTGACGATTCATGGTCACAATCGGGATACATTTTCATTCTGAATGGAGGAGCGGTCTCTTGGAAGAGCTCCAAGCAGGATATGGTGGCTCTATCAACTTCAGAATCAGAATACGTCGCCGCCTCATTGGCAGCTCAAGAAGCTGCATGGTTGAAGAAATTCATTGCCGATCTAGGGGTTGTCCCTTCCATTCAGGACCCCCTAGAGATCTTTTGTGATAACGAGGGTTCGATTGCTCAAATCAAGGAACCCCGTGCTCATCAAAAGACTAGGCACATTGAGTAGAGATTCAACTACATACGAGATGAAGTTGAAAAGGGAAAGATATGTATTCGCAAAGTTCACACGGATCAAAACGTTGCAGATCCTCTCACGAATCTCCTTGAAAAGGCAAAGCATGAAGGTCATACTTGTGCCATGGGACTTCGATATTCTAGTGATTGGATTTGATCTGTAAATTTTGTATTTGGATATGTGGAACTCTTTATTATTTGAATAAAATTATTTGGCTATAATGTTTCAATTAATGTTCCAAATTAGCATGTTTAATCCATGAGTAAAATGTTTACTCTAAATGTCCGTAGTCGTTTAGACTTGTGGGAACAAGTATGAAGGTAAGATTATTATGAACTTCGATTGGTTGATATTCATAAGGATGAATATAGAGCAACGGGTTGCTACCAAGGTTCATAGATATTTGTGGGATACAAATATTGGACTAACCCGCATCTCAAATTTTACTAAATATAATCTTATTGATTGATCATAAGTAAATTTGAGTAAAGGCGAATATCATTTGGTATCCTCTGACCTGAGATACATATTGGGTTTTGATATTCACCAAGTATTATACCTTGAGCTAATTCTTCACTGTCCTGAAATAGTGGACAGTACATAAGGGTATGTTCAGGTGTGACACGAGGTGTTTGTGAGAAACGTATGTAGTCAAGACGGAATTTGTTGCTCTTATTCGTTGAGAGTTAGATGTCTAAGGCCTGATTAAGTTAAATCAACAAGCAATGATCATTCTGTGTCCTTGGATTTAACATGACATCTGTAAGAAAAGGATAGATGATTGATTCCCCTAAATCATTTCAAGTAGGGTACTTGAAAGGGATGATGTTATTGAATTGCTAAAAGTTATGCGTATTAAGGGTAGTAAACCGTTGTTAGGCGGTATTTACTGCTTGCATCAATCTTCTATGAATCTTGGGCAAGTGGGAGATTGTAGGATTCTGTGTGCCCAAGACACTTAGAATATTGATGTGGTTAGTACGTTATGATTTAAGTCGGGTTATACCTAATAACAAGCTTAGCAAACACCTATTACTATTTATTGATGATATGATCATGCAATTAAATACTAACACCAATTTAGAAAATCGGTTTTCTAAACAAGTTGCATATGAGATGGAACAATTTATTAGGATATTTTGTTCAATAATATTATTTGTAATGTTATTTAAATAAGTTAGATAACATTACAAATTAATAATGGGAGTGTATAGATTATACAATTAAATGGTTAGTTGTATATACATCTAGTTAGAAGACTAGTTAACTTATGTAATGTGTGATAAATTTTAAGAGGGAAACTCTAATTTTAAAAAGCCTTGGCCGTCCCCCTCTTGCATCCTATTGGACCTTTGTCTCCTTGAAAACACACAACTCTTAACTAGTCTTGCACTCCACCAATTCATTCATTAAACACATGCAACCAAGACAAAACAAACACTCCCTCTCTTTCTCTCTAAGCTCTCGGCTTTAGGCAGCAGCATTTGGGTTTTGTTTTGGCTTTTTGGGTGAACTCTCCCTAGCAAGAGTGGTGTGTGCTTCACAAGCTTTGGGTATACAAACTTGAGGGCTTCCTCCTTGGAGTCTTGGCCGAGATTTTAAGCATCTAACAACATCCTTTTGGTCATATTTTTTTGCTCCTAAAAGGTAGTAATCACAGCTCTATGAAGCTGTAATTTTATGTGCATTTACATATGTTTATAGCTTGTTCATTCACATATTAAAGATCGTTTGTTTTATACACTTGTATGGTCACTTAAAGAACATATTTTTGAGCTTATAAAATCGGTTTTAAAGCTATATATCCGCTGCGTTTTCAGAAAGTTTAAATGGTTAAATGTGACGCCCTAAACCCGGCAGGGCACCGGAGGCACGTCCCGCAGTTGGATTAATATTTTAAACACAAATCAGAGTTTTCTACCTACAGCGGAAGACTTTATACGCTATTATATATTAACCCAACTTTTCAAAACATTTTACATAAGATTGTATTTAATTATACATTGCCCTATTCACATTATTAACAAGCCCTAAATCCTATGCCAGCAGTTGCTTCAGGATAGCGCCCTCATCAACTCATACTTGCTTTCCTCTATTATCAGAGGATCCCTCCTTACCTAGCACACATAACACACTCAAAACATCAGATAAACTGGTGAGTTCTAATTTTCATCAAAACATTAACAACATTTTTACACATACTACAGCTATCTTTTTATTGGCAATATTATAAATTCAACTTTTACCATTATTCTGTCCCACTTGACCTGTCCCATCGAACATCGGTTGCTCACATCTAGCAACTACCAGTTCCCCATACCCAGTAACGTCGGTTGCCCACATCCAGCAACTACCAGTCACTACACTCAGAAACGTCGGTTGCCCACATCCAGCAACTACCGGTTTCTCATACTCGGTAACGTCGGTTGCCCACATCTAGCAACTATTGGTTACCATACCCAGAGACGTCGGTTGCCCACATCTAGCAACTACCAGTCTCTCATACCCAGTAACGTCGGTTGCCCACATCTAGCAACTGCCGGTTACTATCTCTCATCCAGTAGGATGCCAAATAATCATCTAGGGTCGTCACCACAAGATGTTCACAAAGCTGAGTGATCGTCATCACTCCTATCAAACTGTACAGTTTCACACCCAGGCATCTTACCCTAACTGGCCTGTTGAGATTTACATCATATTACCATTTCAAAAACATTTCTTTTATTTATTGCCAATATTATCACTTTCACTCACACCCCACACATTCTTTCATTTAGCACCAGTTTTAACATATTTTCATTAATCATCACACCCCATCCGACCCATTGGAATCATTACCATCACGTAATGATTAACAATGTTTAGAGGACTATCTTTTACACCCTACTTGACTCATTGCAATCATTACCATCATGTAATGATTAACAATGTTCAGATAATCACTTATTACCCCCACTTTCCCTCTAACAGCTTGACCAACTGTTAGAAACATATCCATCATTACTATCACAATTCTGGTACTAAAACATTCAGTTCATTTATTAATATGTGTGTGCTAGCCCGAATGTTAAAAGCAAACATTTAAAAAGGTCTTAGAACTCACCTTATCAATTTCCTCACCACAGTCTACACAATCCACGTACCCAAGATAACTAGTCCTTCCTCTAATCAAGGTATATCTAAAGCAATAAACCCTGATTCAATAAACTTATTCTCAAACAGGCCCTCATGCGATTGAACACTTATGCGAATGAGCAATCATGCGATTGGTCCTATGCGAATGAACCATGCGACTGAACCTTCAGTCATACGACTAGCCGTTCATTCGCACGATTGAGTTCTCATTCGTACCCAGTGTTCGCTCGTCTTCATTCGGTCTTTCAACCAGGCAACTGGTTTCCCATCACACGACTAAACCTCCATTCGCACTCAGTCGCCCGATTAAACTCTCATTCGTGCGATTGAGCCATGCGATTGAGCCCATTCGCCTGAAACGAACCAGCAGCTGTGTTCTTGACGTTTTTGATCCAATACTCACTCAAAATTTGAGTTTTAACCATCCAAATCATACCATATTCAAAACAGATCTTATACACCTCATTTACAATGGTTTCGGACCATTATTTCATCAAAACTTCACAAAACTTAGATTTGAATTCCTGGGTTTTAAACTCAGAAATAAACCAAACCAATTTACTAATCTAAACAGGTTATTGGATCAAACTCAGTCATACACACAGCTTATAACATCTCCGGATTAATCTGTGATGTTCAAAACTTACCAAAACGGAGTCTCGCCTAATCGATTTCGTGAGAGCGGGGTTTTTGGGTGTGAAGGGAACAAGAGGACAGAATAGGTGCAGATAGAGATCTGCCCTTAAACCCCTGCACCGCCCCATTTATCCATACACTTAACTTAACCGCCTTACCTTCAGTCGCACGACTGAACCATTCGCACGACTGAATCGTGCGATTGAAGTTCATTCACCTATTATTCGTATGATTGAGTTTCAATCGCACGTAAGAGGTGCGACTGAAGTTCATTCGCATATGACCCATGCAACTGAATACTTAATCAATAAAACAAACTCAACTTAATTAATTAATCATACTATAATATAATTACAAGTCCGGATTTAGAAACCGGATGTTACAACTCTCCCCCTCTTAAATAGGTTTCGTCCCCGAAACCAACTATTCAAACAACTGGGGATAATCTCTCTTCATCTCATCTTCTGATTCCCAAGTGAAATCAGATCCCTTTCTATTCGACCATTGCACTTTAACTAAATCAATAGTTTTATTCCTCAGCCTTTTCACCTTTCTGTCTACTATAGTAGTAGGTTTCTCAACATAGTTTAACTTATCATCCACCTCTATGTCATCGAAAGGTACATAAGCATTCTCATCGGCCAAACATTTGCGCAACTATGACACGTGAAAGGTTGGGTGGATTCCTTGCAACTGATCGGGTAATTCTAGTTTATAGGCCACTTCCCCAATCCGTTCTATAATGCTAAACGGTCCGATAAAACGAGGACTTAACTTTCCCCTCTTTCTAAATCTGATAATTCCCTTCCAAGGAGATACCTTCAACATAACTTTATACCTACTTCAAATTCTATATGCCTTCGCCTTTTATCTTCATAAGACTTCTGTCGATCCTGAGCCGCTTTAAATCGAGCTTTGATCTGATCCAGTTTCTCATTCGTAGCCTGTACAATTTCCAAACTGCCGAACTCTCTCTGCCCCACTTCTCCCCAACATATGGGACTCCTACACTTCCTGCCATATAACATCTCATAAGGGGCTCTCCCAATCGTAGAATGATAACTGTTATTGTAGGAGAATTCAACTAATGGTAGATGACTATCCCAGCTACCACCGAAATTGATAACACAAGCTCGTAACATGTCTTCAACTGTTTGGATAGTTCTTTCAGTCAACCCATCAGTTTCTGGGTGAAAAGACGTGCTGTGTAATAAACGAGTACCCATATCTTCATGAAACTTTCTTCAAAACCTCGAGGTAAAACGTGTATCTCTATCTGACACAATAGATACTGGTACCCCATGACGAGCAATAATCTCTCGAATAAACAGTTCTGCTAACTTCTCAGAGTTATACGTCTCTTTAATTGGTAAGAAATGTCCGCTACGTGTCAGTCTATCCACTATGACACAAATGGTATCATAACCTTTAGCTATGCGCGGAAGCTTAGTTATGAAATCCATTGTCAATTCTTCCCACTTCCATTTCGGGATCTCTAAGGGTTGAAGCTTACCATATGGCTTTTGATGTTCAGCTTTGACCTGAAGGCATGTCAAACACTTATTCACATACTGCATCACATTAAACTTCATTCCGGGCCACCAATATTCCTGTTTTAAATCTTTATACATCTTAGTAGCACCAGGGTGTATAGAATATCTAGACTTATGAGCTTCATCTAACACCAACTCCCTTATCTTAATCGGAACCCACATACGGCCACATTTTATTTTAACCCCAAAACTATTTTCTTCTAGATCTTTCGTTTGACCCTTCATTCGTTCTCTTCTTTCAATGCTTCTAATTGAGCTTCTCGTAACTGGTGCGTAAAATCTGGGGTTATTACTAACTTGTATGACTTAACTCGAATTGGAGGGTGTTCATTCTTTCTACTTAATGCGTCAGCAACCACATTTGCTTTACCAGGATGGTAAAGTATTTCACAATCATAATCTTTCACCAATTCTAACCATCTTCGCTGGCGCATGTTCAATTCCTTCTGATCAAAGAAATACTTCAAACTCTTATGATCTATGTAAATCGTACATTTCACCCCGTACAAATAATGCCTCCATATCTTCAAGGCAAATACCACAGCTGCTAGTTCTAAATCATGTGTTGGATAATTCTTTTCATGTTCTTTCAATTGTCTGGAAGCATAAGCTATCACTCATCCTTTCTGCATCAATACACAGCCTAGTCCTTGATATGAAGCATCTGAATAAATCACCAAATCTTCATTTCCATCTGGCAACGACAATATTGGTGATTGGGTTAATTTCTGCTTCAGTTCTTGAAATGCATTTTCTTGTTCTGGTCCCCAAACGTATTCTTCATTCTTCCTCGTCAGTTTTGTTAACGGGGATGCGATTTTGGCAAAATCCTGAATAAACCTTCTATAGTAACCAGCCAGACCCAAGAAACTGCGAACTTCAGATGGCGTCTTTGGAGGACTCCACCTCACTACTGTTTCAATCTTGGTAGGATCTACTAAAATACCTTCTGCATTAATCACATGCCCTAAAAACTGTACTTCCCGCAACCAAAACTCACACTTAGAAAATTTTGCATAAAGCCTTTCTTTTCTCAACCTTTCTAACACTTCACGAAGATGGCAAGCATGATCTCCCTCATTTTTCGAATAGATCAGTATATCATCAATAAACACAATTACTGATCGATCTAACATTGGCTTGCACACCCTATTCATCAAATCCATAAAAGCAGCAGGGGCATTCGTTAACCCAAAGGACATAACCAGAAATTCATAGTGGCCATAACATGTACGAAACGCTGTTTTAGGTATATCTTCTTCCTTGACTTTCAACTGATGATATCCCGAACGAAGGTCTATCTTAGAAAACCAATTGGCTCCCTGTAGCTGATCAAACAAATCATCTATTCGTGGGAGTGGATACTTATTCTTTATTGTCAACTTGTTTAATTCTCTGTAATCAATACACATACGCATACTCCCATCTTTCTTCTTTACAAACAATACTGGAGCACCCCACGGGGAAGAACTGGGTCTAATAAAACCTTTTTCTAGCAAGTCTTCAGTCTGTTTCATTAACTCCTTTAATTCCAATGGAGCTAATCTATAAGGTGGCTTAGCAACTGGCTTAGCACCCGGAACCAAATCAATTCTAAACTCAACTTCACGATCTGGAGGAATACCCGGTAATTCCTCTGGAAACACATCTATAAAATCTCTAACCACAGGAATATCCTCCATCTTTCTTACAGGATTTTGAGAATCAATTACATATATCAAATAAGATGCACACCCGCGGCTCATTAACTTATCGGCTTTTATCATCGATATTATTTTCACAGTTGACTCCTCTCTATCACCATATACATTAATCGTTTCCCCATTCGGTGTTCTTAATTGAATTAACTTCTTATTACATATAATATGGGCTTCATGGTTTGTCAACCAATCCATACCCAAAACTACATCAAACCCTCCTAATACCATTGGATATAGTTTAACAGGCAACCTATACCCTTCTAATTCAATATAACAACCATCAATCATACTAGTAATCATCACCGATCTATCATTAGCAGTTTCAACTACAAAAGCTGCCTCTAATGGTCGAACTTCATGTAAGGCCCCGCTCACCGGGCACCTTACTGTTGGTTCTTCATCGCACATATGACGTACGTAATGTATATAATCATAAAACAACGCAGCGGAAATGATAAAATATATACATTCTCATTCATTCATAAAAGTCATTACATCATTGACTCGGTTACAAAATGAAGCTTTCTCTACTTTGTTTCTCCTCATAGGATCATACAGCGACCTCTAGAGGAGATATTAAGTTCAAACATATAAAAATTTTATTTTTATACTAAAGAATATTCCTTAGGTAATTCCGTACATCGGAACCCTGACGGAATACTCTTGACACACACATGCAACATATTTCGTTGCATGTGCTACGCGCACGCTTCCAATGCGTGGCGAACTTATCAAAATCTAAAGAAGATTTCTTAAATAATCCCTTCTAGGGGAATACTCAAGAAATCTCATAATGGCATGCAACGTGATGTGTTGCGAATATTATGGACCCGCAACCCATGACGTTGCAGCATTATCAACTGGAGAATGCTCTCCCAAAAGAGCTGAGTAGTCGCCTCGTGCCATCCTCAGCAACCCTACCTGCGAACTGGAAAACACATAAAAGTCAGCGTTGCTGAGTGAGTTCTAGTTTTATAATAAAACATACTTTCATTCTCATTAACTGCTCTTTTCATACATGTGTTCATACATCATACGTACACGTAGATAATATTATTATTATCTCATCATTCATTACTTACTTTCATTCGTGTACACTTCATCATTCTCTTTTACCTTCATTCATACATACTTCACGTACTTTCGTACGTACTTTACTTTCATTCTTACATTCATTACTTACGTTCGAACATTCATTACATTCATTCATACTTTCATTACTTTCGTTCGAACGTTCATTACATTCGGTGACATGTACAATACCCCCGTTCATCATACATACTACTGGTGCTGGACCTGTGGTGGTTAGCCACGAACGTTGTGCACAAAGCTGATCCAGTCACCTGGGGTAGGTACATGCACCACTCATCTTTTCACTTTACTTCTGGATCAATGCCATATGCTATACCCCGAACGTTGTGCACAAATGCGGGTGCTGGACCTGTGATGATCAATCACGAACGTTGTGCACTAATGCTGATCCAGTCACCTAGGGTAAGCGGCAAGGATCCCATACATACTTCTGGTCAATCACAAAGACTGGCCCCGATGTGCATCCTTCGGGGTAGCTAACCCGCACACCGTTGAGCTAACACCTGCCATGGGTGTGCACCTCCTTTCATTTGCTTGCAAGCCTTTCTTACTCTCTTTTATTAATGCATGCATTCATTCATCATGTTCCTTCTTTCATTATCTTTCACTTTACGTTCTTAATACATTCGTTTCTTTCGTTCATTCATTCACGTAAAGTTATTAAAGATAAAACACATATACATAAGGAACATACATACTTACATATCATCAGTATTCACCATTTATCATGGCAACATCATACTAACACACATACATCATACTAGCATACATACATCCTGCATACACTTCTACATTCACTCACATCAGCCCTGTCCGGGCGACTGAACTACCACCAGTCGCATGTCCTCCATGCGACTGGCCCATACGATTGGGCTATCATCCGAATGGGTACTCAAACGTGTGACTGGACTTCCTTCCGTACGACTAGACACTAAGCGACTGGGTTATATGCGACAAACTCTTAAACGTGCGACTGAACTACTCTGCGATTGAACTCATGCGACCGAAACTCTCAGTCGCATCACCTATCGTGCGATTGAGACTCAATCGGGCGGCTGAGTCTCAGTCGGGCGATTGGACACCAACTATTACTCATTCGGCCGAATGGCCCTTCAGTCGCATAACCCTAACTGGGTAGCGACTGGAGTTCTTCCTACACAGCAGTCGCGAACCCCCGTCCCTACAGTCACCATAATCCCATTTTCAGCCCAATTCAACCCTCCCAAGCCTTAGGGATTCCTACTAGGACCTCATACAAGCATATACTAGTCCTATTTCATACCATAAACACATTACTCAAGATTTACCCAAATGGGTCAAACTTCCACTATTTCAAAACTAGGGTTTTAATGTGTTTCCAGCCCCAAAATCGTTAGAAAACATGTAAATGAGGGGTCCGAGAACTCACATTGTCAGGTAGGAGTTGGTGAGCTTCGATTTAGCTTGCTTCTCGACAATCGGGCAGCACCTTCCCCTCTTTCTTTCTCTTCTCGGTCTCTTTCTGCTCTCTGTCGCCCTCTGCTCCCTCTCCCCGACTGAAAAATGGGAGGAGAATGGAGCTGCTCCCTTTTTATACCCACAGCTCAGTCGCATTTGGTCCAGGGGCGACTGGACCTTCAGTCTCATGAACACTATGCGACTGGACCCCCAATCGCACATGTCCCATGCGGCTCATACTACATTCGGACGGTTGAACTCCAATCGTGCGGTTGAGCTTCAATCGGCCGAATAGCCATGCGGTTGACCTCCAGTCGCATAAATCACAGGCGACTGAGGCTCAGTCGCATAGCCTACCAAAAAGTCAGACTTCCAGGTGTTACAAGTCCACCCCCCTTATTTTAGGTTTCGTCCCCGAAACCTGTTACTCTTCGAATAATCGTGGGTAATGCTGCCTCATTTCTTCTTCTGTTTCCCACGTCGACTCGGATCCCTTCCTGTGTCGCCACTGTACACGCACAAGGGGAACCACTTTATTTCTCAACCTCTTCTCTTTTCGATCTATGATCGCCACTGGTTGCTCTACATAATTGAGCTTTTCGTCTACCTCGATATCATCCAGTGGAACGACCATGTCTTCGTCCGCTAGACACTTCCTCAAATGAGATACGTGGAAAGTCGGGTGGATTCCACTTAGTTCATCTGGCAAATCTAACCTATAGGCCACCTCTCCTACTCGAGCAATGATTCGGAAAGGGCCTATATATCGCGGACTCAGCTTACCTCGCTTCCGGAATCGAATGATCCCCTTCCAAGGTGAGACCTTTAGCATAACCCGGTCTCCCACTTGGAACTCAATCGGCCTGCGTCGTTTATCGGCATACGACTTTTGTCGGTCTTTGGCCGCCTTCATATAGGTTTTAATTCTTTCGAGCTTCTCAGTCATAGCCTCTACCACTTCGACGCTTCCCCATTCTTTCTGACCAATATCACCCCAACAGACGGGTGTCCTGCATCTCCTACCGTATAGCATCTCATAGGGTGGCATGCCGATACTGGCATGATAACTGTTGTTGTATGAGAACTCAGCTAACGGTAGATGGTCATCCCAACTTCCACCGAAGTCAATAACACATGCCCGAAGCATATCTTCCAAGGTCTGAATGGTCCTTTCCGACTGACCATCAGTTTGAGGGTGATAAGCCGTGCTAATATGCAATCTCGTCCCCATAGCATCGTGGAATTTCTTCCAAAATTTGGATGTAAACCGTGTGTCGCGATCAGATACAATCGACACCGGTACACCGTGACGAGTCACAATCTCTTTGATGAAAAGATCAGCCAACTTCTCGGACGAATATGTCTCCCGCATCGGTAAGAAGTGAGCACTCTTCGTCAATCGATCCACAATCACCCAGATCGTATCATACCCTTTAGGGGTACGTGGCAGCTTTGTGATGAAATCCATGGTGATGTGTTCCCACTTCCACTCCGGGATGTCCAAAGGTTGAATCTTTCCATACGGCTTCTGGTGCTCCGCCTTCACTTGCAAACACGTGAGGCATTTACTCACATACTCCACCACATCGCGTTTCATACCCGGCCACCAATAATCTTTCTTCATATCTTGGTACATCTTGGTGGCACCGGGATGAATGGAGTATCGAGACTTATGAGCTTCATCCAGAATCTTCATTCGCAGATCCCCAAGACGAGGAATCCACATACGCCCAAACCGAGTTCTAACACCCGTTGCGTTCTCACCCAACTCCGCGACCAGACCTCTCATGCGTTCAGAGTTAAGATGTTCGTCTTTCAAAGCCTCATCTTGGAACTCTTTGACCTGTTTCATCACGTCGGAGGTCATGATTAGCTGGTACGCCTTCACTCGAATTGGCTCGGGCCTCTCCTTTCGGCTAAGGGCATCCGCCACCACGTTGGCTTTGCCCGGATGGTAATGGATCTCACAATCATAGTCCTTTATAAGTTCCAACCATCGCCGTTGCCTCATATTCAGATCCTTTTGCTCGAAGAAGTACTTCAAGCTTTTGTGGTCCGTGAAGATGGTGCACTTCGTCCCATACAAGTAGTGCCGCCAGATCTTCAACGCGAAAACCACAGCTGCGAGCTCCAAGTCATGAGTAGGGTAATTAACCTCATGAACTTTCAGCTGTCGGGATGCATAGGCTATCACCTTTCCTCTCTGCATTAATACACACCCCAACCCCGAGTAGGAGGCATCAGAATAAACCACCAAATCTTCACTCCCTTCGGGAATGCCAATACTGGAGCTTGGGTCAATCTCGTCTTCAGTTCTTCAAACGCCTTCTCCTGAGCTTGACCCCACACAAATTTCACATCCTTCCGGGTCAACTTGGTCAGTGGAGAGGCAATTTTGGAAAAGTCTTGAATGAACCTTCGGTAGTAACCCGCCAAACCCAAGAAACTACGGATCTCGGACGGCGTCCTCGGAGACTTCCATTGCATCACTGCTTCCACTTTCGCCGGATCGACCGTAATCCCATCCGGATTTACCACATGACCCAAGAATTGAACTTCACGCAACCAGAATGCGCACTTGGAGAACTTAGCATACAACTTCTCCCTTCTCAACGTCTCCAAAACTTCGCGAATGTGACCGGCATGCTCAGTCTCACTCTTTGAATAAATCAGGATATCATCAATGAATACAATCACTGATTTATCCAACATCGGCCGACACACCCTATTCATCAGGTCCATAAAAGCAGCTGGCGCGTTGGTCAAACCAAAGGACATAACGAGGAACTCATAATGACCGTAGCGCGTACGAAAAGCTGTTTTAGGGATATCCTGCTCCTTCACCTTCAGTTGATGGTAGCCTGATCGAAGATCTATACGTGAAAACCAACTAGCACCCTGAAGTTGATCAAACAAGTCGTCGATCCTCGGCAAGGGGTATCTGTTCTTTACTGTCAGCTTATTCAGCTCGCGGTAGTCGATGCACATCCTCATACTACCGTCCTTCTTCTTTACAAACAGGACCGGAGCACCCCAAGGTGAGATACTCGGTCTAATAAACCCCTTATCCAGTAGCTCTTGTAACTGCTCCATCAACTCTTTCATCTCTGTCGGGGCCAATCGGTATGGTGCCTTGGCAACAGGTTGGGCGCCTGGTACTAAATCAATCTGGAACTCGATCTCTCTGTCAGGTGGCAATCCCGATAAGTCTTCCGGGAACACGTCTAGGAACTCACACACAACCGGAACATCAGACAGTTGTGGTGCTGGCTTCTCTACATCTTTCACATAACATAAATAGGCGTTACATCCACGCCTCATACATTTCCCCGCCACTGCCATTGAGATCACCTTCGGAATCGTAGTAACCCGATCCCCATAAACTATCACTGGACTACCTTCAGGCGCTGTCAAACTGATCATCTTCCTGCGACAAACAATGTTCGCCTCGAAATCTGCCAACCAATCCATCCTAAGCACCAGATCGAAACCACCTAATGTCATCGCAAAGGGTTTAACTGGGAATTTGTGACCCTCCAGTTCTACATCGCAACCCTCAATTACCTCTGAAATCCTGGTGGTTTTACCTATAGCAGTCTCTACCTCAAACGGCACATCCACACGCCTACTACTAACGGGCAATTTGGCGCAAAAAGCAACGGAAATAAAACTCCTACTGGCACCCGAATCAAATAACACAGAGGCTAAAGTTTGGTTCACCAGAAACGTACCGGACACTACATCAGGGTCCGTCCTCGCCTCTTCCTGCGTCATCGTAAATGCTCTGGCGCTCGCTTTCGACCCTTCACCCCCTGTCTTCTTCACACCGGAACCCTCAGATCTCGGCTTTTGCAGTCTTTATTCATGTGACCACTTTCCCCACAGTTAAAGCATCTCATTCCTTTACACTCTTTGGCCATATGACCGGGCTTTCCACACTTGAAACATACATTCAGCCCCCATCTGCACTCACCACCGTGCTCTCGCCCACACTTCCCGCACTTTCTCGACCCTGCACTTGTCACGACCACACGACGATCATCAACCCGTGCTTCTTACTACTTGTCGAAGTATCACCCCGACCAAACCTCTTTCCCTGCCACTTCCTCTCATCACTTCCCTTCTTACTGCCCTCAGATTTCACACCATCACAGCTCGTTCATCGTACAACCTTCCAGCTAAATCCACCGCCGACCTGAAAGTACTGGGTCGGGCGGAAATCAAATGCCAACGAATTTCAGCTGGCAACCCCTGAATATACCGGTTAATCTTGCGAGACACCGGCGTCACTTGCTCTGGCACCAACCGCGCCATATCGTTGAACTTGGTCGTGTATTGTTGGTGGGTCATCGTTCCCGCCTCCAACTGCAGGAACTCTCTCTCAACTCTGTCCATCTCTCGACGAGGACTAAACTCCTCGATCACCATTCTCTTCAACTCAGACCACTTCAATTTCCCAATGGCCCTGCTACCCTCGGCCTGGACAATATTGTCCCACCAGCACAATGCCGTTCCCGTAAACGAGTGGGTAGCAAACTTTACCTTCTTATCCTCCTGGCAGTCACTGATATCAAGGACCGCCTCCATCTCTCTCACCCATTGGTGAGCATCAGCAGCCGTACCCGAACCATCGAAAGTCGGAGGCTTGCACCTCATAAATTTCCCGTAATCACAACCCCGGGCTGTCTCCCTTACCTGTTCCTCCTCCTCTTCCTCTTCGTCATCAGACAATACCGTTTCTGCCTCTGTTTGTTGCTGTCTACCGGAGGACCGTCTCCTCCCTCGTCTATCCTCCTCTCGCACCGCCTTTATCGCTTCGGTCATTATAGTCGGTAAAATCGTCTGCATAACCTGGTGCACTTCCTCAATCACTGCCTCTTTTACCGAGGCTCTCAACTTGGCGCTTTCGTCTGTCTCTTCCTGATGAGGAATCTCGTTCTCCTCACGAACTACTTTCTCTTTCCTAGATCTTCCTCGCGTGATACGCGGCTCATCACCACGTTCACCATCACGGGAAGCATCAGATGATCTATCACCGACCATCTTCTATCACACTGAAAGATTAAAACACCAACACGGTCATTCAAGGAAATAGCTCAGTTTATGTTAAGTACAGTAAGTCCCTAATTACAGTGGCCAGTTGTGATTAGCCACTTACTCTACTCTTCGTACCCCGAGCATCACCTATCCTGACTACATTAGTATCTCAGTCTAACAGTACACATCATTCACATAACAAGCGCACATAATACCAGTTAATCTTTAAGAAAAATACCTGATGGCACGCGACTACTCAGATGGCATTCTCATTCTCCCTGTCCCATTCTCAGGTTAAGTTTAGGTTTATTATAAAATTTACCCATTTTACTTAAACTTTTTCTCTGATACCAACTTGTAAGGCCCCGCTCACCGGGCACCTTACTGTTGGTTCTTCATCGCACATATGACGTACGTAATGTATATAATCATAAAACAACGCAGCGGAAATGATAAAATATATACATTCTCATTCATTCATAAAAGTCATTACATCATTGACTCGGTTACAAAATGAAGCTTTCTCTACTTTGTTTCTCCTCATAGGATCATACAGCGACCTCTAGAGGAGATATTAAGTTCAAACATATAAAAATTTTATTTTATACTAAAGAATATTCCTTAGGTAATTCCGTACATCGGAACCCTGACGGAATACTCTTGACACACACATGCAACATATTTCGTTGCATGTGCTACGCGCACGCTTCCAATGCGTGGCGAACTTATCAAAATCTAAAGAAGATTTCTTAAATAATCCCTTCTAGGGGAATACTCAAGAAATCTTATAATGGCATGCAACGTGATGTGTTGCGAATATTATGGACCCGCAACCCATGACGTTGCAGCATTATCAACTGGAGAATGCTCCCAAAAGAGCTGAGTAGTCGCCTCGTGCCATCCTCAGCAACCCTACCTGCGAACTGGAAAACACATAAAAGTCAGCGTTGCTGAGTGAGTTCTAGTTTTATAATAAAACATACTTTCATTCTCATTAACTGCTCTTTTCATACATGTGTTCATACATCATACGTACACGTAGATAATATTATTATTATCTCATCATTCATTACTTACTTTCATTCGTGTACACTTCATCATTCTCTTTTACCTTCATTCATACATACTTCACGTACTTTCGTACGTACTTTACTTTCATTCTTACATTCATTACTTACGTTCGAACATTCATTACATTCATTCATACTTTCATTACTTTCGTTCGAACGTTCATTACATTCGGTGACATGTACAATACCCCCGTTCATCATACATACTACTGGTGCTGGACCTGTGGTGGTTAGCCACGAACGTTGTGCACAAAGCTGATCCAGTCACCTGGGGTAGGTACATGCACCACTCATCTTTTCACTTTACTTCTGGATCAATGCCATATGCTATACCCCGAACGTTGTGCACAAATGCGGGTGCTGGACCTGTGATGATCAATCACGAACGTTGTGCACTAATGCTGATCCAGTCACCTAGGGTAAGCGGCAAGGATCCCATACATACTTCTGGTCAATCACAAAGACTGGCCCGATGTGCATCCTTCGGGGTAGCTAACCCGCACACCGTTGAGCTAACACCTGCCATGGGTGTGCACCTCCTTTCATTTGCTTGCAAGCCTTTCTTACTCTCTTTTATTAATGCATGCATTCATTCATCATGTTCCTTCTTTCATTATCTTTCACTTTACGTTCTTAATACATTCGTTTCTTTCGTTCATTCATTCACGTAAAGTTATTAAAGATAAAACACATATACATAAGGAACATACATACTTACATATCATCAGTATTCACCATTTATCATGGCAACATCATACTAACACACATACATCATACTAGCATACATACATCCTGCATACACTTCTACATTCACTCACATCAGCCCTGTCCGGGCGACTGAACTACCACCAGTCGCATGTCCTCCATGCGACTGGCCCATACGATTGGGCTATCATCCGAATGGGTACTCAAACGTGTGACTGGACTTCCTTCCGTACGACTAGACACTAAGCGACTGGGTTATATGCGACAAACTCTTAAACGTGCGACTGAACTACTCTGCGATTGAACTCATGCGACCGAAACTCTCAGTCGCATCACCTATCGTGCGATTGAGACTCAATCGGGCGGCTGAGTCTCAGTCGGGCGATTGGACACCAACTATTACTCATTCGGCCGAATGGCCCTTCAGTCGCATAACCCTAACTGGGTAGCGACTGGAGTTCTTCCTACACAGCAGTCGCGAACCCCCGTCCCTACAGTCACCATAATCCCATTTTCAGCCCAATTCAACCCTCCCAAGCCTTAGGGATTCCTACTAGGACCTCATACAAGCATATACTAGTCCTATTTCATACCATAAACACATTACTCAAGATTTACCCAAATGGGTCAAACTTCCACTATTTCAAAACTAGGGTTTTAATGTGTTTCCAGCCCCAAAATCGTTAGAAAACATGTAAATGAGGGGTCCGAGAACTCACATTGTCAGGTAGGAGTTGGTGAGCTTCGATTTAGCTTGCTTCTCGACAATCGGGCAGCACCTTCCCCTCTTTCTTTCTCTTCTCGGTCTCTTTCTGCTCTCTGTCGCCCTCTGCTCCCTCTCCCCGACTGAAAAATGGGAGGAGAGTGGAGCTGCTCCCTTTTTATACCCACAGCTCAGTCGCATTTGGTCCAGGGGCGACTGGACCTTCAGTCGCATGAACACTATGCGACTGGACCCCCAATCGCACATGTCCCATGCGGCTCATACTACATTCGGACGGTTGAACTCCAATCGTGCGGTTGAGCTTCAATCGGCCGAATAGCCATGCGGTTGACCTCCAGTCGCATAAATCACAGGCGACTGAGGCTCAGTCGCATAGCCTACCAAAAAGTCAGACTTCCGGGTGTTACAAGTCCACCCCCCTTATTTTAGGTTTCGTCCCCGAAACCTGTTACTCTTCGAATAATCATGGGTAATGCTGCCTCATTTCTTCTTCTGTTTCCCACGTCGACTCGGATCCCTTCCTGTGTCGCCACTGTACACGCACAAGGGGAACCACTTTATTTCTCAACCTCTTCTCTTTTCGATCTATGATCGCCACTGGTTGCTCTACATAATTGAGCTTTTCGTCTACCTCGATATCATCCAGTGGAACGACCATGTCTTCGTCCGCTAGACACTTCCTCAAATGAGATACGTGGAAAGTCGGGTGGATTCCACTTAGTTCATCTGGCAAATCTAACCTATAGGCCACCTCTCCTACTCGAGCAATGATTCGGAAAGGGCCTATATATCGCGGACTCAGCTTACCTCGCTTCCGGAATCGAATGATCCCCTTCCAAGGTGAGACCTTTAGCATAACCCGGTCTCCCACTTGGAACTCAATCGGCCTGCGTCGTTTATCGGCATACGACTTTTGTCGGTCTTTGGCCGCCTTCATATAGGTTTTAATTCTTTCGAGCTTCTCAGTCATAGCCTCTACCACTTCGACGCTTCCCCATTCTTTCTGACCAATATCACCCCAACAGACGGGTGTCCTGCATCTCCTACCGTATAGCATCTCATAGGGTGGCATGCCGATACTGGCATGATAACTGTTGTTGTATGAGAACTCAGCTAACGGTAGATGGTCATCCCAACTTCCACCGAAGTCAATAACACATGCCCGAAGCATATCTTCCAAGGTCTGAATGGTCCTTTCCGACTGACCATCAGTTTGAGGGTGATAAGCCGTGCTAATATGCAATCTCGTCCCCATAGCATCGTGGAATTTCTTCCAAAATTTGGATGTAAACCGTGTGTCGCGATCAGATACAATCGACACCGGTACACCGTGACGAGTCACAATCTCTTTGATGAAAAGATCAGCCAACTTCTCGGACGAATATGTCTCCCGCATCGGTAAGAAGTGAGCACTCTTCGTCAATCGATCCACAATCACCCAGATCGTATCATACCCTTTAGGGGTACGTGGCAGCTTTGTGATGAAATCCATGGTGATGTGTTCCCACTTCCACTCCGGGATGTCCAAAGGTTGAATCTTTCCATACGGCTTCTGGTGCTCCGCCTTCACTTGCAAACACGTGAGGCATTTACTCACATACTCCACCACATCGCGTTTCATACCCGGCCACCAATAATCTTTCTTCATATCTTGGTACATCTTGGTGGCACCGGGATGAATGGAGTATCGAGACTTATGAGCTTCATCCAGAATCTTCATTCGCAGATCCCCAAGACGAGGAATCCACATACGCCCAAACCGAGTTCTAACACCCGTTGCGTTCTCACCCAACTCCGCGACCAGACCTCTCATGCGTTCAGAGTTAAGATGTTCGTCTTTCAAAGCCTCATCTTGGAACTCTTTGACCTGTTTCATCACGTCGGAGGTCATGATTAGCTGGTACGCCTTCACTCGAATTGGCTCGGGCCTCTCCTTTCGGCTAAGGGCATCCGCCACCACGTTGGCTTTGCCCGGATGGTAATGGATCTCACAATCATAGTCCTTTATAAGTTCCAACCATCGCCGTTGCCTCATATTCAGATCCTTTTGCTCGAAGAAGTACTTCAAGCTTTTGTGGTCCGTGAAGATGGTGCACTTCGTCCCATACAAGTAGTGCCGCCAGATCTTCAACGCGAAAACCACAGCTGCGAGCTCCAAGTCATGAGTAGGGTAATTAACCTCATGAACTTTCAGCTGTCGGGATGCATAGGCTATCACCTTTCCTCTCTGCATTAATACACACCCCAACCCCGAGTAGGAGGCATCAGAATAAACCACCAAATCTTCACTCCCTTCGGGAAATGCCAATACTGGAGCTTGGGTCAATCTCGTCTTCAGTTCTTCAAACGCCTTCTCCTGAGCTTGACCCCACACAAATTTCACATCCTTCCGGGTCAACTTGGTCAGTGGAGAGGCAATTTTGGAAAAGTCTTGAATGAACCTTCGGTAGTAACCCGCCAAACCCAAGAAACTACGGATCTCGGACGGCGTCCTCGGAGACTTCCATTGCATCACTGCTTCCACTTTCGCCGGATCGACCGTAATCCCATCCGGATTTACCACATGACCCAAGAATTGAACTTCACGCAACCAGAATGCGCACTTGGAGAACTTAGCATACAACTTCTCCCTTCTCAACGTCTCCAAAACTTCGCGAATGTGACCGGCATGCTCAGTCTCACTCTTTGATTAAATCAGGATATCATCAATGAATACAATCACTGATTTATCCAACATCGGCCGACACACCCTATTCATCAGGTCCATAAAAGCAGCTGGCGCGTTGGTCAAACCAAAGGACATAACGAGGAACTCATAATGACCGTAGCGCGTACGAAAAGCTGTTTTAGGGATATCCTGCTCCTTCACCTTCAGTTGATGGTAGCCTGATCGAAGATCTATACGTGAAAACCAACTAGCACCCTGAAGTTGATCAAACAAGTCGTCGATCCTCGGCAAGGGGTATCTGTTCTTTACTGTCAGCTTATTCAGCTCGCGGTAGTCGATGCACATCCTCATACTACCGTCCTTCTTCTTTACAAACAGGACCGGAGCACCCCAAGGTGAGATACTCGGTCTAATAAACCCCTTATCCAGTAGCTCTTGTAACTGCTCCATCAACTCTTTCATCTCTGTCGGGGCCAATCGGTATGGTGCCTTGGCAACAGGTTGGGCGCCTGGTACTAAATCAATCTGGAACTCGATCTCTCTGTCAGGTGGCAATCCCGATAAGTCTTCCGGGAACACGTCTAGGAACTCACACACAACCGGAACATCAGACAGTTGTGGTGCTGGCTTCTCTACATCTTTCACATAACATAAATAGGCGTTACATCCACGCCTCATACATTTCCCCGCCACTGCCATTGAGATCACCTTCGGAATCGTAGTAACCCGATCCCCATAAACTATCACTGGACTACCTTCAGGCGCTGTCAAACTGATCATCTTCCTGCGACAAACAATGTTCGCCTCGAAATCTGCCAACCAATCCATCCTAAGCACCAGATCGAAACCACCTAATGTCATCGCAAAGGGTTTAACTGGGAATTTGTGACCCTCCAGTTCTACATCGCAACCCTCAATTACCTCTGAAATCCTGGTGGTTTTACCTATAGCAGTCTCTACCTCAAACGGCACATCCACACGCCTACTACTAACGGGCAATTTGGCGCAAAAAGCAACGGAAATAAAACTCCTACTGGCACCCGAATCAAATAACACAGAGGCTAAAGTTTGGTTCACCAGAAACGTACCGGACACTACATCAGGGTCCGTCCTCGCCTCTTCCTGCGTCATCATAAATGCTCTGGCGCTCGCTTTCGACCCTTCACCCCCTGTCTTCTTCACACCGGAACCCTCAGATCTCGGCTTCTTGCAGTCTTTATTCATGTGACAACTTTCCCCACAGTTAAAGCATCTCATTCCTTTACACTCTTTGGCCATATGACCGGGCTTTCCACACTTGAAACATACATTCAGCCCCCATCTGCACTCACCACCGTGCTCTCGCCCACACTTCCCGCACTTTCTCGACCCTGCACTTGTCACGACCACACGACGATCATCAACCCGTGCCTTCTTACTACTTGTCGAAGTATCACCCCGACCAAACCTCTTTCCCTGCCACTTCCTCTCATCACTTCCCTTCTTACTGCCCTCAGATTTCACCATCACAGCTCGTTCATCGTACAACCTTCCAGCTAAATCCACCGCCGACCTGAAAGTACTGGGTCGGGCGGAAATCAAATGCCAACGAATTTCAGCTGGCAACCCCTGAATATACCGGTTAATCTTGCGAGACACCGGCGTCACTTGCTCTGGCACCAACCGCGCCATATCGTTGAACTTGGTCGTGTATTGTTGGTGGGTCATCGTTCCCGCCTCCAACTGCAGGAACTCTCTCTCAACTCTGTCCATCTCTCGACGAGGACTAAACTCCTCGATCACCATTCTCTTCAACTCAGACCACTTCAATTTCCCAATGGCCCTGCTACCCTCGGCCTGGACAATATTGTCCCACCAGCACAATGCCGTTCCCGTAAACGAGTGGGTAGCAAACTTTACCTTCTTATCCTCCTGGCAGTCACTGATATCAAGGACCGCCTCCATCTCTCTAACCCATTGGTGAGCATCAGCAGCCGTACCCGAACCATCGAAAGTCGGAGGCTTGCACCTCATAAATTTCCCGTAATCACAACCCCGGGCTGTCTCCCTTACCTGTTCCTCCTCCTCTTCCTCTTCGTCATCAGACAATACCGTTTCTGCCTCTGTTTGTTGCTGTCTACCGGAGGACCGTCTCCTCCCTCGTCTATCCTCCTCTCGCACCGCCTTTATCGCTTCGGTCATTATAGTCGGTAAAATCGTCTGCATAACCTGGTGCACTTCCTCAATCACTGCCTCTTTTACCGAGGCTCTCAACTTGGCGCTTTCGTCTGTCTCTTCCTGATGAGGAATCTCGTTCTCCTCACGAACTACTTTCTCTTTCCTAGATCTTCCTCGCGTGATACGCGGCTCATCACCACGTTCACCATCACGGGAAGCATCAGATGATCTATCACCGACCATCTTCTATCACACTGAAAGATTAAAACACCAACACGGTCATTCAAGGAAATAGCTCAGTTTATGTTAAGTACAGTAAGTCCCTAATTACAGTGGCCAGTTGTGATTACCACTTACTCTACTCTTCGTACCCCGAGCATCACCTATCCTGACTACATTAGTATCTCAGTCTAACAGTACACATCATTCACATAACAAGCGCACATAATACCAGTTAATCTTTAAGAAAAATACCTGATGGCACGCGACTACTCAGATGGCATTCTCATTCTCCCTGTCCCATTCTCAGTTTAAGTTTAGGTTTATTATAAAAATTTACCCATTTTACTTAAACTTTTTCTCTGATACCAACTTGTAAGGCCCCGCTCACCGGGCACCTTACTGTTGGTTCTTCATCGCACATATGACGTACGTAATGTATATAATCATAAAACAACGCAGCGGAAATGATAAAATATATACATTCTCATTCATTCATAAAAGTCATTACATCATTGACTCGGTTACAAAATGAAGCTTTCTCTACTTTGTTTCTCCTCATAGGATCATACAGCGACCTCTAGAGGAGATATTAAGTTCAAACATATAAAAATTTTATTTTTATACTAAAGAATATTCCTTAGGTAATTCCGTACATCGGAACCCTGACGGAATACTCTTGACACACACATGCAACATATTTCGTTGCATGTGCTACGCGCACGCTTCCAATGCGTGGCGAACTTATCAAAATCTAAAGAAGATTTCTTAAATAATCCCTTCTAGGGGAATACTCAAGAAATCTCATAATGGCATGCAACGTGATGTGTTGCGAATATTATGGACCCGCAACCCATGACGTTGCAGCATTATCAACTGGAGAATGCTCTCCCAAAAGAGCTGAGTAGTCGCCTCGTGCCATCCTCAGCAACCCTACCTGCGAACTGGAAAACACATAAAAGTCAGCGTTGCTGAGTGAGTTCTAGTTTTATAATAAAACATACTTTCATTCTCATTAACTGCTCTTTTCATACATGTGTTCATACATCATACGTACACGTAGATAATATTATTATTATCTCATCATTCATTACTTACTTTCATTCGTGTACACTTCATCATTCTCTTTTACCTTCATTCATACATACTTCACGTACTTTCGTACGTACTTTACTTTCATTCTTACATTCATTACTTACGTTCGAACATTCATTACATTCATTCATACTTTCATTACTTTCGTTCGAACATTCATTACATTCGGTGACATGTACAATACCCCCGTTCATCATACATACTACTGGTGCTGGACCTGTGGTGGTTAGCCACGAACGTTGTGCACAAAGCTGATCCAGTCACCTGGGGTAGGTACATGCACCACTCATCTTTTCACTTTACTTCTGGATCAATGCCATATGCTATACCCCGAACGTTGTGCACAAATGCGGGTGCTGGACCTGTGATGATCAATCACGAACGTTGTGCACTAATGCTGATCCAGTCACCTAGGGTAAGCGGCAAGGATCCCATACATACTTCTGGTCAATCACAAAGACTGGCCCCGATGTGCATCCTTCAGGGTAGCTAACCCGCACACCGTTGAGCTAACACCTGCCATGGGTGTGCACCTCCTTTCATTTGCTTGCAAGCCTTTCTTACTCTCTTTTATTAATGCATGCATTCATTCATCATGTTCCTTCTTTCATTATCTTTCACTTTACGTTCTTAATACATTCGTTTCTTTCGTTCATTCATTCACGTAAAGTTATTAAAGATAAAACACATATACATAAGGAACATACATACTTACATATCATCAGTATTCACCATTTATCATGGCAACATCATACTAACACACATACATCATACTAGCATACATACATCCTGCATACACTTCTACATTCACTCACATCAGCCCTGTCCGGGCGACTGAACTACCACCAGTCGCATGTCCTCCATGCGACTGGCCCATACGATTGGGCTATCATGCGAATGGGTACTCAAACGTGCGACTGGACTTCCTTCCGTACGACTAGACACTAAGCGACTGGGTTATATGCGACAAACTCTTAAACGTGCGACTGAACTACTCTACGATTGAACTCATGCGACCGAAACTCTCAGTCGCATCACCTATCGTGCGATTGAGACTCAATCGAGCGGCTGAGTCTCAGTCGGGCGATTGGACACCAACTATTACTCATTCGGCCGAATGGCCCTTCAGTCGCATAACCCTAACTGGGCAGCGACTGGAGTTCTTCCTACACAGCAGTCGCGAACCCCCGTCCCTACAGTCACCATAATCCCATTTTCAGCCCAATTCAACCCTCCCAAGCCTTAGGGATTCCTACTAGGACCTCATACAAGCATATACTAGTCCTATTTCATACCATAAACACATTACTCAAGATTTACCCAAATGGGTCAAACTTTTACTATTTCAAAACTAGGGTTTTAATGTGTTTCCAGCCCCAAAATCGTTAGAAAACATGTAAATGAGGGGTCCGAGAACTCACATTGTCAGGTAGGAGTTGGTGAGCTTCGATTTAGCTTGCTTCTCGACAATCAGGCAGCACCTTCCCCTCTTTCTTTCTCTTCTCGGTCTCTTTCTGCTCTCTGTCGCCCTCTGCTCCCTCTCCCCGACTGAAAAATGGGAGGAGAGTGGAGCTGCTCCCTTTTTATACCCACAGCTCAGTCGCATTTGGTCCAGGGGCGACTGGACCTTCAGTCGCATGAACACTATGCGACTGGACCCCCAATCGCACATGTCCCATGCGGCTCATACTACATTCGGACGGTTGAACTCCAATCGTGCGGTTGAGCTTCAATCGGCCGAATAGCCATGCGGTTGACCTCCAGTCGCATAAATCACAGGCGACTGAGGCTCAGTCGCATAGCCTACCAAAAAGTCAGACTTCCGGGTGTTACACTTCACATGCAAGCATAGGGCAAAAATCAATAGTTACAAAACTTCCACTTGCACCAGAATCAAATAACACATTAGCTGGAATTCTGTTCACTAGAAACGTACCTGAAACTACATCTGGCAAAGCTTTAGCCTCACTAGCTGACATAGAATATGCTCGTCCCTTGGCCACACTTGACCCTTCTCCTGACCCTTTCATCGATCTAACCGGTTCAGGCCTTCTAACTACCAACTTTGGGCATTCGCTTTGGATGTGCCCCGTTTCTCCACATTCGTAACATTTACGAGAACCTTCACTACATTCATTAGCATAATGTCCCGTTTTTTCACATCTAAAACAATTCCTGCTACCCATCATACATTCACCCTGATGTAGCCTACCACATTTCCCGCAACGTGGCAACTCATTTCTGACATTCCTCGAAAATTGACCCCTTCCAAACCTACCCTTCTTTTGAAAACTTGGGTTCTCAAATCTTCTTTGCACGACAGGTTCTTCAAGCCTTCTTTTACTTCCTTCCGGAACAGCATTACTACCATAAACTTCTTGATACATATCTGCGGCTAAGTTTACCGTCAACTGGTAACTACTTGGAGCAGATGATCTAACCAACTTTCTAACCTCCTGAGGCAACCCCTGTGTATACCTCAAAATTTTCTTCTCTTCAGGAACCACCAAATGAGGCACCAACCGCGCCATCTCCTCAAACTTAGACGTGTATTCCCTGTGAGACATATTACCTGCCTGAAACTGCAGGAAGCTCATTTCTATTCGATCCATCTCGCCTTTTGGACAAAACTTGTCCGACACTAACTTTCTAAATTCAGGCCATAACATTTTGTCAGTAGCCTCCTCGCCTAACGTCTGGATAATCGTATCCCACCAATACAGAGCCTCACCTATCAACGAGTGAGCTGCAAACTTTACCTTCTGATCCTCCCTACACTCACTCAACTTGATCACGACTTCCATTTCACGAAGCCATTTATAAGTGGCTACCACATCCATAGCCCCAGAAAATCGTGGAGGATTACACTCTTTAAACTGGCTATACGTAACTTCCTTTCTCTCACTAGACCCTTCAGCTTTATCAACATTCCTACTTTCATCAGGTCTAGCTACATTCAAGGCTTTACGAACCTCCTCAGCAATTACATCATGGAATTGTTGTCTCGTCATACTAAGCACCTCGGTACTCTCATCAACATTTCCTCCCGAGGTTCCACCTTGCATTCTTTCACTTTCCCTATCAACCATAACCTATTAAAACGAGATCAGGGTTATTTGGTACTCATATGTAATTATGTAACCAGAATACTATAAGTAAAGTAAATTATTAATAATGTTGGCCAAGTACTATTAATCGTTTACTTTACTTGTACTATTCTCGTTATTCCTTCTCATGATAGTCCCATCACCTTTTCTTGTTTTAATAAACTATTCTATCTAGCTATCCCTGCTGGCATATCTATTTTCTAGTTAAAGTCTAGTTATTATGAAACTAGATCCCTTTAACTACTGCTCTGACACCAACCTGTGACGCCCTAAACCCGGCAGGGCACCGGAGGCACGTCCCGCAGTTGGATTAATATTTTAAACGCAAATCAGAGTTTTCTACCTACAGCGGAAGACTTTATACGCTATTATATATTAACCCAACTTTTCAAAACATTTTACATAAGATTGTATTTAATTATACATTGCCCTATTCACATTATTAACAAGCCCTAAATCCTATGCCAGCAGTTGCTTCAGGATAGCGTCCTCATCAACTCATACTTGCTTTCCTCTATTATCAGAGGATCCCTCCTTACCTAGCACACATAACACACTCAAAACATCAGACAAACTGGTGAGTTCTAATTTTCATCAAAACATTAACAACATTTTTACACATACTACAACTATCTTTTTATTGGCAATATTATAAATTCAACTTTTACCATTATTCTGTCCCACTTGACTTGTCCCATCGAACATCGGTTGCCCACATCTAGCAACTACCAGTTCCCCATACCCAGTAACGTCGGTTGCCCACATCCAGCAACTACCAGTCACTACACTCAGAAACGTCGGTTGCCCACATCCAGCAACTACCGGTTTCTCATACTCGGTAACGTCGGTTGCCCACATCTAGCAACTACCGGTTACCATAGCCAGAGACGTCAGTTGCCCACATCTAGCAACTACCAGTCTCTCATACCCAGTAACGTCGGTTGCCCACATCTAGCAACTGCCGGTTACTATCTCTCATCCAGTAGGATGCCAAATAATCATCTAGGGTCGTCACCACAAGATGTTCACAAAGCTGAGTGATCGTCATCACTCCTATCAAACTGTACAGTTTCACACCCATGCATCTTACCCTAACTGGCCTGTTGAGATTTACATCATATTACCATTTTAAAAACATTTCTTTTATTTATTGCCAATATTATCACATTCACTCACACCCCACACATTCTTTCTTTTAGCACCGGTTTTAACATATTTTCATTAATCATCACACCCCATCCGACCCATTGGAATCATTACCATCACATAATGATTAACAATGTTCAGAGGACTATCTTTTACACCCTACTTGACTCATTGCAATCATTACCATCATGTAATGATTAACAATGTTCAGATAATCACTTATTACCCCCACTTTTCCTCTAACAGCTTGACCAACTGTTAGAAACATATCCATCATTACTATCACAATTTTGGTACTAAAACATTCAGTTCATTTATTAATATGTGTGTGCTAGCCAATATGTTAAAACCAAACATTTAAAAAGGGCTTAGAACTCACCTTATCAATTTCCTCACCACAGTCTACACAATCCACGTACCCAAGATAACTAGTCCTTCCTCTAATCAAGGTATATCTAAAGCAATAAACCCTGATTCAATAAACTTATTCTCAAACAGGCCCTCATGCGATTGAACACTTATGCGAATGAGCAATCATGCGATTGGTCCTATGCGAATGAACCATGCGACTGAACCTTCAGTCATACGACTAGCCGTTCATTCGCACGATTGAGTTCTCATTCGCACCCAGTGTTCGCTCGTCTTCATTCGGTCTTTCAACCAGGCGACTGGTTTCCAATCGCACGACTAAACCTCCATTCGTACTCAGTCGCCCGATTAAACTCTCATTCGTGCGATTGAGCCATGCGATTGAGCCCATTTGCCTGAAACGAACCAGCAGCTGTGTTCTTGACGTTTTTGATCCAATACTCACTCAAAATTTGAGTTTTAACCATCCAAATCATACCATATTCAAAACAGATCTTATACACCTCATTTACAATGGTTTCGGACCATTATTTCATCAAAACTTCACAAAACTTAGATTTGAATTCCTGGGTTTTAAACTCAGAAATAAACCAAACCAATTTACTAATCTAAACAGGTTATTGGATCAAACTCAGTCATACACACAGCTTATAACATCTCCGGATTAATCCGTGATGTTCAAAACTTACCAAAACGGAGTCTCGCCTAATCGATTTCGTGAGAGCGGGGTTTTTGGGTGTGAAGGGAACAAGAGGACAGAATAGGTGCAGATAGAGATCTGCCCTTAAACCCCTACACCGCCCCATTTATCCATACACTTAACTTAACCGCCTTACCTTCAGTCGCACGACTGAACCATTCGCACGACTGAATCGTGCGATTGAAGTTCATTCACCTACTATTCGTATGATTGAGTTTCAATCGCACGTAAGAGGTGCGACTGAAGTTCATTCGCATATGACCCATGCGACTGAATACTTAATCAATAAAACAAACTCAACTTAATTAATTAATCATACTATAATATAATTACAAGTCCGGATTTAGAAACCGGATGTTACATTAAACTTGGTTTTATGTTCTTGCAAACCCGACATGTGGTAGATTCAGATGAACCAACCATATACCATGACGCAGTGTCCAATTCAGATTGTGACAAATGGCTTGAAGCCATGAACGTTGAGATGCAATCCATGTACGACAATCAAGTTTGGGAACTTGTTGTACCACCTCTTAATTTGAAGGTAGTTGGAAGTAAGTGGGTTTTCAAGAAGAAAACCAATATGCATGGAAACTTGGATACTTATAAGGCTAGACTTGTAGCAAAGGGTTTCACTCAAACTCAAGGGGTTGATTATGATGAAACCTTCTCACCTGTTGCGATGCTAAAGTCTATAAGGATATTGTTTGCCGAAGCTGCTCATTATGATTATGAGATTTGGCAAATGGATGTCAAAACCGCTTTCCTAAATGGATATCTTAAGGAAGATGTCTATATGGTTCAGCCTGAAGGTTTTGTCGATCCAAAACATCCTAATAAAGTATGCAAGTTAAAGAAGTCAATCTATGGATTGAAACAAACATCAAGAAGTTGGAATCACCATTTTTATGAAGAAGTAATTAAATTTGGATTCATCAAGAACGCTGATGAAGCTTGTGTTTATAAGAAAGCTAGTGGGACCATCATCATTTTCCTAGTATTGTATGTTGATGACATACTACTATTTGGAAATGACATTCCAACCTTGGAAGGTGTAAAAACCTGGCTTGGAAGTTGTTTTTCCGTCAAGGATCTTGGTGAAGCCGCCTATATTCTGGGAATAAAGATCTATAGGGATAGATCAAGGCGGTTGATTGGTTTAAATCAAAGTACATACATTGATAAAATCTTGAAAAGGTTCAAGTTGGAGAACTCTAATAAAGGTACGGTACCTATTCAAAGAGGAACTATATTGAGTACAACTCAATGTCCTAGCTCAAATGATGAGCAAGATAAAATGAAGTCAATCCCATACGCATCTGCTATTGGATCCATCATGTATGCAATGATATGCACTCGACCGGACGTGTCATGCGCCTTAAGCATGACAAGCCGATACCAGCAAAATCCTGGAAACAGTTATTGGATGGCTATTAAGAACATACTTAAGTACCTAAGGAGGACAAAAGATATGTTCCTACTATATGGATCTGGTGATGAGGAACTCGTTGTAAAAGGTTACACGGATGCGAGTTTCCAAATTGATCGTGATGATTCACGGTCACAATCGGGATATATTTTCATTCTAAATGGAGGAGCAGTCTCTTAGAAGAGCTCCAAATAGGATGTGGTGGCTCTATCAACTACAGAATCAGAATACATCACCGCCTCATTGGCAGCTCAAGAAGCTGCATGGTTGAAGAAATTCATTGACGATCTAGGGGTTGTCCTTTCCATTCAGGACCCCCTAGAGATCTTTTGTGATAACGAGGGTGCGATTGCTCCAATCAAGGAACCTTGTGCTCATCAAAAGACTAGGCACATTGAGAGGAGATTCAACTACAAACGAGATGAAGTTGAAAAGGGAAAGATATGTATTCGCAAAGTTCACACGGATCAAAACATTGCGGATCCTCTCACGAAGCTCCTTGAAAAGGCAAAGCGTGAAGGTCATACTTGTGCCATGGGACTTTGATATTCTAGTGATTGGATTTGATCTGCAAATTTTGTATTTGGATATGTGGAACTCTTTATTATTTGAATAAAATTATTTGGTTATAATGTTTCAATTAATGTTACAATTTAGCATGTTTAATCCATGAGTAAATTGTTTACTCTAAATGTCCGTAGTCGTTTAGACTTGTGGGAACAAGTGTGACGGTAAGATTATTATGAACTTGGATTGGTTGATATTCATACCGATGAATATAGAGCAATGGGTTGCTAACAAGGTTCATAGATATTTGTAGGATACAAATATTGGACTAACCCGCATCTCAAATTTTACTGCATGGAATCTTCTAGATTGATCATAACTAAATTTGAGTAAAAGGCGAATATCATTTGGTATTCTTAGACCTGAGATACATGTTGGGTTTTGATATTCACCAGGTGTTATACCTTGAGCTAGTTCTTCACTGTCCTGAAATATTGGATAGTACGTAAGGCTATGTTTAGGTATGAGACGAGGTGTTTGTGAGAAACGTATGTAGTCAAGATGGGATTTGTTCTTCTTATTCATTGAGAGCAAGATGTCTAAGGCCTAATTAAGTTAAATCAACAAGGAATGATTATTCTGTGTCCTTGGATTTAACATGACATCTGTAACAAAAATATAAATGATTAATTCATCTAAATCATTTCAAGTAGGATACTTGAATGGGATGATGTTATTAAATGGCCATAAGTCATGCGTATTAAGGGTAGTAAACCGTTGTTAGGCGGTATTTACTGCTTGCATCAATCTTTTATGAATCTTGGAAAAGTGGGAGATTGTAGGATTCTATATGCCCAAGACACGTAGAATATTGATGCGGTTAGTACGTTATGATCCAAGTCGGGTTATACCCAATAACAAGCTTAGCAGACCAATTAATATTTAATTGATGATATGATCATGCAATCAAATATTTACACCAATTTATAAAATGGGTTTTCAAAATAAGTTGCGTATGAGATGGAACAACTTATTAGGATATTTTGTTCAATAATATTATTTGTAGTGTTATTTAAATTAGTAAGATAACATCAAATAATAATAAGAGTGTATAACTTATACAATTAAAAGGGTTAATTGTATAACTAATTACAAGACTAGTTTAAAGTGTGTGTGTGTTTGGTTTAAAGTGGGAAACCCCTTTTGAATCAAATTTTCGGCCGCCCCCTATTTTTGATTGGTTCAATTTGCTTTCTAGAAAACACACATAACATAACTAATCTTGGACACTACACTTCTCCAATCTCAACACATGCAAAACACACAAAAACTCTCTCTCTCTCTCTCTCTAAAAAGCTCACGACACAAGCAGCAGCATTTTGGAGATTTTGAAGTTTTTTCTTGTTGTAGATTCTTCCTAACAAGAAGGTTTTGCTATCAAGCTTGGGGTATACAAACTTGAGAGGACCTCCCTGGGTGCCTTGGTCGATTTCTTGCTCCATATCATCTTCAATTTCTCACTTTTGGCAGCTCAAAGGTAGATTATGGCAGCCTCTATATGGCTGTCCATAATGTTCGTTTTATGTTTCATAGCTAGCATCATTCACATATATAAGATCCCCTTTGTTCTTGGGTTTGTTTACAACTTATAACATCAAATAGAACTTGAAATTTTCAGGTTATAAACAAGGTTATAAAGCTATTATTCCGCTGCGTTTTTACAAAGTTTAAATGGTTAAACTATGTTTTGTGTTCTATCAAACCTAAAAAAATCCATACTTGAACAATTTCAAGTGAAATACAAGAAAATCTAATTTAGTTGGTCATGTGAGCTTGATTTGACTTCATATTCATTGATCACACGTTGAGTTCTATATTTGAAATCCGATAACATTCATTTCCGCGACTTCAATTTGATTCTTGTATATTATTATGTGAATGCGAGTGGTTTGTTATCATTTGCAACTTCTATCGTTGCTTTTGTGCTCAATAAAGAAGTCTGCGGATCGAGAGTTATCATTTTGATTCATTTTTGTGGGTTTTCCAGGCAAGATGGTTTAAAAATGGTGGTCGAGTGTTTTGGATGAGTTTTGGCATGGTGAATCGAGTTTAAAGGTGAGTTGAGACATATGTGTTCGGTTTTCGTTTCCTTAAAAACAATACTTTCAAATGTTTAATTTGTGATTTTTACTATGATTTTAGTGATCGTTATGCGTAGAGTTGATTAAATTACTTGAGGAGTGTGTATAAAAGATTATAAAACCAAAAATCCATGGGATTGATGGTTTTTTACGAAAATATAAACCTTTTCATACGAGAACGATTTTTATTTAATGTACTTGTTTACGTTGTTCATGTCACATGTATAAGATTACAGATACATGAATGTACAAATCCATACTTGCACAATTTCAAGTGAAATACAAGTAAATCTAATTTAGTTGGTCATGTGAGCTTGATTTGACTTCATATTCATTGACCACACGTTGAGTTTTATCTTTGAAATCCGAAAACTTTTGTTTCTTGAATCTTATTATGTGAATACGAGTGGTTTAATTATCGTTTGCAGCTTCTATCGTTGCGTTAGCGCTCAATAAAGGAGTTTACGGATAAAGAGTTATCATTTTCGTTCATTTTTGTGAATTTGCTAGGCAAGAGGGTCTAAAAATGGTGATCGAGTCTTTTGGATGAGTTTGAGCATGGTGAATCGAGTTTATAGGTGAGTTGAGAGGTAGCGTGTTTGGTTTTTGTTTCCTTCTAAACAATAGATTGAAATGTTTCATTTGTGAATTTTGTATTGTGATTTTAGTGACCATTATGCATAGATACGATTAAATTACTTAAGGAGTGTGTGTAAAAGATTATAGAACCGCAAATCCATGGGATTGAAGGTTGTTACGAGAATATTAACCTTTTCATGCGAAAACTATTTTTCTTTGAAAGTATTTGTTTACGTAGTTCAATTGACATGTATAAGATTACCTTTGATGAATACATGAATGTGCAATTCCATACTTGCACAATTTCAAGTGAAATACACGTAAATCTAATTTAGTTGGTCATGTGTGCTTGATTTGACGGAATATTCAATGATCACATGTTGAGTTTTATCTTTGACATCCTATCACTTCCATTCCGCAACTTCAATTTGGTTCTTCATTCGTATTATTTAAATACGAGTGGTTTCCTTGTCATTTGCAACTTCTATCATTGCGTTAGCGCTTAATAAAGAAGTCTGCGGATAGAGAGTTATCATTTTGATTCATTTTTGTGGGTTTTCTAGGCAAGATGGTTTAAAAATGGTGGTCGAGTGTTTTGGATGAGTTTGGGCAGGGTGAATCGAGTTTGTAGAGACGTATAGTGTTCGGTTTTCGTTTCCTTCTAAACAATACCTTCAAATGTTTGATTTGTGATTTTTTATTGTGATTTTAGTGATAGTTATGCGTAGATTTGATTAAATTACTTAAGGAGTGTGTATAAAAGATTATAAAACCCAAAATCCATGGGATTGAAAGTTTTTTACGAGAATATAAACCTTTTCATGCGAGAACGATTTTTATTTAACGTATTTGTTTACATGGTTGATGTCACATGTATAAGATTACAGTCTCATGAATACATAAATGTACAAAGCCATACTTTCACAATTTCAAGTGAAATACAAGTAGATCTAATTTAGTTGGTCATGTGAGCTTGATTTGACTTCATATTCGTTGATCACACGTTGAGTTCTATATTTGAAATCCGATAACATTCATTTCCGCGACTTCAATTTGATTCTTGTATATTATTATGTGAATACGAGTGGTTTGTTATCATTTGCAACTTCTATCGTTGCTTTTGTGCTCAATAAAGAAGTCTACGGATCGAGAGTTATCATTTTGATTCATTTTGTGGGTTTTCCAGGCAAGATGGTTTAAAAATGGTGGTCGAGTGTTTTGGATGAGTTTTGGCATGGTGAATCGAGTTTAAAGGTGAGTTTAGACGTATAGTGTTCGGTTTTTGTTTCCTTATAAACAATACCTTCAAATGTTTAATTTGTGATTTTTTACTATGATTTTAGTGATCGTTATGCGTAGAGTTGATTAAATTACTTGAGGAGTGTGTATAAAAGATTATAAAACCAAAAATCCATGGGATTGATGGTTTTTTACGAAAATATAAACCTTTTCATACGAGAACGATTTTTATTTAATGTACTTGTTTACGTTGTTCATGTCACATGTATAAGATTACAGATACATGAATGTACAAATCCATACTTGCACAATTTCAAGTGAAATACAAGTAAATCTAATTTAGTTGGTCATGTGAGCTTGATTTGACTTCATATTCATTGACCAAATGTTGAGTTTTATCTTTGAAATCCGAAAACTTTTGATTCTTGAATCTTATTATGTGAATACGAGTGGTTTAATTATCGTTTGCAGCTTCTATCGTTGCGTTAGCGCTCAATAAAGGAGTTTACGGATAAAGAGTTATAATTTTCGTTCATTTTTGTGAATTTGCTAGGCAAGAGGGTCTAAAAATGGTGATCGAGTCTTTTGGATGAGTTTGAGCATGGTGAATCGAGTTTATAGGTGAGTTGAGAGGTATCGTGTTTGGTTTTTGTTTCCTTCTAAACAATAGATTGAAATGTTTCATTTGTGAATTTTGTATTGTGATTTTAGTGACCATTATGCATAGATACGATTAAATTACTTAAGGAGTGTGTGTAAAAGATTATAGAACCGCAAATCCATGGGATTGAAGGTTGTTACGAGAATATTAACTTTTTCATGCGAAAACTATTTTTCTTTGAAAGTATTTTTTTACGTAGTTCATGTGACATGTATAAGATTACCTTTGATGAATACATGAATGTGCAAATCCATACTTGCACAATTTCAAGTGAAATACACGTAAATCTAATTTAGTTGGTCATGTGTGCTTGATTTGACGGAATATTCAATGATCAAATGTTGAGTTCTATCTTTGACATCCTATCACTTTCATTCCGCAACTTCAATTTGGTTCTTCATTCTTATTATTTAAATATGAGTGGTTTCCTTGTCATTTGCAACTTCTATCGTTGCGTTAGTGCTTAATAAAGAAGTCTGCGGATAGAGAGTTATCAATTTGATTCATTTTTGTGGGTTTTCCAGGCAAGATGGTTTAAAAATAGTGGTCGAGTGTTTTGGATGAGTTTGGGCAGGGTGAATCGAGTTTGTAGAGACGTATAGTGTTCGGTTTTCGTTTCCTTTAAACAATACCTTCAAATGTTTGATTTGTGATTTTTTATTGTGATTTTAGTGATAGTTATGCATAGATTTGATTAAATTACTTAAGGAGTGTGTATAAAAGATTATAAAACCCAAAATCCATGGGATTTAAAGTTTTTACGAGAATATAAACCTTTTCATGCGAGAACGATTTTTATTTAACGTATTTGTTTACATGGTTGATGTCACATGTATAAGATTACAGTCTCATGAATACATAAATGTACAAATCCATACTTTCACAATTTCAAGTGAAATACAAGTAGATCTAATTTAGTTGGTCATGTGAGCTTGATTTGACTTCATATTCATTGATCACGCATTGACTTTTATCTTTAAAATCCAATAACTTTCATTTCCGCATATTTAATTTGATTCTTGAATCTTATTATGTGAATACGAGTGGTTTAGTTATCGTTTGCGGCTTCTATCGTTTCATTATTACTCAATAAAGGAGTTTACGGATAAAGAGTTATCATTTTGGTTCATTTTTGTAGATTTGCTAGGCAAGGGGGTCTAAAAATGGTGATGGAGTGTTTTGGATGAGTTTGAGCATGGTGAATCGAGTTTAAAGGAGAGTTGACAGGTATCGAGTTTGGTTTTTGTTTCCTTCTAAACAATAGATTGAAATGTTTCATTTGTGATTTTTTTATTGTGATTTTAGTGATCATTATGCATAGATACGATTAAATTACTTAAGGAGTGTGTGTAAAAGACTATAGAACCGCAAATCCATGGGATTGAAGGTTGTTACGAGAATATATACTTTTTCATGCGAAAACTACTTTTCTTTAACGTATTTGTTTACGTAGTTCATGTGACATGTACAAGATTACCGTTTCATGAATACATGAATATGCAAATCCTTAATTGCACAATTTCAAGTGAAATACACGTAAATCTAATTTAGTTGGTCATGTGTGCTTGATTTGACGGAATATTCAATGATCACATGTTGAGTTTTGTCATTGACATCCTATAACTTTCATTCCGCAACTTTAATTTGGTTCTTCATTCTTATTATTTAAATACGAGTGGTTTCCTTTTCGTTTGCAACTTCTATCGTTGCGTTAGCGCTCAATAAAGAAGTCTGCGGAAAGAGAGTTATTATTTTGATTCATTTTTGTGGATTTTCCAGGCAAGATGGTTTAAAAATGGTGGTCGAGTGTTTTGGATAAGTTTGGGAAGGGTGAAACGAGTTTAAAGGTGAGTTGAGACGTATAGTGTTCGGTTTTCGTTTCCTTCAATAGCTTCAAATGTTTGATTTGTGATTTTTTGTTGTGATTTTAGTGATCGTTACGTGTAAATTTGATTAATTTACTTAAGGAGTGTGTATAACAGATTATAAAACCCAAAATCCATGGGATTGAAGGTTTTTTACGAGAATATAAACCTTTTCATGCGAGAATGATTTTTAGTTAAGTTATTTGTTTACGTAGTTCATGTCACATGTATAAGATTACAGTTTCATGAATACATGAATGTACAAATCCATACTTGCACAATTTCAAGTGAAATACAAGTAAATCTAATTTAGTTAGTCATGTGAACTTGATTTGACTTCATATTCATTGATCACACGTTGAGTTTTATCTTTTAAATCCGATAACTTTCATTTCCGCGACTTAAATTTGATTCTTGAATCTAATTATGTGAATACGAGTGGTTTAGTTATCGTTTGCACCTTCTATCGTTGCGTTAGCGCTCAATAAAGGAGTTTGCGGATAAAGAGTTATCATTTTGATTCATTTTTGTGGATTTGCTAGGCAAGAGGGTCTAAAAATGGTGATCGAGCATTTTGGATGAGTTTGGGCAGGGTGAATCGAGTTTAAAGGTGAGTTGAGAGGTATCGTGTTTGGTTTTTGTTTCCTTCTAAACAATAGATTGAAATGTTTCATTTGTGATTTTTTATTGTGATTTCAGTAATCATTATGCACAGATACGATTAAATTACTTAAGGAGTGTGTGTAAAAGATTATAGAACCGCAAATCCATGGATTCAAGTTTGTTACTAGAATATAAACTTTTTCATGCGAAAACTATTTTTCTTTAACGTATTTGTTTACGTAGTTCATCGGACATGTATAAAATTACCGTTTCATGAATACATGAATGTGCAAATCCATACATGCACAATTTCAAGTGAAATAAACGTAAATCTAATTTAGTTGGTCATGTGTGCTTGATTTGACGAAATATTCAATGATCACATGTTGAGTTTTATCTTTGACATCCTATCACTTTGTTTCCGCAACTTTAATCTGGTTCTTCATTCTTATTATTTAAATACGACTGGTTTCCTTGTCGTTTGCAACTTCTATCGTTGCGTTAGCGTTCAATAAAGAAGTCTGCGGATAGAGAGTTATCATTTTGATTCATTTTTGTGGGTTTTCTAGGCAAGATGGTTTAAAAATAGCGGTCGAGTGTTTTGGATGAGTTTGGGTAGGGTGAATCAAGTTTAATGGTGAGTTGAGACGTATAGTGTTCGGTTTTCGCTTCCTTCTAAATAGTACCTTCAAATGTTTGATTTGTGATTTTTTATTGTGATTTTAGTGATCGTTATGCGTAGATTTGATTAAATTACTTAAGGAGTGTGTATAAAAGATTATAAAACCTAAATCCATGGGATTGAAGGTTTTTTACAAGAATATAAACCTTTTCATGCGAGAACAATTTTTATTTAACGTATTTGTTTACGTAGTTGACGTGACGTGTATAAGATTACAGTCTCATGAATACATGAATGTACAAATCCATACTTGCACAATTTCAAGTGAAATACAAGTAGATCTAATTTAGTTGGTCATGTGAGCTTGATTTGACTTCATATTCATTGATCACGCATTGACTTTTATTTTTAAAATCCAATAACTTTCATTTCCGCATATTTAATTTGATTCTTGAATCTTATTATGTGAATACGAGTGGTTTAGTTATCGTTTGCGGCTTCTATCGTTTCATTATTACTCAATAAAGGAGTTTACGGATAAAGAGTTATCATTTTGGTTCATTTTTGTAGATTTGCTAGGAAAGGGGGTCTAAAAATGGTGATGGAGTGTTTTGGTTGAGTTTGAGCCTGGTGAATCGAGTTTAAAGGTGAGTTAACAGGTATCGAGTTTGGTTTTTGTTTCCTTCTAACCAATAGATTGAAATGTTTCATTTGTGATTTTTTTATTGTGATTTTAGTGATCATTATGCATAGATACGATTAAATTACTTAAGGAGTGTGTGTAAAAGACTATAGAACCGCAAATCCATGGGATTGAAGGTTGTTACGAGAATATATACTTTTTCATGCGAAAACTATTTTTCTTTAACATATTTGTTTATGTAGTTCATGTTACATGTATAACTATTTTTCTTTAACATATTTGTTTATGTAGTTCATGTTACATGTATAAGATTACCGTTTCATGAATACATGAATGTGCGGATTCATAATTGCACAATTTCAAGTAAAATACAAGTAAATCTAATTTAGTTGGTCATGTGTGCTTAATTTGATGGCATATTCAATGATCACACGTTGAGTTTTATCTTTGAAATCTGTTCACTTTCATTCTGCAACTTTAATTTGGTTCTTGAGTCTTATTATTTGAATACGAGTGGTTTCCTTGTCGTTTGCAACTTCTATCGTTGTGTTAGCGCTCAATAAAGAAATCTGTTGTGACACCCCGTAATTTCAGGTTAACATTATTCAAACTGTTGCCGTTAACATTGGCCCGTACTCGCAAATACTCGAAACGTATACAAACACCGCCACCAACATCGTTAAACAAATTGTGATAAAATACTAACGCGGGTGTTTGTAGAGGATTCACATAAACGAGATTTCCTAAGGAATCCTATTAATTAATAGAGCTCGCTCATCTACGTCGTTATCAACCGAAACAAATTCGGGAACTCGGTACCTAAGTACAGGGACCAAACCTGACAATTGCCAAACTGGGGCTGGGTATAAATACCCATCCACCAGCCAAACACACCCCATTCTGCTCTCTTTCTCTCTTACGCTCTCTTCATCTCCATTTCACCATCCTAGCACCAAAACCACCCCGATCGAGCTCGTTTTCGCCGGATTAGATCACGCAACAGCTGAGAAATCACATTCCCAGCAGGTAGGCGACCTTGTTCATCCGTTTTATTGCTCGTTTCACTGCTGCAAATATGGGGTTCGGGTGTTCGGGTTCAACCCGAATGCATGTGGTCGTGGGGGTGCGTGTGAGGTCAATCAGGGTGTGCATTTCACTTAGACATGTTAGGAGAGTGTTTCTGGAAGTCCTGATTATGAGAAAACCGAGCACGGAACAGCCGAAGGTTGTTCGACCCACCCAGCAGTCGCGACCTGCTGCAGTCCGCGACTGGGCCAGCCGTGCGATTGAGTCAGGCGACTGGGTCCTTCGTGCGACTGATCGGGGCGACTGGGGTGAGACGTGCGAATGAATGCATGCGATTGAGAGTGTGTGTGATTGAGTCAACCGAATGAATGTGTGCGACTGAGTATCACCCGACAGGAGGTTCAACCGCACGAATGAAGGTTCATTCGTGCGATTGGTTGTTGATTCGGGTGAATGGGTGATGTGTGGTACGACTAAATGCTGAGTCGCATGAATGAGGGTTCAATCGTACGAGTGAAGTTGATTTGTACGATTGAAGGCCCATTCGTGCGAATGAAGTGTCCAGTCGTGCGTCTAGCCTTGTTATGCGATATGGAGTCATTGTTAGCGAATTCTTCTGGTGTGCGAAGTGTCTATCGTGTGATGATAAGTTAACATCAATAAAATGTCATTTCTTGACCACAAAGATTAAAGTCAATGCAATCAACAAGCACATACTTTTCAACCTGAAACAACCTAACTGTTTACAAATATCAACAACCCATTTGGGATTTACATGAAGTCTGATACGTGTATGCCTGCTTGTGTGTGTCACCCACGACCGAACCCATGCGACCCGGCCCGACTAAACATGTCTATTAAAGCTAAACACAACATTAACGCTTAACATAACTGTCAATAGGTCTTTGACAGCGCATCATAAACAACACTTGGGAGACTTACATCCTACAAACTGGTTACATCATCAGTGAGTTTCACGGCCCCTATTTTACTCTTTTTTCTTTGGGGGAAAAAACATGCAAACAGATTTACATAAATGGTTGTAGTATTATTGATATCGCTTGTTACGTTAGTGCAAACACACAACATGTCCTGACACACGCGAACCGTTAGTAATGGGATTAGCGAGGTAATGTTGAGTAGTACTACTGGGTCTAACAAACCCCGCCCGGGCTAGTCGCGCTAGCTTGATTGGAGGTCAAACGGGTGCTTGATTGACCTAACACATTGTCATGGTCTGATGAGACATGACGGGGATACAACAAATACATATAGGACGTAAACAGTCAGCTTCGGTTCGAAACGCTAAGTAACAAGAACATAGGCTAGCTACCTAACGATATGCTCTATATACTAAACCATTGAAACGCAAAACATGGAAACGCTTACGAATACATTTCTTGTTGATTGATTAAACCTGTGAACTCACCAACTTTATGTTGACACATTTTAGCATGTTTTCTCAGGTCACAGGAACGCATAAGCTCATGATGCACGCTACAGGAAATGCACTCAGGACATGCATTCATCTAGATTATTTTCAGCATTGAACATTTGTTTAAACATGGCTGTTGTAACTGTCCTGTAATGGATTTATGAATTATGTAAACACTTCCGCACCATTGTAAACTCCGTTTATGTTCATTTGAACGAAGTCAAATGTTTATTTTAAATTCATATAGTGTCGTTCGATATGACTGTGTCTGAGATCCTGGTATGTCACACGCCTAACGGTAAAACCCCGTTCGTGGAAATTGAGGGTGTGACATCTGTGGATAGAGAGTTATCATTTTGATTGATTTTTGTGGATTTTCCAGGCAAGATGGTTTAAAAATGGTGGTCGAGTATTTTGGATGAGTTTAGGCAGGATGAATCGAGTTTAAAGGCGAGTTGAGACGTATAGTGTTCATTTTTAGTTTCCTTATAAACAATAGCTTCAAATGTTTCATTTGTGATTTTTTATTGTGATTTAGTGATCATTATGTGTAGATTTGATTAAACTACTTAAGGAGTGTGTATAAAAGATTATAAAACTCAAAATCCTTGGGATTGAAGGTTTTTACGAGAATATAAACCTTTTCATGCGAGAACGATTTTCATTTAACGTATTTATTTATGTAGTTCATGTCACATGTATAAGATTACACTTTCATGAATACATGAATGTAAAAATCTATACTTGCACAATTTCAAGTGAAATACAAGTAAATCTAATTTA
Source organism: Flaveria linearis (assembly GCA_024085815.1). Lineage (NCBI taxonomy): Eukaryota > Viridiplantae > Streptophyta > Magnoliopsida > Asterales > Asteraceae > Flaveria > Flaveria linearis. The sequence goes on along the minus strand of CM044004.1, from coordinate 49,104,058 downwards.
GTTGGTAATGTGAGCTTGATTTGACTTCATATTCATTGATCACACGTTGAGTTTTATATTTGAAATCCGATCACCTTTATTCCACAACTTTAATTTGATTCTTGATTCTTATTAAGGTAGCACATTATTTGTTTTAAAGTATTTTGGACAATTCGATTTCACTATCTGTTGAATTTTTAAATATTTCGTATTGTCCAAAATACAACCGGCAGTAAAATCGAATTGTCCAAAATGTTGTAAAAGTCTAGCCCATAACAAAAGGTCAGTATTTCATCGATGTATAGTTGTGCTAGCTTCGATAAGTTGTAGTCTTCTCGAATTGGTAAGAAGTGAGCTAATTTGGTAAGTCTATCCATGATTACCTAAATAGCATCATGTCCACTAAAGTTCTTGGTAACTTTGTAACAAAATCCATTGTGATGTTATTCCTTTTCCACTCTGGGATTTCAGGCTATTGTAAAAGTTTCCAATGGTTTTTAATTTTTGGCTTTTACCATCGCACACATCAGATATTTCCCCATATAGGTGATGATGGATTTATTTAATCCGGCCCACCAGAACATTATCTTTAAGTCTTGATACATCTTGTCACTTCCCGGGTGAACCAAATATCTAGATTTGTGGGCTTCATCTAGGACTATCTCTCTAATTTCACAATATTTCGGTACCCAAGTACTTCGTTCATACTTATACAACCCGTCATTACGCACTTCTAAACGTTTTCCATTCCTGTTAACATCTCCTCAATTAGCTTGTCCTCCTTCAGGGCTTCCCTTTGTGCTTCTTTTAATTTAGCAATAAGGCTAGTATACACGCTCATTCTCAAGGCACAGATGTGAAATGGTTTTTCCCTTTCTTTTCTACTCAAGTCTGCCACTACATTTCCTTGACGGGATGGTAGCGGATCTCACATTTGTAATCGCTTAACAATTCTATCCATCTTCAATGGTGCATGTTTAACATCTTTTGATCAAGCTTGCAAAAGTGTAAATAATATTTGAGTATGGCCAAAGTGTAAATAAGTACAAAAGCCAAATATTATAATAATATTTGAGTATGGCCGCCCATGTATACCCATCCCATTTGCTTTTGTCGACTAGAAAGAAGAAGGGTTTTCTCTCGGTTTCAAGAAGAAGAAGAAGCTGTTTTGGGTCTAGGTAAGTGTTTCATGCTTAATTGGCTCGGTTTTGTTGAGTTTTCGACCATGGAACCGAGTACATGTTCTTATGTGTTTATGTGTGTTCGGATTTGTGTGTTCTTGGTGTCTAGGTGTTAGAAACATCAAGATTTCTCGACTTTGAGGGTGTTGTGCTTGGAAGCAGTCGAGGTGAGTTCTAGACCCTGATTTTTACATGTTTTATAACCTCTTTGGGGCTGAAAATGTTTGTCAAAAGGTTTTAAAACTGTTTTATATTAAACCGTATGTATTTATGTATGTATGTTGGTGTTGTTATGGTTGTTTATGTTTTGTTGATGCTTAGAATGGTAGTAACAAGCTTAGAACAAGTTAGCATGATGTTTGGGTCTAAAAATATTTGAGAAACATGTATAACGGTTGGCCATGCGCCCAAATAGGGCTAACACGCTTGAATTATGCCTTAGAAAGACTAAGTAATGACCATACGCCCAAACAGTACCTCATGCACCCAAAATATTGCCTTAGAATGATTAAGTGCAGCTCATGCGCCTGAACATTAGTTCATGCGCATAGACATTGCCTAGACGCCTAAGTGTTGGGGTCAGGCGCCCCGATAGTGTCCATGCGCCCAACCTTTTTCTCAGGCACCTAAGTGTAGGCCCATGCGCCTGAATAGTTCATGCGCCTAAGTGTTAGGCTGAAAAATGTCTAAGTGAAGGGTCATGCGCCTGTATAGTGATGATGTGCCTAAGTAGGGCTCATGCGCCTGCATAGTTCCCATGCGCCTGCATAGTTCCCATGCGCCTAGAACACTTAGAATATTTACTAAAATGTTAAGAAATCTGAGATTTTAGGGTTTTGACCCTAGTTTGACTTGGGGCTCATATTTCCTTATTCTATGCATGATTATGATCTGTTCCTATGTTCCATATGCTATATATTGTTGTGTGACTTTACGCGGTGTGTTTATGATCATAAACGTAAAGTTTTATCATTAAAGAAAGAGAAAGGTTAATGATAATGAAAGTGAAACATAACGAACGAATGAATGAAAAGGCTTGCAAGAAGAATGAAAGGAGGTGCACAACTTAATGAGAGTTGTTAGCTTAACTGTGTGTAATATGGCATGCGATTTTGGCAAACCTATAAGGGTTCACACACAGGGGGACTGATCCATAGTACAAAACGGGATCCTTGTCACTTTACCCCAGGAATGAGGTGGCTACATGCCACGGATGAAGTGGCTTTGTGCCAGAAATGAGGTGGCTGTGCGCCCGACGATGGGGGTAAAGTTATGACGGGATCTAGAAATAGTGAAAGATATGATCAAGTACGAAACGGACAAATACGTGTGATAATGAATGATGAATAAGGTTATACGTTGATGTATGTACGATGAATGCTCACGTACGAAAGTAAAGAAAGTATTTTATTTAAAAGGGTATTTTCATATATAAACTACACAAGGTATTTTAACGCCTTTAAAACTAGAACTCACTCAGCAATACTGACTTTTATGCATTTTCAGTTGGAAGGTAATTATTGCTGAGCATGACGCGTGGGAGAAGCTACTCGGCAGAGCAAGACTGACATCCGTTCATGATTAATAATATTGTTGTTTAATAATGCAATTAAATGTTCTTTTGTAAATGATAACAATTATGGGTGTATTGCTTAGCAATAGTTTATATTAATGACTGGATGGCTTTTGATATGCATTCCGCTACATTATTTAATGAATTAAGTAATATATATATTTAATGCTATGATTGACTAACTGTGAGGCATCCGAGGACGGGGCCTTACAAGTTGGTATCAGAGCCAACGTTTAAGAAAAATAGGTAAATATTTTCAAAAACCTAAACTTAATTTATAATGGGACGAATGGAGGGATGCCAGCCTAAGTAGCTACGTACCATCAGGTAATTCACTTCTTAATGTTAACCGGTATTATGTGCGTGTGCTATTTGATTTAGGTGCTCTTAGTAGATTTAGATATTGATGAAGTCAGGATAGGAAATGCTTGGGGTATGAAGAGTAAAGTAAGTTGCTAATCACAATTGGCCTCTGTAATTAGGGACTTACTATACTTAACATAAACTGAGCTATTACCTTGAATGACTGTGTTAGTGTTTGAATCTTATAGTGTTTATAGGATGGCTGGAGGTAGATCATCTAAGGCTTCTAGAGGGGGAACACGTGGTGGACGTGGTGTTGAACCACATGCCACAAGGAACAGGGCTAGGGCTGCTGAAACAACACCTGGGAAGCCTGAGATACATCAGCATGAGGGCGTTGATGAGAGCGCCAATCTGAGGGCCTCAGTGAAGGAGGCAGTGGTTGAATAAGTTCATCAAGTCATGCAGACGATCCTACTGTCTGTAGTGACTAAGGTCATCCGGGCGGTGAGAGAAGATGAAAGGAAGGAGGAAGAGAGAAGGACTACAGCTGGAAGGAGGGAGAATGCGAGGGATCAGGATGAGGAGGAGGATGAACTAAATGCTGAGAAGGCATCCTTTAGTAATGAGGAGGAGGTGGTAGTGCGGGAGACCGCAAGGGGATGCAGCTATGGGGCATTCCAACGGTGTAAACCCCTGGCTTATGATGGCAATGGTAATGCTGCTGCCGCTCACCGCTGGGTACGAGATATGGAGGCGGTGTTGGAGATTAGTGAGTGTTGGTCCATCAATGATCAAAAAACAGTGCTAATGAAAACAAATGATAATCAAACACCACTAAAATGAGTATCTAAACAATAATCTATCAAAAGAGATTTAAAATATAACCATCTTGTCAAAACTTGAATCAAAACACAAATAACAAGGCTCAATGATATTGCAAATGATGATTCCAGCCAACATACACAATAAGAACAATAATGCAAAATGAATATACTCTGATTAGGGTTGTGCAAAACTTGCTATAAAAGATTACAATGATTCATATATATAGCAGACCTAGTTTCGCTGACAGTTTCGCTGGGTAGCGAAACTATCATGACCTGATGCTTAGTTTCACCTGGCTGCGAAACTCAGTTTCGCCAGGTGACCTAAGTAAGCTGACTACGAGCGAAACTATAGTTTCGCTCGTAGTTTCACTGGGTCAGTGCAAACTACTACAAAACATAAACTAATAACCTTTTACATATATTAACCAAACTAGCATAGATCCTATTACAAATAAAGCAAAATAAACTAACTACTAAGGTGAGTCTAACATATACTTGATTTTCAATACTCCCCCTAGTTTGGACCTCACCTGCTTCAGCTTGATTTTCCTCTTGTGTTCCAGCCTGGTCTCCCACTTGACTTTCATCCTCCTTGGCCTTCTCAGTTGCTTCCTGTTCATCTCCAACCTCTTTCACAACATCATCTTCAACTCTATCAGCCTCTTCTTCAACAACACAACTTTCTCCGATATGTCTTGTTCAGTTCCAGCTACCATTTGTTCTTCAGCATGTGCACTAGCTTGAAGTAGTTGCTTTGTTAGATCCTGCACGTCCATCCTGATCTCGTCACCTTGAATAACTTTCTTAGTAAGCTCCCTGACTACAGCTCTGACTCCTCGAGCTTTGTTAGCTACCCTCATAAATAGACTGGCTTCAGTTCTAGTTTGAGCTCCAGCTCCAGCCTTTATGTGATTTTCACATAATATCCTTAAGTCCTCATGTCCAAACAGAAAAACTTCCATTGGATCAAACAATCTGATGTCTTGATCACCTTTCAATCTAAAAACTGCTTCCCTAGTATTATTGTCATAAAACCACTTAATGAAATCTTGTATCATCGGGGAAATGGATTGGGAACTTGGACTCTGTTTACTATTTTAGAAGGCTTTAATTTCAACAAAATCTTGCCTTTCCTAGTGGCCCAATCCAAGTCTTTCTTTGACATCCTTCTCTCAGGTTTCATATAACCAAAGGATCCAAAGTTGTCATTTAGCCCCTTCATAATTTCTTTTTCAAGCAACATAGCCCTCTCACTCGCATCCACATCTATAAGAGGAATCTCATCCAACCTCCTTAGATCCCACCTAGGCAAAGTCTTAAAAGTCCTCTTGTTTAGATAGTAGATCTTTTCTCCTCACCTTTTGATCATAAATAACTTAAGGTTAGCATTGTACTTCTAGCTTATTATCTTTTTGTCTGCCTCCTTCTTGCTTGCTTCATGAATATTTTGGAACAAAGTTATTTCCTCTGGCTCCTTTTCCATATCAAACCAATCTTCTTAAGCAATCTCTATTACATTTCCATCAGTAGGCCCTCTTTGAGCCACATATGTCACTGGCCTCTCATTAACTTCATAGAACTCTGGCTCAGGGCCATAATCAACAAGTAGTTCATCATCCTCTTCCTCTTCATCAACTAGCCAAATGTCAGGCTCCTTCCTTTTTTCTTTATCACCCTTTTCTACACGCACCTCCTCTCCAGACAAATCTTTCTCTATATCAAACCTCAAATTGAAATCAGCCTCAGTAACCTTAATTCTTCCTACATTCACCTCCTTCTAAACACAACTAGATCCAGCACCTACATCCACATCACCAACACCTACACCCACATCATCAGCACATTCACCCACATCACCTACACCAGCTCCACTTGTATCAACAACAAATCTTGTATCTGTAGCTCCACTCGAGCCTTCTCCTGCCATTGCTGATCCTCCAACAATGATGAATTCATACCTTGATATATCAGTAAGATCATTCAGCTCAGCTTCAGTTCTTTGATTTGGCGCGCCAGCCTCTACTTTTAGTTCATTCATCTCTTTAAACAAAGTCTTTATTAGATCATGTTGATCCAACACCATTTTCTTCAAACGTTCAATGACCACATCCTTTGTTTTCTCCCTGACCTCTTGATTTACTAACTTTGTCTCGATCATAGTCATATCTGGCATCTTTTCTACCAGGTTATTCTGAGAAGGTCTGTTGCTTGTGCTTTGTTCTCCTTTCAGTTACATTGGCTGGGTCACTCTCTTCAGCCCTTCTTTTACTCCCCCTTTCCTTCTGCACTCTAACCTCCTCAGCCACCTCATCAATTTCTTCCTCAAAGTCGTACTCTTTTTCTTTCGGATATCGTTTTCTTTTATTTATTGCTTCTTCTTTCTTTTCTCTATTTTCCTCAGCATTTTTGTTTTCAGTCTCAATCAATCTTCTAATGTAATTCCACCTCTCTGCTGGATACATGTTCTCCCACAAATGAGTTATCTTTCCACTAAAATCATGTCTAACTGTAGAACAGTCGGCAAATATCCTCGTATTCATTTGTGCCAGTCTTTTGATTTTTCCGTGTCTTGGCACATTTGGTATCAGATCATTTATCAACATCTGGACAAACCTAGGGTTTAGCAACCATTTGTCTTTCTTCAGGGCCATTATGTTCTCAGTCATACAATCAGTTATCAATTTTGCAATGTTGGCCTTTTAACCTCTATAGAAAATGATCATAGCCCTGGCCCAATGTATATTCAGCCCGTCTGATCCTCCCTTCCTATGATCCAAACACATAATAAAGACATGGGCCATATATCTCTATTCCTTTGACAGAAGAGATTTCTTGATTTCCTTCTTCGATCCAAAGGGTGGCCCTTCATACCCTATACTCCTGAATGCATCTACAACTTGGGCACCAGACAACACACCTCTGGCCTACGGTCATCTTCCAAATTCAATACTCTAGAAGTAGTTTCCACTATGATAACAATATCATGCCCTTTAATTCTAGCAACTATACGGTTTGGCACCGACCCAATGTCATACTCTGTAGATCTCCAGAAATCTCTCACATGATGATCATAGTTGGTAGGCATATATGAGATGGCGTAACATATGGGAGATTGCCTTAACCATCTAATGCAGTCTGTAAAGCCTACCGCCTTTGGATTCCTGTCATCCAGAAGTGCTACGATGTTGAACTTGTCATCGAACTTCAAGTTAGCCATATTAACTGAAATGGAAATAGAAGTAGGTTAGTTATTAATGTATATACATAAATAGACAAAAAAAATATACAAAACAAGAAAAAAAATTAAGTTTTGGCTAGTTTCGCTGGCGGCGAAACTGTAATTTAGCTGGGTGAAATAGTTAGTTTCGTTGTTGACAAATCATAGATGCGCTGATACTTAGCCATCGATTCGCTGAGTCTTAGGCGTTCAGTTATGTGTTCTAATTATTAATCAGTTTCGCTGGCAACTATTTTTGTAATTATGTCCAAGGGAAAACAAATTTCGGTAATAGTTTCGCTTAAATTTAAACACAAAAATCTATACCGAGCGAATCTATAGTTTCGCTGAAATCTTCCTAGCAAAACTGTCAATCATGCTTGGATGTCACAACGTTACAGTTTCGCTCGAAACATTGAACATTCATTCAAATTCATTGTTCTAGCTCGCAGTTTTGTTGAATGAAACTGCGACTTTCCGAATTCTACGAATCAATTTCAGACTATTCATTTAGCCAATATACAACCGATTAAAGCAATGAACAATGGTCGCCTAACTAACCTAAACACTAAACGACAGTTTATTTCAACAAACATCAACAATCCACGATTTGCTTAAAAATCATCATGAGAAACTAGGGTTTTCCGTATTTTCGCAATTGTGAGAATCACTTCTCACACTATGCGATATATACCCCCTAGATTCGCTGAAGGTGAAACTGTAGTTTCTCCCATGTAGATGAGTGGCTCACAACTGAGCGTGACTGATGGCGAATCTATAGTTTCGCTCGACGAATCTCCCAGCGAAATTATAATCTCGCCCGTAGTTTCCCCTTTTTTAATATAAGTTTTATGTTTATACAAACATTTGATAGAAATAACTTCCTCACCCCACAATTCCGACTTATAGAAACACAAATTACTAAACGATTTTAACAGAAAAACAATATGAACAAATAAAATAGAATGTAATAAAATGAAATGAAATTAAAAGGATATAATTGCATCTCTTTCTCTAAGTATTCCTGAGAATCAAGGCTTGGTGAGAGTGCTGATATGTTTGTCCTCTTAAACCCATGCTTTATTCTTTTCAACGTGTAATCTGCAGCTGTCTTTATCATGCTTTGAGTTAATTTAAGGAACTCCAGTAACTTGGTCCCCACAGACATTTGACAAAGAACTCATCTCGTCATCATGGTTTATTGAGTATAATCATGGATTTTGCTTGAATAGTTCGGAACTGACACTGATGCATGCATATGATAGCATGATCATTTGACGAGACACTATACTATACAGACTCTATAACTGATGATGAGAGCTCCAGGTCTATAATCACATATAACATAGGAGATGTTCATCTTATTCCAGAAGATGAGAGCTTCAGGTCAATGCTTACGCATAGCAGAGAAGATCATCCAAGTATGTTGATGAGAGCTTCAGGTCAATGCTTTTGCATAGCAGAGAAGATCATCACTCAGGTCAATGCTCACACATAGCAGAGGAGATAAACACGTAGTTTATTTTTCTATTTGGGCTATGGGATGGGGAAGATCTTAATAACTTAGACCCAACACAGACTTAGAACAGACTCAAGACAGAAATCAGCCACTCTCAACCAAGTTTTAGACCAGACTTGTATCTTTATGCAGGCCAAGATGTCATGAGAATGATCCTTATCATCAACTTCTTGATCTTTAGTTTAGCTGCACAACTATTATTTACTTTGTTTCCAGGCTGAGTCTACCATGCATATCCCAACATAAGCTGTTGACCGCATTCTAACTTTTTTTAGGGTTCCTGAGAAGACAAAATTGAAAAACTTTTAAAAGGTATATTCTCCCCCTAAATTTCTATTTACCCACACACGAATAGAAATTTTTGTTTTCATATATATTTTTAGACAAAAAAATAAAATGTAAGAAGGAATATGGGATATCGTAAGTTATTTGACAAATGTAAAAAAAGAGAAAAAGGTTATTTACAAGTAACTTTACATGTTGTTAGGAAAAGAGTTTTTTAAAAAGGTATTAAACCCAACATAGAGATCAGTTCATAAAAACCAGGTTTATCAAATGTTTTTGTGAAAAGATCTGCTCTTTGACTTTTCATGTCGATTGGAATAATATCTATAAACCCCTTTTCCAGAGCATCCCGGAATGCATGAACCCTTGTTTCAATGTGCTTGGTTCGAGTGTGATGAATTGGATTTTTGGCAATTTCATTAGTAGCTTCATTATCACAGAAGAGTGGTGTATGAAGAAACTTTGATGCCATAATCATCATCTGATGTTGGATCCAAAGCACTTGGCAGTAGCAGCTAGAGGCAGCAACATATTCAGCTTCACCTGTAGATAAATATACAGTTGTCTGCTTTTTGCGTTGCCATGAAACAAGACAATCTTCTAGATACTGGCATCCACCAGTGACTGATTTCCTGTTCATCTTGCAACCTCCATGATCGCAATCAAAATAGACATGCAAATCAAAGTTGCCTTCTTTGGGATACCAAAGGCCCAAGCGGGAGGACCCTTTAAGATATCGAAAGATACGTTTAACAGCCTTTTCTTGAGATTCCTTCAGATTTGCTTGATAACAGGCACAATAGCACATGGAAAAAGTAATATCCATATGACTCCCAGTGAGATAGATGAGAGACCCAATCATAGAACGATAACGATGAGCATCGACGGGTTTCCCATTATCATCCGGAGTTAAGCACGTTTGTGCAGTGAGTGGGGTGAGTTTAGGAGAAGCATCATCCATCTTGAATTTATTGAGAATCTTAAGAACATACTTTTCTTGATGAATCAGAACGTCATCGGGCTTTTGTTCAACCTGCAATCCCAAGCAAAAGCATAACTCCCCCATCATGCTCATTTCAAAGCGATCCTTTATCACTTCTTCAAACTCTCTATACAGAGTCTCATTTGTTGACCCAAAAATAATGTCATCAACGTGCACTTGAATAATCAGCATTTCACCATCAACTTCTTTCTCGAATAGTGTTATATCTATAGTGCCATGAGGGAAGCCTTTGCTGAGAAGATATTGTGTCAAGGTTTCATACCAGATGCGAGGTGCTTGATGTAATCCATATAAGGATTTAACAAGCTTATACAATTTATCTGGGAAATCTGGATCCTCAAAACCTAGAGGCTGACAGACATATATCTCCTCATCAATGTTCCCATAGAGAAATGCACACTTCATGTCCATTTGAAAGTCCTTAAAGGTCTTCTGTGCGGATTGAGAAAGAAAGATTATGATAGCTTCAATGTGACCAACCGAAGCAAACACTTTAGTGTAATCAATTCCCTCCTCTTGAGCAAATCCCTGAACAACCAGCCTAGATTTGTTCCTGATTACAACTCCTCGATCATCTAGTTTGTTTCGGAAGACCCATTCGGTGCCGATAGGAAACTTATTTAGAGGAAGATCCACTAGTTTCCGAACCTTTAGTTTCCTAAATTACTAAAGCTCCATTCGCATAGATTAGACCCAACTTGGGTCCTGAAGTGCTGCTGTGACATTTTTGGGTACAATTTAAGATAAGAAACATGCATATAGACATTCATTTATCAATACAGATTTACTCTGTGTCCTCACACCATGAGTAATGGAACCAATAATGTAGTCGTGTGGGTGGTCTTTTAGGGTTTTGAAATTGGTGTTAAGGGTTAATGGATTTGAATGAAATGAAGATTCAGTTTGGGATGGTTATGAAGGGGAAGATGGTTGTGATTGAGGAATTGGTTGTGGTGGAGGTGTTGTTGGGATATCAAATGGAGGTGGATGGTCAATTGGTGGTTGTGGGTGAGGTTTGGGTTGTGGACGTGATTGTGGCCTTCGTTGTGGTTCTGGTGGAGGAATGATTTGCACACTAGTTTGAGGAACAACATCATCGTAAAATATTGGAAGATTGAAAGATCTGAAGAAAGTGTTAGAGTCATAAAACCATTCTGGGTCCGACCCTATGTTTGGTGAATTTGACTCTTGCCAATCAACATAGAAGGATTCCTGCACAATGCGCATCCTCTTATTGTACACCTGATATGCTTTTTGTGAGGAAGAGTAGCCAACAAAGAAACATTCATCAGAAACAGCACCAAACTTTGACTTCTGAGCTTGCGTATTCAACAAGGTACATGAGCAACCAAATGGACGAAAGAAGTCAATCAAGGGCACTCGTTTATGAAGAAGCTCATACGGAGTCTTCATCTTGTCTTTTATGATAAGCACCCTGTTCAGTGTATAAGATGCAAAATTAATTGCTTCTACCCAGAAAATAATTAGAAGCTTTGACTCAATCAACATGGTTCTAGCTGCTTCGATAAGCGCCTGATTCTCTTTCAGCAACATCGTTTTGTTGAGGTGTCCTAGCAGCACTAAACTGTCTGATAATTCCCTTGCTTACACAGAATGAGTCAAAGATGTGGTTTCTGAATTCGGTTCTATTGTCGCTTCTGATGGCCATAAACTTCCATTTTATGATGGTTTTAATTGACAGGATCAGCTTTTGCAACTCTTCTGTGGTGTCACCTTTATTTGCAAGAAATCTCACCCAAGACTATCTTGAAAAATCATCTGTAACAACCAAACAATAAGATTTCTTAGCGATAGATTTAACACTAATAGGACCAAATAAATCACTATGTAACAATTCAAGGGGATGTGAAATTGTATTTTCAAGCTTAAGCTTGTGTGGCCTTTTGTGCTGCTTTCCTTGAGCACAAGCCATGCATTTTTCTACCACTAAAAATCCTTAAGTGGTAGCCCGCTGATAAGATTGTTTTTAACCAACTTATTTATGTTTTTAAAATTAACATGTCCTAATCGTCTATGCCACAAGAAGGATTCGGATGATGAAGCCTTTGACAGGAGAATGTCAAAGTCGAGGTGGATTGTGTTGATCCCAAATCCAGCAAGTATGTATCATTCCTTCTTGGAGCTTGCATGATTATTAATTCATGTGGAACAGTGAACTTATGTTTTAGGAACAAGCATTCATTTGACATAAACAATACTGGAATGGCTTTATCATATATATGTGATACAATCAACAAGTTGAATGCCAGTTCTAGATCATAGTTCACTTTCTCTAGAGTCAATGAACCATTTGAGACTTCTCCTTGACCAGTCATCTTTCCACCTTTCTTGTCTCCAGCAAATGCAACATATCCTCCATTTATTATCCTATAGTTGGTGAGAAGGTCCTTCAACCCGATCATATGTCTGGAACATCCGCTATCAACATGCCATAATCTATTGACATCTTTTCTTGAATGATCCTGGCATTAGTACACAATGATCGTTAGGCTTTAGAAATAGGGACCCAAGTTTTGAAAAACTTGGGTTTTGAAGCATAAGAATTTTTACAAAAGAAATTTTTTACAAAGTGATTTAATCTACTTCCCAAAGAACTATTATGTACATTTTTATCAACATATTTTGGACATTGTTTAATTACATGATCATCCTTCCCACATTTAAAGCAATAGGATTTCAAACCTTTCTTTTTGTAGTTTTGAACAAGAGTTTGATCAACTACTCTATCTTCCTCAGATTAAGTCACATGTGAATCAAAATTGCTGCACGTATCATATTATTCTTTTAAATTTTCTTTCAAGACCTTAATTTTGGTAGATTCTAATTCATTTACATTAATGGTTTTAATATCTGAGGAAGATGTTCCTGTTTCTTTCGGTTTAAAAATCCAAATTAGGGTAAAAGATGGGATAGGATGAGAGAGGAATTTTTCAAAACCATTTGAGTCTTTAAGTCTGATTGAAGCTTTATTTGAACGTGCATCACTGTCATTAACACAAGCATTGATAACATTTGTAATTTATTTAAAAACATCTGACGATGAATAAGATGGCTAGAAGTAGAACTACATAAGCCATTGTCTGAAACTGACTGCTGGGATACAAAACTACTTAAGGTAGTGTCTTTTAAATACTTTTTGGAATCACAAAAGCTATAACTAGAGCTGCCCAAATCACTACTGCTACCGTAAGAATAATCCTCTCGAATCTCCTTATGATTCACTCCTTCTAGACCTCCATACAAACTATTAGTATCATTCTGAATCAATTCATTTATTGGATGAGGTATAGGCATATGTGATTAACAATAAGTACATGGAGGAGGATAAACATGAGTGGTTTCATCACATCCCAACCCTGTCTTAATTCTAGCCCCCTGCTGCTTCTTGTAAAGATCCTCATGTTTCATCCCATATATTGTCCATTTTTCAAGCTTGGTTTTTAATTTGCTTGTTTCAAACTCATCAAGAGCTACACCTTCAGTTAATGAATCTATTTCGACATTTCTTTCCAAAAGATTTCTCTTTAAATGCTCATTTTCTTTTAAAGCTTCATTTAATTTGATAAAATATTTAGACTCATTTGTTTTAAGTTCCTTATTTATTTGTTTTAGCTCTTTTTCAGTTTCTAATAACAATCTATTAGTTTTATAAACTCCAAATAATCTAGTTTTGTATGAAGAAGAACACATATCTTGAATTACCTCATAAGGAAGGCCCATAACCACTTTTCCAGCAGCTAAGGCCTTTTCGCATTGACAGACTGGCGTATTCTTCTTCTTTTCTTCCTCCTCCTCCTCCACTGCATTCTTGCTTGCCCTCTTAGCTTCACTTTCTTCCTCACTCCTTTCTTTATTTACCTCCAGCTTAACCTCCCTCTTGTCAACCAGTTCTTGCTTTCCATTCTCATCAGCTTCATCAACCTTCTTTTCTGTGACTTTCTCAACATCCATTTCTTCATCCTGACCCTATTGCTGAACACTCCCATCACAAGGTTCTCCCATGCCCTCATTCTTAAATTCTTTGAAAGGATCAAACTCTTCCACTGACTCCTCATCTCTCCTCACCACTTCAGCTACTAACGCATGATTGATTTCTTCCTTAGTTTCTTTAATCACTGCGTTTCTTATTCAGTTCAAGATGTTAAGAGAACACTCTTTCTTCGTTCAAAGATCACCTACCAGTTGCCGAGAACTAAGAATCCTCCTCTTGGTGTCTCATACACAAAAGTTCCTCACCCTCCAAAGCTTTTGTTGAGGGAGAGTATATGTTAAGTCTAAAGAATTTCTGATGCTTCTCCTTCACTTTTGAAGTCGAGATAAAGCTGCTGATATTGCTACCTGTGCAATCCATAGTGTATGCAAATGGGTGTATCTTCAAGTCTTCAAAATGACACTAGAAGATCAAGTTGATAAAGCATACATCAAGTGTCGAACCAAAGTCTTTATCTGTCAAAACAAAGTCATTTTCTCAATGCCTTTTTATGAAACTTCTAAGAAGATGCTACCAAAAAGGGGGAGAAGACTGCACATCAACAAACAGCCAAAGTTTTGATAATCATGAGTTTTCAGCAGCATTATCTTAAAGGGAGTACTGTTGGACAATTTGAAGATGATACTTACCAAAACCTAAGTGCCAAATCTCATGATGATTACCAAAACCGACACGGTGAAAATATTCTAAAGATATGATCAAAACGAAGAAAATTAACCAAAGTCGAACTTGGTCAAACTTTGTCAACCGTGGTCAAAGTCAACAGTCAATATTAGCGGTTGTCCCGAATGACGTCAGCACCCGGCAGTCACGCATCAGTAACAGAGCATTTATAAGACTTAGAACTATATTTGTGTAATCGTTTTGAGCTTAAATTTAATATTTTCTTATTTTTGTAAAGAGTATAAATGACTAAGTGTAGTCATTTATACTCAACAAGTGAGAAGAGAGATTATCATTGTTCTAGAGAGCAAAACACACACAAAAGGTGTAATCACTAACTATCAGAGAATTCAAGGTTGAGTGTGTGTGAGAGAAAGTGTTTTCTTACAAACTCCCTTTGAATTCCTCTTGAACATCATACATATGAATGAATGAAATTTATATGAATATGTGTTCTTGAATTTGTTCATCATTCATTCGTCATCATACATGTTCATCTCTTGCATATAGATCATCACGAAATCATCAACAGATCTGTGAGATTCCACATCACAGATTTGATAAACGGCAAAATACGATTGCAATATTCGATCCACCGCGTATATCGGATTTCCACAGTTGGTATCAGAGTCTTGGCTCCTTGTTCTTCAAATTTTTCACAAAAGTTAGAACCACAAGTTTGATCTTCAAATTGTTGTTTTTTTTGATGAAATCAAAGCTGCCATTAGCTTAGATTTGTTATTTCGTGATGATGTGCAAGTTTTCATATCCATTGAAGTTCATTTGAGCCGTTAATTTGAAGATTCAAGTAGACTTGTTCTTCAAGTCTTCAAATGCTCATGATTGTGAAATTTTGATTTTGTTATTGTTTGATCAAATTTAAGCTTCTAATAGCTTTAGTTTGTGATAACTAACACATCTACAAAGTTTCATATCAATTGGATTATCACAACACTCGAATTTGAATATTTTCGAAAATTTTGTGTTCTTGTTTTCTTGAGGAAAATTCATCAAATCACGAATCTGATGTTGTTTAGCTGAAATTGATAGTGGTTTTAGCTTAGAAACATCAAATCTAAGGTTTATTTATCATTCACAACCTCCAAATCATACATTTTGAACATTGATTTTCAGATCTGGGTTTTGTTGTTCTTAGTGTTCTTCATGGGTTCATCAGTTAAATCCGATTTTAGATGATGATTATATGAAATTGATTGTTGTTCTTGCTTAGAATCACTTATCTACAGCTATTATAACCTTTGATTTCACCCAATTCCATTAGAAATCCAAGAATCAAAAGTTGGTTCATTCAAGAACATGAAGTTTGACTTTTTCAGAGTCAAACTTTTTTGAAACCCAAAAATCAGCCTAAATCTTATGATTTAATTCAGATTTTGATTCATTTGTTCATCATACAATCATTCAAAATCATTCAAACAAACATACATACAACAAGTTATGAATTCAAAAGTCAAATTTCATTCATAATCAACATTTACAAAGAATATACAAATTACACTTGATATTTGAATAAGTGTTCTAATTCCATAGCTGATGAGATAATTCCACAGCTGATGAGACAATGCCACAGCTGATGAAATAATTCCATAGCTGATGAAATAATTCCACAGCTGATGCACAAAATCCACAGCTGACATACAAAATTTTTCTAAGTGTTCACAGCTGATGAACAAACCAACCCACAGCTGATGAACAAAACATCACAGCTAATGTATTAATTCATAGCTAATGTGTTAAGTTCCTTGCACTTACACTTTGTTTCAAGGCTGTCAACATACATTCTAATCCATTAACAACATTAATCACCATCATACATATCCATAATTTATTCCTATACGTAGCCCAAACAAGATCATTCACCTATCAATCAACCATCATCATCAAACATAAACCTAAGTCCACATAAACTCAGTTAAATCCCAAACACAACCATCATCAACAAGCAAACCCAAAGACACTGCTCAAAACAACATACAGTGGACAACAACTGAATCCACAGCAGATTCATATTAACAACATACAGTGGACAAGCAAGTTTGTCCACAACGAACATCGGTCCAAATCAATAAATCTGATGGGTTTTGTAGATGTTTATCAAAGATATATTAACCATTTAACATGTAAAAGGCAGCGGAGTTTATGTAAAAAAACGTGAGTTTATGTATCATATACATATGTTTAAGCAAAACCCAAAACAAGGATCATATTATATGGAAGAACATACTATCATAACATGTATATACACCAACCACATGTACTACCTTTAGAAATGTGGAGATGGAGGTTGGATGATGATGCTTGAATGTCTAAACTTCAAGGTAGAAGTCCTCAAGAGATGATACCCCAAGCTTGTACAAACACCCCTTTGCTAGGACTTGCAACACCAACTTGAAAAACCCTCTTGAAGGTCGATTTTTCCAGCCAAGAAGAACTAGTTTCAAGGCTGAAAAACTTGTATTTTCAGCTCTAGAATCCGAAAATTAGAGAAAGGTTTGAGAGGATTTCCTTTGCTTTGTGTGTGTGAGAGAAAGGTGTGCTTGGAGAAGAGTGTTCTAGTGAATTATGTTTGCATGAACCAAGAACAAATGAGAGGGCTCTCATGCCCCAAGGGGCGGCCGAAACCATGGCCCACAAGAGGGTTTCCCTCTCATTTTAAATTTTCATGAAAGAACCACTCTTGCACTCTGTTTTTATAAAATTAAAACCCTTGTAATTTTATAAAATCTAACACCCTTTTGTTTGATATTATTTAACTAACTTAAATAATAAAACAAACAATTTCTCATAAACAAATTATCCATATAATGTTGTTCATTTTCAAAAGCAATGTTTTAGAAAACCCGGTTTCTATGTTGGTGCTTATATTTATTTGTTTGATCTTATCAATGAATAAATATTTATCGGTGTTTGTTAGGCTTGTTATTGGGTATGACCCAACTTGGATCATATCACAATAGCCACATCAATTTAATATGTATCTTGGGTAGATCAATTCCTTCAATCTCCCACTTGCACAAGATTCATAGAAGATTGATGCAAGTAGCAAATAACGCCTAGCAACGGTTTGCTACCCCTAATGTATATGACTAAGTCCCATTCAATAACATCATCCATTTCAAGTACCTTACTTGAATATGATTTAGGTGAATTAATCATTTATCCTTTTGTTACAGATGTCATGTTAAATCCTAGAGACATAGAATTGTCATTCTCCATTGATTTAACTTCAACAGGCCTTAGACATCTAACTCTCAATGAATAAGAGGAACAAATTCCATCTTGACTACATACGTCTCTCACAATCACCTTATATCATGCCTGAACTCAGCCTTAGGTACTGCCAATCTTTAAGAACAGCAAAGAACTAAGTCAAAGTACAATACTTGGTGAATATCAAGACCCAATATGTATCTCAGGTCTGAGGATACAATGATATTCGTCTTCACTCAATATCTCTTATGACTAATCACAAAGAATCCATGCAGAAATAATTGAGAGCGGGTCAGTCCAATATCCATATCCCATAGATATCAATGAACCTTGGTAGCAACATTTTGCTCTATATTCATACCTTATGAATACCAACCAATCCAAGTTAATTATAGTCTTGAATTCATAGTTGTTCCCACAAGTATGATAGACTATGAACATTTAGAATAACTTACTTATTTACGGATTTAAACATGATAAAATAGAAGAACAAATGAAAATTATAACCATATAATTAAGTCAAATAACATAAGTTCCAGTATCCAAATACAAAATTTGATCAAGTCCAATTACTAGAATATCGAAGTCCTAAGGCACAAGTATGACTTTCATGCTTTGACCTATCTAGGAGCTTCGTGAATGGATCCGCAATGTTTTGATCGGTGTGAATTTTGCGAATACATGTCTTTCCCTTTTCAACTTCATCCCTTATGTAGTTGAATCTCCGTTCAATGTGCCGAGTCTTTTGATGAGCACGAGGTTCCTTGATTTGAGCAATCGCGCCCTCGTTGTCACAAAAGATCTCTAGGGGGTCTTGAATGGTAGCAACGACCCCTAGATCAGTAATGAACTTCCTAAGCCACGCAGCTTCTTGAGCTGCCAGTGAAGCGGTGATGTATTCTGATTCTGTTGTAGATAGTGCCACTACATCTTGCTTTGAGCTCTTCCAAGAGACCACTCCTCCATTCATAATGAAGACATATCCCGACTGTGATTGAGAATCATCTCGATCAGTTTGGAAACTCGCATCCGTCTAACCCTTTACCACGAGCTCCTCCTCACCAGATCCATATATTAAGAACATATCCTTAGTGTTTCTAAGGTATTTCAAAATACTCTTAACAACCATCCAATGACTATTACCAGGATTCTGCTGATATCTACTTGTCATGCTTAGAGCACGTGACACGTCCGGTCTAGTACATATCATTGCATACATGATGGATCCTATAGCAGATGCATATGGGACTCCACTCATTCTTTCTTGTTCAACCTTTGAACTAGGGCATTGAGATGAGCTCAATATAGTCCCCTTTTGAATAGGTACCAAACCTTTCTTAGAATTCTCCATCTTGAACCTTTTCAAGATCTTATCAATGTATGCACTTTGGTTTAAACCTATCAGCCATCTTGATCTATCCCTATAGATCTTTATTCCCAAAATATAGGTGGCTTCACCAAGATCCTTAATGGAAAAACAGCTTCCAAGCCAGGGTTTTACACCTTCCAAGGTTGGAATGTTGTTTCCAAATAGTAAAATGTCATCAACATATAATACAAGGAAGGTGACAGTGCTCCCACTAGCTTTCTTATATACACAAGCTTTATCAGCGTTTTGATGAAGCCAAATTTCTTTACTTCATCATGAAAATGGTGATTCCAACTTCTTGATGCTTGTTTCAATCCATAGATTGACTTCTTTAACTTGCATACCTTGTTAGGATGTTTTGGATCGACAAAACCTTCAGGTTGTTTCATATACACATCTTTCTCAAGATATCCATTAAGGAAAGCGGTTTTGACGTCCATTTTCCATATCTCATTGTCATAATATGCTGCAATGGCAAACAATATCCTAATAGACTTTAGCATTGCCACAGGCGAAAAGGTTTCATCATAATCAACCCCTTGAGTTTGAGTGAAACCTTTTGCTACAAGGCTAGCTTTATAGGTATCCAAGTTTCCATGCATATCGGTTTTCTTCTTGAAAACCTACTTACTTCCAACTATCTTGTACTTAAGAGGTGGTGTAACCAATTCCCAAACTTGGTTATCATACATGGATTGCATCTCAACATTCATGGCTTCTTGTCATTTG
Organism: Flaveria linearis; assembly: GCA_024085815.1. NCBI lineage: Eukaryota > Viridiplantae > Streptophyta > Magnoliopsida > Asterales > Asteraceae > Flaveria > Flaveria linearis. The sequence continues at coordinate 49,084,164 of CM044004.1, read as the reverse complement.
TCAAAATCAGGTTTTGAAATTGCATCATGGTATGTGGTTGGTTCAACCAAATCTACCACATAGCATCCATCCATGAAAAATCCATATATCTCAGGAGGAACACTAATTCTACCAGATCTGCGAACGTTTTGTGTATCTTGATCATCCATATGATCATTCTCAACATCCACATGTTGATTGCTAGTATCAACCAATTGTGTATCGTCTTGTGAATCTTGAACCCCTTCAAGTTCCACCCTCTTCCACTAGTTTCTTCTAAAAGAAACTTAGTTTCCAAGAACTCTGCCTTTCGAGCAATAAACACTTTCTGCTCTGTCGGATCATAGAAATAATATCCAATACAATCTCTAGGATATCCGATGAAGATACACTTTGTCGATCGCCCTTCCAGTTTGTTCTGAGTGTATTGCTTAGGATAAGCTTCACACCCCCAAACTTTCAAATATGATAATGATGGAACCCTTCCATGCCATACATCGAAAGGTGTCCTTTCCACTTTCTTGGTTGGGGCCATATTTAAAATACGGGCCGCGGAGAGCAACACAAAACCCCAAAATGATAGAGGTAGTGTACTTCTAGCTATCATAGATCGAACCATATCCAATAAAGGTGTCCTCTCAGACACACCATTATGTTATGGTGTTCAAGGTGGAGTAAGTTGTGAGACAATCCCACAACTTCTAAGATACTCTTGAAATTCACTACTTAGGTATTCACCTCCTCTATCTGTACAAAGAATCTTGAACGTTTTGTTGAGTTGATTTTCTACTTCATTCTTGAAGATTTTGAACATTTCAAAAGATTCATGTTTGTGCCTTAACAAGTACACATACCTATAACGACTATAGTCATCGGTAAAGGTAATGAAGTATCTTTCACCATTCCTAGTCATGGGTTTAAAAGGTCCACATACATCCGAATGTATGATCCCTAATAAATCCTTTGCCCTTTCATTAGTCCCACTAAAAGGGGCCTTTGTCATTTTACCTTGTAAACAAGACTCGCACATATCAAATGAATCATTTTCATTGGTTTTCAAAAGAACATTCTTTTGAAGTTTATGCATACGATTCTTGTTTATGTGACCAAGGCGATAATGCCAAAGATAGGAATCACTCAAATCCAATTTGAGCTTTTTGGTGGTTGCTTGGTACATTGATCTATCATATGTTGTGTTATCATGAACCAATTCATAAATACCATTACAAGGAATAGCCTTAAAATAAAACACATGATTCAAAGTAACATGAATATCATTGTCAATAAACTTGAAATCATAATCATATTGTCTTAAACGGGAAACAGAAATAATGTTCCTAGTCAAACTAGGAGCATATATTACATTCTTCAAAATGACTTCCAAACCACTTGGAAGATTCAAAATGTAGTCTACTTGGGCTTCCACGTGAACCTTTGCACCATTGCCCATGAAGAGACTTATTTCCCCTTTTGCATAATGCTCACTTCTTTTGAACCCCTGCAACAAATTGCAAATATGAGTTCCACATCCGGTATCTAATACCCATGTGTTAGAAGAAATAACATTTAGCTCAACATGTATCATAAAGATTGTACCTGAGGTTTGCCCGTCCCTCTTCGACCTCAACGCTTTGAGATAGACCGGACAATTACGTTTCCAATGGCCTACCTCACCACACTCAAAACAAGGGTCATCTTGAGCAACCTTTTGCTTCTTTTCTTTTGGTTTGGGCGGTTCCACTTTTGCTTTTCCCTTTCCCTTGACGTGCCCCTTCCCTTTGGCAACGCTTGCCCTAGGGTCGGGGAGGTGCCTCTTCCTACTACCTCCTTCATTGATCATAAGGACCGGTAGAACCTTTCTACCCATGCCCGCCTCGGGCGTTTTTAGCATTGAATGAAGCTCACCAATGCTCTTGTCCCAACCATTCATGTTATAGTTCATGACAAAGCTATCAAACTTCTTTGATAGGGAGTTGAGGATCAAATCTGTGGCTAACTCGTTGGACACACGACAGTTAATCCTTTCGAGGTGATCAATGTGGCTCTTCATCTTAAGAACGTAAGATGACACCGATTGTGTCTCATCCATTCGACATGCATGGAGCGCTCGAATTGTTTCGAAGCGCTCCACGCTTGATTGTTGTTGGAACATTTCCTTCAACTGGGTGATCATGTCAAAGGCATTGTGGTTCTCAAAGTCCTTTTGCAAGTCGGGAACATACTCGCTAGCATGAGACATGAGACTTGCACGGAGTCCTCGGTGTACTTGACCCACTCGGTAAAGGCCTCAACGTCATTTTCATCGGGTTGATCGGGAATGGGATCGTCTAACACATAGGACTTCTTTTCTTGCTTGAGAACTATTCTCATGTTTCGGTACCAATCCATGAAGTTCCCATGGTTTAGACGTTCCTTTTCAAGGATCGTTCTTAGTGATAGGTTATGGACGGTCGGGATTGCGTTGTTGTTGTTAGCCATCTACAATTTTACAAAGTTCAAATTTTAGTATTTTGATATTTAACCATTTTTAATTATTAATACCCTTTTATGTCTCATAGACAATTAATAATTAAAATCTAGAATCCAACGTTACATTTAAATATCGGTTAGGTGACCTTTATCCCTTTATTTAAATTAACAGGGTAGTCAACGTTTGACAATTGTAACCTATTACAATTTCTAGTTTTATGGGATCGTTTTAAACATCTCATGTTGTGTTTGGCATGTTTATCCCATTAACACCGTTTGTACGTCATGCTTCGGTGATCCCAATGCATGATTTCCAAATCAAGTCGTCCTACTTAGACACACGTGTGATTTTACTTATATAAGTGGTTAGGTGACCTTTATCCCATAAATATGGTAATTTCACCTCAACTTCACAAGTTTCTATATTTATGGTTAGGTGACCTTTATCCCATAAATAAGTTACTAGTGAATTGAGTGTTGTTTAAAAGGATGGTGTTAAACTTGTTTAAAGGGGTTTTTGTAGTTTCTAAAATTCTAGTTTTAGAAAAAGGCCTTTTATACCATACAACTTGTATGCATTCAAATGCATGGTATTATTTGAAAAACTATTTTCAAGGTTCCTTTTAATAAAACCCAATTTTATTAAATCATTAACCCTTAATAAACACATTTTATTAATCCCTTTAATGATTATAAAGAACCATTTTTATGCTTGATTTATCATAGTTGTTTAACTAGTTTGTCAATTTTCAATCAAAATATTAAACTCAACCAAAACAACCAAACAATCAACCAAACATAAAATAATAAGTGCACAACCAAAGCCAACTATTTTGATCACACTTGCTTGGCATAACAAGTGTGTCAAGTGGTCATTCCTAGGGTAAAACATGACACATTGTTGAGTTGATGAACTCCCACTTGAACTTGCATCCTAATGCTTCAAGTATGCCTTTTGTGTTGTGATTCCATCATCATCTTTAGGCTCCTTCTTTGTGTCACAAAACAGCCCCAAAAATACATATTACAAAGAAAATGTCCTAATACATTTTTCTAGTAAAATAAAGTGCAAGCTAATCTACTTATTACATACCAAATGAAATAAATAAATTACATAGCCTTTATTACATTCAAATGAATCACAACCACAAATAATCAATCACAAGGTCATGGCTAGGTTTTGTGCACTTAAAACACATCCAAATATGTCCAATATATCGATTTTATGGCAGCCCCTTTTTAACCCAAGTTCTTGGCCAACATAAACCAAAAACAAGTGGGTTTTGTCCAAACAAACAAACCATCTTATGATTTATATTTTTCAAGATCCTTACATGCATATAAAGTAACATCTTGAAAAACAAAGGGACTTCCATTTAAAGAAATTTCCAGCCCACTTTTTATAGAAAAAGGACCCGAAAATTTCATGTTTGAAGCATGTATCCATATAATCCGGCTCTAGATGCCATTGATGGGTTTTGTAGATGTTTATTAAAGACATATTTGTTGGGTTTGTTGGACCTAAACAATGTTGTTTAACCATTTTAAACAAGAAAACGCAGCGGAATATGAACTTAATTTCGTATTCTATAATCTGAAAATTAAAGTTCATAATATTATTTCAACAAACCCAAAGACAAAGGATCATATATATGTGAATGGATTAGTTATCAAGAAGCAAACAAAAAACCAAATCAACACAATGAACTACCTTATTCATGCTGTCAAAATCGTGGATGCATGCTATTAAAACCGTGGATGCATGCTGTTAATCCAGCGCTTGGAGCGCCCCTATGGACGCTTGGAGCGCCCTTCTTGCAGCTTGGAGCTCCCCTCCTGCAGCTTGGAGCGTTCCTGATGCCGAGGCTGCTTTTGGATGGCCAAAACATCAACAATAGATGTTCTCAAGTGTTCATACCCACAAGCCCTTTTAGCAACACCCATTTGCTAGGATTTGTACACAAAAATCGTCCAAGAACAAGCTGAAATCGAATTCCAGCCGTGAACTATCATGAAGCTGCTGGAACTTTTGTTTCAGCAATGAAGAATCGACTTAAGCTGCTGGAACCTTTTTTCAGCAATGAAGAATCGATTTCTTGATGAAGAACACACCCTTGGTCATCAATTTTGCATGTGAGAATTGAGAGAGATCTGAAAAATTGAGTGTGTGTTCTATAGAGAGGTTTTTGTTTCAAGAACAAGAAAGAGGAGAGGATGAGAAAGGCCCTTGCGGCCGAAACCATCCATCTAACCCTTTTTAGGGTTTTCCCCTTTAAAACCTTCTAAGTTTTTATAAAATGTTTTAACATATGTTTTATATTAAATACATAATTAACCATTTAATTACATATATAATATACACACACACTTTATTATTTGATATTGCTTAACTAATTTAAACAACATAACAAATAATGTCCATGAACAAAATATCCTCATAGTTTGTTCTTTCTCACATATATTTTATTTAGAAAACCCATTTTTCTAAATTGGTGTAATTATTTAATTGCATGATCGTATCATCAATTAAATATTAGTTGGTGTTTGCTAAGCTTGTTATTGGGTATGACCCGACTTGGATCACTACGTACTAACCACATCAATGTTCTATGTGTCTTGGGCATATAGAATCCAACAATCTCCCACTTGCACAAGATACATAGAAGATTGATGCAAGCAGTAAATACCGCCTAACAACGGTTTACTACCCTTAATACGCATGACTTAGAAGCCATTCAATAACATCATCCCCTTCAAGTATCCAACTTGAAATGATTTAGGTGAATCAATCATCTATCCTTTTGTTGCGGATGTCATGTTAAATCCAAGGACACAGAATGATCATTCCTTGTTGATTTAACTTAATCAGGCCTTAGACATCACACTCTCAACGAATAAGAGGAACAAATCCCATCTTGACTACATACGTTTCTCACAATCACCTTATGTCATATCTAAACATAGCCTTATGTACTGACAATTATCTCATATCAGTGAAGAACTAGCTCAAGGTATAACACTTGGTGAATATCAAAACCCAATATGTATCTCTGGTCGGAGGATACCAAATGATATTCGCCTTTACTCAAATTTACTTATGATCAATCAATAAGATTCCATGTAGTAAGAATTGAGATGCGGGTCAGTCCAATATTCGTATCCCACGAATATCTATGAACCTTGGTAGCAACCAATTGCTCTATATTCATGCCTTATGAATATCCACCAATCCAAGTTCATAATAGTCTTATATTCATATTTGTTCCCACAAATATGACCGACTACGGACACTTAGAATAATAAAATTATTCATGGATGTAAACATGCTAAAAGGGAACATCACTTAAAATATCGTAAATACATAGATAAGTTAAGTATTACAATTGTTCCATATTAATAATTAATACTAAACAGATCAATTCCAATCATTAGAATATCGAAGTCCTGAGGCACAAGTATGACTTTCATGCTTTGCCCTTTCAAGGAGCTTCGTGAGTGGATCCGCAATGTTTTGATCAAAGTGAACTTTGCGAATACATATCTTTCCCTTTTCAACTTCATCCCTTATGTAGTTGAATTTCCGCTCATTGTACCTAATCTTTTGATGTACACGGGGTTCCTTGATTTGAACAATCACACCCTCGTCATGACAAAAGATTTCTAAGGGGTCTTGAATGGTAGAGACCATCCTTAGATTGGTGATAAACCTTTTTATCCATGCAGCTTCCCAAGCTGCTAATGAGGCGGCTATGTATTCGAATTCTGTAGTGGACAATGCTACCCTATTCATAATGGAAACGTACCCCGATTGTGATCGAGGATCATCTCGATCAGTTTTGAAACTAGCATTCGTGTAACCTTTTACAACTAGTTCCTCTTCATCAGATCCGTATATTAGAAACAGATCCTTAGTCCTCCTAAGGTATTCCAATATACTTTCAACAGCCATCCAATGGCTGTTTACTTGGATTCTACTGATATCTACTTGTCATGCTTAATGCGCATGACACGTCCAGTCTAGTGCATATTATCGCATACGTGATGGATCCTATAGCAGACGCATATGGGATGTCCTTCATACGATGTTGCTCATCCTTTGAGCTTGGACATGGAGATGCACTCAATATTGTCCCTCTTCGAACAGGTACTATACCTTTCTTAGAGTTTTCCATCTTGAACCTTTTCAAGATTTTATCAATGTATGCACTTTGGTTTAACCCTATCAACCGCCTCGATCTATCCGTATAGATCTTTATTTCCAAAATATAGACGGCTTCACGAAGATTCCTTTGGAAAAACAATTTCCAAGTGTATTATGTCGTTAACATACAATACTAAGAACGTAATTACACTCCCACTAGCCCCTTGATACACACAATCCTTGTCAGCGTTCTTGATGAAACCCAATTTCTTGATCTTTTCATCAAAACGTTGATTCCAACTTCTAGATGCTTGTCTCAATCCATAGACTGATATCTTTAACTTGTATACTTTATCAGGATGACTTTAGCATTGCGATTGGCGAGAAGGTTTCATCATAATCAACCCTTTGACTTAGAGTGAAACCTTTTGCTACAAGTCATACCTTGTAAGTATCCAAGTTTCCATGCATGTCAGTTTTCTTCTTGAAAACCCACTTGCATCCAACCGGTTTGGAGTTAAGTTAAGAGTCAACCAATTCCCAAACTTGGTTGTCATATATGGATTGCATCTTTACGTTCATGGCTCCTAGCCATATGTCACAATCCGAATTGGACATTGCTTCATGGTATGTAGTTGGCTCTTCGGAGTCAACAACGTAGTATCCATCTATGAAAAATCCACATCTTTCATGTGGAATGCTAACTTTACCAGATCTGCGAACGTTTTGTGTGTATTGATCAACCTCTTGATCATGATCAACAACCTCTTGTTGATTGCTAGTGTCAACCAAACGTGTATCGGCTTGTGGATCTTGATCCTCATCAAATTCCACTGTTCTATGCGTCATTCCTTCCATAAGGAACTTGGCTTCCAAGAACTCTGCCTTTTGAGCAATGAATCCCTTTTGCTCTGTTGGATCAAAGAAGTAGTATCCTATACAGTCCTTTTGGATATCCAACACATATACACTTAGTGAATCGACTTTCAGTTGGTTTGGGTGTTAAGTTTAACATAAGCTTCATAACCCATAATTTTAAATATGATAGCAATGGAACTATTCCATTTCATATTTCAAAAGGCGTCGAATCCACTTTCTTGGTTTGGACCATATTCAAAATATGAGCCGCGGAGAGTAGTGCGAAACCCCAAAATTATAGAGGTAGTGAGCTTATAGCCATCATAGGTCGAACCATATCCAATAGGGTTCGATCTCCTTTCAGACACATTATTATGTTATGGTATTCTGTGAGGAGTAAGTTGTGAGACAATCTTACAACTTCCTAGATGATCCCTAAAAGTCTCACTTAGGTATTCACCTTCTCTATCTAAACGGAGAACTTTGGTAGTTCTATCGAGTTGATTTCCTACTTCATTCTTGAAGCTTTTGAACATTTAAAATTCTTCATGTTTATGTGCCATCAAGTACACATAACCATAGCGACTATTATCGTTGGTTAAGGTAATGAAGTAAGTTTCACCATACCTTGTCATTTTCTTAAAAGGACCACATACATCCAAATGTATGACTCCTAATAAGTCTTTTGCCCTCTTATTAGTACCACTAAAGGGCGTGTTGGTCATCTTGCCTTGTAAACAAGATTCACACTAATCAAATGAAGAATTTTCATCTGTTGTCAAAAGACCATTCTTTTAAAGTGTTTAAATCAGATTCTTGTTTATGTAACCAAGATGACAATGACAAGAATAAGAGTCACTTAAACCATTTTAAGTCTCTTAGTGCATGATGGGTATAATGTTTTATTATAGGACGAATCATCATGAACCAATTCATCAACATCATTAGAAGGCATAGCCTTGAAATAATGTATATCATCCATATAAATATAAATACCATTATTTACTAACTTTAAATCATAACCATATCATTTTAAAAGGGAAACATAAATCATGTTCCTAGTCAAACTAGGAGCATATAACATGTTTTGAAGAACACCTTCCAAACCTTTTGAAAGTTTCAAAACATAGTCTCCTTTCTTTAAGTGCTTATTTCTTTTGAACCCTTGCAACAGATTGCAATAGTGAGTTCCACATGTGGTATCCAATTACCCATGTGCTTTGAGGAAATAACATTTAAGTCAATGTGGATTATGAAAGTTGTGCTTGAGGTTTGCCCAGCATCCCTCTTATTTCTCAACTCATTGAGATAGGTTGGACGATTCCATTTCAAATGACCCATCTCTCCATACTCAAAGCATGGATCTTTTTCGTTACCTTAGGCTTCATAAGCTTAGGTTTTGGAGGTTCCGCTTTGATCTTCCCTTCCCCTTTGCCTTTGATGTGCCCTTCTCCTTTGGCAACATTTGCCTTAGGATCGGGAATGGCCTTAACATCGTCGGGGTCGGGTTAGTTAGGTGTAGGATCGTCAAGGACATATGCCTTTGCTCTTGCTTGAGAACAATTCTTAAGTTTCGAGACTAGTCCATAAGGTTATTATGGTAGAGACGATCCCTCTCCAAAATAGTTCTCAGTGATAGGGTATGGACGGTCGGGGTGGTAGCATTATTGTTTGCGGTCATTCTACAAATTTTTCAAAGTTCTTTTTAGTATTTTTGAAAAGTTTCATTTTAATTATTAATACCCTTTTTGTCTCATAGACAATTAATAATTAAAATCTAGAATCCAACGTTACATTCAAATAATGGTTAGGTGACCTTTATCCCATTATTCAAATAACAAGGTAGTCAACATTTGACAATTGCAACCTTTTGCAACTTCTAGCGGTATGGGATCGACTTTAAACATCATATGCAAAGTCGGCATGTTAATCCCATCAACACCATTTGGAAACCATATTTAGGTGATCCATTCAACATGGTTTGCAAATCAAGTTGCCCTACTTGCACACACATGTGAGTTTACCAACACAAGTGGTTAGGTGACCTTTATCCCACCAATGTGGTATTCCCACCTTAAGTCATAAGTTCCCTCAAAATGGTTAGGTGACCTTTATCCCATTAAGAGTTTCCAAATGACTTAAGTGTTGTGCAAAAGGATGGTGTTAAACTTGTTTGAAAAAGGGATTTTTAGTTTTCATTGATTCTAGTTTGAAAACTCTAGTTACCTTGTATTTGCATGCTTTCAAATACAAGGTATCCTATGGTTCACTTTTAATAAAACCTCTTTTATTAAATCATTAATCCTTTTAATAACCTTTTATTAATCACTTAATGATTAGGAACCATAAAATTCAGCTTGTTAAGTTTGTTAATTAGTTTGTTATGCACATCCAAATGTCAAATAACAATCATACAACAAACAACCAAAACAAGTACAATCATACAAGCATATGTGCATAACTATAGCCACTAAGTTGACTACACTTGTTTGCCATCACAAGTGTTGTCATAAGGTCTTTCCTAAGGGTTGAACACAACACAAATGATGAGGTCTCCAAAGACTCCCACTTGAACTTGCATCCAAATGCTTCAAGTCCATCCTTTGTGTCTTCCTTTTGTGCTTCCTTCCCGAGCATCTTCTTTTACAAAATATATATCCTAATACATATTTTCTAGTAAAAGAAAAAATACTCCTAATCTATTTATTACATTGCCAAATGAATAAACAAATTACAATCCAAATAGAAACACCAAGAGGAATTATTACAACCCAAATAGAAATATACAACCAACATGACAATTCCACAATCAACCAAATCCAAAACATACATGGTCAAGGCTATGTTATGCACTAAAACATGTATCCATATACATTATTTCATCAACTAAATGAACCCCATTTGACCCTAAATTTTCAGCCAACACAAACTAAGAATTTAGGGTCTTTTGTCCAAACAAAACCAATCAACCAAATTGATATCTTTCCTTTCAAGATTCAATCATAAGCATGCATGATTACAACCTTGAAAGGTTGGGGTATCATCAAATCATCACAAAACAGCCCTAATAAGGTTGTTAAAGCCTCATAAAACCAATTTTACAAGAACACATGAAACTAGTCATCCACATATCCGGCTCTGATACCATTGTTGGGTTTGTTGGACCTAAACAATGTTGTTTAACCATTTTAAACAAGAAAACGCAGCGGAATATGAACTTAATTTCGTATTCTATAATCTGAAAATTAAAGTTCATAATATTATTTCAACAAACCCAAAGACAAAGGATCATATATATGTGAATGGATTAGTTATCAAGAAGCAAACAAAACAACCAAATCAACACAATGAACTACCTTATTCATGCTGTCAAAATCGTGGATGCATGCTGTTAAAACCGTGGATGCATGCTGTTAATCCAGCGCTTGGAGCGCCCCTATGGACGCTTGGAGCGCCCTTCTTGCAGCTTGGAGCGCCCCTCCTGCAGCTTGGAGTGTTCCTGATGCCGAGGCTGCTTTTGGATGGCCAAAACATCAACAATAGATGTTCTCAAGTGTTCATACCCACAAGCCCTTTTAGCAACACCCATTTGCTAGGATTTGTACACAAAAATCGTCCAAGAACAAGCTGAAATCGAATTCCAGCCGTGAACTATCATGAAGCTGCTGGAACTTTTGTTTCAGCAATGAAGAATTGACTTAAGCTGCTAGAACCTTTTTTTCAGCAATGAAGAATCGATTTCTTGATGAAGAACACACCCTTGGTCATCGATTTTGCATGTGAGAATTGAGAGAGATCTGAAAAATTGAGTGTGTGTTCTATAGAGAGGTTTTTGTTTCAAGAACAAGAAAGAGGAGAGGATGAGAAAGGCCCTTGCGGCCGAAACCATCCATCTAACCCTTTTTAGGGTTTTCCCCTTTAAAACCTTCTAAGTTTTTATAAAATGTTTTAACATATGTTTTATATTAAATACATAATTAACCATTTAGTTACATATATAATATACACACACACTTTTATTATTTGATATTGCTTAACTAATTTAAACAACATAACAAATAATGTCCATGAACAAAATATCCTCATAGTTTGTTCTTTCTCACATATATTTTATTTAGAAAACCCATTTTTCTAAATTGGTGTAATTATTTAATTGCATGATCGTATCATCAATTAAATATTAATTGGTGTTTGCTAAGCTTGTTATTGGGTATGACCCGACTTGGATCACTACGTACTAACCACATCAATGTTCTATGTGTCTTGAGCATATAGAATCCAACAATATTAACCATTTAACATGTAAAACGCAGCGGAGTTTATGTAAAAAAACATGAGTTTATGTATCATATACATATGTTTAAGCAAAACCCAAAACAAGGATCATATTATATGGAAGAACATATTATCATAACATGTATATACACAATCACATGTACACCTTTAGAAACATGGAGATGGAGGTTGGATGATGATGCTTGAATGTCTAAACTTCAAGGTAGAAGTCCTCAAGAGATGATACCCCAAGCTTGTACAAACACCCCTTTGCTAGGACTTGCAACACCAACTTGAAAAACTCTCTTGAAGGTCGATTTTTCCAGCCAAGAAGAACTAGTTTCAAGGCTGAAAAACTTGTATTTTCAGCTCTAGAATCCGAAAATTAGAGAGAGGTTTGAGAGGATTTCCTTTGCTTTGTGTGTGTGAGAGAAAGGTGTGTTTTGAGAAGAGTGTTCTAGTGAATTATGTTTGCATGAACCAAGAACAAATGAGAGGGCTCTCATGCCCAAGGGGTGGCCAAAACCATGGCCCACAAGAGAGTTTCCCTCTCATTTTAAATTTTCATGAAAGAACCACTCTTGCACTCTCTTTTTATAAAATTAAAACCCTTGTAATTTTATAAAATCTAACACACTTTTGTTTGATATTATTTAACTAACTTAAATAATAAAACAAACAAGTAAATTAACCCTTCTAAACCTTAGGGAATCATACCTGGACCTTATTCAAGCCTATCCAAGCCCGAAATCAAGCCCTAAACATACCATACACATACACATACACATACATACATACACGGGTCAAACACCTAAAAACCTGAAAATATATTTCAGATGTGTTCCAGCCCCAAAAATTGGTTGAAAACAAGTAAATGAGGGGTCCTAGAACTCACCTTAGTAGCCTCCTCGGTTACAGCTTCGATTTGACCCGCTACACGTCGATTTTGGCTCACGAACCCGCTTGAACCGAACTTTCTCCTTCTTCTTTCTTTCTATGGATGATGTTTGTGAATGTGGGAGAGAGTAAGGGCTGCCCACTTCCTTAAATACTACTGTCTAGTCGCCCGAGCTCTCCATGCAATTGGACCTTTAGTCGTCCAAGCTCCATGCGATTGAACACTCCAGTCGTGCGACTATCATGCGTATGGGGCTCCAGTTGTGCGATTGGAGCTTCAGTCACATGACTTCCATGCGTATGGGACTCTAGTCGCATGACTACCATGCGATTGGACGCTCCAGTCGCATGACACTCCAAATCAAAATTTCCGGGTGTTACAAGTCCACCCCCCTTAAACAGGTTTCGTCCCCGAAACATGTTGTTCCTTAAATATTTGCGGGTAATACTGTCTCGTCTCCTTTCCAGTCTCTCACCTGGAATCCTATCGCTCTAGATCGTTTATCAACTCACGACTTCTGGTCCATCTTTGACTATCTCCGTCGACAACCCATGCTTACTGATCAATGTCCACTTGACCAAGACCTGCGACTTCAAACATGCCATGTAGAGTGCAGTTACTACAATTAAAAGAAACATCACAATATTCGATCAAAGGCTCGGCGTCGTAATCATTGAGCTTCAGAGCATCACTGAGAACTTTTCTCAGGTTCCTTGCAGGTAGACTATGATAGACAGACAAATCGGCTTCTTTGGTAACCCAAACCAAATTTATCTTTTTCCTTCGCTTCCGGTCTCCCATTCTACCTGTTTGCTAGAACGTCAAACTATGCGTATGTTGCCGCTCGATGAACCAATCACAGGCTGAAACTGTTCCTCAGACAACGGGTGACACGGCCTTCTCAATTGTATCACGCAATCCTCTAGGGAATCAAGTAACCTAGTGAATTCATTAATGGTAATCTCTACATCGAAGGGCTCGTCAATGTTCCTTCTCTCAACATGCAACTTATAATAGAAAGGAGTAGAAACGAAACTACTACTAGCATCGCATACAAAGCATATATGCAAAAATTTAAATTACCGAAAACGTACCTGACGTCAAGTCGAAGTCCGCTCTAGCCTCCTCTTGGTCATGGCAAAAGCTTTAGCCCTCACCCTCTGTTCTCCTTTCTCGCACCGGAGCTTCCCGCCTTTGACTTCTTATAGTCCCTGCTCATATGTCCAGTCTTGCCGCAGTTGTAGCACTTAGCCACGAGGCAATCCCTTGCCCTGTGGCCTTCCTTCCCACATTGAAAACAGATGTTCAGTCCCCATTTGCACTCCCCTTCGTGACCTCTACCACACTTCTTGCATTCCTCGCCCTTTCTTGTTATCCTCTCCCGATCATCGATCCTCATCACCTTACCTTCGGCCACCATTCCACCATCGCTATCTCGCCTTCCTTTCCTCTTCTTAACATAGGCTCGTTCCTTCGCTTCGCCCGTTATTGCCATCTCCTCCCGCTCGTCGTATAACCTTCTCGCTAGATCTACCGCCGACCTGAACGTGCTTGGTCGGGCAGCGATCATGTGCCTATGGATATCCGCCGGCAAGCCCTGAATATACCTCTTGATTTTCCGCGAAAGAGGCGTCACCTGATCTGGCACCAGCCGTGCCATCTCGTTGAATTTGGTGGTGTACTGCTGATGTGTCATTGTTCCCTCTTCCAACTGCAGAAACTCCCTTTCAACTTTATCCATTTCACGGTGAGGACAGAACTCCTCGATCACCAGCATTTTCAACTCTGACCATCTCTTCCTTCCGATAGCCCGGCTACCCTTAACTTGGACTATATTGTCCCACCAGCACAAAGCTAAGTCCACGAAAGAGTGAGCGGCAAACTTCACTTTCTGATCCTCCCGGCACTCGCTGATGTTAAGCACGACTTCCATTTCCATCACCTACCGGTGAGCAGCAGCAGCAGTGCCATTACTATCAAACATTGGGGGCTAGCATCGTTGAAATGCCCCGTAGTTACAGCCTTGTGCCGTCTCCGACGCAGGTTCTTCCTCATCTTCTTCCTCTTCGTCATCGAAGAAAACCGTTTCAGTCTCAGTCCGTCTCCTTCTACCTGAAGGTCTACCCCTTTCCTGTCTCTCCTCATCCCTAACAGCCTTTATCACTTCAGTCACCAGAGACGGTAAGATCGTCTGCATGGCCTGGTGCACTTCTTCCACAACCGCCTCTCTCATCGAGGCTCTCAAGTTAGCACTCTCATCACCGCCCTCCGGATGAGGGGTTTTGGGTTCCTCATGAACCACCTTCTCAACTCTAGGTGTTCCCCTTGTGGCCCGTGGTTCAGTACCACATCCGCCATCACCTCCATCATGTGAAGCCTTAGTAGATCTACCACTGGTCATCCTCTATAATACACTGAAAGATTCAAACACCAACAGGGTCATTCAAGGGAATAGCTCAGTTCATGTCAAGTAGGTAAGTCCCTAATTACGGTGATCAGTTGTGATTAGCCACTTACCTTACTTTTCATACCCTGAGCATTACCTGTCCTGACTATATTAGCATCTAAATCTAACAGTAGCACATAAACACATAACATGCGCACATAACACCGGTTAACTTTAGGAAAATACCTGATGGCACGCAGCTACTCAGATTGGCATCCCTTCCCTTTTTGTCCCATTCTCAGTTTAAGATTAGGTTTATATTGAAAATTTACCCGTTTCACTTAAACTTTGGCTCTGATACCAACTTGTAAGACCCCGTTCCTGGGCACCTCACAGCTGGTCATTCATCGCACATAAAACATTTTAAAACGTACATTTATCTTGCAGCGGAATTAAAACCTTCATTAATAACTACAAACATGTCATTTCATAACATTACAATATTCGTTTTCATCTCAAAAATACATTGACATGTCAAAATATGGATGCCCTCCCAACGGGACTGAGTAGTCGCCCCGTGCCATCCTCAGCAACATACCTGCCACTGGAAACACATCAAAAGTCAGCGTTGTTGAGTGAGTTCTAGTTTTATATTAAAAACATACTTTTCTCTCCTTTAAAACCGTTTCTTTAATCCTTTCAAAAACGTGTTATACTCTCGTATATGAACACACATCATACGTACATACACATAGATAATATTATCATTATCTTCATCATTCATACATTAGTTTACGCTCGTGTACCGTTCATCGTTAACCTTCATATTCTTTCATAACTCTTCTTTTGTTCATACGTCTCTTACTTATATTCATACGTTCATTACATTCATCCTTTATCTTTTACTTCAATCTAGATCCTGTCAAACTCTACCCTCTTCATGGCACACAGCCATGATTACTGAGGTCGAGTGACAAGAATCCCGATTCACACGTTATCACTATGTTCCTTCCGTTCATTATTTTCATTCGTTTTAAGTTCATTATCTATCGTTCATTTCATACTTTCTTTCTTTCATAATTATCTCTCTCATTCATCAACTCACGCGATACTCCCGCCTCATGTTCGAAGATTGATACTGTGCCGGGGCCTGCTCACAAACCCCTGACTCATGTCCGAAGACTGACACAGTACCGGAGCATGCGATCCGTTCCTCATTCGTCTCATCTCACTCTCTCGCACTACTCCCGACTCATGTCCGAAGACTGATACTGTGCCGGGGCCTGCTCACAAACCCCCGACTCATGTCCGAAGACTGACACAGTACCAGAGCACGCGATCCGTTCCTCATTCGTCTCATCTCACTCTCTCGCACTACTCCCGACCCATGTCCGAAGACTGATACTGTGCCGGGGCCTGCTCACAAACCCCTGACTCATGTCTGAAGACTGACACAGTACCGGAGCACGCGATCCTCTACACATCCAACTAGTTCCTGTGTCATGCAATATCCCCGACTCATGCTTGAAAGCTGATGCTGTTCCGGGGCCTGCTCACAAACCCCCGACTCATGTCCGAAGACTGACACAACACCGGGATACGCAATAAGGACCTCTTTCGAGTTTGTTGCAACACAGAGTCGCTCACCTCATACATACGCTCATCGGCTTTACGTTCGTTCATTCATACGTTAATGTATACATTCATTCATCATGTTCCTCTTTTATTATCTTTCGCTTTACGTTACATAATACTTTTCATTCATTCATAAACAATACACGTAAAGATACGGAAAGATAAACATGCATCGAAACAAGGAACATCGATATTTACAAATCATCAGTCATTACCATCATATAGGGCTACATCATACTTATCATACATACATCATGCATATACATGCAATACTATCATCATCATGCCCAACGTAACTTCTAAGCCTCGACAGTTATCACGCATGTACCTACGGGAGCTATTACATCACTACTTACCCTTACCCTTTTCCCGAAGGCCAGTAACTAGACTACATCTCCCCTCGTACACAATAGCCCTATTTGGGCGATTAGGCTTACTTCAGTCGCATAGCCTTCACGCGACTGGATCATGCGATTGGGCACCTATGCGAATGAACATACAATCGTGCGAATGGACTCTCAATCATGCGAATGAATGCTAGGCGATTGGACATCATGCGAATGGACTCAATATGAATGAGCACCTAAGCGACTGGACTCTCAGTCATGCGATTGAGCACCTAGGCGACGGAGCATCTATACGACTGGGCCCTCAGTCGTGCGATTGAACAACTATGCGAATGGACCTACGCGACTGAACTCCCAGTCGCATAACCTGTTGTGCGACTGAATACCCAGTCGTGCGACTGAGTCTCAGTCGTGCGATTGACTCTCAATCGTCCCTCAGTCGTGCGATTGAACCTCCAGTCGCCTAGCCCTAGCTGGGCGCAGAATGCAGTTCATCACGAACTGCAGTCGCGACTTTCGGCCTCGAAACCCTTCCAGGCTTCGTTTAAGCCCAAATTAACCCTTCTAAACCTTATGGAATCATACCTCGACCTTATTCAAGCCTATCCGAGCCTGAAATCAAGCCTTAAACATACCATACACATACACGTACATACATACACGGGTCAAACACCCAAAAACCTGAAAATATATTTCAGATGTGTTCCAGCCCCAAAAATCGGTTGAAAACAAGTAAATGAGGGGTCCTCGAACTCACCTTAGTAGCCTCATCGGTTAGAGCTTCGATTTGACCCGCTACACGTCGATTTTGGCTCATGAACCCGCTTGAACCGAACTTTCTCCATCTTCTTTCTCTCTATGGCTGATGTTTGTGAGTGTGGGAGAGAGTAAGGGCTGCCCTCTTCCTTAAATACTACTGTCCAGTCACCCGAGCTCTCCATGAGATTGGACCTTCAGTCATCCAAGCTCCATGCGATTGAACACTCCAGTCGTGCGACTATCTTGCGTATGGGGCTCCAGTCGTGCGATTGGAGCTTCAGTCGCATGACTTCCATGCGTATGGGACTCCAGTCACATGACTCCCATGCGATTGGACGCTCCAGTCACATGACACTCCAAATCAAAATTTCCGGGTGTTACATGATAGTGATGAAGAAATCAACCAACCAAACAAATAAACATTATCATGTATTAATCACGTCATTGAAGAAGGCAATCCAAAACAAACACAACCACACAAATCCAAAACAGCAAAGCCTAATAACAAACAATATGGTTCTTAATGGGAAATTCAAACCAGCAAGATTTCTTGACCCAGAATTGCCTATGGCTGAACTAAAAGCAAAGATTAAAATGGAGTTAATGAACAAACAAAAGCTTGAGGTACAAGATATCAAAGAACAAATCAAGAGGAAGAAGACCAGATCTCAAAAGAAAGAAGATCACTCAGACTAAGTCTTCTACACCTGATCCAAGTCCACCATCAACCTCAATGGATACATTTGAAACTCCAACACAACAACCAATTCTCTATAAGACATGTAATTCAGATTCACACAACACTTCTGAGTGTAAAAACACTGAGAGTGATACATATATATGTTCTCATAAGAGAAAGCAACAAAAACAACCAAAACAAAAGGCTGTGAAGTTCCAATCAAATCCAACTTCATCATTCAAGCCTAAGGGAAGAAGATCTTGACCTCCTCCTTACTGCTTCAATTATGACATCTCTCCATCATCACAATACAGAAGAGGTCAAAGATCTTACCATCCATCACAGACATACTCACCGAGATCAGAGCATGAGTACTACAACAGAAGTCATAGCTACTCTTCTTCTCGATCACATAAGCATAGGTATGATTTTATACATTATGATATTCATGATTATTGGGCACCAAGACATTATCCTAGGTCATACACACAATATAAGTATGATAGATATAGGAATAATGATTAGTATAATGGATATCACAGAGGATCATATCCAACAAATTATTATAATCATAATTATAATTCTTATGATGATTATGATCACATGCCCAAAAGAAACAAACATTATCAAGGACAAAGATCCTTTGCTACACCTCCACAAAACTTTCAAAAGCAAAATAGATTTTCTAAACCAACCAAAATATTTTCAAAAGCCAAACAAACTCCTTTTGTTAGACAAACTAAAGTTGAGTCAGTTGGCTTAAAATCAAAACAATGTTGGAGAAAGAAAACAATTTCAGGAGGTGAATCTAATACATCATCAGATCAAGCAAAATCATACACATACGAGCAAGTCACATGTAAGGATACTAATGAATAGCTTAGGATAGTAATGGCCTGGGTTGAAATATCTAACTGGTTTGCTAGTGTTTTAGGGACAGTTATGGAGGCCTGCCAATCCAAGAAAAGTTAGCAGTGGCTGATCCCTTCTCATGACAGGAACGTTCTTCCTGCTCATGATGTTTATGATGCAACTGAGTCAAATGGAGCAGAATTTAATAGAATTCAATGCAGGATATATATCACTCATAGAAACTCTGATAGCAATGCATGAAACAACCGATGTTTCATTCCATCTATTTAGTCTGAGTATATTGCTACATGGACTAACTGTTTATGATCTCTATTGAATTGATAACACATATGCCATTTCTTTATTTTTCTCAAACAAAAAATCCTAAAAATTAGAAAATCAAGAAAAGTCTAAAAATATTACTTTTGAATCTTCCTGCATTTACATGAGAAATGATAGTACACTCATCTACTATCTTCTACATATATTTTTCAAATCAATAACGACTGACAAAGGTTTGTTTGATATGTGAGTAGGCTCAGCGTGGATTGAAGATAAGCATATTTGTGATAAATTAAACAAATATGCATTGTGGACCAAAACCATCTTAGCGTTTTGGTAAGCAATGACTTTTCCAAGTGTTTGCTTGTGTGGCTACCTAAACACACCATGTGAAAACAGTTTATAAACTTCTCATTGATAAAAGCGTCTGTTTCTCCTTTGTTGTATGTAAATATAGACCTAGAGCAAACATGAGGACAACTTCTGTTGTGTTGAGCACAGACCTAGTTGTCATTGGACTAAAAGTGTTGATGCTAAAAAGAATCCTAATAGGGATCAATGCTAAAAGAATCCCAATGAGGATCAACTTCCAATGTGAAGTATAAAAGAATCTCAATACGGATCAAATATAAAAGAATCCCAAAGTGGATCAAATCATTAGAATTTATACTCTAAGTAGCCTGATTTAAGTTGTGATAAATTGCCACCTTGCATTTCATGAGGAGGGTTATTCTTCCATACTTCTAAGTGTTGGGTACTCAATTAGCATATCTAATCAAATCTAAACATGATAAATATCACAAAGTGTTGAAAATAGATCCTTGCATGAGTTTAAGTGGACAAACATACTTATAATTAACTTTGTTGTTTGTCTATGTCTATTCCGAACTTTAAACATTCTTAGATGTAGAAGATTTTGGATTAGTATGATCTCATTGTAGTTGAAGGATTCATGCTTATAAATATCTTAATTTTGAAAAATCTAAAATACCAAAAAGATTTGTCATTTTTAGTATTTTTCTTAGTTTGGCAGATTTACATGTGTTATTGATTTAGGAGTGAAACTTCCATGCAATACCTCTACCGAGAGGATTTAGACTTTTGTAGGTGATGAATTGCCCAACAGGTCTGAGTTTCTTATTCAGTTGAAGATGTTAAGAGAACACTCCTGCTTCCTTCAAAGATCTCCTACCAGTTGCTGAGAACTAAGAATCCTCCTCTTGGTTTCTTATACACAAAATTTCATCACCCTTCAAAGCTTTTGTTGAGGGAGAGTATATGTTAAGTCTCAAGAATTTCTAATGTTTCTCCTTCACTTCTGAAGTCGAGATAAAGCTGCTGATATTACTACCTGTGCAATCCACAGTGTATGCAAATGGGTGTATCTTCAAGTCTTCAAAATGACACTAGAAAATCAAGCTGATGAAACATACATCAAGTGCCGAACCAAAGTCTTTAGGTGCTGAAAAAAGTCATTTTCTCAATGCCTTTTTATGAAACTTCGAAGAAGATACTACCAAAAAGGGGGAGAAGACTGCACTTCAAGACTGTACATCAACAAACATCCACAGTTTTGATAATCATGAGGTTTTGGCATCACATTATCTTAGGGGGAGTACTATTGGAAAATTTGAAGATGATACTTACCAAAACCTAAGTGCCAAATCTCATGATTATTACCAAAACCAACATGGTGAAAATATGCTAAAGATATGATCAAACCGAAGAAAATTGACCAAAGTCAAACTTGGTCAAACTTGGTCAACCATGGTCAAAGCAACATCAGCGGACGTCCTGAATGACGTCAGCACTCGGCAGTCACGCATCAGCAACAGAGCATTTATCAGACTTAGAACTATATTTGTGTAATCATTTTGTGCTTAAATGTAATATTTTCTTATTTTTGTAAAGAGTATAAATGACTAAGTGTAGTCATTTATACTCAACAAGTGAGAAGATAGATTATCATTGTTCTAGAGAGCAAAACACACACAAAAGGTGTAATCACTAAGAATTAGAGATTTCAAGGTTGAGTGTGTGTGAGAGAAAGTGTTTTCTTACAAACTCCCTTTGAATTCCTCTTGAACATCATACATATGAATGAATGAAGTTTATATGAATATGTGTTTTTGAATTTGTTCATCATTCATTCATCATCATAAATGTTCATCTCTTGCATATAGATCATCATGAAATCATCAATAGATCTGTGAGATTCCGCATCACAAATCTGATAAACGGCAACAATACGATTACAATATTCGATCCACACGAGTATATCAGATTTCCACACTGGTCTGTTCACTAACAGTCACCGTTGGAGTGTATGGACATTTCATTATAGATTCCCGTTGATTATGATCCGTGTAATAGAAAATGGCTTTCAAACATCGCTTCCAATTCTTAAAAATTGTCTCCATTTATAAGCCTTGGTGGCCTCTTTTGTGCAACACTCTCCAAATCAGAAATGGTAATATTGGTTGATGTCATTTTCTAAATAAGGTATAAATTCGCTGAACTTTAGTAGATTCGCAGATAAACTCGCTCAGTGACACAAGGCTGAAAAGCTGTAAATTCGCTACTACATTCGCCCATAGTTTCGCTCAGCAAATGGGCAACAGTTTCGGTTGAAAAATGCTATAAAACTTCTAGTTTCGCTCACTATTTGGCTAAAACTAGTAGAGCTTTCATTCTAATGACAATTTCACTAGCACTTACGATTGTTTGCTTGGTTAAGTAAGGTGAACTTTCGTTCAAAATATGTAGTTTCGCTGGAATCCAAAGAAAATTCAGTAAATCACAGAAAATGGTAGTTTTGTTGGAACAAAGCAAGAATCACTGGAAGAATTTGTAGTTTTGCTGGAAGCAATGGAGAAGATATTTGAACAAAAAATCAGCCTGAAATCACCAAGATCACTATGAATTGGTGATTGGATGATTGGGATAGCTTCCTATGGTCAAACCAAGTATTTTGCAAAAGGTTTTCAAGCTAAAAAACACACTCAACTGATCTGAAGTGAATAAAACAGTGAATTTATCTAAAAACCCTTCTAAAACCCAACAAATCAACAAATCAAGAGCACTAGGCTCTCATATCATATTGTTAGTCCGTCAATGATCGAAAAACAGTGCTAATTATAAGAAATGATAATCAAACACCACTGAAATGAGTATCTAAACAATAATCTGTTAAAAGAGTTTCAAAATATAACTATCTTGTCAAAACTTGAATCAAAACACAAATAACAAGGCTTAATGATAATGCAAATGATGATTCCAGCCAACATACATAATAAGAACAGTAATGCAAAATGAATATTCTCTGATTAGGGTTGTGTAAAACTTGCTACAAAAGGTTACAATGATTCATATATACAGCAGACCTAATTTTACTGATAGTTTCGCTAGTTAGCGAAACTGTCCTGACCTGATGCTTAGTTTCACCCGGCTGCGAAATGCAATTTCGCTGGGTGACCTAAGTAAGCTGACTACGAGCGAAACTATAGTTTCGCTACTAGTTTCGCTTGCTCAGTGCAAACTACTACAAAACATAAACTAATTACCATTTACATATATTAACCAAACTAACATAGATCCTATTACAAATAAAGCAAAATAAACTAACTACCAAGGTGAATTTCACCACTCACTCATTCGTTGACTTGCTTTGTGTTGGTGGGACAATATTGTCCAAGCCAAGGGTGCCAGGGCCATCGGGAGGATGAGGTGGAGGGAGTTAAAGAAGATAGTGATTGAGGAATTCTGTCCTCACCGGGAACTAGACAAGATAGAAAGAGAGTACCAACAGCTTGAGGTGGGAACATGACCCACCAGCAATACACCACCAAGTTCAATGAAATGGCAAGGCTGGTGCCGGATTATGTGACGTCGGTGGCAAAGAAGATTAAGAAGTATGTGAAGGGATTGTCGGCTGATATTCATAGGCATCTAATTACTGCCCGACCAAGTACTTTTAGGTCGGCAGTGGATCTAGCTGGGAGGTTATACGACGAGAGAGAGATAGCAGTGGTTGAGGTGAAGAAGACAGGTGATAGTGACAGAACCTGGACTGGGAAATAGTTTGGTCGTGGTGCTCCAAATAGCAAGAGGATGAAGGTGGATGACCGTCGGGTGGTGTCATCAAGCTTGGGGATGAAAAATGTTGAAGATGTGGGAGGGAGCACACTGGTGAATGCAAGTGGGGAATGAATGTCTGCTTCAAGTGTGGGAAGCCCGGTCATGTGGCAAAGATGTGCGGGGTTATACGGTGTTATAACTGTGGCAAGGAGGGCCACGTGAGTAGGGATTGCAAAAAGCCACGGGCTGAGGGTTTTAGGATGAAGAAGAAGCCGAAAGAAGGAGGACAGAGGGAAAGTGCTAGAGCCTTCACAATGACGTAGGTGAAGGATAGAGTGGACCCTGATATTGTGTCAGGTATGTTTCTAGTAAACCAAACTTGTGCCTTTGTATTATTTGATTCTGGTACTAGTAGGAGTTTCATTTCTACTGCTTTCTGTGCTAAATTGCCTGTTAGTAATAGAAGTATTGATGAACCATTTGATGTAGAAATTGCTATGGGTAAGTCTGCTAAGCTATTTATGATACCCCTAGGCGGATTCGATGTAGTATTAGGGATGGATTGGTTAGCAGCTTATGAGGCAAACATTGTGTGTCGCAAGAAAATGACTCAATTAATTGAGCCCGATGGAAGTTCGGTGACGGTCTACGGTGATCGCGTTACTCCGGTTTCGAAGGTGATTTGATGGTGGTGGCAGCGAAGTACCTGAGACATGGATATAGTGCCTACCTGGCCTACGTGAAAGATGTGTATGTGTTGGTACCACAACTGTCTGACGTACCAGTTGTTCGTGACTTCCCGGACGTGTTCCCAGAAGACTTACCAAGTGTGCCATAGATCGTGAGATAGAATTTTAGATTGATCTGATACCCAGTGTTTAACCCATTACCAAAGCACCGTATCGATTAGCTCCGACTGAGATGAAGGAACTAATGGTCCAATTGCAGGATTTGATGGATAAAGGGTTCATCCAACCGAGCATCTCTCCTTGGGGTGCTCCGGTCTTGTTTATTAAGAAGAAAGACGGTAGTATGAGGATGTGCATAGACTACTGGGGGTTGAACAAGTAAATGGTGAAGAATCGTTATCTGTTACCGAGGATTGATGACTTGTTCGATCAGCTCCAAGGTGTTAGTTGGTTCTCAAGGATACATCTCCGATCTGGCTACCATCAATTGAAAGTGAAGGAGCAAGACATTCCTAAGACATCTTTTCACACGCTTTACGGGCACTACAAGTTCCTTGTTATGTCTTTTGGTTTAACTATCATGCCAATTGCCTTTATGGATTTGATGAATGGAGTGTGTCGGCCGACGTTAGAGAAATCAGTGATTGTGCTTATTGATGATATCCTGATTTATGCAAAGGATGAGGAAGCACATGCCGGCCACATACGCGAAGTGTTGGAAACACTTCGAAGAGAGAAGTTATATGCCAAATTCTCTAAGTGTCCTTTTTGGTTTCATGGCAATGCAATAAGTATTAGTATGTGTCTATATCAACTGCTAAAGTAGAGTACATTTTTGCATCTAGTTGTTGTGCTCAGGTACTGTGGATTTAAACTCAACTTAGAGATTATGGAGTAACCTTCATTATTACTCCAATTCATATTTACAACAAAAGTGTCATCTAAATCAACAACAATCCAGTTCAGCATTCAAAGACAAAACACATTGATATATCAGGTATTATTTCATAAGAGATTGTGGCAAAAAGAAAATAATTAAATTAATTTAGGTCCATGCAAATGAACACTATGCAGATCTTTTCACAGAGGCATTTGATGAAACAAGATTTAAATATATCGCATTTTCTATTAGGATGATTAATTTTGAATAATTAATTGATTTACATAATGAAAACAGATAAAATTTATGAAAAAGATTTGCCGGTCTTTTCAAAGAGGCATTTGATAACTATGCAGATCTTTTCAAAGAGGCATTTGATAACTAAAATGGGTAAAAATGTGCATCTGCCGATTATCACAATTCGGTAGATAAGAGCAATTCGGCTAGAAAAGCTTCAGTACATGTCTTTTAAAAGATCTGGTAGGACCCACCTTTATCTATCGATATGTAGTGATACTGTTGTAGTTACTTAAAAAGACTATTCCATCATCACAAGCCGTCAGATTTACAGTTATGGTGTTAAAACTTTTAAAATAATACAATTATATTTTATCCACTAACTATAAATCTGAACTTCTTCCTACCATTGTCATCTTCAACCTTCGTCTGAAAGAAAACCCTCTTAAAGCCTTCACAAATTTTAAACCATGCCCAGATTTAACATCAAAATATTTCCACGGCCACTAAAAATCTAGAGTTCAAACCAAAACACAACATCACCGCATCATTTGAACCCATTAGTGATCCCTTCTATGATCCAGTTCTTTAATTCCTATGTAATAGCAATTATGTTTTTGCAATTTCTATGGACCCCATGATTTATGAATCATACATTCAGAAATTCTAAACTACATTTTCAATTTAGAGAGAACATGGAACAAAAGTCCTCACAACGATAGTGCAAGGATTGAAGATCACCGTCTCATGTGGAATGATTCAAAAACATCTACAATTGAATGATGCAAATGGTGAATCTTCATTCTCTAAAGAGGTGGTGAGTGCCACTTTCAATGAGATGGGATGTAACAACCGACCCCGAGGTCAACTTTCTATACCCTGATTTTCAACGATAATTGCTACTATTATCAATATCTGTAATATATTTATTATTGCTAATTGATTATTTTATATAATTGTTATTACGTGTTTAAAATTCCTAGATGCTATGTTAGGTCTTGCCGGAATAAGACAAGTTAACGATCCAGATTTAACATAACACACCAAAATGTTAGAATTAAATTGAAAACAATTAATTTTGTGTATGTACACATAATTCCCGAATTAATTATGATCATACACATCAAAACCTTAAAAACATTTAACTAGAAACTATCACCTAAAATACTACACTACACAACAAAACTACACTACATATATAAACTTACAAAAAAAATAATAAAACACACCCCACTACCATCCACGGCCGCACCACCCATCTCACTCAACCACATTCCCTCTTTCCAACTTACACAACCAACAACATACACCACCTCCTTTTCCTTCTACCCATACATGCAAGATTCAAAACACACACAACACTCTCTTTTCTCTCTACCTCTTGGATCTCATCCGAAACACACATATATTCCACAAAATTTCAGCAAACTAGTGAAGAACACCAATATTTCATCATCATCCAACCTAGAAATGAGAAAGGAAGTGCCATTTTAGGGACTTTTGTACACCATTCTTGCAAGAACAAAGTTTTCCAGCCCTTACTCGAAGTTCATCCCTGATTTTGGCCTCCTAAAACTCTCAAACTCATGGTTCACACAAGGGGTAAGCTTTAACACACCCGAATCAAGTTGTTTCTTGTGTTTTGCTTCAATAAACAACCAAAACCCTTACTTTCTTGTTTCTAGCAGAATCTAGCGGCTAAAAACTTGTTCTTGGAGAGTTCTTATCATCACAAAAGGTATATACCATGTTATGTTGGTAAACATGTGGTTAGAACATAAGTTAGACCTTAGAAAACCCTCTTTTTACATTAAATAACACCATTTATGCACTTGTTTGAAAACCCTTCCATTTAGGGCCCATAACCTGCTTAAAAACAACTTTGGAACACTTTAATAATCTGATTTTAAAGTTACTATAACGATTAGGTGATGTTTGGGTATGAATCATATGATTTACACTAGTGCAAATGGTGTAAATCATCAAGTTATTGCAACACATGTATGATGCACATAGATCCGAGATTTATGTTGTAATTTTCAGTATATTTGGGGTTATTTAATATGTTTTAATTCCATAACATGGCTGTAAATATGAAAAGTAAGACTTAGGACACATAATGGACTTGTTTTGAGACCCGAAAAAGGGTGAACATCACTTAAAAATAGCAAAACAAGAGAGATTTCCATATTAAAAAGAATTACAGACTCTAATATGAAAATAATGGGCAAAATGGTCGAATTTGATGATATTTGGGTTAAAAACATGATTAAATGAAGTTAAAAAGTGAAAAACGGAACTTAACCGGCTAAATTTTAGGTAAAATCTCAAAAATAGTAAACGAGACCTAAAACCCATCAAGAAAAAAATATCTCAGTAAGTTAAGGACTTTGAATCAAGAAATAAGTGAAAACTAGAATTAAAACGTATTCGGACGTTTGCTTCCGGGTAAAAACGCGTTTTAACGGCTAAATCAAGAGGAAACGAAGTTTTAATTAAAAGAAAATAGAAACATGATTTTGACAACTTATTAGACTTATTATAAGTCATTAAATTATGTTTAAGGGTTAAGTGGACGAAGACAGTGGGATTTAAAACAAACTTTTAAAGATCTTTGGTTTTACCAAAACCGGTAACCTAAAAACATAAGTTCTAATTACTTCAAAACTAGGTTGTGGAAATATTAGAATTTAACATGTTAAAAATGCAATAGTAAACTCCTAGAAACTAATAAGGGGTTATAAAAGTCGTGAAATCAAAGAAAACAACCTGTAGGGTAAAAACTGTCAATTTTCAAACTTGAGGGACCCAACTGAAAATTTTGCCAAATCCTTGAAAATTAGACCCCTTTGACTAAAAATACATGATAAACTTATTTCCACTATCATAAACTGTTTAAAGTCATGAAAACATGTTGCTTGTATTAAGAAACCTTAACTTACCTAAAAAGGAAACTTTTTGAAGCCAATCTTAACAAACCAAGCTAGTTGAACTTTCAATACTATAACACACCTAGTTACACCGCACATAGCTTATCACTTGAATCTTGATGCTAGGGTGATATGATTGGATCATTTTCTATACTCGAAGATCCGTCGCCTGAAACCTAAGGTGAGTTCTGGTGTCCCTTTTTTACTACTGATTTGGGATGAAACATGCTTGTTTGAACTAAAATTATTATTGTGGTATTGTTTGATGCTTATAAGTTATGGATAATGTTTGAAACTGCTCTTAACTATATCATAATCATTAATTCTTGTGTGAACCACTTGTCCTATATGGGTAGATCTACTTGGGAAATCCCCCACACACATTGCTTTCCGGACCGAAAGGGTACCCCACTGAGATCTTGAGGGATCGTTTGTGTCATGTAACAGATTTTATTAGATACTATGATGAACCATCAGACAGGTATGGTACACTGTTTTGAGGCTCAGTCCTCCCTTCGGGGTTAACTGGTTTAAACACAACTTTAGAAGAGGCTAACCGGGACTGAGTGCAGGGTTGATTGTGACCCCACAATTGTGATACATTAAATATTTTTGAGCATGTTTCAGGTAATCTCTAATGGATCTGGCTTGATTGGAGAAATGGACTCGGATGACCTAGAAATTCAAGTACCCTTGGCATTACTAGGGTGTGAAACAATTGAACAATTTAGATTATGATGGATAAAACACTGAATACTTATGTAACGAATTTGTAATTTGTGTGACGGGCTAGACTGTTACAGCCCGGTTTGACTTTAACATGTAATGCCATTTTATTTCTCTCCTTGTGCACTCTTGTGATTTTCCGCTGCCATATATGTTGCTACTCTGTGACGTCCCACCCTCCTTGGGCCTGGGTTGTGACAGACTGGTATCAGAGCCACAGGTTGTAAAGAAATCGGGAATACCGTAGTAGATCGTAGGCTACAACCCTGATAGCCTAGGACTGTCCTTGCTTGGGTGAAAGTTGGGGTAAGCGGGTTGGATAAATTGATGATTACACTTGATCAACGTAATCATGAATTTATTGGACGCGTGAATTCCAGCACGAATCCTAACGGTTTGAAACTTTGGATTAAATGGCTCATGAGATTTTCTTAATACGGTCTAAAGCTAAAATTTATTCGACTTTCACATCTGTTATTGCTCGATGATACTACCGCTCATTGACACAACTGTTTATTAATACTACTACTTGATACTACTGCTATATGATACTACTACCATCACTACTATTTGAAAGACCTAATCTGCCCAAGATGCATATTAAGTTGATGTGGCTAGTGTGATATGATCCAAGTCGGGTCATACCCAATAACAAGCTAAACAAACACCAATAAATATTTTTTTGTAGATAAGATCATAGAAATAAATAACGACACCAATTTAGAAAATGGGTTTTCTAAATCATTGCCTTTGTAGATGAACATCATTATATGGATAATTGTTCATAAGGTACTATTTGTTTTTCATTATTTAGTCTTACTAAATGATAACAAATAAAAGGTACTAAGTTTATAAAGTTAAAATAAGTTTCAACTTTATAAACATAAGAGATTAGAGAGTGTTTTGTGGTAAATAAAATACAAAAGTGGGAATCCATTTTGAATGGATTTTCGGCCGCCCAAGGGGCCATGTGGTCCCACCTTTTGTCTTGTAAATACACAAGACTTAAACACACACACACACTCCAACTCTTGAACCTCTCTCTTACATGTAAAGGAACATCTTCAATCACCTATCTCTCTCTCTCAAGTCGGTTTGAAGAAGAAGATAGAAAGCTGAAATTTTCAGCATCAAAAAGTGGGTTTTGTTGCTGAAAATTGGTGTCAAAGAAGCCTAGCATTCAAGGTGTTCGTTGGTGGCTTGGGGTATAACCATATTGAGGTCTTCTAGCTTGAAGATTCAGTCACGAAACTCATCCTTTTCACCTCAACAAATCGATTTCCAGCAGCTCCAAAGGTTGTATTTTAAACATCCTATGATTATTTCATTGTGGTTTGGGGTTTGCTTATTAAATGGGTTTAATAATCATCATATTAACAAGTTTTAAAACTAATAATCCGTTGCGTTTTTCATATAAACAAGCTTATATGAACTTTGATAAACTTGTTAAATCCCTACACTATTACTAGTACTATTACTCTCCTTGTCATGAGCTCTGAGAAACAAAATTACTCATGATAATTTTTATAGGATATCGAGACTACGGCTGACCGAGGAAAGGCGCATGCACACCCGCTTGATGAGACAGCTCTTATTGGGAATCTTAAGAGGGTTAAGCCCCAGACTGAGTACAAGGCGCACTTGCGAAGATGCGGACATCCAGGCTGGCTATCTGCAACTTCTGATGACACTGAGCCGTCAGGTGACTCTTCCTCAACATCTCCGGCTAGGAGCCGAACGCGCTCCAACTCACCACATGTCGTAGCGCCTGCCCAATCAACAATCCACCCATTGTGAATAGGGGTGGTTGTGTGATCACTCGACCTAGGAAGAGTACTAGACATGGATCTTCTATCTCTTTTAGGATGCCTCCTCCTCCACCTCCTTCTGTTAGGGCCCCGATACCAGCACCACATATATTAACTTACAAAAAAATAATAAAACACGCCCCACTACCATCAACGGACTCATCACCCATCTCACCCAACCACATTCCCTCTTTCCCACTTACACAACCAACAACACAAACCATCTCCTTTTCCTTCTACCCATACATGCAAGATTCAAAACACATACACAACACTCCTACGTTAAAAATGCAATAGTAAACTCCTAGAAACTAATAAGGGGTCATAAAAGTCAAGAAATCAAAAAAAACAAACTTTATGGTAAAAACTATTAATTTTGAAACTTGAGGGACCAAACATAAAATTTTGCCAAATCCTAGGAAATTCGACCCCTTTGACTAAAAATACATTATAAACTTATTTCCACTATCATAAACTAATTAAAGTCATGAAAACATGTTGCTTGTATTAAGAAACCTTAACTTGCCTATAAAGAAAACTTTTTGAAGCCAATCTTAACAAACCAAGCTAGTTGAACTTTTAACATTGCAACACACCTAGTTACACCCGACATGACTTTAAAGCACACAGCTTATCACTTGAATCTTGATGCTAGGCTGTTAGGATTTTATGAAAATCAATCTAGTCAAACATATTGAACATAAACTTTTTAAGAACAATATTCAATATAGAAAGGTTGATTCTTCATCCGCTATGGATTTCTTCATCCGCTATGGATTTCTTCATCCGCATTGGATTTCTTCATAAACATTGGGTGACTTCATCCGCTGTGAACTTCTTCATCCGCATTGGTTGACTTCATCCGCATTGGGTGACTTGGCAAAATTTCTTTATCTACAAAATCTAAAAAAGAAATTTACACATATGTTAGTGATTGTTATGAATGTTAATGATGTTAATGTGTTTCTAATGTATGATTTGAATGTTAAAACACATTTGGTTGATTATTTGATAATGGAAAGCATCGTACTTTCTTGCATTAATTCTTAATGCACTTTGTTAAGTCCAACAGTACTCCCATAAGTATGATGCTGTCATTGATTGATTGTTTTGTTCTATTTTGTTTGTTAATTATGTGTGTGTTAATTTTGTTTTGTTTAGTATAAGGAGTCCAATAGTACTCCCCCTAAACATCATGTACATTTTGTTTTCTGTTTTATATTAATGATGTTAATTTGTGTGTTCGTTTTGTATGTCATGTGTGATTGTTGTTTGTTTGTTTCTTTGTATGTTTGATGGTTTTGTCTTTGTTTGTTTCTTTTGTTTGTTATGTATGATAGATTGTTTGTTATGAATGATTGATTATTTTTGAATTGTTTGTTTACATGTATGATTAATTGCTTGTATGTTTGTTTATGCATGATTACATGAGTTTATTTCTACAACATATGTTTGAAATGATTGAGTTTAGTTGTACGATTACAAGTGTTAAATTATCATAAATAATGTGAATGATTATGCGCGATCATGTATGTATTTGTGTATGAATGTATGTTTGCATGAACGTCATCTGTTTATATCAACAACATATGAATGTTTGTTTGAATCCATGTGTATGTATACTTGTACGTTTCTCATACGCATAAAATCATGTGACATTATGATTGTTTGTTCATACGAGTATAAAATCACTTTATGCGTGATTGAATGATAAAATAAGAATGATAGATGAGGATATGTATTGGTTGTTTGTTCTACCAGTGATGATATAAAAACTTAAGAGTGAGATGGTCCAGCTTGTTCGGACTGTTTCTTTGCCTCCTCCATAGCCTTAAGAGTGTCATCTATGTCTTTCACTATGGTTTGGTCGGCTTCAGCTTCCTTCATTTGTTCTTTTAGAGTTATGACCTTGAATGCATTTCTGCAATTGACTATGTGTTCCAGAAAATAGTCAACAACACTCTTTTGATCATCATATTTGAAATCTATCTTTAAATGAACAAGCTGTTCCAAGGTTGATTGATCAAGACTTTGCACACAGTGTTGCTAACCAGTGTGGTTACAACATGATTGCCCTTCAAAATCTCTAAATTGTTGTTCTCTGATATTCTCATTCCTGTTATCCCTTCTATGTGTGTTAGAGGTTGTTGATGTGTTTCCAACCTTTGTTCAATGTAGCATTTACATAAACAGTGCTCAAAATTCTTAGCATGTGTATGAAATAGCAGCAATCTCCCTTACATAACACATCTTCAATGGCAGGGAATGTCTTGGTCTTTAGAAATAAGACATAAGATGGATGAAGCAGCTTTATCTCTACAGGATCAAAGTGTCTTATGTCAGCAGCTTCTTTTCCTTCAAGCTTTCTCTCCAACACCACTTCAAAATGAGTTTCATTATAGTACCATCTGGTTATTGGATGCTGGTATTGATTGCCATCTATCTTTTCATGATCAACTTTAAGTCAGATGGCCTTAAAGGGTAACCAACCCTTTCCAGAATATTAGAATCAATTTGAGAAGGAGAAGATTCTTCCCTTACTTCCTTTTGTTTTCTTGATAATGCATGTTCTCTTCTAAGCTTGGCAATGTGTAGTTTATCTTCTCTATCAGCTTTAGCTTTCATTTGATGATGTTGTCTGTTCATGTAAGCTCTCATTATATGATAGAAATCTACTCCCCTAGGATTGTTTGTATGATTGACAATCCTCAATTACATCAGATCCAATCTGTCTTCATAGCTTAATGATCCCAGTTAGGATATGTATGATAAGTGACCGGGTTTTTGTGAGTATGAATTTTTCTGTTGTTATGAAACAACAAGGACCGAATATGATGATTGAGTCAGTGATTATATGGCGGAATCATACAATCATAGAACATTGAATGCAAGAAATACTCATAAATGCACTTTTGTATTGATTAAGATGAATAGTTACAATAAATGCTAGGGTTTGAGCACTATACAGTAACCGGACACCTTGGGCACAAAAGACTATGATATTCTAATTGTCTAAAGTCTAAGTTGAAGTGGAAAGTCTAAAGTCACCTCACATACGAGGTTGTCTATTCTATTTATAGGCTGACAGGAAGCCTTTACAAAAGACTAAAATACCACTATACATAATCTAGTCTAAGTACAAAAGGTCTTCATCAGCATTTGTTTTGTTCATCCGCATTGACTAATGCGGATGTGTTGAACTTCATCAGCATTTGTTTTTCTTCAACCGTATTAATGTTTGGTCATCAACATTGACAAATGCAGATGAACAAACACTTAGCGCATTTGTTGCTGAGCATCCGCATTAGTTAATCCAGATGTGTAAATCCTTTGGCAGCATTTGTTCGACTGTCCGCATTTGTTAATACGGAAGAATAAATACTTGTCAGCATTTGTTCTTTGGTCATCCGCATGTACAAATACGGATAGCCGACACTTGTCTTCTTTTGTTGATGCAGATTCTTCATCCGCATTGGTTCTTGGACTTAGGGAGATTTCAGCAGAACAACCATCATCCACTACTTGAATTGGCATGTATGATCCTTTCAGGGTCCAACAATACTCCCCCTAGGATTATACAGCCTATGAACTTCAAGGTTTTGGTGGATAAGGTTGTGAGGATTTTGCCAGGGCTTGATCAGCAGGATGAGATGAAGCATGAGTTGGGTCTGTGTATGAAGGATCCAGGATGGCTTTGATCATGTTGGAGAATTGCCTTGCATGAGCTAACTTCTCTCTGCTTAGTACATGGATTTCATTTGGCTCATAGTATGAATAGCTTTAATGGGAAGCTTCTTCATGGAGATAGGCTCCCAGAAAGACACAGTTGACATCCCATCTCTGTGAATCAGTAAAGATCCATCCACATATACCTCTAGCTTCACAATGTTTCCAAATTGCAAAGGAGTCTTCTTCTTCCTCTTCTGCTCTCTCTTATGAAGTATTCTGTCATAGGCCATCTTCAGGAGTTTGATGTATTTGAGAAGGAATTGCATATCAGCTTCTTCAAGTCTGTTGCTGATATCTCTGAAGTGACTTGTGTAAATGTAGTTGATATAGGATTCATCAAGCAGGCTTACCTCATATCCACTAAACAATCTGATTTCAGCCCCTTCTTTTCCTCCCTATTTTCTTTCAATCACTAACTCATATGTCTTCTCATCATAATAGACATTTGAAATTGGGATGGAGGAATGAGTTCCAGCTACCATCTTTCTTTTCAAAGATTCGGTAGGCCTCATCTTGAGCTCAGGGAACACTACTTCTTCAGCTGACTTTGTCTTTTTCTTCTCAAGAGGGTTAACAAAGGATCTATCTTTCCTCATACAGATAGCCTTGATAGATTTGAAGTTGGCTGTTCTTTTGAACATCCTTAGAATGTCTTTAAATTCATAACCCCTGAACATAGCCTTATGATTGATAAATCTCAGATTGACTAGTTTTTATAGATCATGGATCTCCAGGGAGTTCACCAGAGCAGAGTACTCTGTGAAAAAATGAACTAACCCTGCGATCCTCTTGACCCTGAACATGTTCCAGTCACTGTCATTCTTCCAAGCAATTATCTTCAAATCAGTCTTGGCCTGGGGAGTAGACACACCTCTAATCATCTCTGCAGTGGTAGGTCCTTCATGAAGCTCTATCTGTGATGGCTTAGTAAACCACTAAGGATATCTATGGAGAATAGGTGCCAAAGAGTCATGATCTCTATGGGTGAGCAGCATGTCTTATGCTGAAACTCTTGATCTGGGCTATTGTCTTGTTATTTCTTCTTCCATCTTCTTCAGCCTATCTTTCTTCTCATTGATCATTCTAAGGATAACAGCCCTTGGAGAATTTGTCTTCATATTCCCTAATTTTCTCTTAGTGAATCCTTGTTCAGACAAATAGTCCTTCATTTCCCTATCAGTCATAGTGTAAGGATCAGGATACAGTGATTGAGAAGATGTAGTTTGTTTGGCCATTGAAGATAATTTTAACACAGGAGCCTTGGGTGAATGAGACTTTTCATACTCAGTCTCATATGTAGGGTCCAGCAGTTTGTTTAGCTTTTCTTCTTCTTCTATCATCCCCTTATAGGTCAACCAAAAAACCTCATCACGATCATATCCGTGGTCAATCAAGAATATGGCTTTCACCATTAGATCATCTAACTTGCCTTTCTCCACCATCTCATGTACTAATGGCTTCTCCTATTCAGGGCTTTCCTTAGCTATTAGTTCATCAACCACATAGCCACCCTCTATTTCTCCTTCTTGTAGATCAATAACCTCAGCCTTCTTTTTCAGTTGAGCTTCAGCCTTTTCATGTTCTTCAAAAATTCAATAATGGCTGCAAGCCTACGGGGATCATCATTTTGCTTTTTCTTGACCAGTTATTCTTCTTCAACCGGTCTTTTTCCCTTTGCCTTTTCATCCAAGTATTTCCTCCTTCTGGAGTAAGTTTGACTATTGGAACAGAAGAGGATTTAGCCTGTTTAGCTTCTTTGGGTAGTGTTTCAGTTTCTGCCTTTTTCTGGCTCATCTACTGTAGCAGCTACTGATTCTCTTTTGTTGTTCTTCATATAACCTTCTGATCAGCTCCTTTTGTTCATCAGATAGGGACACAAATGGTACAATTTGTAGACTCAATTCCTTCTCAATTGGGACCGGAGATTGAGGAATAACCACTATTTGTTCACTACCTTCCCTCTGACTGACTATGAAGTCCCAAAAGTCATCATCAATAATAAACTCTTCTGCAGTAAAGAAGTCAAGAGCTATAATCATATCACTAAATCCAGCCTCTTTAGTGTGAGTTTCTGTTTGTTCACTTGCATACACCACCATTTCCATGCTTGGTTCATCCGGTTTAGTTCCACTAGTCTCAGCCTCCTTTTTAGACTCAGTGAACTTCATCTTTTTAGCCTGCGGGGAATCATCATCACTCTCCCCTGATGAATCTTTATCACTATCATCTTTATCACTTTCCCTCTTTCTTTTCTTTTCTTGGTCATCACCCTGATCATCTTGGGCTTTTTCAGCCTCTTGTTTAATCCTGACCAACATCTCCAACTCAAATACTCTTTTGTTTAGAGATGTTATCTGATTTTGCAGATCAATGATTGTGACAGCTTGTTCTTCAATTAACCCTTCTTGTTCTTCCATTGTAATTGTCTGAATGGTCAAAGTGTCTAATGACCACTTACTTCATCCTTGGAATGCTGAAGAGCTTCGTTTAGTTTCTCAATCTCATCATCTTTTCCTTTCTTCTCCACCTCATACTTTCTTTTTAGTTCATTCAACTCCTTTTCCTTTTCATCCATCTCCAGAAGTCTGTCTTGAATGATACCAGATCTTCTTTTTAGGAGATTTTCCATCTTGGATACTTTCTTCAGAAGCTCAGAGATCATTTTAACTTTCTCATCTGGTTTATTGATCTCTGATTCAGCAAAGCTCTCAGAGGGAGCAGCTTTTGAAGTCACTGCCTCACAGGCATAGGCATCTGATAAACCTTATCATCAGATGATGATTTGGATTCATCTGAGGAGCTGGCAGAACCACAAAACTCAGCATGAGCAGCAGTAGAGGGAGATGAAGGAATGGGAGATATAGGTGAGTGATGGATTGGTGAAATATGGGGTGAGTGAATGGGTGAAACATGAGGTGAGTGTATAGGTGATATGTGTGGTAAGATGATTGGTTGTGATTGTGGAAATGGGATTGGTGATCTTTGAGGAGATGGGGTTGGTGTAGGTACAAAAGGTGAGGCTATATCTGCTGCATGAACAGAAGGTCCAGTGTGAAGATCACCACCTATATTAACTTATGGTAACACTGGCCTTTGTCCTTCTTCAGACAGGCTAGCTTGCTCCTCAACATTGTGTTGACTTGGAGCAGCTTGCTCTTCCTCTGGAACATGCTCATTCACAGCAACCTCCTGTCCTTGTTCCTCTATATTCTCATCTGGGTTGATTTGTTGAAGCATCCATGGTAGTAGAGGAAAGAAAGTCCCACTGTAAAAATTCCTTGGATCTCTTTTCTTCAAGTAATTGAAGGACTTAGCATTGTAGTGAGGAATATCCATCACTGGTCCTATAGGTACTATGTCTGGAAATGCTTCATTGATAAAGCATTAAAGAATCTGGGATACATTAGGAACATGTGTTTTCTACCCTCTTGAATGTTGGATACCAAACC
Organism: Flaveria linearis; assembly: GCA_024085815.1. NCBI lineage: Eukaryota > Viridiplantae > Streptophyta > Magnoliopsida > Asterales > Asteraceae > Flaveria > Flaveria linearis. The sequence continues at coordinate 49,046,079 of CM044004.1, read as the reverse complement.
ATTGAAAACATAGGCTGACATGTTAAATGGTTGGTTTGTGCACAAAGCACATATAGCTGATGATATGGATACAAGGACATCATTCCAACCAGTCTTCCTTTTGGACAAGCAATGTTGGAAGATGCGAATCAGAACCTCTATTGTAGGTCCACCAGCCCTTTAACAATTTGCTTCCCCTCATATCCTCCTTAATAGCTAATATTGGCAAATAAGGTCATAATCTCTTCATCATCCAACTGTAATGGAGTATCAACATCATCCCTAAACTATAAACACTATCTCACAGTTTGCTCAGTGATAACTAAAGTGTGATCCTTAGTGATTCTTCCTGACAGAGTTCTTACACCATCTATGTCTGTCACTTCAGCAGTTCCCAAGAAAGATCTGATGAAGTTCTCATATATAATTGGTCTGATAGTAATAGCATGTGCCACTCTAGTAGTTAAGATGAATCTGATCATGTCTCTTAAGCCTTCTGCCTCAAGAGCATCAATGTCAAGAAAATCACTGACATTATGGAGCTTGCTCCATGTAAGGTTAGCCATCAAATTCTGCACAAGATGCATATGTGTTAGATGTGAATCATTCCGTATCAATTACATTGATGAAATTAAGTTGATTATTTCACTTTGACTTTTTAATGGTTAAAATTAAGCAATCAAAGGTACTGTTTCATATAAATTTGACCTAATCTTGATTTAGCAATGTATGATCATTTTATTATGCTTTATATATTGTTTTGATGTTTATGTTCTGATTCAAATCCATTTTTCATTTCAAACATAAGTTTTGAGGTCAACATCTTCAGTTTTGAAGATCACCAATTCATCCGAAGGTTAATTAGGGTTTCGAAAATCAATTGTTTGTGTCGATTTTCAAGATCATTTATGTTATTTAACTCATAAATGCTTATCAATCCTTAGTTTGTGGATGTTCTAAGATTATTTCAGTTTAGGGTTCTGAATTTTGAAATGTGTTCATCGACTGTATCTGATAATCACCTTGTTTTTAATACTACGATGGTATAGAATCGAAATGTAGGCACTATGAGATTTGATGAACACTGAATTTTTAATGATGGAGATGAATCTAATGATGGATGAAGAACAGTAGAAGTGGTGTTTTCCGCTCGTCGCACTATAGTCTCTTAAATTTGAAAAGTATTAAATGAACTATAACGATTTGTTTATGTAGTCATTTTAATGTCCTTTTTAAATTTTTACAAGTGGTAAAAACAAATATGGTCGACTACTGTAGTACATGCGAGTGTTGAAAAACAAATGAGGTTGACTACTGTAGTACATGCGAGTATTGAAAAACAAATGAGGTCGACTACTATAGTAAATGCGGAAGATTAAAACAATCAGCAGTTGTTTACTATAGCAAATACGGAAGATTAAATTCTATCAGCATTTGTTTACTGTAGCAAATGCAGAAGGTTTAAGTTCAGACTTTTTAACACTCTAGCAAATGCGGATATTTTAAGTTTGCATATGTTTTTGCACTATAGCAAATGCGGATGTTTTATTTAGTCAGCATTTGTACACTGTAGTTAATGCTGAAGAACATTTGTCTTCCTGAATTTACTCGAACAAATGCGGATGAACAACTGAGTTTTCCGTATTTCTTGAACTTCATACATAATGACAGAAGAGTGTGAGCACACTTCTAATTTATGATGATACAAATATACAACCAAGTTTAAGTATTGATTTTCAGCCATATTTGAGAAATGCGGCTGAGAAAAACAAATGCGGATGAACAAATTTCTATCCGCATTGGTTTTCATACTTGAAAACTTTGTTAATATTTGTGGTGAGACTAATGCGGTAGAGTTAACTTATCCGCATTACTTTCACTTGTGTTTTTCATCTCAAAACTATTACCCGTATTAACCAATGCTCTTACCTGCATAAAGTTTTGAACTTGTCAACACTTAATGTAGTTCAACACTTAATGTTTCAGCTGTGGATAGTTTTGGTTGATTTTGCTTTGATGCTTGAACTTTATCAAGCTGAGTCTTTGCTTTTGATTGTTATGAAGATGTGTCTTTTGCTTGTTTCTTATGAAGTTTTATCTGTTTCTTGAGTTGTCAATTCTTGCTTGGATTGACTTGCACATCAGAGGTGATACAAGTTTCCCAGTGTTGACTGATCTTGGACTTTTGTACTTCAAGATGTTTGCAAGAAACAAGATGTTTGTAAGAAACTGTGATAATATGATATAACTTCTGCACCAACACAATTAGATTTTCTGATTTTTCTGTTTTTGATTTTTTGTATTTTAAGAAAGGAAACATCTGTACATTGATTATCAAAATTTTAATTACTCCCCCTAAAGTTTATATCTATATAAGATAGAAACTTTAAAGAGCTGAAAATTTTGAAAAGAAAATCTTTTTGTGATTTTTGTACAAGATGTTAAGATATACTTTTCTTTGGGATCATATCAATCTTACCATTCACAAGTGCAAGCAATAGTTAGTAAAACAGACATGTTCATGAACATATTGATTAAAGGTATGTTTATCCTCTTAAACTCATACTTGGTTAATATTTTGATGCAAATGATCTTATCATGTTTTGAGTTGATTAGGCATCCAACATGTACCTCACACTCAAAAGCATGGCAAGGTTAACCATCTGCATGCAATGTATGGTAGGAATTTTAACATCTTACTTGACCAGGTTACTTAAAATGTGAAATCTCATTTTGTGTGATCCTCATTGGGATTCTTTTGTTTTTGATCCTTTTATCAGTTTGATCCACGTCGGGATTCTTTTCACTTCAATTTGATTCTTTTGTTTCATTCATTTAGAATGACTTTTATTCTTTTGTTTCATCCAAGTTGGACGTGTTCCTCATTAGGAATCTTGATGGATCATGACATCAGCACTATGTGCTTGTTTCTCTAGGTCTTTGCTTAGGAAAACAGAAGAGAAACTGATGTTAGTAAAAGAGATTCATATGATATCATTACCTTGTGTGTTTAGGTTGCTACACACACACATTTGGATAAGCCAATACTTACCCACACTATGAGATGAGAGCTTCACAGTTGAATATAAGCTTTAGTTCATCACTACATTTGTCATCTTTTCCAAGTTGTGCCTACCCGCATATCAAATAAGTCATGTCAGTCATTTAAGATTTATAAGTAAGCACAGTGAATGATATAATGATTGTAATTATATCATTTCCCATTTGTATAAACCATATACTTCTTCTTTTTAATTTCTTTTTGTATTTTTGTATTTTTTGAATGTTTTGTTGATTTTTAGTTTTTAATCAAGGTTAGTCATGCCAATTGATTGAACTAGGAATTCAAATCTGGTTGGATCAAATGCCTTAGTGAATAAATCAGCTAATTGATTATCAGTGTGAACCTGTATCAATTTGATTAACCCCTTTTCAGCATAATCTCTCAAAAAATGATATCTAATTTCAATGTGTTTAGTTTTTAAGTGTTCAACTGGATTATTTGTTATGAACATAGCTGCTATGTTGTCAATCTGAATTAGAGTGTGCAAGAAGTTAAAACCATAATCAAGCATCTCGTTTGAATCCAGAGAACTTGAGAACAACATGCTGATGCTGCTATATACTCAGCTTCTGCTGTTAAAACAGATACATTTGTCTGCTTCTTATACTACCAGGAGACCAGTTTGGGACCAAGAAATTAAGAACCGCCAAAAGTGGATTTTCTATTAAAATTACATCCCTCATAATCGTTATCAGTGTATGCATAGAGATTGAGGTCTCCCTCCTTTGGATACCATAATCCAATAACAGGCTTGCCCTTAAGATATTTAAATATCTTCTTGACTGCATTCATATGAGATTCTTTGGGATCTGCTTGATATCTGGCACACACACAAACACCAAACATAATGTCAGGCCTACTGGCTGTTAGATACATAAGTGAGCCTATCATAGAACGATAGTGAGTCTGATCCACTGGTTTGCCTTCAGGATCTGGACCGATCTTCACTTTAGTGTCAATTGAAGTTCTGATGGACTGACAATTAGCAAGCTTGAACTTCTTCAACATTGTTTCCACATATTTTGATTGATTAATGAAGATTCTATCTGCTGTTTGTTGGACTTGCACTCCTAGAAAGAATGTGAGTTCCCCCATAGCACTCATTTGAAATTTTGAATGCATGAGTTCTTCAAAGTCTTTGCAGGGTAACTTGTTTGTTGAGCCAAATATGATATCATCCATATATATCTGAACCAGCTACATGTCATTTCCTTTTCTTTTTCTAACGAGAGTCTGATCAATCTTCCCTCTTTCATACCTGTTTTCAAGAAGAAAGGATGATAGAGTCTCGTACCATTTCCTTAGAGCTTGATGAAGACCATACAAGGCTTTGTCAAGCTTGTATACACTGTGTGGAAAATCTAGGTCTTCAAATCCAGGAGGTTGACTCACATAGACTTCTTCAGCAATCTTTCCATATAGAAAAGCACATTTCACATCCATTTGATAAACAGTGAATTTCATGAATGCTGAATATGCTAGAAAGAGTCTTATTGCTTCTAGTCTGGCTACAGGAGCAAACACTTCATCATAATCAATTCCTTCTTTTTGAGTATACCCGAGCCACTAGTCTTGCTTTATTTCTATTGACGATTCCCTTGTCATCAATTTTGTTCCTGTACAACCACCTGGTACCGATAGGGTATTGTCCTTCGGAAGATCTACAAGTTGGTATACTTCTTGTTTCTTGAATTGCAGCAACTCTTCCTGCATTGTTTCAATCCAACTATTGTCTTGAAGAGCCTCTTTGATATTTTTGGGTACTATTTGATAATGAAAGCAGGAGAACAAACAGATGTTTGCTATGCTTGATTTGCTTCTTGTCACCCACTCATTAAGTTCACCAATGATGCTATCTACTGGATGATCCTTGTGTATTCTGGTGGTTGGAATTGAGTCACCAACAATTGTTACATCAAGATTGGAGACATTCAGATCATCTTGGTACAAGCCAACTTTATCTTGTACTGTAGGGGAGTTGTGAAAATAATCAAAGACTGTTTCAGTTCTTGCTTCAGCATCAGTAGCACTTTGATTACTTCTATCATTTGAAGTCCTTTCAGTTTCAACTAGTGGTGCAACATGATCATGATTTCTGACTTGGTGGATGGTTCTTCTAAAGGAGATGGTTGCATGCTTGGACCATCCTCAGTTGCAACACTTTGATTTTGAACTGATTGTCTGACAGGATCAGCTTGTAGTGGCATATCTTTATTAAGTTGCTCAGTAGAAGTTGGAGGAATCATTGGAAAGTCATTCCTTCTTTCTACTAATGATGAAGATTCAGCTGATTGTAGGTTTCATGCATCAGACAAGTGAAATTGGTCAAAAGATTTTGTAAAGGTATCAATATCAAACAACCAATCAGGACCATTTGTAGATTTGGGAAAAGAATGTTCCTTGAATTGAACATTAGTTGATTCATCAATTATCTTTAATCTGGGATTAAACACTCTATAAGCCTTAGAGACAGAAGAATAACCTACAAAGAATCTTTCATCAGACTTGGATGAAAACTTTCCCAAATGTTCTCGGGTGTTTAATATTGACACAGGACAACCAAATGACTTAAAAAAATCCAATAAATGGTTTTCTTTGAAAGATAAGTTCATAAGGAGTCTTGTTGCTTTCTTTTACAATCAAGTTTCTACTTTGTACAAAGCACGATGTGTTAACAACTTCTTCCCAAAAGGTAATTGGCAGTTTAGCATCGGCTAGCATGGTTCTGCTGCTTCAATTAGTGTTCTATTTCACCATTCAGCTACCCTATTTTGTTGAGGAGTTCTAGTTGCACTAAATTGATGAGCGATGCCTTTGGTTGTACAAAATGAACTCATGTCTTCATTCTTAAATTCTGTCCCATTATCACTTCTAATTGTTGTAACTTTATGATCAAGTTGGTTTTCAGTTTTTGTGATAAAATCTTTATTTGTTGCGACGCTTCGTTTTTATGATGTAGGAAGAAGACCCATGAAATCTGGAGAAGTCATCTATGATCACCAAACAATATTGTTTCTTTCCAATACTCATAACATGAGTTGGTCCGAAAAGGTCCATATGAAGTAACTTCAATGAAGAATTGTTTGTGCTCACTAGCTTTGATTTGTGGGAAGATTTATGTTGTTTTCCTTTGAGACACGCTGAACAGTGGTCAATGAAGTGAAATTCTTTCTAGGGAAAACAAATGACATGATTTCCTTTGACCAATCTGTTTTTGTTTTTTAAATTTATGTGTCCCAAACGTTTGTGCCAAGGCTGTGACTCATCAAAAGGTGCTTTTGACAGAAGACATGTTTCTTATTTGGGTAAAGCGGAATTAAGGTTTACGACATAGGTGTTATTGTTCCTCGGGGTCTTCAAGACAACCCATTCTTCAGGAATTTAGAATCCTGGTTCCAGAATGTAGCAACGAGTGTTAGTGAAGTGAGTTGAATATTTCTTATCGTAGAACTGAGACACGCTAAGTAGATTGAAATTTAGTTGTTCATAGTAGTTCACTCTATCAAAGCTCAACATCCCATTTGTCACAGATCCTTCACCAGTAATTCTGTCACCTTGTGAATCTCCACCAAATACCACAGTAGTTCCTTGAATATGCTTAAAGTCATGAAGGAGGGAACGATCTCCAGTCATGTGTCGGGAGCACCCAATGTCCACATACCATAAACTATTGGACCTATATGAGTGACCCTGCAAGTACAAAAAGAACTAATTAGAGTGTGGAACCCAAGCCATGATGGTCTGGGGTTTCCCATTCCTATCCATGATAGTAACTTTTTAGTACTTTCCTCTAAATTGAAACTTGGGGGATGTGGTTAATTTCTGTTTATACCTTGGTTGTTTTATCACATCTATATCAACTGAAGAGTCAGGAGAGTATTCAAACCTTTGATCCCTATTTCTCTTCAAAAATTGAACCCGCTTTTGATTATCAAACTTTGTTTTGGATTATGAAAATGATGAGTTTGTTTGAAGTTATGTTTTATATTTCTTTGACCTCTTTTTAACTCTTTCAGATTACTCAAATCATCATCAGACCTAGAAGTCTTGAACAGCTTATCGTGAAAGTGACTGTTGATTTTGTGTTTTACGGATGTGCTTGGTGAAATGGGCTTGTTTTGAGGAATTCTTAGTCCCTTTTGTTTGAAGAAACAATCAGATGTGTTGTGGTTGGTCATATCATAGATAGAACAATATTTGTTAAGGTAACAATTTTTGGTGGAATGATTGTTCATGTCATAGATTGAGCAATATTGATTAAAAAACACTTATCTGTTCTGTGATTTGACATTCCACACACGTCACAATACATGTGTTTGTTTATAGACACTGATCCTGGTGTTGATGTCTCAGTGACTTTACTAGTTTTGGACTGAGCCCCAATCTTTGATTTTGGTGATGAATCATGATCAGCCTTTTAGTGGTTTATTTCACAACACTACTAGTCTTGATTTTCTTTGACTGATTTGATTTCTTAAACTTTTCCTATCCTCTTTTTCTTGTTGATTTACATGATCTTTATTAAAAATATCAAAACCAACTCCTTGCTTTGGTTTTGATGATTGAGGATCTGATCTGATCTTTGATTTTGAATCCAGTGAGATTTTACTTTTGTTTTTTGGTGAAACTTTGTCTAATTTGATTGAATCTTTGGAGATTTGATCACACAATCAGATCCGCTTTCAACAGATGGTGTCACGGAATCATTAGTTATTTTCTTTTCTTTGGAAATTGCAGTTTCAAATTTCACAAAAGGCACTATGGATTTGACAGGACTTGTTGGTTTAATGACATTCACTGTCTTGTCTGAGTACTCTTTGATTTTGATAGGATGACCTAACTAAATTTTCTCCTCATTTGTTTCAATGTAAACACCTGGTTTATTTTGAGGATTAGTGATTTGGGTTACTATTGACATAGGTTCAATAGTTTTAGGTTCATTTTTATCAAAAAGAGTGACGGACTCAGGCATGATAGTGTAATTATCATTATATGATGGGGGACATGAATTGTATCCAATCCCAGTCATATCATTATGCTCTTTCTGGTGAATCAAGCATCTCTTGCAGCTTAGCTGAAGACAGTTGAAACTTTTCAAGTTTCACTTTAGTAACTGATGCTCAGCTTTGGACTGGGCTAGCATTTCAGTTAGTTTGCCATTTTCAACTGCAAGAGTGTACTTTTCTCCATGCAGTTTTTCTATATCAAAGATGAGAGTTTTGATTTTTATTTCAAAGCATTTGATTTCTCTTTTATACACTCCGATTTTACCTTTTCTTCTTTGATTTTAGCTGCCAATTTGTGATTGTGTTCATGATAACCCTGTAGTTCAGTAATGTATTTATCACTACACAGATTAGATTTTACCTCTGATGGCATTGGAGTTGGGCCATTATTGATGTGAGCCATGAGAGCATGATTTTGAAATTGAGGCTTCACTTCCTCAGAATATAAGCTCCAGTCACATACTCCGTCTTGTCTGATGACAAGTGCATTTGAAGTAGATTGGTTGGTTCCATGAGCTTGATTTATCAGTTGTGGCTGACTTTGGAATGGATGTTGATGTTGTTGTTGGTGATGATACTACTGTTGTTGATGATTGATTGATTGATAGCTTGAGTTTGGTTGTGAGGTTGATTGGCCCTGAGAATTCCTTTGAACGCTATTGTTGTTTCTTCTGGGGGCATTACATTCTCTTGAAAAATGGCCAGTCATACCACAATTGAAGCATTTGACCTTGGATTTGTCATATCCAAGCTTTGTATTTTCATTCAAGCTCAGCTTTCTCCCTTTTCTGAAGAACTTCTTGGCCCTCATTGCTATCATAGCCATTTGCCATTGCAGATCTGTCTCTTCTACATCATCTAGATCCATTTCTTCCAAGTCTTCTTGGATCGGGTGAGCAGAAGTGAGTCTTCCTCCCAAGTAGGCTTCTAAGTTTGCAACAAAGGCATTGTAAGTAGCCTTTTGCTCTTTAAATCTTTCGTCTTCAGACATACCAGTGGGAGTGACAGTGAACCCTGTTGGTTGAGCTGATGTTGAAGGCTTGTTTGTCGATGGAGTAGCAATGAAACCAGTTGTCTTCACTTGATCTCTAGAGGAAAGAAAATAAATATTTTTAGTAATGAAGGCATTTTCCACTAAGTGAGTGTCTGATGGAAATTTATACGCTTCAATAACTCTAGGTCCACCAAGGTTCCTGCTCCTTTCATCAAGTTCAAGAGCTTCAATTTTGGCTATCATGATGTCCATGGTGGTACTATCTAGATCAAGAGTGTTCTTTAGCATGGTAACATTTTGTTTCTAGCTTTCAGGAAGGCTGTGAAGCATTTTCTTGTTCAACTCTTTGAATATGTAACCCCCATAATCTCTAAATCATTCACCAACTGCCCAAATCTATGCAATTTTTTAGAGATTGACTCCCGCTTGGAGTGATGAAAGGTTTCATATTGATTAACAAGTTAATTTCAGCTACTTCACTACTGCCTTCACACATAATCAGTAGTGCATCCATACAGCTTTAGCTGTTCCATACTTCTCAAGCCTTTTCAGCACATCCATTTTCAGTGCTTGAGTTAGAATGGAATAATCTTTGAGATCAATTTTATTTTTTTGTAGTCATCATCATCAAGAGTAAGATCCTCTATGGGTATTCTTAAGGTTTTGTATAGAGCAGCTTGGTCAGCAGAAAGTGTCATGGGAATGTGAGGCCCTTTACATATGGAAATCCAATAGTCCAGATCTACACCTGTAATGTAATTCATAAACCTAATCTTCCATTACTTAAACTCAGATTTGTGTTTAAGCATAGGTGGTTTAGGAGTATGACCAAGTTCAGAGAAATTATGTGAATCCATTTTAATAAGTTGTTTTTAACTTGTTTAAGTACTAATTAGGTTGATTCTTAAGTCCTCCTAGTCCAGTAATTCCAAAACAGTCTTATATAACAAGATCTGCTGAGTGTAGAGCAGAAAATTGTTAGAACTTCTTTTGTTAAGTTTCCGATTTAGTTTCTGGTACGATTTCATGTTGAAGCAACAGTTTACAGATTTGTTTTTAGAGGTTGATGATGAATGAACAGTGACTGTCAAAGTATTTCAGCAGATATTCAACTTGTATACTGAATAGAGGTAGTCGAACACTCTACCAGAAACTCAATCACTAGATCAATCGAGTTCAACTTAGATCTATGCAAATCTGAAGAAGAACCGAGAGCCAAAGCTCTGATACCAATTGACTGGGTTTTTGTGAAAATGAATTTCTCTATTGTTGTGAAACAACAAGGACCGAATATGATGATTGAGTCAGTGATTACATGGCGGAATCATACAAACACAGAACATTGAATGCAAGAAATACTTATAAATGCACTTTTGTATTGATTAAGGTGAATAGTTACAATAAATGCTAGGTTTTGAGCACTATACAGTAACCGGACACCTTGGGGACAAAAGACTATGATATTCTGATTGTCTAATGTCTAAGTTGAAGTGTAAAGTCTAAAGTCACCTCACATACGAGGTTGTCTATTCTATTTATAGGCTGACAGGAAGCCTTTACAAAAGACTAAAATACCCCTATACATAATCTAGTCTAAGTACAAAAGGTCTTCATCAACATTTGTTTTGTTCATCCGCATTGACTAATGTGGATGTGTTGAACTTCATCAGCATTTGTTTTTCTTCAACCACATTACTGTTTGGTCATCAGCATTGACAAATGCGGATGAACAAACACTTAGCGCATTTGTTGCTGAGCATCCGCATTAGTTAATGCGGATGTGTAAATCCTTTGGCAGCATTTGTTCGACTGTCCCCATTTGTTAATGCGGAAGAACAAATACTTGTCTGCATTTGTTCTTTGGTCATCCGCATGTGTAAATGCGGACAGCCGACACTTGTCTTCTTTTGTTGATGCAGATTCTTTATCCGCATTGGTTCTTGGACTTAGGGAGATTTCAACAGAACAACCATCATCCACTACTTGAATTGGCATGTATGATCCTTTCAGGGTCCAACAATAAGTACCGGACAAGTCCAGATACTCTTTTAATTAGGACAGCATCCCAGATTTCATCATATTTCCATGCCACTATCTTTCTTTCATTAGCATCTACAGTGAGTGTGATTTTATCATACAGCTTGACAAAATTTGTCTTCTCATTTATCATCTCCCAAACTTCATTACCTTCAGGCCATAGCCTATGAGGCATGAATTGTCTTGGTTCTTCTATTTCATGAAGTTCAGGAGGAGCTTGATGATAAGTTCAGGAGGAGCTTGAGTAGGTTATCTTCTATATTTGAGGATCTTTGGGAAGAGTCTTTTCAAGGTCTTGTTTGTCTTTAATTTCTTTGTATCTCTTGTATGTTTGCTCTTATTCATTTTACATGACCTCTTGAAAGTCTTTGAGCAAGTCTTTAACCTCAGACAGGTTAAGATGTATGAAAGAGTCATAAGGAATCCTCTGGTTGTTAATTCTATTCCTATCAAGGTTTGAGGATCATCTGTGAAGAGCTCTTGGATGTTTTGCATGATCTCATCTTCATCCCTTTCTTCTTCTTCCGCATCAAAATCACTCAAGATAATGATGGAAGCTTGTTATTGTTCAAAGGATTGATCTATCTCCCCCTCTTCTAGTGTAGATGCTTTAGATGATGGTTGTGGAGCATCTAACTCAACAGGTTTAGTTTTAACTTTTATAAGCTTAAGTGGAGGAGATTCAGGTTTTTCTTGTTCACCCTCTGGTTGTTTGTGTTTGAGTAAAGAGGCTAAATACATCCTCTTCTTTTTCTTTCATTAGTACTGAAAGGAGGTTCAAATGATGATGAAGCTTTATCCTTGGATGAATCTCTCAAAGATTCACCGAATTGTTTGATCAACTCTTTTTGTTTGTCTGTTAGAGGATCATCATGAGCAATGCTTGTTTCTTGAGAAATTGGATCAGGAATATGAAAGTGTTGTCTCGAGATGGGTGAGTAGTGTATGTTTTCATAAGGATTAGCATCACTGAACAACTGATCCATTGTGTGTGATTCTTCAGGAATGATCAGTGCTAGTTCTTTTTGTTCAGTTTATTAGTGACTTGTTTTTGCTTCACTAGATAATTCCTCAGAATGACTCAGATCTTTACTAAGATCTGCTGAATGTTATTCCTCATTCAGCTAAGTGTCATTGTATTCAAGTTCTCTGTTTAATCTTTGAATTTTTCTTCAGATTAAGCTTCTATGATCTTTTTCAATTCATCAACTTCCTGTTCTTTAGCTATTGACTGATTGCTCCAGTAGTCAATCTCATCTTTAGCAACAAGGAGTTCATTATCTTTCTCCTTTAATTTCTTCTTTGTTTAATTAAGCTGTTGTTCCACAACCTTCACAATCAGCTTTTGTGCATTATGATATGAATCAAGCTTTTCAATCTCCTTGTCTTTCTCTTTGAGCTTCTCCTTTAACTTCTTAGCTCTTTGATTGGATCTTTCAGTGAGTTTGTTATACTCAGTGAAAAGAAAGACTTTGGAGTGCTTAATGTCTTCTTCTATGAGCATCTCACTGCTTGGTTCAACATGCTCAGTAGCAGTAGTTGCTTGTTCAGGTTTAGGTTCATCAGATGAAGTTCCAACATCTTCATGCTCATTTGTTTGTTGAGCAAGTGCTTTATCTATATTTCTCAAAAGAGATGAAAGTGTTTGCTGATAAGAAAAGCTTGGGAAGTAGAGGGAAAATGTATTTGTTGAGGACTGAATGATTGAGGGCTGAATGGTTGTCGGCTGAATGGTTGTGGACTTAGAGGTTGTTGTGGTATATTGTTGATCTGGCTGTATGTTTTGGGCTTGGATGAATGGTGGTTGTTCTATGATAGGTTCAGGCATGATGGGTTGTTGTTGAATGATTGGTTCATGTTGTATGATTGGTTGTGGTTGAATGATAGGGGCTGGTTGATTGGCATGTTGGAATAACATGAATGGTTCATCTTGTCCTGGAATTCTAAGAAATTCCTCAGGAACGGGGATGTCATCATCAATCATATAAGGAGGTACATGCACCTCATCCCCTTGGTAAATGCTAGATCATATCCTGTTGAAGACATACTCATTGAGGTGAATAAGCTGTAAAATAGCTCCTTCTCTTGGGATGTTAGGCAGTAGATCATCTATTATCATCTGCAGGAATCTTAGAAACATAAGAAATTTGTTCCACACCTCTATGATGTTATAGACAAGGCCATTGAGAATTTGAGCAGCAAAGTTAAATGGTCTTCTTGCTATAATGCTTGCTAATGCACAAAATGCCCTTAGGGATGTTGCATCCCATCCTGTGTGACAACCCTCGATTTTCGGGTAATTTCTCTAGAAACCCTAGATCTTGATTTCCTTGCTCAGTCTTGTTTTAGAATATATAGCACTAAATAAACTAATCTAAAGATTGATGAGTCCTACGTGTGCTTACGTTTCTATTTCGTGCGTGTTCGACCATGAAAACTGTCACACCCCGGGCCCAGAGAGGCGGGACGTCATGATTAGTAAACAACAACCAAAATGCAACGGAAACTAAATGGTTTATTACAAAATGTCACATGATATTTACATTAAAATATTGGCTTTGTTTCCAATTCACAAGGTGCTTCAACCTACAATCTATAGGTGTCATGATCAATCTCTTGGTAAATGTTTCTTGATGCTTTAGTATCTAAGGTTTCTAGGCTCGACTTTTGTCTTCAACGCCTACCCTCATATCTTGCTTCAGATTTGGGTAACTTCTATAGCTCAACTATTCTCCCTAGCTGCACCTGAAGACATGCTCAAAAAGATTTTGTGTCAACATGAAGTTGGTGAGTTCAAGTGGTTAAAGTTTTAGAAAACAAAAGCCTCTTTAAAATTCATTAGTTGACTTTCAAAACATATGTGCTTTAAGTCTTAAAACAAAAGGGACTCTGAAAGTCCACATTTGAAAGTTTAGAATCAAGTGTAAAAGCTTATGAAAAATCTCATTTGATTTTAAAAGCATCATTATAGTATCAATCATCGTGGGGTATCACGATCAACCCTACACTTGGTCCCCGGTTGGCCTCTTTTAAACTTGTGTTTAACCGGATATTCCTGAGGGAAGGAACCAAGCCTCAAAACAGTGAACCATTCCTGCCAGGATGGTTCACCATAGTTTCTTATTCAAAACCTGTTACATGCCACATACGATCCCTCAGGATCTCAGTGGGGTACCTCCCTGTAGCGGGAGACACTGTGTGTGGGGGATTCCCCAAATAGATCTATCCACATAAAACAAGCGGTTCGTAAAAGAATTAATGATCATGATATAAGTATCAGCAGGTATCCAAAAGTCCCACATACAAGCATCAAGTAAAGCACAATCATAGTTCATAAAACAAAAGAGCATGTTTCATCCCAAAAACAGTAAGTAAAAAGGGATCATAGAACTCACCTGGTATCCTTATATAAATTCAGAGCTCGATAAAGAAAAGTGATGATCACCAACAAAGCAATCCTAACTAGAACATATAAGATTCACGTTTAGAATTAGCATGATGTTATTACATGCGTGTGGTTGAGCTCTTTAGTTGACTTAAGGTTGGTGATTACTATCCTTATTGTATCCTAGCTTCTTGTATGTTGGTTATTTGTCATGAATTAACTCGTGTACATAGTTTAGTTAATGCACTTAATCAAAATTTGAGTCTTAGCATAAATAAGGTAGAAAATCAATTTATGTCATGGATTCCAATTCTTCAAAAATAACTCGCCTTGATAATGTAAGTAATATATAATGTCTCAAACGATGCTTATAAGGTTCACGTTTATATCATATTTGTTAACTTGGTTGACGCTAACTAATCCAATTATTGATAATAGTTGACGATATTTTGAATAGAAAGGGCGTTACACATAATATTTATTTCAATAACAATGAGATGACCGACAATTAATAACAATAATAAGATGATGAGTTATTATAGAATTGATGATGTAGATAGGTTGGACTCACCTAATTTAGTTTAGTTTCTTTCATTTTGGATGTAATAGGACAAATGTTAGATAACTTTGATTTATGTAAGTAATAGTTTAGTTTCGCTCTGACCCAGCGAATCTACTAGCGAATCTACAGATTCACTAGTAGTCAGCTGAAGAAGGTCACCCGGCGAAACTGTTGCTTGCCGGGTGAACTTACCCGTTGGTCAGGGTAGATTCGCTGTAGCGAATCTACCAGCGAATTTGCGTCTGGTTATATATATGCAGTGATGTATCTTTGGCAGCAAGTTTTGCCATACCTAATTGAGAAATACTTTTGCATTACTATTTCATAGCTCGTTTAAGGCTGGAATTGTGTTTGTTTTGTTATCTTTGAGCCTTGTTTATTGATATTGATTGAGTTTGGATCATATGGCTACATATTGAAACTCTTTTCTTTATTTTTGCACTGTTTGATTCTGTATTCTTGAGATATCATTGTGATTATCATCTCAATAGCACGGAAATCGATCACCAATGGACCAACAAGAATTATAAGCCTTTTTCCTTAAATAAATACGTGTAAATATCGGTTTACCTATAGTGTTTATCATATATACACATATAAATATATATATATATATGTACTATTGTATTCGTAAGCATTTAATATCTCGGAGTCTTGTATACATTTGTATGTTATTAGATCAAATAATTTCTTATATGTTGTCTAATAACTTGTTTATATGATAACATTACCAAACTTATTTTACATCATGTGATTGTTCACGTTATTTCCAATTTACACACCTATTCATGATGATTTATAACTAGTTAATATTTTAAACATATTTGTAGCTCAACACACACGAGTTAATATATATAATCACTATATTTACGCATATGAATTTCTAGCGCACGGTTATACCAATCGTTTCCATATCGCGTCCTAGAACTCGCTTGTTCCGACCCGCATCGCGTTGACTGTCCATTGACCATTTTGACCAGCTTTGACTGGGGTTTAACCTAACCAATACACACCAAGATTACATACAACACTACAACATTGATATCTCATAACCAAACGCAACTAAACCGCAACATACATTACCAAACACCTTGGTTGTGTTTCTTACCATCACCATCCACCACATGCAGCCACTCTCCACCATGGATCGCCAGTAACCGCCACGGGCACTCTTGGTTGGCCGGAATCCTTGCTGAAATTAACCCAACGTAACCAAATCCTATGGATCTCGTATAGAACCCAACATGCAACCACAAGAAAAACATCAAACGGCTCCAATTTACCTCAAACAGCAGCATCCCCCATGAACCACCATCAAAACAACCACTACATCCACCACCATTGATTGCTACATAACCACAATCACAGCCAACAACCATCACCACAACCGATAATATCATAACCCTAAGATTATCACAAATCATCTCACCATCGTCTCCTCTACCACTAACCTACAGCAACCAAAACCGACTTTGAGGTCGGCAGCCACCACCGAAACCACGACCGACAATCACCACAGCCAAAGTCACAGCCAACCACCGTCACCGTCGGGCCCCTGCGGTCGAGGGTTGTGAGGTCACCGTCGACCACTTCCGCCAACACCTACAGCCATGACCATCACGAACCACCACCACCCGTCGCAGCCACAACCATCACCACTGCTGCTCTTACTTCACCACCGTAGCCAACCGCCGATACTATCCCCGTCGCAACACCGCCATTCTGAACTGCACCATCGACATCATGACCAAAATCACGTTTGACAACCCCAAACTGAACCACCACCTCCAAAACCGGCATGCAACCGTTACTCCCACCTTCGATTCACGCCATTTTGCTGTGGTTGTAGTGAAATCATCACCCCCATCGAACTCAGGGTGTCGAGGGGACTCGAAGGAGGCGTGTCACACGCCGACACTCGCCGGAAAACGTCGCCGGTGGCCGGTGGTCGGCCGAGAGAGGAGGGGGAGAGATGGGGGGCCGCGTTTCACTCACTCTCTCTGCCCTAAAATGGTTTTGAAATCTTATTGTGGAAATTAGGTTGTTTATATACTAGGTTAGATAAACGGGTTCGTAAAAAGGTTCGCACACGCTCGATTAAATTGCACGTAACGTTAAAACTTCGCTTCTCGCTAGGTTCCATTATAGAAGACGTTATAAACATTCCGAGATTAATAATTTTATCGTATTTAGAACATGCCGAAACATTAAACGAAGTTGTAATTTGGCGTGTATTAACACGTTTAATGGTTTTACGCGTTTTTATCAAATGAGCGTTAATATTATCATTTTGGTATCAAAACATATGCAATTAATCATTATAATGATATTTAGTGCGTTAACTTCCTATGTTAGTCACGTTAAAGCCTTATCTGATGAATTCCCGGGTTTGACCTGATCGTAACCCGGTTCGCGTCAGGGTCACGTTTCGGAACGTATTTATTCTAGACAACGTATCACTCACCAATTTAATATGATATGATAATCAACAATGATTAGATGAATGTTTTCGGAGATACGAGGCTCGGTGGTCATAACAGGCGTAAGTTAAATGCCGGCGGAAACCGGTATTCGTGTTTCGCTTACATATTTCCATTGCTTATGCATGTTTGATGAAAAATCTTTTAGCAAGCGTTATTTATGATTTTAGTTGTTAGGACCGTGTACGTACGGAGTACTAACTGATTTTTCGTTATACCAGATCAAATAGTGCGGAATCCTATTTTATTGGTGATCCAATCAGGGAGAACGTAATCAAGATCAATCCTAACGATTAGAAAACGTTAAGAATGGACTAGGAATGATCTGGGACGTTCTATGAACTTGGAATGGACGAACTGGACGCTCTGGGTCGACTAGGGTTTCAAGTATTCGAAGTGTTACGTTTTTCCACGAATTAAGTGGTATTTATAGGTTACAGCCCTCTCTCATACGACTGGCTCAGTCGTGCGACTGAGTCATATCATTGGTTCATTCGGACGAGTGAGTCAGTCTTATGACTCAATCGTACGATTGACTCAATCACCTAGTTCAGCCGTACGATTGGACCATTCGCATGGTCCAGTCGTGCGACTGAATTAGGATACTTAGTTAAACACATTCTTGAACCTTTAATGATTCAGAACTATGTCTCACAACTGTAAACCTATATAACATGGTCATATATGCGTGTAACAATAAATATTATAAATAGATATAACTTGTAAACAAACAATACACATAAAACAAGTGATTCTCATTATAATAATCAAACGTTACATATGTGTTACAATAAGAAGTTCTATAACAGTTAAGCTCACTAGACTAGAACTGGGGACATGTGTACCAACAAACTCCCCCTTGGACCTAGTTCTATCTAGACCTTGACTTCTTTCTTGAACTCTTCAAATCTCCTAACCCTTTCTTCTTGTGAAACCCCAGCATGAATATCAAGTGCGAAGCATAAACGTATGACGTGTTGAAACTGAAGTGCTTGCCCGATATCCTGAGTGTCAAAAAATAGTGGCCACTTGTACAAGATGTAGACATCTAAAGCAGACAAGTTGGTTAGCCACAAAGGGTCATATACCCTAATCGTCTCTATCATTCCTTCTTTATTTAAAACTATGACTACCTCACCTGTGCGCCAGTTATAATACCACCATTTAAAATGGGGTGCAAAATATTGTGGCATTTCCCTCAATGGAATACGCGACATTGTGCGCGGAGGATGCCATCTCAAAATCACCTTTGGCCTTCCGGAGGTGGGGTCAACCTCAGTCTTATGAATCAACCTTTTGGGCTGTTGAGGTTTAAAATTGACCCACCTTGTAAGGTATTCCTTCTTCAGAGCCTTCTCGAACCATCCAGATATCTTCCCGGGGACAGCATATAGGAGGCTCAAGTTAGCTAGATGGTTTAGCTCGAAACCAGGAAGAGTTTTCAGATCGTGTGGGAATCTGAAATACTATATTCCCTTCTCTCTCTTCACGACATATACTTTGAGATCCTTAAAGTATGCCCAGCTGATGATTTTGCCTGACACCTTCTGATGTTTCTTGATCTTGTAGAGCTAGGTGTAGGCGTTTGTCTTTGTAGGCGCCCTTTGTTTTTTCATTTCCTCCAGGAAGGCTGCCCACTCAGCCTTTTTAGATGCAAGATTGGCATCATCTGCCTGAGGATCCTTTGTTGTAGACACTTTAGCGGCAGTCATTTGCTCAACCTTATTGAATGTACTGCTGTCAAATGCATCTCCCAGATCTGGTAACACTTCGCCTTCGGCGTTAGTGTACTGAGGATAATGATCAGCAGTCACATCCTCTATCTCCACATCATCGACATCCTATAGTTCTTCATCACTGACTACGTCGACTTCGGGGCGCATCCTTTACCAGCTCATCAGGGTTTAGATTGAATAGTTCAGCAATTTTCTCATCAGTTAGATCATGTATGATCTCTCCCTCTTCAGGTGTGCAACTAACAGAGCGATGTACTATTCCTTGCAAATCGAGAATCATTGTCAATTGAGTCTCGATTTGTCGAAGGGGTACCACATCGTGCTCATCAGCCTGCTTGGATGAACCTGTATAACTATTCATCAAACACAGTGCAGGTTAGTATACATTAAGCACATAACCAATGTTAATTTCACTTTTCATTCCTTTACTTTAAACACATATCAAATACATGATTACAATGACAATAGTTTAATAATAAATACACATCTAGTCCTGAACTTTGCCTTGAATCATTACTGGATCTTTGGTAGAGGGGGAGGTAGGTGGGTCAGCAGTTGATGCTCCCTGGTCTTGTCTTTTCTTTGTTCGTTGCTCATGACCAGGAGAAGATGCAGAGCTAGATGCATCCCCTTCATCTTTATCGTCATCTTTTTCTTTATCTTCATCATCACCTCCCTCATCATCATCATCACTATCATCATCCTCATCATCCTCGTCATCGCCATCATCATCTCCTTCACCAATCTTGAGGGTCTCACTTTGAGTCCCTTTGAGCTTAAGCATGATTGACTTGTTTGCAGCTTCTAACTCCTCGAGCTTCTTATCCGACTCAGCTTTGTGCTCTAGGAGACCTATGATCTGAGTAGTCTGTTGAGAAATCAACTGAGCTTGGGAAGAAGCCAACTCTCGCAAGTGATGTATCTCAGCAGTTTGGGATGAACTCAACTCTCTCAGCTGCTGTATCTGATCCGTCTTTGCCTCATCCGAAGCCATCAGCTTGACCACCATGCTGTTTAGTGCAGCAAGCTGCTCTAACACAGAAACTGGTGGTATGAATGAGCTGGTTAGAACAGATGAGGGTCCTGTTTGGTGAGTAGTGGTGGTTGTGGTGGCTGTGGTGAATATGGAAGATGGAATGTGAGTGAATGGTGGAGTGGTGGTAAAGATTGTGGTAGTTGGTTGGGTGGAGGTGACAGGTGGTGGAATGGGTGTAGTGGTGGTTATGGTAGCTTGGGTGGTTTGAGTCGTTTGGGTGGTTTGGGTAATGGTGGTGGAAGTGGTGGAAGTTAGCAGAGTAAGCCTTCGGCGTTTGGGCTTCTTCCCGTGTGGCTGAGCCATTCTCTTTAGCCTGGATCCCTTGGATCCTGAAGCTCCCCCTTGGCTGATGGGAGTGTCTGGGGTATAAGATGGGTCTGCCATAGAACTCCCAGACTCTCCCGGGCATCCACCAACCGCCCTTAATCCCTCCTCAGTGGCCACTACCCGACTGCCCACAGTCCGGGTTAGTGGCACCTCATCAGAATCCTCCTCTTCTTGCATATCAAAATCAGGATGAATTGGAGCTAGTTCAGGTCCTCCCTGACCATCTCCTCCCTGATCCGAGTCATGATCGTCATCAGAGTCATCGGAGGGTAGAGCCACCTGCTCTACATCAGAATCACTGTCCTCGTGGCGCCACCTCCTTCTTGCCGACACCACATAACTTTCCCGGCCAGATGCCCAAATAATCATCTGACTGGGGGTTTTACCTGCTTCCCTCTGTATGCCTTCATCCTGCCCAAGGTGGTATCATCCATCACCTCAAGCACCACAGCGTCATCCTTTTCCTTTGGCAGTATCGGGAGCTTCTGATCAATAATCATCCGCAAGAAGCGATGGTACATGCAGAAACTCTCCCTACCCTTTGTCTCTATGTTCTCCACAAGGTAAGTGAAGATCATCCGTGAGAAGCTGAACGGATGATTTAGCACCAGCGCAACATATGCGCTCTGCATCTGCTCAGACAGTTCATCAAAGCCTCCTTTCCTTGAGGCAATACATCTGAGCAGCACGTGGGCTAGATACTTGAACTGGTGACACAGATTGCTCTTGTTAAGCATCCCAGAGTTGATGTCCCCAGAGTACTTTGCCTGTAGGAAACACCCTCGAACAGTCAGCGGGTGTAGTCGAGTAGGACAGTCACTATCATCTCCAAACTCGAGGACTGTCCTTAGATCCTCCTCTGTGATCTCTATAGAATGACCAAGGATAGAGCTCCTGATACAATAGGGCTCGACTGATCTATCTACAGCAGCATTCTCCCAGAATGCATGCTATATGGAGCGGTACGGAGTGCAGGGTGTAGATATAGCCCTGACGATCCTCGATCTCCGTAAAAATGAAATTATGCCTACGAACTCCACTGCATTCCTGGAGGTCAGATCCAGATGAGCACAGATGTTGTGCTTCGTGCTAATGATCCAACGACTTGCCATCTGTCACACAATGTAAGTAAACGTCAGTGCATGCAGAAGATAGCAATTTAAAGTCAATGAGTTATACACTTTGGTTAAGTCGGGCGACTGAGCAACCGAATGAACGTAGTCGTGCGACTGAGTAGGATGACTAAGCTCTATATGTGTGAATTGGATCATACGTGCGACTAAGTCAAGCGAATGGACCTAGTCGGGTGATTGAACCATTCGTCCATCTCAGTCGTGCGTCTGAGATCAGTCGTCTTCTCAGTCGGGCGATTGAAGTTCATCAGTGTGTCCAGTCGCCTACTCGACGGTTTGTCCATTCAAATTCGTGTTTTGAGCTATACTTTATGTTAAACTTCGAACTTAGGCTCATTACACTCAGAAACGACCGATTAAGCATATTTTAACTTTTGTTTGAACGTTTAGATTCGTTTTGATGGTCTATTTGGTCGTTAAGTGCTCGGTTACTGTTGGGTCAGAATTCAAGTGATTCTAGATGTCATTGATCTGTTTTAATGATGAAACACCATGAATATTACCTGTATAAGCACAAATGAGTATTAGAACACACAAAAAGAAGGTAAGTATGAATCAAATGAAATTTTGGCAGCGGTTATTTAGGTCATGCGTATAGAGGGGCGATTTGGGTGAATGAGCGACTGATGCTGATTCGGCCTGTATTTATACTAGGGCAAATCCCAGTCGGGTGACTGAGCCTATTCGCCTTGGTCTGTCGGGCGACTGAGCCTATTAGCATTGACATTATATCAAGAATAGACTCATTTGGAATCAGACAGGCATATACACCATTACTTGGAACATTTTGTGCTAATTACACCTTTCATGATGACATATCACAGTTTGTAATGATCTAAGACTTCTAAGTACTAATTGGGAATCATGTTTGATATGATATGTAACACACTTTGATTGTCAACGTCAGTCGGTGCATTCACGACGATTGTCAGTATACTTGTCCACTTAAATTCATACACAGACTTTTGACACGCATTGGTAATGAATTAAGTTATATTATTTCAAACAACATTTGTGTATCCCACGCTTATATGGTAATCAACATTCCTTAAAGGACTTTTGAGCGGTCTATAGGTATTTTTACAAGAAGAGACTATTCTTAGATCTTTCAAAGAGAAGCCAATCCTCAGGTCAGTGCCATCGCACAATAGAGAGGCGGCAAACAAAAATGAAATCTAGAATATGTAGGTTATGCTTATGCTCAGGTCAGTGCCATCGCACAGCAGAGAGGCACATAACCTATCTCCTTGTTAGAGCATTTCTTATTTTCTTTTGCACATAACGCACCAACAACATAAGTTATCAGCTTGATTGCGCTAGTATTCATTTTTTCGTGCTTTGCTCTTTTTGTGGTCATTTGTACACCTTTGGTGGCGTTTATTTGCTCGTTATCCCTTATCGGAAATAGCTGATTGTGTTAACCAGTGATAAGATAGGAACCAACAGTTGATTGAACCGTTTAGTTTAGATTAAGTTTACCAATGAAGCCTACTTGTCTATTGTGCTGAATCTACCGACACATCATATAGTGAACTCGCACCTCCCTAGATCAACTTTCTCCGTGTACATACAGTAACAATCAAACGTACTATCATTTTCCCATTTTGTTAGACTTAGACTTCTCTAATTTATACATTTTCAGTGATTTAATTAGCATTTCTGATCACAAAATCATTTGGTGTTCCAAGTAAGTTGATGGCCTGTGTACTATCATTTTCCAATTTTTATCGAGTCACATTTCCAGTTTTGTTGTCTATGCCTTTTCAGCTTTACTCACTTTCCCCCCGGTTTTTTTTAAGTAAATAAATACTGAATTTAACCTAATCTCCCCCTAAAATTCTAAAACAGAAAATCTTTTTGTGTTTTTGGATTTTTGTAACAACAAGGAAATTAAAAAAATTAAAATAAACAAAATACTAAAATAAATAAAAACAGTTGTCGGACTATGTATCTGTTTCTTCTAATATAACATCACTTTTCCTTTTAACCCCGTTGACCTCTAGCATATAGAAAAATTTGGGTTTATCAAATGGTTTGGTGTAGAGGTCAGCGCGTTGAAAATCCGTGTTAATTTTGACCACATCAATTAAGTGTTTTTCATAGCAGTCACGTATGAAGTGATACTTTATGCCTATGTGTTTGGTCTTAGGATGTTGAACCGGATTTTTAGTTACTGCAATTGCAGCAGAATTATCAACAAAGATAGGAGTAGAAGTGAAATGCAAACCGTAATCCCGCATTTGCTGTTGTATCTAAATGATTTGAGAGCAGCAGCTGGCGGCGGCAACGTATTCAGCTTCATAGGTAGACAGAGCAACTGATGTCTGCTTCTTGCACTGCCAAGTTACCAATCTCCTCCGGAAAAATTGACATCCTGCTGATGTAGACTTGTAATTCATTTTGCAGCCTCCATAATCCGAGTCACTATACGCCGTTAGCTCAAAGTCATCATCATGAGGATACCACAACCCCAGTGTTGGAGTACCCTTCAGATAACGAAAAATCCTCTTGACTCCAATCAGATGAGTTACTTTGGGTTTCGCTTGATATCGGGAACATAAACATGTGGCATACATTATATCTGGACGCGAGGCAGTGAGGTACATAAGAAATCCGATCATCCCACGATACATGGTGGTATCCACCAAATCCCCATTCTCATCAGGAGCCACATCATGATTTGTGGCAAGTGGGGTACCGGCTGCAGTGACATTTTCCATATCAAAGCGACTAAGAATGTCCCCTACATACTTAGTCTGATGCAGAAAGATGCCGGTAGGGGTTTGATTCACATGTAATCCTAGGAAGAACTTCATTTCTCCCATGGCACTCATCTCAAACTCAGCCATCATCATAGATTCAAACTCTTTACGTAACGCTTCGTTTCGTGAACCGAAGATTATGTCATCCACATAAATCTGTACCAAAAGCAAATCACCATCCTTTTTTTTGATGAACAATGTACAGTCAATCACACCCCTGCAAAAGCCATGTTTCAACAGATGGGTGGAGAGCTTTTCATACCAAGCTTGAGGAGCCTGATGTAGCCCATACAAAGCCTTGTCTAACTTGTAGACTCTATCCCAATGATAAGGATCTTCGAATCCTTCGGGTTGACTGACATATACCTCTTCACGGATTTCCCCATGCAAGAATGCACTCTTAACATCTAGTTGATGGACTTTGATCTATGTAGAGGCGTAAAGATGCGAATAGCTTCCATTCTAGCTACTGGAGCAAAGACTTCATTGTAGTCGATTCCTTCGACTTGTCTGAAGACCTGAACAACCAAACATGCCTTGTTTCTGATAACAACACCCTGGTCATCCTTCTTGCAGTTTAGTACCCATTTGGTACCAATTAGTTTGACTCCTTTGGGTCGGTCAACAAGAGTCCACACTCCAAGTTTCTTGAATTGTAGCAACTCCTCTTGCATAGCATTGACCCATGCTTCATCCTTAAGGGCATCACTTACGTGTTTGGGTTCAATTTGAGAAACAAAACATCAGTAAGCTCCATCATTCACGTAGCCCTTTTCCATTACTTCTGCATAATCAGAAGTGTACAATCGACTTCTAGTCTGTACGCCGGAGTGGTAATCACCAATGATAGCATCTGACGGATGACTCATACTGATCCTAGTCATGGGAGTTGTAGGTACAACAACTTTAGAGTCCATAGTTGTGACTGGAGGTTCAGTATCTGTATTTCCAGATGCAGGTGTAGCAGCTGAAGAGCTTCCTTCATGATCAACATTAGGTGACTGTGCTAGTTAAGTTGCTGCTTCATCCTCTGATGACTCTTCACTATCATCTTGATCGGATGAGGCTGATCCCGATGACCCACTTGCAGGAGTTGTATTGCTAGTATCCAGATTCGGTGTGTTGAGAACATCGTGCATCATCTGAGTAGCAATATCATCATCTGAATCTATCTGAGGAAGATTGAATGATTTGAAAAAGCCATCGTAGTCAAAGAATGACGATGGACCCTTTCCAGCAGGGGGAATAGTGAAACGTTGAACATCAACATTGCACCATACTTCTACTTGACCAGTAGAGTTGTTGTAAACTCGTTTGTCGGGTATACTGTATCCCAGAAAGATCCCCTGATCTGCCTTTTCATTAAACTTGCCATCTAGAGTTTTCTTCAGAAGCGTACAAGGAGCACCGAAAGGTTCCAAATACTCCAAGTTTGGTTTACGCTTCTGTAGTAACTCATAGCAAGTCTTCCCGTGCCTCTTCACTACTGACACACGATTGAGTGTGTAGCAGGCATTGGCTACAGCTTCATTCCAGAACTGCACTGGCAGTTTTGAGTCTGCCAACATGGTCCTGGCTGTCTCGATCAAGCTCCTGTTCTTTTGCTCAGTAACTCCATTCATCTGTGGTGTGTATGCAGAGGTGAATTGATGAACAATTCCCTTTTCTATGCAGAAGGCATCCATCCACTGATTCTAAAACTCGGTTCCATTATCTGAGCGAATCTTTCTCACCTTCAGTTTGTAAAGTGATTCCAGAGTGGTGACCAGCACTTTGAATGACTCAAAGGTTTCTGACTTTGCTTTCAGAAACATCACCCACGAGAATCGTGTGTAGTCATCGGTGACTACAAAGCAGTACCAGTCTCCTGCGATACTCTTTGTGCTAACTGGACCGAATAGATCCATGTGTAGTAGCTCCAGGGGCATCTCAATAGAATGGACATTCTTGGTCTTGTGATATTTCCTGGTTTGCTTTCCTTTCTTGCATGAGACACAGAAATCAGAAAGCTTAAAGTTCTTGACAGGAACTCCATCAACTAAGTTGTTATGAATCAGGTGATTCATCTTCCTATGATTAATGTGTCCCATTCTTCTGTGCCACGAAATGGAGTCCTTCTCTGTAGCTTTAGATAAGAAACATTGAACAGTAGAAGAACTAGTAGAAGCATTAGACATATCTAGAACATACAGGTCATTATATCTAGATGCTGACATTAATACCTACTCCTCTGGAATATCCATTTCTTTCTTCAGAATGTAACATTTGCGATTGTCAAACATGACTTTGAAGCCCTTGTCACAAATCTGAGACACAGAAAGCAAATTGTTTTCTAATTGCTGAACAAAATTGACTTTGTCTAACCTTACCTTTTCATTACCTACTTCTCCCTGAGCGGTAATGTATCCTCCTTTGTTTCCTGCAAAGGAAACGTGTCCCCCTTTAATTTGTTTGACATTGAAAAGGAGGGACTTATTTCCCGTCATGTGCTGGAAGCTCCGCTATCTACGATCCATGTATTTGTAGATGCACTATAGCGGACAACCTGCACATAATAGAAAATAATCAATCAAGGAGGGGGACCCAAGCCTTGACTGGCTTAGGTTTCCCAGAGGAATCAACCATCATGAATTCGACCCACTGTCCTTTATCAGTGGGTGGAATTTCAACTTTCAGATTTTCCTTGCTTTCAGACTCATCAGTCGTTTTAGCTTTCCACAAACCATCCCTGTGAAAGGATTGTTTGTGGTAAACCTTAGACTGATTTACAGTTTGAGCATATGGTTTAGATTCAGAAACAGGTTTTGCCGCTGGCATCACAAACTTGTCAGTGACTTGTCTGTGTTGTCTTTGGTGTGGAGGAGACGAAAACGACCTAGAAGGTGTTTTAGACCTAATAGGTCTTTTCGATCTCACAGGAGTTTTAGATCGTTGTTTTGAATCTGGATTAACTTTGTTGTTCAGCTCAACCTTAATTCTTGGAGTCTGATAGCGAGGACAATTTGTCAAAATATGACCGCGCTGTCCACAAGTATAGCAGGACCTCCATTCATCAGGGATAGGAGATCTCTTGTGGGGCGGTGAGTAAACTTTAGGTTCTTTCTTCTTGTTCTCACTTTTAAGACTTTCACCTCCTTTGTCAAATTTAACTTGTTTAACATTATGTGAGTTTTGTCTTTGAAACAGGTGATTATCTTGCTTCACTGGTTTTGCAGGATTGGTTTTGGAAAACTTAGGTTGTGTTGTAGTCGATTTTTGACCCAACCCAAGAGATGCATGAACATTCTCTTCCACCCTGTTACAAGTGATGTTATTGTTAGTTGTGCCTTGTGATGATGCTTTCTTGTCAGAAACCGAAGAGGCAGCAGTAACTGCTATGTCCGGATCACTTACCAGAGGGGTTGTCACTACATGATCCTTTATGGGGTTATCATTGATTGGACGTTGTTTGGTGTTTAACAATGTCTCATGTGGTAGAGGCATAACTTTATATCCCAAACCTTCCCCATTGTTGCGCTCTTTGACCAAATTTTTCAAAATGTGCGATGAGCTCGCAAGACTATGAAGTTTTTGTTTTAAAGATTCATTTTCAACTTGTAAAATTGCTTTTTCCTTTTTAGTTTCTTCAATGGTCTTTAGATAGAATTTAATATCATTTTCTTGGTTGAGAGCAACAACTTCAGTTTCTTTTAATTGTTTCTTTAAAGCTTCAACCTTTTTCTTATAGATGTTTTCATTTTGTTTTACACTTTATTAGCCTCTGTGCATAATTTTAGGTCATTTACTAAGTTATCATTGTGATCTAATAACCTAGCAAATTTTAAGTCAATGCTTTCCCTAAATTTTTCACAATCAACAAAGCATGTTTGGCAAAGAGTTTGTCTTTTGATTCTACCTGTGCAGATGAGGACGTTCCATCCATGAAAGCATTCTGAGACGCTGGTTGTGCTTCAGATTCAACATCTAACTCATTCTTCACAATTTCATCAACAGCAGCAAAAGTCTCTTCCAAATCAGCAGTATCAATCTCAGCTGAGTTCTCCCCCTCACTCGCTGAGTCTTCATTTAAGTCTTCAACATATGCTATGTTTGCTTCACTTTCAGATAAGAATCGGAAAGACCAATCCTGTCCTTCATCGCCTTGAGCAACCATAGCCTTGGACTCACTGCTTGTTAGAGTTGTCTTCTTATCCTTATCTTGCCTGTTGAATGAGGAATATGGATTTCCGTTCCCAGTCTTCTTAGGCTTCACACATTCCCTCTTGAAGTGGCCCTTTTCTCCACAGTTGAAGCACGTGACTTTGGACTTGTCAAACCCAAAGGTAGTATCTTTTGTAGCCACGAGATTCTGCCCAGTTTTCTTCACAAACTTTTTAGCTCTTCGAACTGCACTTGCAAGAGCCCACATAATATCCATACGTTCCAGCTCGTTCTCATCAACCTACTCGTAGTCTTCATCAGCTAGGTGGCCGTTTCCAATCTTACCAGCCACTAACCCATCATAAGAGTGAACTACTGCAGCAAGTAGACCCATGTGTTCCTTTGCAACTTCCACAGTTACTTTACCCAGATTTTCAGTCATCAACTTTGTAGATTGAGTAACTGTTGAACTTTGTAGAACCCCAGATGCACCACGTGACTCACTAGCAGATGATGAGCCTTGATCAGTAGATGATGATGCATTAGACACAAAAGCGGTTTGCAAAGAAGCGTTGGAGGATTTGGAGGCAGAGGTAGCCGTAGGAGTAACATTGTTGAGTGTAGGGTCCTGTGCATAAGAACCCTTCTTCGCCTTATACTTATGTCTGACCTCTTCCTCTCGCAGTTCAGAATAAAGTCGTTTATATCCAATGTCTCAAGAACTGAATTGTGTCTCAAGGTGGAAATAAATGAATCCCACTTTTCTGGAAGTCCATCAGCTAAACTGTAGACCTTTTCTTCTTTAGACGTTGTTACCCCATGAGTGTGCAGTACACTCATCAGATGATAGAATCGGTCGATTATGTCGTCCAAACTCACATTCCCAATAGCAGAAAAATTATCAAATTCTTTCTTAAGTGCTTTAGCCTTCAACGACTTCAGAGTTGAACTCCCTTCATATCTTTTCTCGAGAGCTTTACAGAATTTCTTACTTTGTTTATGATCAGAATACTGATGGAAGATCTCTTTAGGAATAGACTGGGTGAGCATCGCGTAAGCCTTCTTTTCAGCATTATAGGCAGTCTTTTGAGCATCAGTCATTCCACTCAACGTTAATGGCAAACCATCAGCACCAACTGGCATGGTGTAACCAGTTTCAATAGAATTCCAAAGATTAGTGTCCACACCATTGAGATGAATCTCAAACCTCTGCTTCCACTACGGGAACTCATCAATAGATAGAAGCTTAGGTGGCTTATTGTGGTTACTAATCTCATTCTCCAGAAGCAGTAGGTTCTGGATCCTTGAGTCTTTCCCTGCTGAGAACGCAAAATTTTCGGAGTCCATAATGAATGTTAACATAAACTTGAAAACACAGATTGAGTATGCAACTGGAAAGGGCGACTGGGAGCGACTGAGATACAATCGTGCGATTGAACGTAGTCGTACGACTGTGCAGGCGACTGACACTAACAGTGTGCGATTGAAACTCAAACGGGCGACTGGACAGACGTTTATGAAACTTGTGCGACTGAACAGACTGAATGACTCAACCGGGCGATTGAACAAGCGAATTACTCAATCGGACGATTGAACTGAGCGACTGGACTTCAGGCGTACGATTGAGATAATCGTGCCACTGGGTCGGCTGAAAACGAGGTTTTTCACGCACTTTGACCTAAAACGCAAGTTTTTGAACCCTAGACGGCTGAAACTTGAAAAAGATTGATTTTTCAGAACATGCACACGTAAAGACTTGATTTTTAGCAGAAAGAAAAGATCTTTTCGCTTAAAAACGTAGACTTTTTCACAAAATCGGTTGAATCAACGAAGAATCAAGAGCCTAAGCTCTGATACCACTTGTTAGGACCGTGTACATAAGGAGTACTAACTGATTCTTCGTTATACTAGATCAAATAGTACGGAATCCTATTTGATTGGTGATCCAATCAGGGAGAACGTAATCGAGATCAATCCTAACGATTAGAAAACGTTAAGAATGGACTAGGAATGATCTGGGACGTTCTACGAACTTGGAATGGACGAACTGGATGATCTGGGTCGACTAGGGTTTCAAGTATTCGAAGTGTTATGTTTTTCCACGAATTAAGTGGTATTTATAGGTTACAGCTCTCACTCGTACGACTGAGCCTTGCGACTGGCTCAGTCGTGCGACTGAGTCATATGATTGGTTCATTCGGACGAGTGAGTCAGTCTTATGACTCAATCGTATGATTGACTCAATCACCTAGTTCAGCCCTGCGATTGGACCATTCGCATGGTCCAGTCGTGCGACTGAATCAGGATACTTAGTTAAACACATTCTTGAACCTTTACTGATTCAGAACTATGTCTCACAACTATAAACCTATATAACATGGTCATATATGCGTGTAACAATAAATAATATAAATAGATATAACTTGTAAACAAACAATACACATAAAACAAGAGATTCTCATTATAATAATCAAACGTTACATATGTGTTACAAGAAGAAGTTCTATAACAGTTAAGCTCACTAGACTAGAACTGGGGACATGAGTACTAACATTAGTTAAGGTTAACAATGATTTAGATTGGACCACAAGCCATTTTAAGAATTTCTGATGGAATTCAGACGTTAGTACGCGGTAAATTGCCGGATTTCAACCGGTATGGATTCTGAATCTGTTTTTAATTTGGATCTTTCCATAATTATTTCGAATCAAATAATAGTTCATTGTTTCATGGTTTCTCATTTAATTAATTCGTAAACATGCATATGAGCCTTAAATGGGCCTTGTTATAAGTTCGGGCCCTTATTAGGCTTATTGGGCCCAAAAGGCTAGTTTCGTTTTGCAAGGTTTCCTTGGTAAGCCCACATCAATCCGGACCTTTATTGGTTCCTATTTTACATTAAGCTTTCTAAATGGGCTAGATTTCAAAGGTGTTACATTTTCCCCTCCTTTAAGAAATTTTGTCCTCGAAATTTTAATATCGCTAACATTGTTTCCGAGTGTGATACACTCATAGTATGAGTCTTGAAGATTTAGAGTTATTTAGCTGAGCATCCTAGGGCAAATGTTGATGATTAGGTGTCAAATAATCAGGTTTGATTTGGATTGGAGTAACTATCCGAATGTTAGAATCATGCTTGACAGGATCAGTGAGTCAAATTATGAACAGTTTTTGGCTTCACAATCAGATCATTTAACAATCATACAGAACTAACAAGAAGAGACTCTCCACTATGGTTCAATACACCGACCTACAAAATAGATCTAGCAAGGAGACGATTCCCAAAATCCCGATGGTGTTACCGTCCTCAAAGAGA
Source organism: Flaveria linearis (assembly GCA_024085815.1). Lineage (NCBI taxonomy): Eukaryota > Viridiplantae > Streptophyta > Magnoliopsida > Asterales > Asteraceae > Flaveria > Flaveria linearis. The sequence continues at coordinate 49,014,122 of CM044004.1, read as the reverse complement.
ATCTTAAGAACGATTGAAACGAAGAGGATATTAGCGTGAATGCCATTAATTAGACAGGATAGTCGTGATACAATACATTAAAGGTTTCAAATCAAGAAGGATTTGGGTTTTCCCGACGAGTACAGATGAATATCTAGGCATCGCACGATCATTTATATGAAGCTAAGACTAAGAAGTTTTCATGATTTCTAAGAATAGAGAGATTAGGTCATGCACAAAGGTCTTCAGCTTTCAAAGCCTACTTTTTAGTTCTCAACTTCCTTCCGAAAAATTTCTTCGATCTCTTCCTTCTATGATTTCATCTTAAGGGGTTAAGTCTTTTCTTCCACTACGTGCTTCTTCTAGTATGCGTCCTTTTCCGGAAGGGTTCTGTATATCAGAACCTCAGTCTTCGAGTAGATCCGTTCATCTTATCTGACGCATGACAAGAGTTTCCCCGAAATGGGATGTGCTATATATTCATATTCACATGAACTGACGCTGGTAGAATCACAAGTTCAAGAAATGATACGATATAGGTAATAGAAGGAAAGCCTAACTGTAGGCTATCTGCATTCGTCGACGAGGGTAAGCAGATACAAATGCGGTCAAAACTTGTTCTCTCGCATTTGGTAATACGGATGTCTTAGGATAATGCGGATGATGGCCTCCTATTCGCACTTGCCAACGCGGTTGACATTACCGATTGTTGATCACCCTATTGTGCTTCGTCTAGTATTTTGATGTGTAGTTGGTAGTGTCGCATCGATAATGTATCCAGGTGCATCCTTTTATTTTACGGATGTTTCAAGTTCATGCTTAATGTAGCTCTCCATATATTTTCTCAGCTTCAATAGGGCGACTAGAAATTGTCTTGTATTGTTGCATCAACACACATCTGAAACATTCTTATACGCGCCCAAACGAATTCCACTTTTATCCAAGGATAACAATGCCAGTCGTATAGCTACACGAATCAAGTTTTTCTTTATCCTTTTACAACTTTCTCCTAACCCTAAGCATTGACGCGTCTCAATGTGGTTTTTACTTCTTCCCATAATTTTATAGCTTCAACTATAGCGATTTGTCTCGAATTTCGTGCTTAGTAGTAGTGGCAAAATGACAGACATGTCTAATTATGTCTTACAGATCCTATCCATGAGACTCCTGATTACATGAGATGTGTAGGTCCTCCCACACGGGCTTGACCACAACCTTCGTACTTCCCATATCTGGTTTCAACTGTTATTTGTGTAATGTCGTTTTCCTTATAAACACGACTAATAACAATTAAGATGTAGGTAGCATCTTGAAATTGATTAAGTAGGTTATCATCTCTAGGAAGATGATATCACTTATCCTTGGTGACTTTATTTAACTCTTAATAGTCCATCCATAACTGAGCATTCTATTTTCCTTCCGCAAAGAGCATTAAGTTTCCTCAAGACGACATACTAGGTCTTATGAACTGTTTATCTAACAGCTATCGAATCTGCTTTCCTTCCACCAGCTCCTTAATATAAGCTTCAAGTCCAGTACCTCCATTTATATATTTTCCTTCTATTCTCCGACACAATTTCCTTAAGAGCAACCTCAACTGTTGTCTTAAGCTACATAATTGCTGCAAACGTTCCCACTAATTTCATCATAATGCTTCCCAATTAAGGTCAACCTTCTAGATGACCCCTTCCTCGGTCCATATTCTACAAGGTAACTATGCCCTGTAGAGGGTCTATTCGTGAAGCATGTAACTCTGTTTAGATCTAATCCTTTATAATCATATCGATTGTTCCAACGAGATATGGGAGTAAGAATTTTTGCTCAAATTTCTGACGGTATGGAGCGTTCTAGGGTAAGCTATTAGAGAATCACTTTAGGAGAGGTTTGAAAATTTAGAGAGGAATAACGCCAACGCTTACGATCGGGGGTGATTACGTGGACTTTCTTCGTCTACAATCTGCTGCATGTTTATCACTTCGTTGTAGTTAGATCTCAAGTGATTTAACACATGAGATTTCTTGTAGCTGATCTTCTATGCTTCTTAATACATCTTTTGAGCAATACCATGCTTTAAGTTCGACCATGAGTTCTTCCCATGAATTCTTCATTATTATCGACTGTATCATTTCGAACAAGTTTAGGACTTTATCAAGGTGCTCACTAGCACAAGAAGGTTAACTACCACTCTAATAACTTATCGTATAGTTCGAAAGTGTATTCTACTTCTGTAAGGCCCCAATCCCGGGCACCTCATAGTTGGTCATTCATTGCACATAAACATATATTTTACAACTGTTTTAAATAGACATTGCAGCGGAAACATTTGAAAGAGACATCTCATTTAAACATAAAAGCTTTTGCAAAGCGATACATCATTAGTCAATTACAAAATAGTCATAAACAGTAACTTTTAGTGGTAAGAGGATTCCTTAAGTAATCCTGTTTATTTGAATCCTCAACAAACACCACTTTGTTTTCTAAATGCATTCTACATAATACATTACAAAAATATTAACAAAGGAATGCCATCCCAAAAGAGCTGAGTAGTCGCCTCGTGCCATCCTCAGCAACACTACCTGTCAACTGGAAACACATAAAAAGTCAGCGTTGCTGAGTGAGTTCTAGTTTCATAATAAAACATACTTTTCTTTCACTAAAATCAATCTTACATACACGCGATCACACAACATACGTACATGTAGATAATATTATTATTATCTTCCTCATTCATTCATTAGCTTTCATTCGTGTACCGTTCATCGTTATCATTCATGTTCGTTCATACACTCTTTCTTTCATCATACATTTCTTACCTTCATTCATACATTCATTACGTTCATTCGTACATTCATTACATTCGTTCATACATTCCATACGTTCATTCGTACGTTTATTACATTTGGTGACCTGTACAATACCCCGAACATTATGCACTACTGCTGGTGCTGGACCTGTGGTAATCAACCACGAACGTTGTACACTACTGTGGATCCAGTCACCTAGGGTAGGTACATGCACCACTTATCTTTCCTCTTTCATTCTGGATCAATGCCATATGCTATACCCCGAACATTATGCACTACTGCTGGTGCTGGACCTGTGATGATTAATCACGAACGTTGTGCACTACTGCGGATCCAGTCACCTAGGGTAAGCGGCAGGGATCCCATATATACATATGGTCAATCATAAAGACTGACCCCAATGTGCATCCTTAGGGGTAGCTAACCCGCACATCGTTGAGCTAACACCCACAATGGGTGTGCACCTCCATACATTTGCTTGCAAGCCTTTTCTTACATTCATTTGTTCATTCGTTAATGCATGCATTCATTCATCATGTTCCTCTTTCGTTATCTTTCACTTTACGTTTTTATTACTTTCGTTTCATTCATTCATTCATAACACGTAAAGTCACGGAAAGATAGACACGTATTGAAAACAAGGAACATCGATATTTGCAAATCATCAGTCATTACCATCATATAGGGCTACATCATACTTATCATACATACATCATGCATATACATGCAATACTATCTCCCTCCTTATACACAACGGCCCTATTTGGGTGATTGGACATACTTCAGTCGCATGGCCTCTATGCGACTGGATCATGCGATTGGGCAACTATGCGAATGGGCATACAATCGTGCGAATGGACCTCCTATCATGCGAATGAACACTATACGAATGGGCTTCTATGCGACTAACCCTCAGTCATGCGACTGAACAACTATGCGACTGAACCTATGCGACTGAACTCCCAGACGCATGACCTATCGTGCGACTGAATCCCAAGTCGTGCGATTGAGTTTCAGTCGTGCGAGTGGTCCTCAGTTGCCCCTCAGTCGTGCGACTGGCTCTTCAGTCGTCTAGCCCTAACTGGGCAGCGACTGGAGTTCATCACGAACTGCAGCCGCGACATACGGCCTTCAAACTCTTCCAAACTCATTTCCAGCCCAAATTACCCCTCCTAAACCTTAGGGAGTCATACTAGGGTATCATACAAGCACATACAAGTCCAAAATCACACTTTAAACACATTACATATATTTACACCCAAATGGGTCAAACTCATACATTTCAAAAATGGGTTTATATATGTTCTAGCCCCAAAATCATTTGAAAACATGTAAATGAGGGGTCCTAGAACTCACACAAACAAGAAGAAGATGAAGAGCTTCGTTTAGACTAGTCACTCGACGAGTTTCGATCCCGAATCACCACTTTCTCTCTTTTTCTCTTCTTTCTCTCTTCTTTCTTTCTCTGCTCTTTCTTTTCACTGAGTTTTGCAAGTCTGGGAGGGGAGATGGCTGCCCCTCCTTTATAGCTACAGTTCAGTCGCCCGAGCTCCAGCCGACTGGGCCTTCAGTCGCCCGATCACCATGCGATTGGGACTCCAGTCACATGTGTTTCATGCGATTGAACCTTCAGTCGCCTAAACATCATGCGATTGGACCTCCAGTCGTATGAGTTCCATGCGACTGAGCCTCCAGTCGCATGACACTCCAAAAAGTCAATATTCCGGGTGTTACAAGTCCACCCCCTTATTTAGGTTTCGTCCTCGAAACCTGTCATTACTCGAACAAACGTGGGTAATGCTGTCTCATCTCTTCTTCGGTTTCCCACGTTGACTCGGATCCCTTCCTGTGCTGCCACTGTACACGCACAAGCGGAACCACTTTATTTCTCAGCCTCTTCTCCTTTCGATCGATAATCGCCACTGGTTGCTCCATATAATTGAGCCGTTCGTCTACCTCGATATCCTCCAGTGGGACGATCATATCCTCGTCCGCCAAACACTTCCTCAGATGAGATACGTGGAAGGTCGGGTGAATTCCACTTAACTCATCTGGTAGCTCCAACCTATAGGCCACCTCTCCTACTCGAGCAATGATTCGGAAAGGGCCTATATACATCGGGCTCAACTTGCCCCTCTTTCTGAACCGAATGTTACCCTTCCAAGGTGAGACCTCCAACATAACCCGATGACCCACCTGGAATTCAATCGGTCTGCATCGTTTCTCAGCATACGACTTCTGTCTGTCTTTGGCTGCCTTCATATAGTCCTTGATCCTTTCAAGCTTTTCAGTCGTAGCCTTGATCAATTCGACGCTCCCCAATTCCTTCTGACCAATATCACCCCAACAAATAGGCGTCCTGCATCTCCTACCGTATAGTATCTCGTAAGGTGGCATGCCAATGCTGGTATGATAGCTGTTATTGTATGAGATTCTGCTAACGGCAAGTGGTCATCCCAACTTCCCCCAAAATCAATCACACATGCTCGGAGCATGTCCTCTAAAGTCTGAATGGTCCTTTCTGTCTGACCATCAGTTTGGGGATGATAAGCCGTGCTAATATGTAACCTTGTCCCCATGGCATCATGGAATTTCTTCCAGAATTTGGATGTAAACCGAGAGTCATGATCAGACACAATTAACACCGGTACACCATGACGAGTCACAATCTCCTTGATGAAAAGATCGGCCAACCTCTCAGATGAATGTGTCTCGTGCATCGGTAGGAAGTGAGCACTCTTCGTCAGACGATCCACAATCACCCATATAGCATCATACCCCTTCGGGGTACGTGGCAGCTTTGTGATGAAATCCATGGTGATGTGCTCCCACTTCCATTCCGGTATATCCAAAGGTTGAATCTTTCCATACGGCTTCAGGTGCTCGGCCTTCACTTGCAATCAATTAAGGCATTTACTCACATACTCCACCACATCACGCTTCATACCCGGCCACCAATAGTCTTTCTTCATGTCTTGATACATCTTTGTAGCACCGGGATGAATGGAGTATCGAGTCTTGTGGGCTTCATCCATGATCTTTACCTGTAGATCCCTAAAACGAGGAATCCACATCCACCCTAATCGGGTTTTAACACCCAATGTGTTTTCACCCAAGTCCGCGACCAGACCTCTCATTCTTCCAGAGTTAAGATGATCTTCTTTTAGTGCCTCATCTTGAAACTCCTTGACTTGCTTCATCATGTCTGAGGTCATAATCAGCTGGTACGCCTTCACCCGAATCGGCTCGGGCCTCTCTTTTCGGCTAAGGGCATCTGCCACCACATTGGCTTTGCCCGGATGGTAATGGATCTCACAATCATAATCCTTTATAAGCTCCAACCATCGCCGTTGCCTCATATTCAAATCTTTTTGCTCGAAGAAGTACTTCAAGCTCTTGTGGTCGGTAAAGATGGTGCACTTCGTCCCGTAGAGATAGTGCCTCCAAATCTTCAATGCAAAGACCACAGCTGCTAGCTCTAAGTCATGAGTAGGATAGTTAACCTTATGAACTTTCAACTGTCGGGATGCATAGGCTATAACCTTGCCCCTCTACATTAACATGCACCCCAACCCCGAGTAGGAAGTATCAGAATAAACCACCAGATCTTCACTTCCTTCGGGCAATGACAGAACAGGAGCTTGGTTCAATCTCGCCTTCAATTCTTCGAACACCTTCTCTTGACCTTGACCCCATATGAACTTTACATCTTTTCGGGTCAACTTGGTTAGTGGAGAAGCGATCATTGAGAAGTCTTGAATGAATCTTCTGTAATAGCCCGCCAAACCCATGAAACTTTGGATCTCAGATGGCGTCTTTGGAGACTTCCATTGCATCACTGCTTCCACCTTTGCCTGATCAACCATAATCCCCTCCAGATTTACCACGTGACCCAAGAACTGAACTTCACGCAACCAGAACGCGCACTTGGAGAATTTGGCATACAGTTTCTCCCTTCTCAACGTCTCTAACACTTCCCGAATGTGACCGGCATGCTCAATCTCACTCTTCGAATAAATCAAGATATCATCACTGAACAGAATCACTGATTTATCCAACATCGGCCGACACACACGCTTCATCAAATCCATAAAAGCAGCTGGCGCATTGATCAACCCAAAAGACATGACAAGAAACTCGTAGTGACCGTAGCGCGTGCGAAAAGCTGTTTTAGGAATATCCCGCTCCTTCACCTTCAGTTGATGGTAGCCCAATCGAAGATCTATCCTTGAAAACCAACTGGCACCCTGGAGTTAAACAAACAAATCATTGATTCTCGGCAAGGGGTATCAGTTCTTCACCGTCAACTTGTTCAGTTCTTGGTAGTCGATGCACATCCTCATACTACCGTCTTTCTTCTTTACAAACAAGACCGGAGCACCCCAAGGTGAGATACTCGGTCTAATGAACCCCTTATCTAGCAGCTCTTGCAACTGCTCCATCAACTCTATTTCCATCGGAGCCAATCGATACGGTGCCTTGGCAACAGGTTGGGCTCCTGGTATCAGATCAATCTGAAACTCAATCTCTCCGTCAGGTGGCAATCCCGATAAGTATTCAGGAAACACATCTAGAAAGTCACACACAATAGGGACATCGGATAGTTGTGGTGTTGGCATTTCCACATCCTTTACATAACATAAGTAGGCGCTACGTCCACACCTCATACATTTTCCTGCCACCGCCATTGAGATCACCTTCGGAATCGTCGTGACCCAATCCCCATAAACAGTTACTGAACTCTCGTCAGGCGCTATCAGACGAATCATCTTCTTCTAACACACTATATTCGCCTTGAAGTCTGCCAACCAATCCATCCCAAGCACCAAATCAAAACCACCCAAAGTCATCGCAAATGGTCTAACCGGAAATTTGTGACCCTCTAATTCCACATCGCAACCCTCTATCACCTTGGAAATCCTGGTAGACTTACCTATCACAGTTTCTACATCAAACGGTACGTCAACGCGCCTACTACTAACAGACAGTTTGGCAAAGAAAGCCGTAGAAATAAAACTCCTACTGGCACCCGAATCAAATAATACAGAGGCTAAAGTTTGATTCACCAGAAACGTACCGGACACAACAACAGGGTCCGTCCTAGCCTCTTCCTGCGTCATCATGAATGCCTTGGCGCTTGCGTTCGATCCTTCATTCCCCGTCTTCTTCACGCCAGAACTCTCAGACCTCGGCTTCTTGCAGTCTTTATTCATATGACCACTTTCCCCATAGTTGAACACCTCACGCCCTTGCACTCTCTAGCTATATGACCAGGCTTCCCACACTTAAAGCAGACATTTAACCCCAGTCTGCACTCCCCACTGTGCTCATTCCCACATTTACCACACCTTTTCAGTCCCGCACCCGGTGTGGCTACGCGGCGGTCATCCACCCGCGCCTTTTTGTTACTCGTCGAGGCATCACCCCGACCAAACCTCTTCCCGTTCCAATTCCTATCACCACCCTTCCTATTACCATCAGCCACCACCGCCACTTCCCTTTCATCATACAGTCTCCCCGCCAAGTCCACTGCCGACCTAAAGGAGGTTGGTCGGGCGGCGATCATATGCCTGCGAATATCCGTCGGCAAACCCTGAATTTACCTCTTGATCTTTCACGTCAGAGGAGTCACCTGATCCGGAACTAGACGTGCCATTTCGTTGAATTTCGTGGTGTACTGTTGGTGGGTCATCATCCCCGCCTCCAGCTGTAGGAACTCTCTCTCAACTTTATCCATCTCCCAATGAGGACAGAACTCCTCGATCACCAACCTTTTCAATTCGGACCACTTCATCTTTCCAATGGCCCTGCTACCCTCAGCTTGGACTACGTTGTCCCACCAGCATAAAGCCGAATCCGTGAAAGAGTGGGTAGCGAACTTCACCTTTTGGTCCTCCCCGTACTCGCTGATATTGAGGACACCCTCCATTTCTCTCACCCATCGATGAGCAACAGCAGCAGTACCATTACCGTCAAAAGTAGGGGGCTTGCACCTCATAAACGCCCCATAATTACAGCCTCATGCTGTCTCATGCACAAGCTTCTCCTCCTCTTCCTCTTCATCATAAGAAAGAACCGTTTCCGGCCCTGCTTGCTCCTGCCTTCCTGAGGACCTGTTCCTCTCTTTTCTTTCACCTTCCCGGACATCCTTTATCACCTCAGTCACCACAGATGGTAAGATTGTCTGCATGACCTGATGTACCTCTTCAACCATTGCCTCCTTTACCGAGGCTCTCAAGTTGGCACTCTCGTCTACACCCTCCTGATGAATGGTCTCGGTTTCCTCATGAGCCACTTTCTCCACCCTAGGTCTTCCTCTTGGGGCCCGTGGTTCAGCACCATGTCCGCCACCACCTCCACCCCGTGAGGCCTTAGAAGATCTACCACCAGCCATTCTCTATCACACACTGAAAGATTCAAACACCAACATGGTCATTCAAGGGAATAGCTCAGTTTATGTTAAGTATAGCAAGTCCCTAATTACAGTGGCCAGTTGTGATTAGCCACTTACTTTACTCTCCGTACCCCAAGCATTACCTGTCCTGACTACATTAGTATATAAATCTAATAGTAACACATAAACACATAACATGCGCATACAATTCCGGTTAACATTACAAAAATACCTGATGGCACGCAGCTACTTAGACTGGCATTCCTTTCCTTTCCGTCCCATTCTCAGTTTAAGTTATGGTTTATTTTGAAAATTTACCCGTTTCACTTAAACTTTGGCTCTGATACCAACTTGTAAGGCCACGATCCCGGGCACCTCACCGTTGGTCATTCATTGCACATAAACATATATTTTACAACTGTTTTAAATAGAAATTGCAGCGGAAACATTCGAAAGAGACATCTCATTTCATCATAAAAGCTTTTGCAAAGCGATACATCATTAGTCAATTACAAAATAGTCATAAACAGTGACTTTTAGTGGTAAGAGGATTCCTTAAGTAATCCCGTTTATTTGAATCCTCAACAAACACCACTTTGTTTTCTAAATGCATTCTACATAATACATTACAAAAATATTAACAAAGGAATGCCATCCCAAAAGAGCTGAGTAGCCGCCTCGTGCCATCCTCAGCAACACTACCTATCAACTGGAAACACATAAAAAGTCAGTGTTCCTGAGTGAGTTCTAGTTTCATAATAAAACATACTTTTCTTTCATTAAAATCGTTCTTACACACACGCGATCACACAACATACGTACATGTAGATAATATTATTATCTTCTTCTTCATTCATTCATTAGCTTTCATTCGTGTACCGTTCATCGTTATCATTCATGTTCGTTCATACACTCTCTCTTTCGTCATACGTTTCTTACCTTCATTCATACATTCATTACATTCATTCGTACGTTCATTACATTCGTTCATACATTCCATACGTTCATTCGTACGTTCATTACATTCGGTGACCTGTACAATACCCTGAACATTGTGCACTACTGCTGGTGCTGGACCTGTGGTAATCAACCACGAACGTTGTGCACTACTGCGGATCCAGTCACCTAGGGTAGGTACATGCACCACTTATCTTTCCTCATTCATTTTGGATCAATGCCATGTGCTATACCCCGAACATTGTGCACTACTGCTTGTGCTGGACCTGTGATGATCAATCACGAACGTTGTGCACTACTGCTGATCCAGTCACCTAGGGTAAGCGGCAGGGATCCCATACATACATATGGTCAATCACAAAGACTGGCCCCAATATGCATCCTTCGGGGTAGCTAACCCACACACCGTTGAGCTAACACCTGCAATGGGTGTGCACCTCCATACATTTGCTTGCAAGCCTTTTCTTATATTCATTATTTCATTCGTTAATGCATGCATTCATTCATCATGTTCCTCTTTCGTTATCATTCACTTTACGTTCTTATTACTTTCGTTTCATTCATTCATTCATAACACATAAAGTCACGAAAGATAAACACGTATTGAAAACAAGGAACATCGATATTTGCAAATCATCAGTCATTACCATCATATAGAGCTACATCATACTTATCATACATACATCATGCATATACATGCAATACTATCTCTCTCCTTGTACGCAACAGCCTTATTTGGGGGATTGGACATACTTCAGTCGCATGGCCTCCATGCGACTGGATCATGCGATTGGGAAACTATGCGAATAGGCATACAATCGTGCGAATGGACCTCCTATCATACGAATTAACACTATACGAATGGGCTTCAATGCGACTAACCCTCAGTCGTGCGACTGAACAACTATGCGACTGAACTCCAAGACGCATGACCTGTGGTGTGACTGAATCCCCAGTCGTGCGATTGAGTTTCAGTCGTGCGAGTGGTCCTCATTCACCCCTCAGTCGTGCGACTGGCCCTTCAGTCGTCTAGCCCTAACTTGGCAGCGACTGGAGTTCATTACGAACTGCAGCCACGACATACGGCCTTCAAACTCTTCCAAACTCATTTCCAGCCCAAATTAACCCTCCTAAACCTTAGGGAGTCATACTAGGGTATCATACAATCACATACAAGCCCAAAATCGCTCTCCAAACACATTACATACATTTAGATCCAAATGGGTCAAACTCATACATTTCAAAAACGGGTTTATATGTGTTCCAGCCCCAAAATCATTTGAAAACAAGTAAATGAGGGGTCCTAGAACTCACACAAGCAAAAAGAAGATGAAGAGCTTTGTGTAGACTAGTCACTCGATGAGTTTCGAGCCTGAATCACCACTTTCTCTCTTTTTCTCTTCTTTTTCTCTTCTTTCTTTCTCTGCTCTTTCTTTTCACTGAGTTTTGCAAGTGTGGGGAGGGGAGATGGCTGCCCCTCCTTTATAGCTATATTTCAGTCGCCCGAGCTCTAGCCGACTGGCCGACTGGGCCTTCAGTCGCCCGATCACCATGTGATTGGGACTCTAGTCACAGGAGTTTCATGCGATTGAACCTTCAGTCACCCGAACATCATGTGATTGGACCTCCAGTCGCATGAGTTCCATGCGACTGAGCCTCCAGTCGCATGACACTCCAAAAAGTCAATATTTCGAGTGTTACAACTTCAGATCTTCGCGCTCGAATCACGAACTTATCACTCAAATAGTAGAGATCTCCGAATAGAGATAACTTACAAGGTTTTAAAGTTTTCCGCATCGGCTATCACACGTTTCCATGGATGAGGGTCATGATAGTGGGTTTAGGGTGAGTAGCACCACTCGTTTGACCATGAATTTTATGGAAAATAAATCTCGAGTAGAGGGTGAGTGAAAACTGGGAATTCACAGAAGTTGTAAATTCACATTTTTGTTTTGAAAGCTCGAAGGTTAGTTTTCTCGGCAAATTTCTCTAGCACTGGAGCCTTTATTTCTATGGAATCTGGATTTTAGAATGATGTTTCATCTCCTATTTATTCTGGCACTCAGAAGTTTACCAACAACATGGCCAGTTAAGAGCACGGTCAAAATAATTCAAACTATGTTGCAGGTAAAGATTGTTAGTAGGTAACTAACGATTCATTGATGATGAAGGATTTCACAAACACTTGGTACTATGAGAGGTGATGGTTAATCATTATCAGAGCTGATATTAAGGATTTTCTTTTGGATTAAGTGGTTCTATGACGTCGAATAGGTATAAAGAAATCAGTTATAAAGACTTTAAGAATTGATAGAGGAATTCTACAGTTTAGAATGTTCTATGATGTGTAGGCTAATAAGGAAGAAAGAAGTGACAAGTCTTCTATTTCATTGACTACATGACGTGCTTCTCGACAGTCCATTACTCCAATCTATTCCTGCTTGTAGAGTTTATGTTAGAGAGTCTTTTATGATACCAACAAAGTTGAAACGAATTCTGTAATAGGTAGGAAGAAATCCTTGGGCATCTAAAAAGAATGAACAATATTTCTAAAGTACACGCATAACTTAGGTGAAGTACCGTACTCTCAGCGTGAGGCTGGTTGGGCTTGAGGAGGAACATTTGATGATCTTTTGAGTCTGATAGTTGTATCGTTATAATTCCAATAGGATAGTAGAACAAAAGAAAAGATAAGAAGAAGAAAAGGAATAGTTACTGCAACGTCGTCCTTGGTAGCTCTTCAAGTACCAAATGGTTTCGCCCGGCATGGAAGTTTTGAACATGAAATCATTGAGAATATTCTGAATATTTGCATTTAAATCTTGCATTTATTGGTTCTTTAATTGTTATACCTTGATATTAGTTTACATGACGGGGCCCACCAAAATTCAAGTCTACCTGTAAATTCACCATTACGTGTGCACCCGTAATCATCAATTTATCATACACTATCATTCTAGTCATTCCCATCATAAGTTCTAAGTTTTGCGTAATTAGATCTTGGAGTTAAATTTCTCATTCTATCATCATCTACAATTAAGCACACTTAGATTCCAATTATGCTAACATTCAAGTTAACCCAGAAATTGTCTCAAAGTAAGTTTCAGCAAATCAAGCAATAAATGAGCATTCAGGTACATGCTATCCTAGGGAGTAGATCAAACAAAAAGGCATCATGGTTAGTATCTTATCGCTATATTCTAACAAGTATCATCATATAAATGGAGCATATAAGCAAGTATCATCATTCCAACAAGTATCATTATACAAATAAAGCATATAAGTAAGTATCATCCTTCCAACAAGTATCATTATAGCAGTTGTCTCACGTAACGACACAGGTCGTATCAAGTTTATAGCTAACAGAAGTTGTTTCACATAGTGACAAAAGTCAGCTGTGCAATCAGATACGTATATCTCTAAAATTTAAGTCCCAATATATATGCACACTTTTGGTTTCTATCATTCTTTGTACTCGATGTTCAGTGGTCCTAATAGTCCACTCCAGAAGGTTTCATACCTTCTTGGTTTACTCGGGTGCACCTATCATAGGTAATACCCTAATGTATCATGGTTTCTTATAGGGGAGAGAATTCTTAATGGGATATATGTAAACCTTAAGGTATATAAGTTAAAGATGGGAGTTCTTAAGGGATCCTATTCTTGCTGCAAACTTTGGATCACTGGATCATGGAAACAACCTACTGGTCGATCCTATTTATGGTTACAGCTTAGGTATTGCAAAGCAAACCCAGCTTTCTACAACCTTTGCTCAACAAAGCTCAGAAGAGCATCTTACTAAGGTCGTCCTATGAGGTTCATATGGTTGTAGTTTAGGTCTCACGAAGTAGACCTACTTCTCTACAACCTTTTGCTCTGATACCAATCTGTCACACCCCGGGCCCAGAGAGGCGGGACGTCATGATTAGTAAAACACAACCAAAATGCAGCGGAAACTAAAAGGTTTATTACAAGGTGTCACATGATTTTACATTAAAATATTGGCTTTGTTTCCAATACATAAGTTGTTTCAACCTACAATCTATAGGTGTCATGATCAATCTGTTGGTAAATGTTTCTTAATGCTTTAGTATCTAAGGCTTCTAGGCTCGACTTTTGTCTTCAACGCCAACCCTCATATCTTGCTTCAGATTTGGGTAACTTCTATAGCTCAACTATTCTGCCTAGCTGTACCTGAAGACATGCTTAAAAAGATTTTGTGTCAACATAAAGTTAGTGAGTTCAAGTGGTTAAAGTTTCAAAAAACAAACGTCTCTTTAAAATTCATTAGTTGACTTTCAAAACATATGTGCTTTAAGTCTTATAACAAAAGGGACTCTGAAAGTCCACATTTGAAAGTTTAGAATCAAGTGCGAAAGCTTATGAAAAATCTCATTTGATTTTAAAATCATCATTATAGTATCAATCATCGTGAGTATCACGATCAACCCTACACTTGGTCCCCGGTTAGCCTCTTCTAAACTTGTGTTTAACCGGATACTCCCGAGGGAAGGAACCAAGCCTCAAAACAATGAACCATTCCTGGCAGGATGGTTCACCATAGTTCTTATTCAAAACCTATTACATGCCACATACGATCCCTCAGGATCTCAGTGGGGTACCTCCCTGTAGCGGTAGCCACTGTGTGTGGGGGATTCCCTAAATAGATCTGTCCACATAAAACAAGCGGTTCACAAAAAAATTAATGATCATGATATAAGTATCAGCAGGTATCCAAAAGTCCCACATACAAGCATCAAGTAAAGCACAATCATAGTTCATAAAACAAAAGAGCATGTTTTATCCTAAAAACAGTAAGTAAAAAGGGGATCACTAGAACTCACCTGGTATCCTTATATAAATTCAGAGCTCGATAAAGAAAAGTGATGATCACCAACAAAGCAATCCTAACTAGAACATATAAGATTCACATTTAGAATTAGCATGATGTTATTAGATGCGTGCGGTTGAGCTCTTTAGTTGACTTAAGGTTGGTGATTACTATCCTTAGTGTAGCCTAGCTTCTTGTATATTGGTTATTTGTCATGAATTAACTCATGTACATAGGTTAGTTAATGCACTTAATAAAAAATTGAGTCTTAGCATAAATAAGGTAGAAAATCAATTTATGTCATGGATTCCAATTCTTCAAAAATAACTCGCCTTGACAATGCAAGTAATATATAATGTCTCAAACGACGCTTATAAGGTTCACGTTTATATCATATTTGTTAACTTGGTTGACGTTAACTAATCCAATTATTGATAATAGTTGACGATATTTTGAATAGAAAGAGCGTTACACATAATATTTATTTCAATTACAATGAGATGACCGACATTTGATAACAATATTAAGATGATGAGTTATTATAGAATTATAAGCCTTTTGCCTTAAATAAATACGTGTAAATATCGGTTTACCTATAGTGTATATCATATATATATATATATATATATACATATATATATATATATATGTATGTATGTACTATTGTATTCATAAGCATTTAATATCTCGGAGTCTTGTATACATTTGTATGTTATTAGATCAAATAATTTCTTATATGTTGTCTAATAACTTGTTTATATGATAACATTACCAAACTTGTTTTACATCATGTGATTGTTCACGTTATTTCCAATTTACACACCTGTTCATGATGATTTATAACTAGTTAAGATTTTAAACATATTTGTAGCTCAACACACACGAGTTAATATATATAATCACTATATTTACGCATATGATTTTCTAGCGCACGGTTATACCTATTGTTTCCATATCGCGTCCTAGAACTCGCTTGTTCCGACCCGTATCGCGTTGACTGTCCATTGACCACTTTGACCAGCTTTGACCGGGGTTTAACCTAACCAATACACACCAAGATTACATACAACACTACAACATTGATATCTCATAACCAAACGCAACTAAACCGCAACATACGTTACCAAACACCTCGGTTGTGTCTCTTACCATCACCATCCACCACATGCAGCCACTCTCCACCATGGATCGCCACTAACCGCCACCGACAGCCTCTTGGTTGGCCAGAATCCTTGCCGAAATTAACCCAATGTAACCAAATCCTATGGATCTCGTCTAGAACCCAACATGCAACCACAAGAACAACATCAAACGACTCTAATTTACCTCAAACAGCAGCATCCCCCATGAACCACCATCAAAACAACCGATAATATCATAACCCTAAGATTATCACAAATCATCTCACCATCGTCGCCTCTGCCACTAACCAACAGCAACCAAAACCAACTTTGAGGTCAGCAGCCACCACCGAAACCACGACCAACAATCACCACAGCCACAGTCACAGCCAACCACCGTCACCGCCGGGCCCCTGCGGTCGAGGGTCGTGAGGTCACCGTCAACCACTTCTGCCAACACCTACAGCCATGACCATCACGAACCACCAGCACCCATCATAGCCACAACCATTACCACTGCTGCTCTTACTTCACCATCGTAGACATCCGCCGATACTATCACCGTCGCAGCACCGCCATTCTGAACCGCACCATCGACATCATGACCAAAATCGCGCCTGACAACCCCAAACTGAACCACCACCTCCAAAACCGGCCTGCAACCGTTACTCCCACCTACGATTCATGCCATTTTGCTGTGTTTGTAGCGAAATCATCACCCCCATCGAACTCAGGGTGTCGAGGGGACTCGAAGGAGGCGTGTCACACGCCGACACTCGCCGGAAAACGTCGTCGCTGGCCGGTGGTCGACCGAGAGAGGAGGGGGAGAGATGGGGGGCCGCGGTTCACTCACTCTCTTTGCCCTAAAATGGTTTTGAAACCCTATTGTGGAGATTAGGTTGTTTATATACTAGGTTAGAGAAACGGGTTCGTAAAACGGTTCGCACACGCTCGATTAAATTGCACGTAACGTTAAAACTTCGCTTCTCGCTAGGTTCCGTTATAGAAGACGTTATAAACATTCCGAGATTAATAATTTTTTCGTATTTAGAACATGCCGAAACATTAAACGAAGTTGTAATTTGGCGGGTATTAACAAGTTTAATGGTTTTACGCGTTTTTATCAAATGAGCGTTAATATTATCATTTGGTATCAAAATATATGGAATTAAGCATTATAATGATATTTAGTGCGTTCACTTCCTAAGTTAGCCACGTTAAAGCCTTATCTGACGAAATCCCTGGTTTGACCTGATCGTAACCCGGTTCGCGTCACGGTCGCGTTTCGGAATGCATTTATTCCAGACAACGTATCACTCACCAATTTAATACGATATGATAATAAACAATGATTAGATGAATGTTTTCGGAGTTATGAGGCTCGGTGATCATAACAGGCGTCTGGTAAATGCCGGCGGAAACCGGTATTCGTGTTTCGCTTACGTATTTCCATTGCTTATGCATGTTTGATGAAAAATCTTTTAGCAAGCATTATTTATGATTTTAATTAAGGTTAACAATGATTTAGATTGGATGACAAGCCATTTTAACAAGCATTATAAACTGCAGGATTTCACCCGGTATGGATTCTGAATCTGTTTTTAAGTAGGATCTTTCCATAATTATTTTGAATCACATAATAATTCATTGTTTAATGTTTTATCATTTAATTAGTTCGTAAACATGCATATGAGCCTTAAATGGGCCTTGTTATCAGTTCGGGCCCTTATTGGGCTTATTGGGCCCAAAAGGCTAGTTTCGTTTTGCAAGGTTTCCTTGGTAATCCCAAATCAATCTGGACCTTTATTTGTTCTTATTATACATTAAGCTTTCTAAATGGGCAAGATTTCAGAGGTGTTACAAAAACCCGAGACCGGCGAATGTCTGAAATAAACGCCACTACGAACCGACCGGGGAATAAATATTAACGTCATAGGTAAAAATGAGAATTTGGCCTAATTTAATCTTAGTTACACTAATATTAATATTATTATGTGAGGCAACGACTATCGTAACGAGAAAACCCGATAACAGCATCTACGCGCCTTAGTGCGACGAGATGGCTCAATCTAGCGAATAAACAATAAAATGCCCAACTGGACGATAAAACCAAGATATGGGGCACGTAAATAGTCGTTTTGGACTAGAATTTCGCAAGAAATTAGAATTTAACATGTTCGGGTTTTGAAAGTCGGGTCGAGACGGGAGAAAAATGAAAAAGAATGTTCAACTACCCTTCCTACCCCTACATACGGCCACCCCCTTCCCCCTCTCCCCCCTCATTTCACTCTTCCACTTCATTTCTAAAGAAAATTCACAGTCCCTCTCTCTTTCTCTCTACAACCTATGGCCACACCACCACACCACCACCATTTTTGTTTTTGTTCCAATTTCATTGAAGATCTACAATTGGAACTCGAGATGCAAGCATAATAGAGTGTAAGAAGGCTTGTTGGTGGAGATAATCGAAGGAAAAATGCAAGAAAATCATCATTTCTTACTCTCTTAGTAGTTTCGAATACTAGAGCAAAGGTATCATCAAAAACATTCGTATTATGTTGGTTTTTGTTAGAAGTAGTTACGGGTTGTTCATCCAAGTAAGGATTTAGTAAAAAGAAAGTTTGAATCTAGAAATGATGATCAAAAGTGGAGTTTTTAGAGTATGCATGTATGTATGTCTGTGTCTGTACGCGTGCATGTATGTATGTTAAAGTTTGGATGCTAGATTGCTACTTGATGATGTGTTATTGATGTTGAATCGTCCATGCAAGTAGATTAAAGTATGAAATCTGTTATGAAACATCTATTGTGACATATTGATTAAGGTTTTTCATGGATTAAATGTGTGTATGGGTGACCGTATGCATGCATGTGTGTATGTTGATGTTTGGGTGGTTGTTCTTGCAAAAAGTGTTGTTTTAAGGTTAGATCATCACATGCAAACGGATTATTGAGTGAAAAATAGTTAGAACAGATGTTAAATGATGAAAATGTGTGGATTCATGCTATTTTGTGTATGGATTGTTGTTTGGATTGTTTGAATGATAGTTGACCGTTTGGATGCTCAAAAAAGACGTAAATTTAGGAAGAAAACGTAAGTATAAACAAGATTTCATGAAAACTGGAAACTTGATGTTAAATGTGATGTATTATTATGTAGGAACTCAGATTTATGTGTGTGACAAAGTGACTTGATATATGATTGAATATGTAGCTAGTAATGGTCGCTAAAAAGGCGTAAAACGAGGATTTTTGAAGTTAAACAAAAGATATTTTGAAAACTGTTTTTAGGGTAGATTATAAATGAGATTTTATTTCAAAATGATTAAGTA
Source organism: Flaveria linearis (assembly GCA_024085815.1). Lineage (NCBI taxonomy): Eukaryota > Viridiplantae > Streptophyta > Magnoliopsida > Asterales > Asteraceae > Flaveria > Flaveria linearis. The sequence goes on along the minus strand of CM044004.1, from coordinate 48,994,704 downwards.
TAGTTAAATTCATGAAACTTGGTGCTTGGACATGAATTGTGGTCATTTGGACTAGACTAGTCACTAATTCGGCTTGATTTCGGTTTTAAAATGCATGATTTATAGATCTGAATTTGAGCAGCAAGTTTTAAGCTATTTCATGACTTATAAACAGCCCCTAATGTATGCTAGGATTTATGAATATTAACTATGAGTTATCTTGCTCGGTTTGACTGTCTGTTTGACAAACTTGAGTAGAAATTGCCATGATTAGAGACTTTTATACCAAGTTGGCTTAAAGTTGTTTGATTCATGAAATATGATTTAGGATTTATGTACGTATATATATGAGTGTTTTTATGTGTATTTGGTTACAAATTTCATATTTTGGTTGTTAATTAGTACTTGTCTAAGTAATACGTAATCTACCGTTTTCGTTAAGATCTTAATCGAGTTTTATAATCACCAACTACTCGCGTAAATAAGTATTTCTTAAAAATAGTATAAGTCTAGTAGGTTGGATAAACAACTTGCTTGTAAGACGTGAGTATCAATTCCTAAAGTGTCTATCGTATTTAGGGCACTATTAGGATTGACTAGACGTTCGTGGGTATAATTACACGTATTATCAATTTCGTTGATCAAGGTGAGTTTCCACGACCCCTTTTTTAACTTGTTATCGTTTTACAAAATCATGGGGGAAATACATGGCTTCGTTCGTTGTATCATGATCATGTGGCTTACCCGTATGTGTTCGTATGATAGTCTCGAGTATGGGTGTTTCGTTATTGTGTTCATGTGAGTCGTCCATGAATACCCCCTTTTCCCATATAATCATTAGCCTTAGGTTAGGCCACAGTGTATATTGGTAGATCTATTTAGGTTTGACAGCCCGCACTCATGATCAGTAGCCTTGATCAAGCGTTTTGGATGCAAGTGAATGTATGTTGAATTCGTTTCGTGGGGATTGCTTACTTTATGTAAAGCTTTTGTGTCTTGGTTTGATTATAGCTCCAGGTACTATCATTAAGTTGTATCCCTAGCTAGTTTACAACTTACCACATTGTTTGTCAATGATATCTGATACTGTTGTATGTAATGTTTTTGTAAACCCGTGAAACTCGCTCAACTTTATTTTGACTTTTTAAGCATGCATTTCAGGTACATAGGAGCATGGATGGTGGTATGAACTAGGCTTGGGCAAACATGGATGTGGCATCTTTTGGATTTATTTTGGCTATTAATTTCAGAATACGATCTTTGTGTATGATCGTTGTTAAACAATTTGAAGTTTTTCTTATTTTGGAAACTTGTGACAAAATCCTGTGGTTTGTAATTTAAAAACTTATGTTTTAACGTTTGCCTATATATCATGTTGGTTTCCAACTTCGTCATCGTCATGCTTACGCATATACAATTCCGCTGCGATATTCAAAGTCGTTTTTGGGGTGTGACAAAAGTTGGCATCAGAGCAAATGGTTATAGCGAACTAGAAAAGGGTTTTTTAGTAAAAAAAATTTATCTAGACTATAACTTTTCATAAAAGTAGAAAGTTTTGGGGATTTTGAGAAAAAGGCGTGTTCATACCACTTGCCCTTAGTAGACATAAGATTTTATTTAAATTGCATGAATTAAGTATGCCATACTTTAGGTGTCGTGTGTGAAGATTTAAACTGATACGTTTGTTGTTTAGCATGCGTAAGTGCTATATTGAGTTTGGATTCATATGATGAAATTGTTTGCATGCGTAAGTGCTTACATTTTAATTTGAATGCCATATGAGACGTTGTTTAGCATGCGTAAGTGCTATATTGAGTTTGAATTCATATGATGAAATTGTTTGCATGCGTAAGTGCTTACATATGGGTTGACTCTAGAATATTCTAGTTGTTGTATGATTTCTTGATCATATGCAGGATAAGATGTTAATATCGTATAATTACGCTATGTCACCTCATGCTAGTGATCCTAGTAATAGGAATGGGTGGATCGAGGAGTCCGAAGAAGAAGAACCCATTGATGTTCCATCCGAAGATGAGACAGAGCCTGTAGTTCCTAGGATTGATGGTGTTGATGACTCTAGTGATAATGATGATAGTGATGGCAGTTCTGGGGATAGAGATTCTAGTGATGATGGATCTAGTGGGGATGGTTATGTTGATGGTGATAGTGATGATGAGTGTAGGGATGAGGTTAAGGAGGTTGAGTTGTCTACTGGCGGAGTTAGGAAGAGAGCTAGCACTCCTATTCGAGCTAGTACTGATAAGGAAGTAAATGGAGAAACAGTAGGATATGTTGTGGAGCGACCTTAAGAGGACACGTGCATATATGGCTAGGAAATGGGAATGGTTAGGAGAACGAGTTCAGAGGTCGACTGGTGAAGAAGGTATACCAGTGATTAGAGGAGTTGGAGAGTCTTCTAACTCGAGAGCATTACCCCTGACGAGGCAGCCGATGGAGAGGACTGTGCCTCTACTAGCTGCTAGGTGCATCCGGTTAGAGAGTAGGTTAGACTCGCTGGAGATGAGGGATGGCGAAGCTAGTGATGACAGGTTGGATGAGCTAGATGGTAGACTGGGTACGTTAGAGGAAGAGAAGGTAGTGGATGATGATGCACAGGCGCAGATGCATCACAGGATCCAACTGTTGGAGGAGAAGATGCTCGAAATGCAGATAAAGCTAATCGCTACTGAAACCAAGATCGAGGACGTGACACTGACAGCTGATGTGACCAGGATGAGGTTGGAAGCCTCAAGAGTTAGAGAGATGGATGCGAACCGTCATGTGCGAGTGATGGAGCAGCATGTGAGGGTTACCATGCCACTCATGGTAGTTTACGTGTTACTTCTCATGGTTGCTGCACGTTCGGGAGTCTATTTTGGCATGAGCTATCCAGGAGCTGGGCGTGGATTTCCATGATTGCCTTATTTCCAGTTTGTCTATTTCATTTCATCATTGTAATTGTTGCGTGAAACAATTTATTAACTCGTGTAAAAACATGTACTTGTTAGGGGATGGCATTTGACCGCCCCAGTATTTTGGTTGGGCCAAGTTGTTCCTTTGGCATTTGATGAAAAACAAGTAACATTTGGTTTTTGGGTTAATTTTTGGATGAATGAAATGTGATGAATGGTTATGTTATGACGTTATGGTTTAATTTCTTTGCTTACATACGCGACTAATTCAGATATTGCATGATATATCGACTGACTTATATTATGATTGTTGTGTTATAAAAAAAGAACCATGGCTCCAAGACGGGAAACCCACGGAAACCCACTTCCACAAACTGCTGAGGAATTAGCTCAATTGATTTCGCAACACGTTCAAGCTGCCGTCGCCTAACATAATGCAAATCAAGGGAAACAAAATGAAGGATGCAGCTACAAGACCTTCCAAGCATGCCAACCAAAGAATTTTGCTGGGACAGAAGGACCAGTTGGAGTTCTCTGATGGAGAGAGAAGATGGAAGCAGTTATGATGATCAGCAACTGTACGCCAGCTTAGCACGTGAAGTATGCAACAAGTTCACTCTAAGATGAGGCGTTAACTTGGTGGAATGCACAAATCCAGGCTTTAGGTGAGGTGCCTGCCTATGCACTCACCTGGGATGAATTCAAAGCTTTGTTGATGAAGGAATACTGTCCGTGTAATGAGATTCAAAAGGTTGAAGCCGAGTTTTGGAACCTCTCAATGGAAGGAGCAGATGTTCGTGGATACACTACACTGTCCAATAAAATGGCAAGAATTGTACCCCATCCCGTAACCCCCAAGTACAAGAGAATCGAACGGTACATTTGCGGATTGGTGCCTCAGATTAGTAGCATGGTGACATCATCAAACCCTACTACTTACCAGGAAGCAGTGCAGCTAGCACATACCCTAACCGATGATGCTATACGAATAGGAACGTTAAGGAAAGCGAGCACAGGGAAGAAGCCAATGGAAATTTGTGAGAGTCCAATGGAGAAGGAAAAGTCAGTTTATTATAGAAAGAGGAAATGGTCAGAGGTTCAGGAAGTCGTTCTGGAAACTTCCGTCTAAAGAAGAGAGGCCCTGGCAGGATGTATACTGCAAATGAAGCAAAAAGAAACCAAGGATCTAACCCTAAGTGAAACAAATGCAAATACTACCATACTGGCCCCTGCAACGTATGTGAACATTGTGGAAAGTTTGGACACCGAATAAGAGATTGTTGAGTAAAGTTGGACGAGAGGAAAGAAGGTCAGAACCAAGGTTGCTATGAATGTGGAGCGTTTGGACACTTTAAGAGGGAATGTCCTAAGCTGAAGGAACAAGAAGCCTATGGCAGAGCATTCGTGATGGTGGCGAAGAAGGCTCGTAAAGATCCCTCCGTTGGCACCGGTACATTTCTAGTTAATAACCATCATGCTTACGTATTATTCGATACTGGAGCCGATAGAAGTTTTGTTTCTAGAAACTTCGAGTCTTTCCTTGACTCACAATCTAGTAAGTTGAATAAGAAGTACTCGATTGAGTTAGCGAATGGGAAACTGATAGAAACTAACGAGGTGTATAGGGATTGTACTATACTCTTAGGAGACCATACGTTTATAATTGATCTTTCGCCTATAGAATTGGGAAGTTTCGATGTTGTAATAGGGATGGATTGGCTATCGAATAATCGTGCTGAAATCGTATGTCATGAGAAAGTAGTGAAGTTGCCCCTCGATAATGGAGAGCCATTAGAGATTTAAGGTGATGAAAGTGCTCCATTAAAGATTGTGAATGTAATGAAGGCACAGAAGTATTTAAGGAAAGGATACGCAGCTTTTATAGCCCATGTAATCGACACGAGAGCCGAGGAGAAGAAGCTAGAGGAAATACCGATAGTGCGCGACTATCCGGAAGTGTTTCCTGAGGAGTTGCCTGGGTTGCCGCCGCAACATCAAGTTGAATTTAAAATCGACTTATTACCAGGAGCAGCACCAATTGCATGATCTCCATATCAGTTAGTGCCACCTGAAATGCAGGAATTATCCAAGCAATTGCAGGAAATGTTGGATAAAGGATTTATAAGACCAAGCTTCTCGCCTTGGGGAGCGCCAGTCTTATTTGTGTAAAAGAAGGATGGATCGATGAGGATGTGCATAGACTACAAAGAACTGAACAAGTTAACCATCAAGAACCATTACCCTTTGCCAAGAATAGATGACTTGTTTGACCAATTGCAAGGATCGAGTTACTATTTGAAGATAGATTTGCACTCTGGGTATCACCAGTTGAGAATTGCTGAGGAAGATGTTCCTAAGACAGCGTTTTGAACTCGATATGGTCACTATGAATTCATGGTCATGCCCTTTGGACTGACAAATGCCCCTGTTGTATTCATGGATCTCATGAATAGGGTGTGCAGATCGTATCTGGATAAATTTGTAATCAAGTTCATAGATGACATACTTGTATACTCGAAAACTAAGGAGGAGCATGAACAACATCTGAGATTGCTTTTGGAGTTACTAAAAACGAGAAGTTATATGCAAAACTTTCCAAATGCAAGTTCTGGATTTGAGAAGTTCAATTTCTTGGACATGTCATCAATGCTGAAGGCATACACGTTGACCCCGCCAAAATTGAAGCAATTAAGAATTGGGAAATACCAAGAAACCCAACCGAGGTACGACAATTCTTTGGATTGGCCAGATATAATCGGAGATTTATCGAGAACTTCTCAAAGATAGCAAATCCGTTGACTGCATTGACACAGAAGAACAAGGGGTATCTTTGGTGTGAGGAGCAAGAGGAAGCATTTCAATTGCTCAAGGCAAAGTTATGTAGTGCCCTTATTTTGTCACTTCCTGAAGGGACTGACGGATTCATGGTATAATGTGATGCCTCGCATCATGGACTAGGATGTGTCCTGATGCAAAACAGTAAAGTGATCGCTTATGCATCACGACAACTTAAGGTGCATGAGCAAAACTACACGACTCATGATTTGGAGTTAGGAGCAATAGTTTTTGCACTCAAGATTTGGAGACACTACCTATATGGTACGAAGTGTACAATCTTTACAGATCACAAGAGTCTCCAGCACATCTTTGAACAGAAAGAGCTCAATATGAGACAACAACGTTGGGTGGAATTGCTCAATGACTACGACTGTGATATTCGTTATCACCCAGGTAAGGCCAACGTTGTGGCCGATGCCTTAAGTAGAAAGGAGCATGCAAAACCCTTGCGTGTGCATGCACTAGGGTTGACCATTCAAACAAATCTCACAGCTCAGATCCATGACGCTCAACATGAATCTTTGAAAGAAGAGAAATTGAAGGATGAGAATCTCCGTGGAATGATTCGAGAACTTGTACCTAAGTCTGATGATACGTTATACTTCATGAATAGAATATGGGTACCCCTTACGGGAAATTTGCGTAAGTTGGTACTGGATGAAGCTCATAGGTCTAGATATTCGATTCACCCAGGATCGGATAAGATGTACAAGGATCTTAAGGAACATTACTGGTGGCCGAATATGACTGGCGCAAAAGTTAAAGCCGAGTACCAGAAACCGTCCAGACTTCTTCAGCAGCCAGTGATTCCTCAGTGGAAATGGGATCGTATCGCTATGGATTTCGTCACCAAGTTACCCCGCACAAGGAGTGGTTATGACACCATTTGGGTAATTGTGGACCGTTTGACGAAATCGGCACATTTCCTACCTATTAGAGAATCCTATCGTATGATGAAGTTGGCCAGCATTTATCTCAAAGAGGTTGTGTCCTTGCATGGAGTGCCGATTTCGATTATCTCTGATAGAGATAGCCGCTTTACATCAAGATTCTTGAAAGCATTGTAGAAAGGCCTAGGTACAAAGCTACATATGAGTACGGCTTATCATCCACAGAGTGACGGTCAAAGTGAAAGAGTTATTCAGATCTTGGAAGATATGTTGCGTGCTTGTGTAATAGATTTTGGTGGTAGTTGGGATACTCACCTACCGTTAGCTGAATTTTCCTATAACAATAGCTATCAAACTAGTTTGAAGGCCGCACAATTCGAAGCTCTTTATGGCAGAAAATGGCGTTCTCCACTATGTTGGAGTGAGGTTGGTGATAAACAAATGATAGGACGTGAGATTATCCAGGAGACAATAGACAAGATCTTTAAGATAAAGGATCGCTTGAAAGTCACACAAGACAGACTGAAAAAGTATGCCGACCAAAGGAGAAGACTGTTGGAATTCAAGGTTGGAGATGGAGTTCTGCTGAAAGTCTCCCCTTGGAAAGGAGTTGTTAGGTTTAGCAAGCATGAAAAACTTTGCCCCGTCTATATTGGTCCATACAAGATCGTAGCCCGAGTAGGCCTCGTTGCAGATCGTCTAGAGTTACCACGTGAATTGAAAGGTGTGCATAATGTGTTCCATGTGTCCAATTTAAGGAGGTGTTTGTCTGATAAAACGCTTGTTATTTCCCCGGAAGAAGTTTGTCTTGATGATAAACTTCAATTTCGTGAAGAACCTGTTGAGGTTACTGATTGGAAGGAAAGTAAGACTAGACGTAGTCGTATTCGCCTAGTGAAAGTGAGATGGAACTTGAGAAATGGACCTGAGTATACTTGGGAACGGGAAGACATGATGAAATGAGAGTACCCGCATTGATTGGTAGGAAAGAAGGTGGTTTGCTATCTAGGTTGGGGTATACAAGCTTGAGGGGTCCTTCTCTTGGAGCCTTGGCCGAATTTTGAGCATCTATTCTCTTCTTTCATTCGACTTTTGAGGTTGCTGGAAGGTAGTTTGGCAGCCCTTTGTGGCTGTCATATTATGTTGTTTTATGCTTACATAGCTTGCTTATTCACATATATAAGATCCCCTTTGTTCTTGGGTTTGTTTACATCTTATAACATCAAATAGAACTTGAAATTTTCAGCTTATAAACAAGGTTATAAAGCTATTATTCTACTGCGTTTTTACAAAGTTTAAATGGTTAAACTATGTTTTGTGTTCTAACAAACCCAACAACAACTTCACACACAACATAATCAAGTTGCTCTATTGTCATCTGAGAAAGATCCAGGTTTCTTAGATATTTGTCACTACCTTTATCAATTAAACTACCTCATAGCCATCATACTAGACCCTCTGTTGTATGAAGAACAACTCTTAGAGTTCTAGAGGACCTACCAAGAGGTCATCTTGGGTGGTGAGAAGGCACTGCCTGCCACATTGTAGGGGAGGAGAACTTGAATCACTCACGCCATAATCAACACCAATCTAAGTCTGAATGATGAAGAAGGCAAGTTGTCCTTCCCCAAATCTATTGTAAATGACTCATTCCGGTATATGGGCTTTGAAGGGGACTACTCTGTCAGAACCTTTAGAAAGGGTAAGGTTTCTTATCCTTTTAGTCCATGGGTTCAAAGGGTCAAGTTCAAGTGCTCCCAGTTTGTCTATACAAACTTGCTTGCAAACTTGGACTCCTAAGAGTATTATATGTTCCCTAGCTATGTTCAACACATTCTTAATTGTGAACTAGGCCTACAGTTAAGGGGAACAAATAATACTCTTAAATTAGGAGAGATGAACTCGGTATCTTTAAGACTATGAGAAAGACCACTGTTGGCTTCTCAGGGTTAGAAATAACACTGGTCCTAAAAATGTTAGAGCAAATTGCTTAAGGCGACTACTTGGCAGTACCAGCCAGTATTGGACCCACACCTTTTACATCTGCACCACCCTCACAACCATAAATAACAATCACCTACACAAGAAAATCCAAACGAACCCTTGCACCATCTACTCAGTTTGTGTAGGCACTTATACACTCACCCATATTTGCACCATCTACAAATAACAATCACCAGCCAATGTTAGAGCAAATTGCTTAAAAGCTCCCATATCCCTGAGGAGCATACCACTCCTATTACTCCTTTAATTAGTGCTTAGGTTCCTCATGCTCAGCCTGATGAGCTCACTACCGAAGCCTTAATCTATCACTCGGTGTCTTAAAACTTAAGTGATCAACATTCAAGGGAAAGCTACCATCCCTAGCCTTTAGATCTTAACCAACCCATCCCTGATCTTTAATTCTATGATGATGAGGATATCAGATTTAGTGAGTACCATGAGTCTCTCTTCTCCACCCCTGTTCAAAGAGAGTGGAGTGCTCCTGAATCACCCATATCTAGCCCACATCATCCAATCCCAACTTAGGTGAACTCTCCTTAACATGTTAAGGGAGTTCATATGGAAGAGGCTCTCACTTTTGCAAGTGATTACATCATTAAGAACTCAACCATGACAACATAGCATATTGATAGTTCTTCTGAAGCTGTCATGGTACAGGGGAAATATAGCAGCCAAGAACAACAAGCTGGTGGTGAGGAAGAAGACCTTGGTCCTATTCTCTCATCCCCCATGATTCTTCCGATGAAGACGAGGGGAGTATGCAACTATTGGTGCAAAAGCTGTCCAAAACATGCATCTATTTAGTTTCAAAGGTAGGTCACCTACAATCTCAGGTGGCTACCTTGCAAAGTCAGGTCATTAATCAGCAACTTGTGATCACCGATCTCAAGGGCAAGTTAGTTGGGAGACCTGTTAGGCAAGCTCAACCAGGTCCATAAGAATCTGTGGATGTGGTGGACCTAACCCTTAGCTCCACTGTGTAATAGGGTGATCTTTCCAAAAAGGGGTAGAAAGTCCTACTTAGAATCACTGAACATGGGAGTTTTGCCTGGAGTATAGACATAGAGGACTCACCTGTTGGATTCTTTATGCCCAAGACACATAGTACATTGATATGGTTAGTACGTTATAATCCAAGTCGGGTCATACCCAATAACAATCTTAGCAAACACCAATAAATATTTAATTGATGATATGATCATGCAATTAAATAATTACACCAATTTAGAAAATGGGTTTTCTAAATAAATTGTATATGAGATGGAACAACTTATAAGAGTATTTTGTTCACGGGTATTATTTGTAATGTTATTTAAGTTGGTTAAATAACATCAAATAATAATAGTGTATATGAGTTATATAAATAAAAGGTTAATTACATAACTTATTAAGTAACTAGTTACAATTAAATGAAAGATTAAAAATGGGGGAAAACCCCATTTTGAACCCAACTACGGCCGCTCCTTGGTGGGTGGTTGGTTCATTTTGTTGTCTTGGAAGTAGACATAATCAACTAGTCATACACTCCATCCTCTCTCTCTCTCTTACATGCAAAAGGACCAAAATTCTCTCTACTCTTGAAGAAAGTCACGACTGAAAGAGGTTTTCAGCAGCCCTTTTGGTCAATTTTGGTGTTCAAAATCCTAGCAACAAAGGTGTTTGCTTGATGCTTGTGGGTATGCAAGCTTGAGGACACCTTCTTTGGTGTTTTTGTCCGTTCAAGAACCTCATTCCCTTCCTCATTCTCCCGGTTTTGGCAGCTCTTGAAAGGTAGTTTTATGAGTTTGTATTTGGTTGTTATTTTATGCTTGATAGCTAGTTCTTACACATATATTTGATCCTTTGTTTTTGGGTTTGTTGATGATAAATTATATGCTTTAAATTTCAGTTTATAAAACATATTATTAAGCTTTGTTTCCGCTGTGTTTTCATGTTTAAGAGGTTAAACAACTTTGATAAGGTGTCTAACAAACCCAACAATGGTATCAGAGCCGGATATGTGGAAAACTAGCTTCAAAAGTCCTTCTAAAATTGGTTTAATGGGACCTAAACAACCTAATAGGGGCTGTTGGCTGATGATATAATGAATTCCGAATCTTTCGAGGTTATCTCATACATGCTTATGATTAAACCTTGAAAGATATATGTCAAATGGTTGATTATTTTGTTTGGACAAAACCCCTAAATTCTAGGTTTATGTTGGCCGAAAATTTTGGGTTAAATGGGGATTTATTTTGGTTCTTGAATGTGGAATATGTTGTTTAATATTGGTGCATAACCTAGCCTTGACCTTATGTTGCTTTGGTTTTGGATGAATGTTTGGTTTTGGTTGATTTCATTCATTATGGGTTGTATTATTTATTCTTTTATGCTTGTATACGGTTGTAATTTATTTATTCATTCAATGGTGATGTAATAAATAGATTAGGTGTATTTTCTTTTATTAGAAAATTTGTATTAGGATATAAATTTTGTAAAAGAAGATGCACAAGTTGGAAGCACAAAAGGAAGGCATAAAGATAAGGACTTGAAGCATTTGGATGCAACTTCAAGTGGGGGTCTTTGGAGATCCTATCTTATGTGTTGTAATTAACCCTTAGGAAAGACCAAATGACCACACTTGTGATGGCAAACAAGTGTGGTCACCTAAGTGGCTATGAATATACACATATGGTTGTTTGAATATGCTTGTTTGATTATCCATTTCATGTTGATTGTTTGATATGTGGATATGCTTAACAATCTAAATATATAATCATAACAAGCTAAGTATTCATGGTTCTTAATCATTAATATGTTAATAAAAGGTTATTAAAAGAATTAATGATTTCAAAATAAAAGGGGTTTTATTAAAAAGGACCGTAGGGTACCATGTATTTGAAAGCATGCGAATACAAGGTACATAGAGTTTTCAAAAACTAGAATTAATGAAAACTAAAATCCCTTTGGAAACAAGTTTAACACCTTCCTTTTACACGACACTCGTATCACTTGAGAACTATTTGTGGGATAAAGGTCTCCTAAGCACTTTTAGGGAACTTGTGTGTTTGAGGTGGGCTTAACATATTTGTGGGATAAAGGTTACCTAACCACTTGTATGTGTAAACTGGCACGTGTGTGTAAGTAGGACGACTTGAATTGGAAACCATGTGCATAGGGTCACCAAAGCATGGCGTACAATGGTGTTGATGGGATTAAACATGCCAACTAAACATAAGATGTTTAACCGATCCCAAAAGGCTGGAAGTTGCAAAAGGTTGGAATTGTCAAGTGTTGACTACCTTGTCAATTTAGATAATAGGATAAATGTCACCTAACCATCATTTAAATGTAACGTTGGATTCTAGGTTTTAATTATTATTTGTCTATGAGACATAAAAGGGTATTAATGATTAAAATTTAATATTTTAGAAATACTAATATGAACTTTGTTAATTATTATAGAAATGGCTGCAAACAATAATGCTACCACCCCGACTGTCCATACCCTATCACTGAGAACTACCTTAGAGAGGGATCGTCTTAACCATACTAACTTTATGGACTAGTTTTGAAACTTGAGAATTGTTCTAAAGAAAGAGAAAAAGGACTATGTCCTTGACGATCTCATTCCTGACCAACCCAACCCCGAGGATGCTGAGGCCTTTAACGATTGGCTTCAGTAAACTGAGGATTCCATGCAGGTTTCCTGCCTCATGTTGGGAACTATGATTGCTGAACTCTAAAAGGATTTGGAGCACCATGGGGCATATGACATGATTACCTAGTTGAAGGAAATGTTACTTTAACAAGCTAGGGTAGAGCGCTTCGAAATGGTTCGAGCACTTCATGCGTGTCGCATGGAAGAAACCCAATCGGTATCATCTTATGTACTTAAGATGAAAAGCCACATTGATCGCTTCGATAGGCTTAACTGTCCCGTCTCAAAGGAGTTGGCCATGGATTTGATCCTTAATGGCCTAAATAAAAGGTTTGAGACGTTCATAATGAATTACAATATGAACGAGTGGGAAAAGAGCATTGGTGAGCTTCACGCAATGCTCAAAACAGCCGAGGTAGGGATGGGTAGAAAGGTTCTACCTTTCTCTCAACCAATGAAAGAGGCTATAAGAAAAGGCCAATCCCAGATCCCAAGGCAAATGTTGCCAAAGGAAAGGGGTACATCAAAGGCAAGGGGAAGGGAAAGGCTAAAGCGGAACCTCCAAAGCCAAAGATTAAGAAGCCTAAGGTTACGGAGAACGATCCATGCTTTGAGTGTGGTGAGATAAGACATTGGTAACGGAATTGTCCAACCTATCTCAAAGAGTTGAGAAACAAGGGGGATGCTGGGCAAACCTCAGGTACAACTTTTATGATTCATATTGGTTTAAATGTTATTTCTTCAAGCACATGGGTATTGGATACCGGATGTGGGACTCATATTTCTAATATGTTGTAGGGGTTCAAAATAAATAAGCACTTCAAGAAGGGAGACACAAGTCTCTACATGGGCAACGGAGCAAAAGTTGATGTCGAAGCCCAAGGAGACTATATTTTGAAACATTCAAATGGTTTGGAAGTTGTTCTTAAGAACATTTTGTATGCTCCTAGTTTGACTAGAACATAATTTCTGTTTCCCTTTTAAAACAATGTGGTTATGAATTAAAGTTTGTAAACAATGGTATTTATGTTTGTATGGATGATGTATTTTATTTAAAGGCTATGCCTTTTAATGGTATCTATGAATTGGTTCATGATGATTCATCCTTTAATAACTCATTACCAAAACAAGCACAAGAAACTTAAAATGAGTTTAAGTGATTCATATCTTTGGCATTGTCGTCCTGGTCACATAAACAAGAATCGGATTCAAACACTTAAAAAGAATGGTCTTTTGGAAACAAATGAAAACATTTTATTCGATAAGTTTGAATCTTGTTTACAAGGTAAGATGACCAAGTCGCCTTTTAGTGGTACCAACGAGAAGGCAAAAGACTTATTGGGAATCATACATTCGGATGTATGTGGTCCTTTTAACACAATGACAAGAAATAATGAAAGATACTTCATTACCTTTACCGACGATTACAGTCGCTATGGTTATGTGTACTTGATGAGACATAAATATGAAGCTTTTGAAATGTTCAAAATCTTCAAGAATGAAGTAGAAAATCAACTCAACAAATCTATCAAAGTTCTTTGTTCAAATAGAGGAGGTGAATACCTCAGTGAGGCTTTTCAGGATCATCTAAGAAGTTGTTGGTTCGTCTCACAACTTACTGCACCCGGAACACCACAACATAATGGTGTGTCTGAAAGGAGAAACCAAACCCTATTGGATATGGTTCGATCTATGATGGCTATAAGCTCACTACCTCTATCATTTTGGGGTTTCGCATTGCTCTCCGCGGCTCGTATTTTGAATATGGCCCCGACTAAGAAAGTGGATTCGACACCTTTTGAAATATGGCATGGAAGAGTTCCATCATTATCATATTTAAAAGTATGGGGTTGTGAAGCTTATGTTAAGGTAAACACCCAAAACAAGTTGGAAAGTCATTCCAAATAAGTGTATATTTGATGGATATCCCAAAGACTGTATAGGATACTACTTCTTTGATCCAACATAGCAAAAGGTATTTATTGATCGAAAGTCAGAGTTCTTGGAAGCTAAGTTCCTTATGGAAGGAATGACATATAGAACAGTGGAATTTGATAAGGATCAAGATCCATAAGCCGATACACGTTTAGTTGACACTAGCAATAAACAAGAGGTTATTGATGATGATCAAGAGGTTGATCAATACACACAAAACGTTTGCATATCTGGTAGAGTTAGCATTCCACCTGAAAGATATGGATTTATCATGAATGGATGCTATGTGGTTAACTCCGATAAGCCAATTACATACCATGATGCATTGTCCAATTCAGATTGTGACAAATAGCTAGAAGCCATGAACGTAGAGATACAATCCATGTATGACAACCAAGTTTGGAATTGGTTGACTCTCCACTTAACTCCAAACTGGTTGGATGCAAGTGGGTTTTCAAGAAGAAAACGAATATGCATGGAAACTTGGATACTTATAAAGCAAGACTTGTAGCAAAAGGTTTCACTCAAACTTAAGGGGTTGATTATGATGAAACCTTCTCACCTGTGGCAATGCTAAAGTCAATTAGGATATTATTTGCCATAGATGCATATATGACTATGAGATTTGGCAAATGGATGTCAAAACCGCTTTTCTTAATGGACATCTCAAAGAGACAGTCCATATGGTTCAACCTGATGGTTTTGTCGATCCATGACATCCTAATAAAGTATGCAAGTTAAAGAGATCAATCAATGAATTGAAACAAGCATTGAGAAGTTGGAATCAACGTTTTGATGAAGAGATCAAGAAATTTGGTTTCATCAAGAACGCTGACGAGCCTTGTGTATATAAGAAGGCTAGTGGGAGCATAATTACATTCCTAGTGTTGTATGTTGATGACATACTACTATTTGGAAATGATATTCCAACCTGGGAAGGTGTTAAAACCTGGCTTGGAAGTTGTTTTTCCATAAAAGATCTCAGTGAAGCCGCCTATATTTTGGGAATAAAGATCTATAGGGATAGATCGAGGTGGTTGATAGGTTTAAACCAAAGTGCATATATTGATAAAATCTTGAAAATGTTCAAGATGGAAATCTCTAAGAAATGTATGGTACCTATTCAAAGAGGGATAATATTGAGTACATCTTAATGTCCAAGCTCAAAGGATGAGCAAGATCGAATGAAGAACATCCCATATGCGTCTGCTATAGGATCCATCATGTATGCGATGATATGCACTAGACCGGACGTGTCATGCGCGTTAAGCATGACAAGCAGATATCAGCAGAATCTAGGTAATAGCCATTGGATGGCTATTAAAAGTATATTGAAATACCTTAGGAGGACTAAAGATATCTTTCTAATATACGGATTTGATGAAGAGGAACTCGTTGTAAAGGGTTACATGGATGCGAATTTCCAAACTGATCGAGATTATTCTCGATCACAATCGGGGTATGTCTTCATTATGAATGGAGGAGTAGTGTCCTGGAAGAGTTCAAAGCAGGACGTTGTAGCATTGTCCTCTACAGAATCAGAATACATAGCCGCCTCATTAGAAACTTAGGAAGCTGCATGGATAAAGAAATTTATTGCCCATCTAGGGGTGGTCTCTACCATTCAAGACCCCCTAGAAATCTTTTATGATAACAAGGGTGCGATTGCTCAAATCAAGGAACCCCGTGCGCATCAAAAGACTAGACACATTGAGCGGAGATTCAACTGCATAAGGGATGAAGTTGAAAAAGGAAAGATATGTATTCGTAAAGTTGACACCGATCAAATCATTACGGATCCACTCACGAAGCTCCTTGAAAGGGCAAAGCATGAAAGTCATACCTGTGCCTTAGGACTTTGATATTCTAGTGATTGGAATTGATCTGTTTAGTATTTAAAAGTTTGGAATATTTGTAATATTTAATTCTTTTATATATTTATGATATTACGAGTTATGTTCCTTTTAGCATGTTTACATCCATGAATATGTTTTTTATTCTAGATGTCCGTAGTCGGTCATGTTTGTGGGAACAAATATGAACGTAAGACTATTATGAAAATGGATTGGTGGATATTCATAAGGCATGAATATAGAGCAATTGGTTGCTGCCAAGGTTCATAGATATTTATGGGATACGAATATTGGACTAACCCGCGTCTCAAATTTTACTACATGGAATCTTTTTGATTGATCATAAGTAAATTTGAATAAAGACGAATATCATTTGGTATCCTCGGACCTGAGATACATATTGGGTTGTGATATTCACCAAGTGTTATACCTTGAGCTAGTTCTTCACTTCTCTGAAATAACGGACAGTACATAAGGCTATGTTCAGGTGTGACACAAGGTGATTGTGAGAAACGTATGTAGTCAAGATTGAATTTGTTCCTCTTATTCGTTGAGAGCAAGATCTCTAAGGCCTGATTAGGTTAAATCAACAAGGAATGATCATTTCGTGTCCTTGAATTTAACATGACATCTGTAATAAAAGGATAAATGATTGATTCACCTAAATCATTTCAAGTTGGATACTTGAAGGGGATGATGTTATTGAATGGCTTTTAGTCATGCGTATTAAGGGTAGTAAACCGTTGTTAGGCGGTATTTACTACGTGCATCAATATTCTATGAATCTTGTGCAAGTGGGAGATTGTTGGATTCTTTATGCCCAAGACACATAGAACATTGATGTGCCTAGCACGTGATGATCCAAGTCGGGTCATATCCAATAACAAGCTTAGCAAACACCAATAAATATTTAATTGCTGATATGATTATGCAATTAAATAATTACACCAATTTATAAAATGGGTTTACTCAATAAATTGTATATGAGATGGAACAACTTATAAGGATATTTTGTTCATGGGTGTTATTTGTAAGGTTATTTAAGTTGGTTAAATAACATCAAATAATAATAGCGTGTATGAGTTATGTAATTAAAAGGTTAATTACATAACTTATTAAGTAACTAGTTACAATTAAATGAAAGATTAAAAATGGGGGAATACCCCATTTTGAACCCAATTGCGGCCGCCCCTTGGTGGGTGGTTGGTTCATTTTGTTGTCTTGGAAGTAGACATAATCAACTAGTCATACACTCCATCCTCTCTCTCTCTCTCTTACATGCAAAAGGACCAAAATTCTCTCTACTCTTGAAGAAAGTCACGGCTGAAAGAGGTTTCCAGCAGCCCTTTTGGTCCATTTTGGTGTTCAAAATCCTAGCAACAAAGGTGTTTGCTTGATGCTTGTGGGTATGCAAGCTTGAGGACACCTTCCTTGGTGTTTTTGGCCGTTCAAGAACCTCATTCCCTTCCTTATTCTCACAGTTTTGGCAGCTCTTGAAAGGTAGTTTCATGAATTTGTATTTGGTTGTTATTTTATGCTTGATAGCTAGTTCTTTCACATATATTTGATCCTTTGTTCTTGGGTTTGTTGATGATAAATAATATGCTTTAAATTTCAGTTTATAAAACATATTATTAAGCTTCGTTTCCACTGCGTTTTCATGTTTAAGAGGTTAAACAACTTTGATAAGGTGTCTAACAAACGCAACATCACCATCCTCAGTTGCAGTTGTCCATACTCAACAACTGCTTTAGGCCCACTTAGATGTGTAAGCCCTGATTCTAAGCCTATTTGAGGAGGGTATACCAAGGGCTTTGTGTACCCTATCCTACCCTGCTAAAAATCCAATAGTGCGATGGAGATATGAAACTGATAGAAGAGCCCTTGTACTCTCTACATTTCAGGGGCAGTAACTAGTCTTCAACTTTCACACCTTAAGATACAACAATAGTCTCCCTCAGTTAATCTGCCACTTGCCAACCCAAGTCAAACCAAGCAAGGTGATAGGTTGGCTTAGAGAATTTCACAAATAGTGATTGAAGAGTTTAGAATTTGAATGTACCTATACAGATAGAGGCTAGCAGGCAAGACTGTTGGTCAATGAGGTGGACCCTAAGATTATCTCTAAAGGGGAAATCTTGGTAAAGGCCCAGGAGTTGAACCTATGAACCTTATGACAGGAACTACTTCAACACCCACTACCCTTAGTGAGGCACCAGCTGGTAAAGGTGTTTCACAACCTTTCTCTAGCTAAAGATCAAGCACTACGCCAAGCAATGCAAGCCAAAGCTCTCTCCACCCTGAGTCACACAGGCCAGCGACTGACAAAGGGATAAGGAAAATGACCTCTGAGGATATGGAGGAGGAGAAGAGAGAGGAAGAGGAAGGCAAGGGGAGAAAGGTCAAGTGAGACCCCTGACCTTATGGAGACTGCAATTAGGGCCGCCGCAAGGCCTAGCACTCGAGAGGATGAGTTTAGGGCAACCATATTAAACTACATAGGGTCTAGGAACTACAACATCGATGAAATCAATTCTGTTTCCTTGAATGAACTAAATGAACTGGCTGACATGGAAGTGTCAAAAAAGAGGAAGGAAGCTTAGGATGCAGAGTTGCTCCTCAAAAGCAAAGAAGAAAGAAGAAGAAAAAGAGTATACAAAGGTCCTACCATCTCTCCGGTTCAAGAAAGTCCTAAGGCAGAAACTATGGTAGCTGAACCAAAAACTCAGCTAGATAAGGAACAAGACAAACAAAACATAAACAACTACTTGAGTGCCACACATCTTTATCAGGCAGCAGACCAACTTACCCTTTCTTATGAATATGTTGATTTTGACGAGCTCAAGAAGCTTAAGCAGCACCTCTTAAAAGAACAAAAGGCTACTAAAAGGAAGATGAGGGAAGAGGCTGCAAAGTCAAAAGCCACCATCAGAGCTAACAAGAAGAAGTCTGTTGACAGACTAAGATGGTGAGCTTCTTTAAGCTGTATGGATTCTCCAGAAGATGACTTGGTCAGATGTCTCTATCTTTTATGGATGACCACATTAGAGTCATCAAATAGAAGATTAAGAAGGGTGAGCTACTTGACTTGAATTCTCTACCAAGTCAGGTTGTAACTGAAGCTGAGGTCAAGGTTGAACCACAAGAGACAACACAACCTGAACCTAGTGTTTTGTCTCAGCCAGCTTTATCTTCTAACCGATAGCAGGGTCCTCATCCCTCTCCTTCTGAACCTATGATGAAAAAGGACCCAACTGAGAAGAACAAAAAAGAACCATATGCTACTCATGGCCTTCCTTATTAGTTAAGGAATAGAAAGTGGAAGAGGATGTCCATAAAAAGGGACAAGACGAAGAGAAAGAATAAGAAGTCCAAGGCATCCACCTCTGCACCTCAAGATGGGTTAGAACATTCTAAGGGTGATCAAGAAGAGGCTGCTTAACAAAGTCCACTCATTGTAAAGCCTTTTGCTGTTGAGAGACCAATCATGTATTTGTTATTTTCTACTTATCCAGACAGATGGTATGTCACTAAAGATCAAGGGCATTAAGATGTTTACTTCTAGCAAAATATGCTTGTCCTTCCTATACATGATATCCAAGATATGAGATGGTACTTTGAAAGTATGGGGAATCCTGACCAATGGATGATGATAGGAATAGTCTTGATTCTGATCAGCACTGCTAATAGATAAAGATCAAGATTCAAAGTGCTTCTTCAGTTTTGGTAGCATCAGCGTAGGGGGAGTTTGTAAGGATTACACTTAGAGGCTGATATAACCAAAGAGCTCTCAGCATGCACATGTGGAGTACAAGGAAAGTTGCCTTGGAAGATTTGATACAACTCAATGAATTACACTTGGATTCAAACATTCCAAAACCAAAAGATCAATTATTCCGAAGCCAAAGATGAATTCTTTCGAAGCTTCAAATACAAAGTCTTCCGAAGCTGACTTGTTTCTTTCAAAGACATAGAAGGCATATCTTCTCTAACATGCTTTTGACAAAAGCTGAAACTCATTTCCGCTACATTCTCTGAAAAGTAACCAACTTGCATGAGTTGGTGAGAAGTCCATACTTTTGTCAAATATAGAGTAAGGTCTTTAGTATGTAACCTTTTACATTTGTACTGTTATCCTTTTTTATTAGATTAGAATGTGAGCTATGGCATGTCATAGTCATAAGTCAAAAGCCAATATGCCTTCTGACTTTACATGATCTTGTTGTATAGATTAGTGTTTCCATCTAGCCTTCAAAGTATGGTCGGCTGTAGGATGTAGTATAAAGTATCTTAAGTACTTGTAATTTGATATTAAGCTTTATAACACTTTGTAAAAAAAACTTGAAAGAAGTATACATCATTCTTGGAAACCATATTATTGTGTTTGTGTTCTATTCTTTACTTGTGTTCATTGTTTCATCTTAAGCCAGTTCCCTATTTGATGTGTTAAGTTTTCTAAGTCTCTCCAACATTGTGAAACTATTGCATTGACTCCTTTCACCGGTCTTGCAATGCACACGGTGCATACATACATGCATATTAATACATATAATTAATATAAAATTTTTAAACAATAGAGCTACCAAAAGTCTTGTCAAATCACCTCTACACTAAGCCAATGCATGGGGTTTGAGTGTATTGGAAGCCTCTACCCCAAATCTCAACAAAATATGGCAAATCCAAGAAACTATATCCTACCCCACCCTCGTTCTTTCTTCTTGGCCGCAACCACTACCCACATCCTTCCACTCTTCTAATTTCTTCCACTTAATTAACTCAACACCCTCTAAAATCCTCTACTTGAAACTACTAGCAAATATTGTTGGTCCATCAAAGATCGAATAACAGTGTCAATGATAAGAAATCACAATCAAAGACCACTGAAACAAGTATCTAAACAATAATCTATCAAAAGAGTTTCAAAAAATAACCATTTCAACCAAAGTAAAATCAAAACAAGGCTCAATGATAATAAAATTGATGATTCCAGCCAAAATACACACAAGAACAGTAATGCAAAAGTATATTTCGAATTAGGGTTGTGCAAAACTTTCCACAAAAGATTGCAATGATTCATATTTACAGCAGTCATAGTTTCACTGACATTTTCGCTGGGTAGCGAAACTGTCCTGACCAAAGCTTTAGTTTCACCCAGCTGTAAAACACAGTTTCGTCGAGTGACCTAAATCAGCTAACTATGAGCGAAACTATATTTTCGCTGATAGTTTCGCTGGGTCAGTGGAAACTACTACTAAACATAAAAGTAACTACTATTTACATACATTAAACAAACTAACATAAATCCTATTACAAGTAAAGCAAAATGAAGGGATCTCGGATCTAGTTTGATCAATTAGGTTATGATTTGCAGCGGAATAGTATAAGAATTAGATGAAATTTAAGCAAGAACACAAAGGATTTTCAATAAAACAGTACGGTTATAAAGAGAGAGAGTTTTCTGCAAAAGAGAATGTATTCATTCATACACAAGCTTTGACACTTACAAATTAGGTCAACCTTCCTTTTATAGAGTTAAGGTGATGTCAACAGATGTCACCTGATAGTGACATCTAACCGTTTTACATAAACAACTGAAAATAACTAAAACTACTGAAGATGTCCACAACAGCTGAAGGCATCTTCTTACAAAAGAAGCTAAGTATTAACTAATACTACAACTACTAAAAACAAACTACTAAACTACTTATTACAAACTACTGATTACAAACTACTGAAAAGTAAACCATCATAACTACTGAAGAGTACTACTTCAGCTGTTGTGACAACCTCTGAAGACTTGGTCTTCAGACTTTGTCTTTAGTTGATGTCTTCAGACTTTGTCTTCAGTACTTGTCTTCAGACTTTGTCTTCAGCACTTGTCTTTAGAATTTGTCTTCAGTACTTGTCTTCAGACTTTGTCTTCAGTACTTGGCTTCAGACTTTGTCTTCAGTACTTGTCTTTAGAGTTTCTCTTCAGCTAATGTAGTCTTCTTCAGTTGTTATGATGTCTGTGGGACTTAAAGGTTTTTCTAATCTGGCTCATTGGTTCTTTTGGTCCAACAAACTCCCCCTGAACCAATGCAGCCAAAACCTTTAATATTATTGGAGTCCCACTTATTAGGCAAAAAGATAGTCTTTTTCTTCTGGATCAGCTTAGAAATGACCAGATTAAGCACAGGCCTGGGAAGAGGTTTCAGTAGATCTGATTGGCAAGGGATGGATGGGAACTCTGTCTTAGGGAATTGGACACAGAGTTGTTACCCCATCCATGAAACCTACTTCCCTATAATGAGTCTGTAAGACTCTCTTACATAGGCCTCCAGGAAGACAACTTGTTCTTCCAGAGTGAGATCTTCAGCTGCTCCTTCAAAAAGGAACTCTGGCCCATAATAGTCAAAAAGATATTTGACTTGTTTCCCATTCTTTAACTCCACAGTTGTTATTTCTCTATAAGCAAACTCATCAGGGTGATTACCCTCAAGTAACAACTGGAGTTCATTACTCCCGACCTCTTCAAGCCTCTTGTAAATTAACCCCTTTTTCACCATTTTGATTTCTAGTAACTTTTAGGGAGAAAGATTAGCTTTGTAGGCTTTCTTGAAGTCTTCTAGGTTTTCCCAAGGTGATACTACAATGGCCAGCATGATCACTGCATCTACAATCTTCTTTACTTTGCCATTGTATCTATTTGGAAAGTTCTTCTTGTGAATTCTATGACTCACCCTGGGATCAGGCCAAATTCTCACTCTCACCTTCTGATATTGAAAGGTGAATCTGAGAGCATACAACCTCTGAGCATGTTTCCTCATAGATTGCATTGAAGTAGTCTGAGGAAAGTCTTTATCAATTAGGCTCAACAGCCGCTCATCATGTTGTTTGTGTTGTTCTTCTTCTTCCAGCTTAACTTTTACCATTCGCCTCTGGATGTCAGGTGTGATTGTTGTTGGTTGACTCTTGGGCTCAGGCATCTTAATAACAGCTGAAATAGGCAGTCTGTCTTCCTCATCATCAACTTCTTCTTCTTCTTATTGAAGCCTCAACACCCTTCTCTTCCTATTGAGTGCATCATCGGTAGTTGTTTGTGTTGGCTTTGACAGGATCTCAGCCTCTAGTTTGATCAATCAGATTGTATTCGCAGCGGATTTAGCACAGTAATTAGCGATTACAACAATAACACAAAAGATTTTGCGTGTAAAAGTACAAACATAGAGAGAGGGAAAAGTTCTGCAAAAATATGTTTTCTATAACTCCACACGTTTCGGCGCCGAATACAATATGGCCATCGTCCTTTTATAGAAGGAAAAGGACGAATGCTGATGTCACTTGACAGAGACATCAACCGATTATTAACAAACTACTGATAGAACATTAAACTACTGAAGATGTCAACAGCTGACATCTTCTTACAAAATGTGTTCTACTTATTACAAGTACTGAAAAGGAAACTACTGAAAACCTACAACGACTGAAGAACAACCTCTTCATTCGTTTACAACTACTGAACTATAGCAGCTGAAGAACAAACTCTTCAGCTGTTGTACAAACTACTAAAAGGAAAAACATAAAACAACTAAAAGGAAAAAACCATCACAACACCTGAAGAAGACTTCTTCAGCTGTTGTGACAAACTCTGAAGCTTCAGCACTTGTCTTCAGACTTTGGTCTTCAGATGTTTCATCAGCTGATGACTTCAGTAGATGTCATCAGCTGATGTCTTTAGTCTTTTGTCTTTAGTCTTTTGTCTTTAGACTTTGTGCATCAGTTGTTGATCTTCAGGTCTTCAGTTCTTCAGTTGTTGATCTTCAGCACTTGTCTTCAGTACTTGAAGTCTTTAGTACTTGTATGCTTTAGTACTTCAGACTTTAGTACTTATCTTCAGCACTTGGGATCTTCAGCTGTTGTACTTCAGATCTTTGATCTTCAGTTGTTGATTCTTCAGACTTTGTCAAACTGCTGATGAAGGTCTTCAGCAGTTGTTATGATGTCATGTAGGACTTAGAGGTTTTCCTGATCTTGGCTCATTGGTTCTTTTGGTCCAACAAACTCCCCCTAAACCAATGCAGCCAAAACCTCTAAGTTATTTATTATCCCACTTATTGTTGGCATAAAAGTTGGTCTATTTCCTTCTGGATCAGATCAGAAGTTGACCCTGATAACCACTGGCCTGGGAAGAGGTCTCTGATATTTGTTTGGCTAAGTATGGATGGGAGCTCTGTTTTGGGGAATTGGACACAGAGCTGTTGTCCCATCCATGAGACCTACCTCCCATGTACGAGCCGGTAGGATTCTCTGGTGTAGGCTTGAAGAAATGTCATTTGTTCCTCTTTGGTTAGGTCTTCAGCCTCACCTTCGAATAATCCTTCACGGCCGTACAGCTCTGAGACAAACTTGGCCTGTTTGCCATTCTTGAGCTCAACTGTTGTAACTTGCCTATAGGCGAATTCAACAGGGTGTCTGCCTTCAAGCAACAAGTTGAGCTCATCCTTATGGAAGTTCTCAAGCCTCTTATAGACTAACCCTTTCCTAACCACCCTATTCTCCTACATCATGTGGGGGGTTGGTTTGCTCTATAGGCCTTCTCAAACTCCTCTACTATCTCCCAGGGTGTTATTACAAGAGCCACTGAGATCACTTCATCTTCTTAAATTGGCTCTTGTATCTCATAGGAATGTCTTTCTTAATTATCCTGTGAGCCATCCTAGGATCAGGCCAAGTCCTCACTCTCTCTTTATCATATTAGAAGATTTGTTTGAGAGTGAAGAGTCTCAGAGCTTCTTTCTTCATGTTAAGTATAGAACAGGTAGCAGCATAGGCTTTGTCTATGCTTTTCAGCATCTCTTCATCATGTAATCTCTGCTACTCCTCTTCTTCTAACTTAACCCTCACAGCGTCCATCTGTGAGGTAGGAGTGATGGTTTTAGGTTTGGCTTTTGGTAAAGGGATGACTGCTAAAAGAGGCAGTCTATCCCCCTCATCCTCCTCTTCTTCTTCCTATTGCAGCCTCAACAACCTTCTCTTCTTCTGCAAGGGTGGATCATCGACTGTAGGTTTTGATGGTGAAGGGGTTGGTTTTGTGGGTTGTGTTTGGGTTGTTGGTGTGGGAATGTTGGCAGGCCTTGCTAGTAACCTAGAGATAAGGGAAGGTTTGGTTTGTTTTACTAGCAGGGTCCTGTTCCCAGCACCGGCTTCGGATAGGGATTCAGCGACCAACCCTTTTATGAAATCACCAGCCGAACAGATCTTTGTGGCTATAGCCAAGATTCTGTCCCTGGTCCATGCCTAGACATCAAGGACTGGCCTCCCCAGATACTTCGAAATGAATCTACTCATAGCCTCAAGTCTCTTTCTTTCCTCTTGGCTATAAGTAGACCATCGGTATTCTATTTCCTTAGTCTCCATCCTCCTAATTTCCTGATCTAGCAAAGCAGTGTCCAAGTCAAAGCCTTGCCTGAATAGCTGATCAATGACAGAGTCCATTGATCGGCTATGCTCAGCATCAGTCTCCTTGACTAGGGCTGCTAGATCAGATTCCACCACCTTCTCTCCGTTTTCACCCTCCTTATCTCCTCTCTTCTTTTGATAAGTGACACCGAAATCCTTTTGGATTTCAGCCACTTCTATCCGCTTATCTCTCTCCTCCCTCACCTTCTCCTTCCCCTTCACCCTCGCTGTCTCCTCAACCAACACCCTCTCTTTTTCCACCTCTTTCCTCACCTCTTTCTCTTCATCTACCCTCTTCCTCTTAGCTTACACTGATGTCTCCCCCTTTTTGGGTGCATTGGTTGGAGTTTGACTATCAGCAAGCGCCTTAGCAACAACAACCTCCACCATGGGTTGTATTTGTGAGGGAAGCCTCTCATCAATGGTTTTCATCACAATGTCTATGATTATTGGTGTGATGAGAGGCAGGGATTGTTGGAAGATAGCAACTACTTGCTCAGGAGGGTTCTGTTCCTAAGAACTAGTGCTAGAAGCAGAGGCAGGTGGCTGAGTTTTTAGGAGTGGTTGAGTGTATTTGAGACCTTCGGGTGAAGGTGCCATCTGTGGGTCAATGGTGGCTGATGGACTTCTATCCTGAGACATTTTGGCAATCAGCTCTTTGAGTCTGCTTACCTCATCCTCTAGGATAGTGTTTTATGCAACTACATCATAGAAGAAGCACAGGTCATCATTAGTTTGCACTGAATCACCTGACCTCCTGACTGTGTCAGGATGTACATGCACTGAGTGTGGCTCAGTAATTGCATGTGCCCCTTTGTATTGGTACTGGGGACTTCCACCCTCCGGATTGGATCCATCATCGGCAGTTGCCTCTGGTGAGGTCTTATTTATGGTACCAGCTTCACCCTGCTCAGATGTTGATGCAGAGGAAGTGGTAGCCTCACCAGAATATCCTATCTCCCTAGCCACACTAGGAGATTGGATATGTGATTCTCTGTGTTGTGGGCTCCCACCAACACTTGTGTCCACCCTCTCTTCGGTTAGAGTTTCCTTAGCAGTGATTGGTTTCTGGGGAGAGGGTGGAGTGTTCAATTGGGTCAACACTTTGGTGATTATGAGTGTAGGGTTTTGTGGGGCGGTTTCAGTGGGTGATGGGCTAGAAGCAGATTGTACATGGGGAGGAATGTGCGTTTCAATGGCAATCTTCTCAAGTGAGACAGATTCCAGATTTGTGGCTGCCCTAGAAGTGGTTACATCAGTCTCCTGTTGAGAGGAAACCTATGCGGTTATGGTAGGTGGAGTCGTGGTGACTGTTGGGAGAATCTGACCAGCAGCCACTTCCTGCGTTTGTGTTGCAGGTGCATCCTCAGGGGACTCATTTCCCTGAGTAGCCTTTGTTGGCTTCTTTTGGTTTTGGGCTTGGTGGGGACTTTGGATTTAGAGGTGGAGGCTGTGGGTTCCTGCTACATGGGTTTTCGCAGCCGGGCAGCCTGTTTGAGTGTGTGGTCGGTGTTGTGCCTGGAGTATACCTCAGCTAAAATAGCCATGGCAGGGACCCCAGTGCCAACAAGCCCCTCAGCATGAAGCTTGTCTTCTATCATGGCCATAATGAACCGAGGATATAAAATCCATCGGTTTGCAAAAGGTTTAGTGGCCATGTCTTTGAGTTCCAAAAATATGATTTCAGTAAAATTAAGTGGTTGTTTTGCAAAGATAAAATATAATACCTGTTGCCACCTTGTTGACATCTGGTCCCATGAAGATGTTTTTAGGGCCAGACACACATTCACCATATGGAATATGAGACGTTGTGGATCTGGGAAGTGTTTCTTTAACAAGGTGGAGGCAGAGAGGTCACCCTGATAGTCATTGGCAGAGAAACATAGATCAAGGGCGCCTTTGGGGTAGTTGGTAGGGAAGGTGGCATCCTCAAGCTTTAGGGTTTGTCGAATAGTAGCTGGAGTGATAACCACGGGATGGTTGTTCACGGAGGACCGGAGAGAGACCTCGCCATCATTCTCTCCGGTTTGGACGGTGATGTTCGTCCAGAACTTCGACAGGGAATCGGTGTATATGGTGGGGTTGAGAAGGAAAGCCGTTTGGTATGGTGAGTCGTTCATTAGATCGACGACATTGTGAAACTTAGACCAGAAAGGTGATTTAGTAAGATGTGCGACACAGTTGTGTCGAGGTTTGAGTTGCATGGACGCCATTAATGGTGTATGGGAAGTTCAGAGGTTTTTGAAAAGTTAGGTCAAGTGAGAATGAAAATCTCTGAAGGTTGGGTATTTATAGGGTATGGCAAAGGCTGAAAGAAAACTACTGAAGGTTTTGGTGTTAGTCATCAGTGGTTGAAACGACTGATGACGTGGTTTTAACCTTCAGTGGTTGTAACGTCTGAGGACTTGGTATGAGTCTTCAGTAGTTGAAACTACTGAGACCTTGGTTTTGTCCTTCAGATGTTGTAAACGGTTGAAGACTTGTTGTTAGTCTTCAGTAGTTATAAACTACTAAAGACATGGTTTTATCTTCAGACGTTGTAACAACGGAAGACCTGGTGTTAGCCTTCAGTAGTTGTGAACTACTGACATCAGTAGTTGTGAACTACTGAAGACATGGTATTGCTTCAGTTGTTGTAAACAACTGAGGACTTGGTGTTAGTCATCAGTAATTATGAAACTACTAAAGACATGGTTTTGTCCTTCAGTTGTTTGGGTATGAAACAACAGCTGTTGGCATCAGCTGAAGAGTAAAGTTACTCATCAGCTGTTTCCGTCAATTCAGTTGTTTCATGCTGACCTCCACATTTACTCATCTGCTCTTTGGCTGACTTTCAGATGTTTCATTGGCCCTTCAGCTCTTGTGAATATTTATACCTTCAGCTCTTGTGATCAGATGTTCACAAGTGCTGATAAGATACTCTTCAGAGCTGGTGAACAAAGTTTGTTTTCGGTACTTGAGTGTAAGATTACACATCAGTACTTGTGAACAAAATTTGTTCTTCAGTACTTATTTGTTTGAAAATTATACATCAGTAGTTGTAATCCACCTCACTACTTCAGTTGTTTTCAACAAATAATGTACATCAGTACTTTGAAGCATTTTAGTCTTCAGTAGTTGTGAAAGTGCTGAAGACTAAATTACTCATGAGTACTTATATTAGGCCTTTGCATACTAATGCTCATCAGTACTTGTGAATTGAGAGCATTAGTATTGGTCAAATTATTCTAGCTGCAGCATACCAAGCCTTAGTACCAAATTCTAGAATGTGGCACTATCTAAAGGCTTAGTAAAAATGTCTGCAAGCTCATCAGCACTAGGCACAAACTTAGGATCAATCAGACCTTTTTCCTAGCAATCCCAAATAAAATGATGTCTGATCTCTATATGTTTGGTTCTAGAGTGCTGTACTGGATTTTTAACAATACACAGAGCTGAATCACTATCCATTAGTAATGGAGTCTTAGTCTCTGTAATGCCATAATCCAAGAGTTGGTTCTGAAGCCAGAGTACCTGAGATCTACAACTTGCAGCAGTAATGTACTCAGCTTCAGCAGTGGATGTAGCAATTGATGTTTGTTTCTTACTCTGCCAAGAAACTAAACAATTGCCTAGGAATTGGCAACCACCAGAAGTGGATTTTCAGGTGACTTTGCATCCTGCATAGTCTCTATCAGAGAAAGCAACTAATTTGCAAGAATGCCCAGTTGTATACCAAGGACCTAGTGATTGGGTACCTTGCAGATATCTAAAGATCCTTTTGACTGCAATCAAATGGGATTCTTTAGGTGCAGCCTGAAATCTAGCACAGGCACATGTTGCAAACATGATGTCTGGTCTAGAAGCTGTAAGGTACATCAAGGACCCAATCATACATCTATAAAGGGTTTCATCAACCGCTTTACCTTTCTGATCTACATCTAGTTGTGTGATGCTGCTCATGGGAGTAGAACAGGGCTTACAGGTTTGTAAATCAAACTTATTCAACAACTCTTTGGTGTATTTGGACTAATGAATAAAGATACAATCAGCCTGTTGCTTGATTTGCAAACCTAGAAAGAACTGTAATTCTCCCATGGCACTCATTTCAAACTTTTGCTTCATGAGCCTTGTAAATTCATCATACAACTTTAGATCAGAGGATGCAAAAATGATGTCATCTACATAAATTTGAACAAGGAGCTTATGCTGTCCAACAGTCTTGATGAATAAGGTTTTATCAATGGTGCCTCTAGTGAACTTATTCTGTAGAAGAAAAGTTGATAGTGTCTCATACCAGGCTCTAGGAGCTTGTTTCAGCCCATAAAGAGCCTTATCAAGCTTGTACACCCAAACAGAATATTTATTGTCCTCAAAGCCTGGTAGTTGACACACATAAACTTCTTCTTTTATTTTACCATATAAGAAGGCACTTTTGACATCCATTTGATAGACCTTAACACTGTGAAAGGCAGCATAAGCTAAGGACAGTCTGGTTGCCTCCAGTCTTGCCACAGGGGCAAAGGTCTCATCATAATCGATGCCTTCCTCTTGTGCAAACCCCTGGACAACCAGCCTGGCCTTGTTCTTAACTATTTGGCCCTTCTCATCTGTTTTGTTTCTAAATACCCATTTGGTGCCTATTGCACACTTACCTTGGGGTAATGGAACAAGCTCCCACACTTGCTGTTTCTTGAATTGAAGAAGCTCAAGCTGCATTGCTTCCACCCATCCATTGTCTCTTAAAGCAACGTGATAGTTCTTTGGCTCTTGCTGACTGATGAAGAGAGCATCGAAGCAGAAGTTGGACAATTGATTCCTGGTTGAAACTCCAGCATTGATATCACCAATGATTTGAGATGTGGGGTGATTCTTCAGCTCTTGATAGACTATAATATATGTGCAAGTGTTTGTAGACCCATCAGTAGCAACAGATGGTGATGGAGATTCCTGAAACCATGTAGAATATGGCAGCTCAAATGAAGTAGAGAAAACGGAAATCTCATCCGCATTTGTTGTGGATGGAGCTGCTGAGGCTATAGGAGCATCAGGTTTAGTGGACTCAGGCAGGTTGTCAGTAAACCTGAAGAGGTGAGTACTGACTACATCATCATCAGTACCACCAGGTGGAGAACTGTTGACAGGCTCAACAGCTGGAGGTTGATAAGGAATATATTACAGTATGTCAGATCAAACAACTCCACAGGGTTCTGTGGAATCTTGTCCTTTGGAGATTCATTGAACTTGACATGCAGAGTTTCTTCAACCATCTTTGTCCTACAGTTGAAAACTCTGTATTCCTTGCAAGTTGATGAATAACCAACAAAATACCCTGCATCCACCTTACTAGCAAACTTCTGGAGTGGGTTGCTAGTGTTGAGAATGAAACATGGACACCTAAAGGCTCTAAAGAATGAAATCAGAGGGGCCAAATGATGAAGAACTTCATAAGGAGTCTTCATCAACCTCTGATTCACTAAAGATCTATTCTGTACATAGCAAGCTGTATTGACAGCTTCAGCCCAAAAGGTCAGTGGCAGCCCTAAGTCAGCCATCATTGACCTTGCAGCTTTAATGAGAGTCCTGTTCTTTCTCTCAACCACTCCATTCTGCTAAGGAGTTCTAGGAATACTAAACTGCCTTTTAATTCCCTTGGACAGGTAGAAGTCATCAAGTGTGTGGTTTCTAAACTCTGTTCCATTGTCACTGCTCACACACTTGATCTGAAGGGAATACTGCTTTTCTACAAATAACACAAAGTTCATGATAGTCTTGGTTGCTTCATCCTTGGAGTGCAAGAAGAAAGTCCATACAAACCTGGAATAATCATCCACAATTACCAGGCAGTACTTCTTCTTTGCCATGCTCATCACTCTGACAGAACCAAAGAGATCCATGTGCAGGAGCTGCAAGCAGGCAGTGGACTTTGGTTCTTCTATTGAAGGGAATGAAACTTTGTGTTGTTTTCCTTTTAAGCAAGCAGTGCAGTTATCTTCACACTTGAACTCCTTAAAAGGCAATCCTCTTACTATACCATAGCTTATCAGTTGATTCATGTTCTTGAAATTAACATGCCCTAGCCTTCTATGACATAGAGTAGACTCTTAAGGAGAGGCCTTAGAGAATAGGCAAGGATGGCCCTTTAGATCTATCTTTTTGGAAAGATCTAAGGCATATACTCTTCCTGTCCTGTTGGCCTTCAGGAGAGTATATTCATACAACACCTTGTTAATCAAACTCAGAACTTTGCATGACAGAATCCGACAGTTCTGGCTTGTGAAAAGGGTAACATGGCCTTTGTCACACATTTGACTGACACTCAATAGGTTGTACTTGAGATTCTCCACATGGTTAACATCATCAAACCTTATTTCCCCATTGGAAACAAAGCCTTTTCTGATGATGTAACCCTTTGCATCATTGCCAAAGGAGACAAATCCCTTCTTTCCTTGAGAGTAGTCATTAAGAAGGGAGCTACTTCCTGTCATGTGCATAGATCATCCACAGTCTACATACTAGATGCTTCTTTGGCATGTTGAAGAACCCTGCAATCATAACGACATGTTAGTTAGTTTTAGAGACCCAAACCTGTTTGGTTTTGGGTCTGTTCTCAACAACAAGTGCAACACTAACAGGTGTGTTATGTGTGACAACCTGAGGTGAAGGAGATGGTGCAGAAGAGGAACCCTTTGGCTTGGACTTCCTTTTCTGTGGTTTCAACACAGGAGCATCTAAATGGTTGACTCTTCCTATTAGATGCTGAACCATCATCACCAGTTGTGTCTGACTTTGTGATAAAGCTTTCAGCTCTTCAGACACATTGGGGTTTGCTGATGATGGATTCCTATGTTGCACCATTTTCTTTTGAGCAACCTCAGCTGTTGCCTGAGTAACCCCTACCTTCTTTTTAGATTTAGCTTTGGGCTTAGGGATTTCAGGCTTTGATGTTGCTGGTACAAACTTGGTCTCAAACTCATTCTACATTTTATTTATGTCCTCTTTAATTTTCTCTTTTTGTTTGAGTTTGGAACCCCTTTTGTACCAGCAATCATTAGTAAGATGATTGAACAAGCCACATATCTCATATGGCTTCTTCTTCATCTTATGTTGATCATCAGCTGAAGAGGATGAAACTGCTGAAGACTTGTTCTTTAGCTGTTTGCTATCAGTACTAGCAGTTTTCTTCCTTGTAGTACCTGCTATCCTGACATCCTCTTTAGCTGTTTTCAAACCTTTTCTACTGTCAGTTTTCTTCTCTTTAGTGCTAACAGTAGTTGAGGTTTAAACTTCAGGTGTTATCACTTGCTCTCCAGTACTTTCAGTACTTCTAAAGACAACACCTGAGTTGATCAACTTTTTGATCATATGACAGTCAGCATTTGAACCATCAGCTGTTGTAGCATCAGCTGATTGGTTTTGGCAGGAGTTAATGCTGACTTCTATCTCTGATGATGCTGAATCAGAAGATAGTAGGTCACATGATGAGAAGGATTGGTTATTACTCACTCCATCAGATTCCACTTCTACTCTTGAAGTAAAATCTGTTGGAGGAGCAGTGTGATTATAACCAATGCCAAACTTCACATTGGAAGCTGATTGCTTACTAAGAAGCATTTCAAAACCCTTGCATTATTGCACCCATCGATCACACTCTACTTGGGTGGTTGCAAGAGTTTCCTTGTGGTCTCTGTACTTCTCTAGAAGTACATCTTCCCTAGCCTTATCATTATTTATTTGGCATTTAAGCTTGTAAATCTCATCATTTTTCTCATTAAGTGCAGCCTCAAATTCAGCTTTCTTTTTGGAAATGGTGTGCTCTAGCTCAAGGTTTTATCTATTAAAGCTACATTTGCTTCTCTAATAGAAGCAAATGCTGCTATGCATGATTTAGAACAAAGCTTGGCTTTAGCCTCAGAGGATACCTGCGATGAAGCATTGGATGATGACCCCTCAGCAGACTCAAGGGCCATCAGAGCAAGATTTCCAAATGGATTATCACCACCATGTTGACTAGCGCCTTGGTGTAGTTGTTCCTGACCAGATAGATCATCTGGTAGACTACTCCTGTCAACAACTCCTGGGGTGAAGAAGCTGTGTTATTAAGGTTGTGTTTGATGATGAGATTAGGAAGATTGAGGCTCAGGAAGAGCATGTGGTGGCAGAGCAAAAGGTGGTTGAGTTTGACTGGGTTGAGGCACATAGTAGCAGGAGTATGGGTATGGCATATGACCTTGAGGCACAAAGTAAGCAGGTGATGCCTGTGCTGGTGATGGATGGCCAGAACTGGAGGAATGTTGCCCTCAGTGCTGTGAGCTATTGCTTGGAAAAGTCACAAAGGGTGCAGAGGAGTTAGATCCAGATGATCTACACTCTCTAGCAAAGTGTCCAAGCATTTGGCACTTGTGACACCTCAATTTGCTCTTGTCAAAACCAACTTTGGTTTTGCCAGAAAGACCAGGGAATTTCCTGCCAGTTCTCTTGTAGAACTTTTGAGATCTGATATTTATCATTGCCATTTGGTTCAAAATATACATCTCTTCCAGATCATCATCTGGAATGCCCTTCAAGTCCTCCATCAGAAAGCACAGATTATCACTGCTACCTCCTGAACTACTATTAACACCAACAAAAGCTTGTTCAGAGTTGGTAGAGAAATCAATATGCTTATCATAAGAACTCTTTGATGCAGCATATTCCGACTCCTGACTTATCAAGGAAGTATTGCCATGGACAAAGTCATTAGTGAGCTTGCCAGAGGTGGACAACTTCCTCTTTTGCTCTATCTCTCTCTCAAATGTGAGCTGTTTCCCATGAAGTTGGGTGAGAGATAGAGTATCCATATTTGCACTGGAGCGTAGGACAATGGTATAAGTGTCCCATCTCTCAGGCAGTAATCTGAGGAATCTGTTGTTTATCTGGGTATTAGAGTACTCTTGTTTGACCATCTTCAGCTTAGAGATCAAACATGAGAACCACTCATACTGTTGAGTCAGAGTCTCACCCTTCCTATGAGAGAATGTCTCATATTGTTGGGCGAGCATTTCCCTAGTATTTGCTAAGACCGCATCGGTTCCTCCGAATTGTTCCTTTAGAGCAACCCAGAGATCATGAGCAGTTTCATGATGCAAAAGCCCTGAATAGATCTCATTTGGAATGGCCATGGCTAGAATTCCATGGGCTCTAGCATCAATCTCGAACAGCTTAAGATCTTCGTCCGAATATTGTTCAGGTTTCTTCGGAACCTGTTCATTTGATTCAGGGACGCTCACCATAGGCTTGTATGGTCCATGCACCACTGACTTCCAACAACCAGCACTGTTGACAGACAAGTGGCGAAGCAAACAACGTTGCCATATGTTATACTCATTCCTCACAAGCATCGGAGGCTTGGTTGAGGAACCAGTATTGTGAGGATCGTTCGTTGGTGTCTTTATTTCAGTTTTCAGTCAAAATCAAGTTTAAACAAAACAAATGTAGCTCAAAACCACGAGAGAACCTCAAGTTTACGGCCAGAAACAGCAGAATCTCACTCTCTATAGCTAATTCTTGCAAATTGCCAATTCGATCAAACGTAGAGATCAAAGGAGCAGTTTCAAATGATCAATAGTGAAATCGATCAATGATTAACCTGCTTTGATACCATTTGACAGGATCTCAGCCTCTAGTTTGATCAATCAGATTGTATTCACAGCGAATTTAGCACAGTAATTAGCGATTACAGCAAGAACATAAAAGATTTTGCATGTAGAAGTACAAACATAGAGAGAGAGAAAAGTTCTGCAAAAAGATGTTTTCTATAACTCCACATGTTTCGGCGCCGAATACAATATGGCCATCGTCCTTTTATAAAAGGAAAAGGATGAATGCTGATGTCACTTGACAGTGACATCAACCGATTATTAACAAACTACTGATAGAACATTAAACTACTGAAGATGTCAACAGCTGACATCTTCTTACAAAATGTGTTCTACTTATTACAAGTACTGAAAAGGAAACTACTGAAAACCTACAACGACTGAAGAACAACCTCTTCAGTCGTTTACAACTATTGAACTATAACAGCTGAAGAACAAACTCTTCAACTGTTGTACAAACTACTAAAAGGAAAAACATAAAACAACTGAAAGGAAAAAACCATCACAACAACTGAAGAAGACTTCTTCAGCTGTTGTGACAAACTCTGAAGCTTCAGCACATGTCTTCAGACTTTGGTCTTTAGATGTTTCATCAGCTGATGACTTCAGTAGATGTCATCAGCTGATGTCTTCAGTCTTTTGTCTTTAGACTTTGTGCATCAGTTGTTGATCTTCAGGTCTTCAGTTCTTCAGTTGTTGATCTTCAGCACTTGTCTTCAGTACTTGAAGTCTTCAGTACTTGTATGCTTCAGTACTTCAGACTTCAGTACTTATCTTCAGTACTTGGGATCTTCAGCTGCTGTACTTCAGATCTTTGATCTTCAGCTGTTGATTCTTTAGACTTTGTCAAACTGCTGATGAAGGTCTTCAGCAGTTGTTGTGATTTCATGTGGGACTTAGAGGTTTTCCTGATCTTGGCTCATTGGTTCTTTTGGTCCAACAGGCTTTTTGGGTAAAGGAGTTGGTTTTGTGGGTTGTGATGTTGGTTCTTTTGGTGTGGGAGATTGTACAGGCTGCTCAAGCATTTTGGTTGCAAGTGAGGCTTTGGAGTACTTTGCTAGATCAGTCCTCTTCCCAGCACCAGCTTCATTAAAGGATTCTATGATCAATCCCTTTGTAAATACATCAGACGAATAGATTTGGTTGGTTATCTCCAAAATATTGTCCTTGGTCCATGATTTCACCTCAAGGATTGATCTCCCCAAATATTTTGATATGAATCTGACCATAGCTTCCATCCTTTCCCTTTCTTTCTCACTATAACTGACCCATCTATGCTCAATCTCTTGTATCTCCAATCTTCTGATCTCAGAATCAAGTTTTGTAGTGTCAAATCCTTATCTGAATAGCTGATCAATGATTTTATCCATTGATATGCTATGTTGCTCATCAGCTTCTTTGATCAGGACATCCAACTTCATCTCACCAGTAGTCTTTTCACCACCCTTCTTCTTTTTATATATGACATGAAAATCCTTTTCTTTCTCCTTCTCTTTTTCTTTCTCTTTCTCCTCTTCTTTCTCCTTCTCTTTTTCTTCTTCTTTCTCCTTCTCTTATTCTTTCCCTTTCTCTTGTTCCTCTTTAACTCTCTTCCTTTTAGCTGCTTTCACTAACTTAGACTCCCCCTTTTTCGTTGCATTGGGTTCAGGGGTTTGAATGTCAGAAAGCCTTTTAGAAACTGCATCAACAGCTAAGGTTTTAACATTGGAGGAAAACCTCTCAATAAGAGCTTGATGGACAATAGAAGTGATGATGGGAGTGATGAGAGGCAGGGAAGATTTAAAGACAATAACCATTAGCTCAGAGGGTCTTAGTGTTTGGGAAACATTCAAAAGAAGGTGCCATCTGTGGGTGAGTTTAGGCAGATGGACTTGATTCCTGAGACATTTTGGCAAGCAGTTCTTTTAATCTGCATACCTCAGCCTCAAGAATAGTGTTATGGGCTAGAACATCATAGAAAAAGCCTAGGTCATCATCAGTGGGTGCTGAATCATCTGACCTCCTGATTTCATCAGGATGAACATGTGTTGAGTATGGATCAGTATTCACATGTGCCCCTTGATCTTGGTACTGGGGACTTCCTGCCTCAGGATTATGTCCTTCATCGGCAGTTTCCTCTAGTGAAGTCTTAGAGATGTTACCAACTTTACCATGTTCATGTGTTGAAGCAGGAGAAGTGGTAGCCTCAGCAGAAGTTCGAATCACCTCCTCCACACGGGGAGATTGAATGGTGTAATCCATGTGTTGTGGGTTATCAGCAACACTAGAATCCTCCCCCTCAATGGTTGAGGTTTTCCCAGTAGTAATAGGTTCCTGGGGAGAGGGTGGAGTGTTGAGCTGAGTCAGCACTTCTTCAATTATAAATGTTGGGCTTTGTGGGGTGGCTGCAGTGGGAGATAGGTGTGAAGCAGTTTGCATCTGGGATGAATGGTGCTCTTCAATGGAAACCTTCTTAAATGAGAGAGGTTCCAGTAATGTGGCATCCCCTAAAATGGTTGCTTCAGGATCCTTTTGAGAGGATTCCTGAGCGGTTGTGGTTGGTGGAGTCTGAATAACTACTAGTGGATTACTACCAGTAGTTACTTCCTGCCTTGGTGCTGCAGGGGCATCCTCAGGGGACTCAACTCCCTGAGTAGCCTTTTTGGGCTTTGTAGATTTTGGCTTAGTGGGGACTTTGGATTTGGGGGATGAGGCTGTGGGTTCCCGCTGCTTGGGTTTTAGCAGCTTGGCAGCCTTTTTTAGTTGTGTGTTCGAGTTATGCCTGGAGTATATTTCAGGCAAAACTGCCACAGCAGGGACTCCTAGGCCAACAAGGCCCTCAGATTTTAATTGATTTTCAATAATAGCCATAAGAAACCTTGGATATAATATCCATCTGTTAGCCACAGGTTTCAAAGCCATATCTCTTAGTTCTAAAAATATAATTTCAGAAAAGTTTAAGCTTTGGCGTTCAAGAATAGAATACAATACCTGCTACCACTTGGAAGACATTTGATCCCATGAGGAGGTCTTGGGGGCAAGGCAGACATTGACCATGTGGAAGATAAGGCGTTCAGGGTCATGGAAGTGCTTCTCAAGATTGTGGTAGCACTTAGGTCACCTTCATATCCATGATGGGCGAAGGATAAGTCGGTTGTACCCTTAGGATATTCGGTGACGAAGGTGGCATCATTCAAATTTAGGGTTTGCCGAATAATATCAGATGTGACAACCACCTTCTTCTGATTGACAAATGACTGGAGAGTGATCTCGGCATCATTCTCACCAGTTGTGAGGGTGACGTTTGTCCAGAATTGTTGTAGGGGTTCGGTGTATATGGTTGGGTTCAGAAGAAAGGCCGTTTGGTATGGGGATTCAACCATCAGGTCGATGGCGGCATCAAACTTGTTCCAAAAGGCTGATTTGGTGAGGTAGGCTACACAGTTTATGGCGTGGTTTGAGTTGCATGGTCGCCATTATTGCAGGAGGGAAGGTCTGAGAATTTTGAATAATAACGTTCGAGGAATGAAAAGTTCTGAGGTTAGGGTTTGGTATTTATAGGTTATGAAACGACTGATGGAAAACAACTAAAGGTTTTGGTGTTGGTCATCAGTTGTTTGAAACGACTAAAGACATGGTTTTAACCTTCAGATGTTGTAAACAGCTAAAGACTTGGTGTTAATCATCAGTTGACAACTACTAAAGACTTGGTTTTGGCTTCAGTTGTTTTGAAATGAAACAACAGTTGTTTAAAATAGCTAAAGAGTAAAGTTACTCATCAGTTGTTGTTGTCAATTCACAGATTTCAGTTCTTTAATACTGATCTCAACATTTACTCATCAGACTTTGTCTGATTTTCAGACGTTTCATTGGTCATCAGTTCTTTTGATTATTTATTCATCAGCTCTTCTGAACATTTGTGCAGTAGATCTTTATGAAATAAATATTCTTCAGAACTTGTGAACAAATATTGTCTTTAGTACTTATGTGCAGGGTTACACATCAGTACTTTTGGACAAATTTGTTCTTTAGTACTTATTGGTTAGAAACAGGCATCAATAGATATAACCACATCAGTAGTCGTAACTACATCAGTTCTTTTCAACAAATAATGTACTTCAGTACTTTTAAGTATTTTAGTCTTCAGTCTTTTTAACACTTTAGTAGTTAAAAAAATATTGAAGACAAAATAACTCATCAGTACTTATTGTTGACTTCTGTATACTAATACTCATCAGTACTTATGATCTGAGAGTATAGTATTAGTCAATTTATTCTAGCTGCAGCATACCAAGCCTTAGCATAAGATTTTGAAAAATTGCACTGTCCAAAGGCTTAGTAAATATATCTGCAAGCTCATCAGCACTAGGAACAAACTTTGGATCAATCAGACCTTTTTCATAACAATCTCTGATGAAATGATGTCTGATCTCAATATGTTTTGTCTTAGAATGCTGGACAGGATTCTTAACAATACAAAGAGCTGAAGCACTGTCCATCAATAATGGAGTCTTAGGCTCTGTAATGCCATAATCCAGTAATTGATTCTAAAGCTAGAGTACCTGAGATATACAACTTGCAGCAGCAATGTACTCTGCTTCAGCAGTGGATGTAGCAACTGAAGTTTGTTTCTTACTCTACCAAGAAACCAAACAATTGTCTAGAAATTGGCATCCACCAGAAGTTGATTTTCTGGTTACTTTACACCCTTCATAGTCACTATCATAGAAAGCAACCAATTTGCAAGAGTGCCCAGTGGAATACCAAAGTCCTAGAGATTGAGTTCCTTGCAAGTATCTAAAGATCCTTTTGACTGCAATCAAATGGGATTCTTTAGGTGCAGCCTAAAATCTAGCACAGACACTAGTTACAAACATAATGTCTGGTCTAGAAGCTGTGGGTATATCAAGGAACCAATCATACATCTGTAAATGGTTTCATCAACCACTTTACCTTTCTGATCAACATCCAGTTGTGTGGTGGTGCTCATGGGAGTAGAACAGGGCTTACAGTTTTGTAAATCAAACTTTTTCAAAAAATCTTTTGTATATTTTGACTGATGAATGAAAGTTCCATCAGTGCTTTGTTTGATTTGCAAACCCAGAAAGAACTGTCATTCTCCCATGGCACTCATTTCAAACTTTTGTTGCATCAATTATGTAAATGCATCACACAACTATGGATCAAAGGATGCAAAAATAATGTCATCTACATAAATTTGAACAAGTAGCTTATGCTGTGCTACTTTCTTTATGAATAAAGTTTTATCTATGGAGCCTCTAGTGATATTATTTTGAAGAAGAAAATTAGACAGCGTGTCATACTAGGCTCTAGGAGCTTGTTTTAACCCATACAGAGCCTTATCAAGCTTATACACCCAATCTGGATGTTTATTATCCTCAAAACCTGGTGGTTGACACACATAAACCTCTTCTTTTATTTTACCATATAAAAATGCACTTTTGACATCCATTTGAAAAACTTTAAGATTGTGGAAAGCAACATAAGCTAAGAACAATCTGATTGCCTCCAGTCTGGCTACAGGGGCAAAGGTTTCATCATAATCAATACCTTCTTCTTGTGCAAACCCCTGTACAACCAGTCTGGCCTTGTTCTTGACAATTTGACATTTTTCGTCAGTTTTATTCCTAAACACCCATTTAGTGCCTATTGCACACTTACCTTGGGGTAGAGGAACCAGCTCCCATACTTGCTGCTTTTTAAACTGAAGAAGTTCAAGTTGCATGGCTTCAACCCATCCATTGTCTCTTAATGTAACATGATAAGTTCTTTGGCTCTTGTTGACTGAGAAAAAGAGCATAGAAGCAAAAATTGGACAATTGACTTCTGGTTGAAACTCCAGCATTGATATCATCAATGATTTGAGACATTGGGTGATTCTTTAGCTCTTGATAGACAATAAGATCTGTGAAAGTGTTTGCAGTAGATTTAGTAGCAACATATGTTGATTCAGACTCTTGAAACCATGAAGGAGATGGTAATTCAAATCGAGTAGATGATGCAGAGATCTCATCAACATTTGTTGTGGATGGAGCTGATGAAGCTATAGGAACATCAAGTTTTGATGACTCATGCAGTTGAGCACTAAACTTGAAAAGGTGAGTACTGTCATCATCATCATCAGCTCCACTAGGTGGAGAACTGTTTGCATGAACTGCAACAGCTGGTGACTGATAATGAACATATTGCAGTATGTCCAAATCAAATAGCTCCACAGGGTTTTGGGGAATTTTGTCTTTTGGAGATTCATTAAACTTCACATGCAAGGTCTTTTCCACTGTCTTTGTTCTGCAGTTGAAAACTCTATATGCCTTGCAAGTAGATGAATAGCCAACAAAGTACCCTGCATCCACCTTTGATTCAAACTTTTGAAGTGGATTATTTATGTTAAGAATGTAATAGGGACACCCAAATGCTCTAAAGAATGAAATCAGAAGGGCCAAATGATGTAACACTTCATAAGGAGTCTTCATCAGTCTCTGATTTACTAAGACTCTATTCTGCACATAGCAAGCTGTGTTGACAGCTTCAGCCCAAAAGGTCAATGGCAAACCAAAATCAGCCAACATTAACCTAATAGCTTCAATAAGTGTCATGTTCTTTCTTTCCACCACTCCATTTTGTTCAGGAATTCTTGGAATGCTATACTGCCTCTTGATTCCCTTGGACAAGTAGAATTCATCAAGTGTGTGATTTCTAAATTCTGTGCCATTATCACTCCTCACACACTTGATTAGAAGGGAATACTGTTTTTTCAACATACAACACAAAATATATAATGGCTTGTGCAGCTTC
This sequence comes from Flaveria linearis, assembly GCA_024085815.1. Taxonomy (NCBI): domain Eukaryota; kingdom Viridiplantae; phylum Streptophyta; class Magnoliopsida; order Asterales; family Asteraceae; genus Flaveria; species Flaveria linearis. The sequence goes on along the minus strand of CM044004.1, from coordinate 48,952,797 downwards.
ATCTTTTGAATGCAAGAAGAAAGTCCAAACAAATCTGAAGTAATCATCCATAATTGCCAGACAGTATTTCTTCTTTGCCATGCTCATCACTCTTACAAGACCAAAAAGGTCCATATGCAGTAATTGCAAGCAGGCAGTGGACTTTGGCTCTTCTATTAGAGGAAATGATACTTTGTGTTGCTTCCCTTTTAAACAAGCAGAGCAGTTTTCATATCATTTGAACTCCTTCATTGGTAGTCCTCTCATTAAACCATGATGGATCAGCTGGTTCATGTTTTTAAGATTCACACGACCAAGCCTTCTGTGCCATAGTTTAGATTCCTGAGTAGAGGCCTTAGGGAATAGGCAAGGATGGCCTTTTAGATCAATTTTCTTTGATAAATCTAAGGCATATACTCTTCCTGTCCTGTTGGCCTTCAGGAGAGTATATTCATCCAATACCTTGTCAATCAGACTCAGAACTTTGGAAGACAGAATCCTGCAGTTCTGGCTGGTGAAAAGGGCAACATGTCCTTTATCACACATCTGACTGACACTCAAGAGATTGTACTTGAGATTCTCCACATGGTTGACATCATCAAACCTTATTTCACCATTTGAAACAAAGCCTTTGCCGATGATGTAACCTTTAGAATCATTACCAAAAGAAACAAATCCCTTCTTTCCTTGAGAGTAGTCATTAAGAAGACAGCTGCTCCCTAACATATGCATGGATCCTCCACTATCCACATACCAGATGCTTTTTTGGCATGCTGAAGAACCTTGCATTTGTCTAAAGAAACTAGTTAGTTTTTGAGACCCAAACCATTTTGGTTTTGGGTCTGTTCTCATCAACAGATTTTGCACTAACTAGTTTGTCATTATTAACAGCCTGTGGTGATGGAGATGGTGCAGAAAAGGATTCCTTTGATTTTGGATTGGGCCTCCTTTTCTGTGGTTTAAGCACAGGAACATCTATTTGGTTGACTCTCCCCAATAGATGTTGAACCATCATAATAAGTTGTGTCTGATTGTTTGCTAAAGCCTTCAGTTCATCAGACACATCAGTTCTTGTCTTTGATTGATTCCTGTGTTGAATCATTTTCTCACTGTTAGAATACACAGACTTAGTCTGGTGTTTTGGTATTCCATGAGAATTCCATTGAATATCTTCAAGTGTTTCCTGATTATTCCCTTCCTTCTTTTTGGATTTCATTAAGGATTTTGGGTTTTCAGGTTGAGATGCCGCTGGTACAAACTTGGTTTCAAACTCATTTTTCATTTTATTAATTTTCCTTTTAATTTTCTTATCTTTGTTGAGTTTTGAACCCTTTCTGTACTAGCAGTCATCATTGAGAGGATTGAATAAGCCACATATTTCACATGGCTTTTTCTTCATCTTCATTTGATCAACTGCTGAAGAAGATGAAACTACTGAAGATTTGTTCTTCAGTACTTTCTTCCTTTTAGTACTTATGTTAAGTACTGACGGATTCTTAACTACTGAATATTTGTTCTTCAGCAGTGTTCTGTCAGTACTTTTGGACTTCTTGATAGACTCTTCAGCAGTTTTCAAACCTTTTTTGATTTCAGTTATTTGGGTTTGTTCTTCAGTTGTTGTGACTTGCCCTTCAGTACTTTGAGTACTTTGTGAGACAACAGCTGAAGTGATCAACTCTCTCCTAATCATGTGTTTGTCAGCATTGGAACCATCAACTATTTCAATATCAGCTAATTGGTTTTCTGAGGTGTTAATGCTGAGTTCATCCTCTGATTTTGGTGCATTATCAGAGGGTGAATCACATGATAAAGTGGATTGGTCAGTGCTTTCTCCTTCAGATTCTACTTCTAATTTGGGAGTAAAATCTATAGGAGGAGCAGTGTGATTATAACCAATCCCAAACATCACATTTGAAGCTGTTTGTTTGTTGAGAAGCATCTCAAACCCCTTGCATGATGTTACCCAGCGTTCACACTCTACTTGGGTATCTACAAGTGTTTCTTTGAGGTCCTTATATTTCTCTAACATGACCTCTTCCTTTGCCTTGTTATCAGTGATTTGGCATTTTAATTTGGAAATCTCACCATTTTTTCATTTAAAACATACTCAAACTCAGCTTTTCTTTTGGAAATTACTTTCTCTAGCTCAATATTTTTATTGATTAAAGCTACATTTGCTTCTCTAATTGATGCAAATGTGGCTATGCATAACTCAGAACACAACTTGGCCTTTGCCTCTGAAGATACCTGTGATACCTGTGATGTTTAAGCATTTGAGGATGAACCATCAGTAGACTCTAGGGCCATAAGAGCAAGATTTCCAAAAGGATTTTCACCACCATCTTGTAAACAGCTCCAGTCAACAACTCCAGGGGTGAAAAAGCTATGTTGTGGTTGAGATTGAGATTGTTGATGTGATTGAGATGATTGAGGCTTAGGTAGGGCAGGTGTTTGTTGAGTTGTGAGTACTTGAACTTGATTAGACTGAGGCATGTAAAAACAGGGGTAAGGATATGGCATAGGACCTTAAGGGACAAAATATGCAGGAGATGATTGAACTTGTGATGGATGACCAGAACTGGTGGAATGTTGCCCTTTGTTTTGTGAGCTATTGCTTGGGAAGGTAACAAAGGGTGTAGATGAGTTAGATCCAGATGATCTACACTCTCTTGCAAAGTGTCCAAGTCTATGGCACTTGTGACACCTCAACTTGCTCTTGTCAAAACCAACCTTGGTTTTGCCAGAGAGACCTGGAAATTTCCTACCAGTCCTTTTGTAAAACTTTTGAGATCTGATGTTAATCATTGCCATTTGACTCAAAATATCCATCTCTTGCAGATCATCATCTGGAATTCATTTCAAATCATCCATCAAAAAGCACAAATTATCACTAACACCACCTGAATTATCAACACCAACAAAAGCATGTTCTCCACTGTTTGTAGAGAAATCTATATGCTCATCATATGAACCTTCTGATGCAGCATACTCTGACTCCTGACCTACCAGTGCAGTATTTCCTGGTACAAAGTCATCAGTGAGCTTCCCAGATGAAGACAGTTTCCTTTTTTGTTCTATCTCTCGTTCAAATGTCAACAGTTTCCCATGAAGTTGGTTAAGAGATAGAGTGTCCAAATTTGCAGTGTAGCGTAGGACAATAGTATATGTGTCCCATCTCTCAGGCAGGGATCTGAGGAATCTGTTGTTCATCTGGCTGTTTAAATATTCATGTTTAACCATTTTCAATTCAGATATCAAACATGAAAATCGCTCAAACTGCTGAGTTAGAGACTCACCCTTTCTACGAGAGAATGTCTCATATTACTGGGCAAGGATTTCTCTAGTGTTTGCCAAAACCTCATCAGTTCCTCCAAATTGTTCCTTCAGAGCAACCCAGAGGTCATGAGTAGTTTCATGATGCATAAGCCCTGAATAGATTTCATTAGGCAGTGCCATGGCCAGAATTCCATGGGCTTTAGAATCAATTTCAAACAGTTTTAGATCCTCATCCGAATATTGCTCTGGTTTCTTTAGAACCATCTCATTCTTCTCCGGAAGACTCACCATAGGCCTGTATGGTACATGAACCACATACTTCCAACATCCGGCGCTATTGATAGACAGGTGATGGAGCATTCGGTGTTGCCATATGTTATACTCACTCCTAACAAGCATCGGAGGCTTTGTTGAGGAGCCAGTATTATGAGGATCATTTGTTGGTATAGCATTTTCATAGATTCAAATCAATTCAATGTAATTTTAACAAATCTAACAAAAAACTCAACAACTCTGTTATAAACATGAGGAACCTCAAATTAATTCACCGGAAGCAACCGAAAATCAAACTCTATAACCATATCTTGCAAATTTGTTAATTCGATCAAACTTAGATATCAAAAGAGCAGTTTCAATGATCAATTGTTAAATCGATCAATGATTAACTATCTCTGATACCATTTGAAGGGATCTTGGATCTAGTTTGATCAATTAGGTTATGATTTGCAGCGGAATAGTATAAGAATTAGACGAAATTTAAGCAAGAACACAAAGGATATTCAATGAAACAGTACGGTTATAAAGAGAGAGAGCTTTCTGCAAAAGAGAATGTATTCATTCATACACAAGCTTCGGCACTTACAAATTAGGTCAACCTTCCTTTTATAGAGGTAAGGTGACATAGTTAGGACCGTGTACGTACAGAGTACTAACTAATTCTTCGTTATACCAGATCAAATAGTGCGGAATCCTATTTGATTGGCGATCCAATCAGGGATAACGAAATCAAGATCAATCCTAACGATTAGAAAACGTTAAGAATGGAATAGGAATGATCTCAGACGTTCTGTGAAGTTGGAATGGACGAACTTGATGTTCTGGGTCGACTAGGGTTTCAAGTATTCGAAGTGTTCAGTTTTTCCACGAATTAAGTGGTATTTATAGGTTACAGATCTCATTCGTACGACTGAGCCTTGCGACTGGCTCAGTCGTGCGACTGAGTCATACGATTGGAACATTCGGATGATTTAGTCAGTATTATGACTCAACCGTACGATTGACTCAATCTTCTAGTTCAGCCGTGCGATTGGACCATTCGCATGGTCCAGTCGTGCGACTGAATCAGGACACTTAGTTAAACACATTCTTGAACCTTTACTGATTCAGAACTATGTCTCACAACTGTAAACCTATATAACATGGTCGTATATGCGTGTAACAATAAATAATGTAAGTAGATATAACATTAAATAACCAACAACCATATATAGAAGAGATTCTCATTATATTGATTCAACATTACATATGAGTTACAAGAAGAAGTTCTATTACATTTAAGCATACTAGACTAGAACTGGGGACATGTGTACCAACAAACTCCCCCTTGGACCTAGTTCTATCTATACTTTGACTTCTTTCTTGAACTCTTCAAACCTCTTTAGTCTCTCTTCTTTGGAAACCCCTGCATAGATATTCAGTGCAAAGCATAGACGTATTATGTGCTGAAACCGTAGTGCTTGCACAATATCCTGCGTATCAAAGAACAGTGGCCACTTGTACAGTGTATACACATCAGACGCTGACAAGTTGATAAGCCACATGGGGTCAAACACCCTTATAGCTTCCATCGACCCGTCCTTCTCTAGAACAATGACAGCCTCTCCCGAGCGCCAGTCATAGTACCACCACTTAAAATGTGGTGTAAAGTCTTGTGGCATCTCCCTCAGTGGAATTCGGGACATTGTGCGCGGAGGTCGCCACTTCAGGACTATCTTTGGCTGACTAGTGATGGGACATACCTCGGACCTTCAGAGGTACCTCGTAGCCTGCTGCGGTTTGAAGTTTAACCATCTGGTCCTGTACTCCTTCTTCAATGCAGCCTCAAACCAGCCCGACATCTTCTTAGGATCAGCATAAAGAAGCTTTAGTCGTGCCAACTGGTTGAGCTCAAAACTTGGGAGAGTCTTCAGATTGTGAGGGAATCTAAAGTATTCGATGCCCCTCTCCCTCTTAACCGCATACACTCCAAGGTCTTCGAAATAAGCCCAGGCAATGATTTTCCCTGACACCTTCATGTTCTTCTTGACTTTGTAAAGTTTGGTGTAGGTACTTTGTGTTGCTGCAGCACGTTGGGCTCGAACCTCGGCGAAGCAAGCCGCCCATTCAGCCTTTCGGATATCAACATCAGCGTCCGAGGCTTGGGCTTGGCTTGTGGAAGCCTCTGCTCCTTTCTCTTTCTCACTAAGTTTACCCAGAATATCACTGTCGAGAGTGTTTACCAAATCTAGAAACATGTTTCCCTCTCGGTCAGTGTATTCTGGGTAATGCTGATCTGTGATGTCTTCAATTTCGATTTCTTCAACGTCGTTGAGCTCATCATCATCAGCATCATCAAAAACTGGAGCATCTTTAACAATTTCATCTGGATTAAGACGAAATATTTCAGCAAGCTGTTCATCAGTAAGGTCGTGAATTATTTCTCCTTCTTCAGTAGTATAAATCACTGACCTTTTGACGATCCCCTACAGATCAAGAATCAGTGTGAGTTTAGACTCGATCTGTTGAAGGGGAGCAACATCATGCTCATCTTGCTGAAAACCCTTATCTGTTAAAATCAACATGTAGAATAACAAACATCAGTATAAACGCAAGTTAAATAAACATTAATTATTGAATTTTACACAAGTCTCAAATGCATCAAGAGAAGAATCTAGTACAAAAGTTTAAGAATAATAAAAACAGCTAATCAGTACTTTTGTCCTGGATTCTTGCTGTGTCTTCTGCTGATGGGGAGGTCGGTGGAACAGCAGCTGATGCTGCCTGGTCTTGTCTTCTTTTGGTGCGTTGCTCGTGACCAGGGGCGGAGGCAGAAGCATCTCCTTCATCTTCATTGTCATCTTTTTCTTTATCTTCATCATCACCTCCCTCATCATCATCATTGTCATCATCCTCACCATCATCGTCCTCATCATCATCATCATTACCGTCATCATCCTCACCTTCCCCGATCTTGAGGGGTTCACTCTGAGTGCCCTTTAGCTTTAGCACTAGAGTCTTGTGAGCCGCCTCCAGCTTCTCAATCTTCGCATCAGACTCAGTCTCGTGTTGAAGCAAGCCAGTGATCTGATCAGTCTGTGAAGTGATCAACTGGGCTTGCGAAGCTGTCAACTCCCTCAGTCTCTCAATCTCAGCTGTTTGTGTAGAACTTTGCTCTTACAGCTGGAGAATCTGAGCCGTCTTAGCCTTATCAGAGGCTAGCAGCTGGAGCACCATGCCGTTCAGTGCGGCAAGTTGCTCAACCACAGAGACAGGTGGTAGTACTGAGCTCGATGGTGCAGATGAGGGTTGTGTTTGGTGAGTGGTGGTTGTTGTGGTAGCTGTGGTGTAGATGGGAGAAGATGGGAAGGCTGTAGTGGGAGGTACAATAGTGGTAGTGGAAGATATGGGAGTATGAAGTGGAGGTATAGTAGTGGTGGTGGTTTAGGGTGTTTGGGATGTGGTAGATTGGGTGGTTTGAGTGGTTTGGGTAGTTTGGGTAGGGGTGATGGAAATGGTAGGTGCAGAGGAGGTAGAGATAAGCGTGATCCTCCTACGGTTGGGCTTCATCCCATGAGGACGAGCCATATGTTTCCTCTGTGTTACCCTTGAACCGGAGGCCCCCCCTTGGCTGCTGGGAGAGGCTGGGGTATAAGATGGATCAGCTACGGAGCTCCCAGACTCTCCTGGGCGTCCACCAACCGCCCGTAAACCCTCCTCAGTGGCCACTACCCGACTGCCCACAGTTCGGGTTAGCGGCGCCTCATCTGAATCCTCATCCTCCTGCATGAAGTCAGGGTGGATTGGAGCTGGTTCAGGTCCTCCTTGACCATCTCCTCCCTGATCAGTACCGTGGTCATCATCATCGGAATCATCGGAGGGTAGAGCCACCTGCTCTACATCAGAATCACTGTCCTCGTGGCGCCACTTCCGTTTTGCTGGCGCCACATAGTCATCCCGGGCCAGATGCCCAAATAACCGCCTGACAGGGGGTTTTACTTGCTTCCCCCTGTATACCTTCATCCTGCCCAAGGTGGTATCATCCATCACCTCCAGCATCACAGCATCCTGCTTCTCCTTCGGTAACATAGGAAGCTTCTAGTCAAAAATCATTTGAAGGAATCGAGGATACATGTAGAATCCCTCTCTGCCCTTCACCTCTATATTCTCCACTAGGTAAGTGAAGATCATCCGGGCGAAGCTGAACGAATGGTTCAGCACTAACGCCACATAGGCGTTCTGCATCTGCTCAGATAGTTCATCGAAGCCTCCCTTCCTTGAGGCAATACATCTGAGCATGACGTGGGCGAGATACTTGAACTGGGGGCAGAGATTGCTCTTGTTAAGCATCCCTGAGTTGATGTCCCCAGTGTACTTGGCCCGTAGGAAACACCCTCTAACAGTCATTGGGTGTAAACGGGTAGGACAGTCACCATCATCTCCAAACTCGAGGACTGTCCTTAGGTCCTCCTCTGTGATCTCTATGGGATGCCCAAGAATGGTGCTCCTAATAGTGTATGGCTCCCTGGATCTGTCGACCATAGCGTGTTCCCAAAAAGACTGCTGTATCGACCTGTATGGTGTACACTGTGCTGAGATCGCTCTGTATATCCTCGATCTTCTCAGAAATGTGATAATGCCAGAAAAGTCAGCGGCATTCCTAGATGTCAAGTCCAAGTGAGCACAAATGTTGTGCTTCGTGCTCATAACCCATCGACTAGCCATCTGTCACACAATGTAAGTATACGTTAGTACACGCAGAAGAGAGCAAATAAAATCAATGAGTTTCCCACTTTGGTAGTCGGGCGACTGAGTAACCGAATGAACATAGCCGTGCGACTGAGCAGCCGAATGAAAATAGCCGTGCGACTGAGTAGCCGAATGAACATAGCCGTGCGACTGAGTAGAACGACTGAGCTTTAAATGAGTGAATTGATTCATACGGACGACTAAGTCAAGCGAATGGACATAGTCGGGCGATTGCATCATTCGTCCATCTCAGTCGGGCGACTTAGACTAGTCGTCTTCTCAGTCGGGCGATTGGAGTTCATCAGTATGTCCAGTCGCCTACTCGACTGTTTGTCCATTCAAATTCATGTTTTTGAGCTATTCTTGATATTAAACGTTGAAATTTAGCTCATTACACTCAGAAACGAACGATTAAGCATGTTTTAACTTTTGTTTAAACTTTTAGGTTAGTTTTGATTGTCTATTTGGTCGTTAAGCTTTCGGTTACTGTTGGGTCAGAATTCACGTGATTCTTGATGTCATTGATCAGTTTCAACTATGAAACACCACGATTATTACCTGTATAAGCACTGATGAAGTTTAGAATACACACAACAAAGGTAAATATGAATCAAATGAAATTTTGGCAGCGGTTCGTTAGGTCGGGCGAATAGAGGGGGCGATTTGGGTGAGTGAGCGACTGATGCTGATTTGGCCTGTATTTATACTAGGGCAAATTCCAGTCAGGCGACTGAGCCTAGTCGCCTTGGTCTGTCGGGCGACTAAGCCTAGTCGCCTTGGTCAGTTAGGCGACTGAGTCTCAGTCGTTCAATCTACCCAATCGTTCATCTCCAATCAGGCGATTGAGGTTCATCCAAAAGACTGTTACAGTCGGTCAACTCCAATCGTTCGACTTGATTCATTCGCACACCCCATTCGCACATTTGACCTAGTCGGTCACTTTCAATTGGCCGATTGGGCTCATTCGCATGCCCCAATCGCATGATTGCCTTCAATCGTATAGCCCATTCGTATGACTGATAATACTCAACATGAAGTTGTGCGATTGGGCTATACTTGTGCCATCTTAGTCATTTCAGTTATTGACCCATAGTTTTCCTTCAAAATTTGATAAAACATTATGTTCAATTGATCATCTCAGACATGATCCATTTAACCACCCGATCACCTCAGACGTGATCCATTTAAACACCCGATCACCTCAGACGTGATCCATTTAACCACCCGATCACCTCAGACGTGATCCTTTTATCCTTTCAGAAACAATTTATTTTATTAAACATTAAGCTCGTTTAGTGACATTTACAAATAACAGTATATACAGTCCGACATTGACACACTAATACTAACAAATAAATAAAATTTAAACTACGAACAAAATGAACATCTTTTGTGATTTTTGTTAAGGCAGGTTTGTGTAGCCTATTTGCATTGACATTTTATCAGTAACAGACTCATTTGGAATCAGACAGGCATATATACCATTACTTGGAACATTATGAGTTGATTTCACCATTCATGATGACATATCATAGTTTGTTCTGATCTAAGATTTCTAAGTACTAACTGGGAATCATGTTTGATATGATACGTAACTCACTTTGATCGTTAACTTCAGTCGGAGCATTCAAGAAGATTGTCAGTATACTTGTCCACTTAAATTCATACACAGACTTTTGACATACATTGGTAATGTATTATGTTATATTATTTCAAACAACATTTTTGTATTCCACGCTTATATGGTAATCAACATTCCTTAAAGGACTTTCGAGCGGTCGTTAGGTATTTTTGCAAGAAGAGACTATTCTTAGATCTTTCAAAGAGAAGCCAATCCTCAGATCAGTACCATCGCACAGCAGAAAGGCGGCAAACAACAATGAAGTCTAGAATATGTAGGTTGTGCTTATCCTCAGGTCAGTGCCATCGCACAGCAGAGAGGCACACAACCTATCTCCTTGATAGAGCATTCTTTACTTTTCTTTTGCACATAGCGTACCAACAACATAAGTTATCAGCTTGATTACGCTCGTATTCATTTTTTCGTGCTTTGCTCTTTTTGTGGTCATGTGCACACCTTTGGTGGCATTTATTTGCTCGTTATCCCTTGTAGATATAGCTGATTGTGTTAACCAGTGATAAGATGGAAACTCACAGTTGATTGAACCATTTAGTTTAAATTAAGTTTACCAATGACGACTACTTGTCTATTGTGTTGAGTCTACTGACACATCATATAATGAACTAGCACCTCCCTAGATCAACTTTCTCCGTGTAATTACAGTAGCAATCAAACATACTATCATTTTCCCATTTTGTTAGACTTAGCCTTCTCTGATTTTTACATTTTCAGTAAATTAAATAACATTTTTGAACCCAAACTCATTTTGTTGTTCCAAATAACTCGATGCCTGTGTACTATCATCTTCCAATTTTAGACGAGTCACATTTCCTGTTTTGTTGTCTTTGCCTTTTCAGCTTTACTCACCTTCCCCCTTTTTTTTTAATTTAAATAAATAAATACTGAATTAAACCTAATCTCCCCCTAAAATTCTAAAACAGAAAATATTTTTGTGTTTTTGGATTTTTATAACGAGAAGGAAATTAAATAACAAGAAAATAAAAGAAATACTAAAAATAAAAAACAGTGTCGGACTATGTATCTGTTTCATCTAGTATAACATCACTTTTCTTTTTAACCCCGTTGACCTCTAGCAGATAGAAAAATCGTGGTTTATCAAATGGTTTAGTGTAGAGGTCAGCGCGTTGAAAATCCGTGTTAATTTTGACCACATCAATTAAGTGTTTTTCATAGCAATCGCGTATGAAATGATACTTTATGCCTATGTGTTTGGTCTTAGGATGTTGAACCGGATTTTTAGTTACTGTAATTGCAGCAGAATTATCAACATAGATAGGAGTAGAAGTGAAATGCAAACCGTAATCCCGCATTTTCTGTTGAATCCAAATGATTTGAGAGCAGCAGCTGGCGGCGGCAACGTATTCAGCTTCACAAGTAGACAGAGCAACTGATGTCTGCTTCTTGCACTGCCAAGTTACCAATCTTCTCCAGAAAAATTGACATCCTGCTGACGTAGACTTGTAATTCATTTTGCAGCCTCCGTAATCCGAGTCGCTATATGCTGTTAACTCAAAGTCATCATCATGAGGATACCACAACCCCAGTGTTGGAGTACCCTTTAGATAACGAAAAATCCTCTTGACTCCAATCAGATGATTGACTTTAGGTTTTGCCTGATACCGGGAACATAAACATATGGCATACATGATATCTGGACGAGAGGCAGTCAGGTACATGAGAGATCCGATCATCCCACGATACATGGTGGCATCCACCAAATCTCCATTCTCATCAGGAGCCACATCGTGATTTGTGGCGAGCGGGTACCGGCTGCAGTGACATTTTCCATATCAAAGCGGCTAAGGATGTCACCGACATACTTAGTTTGATGCAGAAAGATGCCGGTAGGTGTTTGGTCCACCTGTAATCCTAGGAAGAACTTCATTTCTCCCATGGCACTCATCTCAAACTCAGCCTTCATCACAGATTCAAACTCTTTACATAACCCTTCGTTTCGGGAGCCGAAGATTATGTCATCCACATAAATCTGTACCAAAAGCAAATCACCATTCTTCTCTTTGATGAACAATGTACAGTCAATCACACCTCTGCGAAAGCCATGTTTCAACAGATGTGTGGAGAGCTTTTCATACCAAGCTCGAGGAGCCTGATGTAGCCCATACAGAGCCTTGTCTAACATGTAGACTCTGTCCCGATGATAAGGATCTTTGAATCCTTCGGGTTGACTAACATATACCTCTTCACGAATTTCCCCATGTAAGAACGCACTCTTAACATCTAGTTGATAAACTTTAATCTTCATGTAAGAGGCGTAGGCTAGAAAGATACGAATGGCTTCCATTCTAGCTACGGGAGCAAAGACTTCATTGTAGTCGATTCCTTCGACTTGTCTGAAGCCTTGGACAACCAATCGAGCCTTGTTTCTGATAACAACACCCTGGTCGTCCTTCTTGCACTTTAGTACCCATTTGGTACCAATTACCTTGACTCCTTTGGGTCGGTCAACAAGAGTCCACACTCCAAGTTTCTTGAACTGTAGCAACTACTCTTGCATAGCATTGACCCATGCTTCATCCTTAAGGGCATCACTTACGTGTTTGGGTTCAATTTTAGAGACAAAACATCTGTAAGCTCCATCATTCACGTAGCCCTTTTCCATTACTTCAGCATAATCAGTAGTGTACAATCTACTTCTACTCTGCACGCCGGAGTGGAGATCACCAATGATAGCATCTGGCGGATGACTCGTACTGATCCTAGACATGGGAGTTATAGGAACGACAACTTTAGAAACCATAGTTATGACTGGAGGTTCAGTGTCTGTGTTTCCAGATGCAGGTGAAATAGCTGAAGAGCTCCCTTCTTGATCAACATTAGGTATTTGTGCTGGTTCAGATGCTTCTTCATCCTCTGTTGAGTCTTCACTATCATTCTGATCGGCTGAGGCAAATCCCGATGACCCACTCGTAGGAGTGGTATTGCTAGTATCCAGATTCGGTGAGGTAAGAACATCGTGCATCATCTGAGTAGCAAAATCATCATCTGAAACTATCTGAGGAAGATTGAATGATTTGAAAAAGCCATCGTAGTCAAAGAATGACGATGGTCCTTTTCCAGCAGGGGGGATATTGAAACGTTGAACATCAACGTTGCACCATACTTCTACCAGACCTGTAGAGTTGTTGTAAACTCGTTTGTCGGGTATACTGTATCCCAGAAAGATCCCCTGATCTGCCTTTTCATTGAACTTACCTTCTTGAGTTTTCTTCAGAAGTGTACAAGGAGCACCGATAGGTTCCAGATACTCCAGGTTTGGATTACGCTTCTGTAGCAACTCATATCAAGTCTTCCCGTGCCTCTTCACTACTGACACACGATTAAGTGTGTAGCAGGCGTTAGCTACAGCTTCGTTCCAGAACTGTACTGGCAGTTTTGAGTCTGCCAACATTGTCCTGGCTGTCTCGATCAGACTCCTGTTCTTTCGCTCAGCAACTCCATTCATCTGTGGTGTGTATGCAGAGGTGAATTGATGAACAATTCCCTTTTCTTTGCAGAATGCATCCATCCAATGATTCTTGAACTCTGTTCCATTATCTGAATCAATCTTTCGCACTCTAAGCTTGTAAAGTGACTCCAGAGTGGTGACCAGCACTTTGAATGACTCATATGTTTCTGATTTAGCTTTCAGAAACATTACCCACGAGAATCGAGAGTAGTCATCGGTGACTACGAAGCAGTACCAGTCTCCAGCAATACTCTTCGTGCTAACTGGACCGAAGAGATCCATGTGCACCAACTCCAGGGCATCTCAATAGAATGAACATTCTTGGTCTTGTGAGATTTTCTAGTTTGCTTTCCTTTCTTGCATGAGACACAGAAGTCGGGAAGTTTGAAGTTCTTTACAGGAACTTCATCAACTAGGTTGTTATGAATCAGGTGATTCATCTTCCGATGATTAATGTGTCCCATTCTTCTGTGCCATGAAATGGAGTCCTTCTCTGTTGCTTTAGATAAGAAACATTGAACAGTAGAAGCACTAGTAGAAGCATTAGACATATCTAGAACATACAAGTCATTATATCTAGATGCTGACATTAATACCTGCTCCTCTGGAATATCCATTTCTTTCTTCAGAATATAGCATTTGCGATTATCAAACATTACTTTGAATCCCTTGTCGCAAATCTGAGACACACAAAGTAGATTGTTTTCTAACTGCTGAACAAAGTTGACCTTGTCGAACCTTACCTTTTCATTACCTACTTCGCCTTGAGCAGTAATGTAACCTCCTTTGTTTCCAGCAAATGAAACGTGTCCCCCTTTAATCTGTTTGACATTGAAAAGGAGAGACCTATTTCCCGTCATGTGCCTGGAAGCTCCGCTATCTACTATCCATGTATTTGCAGACGCACTATAGCGGACAACCTGCACATTTGAGAAAATCATCAGTTAAGGATGGGGACCCAAGCCTTGACTGGCTTGGGTTTCCCAGAGGAATCAACCATCATGAATTCGACCCACTGTCCTTTATCAGTGGGTGGAATCTCAACTTTCAGATTGTCCTTGCTTTCAGACACACCAGTTGTCTTCGCTTTCCATAAACCATCCCTGTGAAAGGATTGTTTGTGGTAAACCTTAGACTGATTTACGGTTTGAGCATATGGTTTAGATTCAGAAATAGATTTTGCCTCTGGCATCATGGACTTGTCGGGGACTTGTCTGTTTTGCCTTTGGCGTGGTGGAGACGAAAACGACCTAGAAGGTGTTTTAGACCTAATAGGTGTTTTCGATCTAACTGGAGTCTTAGAACGATGTTTTGAATCTACTTTGACTTTGTCGTTTAGCTCAACCTTAATTCTTGGTGTCTGATAGCAAGGACAATTAGTCGAAATATGACCGCGCTGACCACAAGTATAGCAGGATCTCCATTCATCAGGGCTAGGAGATCTCTTGTGGGGCGGTGAATAAACCTCAGATTCTTTCCTTTTGTTATCACTTTTAAGATTTTCTCCTTCTTTGACAAATTTAACTTGTTTAACATTGTTTGTCTTTTGTCTTTTGGACAGATGATTATCTTGTTTCACTGGTTTAGTTTGAGTGTTTTTGAAAATCTTAGGTTGTGTGGAAGTTGACCTTTTACCCAACCCAAGAGATGCTTGAACATTCTCTTCTACTCGTTTGCCAGTGATTTGTGAGCTTGTTGTGCTTGATGCAGAATCCGTCTGGTCAGGACCGAAGGAGCAGAGTTAACTGCTGTATCCGGATCACTGACTAGAGGAGTTGTCACCACATGATCCTTTATGGGGTTATCATTAATTGGACATTGTTTGATGTTTAAAAAGGACTCATGTGGTGGTGGCACAACTTTATAACCCAAACCCTCCCCGTTGTTGCGTTCTTTAACCAAGTTTTTCAAAATATGTGAGGAACTCGCTAGACTGTGGAGTCTTTGTTCCAAAGACTCGTTTTCAACTTGTAAAACCGCTCGTTCCTTCTTAGTTTCTTCTATTGTCTTTAAATAAAACTTGATGTCAATTTCTTGGTTAAAGGCAACAACTTCAGTTTCTTTTAACTGTTTCTTTAAAGCATCAATCTTTTCTTTAAAACTGTTTTCATTCTGTTTTAAGATTCTGTTTGCTTTAGTGCACAATTTTAAATCATTTACTGAGTTATCATTATGATCTAATAACCTAGCAAATTTCAGGTCAATGCTTTCCCTAAATTTTTCACAATCAACATAAGCATGTTTTGTAAATAATTCATCCTTTGATTCTACCTGTGCCGATGTAGATGTTCCAGCCATGAAAGCATTTTGGGGTTCAGATTGTGCTTCAGACACAGCATTCAGTTCATTCTCCACAAGCTGATCAACATCAGCTATGTTGTCATCCAATTCAGTAGTGTAAGGCTCAGCTGAGTTCTCCCCCTCACTTGCTGAGTCTTCATTTAAATCCTCGACAGAAGCTATGTTGGCTTCACTATCAGATAAGAACCGGAAGGACCAGTCCTGTCCTTCATCGCCTTGTGCCACCAAAGCCTTGGAATCACTTCCTGCTGGTGCTGGCTTCTTATCTTTATCTTGCCTGTTGAAAGAGGAGAAAGGATTTCCGTTCCCAGTCTTTTTAGGCTTCACACATTCCCTCTTGAAATGTCCTTTCTCCCCGTAGTTGAAACACGTGACTTTAGACTTGTCAAAACCAAATGTAGTATCATTTGTAGCCACGAGGTTCTGCCCTGTCTTCTTCACAAACTTCTTTGCTCGTCGCACAGCACTTGCGAGAGCCCACATAATGTCCATCCTCTCCAACTCATTTTCATCCACCTGCTCATAGTCTTCATCAGCCAAGTGGCAGTTTCCTATCCTCCCTGCAACCAAACCATCATAGGAATGAACCACTGCAGCAAGTAGGTCCATGTGTTCCTTGGCAACTTCCACAATGACTTTACCCAAGTTATCAGTTATTAACTTTGTTGAGTGAGCTTCAGTAATACTGTGTTGAACCCCTGATGAACCAGATGACTCACTCCCAGACGATGAGCTTTGACCAGATGTATTAGAATCAAATGCAGTCTGCAGAGGAGCATTAGAAGTCTTTGCAACAGGAGTTGGAGTCACATTGTAAAGAGTAGGATCCTGAGCATATGCACCCGTCTTCGCCTTATACTTATGTCTGACCTCTTCCTCTCGCAATTTCATAATAAAGTCATTTATATCCCAAGTCTCGAGAACTGAATTGTGTCTCAAGGCGGAAATAAATGAATCCCATTTTTCTAGAAGACCTTCAGCTAAACTGGCAACCTTTTCTTCTTTAGATGTTGTAACCCCATGAGTGTGAAGTTCACTCATTAGATGATAGAAGCAGTCAATGATGTCGTCCAAGCTCTCATTCCCACTAGTAGGGAAAATGTCAAACTCCTTTTTGAGAGCTTTTGCCTTCAAGGATTTCAAGGTTGAGATCCCTTCATACCTTTTCTCGAGAGCTTTCCAGAACTTTTTACTCTGTTTCTGATCTGAATACTGATGAAAAATCTCTTTAGGAATGGACTGGGTGAGCATAGCATAAGCCTTCTTTTCAGCATTATAGGCAGTCTTTTGAGCATCAGTCTGTTGGGTTTGTTGGACCTAAACAATGTTCTTTAACCATTTTAAACAAGAAAACGCAGCGGAATATGAACTTAATATGGGATTATATAATCTGAAAATTATAGTTCATAACATTATTTACAACAAACCCAAAGACAAAGGATCATATATATGTGAATAGATTAGTTATCAAGAAGCAAACAAACAACCAAATCAACACTATGAACTACCTTTAAGAAGCTGTCAAAACCGTGGATGTATCATGAAGATGAGGCTGCTTTTGGATGGGCAAAAACATCAACAATAGATGTCATATTTCATGTCATCTATTAACTCCTTGTATGCTGTCAAATGTGGCTGAAAAGCCAACATCCAAAGCTGCTGAAAACGTGAACAACAGTGAACATGCAGCTCTTTGTATGCTGTCAAAACGTGGCTGAAAAACCATCATCCAAAGCTGCTGAAAACGTGAATGAAATGAACATGCAGCTGCCATTGAATGACCAAGACATCAAGTGTAGATGTCCTCAAGTGCTCATACCCACAAGCCTTCAAGAAAACACCATTTTTGCTAGGATTTGACACCAAAATCGGATCAAG
The DNA here is from genome assembly GCA_024085815.1 of Flaveria linearis. NCBI lineage: Eukaryota > Viridiplantae > Streptophyta > Magnoliopsida > Asterales > Asteraceae > Flaveria > Flaveria linearis. The sequence goes on along the minus strand of CM044004.1, from coordinate 48,935,251 downwards.
AACTCTGCTGAAAACCTCTTTCTGCCATGACCTTCACAAGGCTGCTGGAACTTTGTTTCAGCAATTAAATCCATCTTCTAGATGAAGGAAAGAAGTCCTTGTCGATTTTGCATGTGAGAAAAAGGGGTAGATGAAGAGAGTGTGTGTTCTAGAGAGTATGTGTTCCAAGAACACTAAAGAAAAAAAAAAAGGAAAAGAGAGGTATGGCTGCCATGGGCGGCCGAACCCTTTCATTTGTTAGGGTTTTCCCTCTCAAAAATTCCCTTTAAGTTTTAAACAATGTTTTAAATTAAATACATAATTAACCTTTTAATTATATATATAATATGCACACACACTTTTATTATTTGATGTTGCTTAACTAATTTAAACAACATAACAAATAATGTCTATAAACAAAATATCCTCATAGTTTGTTCTTTCTCACATATATTTTATTTAGAAAACCCTTTTCTAAATTGGTGTAATTATTTAATTGCATGATCATATCATCAATTAAATATTGGTTGGTGTTTGCTAAGCTTGTTATTGGGTATGACCCGACTTGGATCACTACGTACTAACCACATCAATGTTTTATGTGTCCTGGGCATACAGAATCCAACAATCTCCCACTTGCACAAGATACATAGAAGATTGATGCAAGCAGTAAATACCGCCTAACAACGGTTTACTACCCTTAATACGCATGACTTAGAAGCCATTCAATAACATCATCCCCTTCAAGTATCCAACTTGAAATGATTTAGGTGAATTAATCATTTATCCTTTTGTTACAGATGTCATGATGAGACCTTCTCACCTGTTGCGATGCTAAATTCTATTAGGATATTGTTTGCCATAGCTGCTCATTATGATTATGAGATTTGGCAAATGGATGTCAAAACCGCTTTCCTAAATGGATATCTTGAGGAAGATGTCTATATGGTTCAGCCTGAAGGTTTTGTCGATCAAAAACATCCTAACAAAGTATGCAAGTTAAAGAAATCAATCTATGGATTGAAGCAAGCATCAAGAAGTTGGAATCACCGTTTTGATGAAGAAATAATCAAATTTGGGTTCATCAAAAACGCTGATGAAGCATGTGTATATAAGAAAGCTAGTGGGAGCATCATCACTTTCCTAGTATTATATGTCGATGACATTCTACTATTTAGAAATGACATTCCATCCATGGAAGGTGTAAAAGCCTGGCTTGGAAACTGTTTCTCCATTAAGGATCTTGGTGAAGCCGTCTATATTCTAGGAATAAATATCTATAGGGTAGGTCAAGGCGGTTGATTGGTTTAAATCAAAGTGCATACATTGACAAGATCTTGAAAAGGTTCAAGATGGAAAACTCTAAAAAGGGTCCTGTACTTATTCAAAGAGGAATGATATTGAGTAAGACTCAATGTCCAAGCTCAAGGGATGAGCAAGACAAAATGAAGGGAATCCCATATGCGTCTGCTATAGGATCCATCATGTATGCAATGATATGCACTAGACCGGAAGTGTCATGCGCTTTGAGCATGACAAGCCAATACCAGCAAAATCCTGGAAACAGTCATTGGATGGCTGTTAAGAACATACTTAAGTACCTAAGGAGGACTAAAGATATGTTCCTAATCTATGGATCTGGTGATGAGGAACTTGTTGTAAAAGGTTACACGGATGCGAGTTTCCAAACTGGTCGTGATGATTCACGATCATATTCGGGGTACATTTTCATCTTGAATGGAGGAGCAATCTCTTGGAAGAGCTCCAAGCAAGATGTGGTGGTATTATCTACTACCGAATAAGAATACATTGCCGCTTCATTAGCAGCTCAGAAAGCTGCATGGTTAAAGAAGTTCATTGCCGATCTAGGGGTGGTCCCTTCCATCCAAGACCCCCTAGAAATTCTTTACAATAACGAGTGTGCGATTGCTCAAATCAAAGAACCCCATGCACATCAAAAGACTAGGCACATTGAACGAAGATTCAACTACATAAGGGATGAAGTTGAAAAGAGAAAGATATGTATTCGCAAAGTTCACACGGATCAAAACATTGCGGATCCTCTCACGAAGCTACTTGACAAGGCAAAGCATGAAAGTCATGCTTGTGCCATGGGACTACAATATTCTAGTGACTGGATTTGATCTTTAATTTTGTATTGAGATATTGTAACTCTTTATTACTTGAAGGAATTATTTGGTTATAATGATTCAACGAATATTTATATTTTGCATGTTTAAAATCCATGAGTAAATTGTTTACTCAGAACGTCCGCAGTTATTCATGCTTGTAGGAACATGTGTGAAGTTAATGCTATTATGAACTTGGATTGGTAGATATTTATATGGATGAATATAGAGCAAAAGGTTGCTACTAAAGTTCAAAGATATTTGTGGGATGCAAATATTGGACTGGCCTGCATATCAAACATTACTAAATGGAATCTTCCTGATTGATCATAAGTAATTTTGAGTAAAGGCGAACATCATTTGGTATCCTCTGACCTGAGATACATATTGGGTCTTGATATTTACCGAATATTATACTTTGACTTAGCTCTTCGCTATTCTGAAACATGGTAGTACATAAGTCTGAGTTCAGGTATGATATAAAGTAATTATGAGAGACCTATATTGTCAAGATGGGATTTGTCCCTCTTATACGTTGAGAGTAAGATGTCTAAGGCCTAATAAAGTTAAATCAATGGAGAATGATTACTCCGTGTCTCTAGGATTTAACATGACATCTGTGACAAAAGGATAGATGATTGTTTCACCTAAAACATTTCAAGTATGGTACTTGAAGAGGATGATGTTATTGAATGGCACTTAGTCATACGTATTAAGGGTAGTAAACCGTTGTTAGGCGGTATTTACTGCTTGCATCAATCTTCTATGAATCTTGTGCAAGTGGGAGATTGTAGGATCCTATATGCCCAAGACACATACAAAATTGATGTGGTTAGTATGTTATGATCCAAGTCGGGTCATACCCAATAACAAGCTATACAAACACCAATTAATATTTATTTGTTGATAAGATCAAACAAATAAATACTGACATCAATTTAGAAAATGGGTTTTCTAAAATGTTGCTTTTTTAAAAGAACAACATTATATGGATAATTTGTTCATGAGAGATTGTTTGTTTCATTATTTAAATTGGTTAAATAATGACAAATAAAAGTGTCTTATTGTTATAAAATTAAAATAGGTTTTAATTTTATAAAACTAATGGTTGAAAGAATGAATTATATAAAAGTTCAAAATAAGGGGGAAACCTTTTATTTGCAAAATCTCGGCCGCCCAAATGGGCATGGGGAACTCAACGTTGTCTTGGCCTTTTCAAGACTTATTTCATTCATTCACTCAACCATCCTTCTACACTTTCTCTCTCACACACAAAGCAACAAATTCTCTCTTTGAACAAAGCCAAATTTTCAGATTCAAGGGGAGAAAAGGGGCTGAAAATTCAGATTTTTGGCAGCTCCTAAGGATCTTCTTTGTTGATTTGTTTTGTTTCATAACGGTCTAATCTTGGTGCTCTTCTTCCTAACAAGATTGGGTGTTTTGTTTAGGCTTGTGGGTATACAAGCTTGAGGTCTTCTTCTTTGAAGGCTAGCCAACTCGAGAACATCATCTTCTTCATTCTATTCATCTACAACATTGTGTTCAAGAAAGGTTGTTTCTATGAACACCCTATGGTTGTTATATTTTGTTTGATAGCATATTATTTCATATATAATTGATCCTTTATTCTTGGATTTTGTTTGTGGTTTAAAATGGTCAAATTTTCAGATTATAAACCATATGTTAAACTATATATCCGCTGCGTTTTTTTAAGTTTAAATGGTTAAACTTACTTGTTTTTACATGTGACAAAACCCATCAGGTTCGTCCTCCATCAAATGAAAATGATCTAAAGTAATATCTACCTCATCTCTATAAACATTTCTCGTGTATTTAAACATAGGTACATTTTGTGCACCTGTGATCGCTAGTCTTTTGAATGATATCTCTGTCATATGTTCCAGAATCATTGTTTCTCCACCAACTCCATAAACATGAAAATCTAGATTCTCCTTGATTATCATCTGTAGGAATCCAGGGTACATTAGGTATTTGTTCCTGATCCCTTTCTCCAAGTTGAAGATAAAACCATTAAGAATCCATCTTGCCATGTTAAACCTTCTATTTGTTACAAGAGCCACAATAGGTAAAGCTATGTCAATTGGAAAAGAGTTCCAACCCGTACTCCTTTTTGACATGCAATGCTGGAATATATAGCATAGAAGTTTCCAGTGATTGTAAACTCGAGTTCTGGAAAAACCTTTCTTGGGGAAATTATTTGGGTGACCCATAGCAATGAATGTTTCTCTACATTCATTAAATGATAGTTCTGCTAAGTCTTCAGGGCCATTGTGTCTCAGTCTTAATGCTTCTCTAATAGATTCTTCAGATGCTTCAATCATTATATCATTAGTTATATATCCTCTCAAAACTTTTCTTCCTTCTTCATTAAGCTCAGTTATGGTAGTGTTCTAAAACTTCTTAATCAGTCTTGCATATATGGTTGGTTGATAGCACATAGCATACACCTACTCAGTTCTCAATAAGAACCTAATCATCTCCTCATAACCAACAGCATCTTGAACTTCTTCATTGAGCAATCCTGCCACATTATGCTTAGCTTCAAACTTTAACTCAGCCATCTATAAAAATGAAACAAGAAATTTAGTCGCTTGAATTTTAACACTTTAAAATCAATTGATATTTATTGAAATTTAAAGAATCATTATGTAATAAAAACCATTAATCTAACTTGCACTTTGAAAAATTTTCTAAGTGTTTAAGTATTCTGTTCATGAACAAAATGCATCCAAGTTAGTGTAAACGATTTAAAATATATCAATTCATTAAAAATTATCAAAAACAGATTAGAAAATGAATTTGCTGAATTTTTCATTTTTATTAAAAATTCAAATACTTGACTGTTCATCTTCAACATTCGACTGATGAAGAATTCATCTTCAAGATCAATGTAGCTGAAGATCAGATTTGAATGTCCCAATATGATTGAAATCAAGTTTATATCAACATTCAATCATCAATTTCAGTTCATAATTCCATTTTGTTCACAAATTTCCAAAAATTTCAATCGACTAGGGTTCATACGCCTTAATAGCAATGAAACGCTCAATCAATTTCACACTGTAAACTTGAAAGTTATATGAATTTGTTCATGAACTTATGTTGAGAATCTGAAATACACACTATCTATCGCAAGTATTGAACAAATATCAATCAGAACAAGTGAATCAAGGTGTTCGAGAGTCGGGGTGTGAGTTCAGGGGATTTTGAGTGAATGAATGACTGAAAACACAAAGTGTTGTATTTATACTAAGTGAAATTTTAGGTGCATGAACACTGCTTTTACACATGAGACTGAATTTTACACTAAGTATTTAGGCGCTTGTGCACTGTTTGTGCGCATTGGATTAGGCACATGAGCATTGTTCAGACGCATAAGCATTGTTTAGGCGCTTTTGCACTGTTTAGGCGCATGGGACTACCTAAAACGCACAACACTTGGTAATTTTTTACTTGAAACGCCCAATTCTTGAAAGTCTGGTACTGTGTAGACGGATGAGTATGTATGAAACACCCAACACTTAAACCAAAAATTTCAGCCTTATGACATTTGTTTAGGCGCATGAGGTTGTCTGAAACCTCCAACACTTGCACAAATTCTAAAAAAATCATCATGCTCCTAATTTTTGACTTTTGAACGCTGTTTAGGCGTATGAGATTACTTTCATGAGTCTAACACTTGTAATTTTCAAGTCTTCCACCTGAACTCTGTTTAAACGCATTAGTATTGTTCATATACTAATTTTTTAAACAGTTTGTCAAATTTTGACTTTCACCCAAAATTTACATAATTAACCCTCAATTTTGAACTTTAACATTTAAAACTTTTATTTTTAATTTAAAATTTTATTTTTTATGTTATGACCATTTTATTTTGTTTTAAATTTTCAAAAATAATTTTCCGGCATTTTAGTCTCTAATTTTAACAAATAATCTCATATTAAAATGTTGCAATAAGCTTTTCCACTTTAAAATGTTTCAGGTTCATTTTTATATTATGTCAAACACACACATGCTGGAACTTTTAGCCTCATCCTTTCCATCCAAAACATTTAATTTTGATTTTTCATATCTTGAAATTTGAGTTATGTACTGTTAGACACTTTTACATTTTACTCCCCATAAACTTTTAAGTTTAATAAAACTTAGAGTTTCTAGAATTGTCACATGAAGATCACACTAATCAGTGTTAATATGCCTGCACACAGAAAACATGTAAAAATCAAAATTAAAACAGAATAAAAATCTAATATTTACAATTGAATCGATGTCTGAAGTGAGATCATATCAGTTAAAATCAACACATTGAAATAAAAGAAACTGATGGATAGTCATAGACATTGAATAAATCCTGATCAGGTGTGTTCCTAGTCAGCATTTCTGCAATAAAGGAGACACGAGATCTAAGGACAGAAAATGAGTGCATTTAGCAAGATATTCAGCACACTTACTTTTTCAATCCTTGGATTGATTAAGGTACGATTAGATATGACATTATGCAGTCACACTTAGACTTAGAGAGGTTAATTCTCATAAAGACATGCAAGAAGTCACTGTTCTCAATTTGTTAACCAGACATATACTACAACCAGATCTCATTTGGGTTTTGTACATTAGCATCTTATTGCATCAGAGAGAATATCCAGGTTGTAATCACTTACAATAGAGGATATCTCAGCACTTCAGGTCTATGATGACTCATAACAGAGAAGTGTTAGATGCTATAAATAATTAGATCTCATGGTTATTCATATCAACACCAGGTGTGAGATTATGACTTAACAAGTAATCCATTTGAGAAATCAACATTACTTGTTAGTGTTAAGAGAGACAAACATGAATGCATTAGTGATTTAGTTTAATCACAAGAATCTACTTTTTCAGTCTAATTGCATGACCTTACTTGCACATCAAATCTGATCACGTCAAACAAATTCAAAGACAAATTCATTCCTAAATAATTTATCTATCATTTCTCACATATTGCAAAGACATATTCATTCCTAAATAATGAGTTAACAAAAATAAATTCTTTTTGTAGTTTTTATTTTATATCCTATTATTATTTTTTTAATTTTTAATTTTCTATTTTTATATTTGATTTTTCTTTTTCTAAGAAACATGCACACACAAAATACAGTTAGGCAATTAACTCTAACAATTTCTCTTGCTGAAGGGAGGGTTCTGATCATATTAAGACTCAATTAACTAAAATGCTCAAAAACCATTTTTTTACACATGGTTAGTAAGACAATTGACTCTACCAAATACTCAAACCGTCCTGGTAAGAAGGCATTAGTAAATAGATCTGCCAAGTGTTTTTGAATTGCAATTTGAATCAGAATGATTAAACCTTTTTCAGAGTTATCTCTAAGAAAATGATATCGAATCTCGATATGTTTTGTTTTTGAATGTTGAACAGGATTAGTTGTAATGAACATAGAAGTAGTGTTATCAATATAAATTGGAGTTTTAAGAAAATTGAACTCGTCATCCAGTAGTTGGTTTTGTAACCAAAGGATTTGAGAACATCCTACTGAAGCAGCTATGTATTCAGTTTCCACGGTTGAAACAAAGACATTTGTTTGTTTCTTACATTGCCATAGTCTAAAACTGACAACCACCCGAAATAGATTTTCAATCTTGACAACATCCTCCATAATCACTATCAATATATCCATGTAACTCAAAGTTTCCTTCGTAAGGATACCACAGCCCTAAAGCCGGTTTACCTTTAAGATACCTCAATATTCTTTTAAAAGCAATTAAGTGGGATTCCATCGGGTCTGATTGAGACTTGGCACAGATACAAACAGCATACATTATGTCAGGTCTAGATGCAGTAACATACATTAACAACCAATTATAGATCTGTATAAAGTTTGGTCTTCAGATTTTCATTTTCGATCAGGCACAATCTTAGTGTTTATGTCAGCTGGAGTTCTAATGGACTGACAATCTTGCAGTTTAAATTTCTTCAAGAGCTTGTCAATGAACTTCTCTTGATAAATTAAAATACCATCTGCAGATTGCTCGACTTGAAGTCCAAGAAAGAAATTTATTTCTTCCATAGAACTCATTTGAAATCAACACTTCATTATTCCTTTGAATTCGTTGCACAATTTTGGACTTGTAGAACCAAATATGATATCATCGACATACACTTGCACACATAAGAGATCATCAGCATCCTTCTTTATGAACAAAGTGTAGGGTTCTATATGCCCAAGACACATAGAATATTGATATGGTTAGTACGTTATGATCCAAGTCGGGTTATATCCAATAACAAGCTTTGCAATCACCAAGAATTATTTGATTGATGATGGGATCATGCAATTGAATAATCGCACCATGTTTAGAAAAGGGGTTTTCTAAACAAAGGCATTCGAGATGGAACAAATTATAAGGATAATTTGTTGATGGGTTTATTATTATTTTTGTTATTCAATAGGGTTTAAATAACACAAATAACATGATAGTGTACTTTAATTAAATTGTTTAATTAGAGAAGACATATGTCACATTATAAATAAGTCTAGTAGATGACTTATTAATGTGTGACAAAAGACTAGTTGAAAATTAAGTGTGTGTGTTTGATTAAATAGGGAAACCCCTTTTGTTTTGAAATATTTGGCCGCCCTCCCCCCAATTGTGATTGGTCCCTTTGTTGTCTTGAGAACACACAACTTTAACTAGTCTTGCACTCCTCATTTCCCATCTCAATTCATGCAAACACAAAAAAAATCTCTCTCTTTTTCTCTCTTGAATCCACGGTTTCAGCAGCAGAAAACAGGAGCTTTTGAGTTGTTCTTGGTGGTGGTTCTTCCTAACAAGAAGGTGATTACAAGTAAGCTTGGGGTATACAAGCTTGAGGACCTCTAATCTTAAAGTCTTGGCCGATTTAAGCATCCAAAATCTTCTTTTCTTTGGTCGTTTTGCTGCTGAATGAGGTAGATATCACAGCTCATTGAAGCTGTGATTTTATGTAGTTTTACATATGTTCATAGATTGCTTATTCACATAAATGATCCTTTGTTATATGGGTTTGTTTTACACATATATATATCACCTAGACAACATGATTTTTCAGCTTTATAATCATGTTTTAAAGTAATTTTTCCGCTGCGTTTTCAGTAAGTTTAAGAGGTTAAACTATGTTTTGTGTTCTTACAAACCCTTCAATGGCATCTAGAGCCGGTTATGTGGATAGCATGCTTGTTAGTATCATTTAAAAATTTGTTTTATGGGATTTTGTAACCCTTTTGAGGCCTGAAATGTTCTTGTATGTTGAATCCCCAAGCTTTCAAGGTTATATCACACATGCTTGTGATTAAAACTTGAAAGATATGTATGATGATATGTATATTGTTTGGACAATGTTTGAAACCCGAATTTTCAGTTTATGTTGGCTGAAAATCGTGGGTTTTCATGGGGATTCTTAGTTATATTTGGATGATATGATGAATGTTCATATTGGTGCATAACCTAGCTTTTGGCCTTGTCTTGTTTGGATGTTTGCAATGTTTGGTTTTGGTTTATTCAATAGGGTTATATATTGATTTGTGCTTGGTTTAAAAATGTAATTTGTCTATTTATTCATTGGGATGTAATAATAGATTAGGAGTATTTTTCTTTTACTAGAAAATATGTATTAGGATATATATTTTATAAAAGAAGATGCTCGGGAAGGAAGCATAAGAGGAAGACACAAAAGAAGGACTTGAAGCATATGGATGCAAGTTCAAGTGGGGGTCTATGAAGACCTCAATTTTATGTTGTATTCAACCCTTAGGAAAAATGATCTTAACAAGCTAATATAAAAATGGTTCTTAATCATCATGTGTTAATAAATGGTTATTAAAAGGATTAATGATTACATAATAAAATGGGTTTTATTAAAAGGACCATAGGGTATCTTGTATTTGAAAGCATGCAAATACAAGTACATAGAGTTTTCTAAACTAGAATTATGAAATCTCTAAACATTTGACAAACAAGTTTAACACCGTCCTTTTGCACAACACTCGAGTCATTTGAAAACTCTTAATGGGATAAAGGTCACCTAACCATTTAGAGGGAACTTGTGACTTAAGGTAGGGATACCATATTGGTGGGATAAAGGTCACCTAACCACTTATGTTGGTAAACTCACACGTGTGTGCAAGTAGGGTAACTTGATTTGCAAACCATGTTAAATGGATCACCTACAATATGGTTTCCAAATGGTGTTAATGGGATTAACATGCCGACTTTACATATGATGTTTAAAGTCGATCCCATACCTCTAGAAGTTGCAAATGGTTGCAACCGTCAATCGTTGACCACCTTATTAATTTAAATCGTGGGATAAAGGTCACCTAACCACAATTTAAATGTAATGTTGGGTTCTATATTTTAATATAAAAATGACCTTAAAAGGCACTAATTATTAAAAATATCAATATCGAAAATACTAAAATAGATCTTTGTTAAATTTTGTAGATGGCCACCAATAATGACAATCATGATAACTCATCCGCGTCCACCCAATCATTACGAGCGATACTCCAAAAGGAACGTCTAAATCATAACAATTTCATTGATTGGTATCGAAACTTGAGAATCGTTCTCAAGCAAGAAAGACGATCATATGTTTTAGAAGACCCTATCCCCGATCAACCTACTGAGGATGATAGGAGGCCTATAATGATTGGCTAAAGTACACTGAGGACTCCGTCCAAGTGTCTTGTCTCATGCTAGCGAGCATGACTCCGGATTTACAAAAGGAGTATAAATATCACAGAGCTTATGACATGATAACCCCGCTGATGGAAACGTTCCAACAGCAAGCAAGGGTTGAGTGCTTCGAAACGGTTCGAGCACTCCATGCATGTCGTATGGACAACAACCAATCTGTTTCATCTTATGTACTTAAGATGAAAAGTCATATTGACCGCCTCGAGAGGCTTAATTGTACCGTCTCGAAGGAATTGGCCACGGATTTGATCCTAAATGGCCTTACCAAAAAGTTCGAGACATTTGTGTTGAATTACAACATGAATGCATGGGACAAAAGCATTGGTGAGCTTCACTCAATGCTTAAAACGGCCAAGGCAGCCATGGGTAAAAGGGTTTTACCCGTCCTCACCATCAATGAAGGTGGGAACAAGAAAAGGCCTTATCCCGCACCCAAGGCAAAGGTTGCCAAGGGTAAGGGACACGTATGGGGAAAAGGGAAAGGGGTGGCAAGGGTGCCACCCAAACCACAAGAGAAGAAGCAAAAGGTTGCTACTAATGACCCATGCTTCAAGTGCGGGGAGATTGGACATTGGGAAAGGAATTGTCCTGTCCATCTCCAAGAGTTGAAAGCAAAGAGGGATGTCGGGCAGACCTCAGGTACAAAATACATGATTCATATTGATCTTAATGTTACATCTTCTAACACATGGGTATTGGATACCGGATGTGGAACTCATATTTGCAATTTGTTGTAGGGGTTCACAAGAAGTAGGGACTTCAATCAAGGAGATGTTAGTCTCTTCATGGGCAATGGAACCAAAGTCCAAGTTGAAGCTTGCGGGGACTACATCCTAAAACTTACAAGTGGCTTGGATGTTATTTTGAAGAATGTTTTGTATGCTCCTAGTTTTACTAGGAACATTATTTCTGTATCCCAATTAGGACATTATGATTATGTATTATCTTTTGTTGAAAATCATATTCATGTTTCTTTAAATGATATGTTCTATTTTAAAGCTATTCCCATTAATGGTATTTATGAATTGGTTCATGAAAATGCTTTAAATAGTTCATTGTACCAAACTAACATCAAGAAACTCAAGTTGAATTTGAGTGATACCTATCTTTGGCATTGTCGTCTTGGTCATATAAACAAGAAACGTATACAAACACTTCAAAAGAATGGTCTTTTACAAACAAATGAATGTGATTCATTTGATGTATCTGAATCTTGTTTACAAGAAAAAATGACTAAGGCACCCTTTAGTGGAACTAACGAAAGGGCAAAAGATTTATTAGGAATCATACATTCGGATGTATGTGGTCCTTTTAAGCAAATGGCTAGGAATGGTGAAAAATACTTCATTACCTTTACCGATGATTATAGTCGCTATGGGTATGTGTACTTATTAAGGCACAAAGATGAAGCTTTTGAAATGTTTAAAATCTTCAAGAATGAAGTAGAAAATCAACTCAACAAGTAGATTAAAGTTCTTCACACTGATAGAGGAGGTGAATACCTAAGTGATGCTTTTCAAGATCATCTTAGAAGTTGTGGGATTGTCTCACAACTCACTCCACCTGGAACACCATAACATAATGGTGTGTCTGAGAGGAGGAATCGAACCCTATTGGATATGGTGCGATCTATGATGGGTAGAAGCTCATTGCCTCTATCGTTTTGGGGTTTCGCTTTGCTCTCTGCAACCCGTATACTAAATATGGCCCCAACCAAAAAGGTGGAAAGGACACCTTTTGAGATATGGCATGGAAGAGTTCTATCCCTATCATACTTAAGAGTCTGGGGTTGTGAGGCTTATGTTAAGACTCCCACCCCAAACAAATTGGAAGTCCGATCCACCAAGTGTATTTTTGTTGGATATCCTAGAGATTTTATGGGATATTATTTCTATGATCCATTGGAACAAAAGGTGTTTATTGCCAGAAAGGGTGAGTTCTTAGAAGCAAAGTTCCTTATGGAAGGAACTAGCAGTAGAACAGTGGATCTTGAGGATGATCAAGAACCACAACCCGATGCATGTTTGGTTGAAACTAGCACTCAACACGAGGATGTTGAGGATGATCAAGCGGTTGATCAATACACACAAAACGTTCGCAGAAGTGGTAGAACTAGAAATCCACCTGAAATGTACGGATTTTTCATGGATGGATGCTATGTGGTAGATTCAGATAAACAAACCACATACCATAATGCAGTGTCCAATTCGGATTATGACAAATGGCTTGAAGCCATGAACGTTGAGATGCAATCCATGTATGACAATCAAGTTTGGGAACTTGTTGTACCACCTCTTAATTCCAAGGTAGTTGGAAGTAAGTGGGTTTTCAAGAAGAAAACCGATATGCATGGAAACTTGGATACTTATAAAGCTAGACTTGTAGCAAAGGGTTTCACTCAAAATCAAGGGGTTGACTATGATGAAACTTTCTCACCTGTTGCGATGCTAAAGTCTATAAGGATATCGTTTTCCATAGCTACTCATTATGATAATGAGATTTGGCAAATAGATGTCAAAACCGCTTTCCTAAATGGATATCTTGAGGAAGATGTCTATATGGTTCAGCCTGAAGGTTTTGTCGATCCAAAACATCCTAATAAAGCATGCAAGTTAAAGAAATCAATCTATGGATTGAAACAAGCATCGAGAAGCTGGAATCACCGTTTTGATGAGGAGGTAAAGAAATTTGGCTTCATCAAAAACGCTGATGAGGCTTATGTGTATAAGAAGGCTAGTGGGAGCATAATAATTTTCTTAGTATTGTATGTTGATGACATACTACTATTTGGAAATGACATTCCAACCTTGGAAGGTGTAAAAACCTGGTTTGGAAGTTGTTTTTCCATTAAGGATCTTGGTGAAGCCGCCTATATTCTGGGAATAAAGATCTATAGGGATAGATCAAGGCGATTGATTTGTTTAAATCAAAGTGCATACATTGATAAAATCTTGAAAAGGTTCAAGATGGAGAACTCTAAGAAAGGTACCGTACCTATTCAAAGAGGAACGATATTGAGTACGACTCAATGTCCTAGCTCGAAGGATGAGCAAGATAAAATGAAGGCAATCCCATACGCATCTGCTATTGGATCCATCATGTATGCGATGATATGCACTCGACCGGGCGTGTCATGCGCCTTAAGCATGACGAGCCGATACCAGCAAAATCCTGGAAACAGTCATTGCATGGCTGTTAAGAACATACTTAAGTACCTAAGGAGGACAAGAGATATGTTCCTAATCTATGGATCTGGTGATGAGGAACTTGTTGTAAAAGGTTACACGGATGCGAGTTTCCAAACCGATCGTGATGATTAACGATCACAATCGGGATACATTTTCATTCTGAATGGTGGAGCGATCTCTTGGAAGAGCTCCAAACCGGATGTGGTGGCTCTATCAACTACAGAATCAGAATACGTCGCCGCCTCATTGGCAGCTCAAGAAGCTGCATGGTTGAAGAAATTCATTGCCGATCTAGGGGTCGTCCCTTCCATTCAGGAACCCCTAGAGATCTTTTGTGATAATAAGGGTGCGATTTCTCAAATCAAGGAACCTCGTGCTCATCAAAAGACTAGGCACATTGAGCGGAGATTCAACTACATACGAGATGAAGTTGAAAAGGGAAAGATATGTATTCGCAAAGTTCACACGGGTCAAAACATTGCGGATCCTCTCACGAAGCTCCTTGAAAAAGCAAAGCATGAAGGTCATACTTGTGCCATGGGACTTCGATATTCTAGTGATTGGATTTGATCTGTAAATTTTGTATTTGGATATGTGGAACTCGTTATTATTTGAATAAAATTATTTGGTTATAATGTTTCAATTAATGTTCCAATTTAGCGTGTTTAATCCATGAGTAAATTGTTTACTCTAAATGTTCGTAGTCGTTCATACTTGTGGGAACAAGTGTGAGGGTAAGATTATTATGAACTTGGATTGGTTGATATTCATAAGGATGAATATAGAGCAATGGGTTGCTACCAAGGTTCATAGATATTTGTGGGATACAAATATTGGACTAACCCGCATCTAAAATTTTACTATATGGAATCTTCTAGATTGATCATAAGTAAATTTGAGTAAAAGGCGAATATCATTTTGTATCCTCACACCTGAGATACATACTGGGTTTTGATATTCACCAAGTGTTATACCTTGAGCTAGTTCTTCACTATCCTGAAATATTGGAAAGTACGTAAGGCTATGTTTAGGTATGAGACGAGGTGTTTGTGAGAAACGTATGTAGTCAAGATGGAATTTGTTCCTCTTATTCGTTGGGAGCAAGATGTCTAAGTGTTAGGACCGTGTACGTACGGAGTACTAACTGATTCTTCGTTGTACTAGATCAAATAGTGCGGAATCCTATTTGATTGGCGATCCAATCAGGGAGAACGAAATCAAGATCAAACCTAACGATTAGAAAATGTTAAGAATGGCCTAGGAATGATCTGAAACGTTCTATGAAGTTGGAAGGGACGAACTGGACGTTCTGGGTCGATTAGGGTTTCATCCTGATGACCCACTTGCAGGAGTGGTATTGCTAATATCCAGATTCGGTGAGTTGAGAACATCGTGCATCATCTGAGTAGCAATATCATCATCTGAATCTATCTGAGGAAGATTGAATGATTTGAAAAAGCCATCGTAGTCAAAGAATGACGATGGACCTTTTCCAGCAGGGGGGATAGTGAAACGTTGAACGTCAACGTTGCACCATACTTTTACCTGACCAGTAGAGTTGTTGTAAACTCGTTTGTCGGGTATACTGTATCCTAGAAAGATACCCTGATCTGCCTTTTCATTGAACTTGCCTTCTTGAGTTTTCTTCAGAAGCGTTCAAGGAGCACCGAAAGGTTCCAGATACTCCAGGTTTGGCTTACGCTTCTGTAGCAACTCGTAGCAAGTCTTCCCGTGCCTCTTCACTACTGACACACGATTAAGTGTGTAGCAGGCGTTGGCTACAGCTTCGTTCCAGAACTGTACTGGCAGTTTTGAGTCTGCCAACATAGTCCTTGCTGTCTCGATCAGACTCCTGTTCTTTCGCTCAGCTACTCCATTCATCTGTGGTGTGTATGCTGAAGTGAATTGATAAACAATCCCCTTTTCTTTGCAGAACGCATCCATCCACTGATTCTTGAACTCGGTTCCATTATCTGAGCGAATCTTTCTCACTTTAAGCTTGTAAAGTGACTCCAAAGTGGTGACTAGCACTTTGAATGACTCAAATGTTTCTGACTTAGCTTTTAGAAACATCACCCACGAGAATCATGAGTAGTCATCGGTGACCACGAAGCAGTACCAGTCTCCGGCGATACTCTTCATGCTAACTGGACCGAAAAGATCCATGTGCAGTAGCTCCAGGGGCATCTCAATGGAATTGACATTTTTGGTCTTGTGAGATTTCCTGGTTTGCTTTCCTTTATTGCATGAGACACAGAAATCGGGAAACTTGAAGTTCTTGACAGGAACTCCATCAACTAGGTTGTTATGAATCAGGTGATTCATCTTTCGATGATTAATGTGTCCCATTCTTCTGTGCCATGAAATGGAGTCCTTCTCTGTTGCTTTAGATAAGAAACATTGAACAGTAGAAGAACTAGTATAAGCATTAGACATATCTAGAACATACAAATCATTATATCTAGATGCTGACATTAATACCTGCTCCTCTGGAATATCCATTTCTTTCTTCAGAATGTAGCATTTACGATTATCAAACATGACTTTGAATCCCTTGTCGCAAATCTAAGACACAGAAAGCAGATTGTTTTCTAACTGCTGAACAAAGTTCACTTTATCGAACCTTACCTTGGCATTACCTACTTCACCCTGAGCGGTAATGTATCCTCCTTTATTACCAGCAAATGAAACGTGTCCCCCTTTAATTTGTTTGACATTGAAAAGGAGTGACTTGTTTCCTATCATGTGCTTGGAAGCTCCGCTATCTACTATCCATGTATTTGTAGACGAACTATAGCGGACAACCTGCACATATGAGAAAATCATCAGTTAAGGAGGGGGACCCAAGCCTTGACTGGCTTGGGTTTCCCAGAGGAATCAACCATCATGAATTCGACCCACTGTCCTTTATCAGTGGGTGGAATCTCAACTTTCAGATTGTCCTGGCTTTCAGACACACCAGTTGTTTTGGCTTTCCATAAACCATCCCTGTGAAAGGATTGTTTGTGGTAAACCTTAGACTGATTAACGGTTTGAGCATGTGGTTTAGATTCAGAAACAGGTTTTACCTCTGGCATCACAGACTTGTCAGAAACTTATCTGTTTTGCCTTTGGCGTGGTGGAGACGGAAACGACCTAGAAGGTGTTTTAGACCTAATAGGTATTTTCGATCTAACTGGGGTCTTAGAACGCTGTTTTGAATCTACTTTGACTTTGTCATTCAGCTCAACCTTAATTCCAGGTGTCTGATAGCTAGGACAATTAGTCGAAATATGACCGCGCTGACCACAAGTATAGCAGGATCTCCATTCATTAGGGCTAGAAGATCTCCTGTGGGGCGGTGAATAAGCCTCAGATTCTTTCTTTTTACTATCACTTTTAAGATTTTCACCTCCTTTGACAAATTTAACTTGTTTAACATGATTTGTGTTTTGTCTTGGAAATTGGTGATTATCTTGTTTCACTTGTTTAGTTTGAGTGTCTTTGGAAGTCTTAGGTTGTTTGTAAGTTGACTTTGTACCCAACCCAAGAGATGCTTGAACATTCTCTTCCACTCGTTTGTCAGTGATTTGTGTGCTTGTTGTGCTTGATCCAGAATCTGTCTGGTCAGGAACCGAAGAAGAAGTGTTAACTACTGTATCCGGATCACTGACTAGAGGAGTTGTCACCACATGATCTTTGATGGGGTTATCATTTATAGGACGTTGTTTTATGTTTAAAAAGGATTCATGTGGTGGTGGCACAACTTTATAACCCAACCCCTCCCCATTGTTGCGTTCTTTAACCAAGTTTTTCAAAATATGTGAGGAACTTGCTAGACTGTGGAATCTTTGGTTCAAAGACTCATTTTCAACTTGTAAAACAGCTCGTTCCTTTTTAGTTTCTTCTATTGTCTTTAAATAAAACTTGATATCATTTTCTTGATTAAAGGCAACAACTTCAGTCTCTTTTAACTGTTTCTTTAAAGCATCAATCTTTTCTTTATAACTGTTTTCATTTTGTTTTAAGATTCTATTTGCTTCAGTGCACAGTTTTAAATCATTTACTAAATTATCATTATGCTCTAATAACCTAGCAAATTTCAGGTCAATGCTTTCCTTAAATTTTTCACAATCAACACAAGCATGTTTAGTAAATAGTTCATCCTTTGATTCTACCTGTGCCGATGTAGATGTTCCAGCCATGAAAGCATTTTGTGGTTCAGATTGTGCTTCAGATGCAGCAGTCAGTTCATTCTCCACAAGCTGATCAACATCAGCTATGTCATCATCCAGTTCAGCAGTGTCAGGCTCAGCTGAGTTCTCCCCCTCACTTGCTGAGTCTTCATTCAAATCCTCGACAGAAGCTATGTTGGCTTCCCCATCAGATAAGAACCGGAAGGACCAGTCTTGTCCTTCATCACCTTGTGCCACTAAAGCCTTGGAATCACTTCCTGCAGGAACTGGCTTCTTATCTTTATCTTGCCTGTTGAAAGAGGAGAATGGATTTCCGTTCCCAGTCTTCTTAGGCTTCACACATTCCCTCTTAAAATGACCTTTCTCCCCGCAGTTGAAGCACGTGACTTTGGACTTGTCAAAACCAAATGTAGTATCTTTTGTAGCCACGAGATTCTGCCCTGTCTTCTTTACAAACTTCTTGGCTCGTCGCACAGCACTCGCGAGAGCCCACATAATATCCATTCTCTCCAACTCATTTTCATCCACCTGCTCATAATCTTCATCAGCCAAGTGGCAGTTTCCTATCTTCCCTGCAACCAAACCATCATAGGAATGAACCACTGCAGCAAGTAGGTCCATGTGTTCCTTGGCTACTTCCACAGTGACTTTACCCAGGTTCTCAGTTATCAACTTCGTCGAGTGAGCTTCAGTAATACTGTGTTGAACCCCTGATGAAACAGATGACTCACCCCCAGACGATGAACTTTGACCAGAAGTATTGGAAACGAATGCAGTCTGCAGAGGAGCATTGGAAGACTTTGCAATGGGAGCTGGAGTCACATTGTAAAGAGTAGGATCCTGAGCATAAGCACCCTTCTTCGCCTTATACTTATGTCTGACCTCTTCCTCTCGCAGTTTCATAATAAAGTCATTTATATCCAAAGTCTCGAGAACTGAATTGTGTCTCAAGGAGGAAATAAATGAATCCCATTTCTCTAGAAGACCGTCAGCTAAACTGGTGACCTTTTCTTCTTTAGACGTTGTAACCCCATGAGTGTGAAGTTCACTCATTAGATGATAGAAGCGGTCTATGATGTCGTCCAAGCTCTCGTTACCAATAGCAGAGAAGTTGTCAAACTCCTTTTTGAGAGCTTTGGCCTTCAAGGATTTCAAAGTTGAGTTCCCTTCATACCTTTTCTCGAGAGCTTTCCAGAATTTTTTACTCTGTTTCTGATCCGAATACTGATGGAAGATCTCTTTTGGAATCGAGTGAGTGAGCATAGCATAAGCCTTCTTTTCAGCATTGGAGGCAATCTTTTGAGTATCAGTCATTCCACTCAACGTTAATGGCAACCCATCAGCACCAACTGGCATAGTGTAACCAGTCTCAATAGAATTCCATAGATTGGTATCCACGCCATTGAGATGAATCTCAAACCTTTGCTTCCACTGAGGGAACTCATCAATGGATAGAAGTTTAGGCAGCTTATTGTGATTACCAATCTCATTTTCCAGAAGCAGTAGATTCTGGATCCTAGAGTCTTTCCCTGCTGAAAATGCGAAGTTTTCGGAGTCCATGAAGAAAGTTGACTTAAACTTGAGAAAACAGACTGTTATGCGATTGGGATATACGACTGAGATGCGATTGAATTCAACCGTGCGATTGAACTCAACCGGGCGACAGGACAATGCAACTGACTTAAACTAGGCGACTGAATCACTCGGGCGATTTGACACTGCAATTGACTAAGACGTGCGAATGTACTGACGACTGACTCAATCGGGCGAATGACCTGGGCGAATGGGTTCAGTCGAACGATTGAGATAATCGTGCGAATGGGTCGGGTGAAAACGGGATTTTTGAACACTTTGACCTAGAACGCAAGTTTTTGCACCCTAGACGGCTGAAACTCGAAAAATACTGATTTTTCAGAACATGCACACGTAAAGACTCGATTTTTAGCCGAAAAATTGGATCTTTTTGCGTAAAAACGTAGACTTTTTCCCAAAAACGATTGAATCAACGAAGAATCAAGAGCCTATGGCTCTAATACCACTTGTTAGGACCGTGTACGTACGGAGTACTAACTGATTCTTCGTTGTACCAGATCAAATAGTGCGGAATCCTATTTGATTGGCGATCCAACCAGGGAGAACGAAATCAAGATCAAACCTAACGATTAGAAAACGTTAAGAATGGCCTAGGAATGATCTGAAACGTTCTATGAAGTTGGAAGGGACGAACTGGACGTTCTGGGTCGATTAGGGTTTCAAGTATTCAAAGTGTTACATTTTTCCACGAATTAAGTGGTATTTATAGGTTACAGATCTCATTCGTGCGACTGAGCCTTGCAACAGGCTCAGTCGTGCGACTGAGTAATACGATAGATACCTTCGTACGCTTGAGTCAGTCTGATGACTCAACCGTGCAATTGATTCAATCTCCTAGTTCAACCGTGCGATTGGACCATTCGCATGGTCCAGTCGCGCGACTGAATAAGATTCTTAGTCAAACACATTCTTGAACCTTTAATGATTCAGAACTATGTCTCACAACTGTAACCTATATAACATGGTCATATTATGCGTGTAACAACTAATAATATAAGTAGATATAACATTAAATAATCAACAACCATATATAGAAGAGATTCTCATTAGATTGATTAAACATTACATACGTGTTACAAGAAGAAGTTCTATTACATTTAAGCTCACTAGACTAGAACTGGGGACATGTGTACCAACACTAAGGCCTGATTAAGTTAAATCAACAAGGAATGATCATTCTGTGTCCTTGAATTTAACATGACATCTGTAACAAAAGGATAGATGATTGATTCACCTAAATCATTTCAAGTAGGATACTTGAATGAGATGATGTTATTGAATGGCTATAAGTCATGCGTATTAATGGTAGTAAACCATTGTTAGGCGGTATTTACTGCTTGCATCAATCTTCTATGAATCTTGGGCAAGTTGGAGATTGTAGGATTCTATATGCCCAAGACACATAGAATATTGATACGGTTAGTACGTTATGATCCAAGTCGGGTTATACCCATAACAAGCTTTGCAATCACCCAGAATTATTTGATTGATGATGGGATCATGCAATTGAATAATCGCACCATGTTTAGAAAAGGGGTTTTCTAAACAAAGGCATTCGAGATGGATCAAATTATAAGGTTAATTTGTTGATGGGTTTATTATTATTTTGTTATTCAAAAGGGTTTAAATAACACAAATAAAATGAGAGTGTACTTTAATTAAATTGTTTAATTAGAGAAGACATATGTCACATTTTAAATAAGTCTAGTAGATGACTTATTAATGTGTGACAAAAGACTAGTTGAATATTAAGTGTGTGTGTTTGATTAAAGAGGGAAACCCCTTTTGTTTTGAAATATTTGGCCGTCCTCCCCCCAATTGTGATTGGTCCCTTTGTTGTCTTGAGAACACACAACTTTAACTAGTCTTGCACTCCTCATTTCCCATCTCAATACATGCAAACACAAAAAAAACTCTCTCTCTTTTTCTCTCTTGAATCCACGGTTTCAGCAGCAGAAAATAGGAGCTTTTGAGTTGTTCTTGGTGGTGGTTCTTCCAAACAAGAAGATGATTGCAAGTAAGCTTGGGGTATACAAGCTTGAGGACCTCTAATCTTGAAGTCTTGGCCGATTTAAGCATCCAAAATCTTCTTTTCTTTGGTCGTTTTTGCTGCTGAATGAGGTAGATATCACAGCTCATTGAAGCTGTGATTTTATGTAGTTTTACATATGTTCATAGCTTGCTTATTCACATAAATGATCCTTTGTTATATGGGTTTGTTTTACACATATATATATCACCTAAACAACATGATTTTTCATCTTTATAATCATGTTTTAAAGTAATTTTTCCGCTGCGTTTTCAGTAAGTTTAAGAGGTTAAACTATGTTTTGTGTTCTTACAAACCCTTCACAAAGTTGGATCGATTTTCCCTCGCGTGTATCAATGTTGGATTAAGTGTTGAGACAATATTTCATACCAGATTCTAGGGGCTTGATGGAGTCCATACAAAGCTTTTCTAAGCTTATACACACGATGTGGAAATTCCGAATCTTAAAAACCCAAAGGTTGCTTTACATACACATCATCAGTGATTGGTCCATACAAGAACGCACCTTTTACGTCCATTTTATACACTTTGAATTTCATGAATGATGCATAAGCCAGGAAGACATGAATTGATTCAAGTCTTGCAACTGGAGCAAATACTTCATCATAATCAGTACCTTCTTCTTGAGTGTATCCTTGTGCAACGAGTCTCGCTTTATTTCTAATAACTATACCTCGATTATCTGTTTTGTTTCTAAACAACCATCTTATGCCTATGACATTTTGTCCTTCAGGTATATCCATAAGATTCCACACTTCTTGTTTATAGAATTGTAATAATTCTTCTTGCATTGCCTCAATCCAACCATTGTCCTTCAATGAAGGGGTTGATCTGCCCAAGATACATATTAAATTGATGTGGCTAATGTGATATGATCCAAGCCGGGTCATACCCAATAACAAGCCAAACAAACACCGATAAATATTTATTCGTTGATAAGATCACACAAATAAATATTAGCACCAATTTAGAAACCGGGTTTTCTAAATCATTGCTTTTGTAAATGAACAAGATTATATAGATAATTTGTTCATGAGGGATTATTTGTTTCATTACTTAAATTAGTTAAACAATGACAAATAATAGTGTGTTTAGTGCTACAAAATTAAAATGGTTTAATTTTATAAAAAAACAAAAGTGCAAGAGTGTATAATATATAAATGTTTAAAATGAGAGGGAAACCAAAGGGGACGAAAAATCGGCCGCCCCTTTTGGTCTTGGGAACCAATCTTGTTTTGTTCCAAGGGCATGCAAGACTCTCTCCACTTGAACACTCTTCCACTTCACACTTTTCTCTTACACACACAAGAGCAAAATCCTCTCTAAAACTCTCTCTAAAAATCTATTTTAGAGTAGAAAAAAGAGGCTGATTTTCAGCTTTGATCAAAGCGTTCTTGGCTGAAAATCTAGTGTCCAAGAGGGTTTTCGAAGGTGGTGTTGCACAACCTAGCAAAGTGGGTGTTTGAAGAAGCTTGGGGTATCATCTACTTGAGGATTGCTAGTTGGAGTCTTGCCTTCAAGAACATCATCCTCCTCATCTCAAAAGAAAGTCTTGAAACGTAGTTTTCATCACCTTTCTATGTTTGTTTTGTAAGTTACTTGTTCATGCAAATAGATCCATCAATAAAGGGTTTTATCAACATAAAATGGTTTATGTAAACTTCTAACAAGATGTTAATATGATTATCCGCTGCGTTTTATGTTTAAAATGGTTAAACAACTTTGATAGACTTGTAAAAACCCCTACAATGGCATCTAGAGCCGGTTGCATGGACACTAACTTCTTTAGATCGAAATTTTGAGTTTTTCTTGGGTCATTAGAAACCCTAGAACTAAAGATTTAGCTTGGTTTCTCTTGATTCAAGTTAGTTAATCTTATATGCATTGAGATGGCTTGAATCTTGTGTTTTAAATTAATTAAAAAATTGAAAGATCCAATTTTTTTTTAAAAAAAAAGGCTGCTGTCGCAGCAGTGAATAAAAAAAAGTTTTTTTTATTGGATTTTTTTAATTAAATGAAACCATGCTTGAGTTGGATGATTTACATATTTGGATATGTTGTTTGGTTATGCATAACAAAGCCTAGACCTTGTGGATTGATTGATTTGTTGTCATGATCTATTCATTTGGCTATGTAATAATTTAATTTTATGTTTCAAGTCTTGTTTTGTAATTTATTTATTCATTTGGTTTGTAATAAATAGATTAGGAGTTTTTCCTTTACTAGAAAAATTGTATTAGGATACATATTTTGTAAGGATGCTCAAGATCAAGATTTGAAGAAAAGATGGACAAAGAGGATGCTTGAAGATGTGGATTCAAGTGGGAGTCCTTTTGTCATCCTTGTGTCATGTTCTTAACCCTTAGGACAAGACCTTTTGACACAGTTGTTTTGGCTAACAAGTGTGCTCAACTTAGTATGCTTTGTTATGCATATGTGAATGGATTGTTTATGCTTGGTTGATTGCTTATGTTGATGTTTGTTTTGAATATTTGGATGTGATTAACAAACATGTAGGATTCTATGTGCCCAAGACACGTAGAATATTGATGCGGTTAGTACGTTATGATCCAAGTCGGGTTATACCCAATAACAAGCTTAGCAAACACCAATTAATATTTAATTGATGATATGATCATGCAATTAAATATTTACACCAAATTTAGAAAATCGGTTTTCTAAATAAATTGCACATGAGATGGAACAAATTATAAGGATAATTTGTTGATGAGTTTATTGTTATTCTTGTTATTTAAAAGGGTTTAAATAACACTAATAACATATGAGTGTACTTTAATTAAATTGTTTAATTAAAGAACACATATGTCACAATTATAAAATAAGTCTAGATGGTTTTTTTTTGTATGACATATGACTAGTAATAATAAGTTGTGTGTTTATAAAAATTAAAGGAGGGAAACACATTTTAAAAGACATTTTGGCTGTCCTCCTCTTTAATTTTGATTGGACCTCTTGGTTTCTTGATACACACAAATATTAACTAGCACAACACTCAATCTAGCTCTTCATTCCATACATGCAAATTGAACAAAAAACACTCTCTTCCATTCTCTCTAGTCCACGGTAGTTTCAGCAGAAAAAAGAGAGTTTTGGTTTTGTTCTTGGTGTTCTTATCTCCCTAACAAGACTTGTTTGCATATGAGCTTGGGGTATACAAGCTTGAGGGGTCCTATTTTGGAGCCTTGGCCGTTTCGTGACATCCAATCTCATCTACAAAGCTGCTGAAAGCCCACGGTTTTGGAAGGTGTTTTGGCAGCTCATATCTTGGTGTTTTGGTGTCCAAATCCAAGCAAGTGTGAGACTTACTTGGAGCTTTGTGGGAGCCAACGTTCAAAGACATCCAACCTTGAAGTTTTTGGTCATATTGGAGCATCTAACACCTCCTCTTTTGGTCGATTTCTTGCTGCTCAAAGAGGTAGAAATCACAGCTCATTGTGGCTATGATTTTATGTAGTTTTACATGTCTTATAGCTTGTCCATTCACATATTAAAGATCCTTTTGATTTGGGTTTGTTTTTCCATCTTAAATGGTCACTAAAGAACATTATTTTCAGCTTATAAAATGGGTTTTATTAAGTTGTAACTCCGCTGCGTTTTTCAGAAAGTTTAAGTGGTTAAACTTGTGTTTTATGTTCTAACAAACCCGTCAATGGCATCAAGAGCCGGTTATGTGGATGACTTGCTTGTTTTTTCCTTTAAAAATGGTTTTAAAGGATGAATATAAACTTAGTTTAGGCTGATTTTGGGCTGCTATATTTGTTTGAATGATTCCCCAAACTTTCAAGGTCATATCACACATGCTAGTGATTAGACCTTGAAAGAAATATATAATGAAATGTTGATTGTTTGGACAATATTTAAAACCAAAAATTTTAGTTTATGTTGGCTGAAATTTGGTGGTTTTAAGAGGGTTTTCATTATATGTTTTGATGATATGATCATTGGATGATAGTGTGCATAACCTAGCAATTGACCTTGTGATGTTTGGATGCTTGTGTTGGTTGTATTCATTCATTCAATTGGGTTGTATTATTTGTTGTTTGTACTTTGTTTCAAATGTAATTTATTTATTATTGGGTTGTAATAAATAGATTAGGTGTATTTTCATTTTACTAGATATCTTGTATTAGGACTTTATATCTTGTAATATGAAGACGTACACATTGGAAGCACAAAGGAAGGTCAAAAGAGAAACATGGAGCATTTTGGATGCAGTTTCAAGTGGGAGACTTTTGGAAGCTTTCCATGTGATTGTTTGTGACCCTTAGGAAAGACCTATGGACCACACTTGTGATGGCAAACAAGTGTGGACCACTTTAGATGCTATGGTTATGCACATATGCTCATTGTGGTTGTTATATTATGCTTGATTGATTATGATTTTATGAATGATTGTATGATATTTGGATATGATGAACAATCTAAATAAAAATGATCTTAACAAGCTAATATAAAATGGTTCTTAGTCATTAAGTGTTAATAAATGGTTATTAAAAGGATTAATGATTTTATAATAAAATGGGTTTTATTAAAAGGACCATAGGGTATCTTGTATTTGAAAGCATGCAAATACAAGTACATAGAGTTTTCTAAACTAGAATTATGAAATCTCTAAACATTTGACAAACAAGTTTAACACCGTCCTTTTGCACAACACTTAAGTCATTTGGAAACTCTTAATGGGATAAATGTCACCTAACCATTTTGAGGGAACTTGTGACTTAAGGTGGGAATACCACATTGGTGGGATAAAGGTCACCTAACCAACTATGTTGGTAAACTCACATGTGTGTGCAAGTAGGGTAACTTGATTTGCAAACCATGTTGAATGGATCACCTAAAATATGGTTTCCAAATGATGTTGATGGGATTAACATGCCGACTTTGCATATGATGTTTAAAGTCGATCCCATACCTCTAGAAGTTGCAAATGGTTGCAATCGTCAATCGTTGACCACCTTATTAATTTAAATAGTGGGATAAAGGTCACCTAACCACAATTTAAATGTAATGTTGGGTTCTAGATTTTAATATAAAATTGACCTTAAAAGGCATTAAATATTAAAATTAGCAATATCGAAAATACTAAAATTGATCTTTGTTAAATTTTGTAGATGACCACCAATAATGAAAATCACGATAACTCATCCGCGTCAAACCAATCACTACGAGCGATCCTCCAAAAGGAACGTCTAAATCATAACAACTTTATTGATTGGTATCGAAACTTGAGAATTGTTCTCAAGCATGAGAGAAGATCATATGTTTTAGACGACCCTATCCCCGATCAACCTAGCGAGGATGATGAGGAGGCCTTTAACGATTGTCTGAAATACACTGAGGACTCCGTCCAAGTGTCTTGTCTCATGCTAGCGAGCATGACTAGAAGCACATGTAGAATTCTATGTGCCCAAGACACGTAGAATATTGATGCGGTTAGTACGTTATGATCCAAGTCGGGTAATACCCAATAACAAGCTTAGCAAACACCAATTAATATTTAATTGATGATATGATCATGCAATTAAATATTTACACCAAATTTAGAAAATGGGTTTTCTAAATAAATTGCACATGAGATGGAACAAATTATAAGAATAATTTGTTGATGAGTTTATTGTTATTCTAGTTATTTAAAAGGGTTTAAATAACACTAATAACATATGAGTGTACTTTAATTAAATTGTTTAATTAAAGAACACATATGTCACAATTATAAAATAAGTCTAGATGGTTTTTTTTTTGTGTGACATATGACTAGTAATAATAAGTTGTGTGTTTATAAAAATTAAAGGAGGGAAACACATTTTAAAAGACATTTTGGCTGTCCTCCTCTTTAATTTTGATTGGACCTCTTGGTTTCTTGATACACACAAATATTAACTAGCACAACACTCAATCTAGCTCTTCATTCCATACATGCAAATTGAACAAAAAACACTCTCTTCCCTTCTCTCTAGTCCACGGTAGTTTCAGCAGAAAAAAGAGAGTTTTGGTTTTGTTTTGGTGTTCTTATCTCCCTAACAAGACTTGTTTGCATATGAGCTTGGGGTATACAAGCTTGAGGGGTCCTATTTTGGAGCCTTGGCCGTTTCGTGACATCCAATCTCATCTACAAAGCTGCTGAAAGCCCACGGTTTTGGAAGGTGTTTTGGCAGCTCATATCTTGGTGTTTTGGTGTCCAAATCCAAGCAAGTGTGAGACTTACTTGGAGCTTTGTAGGAGCCAACGTTCAAAGACATCCAACCTTGAAGTTTTTGGTCATCTTGGAGCATCTAACACCTCCTCTCTTGGTCGATTTCTTGCTGCTCAAAGAGGTAGAAATCACAGCTCATTGTGGCTGTGATTTTATGTAGTTTTACATGTCTTATAGCTTGTCCATTCACACATTAAAGATCCTTTTGATTTGGGTTTGTTTTTCCATCTTAAATGGTCACTAAAGAACATTATTTTCAGCTTATAAAATGGGTTTTATTAAGTTGTAACTCCCCTGCGTTTTTCAGAAAGTTTAAGTGGTTAAACTTGTGTTTTATGTTCTAACAAACCCGTCAAAACAGACATTTAAAACAAGCTATAACAAGAAATTGGTTCTCAAATCATTAAGAACAAATGGAATGGTTTTATAAAAAGGATTAATGATTTGCAAAATAAAATAAGTTTTATTTAAAAGAACCAATAGGGTACCATATGGTTTAATGCATACAATCATATGGTACATAGAGCTTTCTAAACTAGAATTATGAAAATGTAAATCCCTTTTGAAAACAAGTTTAACACCATCCTTTTACACAACACTTAGGTTACTTGCAAACTCTTAGTGGGATAAAGGTCACCTAACCACTTTGAGGGAACTTGTAACTTGAGGTGAGAATACCATGTTTGTGGGATAAAGGTCACGTAACCACTTATGTAGTAAACTCACACGTGTGTGTAAGTAGGACGACTTGATTTGTAAAATATATTGAATGGATCACCTAAAATATGTTTTACAAAGGTGTTGATGGGATAAACATGCCGTTATAAACATAAGATGTTCAAACGATCCCATACCACAAGAAGTTGCAATAGGTTGCAATTGTCATTCATGACTACCTTGTTAATTTAAATAATGGGATAAAGGTCACCTAACCAATATTTAAATATAACGTTGGATTCTAAAAATTTTATTTATTAATCGTATATGAGACATAAAAGGGTATTAATAAATGAAATATAATTATATCAACGAATACTAAAATGGAACTTTGTAAAATCTTGTAGGTGGCTGACAACAACAACACTAATAACGATGTACCAAACCAAAACAACCAATCTCTTAGGGCAATCCTTCAAAGGGATCGTCTAACACATAACAACTTCTTGGATTGGTACCGCAACTTGAGAATCGTTCTCAAGCAAGAAAAGCGGGCCTACATCCTTGATGATCCCATCCCCAATGAACCTAACGAGGAGGATGTGGAGGCCCATAATGATTGGGTTAGTTATGTGGAAGACTCCATCCAAGTCTCTTGCCTAATGTTAGCAAGTATGACACCCGACCTCCAAAAGGAGTATGAGCTCCATGGAGCTTATGACATGATCACTCAGTTGCGGGAAACGATCCAGCAACAAGCTAGGGTGAAGCGCTTCGAAACGGTTCGAGCGCTTCATGCATGTCGGATGGAGGAATCCCAATCGGTTTCATCTTATGTTCTTAAGATGAAAAGCCACATCGACCGCCTTCAAAGGCTAAATTGTCCTGTCGCAAAGGAGTTGGCCACGGATTTGATCCTTAATGGCCTAACTAAAAGGTTTGAGGCATTCGTCATAACAACATGAACAGATAGGACAAGAGCATAAATGAACTTCATTCAATGCTCAAATCAGCCGAGGCGGGAATGGGTAAAAGGGTTTTACCCGTTCTCACCATTAATGAAGGTGGGAGAAAGAGAAGGTCTCTACCCCTCCTAAGGAAATTGTTGCCAAAGGAAAGGAGCACGTTTGGGGAAAGGGGAAGATGGTTGTTAGGGCGGAACCACCGAAGCCCAAGGAGAAGAAGCAAAAGGTTGCTGTAAACGACCCATGATTCAAGTGTGGTGAGATAGGGCATTGGATGAGAAATTGTCCAGTCTATCTCAAAGAGTTGAGTGAAAAGAGGGATGCGGGGCAAACCTCAGGTACAATTTACATGATTCATATTGATCTTAATGTTATATCTTCTAACACATGGGTATTGGATACCGGATGTAGAACTCATATTTGCAATTTGTTGCAGGGGTTCAAAAGAAGTAGGGACTTCAAACAAGGGGATGTTAGCCTCTTCATGGGCAATGGAGCCAAAGTCAAAGTTGAAGCTCGTGGGGAGTACATCCTAAAACTTCCAAATGGTTTGGAAGTAACTTTGAAGAATGTTTTGTATGCTCATAGTTTGACTAGGAACATCATATCTGTATCCCAATTAAGACATTATGATTATGTATTATCTTTTGTTGAATATGATATCCATGTTTCTTTAAATGATATATTCTATTTTAAAGCTATTCCTATTAATGGTATTTATGAATTGGTTCATGAAAATACTTTAAATAGTTCATTATACCAAACTAACACCAAGAAACTCAAGTTGGATTTGAGTGATACCTACCTTTGGCATTGTCATCTTGGTCATATAAACAAGAAACGTATACAAACACTTCAAAAGAATGGTCTTTTAAAAACAAATGAATGTTATTCATTTGATGTTTGTGAATCTTGTTTACAAGGAAAAATGACTAAGGCACCCTTTAGTGGAACTAACGAAAGGGCAAAAGATTTATTAGGTATCATACCTTCGGATGTATGTGGTCCTTTTAAACCAATGACTAGGAATGGTGAAAGATACTTCATTACCTTTACCGACGACTGTAGTCGCTATGGGTATGTGTACTTATTAAGGCACAAAGAAGAAGCTTTTGAAACGATCAAAATCTTCAAGAATGAAGTAGAAAATCAACTCAACAAGTCGATTAAAGTTCTCCGCACCGATAGAGGAGGTGAATACCTAAGTGATGTTTTTCAAGATCATCTTAGGAATTGTGGGATTGTCTCACAACTCACTCCACCTGGAACACCACAACATAATGGTGTGTCTGAGAGGAGGAATCGAACCTTATTGGATATGGTTCGATCTATGATGGCTAGAAGCACATTGCCTCTATCATTTTGGGGTTTCGCTTTGCTCTCCGCGGCCCGTATTCTAAATATGGCCCCAACCAAAAAGGTGGAAAGGACACCTTTTGAGATATGGCATGGAAGAGTTCCATCCCTATCATACTTAAGAGTCTGGGTTGTGAGGCTTATGTTAAGACTCCCACCCTAAACAAATTGGAGGTTCGATCCACCAAGTGTATCTTTGTTGGATATCCTAGAGATTCTATGGGATATTATTTCTATGATCCACTGGAACAAAAGGTGTTTGTTGCCAGAAAGGGTGAGTGCTTAGAAGCAAAGTTCCTTATGGAAGGAACTAGCAGTAGAACAGTGGATCTTGAGGAGGATCAAGAACCACAGCCCGACGCATGTTTGTTTGAAACTAGCACTCAACATGAGGATGTGGAGGATGATCAAGCGGTTGATCAATACACATAAAACGTTCGCAGAAGTGGTAGAACTAGTAATCCACCTGAAAGATATGGATTTTTCATGGATGGATACTATGTGGTGGATTCAGATGAACTAACCACATACCATGATGCAGTGTCCAATTTGGATTATGACAAATGGCTTGAGGCCATGAACATTGAGATGCAATCCATGTATGACAATCAAGTTTGGGAACTTGTTATACCACCTCTTAATTTCAAGGTAGTTGGAAGTAAGTGGGTTTTCAAGAAGAAAACCGATATGCATGGAAACTTGGATACTTATAAAGCTAGACTTGTAGCAAAGAGTTTCACTCAAACTCAAGGGGTTGATTATAATGAAACTTTCTCACCTGTTACGATGCTAAAGTCTATAAGGATATTGCTTGCCATAGCTGCTCATTATGATTATGAGATTTGGCAAATGGATGTCAAAACCACTTTCCTAAATGGATATCTTGAGGAAGATGTCTATATCGTTCAGCCTGAAGGTTTTGTCGATCCAAAACATCCTAATAAAGTATGCAAGTTAAAGAGATCAATCTATGGATTGAAACAAGCGTCGAGAAACTGGAATCACCGTTTTGATGAGGAGGTAAAGAAATTTGGCTTCATCAAAAACGCTGATGAGGCTTGTGTGTATAAAAAGGCTAGTGGGAGCACAATAACCTTCCTAGTATTATATGTTGATGACATACTACTATTTGGAAATGACATTCCAACCATGGAAGGTGTAAAAACCTGGCTTGGAAGTTATTTTTTCCATCAAGAACCTTGGTGAAGCCGCCTATATTCTAGGAATAAATATCTATAGGAATAGATCAAGGCGGTTGATTGGTTTGAATCAAAGTGCATACGTTGACAAAATCTTGAAAAGGTTCAAGATGGAAAACTCTAAAAAAGGTACCGTACCTATTCAGAGATGGACAATATTGAGTACGACTCAATGTCCAAGCTCAAAGGAGGAGCAGAATAGAATTAAGGCAATCCCATATGCATCTTTTATAGGATCCATCATGTATGCAATGATATGCACTAGACCGGACGTGTCATGTGCTTTAAGCATGACAAGTAGATACCAGCAAAATCCTGGTGATAATCATTGGATGCCTGTCAAGAACATTCTGAAGTACCTAAGGAGGACTAAGGACATGTTCTTGATCTACGGGTCTGGTGAAGAGGAACTCGTTGTAAAAGGTTACACGGATCCGAGTTTCCAAACCGATCGAGATGATTCACGATCTCAATCGGGGTACATCTTTATTCTGAATGGGGGAGCTGTTTCTTGGAAAAGCTCAAAGCAAGAAGTCATAGCGTTGTCCACTACAGAGTCAGAATACATCGCCGCTTCAATGGCAGCACAGGAAGCTTCATGGTTGAAGAAATTCATAGCTGATCTAGGGGTAGTCCCTTCCATTCAGGATCCTCTGGAGATTCTTTGTGATAACGAGGGTGCGATTGCTCAAATCAAGGAACCCCGTGCACATCAGAAAACAAGGCATATTGAGCGGAGATTCAACTACATAAGGGATGAAGTTGAAAAAGGAAAGATATGTATTCGCAAAGTTCACACTGATAAAAACATTACGGATCCACTCATAAAGCTCCTTGAAAAGGCAAAGCATGAAGGTCATGCTTGTGCCATAGGACTTCGATATTCTAGTGACTGGATTTGATTTTATATTTTGTATTTGGATATTGGAACTTATGTTATTTGACTTAATTATATGGTTATAACTTTCATTTGTTCTTCTATTTTAGCATGTTTAAATCCGTGAATAAGTAAGTTATTCTAAACGTCCGTAGTCGATCATACTTGTGGGAAGAACTATGAATGTAAGACTATAATGAACTTGGATTGGTTGATATTCATAAGGTATGAATATAGAGCAAGAGGTTGCTACCAAGGTTCATTGATATCTATGGGATATAGATATTGGACCGACCCGCTCTCAATTATTTCTGCATGGAATCTTTGTGATTAGTCATAAGAGATATTGAGTAAAGGCGAATATCATTGTATCCTCAGATGAGATACATATTGGGTCTTGATATTCACCAAGTATTGTACTTTGACTTAGTATTTTACTGTTCTGAAATATTGGCAGTACATAAGGCTAGGTTCAGGTATGATATAAGGTGATTGTAAGAGATGTATGTGGTCAAGATGGAATTTGTTCCTCTTATTCGTTGAGAGTAAGATGTCTAAGGCCTGTTAAAGTTAAATTAACGGAGAATGACAATTCTGTGTCTCTAGGATTTAACATGACATCTGTAACAAAAGGATAAATGATTGTTTCACATAAATCATATTCAAGTAAGGTATTTGAAAAAGGATGATGTTATTGAATGGCACTTAGTCATATACATTAGGGGTAGCAAACCGTTGCTAGGCGTTATTTGCTGCTTGCATCAATCTTCTATGAATCTTGTGTAAGTGGGAGATTGAAGGGGTTGATCTGCCCCAGATACATATTAAACTGATGTGGCTAATGTGATATGATCCAAGCCGGGTCATACCCAATAACAAGCCAAACAAACACCAATAAATATTTATTCATTGATAAGATCCCACAAATAAATATTAGCACCAATTTAGAAACCGGGTTTTCTAAATCATTGCTTTTGTAAATGAACAAGATTATAGAGTTAATTTGTTCATGAGGGATTATTTGTTTCATTACTTAAATTAGTTAAACAATGACAAATAATAGTGTGTGTTAGTGCTATAAAATTAAAATGGTTTAATTTTATAAAATAACAAAAGTGCAAGAGTGTATAATATATAAAAGTTTAAAATGAGAGGGAAACCAAAGGGGACCGAAAATCGGCCGCCCCTTTTGGTCTTGGGAACCCATCTTGTTTTGTTCCAAGGGCATGCAAGACTCTCTCCACTTGAACACTCTTCCACTTCACACTTTTCTCTGACACACACAAGAGCAAAATCCTCTCTAAAACGCTCTCTAAAAATCGATTTTAGAGTAGAAAAAGAGGCTGATTTTCTGCTTTGATCAAAGTGTTCTTCGCTGAAAATCTAGTGTCCAAGAGGGTTTTCGAAGGTGGTGTTGCACAACCTAGCAAAGTGGGTGTTTGAAGAAGCTTGGGGTATCATCTACTTGAGGATTTCTAGTTGGAGTCTTGCCTTCAAGAACAGCATCCTCCTCATCTCAAAAGAAAGTCTTGAAACATAGTTTTCATCACCTTTCTATGTTTGTTTTGTAAGTTACTTGTTCATGCAAATAGATCCATCAATAAAGGGTTTTATCAACATAAAATGGTTTATGTAAACTTCTAACAAGATGTTAATATGATTATCCGCTGCGTTTTATGTTTAAAATGGTTAAACAACTTTGATAGACTTGTAAAAACCCCTACATTCAACGCTTCGGTAACATTTTTAGGAATAATTTGAGAAAGAAAACACGAGTATAAGCAAAGTTTTGCTTGTCCTGATTTACTTCTGGTAGTTCTCCCATTTAAAGGACTAATATTCTGAGACATTGGACGGTTCTTGTGAATACGAGATGTTGGAATCTTATTCCTTGAATATGAACATCTAGATTGGTTTGATTCATGTTGGAAAGCTGATGCAATACGCTTGAAAGATGTGGATTGAAATTAGGAACTTGAGTCGGTGAGTTGATGAAGTAATCAAGATTACCGGTATCAACTTCATCACCAGAAATAGATGACGTTCCAGACTCAGGTTGTACAATTTCAGTACCATCATTAGGAATAGGTTGTGAAACATCTTGATCTTCTAAAACAAAATGATCTTCATCTTGATGAGATTGATCAGTATTATCAAACCGAATTATTAAATCTTTGACAAAAGAGAAAAATGGATAATCTGGGCTTGAGTCATCAGTTGTTGGGTTTTGTATATGTTTATCAAAGACATATTAACCATTTAACATGTAAAACGCAGCGGAGATTATGTTAAAAACGTGGGTTTATGTATCATATACATATGTTTATTCAAAACCCAAAACAAGGATCATATTTTATGGAAGAACATACTATCATAACATATATATATATATATATCAACCACATGTACTACCTATAGAACCGTGAAGATGGAGGCTAGATGATGATGTTTGAATGTCTAAACTTCAAGGTAGAAGTCCTCAAGAGATGATATCCCAAGCTTGTACAAACACCCTCTTTGCTAGGTCTTGCAACACCAACTTGTAGAACCCTCTTCTAGTTTGATTTTTCAGCCAAGAACACTTCTTTGAAGGCTGAAAAATCTTGTATTTTCAGCTGAAAATTTCGAGAATTAGAGAGAGAGATGAGAGGATTCTTTGCTCTTGTGTGTGTGTAAGAGAAAGGTGTCTTGGTGGAAGAGAGTTGTAGTTTCAATGTTGAAAGAGTCTTAAGCCACATGGGGCGGCCGAAGTAGGGTCCCACTTAGTGGGTTTCCCTCTCATTTGAATTTTTATAAAACTTACACTCTTGCACTCTAATTTTATAAAATTAAAACCCTTTTAATTTTATAAAATATAACACACTTTGTTTGATATTACTTAACTAACTTAAATAATAAAACAACCAATTTCTCATGAACAAATTATCCATATAATGTTGTTCATTTACAAAAGCAATGATTTAGAAAACCCGGTTTCTATATTGGTGCTTATATTTATTTGTTTGATCTTATCAACGAATAAATATTTATCGGTGTTTGTTTGGCTTGTTATTGGGTATGACCCGACTTGGATCATATCACATTAGTACTTCAATTTAATATGTATATTGGGCAGATCAATTCCTTCAATCTCCCACTTGCACAAGATTCATAGAAGATTGATGCAAGTAGCAAATAACGCCTAGCAACGGTTTGCTACCCCTAATGTATATGACTAAGTGCCATTCAATAACATCATCCATTTCAAGTACCTTACTTGAATATGATTTAGGTGAATCAATCATTTATCCTTTTGTTACAGATGTCATGTTAAATCCAAGAGACATAGAATTGTCATTCTCCGTTGATTTAACTTAACAGGGCTTAGACATCTAACTCTCAACGAATAAGAGGACCAAATTCCATCTTGACTACATACGTCTCTCACAATCACCTTATATAATACCTAAACTCAGCCTTATGTACTGCTAATGCTTCAGAACAGCAAAGTACTAAATCAAAGTACAATACTTGGTGAATATCAAGACCCAATATGTATCTCCGGTCTGAGGATACAATGATATTCGCCTTTACTCAATATCTCTTATGACTAATCATAAGGATTCCATACAGAAATAATTGAGAGCGGGTCGGTCCAATATCCATATCCGATAGATATCAATGAACCTTGGTAGCAACCTTTTGCTCTATATTCATACCTTATGAATATCAACCAATCCAAGTTCATTATAGTCTTGTATTCATAGTTGTTCCCACAAGTATGATCGACTACGGACATTTAGAATAACTTACTTATTCACGGATTTAAACATGCTAAAATAGAAGAACAAATGAAAATTATAACCATATAATTAAGTCAAATAACATAAGTTCCAATATCCAAATACAAAATTTGATCAAGTCCAATCACTAGAATATTGAAGTCCTAAGGCACAAGTATGACTTTCATGCTTTGACCTATCTAGGAGCTTCGTGAATGGATCCGTAATGTTTTGATCGGTGTGAACTTTGCGAATACATATCTTTCCCTTTTCAACTTCATCCCTTATGTAGTTGAATCTCCGTTCAATGTGCCGAGTCTTTTGATGAGCACGAGGTTCCTTGATTTGAGCAATCGCACCCTCGTTGTCATAAAAGATCTCTAGGGGGTCTTGAATGGTAGCAACGACCCCTAGATCAGCAATGAACTTCCTAAGCCACGCAACTTCTTGAGCTGCCAATGAAGCGGCGATGTATTCTGATTCTGTTGTAGATAGTGCCACTACATCTTGCTTTGAGCTCTTCCAAGAGACCGCTCCTCCATTCATAATGAAGACATATCCCGACTGTGATCGAGAATCATCTCGATCAGTTTGGAAACTCGCATCCGTGTAACCCTTTACCACAAGCTCCTCCTCACCAGATCCATATATTAAGAACATATCCTTAGTGTTTCTAAGGTATTTCAAAATATTCTTAACAGCCATCCTATGACTATTACCAGGATTCTGCTGATATCTACTTGTCATGCTTAATGCACATGACACGTCCGGCCTAGTACATATCATTGCATACATGATGGATCGTATAGCAGATGCATATGGGACTCCACTCATTCTTTCTTGTTCAACCTTTGAACTAGGGCATTGAGATGAGCTCAATATAGTCCCCTTTTGAATAGGTACCAAACCTTTCTTAGAATTCTCCATCTTGAACCTTTTCAAGATCTTATCAATGTATGCACTTTGGTTTAAACCTATCAGCCATCTTGATCTATCCCTATAGATCTTTATTCCCAAAATATAGGTGGCTTCACCAAGATCCTTAATGGAAAAACAGCTTCCAAGCTAGGTTTTAACACCTTCCAAGGTTGGAATGTCGTTTCCAAGTAGTAAAATGTCATCGACATATAATACAAGGAAGGTGACAGTGCTCCCACTAGCTTTCTTATATACACAAGCTTCATTAGCGTTTTTGATGAAGCCAAATTTCTTTACTTCATCATCAAAACGGTGATTCCAACTTCTTGACTCTTGTTTCAATCCATAGATTGACTTCTTTAACTTGCATACCTTGTTAGGATGTTTTGGATCGACAAAACCTTCAGGCTGTTTCATATGGACATCTTCCTCAAGATATCCATTAAGGAAAGCAGTTTTGACATCCATTTGCCATATCTCATAGTCATAATATGCTACTATGGCAAACAATATCTTGATAGACTTCAGCATTGCCACAGAAGAAAAGGTTTCATCATAATCAACACCTTGAGTTTGAGTGAAACCTTTTGCCACAAGTCTAGCTTTATACGTATCCAAGTTTCCATGCATATCGGTTTTCTTCTTGAAAACCCACTTACTTCCAACTATCTTGGACTTAAGAGGTGGTGTAACCAATTCCCAAACTTGGTTATCATACATGGATTGCATCTCAACATTCATGGTTTCTTGCCATTTGTCAAAATCAGGTTTTGACATTGCATCTTGGTATGTGGTTGGTTTATCCGAATCTACCACTTAGCATCCATCCATGAAAAATCCATATCTCTCAGGAGGAACACTAATTCTACTAGATCTACGAATGTTTTGTGTATTTTGATCATCCATATGATCATTCTCAACATCCTCATGTTGGTTGCTAGTATTAACCAATTGTGTATCGTCTTGTGAATCTTGAACCTCTTCAAGTTCCACTACTCTTCCACTAGTTTCTTCTAAAAGAAACTTAGTTTCCAAGAACTCTTCCTTTCGAGTAATAAACACTTTCTGCTCTGTCGGATCATAGAAATAATATCCAATACAATCTCTAGGATATCCAATGAAGATACACTTTGTGGATCGGGCTTCTAGTTTGTTTTGAGTGTATTGCTTAGGATAAGCTTCACACCCCCAAACTTTAAAATATGATAATGATGGAACCCTTCCGTGCCATACTTCAAAAGTTGTCCTTTCCACTTTCTTGGTTGGGGCCATATTTAAAATACGGGCCGCAGAGAGCAACGCGAAACCCTAAAATGATAGAGGTATTGTACTTCTAGCCATCATAGATCGAACCATATCCAATAGAGTTCGATTCCTCCTCTCAGACACACCATTATGTTGTGGTGTTCCAGGTGGAGTAAGTTGTGAGACAATCCCACAACTTCTAAGATACTCTTGAAATTCACTAGTTAGGTATTCACCTCCTCTATCTGTACGAAGAATCTTAACCGTTTTGTTGAGTTGATTTTCTACTTCATTCTTGAAGATTTTGAACATTTCAAAAGATTCATGTTTGTGTCTTAACAAGTACACATACCCATAACGACTATAGTCATCGGTAAAGGTAATGAAGTATATTTCACCATTCCTAGTCATTGGTTTAAAAGGTCCACATACATCCGAATGTATGATCCCTAATAAATCCTTTGCCCTTTCATTAGTCCCACTAAAAGGGGCCTTTGTCATTTTACCTTGTAAACAAGACTCGCATACATCAAATGAATCATTTTCATTAGTTTTCAAAAGACTATTCTTTTGGAGTTTTTGCATACGATTCTTGTTTATGTGACCAAGGCGACAATGCCAAAGATAGGAATCATTCAAATCTAATTTGAGCCTTTTGGTGGTTGCTTGTTACATTGAGCTATCATATGTTATGTTTTCAAGAACCAATTCATAAATACCATTACAAGGTATAGCCTTAAAATAAAACATATGATTTAAAGAAACATGAATATCATTGTCAACAAACTTGAAATCATAATCATATTGTCTCAAAAGGGAAACAGAAATAATGTTCCTAGTCAAACTAGGAGCATATAATACATTCTTTAAAATGACTTCCAAACCACTTGGAAGCTTTAAAATGTAGTCTCCTTGGGCTTCCACGTGAACCTTTGCACCATTGCCCATGAAGAGTCTTATTTCCCCTTTTGCATAATGCTCACTTCTTTTGAACCCCTACAACAAATTGCAAATATGAGTTCCACATCCGGTATCTAATACACATGTGTTAGAAGAAATAACATTTAGCTCAACATGTATCATAAAGATTGTACCTGAGGTTTGCCCGTCCCTTTTCGATCTCAACGCTTTGAGATAGACCGGACAATTGCGTTTCCAATGGCCTACCTCACCACACTCAAAACAAGGGTGATCTTGAGCAACCTTTTGCTTCTTTTCTTTCGGTTTGGGCGGTTCCACTTTTGCTTTTCCTTTTCCCTTGACGTGCCCCTTCCCTTTGGCAACGCTTGCCCTAGGGTCGGGGAGGTGCCTCTTCCTACTACCTCCTTCATTAATCGTAAAGACCAGTAGAACCTTTCTACCCATGCTCGCCTCGGCTGTTTTGAGAATTGAATGAAGCTCACCAATGCTCTTGTCCCAACCATTCATGTTATAGTTCATAACAAAGCTATCAAACTTCTTTGATATGGAGTTGAGGATCAAATCCGTTGCCAACTCGTTGGACACACGACGGTTATGCCTTTCTAGGCGATCAATATGGCTCTTCATCTTAAGAACGTAAGATGACACCGATTGGGTCTCGTCCATCCGACATGCATGGAGCGCTCGAACCGTTTTGAAGCGCTCCACCCTTGATTGTTGTTGGAACATTTCCTTCAACTAGGTGATCATGTCAAAGGCATTGTGGTTCTCAAAGTCCTTTTGCAAGTCGGGAATCATACTCGCTAGCATGAGACATGAGACTTGCACGGAGTCCTCGGTGTACTTCACCCACTCGGCAAAGGCCTCAACGTCATTCTCATCGGGTTGATCGGGAATGGGATCGTCTAACACATAGGACTTCTTTTCTTGCTTGAGAACTATTCTCAAGTTTCGGTACCAATCCATGAAGTTCCCATGGTTTAGACGTTCCATTTCAAGGATCGTTCTTAGTGATAGGTTATGGACGGTCGGGATTGCGTTGTTGTTGTTAGCCATCTACAATTTTACAAAGTTCAAATTTTAGTATTTTGATATTTAAGCATTTTTAATTATTAATACCCTTTTATGTCTCATAGACAATTAATAATTAAAATCTAGAATCCAACGTTACATTTACATATCGGTTAGGTGACCTTTATCCCTTTATTTAAATTAACAAGGTAGTCAAGGTTTGACAATTGTAACCTATTACAATTTCTAGTTTTATGGGATCATTTTAAACATCTCATGTTTTGTTTGGCATGTTTATCCCATCAACACCGTTTGTACGTCATGCTTCGGTGATCCTAATGCATGATTTCCAAATCAAGTCATCCTACTTAGACACACGTGTGATTTTACTTATATAAGTGGTTAGGTGACCTTTATCCCACAAATATGGTAATTTCACCTCAACTTCACAAGTTTCTTATATTTATGGTTATGTGACCTTTATCCCATAAATAAGTTACAAGTGAATTGAGTGTTGTTTAAAAGGATGGTGTTAAACTTGTTTTAAAAGGGTTTTTGTAGTTTCTATAATTCTAGTTTTAGAAAAGGCCTTTTATACCATACAATTTGTATGCATTCAAATGCATGGTATTTTTTTGAAAAACTATTTTCATGGTTCCTTTTAATAAAAAACATTTTTATTAAATCATTAACCCTTAATAAACACATTTTATTAATCCCTTTAATGATTATAAAGAATCATTTTTATGCTTGATTTATCATAGTTGTTTAACTAGTTTGTCTATTTTCAATTAAAATATTAAACTTAACCAAAACAACCAAACAATCATGACTGGATTTGAGAATGACATTCTCAGTTGATGTGAATCAACAAAGATTGAATATGATGATTGAGTCAATGATTGAGTGGCGGAATCAAGCAATCAATGAACATAGAACACTTGATATACTCATAAATGCATGCTTATATTAATTAGATGAACTGTTACAAAGTAAATGCTAGGGTTTTTAGCATTCTACAGTAACAAGACAGCTAATTTGTATATTCTGATTGTCTATTCTTCGTAAAACACAAATGTTTCAGAAGTCTCAAAAGATGCAAAAAGTCACCTCACATACGAGGTTTCTATTCTATTTATAGGCTGACTAACAGCTTGTACAAAAAGACTAAACTACCCTTAGTCTAAATCTTCATCAGCATTTGTCTGTTGTTCATCCGCATTGACTAATGCGGATGAGTACTTCATCAGCAGCATTGGTGTTTGGTCATCAGCATTGGTTAATGCGGATGAGCAAACACGACCGCATTTGTTGCTGATCATCCGCATAGGTTAATGCGGATGATCAAATGGCTTCACCGCATCTTATCAACTGTCCGCATTAGTTCATGCGGAAGAACAAATGCTTAGTCCGCATTTGTTCTTGGTCTTCCGCATTGACAAATGCGGATAGCTGACACTTGTTCTTTTCTTCTTATGTAGACTTCTGTATCCGCATTTCGTCTTGGACTTGGGGATATTTCCAGTAGAACAACCATCCACCACTTGAATTGGCATGTATGATCCTTTCAGGGTCCAACAATACTCCCCCTAAGGATTATACAGCCTAGGTACTTCAAGGGTTTGAGGGTGGATCAGGTTGTGAAGATTCTGCTGGGTCTTGTGCAGTAGGAGATGATGATGCTGAAGTTGGGTCTGTGTATGATGGGTCCAGAATAGCCTTGATCATGTTGGAGAACTGCTTAGCATCATTCAGCTTCTCTCTGTTCAGAACATGAATCTTCATTTGGCTCATGGTGTGTATAGCTTCAATGGGAAGCTTCTTTAGAGACACAGGTTCCTAAAATGACATAGTTGATAGCCCATCCCTGTGAATCAGTAGAGAGCCATCAGCATCCACCTCTAACTTCACAATGTTTTCAAATTGCAAAGGAGTCTTCTTCTTCCTCCTTTGTTCCTTCTTCTTAGTGATCCTATCATAGGCCATCTTCAGGAGCTTGATGCACTTGAGAAAGAAGTACATGTCAGCTTCACCAAGCTTGTTTCTAATCTCCCTGAAGTGCCTGGTATATATGTACTGGATATAAGATTCATCAAGCAATCTCACTTCATATCCACTAAACAATCAAATATCAGCTCCTTCTTTTCCTCCCCACCTCCTTTCAATCACCAACTCATAAGTCTTTTCGTCATAGTAAACATTTGAGACTGGCACAGAGGTGTGAGTACCAGCAACCATCTTTCTTTTCAAGGATTCAGTGGGCTTTACCCTAAGTTCAGGGAATACCACTTCTTCAGCTGGCTTTCTTTTCTTTTTGTCTAGGGGATTGACAAAAGATCTATCCTTTCTCATGCAGATAGATTTCATAGACTTGAAATTTTCAGTTCTCTTGAACATCCTTAGAATGTCCTCAAACTCATAACCCTGAACATAGCCTTATGATTTATCAATCTTAAATTGGCTAGTTCTTTGAGATCATGGATCATGAGAGAGTTCACCAGAGCAGAGTACTCTGTGAAGAATTGGACCAATCCAGATAGTCTCTTCACCATGAACATGTTCCAGTCACTATCATACTTCCAGGCAATAATCTTCTGATCTGTCTTTCCTCCTGGAGTAGACACACCCTTTATCATTTCAGCAGTTGTGAGGCCTTCATGTTGTTCTAGTTGTGAAGGCTCAGCAAACCACTCAGGATATCTGTGTAGAATGGGTGCCAGGGAGTCATGATCTCCCTGAGTGAGGCTCATTTGTTGAGATGAAACTCTTGATCTTGGTTGGGTGCTTGTAATCTCTTCCTCCATTTTCTTCAACCTGTCTTTCTTTTCAAGGATCATCCTAAGGACAGCAGCCCTTAGGGAATTAGTTTTCATGTTTCCCAGTTTCTTTTAGTAAATCCTTGAGTTGACAGATAATCCCTCATCTCCTTATCTGTCATACTGTAAGGATCGGGGAACATAGGTTGAGGAGGCGTAGTAGATGTTGCTTTAGAAGTCTTGACCTTCGAAGATTTGGGGGATTGAGCTTTTTCATACTCAGTTTCGAATGTTGGATCTAGCAGCTTGTTTAGTTTTTTTCTTCTGCTAGCATCCCTTCATAGGTCATCCCAAATACTTCATCTGGGTCATACCCATGATCAATCAAAAATACGGCCTTTTTCATCAACTCATCAGACTTAGCCGATTCACTCTTTTCAGCAACATAAGGTTCTTCATTCACAGGGATTTTACTGATAACTGGCTTATCAACCATGAATCCACCTGGAATTTCACCTTCTTCTAGATCAATTACATCACCCTTCTTTTTCAACAGAGCTTCTGCTTGTTCATGTTCTTCCAAGAATCCAGCAATAGCTGCTAGACTCCTTGGATCATCTTTCTGTTTCTTTTTGGCAGGTTCTTCTTCCATTATAGGCCTCTTTCCTTTGGCCTTTTCCTCAAGAAAGCTCCTTCTTCTGGCATATGTTTGCACGCTTGGGCCAGAAGAGGGTTCAGGCATTTCATCCTCATGTGGAGCTTCTTTAGTCTGTTCCTTTTCAGGAATGTGTACAGATACATCAGCTTGTTCTTCTTCTTGCTTTTGCTATTCACACAGCTCTCTGATCATTTCCTTTTGTTCCTCAGAGAGTGAGAGAGCAGGAACTATTTGCATGCTCAACTCCTTATCAATAGGCACTGGAGATTGAGGTATGACAACAAACGGTTCA
Source organism: Flaveria linearis (assembly GCA_024085815.1). NCBI lineage: Eukaryota > Viridiplantae > Streptophyta > Magnoliopsida > Asterales > Asteraceae > Flaveria > Flaveria linearis. The sequence continues at coordinate 48,890,544 of CM044004.1, read as the reverse complement.
GCATCTGCATGTTGATTCACAATGAAGTCCCAGAATTCATCATCAATGATATATTCTTTAGTAGAGAACATATCTAAGTCTTTCATCATGTCACTGAACTCTTTTTCTTCAGTTTGAACTTCATCAGAAGGACTTGTGTACACTATCATCTCCAAGATAGTGAAGGAATTGATCTGCCCAAGATACATATTAAATTGATGTGGCTAGTGTGATATGATCCAAGTCGGGTCATACCCAATAACAAGCTAAACAAACACCAATGGATAATTTATTCGTTGATAAGATCATACAAATAAATTATGACACCAATTTAGAAAATGGGTTTTCTAAATCATTGCTTTTGTAAATAAACAACATTATATGGATAATTTGTTTGTGGGAATTAGTTGTTTTATTATTTTAGTTAGTTAAGTAATAACAAACAACACGTGTGTTACAATTTTATAAAATGTAAGGGTTATATTTTATAAAATGGCAATGCAAGAGAGTATAATTTATAAGTTATAAAATGGGAGGGAAAAACAAAACAAGTGGGGCCATATTTCGGCCGCCCCTTTGGGGTTTGAAACTCCTTTTAGCTTATATTGGTTGCATGTGTTATTGGGACACACAACTATCTTGAACACTCCATCTTCCACATTTCACAAGAAGCAAAAAATCCTTCCCTTCTCTCTTCCTTCCTTACGGTTTTGGAGCAGCAAAGAAGGAGAACTTTCAGCTTTTAAAAGTGGTTTTGATTGCTGAAAATTGGTGTCAAGGGATTCCTAGCAATCAAGGGTGTGTGAAGAAGCTTTGGGTACAACCTCTTGAGGACTTCTTGCTTGAAGTTTCAGCCACAAACACCATCATCCTCACCTCATAATTTCGGATTTAGGGAGCTGCAAAGGTTGTAGTTTCTTAACTATCTAGTGTTCTTTCTTTTGTACGTATTGTGTATAATGATCCATGGCTTGGGGTTCTTTGTTATAATGGTTTAACAACTAACTTAATAACATGTTTTAAAATACAAATCTGCTGCTTTTTCATATAAACTAAGTTGTATGAGCTTTGATAAACATGTTAAAACCCCATCAATGGCATCAAGAGCCACTTATACATATGCATACATATATTACACTTACTAGTTCATGTTTTTTTGGTGCTTGACACCACAAATCCGTGAATTAGTGGGCTGAAATGTGACCCCCTTTTGATGTTTAAAGATATTACTTTATGCATGTAATGATCTTTAAAAATCTAGATCATAAGATGTTTGTTTGTTTGGACAAAACCCATATGTTCTTGGTTAATGTTGGCCAAGAAAATGGGTTAAAAGGGCTGCCAAAAACCGTGATGTATGATATGTTTTAATATGTTGTTTGTTGATTATGCATAACAAAGCCTTGACCATATGGATTGATTGGTTGATTGGTTGTCTAGTTATATTCATTTGGGCATGTAATAATTTATCTTTGGTTTCAAGTTTTGTTTTGTAATCTATTCATTCATATGGTTTGTAATAAATAGATTAGGAGTTTTCTTTAATAGAAAAATGTATTAGGATACATATTTTGTAAAGGATGCTCAAGATCAAGACTTGAAGAAAATAAGACAAAGAGGACGATTGAAGATGTGGTTTCAAGTGGGAGTCCTTTGGTCAACCATGTGTCATGATTCTTAACCCTTAGGACAAGACCATTTGACACACTTGTTTTGGCTAAACAAGTGTGATCAACTTAGTATGCTTTGTTATGCATATGTGAATGTTTTGTTTATGTTTGGTTGAATGCATATGATGATGTTTGTTTTGAATATTTGGATGTGATTAACAAACCATCAACTAAAACAAACTATAAACAAGTAATTGGTTCTCAAATCATTAAGCATAAATAGAATGGTTCTATAAAAGGAGTTAATGGTTTGCAAAATAAAATGGGTTTTATTTAAAAGAACCAATAGGGTACCATATGGTTGAATGCATACAATCATATGATACATAGACTTTTCTAAAACAAGAATTGTGAAATTATAAATCCCTTTTGAAAACAAGTTGAACACCATCCTTTTACACAACACTTAGGTTACTTGCAAACTCTTAGTGGGATAAAGGTCACCTAACCACTTTGAGGGAACTTGTAACTTGAGGTGAGAATACCATGTTCGTGGGATAAAGGTCACCTAACCACTTATGTAGTAAACTCACACGTGTGTGTAAGTAGGACGACTTGATTTGTAAAATATATTGAATGGATCACCTAAAATGTTTTATAAAAGGTGTTGATGGGATAAACATGCCGTTACAAACATATGATGTTTAAACGATCCCATACCATTAAAAGTTGCAATAGGTTGCAATTGTCATTTATGACTACCTTGTTTATTTAAATATTGGGATAAAGGTCACCTAACCAATATTTAAATATAATGTTGGATTCTAAAATTTTATTTATTAATAGTCTATGAGACATAAAGGGTATTAATAAATGAAATATAATTATATCAACGATCACTAAAATGGAACTTTGTAAAATCTTGTAGATGGCCGACAACAACAACGCTAATAATGAAGTACCAAACCAAAACAACCAATCCCTAAGGGTGATCCTTCAAAGGGATCGTCTAACACCTAATAATTTCATGGATTGGTACCGCAACTTGAGAATTGTTCTCAAGCAGGAAAAGCGGGCCTATATCCTTGATGATCCCATCCCGATGAACCTAACGGATGATGTGGAAGCCTATAATGATTGGGTTAGATATGTAGAGGACTCCATCCAGGTCTCTTGCTTAATGTTAGCAAGTATGACACCCGAACTCCAAAAGGAGTATGAGCTCCATGGAGCCTATGACATGATCACTCAGTTGCGGGAAACGTTCCAGCAACAAGCTAGAGTGGAGCGCTTCGAAACGGTTCGAGCACTTCATGCATGTCGGATGGAGGAATCCCAATCAGTTTCATCTTATGTTCTCAAGATGAAAAGCTACATCGACCGCCTTCAAAGGCTAAACTGTCCCGTCTCAAAGGAGTTGGCCACGGATTTGATCCTTAATGGCCTACTAAAAAGTTTGAGGCATTCGTCATGAATTACAACATGAACGGATGGGACAAGAGCATAAATGAACTTCATTCAATGCTCAAATCAGCTGAGGCGGGAATGGGTAAAAGGGTTTTACCCGTTCTCACCATTAATGAAGGTGGGAGAAGGAGAAGATCTCTACCCCTCCTAAGGCAACTGTTGCCAAAGGAAAGGGGCACGTTGGGGGAAAGGGAAGATGGTTGTAGGGCGGAACCTCCAAAGCCGAAGGAGAAGAAGCAAAAGGTTGCTTTGAACGACCCATGCTTCAAATGTGGTGAGATAGGGCATTGGATGAGAAATTGTCCAGTCTATCTCAAGGAGTTGAGAGAAAAGAGGGATGCGGCGCAAACCTCAGTTATAATATACATGATACATGTTGAACTAAATGTTATTTCTTCAACCACATGGGTATTAGATACCGGATGTGGAACTCACATTTGCAATTTGTTGCAGGGGTTCAAAAGAAATGAGCATTATGAAAAAGGGGAAATAAGTCTCTTTATGGGCAATGGTGCAAAGGTTCACGTGGAATCCCAAGGAGACTACATTTTGAAGCTTCCAAATGGTTTGGAAGTTATTTTAAGTAATGTATTATATGCTCCTAGTTTGACTAGGAACATAATTTCTGTTTCCCGTTTAAGACAATATGATTATGATTTCAAGTTTGTTGACAATGATATTCATGTTTCTTTGAATCATGTATTTTATTTTAAGGCTATACCTTGTAATGGTATTTATGAATTGGTTCATGAAAACGCAACATATGATAGCTTAATATACCAAGCAACCACCAAAAGACTCAAATTAGATTTGAGTGATACCTACCTTTGGCATTGTCGTCTTGGTCATATAAACAAGAAACGTATACAAACGCTTCAAAAGAATGGTCTTTTAAAAACAAATGAATGTGATTCATTTGATGTATGTGAATCTTGTTTACAAGGAAAAATGACTAAGGCACCCTTTAGTGGAACTAACGAAAGGGCGAAAGATTTATTAGGTATCATACATTTGGATGTATGTGGTCCTTTTAAGCCAATGACTAGGAATGGTGAGAGATACTTCATTACCTTTACCGACGATTATAGTCGCTATGGGTATGTGTACTTATTAAGGCACAAATATGAAGCTTTTGAAATGTTCAAAATCTTCAAGAATGAAGTAGAAAATCAACTCAACAAGTCAATTAAAGTTCTCCACACCGATAGAGGCGGTGAATACCTAAGTGATGTTTTTCAAGATCATCTTAGGAGTTGTGGGATTGTCTCATAACTCACTCCACCTGGAACAACACAACATAATGGTGTGCCTGAGAGGAGGAATCAAACCTTATTGGATATGGTTCGATCTATGATGGCTAGAAGCACATTGCCTCTATCATTTTGGGGTTTCGCTTTGCTCTCCGCGGCCTGTATTCTGAATATGGCCCCAACCAAAAAGGTGGAAAAGACACCTTTTGAGATATGGCATGGAAGAGTTCCATCCCTATCATACTTAAGGGTCTGGGGTTGTGAGGCTTATGTTAAGACTCCCACCCCAAACAAATTAGATGTCCGATCCACCAAATGTATCTTTGTTGGATATCCTAGAGATTCTATGGGATATTATTTCTATGATCCACTGGAACAAAGGTGTTTGTTACCAGAAAGGGTGAGTTCTTAAAAGCCAAGTTCCTTATGGAAGGAGCTAGCAGTAGAATAGTGGATCTTGAGGAGGATCAAGAACCACAGCCCGATACACGCTTGGTTGAAACTAGCACTCAACATGAGGATGTGAGGATGATCAAGTGGTTGATCAATACACACAAAACGTTCGCAGAAGTGGTAGAACTAGTAATCCACCTGAAAGATATGGATTTTTCATGGATGGATGCTATGTGGTAGATTCGGATGAACCAACGACATATCATGATGCAGTGTCCAACTTGGATTGTGACAAATGGCTTAAAGCCATGAACGTTGAGATGCAATCCATGTATGACAATCAAGTTTGGGAACTTGTTGTACCACCTCTTAATTCCAAAGTAGTTGGAAGTAAGTGGGTTTTCAAGAAGAAAACCGATATGCATGGAAACTTGGATACTTACAAAGCTAGACTTGTAGCAAAGGGTTTCACTCAAACTCAAGGGTTGATTATGATGAAACCTTCTCACCTGTTGCAATGCTTAAGTCTATAAGGATATTGTTTTCCATAGCAGCTCATTATGATTATGAGATTTGGCAAATGGATGTCAAAACCGCTTCCCTAAATGGATATCTTGAGGAAGATGTCTATATGGTTCAGCCTGAAGGTTTTATCGATCCAAAACATCCTATCAAAGTATGCAAGTTAAAGAAATCAATCTATGGATTGAAACAAGTATCGAGAAGTTGGAATCACCGTTTCGATGATGAAGTAAAGAAATTTGGCTTCATCAAAAACGCTGATGAGTCTTGCGTGTATAAGAAGGCTAGTGGGAGCATAATAACTTTCCTAGTATTGTATGTTGATGACATACTACTATTTGGAAATGACATTCCAACCTTGGAAGGTGTAAAAACCTGGCTTGGAAGTTGTTTTTCCATCAAGGATCTTGGTGAAGCCACCTATATTCTGGGAATAAAGATCTATAGGGATAGATCAAGGCGGCTGATTGGTTTGAATCAAAGTGCATACATTGACAAAATCTTGAAAAGGTTCAAGATGGAAAACTCTAAAAAGGGTAGTGTACCTATTCAGAGAGGGAGAATACTGAGTACGACTCAATGTCCAAGCTCAAAGGAGGAGCAAAATAGAATGAAGGCAATCCCATATGCATCTGCTATAGGATCCATCATGTATGCAATGATATGCACTAGACCGGACATGTCATGCGCTTTAAGCATGACAAGTAGATACCAGTAAAATCCTGGTGATAGTCATTGGATGGCTATCAAGAACATTCTGAAATACCTTAGGAGGACTAAGGACATGTTCTTGATCTACGGGTCTCGTGAAGAGGAACTCGTTGTAAAAGGTTACACGGATGCGAGTTTCCAAACTGATCGAGATGATTCACGATCTCAATCGGGGTACATCTTTATTCTGAATGGGGGAGCTGTTTCTTGGAAAAGCTCAAAGCAAGAAGTCGTAGCGTTGTCCACTACAGAGTCAGAATACGTCGCCGCTTCAATGGCAGCACAGGAAGCTGCATGGCTGAAGAAATTCATAGCCGATCTAGGGGTAGTCCCTTCCATTCAGGATCCCCTAGAGATCTTTTGTGACAACGAGGGTGCGATTGCTCAAATCAAGGAACCTCGTGCTCATCAAAAGACTCGGCACATTGAACGGAGATTCAACTACATAAGGGATGAAGTTGAAAAAGGAAAGATATGTATTCGCAAAGTCCACACTGATAAAAACATTGCGGATCCACTCACAAAGCTCCTTGAAAAGGCAAAGCATGAAGGTCATGCTTGTGCCATGGGACTTAGATATTCTAGTGACTGGGTTTAATGTTGTACTTTGTATTTGGATATTGGAACTTATGTTATTTGACTTAATTATATGGTTATAATTTTCATTTGTTCTTCTATTTTAGCATGTTTAAATCCGTGAATAAATAAGTTATTCTGAACGTCCGTAGTCGATCATACTTGTAGGAACAATTATGAATGTAAGACTATAATGAACTTGGATTGGTTGATATTCATAAGGTATGAATATAGAGCAAGAGGTTGCTACCAAGGTTCATTGATATCTATGGGATATAGATATTGGACTGACCGCTCTCAATTATTTCTGCATGGAATCTTCGTGATTAGTCATAAGAGATATTGAGTAAAGGCGAATATCATTGTATCCTCAGACCTGAGATACATATTGGGTCTTGATATTCACCAAGTATTGTACTTTGACTTAGTACTTTGCTGTTCTGAAATATTGGCAGTACATAAGGCTGAGTTCAGGTATGGTATGAGGTGATTGTGAGAGACGTATGTAGTCAAGTTGGAATTTGTTCCTCTTATTCGTTGAGAGTTAGATGTCTAAGGCCTATTAAAGTTAAATCATCGGAGAATGACAATTCTGTGTCTCTTGGATTTAACATGACATCTGAACAAAAGGATAGATGATTGATTCACCTAAATCATATTCAAGTAAGGTACTTGAAAGGGATGATGTTATTGAATGGCACTTAGTCATATACATTAGGGGTAGCAAACCGTTGCTAGGCGTTATTTGCTGCTTGCATCAATCTTCTATGAATCTTGTGCAAGTGGGAGATTAAAGGAATTGATCTGTCCAAGATACATATTAAATTGATGTGGCTAGTGTGATATGATCCAAGTCGGTTCATACCCAATAACAAGCTAAACAAACACCAATGGATAATTTATTCGTTGATAAGATCATACAAATAAATTATGACACCAATTTAGAAAATGGGTTTTCTAAATCATTGCTTTTGTAAATAAACAACATTATATGGATAATTTGTTTGTGGGAATTAGTTGTTTTATTATTTAAGTTAGTTAAGTAATAACAAACAACATGTGTGTTACAATTTTATAAAATGTAAGGGTTATATTTTATAAAATGGCAATGCAAGAGAGTATAATTTATAAGTTATAAAATGGGAGGGAAAAACAAAACAAGTGGGGCCATATTTCAGCCGCCCCTTTGGGGTTTGAAACTCCTTTTAGCTTATATTGGTTGCATGTGTTATTGGGACACACAACTCTCTTGAACACTCCATCTTCCACATTTCACAAGAAGCAAAAAATCATTCCCTTCTCTCTTCCTTCCTTACGGTTTTGGAGCAGCAAAGAAGGAGAACTTTCAGCTTTCAAAAGTGGTTTTGATTGCTGAAAATTGGTGTCAAGGGATTCCTAGCAATCAAGGGTGTGTGAAGAAGCTTTGGGTACAACCTCTTGAGGACTTCTTGCTTGAAGTTTCAGCCACAAACACCATCATCCTCACCTCATAATTTTGGATTTATGAAGCTACAAAGGTTGTAGTTTCTTAACTATCTAGTGTTCTTTCTTTGTATGTATTGTGTATAATGATCCATGGCTTGGGGTTCTTTGTTAAAATGGTTTAACAACTAACTTAATAACATGTTTTAAAATACAAATCCGTTGCGTTTTCATATAAACTAAGTTGTATGAGCTTTGATAAACATGTTAAAACCCCATCAGCTAGATGATGTGTGCTTTGATCCACTTGGTTCTCCCTCTTTTTTAGCCATAGTGAATTTCGTCTTTTTGGCTGGAGGGGAATCATCTCCACTGTCTTCAGATGATTCTTTGTCATCCTCCCTTTTCCTCTTTTCTTTCATTTCATCACCTTCATCATCATTGTCTTTCTCTGCCTCCTGCTTCAATTTGACAAGCATTTCAAGTTCAGAAACTCTCCTTTTAAGAGCTTCTACTTGTCTATCAAGGTCATGGATGATGGAAGATTGTTCTTCAATAACTTCTTCTTGTTCTTCCATTACTATTGTTTGCAGGTTCAAGGTTTCCACATGGCCACGTGGGGTGCGGTAATGGGTTGAGTTTTATGAGATGAAATTGGTGATCTTTGGGGTGATGGTAAAGGTGAATGAATGGATGGTGATGCAACAGTAGTTTCGTGCACAGAAGGTTCAGTGTGAAGATCACCACCTACATTAACCTGTGGTGACACTGACCTCTGTCTATCCTCTGCAATTGCTGATTGTTCTTCTTCATCAACATGCTCATCATGAGGAGCTTCAATTTCTTGTACTCCTCCCTGATCGATCTGTTGCTGCATCCAAGGCAACAGAGGTAAGAAAGTACCACTATAAAAGTTCCTCGGATCTCGTTTTGTGATGTACCTATAGGACTTGGCATTATAGTAAGGGATGTCCATCACTGGTCCTATGGGTGCAAGATCAGGAAATGCTTCATTTATGAGGCACTGTATAAATCTGGGGTACATCAAAAACATATGCCTCCTACCCCTGTATGTTAGAGACCATTCCATTGAATACATAAGCAGACATGTTGAAAGGACGGTTAGTGCATAAAGCACAGATGGCAGAGGAGGTTGTCACTGGAATATCATTCCATCCAGTCTTCCTCTTCGATAAGCAGTGTTGATACATGTGTATCAAAAATCTCCATTGCAAATCTACCAGACCTTTCACAATTTGCTTTCCTTCATAGCCACCTTCATATCCAATATTGGCAAAGAAGGACATGATCTCATCATATTCCAGTTCTATAGGGGCGTCAGCATCATCTCTAAACTGTAGACACTGTCTCACAGTTTGCTCAGTGATAGTTAAGGAATGATCATCAGTGATTCCTCCAGTTAGTGTTCTCACACCATCAACTTCAATCACTTCAGCTGTTCTCCAAAACAACCTAATGAAGGTCTCATAAATGATTGGTCTTACTGTCATGGCATAAGCCACTCTTGTAGTAAGGAGAAATCTGATCATATCCCTCAGTCCTTCTGCCTCAGTTACATCAGGATCAAGATAACCACTGACATTATGGAGCTTGCTCCATGTGAGGTTTGCCATGTTACACTGCATTCAAGGCATATGAATTAGAGTGATGAATAATGCATATCAACAAATGGTTTGCCATAAATCAGACTAATTTTATCACATTTTGACTTTTCTTGGTCAAAATGGAGTGTTCATGTATACTATTTCATATACATTTGATCTTGTCTGATTTAGTCATACATGTTCATTTTAATGAGTTATCTCTGATTACATTGATTATTCTTTCTCAATTTCAACTCATTTTAACCATTGTGATGTCTTTTGATTTCAGCATTTTAGTATTTACATGCTCTGTTTCTACGACAAACTGAACTTGTGAAAATCCTCTGTTTGTTGAGGTTTACATGATTAGCATGTGTCTTTCTGATGAAATCGACAATGGTTCATGAACATTTGTTTGATTTTGCATGCTTTCTTTTGACCTAGTTTCCAAAGTTCGTGTTTCTCATTTATGTCCGAAAGTTAGGGTTATAAGCAATTTCGGATATTCACCTATCCTTCGATAATACTGTGGCAAAGAGTCGAAGGAGTGTGAATGATGATGATTCAAACTTTGATCAGAGGTTTAGAACATGAAAAAGATGACGAAGATGAACAGTTACTTTGGTGGCACTCGTCTCACTTTGAAGTCTCTCAATTTTGAAAAGTATTAAATGACCTTTCGTTTTTGGTTTATATAGTCAATTTAATATGGATTTCAATTTTTGACAAGTTCTTAAAACAAATGCGCACAGATTAAAAATTACTGTAGCAAATGCGGTTGAAGAAATGTTTATCAGCATTTGTGTACTGTAGCAAATGCGGATGAACAAAATGTGTCAGCATTTGTTCACTGTAGCAAATGCGGATGAACAAAAACTTGTCAGCCTTTGTTCACTGTAGCAAATACGGATGAACAAAAACTTGTCAGCATTTGTTCACTGTAGCAAATGCGGATGAACAAAAACTTGTCAGCATTTGTTCACTGTAGCAAATGCGGATGAACAAAACTTCAACTTTCATCAAATGCGGATGAGTAAACTCTGTCCGCATTTCTTCAACTTGTTCTAAATCACGAGACTAATGCGGTAGAGTATTGTTGTCCGCATTAGTATTGCACGTGTTTCAGTCCACAAACCACTACCCGCATTGGTTGAATGCTTGGGTTACCTTCACCCGCATTAACCAATACTCTTACCCGCATTAAGTTTCAAACTTAATGGTTCTGCTTTTACTGGTTTTGGATGAATTTCTTCAATGCTTTATGAAGTAATGTCTTTGACTTTATGAAGTTTGTTAGTTGCAAGATGTGTCAGTTACTAGATCTTATGAATTTTGACTGGTTCTGGGTCATTAATTCTTGCTTGGATTGACTTGTTCATCTGTGGTGAATCAAGTTTCCTATAGTTGACTTATCTTGGATTTTTGTGCATCAAGATGTCTGCAAAAACTGAGATACTATGGTATAACTTCTGCAACAACATAGACAGATTTTCTGATTTTTGTTTTTGCAACTTGTTTTTGGTTTTTTTAATTTTTAAGAAAGGAAACACCTGTACAAAATTGATCAAAATTTTAAATTACTCCCCCTAAAGTTAATATCCATAATGGATAGTAACTTTGAAGGATTTGAAAATTTTGAAAGGAAATCTTTTTGTGATTTTTGTTTTCTTTATTGTACAAGAAGTAAAGTTATACCTTTCTTTGGGATCATATCAATCTTATCTTTCACAAACGCAAGCAATTGTTAGTAAAACAGACATGGTCATGAACATATTGATTGTCGGTATGTTTGTCCTCTTAAACTCATTCTTGGTTAATATTCTTATGCAAATGATCTTATCATGTTTTTGAGTTGATTGGGTATTCAACATGTACCTCACACTCAACAGCATGGCAAGGTTAACCATCTGCATGCAATGTATGGTAGAACTTTCAACATCTTACATAACCAGGATACTTAAATTTAGAAATCTCATATTACTTGATCCTCATTGGGATTCTTTTAATTTTGATCCAATTATCACTTTTGATCCACATTGGGATTCTTTTTACTTCACTTTGGAAGGTGATCTCTTAGGATTCTTTTGATTAATTCATTTTGAATGATTTTTATTCTGTTTGTTTCATCCAAGATGGATGTGTTCCTCATTGGGAATCTTGATGGATCTTGACATCAGCACTATGTGCTTGTTTCTCCAGGTCTTTTCTTAGCAAAACAAAGGAGGAACTGATGTGAGTAAAAGAGATTAATAAGTTATCATTACCTGGGGTGTTTTGGTTACTACACACACACATTTGGACAAGTCATAACTTACACATACTATGAGATGAGAGCATCACAGTTGAATATAAGCTTTAATTTATGACTGCATGTAGTGTCTTTTCCAAGTTGAGCCTACCAACATATCAGATAAGTCATGTCAGTCTTTAAGTTTTATAAATTAGCACAGTGAATGATATAACGACTGTAATTATATCATTTCCCACAGATAAACTATATACTTCTTCTTTCGATTTCTTTTGGTATTTTTGAAATATTTGAATGTTTTTGTTCGTTTTTATTTTACTCAAGATTAATCATGCCAATTGATTGAACTAAGAATTCAAATCTGGTTGGATAGAATGCCTTAGTGAATAAGTCAGCTAACTGATTGTCAGTGTGAACTTGTATCAGTTTGATTAATCCTTTTTCAGCACAATCTCTCAAAAAGTGATATCTGATTTCAATATGTTTTGTTTTTGAGTATTGAACTGGATTATTAGTAATAAAACCTGCTGCTGTGTTATCAATGTAAATTGGAGTGTGCAGAAAGTTAAAACCATAATCAAGGATCTGGTTTTGAATCCAGAGAACTTGAGAACAGCATGCTGATGCTGCTATATACTCAGCTTCGGCTGTCGACACAGAAACATTGGTTAGTTTCTTGCACTGCCAAGATACTAGTCTAGGACCAAGAAATTGACAACCACCAGATCTGGATTTCCTGTTAAAGTTACATCCCCCATAATCACTGTCAGTGTATGCATAGAGATTGAAGTCTCCTTCCTTTGGATACCATAGTCCAAGAGCAGGTTTGCCCTTAAGATATCTGAATATCCTCTTGACTGCATTGACATGAGATTCCTTGGGATCTGCTTGATATCTAGCACACACACAAACACCAAACATAATGTCAGGCCTACTGGCTGTTAGATACATAAGTGAACCTATCATAGATCGATAGTGAGTTTGATCCACTGATTTGCCTTCAGGATCAGGTCCAATTTTCACTTTAGCATCCACAGGAGTTCTCATGGACTGACAGTCAGCAAACTTGAATTTCTTCAGCATTGTTTCCACATATTTTGATTGATTGATGAAGATTCCGTCTGCTGTGTTGTGGACTTGTACTCCCAGAAAGAAAGTGAATTCCCCCATTGCACTCATTTGAAATTTAGAATGCATGAGATTCTCAAAGTCTTTACATAGGGTCTTGTTTGTTGAGCCAAAAATGATACCATCCACATATATCTGTACAAGCAACATGTCCTTTCCTTTTCTTTTTCTGAAGAGAGTATGATCAATCTTTCCTCTCTCATATCCATTATCAAGAAGAAATGATGAAAAACTCTCATACCACTTTCTTGGTGCTTGATGAAGACCATACAAGGCTTTGTCTAGCTTGTAAACCCTGTGAGGAAAATCTGGGTCTTCAAATCCAGGTGGTTGACCCACGTAGACCTCTTCAGCAATCTTTCCATACAGAAAAGCACATTTCACATCCATTTGATAAACAGTGAAGTTCATGGATGCTAAATATGCCAGAAAGATTCTTATGGCTTCTAGTCTGGCTACAGGGGCAAATACTTCATCATAATCGATTCCTTCTTCTTGTGTGTATCCCTGTCCCACTAGTCTTGCTTTGTTTCTAATGACTATTCCCCTATCATCAGACTTGTTCCTGTATAGCCATCTGGTGCTGATAGGGTATTGTCCTTCGGGAAGATCTACCAGCTGCCATACTTCTTGTTTCTTGAATTGCAGCAACTCTTCCAGCATTGCTTCAATCCAACTGTTGTCTTGAAGAGCCTCTTTGATGTTCTTGGGTACTGTTTGACATAGAAAGCACGAGAACAAGCAGATGTTAGCTATGCTTGACTTGCTTCTAGTTACCCGTTCAGTTAGTTCACCAATGATGTTGTCAAGCGGATGATATTTATGTATTCTTGTGGTTGGAATTGAGTCACCATCAATGATTACATCAAGATTAGAGACATTCAGTTCATCATGGAGTGAGGCAACATCTTCTTGTACTATAGGGGAGCTATGGAAGTAATCAAAATTTGTTTCAGTTCCTGCTTCCATGTCAGCATGGATTTGATTACTCCCATCATTTGAATTTCTTTCATTATCAACAGGAGGGATGACATGAGTTTGAGTTCTAGCTTCTTCTTGGTTTCTAGCTTTAATGGATGGCATCTTTGATGGAGAGGGTATTATACTTGGACCATCCCCAATTGAAGCACTTTGCTGTTGAACGACATGTCTGACAGGACCAGCTTGTAGTGGAACCTCTTCATCCAATTCCTCAGTAGAAGTTGGAGGAATCATTGGAAAGTCACTCTTTTGTTCTACTAATGATGAAGGTGCAACTGAATGTAGGTTTCCTGCATCAGACATATGAAATTGGTCAAAAGGTTTGGTAAATGAGTCAATATCAAACAACCATTCAGGACCATTAGTTGATTTGGGAAAAGAATGTTCTTTGAATTGAACATTTGTTGATTCATCAATAATGTTTAATCTAGGATTAAACACTCTATAAGCCTTTGAAACAGAAGAATAACCTACAAAGAATCCTTCATCTGACTTGGATGAAAACTTTCCCAAATGGTCACGGGTGTTTAATATTGAGACTAGACAACCAAATGACTTAAAAATCCAATAAATGGTTTTCTTTGAAAAATGAGTTCATAAGGTGTTTTGTTGCTTTCTTTGACGATCAAAGTTCTATTTTGTACAAAGCACGATGTGTTAACTGCTGTTGGAGCATATATAGTCATATATAGTGTGTCCGTCGCTTGACGAATAGTCTAGGCTTAATGTTATACACCTTGTAAACACATGAAACTGGGTCATTCGCAGGAGCATATGCGAATGAGACTCAGTCGTACGACTAAGCCATGCTAATGGACAAGTCGTGCGACTGAGAGATGCGATTGGGTCATTCGTAAGACTGAGCCATAAGAATGGTCCAGTCGTACGATTGAAGCATGGTCCAATCGCACGAATGGGCCCAGTCGCATCTAATATGGGCCGAGGCCTATATATATACCAGTTTCAATGTGTAGAAACCTAAGGGTTTTTGATAGTCTGCCCGGGGCCTAGGTGCTGCCGGATGAGAGGGGAGATCATGCTCGATCTCCCCTTGCCAAAAGTCTTGATTCTTAAGTTGTAACGAGCTTAAATCGTTATGTTTTATCAATAAAATCATCCGATTATTGTTCGTATTATTGATTGTCTTTTGGTTTTATCCTTCCGTCAAGAACACGCTCGGAAGTTCATCGATCCAGTGACTTCACAACTGCTTCTGCCCAAAAGGTGATTAGCAATTTAGCATCTGCTAGCATAGTACGTGTTGCTTCAATTAGTGTTCTATTTCTTCGTTCAGCTACTCCATTTTGCTAAGGAGTTCTAGCTGCACTAAATTGATGAGCTATGCCTTTGGTTGTACAAAAAGAACTCATATCTTCATTTTTGAACTCTGTCCCATTATCACTCCTAATTGTTTTGACTTTAAGATCAATTTGATTTTCAATTTTGGTGATAAAATCTTTTATTAATTGAGATGCCTCATTTTTATGAAGTAGGAAGAAGACCCATGTGAATCTAGAAAAGTCATCTATGATCACCAAACAATATTGTTTCTTTCCCATACTCATAACATGAGTTGGGCCAAAAAGATCCATATGAAGTAGTTTCAATGGAGAATTGTTGGTGTTCACCAACTTTAGCTTGTGAGACGATTTGTGTTGTTTTCCTTTAGGACATGCTGAACAATGGTCAATAAAGTGGAATTCTTTTTGAGGTAAACCAATTACATAATTTCCCTTGACCAGTCTGTTCATGTTTTTGAAATTTGAATGTCTCAATCGTCTGTGCCAAAGTTGTGATTCATCAAAAGATGCTTTTGATAGAAGACATGTTTCTTCTTGTGGTGATGTAGAATTGAGGTTAATGACATAAGTATTATTCTTCCTTGGTGTTTTCAATACAACCCATTCTTCAGGAATTTGGAATCCTGGTCTCAAAATGTAGCAATGAGTGTCAGTCAAATGAGTGGAATATTTCTTGTCACAGATCTGAGATACGCTGAGAAGATTGAAGTTCAGCTGTTCGCAGTAGTTCACTCTATCAAAGCTCAGCATTCCATTTGTCATAGATCCTTCACCTGTAATTCTACCACCTTGTGAATCTCCTCCAAATGCCACAGTAGTTCCTTGAATGTGCTTAAAGTCATGAAGGAGGGAACGATCTCCAGTCATGTGTCGGGAGCATCCACTGTCCACATACCATAAACTGTTGGACCTATATGAATGACCCTACAAGCACAGAAAGAACTAATTAGACTGTGAAACCCAAGCCATGATGGTATTGGGCTTACCGTTTCTATCCATGATGATAACCTGTTGGTATTTTCCTTTAAATGGTGACTTTGATGATAGAATCATGCCTGTTTTGTTTCTAACAGATGAATGGTTTGTCAATTCAACTGAAGAGTCAGATGAGTATTCAAACCTTTGTTATCAACCCTTGGTTTAGACTTATAAAAATCATTAGTTTGTTTGACTATTTGATTTTTATTTCTTTTGAATCTGTTTGAATTTCTTGGGTTTCTCATCTCATCATCAGACTTAGAAACTCTGTGATGATATCGACTATTGATCTTAGTTTTCTCAGACACGGGTGGAGAGATGGGCTTGTTCTGTGGTATTCTCAGTCCCTTTTTCTTAAAGAAACACTCAGATGTATTGTGATTTGTCATGTTGCAGACAGAACAGTATTTGTTGAAACAACAGTTCTTGGTGGAGTGGTTATTCATATCACAGATTGAACAGTATTGATTATAAAAGGATTATCTGTTCTATGATTAGACCTCTCACACACTTCACAGTACATGTGTTTGTTTCTAGCTACTGATCCTGGTGTTGTGGATTTTGTAGTTTTGGCAGATTTGGAATTAGATTCATTCCTTTGTTTTGATGAGACTTTCTGATCAACCTTGTTGGTAGATAGTTTCACTACACTACCGTCCTTGTTTTTTTGAGGTTGGTTATTCTTTCTTTGTCTTTTCTGAATTTCCTTTTCAAATTGGTTCACATGCTCTTTGTTGAAAATATCAAAGCCATCTCCTTGCTTTGAGTTTGAAGTTTGAGGGTCTAAGTTTGTTTTAGTTTTGGTGACCCGATAGACTTTTCTTTTGACTGATGGTGAATCAGTGTCTGATTTGCTTGAATTTTTAGGAGAGTTTATCTCATTATCAGATCTACTTTCAGTAGGTAGATTCACCTTTTTGGTTTTTATTTTCTTTTCTTGGGAAATTGCATGAATGAATTTCACAAAAGGAACAATAGCCTTGATTGGGCTATTTGTTTTGATTACTCCCACTGTCTTGTCAGAACACTCCTTGATTTTAACTGGATGACCTAACTTGATTTTATCCTCATTGGTTTCAATGTAAACTCTTGGTTTATTTTGAGGATTGGTGATTTGTTTTACTATTGTTTTGGGTTCAATAGTATTAGGTTCATTTTCTCGGGTGAGTGTGACAGAATTAGGCATGACAGTGTAGTTGTCATTGTATGGTGGTGGACAAGAGTTATATCCAATACCAAACATGTCTTTGGGATCCTTTTGAGAATCAAGCATCTCTTGCAGCTTTACTGATGACTGTTGAAACTTTTTAAGTTTCAGTTCAGAAAGATTTAGTTCAGTTTAGACTGAGCTAGTTTTTCAGTCAGTTGCTCATTCTCCGCTGCAAGAGTGTACTTTTCACCATGCAATTTTTCAATGTCAGAGATGAGAGATTTAATTTAATTTCAAACCCTTTTATTTCTCTCTTGAGCATCTCTGACTTGACCTTTTCTTCTTTGATTTTATCAGCCAGTTTATGATTGTGCTCTCTATTCCCTTGAAGTTCATTTATGCATTTATCACTACAAAGGTTAGATTTTACCTCAGTAGGCATGGGAGTAGGTCCATCGTTGATGTGAGCCATAAGTGCATGATTTTGAAATTGAGGCTTTACTTCCTCAGCATACATGCTCCAATCACATACTCCATCCTGCCTAATAACAAGAGCATTTGCTGATGACGATTGCTTCCATAAGCTTGACTGGTCAGTTGTGGTTGAGTCTGATGTGGTTGTTGATGATGATGAAGCTGTTGTTGATGACTGGTTGAGTGAAAGCTTGAAGGTGGTTGTGATGATGACTGGTTCTGAGAAGGCCTTTGAGCATTGTAGTTTCTTCTGGGAGCATTGCATTCTCTGGAGAAGTGACCAGTCATACCACAATTGAAGCATTTCACCTTTGATTTGTCATATCCAAGCTTGGTATTTTCATTGAGTTGAAGCTTTTTCCCTTTCCTGAAAAACTTCTTTGCTCTCATAGCAATCATGGCCATTTGCCATTGCAAGTCCATTTCCTCCATATCATCCGGATCCATTTCTTCCAGATCTTCTTGAATCAGATGAGTAGATGCAAGTCTTCCACCCAAATAGGCTTCAAAGCTGGCAACAAATGCATTGTAAGTTGCCTTTTGTTCTTCAGATTTTGAATCATCAGGAGCAGGAGTTGCGGAGAATCCTGATGATTGAGTTGTTGAAGTTGATGTGGAAGTTGTTGATGGTCTATTTGATGGTGGTGCTGTAGTGAATCCAGATGTTTTAGCTTGATCCCATGAAGAGATGAAATAATCTTCTTCAGTAATGAAGGCATTTTCCACAGAGTGGTTATCTATGGGAAACTTGTATGCTTCAATTACTCTGGGTCCTCCCAAATTTCTGCTTCTTTCATCAAGTTCCAAGGCTTCAATCTTCGCTATCATGATATCCAGGGTGGTGCTTTCCAAGTCAAGACTATTCTTCAGCATGGTTACATTTTGTTTCCAATTTTCAGGAAGACTATGTAACATTTTCTTGTTTAGATCCTTTGACTTGTAAGTTACACCCATGATCTCTAAATCATTTACCAGTTTCACAAACCTATGCAACTGTTTAGAGATGGACTCCCCTTTGGAGTGATGAAATGTTTCATACTGATTCACCAGCTTGTCTTTGTTGATTTCAGCCACTTCACTGCTTCCTTCACACATGATTTGCAGTGCATCCCAAACAGCTTTTGCAGTACCATACTTTTCCAATCTTTTAAGTACATCCATTTTAAGTGCTTGAGTAAGTATGGAGTAGGCTTTGAGGTCAATCTTGATCTTCTTGTAGTCATCATCATCAAGAGTTTAGGTCTTCAATAGGGATTCTTGAAGTCTTGTACAGTGCAGCTTGATCTGCAGATAGAGTCACTGGAATGTGTGGGCCTTTGCATATTAAGATCCAATAATCAGGATCAACACCTGTAATATAGTTCATAAATCTGATTTTTCATTGTTTAAATTCAGATTTATGTTTGAGCATGGGTGATTTTGAAGCATGCCCAAGTTCAGAATAATTATGTGAATCCATGATTAACAGTTTCTTTTTAACTTGTTTAGATTTGGATTTAAGTTGGATTTATAGTTAATTAGTCCAAATGGTCCAACAGGTCAAACTTAGTTCCGTAACAATGAATCTGATGATAATATGTAGATTTTGGCCTTTGTTTCTGTGTTCTTGGTGTCTGTGCAACCTTACTGTTTGTTCGAAGATATTTTCTTCGGGTGAACAGTAGCAGTTAAGTATATCAGTAAGTATTCAGTAGTATTACTGAAAAGAGATGTTTGAAACCTCTAAACAGCAACTCAATCACCAGATCAATCGGGTTAAACCTAGATCTGAGCAGATCTGAGTAATAACCGAGAGCCAGAGCTCTGATACCAATTGACTGGGTTTAAGAATGATATTCTCAGTTGATGTGAATCAACAAGGATCGAATATGATGATTGAGTCAATGATTGAGTGGCGGAATCAAGCAATCAATGAACATAGAACACTTGATATACTCATAAATGCATACTTGTATTAATTAGATGAACTGTTACAAAGTAAATGCTAGGGTTTTTAGCAT
Source organism: Flaveria linearis (assembly GCA_024085815.1). Lineage (NCBI taxonomy): Eukaryota > Viridiplantae > Streptophyta > Magnoliopsida > Asterales > Asteraceae > Flaveria > Flaveria linearis. Next base: position 48,870,750 of record CM044004.1, on the reverse strand, counting down.
TCTACAGTAACAACACAGCTAATCTGTATATTCTGATTGTCTATTCTTCGTAAAACACAAATGTTTCAGAAGTCTCAAAAGATGCAAAAAGTCACCTCACATACGAGGTTTCTATTCTATTTATAGGCTGACTAACAGCTTGTACAAAAAGACTAAACTACCCTTAGTCTAAATCTTCATCAGTATTTGTCTGTTGTTCATCCGCATTGACTAATGCGGATGAGTACTTCATCAGCAGCATTGGTGTTTGGTCATCAGCATTGGTTAATGCGGATGAGCAAACACGACCGCATTTGTTGCTAATCATCCGCATAGGTTAATGCGGATGAACAAATGGCTTGACCGCATCTTATCAACTGTCCGCATTAGTTCATGCGGAAGAACAAATGCTTAGTCCGTATTGTTCTTGGTCTTCCGCATTGACAAATGCGGATAGCTGACACTTGTTCTTTTCTTCTTATGCATACTTCTGTATCCGCATTTCTTCTTGGACTTGGGGAGATTTCCAGCAGAACAACCATCCACCACTTGAATTAGCATGTATGATCCTTTCAGGGTCCAACAAATCAACCAAACATAAAAAAATAAGTGCACAACTGAAGCCAACTATTTTGATCACACTTGCTTGCCATAACAAGTGTGTCAAGTGGTCATTCCTAGGGTAAAAACATGACACATTGTTGTGTTGATGAACTCCCACTTAAACTTGCATCCAAATGCTTCAAGTATGCCTTTTGTGTTGTGATTCCATCATCATCTTTAGGCTCCTTCTTTGTCTTACAAATCAACCCCAAAATTACTTATTACATAGAAAAGGTCCTAATACATTTTTCTAGTAAAATAAAATGCAAGTTAATCTACTTATTACATACCAAATGAAATAAATAAATTACATAGCCTTTATTACATTCAAATGAATCACAACCACAAATAATCAATCACAAGGTCATGGCTAGGTTTTGTGCACTTAAAACACATCCAAATATGTTCCTATATTTCGATTTTTTGGCAGCCCCTTTTGAACCCATATTCATGGCCAACATAAACCAAGAACAAGTGGGTTTTTGTCCAAACAAACAACCATCTCATGATCTAAATTTTTTAAGATTCTTCCATGCATATAAAGTAATATATCTTGAAAACCAAAGGGACTTCCATTTGAGAAATTTCCAGCCCACTTTTTATAAAAAAAGGACCCGAAAATTTCAATGTTTGAAGCATGTATCCATATAAACCGGCTCTTGATGCCATTGTTGGGTTTTGTAGATGTTTATCAAAGACATATTTACCATTTAACATGTAAAACGCAGCGGAGATTATGTTAAAAACGTGGGTTTATGTATCATATACATATGTTTATTCAAAACCCAAAACAAGGATCATATTATATGGAAGAACATACTATCATAACATATATATATATATCAACCACATGTACTACCTATAGAACCGTGAAGATGGAGGCTAGATGATGATGTTTGAATGTCTAAACTTCAAGGTAGAAGTCCTCAAGAGATGATACCCCAAGCTTGTACAAACACCCTCTTTGCTAGGTCTTGCAACACCAACTTGTAGAACTCTCTTCTAGTTTGATTTTTCAGCCAAGAACACTTCTTTGAAGGCTGAAAAATCTTGTATTTTCAGCTGAAAATTTCGAGAATTAGAGAGAGAGATGAGAGGATTCTTTGCTCTTGTGTGTGTGTAAGAGAAAGGTGTCTTGGTGGAAGAGAGTTGTAGTTTCAATGTTGCATGCATTTGGAACAAATCAAAAGAGTCTTAAGCCACATGGGGCGGCCGAAGTAGGGTCCCACTTAGTGGGTTTCCCTCTCATTTGAATTTTTATAAAACATACACTCTTGCACTCTAATTTTATAAAATTAAAACCCTTTTAATTTTATAAAATATAACACACTTTGTTTGATATTACTTAACTAACTTAAATAATAAAACAACCAAGTTCTCATGAACAAATTATCCATATAATGTTGTTCATTTACAAAAGTAATGATTTAGAAAACCTGGTTTCTATATTGGTGCTTATATTTATTTGTTAGATCTTATCAACGAATAAATATTTATCGGTGTTTGTTTGGCTTGTTATTGGGTATGACCCGACTTGGATCATATCACATTAGCCACATCAATTTAATATGTATCTTGGGCAGATCAATTCCTTCATCAGTATCATCAAAATCTAAATCATGGCTAAAAGAATCGAGATCTCCTTGAAGTTTCTTCTCACCTTTAGAATCAACCAAGTTAGATTGATCAAACAAGTTTGATCGAAAAGAGTTTGACAATGAATCTAAATCAAATAACCAAGCTGGACCATTTGAAACTGATGGAAATAAATTTTCAAGGAATTTAACATTGAATGTTTCAAGTATACCATTTGTCCTAGAGTTATAAACTTGATAGGCTTTTGAAACAGATGAATATCCAACGAAAAATCCATTATCAGATTTTGCATCAAATTTTCCTAGATGATCACTTGAGTTTAAAATCATAACTGGACAACCCAAAGATTTAAGAAAATCTATGTTTGGTTTCCTGCCAAACATCAGCTCATAAGGAGTTTTCAGTTTGTCTTTCATAATTAAAGTATGATTCTGTACGAAACACGCAATCGATATGGCTTCATCCCCAAAAGTGATAGGAATTTTTGCATCTGCTAACATGGATCGTGCAGCCTCAATCAAAGTTATGTTCTTCCTTTTAACAATCCATTTGTTGTGGAGTTCTAGGAACACTGAACTGATGACCAATTCTTTTTTCTACATAAAATATGTCAATAGTTATATTTTTAAAATCCATACCATTATCACTTCTTATTATTTTCACTTTTTGATCTAATTGATTTTCTACTTTTATGATGAATTCTTTAAATTTTAGCCATTTCAGATTTAGGATTCAGAAGGAAAACCCATGAAAATCTAGAGAAATCATCGATGATAACTAAACAATAAGATTTTCTTCTAATACTCTTCATGTTGGTTGGTCCAAAAGGTCCACATGCAACACCTGAATAGGTTTGGAATTTGAGTTTATCTACTTGGGCTTATAAGACGCTCGGTGTTGCTTCCCCTTTAAACATGGTGAACAAAGATCAGTAGTGGCTACTTCTTTGATGGAAGGCCGATAACATGATTTCTTGCTACAAGCTTGCTCATATTTTTGAAGTTGGAGTGCCCGAGACGTCTATGCCAAAGCTGACTTTCGTTATTTGAAGCTTTAGCAATGAGGAGAGTTGTTTCTGTAGATTGATCAACTTGAGACATATGTAGCTTGTATACATCTCGATCCCTAACGGCTTTAACAATCGACCAGTCCTTGCTAATCTGAAAACATGGCTTCAAAATATAGCAAAAAGAATCATTAAAAAGAACAGAATAGGATTTATCACAAATTTGAAAAACACTTAACAACTTAAAGTTCAGCTGTGAGCAGAAGTTGACTTTATTAAAGTTTATTATCCAGTTGGATACTGTTCCCTCGCCTGTGATTTTTCCTCCTGCATCACCACCGAAGACGACATGTGTACCATCTTTTAACTTAAAAATCTTGAAGTATGGCATTATTGCTCGTTATGTGCCAGCTACACCCACTATCTACATACCATGTGTTGATAGGTCTTCTCAGGCGTGCCTGCAAGACAAAGAAATTAAGTTGAGTTATCTACCCAAGGCGAGATAGTCTTGGGTTTTCCAAACTTATCAACGATGGTAAATTGCTTAAATGGAGTTTATTCACATCAGGCTTATTTTTAATGAATTTACCAATTATGTTATGCATAAATTTTTTATCATTATTAAGAAAATTCATACCATTTGAATGACCAATTTTTGAAATTTTTTTTATTTCCAAAATTTTTATCATTCATTCTCACAGACCTTAGAATGAATTGATCTTTAATGTATTGTTTGGTCTTACAGAATCATTTCTTTTGAAAGATCTCCAACCTAAGAAAGGTTGGTTAGTTAATCTTTGAAACTCAACAGTTTGATTTCTTTGAAATTGAGGATTAACATAACTTTTGTTCAATTGTGTATTGGTAAATCCTATCCTTGGTGAACTCTTTCTAAAGTAACAATTTTCTGTATTGTGAGTTCTTTCATCACAGAAGGTACAGTACTTATTAAAATAACAATCTGCTGTTGAGTGATTTCTCATATCACATATGTGACAGTACTTGTTGAAAAACCATTCAGCAGTGTTATGATTGTACATGGTACAGATTTTGTAGTACCTCTGTGGTGTTTTAAACAACTGTTTATTAACTTTTGATGTTGACATAATGTTTGATCCTTGTTTAGATTTAGGCGTTAAAAAGTTAACCTGTTGTTTTTTATTTGACAAAATTTTCTTTTTCATATTTAGTTTTGGCTTTTGTAAATGAACTTCATTCTTTAATTCCTTAGACACAAATCGTTTAACGACAACGGATGACTTTGATTCTGAACTTGTTTTCAGATCAGAGTTCGCTTTGTTCTTAGGAGTTTGTTTAACTTCTTGAATTGAGTTCATGTTCAACATACCAGCAGACACAAATTTTACTTGTTTAAATTTTGTTGCTTGATTTGTTGTTTTTGTCTAATTTTCTTGATTCTTATTTTGATCAGTTTTGGCTCTAGTCGATTTTCTTCTTCTTCTTTGGTTCCTTGATTTTGTAAAACTTGATTTTATTTGAGAGTGAACATCTTCAGGTGAAGATTCTTTTCATTTTCTTTCTCTTTCTGATCTTTTTACGATTTAATAAACTCTGGATTATTTAGATCATAAGAGTTTGAATCTTTTGATGTTCCTTCTTCTTTTGCTTTATCTTTGCTTTTATATTTTTGTTTATTATCTTCAATGATCACTTCTTCCAACAGAAATTCTTTTGGAACAAAAAGTTTCTTACTTTTCTGTCGTGGTTCATATGATTTAACTTTTACCGGATGAACATTTTTGATCTTTTTAGAATCTTTTTCTTCAAAGACTTCTACATTAGTTTTCTCTTATTCACTATCAAAAATCTTGTTTTTGTTTTGGAAAGCTTTAAGTTTAGCCTTATTTTCAGGAGAGTGATCATGTGTGTTAAAATTCTCTGGTAAAGTGTTGGTTATAGATTCAGGCATTGGTTCATGTGTGAAACCTAAACCTGCTTTTTGTTTGTCCTTTTGTTCACTTAGTAGTTGTTCCATAATTGTTTTGGAACTTTTTACTTTTACGAGATCAACTTGTGTAGCCGCATGTGCTTTTTTCTCCTGTTCCACGTTCTTAGTCATTTCTTCAAGTTGTTTGGAAACAATTTGTAATTCTTTCAAAATTTGTTCCATGAAGTTTGTAGAGAAATGATCTTTTCATCTGCTATTTTATGATCAGTTTTAAGTTTATTATGCATTAATTCCTCTTGCTTAATCTTTTCACAGATTTTGTATGAATAAGTTCGATAATATTCTACATGTTCAAAGCAAGATTTGGTGCATAGTTTTTCTCTTACTTCAGCTGGTATTTTAGGATATTTAGGTGAAGAAGTGTCAAAGTTAGAAGATTTTCAACCTTTGGTTGATCTGACTGTGCCATTAAAGCAACTTCTTTAGAATCCTCTTTAGGATCAGATTTATCACTCCGGTCATATTCTTCTTCTTTATTATCAAAATTACCTTCAGCTTTAGGATCACAGTCCACTGACCAATCTTTTCCTTGAACTTCTGTAATAAGAGATAAACAAGAGCTAGATCATCAGTAAATTGCTCTGCATAAGCACTCCAATCATATCCGTCCTTAATGCTAACAACTAGAGCTTTCTTTGACTCTTCAGATGACTTGGATTCATTTTGAGTTCAAGCATTGGTAGACTTTGGTATGGCTTTTGAAATGTCTACTGAGATGATTATTGAAACCTCTGATTGCTTGAACTAGCTTGGCTATTTCCTCCTTTGTTTTTGGGAGCTTTGCATTCCTGTGAGAAGTGCCCATAGCTATTACAGTTGAAACACCTTGACTTAGACTTATCAAATCCAACAGTTTTGTTAGCACTTGGTTTGTAGTTCCTGTTGACATAAGAGTGTTTCTGAGTCCTATATGCAATCATTACCATCTGCCAGCTTAGATCCATTTCCTCCACATCTCTAGATCCATCTTGAATAAGTCCTGTAAAACAAGATCTAATTGAGTCAAATGACTACCCTAATAAGCTTGAAAACTAGCCATAAAAGCAGTAAAAGCCTATTTGACTACTCATCCTGCAATACGATGTTAATGACATCTTTAACTTTGCCAGTTTTAGCAGAGTTAACAGATGGAGTCTCAGTTAGAAGTTTAGAGCTTTGAGGTTTATGAGGAAAATGATGTTGAGGTTGAGTTGCATAAGTAGGAGCACTTGTATATGAAGAATTTGTAAAGAACCCTACTCCGACAAACAGATCACCCTCTCTTCTGGTGAATTCTCATTCTTTGCCATAAAGGCATTCTCCACTGCACTAGCTAAAGATGCAACATATTAGTACTGAGACATTAAGGATGCTCTATCATTGTTTCTTGAGCTTTCATCAATCTCAACTGACTCAATCTTAGCAATCAATAGATCAATATCCATAGGAACTTTCTCAGTATGCTTCAATAGTGTTACTGTTTGTTCTCAAGAAGATGGATGAGCATGAGAATTCTAAAATTTAGATCTTTGAGATCATTTTTAATGCCAGCAGTTGACATCTCAGTTGTAAGTTGCACAAATCTGTTCATCATTTGGTTTATAGTTTCACCAGATAAATGCTGAAACAACTCTAACTACCTCTTCAGTTTCTGCTCTTGAGATCTTGAATCTCCTTACCACCTTCATAAATTATCTTCAAAGCTTTATACATGGTATATCTCGTTTGATTTCCATCAAGTCTAGTTAAGACTTCAAGTGGTAATCCTTTACACATCAAAGAATAGGCTTTAATGTCATTCTTTATTTTCTTTAGATCATCACCTTGTAACCCATCTTCAGGATATGGTTCTGGAGAGTCTTTAGTTTAAACAAACCCTCTATCAGGACTATCTGAAGTAATAGGAATGTGAGGTCCTCTTTCTATTGATTTCCACAAGTCAGTGTCAATAGAATTAAGATGATGTTTCAATCTAAGAGACCAATTCTTAAAATCAGCTCTGTTCTTCAACTTAGGAACTCTGTTCCCTGAATCTTCAGACTTCACCATTTTTTTATTTTTTTTTTTAGGAAAAGATTTGTTTTTGGTGTTTTTTTAAGTTTTTGAATTAAAACAATGAATGGAAAATATTTTTGGATTTTTTAAATTTTAAAAAAAATTTCTAGGTGTTGACTTGATGCGCCTAAACAGTCATAAAGCGCCAAAACAGTTGTGAAACTTCTGACTTTGACTTAGAAACACCAAAGGAGTTGCTTGTTGGGTTTGTTAGAACACAAAATCCAAGTTTAACCATTTAAACTTTCTGAAAAAGCAGCGGAACAATAGCTTAATAACCTTCTTTATAAGCTGAAATTTTCAAGTTCTATTTGATGTTTTAAGATGTAAACAAACCCAAGAACAAAGGGGATCTTATATATGTGAATAAGCAAGCTATGTAAACACAAGTAACAACATAATGTGACAACCATAGAAGGCTGCCAAACTACCTCTTTTCAGCAGCAAAATCGACCAAAAATGGGGGATGTTGGATGCTCAAAATAGGCCAAGGCTCCAAGGCAGGACCTCTCAAGATTGTATACCCCAAGCTTGTTTGCAAAGCACCTTCTTGCTAGGAAGAATCACCACCAAAAAGCTCCAAAAACCCTCAAATGCAGCTGCTAGAACCGTGAGTTTTTTTAGAGAGAGGAGAGAGCTTTTTGCAAGTTTGCATGTATGAATGAGATCCTTTGGGTAGAGTGTTCAACTAGTAAATGTTGGAGAGTTTCAAGAAAGCTAAGGACCAATGATATTAAAAGGGGAGGGGTGGCCGAATATTTTGATTAGGAGGGTTTCCCCCTCAAAATTTTATACAACTCCAATATTAGACTAGTCTTCAAACAAGTTGTACAATTAACACTTAATTGTATAACTTATACACCCAATTTATTATTTGATGTCATCTAATTAAATTAAATAACACTTCAAATAATAATATTTGAACAAAGTATCTTAATAAGTTGTTCTATCTCATATGCAACTAATTTAGAAAACCCATTTTCTAAATTGGTGTTTATATTTAATTGCATGATCATATCATCAATCAAATATCAATTTGTGTTTGCTAAACTTGTTATTGGGTATAACCCGACTTCGATCATAACGTACTAACCGCATCAATATTCTACGTGTCTTGGGCATATAGAATCCTACAATCTCCCACTTGCCCAAGATTCATAGAAGGTTTATGCAAGCAGTAAATACCGCCTAACAACGGTTTACTACCCTTAATACGCATGACTTATGGCCATTCAATAACATCATCCTGTTCAAGTACCCTACTTGAAATGATTTAGGTGAATCAATCATCTATCCTTTTGTTACAGATGTCATGTTAAATCCAAGGACACAGAATGATCATTCCTTGTTGATTTAACTTAATCAGGCTTAAGACATCTTGCTCTCAACGAATAAGAGAAACAAATTCCATATTGACTACATACGTTTCTCACAAACACCTCATCTCACACCTAAACATAGCCTTACGTAATTTCCAATATTTCAAGACAGTGAAGAACTAGCTCAAGGTATAACACTTGGTGAATATCAAAAGCCAATATCTATCTCAGGTGTGAGGATACCAAATGATATTCGCCTTTTACTCAAATTTACTTATGATCAATCTAGAAGATTCCATATAGTAAAATTTGAGATGCGGGTTAGTCCAATATTTGTATCCCACAAATATCTATGAACCTTGGTAGCAACCCATTGCTCTATATTCATCCTTATGAATATCAACCATCCAGGTTCATAATAATCTTACCCTCACACTTGTTCCCACAAGTCTGAATGACTACGGACATTTAGAGTAAACAATTTACTCAAGGATTAAATATGCTAAATTGGAACATTAATTGAAACATTATAACCAAATAATTTTATTCAAATTAAATGAGTTCCACATATCCAAATACAAAATTTACAGATCAAATCCCATCACTAGAATATTGAAGTCCCATGGCACAAGTATGACCTTCATGCTTTGCCTTTTCAAGGAGCTTCGTGAGAGGATTCGCAATGTTTTTATCCATGTGAACTTTGCGAATACATATCTTTCCCTTTTCAACTTCATCTCGTATGTAGTTGAATCTCCACTCAATGTGCCTAGTCTTTTGATGAGCATGAGGTTCCTTGATTTCAGCAATCGTACCCTCGTTATTACAAAAGATCTCTAGGGGGTCCTGAATAGAAGGGACAACCCCTAGATCGGCAATGAACTTCTTCAACCATGCATCTTCTTGAGTTGCCAATGAGGCGGTGATGTATTCTGATTCTGTAGTTGATAGAGCCACCACATCCTGTTTGGGGCTCTTCCAAGAGACCGCTCCTCCATTCAGAACGAAAATATATCCCGATTGTGAGCGTGAATCATCACGATTGGTTTGGAAACTCGCATCCGTGTAACCTTTTACGACAAGTTCCTCATCACCAGATCCATAGATTAGGAACATATCTTTCGTCCTCCACAGGTACTTAAGTATGTTCTTAACAGCCATCCAATGACTGCTTCCAAGATTTTGCTGGTATCGGCTTGTCATGCTTAAGGCGCATGACACGTCCGGCTGAGTGCATATCATTGCATACATGATGGATCCGATAGCTGATGCGTATGGGATTGCCTTCATTTTATCTTGCTCATACTTTGAGTTAGGACATTGAGCTGTACTCAATATCGTTCCTCTTTGAATAGGTATCGTACCTTTCTTAGAGTTCTCCATCTTGAACCTTTTCAAGATTTTATCAATGTATGCACTTTGATTTAAACAAATCAACCACCTTTATCTATCCCTATAGATCTTTATTCCCAGAATATTGGCGGCTTCACTAAGATCCTTGATGGAAAAACAACTTCCAAGCCAGGTTTTAACACCTTCTAAGGTTGGAATGTCATTTCCAAATAGTAGTATGTCATCAACATACAATACTAGGAAAGTGATGATGCTCCCACTAGCTTTCTTATAAACACAAGCTTCATCAGCGTTCTTGATGAATCCGAATTTAATTACTTCTTCATGAAAAAGGTGATTCCAACTTCTTGATGCTTGTTTCAATCCATAGATTGACTTCTTTAACTTGCATACTTTATTAGGGTATTTTGGATCGACAAAACCTTCAGGCTGAACCATATAGACATCTTCCTCAAGATATCCATTTAGGAAAGTGGTTTTGACATCCATTTGCCAAATCTCATAATCATAATTAGCAGCTATGGCAAACAATATCCTAATAGACTTTAGCATCACAACAGATGAGAAGGTTTCATCATAATAAACCCCTTGAGTTTGAGTGAAACCCTTTGCTACAAGTCTAGCTTTATAAGTATCCAAGTTTCCATGCATATCGGTTTTCTTATTGAAACCCCACTTACTTCCAACTACCTTGGAATTAAGAGGTGGTACAACAAGTTCCCAAACATGATTGTCATACATGGATTGCATCTCCACGTTCATGGCTTCAAGCCATTTGTCACAATCCGAATTGGACACTGCATTATGGTATGTGGTTGGTTCATCTGAATCTACCACATAGCCTCCATCCATAAAAGATCCGTATCTTTCAGGTGGATTACTAGCTCTACCACTTCTGCAAACGTTTTATGTGTATTGATCAACCGCTTGATCATCCTCAACATCCTCATATTGAGTGCTAGTTTTAACCAATCGTGCATCGGGTTGTGGTTCTTGATCCTCCTCAAGATCCATTGTTCTACTGCTAGTTTCTTCCATAAGGAACTTTGCTTCTAAGAACTCACTCTTTCTGGCAACAAACACTTTTTGTTCCAGTGGATCATAGAAATAATATCCCATAGAATCTCTAGGATATCCAATAAAGATAGACTTGGTGGATCGGACTTCCAATTTGTTTGGGGTGGGAATCTTAACATAAGCCTGACAACCCCAGACCCTTAAGTATGATAGGGATGGAACTCTTCCATGCCATATTTCAAAGGGTGTCCTTTCCACCTTTTTGGTTGGGGCCATATTTAGAATACGAGCTGCGGAGAGCAAAGCGAAACCCCAAAATGATAGAGGCAATGTGCTTCTAGTCATCATAGATCGGACCATATCCAATACGGTTCGATTCCTCCTCTCAGACACACCATTATGTTGTGGTGTTCCAGGTGTAGTGAGTTGTGAGACAATCCCAGAACTCCTGAGATGATCTTGAAAAGCATCACTCAGGTATTCACCTCTGACAGGATCTCAGCCTCTCGTTTGATCAATCAGATTATGTTTGCAGCGGATTTAGCACATTAATTAGCAATTATATCAAGAACATAAAAGATATTGCAATTAAAAGCATAAACATAGAGAGAGAAGAGTTCTGCGAAACATTAAATGTTTTATTGCTCAGCACGTTTCGGCATTTAAAACGGCATGGTTCACCATCCTTTTATAGGCGGCAAAAGGATGGTGGTGATGTCCTTTTTCTGACATCAACTGAATATTAAAATTACAACTGACTAAACATAAAACTACTGAAGATGTCAACAACTGACATCTTCTTACAAAAGTTCCTAAGTACTAACAAAAGTAAAACTACTGAAATCCTACAACGACTGAAGAACAAACTCTTCAGTCATTTATAACTACTAATACTATAACAGCTGAAGAACATGCTCTTCAGCTGTTGTACAACTACTGAAACAAAATAAACTACTGAAAAGGAAAAACCATCACAACAACTGAAGAAGACTTCTTCAGCTGTTGTGACAACTCTTAGTCTTCAGTACTTGGTCTTCAGACTTGGCTTCAGATGATGTAACAGCTAATGTCTTCAGTAGATATCATCAGCTGTTGTCTTCAGTCTTTGTCTTCAGACTTTGTGCTTTAGTAGAAGGTCTTCAGTTCTTCAGTTCTTCAGCTTTTGATTCTTCAGTACTTGTCTTCAGTACTTGAAGTCTTCAGTACTTGTAAGATCAGTACTTCAGACTTCAGTACCTGGTCTTCAGTACTTTGGAGTCTTTAGCTGTTGTTCTTCAGTTCTTTGATCTTCATACTTTGTTCTTCAGACTTTGTCAGAACAGCTGATGTCTGGAGCTAAGATGCTCTCGAGTCTGACATTCAAGCAAGAGAACACAATAGCTGATGGGAGTCTTCAGCAGTTGTTGCAGTGGCATGTGGGACTTAGAGGTTTTCCTGATCTTGGCTAATTGGTTCTTTTGGTTCAACAATCTCCCCTGAACCAATGCAGCCAAAACCTCTAATTATTGGTTGTCCCACTTATTGGTGGCATAAAGATTGGTCTATTTCCTTCTAGATCAGATTAGAAGTTGACCCGGATAAGCACTGGCCTGAGAGGTAGTCTCTAGTGTTTGTTTGGCTAAGTATGGATGGGAGCTCTGTCTTGGGGAATTGGACACAGAGCTGTTGTCCCATCCATGAGATCTACCTCCCATGTACAAGCCGGTAGGATTCTCGGGTGTAGGCCTGAAGAAAGATCATTTGTTCTTCTTTGGAGAGGTTTTCAGGCACACCATCGAACAATCCCTCCCGACCGTACAGCTCTGAGATGTACTTGGCCTGTCTACCATTTTTGAGCTCAACTGTTGTGATTTGCCTGTATGCAAATTCATCAGGGTGTTTACCCTCCAACAACAGGTTGAGCTCATCCCTATGGAAATTCTCAAGCCTCTTATAGACCAAACCCTTCCTAATCACCCTATTATCTAGCATTGTTTGGGGTGATTGGTTGGCTCTATAGGCTTTCTCGAATTCCTCTACTATTTCCCAGGGTGTTATTACAAGAGCCACAGATATCACTTCATCTACGATTCTCTTTAGTTGGCTCTTGTATCTCACAGGCATGTCCTTTTTGACTATCCTGTGAGACACCCTTGGGTCAGGCCAAGTTCTCACCCTCTCCTTTTCATATTGAAAGGTTTGTTTGAGGGTGAATAATCTCAGAGCTTCTTTTTCCATATTCATTATAGAGTTAGAAGCAGCATAGCATTTGTCAATGCTTTTCAGCATTTCCTCATCATGTCGCCTTTGCTGCTCCTCTTCTTCTAATTTTACCCTCACAGTGTCCTGCTGTGAGGTGGGAGTGATGGTTTGTGGTTTGACTTTGGGTAGAGGTATAACTGCTGAAATTGGCAGACTATCCTCCTCATCCTCCTCTTCTTCTTCTTCTTGCAGCCTCAACACCCTTCTCTTCTTCACCAAGGGTGGATCATTGGCTGCGGGTTTTGATGGTGAAGGGGTTGGTTTTGTGGGTTGTGGTTTGGTGGTTGGTGTGGGAATTTTGGCAGGCACTTCTAGCAATCTAGATATGAGAGAAGACTTAGTTGTTTTGCTAGAAGTGTCCTGTTCCCAGCACCGGCTTCGGAGAGGGCCTCAGCGACCAGTCCTTTGGTAAAAGTACCAGCTGAACAGATCTTGGTGGTTATGGCCAAGATTCTGTCCCTGGACCATGCCTTAATATCAAGGACTGGCCTGCCCAGATACTTCGAAATGAATCTACTCATAGCCTCGAGTCTCTTTTGGTCCTCTTGGCTATAAGTAGACCATCAGTATTCTATCTCCCTAGTTTCCATCCTCCTGAGCTCCTGATCTAGCAAGGCAGTGTCCTTGTCAAAGCCTTGCCTGAACAGCAGATCAATGGCAGAATCCATTGATTTGCTATGTTCAGCATCAGCCTCCTTGACAAGGGCTGCTAGATCAGAGTCTATTTTCTCTCCCTCTCCCTTTTTCTTATCAGTGATACTGAAATCCTTTTGGATTTCAGCCACTTCTATACGCTCAACCTCCCTCTCTTTCCTCTTCCCTTTCTCCCTCACCTTCCTAGTCTCCACAACCAACTCCCTCTCAACCACCACCTCTTTTTCTACCTCTAACTCCTCCTCTCCCCTCTTCCTCTTGACTTGCACTGATGTCTCCCCCTTTTTGGGTGCATTGGTTAGGGTTTGACTATCAGCAAGTGCCTTAGAAATGGCAACCTCCACCATGGGTTGTATGTATGTGGGAAGCCTCTCATCAAGGGTCTGAATGACTATGTCTTTAAGTATGGGTGTGATGAGAGGCAGGGATTTCTGGAGGATAGCATCCAGCTGCTCAGGGGGTTCTGACCTTGAGAGCTAGTGCCAGAAGCAGGGGCTGGTGGCCGAGTTTGTGGGAGTGGCTCAGTGTTTGTGAGACCTTCGGGTGAAGGTGCCATCTGTTGGGTAGTGGTGGCAGATGGACTTCTATCTTGAGTCATTTGAGCAAGCAGCTCTTTGAGTCTGCTTATCTCATCCTCTAAGATAGTATTTTGAGCTACTACATCATAGAAGAAGCTCAGGTCATCATCAGCATGAGCTGAATCACCTGACCTCCTGACAATGTCAGGATGTACATGCCCTGGGTGTGGCTCAGTAATGGCATGTGCCCCTTGTTCATGGTACTAGGGACTTCTAGCCTTCGGATTGGATCCATCATCGGCAGTTGCCTCTGGTGAGGTCTTAGTGATGTTACCAGCTTCACCCTGCTCAGATGTTGATGCAGGGGAAGTGGCAGCCTCACCAGATTGTCCTATCTCCCTAGCCACACTGGGAGATTGGACTGATTCTCTATGCTGTGGGCTCCGACCGGCACTTGTATCCACCCCCTCTTCGGTTGGAGTCTCCCCAGGTGTAATAGGTTTCTGGGGAGAGGGTGGAGTGCTCAGATGGGTCAGCACTTTAGCTATTGCCAATGTTGGGCTTTGTGGGGCGGTCTCATCAGTAGATGGGCTCGAAGCAGTGTGCACAGGGGGAGGACTGTGCTCTTCAATGGCATTCTTCTCAAGTGAGAAAGGCCCCAGTAATGTGGTTGCCCCAATGTTGGTTGCATCAGGCTCCTGTTGAGAGGAAGCATGTGCGGTTGTTGTAGGTGGAGTCGTGGTACCTGCTGGGAGAATCGAACCAGCAGGCACATCCTGCCTTTGTGTTGCAGGGGCATCCTCAGGGGACTCATCTCCCTGAGTAGCCTTTTTGGGCTTCTTTTTGGCTTTGGGTTTGGTGGGGACTTTGGATTTGGAGGTGGAGGCTGTGGGTTCCTGCTGCGTGGGTTTTTGCAGCCGGCCAGCCTGTTTGAGAGTGTGGTCAGAGTTTTGCCTGGAGTATACCTCGGCGAAAACAGCCATGGCAGGGACCCCAGTGCCAACGAGTCCCTCAGCCTGAAGCTGGTTTTCTATCATGGCCATGATGAACCGAGGATACAAGATCCAACGGTTAGAAAGTGGTTTTGGTTCTCAAAGATAGAAAACAATACCTGTTTCCACCTTGTGGACATCTGGTCCCACGAAGAGGTTTTGGGAGCCAGACATACGTTCACCATATGGAAGATCAGTCGTTGAGGGTCAGGAAAGTGTTTCTTCAACAAGGTGGAGGCGGAGAGGTTACCCTGGTAGTCGTTAGATGTGAATTATAGATCCAGGGCACCTTTGGGTAGGAGGTTGGGTAGGTGGCATCCTCCAGCTTTAGGGTTTGGCGTAAAGCAGCTGGAGTGATAACCACGGGGTGGTTGTTGACGGAGGACCGGAGAGAGACCTCGCCAACCTGCTCTCCGGTTTGGACGGTAATGTTTGTCCAAAACTCCGTCAAGGAGTCGGGGTATATAGTGGGGTTCAGGAGAAAAGCCGTTGTGTAGGGTGAGTCATTCATAAGATCGACGGCTTGGTGAAACTTTGGCCATAATGGCGATTTGGTGAGATGGGCGACACAGTTGTGTCGAGGTTTCAGTTGCATGGTCGCCATTAATGGTGTATAGGAATTTTAGAGGTTTTGAAGATTAGGTCAAGTGAGGAGTAAATGCTCTGAAGGTGGGGTATTTATAGGGTAGGGCAAAGGTTGAGAGAAAACTACTGAAGGTTTTGGTGTTAGTTATCAGTTGTTGTAACGACTGATGACGTGGTTTTAACCTTCAGTGGTTGTAACATCTGAGGACTTGGTATTAGTCTTCAGTAGTTGAAACTACTGAGACCTTGGTTTTGTCCATCAGATGTTGTAAACGTCTGAAGAGTTACTGTCAGTCTTCAGTAGTTATGAACTACTGATGACCTAATATTCTTCTTCAGACGTTGTAACAACTGAAGACTTGGTGTTAGCCTTCAGTAGTTGTGAACTACTGATATCAGTAGTTGTGAACTACTGAAGACATGGTATTGCTTCAGTTGTTGTAAACAACTGAGGACTTGGTGTTAGTCATCAGTAGTTGTGAAACTACTGAAGACATGGTTTTGTCCTTCAGTTGTTTGGGTATGAAACAGCAGTTGTTGGTATCAGCTGATGTGAAATTACTCATCAGCTGTTTCCGTCAAATCAGTTGTTTCATACTAGCCTCCACATTTACTCATCAGCTCTTTGGCTGACTTTCAGATGTTTCATTGACCCTTCAGCTCTTGGGAATATTTGCCTTCAGCTCTTGTGATCAGATGTTCACAAGTGCTGATGAAATAGTCTTCAGAGCTGGTGAACAAATTTTTTTTTTCAGTACTTGTGTAAGATTACACATCAGTACTTGTGAGCAAAATTTGTTCTTCAGTACTTATTTATTGAAAATTATACATCAGTAGTTGTAATCCACCTCACTACATCAGTTGTTTTCAATAAATAAGGTACATCAGTACTTTGAGTTATTTTAGTCTTCAGTAGTTGTGAAAGAGCTGAAGACTAAATTACTCATCAGTACTTGTATTTGACCTAATGCTCATCAGTAGATGTGAAGTAAGAGCATCAGCATAGGTCAAATCAATCAAGCTGCAGCATACCAAGCCTTACTACCAAATTTTGGAATGTGGCACTATCTAAAGGCTTAGTAAAAATGTCTGCAAGCTCATCAGCACTAGGCATAAACTTAGGATCAATCAGACCTTTCTCATAGCAATCCCTGATAAAATGATGTCTGATCTCAATATGTTTGGTCCTAGAGTGCTGAACTGGATTCTTAACAATACAAAGAGCTGAAGCACTATCCATTAATAAAGGAGTCTTAGTCTCAGTAATCCCATAATCCAGAAGTTGGTTCTAAAGCCAGAGTATTTGAGAGGTACAACTTGCAGCAGCAATATACTCAGCTTCAGCAGTGGATGTAGCAATTGATGTTTGTTTCTTACTCTGCCAAGAAACTAAACAATTGCCTAGGAATTAGCAACCACCAGAAGTGGATTTTCTGGTGACTTTGCATCCTGCATAGTCACTATCAGAGAAAGCAACTAATTTGCAAGAATGCCCAGCTGAATACCAAAGTCCTAGTGATTGGTTACCTTGCAGATATCTAAAGATCCTCTTGACTGCAATCAAATGGGATTCTTTAGGTGCAGCCTGAAATCTAGCACAAGCACATGTTGAAAACATGATGTCTGGTCTAGAAGCTGTAAGGTACATCAAGGACCCAATCATACATCTGTAAAGGGTTTCATCAACCGCTTTACCTTTCTGATCTACATCTAGTTGTGTGATGCTGCTCATGGGAGTAGAACAGGACTTACAGGTTTGTAAATCAAACTTATTCAACAACTCTTTGGTATATTTGGACTGATGGATGAAGATTCCATCATCCTGTTGTTTGATTTGCAAACCTAGAAAGAACTGTAATTCTCCCATAGCACTCATTTCAAATCTTAGCTTCATAAGCTTTGTAAATTCATCACACAACTTTGGATCAGAGGATGCAAAGATGATGTCATCTACATAGATTTGAACAAGGAGCTTATGTTGTCCCACAGTTTTGATGAATAAGGTTTTATCAATAGTGCCTCTAGTGAACTTATTCTCTAGAAGAAAAGTTGAGAGTATCTCATACCAAGCTCTAGGTGCTTGCTTCAGCCCATAAAGAGCCTTATCAAGCTTGTACACCCAATCAGGATGTTTATTGTCCTCAAAGCCTGGTGATTGACACACATAAACTTCTTCTTTTATTTTCCCATATAGGAAGGCACTTTTGACATCCATTTGATAAACCTTAAGACTGTGAAAGGCAGCATAGGCTAAGAACAGTCTGATTGCTTCCAGTCTGGCCACAGGTGCAAAGGTCTCATCATAATCGATGCCTTCCTCCTGTGCAAACCCTTGAACAACCAGTCTGGCCTTGTTCTTGACAATTTGGCCCTTCTCATCTGTTTTGTTCCTAAATACCCACTTGGTGCCTATAGCACACTTACCTTTGGGTAATGGAACAAGCTCCCACACTTGCTGTTTCTTGAATTGAAGAAGCTCAAGATGCATAGCTTCCACCCATCCATTGTCTCTTAAAGCAATATGATAGTTCTTTGGCTCTTGCTGACTGATGAAGAGAGCATAGAAGCAGAAGTTGGACAATTGATTCCTGGTTGAAACTCCAGCATGGATATCACCAATGATTTGTGAAGTGGGGTGATTCTTGAGCTCTTGATAGACTATGATATCTGTGCAAGTGTTTGTAGACCTATCAGCAGCCACTGATGGAGCTGCTAAGGCTACAGGAGCATCAGGTTCAGTGAACTCAGGCAGGATGTCACTGATCCTGAAGAGGTGAGTACTGACTACATCATCATTAGTATCACCAGGTGGAGATTTGTTGACAGGCTCAACAGATGGAGGTTGATAAGGAACATATTGCAGTATGTCCAGATCAAACAACTCCACAGGGTTTTGTGGAATCTTGTCCTTTGGAGATTCATTGAACTTAACATGCAGAGTTTCTTCAACCCCCTTAATTCTACAGTTGAAGACTATGTATGCCTTGCAAGTTGATGAATAACCAACAAAATACCCTGCATCCACCTTACTAGCAAACTTCTGGAGTGGGTTGCTAGTGTTGAGAATGAAACATGGACACCCAAAGGCTCTAAAGAATGAAATAAGAGGGGCCAAATGATGAAGAACTTCATAAGGAGTCTTCATCAACCTCTTATTTACTAAAGCTCTATTCTGTACATAGCAAGCTGTGTTGACAGCTTCAGCCCTAAAGGTCAATGGCAACCCTGAGTCAGCCAACATAGACCTTGCAACTTCAATGAGAGTCCTGTTCTTTCTCTCCACCACTCCATTCTGCTCAGGAGTTCTAGGAATGCTAAACTGCCTTCTAATTCCCTTGGACAGGTATAAGTCATCAAGTGTGTGGTTTCTAAACTCTGTTCCATTGTCACTCCTCACACACTTGACCTGTAGGGAATACTGCTTTTCTACTAGTAACACAAAGTTCATTATTGTCTTGGCTGCTTCATCCTTGGAGTGCAAGAAGAAAGTCCATACAAACCTGGAGTAATCATCCACAATTACCAGGCAGTATTTATTCTTTGCCATGCTCATCACTCTCACAGGACCAAAGAGATCCATGTGCAAAAGCTGTAAGCAGGCAGTGGACTTTGGTTCTTCTATTGAAGGGAATGAAACTTTGTGTTGTTTTCCTTTCAAGCAAGCAGTGCAGTCATCTTCACACTTGAACTCCTTCTGAGGCAATCCTCTTACTAGACCATGGCTTATAAGCTGATTCATGTTCTTGAAATTAACATGACCCAGCCTTCTATGCCATAGTGTAGACTCTTGAGGAGATGCCTTGGAGAATAGGCAAGGATGGCCTTTTAGATCCATCTTTTTGGAAAGATCTAAGGCATACACTCTTCCTGTCCTGTAGGCCTTCAGGAGAGTGTGTTCATCCAATGCCTTGTCAATCAAACTCAGAACTTTGGATGACAAAATCCGACAGTTCTGGCTTGTGAAAAGGGCAACATGGCCTTTGTCACACATTTGACTGACACTCAAGAGGTTGTACTTGAGATTCTCCACATGGTTAACATCATCAAACCTTATTTCCCCATTGGAAACAAAGCCTTTTCCAATGATGTAACCCTTTGCATCATTGCCAAAGGAAACAAATCCCTTCTTTCCTTGAGAGTAGCCATTAAGAAGAGAGCTGTTTCCTGTCATGTGCATGGATCCTCCACTGTCTACATACCAGATGCTTCTATGGCATGTTGAAGAACCCTGCAAACACAACCATGTGTTAGTTAGTCTTGGAGACCCAAACCTGCTTGGCTTTGGGTCTGTTCTCAGCTACAGGTGTAGCACTAACAGGTGTGTTATGTGTGACAGCTTGAGGTGAAGAAGATGGTACAGAAGAGGAACCCTTTGGCTTGGACTTCCTTTTCTGTGTTTTCAACATAGGAGCATCTAAGTGGTTGACTCTTCCCACTAGTTGCTGAACCATCATCACCAATTGTGTCTGATTTTGTGATAAAGCCTTCAGCTCTTCAGACACATTGGAGTTTGCTGATGATGAGTTCCTATGTTGTACCATCTTTTTCTGAGCCACCTCAGTTGTTGCCTGAGTAATCCCTACCTTCTTTTTAGATTTATCTTTGGGCTTAGGGATTTTAGGTTTGGATGCTGCTAGTACAAACTTGGTTTCAAACTCATTCTTCATTTTATTGATGTTCTCATTAATTTTCTCCTTCTGTTTGAGTTTGGAACCTCTTTTGTACCAGCAATCATCAGTAAGATGATTGAACAAGCCACATATCTCACATGGCTTTTTCTTCATCTTATGCTGATCATCAGTTGAAGAGGATTTAACTGCTGAAGACTTGTTCTTCAGCTGTTTGTCATCAGTACTAGCAGTTTTCTTCCTAGTGCCTACTTTCCTGGTATCCTCTCTAGCTGTCTTCAAACCTTTCCTACTGTTAGTTTTCTTCTCTTTAGTGCTAACAGTATTTGAGGTTTGAACTTCAGATGTTGTCACTTGCTCTCCAGTACCTTCAGTACTTCTAGTGACAACACCTGAGTTGATCAGCCGTTTGGTCATGTGACAGTCAGCATTTGAACCATCAGCTGTTGTAGCATCAGCTGATTGGTTTTCGCAGGAGTAAATGCTGACATCTATCTCTGATGATGCTGATTCAGAGGATAGTAGGTCACATGATGAGAAGGATTGGTCATTGCTATCCCCATCAGATTCAACATATGCTCTTGAAGTGAAATCTGTGGGAGGAGCAGTGTGATTATAACCAATCCCAAACTTCACATTGGAAACTGATTGCTTAGAAGCATTTCAAAACCCTTGCATGATTGCACCCATCGATCACACTCAACTTGGGTGGTTGCAAGAGTTTCCTTCAGGTCTCTGTACTTCTCTAGAAGTACATCTTCCCTAGCTTTATCATCTTTGATTTGGCATTTAAGCTTGTAAATCTCATCATTTTTATCTTTTAATGCAGCCTCAAAATCAGCTTTTCTTTTGGAGATAGTGTGCTCAAGCTCAAGATTTTTATCTATTAAAGCTACATTTGCTTCTCTAATAGAAGCAAATGCTGCTATGCATGATTCTGAACAAAGCTTGGCTTTTGCCTCAGTGGATACCTGGGATAAGGCATGGGATGATGACCCTTCAGCAGAATCAAGGGCCATCAGAGCAAGATTTCCAAAAGGTTGGTCACCACCATGTTGACCAGCACCTTGGAGTAGTTGTTCCTGACCAGATAGCTCTTCTGGTAGACTACTCCAGTCAACAGCACTTGGGGTGAAAAAGCTGTGTTTTTGAGGTTGTGTGTGATGATGAGATTGGGAAGATTGAGGCTCAGGAAGAGCATGAGGTGGTTGAGCCGGGGGTGCTTGAGTTTGACTGGGATGAGGCATGTAGTAACAGGGGTAAGGATATGGCATATGACCCTGTGGTACAAAATAAGCAGGTGGTGCTTGTGCCTGAGATGGATGGGTAGAACTGGAGGAAGGTTGCCCTCTGTGCTGTGAGCTATTGCTGGGAAAAGTCACAAAGGGTGCAGATGAGTTAGATCCAGATGATCTACACTCTATTGCAAAGTGTCCAAGCCTTTGGCACTTGTGACACCTCAACTTGCACTTGTCAAAACCAACTTTGGTTTTGCCAGAGAGTCCTGGGAATTTCCTTCCAGTTCTCTTGTAGAACTTTTGAGAGCGGATATTTATCATAGCCATTTGGTTCAAAATATCCATCTCTTCCAGATCATCATCTGGAATGCCCCTCAAGTCCTCCATCAGAAAACACAAGTTGTCACCATCACCTCCTGAACTACTAACACCAACAAAAGCTTGTTCTGAGTTGGTAGAGAAATCGATATGCTCATCATAAGAACTTTCTGATCAAGCATATTCTGACTCATGACTTATCAAGGCAGCACTACCTTGGACAAAGTCATCAGCAAGCTTGCCAGAAGATGACGACTTCCTCTTTTGATCTATCTCTCTCTCAAAAGTGAGCAGCTTCCCATGTAGTTGGGTGAGAGATAGAGTGTCCAGGTCAGCACTGGAGCGTAGGACAATGGTATATGTGTCCCATCTCTCAGGCAATGACCTGAGGAACCTGTTGTTCATCTGGCTGTTGGAGTACTCTTGTTTGACCATCTTAAGCTCAGAAATCAAACAAGAGAACCTCTCAAACTGCTGGGTCAGAGTCTCACCCTTTCTATATGAGAAAGTCTCATATTGTTGGGCGAGGATTTCCCTATTGTTTGCTAAGACCGAATCAGTTCCTCCAAATTGTTCCTTTAGAGCAACCCATAGGTCATGAGCAGACTCATGATGCAAGAGCCCTGAATATATCTCATTTGGAATGGCCATGGCTAAAATTCCATGGGCTCTAGCATCAATTTCGAACAGCTTTAGATCTTCGTCCGAATATTGTTCAGGTTTCTTCACAACCTGTTCATTAGATTCCGGGACGCTCACCATAGGCTTGTATGGCCCATGCACCACTGACTTCCAACAACCAGCACTGTTGACAGCCAAATGGTGTAGCATACGTCTTTGCCATATGTTATACTCGTTCCTAACCAGCATCGGAGGCTTGGTTGAGGAACCAGTATTGTGAGGATCATTAGTTGGTGTTGTCATCTCAGGTTTTAGTCAAAAACAAGTTTAAACCAGACAAACGTGAATCAAAACCACCAAAAGACCTCAAGATTTTGGCCAGAAACAGCAGAAACTCACTCTCTATGGCTAATTCTTGCAAATTGCTAATTCGATCAAACTGAGAGATCAAAAGAGCAGTTTCAAATGATCAATGGTTAAATCGATCAATGATTAACCTGCTCTGATACCATTTGACAGGATCTCAGCCTCTCGTTTGATCAATCAGATTATGTTTGCAGCAGATTTAGCACATTAATTAGCAATTATATCAAGAACATAAAAGATATTGCAATTAAAAGCATAAACATAGAGAGAGAAGAGTTCTACGAAACATTAAATGTTTTATTGCTAAGCACGTTTCGGCATTTAAAACAGCATGGTTCACCATCCTTTTATAGGCGGCAAAAGGATGGTGGTGATGTCCTTTTTCTGACATCAACTGAATATTAAAATTACAACTGACTAAACATAAAACTACTGAAGATGTCAACAACTGACATCTTCTTACAAAAGTTCCTAAGTACTGACAAAAGTAAAACTACTGAAATCCTATAACGACTGAAGAACAAACTCTTCAGTCGTTTATAACTACTGATACTATAACAGCTGAAGAACATGCTCTTCAGCTGTTGTACAACTACTGAAACAAAATAAACTACTGAAAAGGAAAAACCATCACAACAACTGAAGAAGACTTCTTCAGCTGTTGTGACAAACTCTAAGTCTTCAGTACTTGGTCTTTAGACTTGGCTTCAGATGATGTAACAGCTGATGTCTTCAGTAGATATCATCAGCTGTTGTCTTCAGTCTTTGTCTTCTGACTTTGTGCTTTAGTAGAAGGTCTTCAGTTCTTCAGTTCTTCAGCTTTTGATTCTTCAGTACTTGTCTTCAGTACTTGAAGTCTTCAGTACTTGTAAGATCAGTACTTCAGACTTCAGTACTTGGTGTTCAGTACTTTGGAGTCTTCAGCTGTTGTTCTTCAGTTCTTTGATCTTCATACTTTGTTCTTCAGACTTTGTCAGAACAGCTGATGTCTGGAGCTAAGATGCTCTCGAGTCTGATATTCAAGCAAGAGAACACAATAGCTGATGGGAGTCTTCAGCAGTTGTTGCAGTGGCATGTGGGACTTAGAGGTTTTCCTGATCTTGGCTCATTGGTTCTTTTGGTCCAACAACCTCCTTAATCGGTATGGAGAACTTTAATCGACTTGTTGAGTTGATTTTGTACTTCATTCTTGAAGATTTTGAACGTTTCAAAAGCTTGATATTTGTGCCTTAATAAGTACACATACCCATAGCGACTATAATCGTCGGTAAAGGTAATGAAGTATTTTTCACCATTCCTAGCCATTGGCTTAAAAGGACCACATACATCCGAATGTATTATTCCTAATAAATCTTTTGCCCTTTCGTTAGTTCCACTAAAGGGTTCCTTAGTCATTTTTCCTTGTAAACAAGATTCACATACATCAAATGAATCACATTCATTTGTTTTTAAAAGACCATTCTTTTGAAGTGTTTGTATACGTTTCTTGTTTATATGACCAAGACGATAATGCCAAAGATAGGTATCACTCAAATCGAACTTGAGTTTCTTGGTGTTTGTTTGGTACAATGAACTATTTAAAGTATTTTCATGAACCAATTCATAAATACCATTAATGGGAATAGCTTTAAAATAGAACATATTTTTTAAAGAAACATGAATATTATTTTCAACAAAAGATAATACATAATCATAATGTCTTAATTGGGATACAGAAATAATGTTCCTAATCAAACTAGGAGCATACAAAACATTCTTCAAAATTACATCCAAACCACTTGGAAGTTTTAGGATGTAGTCCCCATGAGCTTCAATTATGACTTTAGTTCCATTGCCCATGAAGAGGCTAACATCCCTTTGATTGAAGTCCCTACTTCTTGTGAACCCCTGCAACAAATTGAAAATATGAGTTCCACATCCGGTATCCAATACCCATGTGCTAGAAGATGTAACATTAAGATCAATATGAATCATGTATATTGTACCTGAGGTCTGCCCGGCATCCCTCCTTGCTTTCAACTTTTGGAGATGGACAGGAAGATTCCTTGCCCAATGTCCAATCTCTCCATACGTGAAGCATGGGTCATTAGTAGCAACCTTTTGCTTCTTGTCTTGTGGTTTGGGTGGCACCCTTACCACCCCCTTCCCCTTTCCCCAAACGGGTCCCTTACCCTTGGCAACTTTTGCCTTGGGTGCGGGATGAGGCCTTTTATTGTTCCACCTTCATTGATGGTGAGAACAGGTAAAACCCTTTTACCCATGGCCGCCTCGGCCGTTTTGAGCATTGAGGGAAGCTCACCAATGCTTTTGTCCCAAGCATTCATGTTGTAGTTCAACATGAATGTCTCGAACTTCTTGGTGAGGCCATTGAGGATCAAATCCGTGGACAATTCCTTCGAGATAGGACAATTAAGCCTTTCGAGGCAGTCAATGTGGCTTTTCATCTTAAGTACATAAGATGTAACCGATTGGTTGTCGTCCATACGACATGCATGGAGTGCTCGAACCGTTTCGAAGCGCTCAACCCTTGCTTGCTGTTGGAATATTTCCTTCAGCTGGGTTATCATGTCATAAGCTCCGTGATGTTCATACTCCTTTTGGAGATCCGGAGTCATGCTCGCTAGCATGAGACAAGACACTTGCACGGAGTCCTCAGTGTACTTCAGCCAATCGTTATGGCCTCCTCATCATCCTCAGTAGGTTGATCGGGGATAGGGTCGTCTAAAACATATGATCGTCTCTCTTGATTGAGAACGATTCTCAAGTTTCGATACCAATCAATGAAATTGTTATGATTTAGATGTTCCTTTTGGAGTATCGCTTGTAAAGATTGGGTGGACGTGGATGAGTTATCATGATTATCATTATTGGTGGCCATCTACAAAATTTAACAAAGATCTATTTTAGTATTTTCGATATTGCTGTTTTTAATAATTAATACCTTTTAAAGTCATTTTCATATTAAAATCTAGAACCCAACATTACATTTAAATTGTGGTTAGGTGACCTTTATCCCACGATTTAAATTAATAAGGTGGTCAATGATTGACGGTTGCAACCATTTGCAACTTCTAGAGGTATGGGATCGACTTTAAACATCATATGTAGAGTCGGCATGTTAATCCCATCAAGACCATTTGGAAACCATATTGTAGGTGATCCATTTAACATGGTTTGAAAATCAAGACATCCTACTTACACACACATGTGAGTCTGCCAAAATGAGTGGTTAGGTGACCTTTATCCCACGAATATGGCATTCTTACCTCAAGTCATAAGTTCCCTCAAAATGGTTAGGTGGCGTTTATCCCACTAAGAGTTCCCAAGTGACTTTAGTGTTGTGTAAAAGGACGGTGTTGATCTTGTTTTAGAATATTTAGAGGTTTCATAATTGTAGTTTAGAAAACTCTATGTACTTGTATTTGCATGCTTTCAAATACAAGATACCCTATGGTCCTTTGATTAAAACTTATTTTAATCTTTAAAATCATTAAATCATTTTAATAACCTTTTATTACCTTTTAATGACTAAGAACCATTTAATTAGTTTGTTTTGATCATGAATAGGTTTGTTAAAGCAAATATCACATACATGCCATCAACCACAATAATATAAACAAACCAACATTGCATATGTGCATAACCATAGCATCTAAAGTGGTCCACACTTGTTTGCCATCACAAGTGTGGTCCATAGGGCATTCCTAAGGTCATAAGAAAACACACAGAAAGCTTCCAAAAGCCTCCCACTTAAAACCGCATCCAAAATGCTCCATATTTCTCTTGTGTCTTTCCTTTGTGCTTCTAACGCGTATGTCTTCATATTACAAGATATAAAGTCCTAATACATGATATCTAGTAAAATGAAAAATACACCTAATCTATTTATTACAGCCCAATAATAAATAAATTACATCTTTTAAACAAAGCACAAATAAATTAATATACAACCCCATTGAATAAACCAAAATAACCATTGCATACATCCAAACAACAAAAGGCCAAATGCTAGGTTATGCACCAATATGAACATTCATCAATCATCCAAATATAACAAAGAATCCCCACTAAAACCCACGATTTTTAGAAAATATAAACTGAAAATTCGGGTTTTAAACATTGTCCAAACAATATACATATCATCATACATATCTTTCAAGGTTTAATCACAAGCATATGTGATATAACCTTGAAAGTTTGGGGATTCAACATACAAAAACATAGCAGCCCCTAAATGGGTTTTAAAGTCCACAAAATGAATTTTTAAAGGACAATACAAGCTAGCTATCCACATAACCGGCTCTAGATGCCATTGTTGGGTTTGTTAGAACACAAAATCCAAGTTTAACCATTTAAACTTTCTGAAAACGCAGCGGAATAATAGCTTTATAACCTTCTTTATAAGCTGAAATTTTCAAGTTCTATTTGATGTTTTAAGATGTAAACAAACCCAAGAGCAAAGGGGATCTTATATATGTGAATAAGCAAGCTATGTAAACACAAGTAAGAACATAATGTGACAACCATAGAAGGCTGCCAAACTACTTCTTTTCAGCAGCAAAATTGACCAAAAAGGGGGGATGTTGGATGCTCAAAATCGGCCAAGGCTCCAAGGTAGGACCTCTCAAGCTTGTATACCCCAAGCTTGTTTGCAAAGCACCTTCTTGTTAGAAAGAATCACCACCAAAAAGTTCCAAAAACCCTCAAATGCAGCTGCTAGAACCGTGAGTTTTTTGAGAGAGAAGAGAGAGCTTTTTGCAAGTTTGCATGTATGAATGAGATCCTTTGGGTAGAGTGTTCAACTAGTAAATGTTGGAGAGTTTCAAGAAATCTAAGGACCAACGATATTAAAGGGGGGGCGAATATTTTGATTAGGAGGGTTTCCCCCTCAAAATTTTATACAACTCCAATATTAGACTAGTCTTCAAACAAGTTGTACAATTAACACTTAATTGTATAACTTATACACCCAATTTATGATTTGATGTCATCTAATTAAATTAAATAACACTTCAAATAATAATATTTGAACAAAGTATCTTAATTAGTTGTTCTATCTCATATGCAACTAATTTAGAAAACCCATTTTCTAAATTGGTGTTTATATTTAATTGCATGATCATATCATCAATCAAATATCAATTTGTGTTTGCTAAGCTTGTTATTGGGTATAACCCAACTTGTATCATAACGTACTAAACGCATCAATATTCTACATGTCTTGGGCATATAGAATCCTACATTGCCTTAGTAGAATTCTCAAAACGCCCAACTTGAAATGCGCCTGAACAGTTGTTGTAATGCTCGGAAATTCGTTTGGAGTGTCATTCGACTGGAGGCCAAGCGTATGGAAGTCGTGCGACTGGAGTGTCTAGTCGCATTGAGCTCACGCGACTGAAGGTCCGATCGCATGGACTTCAGGAGTTTTGAAGGGAGAGGGCAGCCATCTCCCCCTCCCCACACTTGCAAAACTCAGCCAAAAAGAAGAGAAGAGAGAAAGAAGAGAGAAAGAAGAGAAAAAGAGAGAAAAGTGGTGATTCGGGCTCGAAATTCATCGTGTAGCTAGTCCAATTGAAGCTCTTCATCTTATTCTTCTTTGTGTGAGTTCTAGGACCCCTCATTTACTTGTTTTCAACAGATTTTAGGGCTGGAACACATATAAACCCGTTTTTGAAATGTGTGTGTTTGACCCATTTGGGTGTAATTGTGTATAACATGTTTAGAGTGCGATTTTGGACCTGAATGTGCTTGTATGTTGTAATAGTATGTTTCCCTAAGGTTTAGGAAGGTTGATTTTGACTTAGAATGAGTTTAGAAGGGTTTGAAGGCCGAATGTCGTGGCTGCAGTTCGGGATGAACTGCAATCGCAGCCCAGGTAAGGCTAGGCGACTGGAGGGCCAATCGGCCGACTGAGGGATGACTGAGGTTCAATCGCACGACTGAGGCTCAATCGCACAACTGGGGATTCAGTCACATGACAGGTCATACGACTGAGAGTTCAGTCGCATAGGTCCATTCGCATAGTTGTTCAGTCGCACGACTGAGGGTTCAGTGGCATAGAAGCCCATTCGCATAGTGTTCATTCGCACGATAGAAAGTCCATTCGTATGATTGGGTGTTCATCCGCATGGATGCTCATCCGCATTAGTCCAATCGCATAGTGTTCAGTCGCATGGAGGCCATGCGACTGAAGGGTGCCCAATCACCCAAGTAGGGCTGCTATGTACGGGGAGAGATATAGTTCAATTACTAGCCTTCGGGAAAAGAGCAAGGGTAAGTTATGATGTGATAGCTCCCGTAGGTACGTGTGTGATCACTGTTGAGGCTCAGAAGTTACGTTGGGCACGATGGCAATAGTATTGCATGTATATGCATGATGTAGGTATGTTAAGTATGATGTTGCCATGATAGATGGTGATGACTGATGACTTGTAAATTTCGGTGCTCCTTGTATCGATATATGTTCATCTTTTCTGTATGTATGTTAAGTATGATGTAGCCCTATATAATGCTGATAACTGATGACTGGTAAATGCCGATGTTCCTTGTGTCGATGTATGTTTATCTTTTCTGTGGCTTTACGTGCTATATTAACGAATGAAATGAAAGTATTAAGAAACGTAAAGTGAAAGATAATGAAAGAGGAAAATGATGAATGACTGCATGCATTAACGAACGAATGAACGAAAGTAAGAAAAGGCTTGCAATCAAATGTATGGAGGTGCACACCCAATGAAGGTTTTAGCTCAACGGTGTGCGGGTTAGCTACCCCGAAGGATGCATACTGGGGTCCAATCTTTGTGGTTGACCATATGTATGGGATCCTTGCCACTTACCCTAGGTGACTGGATCAGCTTCGTGCACAATGTTCGTGATTTTATTACCATAGGTCCAGCACCAGCACTCGTGCATAATGTTCGGGGTATAGCACATAGCATTGATCTAGAATGAAAGAGGATAGATAAGTAGTGCATGTACTTGCCCTAGGTGACTGGATCAGCTTTGTGCACAATGTTCGTGATTAATTACCACAGGTCCAGCACCAGCAGTAGTGCACAATGTTCGGGGTATTGTACATGTCACCAAAAGTAATGAACGTACGAATGAATGTAATGAACATATGAATGAATGTAATGTACGTACGAAGGAATATAATGAATGTTGGAATAAACGTAACGCACGTACGGACGAATGTTTGTATGAATGAAAGTAAGAAACGTACGAATGAAAGAAGGAGTTAGGAAAGAATGTGAATGTTAACGATGAACGGTACATCAACGAAAGCTAATGAATGAATGAATGATGAAGATAATGATAATATTATCTATGTGTACGTATTTTGTGTGATCGCATGTATGTAAGAATGTTTTAACGAAAGAGAAGTATGTTTTATTATAAAACTAGAACTCACTCAGCAACGCTGACTTTTTATGCGTTTCCAGTTGACAGGTAGTGTTGCTGAGGATGGCACGAGGCGGCTACTCGGATCTTTTGGGATGGCATTTTTTGTTTAATGTTTTTGTATTGTAATGCAAACAAACAATATTTTGTAATGAGTGTTGTATTACTTTGCAAAATCATTGATATTGAAAATGAAAAGTTCTTTTATTGATTCCGCTGTGATGATTTAAATATTAGTATGAATTATGTGCGATGAATGACCAACTGTGAGGTGCCTGGGAACGAGGCCTTACAAGTTGGTATCAGAGCCAAAGTTTAAGTAAAATAGGTAAATTTTCAAAATAAACCTTAACTTAAACTGAGAATAGGACAGAAAGGGATGGGATGCCAATCTGAGTAGCTGTGTGCCATCAGGTATTTTCCTAAAGTTAACCGGTATTATGTGCGCATGTTATGTGTTTATGTGTTACTGTTAGATTTAGATACTAACGTAGTCAGGACAGGTAATGCTCGGGGTACGGAGAGTAAAGTAAGTGGCTAATCACAACTGGCCACTGTAATTAGGGACTTACTATCCTTGACATAAACTGAGCTATTCCCTTGAATGACCATGTTGGTGTTTGAATCTTTCAGTGGGTGATAGAGGATGGCTGGAGATAGATCATCTAAAGCTTCACGGGGTGGAGGTGGTGGTGGACATGGTGCTGAACCACGGGCCACAAGAGGAAGACCTAGGGTGGAGAAAGTGATTCCTGAAGGACTCGAGACTCCTCATCCGGAGGGTGTAGACGAGAGCGCCAATTTGAGAGCCTCGGTAAAAGAGGCAGTGGTTGAAGAGGTGCATCAGGTCATGCAGACGATCTTACCGTCTGTGGTGACTGAAGTGATAAAGGTTGTTCGGGAAGGAGAAAGAAAAGATAGGAATTGGTCCTCAGGAAGACAGGAGCAACCAGAGCTGGAAACGGTTCTTTCTGATGATAAAGAGGAAGAGGAGGAGGAGCCTGTGCATGAGTCAGCACGAGGCTGTAATTATGGGGCGTTTATGAGGTGCAA
Organism: Flaveria linearis; assembly: GCA_024085815.1. Lineage (NCBI taxonomy): Eukaryota > Viridiplantae > Streptophyta > Magnoliopsida > Asterales > Asteraceae > Flaveria > Flaveria linearis. The sequence goes on along the minus strand of CM044004.1, from coordinate 48,839,256 downwards.
GCCCCCTACTTTTGACGGTAATGGCACTACTACTGCTGCTCACCGATGGGTGAGAGAAATGGAGGCTGTCCTCGATATCAGCGAGTGCCAGGAGGACCAAAAAGTGAAGTTCGCTTCCCATACTTTCACGGATTCGGCTCTATGCTGGTGGGACAACATAGTCCAACCCGAGGGTAGCAGGGCCATTGGAAGAATGAAGTGGTCCGAGCTAAAAAGTTTGGTGATCGAAGAGTTTTGTCCTCATCGAGAGATGGATAAAGTTGAGAGAGAGTTCCTGCAGCTGGAGGCGGGGACGATGACCCACCAACAGTACACCACAAAGTTCAACAAAATGGCACGTCTGGTGCCGAACCAGGTGACACCTCTGTCGCGAAAGATCAAGAGGTATATTCAGGGTTTGCCGGTGGATATTCACAGGTATATGATCGCCACCCAACCGAGCACCTTTAGGTCGGCAGTGGACTTGGCAGGAAGGTTGTATGATGAATGGGCTGTGGTGGTGGTGGCTGAAGGTAGTAGGAAGGGTGGTGGTGACAGGAATTGGAGTGGAAAGTGGTTTGGTCGGGGTAATGCCTCGAAGAGCAACAAGAAGGCACGGGTGGATGACCGTCGTGTAGCCACACCGGGTACGGGACTGAAAAGGTGTGGTAAATGTGGGAAGGAGCATAGCGGGGAGTGTAGACTGGGGTTGAACGTCTGTTTCAAGTGTGGAAAGCCTGGTCATATGGCTAGAGAGTGTAGGGCCATGAGGTGCTTCAACTGTAGGGAAAGTGGTCTTATGAGTAAAGACTGCAAGAAGCCGAGGGCTGAGGGTTCCGGCGTGAAGAAGACGGGGAATGAAGGACCGAGAGCAAGCACCAGGGCATTCACGATGACACAAGAGGAGGCTAGGACGGACCCTGATATTGTGTCCGGTACGTTTCTGGTGAACCAAACTTTAGCCTCTGTATTATTTGATTCGGGTGCCAGTGGGAGTTTTATTTCTGCTGCTTTCTGTGCCAAACTGCCTATTAGTAGTAGACGTGTTGATGTACCGTTTGATGTAGAAACTACGATAGGTAAGTTTACCAGGATTTCCGTGGTGATAGAGGGTTAAGAATGTGGAATTAGAGGGCCAAAAATTTCCGGTTAGGCCATTTGTGATGACCTTAGGTAGTTTTGATTTGGTGCTTGGGATGGATTGGTTGACGGAGTTCGGTAACTGTTTATGGGGATCGGGTCACGATGATCCCGAAGGTGATCTCAATGGCGGTGGCGGGAAAATGTATGAGGCGTGGATGTAGCGCCTACTTATGTTATGTAAAGGATGTGGAAACGCCAACACCATAACTATCCGATGTTCCGGTTGTGTGTGACTTTCCAGACATGTTTCCCGAAGACTTATCGGGAGTGCCACCTGACCGAGAGATTGAGTTTTAGATTGATCTGATACCAGGCGCCCAACCGGTTGCCAAAGCACCGTATCGATTGGCTCCGACGGAAATGAAAGAGTTGATGGAGCAGTTGCAAGAGCTGCTAGATAAGGGGTTCATTAGACCGAGTATCTCACCTTGGGGTGCTCCGATCCTGTTTGTAAAGAAGAAAGACGGTAGTATGAGGATGTGTATCGACTACCGTGAGCTGAACAAGTTAACGGTGAAGAACCGATACCCCTTGCCGAGAATCGATGATTTGTTTGATCAACTTCAGGGTGCTAGTTGGTTTTCAAGGATAGATCTTCGATCGGGCTACCATCAACTAAAGGTGAAAGAGCAGGATATCCCTAAGATAGCTTTTCGCATGCGCTACGGTCACTACGAGTTTCTTATCATGTCTTTTGGTTTGACCAATGCGCCAGCTGCTTTTATGGATCTGATGAACCGAGTGTGTCGGCCGATGTTGGATAAATCAGTGATTGTGTTTATCGATGATATCCTGATCTATTCAAAGAGCGAGATAGAGCATGCCAGACACATTCGAGAAGTGTTGGAGACGTTGAGAAAGGAGAAACTGTATGCCAAGTTCTCCAAATACGCGTTCTGGTTGCGCCAAGTTCAATTCTTGGGTCACGTAATGAATCCAGAGGGGATTATGGTGGATCCGGCAAAGGTGGAAGCGGTGATGCAGTGGAAGTCTCAAAAGACGCCATCCGAGATCTGTAGTTTCTTGGGTTTGGCGGGCTACTACCGAAGATTTATTCAAGACTTTTCAAGATCGCTTCTCCATTAACCAAGTTGACCCGAAAAGATGTAATGTTTGTATGGGGTCAAGCTAAAGAGAAGGCGTTCGAAGAATTGAAAATGAGATTGACCCAAGCTCTTGTATTGTCGTTACCCGATGGAAGTGAAGATCTGGTGGTTTATTCTGATGCTTCCTACTCGGAATTGGGGTGCGTGTTAATGCAGAGAGGTAAGGTTATAGCCTATGCATCCCGACAGTTAAAGGTTCATAAGGTTAACTATCCTACTCATGACCTGGAGCTAGCAGTTGTGGTCTTTGCACTAAAGATTTGGAGGCACTACCTCTACGGTATGAAGTGCACCATTCTCACTGACCACAAGAGCTTGAAGTACTTCTTCAAGCAAAAGGACCTGAACATGAGGCAGAGAAGATGGTTGGAGCTCATAAAAGATTATAACTATGAGATCCATTATCATCCGGGCAAAGCCAACATGGTAGCGGGTGCCCTTAGCCGAAAGGAAAGACCCGAGCCGATCCGGGTGAAAGCGTACCAGTTGATTATGAGCTCTGATGTGATGAAGCAAGTCAAAGAGTTTCAAGATGAGGCACTGAAGGAAGATCATCTTAACTCCGAAAGAAATAGTGGTCTGGTCGTAGAGTTGGGTGAAAACACATTTGGTGTTAGAACCCGGTTTGGACGTATGTGGATTCCTCATCTTGGAGATCTACGAGTGAAGATTATGGATGAAGCTCATAAGACTTGATACTCTATTCATCCCGGTGCTACAAAGATGTATCAAGACATGAAGAAATGTATGTGAGTAAATGCCTTACTTGTTTGCAAGTGAAGGCCGAGCACCAGAAGCCGTACGGAAAGATTCAACCTTTGGATATACCAAAATGGAAGTGGGAACACATCACCATGGATTTCATTACGAAGCTGCAGCGTACTCCGAAAGGGTATGATGCTATATGGGTGATCGTTGACCGCTTGACGAAGAGTGCTCACTTCCTACCGATGCGCGAGACATATTTATCCGAGAGGTTGGCCGATATTTTCATCAAGGAGATTGAGACTTGTCATGGTGTGCCGGTGTCGATTGTGTCTGATCGCAACACCCGGTTTACATCCAAATTATAGAAGAAATTCCACGATGCCATGGGGACGAGGTTACATATTAGCACGGCTTATCATCCCCAAACTTATGGTCAGTCGGAAAGGACCATTCAGACATTAGAGGACATGCTTCGGGCATGTGTGATTGATTTTGGGGGAAGTTGGGATGACCACTTTCCGTTAGCTGAATTCTCATACAATAACAGCTATCATGCCAGCATTGGCATGCCACCTTATGAGATGCTATACGGTAGGAGATGCAGGACACCCGCTTGTTGGGGTGATATTGATTAGAAGGGATTGGGGAGCATCGAAGTGATCGAGGCTATGACTGAAAAGCTTGAAAAGATCAAGGCCTACATGAAGGTAGCCAAAGACAGACAGAAGTCGTATGCTGATAAACGACGCAGACCGATTGAGTTCCAGGTGGGTGACCGGGTTATGTTGAAGGTCTCACCTTGGAAGGGTATCATTCGGTTTAGAAAGAGGGGCAAGTTGAGCCCGAGGTATATAGCCCCTTTCCGAATCATTGCTCGAGTAGGAGAGGTGGCCTATAGGTTGGAGTTACCAGATGAGTTAAGTGGAATTCACCAGACCTTCCACGTATCTCATCTGAGAAAGTGTTTGGCAGATGAAGATATGATTGTTCCACTGGAGGATATCAAATTAAATGAACGGCTCAACTATGTGGAGAAACCAGTGGCAATCATCGATAGAAAAGAGAAGCGGCTGAGAAATAAAGTGGTTCCTCTTTTGCGTGTGCAGTGGAGGCACAGGAAGGGATCTGAGTCAACGTGGGAGACAAAAGAGGAAATGAGATAGCATTACCCATGCTTGTTCGAGGAATAGCAGGTTTCGGGGACGAAGCCTAAATAAGGGGGGTGGACTTGTAACGCCCGAAAATTTGTTTGGAGTGTCATGCGACTGGAGGCCAAGCGTATGGAAGTCGTGCGACTTGAGTGTCCAGTCGCATAGAGATCACGCGATTGAAGGTCCAATCGCATGGACTTCAGGCGACTGAACTGTAGCTTTTAAGGGAGAGGGTAGCCATCTCTCCCTCCCCACACTTGCAAAACTCAGCCAAAAAGAAGAGAAGAGAGAAAGAAGAGAGAAAGAATAGAAAAAGAGAGAAAAGTGGTGATTCGGGCTTGAAATTCATCATGTAGCTAGTCCAAACGAACCTCTTCATCTTCTTCTTCTTCTTTGTGTGAGTTCTAGGACCCCTCATTTACTTGTTTTCAACCGATTTTAAGGCTGGAACACATATAAACCCGTTTTTGAAATGTGTGTGTTTGACCCATTTGGGTGTGATTGTGTATAACGTGTTTAGAGTGCGATTTTGGACCTGAATGTGCTTGTATGTTATCATAGTATGTTTCCCTAAGGTTTAGGAGGGTTGATTTGGGCTAAGAATGAGTTTAGAAGGGTTTGAAGGCCGATTGTCGCGGCTGCAGTTCGGGATGAACTGCAATCGCAGCCCAGCTAGGGCTAGGCGACTGAAGGGCCAATCGGCCGACTGAGGGACGACTGAGGTTCATTCGCACGAGTGAGGCCCAATCGCACGACTGGGGATTCAGTCGCATGACAGGTCATACGACTGAGAGTTTAGTCGCATAGGTCCATTCGCATAGCTGTTCAGTCGCACGACTAAGGGTTCAGTCGCATAGAAGCCCATTCGCATAGTGTTCATTCGCATGATAGAAAGTCCATTCATACGATTGGGTGTTCATCCGCATGGATGCTCATCCGCATTGGTCCAATCGCATAGTGTTCAGTCGCATGGAGGCCATGCGACTGAAAGACGCCCAATCGCCCAAGTAGGGCTGTTGTGTACGGGTAGAGTTTCAATTACTAGCCTTCGGGAAAAGAGCAAGGGTAAGTAATCATGTCATAGCTCCCGTAGGTACGTGTGTGATAACTGTTGAGGCTTAGAAGTTACGTTGGGCACGATGACGATAGTATTGCATGTATATGCATGATGTAGGTATGTTAAGTATGATGTTGCAATGATAGATGGTGATGACTGATGACTTGTAAATGTCGGTGCTCCTTGTATCGATGTATGTTCATCTTTTCTGTATGTATGTTAAGTATGATGTAGCCTTATATAATGCTGATGACTGATGACTGGTAAATGCCGATGTTCCTTGTATGGATGTATGTTTATCATTTTCCGTGACTTTACGTGCTATGTTAATGAATTAAATGAAAGTATTAAGAAACGTAAATTGAAAGATAATGAAAGAGGAAAATGATGAATGACTACATGCATTAACGAACGAATAAATGAAAGTAAGAAAAGGCTTGCAAGCAAATGTATGAAGGTGCACACCCAATGAAGGTGTTAGCTCAACGGTGTGCGGGTTAGCTACCCCGAAGGATGCACACTGGGGTCCAATCTTTGTGGTTGACCATATATATGGGATCCTTGCCGCTTACCCCAGGTGACTGGATCAGCTTCGTGCACAATGTTCGTGATTTTATTACCACAGGTCCAGCACGAGCACTCGTGCATAATGTTCAGGGTATAGCGCATGGCATTGATCTAGAATGAAAGAGGAAAGATAAGTAGTGCATGTACTTGCCCTAGGTGACTAGATCAGCTTCGTGCACAATGTTCGTGATTAATTACCACAGGTCCAGCACCAGCAGTAGTGCACAATGTTCGGGGTATTGTACATGTCACCAAAAGTAATGAACGTACAAATGAATGTAATGAACGTATGAACGAATGTAATGTACGTACAAAGGAATATAATGAACGTAGGAATGAACGTAATGCACGTACGGATGAATGTAATGATTGTATGAATGAAAGTAAGAAACGTACGAACGAAAGAAAGAGTTATGAAAGAATGTGAATGTTAACGATGAACGGTACATGAACAAAAGCTAATGAATGAATGAATGATGAAGATAATGATAATATTATCTATGTGTACGTATGTTGTGTGATCGCGTGTATGTAAGAATGGTTTAACGAAAGAGAAATATGTTTTATTATAAAACTAGAACTCACTCAACAACGCTGACTTTTTTTATGTGTTTCCAGTTGACAGGTAGTGTTGCTGAGGATGGAACGAGGCGGCTACTCGGCTCTTTTAGGATGGCATTCTTTTGTTTAATGTTTTTGTATTATAATGCAAACAAACAATATTTTGTAATGAGTGTTGTATTACTTTGCAAAATCATTTATATTGAAAATGAAAAGTTCTTTTATTGATTCCGCTGCGATAATTTAAATATTAGTATGAATTATGTGCGATGAATGACCAACTGTGAGGTGCCCGGGAACGGGGCCTTACAGTTGTGAAACGTCCAAACAGTTGTTAGACGCCTGGGTGTAGAAACATCCAAACAGTTTAAATGCACCCACACAGTTGTGATGCGTCTAGACCAAATAGTTGTAATGCGCCTCAACAGTGGTCAAAAGCCTAGACCAAAAACGCCTGAATAGTGGTTAAACGCCTGAACAGTTGTCAAGCACCTATACACTTAGGCAATTTTCAGCAGTGTTTTAACCTAATGCGCCAAATTCAACTGATTCATACGAACAAAAATCCTCTGAAAATCTTCAAAACTTGTTGAATTGATCTAAAAGCTTCCAATTAGGTAGTATTTTGATCAATTAGCAGTCCTTTATTTTCAAATTTACCAAACAACAACAACAATTCACTCTTTTAATTGAAATTCTATCCGAAAATGAAGAACAAGTTTGAACACTAATTTGAACAAATTCACTGATTTTTTATGAATTGAACTGCAAATTATGATTCAAGTCATGTTTCTATTGATGAAACACAACTGATATCAACAATTATTTGATCAAATTGCTTATCAATCATAGATTTTAGTGATTTAAGAGCTTGAAAGTTTGATAAACTCAAATCACTAAACCAACAACTCTGAGACCATTTGATAGAATCAAAATGGATGGATCTGCGATTATATTGTAATGCAATTCAATCAAAACAATCACAAGTAATCAAATCAATGCAAACATATGAGAAAAATTCATAGTTTTTCATTGATAGTAATCAAAGACAATACAAGTGTAGAAGAAGCAGTTACAAGTTGTTCAACTGATCTAAAAACTAGCTTGTCTAAAATTCTACATAATACATACTATGCTATTTATACTATCAAGAAAACATAAGTAACATATAGTTACACACTAAGTCCCTAAACTATGACAAAACTATACAAAAGACTAATAAAGACTAAATGTTAATCTTCAAGAGGCTTCTACATGTGATATATGCTAATTAAGAATAAGTATTATGTAATGAAGTGAAAGTCAATAATAATGAAAAGTGGAACCTAATGAATGAACGAAAGTTTTGTAAGCAAAATGAAAGGAAGTTCACAACCGTGTGTTGTTAGCTCAACTGTATGTGGTCTAGCTAGCCTATGAATACAGGGGTCTAATACTTGAGATTGCCCGAAAGTATGAAACGAGACCCTTGTCGCTTGCCCCGGTACCAGAGTCAGCTTCGTGCATAATGTTAGGGTTCTATTAATAGATTTCGGCCCAGTACCAGCTTTGTGCACAATATTTGGGGTATAGCATACGACATTGGATCAAGATGAAAGTAAAAGATAATAATGAAAGTTCAAAATGTACAAAATGAATGAAACGAATGATAAGAAATGACTATGATGATATGTATGTAATTATGAATGATGACGCACTAAATGTAAAGGTTTTGAAATTTATGAAAAGGTATTTTATTATAAAAGTAGAACTCACTTAGCGTAGCTGACTTTATGTGCATAAGAGTTGGTAGGTAATGATGCAGCGGAGTAGTGCACGCATGGATGAGATAGCAACTGGAACGATCCGAGTCTGACATTCCAGATTTTGAGACAATGATTGTAATTGTCACGTTTGGTGATACAATTACAAGAACAATGTTTTGTCATGTATTTACTATATATATATATATATATATATATATATATATATATATATGAAAAGTTTAAATACATATATATATATATATGAAAAGTTTAAATACATATATATATATATGAAAAGTTTAAATACATATATATATATATTTACAATATATATATATATATATATGAAAAGTTTAAATTCCGCTGCAAATGTCATGCTGTAAATATTTTACGCTATGAATGTCCAACCGGTAAGCGTCCCGGGAACGGGGCTTTACACCGCCCTATCCACCTTATCATTTACGAACGATTAAACTAATATGTTTTATTCGGATGTTTAGACAATTTGACAAACGAATATTTTGGATAATGTAATGATTAGGTTTAAATTTACTTAGATATGCTACATTGTGATTATATCAGTCGGTCACGGCCAGACCCGATTATCGGGGTATGTCACATCCCGGCGGAAGCGTGAAATGCTGTTTGGGTGTGACTCGTTTGATCAGAGTGCATTGTTTAGAGTGTAGTAAATACAATATGCATATACACATATAATCATAAAATAGGACATGCATTTATTCATAATTGCCGAGATTACATCATATAACATAGGTTTTCAAAATTTGATATAATCTTTCTACAACATTATTAAACTATAGCATGTCTTCAGAGGCGATGAAAGTGCGCGTCCACATACGCGCTGTAGTCAACAATGTTGACAATTATGGTCAAACAAACTTTTCCAACTATTTCACCCCAGCCATTATGGAAATCAAAACTAAAGTCAAACGTGTTAGGCATCATTTCCTCAAAAAGACATACTCAAACAGTCAATATAAAGTTGGTGAGATCATAGGTTTATTTCCAGAAAAAATATTTTGTTGATGCACCAATTACAACCAAACCTTAAAGTTGGTGAGATCATAGGTTTATTTCCAGACAAAATATTTTGTTGATGCACCAATTACAACCAAACCTGTTCACACACATAATCATACTGTCACGAAATAATTCACAAAATCAGATAATATTACATCTCAACCCTCATTCGGTTAGGTGCAGGAAAATAGCATCATAACACTCATCTTGTTGGTGCAAATATTCTCCTAAGTAGCGCTACTAATATTATCGGACGGTTCCTCATTCGAACTAATGGTTGTATCACAAATGACAGTAAGTCTCAAAATATTTTCAAAAATAATGCATTAACATAACCAGTATGCTTTTCCCCCCAAAAATTTTACAAATATCAAAAGGTCAAAATGGGGCTATGAGTCTCACCGTGTCTCCAAATTGGAACCTATAAAATAATTCATAAAATTAGACATAAATTTCTTTAAAATTTTTAGAATCTCAAATTTTATTAATTTTTGAAAATTCAACTATAAAACAGTCAAATAATATTATTATAAAATTCACTAAAAATACTTATATATCTCTAAACATTCCTAATAGATTTTTTTCTGAGAATCTCACAACATTCCTAAAATTCACTAAAAATACTTATATATCTCTAAAAATTATGAAAGTTATACAATCTGTTGATATAGATTTATCATAACTTCAATTAATTTTTCACGATTTATGGTACTGTTTAACTATTTATTTAGATTTTTCTACTACAGATCACTTAAAAATTCATTTTTCAAACATAATAATGAAATAAAATACCAAATAATTCCTGGAGCTTTTAGACTCCAAAAGAGTCATTCTTTTATTTTTCCTGAATTTTCCCGAATTATTTGTATTTTTAAGTATTTTCTCTATTTTTAAATAATTTGTATAAAGTACTTTACTAACTATATTTTTACTAAAAATTCTCAAAATAATTAGTTAATATTTTCTAAATATTTCCAATGTTAGTTCCCACAATCGCAATTTATTTAGTATTTTTACTTAATTTCTTTAATATTTCAAGATTAAATTCTCATAAATTCAAAAATACATCTTTTATCAAGTTTTCTGATTTTATTACTGGTTCTTAATAGATATTAAGTTTTCAAGATTTATTAAGGTTAGTTTTGGTACATATACATGTACCAAAACAATTTATATGTGTTTATAACACATATGTAACTTTTGTATTAAAACATTTTTATAAGGATTTTAACCTTGTACAAATGAGATGAGGAAGGCTGATGATGATGAGAATGATGACCTTGAAGATGTTGTATGAAAGCCAAGATATGTGAGTGAATCAAGGTGGTGAATGGTGATGGTTACGGGTTATGGTGTTTGTGGTGATGTTAAAAGATGGTGATAGTGGTATGGTTGTTGATTGTTATTGTGAGAGCCGAGAGGAGAAGTAGAAATGAAGATGGTTGTGCTCGAGATAGAGGGACAAAGGTGGAGATGGTGTGCGATGGTGAAGTGGTGAGGGTATATGGTTACGGGTGATGGTGGTGTTGGTGATGGTAGTGTTCGCGGTTTGAGTAGAAGCCGAGAGATCAAGAGATTTGGAATTGGTTTGTGGTGTGTGAATGTTTAAGGTCCGAGGGTTTTTTTTAAGGATGCAAGGGTCAGTTGCCATTATGATGTTCACACCTAGCTTTGGTGAGTGTCCCCTTAGGTTTGCTTAGTCATTAGATAGATTTAGGTGGCAATTTGTGTTGGTGCTTGGTGTTATGTAATGATAGCATTTTCATGACTAATGAACCATGGATGCAAGGTGGCGGTTTGGAGGTAAGGAGCAAGATAGTAACCGAGAGAAATAGGAGGGTGGGTTGGTGTCTTAGCCGAGAGATGCTTAATGACTTTTTAGTCATTAAGCTAAGCTTAAACACAAAGGTTTAGGTATATTATGGTTTGATTTATTAGATGTTAATGTTCTTTTAATGTCACTTGTGTTGCTTGGTTTGGTTTGTTATGAAGTGATTTGTTTTTTATCTAACTTGATTGTTATATATATATGGATGCATATATAGATGTATATTCATACATGCATACGTAAACTTTAGCAAGCATGCACCCATGCTTGCCTATAATACACACATATATAGTAATATAGATAATCATAGGTGTATATATATATACATACATGTAGAATATATTTATATATGTACAATAGTATATGCAGAAGCATGCTTTCTTAATTCATATACATGCATGTAAACATGCATACTAAACTCTTATATATATACACATGCATGCACACGTAAATAGTTCTCAATATATATGCATGCATGCAAACATGAATACGTACATTCTATATATATTCATGCATGTAACATGTATACGTAAATTTATATATATTTTGACATAATACCATAATTAAAAATTTTAGGGTTGTCACATTCTCCCCCTATTAAAAGAATTTCGTCCCGAAATTACTTGGAGTGTGATTTCTCAAATTTTAGAATAACTTAACTGATTATTACCTCTGAATAAGTGGGGTACTTTTTTTTGATCTCAACTTCTCTTTCCTATGTGTATTCTGGTCCTTTCTTTGCGTTCCATCTAACTTTTACGATGGGAATTCTATTTCCTCTTAACTGCTTTACTTCTTTTTCTATAATGGCTACTGGTTCTTCCACAAAATGGAGTTTTCTATCTACCTTGACTTCTTGAATTGGTACTTCTAAGGTTTCATTGGTTAGACATTTCTTGAGGTTTGACACATGAAAGGTGTTATTTACTTCACTTAATTCTTGAGGTAATTCCAACTTATATGCCACAGGACCAATTCTATCAATGATTTTAAATGGACCAATATACCTAGGGTTTAGCTTACTGGATTTTCCAAACCGAAAGATTCCTTTAGAGGGAGATATCTTCAGATAGACCCTATCTCTAATTTGAAATTCCAGTGGTTTTCTTCGTTTGTCTGCATAACTTTTCTATCGATCACGAGCTGCTTTCAATCTATTTTTAATCTCAGTGATCTTGTCCGTGGTTTCTTGGATTAGTTCAGGACCTGTGAGTTGTCTATCACCTATTTCATTCCAACACAAAGGTGATCTATACTTTCTTCCATATAAAGCTTCAAATAGAGCTAACCCAATACTAGAGTGATAACTGTTATTGTATGAAAATTCTATTAATGGTAAGTGACTGTCCTAATTTCCACCAAAATCTATAGCACAAGCTCTTAACATATCTTTTAGGGTTTGCATTGTTCTTTCACTATGTCCATCAGTCGGTGGATGATAGGCTATACTTAAATTTACTTGGGTTCCCAAGGCTTTTTGTAAAGTCTGCCAGAACCTGGAAGTAAATCTACTATCTCTATCTGATATAATGGATACAGGTATTCCATGTCTGGACATAATTTCTTTTATGTAAATTCTTGCTAATCTCTCAATCTTATAATCTTCTCGTATAGGTAAGAAGTGAGTTGACTTAGTTAATCTATCTACTATAACCCAAATTGTGTCGTATCCATTTCTGGTTCATGGTGGCTTAGTTATGAAGTCCATTGTAATTTGATCCCATTTCCATTCTGGAATCTCTGGTTGCTGTACGTATCCTGAAGGTTTTTGATATTCAGCTTTTATTCTTGAACAAACATCACATTTTTCCACAAATTCTCTATCTGATCTTTTCATGCCTGGCCACCAGTATTTGCTTTTTAAATCCTTGTACATTTTATTATTCCCTGGATGCACAGAATATCTTGACTTATGAGCTTCTTGCAGAATAATTGTTCTAATCATGCTATTGTCAGGTATCCAAATTCTTCCTTTAAATCTCAGAATTCCATCTGCTTCTTCTTTTATGTCTTTTAATTGTCCTTTTAGTTTTAACACATCTTCTTGTTGAGCTTCCCAAATTTGATTTAACAGGTCTGAACGTAGTTCCATTCTCATAGCACGTACCCGTAATGGCTTAGTTCTTTCTTTCCTACTTAGAGCATCAACAACTACATTTGCTTTACCTATAATCACTTAGTAATTCTACCCATCTTCTCTGCCTCATATTTAACATCTTTTTATCATAGATGTGTTGCAGACTTTTATGATCCGTATATATTGTACACTTAGTCCCATACAAATAATGTCTCCAAATTTTCAGTGCAAATACTATAGCTCCTATTTCTAGATCATGGGTGGTATAATTATTTTCACTACCTCTAAGTTGTCAGGATGCATATGCAATTACCTTGTCTTTCTGCATTAAACCACATCCAAAACCTTGACATGATGCTTCACAGTATACTATAAAATTATCTGTCCCTTCTTGTAAGGCTAATATGGGTGCACTACATAACTTACTTTTAAGGAGTTCAAAAGCTTCATTTTGTTTTTCTTCCCATATATACTTTCTATCTTTTTGGGTCAATTCTGTCAATGGTTGAGCTATTCTTGAGAAATTTTCTATAAATCTTCTGTAATATCATGCTAAACCAAAGAATTGTCATATTTCAGTTGGGGTTTTTTGAACTTCCCATTTCTTAACTGCCTCAATCTTTACTGAACCTGTATTCCATTTCGGTTAATTATGTGTCCTAGGAATTGTACTCCTCTTTTCTAAAATTCACATTTTGAGAATTTCGCATATAACTTTTCCTTTTGTAGCAATTCCAAAGTTAACCACAGGTGTTGTTCGTGATCTTCCTTATTCTTAGAATAGATCAGAATGTCATCAATGAAGACTATAACAAACTTATCTAAATAAGGTTTGCATACCCTATTCATTAAATCCATAAACACTGCTGGAGCATTGGTTAACCCAAATGGCATTACAAGAAATTCATAGTGCCCGTACCTAGTTCTAAATGCAGTTTTAGAAACATCTTTATCCTGTACTCTTAATTGATGATATCTAGATCTTAAATCTATTTTAGAAAAATAACTAGATCCTTGTAACTGATCAAATAAATCATCAATCCTAGGAAGAGGATATCTATTCTTTATAGTAACTTTATTGAGTTCCCTATAATCAGTACACATCCTAGAAGTTCCATCTTTCTTTTTAACAAAGAGAACTGGTGCTCCCCAAGGTGATACACTAGGACGTATAAATCCCTTATCTAATAATTCTTGTAATTGAGTCATGAGTTCTTTCATTTCAGTTGGTGCTAAATGATAGGGTGCATTAGCAGTAGGGGTTGTTCCTGGTATTAACTCTATTTTAAACTCTACTTGACGAGGGGTGGTAATCCAGGTAATTCGTCAGGAAAAACATCCGGGTATTCATTTATAACAGGAACACTTTCCAAATTTCCCTTATCAAGTTTTGCATCAACTATGTGAGCTAAGAAAGCTAAACATTTCTTATTTAAGCCTTTTATGCTTTTTCACAGGAAATTAATTTCACATTGTCATTTGGTCTATCACCGTATATACAGAGAGTTTTGTCTTCCTTAATCAAAAGGGATTTTTATCATTTTCTTATCTCAAATGATTTCAGCATGATTCTTACTCAACCAATCTATTCCTACTACAACATCAAATCCTCCTAATTTAATAGGAATTAGATTTATATCGAAATAATATCCATCTAAATTCAAAATGCAGTTAGGAATGATTTCATCAGCTTCTACCATTTTACCATCAGCTAATTCTATCACGTAGTTATCACTTAATTTCTCAGATATTAAACTAAGTGATGGTCTAAAGATGTTTGAAACAAAACTACGAGTTGCTCCTGTATCAAATAATACTTTTGCGTACTGGTTATTGATAAGGAACGTTCCCGTTACCACTTCCGGTTCATGACGAGCTTCATCAGCTTGTATCACGAAAGCTCTCCCATGGGGGTTGTTCTGGTTAACTGGAGCCTTGCCTTTTCGTTTGTGGACACTCATTACGAAAATGATTTTCACTTCCACACTAAAAGCAGACTGTTTTAGGGTTAGTAGGGTTTTTGTAGTCTCGAGAGATGTGCCCTTTCTTTTTGCAGTTGTAACAAACCACTGTCATACAGTTCCCTGTATGATACCTTTGGCAAATATTACACTGTGGTTGTTTTTCCACCGTTTTTCCCTGGGCTGCTCCTCGGAAATTTCTTGGTGGAGGTCGGGTTATCCTCTTCTGAATGTTCTCTCCAGATCTTCTTCCTGAGTGGTTTTTATTCTATTTTCTTTTCTCCCCTACCTATGGATGGCTTAATGATCCATTTCTGATCATCTCATCTGTCAGACTTCCTGACAGTATTACTGCTTCTTAGAAGGTTTTAGTTCTTGCAGATTTCACTAACCCTCTTATTTGTGGTACTAGTGCCCAAATATACATCCCTATCCTTTTTTATTCCGGGGTTATCAGATGTGGTACTAACCTGGACAGTTCATTATACGTGTCAATATACTCCCGGTGTGCAGCTCCTTTCATTTCTAGTGCTAAGAATTCATCCTCTAGTTTTTCAATTTTATTATAAGGGCAGTATTTTTCTATTACTAGCTTTTTAAATTCCTCCCAACTTATTTTATTCATGATATTCCTACCTCTAGTGTGTACCTCCATTTTCCACCAGGACTGTGCCTCTCCTTTTAGATAATGTGAAGCAAACAGTGTTTTGAAATTTTCAGCATAGTTACCGATTTCCAAAACTCCTTCTATTTCATCTAGCCATCTTAAGGCTTGCACAGCTCCTCCTCTTCCATCGAATTCCCGGGGTCTGCAGGACATGAAGGTCTTGTAAGAACATCCTTTTGAGACTCCATTCAGGATTTCTTCTTCCTGTCGCCCATTTGTGTTAATATTTTCAGTCTCTTCTGGTGGGTGTGAGGTGGTTCCAAAATTTAGATTTTGTTGAAGTTGGGTTATCAAGGTAGGTAGGGTAGCTTCTATTTGTTGGGCTACTATTTGAGAAATCTTGTCATTCTCATTTGTGTCAGTGTTCACAGGCTTTTCTTCCCCAAGTCGGGTTCTGGGTCGTCCCACTAGAGCTGTTCTTCGAACAGGCTGTGTGTTTCTTTTTGGCGGCATGATTCACTATAGTATATTTATAACATCAGTATCATAAATAAATATTTTAACACAAAATCATTTAGTATATATTAAATAATACTTCAACACAAAAGTACATATATTATTTGGGTTCTTATTGATAAGTTAAACTATAGTTTTCTAATTCCTACGAATCCACTTCCATATCCTTGTGAAGATATTCTTCTTGGGTGTTTTGAGTTTCTTGATATCCTTCTGGATTTTCCAAATTCCTAGCTGTATTTTCTTAAGTTTTCTAAGAGTTTGCCGAGCTGTGTTCGCTTGATCCAACCCTTGTCTTTTAGTTACCTTATCTTTAGAGGAATCAGAATATAGCATTTCTATATCCTCAGTTTGCTTAGTCATAAACCTGTTTCCACGTTATATCTTTTTCCTAAGGGTCTTAATTGTATATCCTCCAACATGTATCGGGGCACGTCGAACATAAAATTTTGATTTATTTTCCACTTCTGTTGGAGGGATTTCCATAGCTTGTTGGGGTTCTAGTTCAGGAGTTATTTCCTTAGAGTTGCTATGGTCTGGACATTCGGAAGGATCGGTCTCATTGTGGTAACTATCTGAATTCATAACTGCACATATTTCTTAATAATATTTTACAAAATGATTAGTCATATATTATTGTAACTATTAAGCATAAAATCATAATATCATAGAATTTCACATAATAATTATATCACATAAGTATACCAATATTTACCATTAATTGAGCTTATGGTTATAGTCTAGGTATTTTCATTATACCTAATTCTCTATAACCAATGGCTCTGATACCAACCTGTCTGTAACACCCGGAAATTTCTGTTTGGGATGTTAGGCGACTGGAGACCCATACGCATGGAAGTCATGCGACTGAGGCTCCATCGCATGATAACCACACGACTGGAGCTCAATCGTACGACTGAAGAACGATTGAAGCTCCAATCGCACGACTGGAGCGCCCAATCGCATGAAGCTCATGCGGCTGAAGGTTCAGTCGCATAGAAGCTCGGGCGACTGAACTGTAGTATTTAAGGGAGAGGGCAGCCCTTACCCTCTCCCCCACACTTGCGAAACCAGAGAGAAAGAAGAGAAACGGGAAAAGAGGCGAAGAAAGCTTGGTTCAAGCGGGTTCGAGAGTGCAAAATCGACGTGTGGCGAGTCAAAACGAAGCTCTAACCAAGGAGGCTGCTAAGGTGAGTTCTAGGACCCCTCATTTACATGTTTTCAAACGATTTTGGGGCTCGAACACATATAAACCCGTTTTTGAAATGTATGGTTTGACCCATTTGGGTGTAATTGTATGTAATGTGTTTAGAGTGCGATTTTGGACTTGTATGTGCTTGTATGATGTCCTAGTATGATTCCCTAAGGCTTAGAAGGGGTAATTTGGGCTGGAAATGAGTTTGGAAGAGTTTGAAGGCCGTATGTCGCGGCTGCAGTTCCGGATGAACTCCAGTTGCTGCCCAGTTAGGGTTATGCGGCTGGAGGGCCAATCGCACGACTGAGGAATGACTGACATTCAATTGCATGACTGAGAGTTCAGTCGCATAGGTTCAGTCGTATAGATGTTCAGTCGCACGACTGAGGGTTCAGTCGCATAGGAGTCCAGTCGCATAGTGTTCATTCGCACGATAGGAGGTCCATTCACACGATTGTATGTTCATTCGCTTAAGTGCCTAATCGTATGATTCAGTCGCGTGGAGGCCATGCGACCGAAGTATGTCCAATCGCCCAAATAGGGCTGTTGTATACGAGGAGAGGGATAGTATTGCATGTATATGCATGATGTATGTATGATAAGTATGATTTAGCCCTATATGATGGTAATGACTGATGATATGTAAATATCGATGTTCATTGTTTTCGATACGTGTTTATCTTTCCTTGACTTTACGTGTTATGAATGAATGAATGAAACGAAAGTAATAAGAACGTAAAGCGAAAGATAATGAAGGAGGAACATGATGAATGAATGCATGCATTAATGAATGAACAAACATATGTAAGAAAGACTTGCAAGCAAATGTATGGAGGTGCACACCCATTGAAGGTGTTAGCTTAACGGTGTGTGGGTTAGCTACCCCGAAGTATGCACACTGGGGTCAGTCTTTGTGATTGACCATATGTATGGGATCCTTGCCGCTTGCCCTAGATGACTGGATCAGCAGTAGTGCACAACGTTCGTGATTGACCATCACAGGTCCAGCACCCGATGTAGTGCACAATGTTCGGGGTATAGCATATGGCATTGATCCAGAATGGAAGAGGAAAGATAAGTGGTGCGTGTACCTACCCTAGGTGACTGGATCAGCAGTAGTGCACAACGTTCGTGGTTGATTACCACAGGTTCAGCACCAGCAGTAGTGTACAATGTTCGGGGTATTGTACATGTCACCGAATGTAATGAACGTATGAATGAACGTATTGAATGTATGAATGAATGTAACGAACGTACGAATGAATGTAATGAATGTATGAATGAAGGTAAGAAACGTACGAACGAAATAAAGAGTTCATGAACGAACGTGAATGATAACGATGTACGGTACACGAATAAAAGCTAATGAATGAATGATGAAGATAATAATATTATTATCTACGTGTACGTATGTTGTGTGATCGCATGTATGTAAAAACGGTTTTAATGAAAGAAAAGTATGTTTTATTTTAAAACTAGAACTCACTTAGCAACGCTGACTTTTTATGTGTTTCCATTTGGCAGGTAGTGTTGTTGAGGATGGCACGAGGCGGCTACTCAGCTCTTCTGGGATGGCATTCCTTTGTTAATATTTTTGTAATACATAACGCTGAATGTATTTAGCAAACAAGGTGGTGTTTGTTGAGGATTCAAATAAACGGGATCACTTAAGGAATCCTCTCACCACTAAAAGTCACTGTTTATGACTATTTTGTAATTGACTAATGATGTATCGCTTTGCAAAAGCTTTTAAGATGAAATGAGGTATCTCTTTTGAATGTTTCCGCTGCAATGTCTATTTAAAATAGTTGTAAAATATATGTTTTATGTGCAATGAATGACCAACTGTGAGGTGCCCGGGATCAGGGCCTTACAAGTTGGTATCAGAGGCAAAGTTTAAGTGAAACGGGTAAATTTTCAAAATAAACCTTAACTTAAATTGAGAATGGGACGGAATGGGAAGGAATGCCAGTCTGAGTAGCTGCGTGCCATCAGGTATTTTCTTAATGTAACCAGAATTATGTGCGCATGTTATGTGGCTTATGTGTTACTGTTAGATCTAGATACTAATGTAGTCAGAACAGGTAATGCTCGGGGTGCGAAGAGTAAAATAACTGGCTAATCACAACTGGCCACTGTAATTAGGGACTTACTATACTTGACATAAACTGAGCTATTCCCTTGAATGACCGTGTTGGTGTTTGCATCTTTCAGTGTGTGTTGAAGGATGGCTAGCGGCAGAACCCCTAAGGTTTTATTGGATAGGGGCTGTGGTGAACGTGGAGCTGAACCGCGTGTCACGAGGAGCATGGCTAGAGCGGCTGAAATGGCACTTGAAGAGCCTGAAGCCCCTCACCTGGAAGGCGGCGATGATGGTGCTAGTTTGAGGATCGCCATGAAAGAGGCTGTCGTTGAGGGAGTCCAACAGGCCCTGCAGGTGATTCTACCGTCTATGGTGACTGAGGTAATTAGGGCGGTGAAGGAGACGACGGCTATGGATGGAAGCACGAAGGGTAGCGATGACATGAACTGGAATGGAAAGCGGTTTGGATGTGACAGGACCACTCCTAACAAAAAGATTGCCAGGACAGAGGACCGGCGTGTAGCTTCGTCCGGTACGGGGACGAGGAAGTGTGGTAAGTGCACCAAAGAGCACATTGGAGAAGGCATGTGGAGACCAAACCTTTGCTCCATATGTGGACGCCAACACCCCGGGGAATGTAGATTGTGGACCAATATCTGTTTCTGATGTGGGAGGCACGGTCACGTGGCCAGAGAGTATGGGGTGGTACGATGCTATAACTGCAGAGGAAAGGGTCACATAAGCAAGGATTGCAAGGAACCAAGGGAAGAGGGCGTAGGGCCTTCACGATAATGCCCGAACAGGCTAGGATGGGCCCCGATAGCGTGACAGGTATGTATCTATTAATCAAAACTTTGTCTTCTGTGTTGTTTGATTCCGGAGCTAGAAAGAGTTTTGTTTCTGTTGTTTTTCTGTGCTAAGTTGCCCATTAGGAATAGAAGTATTGATAAGCCCTTCGAGGTAGAAACCGTTAAGGTAAGTCCATCAGGACTTCTGAGATGGTAGGAGACTGCGAGATGGAGTTAGAGGGTCATGGATACCCGGTTAGACTACTTGTGATAACCTTAAGTGATTTCGAATTGGTTCTTGGAATGGATGGGTTAGTGGACTTCGAGGCAAATATAGCGTCGCGAGAAGATGATTCGTGGATGGCGCCTGACGTGAGTTCGATAACTGTTTATGGGAATCGGGTCATGACGATTCTGAGAGTAAACTCAGAGGCGGTTGCGGAAGAAGTGCATCAGACAATGCAGACGATCCTACCGTCGATAGTGACCGAGGTGATAAAGGTTGTTAGAGATGGGGAGAGACAGGAAAGGGGTAGACCTTCGGGTGAAAGAAGACAGCCCGAGACTGGAACGGTTTTCTTCGATGATGAAGAGGTAGAAGAGGAGGAGGAGCCTGAAGCCGGAGGCGGCACGAGGCTGTAACTACGGGGCACTTCAACGATGCAAGCCCCTAACTTTTGAGGGTAATGGCACTGCTGTTGCTACTCACCGATGGGTGAGGGAAATGGAAGCCATGCTGAATATCAGCGGGTGCCGGGAGACTCAGAAAGTGAAGTTTGCCGCCCACTCTTTCGTGGACTTAGCTTTGTGCTGGTGGAACAACATAGTTCGAGTGGAGGCAAGCCGGGCTATCGGAAGGATGAGATGGTTAGAGTTGAAAAGGCTGGTGATTGAGGAGTTCTGTCCTCACCATGAGATTGATAAGGTTGAAAAGGAGTTCCTACAGTTGGAAGCGGGGACGATGACACATCAGCAGTACACCACCAAATTCAACGAGATGGCACTGCTGGTGTCGGATCAGGTGACACCTCTTTCGCGGGAGATCAGGAGGTACATGCAGGGCTGGCCGGCGGATATCCGTAGGCACATGATCACTGCCCGGCCAAGCACGTTCAGGTCAGCGGTAGATCTAGCGGGAAGGATGTACGACGAGCGGGAGGCGATGTTGATAACGGGGGGAGAGAAGGAGCGAGTCTATGTTAAGAATGGGAAAGGAAGGCGAGATAGTGATGGTGGGATGGTGGCCGAAGGTAAGATGACGAGGATCGATAATGACGAGAGGAGAACAAGAAAGGGTGAGGAATGCAAGAAGTGTGGTAGAGGTCATGAAGGGGAGTGCAAATGGGGACTGAACGTCTGTTTTCAGTGTGGGAAGGAGGGTCATAGGGCAAGGGATTGTCGTGTGGCTAAGTGCTACAATTGCAGTGAGGCTGGACATCTGAGCAGGGACTGTAAGAAGTCAAAGGCAGGAAGTTCCGGTGCGGGGAAGGAGAACAGAGGGTGAAGGCTACAGGTTTTGCCCTGGTCAAGTGAAGGGTAGAGCGAACTCCGTCTGGACGACAGGTACGATTCCGGTAGTTTAATTTTGTGCACTTATGCCTCGAATGCGATGCTAGTAGCAGTTCGTTCCCAGTATACTCGGTTGTAAGTTGTATGTTAAGAGAAGGAACATCGACGAGCCATTCGGTGTAGGGGATTGTGTGATGCAATTGAGAAAGCTGTGTCACCCGTTGTCTGAGGAACAGTTTCAGCCTGTGATTGGTTCATCGAACGACAGCGTATGCATAGTTTCGACATTGTAGCAAACAAGTAGAATGGGAGGTCAGAAGCAAAAGAAAAAGATAAATTTGGTTTGGGCTACCAAAGAAGCCGATTTGTTTATCTATCATAGTGTACCTGCAAGGAACCTGAGGAAAACCGATCTCGGTACAGTATATTTGGAACACCACCTAGCCCGATTAATGAAAGCCTTTTTCATCAGTCGTTTGGGTTGCAAGAGGGTCATTATTCATACATAAAGAACATCAAACAAGGGCCTGGGGTAAGCAGCAACTTTACGCAAGTTGAAGGCCCTGTTCTTCAAGCACTAGAGCTGAACTCCAGTCGCTGCCCAGTTAGGGTTATGCGACTGGAGGGCCAATTGCACGACTGAGGAATGACTGACATTCAATTGCACGACTGAGTGTTCAGTTGCATAGGTTCAGTCGTATAGATGTTCAGTCGCACGACTGAGGGTTCAGTCTCATAGGAGTCCAGTCGCATAGTGTTCATTCGCACGATAGGAGGTCCATTCGCACGATTGTATGTTCATTGGCTTAAGTGCCTAATCGTATGATTCAGTCGCGTGGAGGCCATGCGACTGAAGTATGTCCAATCGCCCAAATAGGGCTGTTGTATACGAGGAGAGAGATATTATTGCATGTATATGCATGATGTATGTATGATAAGTATGATGTAGCCCTATATGATGGTAATGACTGATGATTTGTAAATATCGATGTTCCTTGTTTTCGATACGTGTTTATCTTTTCGTGACTTTACGTGTTATGAATGAATGAATGAAACGAAAGTAATAAGAACGTAAAGCGAAAGATAATGAAGGAGGAACATGATGAATGAATGCATGCATTAATGAATGAACAAACGTATGTAAGAAAGACTTGTAAGCAAATGTATGGAGGTGCACACCCATTGAAGGTGTTAGCTCAACGGTGAGTGGGTTAGCTACCCCAAAGTATGCACACTGGGGTCAGTCTTTGTGATTGACCATATGTATGGGATCCTTGCCACTTGCCCTAGGTGACTGGATCAGAAGTAGTGCACAACGTTCGTGATTGATCATCACAGGTCCAGCACCCGCAATAGTGCACAATGTTCGGGGTATAGCATATGGCATTGATCCAGAATGGAAGAGGAAAGATAAGTGGTGCGTGTACCTACCCTAGGTGACTGGATCAGCAGTAGTGCACAACGTTCATGGTTGATTACCACAGGTCCAGCACCAGCAGTAGTGCACAATGTTCGGGGTATTGTACATGTCACCGAATGTAATGAACGTACGAATGAACGTATTGAATGTATGAATGAATGTAACGAACGTACGAATGAATGTAATGAATGTATGAATGAAGGTAAGAAACGTACGAACAAAATAAAGAGTTCATGAACGAACGTGAATGATAACGATGAACGGTACACGAATGAAAGCTAATGAACGAATGATGAAGATAATAATAATATTATCTACGTGTACGTATGTTGTGTGATCGCATGTGTGTAAGAACGGTTTTAATGAAAGAAAAGTATGTTTTATTATAAAACTAGAACTCACTCAGCAACGCTGACTTTTTATGTGTTTCCAGTTGGCAGGTAGTGTTGCTGAGGATGGCACGAGGTGCCTACTTAGCTCTTTTGGGATGGCATTCCTTTGTTAATATTTTTGTAATATATAACGCTGAATGTATTTAGCAAACAAGGTGGTGTTTGTTGAGGATTCGAATAAACAGGATCACTTAAGGAATCCTCTCACCACTAAAAGTCACTGTTTATGATTATTTTGTAATTGACTAATGATGTATCGCTTTGCAAAAGTTTTTAAAATGAAATGAGGTATCTCTTTTGAATGTTTCTGCTGCAATGTCTATTTAAAATAGTTGTAAAATATATGTTTTATGTGCAATGAATGACCAACTGTGAGGTGTCCGGGATCGGGGCCTTACACTGTCACATCCCGGCGGTAGCGTGAAATGCTGTTCGGGAGTGACTCGTTTGATCAGAGTGCATTGTTTAGAGTGTAGTAAATACAATATGCATATACACATATAATCATAAAATAGGACATGCATTTATTCATAATTGCCGAGATTACATCATATAACATAGGTTTTCAAAATTTGATATAATCTTTCTACAACATTATTAAACTATAACATGTCTTAAGAGGCGATAAAAGTACGCGTCCACATACACGCTGTAGTCAACAATGTTGACAGTTATGGTCAAGCAAACTTTTCCAACTATTTCACCCCAGCCATTATGGACATCAAAACTAAAGTCAAACGTGTTTGGCATCATTTCTTGAAAAAGACATACTCAAACAGTCAACATAAAGTTGGTGAGATCATAGGTTTATTTCCAGACAAAATATTTTGTTGATGCACAAATTACAACCAAACCTGTTCACACATATAATCATACTGTCACGAAATAATTCATAAAATCAGATAATATTACATCTCAACCCTCATTTGGTTAGGTGCAGGAAAATAGCATCACAACACTCATCTTGTTGGTGCAAATATTCTCCTAAGTAGCGCTACTAATATTATCGGACGGTTCCTCATTCGAACTAATGGTTGTATCACGAATGACAGTAAGTCTCAAAATATTTTCAAAAATAATGCATCAACATAACTAGAATGCTTTTTCCCCCAAAAACTTTACAAATATCAAAAGGTCAAAATGGGGCTATGAGTCTCACCGTGTCTCCAAATTGGAACCTATAAAATAATTCGTAAAATTAGACATAAATTTCTTTAACCATTAATTTTTGAAAATTCAACTATAAAACAGTCAAATAATGTTATCATAAAATTCTCAACATTTATTTTATTACACATAAATACTTATAATTATTCCAAAGCCTCCATAAATCATCCAAATTAGCTACGGTTATCCAAAAATCCTCAAATATTTACAGAATGTTATTTCAACAGTCTAGATCTTACCATAATTTTCTGGATGTCCAAGTCCCAACAGATTTTTTTCTGTTAATCTCAAAACATTCCCAAAATTCACTAAAAATACTTATATATCTATAAAAATTATTAAAGTTATAAAATCTGTTGAACTAAATTTATCATAACTTCAGTGAATTTTTCACGATTTATAGGACTTTTTATGTATTTATTTAGATTTTTCTATTACAGATTACTTAAAAATTTATTTTTCAAACATAATAATGAAATAAAATACCAAATAATTCATGGAGCTTTTATACTCCAAAAGGGTCATTCTGTGATTTTTCTAGAATTTTACCTAATTATTTGTATTTTTAAGTATTTTCTCTATTTTTAAATAATTTGTATAAATTATTTTACTAACTATATTTTTACTAAAAATTCTCAGAATAATAAGTTAATATTTTCTAAATATTTCCAATGTTTATTCCCACAATCTCAATTTATTTAGTATTTTTACTTAATTTCCTTAATATTTTAAGATTAAATTCTCATAAATTCAAAAATACATCTTTTATCAAGTTTTCTGATTTTATTACTGGTTCTTGATAGATATTAAGTTTTCAAGATTTATTAAGGTTAGTTTTGGTACATATAAATGTACCAAAACAATTTATATGTGTTTATAATACATATGTAACTTTTGTATTAAAACATTTTTAGAAGGATCTTAACCTTGTACAAATGAGATAAGGAAGGCTGATGATGATAAGAGTGATGACCTTGAAGATGTTGTATGAAAGCCGAGAGATGTGAGTGAATCAAGGTGGTGAATGGTGATGGTTACGGGTTATGGTGTTTGTGGTGATGTTAAAAGATGGTGATAGTGGTATGGTTGTTGATTGTTGTTGTGAGAGCCGAGAGGAGAAGTAGAAATGAAGATGGTTGTGCTTGAGATAGAGGGACAAAGGTGGTGATGGTGTGTGATGGTGAAGTGGTGAGGGTATATGGTTACGGGTGATGGTGGTGTTGGTGATGGTAGTGTTCGCGGTTTGAGTAGGAGCCGAGAGATCAAGAGATTTGGAATGGGTTTGTGGTGTGTGAATTTTTATGTTCCGAGGGTTTTTTTTAAGGATGCAAGGGTCGGTTGCCATTATGATGTTCACACCTAGCTTTGGTGAGTGTCCCCTTAGGTTTGCTTAGTCATTAGATAGATTTAGGTGGCAATTTGTGGTGGTGCTTGGTGTTATGTAATGATAGCATTTTGATGACTAATGAACCATGGATGCAAGGTGGCGGTTTGGAGGTAAGGAGCAAGCTAGTAACCGAGAGAAATGGGAGGGTGGGTTGGTGTCTTAGCCGAGAGATGAAAAAGTCATTAAGCTAAGCTTAAACACAAAGGTTTAGGTATATTAAGGTTTGACTTATTAGATGTTAATGAACTTTTAATGTCACTTGTGTTGTTTGGTTGGGTTTGTTATGAAGTGATTTGTTTTTTATCTAACTTGATTGGTATATATATATGGATGCATTTATAGATGTATATTCATACATGCATACGTAAACTTTAGCAAGCATGCACCCATGCTTGCCTACAATACACACATATATAGTAATATAGATAATCATAAGTGTATATATATATATATACATACATGTAGAATATATTTATATATGTACAATAGTATATGCAGAAGCATGCCTTCTTAATTCATATTCATGCATGTAAACATGCATACTAAACTCTCATATATATACACATGCATGCACACGTAAATAGTTCTCAATATATATGCATGCATGCAAACATGCATACGTACATTCTATATATATTCATGTATGTAACATGTATACGTAAATTTATATATATTTTGACATAATACCATAATTAAAAATTTTAGGGTTGTTTACATTGTTCTATAAAAGATCACTTTTTCTTTATATATACCAATAATAGTAATAATTTATTTAACAAATAAATATATTTTTCAACTAAAATACACATATTTACTCATTTTAATATGTGTTCCTTTGTAAATTTTCATTATTTAAGATGAACCAAATATTACACCTATATGTAAACTTGAGTTTTATAGAGAGATGGGAGAAAGAGTGTGGGTTTGTTTTGGAGAAATGATGAAATTTCAAGCGAGATGAAGTGTAAACTTGGGTTTTATAGGCAATATTATTGTATTAATTTAATCCTAGTAATGATTAGGATGGTGGATCTTTTAGGTAGTGGATGTCAATATGGGACGCCACACTAGTAGGAAGGGGTCCATCTTTTTTTATATAAACTTCACACGTTCGGTTTGTTAGTATTACACGAAAATTTTATAAATCAAAATAAGTATTTGAGGGTTTTTTTATAAATTCACAAATAAATAATAATGCTTATCAGATAAAATAATATCTAGCAGATTCACACAGTAAACAACAGATTGCATATTTGCACCAAAGCAAGATTCATAAAGTTCAAATATGCGTACTAATCTCTTTAATTATTAATTTACATGAAAAATAAAAGTTTTGCTTATAACGCATTAATTCATGAGAAATTAAAACACATTGACAATATTTTGAAAGTTTAAAATAACCAAATTATCATCAACGTTCGTTAAAAGATTTTACAGCAGTGCGGCCTGGTAATTTTCCAAAATTAGCAAATAGGAAATTATGCACAAAGGGCTTTGCTAGACCACAATTATCAGATTATTGACTTTAGTGACGCATTTAATTAAATTAACCCCAATTATTAACGTACGTATATTAACCTGAAAATACAGGAGGTCGCACAAAACGCTCAAGCATAGTCATATCCCCATAACCAAAGTTTGTTGGAATTCGTGGAATGGAGTTCACGTGAGATGCAATGATTACCGTCGAGGATGCTAGTTGAGAATTTTCAGTCAAAATTCCTTCAAGAAGGGAATGATGTGACAACCGAGAAATTTTTGTTTGTTCTTTTGTGACGTTAACTAGATTTCAGGGTAAATTTTTTAACTAGTAGATGATGCATGAAACTAATTTGGTCTCTTATTGCATGAACATTCACGTAACAATAATTTGGAGAACGAACATTGATGGTCTATCTAATTATAATCCAGAGAAATATAACTTACATGAAATTATTTGTTATATGATTCCATGTGTCCATGGTTAGCTTTGATATAAAAATGGTGAAATGTCAAGCATTTATCTATTACTGCGTGTTTATAGTTTTTATAAACTAATTGTTATAATAATTACTATAAATCAATAGATTGAACATTATCTTATTTATTTGGAGTTTCAATAAAAAAATTGAACGAAATAATTGTTATAATAATTACTATAAATCAATAGATTGAACATTATCTTATTTATTTGGAGTTTCAATAAAAATTTTGAACGTTCTAGCAATTTGGTTTAGTGAAAACTTGCCTACGGATCACCGGAACATATTTTACAAATATGGAAGGGTTGGTTTTGTATTAAATAATAACAAATCCCTAATATCCCCCCCCCCCCCCAAATCCTTATTTTCGACTACTTCCCAAACCCCCACCCCCACCCCCCTTGGCGATTTCGATCACCACCCACACACGTACAACCTCCTTCGATCTTGTTCTTGTAAATCATTTGTGGAATTGGAAGTTTTTGCATCATACAAGCGTTAGAACTTGATTTCTTGTGATTCCAAATAAGTCTTTGGATGATTATTATAAGTTTTGATCAACTTGCGCATATAATTCTAAACGATCCAAATATGCATCTAATATATCAATTGTGTAAAACTAAATATTGATTTTTGCGTTTATATGTTATTCTATGAATATTGTATGGATTGGTTGTGTCAAAATCCCTAATTTTGGTTGAAAATCGAGACTGACTTATTATGGTAAATTTTATTTGCGGAATTGTTTCGAAACATGGATTATTGTCAAAACCAGTGTGTTATATCGATGCTAGGATGTCACATGAATCATGTGGATGTGAATTGATATTTGGATTTAGGAATCTATAGCCTGGTTTTCATAAACTTACATATCATAGTACCTTTATTTGAAAATATGTTATGTGAACTAGTTTTTACGGATATATTATGCATTATGATGATAGTTATGCAATGCTTAAAACATAGGAATTAATTGGGAATGCTTTAAACATAGAAATCAATGCATGTTCATAGCTAGGTAATAATAGTAACTTTCATGAATTAAAAACTTAAATGACAAACTTTACATGTGTGGTATATGTTATGATGGTTGAACTGGGCTTTGATTGATCATAGAAACATGTTGGGAACTTGAATCGTGGAATGTGCGACTTGTGATCGTACACTTTATAAATGGATAATTTATTCACTATAAATCTCTAGATGTCTAACCTTGCCATGTTAGGAAACTTAATGAATTAAGTGTGTATTATGAAGCATGTATTACTAATATTACTATGTTTGGTGTTTAAATTGCTTGATTACACATATGTAATGAAATCACTACCTTCCTAGAAAGAAAACTTTCCTAAAATATAAATCTAACTAGAAAATTTACATGCAAACTTTAGAAAAATAACTTGTGGTCCCAAGAAGAGTACCGAAAGATACTATTAACGCTAACAAACTCGAAAGTATGAGATATTATGGAGAAAAAAATTGATGATATGATGAAAAATTAATGAACGAATACGTAAAATTATATTCATCAATACGAATATGATGTGATAGTGGAAGCCATGGAGCGAAATCAGTAGTGAAAACAAAAAAACATAAAAAAATAATAAAAAATTGTCATGTAATGAATTTCACTACAAAGCGAGATAAGATCATTTGTAGTTGGATTTGTATGTTGCTTTTAGATATATTGACGTAATGTATGAAGGAGTTAAGAAACACTCAGTCAAAAGATATATATACCATTCAATTGAAGCTCAAGTAAGAGCAATCTCTTTGAAACTTGACCAGTCCGGCTGGTTTAGCCGTGAACCGGTAACATCACTGGTCTATTTTCAACATTTGAATAGATGGGCAAGGGAACTTGACGGTCATCCATCAAACGGGGGTGAACCACAATGCTTTTTGAACCACAGGCAGGTTATACTTTGATTCTTGGATCTTTAGTCTATATAGGAATAGAAGGTTGGAGTTATTTCATCTAGACAATTTGGGATGAAAAGTTCTATTTGTAAACATTAAAAGAGCTAAAAGTTGTCTATGGAAAATGATGTGGTAGTGATTTCAGCAAATTTTTTTTATAGAAAAACTATATGAAGGAAAATATTTTGAACTTGCAAGCTCATTATAATCCCATTGTAAGTGGATGTTTTGCCAACATTGCAAATGGAATATTGATGCTATTCATTTGGGTGAAGCCTAAATTACGTTTCCGATTTAGATTCTTTTTCATCATTCTCAAACATTTCTTCATTTATATAACTACTTTTTTTACTCATCGTTCTTTGTGGTGGCGTAGTATGTGACGTTGAATAAAAAGGTATATTATTTGACCCTGAGTTTTTCCAAACAATTATTTACAATACACAGACCAACAGAAAACATTAAATGAAAAAGCTCATCCAGCGGAGAGATAAAGTACATATTAAAGTTGTCTCAACTCGTTTTTAAACTAAATTTACATCAAAATGTACTATGTTTGTCATAGAACATTTCCAAACAAAACTTACATCATAACATAGAGCTACTCCAAGCGTATGTTAAAATAAGCGCACAAACATTTTATATTTGATCTGACTCATTTCTAAACACAATTTTCTTCAAAAATGTAGATGGACTAGAATTTATACTAACACACACAAAAATACAAACATAACAAATTAGATTTTGAAGTGAAAGTTATATAGAGGTAAGTCTGGATGTTTAGAAACCTGAGCGAGTTGATTTGAAATTATTATAAAGTTTTAAAAGTGTGTTAAAAGGTAAAAACGTAAAGGTTAAAAGTTAAGAGGGAGAAAGGCCAGTGGCAAAAGCCACGAACCTCGCTTTTTCAGTAGATAGTAATAACATAATTTTAATAACTACTGTAATAATTGACTACATATTTAAATTGATGTGTTTTCCTAAAAATAACTTTTTATGTGTTGATATTCCAATTAAAACAATATTTCACATAATGTCTCATTAATGTATTCTTAATTTTTATAATGATTCAAAAAATATCATCCAATCCTTCAAATTAGTACAACTGATCGGAAGGGTTCGACATTCAGGCCGGAATATGTCCGATTTAATGACCAATCCGATTTTGAAAACATTGAGTAAGAGCAAACCTTTTTTTATATGTAATTTAGATCCCCTAGTAAGCATCATTAATATCCACCTTACAAATCTATTTACAATAGTAGGTCATGTGCATTATATTGAAATTAAACTTGGTGTGCTTTAAAATTAAAGTTCTAAAAATTGAAGGTTCTCCATATAATTCTGATGGACATCATTGTTTGAGTCAATTAAAAACATTCCTTGTTTACCTTGTTATTTCTTTCTCCCTCCCCAAATACTCATCTTTCTTTCTTTAAAAAATCTTTCCCTCTTTATTATACTTTGTTCATGCCCCTAAGAACCCATTTCATCTTCAATATTTCTATCACCACCAACAACATACATCGTCAAATCTGAATAATTTCTCAGGTGGGTTAGCCTCCGTCATTGTCATGACGGTGGCTCAACCCCATTTAAGTTTACACCACCTCCTTCACGTTATTGTCTTTATCTCGATCTTCCACCATGTAAATAGCTTAGAAAATGACACCCTGCTTGAATTTAAGGAATCTCTTATGAATGGTGAAAAGTTAACCACCTGGAATCCATTGACTCCCCCATGCAACGGAAATGAACCCAATTGGGAAGGTGTCTTATGCATGAACAACACTATTTGGGGAATAAGACTCGAGGGAAAAGAGCTTGGTGGTAACATTGATACGAAAATTATAATGAATTTACCATCTTTAATAACAATAAGCTTTCAAAATAATAGTTTAGAAGGAGAATTTCCGATGTTCAAAAGGTTACGTAGATTGCGAAGTATTTTCCTAACGGCAAACAAGTTCTCTAAAGAGATACCAATGGATGCTTTTGATGGGATGAGGAGACTCAAAAAGCTTTACTTAGCTAATAATGATTTCAAAGGTCAAATTCCCTCATCGCTAACTGCACTACCAAAGCTAAGAGATTTGATGCTTGAAAACAATCGATTTGAAGGAGAAATTCCCTCATTTGTAAGAGATAACTTAACATACGTTAACTTTTCAAACAACCGTTTACGTGGTCCTATCCCAAAACGACTTCAAAATTTCCCAAAGAGCCAATTTTTAGGTAAGTTATGTCGTTCAAAGAAGAATTTGTTGTATGTGCATAACTATATATATATATATATACACACACACACACTAGGTTACAATCCCGTGTAATACACGGGTTAAATAAATTTACTGTTACGTAATTTATAACATAAAAAGTTATGTCTTAAATATTGTGTATTATACAGATTGAACAAGCTCATGTATTACATATTTGAAAATTTGATGTTAACATATTTGAAATATTAATAATGAATAGTTATCTTCCTATTCTAATAAAAAGATATCTGGGATGACACGTGTCAACACCACAATCATTCTCACCAAAATTTTTCCGTCTCCCTCTCCTATTAAATAATTACCTTAATTACTAATAATACTATTTAACACTTTTTTAGATTTAATAAATTAATAAAGAGATCTATTTATTAATATTATTTCTAAATAAATAATTTTTTTATAAAATAATAAATTTATTTAAAGCATAAGACTTTTTTTAAAAGTACGAAATATTTAAAATTGGTATTTTTAAAAAGTTATTTTTTTAAAACCAAAAATAATTAAATTTAAGAGTTATAATAAGAAAATTTTTAAAAATGATATTTTTATACGGTTTGTTTTAGAACAAAACGTTTATTTATTTTTTTTGAAAAAATATAAAGTTTTAAAAAGTTGATATCAATATTTTATAACTTGCAGTCATTTCTAATACATAATTTCAGTGATATTATATCTTAAAATATTATTTTATAATTAATAAATTTTTTTATATTAATTTTTTATTTATTCAACCTGTGTAACATACGGGTTATTATAGCTAGTTAATTAATAAATAGTTATTATAGCATTATAATTAAGAGAAGAGAGAAGCGGGAAAATCTATTGTTAGATGGCTTAGAATGATGACAATTGTCCGAATTTATTTTTATTTATTAGTGTATATATATATATATATATATATATATATATATATATATATATATATATATATATATATATATATATATATATATATATATATATATATATTCAAAATTATGTGTTTGTATTAATTTTTTTATCATTAGGTAATGGCGAGCTTTGTGGACCACCGTTTGGGCAGTGCAGGGTGATGATCCCCACCACTACTATTATCATGATTGCATTGGTGGTTGTTGCGGCGCTAGCAGCCATCACTATGGCTTTCATCATCTTGCAACGTTTCAGACCATCTTCAACGAATGCTTCTCAAGTACCACCGTACAAGAAGAGAGCTTTACCTAACCATGATCAAATGGAGCAAGGTTGCGGCATGGTCACTCCTAAAAAGGTAGACTCGTCTCTTAGGCTGACTTTTTTGAAAGATGAGACGGAGAGTTTTGACTTGGCAGAGTTGTTAAAGGCGTCCGCTGTGGTCCTTGGTGGTGGGGTGTTTGGATCGAGTTATAAGACCATTCTCAGCCGTCGTAAAGTTCTGGTTGTGAAGAGGTGCAATCAAATGAATAACGTTACCAAAGATGAGTTTTACAAGCATATGAAAAAGCTAGGCAAGTTGAAACACAGGAATTTGGTGCCACTTATTGCATTCTACTACCGAACAGAAGAGAAACTTTTTTTAGCAGATTATGTTGAAAACATCAGCTTAGCTGTTCATCTTCATGGTAAGCTAGGTTGCTTTTAAAAAACATCATGTGTATATAACTACAAGTGATATTATATAGTAGGTGCGTCATCGGATAACATGGCATGTTATAATGTGTTCTTGTCGGTTAATGGTATTATAAAACATTAAATGGAAAATTTTACAAGTAATGGGACATTAAAAACTAAAATCCACATATCTAATATAAATAGTTGTGTCAGCGTCTCAAGAGTAGTAGCCTTTCTATCTCCCAATAATAGTTACATGATCCGGTGAAATGGTTGGTTATATTAATAAAAAAAGCTCATTTTTCTAGCATGGGTTCTTAAACTGTACATTTTTTTCATCTATTTTGAACTTATATATTATTTTTGTACTTTGAAAGAGCGACTCAAACATTTTATTCAACTATTTAAAAAAAACCGTGGATAAATCAATGCAATAGAATAGATTTTTCTTGGCTTCCAACTTATCCAACAAAATACAACCAAAATCGACACTTCATATACGAATAGGAATAAAAAATTACATTTTGAATCATGATTATTTATTATATCACATTTTAACAAGCTAATCATAATAAGAATTGTCTCAGGAAGCCGTTCGGAAGTAAAACAAAGACTAGATTGGCCAACTCGGTTGAAAATCGTGAAGGGTGTGGCAAGGGGGCTTTTACACCTCTATAATGAGCTTCCAAGCCTGATCACCCCGCACGGTCACCTTAAGTCATCAAATGTTTTATTGAATCAAGAGTTTGAGTCGTTCTTAACAGACTACGGGCTAGTTCCTATAACCAACCAAGAACACGCAAGAGATGTAATGATCGCCTTTAAATCCCCCGAGTTCAAGAACCATGGGCGCATCACAAAGAAGACGGACATATGGAGCCTTGGGGTTTTAATTCTAGAGATCATGACTGGAAAATTCCCTGCAAACACATTTCATTATAGCAAAGGCGGTGACTTAGAGCTAACTAACTTTCTAGACTCAATGATGAAGGAGCATGTGACAGCTGACTTGTTTGATAACG
The DNA here is from genome assembly GCA_024085815.1 of Flaveria linearis. NCBI lineage: Eukaryota > Viridiplantae > Streptophyta > Magnoliopsida > Asterales > Asteraceae > Flaveria > Flaveria linearis. The sequence continues at coordinate 48,804,517 of CM044004.1, read as the reverse complement.
AAATAGGCAGGTTCAACGAGCATAACGAAGGGGAAATGCTCAAGTTATTGAATATTGGTTTGAGTTGTTGCGAGCCTAATGTAGAAGAGAGGTGGGACATTAAAGAGGTTGTTGATAGAATCGAGGAGGTAAGGGAAAACAATGATCACGACGATTAATAAACGACTCTATGTTGAACAAATGTAGTGGTTGATCATCCATTACCCTTAAGGGTGCTGATCCGTGGGTCAGATATATAACAGTGTCAGATGAATCTAAATGTTACTTCCATGGAGCTTCAAAGTATAGATTTGAAAGATAATTTGTTCCTGCTCCATTAATGACTCTTAAGGGTGGGACAGTTCGTAAGAGTGTGGGAACCGTAAAGGTGAGTGATTTCGTAAAGTCATAGAATTTTGTGATATAATTTGGGTATAAGGACGCATGTATATCTATAATCTTTGACAAAGTGAAAACAAGTACACTTCAAAATTCCATGTGGTATCCGGGTGTGTGGGACTAATGGAAAAATATTCACCTAGTTTTTGGTATGTGGGATTGAGGGAAACATCAGGTCATCTTATGAAATACTCGCTTATTAAAATTTATTTTTATAGAAAACCAGTATTTGGTTGTATTAAACCAATCACGTAAAGGTGTAAACAAACTTTGTGTTATCCCATAGTGTGGTAGAATTAACTTTAAACATTAAAACTGAATGTTTTTAGTGTATATCAACTGACTGCTATAAGACTTGTCAATAAATGAACAACTATAAAACAACTTGTGGTGTCTATTTTTTGATTCAGTCATGTTGTTTTAAATGTCCGGTAACATGATTCAATTGTTTTTTTACTGATGTTTTATTTTAAAAATATTTTCAGGTAAATGAAATGAATTGTTCAAAACAAGGTTTATACATTCAATAGACCTCGCAACATGGAATCATCTATTGGGAGTCTTGAAGACTTTTTGGCTAAACTCTAATGGCTCTAAGCTCTATGTATTTTAGCAAATTCTACATTTTAAAGCTATTAAGGATTTTTTAAATTATCCTTTTATAAAAATAGTCTTTTGAATCAAACTCAAGTGATTAATTACATCATGAGCAGGAATTTGATAGTTTCATCACTCGATAGTGTTGATCTTGTCAACTTTAATAGCTAAAATATTCCGATACGTGAAACAAGAATCAACAAACAATATTGATTATTTATGGAAGTAAAAGTATTCTAAAGACATTTCGCAAAATTCAAAACTTTAATTGATTTTCATATTAATAAAATGAGACCTTTACATTAATAATAACAAATCATTCGACTTATACACTGGGGTTACATGAATCCGGGGTGTGACATCTTACGCATCTAAGATGTATATATAGAGGTTAAACTTTGCGTTAATAATAGTTGGTTATAACACCAGTTATCTAATAGCTATTAAAAAGCGACTATCATTATAAAGAAAATATAACAATAACGTATCAGGTTGAAGTACGCTTTAATTTAATCTGTTATAAAGTGTCAAGAACAATTTCCATAGAAAGTTATTCCCTAAATACTTCAGTTGAAAGTGTCTTCGTTTGGACTTACTTAAAAATTTTATAATAACTAGTTTTTTTGCCCCGCGCGTTGCGCGGGGTCTTTCGTCATGATCCCAAATATCAAAACGCAAATGTCAAACAAAATGTAACGCTTACCATTCCAATGTAAAATCCTAAAGCGTGTAGAAAGGTAAAACAAACCCGTCACTACGACTCTCACTCCGTCGATAACCTTAACGGCTACTTCATCGTAATTCGTAAAAGTGATAAAATAATTTAAGTGACTCACATTAACCTTGAGAGCAGGGAGAGGAGCTTTTGACATATTGGGTCGTATCCAGCTTCGTTCTCTGCTCAACTTTTGGTATTGAAGTTCATGTTGCTACAAAGTTGAATTAACACGATCAGTGACATTCTCAGTTCCAATATGCGTGTCGCCTACACGGGAAAAAAAAAGAAATTTGCTATCTAAGTTCATATTGCTACAGATTAAATCATATTTTTATTTTGGCATCTGAAAAACAACCCCAAAAATCAAGAAATGGAACATTAAGCATCTAATTTCATGCTAATTGTATCCAACATTCTTAATCGAAATCGAAGGACACCCAGAAAAATCCTAGAAATTGTACTTATGGTATCAGTTTTATTATTATTCTCAATTTGATAATATGAAGAAGAACCCATATACTATTACCAATATATAGATCATTTAGTATATCATTTCGTACTTCACCACAAACAAATTAGAAATATCAGTTTGCACCCAAAATATGAACCAAGATCGATGATGTTTACAATCTATAGATCAACAATCACATCTTAACCACAGAAGTTGCCACAACCGCCTAAAAATTCCCATTTAAGGATTAACAAATGCTTGTAAAGATAAAATTAACAAAAAGGGTAGCATTTTCATCAACAAAGCTTTGCAAGCAAATGATCCCTTCAATCTTGATTTTGGAAAGAAAAACATAATCAAACATCACTCCAAAAATCAAAAACTTTCAGTAAAGTAAATCTTCTAATATTGTTCTACACAACCCACAAACAATAAACTTAAACCACAGATTGAAATGAAGTCAGAAGCATTGAAACAATTAAAGACTGACCAGCAAAACGTGTTGAATTCTGTTACTAAATCAAGTACACCTTTGCAACCTGCCGATTCAACATTTGTTGTGTCATCTCCATCAACTCCATCAACGTCTAATCTGCCAGGAGACTGTGATAAAGTTAATTCTAGTGTCTCTTTACTTGCTAATGACGGAAATATTTGTACACCTGGGATATCAGCCTCACCTTTGCTTGCAGAGTGCACAAATCCAGATATCAATCATGTCATTGGTGCATCAACTGTTTCTGGAAAGTCAACTACTATCGAACAGCCCCTCGAGCACTTACTCAAAGTGGTCAGTAATCAGTTTAAAACTGCCAAACCTATAAAATAAAAAGCATATTTGTGAAGCATAATAATAGCAAGAAAAAATAACATAATAAGACGATATAAAAAGGATAATATCTAGATCAAGTAAAAGCTCAAATAATAGCAAGAAAAAATAACTAAATCAAGCTTATTACCTTTTCTTGGGCAGCTTTCCTCATGTTAGCCTTTGGTTGCAAATTTGCATTTCTCAGACTTGCACGCAGACTAAAAAGAAGAGAAAAAGAGAATAGCATTCATCATTTCATCAATCGTTTAACCAAAAATTCAACTCATTTCTTACAGAACCCCAACGATAAAAAAAATAAAAAAATCATCTTTAGAACAATCCAACTTCTTACAAGCTACAATAAAGCTAAATTAACTTAACTCCATATAAACTGTAGGCATGTTGGTACTTGGTATTGAAGGGTATGTTTGTGTTTGACATTTTGATTTATTTGTATATTTATACATTTCTAATGTTGTCTTTATTTTAACGACCATATGCAAATGTCAACCAATCAGATGCATTTTTCAACGAATTCATGAAGGATGCAACAATGTTGTTAGATAACTCTATTTCGTATATGCTAATCTCTCTATATACAGCATAACCAAGTAATATTATTAATCTATGATGCTAACAATCATAAACAATAACGAATCATATAACAGTTAGAGAGCATAACGATTACCGATGAAATCGGCAATTTCTCACTTGTTTCACTTGTTCAATCACAAATCATACGAACAATCATGATGATACTTCATTAGCAGTAGGAGATTCTGAATCACATGATCTGAGTAACTGCGAGTCGAATCGATCCAATGATTATACGCATATCTAGATGTGATTCAGGTTTACCAAACCCAAGCTTTATCATATTTTCTTCTCAAAGAACCCTAACTATTCGTGTCAAACACCTTAATTGGATATAGAAAAAATATTACCTCTCATGGCTGTTGGGTCATGTACATACTCCAAAAGTGCAGTTGCAGCGGTGTCCAAAGAGAGACCCCATCTCTAGAGCTTCCACTTCCATACTCTACATTGGCCAAAGGAATTGTTTTTTTTACAAAAGCAATGTTATTTTTGATGAATCATTAGGAATAAGAAGATAAAAACTTGTGCAGTTGAGGGTGGTGTTCACGTGCAGTACTGCATATGGTGGGGGTGGTGTTCACGTGCAGTACCAAGCATCCACATAACCATCCTTGTGCCTCGCCGCAACCACACCCAAATGATACATCTAGAATTGTTGTTAAACACAATTTGATACATTGACTTCTCACCTCCAACATCAAAGTACAAGAATGTTGGGTCAGTTGCACCCTCTTTGTAACAAAAAACATGGTCATCATGTTCTGCTCGCTCCCACTAAAACCGCACAGTATTAACACTAAATCTCAAATTTCAAAATTAACACACTACATATCATATTTTCAGACTGAAACAAAGTACAAACAAATCCATGAAAGCAGTGAAAAAATTTACCTATAAGCAAATTCTAAAAATTTGCAACCCATCTTCTCCCCACTTTTGAAGTACAACTTTTAACAACTATTTTTTTAATTCAAACATATAGTGTTATTTTCAAGAAAACTTCAACAAATAGAACTAAATTTCATCAAATATCTGGTGTTATTTTCAAGAGAACCTTCATCAAGTAGAACTAAAGTCGCTCAAAGTTTTTTGTTCATCTAAAGTCACAAACTTTCACGAAGTGTTCCAGTTCAATGTAATATTTTTGTATATGTTTTAATTTCTAAAATTTAATGAGCCAAATGAAACATATATATGAATTGAACACTTTTACCAGGTGTTCCAACTATAATTTTTTAAAGTTAAGTCCACTTGGACAACCTTTACATTACATGTAAAAAGAATCGAACAGTAATACCAAAAAAATTGCATCAAAATTACATGGGAGAAACAATTTTAGGCCCTAATCAGGCTTTGCCAAGGACCACGCTCAACTGCACAATAATCAATAACATTGTGCAGAAGCAAAACAAACCCAATCTTGTTTGATGAATCTTTAGGCTCTACAGAAATCCGTTCATCAATGAGAAGCAAACAAACCCAATCTTGTGCAGTCTTATTCCTAATGATTCATCAAACAAACCCAATCAATAACATTGTGCAGTCTTATTCCTAATGATTCATCAAACAAACCCAATCTTTTCACCCATTCAAAGAGGAAAGGAGTAAGAATTTGCACCCAAAAAAACACAACAAACACCGGAAATAGCAACCACAACAACCACCACCGGAACAAAACCACCACCGCCTACCCGTTGCCGCCTAGGGTTTACAAAAAAAAGACACACAAACCTGGCGGCGACGAAGAACGCATCTCGAGACTATGGTTACAGCGGTGGGTAGCAAGACACACACTGGTGGTTTACGCCATGGTAGCGGTGGTGCAGCGTCGGCGGTACAGCGGAAGACGACGGCCTTACGAAAGCCGGATCTGGTCCGGTTTGGATCGTCCTTATAATAAGAAGTAGTATATAAGTTAATGCGACTTTGATAAATGTTGCATTAGCCTTTAAATATGTTGCATTAGGCTTTATGCAACCTTTTATTAAGGGTTGCACTAGGTGATGTTTCATTAGAACCGTTAAACATCTTTGTTAGATAATTATATTTCTTTGAAAATGTTGCTTGTGCTATATAAATACAACTTTTTTTATATGTAAATGTATCTTTTTATTTAAAGGCAACCTTTTTCCATACATAAAAGCATTTTTTTTATAATTTACTTAGAAAGATGCAACATTTTTTTCACTCAAATGCAACCATTGTCAGGCCGAGAAACGAAAATTAATAATTTTATACTAAATGCAACAATTTTAAAATTTAAATTACAACAAATCTAATCTTCTTCACACTTAAATGCAGCCATGTAACTTTATTGTTTAAATAATACAATTCTGAACAATATACATTCAATTTTCATTAGGCCAAACCTTTAATTACATAGGTAGTATAGACAATCATATTGTATACTTTAACATACATGAGCTAACTTACAATAACAATATAATCAACACAAAGTGTCAATTATAATTATAAGGACTATTATAATTATAAGGAGTAACGGAAATCATATACTCACGCTTTTAAGCATTCCTCGACCTCCAAAAATACTTCTTTCATAAGATTTTGTATGGTAACCTCAAATGTTCTAGTTGTTTGTCAATATCTTTTCATATGGCTAGTAACTCGGTTCTTTCCTTTCATGATCTTCTTCAGTCTCTTTTTGCATTTTAAGCAAATAGTGTTTTCTACTTTAACACTCATTTTAAAAATTCTGTTACACCCTGTTGACCAGGACTAACACTGATTGACTACTATCAACACATTGTAGTGGAATATAATAATTTATACACAGATATTTATAATTCCAAGCTCAATTGCCTATGTGGCATGACATTCGTATTAAATTATCCAAATTCAACAATGTCAAAAACCCATATTACCAAATTTTATGAAAATTGTCTAAAGCATGATAAGGTGAATAAAGTGGTGGCTAAATCTTAAAATATTAAAAAGAAAAAAACACAAGTCAAAGGAGCAATGGTCGGCTTCCCAATATTGCCTCCTAATTAGAAGATCTCAGGCTGTCACCAGTGTTTAGTTACCTTGTTTAAGCCCTTTTATTTTCTATTTATATTGGTGTTTCTTTCTAAGGATCATCCTAAATGAATACAAACAATATTTTCTCTGTATACCAATTGAAGATGGTATCAGAGCGTGTTTGATCCTGGAAAATTCTAAGCTTCAAGATGCCTGACACAGAAACAACTGTCAGCCAAATTCCTGATGAATTGACGATGCAGATTGCTGCTCTTCTGCGAAATGGTCTCGGAACGCAGCAAACAACGACAAACTCTGAGAATCTATCCATAGGGATTAAACTCGGGGGTGATAACTATGCCTTATGGGCAACCCTGATGAAGAAAGCCATCGGAGGCAGGGGAAGAAGCTCTCACATTACGGGCGACCCCGTGCCTCCCTCAAAAACCGACACAGGTTACTCACGCTGGGAACAAGACGATGAGTGTGTCTTCACCTGGATTATCCAGAATCTCGAATCCAACTTGGTTAATAACGTTTCACAATATCCGACCGCAAAAACCTTGTGGGATGGTTTGGCAACTACATACGGCTTCAGAACCGATTCATTACAAGTCTTTGACCTCCATAAAAGAGCCAACTCCCTTAGACAAGGATCTGACACTTTGGAAAATCTGTGGAATAAATTGCAAAGCATATGGATGTCCATTGATAGAAGAGATCCAAACCCCATGAAAGACCCGGAAGACATCCAGATCTATAATAAGAAGACTCAAGAGCAAAGGTTATACCAATTACTCACAGCACTCGATGACAAAATGGAACCTGTAAAAAGGGATATTCTGAAAAAAGACCCTCTTCCAACAGTGGAAATGGCTTACGCCACCATACGAAGGGAAGCTGCTAGAATGAATATCCTAAAATCTGGACCATCCGATAATGATTCAACAGAGATTGGGAAGGGGATTGGCTGCAAAAGACTGGTGATATAATGATAATTAGTTGGATTCCCCGTGTATACTTTGTATAATAATTGCATTGTTTATGTTCGTTTTTATCCCGGAATTCGTTTCTATTGATCAATTGTGGGTTTTGTAGGATCCCGAGCATAAAGATAGCATTCTGGAGCTTAAACAAGTCTTAACGAGATGCCGGGATCGAGCCGAGAAGTTTGGAATTAAAAGACTTAAAAAATCTGAGTTTTGCTGCTCTCGCGCTACGCTCCAGCCGGAGGAAGAACTCCTCGCGATACGCGAGGGGTGGAAAAAGCTGCGAAATTACCATTTTACCCCTCATTAACCCATGGATCTACCCGAGATGCCACCCGACTATTTTGTCGGGTTGTGAGGTACGTCGCGCTACGCGACAACATTTGGGAAACCAGTCGCGATACGCGACGGGTGCTAAAGTCGGCAAAGTTGTTTAAAACTCAAACCAAAACCCTAATTCAGGAGGTTGGACATTGTTGGACGATTGGGAGCGGCTGAGGACGATCATAGGTGATTTCCAGGAGCTTGGGATCAAAGGATTGGAGATTTGGAGCTAGGAAGTGAAGAATCGAAGACTTAATCGTCCCGGTTTTTACGTTTCTCTTCTTAGTTTTCGTTCCTTTGTAATCAATGACTTCTTTCATGACTTATACTTCTGCTTGATCATGTTTAGAGGCTAAACTTCTGTAGCTACCTAGGTTTTGATGATTATGCATGTTTAACTTAGTATTCTTTCGGTCTTTGGATTGTATTTGTGTTCAAAGTTAATGATAATGATTTGGTTTGCATGATCAGTTGTGTACGTGTATTTAGATCTGTTCTTGTGATTGGTTTATTGCTTCACGTGTGTCTTGATGAATGTCTTTCATATAATGGATGCATGCTAGATCGTTTGCCTAGGGTTTGCGGTTTCTAGATGATTTGGTAGACGTATTGAATCATTGAAGTGATTTATCTTGAATTGGACTAACTAAATATGCAACTAATCTTAATACTGTGAGGTTAATAGATTATCAGGTTGTCTTGTGTGATTGATTGCTAGGTTAGAATCTCTGTGAGGAGTTCGGTCTAGTTTCCCTTTCATATCATAGTTTCCTGAATCTGACTAGGCATTCCAGGTCTATCCCCTTACCTTTAGGTATTGTGACATTCGCGCCGTGAGGTAGAGTGTCTTTCGGGTGTGTCGTTAGCTTAGTTGGAGAACCTGTGAGGGTAATCCACAAACCGGTGTTTTATCGGCTTATTAGGTCAATCTAGTTGCTTCCCTTGAAAGTGTCGAGGTTTCTCTAGGTCCCTTTTAAGTTAGTATCTTCAGATCCCGGTTACACAAGTCTTCCCAAAACCGTTAGGAGAAAAGCCAAAAACATGTATAGGATTCTTACCTAGGTAGTGATTTCTTCTCCTGATTTAAATCTAGTAAATTCCTTGTTTTCTGTCCAGTCTTAGTTCTGTTAAAGTAATTTAAAACAAACCCCCCATTTACTTTCATTTAGTGTTTTTAGTCGAGTCTTAGGTAAGTTTAGTTTACGTTTTCGATACAGAAATCTTTGGGTTCGATAACTCGGACTTTAAAGCTATTCTGCAATTGACCGGTACACTGCCGGTTGTGTTGCTTAGGATCGAGTCTTAGTCTTAGTTTTATAAATTTAAAGCTTTTCAGTGTCTAGTTTAGAATCAATTTTTGTTAGTTTTATTTAGATAGTCTGGCACACATCAAAGTTTTTGGCGCCGTTGCCGGGGATTTCTTGGCGATTGCGTTAAATAGACTTACTTGATTTAATTGCTATTTGTGCTAAGTGTTTTTAATTAGTTTGTTTTTAATTCTATTTGTTTTTATTTTATTTGTTTGAGTCAGTCTCACAGTTTTAATTTTGTGTTTTGCAGGTTTATGCCCCGCTTGAGATCACAAGGACCACCTCCGGATCAAGATTTGCAGCTTGCGTTGCCTGAATTTGAGGTTGGTACTTCTCCTCTTTCTGTTTTTGATTCTACACCTTTTCCTATAGCACTTTCCCCTACTTATTCTGCAGATTCTAGCCCACCTAGTTCACCACACACATATATGGCTGAGAATCAGACCGTTCATCAGCAAGCCACCAATGGCTTCACAGGAGTTAGCAATCCAATCACACTTCCTGCCATTGCTAATGATAACTCCTGGCAGATCCCATCCTACGTCATGACAGCTATCTCTAATAACTGTCAATTCCATGGACGCGAGGATGAGGACGCACCTGCACATATAGGTCACTTAGAGCGAATTGGTAGAACTTTCAAGTTGCAGGGTGCGTCTGATGATGCCATTTTCTTACAGCTGTTTCCATTTTCACTTGCTAATAGAGCCGCCACTTGGCTCGAATCTCATGCAGCTGGTACTTTCACCACCTGGCCGGCTCTTCGTGAGCGTTTTCTTCATAAATATTTTCCGCCGGCCAAGGCATCTAGGCTTAGAGATGAGATACATTCGTTTAGGATGGAACCCGATGAGCCTTACTATCGTGCTTCGGAGAGGTTTCAAAACCTCCTTAGTCGTTGCTCCCAGCATGGTTTGTCTGAATGGGCTTTGGTAGAAAAGTTTTACAATGGGTTGAGTTATGAGACGAGAGCTAGGTTTGACACGTCTGCGGGTGGGCACTTAATGGGTAAGAAAAATGTGAATGAATGTAATGAAATGTTTGAGAGTTTTGCCCAAGCAGAACATGAGCAGCGGTCGGGAAACAGGAAATCCAGTCCTGCCACTGGTACCTCATCCCGAGGAGTTCACCATGTCACCATGGATACTAGTGTGGCTGCTGCTCTTGATAGCCTAGTTCGTGAGGTTAGAGAGCTGAAAAAGAAGGTTGATAGGTGTGAGCTATGTAGAGGTGACCATGCCACTAATGAATGCCCTTCGATAGGTCAAGAGCAAGCCAGTTATGTAGGTAACAATTCTTATAACTCCGGTTGGAGAAATCAGAACAACTGGCGTTCTTCAGGTGCTCCCCCAGGTTTCTCACAGAATTCTAATCAAAACCAGGGGCAGGGTAGCGGTTCAGGTGGTCAGTCAGGGCAGAATAGTGGAGAGTTGAGTAGGATAGAGAATCTGTTGACTCAGTTAGTGGTAAAAGATGCAAAAACACAACAGATTCTAGCTGATCATGATAATCTGCTGAAAAACCAACATTCAGCTTTCCTAGATCTCCAGAGGACCGTAGGGGACATAGCTAGAAGGTTAGATGAGAGGCCCCTAGGTCAGTTACCCGGTAATACTCAACAAAACCCGAATGCACATGTTAAAGCCATTACTACTAGGTCGGGTAGGAGGTTAGATGAGGGTAGAACTCCTATAGTCAAGGAAGTTGTGTTTGAGAAAGATGAGAGAGAGGTTGTTGAGAATCCCTCTGGGGATAAGGTTGTTAAGAAGACTAGTATGTCTGAGCATTCTCCTGAGATTGACCATTCTCGTCTCCCGTTTCCCGATAGGCTTAAGAATCAAAGGTATGAAAGGGATTACGGGCACTTTCTGGATTTGTTTAAACAATTGAAGGTCAATCTCCCGTTCATAGAGGTAATTAAGTGGATGCCTAGGTATGCTAAATTTTTAAAAGACCTTTTGAAGAATAAAAGCAATCTAGGTGAAATTTCTAGTGTTTCCTTGTCGGGTGAGTGTTCTGCGGTGGTCATGAACCAACTACCAGAGAAATTGGCAGATCCCGGGGTCTTCACAATCCCGTGTATGTTTGGTAGTGAAGTTCAATGCCACGTGTTGGCGGATTTAGGAGCTAGTATCAATCTTATGCCCTATTCCTTGTATGAGAAGCTAGGTTTAGGTGAGTTGAACCCAACGCGCATGACACTTTCCCTTGCTGATAAATCTGTTAAGCATCCGCGGGGAATTGTAGAGAATTTATTGGTTAAGGTTGATAAGTTTGTGTTCCCCGTGGACTTTGTAGTGTTAGACATGGAGGCTGATGAACGAGTTCCTATCATTCTAGGTAGACCCTTCTTGTGTACTGCTAAAGCTAACATTAATGTGTTTAAGGGCGAGATCACACTTCATGTGGGAGAGGAGAGTGTAGTGTTTGAGGTTGCCAAATCGATTAGGGGTCCTAGTATTCCGAAAGGGTCGGTGTCCTTGATCAATTCGTGTGAGGTGGATGATAGGATGATGGAGAATGAGAGAGTGTATTCGGTTGAGGAGGATGATGAGTTAGACAGAGTTGTGGATGAGTTTATAAGAGTTTGTGAAAGTGATGATGAGTTAGTTGATTGTGAATTTGAGAAGTTTGTGGTTGAGGATAGCAAATCCCCAAGTGTGGGGATGTTAGAGTTTGATAGAGAACCGCCACCATTAGCAAAACCCAAGTGTAGGGATTGTTGTGATTTGATTGATTTTGAATTTGGTGGTTTCTTGTTTAGTGGTGAGCTTGGATGTGAGGTTGTTAGTTTCGGGGGTGAGCTGGGTCTTCATGATCCCCCATAAGTTGATCTAAGTGATGGTTTTTGGGTAGTGACCCGTTTGTAGAGTTTGTAGAGTTGGTTTTTGGTAGTTTTTGTCGGTTTTTGTGTTTCGTGTGTTTTGTTTTCGTGTCTTGTTAAGTATTTGCAGGGAAACAATCTTATGGTTGCGATTTGACACATGACCGGGAGGCTACCAGGTAAGTTTTCCCACTTGGTTCATGTTAATAGAGGTAATAAAACGGTTGGGGCCAAAATTTGGCTAAGGCATGAAAAATTTCGTAACTTTCTGCAAAAAGTGCAACCTCGCGCTACGCGCCAGGCTGCTTGATTTTTTCTCGCGTAGCGCGAAGAGTCTCGCGTATCGCTTCATGTTCATGCCTAATCCCTCGCGACACGCGAGGGATCCCAGAATTTTGAAATTTTTTTTTATTTTACCTAATTTTCACCATTTCACCCATTTTCCACCATTTTCTACCTTCTACCATCATGTCATCCATTTTTCCACTTGTTTAAAGCAACTTGAATTTCATACGTGTGTTTCTCTGTTTTGTGAGTCGTTTTTGTTTTTTTTTATTGAGTCTGTTTGATGCTGTGTTTGCCTGTTAGTTGTTTGTTTTGCAGGTCTGGAATAATTCACCCGTACTCAATCTCCATTCGGGTGAATATATCCAACAATTTTATAAGGAGGCAACCAGTGATTACTGATCGCGAATGAAATGCTATACGATCTGAGGTTTTGGATTCAGACTCTGCACAACTGGACACTGCTTATTACCAGCTAAGTCTTTTCCAAAACTCTTCTTTTTATTTATGTCTTTCTTTTAGTTTCCACATTGAGGACAATGTTTAAATTAAGTGTGGGGATAGGAAGACATGTGTCTTAGGTTTAATTTCATTGAGTCATTCTTTTAATTTTTGCGTGTGTTTGTGTTTAGTTAATTTTATTTTAGTGTGTCTTTTAAAAAAAAAAATCAAAAAATTAGAAAATTTCTCTGATTTTGATGTTTGCATATACTAAAAATGGAAAATGATAGGTAAAGTCAGGTGTCTGGTTTTCAACTACTATATGTATGAGATAATAAATAATTGAAAGCGTGTCTGATTTGGGATGCACGGGTAGGCCCAGCCGATTTTGAAAGGTTTTCATAGATGTATTCTAATTCATCTAATTAAATATTTAATTTACTATATGTGTTCTCACTAGATGGAAGTCGAAACTGTTGGAAGGTTGAAAAAGCACCACTGTAGGTTGATACCCGTTTGTATTTAAGATTAGCATAGTTGGCACACGCTATGTGGCGCCTTAGGATTCCATCTTAGTATTGTGTGAGTTTGAAAATGACAATTAGGTGCGAGAGGGCATTCAAAAACCTCTAGGCCAGTGCTTAATGATTGTGGCCTGAAGCTTATGTGCTTGACAGCTGGGATGGCGACTTGGCTGGCAACACCTCTGAGTTAGGGTCGTGATCCTGTTGTTTTTAAATCTTGCACAATTCAAAAAAAAAAAAAAAAAAAGAAGAAAAATATGAAAAGTTGCAAAAGAAGAATAAGTGCTGAAAAGAAAAATATTTATAGTGCAGCTTCGTTTCCATCAAAATAAGTTAGTTTTAAATACATGTGGGTATTGGGTTACGGTGGTAGAAAAATCATGGATTTTTGATTTAGTCTACGCTTTGGAGATTTGATAACAGGAATAGATACCGACTTGTGAGAATTCATAATTAATAAAATAGAATACTTGAACCTAAATGCTATACTCTTGGGGACTTAGATGATCGGCGGTTGGGTTTAAATGGATAAATATACCTTGTGATCGCGGTTAACACGTTAGTAAATTTTAATAAGTAATTAGACTTAAATGTTGGAAATCAGATTTAAACTTGACTATGATTCCATTTGCATAAGTCTTTTTCAGGGACGAAAAAGAGGTAAGTGTGGGGATATTTGATATAATGATAATTAGTTGGATTCCCCGTGTATACTTTGTATAATAATTGCATTGTTTATGTTCGTTTTTATCCCGGAATTCGTTTCTATTGATCAATTGTGGGTTTTGTAGGATCCCGAGCATAAAGATAGCATTCTGGAGCTTAAACGAGTCTTAACGAGATGCCGGGATCGAGCCGAGAAGTTTGGAATTAAAAGACTTAAAAAAATCTGAGTTTTGCTGCTCTCGCGCTACGCTCCAGCCGGAGGAAGAACTCCTCGCGATATGCGAGGGGTGGAAAAAGCTGTGAAATTACCATTTTACCCCTCATTAACCCATGGATCTACCCGAGATGCCACCCGACTATTTTGTCGGGTTGTGAGGTACGTCGCGCTACGCGACAACATTTGGGAAACCAGTCGCGATACGCGACGGGTGCTAAAGTCGGCAAAGTTGTTTAAAACTCAAACCAAAACCCTAATTCAGGAGGTTGGACATTGTTGGACGATTGGGAGCGGCTGAGGACGATCATAGGCGATTTCCAGGAGCTTGGGATCAAAGGATTGGAGATTTGGAGCTAGGAAGTGAAGAATCGAAGACTTAATCGTCCCGGTTTTTACGTTTCTCTTCTTAGTTTTCGTTCCTTTGTAATCAATGACTTCTTTCATGACTTATACTTCTGCTTGATCATGTTTAGAGGCTAAACTTCTGTAGCTACCTAGGTTTTGATGATTATGCATGTTTAACTTAGTATTCTTTCGGTCTTTGGATTGTATTTGTGTTCAAAGTTAATGATAATGATTTGGTTTGCATGATCAGTTGTGTACGTGTATTTAGATCTGTTCTTGTGATTGGTTTATTGCTTCACGTGTGTCTTGATGAATGTCTTTCATATAATGGATGCATGCTAGATCGTTTGCCTAGGGTTTGCGGTTTCTAGATGATTTGGTAGACGTATTGAATCATTGAAGTGATTTATCTTGAATTGGACTAACTAAATATGCAACTAATCTTAATACTGTGAGGTTAATAGATTATCAGGTTGTCTTGTGTGATTGATTGCTAGGTTAGAATCTCTGTGAGGAGTTCGGTCTAGTTTCCCTTTCATATCATAGTTTCCTGAATCTGACTAGGCATTCCAGGTCTATCCCCTTACCTTTAGGTATTGTGACATTCGCGCCGTGAGGTAGAGTGTCTTTCGGGTGTGTCGTTAGCTTAGTTGGAGGACCTGTGAGGGTAATCCACAAACCGGTGTTTTATCGGCTTATTAGGTCAATCTAGTTGCTTCCCTTGAAAGTGTCGAGGTTTCTCTAGGTCCCTTTTAAGTTAGTATCTTCAGATCCCGGTTACACAAGTCTTCCCAAAACCGTTAGGAGAAAAGCCAAAAACATGTATAGGATTCTTACCTAGGTAGTGATTTCTTCTCCTGATTTAAATCTAGTAAATTCCTTGTTTTCTGTCCAGTCTTAGTTCTGTTAAAGTAATTTAAAACAAACCCCCCATTTACTTTCATTTAGTGTTTTTAGTCGAGTCTTAGGTAAGTTTAGTTTACGTTTTCGATACAGAAATCTTTGGGTTCGATAACTCGGACTTTAAAGCTATTCTGCAATTGACCGGTACACTGCCGGTTGTGTTGCTTAGGATCGAGTCTTAGTCTTAGTTTTATAAATTTAAAGCTTTTCAGTGTCTAGTTTAGAATCAATTTTTGTTAGTTTTATTTAGATAGTCTGGCACACATCAATTGGTCACAAAGAACAAAGCTTCGACCTAGAGATAAAGAAGACAAATCCAAGCTCTTTTGCACCCACTGTCAAATGAAGAAACACACGAAAGACCAATGTTTCAGGCTCATCGGTTATCCAGAGTGGTGGGGAGAAGGTCAGAAGCAAAAGAATTCAAGGGCTGATGGCAAAGAAACGCCAGCGGCAGGAGGGGGAGTGGCTCCGATCGAAAAAGGCAGCAGCGGTGGTTTTGGGGGATTGGCTGCAACCACCGATGATAATTTGATAGGTAAAGGGTTTGAGAATTACATCTCAAGCCCTCCCACTCTTAACTCTAAGTTTTTTCCTCCAAATCTTTCTTTATTTGCTGAATTTAATCAAAAAGGGTATGAAAGTAAAAAGTCTAAAGCCTGCCATGTTCAGCCCATATCTCAACCTAAAACTTCAAAGAATTGGATCTTTGATTGTGGGGCCACAGATACCATGTCTTTTGATCCCAAAGATTTTTGTAATATATCAACACCATCTAAATCCCATATCGAGACCGCTAGTGGGGAAATGGTTCAAGTCAAAGGGGGAGGTTCTATTATTTTTTCTGAAAAAATGAAAATTAACAATTGTTTATACATTCCCTCTCTTTCCTCCAAACTTTTATCTATTAGCCAAGTTACGAAGCAACTTAATTGTGTCGTGCTCATGTATCCTCATTTTTGTGTTCTACAGGACATTCGTACGAAGGAGATCGTTGGGCGTGGTACTGAACAAGGAGGCCTCTACTACGTTGATGAGGTAGTTCACAAGGGACATGCCATGCTTGCTCATGGGACAACCGAAATACAACTATGGTTATGGCACCAACGTCTTGGTCATCCCTCTTTTAGCTATCTTAAATTTTTGTTTCCTAGTCTTTTTTCGAATAACTCCATTAAGGAGAAGTGTGAAACTTGCATTCTTGCAAAAACTCATAGAGTCTCCTTTAATAGAAACGATACTAGAGTTGAGTCTGTTTTTTCTTTTAATCCATTCTGATGTTTGGGGCTCGGCCCCTAATAGCACCAATTGTTGGTTCATATATTTTGTCCTTCTTGTGGATGATTTTTCACGTATGAATTGGGTATACTTCATGAAACATAAGTCAGAGGTCCCTGAAATCTTTTTTATGTTCTATAAAATGGTTCAAACTCAATTTGGAAAAAAAATACAGATCCTCAGTTCTGATAACGGGACTGAATTTGTGAACAAACTGATGAAAACCTTCTCCCAAGAAAATGGTCTCATTCATCAAACTACTTGTCCCAATACTCCACAACAGAACGGTACCGCAGAACGAAAAAATCGCACATTACTCGAAAAGACACGTGCAATTATGATTGAATCTCATGTCCCTGTGTCCTATTGGCCAGAAGCTGTTGCCATATCGGCATACCTTGTTAATCGTCTTCCAACTCAAATCCTAGGACATAAAACCTCGTTTGATGTCCTAGCCACCCAAGTAAAAGTTCCATCCATAATGACCTTACCTCCACGTGTTTTTGGATGCTCGGTGTTCATTCACACTCCAAAATCTAATCGAAACAAACTTAGTGCCTGTGCTGAAAAATGTGTTTTTGTTTGGTACGGTGTCCACCAAAAGGGCTATCGTTGCTACAATCCTGTCACTCGTCGGGTTCATGTAACCATGGACCTTGACTTCATCGAATCTGACTATTTTTTCGACCATCAATCTAGTGCTCAGGGGGAGAAAATAAGTGAGTCACTCGATTGGTTTGATTGGTTGTTATTTCATAGTTGCTCGACGGATGTTCCAACAGAGCCGGTAGATGGCGCCAGTGAACCTACTTCGGCCAATGTTGAAGAGGATGACGAGTTTTCTCACACAACCAACGACTCTCCTAAGGACGATGTCCAACATGAAGTCAAAGAAGTCAAAGCCGGAGAGCCAAATTCAGATATGACAAACAATGAGGTAAACAACTCACAACATCACGATAATTCCACAAATGTTACTAATCATGACAGGTTAGAAAGCTCGCATGTGGAACACGAAGAACAACAAAACACTCATGTCCTCCCTCCCAGAAGAAACAGGGGAATCCCTCCTAACCGGTATTCCCCGGAGCACACCTCTCGTACCTCCAAATACCCAGTAAAAACTGAGAGGGGGAGGGTGGCACAAGTTGCAAAAGCCTTTTCAGCCACACTTCTTTCAGAAAAGATCCCTACCACAGTTCAAGAAGCCGAGAGGACGACCAAATGGAGAGAGGCAATGAATTTAGAAATGGAGGCTTTGAAAAAGAGTGGCACATGGGAAAAATGTACTTTACCTCAAGGGAAGAAACCGGTTGGCTGCAAATGGGTAGTTAATATCAAATATAAATTTGATGGCACCATTGAACGACACAAGGCTAGATTGGTAGCCAAAGGATATACACAAACTTATGGTATCGATTATTCTGAGACTTTTCCCCCAGTTGCGAAAATTAATACTATCAGAGTTCTTTTCTCAGTAGCAGCAAATGAAGACTAGCCTCTCCATCAATTTGACGTTAAAAATGCAGTTTTGCATGGAGACTTGGAAGAAGAAGTTTATATGGACCCTCCCCCGGGGTTCTCAGATGATTTTAAAGAAAATGAAGTGTGTAGGCTGAAAAAGGCATTGTATGGGCTCAAACAATCTCCGCGCGCGTGGTTCGGGAAGTTTACTATGACCATGAAACGTTATGGGTACAAACAGAGTAACGCCGACCATACCTTGTCTACAAAAGGAGGGGAACTCATGTTACATGTCTTATAATTTATGTCGATGACATGATCATAACAGGAAGTGATGACGAAGAAATTAACTCCCTCCGGAAGAATCTCTTCACCGAGTTTGAAATGAAAGACCTTGGGGGATTGAAATATTTCCTAGGGATTGAAGTGCTTCGGTCAAGAGAAGGGATTTTTATCTCTCAACGAAAATATATCTTGGACTTGCTTGCTGAAGTGGGCATGGTGGATTGCAAACGCAATGATACTCCCATGATTGTGAACCATAAACTGAGAATGGTTGAAGGAGCCAAACTAGCAAATAAAGAAAGGTACCAAAGGTTAGTAGGAAAGCTAATCTACTTGGCCCACACTTGACCAGACATTTCGTACGCAGTAGGAGTTGTAAGTCAATTCATGCACAACCCTCAAGAAGATCATATGGAGGCGGTTATGAGGATTATCTGATATCTAAAGGGCACAGTAGGGGAAGGAATCATGTTTAAGAGAAATGGCCACCTGGATGCGGAAGTTTTTACAGATGCCGACTGGGGAGGAAATCCGAATGACAAAAGATCAACCTCCGGTTACTTCACTCTCCTTGGAGGTAACTTGGTAACGTGGAGGAGTAAGAAGCAAAAAGTAGTGTCTTTATCAAGTGCAGAATCTGAGTTTAGGGGTATTGCTAAAGGGATCACCGAGATCCTGTGGTTAAGGAAGATAATGAAAGAAATTGGTGCTCCACTTAAAGGTCCGACTCAGTTAAGATGTGACAACAAAGCTGCCATTAAAATCTCAGAAAACCCGGTTCAGCATGACAGAACCAAACACGTTGAAATAGATCGTCACTTCATTAAAGAAAAGATTGAAGACGGTACTATCGAACTCCCGTTCGTTAGGTCAGAAGATCAACTGGCAGACATTCTGACAAAGGCCATTGCGACTAAAGCGTTTAAATCAGTTTTAATCAAGTTGGGTATTGGAGATCCCACTACACAACTTGAGGGGGAGTCTTAAAATATTAAAAAGAAAAAAACACAAGTCAAAGGAGTAATGGCCGGCTTCCCAATATTGCCTCCTAATTAGAAGATCTCACAGGCTGTCACCAGTGTTTAGTTACCTTGTTTAAGCCCTTTTATTTTATATTTATATTGGTGTTTCTTCCCTGTGTAAGGATCATCCTAAATGAATACAAACAATATTTTCTCTGTATACCAATTGAAGACTAAATCTCCAAATGTCCACCTAAGGTGGCACTATCCATGTGTCACCTCCTAATTATTCTTCTCCTGGATTGCACATCTAAAAAACATCAACATAATGTTGGTGAGCTCATAAGTTTATGACAAATGACATTTCATGAATATAATATAGTAAACCATAATATTGGTGCACTAAAGAAGGTATCACAATCAAACCTGGACCCGAGCAACCCACCCTAGTGCTAAAATATCCTCAAATAACTCTTATTGTTATGGGTGCAAGTGTAACATGCTAAGCATGGCTAAATTACACTAATTTATGACACAATTGTTATTAAATATCAATGGAGGCTATTCTTTTCGTAAGGGCATATTGTATTGGGGGATTATCCAAGTAGAACTATCCGCAAAATAAATTTATTTTTTTTCATTTCAACCTAAAAGATATATGTAAAAAGATCGTTCATGAGACTTACTGTAACAACCCCCCCCCCTCGGACCCATGGTGAGCTAGGACTCATGATACATATCCAAGTGTAGGCGTTTGTCTAAGTCATACGCCTGGACAGAGCCCATGCGCCTAGATAGTGTTCATGCGCTTGGACAGTGCCCATGCGCCCCAGTCTCGGGCGTCCCAACAGTGCTCATGTGCCCAAGTCTCGGGCGTCCCAACAGTGCTCATATGGCCCAACAGTTGTAATGCACCTAAGATTTTACACTTATATATATGTACATGTTTTAATTTCTTAGATAATTTCTTTGTCTGGCATTAATATATAATTGTTTAGCAATTCCGAAATTATAAAATTTTATGTAGATCTTACAACTTTAAATGGATACAAATCAATTATGTGTGTATATATATACACGCACTCACGATTCAGACACAAACATATGTTTGACACATTTAAAAACTTATAAAACTAGGAACTACCATTTATAACAAAATTATACTACATAATAATATACTTACAAATAAAATTCAGCCAAACACCCACTAAACAACAATGGAATCGGCCGCCCACTTCACCCGTTCACCACTTTCCTTGATTCCATAAAACTCTCTCAAACACTCCACCCCTCTCCCTTGTTCCCATACATGCAAAAACATTTCTCTCAAAACTTCCATCTCTCTCTCTTTCTCTTGAATTCTCTCATCCGAGCCCACACACACCTCCTATATCTTTATCATTTTAGCAAGATTTTCGAAGACTAGCACCATTTCCTCATCGGCCACGTCCAAAACATGCAAGAAGGAAGCATCTAGTGAGTATTTGATGCACGGTTCTTATAAGAACAAGAAGCTCCAGCCTTATTTCGAGGATCATCAACTCATTCTAGCCTTCTAACCTTCTCAAAACCATTAACTATCTAAAATGTAAGTGTCATTGTACTCCTATGAGCTAAATTCTAAAGTATTCACCTTTATCCTACCCCAAACGACACTCTTATTGCTAACAGAAATTTGATGCTGAGTTCTCGTCCTTGTGGGACTTCTAACCTTCGTTTGAGGTAAACTTTCTTGAATGATTGGTGAATCTAGACTCGGTGCATGATATTTCACCTTGAAAACCCACATATCATGTGTTATGCACCATTTATCCTTTTATTTGCAACTCTCCCGACCAAAGTTAAGAACCTACTTAAAAACCGCTTATGAACCTCGGTTTTTTATCTCCCTTAAAAATTACAAAGTAATTTGGAAACGTTTATGAACAAGTATTGATACTTACACCTGTGTAAATAATGTAAAACACCCGTTTATGGCAATATCCATTATATGTATGTGTAACCATGGTCTAAGACTAAATTTTAGTAAGTTTAGGGATTTAAAATACTTGTAAATGGGTTGATGGCTGGAAATATACTAAGGAACGAATTTTGGTCATAATAAACTTGTTCAGGGACCCGGAAAATCGTAAAGTCTTCAAAAATAATAAAACTTAGAGACTTATGAATTTTAAAAAGAATTCCAGGCTCAAAAATAAATATTTTGGAGATAAAAGTCGGATTTGGGGATTTATTGAGTTAAAAATGATTTTAAGGAACTGTTTATCAAAAGTAAGCCTAATCGGTTAAATTTTTGCATAAAGTCTTAAAAATGAGTTGAGGAGCCTAACACCTATTAAAACCTTATTATTTCAGTAAGTTAGAGGGACTAAAGTGTAATTCTCCTAATTCATTAAAAATCCGACCCCTATGACTATAGACCCTTAATTAACTTGTTGACACTATAACAAACTAATTTAATTCACTGAAATTTCCCAATTACCTTAAGCAACCCTAACTTTTCTAAAAAGAAAAATTTTAACTTGAACGTTGTTGAATCAAAGTCTATGGATAATCAGCAAAACATCAAATTACTTCTATAATGACCCTAGAGCATATAGCTTATTGCTTGAATCTTGATGTTAGGGTGCTAGGATTGAATCATTTTCCTTACGAAAGGTCTATTTCCTGATTTCTAAGGTGAGTTCTAGTGTTGCCCTTTTACTACTGTTTTGGGATGAAACATGCTCTGTTTGAACTGAAACTATTACTGTGCTATTAAATGATACTTACATGTTATGGATAATGTTGATACCTGCTTCTGCCTGTATCACAATTATTAATTATTTTGTGAACTGCTTCTTTTATATGGGTAGATCTACTTGGGGAATCCACCACACACAGTGCCTTTGTATAATCGGAAGGGTACCATGTTGAGATCCTGCAGGGTCGTTTATGTCATGTGATAGGTTTTTATAAGATACTATGGTGAACCATTCAACAGGTATGGTGAACTATCCATGGCTCAGTTCTCCCAATGGGATTACCGGTATACACAAGTTTAGAAGAGGCTAGCTGGGACTGAGTGCAAGGTTGATTATGACCCCACAACACTGATATTTATGATTCTAAAAAAATAACTTATGGATTTTAAAGAGTCCTTCTATTTTTAAAACTTTAAACACTTTAACTCACCAACTTTTTAGTTGACACAAAATGTTTTGAGCATGTTTCAGTTAATCCTTGAAGGAGGTCTAGCTTGATTAGAAGACTTATGGATGACCTAGTACCATGACCCCATGGCATTATTTGGCTTAAATTTTTACTTATGGACAAATTAAATTTGATGTTATTTAAACTTATGATACAATTTGTACTTAAGTGTTTCTGTTGTGACCGGGCTCAACGGTTATAGCCCGGACTTATTAAACTAATGTAATGCCATGTGATTTCTCTACTTGTGTGCTCTTATGATGGTTTGTGTCCACTGCTATGTATGTTGCTAGTCTGTGACGTCCTACCCTCCTTGGGCCTGGGTGTGACAAATTGATACCCTAGGACTGTGCTTGCATTGGTGGGTGTTGGAGTAAGCGGGTTGGATAAATTGATGATTCACTTGATCAACGTTATCATGAATTTATCGGACACGTAAATTCCAGCATGAAACCCTAAGTGTGTTCTTTTAGGGTAGATGATTTGAGAAATTTTCTTAGTACGGTCTAAAATGTTTTTTTACTTAACTTTCACGCCTGTTATAACTTGATGCTACTACTGATTAACGATTCTACTACTGATTAACGATTCTACTACGATCACTACTATTATTAGTACTTTTATTACTACTCGTACTATTATTATTGTCATGAGCTATGAGAAACCAAATTACTCATGATAATTTACAGGATATCAAGACCATGGCTGAAAAGGGAAAAGCGCCCGTATACCCGACTGATGAGACTGCCCCAGTTGGAAGACTTAGGAGGACAACTCCTCGGTCTGAGTATGAGGAGTACCTGTGAAGATGTGAACATCCTGGATGGATATCTGTGACATCTGATGGCATCGAACCTTCAGAGGAGTCTTCACCATCATCCCAGAGTAGAAGCCGAACGCATTCCAACACGCCACACATCACTGCACCTACTCACTCGCCTATTCTGCCTATCTGTAATAGGGGCGCGCGTGTCATTATGTGACCACGTAAGAGTACCCAACCAGGAGCATTTGTTTCCTTTAGGATGCGGCCCCCTCAACCTCCTCCTGCGATGGCCCCAGCACTAGCACCTATAGTGATTGAGCCGCCTAGACGCCAATCCCATAATACATATTGGATGCACCTAGGCATAGCATGTACGACGACCCAAGTATCCTTGCTGGAGACCACTACTCCTAATCTAGCCGTCAGGATAGTGATTTGGTCCTTCAGACCCTCCACTAGGTGACATACTTAGGACCATTTAGCGATATGAGCTGACGCTTCAGCACGCTACGTGGACCTCTCAGTCCGCTCATTTCTAGGACATGATGGCATCTCACGGTGTTGAATGCTTGGAGGAGGAGCAGAAAAAGAAGAGTTCGGACTGGTTTAGGTGGCTAAAGAAGAAATGGCAGTGATGAAAATAGTTTTAGAAACTACAAAAACCCTCTTCAAAACAAGTTTAACAGCTTCCTTTTAAACAACACTCAATTCACTTGTAACTTATTTATGGGATAAAGGTCACCTAACCATAAATATAGAAACTTGTGAAGTTGAGGTGAAATTACCATATTTGTGGGATAAAGGTCACCTAACCACTTATATGTGTAAAATCACACGTGTGTCTAAGTAGGACGACTTGATTTGGAAATCATGCATTAGGATCACAAAGCATGACGTACAAACCATGTTGATGGGATAAACATGCCAAATAAAACATAAGATGTTTAAAACGATCCCATATTACTAGAAATTGTAATAGGTTACAATTGTCAAACGTTTACTACCTTGTTAATTTAAATAAAGGGATAAAGGTCACCTAACCGATATTTAAATGTAACGTTGGATTCTAGATTTTAATTATTAATTGTCTATGGGACATAAAAGGGTATTAATAATTAAAATGCTTTGATATCAAAATACTAAAAATTGAACTTTGTAAAATTGTAGATGGCTAACAACAACAATGCAATCCCGACTGTCCATAACCTATCACTAAGAACCATCCTTGAAAAGGAACGTCTAAACCATGGGAACTTCATGGATTGGTACCGAAACTTGAGAATCGTTCTCAAGTAAGAAAAGAAGTCCTATGTGTTAGAGGATCCCATTCCCGATCAACCCGATGAGAATGACGTAGAGGCCTTTACCGAGTGGGTCAAATACACCGAGGACTCTATGCAAGTCTGATGTCTCATGCTAGCGAGTATGATTCCTGATTTGTAAAAGGACTTTGAGAACCACAAGCCCTATGACATGATCACCCAGTTGAAGGAATGTTCCAACAACAATCAAGGGTGGAGCGCTTCGAAACGGTTCGAGCACTCCATGCATGTCGGATGGACGAGACCCAATCGGTGTCATCTTACGTTCTTAAGATGAAGAGCCACATTGATCGCCTTGAAAGGCTTAACTGTCGTGTGTCCAATGAGTTGGCAACGGATTTGATCCTCAACTCCCTATCCAAGAAGTTTGATAGCTTTTTTATGAAATATAACATTAATGGATAGGACAAGAGCATTGGTGAGCTTCATTCAATACTCAAAATGGCCGAGGCAGGCATGGGTAGAAAAGTTCTACCGGTCCTTATGATCAATGAAGGAGGTAGTAGGAATAGGCACCTCCCCGACCCTAGGGCAAGTGTTGCCAAAGGGAAGGGGCACGTCAAGGGGAAGGGCAAGGGTAAAGCTAAAGTGGAACCGCCCAAACCGAAAGAAAAGAAGCAAAAGGTTGCTCATGATGACCCATGATTTGAGTGTGGTGAGGTAGGCCATTGGAAACGCAATTGTCCGGTCTATCTCAAAGAGTTGAGATCGAAGAGGGATGCGGGGCAAACCTCAGGTATAATCTTTATGATATATGTTGAGCTAAATGTTATTTCTTCTAACACATGGGTATTGGATACCGGATGTGGAACTCATATTTGCAAATTGTAGGGGTTCAAAAGAAGTGAGCATTATGCAAAAGGGGAAATTAGTCTCTTTATGGGCAGTGGTGCAAAGGTTCACGTGGAAGTCCAAGGAGACTACATTTTGAAGCTTCCAAGTGGTTTGGAAGTCATTTTAAAAAATGTTTTGTATGCTCCTAGTTTGACTAGGAACATTATTTCTGTTTCCCGTTTAAGACAATATGATTATGATTTCAAGTTTGTTGACAATGATATTCATGTTTCTTTAAATCATATGTTTTATTTTAAGGCTCTACCTTGTAATGGTATTTATGAATTGGTTCATGATCACACAACATATGATAGCTCAATGTACCAAGCAACCACCAAAAGGCTCAAATTAGATTTGAGTGATTCCTATCTTTGGCATTGTCGCCTTGGTCACATAAACAAGAATCGTATGCAAAAACTCCAAAAGAATGGTCTTTTGAAAACTAATGAAAATGATTCATTTGATGGATGCGAGTCTTGTTTACAAGGTAAAATGACAAAGGCCCCTTTTAGTGGGACTAATGAAAGGGCAAAAGATTTATTAGGGATCATACATTCGGATGTATGTGGACCTTTTAAACCAATAACTAGGAATGGTGAAAGATACTTCATTACCTTTACCGATGACTATAGTCGTTATGGGTATGTGTACTTGTTAAGACACAAACATGAATCTTTTGAAATGTTCAGAATCTTCAAGAATGAAGTAGAAAATCAACTCAACAAAACTGTCAAGATTCTTCGTACAGATAGAGGAGGTGAATACCTAAGTTGTGAATTTCAAGAGTATATTAGAAGTTGTGGGATTGTCTCACAACTTACTCCATCTGAAACACCATAACATAATGGTGTGTCTGAGAGGAGGAATCAGACTCTATTGGATATGGTTTGATCTATGATGGCTAGAAATACACTACCTCTATCATTTTGGGGTTTCACGTTGCTCTCCGCGACCCGTATTTTAAATATGGGCGCAACCAAAAAAGTGGAAAGGACACCTTTCGAAGTATGACATGGAAGGGTTCCATCATTGTCATATTTAAAAGTTTGGGGGTGTGAGGCTTATCCTAAGCAATACACTCGACACAAACTGGAAGCCCGATCCATAAAGTGTATCTTCATTGGATATCCTAGAGATTGTATTGGATATTATTTCTATGATCCGACAGAGCAGAAAGTGTTTATTGCTTGAAAGGTAGAGTTCTTGGAAACTAAGTTCCTTTCGGAAGAAACTAGTAGAAGAGCAGTGGAACTTGAAGAGGTTCAAGATTCACAAGACGATACACAATTGGTTGATACTAGCAATCAACATGAGGATGTTGAGAATGATCATATGGATGATCAAGATACACAAAACGTTCGTAGATCTGGTAGAATTAGTGTTCCTCCTGAGAGATATGGATTTTTAAGGGATGGATGCTATGTGGTCGATTCGGATGAAGCAACCACATACCATGATGCAATGTCAAAACCTGATTTTGACAAATGGCAAGAAGCCATGAATGTTGAGATGCAGTCCATGTATGATAACCAAGTTTGGGAATTGGTTACACCACCTCTGAAGTCAAGATAGTTGGAAGTAAGTGGGTTTTCAAGAAGAAAACCGATATGCATGGAAACTTGGATACTTATAAAGCTAGACTTGTAGTGAAAGGTTTCACTCAAACTCAAGGGGTTGATTTTGATGAAACATTCTCGCCTGTGGCAATGCTAAAGTCTATCAGGATATTGTTTGCCATAGCAGCATATTATGACTATGAGATTTGGCAAATGGATGTCAAAACCGCTTTCCTTAATGGATATCTTAAGGAAGATGTCCATATGAAACAGCCTGAAGGTTTTGTCGATCCAAAACATCCAAACAAGGTATGCAAGTTAAAGAAATCAATCTATGGATTGAAACAAGCGTCAATAAGTTGGAATCACTGTTTTGATGATGAAGTAAAGAAATTTGGCTTCATCAAAAATGCTGATGAAGCTTGTGTATATAAGAAAGCTAGTGGGAGCATTATTACTTTCCTTGTATTATATGTCGATGACATTCTACTATTTGGAAATGACATTCCAACCTTGGAAGGTGTAAAAACCTGGCTTGGAAGCTGTTTTTCCATTAAGGATCTTGGTGAGGCCACCTATATTTTGGGAATAAAGATCTATAGGGATAGATCAAGGCGGTTGATAGGTTTAAACCAAAGTGCATACATTGAAAAGATCTTGAAAAGGTTCAAGATGGAGAACTCTAAGAAAGGTTTGGTACCTATTAAAAAGGGGACTATATTGAGTTCATCTCAATGCCCTAGTTCAAAGGTTGAACAGGAGAGAATGAATGGAGTCCTATATGCATCAGCTATAGGATCCATCATGTATGCAATGATATGTACTAGGTCGGACGTATCATGTGCTCTAAGCATGACAAGTAGATATCAACAGAATCCTGGTAATAGTCATTGGATGGCTGTTAAGAGTATTTTGAAATACCTTAGAAACACTAAGGATATGTTCTTAATATATGGATCTGGTGACGAGGAGCTCGTTGTAAAGGGTTACACGGATGCAAGTTTCCAAACTGATCGAGATGATTCTCGATCACGGTCGGGATATGTCTTCATTATGAATGGAGGAGCGGTCTGTTGGAAGAGCCCAAAGCAAGATGTAGTGGCACTATCTACAACAGAATCAGAATACATCGCCGCTTCATTGGCAGCTCTAGAAGCTGCGTGGCTTAGGAAGTTCATTGCTGATCTAGGGGTCGTTGCTACCATTCAAGAACCCCTAGAGATCTTTTATGACAACAAGGGTGCGATTGCTCAAATCAAGGAACCTCGTGCTCATCAAAAGACTCGGCACATTGAATGGAGATTCAACTACATAAGGGATGAAGTTGAAAAGGGAAAGATATGTATTCGCAAAGTTCACACCGATCAAAACATTGCAGATCCATTCATGAAGCTCCTAGATAGGTCAAAGCATGAAAGTCATACTTGTGCCTTAGTACTTTGATATTCTAGTGATTGGACTTGATCAAATTTTGTATTTGGATATTGGAACTTATGTTATTTGACTTAATTATATGGTTATAATTTTCATTTGTTCTTCTATTTTAGCATGTTTAAATCCGTGAATAAGTAAGTTATTCTAAACGTCCGTAGTCGATCATACTTGTGGGAACAACTATGAATGTAAGACTATAATGAACTTGGATTGGTTGATATTCATAACGTATGAATATAGAGCAAGAGGTTGCTACCAAGGTTCATTGATATCTATAGGACATAGATAAAGGACTGACCCGCTCTCAATTATTTCTGCATGGAATCTTTGTGATTAGTCATAAGAGATATTGAGTAAAGGCGAATATCATTGTATCCTCAGACCTGAGATACATATTGGGTCTTGATATTCACCAAGTGTTGTAGTTTGACTTAGTACTTTGCTGTTCTGAAAGATTGGCAATACATAAGGCCGAGTTTAGGTATGATATAAGGTGATTGTGAGAGACGTATATAGTCAAGATGGAATTTGTTCCTCTTATTCATTGAGAGTTAGATGTCTAAGGCCTGTTGAAGTTAAATCAATGGAGAATGACAATTCTGTGTCTCTGGGATTTAACATGACATCTGTAACAAAAGGATAAATGATTGATTCACCTAAATCGTATTCAAGTAAGGTACTTGAAAATGATGATGTTATTAAATGGCACTTAGTCATATACATTAGGGGTAGCAAACCGTTGCTAGGCGTTATTTGCTACTTGCATCAATCTTCTATGAATCTTGTGCAAGTGGGAGATTGAAGGAATTGATCTGCCTAAGATACATATTAAATTGATGTGGCTAATGTGATATGATCCAAGTCGGGTCATACCCGATAACAAGCCAAACAAACACCGATAAATATTTGTTCGTTGATAAGATCACACAAATAAATATTAGCACCAATTTAGAAACCGGGTTTTCTAAATCATTGCTTTTGTAAATGAACAACATTATATGGATAACTTGTTCATGAGAAATTAGTTGTTTTATTATTTGAGTTGGTTAAGTAATATTAAACAGAAGTGTGTTATATTTTATAAAATTAAAAGGGTTTTAATTTTATAAAACTAAAGTGCAAGAGTGTATTTTTTATAAAAGTTCAAATGGGAGGGAAACCAAAAGTGGGACCCCATATTCGGCCACCCCTAAGGCCTTGGGAATCCTCTTGATTAGTTCTTGGTTCATGCAAGAATTCATTCACTTGAACACTCTTCTATCAACACACTTTCTCTCACACACACAAGAGCAAAAGAATTCTCTCTAACATCTCTCTAGAAATCAGTTTCTAGAGCTGAAAAAGGCTGAATTTTCAGCTTTGAATCAAGTGTTCTTGGCTGGAAAAATCGATTGTGAAGAGGGTTTTCAAGTTGGTGTTACACGACCTAGCAAGTGGATGTTTGAAGGAGCTTGGGGTATCATCTCTTGAGGACTTCTACATTGAAGTCTTGGCTCAAACATCATCATCTAGCCCTCCAAATCCACGGTTCTAAAGGTAGTTCATGTGGTTGATATATATATATATATATATATGTTATGATTGTGTGTTCTTCCATATAAAATGATCCTTGCTTTGGGTTTTGATTTAAGATATGTATATGATACATAAACTCATGTTTTTCATATAAACTCCGCTACGTTTTACATGTTAAATGGTTGATATGTCTTTGGTAAACATCTACAAAACCCTTCATTGTTGTATGTATTATTTACAGCCATATGAGGTACAATTAGTTCATGAAGTGATACGTGCATTTGAACATGTTTTATGATGCCTAAATGGTCACTTATGCATAGAAATTGCCATGATTTAGAGACTTTTATACCAAGTTGGTTAAAGTTGTTTGATTCATGAAATGTGATTTAGGATTTATGTACATATACATATATGAGTGTTTTTATGTGTATTTGGTTACAATTTTCACATTTTGGTTGTTAATTAGTACGGTCTAAGTAAGGCGTAATTCACCGTTTTTGTTAAGATCTTAACCGAGTGTTATAATCACCAACTACTTGCGTAAACAAAAATTTTCTTAAAAATAGTATAAGTCTAGTAGGTTGGATGAACAACTTGCTTGTAAGACTTGAGTATCAATTCTTAAAGTGTCTATCGTATTTAGGGCACTATTAGGATTGACTGGACGTTCATTGGTGAAATTGCACGTACTTTCAATTTCATTAATCAAGGTGAGTTTCTACGGCACCGTTTTAAACTTGTTATCGTTTTACAAAATCATAGGGGAAATACATGGCTTCGTTCGTTGTATCATGATCATGTGGCTTACTTGTATGTGTTCGTATGATAGTCTCGAGTATGGGTGGTTCGTTACTGTGTTCATGTGAGTTGTTCATGAATACCCCCTTCCCCATATAATCATTAGCCTTGGGGTAGGCCACAGTGTATATTGGTAGATCTATTTGGGTTTGATAGCCCGCACTCGCGATCAGTAGCTCTGATCAGGCGTTTTGGATGCAAGTGAATATATATTGAATTCGTTTCGTGGGGATTGCTTACTTTATGTAAAGCCTTCGTGTTTTGGTTTGACTATAGCTCCAGGTGCTATCATTAAGTTGTATCCCTACCTAGTTTACAACTTACCACATTGTTTGTCAATGATATCTGATACTGTTGTATGTAATGTTTTCGTAAACCTGTGAAACTCACTCAACTTTATGTTGACTTTTTAAGCATGTATTTCAGGTACATAGGAGCATGGACGGTGGTATGAACTGGGCTTGGGAAAACGTGGATGTGGCAACTTTGGTTTATTTTGGCTATTTATGTAAAAACACGATCTCTGTGTATGAGCGCTGTTAAACAAATTGAACTTTTCTTATTTTGGAATGTCATGACAAAATCCTGTGGTTTGTAATTTAAAAACTGATGTTTTAACATTTGCCTATATATTATGTTGGTTTCCAACTTTGTCATCGCCATGCTTAACGCGTATACAATTCCGCTGCGATATTCAACGTCGTTTTTGGGGTGTGACAAAATTGTTATGTAAATCCGAAATTATAAAATTTTATGCAGATCTTATAACTTTAAATGGATACAAATCAATTATGTGTGTGTATATATACACACACATTAAAGGTTCAAACACGAACATATGTACGACACATTTAAAAACTTATAAAACTAGAAACTACCATCTACAACAATAATATATTACATAATAATATACTTATAAATAAAACTTAGTCAAGCACCCACTAAACAACAAAGGAATCGGCCGCCCACTTCAACCTTTAACCACATTTCCTTGATTCCAACAAACTCTCTCAAACACTCCACCCCTCTCCCTTATTCCCATACATGCAAAAACTTTTCTTTCAATACTTCCATATCTCTCTCTTTCTCTCAAATTCTCTCATCCGAACCCACACACACCCCCCTTCGATTTCTTCATCATTTTTGCAACATTTTCGAATACTAGCACCATTTCCTCATCGGCCAGGTACAAAACGTGCAAGAAGGAAGCATCTAATGAGTCTTTGGTGCACGGTTCTTGCAAGAACAAGAATTTCCAGCCTTATTTCGAGGATCATCAGCTTATTCTAGCTTTCTAACCTTCTCAAAAACCATTAACCATCTAAAATATAAGTGTCATTGTACTCCTATGAGCTAGATGCTAAAGTATTCTCCATTATCCTACCTCCAACCATACTCTTATTGTTCTAACAGAAATTTGTTGCTGAGTTCTCATCCTTGTGGGACTTCTAACCTTCGTTTGAGGTAAACTTTCTTGAATGATTGGTGAATCTAGACTCGGTGCATGATATTTCACCTTGAAAGCCCACATATCATGTGTTATGCACCATTTATCCCCTTATTTTGCAACTCTCCCCACCAAAGTTAAGAACCTACTTAAAAACTGCTTTTGAACCTCTTTTTTATCTGCCTTAAAAATTACAAAGTAAATTGGAAATGTTTATAAACAAGTATTGATACTTACATATGTGTAAATAATGTAAAACACTCGTTTATGGCAATATCCATGATATGTATGTGTAACCATGGCCTAAGACTAAATTTTAGTAAGTTTAGAGATTTAAAATGCTTGTAAATTAGGTTGATGACTTGGAATATAGTAAGGAATGAATTGTGGTCATAATAAACTTGTTCGGGGACCCAAAAATAGTAAAATCCTCAAAAATAGTAAAACTTAGAGACTTGCAAATTTTAAAAAGAATTCCAGGCTCAAAAATAAATATTTTGGAGATAAAAGTCGGATTTGGGGATTTATTCAGTTAAAATTGATTTTTAAGGAATTGTTTATCAAAAGTAAGCTTAACCGGGTAAATTTTTGTATAAAATCTTAAAAATGAGTTAAAGAGCCTAAGACCAATTAAAACCACATTATTTCAGTAAGTTTGAGGGACTAAAGTGTAATTCTGCTAATTCATTGAAAATCCGACCCCTATGACTATGAACCCTTAATTAACTTGTTGACACTATAACAAACTAATTTGATTCATTGAAATTTGCCAATTACCTTAAGCAACCCCAACTTTCCTAAAAAGAAAACTTTTAACTTGAACATTGTTGAATCAAAGCTTATTGATCATCAGCTTTACAAAACATCTAATTACATCTGTAATGACCCTAGAGCGTATAGCTTATTGCTTGAATCATGATGTTAGGGTGCTAGGATTGAATCATTTTCCTTACGCAAGGTCTATTTCCTGATTTCTAAGGTGAGTTCTAGTGTTCCTCTTTTGCTACTATTTTGGGATGAAGCATGCTCTGTTTGAACTGAAATTATTACTGTGCTATTAAATGATACTTACATGTTATGGATAATGTTGATACCTACTTATTCTTGTATCACAATCATTATTTATTTTGTGAACCGCTTGTTTTATATGGGTAGATCTACTTGGAGAAACCCCCATACACAATGCCTTCAGTATAATCGGTAGGGTACCACGCTGAGATCCTGTGGGGACGTTTGTGTCATGTGACAGGTTTTTATAAGATACTATGGTGAACCATCTAGTAGGTATGGTGCACTGTCTGAGCCTCAGTTCTCCTTATGGGATTTACCGGTATGCACAAGTTTAGTAGAGGCTAGCCGGGACTGAGTACAGGGTTGATTGTGACCCCACAACACTGATATATTTATGATTCTAAAAAAATAACTTATGGATTTTAAAGAGTCCTTCTATTTTAAAACTTTAAGCACTTTAACTTACCAACATTTTAGTTGACATAAATTTTTTGAGCATGTTTAAGGTAATCCTTGATGGAGGTCCAGCTTGATTAGAAGACTTATGGAAGACCTAGTACCATGACCCCATAGCATTATTATGCTCGATTTTTACTTTTGGACAATTTAAATTTGATTTTATTTAAACCTATGAGACAATCGTTTGTGGTATGTCATAGGTTTTTATAAGATACTATGGTTAACCATCCGGTAGGTATGGTCCACTGTTTGAGGCTCAGTTCTCCCTTCGGGGTTAACTGGTGTAAACACAACTTTAGAAAAGGCCAGCCTATACTGAGTACTGGGTTGATTATGACCCCACAATAGTGATGCTTGATCTTAAACTTTAACTTGTGTACTTTTAAGAGTCCTTTCTGTTTTTAAACTTTAAGCACTTGAACTCACCAACTTTTTAGTTGACACAAAACTTTTTGAGCATGTTTCAGGTAACCCTTTATGGATGTCTTGCTTGCCTTGGACGAGGTATGGATGACCTAGCTCTATGACCTTATGGCATTATTTATCTTAAACTTTAACTTTTGGACAATTTGTAATGGATGTCATTTAAAAACCATGTACACTTGTGTTGAAACAATTCTGCTATAACCGGACTAGACTGTATAGTCCTGCATTTTATTAAATTAATGTAATGCCATGTGATTTCTCTACTTGTGTGCTATTATGATGGTTTGTTTCCGCTACCATATATGTTGCTAGTATATAACGCCCTTGTTGGATTCTTTATGCCCAAGACACATAGAACATTGATGTGGTTAGTACGTTATGATCCAAGTCGCGTCATACCCAATAACAAGTCTAGCAAACACCAGTAAATATTTAATTGATGATATGATCATGGAATTAAATAATTACACCAATTTAGAAAATGGGTGTTGGATCTAGATTGTATAGGTCTTGATCATTTTGTATAGGCTTAGAACTTTAATCAAGTCTTGTAATTAATAATTGTAACTGTCAATTATATATGTATATATGTGCATTGAATCTATAGGTTAACCCATATATATGTATGTTGCATTGTGATTGTTGACAGGCAAAATCAAATTACTTGGTAGGATTCCTGAAATTGACCAAGTGTAAGAAACATTTACGGATGAACATTATTGTTAATCCGTAGATATGTTTCTTACAAGACCACATCACGTGAAGATTCCTGCGGATGATCAAGGACTGCATGAAGTGAAGTCTTCTACGGAAGACAAACTTCCTACGGAAGAACAACACTTATATGGAATACCAAGACACCTACGGAAGAACAACACTTCTACGGAAGACCAAGACATCTACGGAAGAGCAAAACTCCTGCGGAAGACAAGGCTCCTGCGGAAGAACATACTACTTGTATGATTTCAAATATCAAACAAGTCAAACAAGTCAACACAATCAATAACAAATCCCAAGAGATCCGGTGTTTCCTTAACCGACTCAA
Organism: Flaveria linearis; assembly: GCA_024085815.1. Classification (NCBI taxonomy): domain Eukaryota; kingdom Viridiplantae; phylum Streptophyta; class Magnoliopsida; order Asterales; family Asteraceae; genus Flaveria; species Flaveria linearis. The sequence continues at coordinate 48,769,361 of CM044004.1, read as the reverse complement.
ACCATCTATAAATATGAGTTCCAGGTTTCACATCTCGGGGAACACAACCTAGCAATATTACGGCTGTCAAGTTACATCATCGTGCAACCCTAGGCGCCGTCACATCAACAACAACATTATTCGATTCACAGAAATCATTGTTCATAGTGATTTATAATTATTCTTTTGTAATCATTACTTGATAATTAATGAAATACGTTTGAATAATTATTGAGTTCGCATTTACTGTGTTTTTGTGTTTGTGTTCATTAATAATCATTAATACAATTGAACGTCAATTAATGATAATTCCGCGATCATTGAATTGATTGATTTTAATACTGATAATTCCTGAAGTGAGATCCTTGGATTCACAATGGGTTTTCTAAATAAATTGTATATGAGATAGAACAACTTATAAGGATATTTTGATCATGGAAATTATTTGTAATGTTATTTAAGTAGGTTAAATAAAATCAAATAATAAAAGTGTGTATAAGTTTTATAATTAAAAGGTTAATTATACAACTTGTTAAGGAACTAGTTAAAAAAGATTAGGCGTTTTAAAATGGGTGGGAAACCCATTTTAAAAAGCAATTTCGGCCGCCCCTAAAGGGGGTCCTTTTTGTCTTTTGTTACCTTGGAACAACACCAAAATTGATTAGTTCTCATTACACACTTTGACACTCTCTCTCTTACATGCAAGAAGAGGGTTTTCTCTCATTATTGAAGAAGAACAAAGCAGAAAGAAAAGGGTTTTCTACAGCTATTACCTTGCACGTTTTTGGTGATAAATCCTAGGAAAAGAGGTGTTTGCCTCACACTTGTGGGTATGCAAGCTTGAGGACATCTACCTTGGTGTTTTGGTCATTCAAGAACAGCTTCATCTTCATCCAAATCTCATGATTTTCAGCAGGTTTACAAAGGTGGTTTGTTTATCTTGTTTTGGTTGTTATTTGCTCTTAATAGCTAGTTCATACACATATATATGATCCTATAATCTTGGGTTTGTTGATGTTATGTTATTAAGCTTAATTTTCAGATTATAAATCATAAGATTAAGGTTTTATTCCGCTTCGTTTTTCATGTTTAAAATGGTTAAACTACTTTGATAATGGTCCAACAAACCAACATTGGCATCTAGAGCCGGATATATGGATGACTAGCTTCTATTATCCTTGTAAAATTGGTTTTATGGGGTTTTAACTACCTAATAGGGGCTGTTTTGTAATGTTATGATGAATCCCTAACTTTCAAGGTCATATCTTGCATGCTTATGATTAAACCTTGAAAGAAAAGATATCAAAATGGTTGATTGTGTTTTGTTTGGACAAAAACACCCTAAATTCTTGATTTATGTTGGCTGAAAATTTAGGGTCAAATGGGGATTTATTTTGGTTCTTGGATGTTGTTTCATATTGGTGCATAACCTAGCCTTGACCTTGTGATGTTTTGGGTTTGAATGACTGATTTGTTTTGGTTGATTTCATTCTTTATGGGTTGTAATATTTATTCATTTGTGCTTGTATTTGGGTGTAATTTATTTATTCATTCATTTGTGATGTAATAGATAGATTAGTGTGTTTTCTTTATTAGAAAATTTGTATTAGGATATAAATTTTGTAAATGAAGATGCACAAGATGGAAGCACAAAAGGAAGACACAAAGAGAAGGACTTGTATTAGGATGTTGTTTTATATATGCTTGTTTGATTATCCATTTTATGTTGATTGTTTGATATGTGGATATGCTTAACAATCTAAATAAATAATCTTAACAAGCTGAATTTTTGGTTTCTTATCATTATGTGACTAATAAAAGGTTATTAAAAGGATTATTTTATGTTGATTGTTTGATATGTGGATATGCTTAACAATCTAATTAAATAATCTTAATAAGCTGAATTTTTGGTTTCTTATCATTAAGTGACTAATAAAAGGTTATTAAAAGGATTAATGATTTCAAATAAAAGAGGTTTTATTAAAAAGGAACCGTAGGGTACCATGTATTTGAAAGCATGCGAATACAAGGTACATAGAGTTTTCACAACTAGAATTAATGAAAACTAAAATCCCTTTAAAACGAGTTAAACACCATCCTTTTACACGACACTCGAATCACTTGTAAACTATTTGTGGGATAAAGGTCACCTAACCACTTCTAGGGAACTTATGTGTTTGAGGTGGGCTTAACGTATTTGTGGGATAAGGGTCACCTAACCACTTGTATGTGTAAACTCACACGTGTGTGTAAGTAGGAGACTTGAATTGGAAACCATGTGCATAGGGTCACCGAAGCATGACGTACAATGGTGTTGATGGGTTTTTGCATGCCAACTATACATAAGATGTTTAAACCAATCCCATAAAGCTAGAAGTTGCAATAGGTTGCAATTATCAAATATTGACTACCTTGTTAATTTAAATAATGGGATAAAGGTCACCTAACTATTATTTAAATATAACGTTAGATTCTAGATTTTAATTATTAATTGTCTATGAGACATGAAAAGGGTATTAATGATTAAAATGAAATTTTTCAGAAATACTAATAAGAACTTTGTAAATTTTGTAGAAATGGCCGCAAACAATAACGCTACCACCCCGACCGTCCATACCCTATCACTGAGAACCATCTTAGAGAGGGATATTCTTAACCACAATAATTTTATGATCTGGTTTCGTAACATGAGAATCGTTCTCAAGCAAGAGAAAAAGGCCTATGTCCTTGACGATCCCATTCCTTGCCAACCCGACCCTGAGGATGTTAAGGCCTATAACGATTGGCTTCAGTACACTGAGGATTCCATACACGTTTCTTGCCTCATGTTGGGAACTATGATTCCCGAACTCCAAAAGGATTTGGAGAATCATGGGGCATATGACATGATTACCCAGTTAAAGGAATTGTTCCTTCAACAAGCTAGGGTAGAGCGCTTCGAAACCGTTCGAGCGCTTCACGCATGTCATATGGAAGAAACCCAACCGGTATCATCTTATGTACCCAAGATGAAAAGCCACATTGATCGCCTCAAGAGGCTTAACTGTCCCGTCTCTAAGGAGTTGGCTACGGATTTGATCCTTAATGGGCTAACTAAAAAGTTTGAGACGTTCAAAATGAATTACAATATGAACGGATGGGACAAGAGCATTGGTGAGCTTCACGCAATGCTCAAATTAGCTGAGGCGGGGATGGGTAGAAAGGTTCTACCTATTCTCTTGATCAATGATGGAGGCTATAAGAAAAGGCCATTCCCCGATCACAAGGCAAATGTTGCCAAAGGAAAGGGGTACGTTAAAGGGAAGGGGAAAGGGATTGTTAGAGCGGAACCTCCAAAGCCTAAGCTTAAGAAGCCTAAGGTAATGGAGAAGGATCCATGCTTTGAGTGTGGTGAGATGGGACATTGGAAAAGAAATTGTCCAACCTATCTCAAACAGTTGAGGAACAAGAGGGATGCTAGGCAAACCTCAAGTACAACTTTCATGATTCATATTGGTTTAAATGTTATTTCTTCAAACACATGGGTATTGGATACCAGATGTGGAAATCATATTTGCAATTTGTTGCAGGGGTTCAAAAGAAATAAGCACTTCAAGAAGGGAGACACAAGTCTCTACATGGGCAACGGAGCAAAAGTTGATGTCGAAACCCAGGGAGACTATATTTTGAAACTTTCAAATGGTTTGGAAGTTGTTCTTAAGAACATTTTGTATGCTCCTAGTTTGACTAGGAACATAATTTCTATTTCTATTTTAAAACAATATGGTTATGATTTAAAGTTTGTAAACAATGGTATTATGTTTCTATGGATGATGTATTTTATTTTAAGGCTATGCCTTTTAATGGTATCTATGAATATGGATGATGTATTTTATTTTAAGGCTATGCCTTTTAATGGTATCTATGAATTGGTTCATGATGATTCATCCTATAATAACTTACAATACCAAACAAGCACCAAGAAACTTAAAATGGATTTAAGTGATTCTTATCTTTGGCATTGTCGTCTTGGTCACATAAACAAGAATCGGATTCAAGCACTCCAAAAGAATGGTCTTTTGAAAACAAATGAAAATGGTTCATTTGATAAGTGTGAATCTTGTTTACAAGGTAAGATGACCAAGTCGCCCTTTAGTGGTACTAACGAGAGGGCAAAGGACTTATTGAGAATCATACATTCGGATGTATGTGGTCCCTTTAAGACAATGACAAGAAATGGTGAAAAACTTCATTACCTTTATTGACGATTACAGTCGCTATGGGTATGTGTACTTGATGACACATAAATATGAAGCTTTTGAAAAGTTCTAAATCTTCGAGAATGATGTAGAAAATCAACTCAACAAATCTATCAAAGTTCTTCGTTCAGATAAAGGAGGTGAATACCTCAGTGACGCTTTTCAGGATCATCTAAGAAGTTGTGGGATCATCTCACAACTTACTCCACCCGGAACACCACAACATAATGGTGTGTCTGAAAGGAGAAACCGAACCTTATTAGATATGGTTCGATCTATGATGGTTGTAAGCTCACTACCTCTATTATCATTTTGGGGTTTCGCATTACTCTCCGCGGCTCGTATTTTGAATATGGCCCCGACCAAGAAAGTAAATTCAACACCTTTTGAAATATGGCATGGAAGAGTTCCATCGCTATCATATTTAAAATATGGGGTTGTGAAGCTTATGTTAAGCAAAACACCCAAAACAAGTTGGAAAGTCGATCTACTAAGTGTATATTTGTTGGATATCCAAAATACTGTATAGGATACTATTTCTTTGATCCAACAGAGCAAAAGGTATTTATTGCTCGAAAGGCAGAGTTCTTGGAAGTCAAGTTCCTTATGGAAGGAATGATGTATAGAACAGTGGAATTTGATGAGGATCAAGATCCACAAGCCGATACATGTTTGGTTGACATTAGCAATCAACAGGAGGTTGTTAATGATGATCAAGAGGTTGATCGATACACACAAAACGTTCGCAGATCTGGTAAAGTTAGCATTCCACCTGAAAGATATGGATTTTTCATGAATGGATGCTATGTGGTTGACTCCGATGAGCCAACTACGTACTATGATGCAATGACCAATTCAGATTGTGACAAATGGCTGGAAGCCATGAACGTAGAGATGCAATCCATGTATGACAACCAAGTTTGGGAATTGGTTGACCCTCCACTTAACTCCAAACCCGTTGGATGCAAGTGGGTTTTCAAGAAGAAAACGAACATGCATGGAAACTTGGATACTTACAAGGCAAGACTTGTAGCAAAAGGTTTCACTCAAACTCAAGGGGTTGATTATGATGAAACCTTCTCACCTGTGGCAATACTAAAGTCAATTAGGATATTGTTTGCCATAGCTGCTCATAATGACTATGAGATTTGGCAAATGGATGTCAAAACCGCTTTCCTTAATGGTAATCCCGAAGAGACTGTCCATATGGTTCAGCCTGATGGTTTTGTCGATCCACGACATCCTAATAAAGTATTCAAGTTAAAAAGATCAATCTATAGATTGAAGCAAGCATCGAGAAGATGGAATCAACGTTTTAATGAGGAAATCAAGAAATTTGGTTTCATCAAGAACTCTGATAAGGCTTGTGTGTATACAAAGGCTAGTGGGAGCATAATTACATTCTTAGTATTGTATGTTGATGACATACTACTATTTGGAAATGATATTCCAACCATGGAAGGTGTTAAAACCTGGCTTGGAAGTTGTTTTTCTATAAAAGAACTCGGCGAGGCTGCCTATATTTTAGGAATAAAGATCTATAGGGATAGATTGAGACGGTTGATAGGTCTAAACCAAAGTGCACATATTGATAAAATCTTGAAAAGGTTCAAGATGGAAAACTCTAAGAAAGGTTTGGTACCTATTCAAAGAGGGACAATATTGAGTACATCTCAATGTCCAAGCTCAAAGGATGAGCAAGATCGAATGAAGGACATCCCATATGCGTCTGCTATAGGATCCATCATGTATGCGATGATATGCACTAGACCGGACGTGTCATGCGCATTAAGCATGACAAGCAGATATCAGCATAATCCAGGTAATAGCCATTGGATGGCTGTTAAAAGTATATTGAAATACCTTAGGAGGACTAAGGATATGTTTCTAATATACGGGTCTGGTGAAAAGGAACTCATTGTAAAGGGTTACACAGATGCGAGCATCAAAACTGATCGAGATGATTTTAGATCACAAACAGGGTTTGTCTTTGTTATGAATGGAGGAGCAGTTAAGACGTGGTAGCATTGTCCACTACGGAATCCGAATAAATAGCCGCCTCATTAGCAGCTTAGGAAGCTGCATGGATAAAGAAATTTATCACTGATCTAGGGGTCGTCCCTACCATTCAAGACCCCCTAGAAATCTTTTATGATAACGAGGGTGCGATTTCACAAATCAAGGAACCCCGTGCACTTCAAAAGACTAGACACATTGAGCGGAGATTCAACTACATAAGGGATGAAGTTGAAAAAGGAAAGATATGTATTCGTAAAGTTCATACCGATCAAAACATTGCGGATCCACTCACGAAGCTCCTTGAAAGGGCAAAGCATGAAAGTCATACTTGTGCCTTAGGACTTCGATATTCTAGTGATTGGAACTGATCTGTTTAGTATTTGAAAGTTTGGAACAATGTAATATTTAACTCTTTTATATATCTGTGATATTCCGAGTTAAGTTCCTGTTAGCATGTTTATATCCATTAATATGTTTATTATTCTAAATGTCCATAGTCGGTCATATTTGTGGGAACAAATATGAACATAAGACTATTATGAACATGGGTTGGTGGATATACATAAGGCATGAATATAGAGCAGTTGGTTGCTGCCAAAGTTCATAGATATTTATGGGATACAAATATTGGACTGACCCGCATCTCAAATTTTACTACATGGAATCTTCTAGATTGATCATAAGTAAATTTGAGTAAAGACGAATATCATTTGGTATCCTCCAACCTGAGATACATATTGGGTTTTGATATTCACCAAATGTTATACCTTGAGCTGGTTCTTCACTGCTCTGAAATAATGGACAGTACATAAGGCTATGTTCAGGTATGACACGAGGTGATTATGAGAAACGAATGTAGTCAAGACGGAATTTGTTCCTCTTATTTGTTGAGAGCAAGATGTCTAAGGCCTTATTAAGTTAAATCAACAAGGAATGATCATTATATCCTTGGATTTAACATGACATCTGTAACAAAAGGATAAATGATTAATTCACCTAAATCATTTTAAGTTGGATACCTGAAGGGGATGATGTTATTGAATGGCTTTAAGTCATGTGTATTAAGGGTAGTAAACCGTTGTTAGGCGGTATTTACTACATGCATCAATCTTCTATGAATCTTGTGCAAGTGGGAGATTGTTGGATTCTTTATGCCCAAGACACATAGAATATTGATGTGGTTAGTACGTTATGATCCAAGTCGGGTGATACCCAATAACAAGTCTAGCAAACACCAGTAAATATTTAATTGATGATATGATCATGGAATTAAATAATTACACCAATTTAGAAAATGTGTTTTTTAAATAAATTGTATATGAGATAGAACAACTTATAAGGATATTTTGTTCATGGAAATTATTTGTAATGTTATTTAAGTAGGTTAAATAACATCAAATAATAAAAGTGTGTATAAGTTTTATAATTAAAAGGTTAATTATACAACTTATTAAGGAACTAGTTAAAAAAGATTAGGCGTTTTAAAATGGGTGGGAAACCCATTTTAAAAAGCAATTTCGGCCGCCCCTAAAGGGGATCCTTTTTGTCTTTTGTTACCTTGGAACAACACCAAAATTGATTAGTTCTCATTACACACTTTGACACTCTCTCTCTTACATGCAAGAAGAGGTTTTTCTCTCATTTTTGAAGAAGAACAAAGCTGAAAGAAAAGGGTTTTTTGCAGCTATTACCTTGCAGGTTTTTAGTGATAAATCCTAGAAAAAGAGATTTTTGCTTCACACTTGTGAGTATAAGTTTGAGGACATCTACCTTGGTGTTTTGGTCATTCAAGAATAGCTTCATCTTCATCCAAATCTCATGATTTTCAGCAGGTTTACAAAGGTGGTTTGTTTATCTTGTTTTGGTTGTTATTTGTTCTTAATAGCTAGTTCATACACATATATATGATCCTATAACCTTGGGTTTGTTGATGTTATGTTATTAACCTTAATTTTCAGATTATAAATTATAAGATTAAGGGTTTATTCCGCTGCGTTTTTCATGTTTAAAATAGTTAAACTACTTTGATAATGGTCGAACAAATCCAACAGTCCTACCCTCCTTGGGCGTTAGGTGTGACAGATTGTTATCAGAGCCACACGTTGTAGAGAAATCAGGGATACCTTAGCAGACCTTAGGCTACAACCCTGATACCTTAGGACTGTCCTAACTTAGGTGAGTGTTGGAGTAAGCGGGTTGGATAAATTGATGATTATACTTGATCAACGTAATCATGAATTTATTGGACGCACAAATTCCAGCACGAAACTTAAGTGTGACCTTTGGTGTAGATGACATAAGGAATTTTCTTAACACGGTCTAAAAGATAATTTTTTCATAGAACTTTCATGTTTGTTACTACTCGATGATACTACTGCTCATTGATACTACTACTTACTAATACTACTGCTACATGAAACTAATGCCATCACTACTATTACTAGTACTATTATTATGGTCATGAGTAATGAGAAACAAAATTACTCATGATAATTTTTACAGGACATCGAGACTATGGCTGACAGGGGAAAGGCACATGCACACCCTATTGACGAGACTGCTCCTGTTGGGACTCTCAGGATGGCTAAGCCCCAGACTGAGTACGAGGCGTACTGGCGAAGGTGTGGAAATCCAGGTTGGCTATCTGGGACCTCTGATGACACTAAGCCATGAGAAGACTCATCATAAACATCTCCGTCCAAGAGACGAACGCGCTCCAACTCACCACATGTCGTAGCACCTACCTACTCACCTATTCCACCCATTGGGAATAGGGGTGCTCGTGTAATCACTCGACCTAGGAAGAGTGCTAGACCTGGACCTTCCGTCTCATTTAGGATGCCTCCTCCTCCGCCTCCTCCTAGAAGGGCCCCAACACCAGCACCTCTAGTGATCGACCCACCTAGACGCCTTCCTCAGGATGAGTATTGGGTGCCACCTAGGTGTAGTTTGTATGATGGGCCTAGTGTTCTTGCTGGTGATCGGCACTCTCAGTCCAACCATTAGGCTAGTGACTTTGGACCTTCTAACCCTACTTTGAGTAAGTTACTGAAGACCATCTAGCGCCACGAGCTGACCCTCTAGCACACCACTAGAACTTCACAGTCTGCCCAGTTTTAGGCGATGATGGCATCGCATAGCATGCAACGTTTGGAGTAGGAGCAGAAAAGAAGAGCTCAGGCTGGTTTAGGTGGTTGAAGAAGAAGTGGTTGTGATGAAGTGGTGATGTCTACCTCTCTGACAATAGGATTCAAGGCAATTTGAAGAAACTACTTTAATTATCTATTTCCGAAACTATCATTATTATTTAGAGGGTGACATCACCTTCCAATTTGTGAAACAATGACACTATTATCCTGTTTGGTTGACTTTATGCTTAAACTATCTATGAAACGATTATTTGATGATGCTAACTTTTGTAGGGTGAATTATTTTTGGAATGTACTATTTCATGTGATGTGTAATTAAACATTACTCATAGGTAGTTAACTCTGTCTACTTTGAATGGAACGCCTATGCATGACTTGTACTGTGTAATAGGGGTATTATGATGCAATGGAATACTTGAAACCAAATGTATGAGATGCTAAACAAATTTATCTATGATGCTATCAGAATGCCGCCTAGACAAGGAACTCGTGCCGGAAGAAGGGGAGCTACCCGAGGTGGAAACAAACCACCTACTCCACCAGAAACTCCATATTGAGAGAATGCCACCCAGGTGAATGATGAGAGGATTGCCAACTTTGTGGCTCAGCAGATTGCCAATGTCATCCCAACGATAATTGACCAGATCAACACAGATCAGGGGAACACAACCGAAACTGATGGGACCGGTAACGATGAAGGCAACAATGAGGAAACCGAAGCTATCAGGAATGGGTGTTCCTACAAGACATTCAAGGCCTGCAAGCCAAAAGACTGCTATGGCACCAAGGGTGAAATTGAGAGTTATAGGTGGCTGGATGAAAACGAGGCTATATTGGATATTAGCGAATGTAAGCTTGAGCATATGGTAAGATTTGCTACCCAATATGTTAAAGGACTAGCACTGGAATGGTGGAAAACCACCATTCAGCCCCGAGGCAGGAATGTTGTTGGCAGGATGAACTGGTCTGAGTTCAAGAAGCTAATTACCAACAAATACTGCCCGATCAACCAACTGGAGGAGCTTGAGGCTGAATTTTTGAGTTTGGAGATGAAAGGCCCAAACTACACTAAATAGATCAACCGTTTCCTGGATTTGTCCCGACTAGTGTGACACTTGGTGATGCCTGAATCCAAGGGTGTAGCCCGCTTCATCTGGGGATTACATCCTAGGGTTAGAGGCATGGTTTGATCTTCCAGGCCTATAACCCTATAAGCTGCAGTTGACTTTACCAGTAGTCTGACTGATGACCTAGTTAGAGCTGGTTAGATTGAGCACGGGAGAGCAGAGGACAAGAAGAATGCCGTGGAAGAAAAAAGGAAGTGGTTCGATGCTAGGAAGGTGGTCGGTAGCAACAGTAGCAGCAGCTCAGGTAATAGATCTGGTGAAGAGGCAAGACGAAATGACCAAGAAGGAAAGGCTAGGAGGTTGTATCTAGGCACAAGCCCCTTCTGCAACAAATGCAAGCTTCATCATCAAGGGGAGTACAACCCCATGCCTTGTTTCAGGTGTAAGAGAACTGATCATCTGATTAAAGACTGTACTTATGAACCTTGAAAGCAATGTTATGAGTGTGGAGATCCAGGACATATGAGGAACAAATGCCCCAAGATAGCAAGCGACAAAGACACCCGACCTAACAAGCCCAAAGGAAGAGCGTTCGTGAAGGATCCGAATGGTGCTCGTAAAGAGCCTGATGTGGTGAACGGTACATTTCTCATAAACAATCATCTTGCTACCGTTCTATTTGATACTAGGGTGACTGCTAGTTTTGTTTCTACTACCTTGAGGCCTTTGATTGATTTGATTGCTTGCACTTTAACCGATAGGTTCACCATAGAATTGGCTGACGATAATATAATAGAAACTAACAAAATCATCAAAGATTGCAAATGGTACTAGAGGGTAATTCATTTGATATAGATCTGATGCCTATTAAATTAGAAGGTTTTGACGTGGTAGTCGGAATGGATTGGTTGTTGAAGCTGTTCTAGTTGTTGTGGGTGAAGTTTCTTGATGGGTCAAACTTTCTGGTCTGTTGTTGCTGAGGGTTGTTGAAGCTTGAAGACTTACTGTTGTTACCTTCCCATTTTCTTTTGTGATCTGCTGAACCAGAAGCAGCGCCACGTTTAGGTAAAGTGCCCTGTGCCACCGCCTGGTCGGTGAGTTTGTGAGCCAGTCGGATGGCCTGCTGAATGGTGACAGGATCAGCAGCCATCACGCTAGCCTGGATCTGAGGGGATAGACCATCAATGTATTTTTCAATCCGCTTGTAGGCCGGAGTCACCATCTGAGGACATAATGCAGCCAACTCGTGCGAACGAGTCATGTACTCCTCAATGTCTGAACCAATCATCTTTAAGTTCCAGAATTCTGCCTCCAGTTTCTGGACTTCGCTCCTTGGGCAGTACTCTTCTTTCATCAGAATCTTGAAGTCTTCCCATGGCATACCGTTTGCAGCACCAAGTCCTAAGGTTTTGACTTGTGAGTTCCACCATGTCAGGGCTGGTCCCTCCAATGTGCCGGAGGCGTAGTTGACCCGATTTCCATCAGGACAGCTGCACATGCCAAACACTGACTCGAGTTTCTCTAGCCAGCGAAGCAGTGTAACAGCGCCCTCAGAGCCGCTGAAAGAATGAAGCTTGCAATCCATAAACATCATGAAGGTACAGACTGTTGGACCTCCTTGATTCGGATTCTGGACGATCTGGTCCTGTTTACGGGCCTGCTCATAAGCTGCAAGCGCATCAGCCACGCGCTCGTTGATGATAGCATTCAGTTCGGCTTGTGTCAGGGTGATATTTCCTCGTCCACCCGGGCGTCCAGGTCTTCTTCCAGTCATGATTTCTTCAATTCACAACGCATATTAATCAATAACCGGATAATAATTATTGACAATATTATATATTGTATCATGCTAGTAAGAATGAGGGGTTTGGTTGCATATCAATAGTAAGGCTTTATGAGGATCCGAGGCCTTATGCCTCCCAAGTATGGAATTGAAAGTTGGTACTGGCCATTACCGTTATCACCCAATAGAGTTGCCAGAGTTCTCATGCACGACAAATCACAATTACATGTGCACCCGTGATTCTAATTTGCTTTGCTTGGTCACACATGGTTCCTCCTATTCGAGATAACATACCTTGTCCAGTACCGAGTGTTATCAATGATAAAAGCATCAAAGACGTATTCGTTATACCAAGAGTCAAATAACTAAAGTTGTACAAGAGATTCGGCTTTGGTAACAACGGGAATCAAGACAATTTGGCCTCTTTTCCTTCGTGGTTCTAGGTGTTTGGATGTCCAAGTCCGATTCTCTAATCGACTTGAATATCTTAGTTATCCCTTATTTACTGCTCGGACTAGCGTAGAGGATAGGATATGTTGGGAATAGTAACAAGTATGAGAGAGTTGGAAGAGTGAGGTGTTGTTCTTTTTGTTTGTCATCGTTATGCTTATCGCGTGTGTTAGAAAAGAGTTTCGTGTTCCAATCGTGGAAATGTTTGATTCAATTCGTTGTTGCTTTCACTTCGCGAGTGAAGGATCAAGTGTAAGCGCTGGTAGTGAGCGAGCGGGATTCTCCGCCCCTCTGTCAGCCGGTAATGACACACATGTCATACCCATAGTGTTATGTTTGCTCAGCAGTGTAATGTCAATACATCAGAAGGTTGTTTGCACAATAGTGGTAACCATGTAAAAGTGTCTGTGCAATACTAGTGTTGTGTCTAAGGCTATAGTCTAGATGCAATGCAATCCTAGTTCTCTATAACCTGTGGCTCTGATACCAATCTGTCACACCCTCAATTTCCACGAACGGGGTTTTACCGCTAGGCGTGTGACATACCAGGATCTCAGACACAGTCATATCGAACGACACTATATGAATTTAAAGCATACATTTGACTTCATTCAAAAGAACATAAACAGAGTTTACAAAATGCGGAAGCGTTTACATAAATTGTGAATCCATTACGGTACTGTTACAATAGCCATGTTTATACAAAATGTTCAATGCTGAAAATAAACTAGATGAATGCATGTCCTGTGTACATATCCTGAAGCGTGCCTCAAAAGCTTATGCGTTCCTGTGACCTAAGAAAACATGCTAAAGTGTGTCAACATAAAGTTGGTGAGTTCATAGGTTTAATCAACAATAAATGTATTCGTAAGTGTTTCCTTGTTTTGCGTTTCAATGGTTTAGTACATAAATCATATCGTTAGGTAGCTAGCCTATGTTCTTGTTACTTAGCGTTTCGAACCGAAGCTGACTGTTTACGTCCTATTGTGTTTCCACCACGTCTTAACCGACCGTGGCAATCGTTGTGTTCCGTCATGTCTCATCAGACCATAACAATGTGTTTCCTCCACGTCTTAACCGACCGTGGCAATCGTTGTGTTCCGTCATGTCTCATCAGACCATGACAATGTGTTTCCTCCACGTCTTAACCGACCGTGGCAATCGTATGTTAGGTCAATTGAGCACCCGTTTGACCTCCAATCAAGCTAGCGCGACTAGCCCGGGCGGGGTTTGTCAGACCCAGTAGTACTACTCAAAATTACCTCGCTAATCCCATTACTAACGGTTCGAGTGTGTGAGGACATGAGTGTGTTTGCACTAACGTAACAAGCGATATCAATATTACTACAACCATTTATGTAAATTTGTTTTGCATGTTTTCTCCCCCAAACGGAAAGAGATGTAAAAAGGGGCCGTGAAACTCACAGATGATGTAGCAAGTGTGTAGGATGAAAGTTTTCCAAGTGTTGTTTACGATGCGCTGTCAAACACCTATTGACAGTTGTGTTAAGCGTTAATGTTGTGTTTAGCGTTAATAGACATGTTTAGTCGGGTCGGGTCGCATGGGTTCGGTCGTGGGTGTCACACACACAAGCAGTCATAGACGTATTAGGCTTCATGTAGACTTCAAATGAGTTGTTGATATTTGTAAACAGTTACGTTGTTTTGGGTTGAAAAGTATATGTTTGTTGATTGCGTTGACTTTAATCTTTGTGGTCAAGAAATGACGCTTTATTGATGTTAACTTATCGTCCCATGATAGACACATCGCACACCAGAAGAATTCACTCAAAATGACTCCAATCGCATAACAAGGCTAGACGCACGACTGGACACTTCATTCGCACGAATGGGCCTTCAATCGTACGAATCAACTTCATTCGTACGATCGAACCCTCCTTCGTGCGACTTAGCATTCAATCGTACCACACATCACCTATCCGCCCGAATCAATATCCAATCGCACAAATGAACCTTCATTCGTGCGGTTGGACATTCAGTCGGGTGATACTCAGTCGCATGCATTCATTCGGTCGACTCAATCGCACACATTCATTCAGTTGACTCATTCGTACGGTTTTATTAGCACGTCTCACCCCAGTCGCCCCGATCAATTGCGCGAAGGGCCCAGTCGCATAACTCAGTCGCGCGGTTGGCCCAGTCGCGGACTGCAGGAGGTCGCGACTGCAGGGTGGGTCGAACTGCCTTCGGCTGTTCCGTGCTCGGTTTTCTCACAATCAGGACTTTCAGAAACACTCTCCTAACATGTCTAAGTGAAATGCACACGCTGATTGACCTCACACGCACCCCCACGACCACATGCATTCGGGTTGAACCCGAACACCCGAATCCTATACTTGCAGCAGTGAAACGGGTGATAAAACGGATGGAAATGGTCGCCTACCTGCTGGGAACGTGATTTCTCAACTGTTGCGTGGTTTAGCCGGCGAAAACGGGCTCAATCGGGTGGAATTTGGTGCTAGAGTGAAGAATCGGAGGTGTAGGGAGCGTAAGAGAGAAAGAGCAGGTTGTGTGGGTGTTTGGGGCTGGTGGGTGGGTATTTATACCCAGCCCCAGTTTGCCAATTTGGCAGGTTTAGTCCCTGCACTTAGGTACCGAGTTCCCGAATTTGTTTCGGTTGATAACGACGTAGATGAGCGAGCTCTATTAATTAATAGGATTCCTTAGGTAATCTCGTTTATGTGAATCCTCTACAAACACCCGCGTTAGTATTTTATCATAATTCGTTTAACGATGTCTGTGGCGGTGTTTGTATACGTTTCAAGTATTTGCGAGTACGGGTCAATGTTAACGACAACAGCTTGAATAATGTTAATCTGAAATTACGGGGTGTCACACCACATCCCTCTTTTCTCTCAACTCTTTGAGATAGACTGGACAATTTCTCATCCAATGCCCTATCTCACCGCACTTGAAGCATGGGTCGTTTATAGCAACCTTTTGCTTTTTCTCCTTGGGCTTCGGAGGTTCCGCCCTAACAACCATCTTCCTCTTTCCCCCAACGTGCCCCTTTCCTTTGGTAACAATTGCCTTAGGAGGGGGTAGAGACCTTCTCTTTCTCTCACCTTCATTAATGGTGAGAACGGGTAAAACCCTTTTTACCCATTCCCGCCTCGACTGATTTGAGCATTGAATGAAGGTCATTTATGCTCTTGTCCCATCCGTTCATGTTGTAATTCATGACGAACGCCTCAAACCTTTTAGTTAGGCCATTAAGGATCAAATCCGTGGCCAACTCCTTTGAGACAGGACAATTTAGCCTTTGAAGGCGGTTGATGTGGCTTTTCATCTTAAGAACATAAGATGAAACTGATTGGGATTCTTCCATTCGACATGCATGAAGTGCTCGAACCGTTTCGAAGTGCTCCACCCTAGCTTGTTGCTGGAACGTTTCCCGCAACTGAGTGATCATGTCATAAGCTCCATGGAGCTCATACTCCTTTTGGAGGTCGGGTGTCATACTTGCTAACATTAGGCAAGAGACTTGGATGGAGTCTTCCACATATCTAACCCAATCGTTATAGGCCTCCACATCCTCCTCGTTAGGTTCATCGGGGATGGGATCAATAAGGATGTAGGCCCGCTTTTCTTGCTTGAGAACGATTCTCAAGTTGCGGTACCAATCCATGAAGTTGTTAGGTGTTAGACGATCCCTTTGAAGGATCGCCCTTAGAGATTTGTTGTTTTGGTTTGGTACATTGTTATTAGCGTTGTTGTTGTCGGCCATCTACAAGATTTTACAAAGTTCCATTTTAGTATTCGTTGATATAATTATATTTCATTTATTAATACCCTTTTATGTCTCATAGACGATTAATAAATAAAATTTTAGAATCCAACTTTATATTTAAATATTGGTTAGGTGACCTTTATCCCTTTATTTAAATTAACAAGTTAGTCATGAATGACAATTGCAACCTATTGCAACTTCTAGTGGTATGGGATTGTTTGAACATCTTATGTTTATAGCGACATGTTTATCCCATCAACACCTTTGTAAAACATATTTTAGGTGATCCATTCAATATATTTTACAAATCAAGTCGTCCTACTTACACACACGTGTGAGTTTACTACATAAGTGGTTAGGTGACCTTTATCCCACTAAGAGTTTGCAAGTAACCTAAGTGTTGTGTTAAAGGATGGTGTTAAACTTGTTTTCAAAAGGGATTTACATTTTCACAATTCTAGTTTAGAAAGGTCTATGTACCATATGATTGTATGCATTCAACCATATGGTACCCTATTGGTTCTTTTAAATAAAACTTATTTTATTTTGCAAATCATTAATCCTTTTCATAAAACCATTCTATTTACGCTTAATGGTTTGAGAACCAATTTCTTGTTATAGTTTGTTTTAATTGATGGTTTGTTAATCACATCCAAATATTCACAACAAACATCAACATAAGCATTCAACCAAGCATAAACAAACCATTCACATATGCATAACAAAGCGTACAAAATTGAGCACACTTGTTTTGCCAAAACAAGTGTGTCAAAAGGTCTTGTCCTAAGGGTTAAGAACATGACACAATGTTGACAAAAGGACTCCCACTTGAATCCACATCTTCAAGCATCCTCTTTGTCCATCTTTTCTTCAAATCTTGATCTTGAGCATCCTTACAAAATACGTATCCTAATACAATTTTTCTAGTAAAGGAAAAACTCCTAATCTATTTATTACAAACCAAATGAATAAATAGATTACAAAACAAGACTTGAAACATAAAATTAAATTATCACAAAGCCAAATGAATATACCATGACAACCAATCAATCAATCCACAAGGTCTAGGCTTTGTTATGCATAACCAAAACAACATATCCAAATATTTACCTATCTATCGATTTTTGGGCAGCCCCTTTTTAACCCATGTTCATGGCCAACATAAACCAAGAACAAATGGGTTTTGTCCAAACAAACAACTATCTTATGATCTAAAATTTTAAAGATCCTTACATGCATAAAGTAACATCTTTAAAATTCAAAAAAGGGGTGACCATTTCAGCCCTCTAACTCTCGGCCATATGGTGTTACACACCACAAAACCGTGAGCTAGTATATCTTGTACATGTATGCATTCGTATAAGTGGCTCTGATACCATTGTAGGGATTTAACATGTTTATCAAAGTTCATATAATCTTGTTTATATGAAAAACGCAGCGGATTATTGTTTTTAAAACATGTTAATATGATGATTATTAAACCAATTTAATAAGCAAACCCCAAACCATGGATCATTATACGAAATGCATACAATGAAATGAACATAAGATGTTTGAAATATACAACCTTTGTAGCTGCTTAAAATCGAATTTCTTGAGGTGAAACAAGATGAAATCGTGGCTGAATCTTCAAGCAAGAAGACCTCAAGATGGTATACCCCAAGCCACCAACAAGCACCTTTGATTGCTAGGAATCTTGACACCAATTTTCAGCAACAAAACCCTTTTGTTTGCTGGAAAATTCAGCTCCTTCTTGCTGCTCAAAACCGAGATTGAGAGAGAGAGAGTTTTATGAGAGAAAGAGCCTTTTGCATGTAGGAAGAAGGTGCAAGAGTTGGAGTGTGTTTGTCTTTAAGACTTGTGCTTTTTCAAGACAAAATTGGGACATTTTTGCCCCTTGGGCGGCCGAATTTCATGTGAATGGAATCTCCCCTTTTTGATTTTGTTGTATTATTAAAACACTCTCCAATCTCTTGTGTTTATAAAGTTGAAACTTATTTTTAACTTTATGAACTTAGTATCCTTTATTTGTTATTATTTAGTAAGACTAAATAATGAAAAATAAATAGCACCTCATGAACAATTATCCATATAATGATGTTCATCTACTAAGGCAATGATTTAGAAACCCATTTTCTAAATTGGTGTCATTATTTATTTCTATGATCTTTTCAATGAATAAATATTCTATTGGTGTTTGTTTAGCTTGTTATTGGGTATGACCCGACTTGTATCATATCACACTAGCCATATCAACTTAGTATGCATCTTAGGCAGATCAGGTCTTTCAGGATTCATATGGGTACTCCAGTGCTGTTCGTTAAAAAGGACGGAACACTACGAATGTGTATCGATTACCGGGAACTGAACAAGCTTACGTTAAAGAACCGATATCCTCTTCCCAGAATTGATGACTTATTCGATCAATTGCAAGGAGCTAGCTATTTCTCTAAGATAGACTTACGATTGGGATATCACCAACTGAAAATAAAGGAAGAGGACATTCCCAGAACAGCTTTCAGAATGAGGTATGGACACTATGAGTACCTAGTCATGCCTTTCGGATTGACTAACTCACCCGCAACATTCATGGATCTCATGAACCGTATGTGCCACCCATACCTAGAGAAGTTCGTGATCGTGTTTATCGATGATATCTTGATATACTCTTGGAGTAAAGAGGAACATGAGAAGCATCTACAATAAATCCTTGAACTACTAAAGAACGAGCAATTATACGTAAAATTCTCCAAATGTGAGTTTTGGATGCATGAAATCCAATTTCTTAGGCATATAGTGAATAAGGATGGAATCCAGGTAGATCTAGCAAAAATAGAGGCTATCAAGAACTGGAAGATCCCAGAAACTCCTACCTAAATCAGATAATTTCTTGGGTTGGCTGGTTATTACCTGAGGTTTATCAAGGATTTCTCACGAATAGTACATCCACTAACTGCTTTGACCAAGAAGAATACAGTTTATGAGTAGGGAAAAGAGCAAGATGAACCCTTCAACCTGTTAAAGGAAAAACTTTGCAGCGCACCTATCCTTGCCCTACCAGAGGGAACTGAGGACTTTATAGTCTATTGTGACGCCTCACGTCAAGGATTCGGTTGCGTGTTAATGCAGCAGGAAAAAGTGATCGCGTACGCATCCAGATTGCTGAACGAGCACGAAAGGAACTACATGACACACGATTTTGAACTGGGTCCCATGGTGTTTGCACTCAAAATATGGAGACATTACCTTCATGGTACTAAGTGTGTCATCTATATCGATCACAAAATCTTGCATCACATACTCAATCAGAAAATGTTAAGCATGCGCCAAAGAAGATTGGTAAAGTTGTTAAGCGATTATGAAAGCGAGATCTGCTACCATCCTAGCAAGGCAAATGTAGTGGCCGATGCCTTGCGTAGAAAAGTACAAAAGAAACCCGTTCGCGTTCGTGCTCTGAGGATGCGCTTGTACACTAATCTTGTCTCTAAAATGAAAGAAGCGTAGAGGGAAGCTCTTAAGAAGGATAACCTGACTAAGGAGATATTAACAGGGATGGAGAAACGCTTGGAAATGGACAGCGACGATTTATACAAATGTGAAGGAAGGACTTGGGTACCTAATTTGGTGGAATTAGGGCTATTATTTTGGACAAAGCCCACAAATCTAGATATTCGGTTCACCAAGGAAGTGATAAGATGTATCTCTAAGAAGGCATTTGACTAATCCATGTGCCTGAACAGTGCCCATGCACCTGAACAGTTTCCATGCGCCTAAACAGTGCCCATGCGCCTAAACAGTGCCCATGCGCCTAAACAGTGCCCATGCACCTAAACAGTGCCCATGCGCCTAAGTCTTGGGCGACGCAGCAGTGCTCATGCGCCCCAACAGTTGTCATGCGCCTAAGTTCCAGGCGTCCCAACAGGGGTCATGCGCCTAAATAGTGGTAATGCGCCTAGAATTTCACTTGTATATTCATACATATATTTAACTTCTGATTGTTTTCCTCAATTGTTTTACATATGTTATTGGTATTTAACCATGTAGAAACTAATATTTGATTAGAAGCTATCCTTTGTATGATTATTAAAGACAATTAAGTTCTTCAACACTTAAACAAATTCGGATATGCATGTGTATCCATACACACCCGCGGCTTAATAAAACACATAATAGTAATAATAACTACAGATAAAACACCTTATCTCGGCCGCCCGTAACCCACCAACCGTTTGAATGTTGTGAAACCCCAAAAACCACACCAAAACTCCACCTTTTCGCTTCTTTCAATACATGCAAATTACCTCGCCTCATTTTCTCATAATCCTTTCTGTCTTCCTCTTGGTTTTTCCTCTCAACCGAGACACACACACTCCCAATATTTGTTCATTTCAACTACATCCCGAAGAACAAGGATTTCAGCCCCATTTCGAAGACCATTTGCTTGTTTCTAGTCTTCTGAACCGTTTAATATGTAAGTGACATGAACTCCTATAGACTAAATCCTAATATACTTATCCTTATCTTACTGTAAACACTACTCTCACTTGATAATGTTGATACCTGCTTATACTTGAATCACAATCATTAATTCTTTTATGAACAGGTTGTTTTATATGGGTAGATCTACTTGGGTAATCCCCTACACAGTGCCTTCCGGATAGGAAGGGTCCCAACTGAGATCCTCCAGGGTCATTTGTGGCATGTCATAGGTTTTTATAAGATTCTACAATGAACCATCCGACAGGTATGGTCCACTGTTTGAGGCTCAGTTCTCCCTTCGGGGTTAACCGGTATAAACACAACATTAGAAGAGGCTAGTCGGGATTGAGTGCAGGGTTGATTATGACCCCACAATAGTGATGCTTGATCTTAAACCTTAACTTGTGGATTTTTAAGAGTCGCTTTTATTTTTAAACTTTAAGCACTTGAACTCACCAACTTTTTAGTTGACATAAAACTTTTTGAGCATGTTTCAGGTAACCCTTGATGGATGTCTTGCTTGGCTTGGAAGACGTATGGATGACCTAGCTCCATGACCTCATGGCATTATTTATCTTAAACTTTAACTTTTGGACAATTTGTAATGGATGTCATTTAAAAACCATGTACACTTGTGTTAAAACAGTTCTACTGTAACCAGACTAGACTGTATAGTCCTGGATTTTATTAAATTAATGTAATGCCATGTGATTTCTATACTTGTGTGCTCTTATGATGGTTTGTTTCCACTGCAATATATGTTACTAGTCTATGACGTCCCACCCTCCTTGGGCCCAGGGTGTGACAGTTCTTACTATTGGTATTGTAGATGCTTGGGGTTTATAGTGCTCTAACCAGCAAGGTTCCTAAGTTAATTTTATATGTATTAGCATCCCATAACAAGTTATCTATGACCAACCCATGTGTGACAAGTTTACTTTGTTTGATTGTTTGTTCTTGTTACACATGTGTAATCTTTGCTTATGTCTTGAGTTTTTGAAGTCTTATTTTATCTTAATTCGTACATTGTTCATAAACATATGGATTGTAGGTATGTTTGTACTTTAATGCTCATGTCATTAGCGAACCTTAAACAAATTTCGTTACATTAACCATTGTTGTACATGCCTTAAGGAAGAAACATAAAACTTCCCACAAGACTAAGGTTATTATTTCAAATAGTGCTCCACTAAAGCCTCTTCATATGGTTCTTTTTTGCCTCACATCATGAGCCTAGGCTTAGTAATAATTGATTATTATTCAAGGTTTACTTGGGATATCTTCTTACTTCATAAGAATGAATCAGCCCGAATCATCAAGGATTTTATCAAAAACATTGAAAATCAACTAGATTATAAAGAAAAATCAATCAAAATTATTAAAGGGACAAAATTTAAGCATATTGATTTAAATTCATTTTGCCATAACAATGGTATTGCTTATCCATATATTGCAGCAAGAACTCCTTAATAGTATGGATTAGCTGAAAGAAGAAACAAAACACTTAATAAGGTAGGAAGATCTATGTTGACTGATGCTAAACAATCTATCACTTTTGGATAGAAGCGGTAAACACAACATTTTATGTGCAAAATAGATTAATTATTTTGAAAGAGAGAAACAAACTTCCTTATGAACTTCTATTTCATAGAAAACCATTTATTGGGGTTTTCAATCATTTGCATATCCTATTTTAATATTAAACACATGGGATCATTTGTGAAATATCTTACCAAAATCTGACGAATGATTCTTTATTGGATCTTGATCGGTTTCTAAAGCATTTGGATTTTCAATCCAAGATTGAACTTCATTAAAGAAACAATGTGGAATTTAGTGAACTCTTTTCCCAAATCAACCAATAGTCCTGAATGGTCGTGTAAGACTTTATCTTAAGGGATGATGCTAACCAAAGATCTCTCAGCATGCACTAAAGTACAAGGAAGTTACTTTGTAAGATTTGACCATGCACAAAGAATAACTAATTCGTAAGATTTGACCATGCACAAAGAATAACTGTCAAATCTTCCAAAGCCAAAGACAGAAATCTCAGAAGCGAAAAGTGAAGTCTTCCAAAGCCTGAAGACAAAGTCTTCTGAATCTTAGAGACTGATTTCTTTGGAAGACAGAGAAGATATGCTTCTCTAACATACTTTTAACAAAAGAAGAAGAAGTTTCCGCTAATAGCTCTGAACACTCACCAAGTTACACATGTTCGTGATTACTTTTTTACTTTTGTCAACTATTTAGTATGGTGTCTTTGTCTGTAACATTCTACTTTAGTACTTTTATCCTTATTGTAATATAATAAGTTGTGAACTATGGCATGTTCATCTGGCCTTCAAAGTATGGACGGCTGTAGGATGTCGTAAAAAGTATCTCATGCAACCAGTTTTAGGACTAAGCATTGTAACACTTCTAAAATTACTTGAGAGCAATATACATCATTCTTGAAAACCAATTTTTGTGTTCTTGAGTTTTTTAGTTGTTTGTTCTTTGTTTATTTGCCTGGTTCCCTATTTGATATAGTAAGTGTGATATCTCCAACTATGTAACTGTTGTTGAACCATAACATGTCCTTTAATTGGTATGAGAGCTTTTTAGGCTCTCGATTGCAAGATCTCACCATCTTGAATCACTTTTTAGTTTCACAAACACTTACTTGCTCAAATGGTAGCTCTCACTAAAGCTAATATGGAAATCGGCACCATGACTATTTCTCAACTTTTCACTCCTGATTACTTTGATACTTGGTTCATAAGGATGGAAGGCTTCATCAAGTCTCAAGATAGTAAGATCTGGAGATTTGTAATATCAGGACCTCACATCCCAAGTACTACTTCAGCAACTGCCGAAGGTGGGATGATACCAAAGAAACTGGCTGACTATTCTAAATAAGAATGGAAGAAGATTGACATTGATCAGAAAGCATTGACTGCTCTTCAAACTACTATTCCCAATTCCATCTACAGAGGCTTAAAGAAGAGCAAGACTACAAAAGAACTCTAGGATGCACTGATGCTAATGTATGAAGGATCTGCGGAAGCTAAGGAAAACAAGAAAGATATTATGAAGTAGAAGTTTGAAAACTTCACAATCAAGCAGGTGAAACTATGACTCAATAATATTGTAGATACTCTGATGGATGTTGGACTTAAACTTGAGGACATGGACGTAGTGAGGAAGTTCATGTTCTCTTTTTAAAGAACAGACACACTACTGTGTGGCCATGAACAAAACTGAGAACCTCTCTACCATCATTCTCACTTAACTGTATGGTATACTGAGCGGTAACCAAATGGAGACAAATATGCAAAATCCATCTCCCAGCTCATCCAACACCCAAATGAGTTCAGCCCTTCATGTGCTTGAAAGGGATAGTAGAAAACCACAACATCATCTCATATGCTACCCTGATAACTCACCAAAGGGTCATTTCATCACCTTTCCCAAGACACCAAAGGAGAGCAACACTCAAGGAAGCCCATTCCAAGATCGTAGCTCTTATCAAGCCTTTGTGTGTTCAGATGAAAGTTCTGGCAACTTTCTTTTCACCCTTGAAGTCTTGGAACACATCCAACCAGATGATCTAGAGTACATGGAGATAGTCCAGCAAATGGCTCTTTTCACTCATAGAGCCAAGAAGTTCTACATGAGGACATGGAGGAAGTTTCCAAACAATGTGTCTAGTGGAATGTTTAGGCTAGATAAGATCAAAGTAAAGTATTACAAGCATAACCAAATATGCCAATTTACTAGGGAATGTAAGGCACTAAGAACAAATGGTGGCCATACACAGTCCAGGCTAAACAACACTGAGGCAACTCCAAGAACTGAGAATCCCAACCACTAAAGCAGCAAACTGGAAGTTGTTATTGAAGAGATAGGCTTTTCTTCGAGCTTTTAGGTAAAAGATGTCTATCCAAACTAAGACCTAATGGCAGATCATGATGAAACTAAGGTATTGGAACACCTTTGTACTCCTAAATGCATTGCTAATGTTAACACGTACATGTCCTACAACTTGGATGTAAGATCTGATATTAAGTGGTTGAACAAAGTTGATTTTAAAAGAGCTGAAAATTATTATAAACTTAAAATAGAAGACTTAGAGAAAAGATTTTATGCTCTAAAACATGAGCATGCAAACTACAGGACTCAGATCAAAGACCTTGTTGCGAAGTTAACTAATGTTGGACCCTAAAAGGATCATACATACAATTCAAGTGATGGTTGATGGTTGTTCTGTTGGCATTCTCCCACAAGTCCAAGAAGGTATGCTAGAGAAAGACCAAGTGTCGGGTATCAGCATTTGTCTATGCGGATGACCAAAGAACAAGTGTTTGTTCTTCCGCATAAACAAAATCGGATAGTCAATGAACAAATGCTGCAAGTATTTGTTCATCCGCAATGTTAATGCGGATGCATTAGAACAAATGCTGTCAAGTATTTGTTCATCCACATTCGTCAATGCGGATGCACAAGAAGAAATGCTAATAAGTATTTGTTCATCCACATTAGTTAATGCTGATGACCAAACACTTAATGCTATTGAAGAATAAAGAAATGCTGATGAAGCCAAAGCATCCGTACTAGTTAATGCAGATGTTCTACAACCAATGAGGATAAAGAAACTTTTGTACTTAGACTAGTAATCTGTCAAGGGTAATTTAGTCTTTTTGTATAGGCTTTATGTCAGCCTATAAATAGAATAGAATATACATTTTTTGTAAGTTTTCATCAAGTTTGTCTCTTTTTCAGATGTATTGTCATTGACTAAACCTTGTACCCAAGTTTCAATGTTTTAAGGTTATCTTTTCACTGTTCAAGAAACCCTATAACATTCTGAAACTTGTTTGTTCTACAATCAATACACAAGCATTTATGAGTATTTTTACCGCATTTAATGTACTTTTGGTATTTCCTCCACTTAGTCACTGACTCAATCTACATATTCGATCCGTGTTAACTCATACTCAGGAGAGAACATCATTCTCGGACCACCCACATCCAGTCAATTGGTATCAAAGCTTTGGCTCTCAGATTCAACCTCAAATCTTCTTAGATCTAGGCTGAAAATCGATTGATCTGTTGATTGAGTTGCTTATTAACAAGTCTAAGTTGTTAATGAGTATATAAGCTGTAAAAATCTCAAAAAACTTCATCTTCTTTCACTTTTCTGTTACAAGAACATACTGAGAAACTTCAGTTCTGTTCAGATCTGTGATTGAACACAAACAAAATACCTAAAATCAATAAAGTAGAAAACAAAAATAAACTGCCAAAACAAGTCAAAAACCATATTACTGTTATTGTTTATAGAAGACATACAATATTCTGTAACCGTGGACTGTTTGAACTATTGGACTTAAAATCAACTTAAACCATACTCAAACACTCTAAAATCAGTATATTAAACATGGATTCTATTAACTTTGCTGAACTTGGTCATGCTTCTAAACCTTCAATTCTTAAACACAAAATTGAGTTTAAGCAATGGAAAATAAGGTTTAGAAACTATATTACAGGTGTAGATCCGGACTATTGGATTTCAATATGCAAAGGGCCATACATTCCAGTATCTTTGAATACTGATCAAGCTGCACAGTACAAAACAGTCACAATCCCCATTGAGGATCCAAATCTTAATCTTGATGATGATGACTACAAGAAGATTAAAATTGATCTTAAAGCCTACTCCATTCTAACTTAGGCTTTAAAAATGGATGTCCTCAAAAGATTAGAAAAATACAACACTGTAAAAGGTGTATAGGATTCACTTTAGATTATGTGTGAAGGGAGCAGTGAGGTTAGTGAGATTAATAAAGACGAACTGATTAATCAATATGAAACCTTCCATCACACCAAAGGAGAATCTATCTCAAAACAACTTTATAGATTTGTCCAACTGGTAAATGATCTGGAGATAATGGGGGTCACCTACATAGAAAAAGAGATGAACTAAAAGATGTTGCACAGTCTGCCTGAAAGCTAGAAGCAAAATGTGACCATGCTGAAAAACACACTTGATCTAGAGAGCACAAGCTTAGACATCATGATAGCAAAAATTAAAGCTCTTGAATTGGATGAAAGGAGCAGAAACTTGAGCGGACCTCAAGTCGTAGAAGCTTACAAATTTCCATCAGAAACTCATTCTGTGGAAGATGCGTTTATTACTGAAGAGGATGATTTTCTGTCACCCAGAGACCAATCCAGATCCATTGGATTTATTGCTTTATCTCAACCAAAAAAGCAATCCACCTCTAATCCATCCACTTCCACACCCACTAACTTGCCTGTTGATCAGAAGTTTGAAGAACAAAAGGCCACGTATAATGCCTTTGTTACAAGTTTTGAAGCTTACTTGGGAGGAAGACTCACATCGGCTCATCTAATCCAAGAAGATCTAGAGGAAATGGAACCTGATGACGTTAAAGGAATGGATTTACAATGGTAAATGGCCATGATTGCTATGAGGGCAAAGAAATTCTTTAGGAAAGGTAAAAAGCTAAGCCTGAATGAGAACACAAAGCTTGGATATGCAAGTCCAAAGTGAAGTGCTTCAATTGTGGTATGACTGGCCACTTCTCAAGGGAATGTAATGCACCTAGAAGAAACAACAACAACTATGAAAGAAGCTCACACAGTCAACCACAATCTCAATCAACTTCAACTTCTTAATCAAATCATCAAAGTTAGTTTCAGCATCAGTCTCATCATCAGGCACATCATCAAAGTTAGCATCAACTGACACAACAACCCCATGGACACAACCAATCAACCTCAAACGCACTTGTCATCAGACAAGATGGAGTATGTGACTAGAGCTTGTATGCAGAGGAAGTAAAACCATAATTTCAAAATCATGCACTCATGGCTCACATCAATTATAGTCCAACTCCCATGCCATCTAAGGTAAAAGCTAATATCTGAAGTGAAAAATGTGTCACTGAATTACAAGGGTACAGAGAACATAATCATAAATTGGCAGCTAAAATAAAATAAGAAAAATTAAAATCTGAAATGCTTAGACACGAAATGAAAAGCTTTGAAATCAAAATCAAGTATTTAATTTTAGACATTGAAAAATTGCATGGTCAGAAGTATACTCTAGTAGCTGAGAATGAGAGGTTAACTGAACTGTTAACCAAAACCAAAGCTGAGCAATTAGCCACTGAAGTGAAACTTGAAAAGTTTCAGTTCTCTTCTACTAAGCTACAAGAGTTGCTTGACTCATAAAAGGAGCCTAAAGACATGACTGGAATTGGATATAATTCTTGTCCACCACCATACAATGACAACTACACTGTCATGCATGAGCCTCTTAATTTGTCTAGCTTAATTGAACCTAAATCTGCTGAAACTAAATCACTAGTTTCTCAGACTACAAATCCTCAAAACAGTCCAAATGTGTACATTGAAACAAATGAGGATAAAATCATATTAGGTCACCCTATTAAGATAAAAGAATGCTTTAGACAAGCATGTCAATGTAATGAAACAAAAGAGTCCATTCAAGTCCATCATTCCTTTAATGAAGTTCATCCTAGAAAGACTCAAATTAAACAAAGATGTTAAATTGCCATTAAAATAAAATGCAAAAATCAAAACTGATTATAAGGTTAATTCTCCAAATAGTTCAAGCAAATCAGACAAGGTTTCAACAAAAATGAAAGACAAAGCTTTAGCATCACCATCATTCAAATCAAAACCCCAAAAGAATCAATCACCAAAAATAAAGATTGATCTGAGCTTGCCTCTTAAATCAAAAAAAGGAAAAGGTTTTGATATTTTCAACAAAAAATGATGTTGAAAAATTTGATTTGGAGGTAAGAGAGGCTCAAAAGAAGGGAAGACATCCTTCAAACAAGAGACACAGTAGAGTTGTGAAACAATCTACTGATAACAAAAAAGGATGAACTTGCTTCTTCAATCAGAATAAAACAAGAGTCAAAGTCAAAATCAATTAAGCATCAAGAAGCTTCATCATCAAAAACAAAGATTAGACATATGTACTGTGAAAACTACAACATGTGAAATCATAACACAGAGGAGTGTTATTACAACCAATACTTCTCAATCTGTAACATGAACAATCACTCAAACAAGAATTGTTATTTCAATAAGTATTGTTTAGTATGTGATATTGTAGGATCCTATGTGCCCAAGACACGTAGAATATTGATGCAGTTAGTACTTATGATCCAAGTCGGGTTATACCCAATAACAAGCTTAGCAAACACCAATTAATATTTAATTGATGATATGATCATGCAATTAAATATTTACACCAAATTTAGAAAATAGGTTTTCTAAATAAATTGCACATGAGATGGAACAAATTATAAGGATAATTTGTTGATGAGTTTATTGTTATTCTTGTCATTTAAAAGGGGTTTAAATAACACTAATAACATATGAGTGTACTTTAATTAAATTGTTTAATTAAAAATCACATATGTCACAATTATAAAATAAGTCTAGATGGTGACTTTTTATTGTGTGATACATGACTAGTTATAATAAGTTGTATGTTATAAAAATTAAAGGAGGGAAACTCATTTTAAAATGCCATTTTTGGCTGTCCCCCTCTAATTTTTATGATTGGACCTCTTGGTTTCTTGATACACACAAATATTAACTAGCACAACACTCAATCTACTCTCTTACCAATACATGCAAAACTTGAAAGAAAACTCTCTCATCTCCCTCTAAAAGTTACGGAACTTTCAGCAGGAAAAAGGAGTTTTTGGAGCTTGATTTTGGTGTACATCTACCTAACAAGAGTGGTGGTTGCTTCAAGGCTTGGGGTATACACACTTGAGGACTTCTTCCTTGAAGTCTTGGCCGTTTCTTTCATCAATAATCTTCCTCTTTTGGTCGACATTTTGCTGGGGAAAGGTAGTTAATCACAGCTTCAATGTGGCTGTGATTTTATGTACACTTGCATATTGTTCATAGCTTGCTTTATTCACATATATGATCCTTTTGTTCGGGTTTGTTTCTTTCTTACATATGCCACCATAAAACATGAAATTTCAGAATCATAATCATGTTTTAAAATATATACTTATCCGCTGCGTTTTCTGAAAGATTAAGAGGATAAAAATCGGTTTTATCTTTAAACAAACCCTTCAATGGCATCAAGAGCCGGTTATGTGGATAACTTGATTTTTCTAGTTCTTTAAAATCAGTTTTAATGGATTATTATCAACCTATTAGAGGCTGATTTTGGCTGATTTTGTAAACCCCAAGTCTTTCAAAGTTATATCTTCATGCTTATGATTAAACTTTGAAAGATTGCAATGTTTATTGGTTGATATGTTTGATTGTTGTTTGTTTGGACAAACAAACCCAAATTTTCAGTTTATGTTGGCTGAAAATTTAGGGTTTCATGGGGTTTATTTTGTTTGATGAATGATGTTAATGATTGTTCATTTTGGTGCATAACCTAGCTTTTGGCCTTCTGTTGTTTGGATGCTTGCAATGTTTGTTTTGGTTCTTTTCATTTGGGATTGTAATATTATTCTTTTGTGCTTTGTTTAAAAATGTAATTTATCTATTTATTCATTGGGATGTAATAATAGATTAGGAGTGTTTTTATTTTACTAGAAATATGTATTAGGATATATATTTTGTAAAAGAAGATGCTCGGGAAAGAAGCACAAAAGGAAGACACAAAAGAAGGACTTGAAGCATATGGATGCAAGTTCAAGTGGGGGTCTATCAAGACCTCAATTTTGTGTTGTATTCAACCCTTAGGAAAGACCAAATGACCACACTTATGATGGCAAACAAGTGTGGTCACAATAGTAGCTAAGGTTATGCACATTATGGTTGTTTATGTTTATGACTTGTTTGGATGTTTGTTATTTGATTGTATGGTTGAAATTTTGACATGCATTACAAACTAATTCACAAACTTAACAAGTTATAAAAATGATGGTTCTTAATCATTAAAAGGTAATAAAAGGTTATTAAAATGATTTAATGATTTTAAAGATTAAAAAAAAGGTTTTAATCAAAGGACCATAGGGTATCTTGTATTTGAAAGCATACAAATACAAATATATAGAGTTTTCTAAACTAGAATTATGAAACCTCTAAATATTCTAAAACAAGATCAACACCGTCCTTTTACATAACACTTAAGTCACTTAGGAACTCTTAGTGGGATAAAGGTCACCTAACCATTTTGAGGGAACTTATGACTTAAGGTGAGAATGCCATATTCGTGGGATAAAGGTCACCTAACCACTCATTTTGGCAAACTCACATGTGTGTGTAAGTAGGATGTCTTGATTTGCAAACCATGTTAAATGGATCACCTACAATATGGTTTCCAAATGGTGTTGATGGGATTAACATGCCGACTTTACATACGATGTTTAAAGTCGATCCCATACCTCTAGAAGTTGCAAATGGTTGCAACCGTCAATCGTTGACCACCTTATTAATTTAAATCGTGGGATAAAGGTCACCTAACCATAATTTAAATGTAATGTTGGGTTCTATATTTTAATATAGAATGACCTTAAAAGGCATTAATTATTAAAAATAGCAATATCGAAAATACTAAAATAGATCTTTGTTAAATTTTATAGATGGCCACCAATAATGAAAATCACGATAACTCATCCGCGTCCAACCAATCATTACGAGCGATCCTCTAAAAGGAACGTCTAAATCATAACAAATTTATTGATTGGTATCGAAACTTGAGAATTGTTCTCAAGCAAAAGAGAAGGTCATATGTTTTAGACGACCCTATCCCCGATCAACCTACTGAGGATGATGTGGAGGCCTATAATGATTGGCTGAAGTACACTGAGGACTCTGTCCAAGTGTCTTGTCTCATGCTAGCGAGCATGACTCCGGATCTCCAAAAGGAGTATGAACATCACGGAGCTTACGACATGATAACCCAGCTGAAGGAAACGTTCCAACAGCAAGCAAGGGTTGAGCGCTTCGAAACGGTTCGAGCACTCCATGTATGTCGTATGGACGACAACCAATCTGTTTCATCTTATGTACTTAAGATGAAAAGTCATATTGACCGCCTCGAGAGGCTTAATTGTCCCGTCTCGAAGGAATTGGCCACGGATTTGATCCTAAATCGCCTTACCAAGAAGTTCGAGACATTCATGTTGAACTACAACATGAATGCATGGGACAAAAGCGTTGGTGAGCTTCACTCGATGCTCAAAACGGCCGAGGCGGCCATAGGTAAAAGGGTTTTACCCATTCTCACCATCAATGAAGGTGGGAACAACAAAAGGCCTCATCCTACACCCAAGGCAAAGGTTGCCAAGGGTAAGGAACCCATTTGGGGAAAGGGGAAAGGGGTGGTAAGGGTACCACCCAAACCAGAAGAGAAGAAGCAAAAGGTTGCTACAAATGACCCATGCTTCAAGTGTGGTGAGATAGGACATTGGGCAAGAAATTGTCTTGTCCATCTCCAAGAGTTGAAAGCCAAGAGGGATGCCGGGCAGACCTCAGGTACAATATACATGATTCATATTGATCTTAATGTTACATCTTCTAACACATGGGTATTGGATACCGGATGTGGAACTCATATTTGCAATTTGTTGTAGGGGTTCACAAGAAGTAGGGACTTCAAACTAGGGGATGTTAGCCTCTTCATGGGCAATGGAACTAAGGTCTTAGTTGAAGCTCGTGGTGACTACATCCTAAGACTTCCAAGTGGTTTGGAAGTTATTTTGAAGAATGTTTTGTATGCTCCTAGTATGAATAGGAACATTATTTCTGTATCCCAATTAAGACATTATGATTATGTATTATCCTTTATTGAAAATGATATTCATGTTTCTTTAAATGGTATGTTCTATTTTAAAGCTATTCCCATTAATGGTATTTATGAATTGGTTCATGAAAATACTTTAAATAGTTCATTGTACCAAACTAACACCAAGAAACTCAAGTTGGACTTGAGTGATACCTATCTTTGACATTGTCGTCTTGGTCATATAAACAAGAAACGTTTACAAACACTTTAAAAGAATGGTCTTTTAAAAACAAATGAATGTAATTCATTTGATGTTTGTGAATCTTGTTTACAAGGTAAGATGACTAAGGCACCCTTCAGTGGAACTACCGAAAGGGCAAAAGATTTATTAGAAATCATACATTCAGATGTATATGGTCCTTTTAAACCAATGACTAGGAATGGTGAAAGATACTTCATTACCTTTACCGACGATTATAGTCGCTATGGGTTTGTGTACTTATTAAGGCACAAAGATGAAGCTTTTGAAATGTTCAAAATCTTCAAGAATGAAGTAGAAAATCAACTCAACAAGTCAATTAAAGTTCTCCGTACCGATAGAGGTGGTGAATACCTAAGTGATGCTTTTCAAGATCATCTTAGGAGTTGTGGGATTGTCTCACAACTCACTCCACCTGGAACACCACAACATAATGGTGTGTCTGAGAGGAGGAATCGAACCTTATTGGATATGGTCTGATCTATGATGGCTAGAAGCACATTACCTCTATCATTTTGGGGTTTCGCTTTGCTCTCCGCGGCTCGTATTCTAAATATGGCCCCAACAAAAAAGGTGGAAAGGATACCTTTTGAGATATGGCATGGAAGAGTTCCATCCATATCATACTTAAGGGTTTGGGGATGTGAGGCTTATGTTAAGACTTCCACCCCAAAAAAATTGCAAGTCCGATCCACCAAGTGCATCTTTGTAGGATATCCTAGAGATTCTATGGGATATTATTTCTATGATCCACTGGAACAAAAAGTGTTTGTTGCCAGAAAGGGTGAGTTCTTAGAAGCAAAGTTCCTTACGGAAGGAGCTAACAGTAGAACAGTGGATCTTGAGGAAGATCAAGAACCACAACCCGATGCATGTTTGGTTGATACTAGCACTCAACATGAGGATATTAAGGATGATCAAGGAGTTGATCAATACACACAAAACGTTCGCAGAAGTGGTAGAACTAGTAATCCGCCTAAAAGATATGGATTTTTCATGGATGGATGCTATGTGGTAGATTCATATGAACCAACCACATACCATAATGCAGTGTCCAATTTGGATTGTGACAAATGGCTTGAGGCCATGAACGTTGAGATGCAATCCATGTATGACAATCAAGTTTGGGAACTTGTTGTACCACCTCTTAATTCCAAGGTAGTTGGAAGTAAGTGGGTTTTCAAGAAGAAGACCGATATGCATGGAAACTTGGATACTTATAAGGCTTGACTTGTAGCAAAAGGTTTCACTCAAATTCAAGGGGTTGATTACGATGCAACTTTCTCACCTGTTGCGATGCTAAAGTCTATAAGGATATTGTTTGCCATAGCTGCTCATTATGATTATGAGATTTGGCAAATGGATGTCAAAACCGCTTTCCTGAATTGATATCTTGAGGAAGATGTCTATATGGTTCAGCCTGAAGGTTTTGTCGATCCAAAACATCCTAATAAAGTATGCAAGTTAAAGAAATCAAACTATGGATTGAAACTAGCATCGAGAAGCTGGAATCACCGTTTTGATGAGGAGGTAAAGAAATTTGGCTTCATCACAAGCGCTGATGAGGCTTGTGTGTATAAGAAGGCTAGTGGGAGCACAATAACATTCCTAGTATTGTATGTTGATGACATACTACTATTTGGAAATGACATTCCAACCTTGGAAGGTGTAAAAACCTGGCTTGGAAGTTGTTTTTCCATTAAGGATCTTGGTGAAGCCGCCTATATTCTGGGAATAAAGATCTATAGGGATAGATCAAGGCGGTTGATTGGTTTAAATCAAAGTGCATATATTGATAAAATCTTGAAAAGGTTCAAGATGGAGAACTCTAAGAAAGGTACTGTACCTATTCAAAGAGGAACGATATTGAGTATGACTCAATGTCCTAGCTCACATGATGAGCAAGATAAAATGAAGGCAATCCCATACGCATCTGCTATTGGATCCATCATGTATGCGATGATATGCACTCGACCGGACGTGTCATGCGCCTTAAGCATGACAAGCCGATACCAGCAAAATCCTGGAGACAGTCATTGGATGGCTGTTAAGAACATACCTAAGTACCTAAGGTGGATAAGAGATATGTTCCTAATCTATGGATCTGGTGATGAGGAACTTGTTGTAAAAGGTTACACGGATGCG
Source organism: Flaveria linearis (assembly GCA_024085815.1). Lineage (NCBI taxonomy): Eukaryota > Viridiplantae > Streptophyta > Magnoliopsida > Asterales > Asteraceae > Flaveria > Flaveria linearis. The sequence goes on along the minus strand of CM044004.1, from coordinate 48,734,293 downwards.
AGTTTCCAAACCAATCGTGATGATTCTTGGTCACAATCGGGATACATTTTCATTCTGAATGGAGGAGCAGTCTCTTGGAAGAGCTCCAAGCAGAATGTGGTGGCTCTATCAACTGCAGAATCAGAATACATCGCCGCCACATTGGCAGCTCAAGAAGCTGCATGGTTGAAGAAATTCATTGCCGATCTAGGGGTTGTCCCTTCCATTCAGGACCCCCTAGAGATCTTTTGTGATAACGAGGGTGCGATTGCTCAAATCAAGGAACCCCGTGCTCATTAAAAGACAAGGCACATTGAGCGGAGATTCAACTACATATGAGATGAAGTTGAAAAGGGAAAGATATGTATTCGCAAAGTTCACATAGATCAAAACGTTGCAGACCCTCTCACGAAGCTCCTTGAAAAGGAAAAGCATGAAGGTCATACTTGTGCCATGGGACTTCGATATTCTAGTGATTGGATTTGATCTATAAATTTTGTATTTGGATATGTGGAACCCTTTATTATTTGAATAAAATTATTTGGTTATAATGTTTCAACTAATGTTCCAAATTAGCATGTTTAATCCATGAGTAAATTGTTTACTCTAAATGTCCGTAGTCGTTCATACTTGTGGGAACAAGTGTGAGAGTAAGACTATTATGAACTTGGATTGGTTGATATTCATAAGGATGAATATAGAGCAATGGGTTGCTACCAAGGTTCATAGATATTTATGGGATACAAATATTGGACTAACCCACATCTCAAATTTTACTACATGGAATCTTATTGATTGATCATAAGTAAATTTGAGTAAAGGCGAATATCATTTGGTATCCTCAGACCTGAGATACATATTGGGTTTTGATATTCACCAAGTGTTATACCTTGAGCTAATTCTTCACTGTCCTGAAATAGTGGACAGTACATAAGGGTATGTTCAGATATAACACGAGGTGTTTGTGAGAAACGTATGTAATCAAGATGGAATTTGTTCCTCTTATTCGTCGAGAGTTAGATGTCTAAGGCCTGATTAAGTTAAATCAACAAGGAATGATCATTCTGTGTCCTTGGATTTAACATGACATCTGTAACAAAAGGATTGATGATTGATTCACCTAAATCATTTCAATTAGGATACTTGAATGGGATGATGTTATTTAATGGCTATAAGTCATGCGTATTAAGGGTAGTAAACCGTTGTTAGGCGGTATTTACTGCTTGCATCAATCTTCTATGAATCTTGGGCAAGTGGGAGAATGTAGGATTCTATGTGCCCAAGACACGTAGAATATTGATGCGGTTAGTATGTTATGATATAAGTCGGGTTATACCCAATAACAAGCTTAGCAAACACCAATTAATATTTAATTGATGATATGATCATGCAATTAAATATTTACACCAAATTTAGAAAATAGGTTTTCTAAATAAATTGCACATGAGATCGAACAAATTATAAGGATAATTTGTTGATGACTTTATTGTTATTCTTGTCATTTAAAAGGGGTTTAAATAACACTAATAACATATGAGTGTACTTTAATTAAATTGTTTAATTAAAGAACACATATGTCACAATTATAAAATAAGTCTAGATGGTGACTTTTTATTGTGTGATATATGACTAGTTATAATAAGTTGTATGTTATAAAAATTAAAGGAGGGAAACTCATTTTAAAAGCCATTTTGGTCGTCCCCCTCTAATTTTTATGATTGGACCTGTTGGTTTCTTGATACACACAAATATTAACTAGCACAACACTCAATCTACTCTCTTACCAATACATGCAAAACTTGAAAGAAAACTCTCTCATCTCCCTCTAAAAGTTACGGAACTTTTAGCAGGAAAAAGGAGTTTTTGGAGCTTGATTTTGGTGTACATCTACCTAACAAGAGTGGTGGTTGCTTCAAGGCTTGGGGTATACACACTTGAGGACTTCTTCCTTCAAAGTCTTGGCCGTTTCTTGCATCAATAATTTTCCTCTTTTGGTTGACATTTTGCTGGAGAAAGGTAGTTCATCACAGCTTCAATGTGGCTGTGATTTTATGTACCCTTGCATATTGTTCATAGCTTGCTTTATTCACATATATGATCCTTTTGTTTGGGTTTGTTTCTTTCTTACATATGCCACCATAAAACATGAAATTTCAGAATCATAATCATGTTTTAAAATATATACTTATCCGTTGCGTTTTCTGAAAGATTAAGAGGATAAAAATCGGTTTTATCTTTAAACAAACCCTTCAGATATGACAAATCAAAATCCATCTGATTGTTACTTTAATCAGAAAGGCTTGAGAATTCCTCAAAACAAGCCAATTTCATGAATTTCAACCGTCAAAGTCAAGTCTAGAAGTCCACTACAGAATAGACAATCAAGAATCTCATATTCTAATGATGACTTCTATGACAATTGGAAGTGAAAGAGCATCAAAGAAAAGCAAAATAAAAGTATGATACAATCACTTAATGTTCGTCCAATATCTAAAACAAAAGTGATTTCAGAAATCTAAAACGTACTCAATTTCTATTTAGAAATAGAGACCAAAGGTTTGATGATTCGTTTAACATGTCAGTTGAAATTAAGAGAAGTAGAACCAGAAGAACTCCATATAAATCAATCAAAGCATCATCCTTTAAGTTCAACCTGGAGGAAAATACCAAGAAGTTATAGTTCTAGATAGAAACGGGAAACCCAAGAGCATCATGGCTTGGGTTCCATATTCTAAGTAGTTTCTTTTGCTTGCAGGGTCATCCATACAGGTCTAATAGCCTATGGTACATGGACAGTGGATGCTCCTGACACATGATTGGATATCGTTCTGTCCTTCATGACTTCAAGCACATTTAAGGAACGACTGTAGCATTTTGTGGAGATTCATAAGGTGACAGGATTACGGGTAAAGGATCTATGACAAACGGATTGCTAAGCTTTGATAGACTGAACTACTGCGAGCAGCTGAATTTCAATCTACTTAGCGTGTCTCAGATCTATGACAAGAAATATTCTACTCACTTTACTGACACTCATTGCTACATTCTAAAACCAGGATTTCAAACTCCTGAAGAATAGGTTGTCTTGAAGACCCTGAGAAAGAATAATACCTATGTCCTAAACCTTAATTCTACACATCTCAAAGAAGAAACTTGTCTTGTGTCTAAGGCATCATTTTATGAGTCATAACTTTGGCATAGACGCTCGGGACATACAAATTTCAAAAACATGAACAGACTGGTCAAGGGAAACCATTTAGTTGGTCTTCCTCAAAAATAATTTCACTTCATTGACCACTATTCAGTGCGTCTCAAAGGAAAATATCTATGTCGTCTCATAAACCAAAGCTTGTGAACACAAACAATACCGCATTGAAGTTACTTCACATTGATCTTTTTGGACCAACTCATGTTATGAGTATTGGAAAGAAACAGTATTGTTTGGTGATCATTCATGATTACTCGCTTTACATGGGTTTTCTTCTTACTTCATAAAAGCAAAGCATCATAAATAATAAAAGACTTTATCACTAAGATTGAAAACCAACTTGATCATAAAGTAATTTCAACCAGAAATGATAATGGAATAGAATTCAAAAATGAAGATCTAAGTTCATTTTGTACAAGAAAAGGCATCACACATAAATTTAGTGCAGCTAAACTCCTCAACAAAATGGGGTAGCTGAAAGGAAAAATAGAACACCAATTGAAGCAGCACGAACGATGCTAGCAGATGCTAAACTGCCTATTACCTTTTGGGTTGAGGTAGTCAATACAGCATGCTTTGTGCAAAATCGAACTCTGATAGTCAAAGAAAGCAATAAGACACCTTATGAACTAATTTTTCTAAGAAAACATTTCATTGTATTTTTTAAGTCATTTGGTAGTCCTGTATCAATATTAAACACCCGAGATCATTTGGGAAAGTTTTCTCCAATGTCTGATGAGGGATTCTTTGTAGATTATTCCTCAGCTTCAAAGGCTTTCAGACTGTTCGATCCTAGATTGAACATAATTGATGAATCGACCAATGTTCAATTCAAGGAACACTCCTTTCCCAAATCAATCAATGGTCCCGACTGGTTGTTTGATATTGACTCATTTACTAGATCTTTTGATCAGTTCCACTTGTCATATGCAGGTAATCTACAATCAGCTGAATCTTCCAGAATAGTATAAAGAAGAGATGATTTCCCATGATCCCTCCTAATTCTGCTGATCAACCAAAAGAAGATGTTCCTTTACAAGCTGATCCTGTCAGACAACCTCCACAACATTAGAGTGTTTCAACTAAGGCTGGTACTAGTTCTATGCCCACTCCTTTAGATGAACCATCAAATGAAGTGAGGAATCCAGCACCAGCTACTATTCCAGTTGAAACTGAGAGGAATGAAAATGATAGCAGTGTTCAAAGTGCAGCAGATGCCCAAGCAGAAACCAATGAAGCCTTTGACTACTTTCATCACTCTCCCTCATCACAACCTGAAGGTGCCTCTTACCGTGATGATCTGAATGTCTCCAACCTTGATGTATCTGGTGACTCCATTCCATCCACCAGGATATATAAGGATCATCCAGTGTCAAGCATCATTGGTGAACTAGATGAGCATGTGACTAGGAGCAAGTCAAGTATTGCAAACATTGACTATTTCTTGTTTTCTATGTCAGAAAATACCCAAGAACATAAAAGAGGCTCTTCAAGACAATAGTTGGATTGAGGGAATGCAGGAAGAGTTGCTCCAGTTCAAGAAACAAAAAGTAGGGCAACTGGTTGATCTTCCTGAAGGTCAATACCGTATCGGTACCAGGTGGCTATATAGAAACAAAACTGATGATAGGGGCATCGTCATTAGAAACAAAGCAAGACTAGTGGCATAGTGATACACATAAGAAGAAGGTATAGACTATGATAAAGTGTTTGCTCCTGTAGCCAGATTACAAGTTATAAGAATTTTCCTTGCGTACTCAACATCCTTGAAATTCACAGTATATCAAATGGATTTGAAGTGTGCCTTTTTCTATGGCAAAATTGCTAAAGAAGTCTATGTGAGTCAACCTCATGGCTTTGAAGACCCTGATTTCCATCACAAGGTATACAAGCTTGACAAAGCACTGTATGGTCTTCATCAAGCACCACTAAAGTGGTATGAGACTCTATCATCTTTTCTGCTCACAAATGGATATGAAAGAGGAAAGATTGATCAGACTCTCTTCAAATAGAGAAAAGGAAAAGACATGTTTCTCGTCCAGATTTATGTGGATGATATCATCTTTGGCTTAACAAACAAGCAACTCTATAAAGGTTTTGAAGATCTCATGCATTCCACGTTCCAAACGAGTGCTATGGGAGAATTTACTTTCTTTTTAGGAGTGCAAGTACAATAAACATCTGATGGAATCTTCATCAACCAATCAAAATATGTAGAAACCATGTTGAATAAGTTTCATTTTGCAGATTGTTAGTCTATCACAACCCTGTTGATACTAAGATGGATTTTGGTCTAGATCCTGAAGGAAAATCAGTGGATCAGACTCACTACAGATTAATGATTGGATCACTCATGTATCTAACAGCTAGTAGACCTGACATTATGTTTCGTGTATGTGTTTGTGCCAGGTACCAACCAGATCCCAAGGCATCACATGTGAATGCAGTCAAGAGGATATTCAGATATCTCAAGGGCAAGCCTGCACTTGGATTATGGTATCCAAAGGAAGGAGATTTCAATCTCTATGCATACACTGACAGTGATTATGGAGGATGCAACTTAATAGGAAGTCCACATCTAGCGATTGTCAATTTCTTGGTCCCAGACTGGTCTCCTGGCAGTGCAAGAAGCAGATAAATGTGTCTGTTTCAACAGCAGAACCTAAGTACTTTGCTGCATCAGCCTTTTGCTCTCCAGTTCTCTGAATTCAAAACCAGATGCTTGATTATGGTTTTAACTTCTTGCATATACCAATTCATATTGACAACACATCAGCTATGTTCATAACTAATAATCCAGTTCAACACTAAAAAACAAACATATAGGAATTAGATATAACTTTTTGAGAGATTATGCTGAAAAGGGGTTAATTAATTTGATAAGGTTCACACTGATAATCATATAGCTGATTTATTCACTAAGGCATTTGATCCTAGCAGATTTAAATTCTTAGGTCAATCAATAGGCATGATTAACCTTGAGTAAAACAAAAAAAATAAACAAAAAAAATTCAAAAATCACAAAAATACAAAAAGATATTATCATGCTGAAGTACATGCTTTATATTTGGGAAATGATATAATTACAGTCGTCATATCATTCACTGTGCTTACTTATAAATCTCAAATGACTGACATGACTTATTTGAAATGCAGGTAGGCTCAACTTGTGTCACACCCTCAATTTCCACGAACGGGGTTTTACCGCTAGGCGTGTGACATACCAGGATCTCAGACACAGTCATATCGAACGACACTATATGAATTTAAAATAACATTGACTTCATTCAAAAGAACATAAACGATGTTTACAATAATGCGGAAGCGTATTCATAAATCGTAAATCTATTACATGACGATTACAAATGCCAAGTCTAGACAAAATGTTCAATGCAGAAAATAAAGTAGATGAATGCATGTCCTGAGTGCATTTCCTGAAGCGTGCCTCAAAAGCTTACGCGTTCCTGTGACCTGAGAAAACATGCTAAAATGTGTCAACACAAAGTTGGTGAGTTCACAGGTTTAATCAACAAGAAATGTATTCGTAAGCGTTCCCATGTTTTGCGTTTCAATGGTTTAGTACATAAAGCATATCGTTAGGTAGCTAGCCTATGTTCTTGTTACTTAGCGTTTCGAACCGAAGCTAACTGTTTACGTCCTATTAGTGTTTGTGGTATCCCGTCATGTCTCATCAGACCATGACAATGTGTTTCCACCACGTCTTAACCGACCGTGGCAATCGTGTATCCCGTCATGTCTCATCAGACCATGACAATATGTTTCCACCACGTCTTAACCGACCGTGGCAATCGTGTATCCCGTCATGTCTCATCAGACCATGACAATGTGTTTCCACCACGTCTTAACCGACCGTGGCAATCGTTGTGTTAGGTCAATTTGGCACCCGTTTGACCTCCAATCAAGCTAGCGTGACTAGCCCGGGCGGGGTTTGTCAGACCCAGTAGTACTACTCAAAATTACCTCGCTAATCCCATTACTAACGGTTCGAGTGTGTGAGGACATGCGTGTGTTTGCACTAACGTAACAAGCGATATCAATATTACTACAACCGTTTATGTAAATCTGTTTTGCATGTTTTCTCCCCCAAAAGGAAAGAGATGTAAAATAGGGGCCGTGAAACTCACAGATGATGTAACCAATATGTAGGGTGTAAGTCTCCCAAGTGTTGTTCACGATGCGCTGTCAAACACCTATTGACAGTTGAGATAAGCGTTAATGTTGTGTTTAACGTTAATAGACATGTTTAGTCGGGTCGGGTCGCATGGGTTCGGTCGTGGGTGTCACACACACAAGCAGTCATAGACGTATTAGACTTCATGTAGATTTCAAATGGGTTGTTGATATTTGTAAACAGTTACGTTGTTTCGGGTTGAAAAGTATATGTCTGTTGATTGCGTTGACTTTAATCTTTGTGGTCAAGAAATGACATTTTATTGTTGTGAACTTATCATTACACGATAGACACTTCGCACACCAGAAGAATTCACTCAAAATGACTCCAATCGCATAACAAGGCTAGACGCACGACTGGACACTTCATTCGCACGAATGGGCCTTCAATTGTACAAATCAACTTCACTCGTACGATTGAACCCTCATTCGTGCGACTTAGCATTCAATCGTACCACACATCACCCATCCGACCGAATCAATATCCAATCGCACGAATGAACCTTCATTCGTGCGGTTGGACATTCAGTCGGGTGATACTCAGTCGCATCCATTCATTCGGTCGACTCAATCGCACACATTCATTCGGTTGACTCAGTCGCACGGTTTCATTCGCACGTCTCACCCCAGTCGCCCCGATCAATCGCGCGAAGGGCCTAGTCGCATAACTCATTCGCGCGGTTGGCCCAGTCGCGGACTGCAGCAGGTCGCGACTGCAGGGTGGGTCGAACTGCCTTCGGCTGTTCCGTGCTCGGTTTTCTCACAATCAGGACTTCCAGAAACACTCTCCTAACATGTCTAAGTGAAATGCACACGCTGATTGACCTCACACGCACCCCACGACCACATGCATTCGGGTTGAACCCGAACACCCGAACCCCATGTTTGCAGCAGTGAAACGAGCAATAAAACGGGTGATCAAGGTCGCCTACCTGCTGGGAATGTGATTTCTCAGCTATTGCGTGGTCTAATCCGGCGAAAACGAGCTCAATCGAGTGGAATTTGGTGCTAGAATGAAGAAATGGAGATGATGAGAGCGTAAGGGAGAAAGAGAGCAGAATGGGGTGTGTTTGGCTGGTGGATGGGTATTTATACCCAGCCCCAGTTTGGCAATTGTCAGGTTTAGTCCCTGCACTTAGGTACCGAGTTCCCGAATTTGTTTCGGTTGATAACGACGTAGATGAGCGAGCTCTATTAATTAATAGGATTTCTTAGGTAATCTCGTTTACGTGAATCCTCTACCAACTCCCGCGTTAGTATTTTATCACAATTTGTTTAACGATGTCGGTGACGGTGTTTGTATATGTTTCGAGTATTTGCGAGTACGGGTCAATGTTAACAGCAACAGTTTGAATAATGTTAACCTGAAATTACGGGGTGTCACATCATCCCCCTGTTGCAGGAATTTTCGTCCCGAAAATTAGTACATCATGTTACGTGGTTTTTACGGGGAAGCACAAGACTCAACGGTTCGTGACATATGTTGAATAGAGTACCTGTGTATCTAAGAGGTGGATGCCTGGTTTTGGAACAGTTGAGGGTACTTCCTCTTCATCTGATCCTCGCGTTCCCAGGTAAATTCTGGTCCACGCTTTGAGTTCCAACGGATTTTGACGATAGGGATACGGCTATGTTTGAGCGTCTTGACCTCTCGGTCCATGACTTCCACCGGTTCCTCGACGAAATGTAGTTGTTCGTCCACATGTATCTCGTCTAACGGGATGATAAGAGTCTCGTCTGCAAGGCATTTCCTCAAGTTGGAGACGTGGAACACATCGTGTACCCCACGGAGTTCTTCGGGTAGGTTCAACTGATAGGCCACGGGGCCAACCCGTTTGACAATCTCAAACGGTCCCACGTACCTAGGGCTTAGTTTCCCACGTTTTCCGAAACGGATCACACCCTTCCAAGGTGACACTTTCAAAAGCACCCTGTCACCTATTTGAAATTCCAACGGTCGGCGACGCTTATCAGCGTAACTCTTCTGTCGGTCACGGGCTGCTGCCATACGGTTACGGATTTGCACGATCTTCTCAGTCGTCTCGTGCACAAGTTCAGGGCCGGTGAGTTGACTCTCCCCAACTTCCGCCCAACAGATAGGTGATCGGCACTTACGCCCATACAGTGCCTCAAATGGAGCAGCTTTGATCGATGTGTGATAGCTATTGTTGTAAGAAAACTCAACTAACGGTAAGTGATTTTCCCAACTGCTGCCGAAATCTATGACGCAGGCACGTAACATGTCTTCTAGAGTCTGGATCGTACGCTCACTTTGGCCATCGGTTTGGGGGTGGTACGCGGTGCTCATATCCAGCCGCGTTCCTAGTGCTCGTTGTAAGGACTGCCAGAAGTGTGAAGTGAATCGAGCGTCACGATCAGAGATAATGGAAACCGGCACACCATGCCAAGAGACTATTTCCCTGAGGTAGATACGAGTTAACTTTTCCATGCGATCAGTCTCCCGGATTGCCAGGAAGTGTGCGGATTTGGTCAAACGATCCACGATCACCCAAATGGTGTCGCATCCGCTGGGAGTTCGAGGAAGCTTCGTGATAAAGTCCATGGATATCTGCTCCCATTTCCATACTGGTATTTCTGGCTGTTGGAATAAACCAGACAGTCATTGATACTCCACCTTAACCTTAGAACAGGTTAGGCATCTGCTTACGTATATGGCAATGTCAGCTTTCATATTCGGCCACCAGTAAAGGACTTTGAGATCATGATACATCTTGTCTGAACCTGGGTGGATTGAGTACCGGGACTTGTGAGCTTCGTCCATTACTAGTTCTCGTAGGCCTCCATACGAGGGAATCCATATTCGATCCATGAAGTAGCGGATTCTGTCAGGCTTGGTTTCTAGTTGCTTCTCCATGCCTCGTAGCGATTCGGCTTTCAGGTTCTCGTCTTTTAACACCTCGAGTTGAGCATTGCGGATCTGATCGGGTAAACCGGTGTGAATGTTGAGTTGCAATGCTCGAACTCGTCTCGGCTTGGGTGTTTCCTTCTGGCTTAGGGCGTCTGCTACTACATTTTCCTTGCCCGGATGATACTTGATCGTACAGTCGTAGTCGTTCAACAACTCGACCCAACTACGTTGCCTCATATTTAGCTCCTTCTGTTCAAAGATGTGCTGGAGACTCTTGTGATCGGTGTAAATGGTGCACTTGGTACCGTACAAGTAGTGTCTCCATATCTTGAGTGCAAATACCACTGCTCCAAGCTCTAGATCATGTGTCGTGTAGTTTTTCTCATGTATCTTCAGTTGTCGAGATGCATAGGCAATCACCTTATTGCGTTGCATTAGCACGCAACCGAGGCCTTGTATAGAAGCATCACAGTAAACTACAAAGTCATCTGTTCCTTCAGGTAGGGATAGAATCGGTGCTGTACAGAGTTTCTGCTTCAGGATCTGGAATGCAGATTCTTGTTTGTCACCCCAATCATACGTGATGCCTTTATGAGTTAATGCGGTGAGAGGTTGAGCAATCTTTGAGAACCCTTCGATGAACCGTCGATAATAGCCAGCCAACCCGAGAAACTGTCGTACCTCAGTCCGAGTCTTAGGTGTAGCCCATTTCTTGATAGCTGCTATCTTTGCCGGGTCAACGTGTATCCCATTCTCATTGACAACATGACCCAAAAAGTGGACCTCTCGCATCTAGAAGTCACACTTTGAAAATTTTGCATGCAGCTGTTCTCGTCTCAACAGCTCCAGAATTAGTCTAAGGTGCTCTTCGTGTTCTTCCTTATTCCTTGAGTAAATAAGGATGTCATCGATGAAGACAATGACGAACTTGTCTAGATAGGGTTTGCACACTCGGTTCATTAGGTCCATGAAAACCGCTGGTGCATTGGTCAACCGGAATGGCATAACCAAGAACTCATAGTGACCATACCTCGTTCTAAAAGCAGTCTTTGAAATGTCCTCTTCTCGAATCCTTAGCTGGTGATAACCCGATCTTAGGTCTATCTTTGAATAGTAACTCGACCCTTGTAGTTGATCGAACAGATCATCGATGCGCGGGTGGGGATAACGATTCTTAATTGTCGCCTTGTTTAGTTCTCTGTAATCGATACACATGCGAAAAGTTCCATCCTTCTTCTTGACAAACAGAACTGGGGCTCCCCACGGTGATGAGCTAGGTCTGATGAAGCCTTTATCCAATAGTTCCTGCAATTGCGTAGACAGCTCTTGCAGTTCCCTTGGAGCTAATCTGTACGGTGCCCTCGCGATAGGGGCGGCTCCCGGAACCAAATCAGTTTGTAACTCGACTTGGCGATGCGGTGGGAGACCGGGTAGGTCTTCAGGGAAAACCTCAGGATAATCGCGTACAACAAGGATGTCTTCAATTTTCTTTTCATCGGGTTCTTTTTCAGTGACCATGGCTAGGAAAGCGGTATGACCCTTACGCAAACACTTCTGAGCTTTCATGTAGGAGATGATTCCAGAGACCATGCCACTCCTTTCGCCCTGAACCGATAAAATTTCACCACTAGGAAGTGGGATACGAACGATTTTCTCTCCACAGATGATCTCAGCTTGATTCTTGGATAGCCAGTCCATACCCACGACTACGTCAAAACTACCAAGTGTGACAGGCATCAGATCTATATCTATCTCATGACCACATAATCCTAGTCTGTACCCCTTGGCGATATGAGTTGCCTCGATTAATTTTCCGTCAGCTAATTCTACCACATAACTAGGTTCCATGACAACTAGGGTTACATCTAAGAACTTAAGGAATTTGTTGGAAACAAAACTCCTATCAGCTCCAGTATTAAATAGTATAGAAGCAAAACAACCATTCAGGGGAAACGTACCGGTTACCACATTCTGGTCATCTCTTGCCTCGCCGGAACCGATCACGAATGCGCGACCCTTGGCATTGCCCCCGTTATTTCCCTTGTTTCCACCCTTCAGCTACGGGCAATCCTTCCTGTAGTGGCCCTCCTTACCACATTCATAACAGCCTCCAGTCGCTCCGCCCTGGCGTTGTTGTTGAGGTTGTTGCTGCTGAGTCATTATTTCACCCCGGCAGTCTTTGGCTGCGTGACCCAACTTTCCACATCTCTGACAACGGAGTCGATCACATGGGCGATGATGATGGAAGTTGCACCAGTTACACCTAGGGTTCTTGCCCGCGTAGCTACTCGATCCCTGACCATAATTGTTGTTGTTGCTGTTCTGGTTGTTGTTGGTGAAGTTTCTTGATAGGTCAAACTTTTTGGTCGGTTGTTGCTGAGGGTTGTTGAAGCTTGAAGACTTGCTGTTGTTACCTTCCCATTTTCTTTTGTGATCAGACGAACCAGATGCAGCGCCTCGTTTAAGCAAAGTGCCCTGTGCCACTGCCTGGTCGGTGAGTTTGTGAGCCAGTCGGATGGCCTGCTGGATAGTGACAGGATCAGCAGCCATCACACTAGCCTGGATTTGAGGAGCCAAGCCATCAATGTACTTTTCGATCCGTTTGAAGGCCGGAGCCACCATCTGAGGACATAATGCTGCCAACTCGTGCGAGCGAGTCGTGTACTCCTCGATGTCAGAACCAATCATCTTTAAGATCCAAAATTCTGTTTCCAGTTTCTGGACTTCGTTCCTGGGGCAGTACTCTTCTTTCATCAGAATCTTGAAGTCTTCCCATGGCATACCGTTTGCAGCACCAAGTCCTAAGGTTTGGACTTGTGAATTCCACCACGTCAGGGCCGGTCCCTCCAAAGTACCGGAGGCGTACTTGACCCGATTTCCGTCAGGACAGTTGCACATGGCAAACACTGACTCAAGTGTCTCTAGCCAGCGAAGCAGTGTGACAGCGCCCTCAGAGCCGTTGAAAGAATAAAGCTTGCAATCCATAAACATCTTGAAGTTACAGACTGTTGGACCTCCTTGATTCGGGTTCTGGTTGTTCTAGTCCTGATTGCGGGCCTGCTCATAAGCTGCTAGTGCATCAGCCACACGCTCATTGATGATAGCATTCAGCTCGACTTGAGTCAGGGTGATATTTCCTCGTCCACCTGGGCGTCCAGGTCTTCTTCCAGACATGATTTCTTCAATTCACAACACATATTAATCAATAACCGGATAATAATTATTGACAATAATATATATTGTATCATGCTAGTAAGAATGAGGGGTTTGGTTGCATATCGATAGTAAGGCTTTATGAGGATCCGAGGCCTTATGCCTCCTAAGTATGGAATTGAGAATTTGTACTGGCCATTACCGTTATCACCCAATAGAGTTGCCAGAGTTCTCATGCACGACAAATTACAATTACGTGTGCACCCGTGATTCTAATTTGCTTTGCATGGTCACGCATGGTTCCTCCTATTCGAGATAACATACCTTGCCCAGTACCGAGTGTTATCAATGATAGAAGCGTCAAAGATATATTTGTTATACCAGGAGTCAAATAACTAAGGTTGTACAAGAGATTCGGTTTAGGAAACAACGGGAATCAAGACAATTTGGCCTTTTTCCCTTCGAAGTTCTCGGTGTTTGGATGTCTAAGTCCGATTCTCTAAATCGACTTGAATATCTTAGTTGTCCTTCATTTACTGCTCGGACTAGTGTAGAGGATAGGATATGTGGGAATAATAACAAGTGTGAGAGAGTTGGAAGAGTGAGGTACTTTTCTTTTTGTTCATCATCGTTATGCTTATCGCGTGCGTTAGAAATGAGATTTGTGTTCCAATCATGGAAATGTTTGATTCAATTCGTGGTTGCCTTCACTCCGCGAGTGAAGGATCAAGTGTAAGTGTTGGTTGTGAGCGAGCGGGATTCTCCGCCCCTCTGTCAGCCGGTAATGACACACATGTCATACCATAGTGTAATGTTTGCTCAGCAGTGTAATGTCAATACACCAGAAGGTTGTTTGCACAATAGTGGTAACCATGTAAAAGTGTCTGTGCAATACTAGTGTTGTGTCTAAGGCTATAGTCTAGATGCAATGCAATCCTAGTTCTCTATAACCTGTGGCTCTGATACCAATCTATCACACCCTCAATTTCCACGAACGGGGTTTTACCGCTAGGCGTGTGACATACCAGGATCTCAGACACAGTCATATCGAACGACACTATATGAATTTAAAATAACATTGACTTCATTCAAAAGAACATAAACGATGTTTACAATAATGCGGAAGCGTATTCATAAATCATAAATCTATTACATGACGATTACAAATGCCAAGTCTAGACAAAATGTTCAATGCAGAAAATAAAGTAGATGAATGCATGTCCTGAGTGCATTTCCTGAAGCGTGCCTCAAAAGCTTATGCGTTCATGTGACCTGAGAAAACATGCTAAAATGTGTCAACACAAAGTTGGTGAGTTCACAGGTTTAATCAACAAGAAATGTATTCGTAAGCGTTCCCATGTTTTGTGTTTCAATGGTTTAGTACATAAAGCATATCGTTAGGTAGCTAACCTATGTTCTTGCTACTTAGCGTTTCGAACCGAAGCTGACTGTTTACATCCTATTAGTGTTTGTTGTATCCCGTCATGTCTCATCAGACCATGACAATGTGTTTCCACCACGTCTTAACCGACCGTGGCAATCGTGTATCCCGTCATGTCTCATCAGACCATGACAATGTGTTTCCACCACGTCTTAACCGACCGTGGCAATCATTGTGTTAGGTCAATTTGGCACCCGTTTGACCTCCAATCAAGCTAGCGCGACTAGCCCGGGTGGGGTTTGTCAGACCCAGTAGTACTACTCAAAATTACCTCGCAAATCCCATTACTAACGGTTCGAGTGTGTGAGGACATGCGTGTGTTTGCACTAACGTAACAAGCGATATCAATATTACTACAACCATTTATGTAAATCTGTTTTGCATGTTTTCTCCCCCAAAAGGAAAGAGATGTAAAATAGGGGCCGTGAAACTCACAGATGATGTAACCAGTATGTAGGGTGTAAGTCTCCCAAGTGTTGTTCACGATGCGCTGTCAAACACCTATTGACAGTTGTGTTAAGCGTTAATGTTGTGTTTAGCGTTAATAGACATGTTTAGTCGGGTTGGGTCGTATGGGTTCGGTCGTGGGTGTCACACACACAAGCAGTCATAGACGTATTAGACTTCATGTAGATTTCAAATGGGTTGTTGATATTTGTAAACAGTTAAGTTGTTTCGGGTTGAAAAGTATATGTCTGTTGATTGCGTTGACTTTAATCTTTGTCGTCAAGAAATGACATTTTTATTGTTATGAACTTCACATCACACGATAGACACTTCGCACACCAGAAGAATTCACTCAAAATGACTCCAATCGCATAACAAGGCTAGACGCACGACTGGACACTTCATTCGCATGAATGGGCCTTCAATCGTACGAATCAACTTCACTCGTACGATTGAACCCTCATTCGTGCGACTTAGCATTCAATCGTACCACACATCACCCATCCGCTCGAATCAATATCCAATCGCACGAATGAACCTTCATTCGTGCGGTTGGACATTTAGTCGGGTGATACTCAGTCGCATGCATTCATTCGGTCGACTCAATCGCACACATTCATTCGGTTGACTCAGTCGCACGGTTTTATTCGCACGTCTCACCCCAGTCGCCCCGATCAATCGCGCGAAGGGCCCAGTCGCATAACTCAGTCGCGCGGTTGGCCCAGTCGCGGACTGCAGCAGGTCGCGACTGCAGGGTGGGTCGAACTGCCTTCGGCTGTTCCGTGCTCTGTTTTCTCACAATCAGGACTTCCAGAAACACTCTCCTAACATGTCTAAGTGAAATGCACACGCTGATTTACCTCACACGCACCCCCACGACCACATGCATTCGGGTTGAACCCGAACACCCGAACCCCATGTTTGTAGCAGTGAAACGAGTAATAAAACGGGTGATCAAGGTCGCCTACCTGCTGGGAATGTGATTTCTCAGCTATTGCGTGGTCTAATCCGGCGAAAACGAGCTCAATCGAGTGGAATTTGGTGCTAGAATGAAGAAATGGAGATGATGAGAGCGTAAGGGAGAAAGAGAGCAGAATGGGGTGTGTTTGGCTGGTGGATGGGTATTTATACCCAGCCCAAGTTTGGCAATTGTCAGGTTTAGTCCCTGCACTTAGGTACCGAGTTCCCGAATTTGTTTCGGTTGATAACGACGTAGATGAGCGAGCTCTATTAATTAATAGGATTTCTTAGGTAATCTCTTTTATGTGAATCCTCTAACAACTCCCGCGTTAGTATTTTATCACAATTTGTTTAACGATGTCGGTGACGGTGTTTGTATATGTTTCGAGTATTTGCGAGTACGGGTCAATGTTAACAGCAACAGTTTGAATAATGTTAACCTGAAATTACGGGGTGTCACAACTTGGAAAAGAAAACACATGCAGTGATGAACTAAAGCTTATATTCAACTGTGAAGCTTTCATCTCAAAGTGTGTGTAAGTATTAGCATATCAAATTGTGTGTGTGTAACAACCTAAACATACTAGGTAATGATGTCCTATGAATCTCTTTTACTCACAGAAGTTTTTCCTTTGTTTTGCTGATCAAAGATCTGGAAAAACAAGCACATAGTTCTGATGTCATGATCTATCAAGATTCCCAATGAGGAACATATCCAACTTGGACGAATCAATAGAATAAAGACAAGTGAATGCAACAAAAGAATCCTAAGAGATCACCTTCCAAACTGAAGTTAAAAGAATCCCAATAAGGATCAAAATGATAAAAGGATTAAAACAAAAGAATCCTAATGAGAATCAAGCAAAATAAGATTTGATATTTCAAGTGACCTGGTCAAGTAAGTTGTTAATGTTGTACCATACATTGCCTAAAGATGGTTGACCTTACCTTCTTTTCGAGTGTGAGATACATACTGAATACCAAATCAACTCAAAACATGATAAGATCACTAGCATTAAGATATTGACCAAGTATGAGTTTAAGAGGACAAACATACCTTCAATCAATATGTTCATGACCATGTCTGTTTTAATTAAACTTTTGCTTTCACTTGTGAAAGGTAAGATTGATATGATCCCAAGAAAGATATATCACTACTTCATGTACAGATAAGGAAAGCAAAAATCATAAAAAGATTTTTCTCCTAAAAATTTTAACAAATCCTTAAAGTTCCTATCCCTTATGGATATAAACTTTAGGGGGAGTAATTATAATTTTCTGATCAATTTGTACAGTTGTTTCCTTTTTTAAAAATTATAAAAATCAAAAAAATAACAAGCATGAAAAATCAGAAAAACTGACTGTGCTGGTGAAGAAGTTATACCATAGTATCTCAGTTCTTTTTAGGTAAAGGGTTACCCCTGGTAATTTCATTATAAACAAACGAAAGAGATTACAAGTAGTGTAGATGAGTCCTACACTAGTTCATAAGCATGAAAACCTCCTGAATATGTAAACAAGACCATAACCAAATAACCAATCAATCTAGGGTACTCATAATATCACATCACAATTAGACAAAAAGAAAATTATGAATCAACCTCCATCATCAGAAATGGTCAATCTCGTAATCTTCCAAGTAGCAAGAGCAGCCACAACTCTGTTGGGGTTTGTTAGAACAAGATACATAGTTTAGCCATTTAAACTTTGTAAAAACGTAGCGGAATAATAGCTTTATAACCTTGTTTATAAGCTGAAAATTTAAAGTTCTATTTGATGTTTTAAGATGTAAACAAACCCAAGAACAAAAGGATCTTTAATATGTGAAAGTTGCTAGCTATGATAATGCAAACAACACACTATGGACAGCCACAAAGAGGGCTGCCATAGACTACCTTTCAGCAGCAAGGAGTTCGAATCGGAGGATGTTCTTGACCAAGAAAAACGACCAAAGGCACCAAGGGAGGTCCTCTCAAGCTAGTATACCCCAAGCTTGTTTGCAAAACACCTTCTTGTTAGGAAGAATCACCACCAAAAGGCTCCTAAAACCCTCAAATGCTGCTGAAAGTGCCGTGAGTTTTGAGAGAGAGGATAGAGTCTTTTGCAAGTTTGCATGTGTTGAGATTAAAGAGAAATGAAGTCTCCAAGACTAGTTATGATGTGTGTGGTTTACAAGGCAAAAGAACCAATCAAAATTAACAAGGGGGGCGGCCGAAATTTCATCTCAAAAGTGGTTTCCCTCTTTAAATCAAATACACACACATATTAAACTAGTCTTGTAACTGGTTATACAATTAACCATTTAATTGTATAAGTTATATACTCTCATTATTATTTGGTGTTATCTAACTAATTTAAATAACACTTCAAATAATATTATTGAACAAAATTGTTGATACATATGTACCTAGATTCAGATCTCAATGTAATATCTTTGTAATGCCTTACTTATATGTAATTGAAAGTTGATTAATGAAATGCAAGTGGTTGTGGATGCTTATCATGTTTAAATGTTTCATTAATGGGTTGTGCAATGAATGGTTGATAGATTATATAGGTAGATGGTTGTTTAAATTGATATGCTTAATGTTATGATAATTAACACATTCAAACCTAACATTATGAAGTTATCATGCGAAAGGGCCATTTCAATGGACCATACACATGAATAACTTCATACGAATGGCTCAGTCGCATGATTGAAC
The DNA here is from genome assembly GCA_024085815.1 of Flaveria linearis. Taxonomy (NCBI): domain Eukaryota; kingdom Viridiplantae; phylum Streptophyta; class Magnoliopsida; order Asterales; family Asteraceae; genus Flaveria; species Flaveria linearis. The sequence continues at coordinate 48,715,340 of CM044004.1, read as the reverse complement.
CAGGAGACTGGATCAGTCGTAAGACTGAAGCATGAGATTGAACCAGTCGTACGACTGAAGTCTCAGTCGTGTGTATGGATCAAACGCATAGCTCAATCGCACTACTTAACCATGCGAATGGTTCAATCACACGAATGAGAAACCCTTACCTATAAATACCACCTAATTCGTGGAAAAATGGAGACTTCGAATATTCATAACCCTAGTCGACCCAGATCGCCCTGTTCGTCAATTCCAAGTTCATAGAACGCCTGAGATCATTCCTAGTCCATTCTTAACGTTTTCTAATCGTTAGGTTTGATCTTGATTACGTTCTCCCTGATTGGATCACCAATCAAATAGGATTCCGCACTATTTGATCCGGTTTAACGAAGAATTAGTTAGTACTCTGTACGTACACGGTCCTAACAAGTGGTATCAGAGCTTTGGCTCTTGATTCTTCGTTGATTCAATCGTTTTTGTGAAAATGTCTATGTTTTTACGCGAAAAGATCCAATCTTTCTACTAAAAATCAAGTCTTTACGTGTGCATGTTCTGAAAAATCAATATTTTTCGACTTACAGCCGTCTAGGGTGTCAAAACTTGCGTTTTAGGTCAAAAGTTGCGAAAAACCTCGATTTCAGCAGTCTCAGTCGCATGATTATCTCAATCGTACGACTGAAGTCCAATCGCCAGTTCATTCGCTCGATTGAGTCAGTCGCCTAGTCCAATCGACGGATTGAATCAGTCGCCCAGTTGAGTCAGTCGCTTTGTCCAGTCGCCCGATTGAGTTCAATCGCACGATTGTGTCTCAGTCGCCTGTTCAATCGCACGGTTGAGTTCAATCGCATAATGTTAGTGTCAATCGCATCCCAGTCGTACTCCCCAATCGCATTAACAGTCTGTTTTCAAGTTTAAGTCAACATTCATTATGGATTCCGAAAACTTCGCATTCTCAGCAGGGAAAGACTCAAGGATCCAGAACTTACTGTAGTGGAAGCAGAGGTTTGAGATTCATCTCAATGGCGTGGATACTAATCTTTGGAACGCTATTGAAACTGGTTACACCATGCCAGTTGGTGCTGATGGTATACCCTTAACGTTGAGTGGAATGACTGATGCTCAAAAGACTGCCTACAATGCTGAAAAGAAAGCTTACGTGATGGTCACTCAGTCCATTCCCAAAGAGATCTTCCATCAGTACTCTGAGCATAAACAAGGTAAAAAATTCTGGAAAGCTCTTGAGAAGAGATACGATAGCAACTCAACACTTAAGTCACTGAAGGCTAAAGCACTTAAGAAAGAGTTTGATAATTTTTCTGCTATTGGGAATGAGAGTTTGGACGACATAATTGACCGCTTCTTTCATCTGATGAGTGAACTTCACACTCATGGGGTAACCACGTCTAAAGAAGAAAAGGTCTCCAGTTTGGCTGATGGACTTCCAGAAAAGTGGGATTTGTTTATTTCCACCTTGAGATACAATTCAGTTCTTGAGACATTGGACGTAAATGAATTTATCCTGAAATTGTGAGAGGAAGAAGTCAAACACAAGTACAAGGCAAAGAAGGGTTCTTATGCTCAGGATCCCACACTCTATAATGTTACTCCTTTGTCTACCTCTACTTCTGCTACCAATTCCTCTGGAGCTCCTTTGCAAACTGCTTTTGTGTCCAATGCATCTCCATCTACTGATCAAGGCTCATCATCTGCTAGTGAGTCACATGGTGCATCTGGGGTTCTACAAAGTCCAATAGTTACTCAATCGATGACTGAAAATATAGGAAAAATAACTGTGGAAGTTGCAAAGGAACACATGGATCTACTAGCTGTAGTAGTTCACTCGTATGATGGGTTAGTGGCTGGGAAAATTGGAAACTGCCATCTAGCTGATGAAGACTACGAGCAGGTTGATGAGAACGAGCTGGAACGTATGGATATTATGTGGGCTCTTGCAAGTGCTGTAAGAAGAGCTAAAAATTTTGTGAAGAAAACAGGACAAAATCTCGTGGCTACAAAAGATACTACCTTTGGTTTTGACAAGTCCAAAGTCACGTGCTTCAACTGCGGAGAAAAGGGCCACTTCAAGAGGGAATGTGTAAATCCTAAGAAGACTGGGAACGGAAATCCATTCTCCTCGTTCAACAGGCAAGATAAGGAGAAAAAGGCAGCTCCAACAAGCAGTGACTCCAAAGCTATGGTTGCACAAGGTGATGAAGGACAGGATTGGTCCTTCCGTTTCTTATCTGACAGTGAAGCTAACATAGCATCTGTGGATGATCTAAATGAAGACTCAGCAAGTGAGGGGGAGAGCTCAGCTGAGATTGATACTGCTGATTTGGAAGAGACTTTTGCTGCTGTTGATGAAATTGTGAAGAATGAGCTGAATGCTGAATCGGAAGCAAAATCAGCGTCTAAGAATGCTTTCATGGCTAGAACGTCTACATCTGCACAGGTAGAATCGAAAGATGAACTTTTTGCTAAACATGCTTGTGTTGATTGTGAAAAATTTAGGGAAAGCATTGACTTAAAATTTGCTAGGTTATTAGATCACAATGATAACTTAGTAAATGACTTAAAACTGTGCCCAGAGGCTAACAGAGTGTTAAAACAAAATGAGAGCAGTTATAAGGAAAAGATTGATGCTTTAAAGAAACAATTAAAAGAGACCGAGGTTGTTGCACTCAACCAAGAGAATGATATTAAATTCTATTTAAAGATCATTGAAGGAACTAAAAAGGATAAAGCAATTTTAAAAGTTGAAAATGAGTCTTTAAAACAAAAACTTCATAGACTTGCGAGCTCCTCGCATATTTTGAAAAACTTGGTTAAAGAGCGCAACAACGGGGAAGGTTTGGGATACAAAGTTGTGCCACCACATGAGATCCTTTTGAACACCAAACAACGTCCAATTAATGATAACCCTATAAAGGATCATGTGGTGACAACTCCTCTGGTCAGCGATCCGGACACAGCAGTTAACTCTGCACCTCCGGTTTCTTACCAGAAAGCATCATCATCAGGCACAACTAGCACACAAGTCACTGGAAACCGGGTGGACGAGGATGTTCAAGCATCCCTTGGGTTGGGTCAAAGATCGATTATCACACAACCTAAGATTTCCAAAACCACTCAATCTAAATCAGTGAAACAAGATACCCACCATCTTACAAGACACACTACACATAATGTTAAACAAGTTAAGTTTGTCAAGGGAGGTGAAAGTCTTAAAAATGAGAACAAAAAGAAAGAACCTGAAATTTACTCACCGCCCCACAAGAGATCTTCTAGCCCAGATGAATGGAGGTCCTGCTATACTTGTGGACAGCGCGGTCATATTTCAACAAATTGTCCTCGCTATCAGACTCCAAGAATTAAGGTTGAGCTAAACAACAAAGTTAATCTAGATTCAAAACAGCGGTTTAAGACTCCTGTTCGATCAAAAACACCTATTAGGTCTAAAACACCTTCTAGGTCGTTTTTGTCTCCTCCACGCCAAAGGCAACACAAACAAGTCACTGACAAGTCTGTAATGCCAGTGGAAAAACATGTTTCTGAATCTAAACCAAATACTCAAACTGTAAATCAGTCTAAGATTTACCACAAGCAATCCTTTCACATGGATGGTTTGTGGAAAGCCAAAACGACTGATGAGTTTGAAAGCAAGGACAAGCTGAAAGTTGAGATTCCACCCACTGATAAAGGACAGTGGGTCGAATTCATGATGGTTGATTCCTCTGGGAAACCCAAGCCAGTCAAGGCTTGGGTCCCCCTCCTTAACTGATTATTTTCTCTTATCTGCAGGTTGTCCGCTATAGTGCATCTACAAATACATGAATAGTGGATAGCGGAGCTTCCAGGCACATGACGGGAAATAAGTCTCTCCTTTTCAATGTCAAAAAAATTAAAGGGGGACATGTTTCCTTTGCTGGTAATAAAGGAGGATACATTACCGCTCAGGGCGAAGTAGGTAATGAAAAGGTAATGTTCGACAAAGTAAATTTTGTTCAGCAATTAGAAAACAATTTGTTGTCTGTGTCTCAGATTTGTGACAAGGGATTCAAAGTCATGTTTGACAATTGCAAGTGTTACATTCTGAAGAAAGAGATGGAAATTCCAGAGGAGAAGGTCTTATGTCAGCATCCAGGTACAATGATCTATATGTTTTGGATATGTCTAATGCATCTTCCTCTTATTCTACAGTTCAGTGTTTCTTATCCAAAGCAACAGAAAAAGAATCCATCTCATGGCACAGAAGAATGGGACACATTAATCACAGGAAGATGAATCATCTGATTCATAACAACCTAGTTGAAGGATTTACTATCAAGAACTTCCAACTTCCTGATTTTTGTGTCTCGTGCAAGAAAGGAAAGCAGACCAGGAAATCTCACAAGACCAAAGATGTTAATTCTATCGAGATGCCACTGGAGCTACTACACATGGATCTTTTCGGTCCAGTCAGCACAAAGAGTATCGCTGGAGACTGGTACTGCTTCTTAGTCACTGATGACTACTCACGATTCTCATGGGTGATGTTTCTGAAAGCTAAGTCAGAAACCTTTGAGTCATTCAAAGTGCTGGTCATCACTCTGGAATCACTTTACAAGCTGAAGGTTAGGAAAATTCGCTCAGACAATGGTGTCGAGTTTAAGAATCAGTGGATGGATGCTTTCTGCAAAGAAAAGGGAATTGTTCATCAATTCACCTCTGCATACACACCACAGATGAATGGAGTTGCTGAGCGAAAGAACAGGAGCTTGATCGAGACAGCCAGGACCATGTTGGCAGACTCAAAACTGCCAGTACAGTTCTGGAACGAAGCTGTTGCCAATGCATGCTACACACTCAATCGTGTGTCAGTAGTGAAGAGGCACAGGAAGACTTGCTATGAGTTACTACAGAAGCGTAAGCCTAACCTGGAGTATCTGGAACCTTTCGGTGCTCTTTGTACGCTTCTGAAGAAAACTCAAGAGGGTAAGTTCAATGAAAAGGCTGATCAGGGGATCTTTCTGGGATACAACATACCCGACAAACGAGTTTACAACAACTCTACTGGTCAGGTAGAAGTATGGTGTAATGTTGACGTTCAACGTTTCACCATCCCCCTTGCTGGAAAAGGTCCATCGTCATTCTTTGACTACGATGGCTTTTTCAAATCATTCAATCTTCCTTAGATAGATTCAGATGATGATATTGCTACTCAGATGATGCACGATGTTCTAAACTCACCAAATCTGGATACTAGCAATGCAACACCAGCAAGTGGTTTATCGGAATTTGCCACAGCTGATCAGGATGATAGTGAGGCCTCCTCAGTTGATGAAGAAGCAACTGAAACCAGCAATGCACCAAATGTTGATCAAGAAGGAAGCTCTTTAGCTGCTGAACCTACATCTGGAACTACAGATACTGAACCACCAGTCACAATTATGAATTCTGAAGTTGTTGTTCTACAACTCCCATGACTAGGATTAGTACAAATCATCCGCCAGATGCTATCATTGGTGATCTTCACTCCGGTGTGCAGACAAGAAATCGACTGTATACTGCTGATTACGCTGAAGTTATGGAAAAGGGCTATGTGAATGACGGGGCTTACAGATGTTTTGTTTCTCAAATTGAACCCAAACACGTCAGTGACGCCCTTAAAGATGAAGCCTGGGTCAATGCTATGCAAGAGGAGTTGCTACAGTTCAAGAAACTTAGAGTGTGGACTCTCGTTGACCGACCCAGAGGAGTGAAAGTAATTGGTACCAAATGGGTACTAAAATGCAAGAAGGATGACCAGGGTGTTGTTATCAGAAACAAGGCACAGTTGGTTGTTCAGGGCTTCAGACAAGTCGAAGGAGTAGATTACAATGAAGTCTTTGCTCCAGTAGCTAGAATGGAAGCTATCTGCATCTTTCTAGCCTACGCCTCTTACATGAAGATCAAAGTCTATCAACTAGATGTTAAGAATGCATTCTTGCATGGAGAAATCCGTGAAGAGGTCTATGTCAGTCAACCCGAAGGATTCGAAGATCGTTATCATCAGGACAGAGTCTACAAGCTAGACAAGGCTCTGTATGGGCTACATCAGGCTCCTCGAGCTTGGTATGAGAAGCTCTCCACCCATCTGTTGAAACACGGCTTTCGCAGGGGTGTGATTGACTGTACATTGTTCATCAAGGAAAATGATGGTGATTTGCTTATGGTACAGATTTATGTGGATGACATCATTTTTAGTTCTAGGAATAAAGCATTGTGCAAAGAATTCGAATCTGTGATGAAGGCAGAGTTCGAAATGAGTGCCATGGGAGAAATGAAGTTCTTCCTAGTATTACAGGTGGATCAAACACCAACCGGTATTTTCCTGCGTCAGACTAAGTATGTCGGCGATATTCTGAGTCGGTTTGATATGGAAAATGTCTCTGTTGCCGGTACCCCTCTCGCCACAAATCATGATGTGGCTCCTGATGAGAATGGGGATTTGGTAGACGCCACTATGTATCGTGGGATAATCGGATCTCTTATGTACCTCACTGCCTCACGTCCAGATATCATGTATGCCACATGTCTATGTTCTAGATATCAAGCGAAGCCAAAAGTGTATCACCTGATTGGGGTGAAAAGGATTTTCTGTTATCTGAAGGGTACTCCAACACTGGGGTTGTGGTATCCTCATGATGATGACTCTGAGCTTACTGCGTACAGCGATTCAGACTATGGTGGTTGCAAGATTAACTTCAAGTCTACATCAGGAGGGTGTCAGTTCTTTGGAAGGCGATTAGTCACATGGCAATGCAAGAAGCAGACCTCGGTTGCTTTATCAACCTGTGAAGCTGAATATGTTGCTGCTGCAAGTTGCTGCTCTCAGATCACCTAGATCCAACAGCAAATGCGCGACTACGGTTTGCAATTTTCTAACACCCCTATTTATGTTGATTATTCTGCTGCCATAGCTGTTACTAAAATCCTGTGCAACATCCAAAAACCAAACACATCAGCATTAAATATAATTTCATACGCGATTGCTATGAAAAACAATTAATTGATGTGATTAAAATTAACACGGATTTTCTGCGCGCTGACCTCTACACCAAGCCATTTGATAAACCAAGATTTTTATATCTGCTAGAGGTCAACGGCGTTAAAAAGAAAAGTGATGTGATATCAGAAGAAGCAGATACATAGTCCGACACTTGTTTATTTTGTTAATTTTTCTGTTATTTCTTTTATTTTATTTTGTTATTTCCTTGACGTATAAAAATCCAAAAACACAAAAAGATTTTCTGTTTTAGAATTTTAGGGGGAGATTTATTTTAGTATTCATTTATTTAAAAAAAAGGGGAAGGTGAGTAAAGCTGAAAAGGCATAGACAACTAAACTGGGAATGTGACTCGATAAATTTGGAAAGTGATAGTACACAGGCATCGAGTTATTTGGAACACCAAAATGGTTTTCAGTTCAAACAATGTTAATTAAATCACAGAAAAATCATAAATCAGAGAAGTCTAAGTCTAACAAAATGGGAAAATGATAGTACGTTTGACTGGTATTGTAATCACTCGGAGAAAGTAGATCTAGGGTTGTGCAAGTACACCATACGATGTGTCAGTAGATTCAACACAATAGATCATTAGACATCATCAGTGAACTGGCTTAAACTAAATTTATTCAATAAGTTGTGGGTTTTCATGGTATCTCCGGTCTGCACAATCAATCAATGTCCAATAAGGGGTGAGGAGCAAGCAAATGCCACAAATGTGAGCAAAGACCTGAAAAACAGAGCAAAAGATGACAAATGTCATTGAATACAATGTATATTCAAAATTGGTGCTCTAAGAAGAAGATAGGTATTGCGCCTCTCTGCTGTGCGATGGCACTGACCTGAGGCTTGGCATGACCTATCCGTTCTAAGAATTCATTGTTGTTTGCGCCTCTCTGCTGTGCTATCGCACTGACCTGAGGCTTAGCATCTCTTTGACAATTCTTAGAACCAAATCTTCTAATTCCCAGACCGCTCAAAACTCTCCTGAGGAAGATTGATTACCATATACCTGTAGAACACACAAACACTTGTTGACCTAATTCATCTAATTAATCACTGATGTTTGTCAAAAGTCTGTGTATGGATTTACGTGGACAAATATACTGACAATCGTTGTGGCTGCATCGCCTGATGGTCAAAATCAATGAGTATTACATATTAGTTCAAACATGATTCCCAGTAAGTGCTTAGAAGTCTTGGATCAGTACAAACTGTGATATGTCATCATGCAAGGTGTAGTTAGCACAAAATGTTCCAAGTAATGATGTATAGCCTGTCTGATTCCAAATGAGTCTGTTCTTGATATAATGTCAATGCTAATAGGCTACACAAACCTACCCTAACAAAATTACAAAATAATGTTCATTTTGTTCGTAGTTTAAAATTTTTCAATTTATTAGTATAAGTGTGTCAATGTCGGACAGTGTATATTGTTATCTGTTAATGTCAGTAAACGAGCTTAACGTTTACTTAAACAAATTGTTTCTGAAAGGTTAAATGGACCACGTCTGAGGTGATCAGGTGGATAAATGGATCACATCTGAGGTGATCGGGTGGATAAATGGATCACGTCTGAGGTGATCGGGTGGATAAATGGATCACGTCTGCGGTGATTGGGTGGATAAATGGATCACGTCTGAGGTGATCGGGTGGATAAATGGATCACGTCTGAGGTGATAAATGGGTGTGTTAATTTAAACGTGATCATGTCTGAGATGATCAAAGGCTCATAAAGTTTTATCAATTGGTTAAGAAAACTAAGGGTCGGTCAATAAAGTGACTAAAATGGCATAAGTATAGCCCAATCGCACGACAAAATTCTGGTCTGACCCAGTCGTACGAATGGGGTATACGATTGAACACAATCGTAAGATTGGGACATGCGAATGAGCCCAATCGGCCGATTGAAAGTGACCGACTAGGCCAAACGTACGAATGGAGGTAAACTATGCGATTGGAACTGGTCGAATGAGTGAATCGTACGACTGGAGTTTGAGTCGGCCGAATAAGTGGAGCGAACGGATTCAGTCGGCCGACTGAACAGAGTTTTAGTATAAATAAGACCCTCAGTCGATCGCAGACCCCATTCGCCCTAAACTTAAAAACGCACCGTTACGCTGCCCAAATTTCATTTGACCTTAAACACCTACTATACCTGATTACTGACATCTTGGCATTGTTATACAGGTAAAACGCGACAGAAAGACGATTGAAACTGTCAAAATTGGTTCGAAATACAGGCTCATTTGACCTAGATTTGAACTGAAACAAAGTTGTACAATAAACTACCTTAATCACATACAATGTTAAAATCAATGGATTAGGTGGTTTAGATACATGATTGCGAGTCTAATGAACATGAACTTAATGTTTAATTTAGCCATTTGATAAATCTGAGTTTTAAATGGAACCGTTTTGTCTACCATGCGTCTGGTCCCCTAGAATGAACTACAATCGCACGATTGAAAGGGGTGACTCATTCAATCGGCCGAATGAATAATGCGAATGGGTTGAGTGTGTCATACGACTGGACTCCAGAATGAACTTCAATCGCACGATTGTAAGGGACGATTCATTCAATCGGCTGAATGAATCATGCGAATGAATTCATTCGGTCGACTGACCCAATCGTAGGTTCATTCACCCAACTGAACTCAATCGCATGACACATCAACCGACTGAAATTCAGTCAAATTATTGTTCAACTGATTGAAGCCCAGTCGCACAAATGACCAACCGACTGAACTCAGTCGCATAGTTCAATCGCACGATTGAACTGAACTGTTTTTGATTTGGTCAAACTCTGTTTTTCATGTGTTCTCACGTGCGTTTGCTATTTGTTACAGGAATATGGCTAATCGTTGGTCCATTAATCCAAAGCACAACATTTCTGCTCACTTGGATTCCACCTTGAGGAATGGTGGTGAGTTTGCAGGGATCATCGACTTTTTGAGGAGATCACGGATATATAGAGCCATATCTACACCCTGTACTCCCTACCAGTCCATTCAACAATTATTCTGGGAGGTAGCTTCGGTAGATCGATCTGTGGAACCCTACCGCATCCGAAGTACTATCTTTGGTAGCGAGATCGAGATCACAGCGGCAGATATCAGGAGAGTATTGGGATTTGGAGATGATGAGGATCATCCACTTAAGCTGCATCCTCTGATGGTTCGAGGTTGCTTTATGAGGATCGGGTACTGCGGGGACATCAACTCGGGTGTGCTGAACAAGGGCAACCTGAGCCCCCAGTACAAGTACCTAGCACACGTCATACTGAAGTGCATAGCATCCAGGAGGGGTGGGTTTGATGATCTGTCGGACCAAATCCAGAATGCCTATGCTGCATTGGTTCTAAACCACCCCTTTAGCTTCTCCAACATGATTTTCACGCAGAAAGTAACTATGCCGAAAGCAACTATGCCGAGCGCAGGTGTACCTTCCGAAAGCTCCGAAAGGAAGTCTGACTCTGAAGCTCCGAAAGCAACAATGAATTGTTGCCAAAAGCGTGGGAAACAACTGAAGCTCTGATCTCTCCTCTTTACCAAGTACTTTTCGGAGGTCTAAGGTCTGCATATCTGAAGCTCTGATCTCTCCTCTTTACCACTAAAGAAACGGTTTTATTTGTAATGGTTTGAGGAGTTGTAACATATGCATTAACAGTTGTACATTTCTTAAAATTAAGAGATTGTGTGAATTTACTTTGCTGCCCCTCTCATTTCAATATTAAAGGTAGTATAGATAACCCGACTTGGATCATAGCGTACTAATCGCATCAATATTCTACGTGTCTTGGGCATATAGAATCCTACGATCTCCTACTTGCACAAGATTCATAGAAGATTGATGCAAGCAGTAAATACTGTCTAACAATGGTTTACTACCCTTAATACGCATGACTTATAGCCATTCAATAACATCATCCTATTCAAATATCCTACTTGAAATGATTTAGCTGAATCAATCATTTATCCTTTTGTTACAGATGTCATGTTAAATCTAAGGACACAGGATGATCATTCCTTGTTGATTTAACTTAATGAGGCCTTAGACATCTTGCTCTCAATGAATAAGAGGAACAAATCCCATCTTGACTACATACATTTCTCACAAACACCTCATGTCATACCTAAACATAGCCTTACGTACTGTCCAATATTTCAGGACAGTGAAGAACTAGCTCAAGGTATAACACCTGGTGAATATCAAAACCCAATATGTATCTCAGGTCTGAGGATAGCAAATGATATTCGCCTTTTATTCAAATTTACTTATGATCAGTCTAGAAGATTCCTTGTAGTAAAATTTGAGATGCGGGTTAGTCCAATATTTGCATCCCACAAATATCTATGAACCTTGGTAGCAACCCATTGTACTATATTCATCCTTATGAATATCAACCAATCCAAGTTCATAATAATCTTACCCTCACACTTGTTCCCACAAGTCTGAACGACTACGGACATTTAGAGTAAACAATTAAGTCATGTATTAAACATGCTAAATTGAAACATTAATTGAAACACTATAACCAAATAATTTTATTCAAATAATATAGAGTTCCACATATCCAAATACAATATTTACAGATTAAATCCAATCATTGGAATATCGAAGTCCCATGGAACAAGTATGACCTTCATGCTTTGCCTTTTCAAGGAGCTTCGTGAGAGGATCCGCAATGTTTTCATCCATGTGAACTTTGCGAATACATATCTTTCCCTTTTCAACTTCATCTCGTATGTAGTTGAATCTCCACTCAATGTGCCTAGTCTTTTCATGAGCATGAGGTTCCTTGATTTGAGCAATCGCTCCCTCGTTATCACAAAAGATCTCTAGGGGGTCCTGAATGGAAAGGACAACCCCTAGATCGGCAATGAATTTCTTCAACCATGCAGCTTCTTGAGCTGCTAATGAGGCGGCGACATATTCTGATTCTATAGTTGATAGAGCCAACACATCCTGTTTGGAGCTCTTCCAAGAGACACTCCTCCATTCAGAATGAAAATATATCCTGATTGTGACCGTGAATCATCACGATCGGTTTGCAAACTCGCATCCTTGTAACCTTTTACTACGAGTTCCTCATCACTAGATCCATAGATTAGGAACATGCCTTTAGTCCTCCATAGGTACTTAGGTATGTTCTTAACAGCCATCCAATGACTGTTTCCAGGATTTTGTTGGTATCGGCTTGTGATGCTTAATGCGCATGAAACGTCCAGCCGAGTGCATATCATTGCATACATGATGGATCCAATAGCAGATCCGTATGGGATTGCCTTCATGTTATCTTGCTCATCCTTTGAGCTAGGACATTGAGTCATACACAATATCGTTCCTCTTTGAATAGGTACGGTACCTTTCTTAGAGTTCTCCATCTTGAACCTTTTCAAGATCTTATCAATGTGTGCACTTTGATTTAAACCAATCAACCGCCTTGATCTATCCCTATAGATCTTTATTCCCAGAATATAGGCGGCTTCACCAAGATCCTTGATGGAAAAACAACTTCCAAGCCAGGTTTTTACATATTCCAAGGTTGGAATGTCATTTCCAAATAGTAGTATGTCATCAACATACAATACTAGGAAAGTGATGATGCTCCACTAGCTTTCTTATATACACAGGCTTCATCAGCGTTCTTGACGAATCCGAATTTAATTACTTCTTCATCAAAACGGTGATTCCAACTACTCGATGCTTGTTTCAATCCATAGATTGATTTCTTTAACTTGCATACTTTATTAGGATGTTTTGGATCGACAAAACCCTCAGGCTGAACCATATAGACATGTTCCTCAAGATATCCATTTAGGAAAGCGGTTTTGACATCCATTTGCCAAATCTCATAATTATAATGAGCAGCAATGGCAAACAATATCCCTATAGACTTTAGCATCGCAACAGGTGAGAAAGTTTCATCATAATCAACCCCTTGAGTTTGAGTGAAACCCTTTGCTACAATTCTAGCCTTATAAGTATCCAAGTTTCCATGCATATTGGTTTTCCTCTTAAAAACCCACTTACTTCCAACCACTTTGGAGTTAAGAGGAGGTACAACAAGTTCCCAAACTTGATTGTCATACATGGATTGCATCTCAACGTTCATGGCTTCAAGCCATTTGTCACAATCTAAATTGGACACTGCATCATGGTATGTGGTTGGTTCATCTGAATCTACCACATAGCATCCATCCATGAAAAATCCGTATCTTTCAGGTGGATTACTAGTTCTACCACTTCAGCGAATGTTTTGTGTGTATTGATCAACCGCTTGATCATCCTCAACATCCTCATGTTGAGTGCTAGTTTCAACCAAACGTGCATCAGGTTGTGATTCTTGATCCTCCTCAAGATCCACTGTTCTACTGCTAATTTCTTTCATAAGGAACTTTGCTTCTAAGAACTCACCCTTTCTAGCAACAAACACTTTTTGTTCCACTGGATCATAGAAATAATATCCCATAGAATCTCTAGGATATCCAACAAAGATACACTTGGTGGATCGGACTTCCAATTTGTCTGGGGTGGGGGTCTTTACATAAGCCTCACAAACCCAGACCTTTAAGTATGATAGGGATGGAACTCTTCCATGCCATATTTCAAAAGGTCTCATTTCCATCTTTTTGGTTGGGGCCATTTTTAGAATACGGGACGCGGAGAGCAAAGCGAAACCCCAAAATGATAGAGGCAATGTGCTTCTAGCCATCATAGATCAGACCATATCCAATATGGTTCGATTCCTCCTCTCAGACACACCATTATGTTGTGATGTTCCAGGTGGAGTGAGTTGTGAGACAATCCCACAACTCCTAAGATGATCTTGAAATGCATCACTTAGGTATTCACCTCCTCTATCGGTGCGGAGAACTTTAATCGACTTGTTGAGTTGATTTTCTACTTCATTCTTGAAGATTTTGAACGTTTCAAAAGCTTCATCTTTGTGCCTTAATAAGTACACATACCTATAGCGACTATAATCGTCGGTAAAGGAAATGAAGTATCTTTCACCATTCCTAGTCATTGGCTTAAAAAGACCACATACATCCGAATGTATGATTCCTAATAAATATTTTGCCCTTTCGTTAGTTCCACTAAAGGGTGCCTTAGTCATTTTTCCTTGTAAACAAGATTCACATACATCAAATGAATCACATTCATTTGTTTTTAAAAGACCGTTCTTTTGAAGTGTTTGTATACGTTTCTTGTTTATATGACCAAGACAACAATGCCAAAGATAGGTATCACTCAAATCCAACTTGAGTTTCTTGGTGTTAGTTTGGTACAATGAACTATTTAAAGTATTTTCATGAACCAATTCATAAATACCATTAATAGGAATAGCTTTAAAATAGAACATATCATTTAAAGAAACATGAATGTCATTTTCAACAAAAGATAATACATAATCATAATGTCTTAGTTGGGACACAGAAATAATATTCCTAGTCAAACTAGGAGCATACAAAACATTCTTCACAATAACATCCAAGCCACTTGGAAGTTTTAGGATGTAGTCCTCACGAGCTTCAACTATGACTTTAGTTCTATTGCCCATGAAGAAGCTAACATCCCCTTGATTGAAGTCCCTACTTCTTGTGAACCCCTGCAACAAATTGCAAATATGAGTTCCACATCTGGTATCCAATACCCATGTGTTAGAAGATGTAACATTAAGATCAATATGAATCATGTATATTGTACCTGAGGTCTGCCCGGCATCCCTCTTTGCTTTCAACTCTTGGAGATGGACAGGACAATTCCTTACCCAATGTCCAATCTCTCCACACTTGAAGCATGGGTCATTAGTAGCAAACTTTTGCTTCTTCTCTTGTGGTTTGGGTGGCACCCTTGCCACCCCTTTCCCCTTTCCCCAAACAGGTCCCTTACCCTTGGCAACATTTGCCCTGGGTGCGGGATGAGGCCTTTTATTGTTCCCACCTTCATTGATGGTGAGAACGGGTAAAACCCTTTTACCCATGGCCGCCTCGACCATTTTGATCATTGAGTGAAGCTCACCAATGCTTTTGTCCCTAGCATTCATGTTGTAGTTCAACACGAATGTCTCGAACTTCTTGGTAAGGCCATCAAGGATCAAATCCGTGGCCAATTCCTTCGAGACAGGACAATTAAGCCTTTCGAGGCGGTTAATGTGGCTTTTCATCTTAGGTACATAAGATGAAACTGATTGGTTGTCGTCCATACGACATGCATAGAGTGCTCGAACCGTTTCGAAGCGCTCAACCCTTGCTTGCTGTTGGAACGTTTCCTTCAGCTGGGTTATCAAGTCATAAGCTCCATGATGTTCATACTCCTTTTGGAGATCCGGAGTCATGCTCGCTAGCATGAGACAAGACACTTGGACAGAGTCCTCAGTGTACTTCAGCCAATCGTTATAGGCCTCCTCATCATCCTTAGTAGGTTGATCGGGGATAGGGTCGTCTAAAACATATGATCGTCTCTCTTGCTTGAGAACGATTCTCAAGTTTCGATACCAATCAATGAAATTGTTATGATTTAGACGTTCCTTTTGGAGAATCGCTCGTAAATATTGGGTGGGCGTGGATGAGTTATCATGATTATCATTATTGGTGGCCATCTACAAAATTTAACAAAGATCTATTTTAGTATTTTCGATATTGCTATTTTTAATAATTAATACCTTTTAAGGTCATTTTCATATTAAAATCTAGAACCCAACATTACATTTAAATTGTGGTTAGGTGACGTTTATCCCACGATTTAAATTAATAACGTGGTCAATGATTGACGGTTGCAACCATTTACAACTTCTAGAGATCGACTTTTAACATCATATGTAAAGTCGGCATGTTAATCCCATCAACATCATTTGGAAACCATATTGTAGGTGATCCATTTAACATGGTTTGGAAATCAAGTTACCCTACTTGCACACACATGTGAGTTTTCCAACATAGGTGGTTAGGTGATCTTTATCCCACAAATGTGGTATGCCCACCTCAAATCACAAGTTCCCTCAAAATGGTTAGGTGACCTTTATCCCACTGAGAGTTTCCAAGTGACTCAAGCGTTGTGCAAAAGGACGGTGTTAGAGTTGTTTTAAAATATTTAGAGATTTCTTAATTCTAGTTTAGAAAACTCTATGTACTTGTATTTGCATGCTTACAAATACTTGGTACCCTATGGTTCTTTTAATAAAACACATTTTATTATGAAATCATTAATCTTTTTAATAACCATTTATTAACACTTAATGATTAAGAACCATTTTTATATTAGCTTGTTAAGATCATTTTTATTAAGATTGTTTATCATATCCAAATATCATACAATCATTCACAAAATGACAATCAAACAAGCATAGTATAAACAACCACATGTGCATAACCATAGCCACTATGTTGACAACACTTGTTTGCCATCACAAGCGTTGTCATTTAGTCTTTCCTAAGGGTTGAATACAACACAAAGATGAGATCTTCAAAGACCCCCACTTGAACTTGCATCCATATGCTTCAAGTCCTTTTCTTTGTATCTTCCTCTTGTGCTTCCATTTTGTGCATCTTCATTTACAAAATTTATATCCTAATACAAATTTTCTAATAAAGAAAATACACTTAATCTATCTATTACATTAAAAATGAATGAATAAATAAATTACATCCCAAAACTAGCACAAAAGAATAATATTACAACCCAAATGAAAACAACCAAAACAAACATCCATTTCAAACCAAATCAACACAAGGTCTAAGCTAGGTTATGCACCAATATAAACATTCATCATATCATCCAAATATAACAAAGAATCCCCACTAAAACCCACGATTTTCAGCCAACATAAACTAAAAATTCGGGTTTTAAACATTGTCCAAACAATATACATATCATCATACATATCTTTCAAGGTTTAATCACAAGCATGTGTGATATGACCTTGAAAGTTTGGGGATTCAACATACAAGAACATAGCAGCCCCTAAAAGGGGTTTCATGGTCCATAAAATGAATTTTTAAAGGAAAATACAAGCTCGCTATCCACATAACCGGCTCTAGATGCCATTGTTGGGGTTTGTTAGAACAAGATATATAGTTTAACCATTTAAACTTTGTAAAAGCGCAGCGGAATAATAGCTTTATAACCTTGTTTATAAGATGAAAATTTCAAGTTCTATTTGATGTTTTAAGATGTAAACAAACCCAAGAACAAAAGGATCTTTAATATGTGAAAGTTGCTAGCTAAGATAATGCAAACAACACACTATGGACAGCCACAAAGAGGGCTGCCATAGACTACCTTTCAGCAGCAAGGAGTTCGAATCGGAGGATCTTCTTGACCAAGAAAAATGACCAAAGGCACCAAGGGAGGTCCTCTCAAGCTAGTATACCCCAATCTTGTTTGCAAAACACCTTCTTGTTAGGAAGAATCACCACCAAAAGGCTCCTAAAACCCTCAAATGCTGCTGAAAGTGCCGTGAGTTTTGAGAGAGAGGAGAGAGTCTTTTGCAAGTTTGCATGTGTTGAGATAAAAAGAGAAATGAAGTCTCGAAGACTAGTTATGATGTGTGTGGTTTACAAGGCAAAAGAACCAATCAAAATTAACAAGGGGGCGGCCGAAATTTCATCTCAAAAGTGGTTTCCCTCTTTAAATCAAATACACACACATATTAAACTAGTCTTCTAACTAGTTATACAATTAACCATTTAATTGTATAAGTTATATACTCTCATTATTATTTGGTGTTATCTAACTTATTTAAATAACACTTCAAATAATATTATTGAACAAAATATTCTAATAAGTTGTTCCTTCTCATATGCAACTTATTTAGAAAACCTATTTTCTAAATTGGTATAAATATTTAATTACATGATCATATAATCAATTAAATATTGATTGGTGTTTGCTAAGCTTGTTATTGGGTATAACCTGACTTGGATCATAACGTACTAACCGCATCAATATTCTACGTGTCTTGGGCATATAGAATCCTACAAACGCGCGCATTATTTTTAAACTCTATTCCCATCAACTTGAGACGAATTGTAGACAAGATCATTTCACCCAAAACATCTAGGGGACGGGCATGATTATTAAAAATCCTATCATTTCTTTCCTGCCATATATAGTAGACCGCAACAGCTATATCTAATTTTCTAACGATATTAAAAATCGTTTTAGGCTTTGCTCGAGAGTGAAGCACCTACTGAACATCTACCGACTTAGGAGAGCAGCTCTTCAAGAAGGCTTTATCTCTAATTATCATCCAGACCCTCTCCGAATATGAGCATTCAAAAAATAATTATTGATGTGAATCATAATTAGAAAAACATAGCGGGCAACACATCATATTCATATTTCCACGATGGGTAGAGCTCCACTTCAAGATCTTGTCTTGAGTCAAAAGTTTTCCTTTTATCACCAACCACAAGAGAAACGCATGTCTCGGAATACATTGAGGAAACCATATTTCCACCGTTTATTAACAGCCTAAAAATTCCGTTGTCTAAGCCGATATTGGTTAATCCAATCCACCCATAAGGAAGTGCGATTGTTAAGGATACCCCAAATATGAAAAGACATAAGACGAAAATTCATATCCTTAATTCTACGGATACCAAGCCCTCCTTCTTGCTTCGGAAGACAGATCTGTTTCCAAGAAACTTTAGCTTTGTCTTGCTTCATTGGGCCTTGGCACCAAAGAAAACCCCTCAACCTAGCTTCCAGATTGGAAATAATGGAAGCGGGAAGCATGAACACAGATGCCCAATATACATGCATGGATGATAACACTGAAATAATTAACTGACAACGTCCCACAAATGAAAGATATTTATTCTTCCAATCCAATATTTTGGAGTCTATCCTTTCAACTAACACATTACAATCTTGGTGGCATAGTCTAGATGTAATAAGAGGCACCCCTAAATACCTCACAGGTAACTTACCCTCCTCAAAAGGCATAATCTCCAATATGGCCAACTTGGTCTGATAAGGCACATTGAAAAAGAAAACAGTACTTTTTTTAGTACTTGGGACCAAACCCGACATGGCCTCAAAAGACTTAATCCCTTCTAACACACATGAAACCAAGTGAATATCCCCCCTTGAGAATACAAAAAGATCATCTGCAAAGCATAAATTAACCAACTTTTGTTTTTCACAATGGTTATGGAATCTAAACCGAGTATCAATATGAGTGGCTTGGTAAAGAATCAAAGTAAGAACCTCCATAACTAATGTGAATAGATAAGGGGATAATGGATCACCTTGTCTAAGACCACAGCTGCCTTGAAAGAAACCATGCAACTGGACATTAATAGCCTGGGAAAAAGAAGGAGATGTAACACAAACCATAATCCAGTCCACCATCTTTCTATAGAAACCAAACCCGATAAGAACATCCTTCAAAAACTTCCAACTGACAGTATCATAGGCTTTCTAGATGTCAATTTTGAACGCACATCTTGGGGGACCAATGTGCCTATGATAATTATGCATGATCTCTTGAGTGAGTAGAATGTTATCCGAAATTCTCCTCTCCGGAATAAATGCTGATTGATTAATACTAACAATATGCTTGAGATCATCCTTAATGTGATTGGCAATTATTTTAGTATTACACTTATATAAAACATTACAACAAGCAATAGGCCTATAGTCAACTATTCGAGATGGGGTAGACAGCTTGGAAACGAGAGCAATGATAGTATGATTAAGTTCCTTTAGAAGTTTTCCCGATGCAAAAAAATCCTTAATAGCCCCCGAAACCTCCGAACCAGTAATATCCCAAGAATTTTTAAAGAATGCCGAGGAGAACCCATCTGGTCCCAGAGCTTTATTATCATTAATAGAAAACATAACATTCCTAATTTCCCTAACCAAACATTTTTAACCATATCCTCCGCTACATCCTGATCAAGACGTGACAGAAAAATATTCAAGGTCGGCTGAGAAGATATAGGATGATCCGACCCCAGAAAGTTCTTATAATGCTCCACAAAGGCTCTAGGTACATTTGAACCCTCATGCATGTGACCACTTCCATCCATAATTGTTTCAATATGATTCCTGTGATTTCCGCTTTTAATTGATTTATGAAAATATTGGGTGTTGCGGTCTCCCTCCGCAAGCCATTGGACTTTTGATTTTTGCTTGGGGAATCATTCTTCATCAAGGCTTGCTTCATTAAACTTCTGCAGACACAGTCTCCTTGGATCTTAACAACATATTACCCGGACCCAAGTCTATACCTTTCTGAATATCATCAAGAGAATCCCGGAGCATACTCACCTTTTTATGAAGATTACCCTGCTTAAATAAAAGAGAACGTAAAGGTTTTTTTAGCAGCTTAAGTTTTCTCACCACTTGGAACTGAGGAACTCCCTTAATACTACTCTTCCAAGTAGCATTAACAATAGTTTTAAACACATCTTTGTGCATCAAGAAGTTTGCAAATTTGAAAGGAAGAGGCTTAAACCTGCTTATCAAAGGGATCTTTAGGATACAAGGGCAATGATCTGATATCCTATAAGGATGGAAAAACACACTTGCAGCAGCAAAACAATCCATAAATTCATAATTTCCCATGACCCGATCTAACGTCCGAAATATACCTCCACCGGATGTTGGTTTTTGAGTCCAAGAATAATGTAGACCAGCCGAACAAATATCCTCCATCTCTATCTGTGCTACACAATTCTTAAAATCCCTTATACTAGAATTCAAAATAGAAGGCCTATCATAACTATCTTCTAAATTTAAAGTAACTTTAAAACAATCCATAAATTCATAATTTCCCATTTAAAGTAACTATCTTCTTATGATAGCAAAGATCAGCTCATAGCTCTCTCCGGTGTATGTATGAATTATGAGTATAAACAACCGAACAAAAAAGAACCTGATGGGTAACTTTCACTACTAGAAAGTAAGGCTAATGCAACATTTTAAATGCAACTTTTTTATTTAAGTTGCGTCTGACTCTAATACAACTTTATTTATCATAAAAGTTGCATTAAAGATCTAATGCAACCTTTTACATAAAAAGTTGCATAATTTTAGTGAAATTGCAACCTTTTTATAAAAACAATACATATTTTACTTAAGATTACAACTTTTTTTAAAAGGTTGACAATTTTATTAAAATATGCAACCTTGTTAAAAAAGGGTTACGACTTTGTAAGATTATGTACTTTTAAATAAATATATTAGAATTTTAATAAAGTTGTAGGTTTAATATTTTGATTTTCTTAATATTTGTAACTTTATGTTATAAAAATACATTTTTGATGCTTACTAAAAATCTTAATGAAATTAGATATATATTTATAAAATATTATCATTATAATTTTTAAATAATATATCTATTATCAAACTTATCTTAAAATTTTATTCAATTACTATTTCCCTCTTATGTCTAACTTAAAAAAATTCTAAATTCCCTCGTATTTTTTCACTAAATCTTTGAAACTTCCCACCTAATTGAAGATACCATACTAATCGGCTGCTATTAGATCATCTATACTAATTGAAGATACCCATTCTCTCAACGTAAAAGCCTCCATCATTCGTGACCTAATCCTCCCCGTAATTCATCAGATTCTCTTCCGATCATCCAATCGGAGTATTGTAATCTCTCTTCGACTGATGATATCATCTTTCGTGTTTGATTCTTGCGCTTAATTCTACTCAATTTCACGAATCCTGGTGAGTGAATTTCCAATTCATCGTTTTTAAGCTTCTTCTATTCACAAGTAGATTTTTGTTTGTTATGTTATCTCTGGATTGTACGTGAATGTGAGTCATTGATTGCACCTACAGTTGATGAATTTAGGATTGATTGGGTGGAGGAGGTGTGTACAAACTAAATTATTGTTCATATTAGGATGATTGAACGTACAATCTGCGAGATCATTTGTGCGTTTACATACATTACATACATTAGGGCTTGTTGATTTCGTTGACTAGGGAAATTGACCCGAGTCAACCATTCTGTTTTAGGTATAAAGCCTGTTCCCTGTGATTGCTTTGTTCATACATGCCTGCTAGAAAGGGTTATCCAGCTCCACAACTCCTTTTTCTTGAGTTTTATGACCTGGTCAACAGGTCTAATGGCTAAAAAACCCAATCTGGATCAAAGTGTACAAAGACACGAGAATGAGTATGAGAAGAGTAGACAATTAAGGGTTCAAGAAAACCAAAAAAGAATACAAGATTTGGGATTAAAGAACATTGCGAATTCTTTGACAAGTTTAGTTAAAAGTCAGAAAATGAAGAAGAAAATAATGAAATCAACACACACTAATGTACTAGATGATGACTATATTCCTGATGTGGGTGATGATAGTGAAGAAGAAAACGAAGATGTTGCTACAAGTGTTAGGATATCTAAAAAGGTAATTACATTATCATATATTTGTTCTCTTACTTTATACACACATGTTATCTAATGAAAATGAACTTGGTTTATAGCAATGTCGTCCACAATATATTGCACCACTATCTATGAATAAAATTGCTAATTTAACGAAGCAACATCGAGTGAATGCTCCAAAGATCTCCCAAAACTTATCATTGGATTCAAAGGCAACAAAAGAGAATAGAGCATCAACTACCATGGGTGAACTAATCTCAAGAAATAAAAGGCCACAAACACAAATCAGGGGGATTCAAACAAAATTTAGCAAAGCCTAATTTTACTACACGTGGATCAAAGAAACATATGGTTCTTATTGACGAGGATGATGATGAACAAGATGTGAGATATTTAAAGGTGTTGTTTTGACAGTCTTAAAGTTCATTTAATTGTTAAGTAATTACAATGTAACATATAAAACTACTTTTGATATATTATTCTTGTATACATTTAGATATTAATAGAGTAGATATGGAACTAGATGGGTTGGAGGATGATGAGAATGAAGGATCTATTATGAGATCTCAAGGTATTTAAGTTTACTAACTAAAGTAGTTCTATTTTTGTTGCCATATTTTATGTAATTTATATTTATTGATATCATGGTATTTACCCGTGAAAATGAGAAGGCGAGGACATGGACCACATTACATTTTCAAATAATGAAAATGAGAACCAAGGGGATGATAGGCATGACAATATAGAAGGCGAGGACGACAGACTAGTTCAAGATCCACTAGAAAACGCAACAGGTTTGATTTATCCACTTATAACATGTTTTTTGACTTGTCATATATATATATATACACATATATATATATATAATTGTTTTATTGCATCTTGGAGTTCAGCGATATCTAAAACAAAGAAAAGAGGACCATCAATGCTGCATGTTGTGCACACACGAAAAGCTGATGAGCGTGAGGTCATTATATGTAATGAATTTGGACAACCTGTTGGACCAGCAAGAGAGAAGAAAGATGTAGTTGGACAATTCTCTTGATTTTTAGGTACAATAGCTCGTAATTATAGTTATGCACCATTGATTTATAGTTCATGGCAGAAGGTTCCACATAAAGAAAAGATATGGGAGTATGTTCAGGTAAGGTTTTCAGTAATTTATTTCCCTTATTTATTAGATACTAATTTTTAAAGAAATATTAACTGTTTTAAAGGAAAAATACGATGTGCCTGATGGTGCTAAGAAATGGGTTTTAAAAAGTATTGGAGAATGTTATAAGGTACACAAATGCCGGTTTAAGAAAAAACACTTTTATCAATATAAGGACAACAAAACAAGATGGAAGAATCGACCTAAAAGCATTCCGGAAGATGATTTCTCACAATTGTTACGTTTATGGAACAATAAAGACGTGGCGGTATTTTTTTTTATACTAGATCTCTATTAATATTATTTGCTATCTAGAATTGTGTATTAGTTGAGTTATGTATATTATTGTGTGTTAGAAACGTTGTTTGCGAGCCAAGGAATCACGCATGTCTCAAAAAAATATGCATACAGCCGGTCCAAAAAGTTTTGCTAGGATTCGTGAGGAGTTGGTAATATATTTTAGTTTCATTCATAATTGGTTTCTATTTTGTTGTTTAGTACATGTTGACTTTTTTATTGATGATTATGTTATTATGAATACAGAAAAATGAGGACCCAAACCAAGAATTACCCACTTTAACTCAGATGTTTGAACGTACACGTAAAAGGACGGAAGGACGTGCATATATTGATACATATGATGACACAGTAAAAAACATTGTAAGCTTTTTCTACTCTTATTTTTGATAATTTTGTATAATGTCTCAGATATGTGTGTTGTTTTTAACGTGGTTCACATGTAGTAGTGTTGTTAGTCCAATATGTAACCTATTTGACAAAAGGCTCAGTGTTGTTGTACATTAGTATTTACATACTTGTATTTTATACAATAGTCTATTTTTGTGATCTTGTGCAAACTATTGGTAAAATGTCAAATTTATAGTAGTTGTGTCCATTTATGGCAAATAAGTGATCTAATTGTTTCTTTATATTTTTATATAAAAATATTATAGGAACAAATTAAGAACTACAAATATGTAGAAGATGGGAGTGCTTTGATAGATCCTTTTCTCGTTGTAATGAACAAAGAGAATAATGGATATCGTCGACTTTATGGTAGAGGTGTTACAAATACATTGATAAAAAAAAGTAGATGGTGCTAATACATCATACATGATCTCGGGGGGGTTTATGGAATCATTTAAAGCAAGTGTTGAAGTTGAGAAAAATCAGTTGTTGGAAATGCGCAAAAACATTGAAGAGGAGCAAGAAAGAAAAAAGGCTGAGTTAGAAGCTATGCAAAAAAATATTGACAACCAACGAGAAAACTTGGAAGCTATTATGCGAAAGATTATGGAACAACTACCGGTTGGAGACCGAGAGTTTGTAACATGAGTCAATTACCATTTTCGTTAGTCTTTATACTTGGCACTTTTTGTTGACTTTATTAGTATTTGAGTTTGCATAGGTATGTTAAAGTACACAATATGACTTTCAATGATATTTATGTTATTATTGTCTTGATGTGATTGCAATTAAATGTATTTAAATTAATAGCAATGATATTGAACTTGGGCGTAATAAAAGTTGCATATTTGTTGTAATTAAAATCGTAAAAACTTTACTGTAAATAAAGGTTGCATCATATCTTAAAAAGGTTGCATATTTGTAACTAAACTGTTATAAAAGTTGCATTTAAGCATAGGAAAAGTTACATTTTAATGTATAAAATGTTGCGTTTTTAAAACAAAACTATAATAAAAGTTGCATTTAAATATTTTAAAGGTTGCATTTCAAAGCGAAAAAGTTGCATTACAATATAAAAAGGTTGCATATTAAAAAAGTTGCATTTGAACAGAAAATGCAACACATTTAAAAAAAGTTGCATTATCTAACAAAAAAGTTGCATTATGTCTAATGCAACCGCTTCTAATGCAGCCCCAGGTAAAAAGTTGCATTAGACATAAAGCAACTTTTTCAAGGCTTAATGCAACATTTTACGGGGGTTACATTAGCTTCATTTTGTTGTAGTGTTTAAATATAATCTGAATGTGAATAACTTGGTCCGAAGAAGAAAGAACCATAACCTCCATAACATTTGAATCCCAACCCAAAATAATTCTAGTACCCTTCGAGCATTAAGAACCATTAGAGATCCAATCCCACCCCTTAAAAGCACCTTTACAAACTGTGAATTTTGTTGATATTGCTTGATTGATTACAATTGTTTGTGTTTTGCTTTGAATTGTGTTCATAATCATTACAGATTGAATCATTTGATCCTATCAAATGATGAATGCTCTGGAGGGTGGACCGTGGATGATCAGTAGTCAAAGAAAATTCACAGTAGAAACACAAACAGTTCATACAAATCAAAGCAAATCACAAACAATCTGTAATGATTATGAACACAATTCAAAGCAAAACACAAACAATTGTAATCAAATCAAGCAATATCAACAAAATTCACAGTTCATTGATATAGCAAAGACAATTACAAAAGTAAAAAGCAGTTCATACAAAATCTAATGTCTGCTGACTCTACTCTAGCCTAAGCTATATATACTACTGGAAAACTAGAGACTATCTATTTACAATTCTAGTCCCTATACTATCTATTTACAATTCCTTGACGATCAGCAAACTTGAAGAAAAAGAAACTATTATCATTCATCATATTTTTCTGCAAACCAAACTTCTTCCAATTCTGCTTAACAAAATATTCAACCATAGTATATACCAGCCGATCACCTAAGAAATACCCATATAGAGTACTACCAAATTTATCCTGAGCCATCCGGACCGATTCCTTAGGTAAAACAATATCAACTCCATCCTTCTTCATTGAATTTTCCATCAACCTAAAATTTACCACGTGTTTAGGAGTATCCGGGTTTAGTAGATCGGCAAAAGAACCAGGCTTTAATGATGTTTGATCAATCTTTGTAGCTGATTCATCCAACTTAGATTCCAACGTTGACATAGGGTTTTGCATGGGAGCACCATGCAAAACAAAATCCATAGCTGATTGATTACCATTTAAGACATTCTTCAAGATACCCTTTGATGGAATAAAGGATCCATCAATGTTCTTGATCTTTGAGGCAAAATCCGAAG
The DNA here is from genome assembly GCA_024085815.1 of Flaveria linearis. Lineage (NCBI taxonomy): Eukaryota > Viridiplantae > Streptophyta > Magnoliopsida > Asterales > Asteraceae > Flaveria > Flaveria linearis. The sequence continues at coordinate 48,688,757 of CM044004.1, read as the reverse complement.
CCATGCTATCAAATCCTTAAGAGGTTAATAGGATTTGTACCGATCTAGCTGGACTATAGCAATAGTCGCGATCAATCACAAACCTACTAAGCAATCAGGAAATGAAAGATGATTTCGGAACCAAGAACAATCAAGAAATAAGAATAAGTTGATCAAGAAACAAAGGACACAATCAAGAAGATCAAGAAACCCTAACCGACCAGGAAACCCTAATCGGTCAAGAGAAATATCGATCAAGAAACACCCAAGAAACAAGAAGAACAATGAAGAAACAAGAAACACACAACCTAATCCCTCAAACCCTAAATCCCGCTAACAATACTCGTATTAAACCCTTGTAAACAAGGATCTAATCACAGGATTGCTACACAAGATAGGAATAATCAAGATTAGGGAAGAACAACACTAGAAAGCAAATCAACCTACACAAGAACAGCCAAGAAAACCAAGAACCCTAGTCACGAGTGTACATTACCCCTTAACCCTTCAATTAGAGAAAAAGCTCTCAAAAAATACATGTATGCCATTTAATGTAACAAGCACATGATATTCTTTAGTAAAAGGCAAAAGAATAGTTCTTGCATACATCTTGAAGCACAAAAGTCCAAGATCAGTCAACAATGGGAAACTTGTATCACAATCTGATGAACAGGTCAATCCAAGAAGAATTGACAACCCAAGGAACATTCGAAACTTCATAAACAACAAAACAACACTCATCTTCATAACAGTTAAAAGCAAGAGACACAGCTTCATAAAGATCATGCATCAAATCAAAACAACCAAAACTATCCACAGCAGAAACATTAAGATTTGACAAGTTCAAAACTTAATGCAGGTAAGTGCATTGGTTAATGTGGGTGAAGGTAACCCAAGCACAAAACCAATGTAGGTAATAGTTTTGAGTTATGAAAACATAAGTGAAATTAATGCGGGTAAATTAACTCTACCGCATTAGTCTCACTACAAATATTCGCAGGTTTCAAGTATGAAAACTAATGCGGACAACTTTTGTCAACTGCATTTGTTTTCCTCAGTGACAGTTCCTTAGTAAGACTGAGATCAACACTTAAACTTAGTTGAATATTTGTATCATCACAAATTAGAAGTGTGCTTACACTCTTCTATAAATGGTTGAAGTTCAAGAAATACGGACAACTTTGTTGTTCATCCGTATTTGTTGAAGTAAATATAGCACAACACATGTTCTTCCGCATTTGCTACAGTGTAGAAATGCAGACTAAGTTAAACATCCGCATTTGCTACAGTGCAAAAATGTATGCTAACTTAAACCACTCGCATTTGCTACAGTATTAAAATGCCTGAAGAAAAAACATCTGCATTTGCTACGGTAACAAATGCAATCATCCGCATATGCTACAGTAGCAAATGTTGACTGTTTTACTCTTCCGCATTAGCTATGGTAGTCGACCGCATTTGTTTTCAACACTTGTAACTTTTGAAAGGGTGATTAAAGGAGTATTTAAACAGATCTTACTAAGCATTTAGTACTTTACAAATTCTGAGTGCCTTTAAAGTGCGACGATCATCATAATCATCAACACCATTCGGATTTCTATGCTTCACAAACATCATTTTGCTTCAATTTCACTTCTGAATGAACGTATTATCAATATAAGGTGATTACAAGCAAAATCCATGAGAGTCCCGTCGAACTTAGTTGAACATAGAACCCTAGAAAAATGAAACAATCTTTAAAATCGACCACTAACCAAGGATTAATCGACATTTTTGAATTCATTTACATGAATGATCATGAAAATCAACATCAACAAGTGAGTTTTGAAACCCTAGAATTGACATATGAACACGGGATCATCAAACTAAGAATGTCGACTTCAAAACACATGGTTGAGTATGAAAAGAGATTTTAATCAAAAAATAAACATAAAAAATAAAGATAATTCAAAATGAATTCAAACATGCATGACAAAATCAAGTTAGGTCAAATTGTATATGTAATAGTACCTTTGATTGTTTAATTTTGACCAACTAAAGTCAAAATTGAAATAATCAGCTTGATTTAGTCAATGTAATTAATAATTTCATGTCAAAAACTAACACTTGTGCATCTTGTGCAGAAGCCCATGGAAAATCTCACTTGGAGCAAGGTTCATAATATGAGTGGTTTTCTTGACCCTGAAGTCCCCGAAGCAGATGGACTAAGATATATGATTAGATTCATCTCCACCACAAGGATTACTCATGCTATATTAGTGAGACCAGTAATTTATGAACACTTCATAAGATCATTCTGGAGCACATCTGAAGTAGAAGAGGTTGATGGTGTGAAGACATTATCTAGAAGGATATCTGTTGATCACACCCTTAACATCACTGAACAAACTCTGAGGCAATGTCTGCAGTTTGGTGATGATGCCAACTCGTCGGGAACTAGAAGATGAGGAAATCATGACCTTCTTTGCCAACATCGGCTATGAAGGAGGATATGAAGGAAAGCAAATCTTGAAGGGTTTGGTAGATCTACAATGGAGATTCCTAATTCACATATTCCAGCACTGTCTGTCCAAAACAAAGATAGGTTGGAATGATATTCCAGTGACTACCTCTTTAGCTATCTATGCTATATGCACCAACAGACCATTCAATATGTCTGCTTATGTATTCAATGGTCTAGTGTCAAATGTGCAAGAAGGAAGAAGAAACATGTTCTAGATGTACCTCAGATTCCTCCAATGCCTCATTAATGAAGCATTTCCACAACTTCCATCTGTAGGACCTGTAATGAACATTCGTCATTACAATGCCAAGTCGTGCATATACATAAAGAAGACGGATCCTAGGAACTTCTATAGTGGAACCTTCTTTCCACTACTTCCTTGGATGCTAGAGCAAATCCACCAACAAGAAGAACAATGGATATTGCTCCTGATGAACAAGCTCCAGAAGAAGAAGAAGAAGCAGTTCATGATCAACAGCCTGTTGATGAGCATGCTGAAGAAGCTGAGGAACAAAGGCCTGAGTCACCACATGTTGATGTAGGTGGTGATCTTCACTCAGGACCTTCTGTTCAAGAAGCAGAAATGGCATCACCTCATGTTGCATCACCTATTCACTCTCCATACATGTCTCCACCTTATTTTTCTCCAACTCATATTTTTCACATAGCTGCTGAGCCTGTTGAGTCTGGTGAATCTACTAGCTCATCAGAGCACTCCGAATCATCTCCGAATGAGGAGGGTCACATTATGAGGATGCCTATAAGACAAGTCCAATCATAAGCAGGGCCCTCTGAAAGCTTTGCTGAATTAGGATTTAATCTACCTGATCAGAAAGATGAAATGATTACAGAGCTAATGTTGAATGTACAAAGAATGGAAAAGTTGTTCAATAGAAGATCAGGAATAATTCAAGAGAAAATTCAAGAACTAAATGAGAAAGAAGAAGAAATCAAAGACATGAAAGTGAGACATGAGGATAAATTAGCAAAGAAAGATAAAGAACTAGATGATCTCAAGGCTGTCTCCTTCAAGCAAAAGAAGAAATTAGTGGTCATGTTGACACAGTGACCATTCAAACCATTGCTATTGAAGAGCAAGAAAGCCAAATTGATAGCCAATCTGAGGTAATCACTTATCTTAGCAACTAGAATGAGATCATACTAAAAAGGGTCTTAGAACTAGAAATGATAATCAAGAAACAAAGGTGATGAAGAAGAACAAAGAGAAGGTGAACAAGAAAAAGAATAAGAAACAGAAACAGAGACTGAGCCAAGTCTAGCTATGGTTGTCTATTCAAGTGATACATCTGACGAAACCACAGAGCACGATTTTGAGATTGGAGATTTCATAAAAGAGTTATATAGCTATTCTGCTGGAGACTTCATCATTGATGATGAGTTCTTGGATTTTGTTAAAGACCCAAGACCTCCAGTAGAACACTTAGTGGTGATTTCTCAAACTCCAGTACCATTGGAGAGAGAGTTGAGCTTGCAGATTGTTCCTGCAATCACCCTATCTGTTGAGCAACAAAATCTCATCAGAAGACTAAGTGAAGAGATTAAAGAAAGAGAAGAAGCTGCTAAAAAGTAAGCTGCAGAACAACATCAAACAACTACCGAATCATCTATGCCATCATCATCCAGACCATTACTACACACCTATTCAAGAAAAAGGAATTACTTAGCTGAGAAGGCTAAAGGAAAAAAGCCAGTAGAGGAAGAAGAGCTAGCAAAGAAGAAACAAAAAGATGATCTGAGAAGTCTAGCTGCTATAGCTAAATTTCTTGATGAACATGACAAGCCCGAGGCACAGTTGAAATAAATGATTGATATCATTGACTAGGAGGAAGGAGAGATTGAAGGAGGATATCAGGTTGATGAACCGGTGATGTAAGATAGCCCTATGATGGCTGAAACTTTAATTGAGAAGATGGTTCGAGAAGGCTCAAACTGATGACCTGATGATCAATGCAATGTTTCTGATCAATCATGGTTATGATGCTGACGAAGTGTTCGGGATGACATATGAATCAATGGTTGAAGAAGTGAGAAAGATGAATTAGCTTCTTGATCTAACATATATGACTGAGTATGAAAGAAAATCAGGCAAATCCCCAATTATATTCACTACCCCAACCACAAAATAGGTTGAGACCTCTGAAAATCCTTATCCTGATCCCTACACCATGTCTGATAGGGAAATGAAGGATTATCTTACCAAGCAAGGCTATACAAAGGGAAAACTGGGTAACATGAAGACTAATTCTCTCAGAGCTGCAATTCTCCTAATGATCAATGAAAAGAAAGACAGACTGAAGAAACTGGAAAAGGAGGTTGTAGGAAGGAGACCCAGAACAAGACTCACAGCTTAATATATGCAGCTCACTAAGCAAGACCATGATGTCTTGTCACCCATTCTTAACCAAAATCCTGAATGGTTTACTGAACACTACAATTGAAGCTTCAAGAAGGGTTATCAACTTTAGAGATGATTCAGGGTGTATCGGCTCCAGAGGGAAAGACTAATGTCAAAATCATTGCCTGGAAGTACCATAGTGACTGGAACATGTTTATGATTAAGAGGATCTCAGGGTTGGTGCAATTCTTCATAGAGTACTCTGCTCTGGAGACTCCCTGCAGATTCATGACTTGAAAGAGCTTACTGAGTTGAATTAATCAATCACAAAGCAATGTACAGGGGTTATGAGTTCGAAGAAATTCGGAGAATGTTCAAGCGGACAAAGATTTTTGACTCATTAAAGGTAGCCTGTTTGAGGAAAGATAAATCGTTCCAAAACCCCTAGGAAATGAAAAACAAAACCAAAAAGATTGAAGAGTTGGTATTTCCTGAGTTGAATGTAAAACCAACTGAATCCCTGAAAAGAAAGATGGTAGCTGGCACCCAAACTTCCATTCCAATCTCTGATGTCTATTATGACGAGAAGACATATGAGTTGGTGATTGAATGGAAGTGGGGAGGTAAAGAAGGTGCTGAAATCCGATTGTTCTGTGGATATGAAGTAAGATTGCTTGATGAGTCTTACATCCACTACATCTACTCAAGATACTTCAGGGAAATATCAAACAAGTTAGGAGATATGCATTTCTTCCTGAAGTGTATCAAGATCTTGAAGATGGCTTATGACCGAATAAGGCATAAGAGAGAACAAACAAAGAAGAAGAAGACACCTCTCAATCAGGGAAGTATAGTGAAACTTGAGGTTGATACTGATGGGACACTTCTCATTCACAAAGATGGGTCGTCCACTGTTGTTGTGTGGGAACCCATATCACTGAAGAGGATGCCCATTAAAGCATTCACACCATGTGCCAAATGACCATTCCCGTACTGAGTAGAGATAGTACGAACGAGGCAAGAGACTTCTCCAACATGATCAAGTCCATCCTGAACTCATCTCTTCCAGACCCAGGCACAGCTCCAGAATCACCAGTCCAAGCAACAGTTGAAGATCCAGTAGAATCTTCACAACCTCATCTACCATCAAAACCTTCAAGTACATAGGCTGTATAATCCTTAGGGGGAGTATTGTTGGACCCTGAAAGGATCATACATGCCCATTCAAGTGATAGGTGATGGTTGTTCTATTGGCATTCTCCCATAAGTCCAAGAAGGCATGCTGGAGAAATACCAAGTGTTGGGTATCCACATTTGTCTATGCGGATGACCAAAGAACAAGTGTTTGTTCTTCCGCATAAACAAATGTGCATAGTCAATGAACAAATGCTGCAAGTATTTGTTCATCCGCATTGGTTAATGCGGATGCATTAGAACAAATGCTGTCAAGTATTTGTTCATCCGCATTAGTCAATGCAGACGCACAAGAAGAAATGTTGATAAGTGTTTGTTCATCCGTATTAGTTAATGCTGATGACCAAACACTTAATGCTGATGAAGAATAAAGAAATGCTGATGAAGCCAAAGTCATCCGTATTAGTTAATGCGGATGTTCTACAACCAATGCGGATAAAGAAACTTTTGTACTTAGACTAGTAATTTGTCAAGGGTAATTTAGTAGTTTGTACAGGTTTTATGTCAGCCTATAAATAGAATAGAATATACATTTTATGTAAGTTTTTCATCAAGGTTGTCTCTTTGTCATATGTATTGTCATCGACTAAACCTTGTACCCAAGTTTCGATGTTTTAAGGTTATCTTTTCACTGTTCAAGAAACCCTAAAACATTCCGAAACTTATTTGTTCTACAATCAATACACAAGCATTTATGAGTATTTTTACCACATTTAATGTACTCTGATTTTGTATTTCCGCTACTTAATCACCGACACAATCTACATATTCGATCTGTGCTAACTCATACTTAGCAAAGAACATCATTCTCGAACCACACACATCCAGTCAACTAAATATCAGGTTGAGCTTGTGATCAACAAAGCCAGGGCAGATTAATGTGTTCTTGAAGTGGAAACCTTCAAGAACATCATATCGTGACCCTTTCATGCAAAAGTTTGTTATTAGAACATGAAAGGACTTGGATTAAATGAAATAGCTCCTCGACACACATTACTATCAGTCAGATCTTCAAGGTGTGGAACTTATGAAGATGATCTACATCCCATTGATCCTATCCAAGAGAAAGATGAAGATGAAGAGAATATAATGGAGGGTGAACTAGAAGTGAGTGAAGAGGTTCACTCTAAGAAAGGTCACAATATGTTGGGAGAGAAGGAGAGACCACGGATAGCTAAGTCTGTAAGAAAGAACTTGATCAAGGCTACAAAACAAATATTAAAGAAAGTGTAGGTGATCAAGACCACCTTTAACCCCAGGCAAAAACAATTATTTATCTCTACTGGGTTTAAGGTGAGAAAGACTGAAAACTTAACAAGGCACTCTAGTACCAAGGTTCCTAATTCAAGTCTAAGTCATCCTGGTCAGGTGAGGTTGAACAAGTGTGCACCACTACTACACAGCTTAAACCATTCAACTCCAAAGACAAGCTTCGCGCTCAAAAGCATGTTGCATCATCCAAGAAGATGAAGAAAGTGCTGCAAAGGGATAAAGATAAACCTTCCCCTCAAGATAAGACTCTTAAAAGAAATTCCAAAGAATGTATCATGTGTGGTGTATAACACATTATGCTAAGGATTTCATTTACAATCCTAAGAGTACCATCCTATTGAACAAGAAGAAAACTTTTGAGAAGAAGAAGAAAATAACTTTAGAAGGAAATCATTTTCCTTCAGAAGCTTCAAGGTGAACCAAAATTAGATAGATGAAAAGTTGTCTTTCGAAGGAAGTTTGGTCTAAGAAGAAAGGAATGCTTCCGAAGCACTGAAGTCTGCTGTAGTGGATGCATAGACTTCTAAAGGATCAGTCTCCAAAACTTTTAATGGTTTGAAAGCCAAGTATAATCTTCCAAACATGGTGTGGAAGATGAAGAAGGCCATGTGACTAAAGTTTAAATATATGGATCATTGATAGTGCCTGTTCCAGGCACATGGAGGAGAGTCAGGAAGTGATATTACTTGAATGGTCAAGGTCACAAATGGTAAGCTTAACAGTGAAAAGGTAAACCTTGTCAAAGAGCTTGTGTAAAATCTTTTGAGTGTATCTTAATTTTTGAAAGCCTGCCTTTGTAAAGACCTGCCAGCTACCGTGCAAGCCTGACAGGATGTTACATCCATATCTTCTTTTAGACTTGGTTAAGAAAGCCTGGTAGGCCTCTCAGCTAAGTTTCCCTTGATATTAGTAATGCCAAGTTGCTGATTAAGGACCTGCCTTTGTAAGGTAGCCACCAAAAATTCTAGGTGACTATCATTAGAGACCAAATAGGTGCAGGTTTTTGTCAATGTTTGCGCACTTAGTTGCATACTCCCATAATCTTAAACAAAAGAATCATGGGAGATGAGAGTGCATGACCAAAGTCATCTCCCTCACCACTAGTGTCACACCCTGGGCCCAAGGAGGATGGGACATCACAGACTAGCAACATATATGGAAGTGAAAACAAACCATCATAAGAGCGCATAAGGGGAGAATTAAAATGGCATTACATGTTAAAGTCAAACCGGGCTGTAACAGTCTAGCCCATCAAACAAACTATAAATTTGTTACATCAGAATTCAATGTTTTATCAATCATAATCCAAATTGTTCAAATGTTTCACAGTCAAGTAATGCCAAGGGTAGCCAAATTTCTAGGTCATCCGAGTCTATTTCTCCAATCAAGCCAGATCCATCAGGGATTACCTGAAACATGCTCAAAAAGATTTTGTATCAACTAAAAAGTTGGTGAATTCAAGTGCTTAAAGTTTAAAAACAAGGGGACTCTTTAAAGTCCATAAGTTAAATTCAAAAATTAATGTATCACTGTTGTGGGGTCACAATCAACCCTTCACGCAGTCCCGGTTAGCCTCTTCTAAAGTTGTGTTTAAACCGGTTAACTTCGAAGGGAGAACTGAGCCTCAAAACAGTGTACCATACCTGCCGGATGGTTCACCATAGTATCTTATAAAACCTATTACATAACACAAACGATACCTCAGGATCTCAGTAGGGTACCCTTCCTGTCCAGAAGGCACTGTGTGTGGGGGATTCCCCAACTAGATCTACCCATATAGGACAAGCGGTTCACATAAGAATTAATGATTATGATACAGTTAAGAGCAAGTTCAAACATTATCCACAACTTATAAGCATCAAAAAATAGCACAATAATAATTTCAGTTCAAACAAGCATGTTTCAACCCAAATCAGTTAGTAAAAAGAGAACACTAGAATTCACCTTAGGTTTCAAGCAACGGATCTTCGAGTACAGTAAAGGATTCAATCCTAGCACTCTAGCATAAAGTTTCAAATAATAAGCTATGTGCTCTGAAATCATGTCGGGTGTAACTAGGTGTGTTATAAGGTTAAATGTTCAACTAGTTTTGATTTGTTAGGGTTTTGCCCTAAAAGTTTCTTTTTCAGGAAAGTTAGGGTTTTGCATGTGGTTGACATGTTTTTATGATCCTTATAAATGTGTTTTAATATTAAGAAGTTTAATACTAGTTTTGGCCACTAAGTTACTGAATCTTCTGTTATTTTCCAAATTTACACTTTGCCCCCTTAAGTTCCAAAATTGTCAATTTTACCCCCAAAGTTGTATTCTTTCCATTTTTGACTCAAATATGATCCTTGTGAGTCTATAAGGGTCTTTATATTATTTTTAGACTCATTTTAACTTATAATTTCTGGACTCGTCCTTAAGGTGTTTACAGATCAAAATATCAGTTTAGTCCCTCAAGTTTCAAGATTTACAGTTTTTACCCTAAAGTTTGTTTTCTTTGATTTCTTGACTTTTATGACCCGTTATTAGTTTATAGGAGTTTACAATTGTATTTTTAACATGTTAAATTCGAATATTTCCAGAACCTAATTCGAAGTAATTAGAACTTATGTTTTTAGGTTACCGGTTATGGTAAAACCGAAGATTTTTAACGGTTTGTTTTAAATCCTACTGTTTTTATCCACTTAAACTTTAAACATAATTTAATGACTTATAAAATAGCCTAATAATCTGTCAAAATATGTTCTTATGTCTTTTGACTAAAAATGTCATTTTTTATGTTTTACCCGTTAAAACACGTTTTTGCCCGCAACCGAACGTCCGAATCCGTTTTATTTCTAGTTTTCACCTATTTATTGATTAAAAGTCCATAACATACTGAAATATTTTGTTATTTGTGTATTTTAGATCTCTTTTGCTATTTTTAAAATTTTACCTAAAATTTACCCGGTTAAGTCCCGTTTTTCACGTTTTAACTTCATTTAATCATGTGTTTAACCCAAATATCATCAAATTCGACCATTTTCCCATTATTTTCATTTTAGAGCCTTGAATTCTTTCTAATATGGAAATATCCCTTGTTTTGCTATTTTTAATTGATTTTCACCCTTTTCGGTTCTCAAAACAAGTCCATTATGTGTCCTAGCTCTTACTTTTTATATTTCCAGCCATGTTATGGACTTAAAACAACTGAAATAACCCCAAATACACTGAAAATTACAAAATAAATCTCAGATCTACATGTATCATGCATGTGTTGCGATAACTTGATGATTTACACTATTTGCACTAGTGTAAATCCTATGATTCATACCCAAACATCACCTAATCATTATAATAATTTTATAATATGATTGTTAAAGGGTTCTGGAGTTGTTTTTGAGCAGGTTATGAGCCTTGGTTGGAAGGGTTTTCAAATAAGTGCATAAATGGTGTTATTTTATGTAAAAAGAGGGTTTTCTAAGGTGTAACTTGTGTTCTAACCACATGTTTACCAACATAACATGGTGTATACCTTTTGTGATGATAAGAACTCCCCAAGAACAAGTTTTTAGCCACAAGATTCTGCTAGAAACAAGAAAGTAAGGGTTTTGGCTGTTTATTGAAGCAAAATACAAGAAATGACTTGATTCGGGTGTGTTAAAGCTTACGCCTTGTATGAACCGTGAGTTTGAGAGTTTTAGCAGCCCAAAATCAGTGACGAACTTCGAATAAGGGCTGGAACACTTTGTTCTTGCAAGAATGGTGTTCCAAAGTCCCTCAAATGGCACTTCCTTGCTTGGTTCTAGCTTGGATGATGATGAAATGTTGGTGTTCTTCACTAGTTTGCTGAAATTTTGTGGACTATGTGTGTCTTTCTGATGAGAGCCAAGAGGTAGAGAGAAAAGATAGTGTTGTGTATGTGTTTTGAAATCTTTCATGTATGGGGTGAAGCGAGGGAAGTGGAGTGTGTAAGGAGTCTTGTGGGATTCAAGGGAAGGAGGTGATTGGGGGAGAAGGCAGGCGGAGAGTGGGTGTGTGGGTGTGTGTTTTTTTTGTAAGTTAGTATAAGTAGAATAATTTTGTTGTGTAGTGTAGTATTTTAGGTGATAGTTTCTAGTTAAATGTTTTTATACTTTTGATTTGTATGATCATAATTAATTCAGGAATTATGTGTACATACAAAAAATTAATTGTTTTTAATTTAATTCTAACATTTTGGCATGTTATGTTAAATTTTGGATCGTTAACTTATCTTATTCCGGCAAAACCTAACATAGCATCTAGAAATTTTAAACACATACTAACAATTATATAAAATAAATCAACCAGTTTGATAATAGTAGAAATTTTTGTTGAGAATTAGGGTTTAGAACATTGACCTCGGGGTTGGTTATTACAACCAGATATTGGTTCTTGGACTCTGGATTTCCCCTACTCCATGACTGTTTCATTAGAAGTGTCAAGGAGTAGGGTTTCCATGGTTGAGCTCTTAAAGATGTAATCACTTTCAAAAGTGAGAGCCTCTTCCATATGGACCTCCTAGACTTGTTCAATAAGGTCCACCTTAGTAATGGGTGATTGATGTGGGCTATATGTGGGAGTATCGGGTGTACTCATCTCTCCTTGAGTTGGGGAGGAGATTAGAGACTCATGGTACTCGTTGAATCCCATATCCTAATCATTATAGAATTCAAGGTTTGGGATTGGTTTGTTAAGATCTAACAGCTGGGGAAGCTAACTATCCCTTGAAGGTTGTTCATATGAGTTTTGACACTCGGAATGAAGGCTTACGGCTTGGGTTATGAGCTCATCAGGCTGAGCATGAGATACATCAGCAATGACATTAAAAGCATGGGGGTGGTATGCTACTTAGAGGAAGTGAGGCTCTAGGTTCCACTCCCTCCTACGTGGGTGAGTGTATTGGGGCCTGCTCAATATGAATAGACTTAACAGGGGTTCTAGATGATGGATATTTATGGTTGTAGGGGTGTTGAAGATGAAGAATGTTTGGGTTCAACATTGTCTGGTGCTGCTAAGTTGTCATCTTCAGCAGGGAGTTCTAACATTTGTGCGACAAGGGTTGTTTCTACCCCGAAAAAACCAAAAGTGGTTTTCCTCATTATCATGAAGATGTTGGGCTTCATACATCCTAATATAATAACATTACATGTTCCCCATAACTTTGAGCCAAGTTCACAGCTGAGAATATGATGGACATATCTAGGGAACATGTAACATTGTAAAGAATGTAAGTTGGCAAGCGTGTATATGCAAACTGTGAGCACTTGAACTTTTTCCCCTGGATATGTCATCCTATATGTTTGTTTGATAATGAATGCATGTAAGGATTACACTTAAATACTGATGCAACCAAAGAGCTCTCAGCATGCATATGTGAAGTACAAGGAAGTTACATCGGAAGATTTGATATAACTTAGCGAATTATGCTAAGTATCAAATCTTCCGAAGCCAAAAGACCAAATCTTCTAAAGCCAAAGATGAAGTCTTTTGAAGCTTTAAAGACAAATTCTTCGAAAGCAAAAGACTATTTTCTTCCAAAGATAGAGAAGACATGCTTTCTCAGAATCACCGTTTGACAAAAGTGGACTGCTTTCCACCACCACCTTTGAAGACTCACATTAAGGATGTGAGCTATGGCATGCCATCATCACTAGTCAAAAGGCAATCTAGCTTTTGACTTTACATTAATCTTGTTGTCTAGATTAGTGTTTCCAGGTGGCCTTCAGAGTATGGCCAGCTATCGGATGTAGTATAAAGTATCTCAAGTACTTGTAATTTCTATGTAAGCTTTGTAACACTTTGTAAACTTGAGAGAAATATACATCATTCCTGAAAATCATATTATCTTGTTGTTGTTCTGTTCCTTACTTGTGTTCTTTGTTTCATCGTATGCCGGTTCTCTATTTCATCTATTAAGTGTTCTAAGTCTCTCCAATCTTGTGAAACTGTTGCATTGACCCCCTTCAGTGGTGCTTCAATTGGTATTAGAGCTTTTTAGGCTCTTGATTGTAAGATCTTACCATCTTAAATCCCTTTAGTTTCACAAAACACTTACCAGCTCAAATGATAGTTCTTACCAAGGATGATATGGAAAACGGTACCATGACCATATCTCCACTAATCACTCCCGGTGTCTTTAATAATTGTTGCCAAAGAATTGAAGGTTTCATAAAGTCTTAAGACAAAAGGATGTGGGGATCTATTATCTTAGGACCTCATGTTCCTAGTACCACTTTAGCTGCTTGTGGTGGTGGTATGATTCCAAAGGAAGAGACGGAAGAAAATGTTGCATGAAGCTTTTCCAAATTTGATGTGCTTCAGGTTCATTGTTTTATGAAAAACAAAACACACATGCTTAAGTTGTTTAGCTTTATCATTTCCATCCAAAACATTCCATTTTGAATTTTCTCTTGAAATCTTCTTACTTTTTACTCCCCCTAGACTTTTAAGTTTTACAAACTTAGAAGTTTCTAAAAATAGCATAAGAAGATCACACAAATCATGTTAAGATGCCTTCACATACACACAAAACATGCATAAAAAGAAAAATGAAAGCAGAATAGACAACTAACAAACACATATGAATCACATTCTACAGTGAGATCATATCAGAAGAAATCCAGCACATTGAACAAAAATAAATTGTGAATAGTCAACGACACTGATTAAATCCTGATTAAGTGTGTTCCAGGTCAGCAGATACTGCAGCAAAGGAGACACATGATCTAAGGACAGATTCAATGTGTTTTTGGTAAAAAGGTGCGACACACTTACTTTTTCAATTCTTGGATTGATTAAGGTTTATTTTAATATGACATGACATGTGTCACACATAGACTTAGAGAGATCAACTATCATCAAGAGATACAAGAAAGTACAAACTTCTTAACTTGAGTACCTGACATATATTCATAACCAGAGCTCATGTTTATAATTTAGATGAGAATTATCTTGGATAACCATTTGATAATCTCTTAACCACTCATGATGAATGGGTTGTGCACATTAGCATTTTTTGACATCAGGAGATAATCCAGGTCTGCAATTCCTTACAACAGAGGATATCTCATCACTTCAGGTCTATGATGACTCATAACAGAGAAGTGAGTTGATGCCTTTAACATAGCTTCATGATTAATCATATCACCACCAGGTGTGAGTGTTGTAACTTTACAAGTATTCTATCTGATTAGCTAATGCTACTCTTCAGTACTAAGATGAATACACAAACATGCATAGAGGATTTAGTTGAATCACAAGAATTTACTTGTTCAGTTTAATTGCATGACCTTACTTACACATCTGATCTGATCATGTCAGACTTTATTAAGGAGTGAAGTATGCACTGAACTAACTGATGTACTATCATCTCTCACATATTGTAGATTTGATCATGTCAAACTTTTCTATTTTTGTATTTTCTTTTTCATACACTGCACACATGCACAAATTATATACACAGAAGGCAATTAACATTGACAGTTGATCATGAAAAATTTCTATTTAGTTAAGGGAGGGTTTGGATCATTTTTCATTCAAATCAAAGTTCAAATATGATTGATTAAACCAATTGACTCGACTAAATATTCAAATCTACCTGGTAAGAAGGCTTTGGTGAATAAGTCAGCCAACTACTTTTCAGTTGCAATTTGAATCAAAATGATTAAACCTTTTTCAGAATTATCTCTAAGAAAATGATATCGAATTTCGATATGTTTGGTTTTGGAATGTTGGACAGGATTAGCTGTTATAAACATAGCAGCGGTGTTATCAATATAAATTGGTGTTTTCAAAAAATTGAACCCATAATCCAATAGTTGATTTTACAACCATAGAATTTGAGAACATCCTGCTGAAGTAGCAATGTACTCAGCTTCCGCTGTTGACACAAAGACGTTGGTTTGTTTCTTACATTACCATGAGACTAATCGGGGACCCATAAATTGACACCCACCCGTTGTCGATTTTCTATCTTGACAACAACCACCGTAATCACTGTCTGTATACCCATGTAACTCAAAATTTCCTTCATAAGGGTACCATAACCCTAATGCCGGTTTACCTTTGAGATACCTAAATATGCGTTTGACAGCAATTAGATGAGATTCCTTTTGGTTCTGATTGATACCTGGCACTGACACAAACTGCATACATAATGTCTGGACGTGATGCAGTAAGATACATCAACAAGCAAATCATTGATCTGTATAATGTTTGGTCGATTGATTTTCCTTTCGGATCAGGTTCAATCTTGGTGTTAACATCTGCAGGAGTTCTGATAGACTGACAGTCTTGCAACTTGAACTTTTTCAAGAGCTTGTCTACAAACTTCTCTTGATTGATAAAGGTTCCATCTTCTGTTTGCTTGACCTGTAGTCCAAGAAAGAAATTAATCTTTCCCATAGAACTCATCTGGAATCGAGACTTCATGATATCTTCGAATTCTTTGCACAGCTTGGAACTTGTAGATCCGAATATGATGTCATCAACATACACTTGTACACATAAGAGATCATCATTATCCGTCTTTATAAATAAAGTTGGATCGATTTTCCCTCTTGTGTATACATTCTGAATTAAGTGTAGAGACAATGTTTCATACCAAATCCTTGGTGCTTGATGTAGTCCATATAATGCTTTACTCAGCTGATACCGTCAATGTGGAAATTCAGCATCCTCAAAGCCTGGGGGTTGCTTCACAAAAACATCATCAGTAATAGGACCATATAGAAATGCACCTTTGACATCCATTTTATACACCTTAAATTTCATGAATGAAGCATATGCCAGGAAAACTCGAATGGATTCAAGTATTGCCACTGGAACAAATACCCTATCATAATCTATTTCTTCCTCTTGTGTGTATCCTTGTGTAATAAGTCTAGCTTTATTTTGAATTACGATACCACGATCATCAGTCTTGTTTCTGAACAACCATTTTGTGCCTATCGCATTTTCACCTTCAGGTAAATCAACTAAATTCCACACTTCTTGTTTGTGGAATTGAAGAAGTTATTCTTGCATTGCTTCAATCCAACCATTGTCCTGTAACGCCTCGGTGACATTTTTAGGAACAATATGTGAAAGAAAGCAGGAGTATAAGCAAACATTTGCTTGTTTAGATTTACTCCTAGTAGTTCTTTCATTCAGAGGACCAATAATCTGTGATGTTGGATGGTTCCTGTGGATACGATATGTCAGAATCTCAGTTCCTTGAACATTAACATCTAGATTGGTTTGGTTCAGATTGGAGAGCTGATGCAACAAGGTAGTAGAATGTGGAGTGAAATTTGGAACTTGAGTCGGTGAATTGAGAAAGTAATCAAAGTTACTATGATCAATTGCATCTCCAGAGATGGAAGATGTGCCAGACTCAGGTTGTCCAATTTCTATACCATCATTAGGAATAGGTTGTGATTCTTCTTGATCTAACGAGACTGAAGGATCTGAAGCTGAATTAGCATGATCATTGTCATTGAATTGTATTTTTGAATCCTTGACAAATGAGAAAAATGTATAATTTGGGCGAGAATCATCTGAATCATCCGAATCCGAATCATCACTGAAGGATCCAAGGTCTCCTCTAGAGATCTTCTTACCTGTAGAACCATCAGATTGATTAAACAAGTTAGATTGAAATGAGTTTGACAAAGAGTCTAAATCAAACAACCATGTAGGACCATTTGAAACTGATGAAAACGAGTTTTCCAAAAATTTAACGTTGAATGTTTCATTTATAGTATTTGTCCTAGAGTTATAAACTCGATAGGCTTTGGAAACAGATGAATATCCAACGAAAAATCCATTGTCAGCTTTCTCTTCAAATTTTCCTAAATGATCACTTGAGTTAAGAATCATAACTGGACAACCAAATGATTTTAAAAAAATTTTGTTTGGTTTCCTGTCAAACATTAACTCATATGGAGTTTTCTTTTTATCTTTCACAAGTACGATTCTATTCTGAACAAAACAGGCTGTGGATATTGCTTCGTCCCAAAAGTGATAGGAATTTTGGCATCAACTAACATAGACCGGGCAGCTTCAATCAGAGTTCGATTCTTCCTTTCAGCAACTGCATTTTGTTGTGGAGTTCTGGGAGCACTGAACTGATGAACTATCCCTTTTTCTGCACAAAACAAATCAATGTTAGCCTTTTTAAATTCCGTTCCATTATCACTTCTAATTATTTTCACTTTATGCTCTAATTGATTTTCAACTTTATTAATAAATTCTTTTAAAAGTTTTGCAGTTTCAGATTTAGCATGTAGAAAGAAAACCCAAGAAAATCTTGTATAGTCATCTATGATAACTAAACAGTATGATTTTCGACCAATACTCTTAACATTAGTTGGTCCAATAGGTCCATATGTAACATCTGGAGAGGCTTGGTGATTGAGTTTATCAGCTTGGACTTATAAGACGCTCGATGTTGCTTTCCCTTCAGACATGCTGAGCAGAGATCAGTTGTTGAAAACTTCTTAGAAGGAAGTCCAATGACATGATTTCCTGCTACCAGCTTGTTCATGTATTTGAAGTTTGAATGTCCGAGACGTCTATGCCACAACTGGCTTTCATCATTCGATACTTTAGCAATCAGGCAAGTTGTTTCTATTGCAGGATCCACTTGAGACATGTCTAGTTTATATACATCTCTATCCCGTGCAGCTTTAACTATGACCCAATCATTGCTAATCTAAAAACCTGGTTTCAAGACATAACAGTAAGAATCATCAAAAAGAATAGAATAAGATTTGTCACAAATTTGGGAAACACTTAATAGATTAAAGTTCAACTGTGAACAGTATTTGACTTTATCAAAACTGATAATCCCATTTGACACTGTTCCCTCTCCTGTTATCTTTCCACCTACATCCCCTCCAAAAGCAACGTGTGTTCTATCTTTTAACTTAAAATCTTGCAACAAGGCTTGATTGCCTGTCATATGCCGGCTACACCCACTGTCAACATACCATGAGTTTATTTGTATCCGTGAGCATACCTGCATCCAAAAACAGTTTAAGAAGAGTTAGTAACCCAAGCCGATATGGTCTTGGGCTTTCCAAACTTATCAACGATTGTAAACTGTTTGAAATGAAGTTTGTTTACATCAGGTTTCTTTTGATATTTAGCATTATCAAATCCTCTTTGAGAAACATATTGATTATATCTTTGTTGTTTTGATATCAAAGCATTATATCTGTTTTCCAGATCATCATCAAGAAATCTTGAACCATTAAATGAAGCATTTGAGAATGTTTCATTTTTTATTCTCACAGATCGTGGAATAAACTTCCCTTGATTGTAGTGCTGTGATTTAACAAAATATTGATTATCATAAGCATAATTGTTTCTTTTGAAAGATCTCAGACCCAAGGAAGGTTGTTGTTGTGAATATTTAAATCCAATATATTGATTTCTTTTAAATTGGGGGTTTACAAATCCTTGATTACTAAAATCCTTCCTTTATGAGTTCTTTCTAAAGTAGCAATCATTTGTATTATGATTTCTTTAATCACACAATGCATAGTATTTGTTAAAGTAGCAATCAGCAGTTGTGTGATTTTTCATATCACATATATGGCAATACTTGTTGAAATAACAATCTGAAATATCATGATTATACATATCACAGATATCACAGTATTTTGGGAGTGATTAAACAACATTTTGTTAACCCTTGAAGTGGAAGAAACATTTGATTCTTGTTTAAATTTAGGGTTAGGCAGATTAATTTGTTGTTTCTTTGGTGTGAATTTGGTCTTTTGATTCTTAGGATTAGTCTTTTGGACTTGATCATAATTCTTTGACTCCTTGGATACAAATCTTTTATGCACAGCGGAAGTCTTAGGACCTGAACTTTTTTTCTAATCAGAGTTAGATTTGATCTTAGGTTTAGATGCCATTTCTGTGATTGTGTTCATGTCAAAAGTTCCTGCTGACACAAACTTCACTGGTTTAATTTGAATGTTTTTCTTTGATTGATTGATCGAATCAATTTTCTTAGCTTTATCAGCCTTCCTTCTTCTTTGATTTCTTAATCTTGATGATGTTTTGTTGCTTTGAATTTTAATTGAATCTTGAGAAGATTCTTTTTGACAATTTTCATTTTCATTCAATTCATTTGAACTTGAATCATCAGAAAAAGTATTATCTGATTTAATCTCTTCACATTTTCCTTTCATTTTGTTATTGTCATCAGTAGATTTTTCAATCGTTTGTTCATTTTGTTCATTAACACTTTCACATTTTGGTACAAATAGCTTTTTATACATTTGTTGAGGTTCATAAGATTTGACTTTAATTGGATGACCATGCTTTATCTTTTCTAAATCTGTTTCTTCATAAATTTCAAGGTTTATCTTTGTGAAGTTCTTTTGATCTTGATATTCTTTAAGTTTAGCTTTATTTTCTGGTGAATGATCATGAGTGTTAAAATTTTCAGGTAATGTGTTTGAGATTGATTCAGGCATAGGTTCATGAGTAAAACCTAATCCTGTTTTATCTTTATCTTTTCTTCCATTTACTAGTTGCCCAACAATCTTCTTTGAGCTTTTAACTTTGGCCAAATCAATTTGAGTTGCTGCATGTGCCAATTTTTCTTGTTCAAGAGTTTTGGTCATCTCTTCAAGTTGTTTCTTAACCAGTTCAAGTTCTTTAAGTGTTTTGTTCCAAGAAGCTTGCAGGGATATGATCTTGTCATCAGCAGTCTTATGATCTGTTTTTAGCTTGTTGTGCTTTAATTCCTCTTCTTTGAGTTTATCACATATTTTGAAGGAGTATGTTCTATAATGTTCAACCTGTTCAAAACATGCTTTAGTGCACATTTTTTCTCTTACGTCCACTGGTATTTCTGGATAAGAGTTAGAAGATTCAGTGTCTGAAGATGAGTTAACAACCTTTGGTCATTCAGATTGAGCCATTAGAGCAACTTCTTCAGTGCTATCTTTTGGATCTGATTTGTCACTTGAGTCATAATCTTCCTCTTGATCTGATTCATCATCTTTCTTAGGATCCTTATCTTCAGACCAGTCTTCATCATTAAGTTCAGCAACTAGAGCCAGACTAGAAGTGAGATCAGTAGTAAACTGTTCTGCATATGCACTCCAATCATAACCATCTTTGATGCTTACTGAAGGGATTTTAACAAGTTTATCAAAGTTGTTTAACCATTTTAAACATAAAACGCAGCGGATAATTATTTTAACATCTTGTTAGAAGTTTACATAAAACATTTTATGTTGATAAAAGCCTTTAAGATGGATCTAATTGCATTAACAAGTAACTTACAAAACAACCATGAAAGGTGATGAAAACTACATTTCAAAGCTTTCTTTTGAGATGAGATGGATGATGTTCTTGAAGACAAGACTTCAAATAGTAATCCTCAAGAAGTAATACCCCAAGCTCTTTCAAACACCCACTTGCTAGGTTGTGTTGCACCCACTTGAAAAACCCTCTTCCAAATCGATTTTTCAGCCAAGAATCCTTGCTTGAAGGCTGAAAACAAACTTGTTTTTCAGCTCTAAAAATCGAGTTCTAGAGAGAGATGAGAGAATTTCTTTTGCTTTGTGTGTGTGAGAGAAAGGTGTATTCTTTGGAAGAGTTTTGTGAATAATTGTTGCTTGGAACAACCAACAAAATGGAGAGTCCCAATGCCCCTTAGGGGCGGCCGAAATCACTCCCAAAAGAAGAGTTTCCCTCTCATTTTCAATTTTATAAAATGTACACTCTCATCCTTATGTTTTTATAAAATTAAACCCCTTTTAATTTTATAACAATAACACACTATTATTTGTCATTGTTTAACTAATTTAAATAATGAAACAAATATCTCTCATGAACAAATTATCTATATAATCTTGTTCATTTACAAAAGCAATGTTTTAGAAAACCCGGTTTCTAAATTGGTGCTAATATTTATTCGTATGATCACATCAACAAACAAATATTTATTGGTGTTTGTTTGGCTTGTTATTGGGTATGACCCGACTTGGATCATATCACACTAGCCACATCAATTTAATATGTGTCTTGGGCAGATCAATTGTTTCAATCTCCCACTTGCACAAGATTCATAGAAGATTGATGCAAGCAGCAAATAACGCCTAGCAACGGTTTGCTACCCTTAATGTATATGATTAACTGCCATTCAATAACATCATCCTCTCCAAGTACCTTTCTTGAAATGTTTTATGTGAATCAATCATCTATCCTTTTGTTTCACATGTCATGTTGAATCCCAGAGACACAGAATTGTCATTCTCCGATGATTTAACTTTTACAGGCCTTAGACATCTAACTCTCAACGAATAAGAGGAACAAATTCTATCTTGACCACCTACGTCACTCACAATCACCTTACATCATACCTGAACCTAGCCTTATGTACTGCCAATCTTTCATAACAGCAAAGTACTAAGTCAAAGTACAATACTTGGTGAATATCAAGACCCAATATGTATCTCAGGTCTGAGGATGCAATGATATTCACCTTTACTCAATATCTCTTATGACTAATCACAAAGATTCCATGCAGAAATAGTTGAGAGCGGGTGAGTCCTATACCTATATCCTATAGATATCAATAAACTTTGGTAGCAACCTCTTGCTCTATATTCATACCTTATGAATATCAACCAATCCAAGTTCATTATAGTCTTACATTCATAGTTGTTCCCACAAGAATGATCGACTACGGACGTTTAGAATAACTTACTTATTCATGGATTTAAAACATGCTAAAATAGAAGAACAAATGAAGGTTATAACCATATAATTAAGTCAAATAACATAAGTTCCAATATGCAAATACAAAATATAAAATCAAATCCAGTCACTAGAATATCGAAGTCCCATGGCACAAGCATGACCTTCATGCTTTGCCTTTTCAAGGAGCTTTGTGAGTGGATTCACAATGTTTTTATCAGTGTGAACTTTGCGAATACATATCTTTCCCTTTTCAACTTCATCCCTTATGTAGTTGAATCTCCGCTCAATGTGCCTTGTTTTTTGATGTGCACGGGGTTCCTTGATTTGTGCAATCAAACCCTCGTTATCACAAAGAATCTCCAGAGGATCCTGAATGGAAGGGACTACCCCTAGATCGGCTATGAATTTCTTCAACCATGCAGCTTCCTGTGCTGCCAATGAAGCCGCGATGTATTCTGACTCTTTAGTGGACAACGCTACGACTTCTTGCTTTGAGCTTTTCCAAGAAACAGCTCCCCCATTCAGGATAAAGATGTACCCCGATTGTGATCGTGAATCATCTCGATTGGTTAGGAAACTCGCATCCGTGTAACCCTTTACAACGAGTTCCTCTTCACCAGACCCGTAGATCAAGAACATGTCCTTAGTCCTCCTTAGGTACTTTAGAATGTTCTTGACAGCTATCCAATGACTATCACCAGGATTTTGCTCCTTGTCATGCTTAAAGCGCATGACACGTCCGGTCTAGTGCATATCATTGCATACATGATGGAACCTATAGCAGATGCATATAGGATTGCCTTCATTCTATTCTGCTCTTCCTTTGAGCTTGGACATTGAGTCGTACTCAATATTGTCCCTCTCTGAATAGGTACAGTTCCTTTCTTAGAGTTTTCCATCTTGAACCTTTTCAAGATTTTGTCAATGTATGCACTTTGATTTAAACCAATCAGCCGCCTTGATCTATCCCTATAGATTTTTATTCCCAAAATATAGGCGGCATCACCAAGATCCTTAGTGGAAAAGCAGCTTCCAAGCCAGGCTTTTACACCTTCCATTGTTGGAACGTCATTTCCAAACAGTAGAATGTCATCGACATATAATACTAGGAAAGTTATTGCGCTCCCACTAGCCTTCTTATACACACAAGCCTCATCAGCGTTTTTGATGAAGCCAAATTTCTTGACCTCCTCATCAAAACGGTGATTCCAGCTTCTTGATGCTTGTTTCAATCCATAGATTGATTTCTTTAACTTGCATACTTTGTTAGCGTGTTTTGGATTGACAAAATCTTCAGGCTGAACCATATAGACATCTTCCTCAAGATATCCATTAAGGAAAGCGGTTTTGACATCCATTTGCCAAATCTCATAATCATAATGAGCAGCTATGGCAAACAATACCCTTATGGACTTTAGCATCGCAACAGGTGAGAAAGTTTCATCATAATCAACCCATTGAGTTTGAGTGAAACCCTTTGCTACAAGTCTAGCCTTATAAGTATCCAAGTTTCCATGCATGTCAGTTTTTTTCTTGAAAACCTACTTACTTCCAACTACCTTGGAGTTGAGAGGTGGTACAACAAGTTCCCAAACGTGATTGTCATACATGGATTGCATCTCAACGTTCATGGCTTCAAGCCATTTGTCACAATCCGAATTGGACACTGCATCATGGTATGTGGTTAGTTCATCTGAATCTACCACATAGCATCCATCCATGAAAAATCCGTATCTTTCTGGTGGATTAATAGTTCTGCCACTTCTGTGAACGTTTTGTGTGTATTGATCAACCGCTTGATCATCCTCAACATCCTCATGTTGAGTGCTAGTTTCAACCAAATGTGCATCGGGTTGTGGTTCTTGATCCTCCTCAAGATCCACTGTTCTACTGCTAGTTTCTTCCATAAGGAACTTTGCTTCTAAGAACTCACCCTTTCTCGCAACAAATACCTTTTGTTCCAGTGGATCATAGAAATAATATCCCATAAAATCTCTAGGATATCCAACAAAGATACACTTGGTGGATCGAACTTCCAATTTGTTTGGGGTGGGAGTCTTAAAATAATCCTCACAACCCCAGACCCTTAAGTATGATAGGGATGGAACTCTTCCATGCCATATCTCAAAGGGTGTCCTTTCCACCTTTTTGGTTGGGGTCATATTCAGAATACGGGCCACGGAGAGTAAAGCGAAACCCCAAAATGATAGAGGCAATGTGCTTCTAGCCATCATAGATCAAACCATATCCAATAAGGTTCGATTCTTCCTCTCAGACACACCATTATGTTGTGGTGTTCTAGGTGGAGTGAGTTGTGAGACAATCCCACAACTCTTAAGATGATCTTGAAAAGCATCACTTAGGTATTCACCTCCTCTATCGGTGCGGAGAACTTTAATCGACTTGTTGAGTTGATTTTCTACTTCATTCTTGAAGATTTTGGACGTTTCAAAAGCTTCATCTTTGTGCCTTAATAAGTACACGTACCCATAGCGACTATAATCATCGGTAAAGGTAATGAAGTATCTTTCACCATTCCTATTCATTGGCTTAAAAGGACCACATACATCCGAATGTATGATACCTAATAAATCTTTTGCCCTTTTGTTAGTTCTACTAAAGGGTGCCTTAGTCATTTTTCCTTGTAAACAAGATTCACATATATCAAAAGAATCACATTCATTTGTTTTTAAAAGACCATTCTTTTGAAGTGTTTTTATACGTTTCTTGTTTATATGACCAAGACGACAATGCCAAAGATAGGTATCATTCAAATCCAACTTGATTTTCTTGGTGTTAGTTTGGTACAATGAACTATTTAAAGTATTTTCATGATCCAATTCATAAATACCATTAATAGGAATAGCTTTAAAATAGAACATATCATTTAAAGAAACATGAATATCATTTTCAACAAAAGATAATACATAATCATAATGTCTTAATTGGGATACAGAAATAATGTTCCTAGTCAAACTAGGAGCATACAAAACATTCTTCAAAGTTACTTCCAAACCACTTGCAAGTTTTAGGATGTAGTCCCCACGAGCTTCAACTTTGACTTTGGCTCCATTGCCCATGAAGAGGCTAACATCCCCTTGATTGAAGTCCCTACTTCTTTTGAACCCCTGCAACAAATTGCAAATATGAGTTCCACAACCGGTATCCAATACCCATGTGTTAGAAGACATGACATTAAGATCAATATGAATCATGTAAATTGTACCTGAGGTTTGCCCCGCATCCCTCTTTTCCCTCAACTCTTTGAGATAGACTGGACATTTTCTCATCCAATGTCGTATCTCACCACACTTGAACCATGGGTCGTTTGCAGCAACCTTTTGCTTCTTCTCCTTGGGCTTCGGAGGTTCCGCCCTAACAACCATCTTCCCTTTTCCCCCAACTTGCCCCTTTCCTTTGGCAACAATTGCCTTAGGAGGGGGTTGAGACCTTCTCTTTCTCCCACCTTCATTGATGGCGAGAACAGGTAAAACCCTTTTACCCATTCCCGCCTCGGCCGTTTTGAGCATCGAATGAAGTTCATTAATGCTCCTGTCCTATCTGTTCATGTTGTAATTCATGACGAACGCTCAAACCTTTTAGTTAGGCCATTAAGGATCAAATCCGTCGCCAACTCCTTTGAGACAGGACAATTTAGCCTT
Organism: Flaveria linearis; assembly: GCA_024085815.1. Classification (NCBI taxonomy): domain Eukaryota; kingdom Viridiplantae; phylum Streptophyta; class Magnoliopsida; order Asterales; family Asteraceae; genus Flaveria; species Flaveria linearis. Next base: position 48,663,091 of record CM044004.1, on the reverse strand, counting down.
TTAAGGCGGTCGATGTGGCTTTTCATCTTAAGAACATAAGATGAAACCGATTGGGATTCCTCCATCCGACATGCATGAAGCGCTCGAACCGTTTCGAAGCGCTCCACCCTAGCTTGTTGCTGGAACGTTTCCCGCAACTGGGTGATCATGTCATAAGCTCCATGGAGCTCATACTCCTTTTGGAGGTCGGGTGTCATACTTGCTAACATTAGGCAAGAGACTTGGATGGAGTCTTCCACATATCTAACCCAATCGTTATAGGCCTCTTCATCCTCCTCGTTGGGTTCATCGGGGATGGGACCATCAAGGATGTAGGCCCGCTTTTCTTTCTTGAGAACGATTCTCAAGTTGCGGTACTAATCCATGAAGTTGTTAGGTGCTAGACGATCCCTTTGAAGGATCGCCCTAAGAGATTGGTTGTTTTGGTTTCGTATATCGTTATTAGCATTGTTGTTGTCGGCCATCTATAAGATTTTACAAAGTTCCATTTTAGTATTCGTTGATATAATTATATTTCATTTATTAATACCCTTTTATGTCTCATAGACGATTAAATAAATAAAATTTTAGAATCCAACGTTATATTTAAATATTGGTTAGGTGACCTTTATCCCATTATTTAAATTAACAAGGTAGTCATGAATGACAATTGCAACCTATTGCAACTTCTAATGGTATGGGATCGTTTGAACATATTATGTTTGAAACGGCATGTTTATCCCATCAACACCTTTGTAAAACATATTTTAGGCGATCCATTCAATATATGTCACAAATCAAGTCGTCCTACTTACACACACGTGTGAGTTTACTACATAAGTGGTTAGGTGACCTTTATCCCACAAACATGGTATTCTCACCTCAAGTTACAAGTTCCCTCAAAGTGGTTAGGTGACCTTTATCCCACTAAGAGTTTGCAAGTAACCTAAGCGTTGTGTAAAAGGATGGTGTTAAACTTGTTTTCAAAAGGGATTTACGTTTTCACAATTCTAGTTTAGAAAGCTCTATGTACCATATGATTGTATGCATTCAACCATATGGTACCCTATTGGTTCTTTTAAATAAAACCCATTTTATTTTGCAAATCATTAATCCTTTTTATAAAACCATTCTATTTGTGCTTAATGATTTGAGAACCAATTTCTTGTTATAGCTTGTTTTAATTGACGGTTTGTTAATCACATCCAAATATTCAAAACAAACATCAACATAAGCAATCAACCAAGCATAAACAATCCATTCACATATGCATAACAAAGCGTACTAAATTGAGCACACTTGTTAGCCAAAACAAGTGTGTCAAAAGGTCTTGTCCTAAGGGTTAAGAACATGACACAAGGATGATAGAAGGACTCCCACTTGAATCCACATCTTCAAGCATCCTCTTTGTCCATCTTTTCTTCAAATCTTGATCTTTAGCATCCTTACAAAATATGTATCCTAATACAATTTTTCTAATAAAGGAAAAACTCCTAATCTATTTATTACAAACCAAATGAATAAATAAATTACAAAACAAGACTTTCAACATAAAATTAGATTATTACATAAACAAACAAATGAATCATGACAATCAATCAATCCACAAGGTCTAGGCTTTGTTGTGCATAACCAAACAACAAATCCAAATATGTAAATCATCCAACTCAAGCATGGTTTCATCTAATTAAAAAATCCAACAAAAAAAATTTATTTTTTTATTTAGACTGCTGTGCGACAGCAACATTTTTTTCAAAAAAATTGGATTTTTTCAAATTTTCAACTAATTTAAAACATAAGATTCAAGCCATCTCAATGCATATAAGATTAACCAACTTGAATCAAGAGAAACCAAGCTTAATCTTGAGTTCTAGGGTTTCTAATAACCCAAGAAAAAACTCAAAATTTCGATCTAAAAAAGTTAGTGTCCATGCAACTGGCTCTAGATGCCATTGAAGGGATTTTAACAAGTTTATCAAAGTTGTTTAACCATTTTAAACATAAAACGCAGCGGATAATCATTTTAACATCTTGTTAGAAGTTTACATAAAACATTTTATGTTGATAAAACCCTTTAAGATGGATCTAATTGCATGAACAAGTAACTAACAAAACAACCATGAAAGATGATGAAAACTACATTTCAAAGCTTTCTTTTGAGATGAGAAGGATGATGTTCTTGAAGACAAGACTCCAAATAGCAATCCTCAAGAAGTAATACCCCAAGCTCCTTCAAACACCCACTTGCTAGGTTGTGTTGCACCCACTTGAAAAACCCTCTTCCAAAACGATTTTTCAGCCAAGAATCCTTGCTTGAAGGCTGAAAGTAAACTTGTTTTTCAGCTCTAAAAATCGAGTTCTAGAGAGAGAGATGAGAGAATTTCTTTTGCTTTGTGTGTGTGAGAGACAGGTGTATTCTTTGGAAGAGTGTTGTGAATAATTGTTGCTTGGAACAACCAACAAAATGGAGAGTCCCAATGCCCCTTAGGGGCGGCCGAAATCACTCCCAAAAGAAGAGTTTCCCTCTCATTTTCAATTTTATAAAATGTACACTCTCATCCTTATGTTTTTATAAAATTAAACCCCTTTTAATTTTATAACAATAACACACTATTATTTGTCATTGTTTAACTAATTTAAATAATGAAACAAATATCTCTCATGAACAAATTATCTATATAATCTTGTTCATTTACAAAAGCAATGTTTTAGAAAACCTGGTTTCTAAATTGGTGCTAATATTTATTCGTATGATCACATCAACGAACAAATATTTATTGGTGTTTGTTTGGCTTGTTATTGGGTATGACCCGACTTGGATCATATCACACTAGCCACATCAATTTAATATGTATCTTGGGCAGATCAATTCTTTCACTTACAACCAGTGCCTTCTTTGGTTCCTCACTTGTCTTCTCTTCTTTAGGTTCTGGCATAGGTAGGCTTTGGTAAGGCTTTTGAAATGTCTTGTTAGCATGTTGCTGAAATTTCTGACTATTTGAGCTACGTTGACCATTTCCTCCTTGATTCCTTGGAGCTTTACACTCTCTAGAAAAATGACCATAGCTATTACAGTTAAAGCACCTTGATTTGGATTTATCAAACCCAACAGTTTTGTTTGCACTGGGTTTGTAGTTTTTGTTGGCATATGAGTGCTTTTGAGTCCTGTATGCTATCATGACCATTTGCCAGTTGAGATCCATTTATTCTACATCATCAGGATCCATCTCAAACAAATCTTGTAGAACTAACTCAACTTGAGTCAGATGACTACCTTGGTAAGCTTGAAAACTTGCCATGAAAGCTGTAAATGCATATTTTGACTCTTCATCCTGTAAAAGAATATTAATGACATCTTTTACTTTGCTAGGATTGAAAGAGTTTGAGGATGGAATTTCAGCTTGAGTTTGAGATTTAGGTATTTGAGCTTTAGGAGGAGACTGTGGTTGTGGTTGGGTAGAATAAGCAGGTGTACTAGTGAAGAATCCTGCTCCCACAAATAAATCACCTTCATCTTCAGGAGTTGTCTGATCTTTAACAAGAAATGCATTCTCTACTGTATTTGCTGGAGAAGCAACATACTAATATTGTGATGTTGATGCATGTCTGTCATTGTTTCTTGAACTCTCATCAATCTCTACTGATTCAATCTTTGCAATGAGAAGATCAAGATCCATTGGAAACTTTTCAGTGTATTTCAACAAAGTAACAGTCTGTTTCCAGGATGATGGTAGTGCATTCAGAAGTCTGTTATTTAGATCTTCAAGATCATTCTTGATTCCTAAAGTAGACATTTCTGTTGTAAGTTGCTCAAACCTATTCATCATCTGATTAATTGTCTCTCCTGATATATGCTCAAATAGTTCAAGTTGCCTTTTCAGTTTCTGTTTTTTAAGATCTTGAATTTCCTTCCCTCCTTCACATATAACTTTCAAGGCCTTGTACATTGTATATCCAGTTTGATAATTTTCAAGCCTTGAAAGAACTTCCAATGGTAACCCTTTGCACATGAGAGAGTATGCCTTGATATCATTTTTCACCTTCTTTAGATCATCTCCATGTAGATTGTCTTCAGCATAAGGTTCTTGTGTATCTTTTGTATACACAAAACCTCTATCTGGACCATCAGTAGTCAAAGGTATATAAGGTCCTTTTTCAATTGATTTCCATAAATCAGTGTCTATGGAATTCAAATGATGCTTTAACCTAAGAGACCAGTTTTTGAAATCAGCTTTATTTTTAAGTTTTGGAACTCTATTTTTAGAATCTTCTAATTTCACCATTCTTATATTTTTGTTAATTTTCTAAGTTTTTGAATTAAAAAAAGAATTAACAATGTTTTCTTTTGGATTTTTCAATTTTTAATGAAAACTGTCTATCAAAGGAGATGCGTCTGAACAGTTGTGAAACGCCTCAACAGTGGTGATACGCCTCAACAGTTATGAAATTCCCCAATAGTGATGAAACGCCCCAACAGTTGACAAAAGTCTAAGGGATTGCCTTAGAAAAACTTTTCAAGACACCCAAGTCAACTGCTCAACAGTATCAAAACTTTCAAACAGTAGTAAAACGCCTAGGGTAAAAACGCCTTCACAGTTGAAAAACGCCTAAACAATGTTCAAGCGCCTGAACACTTAGGCAAATTTCTGTGATTTTTAACCCTAATGCGCCACATTCATCATGTTCATATGAATATAACGAACTCTGAATTTCTGAAATCCTTCAAATGTTGATGAATTGAACTGAAACTTTCCAATTAGTTCAATATAATACCGATAATGATTCTTCTAGCATCAATTTCTGAAATTATCAACAAGAATTCAATCAATTTCCATAATTGCATTTCGTAAACTCAAGAACTTTTCCGAACACTTTTTCACTGATTCACTCAAATTTGATGAATTATACTGTTATTTGTGATTCAAATCATGTTTCTAGTGATGAAACACAACTTTAATTCACAAAGTTTCACTCGAATTGTCAATCAATTACAGATTTTAGTGAGTTTTTGAAGTTCTATGTTTGACAGAAGCTTCAAAATCACTCAACCGAAAGCTCTGATACCATTTGATAGGATCAAATGATTCAATCTGTAATGATTATGAACACAATTCAAAGCAAAATACAAACAATTGTAATCAAATCAAGCAATATCAACAAAATTCACAGTTCATTGATATAGCAAAGACAATTACAAAAGTAGAAAGCAGTTCATACAAAATCTGATGTCTGCTGACTCTACTCTAGCCTAAGCTATATATACTACTGGAAAACTAGAGACTATCTATTTACAATTCTAGTCCCTATACTATCTATTTACAATTCCTTGACAATCAGCAAACTTGAAGAAAAAGAAACCATTATCATTCATCATAATTTTCTACAAACCAAACTTCTTCCAATTCTGCTTAACAAAATATTCAACCATAGTATATGCCACCCGATCACCTAAGAAATACCCATATAGAGTATTAGCAAATTTATCCTGAGCCATCCGGACCGATTCCTTAGGCAAAACAATATCAACTCCATCCTTCTTCATTGAATTTTCCATCAACCTAAAGTTTACCACGTGTTTAGGAGTATCCGGCTTTAGCAGATCTGCAAAAGAACCAGGCTTTAACGATGTTTGATCAATCTTTGTAGCTGATTCATCCAACTTAGATTCCAACGTTGACATAGGGTTTCGCATGGGGGCACCATGCAAAACAAAATCCATAGCCGATTGATTACCATTTATGACATTCTTCAAGATACCCTTTTATGGAATAAAGGATCCATCAATGTTCTTGATCTTTGAGGCAAAATCCGAAGCCATGCTATCAAATCCTTAAGAGGTTAATAGGATTTGTAACGATCTAGCTATTCTATAGCAATAGTCATGATCAATCACAGACCTACTAAGCAATCATGAAAAGAAAGATGATTTCGGAACCAAGAACAATCAAGAAATAAGAATAAGTTGATCAATAAACAAAGGACATAATCAAGAAGATCAAGAAACCATAACCGACCAAGAAACCTTAATCGGTCAAGAGAAATATCGATCAAGAAACACCCAAGAAACAAGAAGAACAATGAAGAAACAAGAAACACACAACCCTAATCCCTCAAACCCTAAATCCCGCTAACAATACTCGTATTAAACCCTTGTAAACAAGGATCTAATCACAGGATTGCTACACAAGATAGGAATAATCAATATTAGGGAAGAACAACACTAGAAAGCAAATCAACCTACACAAGAACAGCCAAGAAAACCAAGAACCCTAGTCACGAGTGTACATTACCCCTTAACCCTTCAATTAGAGAAAAAGCTCTCAAAAATACATGTATGCCATTTAATGTAACAAGCACATGATATTCTTTAGTAAAAGGCAAAACAATAGTTCTTGCATACATCTTGAAGCACAAAAGTCCAAGATCAGTCAACAATGGGAAACTTGTATCACAATCTGATGAACAGGTTAATCCAAGCAAGAATTGACAACCCAAGGAACATTCAAAACTTCATAAACAACAAAACAACAGACTCATCTTCATAACAGTTAAAAGCAAGAGACACAGCTTCATAAAGATCATGCATCAAATCAAAACAACCAAAACTAGCCACAGCAGAAACATTAAGATTTGACAAGTTCAAAACTTAATGCAGGTAAGTGCATTAGTTAATGTGGGTGAAGGTAACCAAAGCACAAAACCAATGTAGGTAATAGTTTTGAGTTATGAAAACACAAGTGAAATTAATGCCGGTAAATTAACTCTACCGCATTAGTCTCACTACAAATATTCGCAGGTTTCAAGTATGAAAAGTAATGCGGACAACTTTTGTTCAACTGCATTTGTTTTCCTCAGCGACAGTTCCTTAGTGAGACTGAGATCAACACTTAAACTTAGTTGAATATTTGTATCATCACAAATTAGAAGTGTGCTTACACTCTTCTATAAATGGTTGAAGTTCAAGAAATACGGACAACTTTGTTGAAGTTCAACACATCTTCTTCCGCATTTGCTACATTGTAGAAATGCAGACTAAGTTAAACATCCGCATTTGCTATAGTGCAAAAACGTATGCTAACTTAAACCACTCGCATTTGCTACAGTATTAAAATGCCTGAAGATAAAACATCCGCATTTGCTACAGTAACAAATGTAATCATCCGCATATGCTACAGTAGCAAATGTTGACTGTTTTACTCTTCCGCATTTGCTACAGTAGTCGACCGCATTTGTTTTCAACACTTGTAACTTTTGAAAGGGTGATTAAAGGAGTATTTAAACAGATCTTACTAAGCATTTAATACTTTACAAATTCCGAGTGCCTTTAAAGTGCGACGATCATCATAATCATCAACACCATTCGGATTTCTATGCTTCACAAACATCATTTTGCTTTAATTTCGCTTCTGAATCAACGTATTATCAAAATAAGGTGATTACAAGCAAAATCCATGAGAGTCCCGTCGAACTTAGTTGAACATAGAACCCTAGAAAAATGAAACAATCTTTAAAATCAACCACTAACCAAGGATTAATCGACATTTTTGAACTCATTTACATGAATGATCATGAAAATCAGCATCAACAAGTGAGTTTTGAAACCCTAGAATTGACATATGAACACGGGATCATCAAACTAAGAATGTCGACTTCAAAACACATGGTTGAGTATGAAAAGAGATTTTAATCAAAAAATAAACATAAAAAATAAAGATAATTCAAAATGAATTCAAACATGCATGACAAAATCAAGTTAGGTCAAATTGTATATGTAATAGTACCTTTGATTGCTTAATTTTGACCAACTAAAGTCAAAATTGAAATAATCAGCTTGATTTAATCAATGTAATTAATAATTTCATGTCAAAAACTAACACTTGTGCATCTTGTGCAGAAGCCCATGGCAAATCTCACTTGGAGCAAGGTCCATAATATGAGTGGTTTTCTTGACCCTGAAGTCCCCGAAGCAGATGGACTAAGATATATGATTAGATTCATCTCCACCACAAGGGTTACTCATGCTATATTAGTGAGACCAGTCATTTATGAACACTTCATAAGATCATTCTAGAGCATATCTGAAGTAGAAGAGGTTGATGGTGTGAAGACATTATCTGGAAGGATATCTGTTAATCACACCCTTAACATCACTGAACAAACTCTGAGACAATGTCTGCAGTTTGGTGATGATGCCAACACTCATCGGGAACTAGAAGATGAGGAAATCATGACCTTCTTTGCCAACATCGGCTATGAAGGAGGATATGAAGGAAAGCAAATCTTGAAGGGTTTGGTAGATCTACAATGGAGATTCCTAATTCACATATTCCAGCACTGTCTGTCCAAAAGATAGACAGGTTGGAATGATATTCCAGTGACTACCTCTTCAGCTATCTATGCTATATGCACCAACAGACCATTCAATATGTCTGCTTATGTATTCAATGGTCTAGTGTCAAATGTGCAAGAAGGAAGAAGAAACATGCTCCAGATGTACCCTAGATTCCTCCAATGCCTTATTAATTATGCATTTCCACAACTTCCATCTGTAGGACCTGTAATGAACATTCATCATTATAATGCCAAGTCGTGCATATACATAAAGAAGACGGATCCTAGGAACTTCTATAGTGGAACCTTCTTTCCACTACTTCCTTGGATGCTAGAGAAAATCCACCAATAAGAAGAACAATGGATATTACTCATGATGAACAAGCTCTAGAAGAAGAAGAAGAAGCAGTTCATGATCAACAGCCTGTTGATGAGCATGCTGAAGAAGCAGAGGAACAAAGGCCTGGGTCGCCACATGCTGATGTAGGTGGTGATCTTCACTCAGGACCTTATGTTCAAGAAGCAGAAATGGCATCACCTCATGTTGCATCACCTATTCACTCTCCATACATGTCTCCACCTTATTTTTCTCCAACTCATATTTTTCACATAGCTGCTGAGCCTGTTGAGTCTGGTGAATCTACCAGCTCATCAGAGCACTCCGAATTATCTCCGGATGAGGAGGGTCATATTATGAGGATGCCTGTAAGACAAGTCCAATCATAAGCAGGGCCCTCTGAAAGCTTTGCTGAATCAGGATTTAATCTACCTGATGAGAAAGATTAAATGATTACAGAGCTAATGTTGAATGTACAAAGAATGGAAAAGTTGTTCAATAGAACATAAGGAATAATTCAAGAGAAAATTCAAGAACTAAAAGAGAAAGAAGAAGAAATCAAAGACACGAAAGTGAGACATGAGGATAAATTAGCAAAGAAAGATAAAGAACTAGATGATCTCAAGGCTGTCTCCTTCAAGCAAAAGAAGAAATTAGTGGTCATGTTGACACAGTGACCATTCAAACCATTGCTATCGAAGAGCAAGAAAGCCAAATTGATAGCCAATCTGAGGTAATCACTTATCTTAGCAACTAGAATAAGATCTTACTAAAAAGGGTCTTAGAACTAGAAATGATAATTAAGATCAAGAAACAAAAGGCGATGAAGAAGAACAAAGAGAAGGTGAACAAGAAAAAGAGTAAGAAACAGAAACAGAGACTGAGACTGAGCCAAGTCTAGCTATGGTTGTCTATTCAAGTGATCCATCTGAAGAAACCACAGAGCACGATTTTAAGATTGGAGATCTCATAAAAGAGTTAGGTAGCTATTCTGCTGGAGACTTCATCATTGATGATGAGTTCTGGGATTTTGTTAAAGACCCAAGACCTCCAGTAGAACACTTAGTGGTGATTTCTCAAACTCCAGTACCATTGGAGAGAGAGTTGAGCTTGCAGATTGTTCTTGCAATCACCCTATCTGTTGAGCAACAAAATCTCATCAGAAGACTAAGTGAAGAGATTAAAGAAAGAGAAGAAGCTGCTAAAAAGTAAGCTGTAGAACAACATCAAACAACTACCGAATCATCTGTGCCATCATCATCCAGACCATTAGTACACACCTATTCAAGAAAAAGGAATTACTTGCATGAGAAGGCTAAAGGAAAAAAGCCAGTAGAGGAAGAAGAGCGAGCAAAGAAGAAACAAAAAGATGATCTGAGAAGTCTAGCTGCTATAGCTAAATTTCTTGATGAACATGACAAGGCCAAGGCACAGTTGAAATAAATGATTGATATCATTGACTAGGAGGAAGGAGAGATTGAAGGAGGATATCAGGTTGATGAACCTATGATGAAAGATACCCCTATGATGGCTGAAACTTTAGTTGAGAAGATGGTTCGAGAAGGCTCAAACTGATGACCTGATGATCAATGCAATGTTTCTGATCAATCATGGTTATGATGCTGACGAATTGTTCGGGATGACGTATGAATCAATGGTTGAAGAAGTGAGAAAGATGAATCAGCTTCTTGATCCAACATATATGACTGAGTATGAAAGAAAAACAGTCAAATCCCCAATCATATTCACTACCCCAACCACAAAACAGGTTGAGACCTCTGAAACTCCTTATCCTGATCCCTACACCATGTCTGATAGGGAAATGAAGGATTATCTTACCAAGCAAGGCTATACAAAGGGAAAACTGGGTAACATGAAGACTAATTCTCTCAGAGCTGCAATTCCCCTAATGATCAATGAAAAGAAAGACAGACTGAAGAAACTGGAAAAGGAGGCTGTAGGAAGGGGACCCAGAACAAGACTCACAGCTCAATATATGCAGCTCACTAAGCAAGACCATGATGTCTTGTGACCCGTTCTTAACCAAAATCCTTAATGGTTTACTGAACACTACAATTGAAGCTTTAAGAAGGGTTATGAACTTTAGAGATGATTCAGGGTGTATCGGCTCCAGAGGGAAAGACTAATGTCAAAATCATTGTCTGGAAGTACCATAGTGACTGGAACATGTTTATGATTAAGAGGATCTCAGGGTTGGTGCAATCCTTCATAGAGTACTCTGCTCTGGTGACTCCCTGCAGATTCATGACTTGAAAGAGCTTACTAAGTTGAATTAATCAATCACAAAGCAATGTATAGGGGTTATGAGTTCGAATAAATTCTGAGAATGTTCAAGAGGACAAAGATTTTTGACTCATTAAAGGTAGTCTGTTTGAGGAAAGATAAATCTTTCCAAAACCCCTAGGAAAAGAAAAACAAAACCAAAATGATTGAATAGTTGGTATTTCCTGAGTTGAATGTAAAACCAACTGAATCCCTGAAAAGAAAGATGGTAGCTAGCACCCAAACTTCCATTCCAATCTCTGATGTCTATTATGATGAGAAGACATATGAGTTGGTGATTGAACGGAAGTAGGGAGGTAAAGAAGGTGCTGAAATCCGATTGTTCTGTGGATATGAAGTAAGATTGCTTGATGAGTCTTACATCCACTACATCTACTCAAGATACTTCAGGGAAATATCAAACAAGTTAGGAGATATGCATTTCTTCCTGAAGTGTATCAAGATCTTGAAGATGGATTATGACCGAATAAGGCATAAGAGAGAACAAAGAAAGAAGAAGAAGACACCTCTCAATCTGGGCAGTATAGTGAAACTTGAGGGTGATGCTGATGGGACACTTCTCATTCACAAAGATGGGTTGTCCATTGTTGTTGTGTGGGAACCCATATCACTGAAGAGGATGCCCATTAAATCAATTCACACCATGAGCCAAATGACCATTCACGTACTGAGTAGAGACAGGATGAACGAGGCAAGAGACTTCTCCAACATGATCAAGTCCATCCTGAACTCATCTCCAACATCATCTACCATCAAAGCCTTCAAGTACATAGGCTGTATAATCCTTAGGGGGAGTATTGTTGGACCCTAAAAGGACCATACATGCCCATTCAAGTGATAGGTGATGGTTGTTCTATTGGCATTCTCCCACAAGTCCAAGAAGGTATGCTGGAGAAAGACCAAGTGTTGGGTATCTGCATTTGTCTATACGGATGACCAAAGAACAAGTGTTTGTTCTTCCGCATAAACAAATGTGCATAGTCAATGAACAAATGCTGCAAGTATTTGTTCATCCGCATTGGTTAATGCGAATGCATTAGAACAAATGTTGTCAAGTATTTGTTCATCCGCATTAGTCAATGCGGACGCACAAGAAGAAATGCTGATAAGTGTTTGTTCATCCACATTAGTTAATGCTGATGACCAAACACTTAATGCTGATGAAGAATAAAGAAGTGCTGATGAAGCCAAAGTCATTCGTATTAGTTAATGCGGATGTTCTACAACCAATACGGATAAAGAAACTTTTGTACTTAGACTAGTAATTTGTCAAGGGTAATTTAGTCTTTTTGTACAGGTTTTATGTCAGCCTATAAATAGAACAGAATATACATTTTATGTAAGTTTTTCATCAAGGTTGTCTCTTTGTCATATGTATTGTCATTGACTAAACCTTGTACCCAAGTTTCGATGTTTTAAGGTTATCTTTTCACTGTTCAAGAGACCCTAAAACATTCCGAAACTTATTTGTTCTACAATCAATACACAAGCATTTATGAGTATTTTTAACACATTTAATGTACTCTGATTTTGTATTTCTGCTACTTAATCACCAACTCAATTTACATATTCGATCCGTGCTAACTCATACTCAGCAAAGAACATCATTCTCGAACCACACACTTCCAGTCAACTAAATATCAGGTTGAGCTTGTGATCAATAAAGCCAGAGCAGATTAATGTGTTCTTGAAGTGGAAACCTTCAAGAACATCATATCGTCATCCTTTCATGCAAAAGTTTGTTATTAGAATAGGAAAGGACTTGGATTAAATGAAATAGCTCCTCGACACACATTACTATCAGTCAGATCTTCACAGTGTGGAACTTATGAAGATGATCTACATCCCATTGATCCTATCCAAGAGAAAGATGAAGACGAAGAGAATATAATGAAGGGTGAACTAGAAGTGAGTGAAGAGGTTCACTCTAAGAAGGGTCACTATATCTTGGGAGAGAAGAAGAGACCACGGATAGCTAAGTCTGTAAGAAGATCAAGGCTACAAAACAAATATTAAAGAAAGTGTAGGTGTTCAAGACCACCTTTAACCCTAGGCAAAAACAATTATTTATCTCTACTGGGTTTAAGGTGAGAAAGACTGAAGACTTAACAAGGCACTCTAGTACCAAGGTTCCTAATTCAAGTCTAAGTCATCCTGGTCAGGTGAGGTTGAACAAGTGTGCACCACTACTACACAGCTTGAACCATTCAACTCCAAAGGCAAGCTTCACGCTCAAAAGCATGTTGCATCATCCAAGAAGATGAAGAAAGTGCTGGAAAGGGATAAAGATAAACCTTCCCCTCAAGAAAAGACTCTCAAAAGAAATTCCAAAGAATGTATCATGTGTGGTGTATAACACATTATGCTAAGGATTTCATTTACCATCCTAAGAGTACCATCCACTTGAGCAAGAAGAAAACTTTTGAGAAGAAGAAGAAAATAGCTTTAGAAGGAAATCATTTTCCTTCCGAAGCTTCAAGGTGAACCAAAATTAGATAGGTGAAAAATTGTCTTTCGAAGGAAGTTTGGTCTCAGAAGAAATGAATGTTTCCGAAGCACTGAAGTCTGCTGCAGTGGATGCATAAACTTCTGAAGGATCAGTCTCCAGAACTTTTAAAGGTTTGAAAGCCAAGTATAATCTTCCAAATATGGTGTGGAAGATGAAGAAAGGACATGTGACTAAAGTTTAAATATATGGATCATTGATAGTGCCTGTTCCAGGCACATGGAGGAGAGTCAGGAAGAGATATTACTAGAAGGGTCAAGGTAACAAATGGTAAGCTTAGCAGTGAAAAGGTAAACCTTGTCAAAGAGCTTGAGTAAAATATTTTGAGTGTATCTTCATTTTGTGAAAGCCTGCCTTTGTAAAGACCTTCCAGCTACCGTGCAAGCCTGGCAGGAGGTTACATCCATATCTTCTTTTAGACTTGGTTGAGAAAGCCTGGTAGACCTCTCAGCTAACTTTCGCTTGAAATTAGTGATGCCAAGTTGCTGATTAAGGACCTGCCTTTGTAAGGTAGCCACCAAAAATTCTAGGTTACTAACATTAGTGACCAAATAGGTGCAGGATTTTGTCAATGTTTGCGCACTTAGTTGCATACTCCCATAATCTTAAACAAAAGAATCATAGGGGGATGAGAGTGCATGACCAAAGTCATCTCCCTCACCACTAGTGTCACACCCTAGGCCCAAGGAGGATGGGACGTCACAGACTAGCAACATATATGCTAGTGAAAACAAACCATCATAAGAGCGCATAAGGAGAGAATTAAAATGGCATTACATGTTAAAGTCAAACCGGGCTGTAACAGTCTAGCCCATCAAACAAACTATAAATTTGTTACATCAGAATTCAATGTTTTATCAATCATAATCCAAATTGTTCAAATGTTTCACAGTCAAGTAATGCCAAGGGTAGTCGAATTTCTAGGTCATCCGAGTCTATTTCTCCAATCAAGCCAGATCCATCAGGGATTACCTGAAACATGCTCAAAAAGATTTTGTATCAACTAAAAAGTTGGTGAATTCAAGTGCTTAAAGTTTAAAAACAAGGGGACTCTTTAAAGTCCATAAGTTAAATTCAAAAATTAATGTATCACTGTTGTGGGGTCACAATCAACCAGCACGCAGTCCCGGTTAGCCTCTTCTAAAGTTGTGTTTAAACCGGTTAACCCCGAAGGGAGAACTGAGCCTCAAAACAGTGTACCATACCTGCCGGGTGGTTCACCATAGTATCTTATAAAACCTATTACATAACACAAATGATCCCTCAGGATCTCAGTGGGGCACCCTTCCTGTCCAGAAGGCACTGTGTGTGGGGGATTCCCCAACTAGATCTACCCATATAGGACAAGCGGTTCACACAAGAATTAATGATTATGATACAGTTAAGAGCATGTTCAAACATTATCCACAACTTATAAGCATCAAACAATAGCACAATAATAATTTCAGTTCAAACAAGCATGTTTCATCCCAAATCAGTTAGTAAAAAGAGAACACTAGAACTCACCTTAGGTTTCAAGCAACGGATCTTCGAGTATAGTAAAGGATTCAATCCTAGCACTCTAGCATCAAGTTTCAAATAATAAGCTATGTGCTCTGAAATCATGTGAGGTGTAACTAGGTGTGTTATAAGGTTAAATGTTCAACTAGTTTTGATTTGTTAGGGTTTTGCCCTAAAAGTTTCTTTTTTAGGAAAGTTAGGGTTTTGCATGTGGTTGACATGTTTTTATGATCCTTATAAATGTGTTTTCATATTAAGAAGTTTAATACTAGTTTTGGCCACTAAGTTACTGAATCTTCAGTTATTTTCCAAATTTACACTTTGCCCCCTTAAGTTTCAAAATTGGCAATTTTACCCCCAAAGTTGTATTCTTTCCATTTTTGACTCAAATATGATCCTTGTGAGTCTATAAGGGTCTTTATATTACTTTTAGACTCATTTTAACTTATAATATCTGGACTCATCCTTGAGGTGTTTACAGATCAAAATATCAGTTTAGTCCTTCAAGTTTCAAGATTTACAGTTTTTACCCTAAAGTTTGTTTTCTTTGATTTCATGACTTTTATGACCCGTTATTAGTTTATAGGAGTTTACCATTGTATTTTTAAAATTTTAAATTCTAATATTTCCAGAACCTAATTCGAAGTAATTAGAACTTATGTTTTTAGGTTACCGGTTACGGTAAAACCGAAGATTTTTAACGGTTTGTTTTAAATCCTACTGTTTTTATCCACTTAAACTTTAAACATAATTTAATGACTTATAAAATAGCCTAATAATCTGTCAAAATATGTTCTTTATCTATTTTGATTAAAAATGTCATTTTTTATGTTTTACCCGTTAAAACACGTTTTTGCCCGGAACCGAACGTCCGAATCCGTTTTATTTCTAGTTTTCACCTATTTCTTGATTAAAAGTCCCTAAAATACTGAAATATTTTGTTCTTTGTGTATTTTAGATCTCTTTTGCTATTTTTAAAATTTTACCTAAAATTTACCCGGTTAAGTCCCGTTTTTCACGTTTTAACTTCATTTAATCATGTGTTTAACCCAAATATCATCCAATTCAATCATTTTGCCCATTATTTTCATTTTAGAGCCTTTAATTCTTTTTAATACGGAAATATCCCTTGTTTTGCTATTTTTAAGTGATTTTCACCCTTTTCGGTTCTCAAAACAAGTCCATTATGTGTCCTAGCTCTTACTTTTTATATTTCCAGCCATGTTATGGACTTAAAACAACTGAAATAACCACAAATACAGTGAAAATTAAAAAATAAATCTCATATCTACATGTATCATGCATGTGTTACGATAACTTGATGATTTACACCATTTGCACTAGTGTAAATCCTATGATTCATACCCAAACATCACCTAATCATTATAATAATTTTATAATACGATTGTTAAAGGGTTCTGAAGTTGTTTTTGAGCAGGTTATGAGCCTTGGATGGAAGGGTTTTCAAATAAGTGCATAAATGGTGTTATTTTATGTAAAAAGAGGGTTTTCTAAGGTGTAACTTGTGTTCTAACCACATGTTTACCAACATAACATGGTGTATACCTTTTGTGATGATAAGAACTCCCCAAGAACAAGGTTTTAGCCACAAGATTCTGCTAGAAACAATAAAGTAAGGGTTTTGGTTGTTTATTGAAGCAAAACACAAGAAATGACTTCATTCGGGTGTGTTAAAGCTTACGCCTTGTATGAACCGTGAGTTTGAGAGATATAGGAGGGCAAAATCAGTGACGAACTTCGAATAAGGGCTGGAACACTTTGTTCTTGCAAGAATGGTGTTCTAAAGTCCCTCAAATGGCACTTCCTTGCTTGGTTCTAGCTTGGATGATGATGAAATGTTGGTGTTCTTCACTAGTTTGCTGAAATTTTGTGGACTATGTGTGTCTTTCGGATGAGAGCCAAGAGGTAGAGAGAAAAGATAGTGTTGTGTATGTGTTTTGAAATCTTTCATGTATGGGGTGAAGCGAGGGAAGTGGAGTGTGTAAGGAGTGTTGTGGGATTCAAGGGAAGGAGGGGATTGGGGGAGAAGGCGGGCGGGGAGTGGGTGTGTGTGTTTTTTTTTGTAATTTAGTATAAGTAGAATAATTTTGTTGTGTAGTGTAGTATTTTAGGTGATAGTTTCTAGTTAAATGTTTTTAAGGTTTTGATTTGTATGATCATAATTAATTCAGGAATTATGTGTACATACAAAAAATTAATTGTTTTTAATTTAATTCTAACATTTTGGCGTGTTATGTTAAATTTTGGATCGTTAACTTATCTTATTCCGGCAAAACCTAACGTAGCATCTAGAAATTTTAAACACATACTAACAATTATATAAAATAAATCAACCAGTTTGATAATAGTAGAAATTTTTGTTGAGAATTAGGGTTTAGAACATTGACCTCGGGGTTGGTTGTTACAACCAGATATTGGTTCTTGGACTCTAGATTTCCCCTACTCCATGACTGTTTCATTAGAAGTGTCAAGGAGTAGGGTTTCCATGGTTGAGCTCTTAAAGATGTAATCACTTTCAAAAGTGAGAGCCTCTTCCATATGGACCTCCTGGACTTGTTCAATAAGGTCCACCTTAGTAATGGGTGATTGATGTGGGCTATATGTGGGAGTAGTGGGTGTACTCATCTCTTCTTGAGTAGGGGAGGAGATTAGAGACTCATGGTACTCATTGAATCCCATATCCTAATCATTATAGAATTCAAGGTTTGGGATTAGTTTGTTAAGATCTAACGGCTGGGGAAGCTAACTATCCCTTGAAGGTTGTTCATCTGAGTTTTGACACTCGGAATGAAGGCTTACGACTTGGGTTATGAGCTCATCAGGCTGAGCATGAGAAACATCAGCAATGACATTAAAAGCATGGGGGTGGTATGCTCCTTAGAGGAAGTGAGGCTCTAGGTTCCACTCCCTCCTACATGGGTGAGTGTATTGGGGCCTGCTCAATATGAATATTCTTAACAGGGGTTCTAGATGATGGATATTTATGGTTGTAGGGGTGTTGAAGATGAAGAATGTTTGGGTTCAACATTGCCTGGTGCTGGTAAGTTGTCATCTTCAGAAGGGAGTTCTAACATTTGTGCGACAAGGGTTGTTTCTACCCCGAAAAAACCAAAAGTGGTTTTCCTCATTATCGTGAAGATGTTGGGCTTCATACATCCTAATATAATAACAATACATCTTCCCCATAACTTTGAGCCAAGTTCACAGCTGAGAATATGATGGACATATCTAGGGAACATGTAACATTGTAAAGAATGTAAGTTGGCAAGCAAGTGTGTATATGAAACTGTGAGCACTTGAACTTTTTCCCCGGGATATGTCATCCTATATGTTTGTTTGATAATGAATGCATGTAAGGATTACACTTAAAGACTGATGCAACCAAAGAGCTCTCAGCATGCATATGTGAAGTACAAGGAAGTTACATGGGAAGATTTGATATAACTTAGCGAATTATTCTAAGTATCAAATCTTCCAAGACAAAAGACCAAATCTTCTAAGGCCAAAGATGAAGTCTTTCGAAGCTTTAAAGACAAAGTCTTCGAAAGAAAAAGACTATTTTCTTCCAAAGATAGAGAAGACATGCTTTCTCAGAATCACCGTTTGACAAAAGTGGACTACTTTCCACCACCACCTTTGAAGACTCACATTAAGGATGTGAGCTATGGCATTCCATCATCACTAGTCAAAAGGCAATCTAGCTTTTGACTTTACATTAATCTTGTTGTCTAGATTAGTATTTCCAGGTGGCCTTCAAAGTATGGCCAGCTATCGGATGTAGTATAAAGTATCTCAAGCACTTGTAATTTCTATGTAAGCTTTGTAACACTTTGTAAAACTTGAGAGAAATATACATCATTCCTGAAAATCATATTATCTTGTTGTTGTTCTGTTCCTTACTTGTGTTCTTTGTTTCATCATAAGCCGATTCCCTATTTCATCTGTTAAGTGTTCTAAGTCTCTCCAATCTTGTGAAACTGTTGCATTGACCCCCTTCACTGGTGCTTCAATTGGTATTAGAGCTTTTTAGGCTCTTGATTGTAAGATCTTACCATCATAAATCCCTTTAGTTTCACAAAACACTTGCCAGCTCAAATGGTAGTTCTTACCAATGCTGATATGGAAAACGGTATCATGACCATATCTCGACTAATCACTCCCGGTGACTTTAATACTTGTTGCCAAAGAATTGAAGGTTTCATAAAGTCTTAAGACAAAAGGATGTGGGGATCTTGTTGGTACACATGTCCCCAGTTCTAGTCTAGTGATCTTAAATGTAATAGACTTTCTTTTCTTGTAACACTTATGTAATGTTTGACTAATACAAATGAGAAAATCTTCAATATATGTTTATTGGTTGTTAATGTTATATCTATTTATATTATTTATTGTTACACACATATATAACAATGTTAAATGGGTTTATGGTTGTTAGACATAGTTCTGAACCATTAAAGGTTTAAGAATGTGTTTAACTAAGTATCCTGATTCAGTCGCACGACTGGACCATGCGAATGGGCCAATCGCACGACTGAACCAAGTGATTGAGTCAATCGCACGAATGAGTCAATCGCACGATTGAGTCAATCGCACGATTGAGTCAAAGGACTGACTCAGTCGTACGAATAAATCAATTGTATGACTCAGTCGCACGACTGAGCCAGTCGCCTGGCTCAGTCGTACGAATGAGAGCTGTAACCTATAAATACCACTTAATTCGTGAAAAAATGTAACACTTCAAATACTTACAACCCTAGTCGACCCAGAGTGTCCTGTTCGTCCATTCCAAGTTGATAAAACGTTTCAGATCATTCCTTGTTTGTTCTTAACGTTTTCTAATCGTTAGGTTTGATCTTGTTAACGTTTTCCCTGATTGGATCACCAATCAAATAGGATTCCGCAGTATTTGATCCGGTTTAACGAAAAATCAGTTAGTACTCCGTCCGTACACGGTCCTAACAAGTGGTATCAGAGCTTTGGCTCTTGATTCTTCGTTGATTCAATCTTGTTTTGGAAAAAGTCAACGTTTTTAAGCGAAAAAATCCATTCTTTCTGCTCAAAATCAAGTTTTTACGTGTGCATGTTCTAAAAATTCAATCTTTTTCGAGTTTCAGCCGTCTAGGGTGTAAAAACTTGCGTTTTAGGTCAAAGTGTGTGAAAAATCCCGATTTCAGGGGTCTCAGTCGCACGATTATCTCAATCGTACGACTGAAGTCCAGTCGCCCAGTTCAATCGTACGATTGAACTCATTCGCTTGTTCAATCGCCCCGTTGAGTCAGTCGGTCTGTCCAATCGCTCAAGTGTCACAATCGCCTGTCCAGTCGTACGATTGAGTTCAATCGCACACTGTTTCGTTTAGTCGCCTCTCAGTCGTACTCTCCAGTCACCCAAACAGTTCAGCCTTCAAGTTTAAACTAAGACAAATTGGACTCCGAAAATTTTTCCTTCTCGGCTGGAAAGGACTCTTGGATTCAGAACCTTTTGTTACTGGAAAATGAAATTGTAAACCAAAATAAACCACCTAAACTACTGTCTGTTGATGAATTTCCTCAGTGGAAACAAAGATTTGAAATTCATCTAAATGGTGTGGATACCAATTTGTGGAACTCGATTGAGACTGGATATAACATGCCCGTTTGTGCTGATGGAATACCGTTGACTTTAAGTGGACTAAGTGATGCACAAAAGGTTGCCTACAATGCTGAAAAGAAAGCTTATGTAATGTTGACACAGTCAATTCCCAAAGACATCTTTCATCAATACTCAGAGCACAAACAGAGCAAAAAGTTATGGGATGCTCTTGAGAAGAGATATGATAGCAATTCAACACTTAAGTCACTGAAGGCTAAAGCGTTGAAGAAAGAGTTTTACAACTTTGCGTCTATTGGGAATGAAAGCTTGGATGAGATTATTGATCGCTTCTATCATTTGATGAGTGAACTGCTCACTCATGGGGTTAAGACGTCTAAAGAAGATAAAGTTACAAGCTTGGCTGAGGGTCTACCAGAAAAGTGGGATTCTTTTATTTCCACTTTACGCTATAACTCAGTTTTGGAGACTTTGGATATTAGCGACTTCATCCTGAAACTGAGAGAGGAAGAGGTGCGACACAAGTACAGAATGAAAAAAGGAACTTACACTCAAGATCCATCACTCTACAATGTTACTCCTACTTCTACTTCTACTTCCAAAGCCTCCAGCGCTCCTCTGCAAACTGCTTTTGTGTCAAATGCATCACCATCAGCTGATCAAGGCTCATCTTCTAGTGAGTCACATGGTGCATCTGGGGTTCTTCAAAGTCCTATAGTTACTCAATCAACGAAGTTAATGACTGACAATTTGGGAAAGGCAACTGTGGAGGTTGCAAAGGAACACATGGATCTACTTGCTGCGGTAGTTCATTCCTATATGGTTTAGTGGCCGGGAAGATTGGAAAGTGTCACCTGGCTGATGAAGACTACGAGTAGGTGGATGAGAATGAGTTGGAACAGATGGACATAATGTGGGCTCTAGCAAGTGCTGTGCGACGAGCTAAGAAGTTTTTGAAAAAGACGGGACAGAACCTAGTGGCTACCAAAGATACTACATTTGGGTTTGATAAGTCCAAAGTCACTTGCTTCAACTGTGGAGAAAAAGGCCACTTCAAGAGGGAATGTGTCAAACCAAAGAAGACTGGCAACGGGAATCCCTTCTCTTCTTTCACCAAACAAGATAAGGAGAAAAAGGCAACTCCCACAAGCAGTGACTCCAAAGCTTTGGTTGCTCAAGGTGATGAAGGACAGGATTGGTCCTTCTGATTCTTATCTGACAGTGAAGCGAACATAGCATCCGTTGATGATCTGAATGAAGACTCAGCTAGTGAGGGGAGACCTCAGCTGAGATTGATACTTCTGAAATGGATGAGACTTTAGCTGCCGTTAACCAAATTGTTGAGAATGAGCTGAATGCTGAATCTGAAGCACAACCACGGTCTCAAAATGCTTTCATGGCCGGAACATCCACATCTGCACAGGTAGAATCAAAAGATGAACTGTTTGCTAAACATGCATGTGTTGAATGTGAAAAATTTAGGGAAAGCATTGACTTAAAATTTGCTAGGTTATTAGATCACAATGATAACTTAGTAAAGGACTTAAAATTGTGCACAGAGGCTAACAAAGTCTTAAAACAAAATGAAAGTAGTTACAAAGAAAAGGTTGAGGCTCTAAAGAAGCAATTAAAAGAGACTGAAGTTGTTGCATTCAACCAAGAAAATGATATTAAAATCTATTTAAAGACCATTAAAGAAACTGAAACGGATAAAGCTGTTTTACAAGTTGAAAATGAGTCTTTAAAACAAAAACTTCATAGTCTTACGAGCTCCTCGCATATTTTGAAAAACTTGGTTAAGGAACGCAACAATGGGGAGGGTTTGGGTTATAGAGTTGTGCCTCCACCACATGAGACTCTATTGAACACGAAACAACGTCTAATCGATAATAATCCAATTAAAGATCATGTGGTGACAACTCCTCTAGTCAGTGACCCAGATACAGCAGTTCAACCTGTTTCTTCGGGTGCTGATCAGAAACCATCAACATCAGGCACAACTGGAAATGAAAAACGGGTGGAAGAGAATGTTCAAGCATCTCTTGGGTTGGATTCTAAGTCTACTAACACACAATCCAAGATTTCAAAAACCACTCAAAATAAACCAGTTAAGAAAGATAACACTCATCTTCAAAGGCAAATAAATCATAATGTTAAACATGTTAAGTTTGTCAAGGAAGGTGAACATCAAAAGACCGAGACCAACGAGCCCATACCTGAGGTCTACTCCCCACCCCACAAGAGATCTCCTAGTCCCTTTGAAAGGAGATCCTGTTATGCTTGTGGTAAACGACGTCACATATCTTCTAGTTGTCCCTGCTATCAGACACCTAGGGTTAAGGTTGAACCGGACAAAGAAGTTACTCAGTTCCCAAAACAAAGATCTAAGACTCCTGTTAGGTCTAACACACCTGCTAGGTCTTACACATCTCCTCAATGCCACAGATAACACAGACAAGTCACTGGTAAGTCTGTGATGCCTGAGGCGAAACCAGTTCTGGAAACTAAACCAAAGGTTCAAACTGTTAATCAATCTATTGTTTACCACAAACAATCTTTTCATAAAGATGGTATGTGGAAAGCTAAAATGTCTGATGCGTCTGATAGCAGTGACAAACTGAAGGTTGAGGTCCCACCAACTGACAAAGGACAGTGGGTAGAGTTCATAATGTGTGATACCTCTGGGAAACCCAAGCCAGTTAAGGCTTGGGTCCCCTCCTTAACTGATTGTTTTCAATTATGTGCAGGTTGTCCGCTACAGTACTTCTACCAATACATGGATTATAGATAGCGGAGCTTCCAGGCACATGACAGGAAATAAGTCTCTCATTTTCAATGTCAAACAAATTAAAGGGGGGCACGTTTCCTTTGCTGGTAACAAAGGAGGATACATTACCGCTCAAGGCGAAGTAGGTAATGTGAAGGTAAGATTTGACAAAGTCAATTTTGTTCAACAATTAGAAAACAATCTGCTTTAAGTGTCTCAGATATGTGACAAGGGCTTCAAAGTGATGTTTGACAACCGCAACTGTTACATACTGAAGAAAGAGATGGAGATTCTAGAGGAGCAGGTCTTAATGTTAGCATCCAGGTACAATGATTTATATGTATTGGATATGTCTAATTCTTCTTCCTCTGAGTCTACAGTTCAGTGCTTCTTATCCAAAGCAACAGAGAAGGAATCCATCTCACGGCACAGAAGAATAGGACACATTAATCACAGGAAGATGAATCATCTGATTCATAACAAGTTAGTTGATGGAGTTACTGTCAAGAACTTTAAACTTCCTGATTTTTGTGTCTCAGGCAAGAAGGAAAAGCTGACCAGGAAATCTCACAAGACCAAGCATGTCAATTCTATAGAGATGCCCCTGGAGCTACTGCGCATGGATCTATTTGGTCCAGTAAGCACGAAGAGTATAGCCGGAGACTGGTAATGCTTTGTAGTCACAGATGACTACTCACGTTTTACTTGGGTGATGCTTCTGAAAGCTAAGTTAGAAACGTTTGATTCATTCAAGGTGCTAGTCACGACGCTGGAGTCACTCTACAACCTGAAGGTTAGGAAGATTCGTTCAGACATGGCACTGAGTTCAAGAATCAGTGGATGGATGCTTTCTGCAAGGAGAAGGGAATTATTCATCAGTTCACCTCAGCATACACGCCACAGATGAATGGAGTTGCAGAATGAAAGAATCGGAGCTTGATCGAGACTGCAAGGACAATGTTGGCCGACTCTAAGCTTCCAGTATAGTTCTGGAATGAAGCAGTTGCTAATGCTTGCTACACACTTAACCGTGTGTTAGTAGTCAAAAGGCATGGCAAGACTTGCTATGAGTTGCTTCAGAAGCGTAAACCGAACTTGGAGTATCTTGAACCATTTGGAGCTCCATGTACCCTGTTGAAGAAGTCTCAGGAAGGCAAGTTTAGTGAGAAAGCTGATCAAGAGATCTTTCTAGGATACAGCATACCAGACAAACGAGTTTACAATAACTCGACAGGTCATGTTAAAGTGTGGTGCAACGTAGATGTACAAAGATACACCATCCCCCTGCTGGAAAAGGTCCATTGTCATTCTTCGATTACGATGGCTTTTTCGAATCCTTTAATCTTCCCCAGCTTGATTCAGATGATGTGATTACTACTCAGATGATGTACGATGTTCTAAATACACCAAATCTGGATACAAGCAACACGACACCAGCAGATGGTGCTTCTAGTTCCTCAACTCCTGCTCAGGATGAGAGTGATGATTCATCAGATGATGAAGAGGCAGCTGAACCAGACAGTGAGCATAATGTAAATCAAGAAGTTGGCTCGTCAGCTGCCGAACCGACGTTGGGAAATCCGGATATTGAACCAGTAGTCACAAACTTGGATTCTGAAGTTGTTGTTCCTACAACACCAGTGACTAGGATCAGTGTGAATCATCCCCCCATGGCTATCATTGGGGATATTCAATCCGGTGTGCAGACTCGAAATCAGCTGTACTCTGCTGATTATGCTGCAGTTATGGAAAAGGGATATGTCAATGACGGGGCTTTCTCTTGTTTTGTTTCACAAATCGAGCCTAAGTACGTCAGCGACGCCCTCAAAGATGAGGCCTGGGTCAATGCTATGCAAGAAGAACTTCTTCAGTTCAAGAAACTTAGAGTATGGACACTCGTTGACAGGCCAAAAGGGGTGAAAGTGATTGGTACCAAATGGGTACTAAAGTGCAAGAAGGACGACCAAGGTGTTGTTATCAGAAACAAGGCACGGTCGGTCGTTCAGGGATTCAGACAAGTCGAGGGAGTCGACTACAATGAAGTGTTTGCACCGGTGGCATGAATGGAAGCAATTTGGATATTTCTTATCTATGCATCGTATATGAAGATCAAAGTTTATCAGTTCGATGTGAAGAGTGCATTCCTTCATGGGGAAATCCGTGAGGAGGTATACGTCAGTCAACCCGAGGGATTCGAGGATCCCTATCATCCGGACAGAGTCTACAAGTTAGACAAGGTTCTGTATGGGCTACATCAGGCTCCTCGAGCTTGGTATGAAAATCTCTCCACCCATCTGTTGAAACACGGCTTTCGCAGGGGTGTCATCGACTGTACGTTGTTCATCAAAGAAAAGGATGGTGATTTGCTTATGGTGCAGATCTATGTGGATGACATTATCTTCGGTTCCAGAAACGAAGGGTTGTGCAAAGAATTTGAATCTGTGATGAAGGCAGAGTTTGAAATGAGTGCCATGGGAGAAATGAAGTTCTTCTTAGGATTACAGGTGGATCAAACTCCAACCGATATTTTCCTGCATCAGACTAAGTATGTCGGCGACATTCTGAGTCGTTTTGATATGGAAAATGTTACTAGCCGGTACCCCTCTCGCCACAAATCATGATGTGGCTCCTGATGAGAATGGGGATTTGGTGGCTGCCACTATGTATCGTGGGATGATCGGATCTCTCATGTATCTCACTGCCTCGCGTCTAGATATCATGTATGCCACATGTTTATATTCTAGATATCAAGCGAAGCTAAAAGTGAATAACTTGATTAGGGTCAAGAGGATTTTCCGTTATCTGAAGGGTACTCCAACATTGGGGTTGTGGTATCATCATGATGATGACTTCGAGCTAACGGCGTATAGTGATTCGGATTATGGAGGCTGCAAAATGAATTACAAGTCTACGCCAGCAGGATGTCAATTTTTTGGGAGGACATTGGTGACTTGGCAGTGTAAGAAGCAGACATCAGTTGCTCTATCTACCTGTGAAGCCGAATATGTTGTCGTCGCCAGCTGCTGTTCACAAATCATATGGATACAACAGCAAATGCGGGATTACGGTTTGCATTTCTCTTCTACTCCTATATTTGTTGATAATTCGGCTGCAATTGCAGTAACTAAAAATCCGGTCCAACATCCTAAGACCAAACACATCGGAATTAAATATCACTTTATACGTGACTGTTTTGAAAATAATTTAATCGATGTGATAAAAATTAATACAAATTTTCAACGTGCTGACCTCTATACAAAAGCTTTTGATAAACCCAAATTTCTATATCTGTTAGAGGTCAACGGGGTTAAGAAGAAAAGTGACGTTATCTCAGAAGAAACAGAAGCGTAGTCCGACACATGTTTAATTTCTTTTTAATTTTTTTAATTTTCTAGTTTTATTTCATTCAATTTCCTTGTCGATTAAAAATCCAAAAACTCAAAAAGATTTTCTGTTTTAGTATTTTAGGGGGAGATTAGGTTATGTTTAGTAATTATTTACTTCAAAAAAGGGAAGGTTAGTTAAGCTGAAAAGGCAAAGACAGAATTATAGGAAATGTGACTCAATAAAATGGAAAGTGATAGTACACAGGCGTCGCGTTACTTGGAACACCCAAAGGATTTCATGTTTTGCAAGGTTAATTAAATCACAGAAAATTATAAATCAGAGAAGTCTAGGTCTAACATATTGGGAAAATGATAGTAAGCTTGGTTGGTACTGTGACTACCCGGAGAAAGTAGATCTAGGGGTGGTGCCAGTGCATTAGACGATGTGTCGATAGATTCAACACAATAGATCAGTAGACAACATCAGTGATTTGGCTTAAACTTAAATAATTCAACAAGTTGTGGGTTTTCATGGTATCCCTGGTTTGCATAATCAATCAATTTCCAATAAGGGGAGAGGAGCAAGTAAATCCCACAAATGTGAGCAAAGACATGAAAAACAGAGCAAAAGATGACAAAAGTCACTGAAAAACAATGTATATTCAAATATACTGCTCTAAGAAGAAAAATAGGTATTGCGCCTCTCTGTTGTGCGATGGCACTGACTTGAGGCTTAGCATAACCTATTCGTTCTAAGAATTCATTCCTGTTTGCGCCTCTCTGCTGTGCGATGGCACTGACCTGAGGCTTAGCATCTCTTTGAAAATTCTTAGAATCAAATCTTCTAAGTCCCTAGACCGCTCAAAAATCTCCTGAGGAAGATTGATTACCATATACCTGTGGAACACACAAATATTTGTTGACCTAATTCATCTAATTAATTACTGATGTGTGTCAAAACTCTGTGTATGGATTTAAGTGGACAAGTATACTGACAATCGTCATGACTGCATTGCCTGATGCTCAAAATCAATGGGTGTTACTTATCATATCAAGCATGATTCCCAGTTAGATCTTAGAAGTCTTAGATGAGTGAAGAACTATGATATGTAATTTATGCATGTGTTTAAAGTTAAATACAGATAAAAGGTTCCAAGTAATGGTGTTTATGCCTGTCTGATTCCATATGAGTCTGTCATTGATATAATGTCAATGCTAATAGGCTACACTAACCTGCCCTAACAAAAATCACAAAAAGATGTCTATTTTGTTCATACGTTTAAACTTTTCTAGTTAGTTGTATAGTGTGTCAGTGTCGGACTGTGCATCTTGTTCTCTGCTAACGTCACCAAATGAGCTTAACGGTTATTTAAACTAATTGTTTCTGAATGGTTAAAAGGATCATGTCTGAGATGATCGGATGGATAAATGGATCATGTCTGAGATGATCGGGTGGATAAATGGATCATGTCTGAGATGATCGGGTGGATAAATGGGTCATGTCTGAGATGATCAGGTGGATAAATGGATCACATCTGAGGTGATCAAAAAGTCATATTTTAAATGGTCATGTCTGAGATGTTCAAACTGCTCATAATGTTTATCTACTGTTAAATGGAACTATGTGTCGTATGGTTAGAAGGTCAAAATGTCACAAGTATGGCCAGCCTCATGTCTGGACCATAAGTATGATCCAGTCGTACGATTGAAGCATACGAATGAGTCAAGTCGTACGAATAGACTATACGACTGAGCCCAATCGCACGATTGGAGGTGACCGACTGTGACAGTCGTACGAGTGACCCTCAATCGCTAGATTGGAGATGACCGACTGGGTGAATCGCATGACTGAAACTCAGTCGCATGTTTCATTCATACGACTAGGCTCAGTCGCAAGACTGAACTATGCGACAGGGCTCAGTCGCATGACTGGGAGTTGCCCTAGTATAAATACAGGTCGTATCGGTCTTAGTCACCCATTCACCCAAATCACCCCTCTATTCGTACGACTTAAATAACCGCTACCAAAATTTCATTGGATTCACTTTTACCACATATCCGTGTATTCTGGCATTCTCTACTACTTATACAGGTAATATTTGAGGTGATTCATTAGTAAAATCGAACAATGACAACACGAATCGCTCGAAGTTTGACCTAACAGTAACCGGGACTTAAAAGAATCAAAACATCATCAAAACTAAACTTAATGATCAAATTAATGGTACAATAGCTTTAGTCGGCGGTTTCTGAGTCTAGTGAGCCTAATTTCGAAGTTTAACATCAAGAATAGCTCAAAACTCAAATTTTTAATGGACAAACAGTCAAATGAACGACTGGACATGCTGATGAACTTCAATCGTACGACTGAGCTGTCCGATTGAATCAATCGTACGACTGAGATGGACGAATGACTCAATCGTACGACTGAACCATGCGTATGAGTTCAGGCGCACGACTGAGATAGTCGGATGAGAAGTCATGCGACTAAGTTCAATCGTTTGACTTAGTCGTATGAATGAATTCAATCGTACGATTAGATCTCAGTCGCACAGTTCAAATGCACGACTGGAACTCAGTCGTTTGTTCAGTCGCACGACTAAACCAAAGCTTAAAGTTTATTAATTTGAAATTCATTATCCTCTACATGTGTTAACGTCTAGTTGTTTTATGTGAACAGATGGCAAGCAGATGGCCGATGAGCTCTAAGCACAACATCTGTGCTTATCTCGAACTGACTTCACGCAATGCGGCAGATTTCATAGGGATCATCAGCTTTCTATGATGATCGAGGATATATAGAGCTATCTCAGCTCCATGCACACCCTATCTCTCGATTCAAAAGGCGTTCTGGGAGAACGCAGTGGTGGATAGGTCAACTGATCCCTATTCCATTAGGAGCTCTATACTTGGGGAGCCCATTCAGATTACGGAGGAGGACATACGGACAGTTCTGGAGCTAGGGGATGATGCTGATTGTCCAACACGTCTGCATCCCCTTACCGTCCAAGGCTGCTTTTTGAGGGCAAAGTACTCGGGGGACATAAACTCGAGTATGCTCAACAAGAGCAACTTGAGCCCCCAGTTCAAGTACCTTGCCCATATACTTCTACGATGTTTAGCCTCAAGGAAAGGCGGCTTTGATGAGTTGTCAGACCAGATGTAGAGTGCATTTGCTGCTCTGGTGCTGAACATCCCTTTCAGCTTCTCTCGGATGATCTTCACCTATCTGGTGGAGAACATCAAAGCTAAGGGAAAGGAGAGCTTTTGTATGTACCCGCGATTCATCTAGATGATTATCGACTAAAAGCTTCCTCAACTTCCTAAAGCTCAAGAAGATACAGTCGTCCTAGAGGTTATGGACGACACTACACTGGGGAGGATGAAAGTCTATCGGGGGAAGCAGGTGAAACCCCCAGTAAAGAGGTTATTTGGGCATCTTGCCCGGGACGATTATGTGGTGCCTTCAAAGAAGAAGTGGCGCCACGATGACAGTGAGTCTGATACAGAGCCAATCGCTGTGCCGAGTGATGACTCAGATGATGATGGCGATGATGGTGGAGATCCATGTCTAGAGACCACTTCAACAACCCTAGTTCGACCCAGAGTGTCCTGTTCATCCATTCCAAGTTCATAAAACGTTTCAGATCATTCTTTGTTCGTTCTTAACGTTTTCTAATCGTTAGGTTTGATCTTGTTAACGTTTTCCCTGATTGGATCACCAATCAAATAGGATTCCGCACTATTTGATCCGGTTTAATGAAAAATCAGTTAGTACTCCATCCGTACACGGTCCTAACAGATCTATTATCTTAGGACCTCATGTTCCTAGTACCACTTTAGCTGCTTGTGGTGGTGGTATGATTCCAAAGGAAGAGGCTGACTGCTCGGAAGAAGATTGGAAGAAGACTGATGTAGATAAGGTCATGACCGCTCTCTAAATTGCTCTTCCCAACTCTATCTACCGATGCTTCAAGAAGTGCAAAACTAAAAATCAGCTCTGGGATGAACTGAAGTTTATGTATGAGGGGTCTGATAAAGCAAAATAAAATAAGAAAGAGCTCTTGATGTTGCAATTTGAGAACTTCACCTACAGGTGAAACTATGACTCAACAATACTTTAGGTATGTTGGGGTTGTAGATACTCTCATGGAGGTTAGAGTCAAGCTTGAAAATAAGGACATTTTATGGAAGTTCATGTTCTCTCTTCCCAGGCAATGGACTCACTACTGTGTGGTCATTGAGAGAACTAAAAACCTCCCCACCCTTACTCTAACAAAGTTGTATGGTATCTTTAGTACCTACCAGATGGAGATGAACATGCTGAATCCATCAAGCAGCTCTTCCGACAATCAACAGAGTTCAACCATCCACGTGGTTTATAGGGACTGTAGAGAACCCAATCATTATATTACCTCCTACCCTGAGAACTCACAAAAGGGCCATTTCATCATCTTCCTGGAGACACTAAGGGAGAGCTACATCTAAGGAAGTCCATTCCAAGAGACAAGCTTATCTTAAGTCTTTATGTTTTGCTGAGGAAAGTAGTCGCAACTTTCTATTCACTCTTCAAGACTTGGACTGCATCCATCTAGATGATCTAGAATACATGGAGATAGTTTAACAAATGGGTCTACTCACTCATAGAGTACAGAAATTCTACAAGAGGACTAGAAGAAAGTTTCCCAGCAACACAACCAGTGGAAAATCTAGAATGGATAAAAGCAAAGTGAAGTCTTAAAACTGTGGAAAATCTGGAATGGATAAAAGCAAAGTGAAGTCTTAAAACTATAACTAAATGGGACACCTTGCTAGGGGGTGCAAGGCACCAAGGAGTAATGGATGCCAAGCACAGTCCAGACCCAACTACAATGATGCAGCTCCTTGATAAGGTTTACACTTAAATGCTAATGCAGCCAAAGAACTCTAAGCATGCATGCATGAAGTACAAGGATGTTACTTTGGAAGATTTTACACAACTCAGGAAAATATGCAAAGTGTAAAATCTTCCAAAACCAAATAATCATATCTTCCGCAGCCAAAGATAAAGTATTCTGAATCATCACAAACAAAGTCTTCCAAAGCCAAAGACTGATTTTTTCCAAAGATAGAGAAGACATGCTTTTTCTTATCACCTTTTGAAAAAGCTGAATTACTTTCCAATGTACTCACCCACTTAGATAAGTTGGTGAAAAGGTCCATACTTTTATCAATAGTAGATTATGGTCATTGGTCTGTAACTTTGTACTCTTGTACTTTTTGTAATATATTAGGATATGAGCTATGGTATGTCATAGACACAGGTCAAAAGGCAATCTTCTTATTGACTATACATTAATCTTGTTGTCTAGATTAGTGTTTCCGGTTGTCTTTCAAAGCATAGCCCACTGTAGAATTTAATATAAAGTATCTCAAGTACTTGTCTTTCTATGTATGCTTTATAACACATGTAATAGAATTTAGCCTTGGTATTAGACCATCTTAAATTCCTTAGTTTCATAAAACACTTAATAACTCAAATGGCTGCTCTTACCAGGGCTGAAATGGAAACTGGTACCTTGAAAAAATCCACTGATCACTCTTGATGACTTTCATACTTGGTGCCAAGAAATAGAAGGTTTCATCAAGTCTTAAGATAGAAGGATGTGGGGATCTATTGTCTCAGGACCTCAAGTACCATGCACCACTTTAGCTGCTGCTTGTGGTGGCATGATACCAAAGAAAGTGGCTGACTACTCAGAAAAAGACTGGAAGAAGATTAATGTAGATCAGAAGGCCATGACCACTCTCTAAACTACTCTTCAAACTCTATCTAGAGAGGCTTCAAGAAGTGCAAGACTGCACAACAACTATGGGATGCACTAATGCTTATGTATGAGGGGTCAAATGGAGCAAAAGAGAACAAGAAAGACATCTTGAAGTATCAGTTTGAGAACTTCACCTACAAGACAGGTGAAACCATGAGTCAATAATACTTCAGGTATGTTGAGATTATGGATACTGTAATGAATGTTAGAGTACATATCAAGGACAGGGAGATTGGGAGAAAGTTAATGTCCTCTATTCCTAGACAATGGACATAATTGTTAGGTCATTAAGAGGATTGAAAACCTCAAGACCCTTACTCTCACTGAGTTGTATGGTATCATTAGTGGATACCAGATGGAGATGAACATGCAAATCCATCTTGCCACTACTTCAACAATCAGCAGAGCTAAACCCTTCATGTGGTTAAAAGGGAATGCAGAGAACCATAGCGTCATCTCATCTGCTTTCCTGAAAACTCATAAAAGGGTCCTTCCATCACCTTCTAGGAGACACCAAGGGAGAGCTACATCCGAGAAAGCCCATTCCAATAGACAAGCTATTCTCAAGCTTTTGTGTCTGCTGCTGAAAGAAGTGGAAACTTTCTCTTCATTTTTAAAGACTTGGATTGTATCCATCCAGATGATCTGGAGTACATGAAGATAGTACAACATATGTCTCTTCTCACTCATAGGGCCAAGAATTCTACAAGGGGACATGCAGGAAGTGTCCCAGCAATGCAATTGGTTGCAAAATTTGGGCTTGACAAAAGCAATGTGAAGTGTTACAACTGTAACCAAATAGGACACTTTGCTAGAGAGTGCAAGGCACTAAGTACAAATTGTGGCAAAGCACAAACCAGACCAAACTACACTGATGGAGCTCCATGGACTAAGAAGCTCAAGTAGCAAGCTACAGTTGCTGTTGAAGAAGGAGGTTTTGACTGGAGCATTTAGGTTGAAGATGCTTCTCCAAACCAAGCATTGATGGGTGATCATGAGGAACCCAAGGTATTAGAACATCATTGTACTCTTGAATGTATTGCTAAGGTTAATTGATACGAGGTCCTACAACTTGGAAATGAGATCTCACCTTGAGTCCTTAAATATCTTAAAAGCTGATTTTAGAAGAGCCAAAAATGATTATAAACATAAAATAGAAGATCTAGTGAAAACCATTCAACTCTCAAGCATGAACACACAAACTAGTCAACTCAAGTCAAATATCTCATTACCAAGTTAATAAAATGCCAGACTTAGCTTGTAATCAGCAAAGACAGGACAGAAAAATGTTTTCTTGAAGTAGAGATCTTCAAGAACAATATATCCTCATCCTTGCATTCAATGATTTTTAGCAGATTAAGCAGGGACTGGGATCTACTAAGATAGCTCCACCACACACTTGACTATCTGTAAGATCTCCAAGGTGTGGAACTTATAAAGATGAGCTTCTCCTCATAGACCCCATTCAAGAAGAGGATGAAGATGAATATGAGATAGTGAATGATGGATCTGAGGTGAGTGAAAGAGAGCATCCTAAGAAGGGTCACTATTGTGCTAAGGAGGGGAAAGAACAAGGGATGACCAAGTCTAAGAGGAATAACTTGATCAAAGTAGCCAAGAGAAAGTCAAAGAAGGCTTAAGAGATCAAGGCCACCTTCAACTCTAAGCAAAAAAAAGTCTTTATCTCTACAGGATTTAAAGTGTTATGAAAGACACAACTATGGACTCTAGTACAAGGAGTCCTAGTTCATGTCCAACTCATCCCTATAAAGAAAAGAAGGCTGATCAGCTGTGCACCACTACTGCACAACCTGAACTATCCAGTTACAAGAGCAAGCCTCACCATAAGAATCCTGCTGCATCATCTATGAAGATGAAAATGGAAGTGGAAAGTGATCAAACTCAGTCTTCTACTCAAAAGAAGACTCTTAGAAGGAAGCCAACTGAATGTGTCATGTGTGGTAGTGCTTCTCATCTTACAAAGGATTGCATCTACAATCCCAAAAGTACTACCCACATGTCTAAGAAGAAGACTTCTGAGAAGAAGAAGAAGAAGAAGATAGCTTCTAAAGGAAAATATTTTCCCTTCAGAAGCTCTAAAGTGAAGAAGAAAAAAAGTGAAAACTTGCCTTCAGAGGAAAATTTGGTCTCGGATCAAAAGAATGCTTTCGAAGTACTGAAGTCTGTTGTAGTGGTAGCAAACTCTTCTGAAGATCCAGTCTCTAAAACTTTCAAAGTTATCAAAATTCCAAAGTATTAAAGGTGAACTCTAGTCTTCCAAAGATGCTGTGGAAGATAAAGGAAGACCATGTGACTGGCAGTTCTTGATTAACAAGACCAATGAGGCTTGGTTTCTGAATGTAAGTAACTTTCTCTTTGTTATGTAGGAATAACTAAAGACTAAGAGGTATGGATCATTGATAGTGGTTGTTCCAGGCACATGACAGACAATGGCTCTTTGCTTCAAAACATTGAGAAAATTAATGGAGGGTCGGTTGCTTTTGGAGAAGATGCAGGAGGTTACATTACTTGAAGGGCAAGTTCACAAATGGTAAGCTTAACATTGAAAAGGTAAACTTTGTTAAGAAGCTTGGGTACAATTACAGAGTGTATCCTAATTTTATGATCAGAAACACAACATGCTCTTCACTGAGCATGAGTGCATTGTTCTCGAACCAGGGGTGGTCATTCCTCAAGAGCATATCCCGCTCAGAGCCCCAAGAAAGGGAACATGTACAAGATAGATTTGCAGGAAACATCTCCCTCAGGAGATGTTTCTTGCTTTCCATCTAAGCAAATAGTGATGAGTCTTTCCTTTTGTATAAAAGAATGTGCCATGTAAACTTTAAGAACATGAATAAATTGATTAAGAATGATTTTGTAACTGGAATGCCATAGAAAGAGTTTACAAGTGGTGATCACTGTGTTGCATGCCTGAAGGCGAAACAACACAAGGTGTCTCACAAACCAAAGGAAAAGAACTCCATCACTACTTCCCTATACTTATTACACATGAATCTTTTTAGGCCCACCAGTTTAATGAGTCTAGGAAGGACCTCATACTATTTAGTGATCACAGATGATTTCATAAGATTTACATGGGTCTTCTTCCTTAGAACTAAGGATGAGACTCCTGAGGTCTTGTAGAACTTCATTTTGAAAATTAAGAATCAATATGATCAAAAGGTCAAGAACATAAGATGTGATCAAGGAACTAAATTCAATAACTAAATACTTGACACATTTTGTGA
This sequence comes from Flaveria linearis, assembly GCA_024085815.1. NCBI lineage: Eukaryota > Viridiplantae > Streptophyta > Magnoliopsida > Asterales > Asteraceae > Flaveria > Flaveria linearis. Next base: position 48,627,373 of record CM044004.1, on the reverse strand, counting down.
TGAAAAGGGTATTAAAAGAGAACATAGTGCTCCCATGACTCCTCAGCAAAACGATGTTACTAAAAGGAGAAATAGGACACTTATTGAAGCTGCAAGAACCATGTTGTCTAACTCTAAACTGCCTATAACCTTTTAGGTAGAGGCAGTCAACACTGCTTGCTATGTGTAGAATGGAGTTTTAGTAGTTAAGACTCATGGTAAGACTCCTTATGAAATGTGGCACAAAAGGACACCTTTTATTGGTTTCCTCAGATCCTTTGGATGTCCTTGGACCATCTTGAATACCAAAGATCAAGTAGTGAAATTTTCTTAGAAATCAGAAGATGGACACTTTATTGGATACTCTTCCCAAGCTAAGGCTTATAGAGTATACAATCTCAGAACTAGAATAGTTGACGAGTCAGCCAATATGACCTTTGAGGAGGTACGAGATAAGAACCTGAGTTCATGTGACTAAACTAGGATCAAATATGATGATTGAGTCAATGATTATGTAGCGGAAATACAGAATCAAAGAACATTTAATGCTGAAAATACTAATAAATGCTTTGTATATTGATGTTGGTCATCAAGATACAAGGTGTGCTAGGGTTTGTAGCACAAAATAGAAACTTGGAACTTGTGAAACTTAAAACTTGAAACTTATAAAAGTAGTGTATACTAGTCCATTTATAGGGTGATTCAATGCCTTTACAAAACGACTAAACTACCCTGACAACTATACATCAGAATACTAGTCTAAGTACAAAATAATAATCAACATTTGTAATGTTCATCTGCATTAGTTAACTTTGCTATGTTGGCCTTCATCAGCATTTCTTCTGTTGTGCTTCCACATTATGTCATTCGTATTGACTAATACAGATGAACAAATACTTAGCCGCTTTTGGTTCTACATATCCACATTTGTAAATGTGGATGAACAAATACCTGGTGGTATTTGTTTTTGATCATCCGCATTAGTAAACATGAATGAACAAATACTTGACCGTTTTGTTCTTGCTCATACGCATTGACTAATGCTGACAACCGACACTTGTATTTTTATTCTATTTTCTTCACCAGTATTACTTCATGGACTTGTGGAGATTTATTCCAATACGAACAACCTTCAACCACCTCTTGAATTGGCATGTATGATCCTTTCAGAGTCCAACAATACCCCCCTAAGGATTATACAGCCTATGTACTTCAAAGGTTTGAGGGTGGTGGAGGTTGTGAAGATTCTAGTGGTTCTTGTAGTGCACGTGCTTGCCTTTTAGGAACTTTGACTATGGATGGAGCTGGTGTAGGTTCAAGCATAGACTGTTGTGGTTCAGCCAATGAAGGATACAGTATTGCTTTGATCATATTTGAGAAGTCTTTAACCTCATTCATCTTGTTTCGGCTAATAACATGGATCTTCATTTGACTCATGGTGTGAATTGCCTCAATAGGCATCTGTCTTGGAGATATGGGTTTCCATACAGATAAAGTGGACAACCCATCTTTATAGATCAGTGAGGAACCATCAGCATCTACTTCAAGCTTTGCTATGTCTTCCAGCTGAAGATGAACTCTCTTTCTTTTCTTTTGTTCTTTCTTTCTGTTGATTCTGTCATAGGCTATCTTTAGTATCTTGATACATTTCAAGAACACATACATATCAGCTTCTCCCAGCTTGTCATCTATCCCTCTGAAGTGTCTTGTCAATATATAGTGGATATAGGATTCATCTAACAGTCTCACCTCATATCCACTAGACAGACTTATTTTAGATCCTTCTTTTCCTTACCATCTCCTTTCAATCACAACTCATAAGTCTTCTCATCATAAAATACAATGTAGATTAGTTTGGACTTTTGGGTTCTACCAACCATCTTTCTTTTTAAAGATCCTATTGGTTTTACATTCTACTCTAGAAATACCAACTTTCAGTTCCTTTCATTTTCTTGTTTTCCAGAGGATTGTTGAAATATTTGTCTTTTCTTATGCATATTGCCTTCTGAGACTTGAAGTTGTTTATTTTCTTTAACATCTTCAGTTATCTTCAGACTCGTATCCTCTATACATAGCATTATGGTTGATCAATTCTAGCTCAACTAATTCCTTTAGATCATGTATTTGCAGGGAGTTCACTAAAGCAGTATACTTAGCAAAGAACTAAACTAGCCTTGAGATCCGTTTGACCATAAACATGTTCTAATCACTATCATACTTCCAGGAAATTATTTTCACATCCACTTTGCCTTCTGGAGTAGACACACCTCTAATCATTTCTAAAATGGTTAACCCTTCATGTAACTTCACTTAAGCGGGTTCAACAAACCATTCAAGATTTTTGTGTAGCATGGGGGCTAAGACATCATGGTCTTTGATAGTGAGTTGAATATCATGAGTTGAAATTCTTGTTCTGAGCTTCCTCCCTACAACCCCTTCTTCTATAGTCTTTAATCTTTCTTTCTTTTCCTTGACTATCTTGAGAATTGTAACTTGGAGGGAATTAGTCTTCATGTTACCTAGTTTTCTTTTGGTAAATCTTTGATCATAAAGATAATCCTTCATTTCCCTGTCTGTCATACTTTAGGGATCAGGATATTAGGATTGAGGCACTTGGCTCTATTAAGATTGTGTTGGAGTGAATAAGATTTGGACATGACTATCATATCATCCTTTTTTAGTTTTATCTCTTTCTCAGTCCTTTTCTTTTCATAATCAGTCAAATAAGTAAGGTCAAGAAGTTTGTGCATCTTGTTTACTTCTTCTGCTATTCCCTCATAAGTCATTGGAAACACTTCATCAGCATCATAACCGTGATTAATCAAGTACATGGATTTAACTATAAGATCATCAGTTTGTGCCTTCTTAACCATATCCTCAACAGATGACTCAACCTTTGCAGGACCATCCTTGATCAAAGGGTCATCAATTAAGCTTTCATGATATCCTCCCTCTATTTCCCCTTCTTCCAAGGCTTCTTAGATCATATTTTTGCTTCTTGGGAGCTAGTTCCTCTTCTACCATAAGCATTTTGCCTTTGGCCTTTTAAGATAAGTAATTCCTCTTTTGGAGTATGTATGCATACGGGGACTAGAAGAAGAGGGTACAGAGGCTTCGGCTTCCTTTTGCTTCTTTTATTCTTCACGTTTTTTGGATTATTCCTTTTCACTAAGCTCTTCACACAGCTTCATTATAAGTTCCTTTTGTTCATCAGTGAAGGTGACAGCAGGTGTTGGGTTTGTTAGAACACTAAAACATAGTTTAACCTTTTAAACTTTCAGAAAACGCAGCGGATGTAAAGGATTATAACATGTTTATAATCTGAAAATTTTGTGTTCTAAATGTAGTTTTAAGATGAAAACAAAACCCAAAACAATAGGATCTTAAATATGTGAATGGACAAGCTATGAACATACACAAATGTACATAAAATCACAGCCATATGAAGCTGTGATTTGATACCTTTCTCCAGCAGAAAATCGACCAAGATGAAAGAGATTTGAGATGCTTCAAATGGCTAAGAACCCAAGTGTAGGGATCCTCAAGTGTCTATACCCCAAGCCCTTTGCAAGACACCTTCTTGTTAGGAAGAAATTACACCAAGAATAGCTCAAGACCAGCTCAAAAAAACCTCTAATCTGCTGCTGAAAAAAACCGTGAGTTTGAGAGGGGATTAGAGAGAGTTTTTGGTCTTGTGTTGCATGTATATATATTGAGAATGAGAGCATCTTTTGACTAGTTGGTAGTGGTAGACAACAAATGCATGTGTGTGTTTCTCCAAGGCCAAGTTAGTGGAAGGCATGCATGTGGAAGACAATGGCATGTGTGTTCTCTTATCAAGAGAATAACACTTCACATGCACATGCATGCTTTCAATATAGACGGTTTTTAGGTTTATAAAAGAAGGATTTCTTTTATAAATATTAATCATTAATACACACATGTATTGTTTAGTATTTTTAACTAGTTTATACAATTAACCAATTAATTGTATAAGTAGTATACTCTCATTATTATTTGGTGTTATACAACTAATTTAAATAACACTTCAAATAATATTATTGAACAAAATATCCCAATAAATTGTTCCATCTCATATGCAACTTATATAGAAAACCCATTTCTAAATTGGTGTAAATATTTAATTGCATGATCATATCATCAATTAAATATTAATTGGTGTTTGCTAAGCTTGTTATTGGGTATAACCCGACTTGGATCATAACGTACTAACCACATCAATATTCTATTTGTCTTGGGCACGTAGAATCCTACAATCTCCCACTTGCCCAAGATTCATAGAAGATTGATGCAAGCAGTAAATAACGCCTAACAACGGTTTACTACCCTTAATACGCATGACTTATGGCCATTCAATAACATCATCCCATTCAAGTACCCTACTTGAAATGATTTAGGTGAATCAATCATTAATCCTTTTGTTACAGATGTCATGTTAAATCCAAGGACACAAAATGATCATCCCTTGTTGATTTAACTTAATCAGGCCTTAGACATCTAACTCTCAACGAATAAGAGGAACAAATTCCATCTTGACTTCATACGTTTCTCACAAACACCTCGTGTTATACCTGAACATACCCTTATGTACTATCCACTATTTCAGGACAGTGAAGAATTTGCTCAAGGTATAACACTTGGTGAATATCAAAACCCAATATGTATCTCAGGTCGGAGGATACCAAATGATATTTGCCTTTACTCAAATTTACTTATGATCAATCAATAAGATTCCATGTAGTAAAATTTGAGATGCGGGTTAGTCCAATATTTGTATCCCACAAATATCTATGAACCTTGGTAGCAACCCCTTGCTCTATATTCATCCTTATGAATATCAACCAATCCAAGTTCATAATAGTCTTTCCCTCATACTTGTTCCCACAAGTCTGAACGACTACGGACGTTTAGAGTAAACAATTTACTCATGGATTAAACATGCTAAATTGGAACATTAATTGAAACATTATAACCAAATAATCTTATTCAAATAATAAAGAGTTCCACATATCCAAATACAAAATATACAGATCAAATCCAGTCACTAGAATATCAAAGTCCCATGGCACAAGTATGACCTTCATGCTTTGCCTTTTCAAGGAGCTTCGTGAGAGGATCCGCAATGTTTTGATCCGTATGAACTTTGCGAATACATATCTTTCCCTTTTCAACTTCATCTCGTATGTAGTTGAATCTCCGCTCAATGTGCCTAGTCTTTTGATGAGCTCGGGGTTCCTTGATTTGAGCAATTGCACCCTCGTTATCACAAAAGATCTCTAGGGGGTCCTGAATGGAAGGGACAACCCCTAGATTGGCAATGAATTTCTTCAACCATGCAGCTTCTTGAGCTGCCAATGAGGCGGCGACGTACTCTGATTCTGTAGTCGATAGAGCCTCCACATCCTGCTTGGAGCTCTTCCAGGAAACCGCTCCTCCATTCAGAATGAAAATGTATCCCGATTGTGACCGAGAATCATCACGATCGGTTTGGAAACTCGCATCTGTGTAACCTTTTACAACGAGTTCCTCGTCACCAGATCCATAGATTAGGAACATATCTCTTGTCCTCCTTAGGTATTTAAGTATGTTCTTAACAGCCATCCAATGACTGTTTCCAGGATTTTGCTGGTAACGGCTTGTCATGCTTAAGGCGCATGACACGTCCGGTCGAGTGCATATCATTGCATACATGATGGATCCAATAGCAGATGCATATGGGATTCCCTTCATTTTATCTTGCTCATCCTTTGAGCTTGGACATTGAGTCGTACTCAACATCGTTCCTCTTTGAATAGGTACGGTACCTTTCTTAGAGTTTTCCATCTTGAACCTTTTCAAGATCTTATCAATGTATGCACTTTGATTCAAACCAATCAACCGCCTTGATCTATCCCTATAGATCTTTATTCCCAGAATATAGGCGGCTTCACCAAGATCCTTAATGGAAAAACAACATACAAGCTAGGTTTTTACACCTTCCAAGGTTGGAATGTCATTTCCAAATAGTAGTATGTCATCAACATACAATACTAGGAAAGTTACTGTGCTCCCACTAGCCTTCTTATACACACAAGCCTCATCAGCGTTTTTGATGAAGCCAAATTTCTTTACTTCCTCATCAAAACGGTGATTCCAGCTTCTCGATGCTTGTTTCAATCCATAGATTGATTTCTTTAACTTGCATACTTTATTAGGATGTTTTGGATCAACAAAACCTTCAGGCTGAACCATATAGACATCTTCCTCAAGATATCCATTTAGGAAAGCGGTTTTGACATCCAATTGCCAAATCTCATAATCATAATGAGCAGCTATGGCAAACAATATCCTTATAGACTTTAGCATCGCAACAGGTGAGAAGGTTTCATCATAATCAACCCCTTGAGTTTGAGTGAAACCCTTTGCTACAAGTCTAGCTTTATAAGTATCCAAGTTTCCATGCATATCGGTTTTCTTCTTGAAAACCCACTTACTTCCAACTACTTTGGAATTAAGAGGTGTTACAACAAGTTCCCAAACTTGGTTGTCATACATGGATTGCATCTCAACGTTCATGGCTTCTAGCCATTTGTCACAATCCGAATTGGACATTGCATTATGGTATGTGGTCGGTTCATCTGAATCTACCACATAGCATCCATCCATGAAAAATCCATATCTCTCAGGTGGATTACTAGTTCTACCACTTCTGCGAACGTTTTGTGTGTATTGATCAACCCCTTGATCATCCTCAACATCCTCATGTTGAGTGCTAGTTTCAACCAAACGTGTATCGGGTTGTGGTTCTTGATCTTCTTCAAGATCCACTGTTCTACTGCCAGCTCCTTCCATAACGAACTTTGCTTCTAAGAACTCACCCTTTCTGGCAACAAACACCTTTTGTTCCAGTGGATCGTAGAAATAATATCCCATAGAATCTCTAGGATATCCAACAAAGATACACTTGGTGGATCGGACTTCCAATTTGTTTGGGGTGGGAGTCTTAACATAAGCGTCACATCCCCAAACCCTTAAGTATGATAGGGATGGAACTCTTCCTGCCATATCTCAAAAGGTGTCCTTTCCACCTTTTTGGTTGGGGCCATATTTAGAATACGAGCCGCGGAGAGCAAAGCGAAACCCCAAAATGATAGAGGTAATGTGCTTCTAGCCATCATAGATCGGACCATATCCAATAAGGTTCGATTCCTCCTCTCAGACACACCATTATGTTGTGGTGTTCCAGGTGGAGTGAGTTGAGAGACAATCCCACAACTCCTAAGATGATCTTGAAAAGCATCACTAAGGTATTCACCTCCTCTATCGGTACGAAGAACTTTAATTGACTTATTGAGTTGATTTTCTACTTCATTCTTGAAGATTTTGAACATTTCAAAAGCTTCATCTTTATGCCTTAATAAGTACACATACCCATAGCGACTATAATCATCGGTAAAGGTAATAAAGTATCTTTCACCATTCCTAGACATTGGTTTAAAAGGACCACTTACATCCGAATGTATGATTCCTAATAAATCTTTTGCCCTTTCTGTAGTTCCACTAAAGGGTGCCTTAGTCATCTTACCTTGTAAACAAGATTCACAAACATCAAATGAATCACATTCATTTGTTTGTAAAAGACCATTCTTTTGAAGTGTTTGTAAACGTTTCTTGTTTATATGACCAAGACGACAATGCCAAAGATAGGTATCACTCAAGTCCAACTTGAGTTTCTTGGTGTTAGTTTGGTACAATGAACTATTTAAAGTTTTTTCATGAACCAATTCATAAATACCATTAATGGGAATAGCTTTAAAATAGAACATACCATTTAAAGAAACATGAATATCATTTTCAATAAAGGATAATACATAATCATAGTGTCTTAATTGGGATACAGAAATAATGTTCCTAGTCAAACTAGGAGCATACAAAACATCCTTCAAAATAACTTCCAAACCACTTGGAAGTCTTAGGATGTAGTCCCCACGAGCTTCTACTAAGACTTTAGTTCCATTGCCCATGAAGAGGCTAACATCCCCTTGTTTGAAGTCCCTATTTCTTGTGAACCCCTGCAACAAATTGCAAATGTGAGTTCCACATCCGGTATCCAACACCCATGTGTTAGAAGATGTAACATTAAGATCAATATGAATCATGTATATTGTACCTGAGGTCTGCCCGGCATCCCTCTTTGCTTTCAACTCTTGGAGATGGACAGGACAATTCCTTGCCCAATGTCCTATCTCCCTACACTTGAAGCATTGGTCATTAGTAGCAACCTTTTGTTTCTTCTCTTGTGGTTTGGGTGGTACCGTTACCACCCCTTTCCCCTTTCCCTTAATGGGTCCCTTACCCTTGGCAACCTTTGCCTTAGGTGCAGGATGAGGCCTCTTGTTGTTCACACCTTCATTGATGGTGAGAACGGGTAAAACCCTTTTACCCATGGCCGCCTCGGCCGTTTTAAGCATTGAGTGAAGCTCACCAATGCTTTTGTCCCATGCATTCATGTTGTAGTTCAACACGAATATCTCGAACTTCTTGGTTAGGCCATTTAGGATCAAATCCGTGGCTAACTCCTTTGAGATGGGACAATTTAGCCTCTCGAGGCGGTCAATATGACTTTTCATCTTAAGTACATAAGATGAAACAGATTGGTTGTCGTCCATACGACATGCATGGAGTGTTCGAACCGTTTCGTAGCGCTCAACCCTTGCTTGCTGTTGGAACGTTTCCTTCAGCTGGGTTATCATGTCGTAAGCTCCGTGATGTTCATACTCCTTTTGGAGATCCGGAGTCATGCTCGCTAGCATGAGACAAGACACTTGGACGGAGTCCTCAGTGTATTTCAGCCAATCGTTAAAGGCCTCCTCATCATCCTCGCTAGGTTGATCGGGGATAGGGTCGTCTAAAATATATGATCTTCTCTCTTGCTTGAGAACAATGCTCAAGTTTTGATACCAATCAATAAAGTTGTTATGATTTAGACGTTCCTTTTGGAGGATCGCTCGGAGTGATCGGTTTGACGCGGATGAGTTATCGTGATTTTCATTATTGGTGGCCATCTACAAAATTTAACAAAGATCAATTTTAGTATTTTCGATATTGCTAATTTTAATAATTAATGCCTTTTAAGGTCAATTTTATATTAAAATCTAGAACCCAACATTACATTTAAATTGTGGTTAGGTGACCTTTATCCCACGATTTAAATTAATAAGGTGGTCAACGTTTGACGATTGCAACCATTTGCAACTTCTAGAGGTATGGGATCATTTAAACATCATATGTTTATCACGGCATGTTTATCCCATCAACACCTTTTATAAAACATATTTTAGGTGATCCATTCAATATATTTTACAAATCAAGTCGTCCTACTTACACACACGTGTGAGTTTACTATATAAGTGGTTAGGTGACCTTTATCCCACAAGTATGGTATTCTCACCTCAAGTTACAAGTTCCCTCAAAGTGGTTAGGTGACCTTTATCCCACTAGGAGTTTGCAAGTAACCTAAGTGTTGTGTAAAAGGATGGTGTTTAACTTGTTTGTTAAATGTTTAGAGGTTTCACAATTCTAGTTTAGAAAACTCTATGTACTTGTAATTGCATGCTTTCAAATACAAGGTATCCTATGGTTCTTTGATTAAAACCTATTTTAATCTTTTAAAATCATTAAACCATTTTAATAACCTTATATAAACTTTTAGAACCATCAATTTTCAGCTTGTTAAGATGTTAATGAGTTTGTTATTCATGTCAAAACATCAACCATTCAAACAAACAACAAACATTTAAACAAGCATAAACATTAACAATCATATGTGCATAACCATAGCCCTTATGTTGACAACACTTGTTTGCCATCACAAGTGTTGTCATTTGGTCTTTCTAAGGGTCAAACACATCATAAAGGTTCCAAGAACCTCCCACTAGAAACCGCATCCAAATGCTCCATGTTTCTTGTGTCTTCTCTTTTGTGCTTCCAATGTGTATGTCTTCATATTACATGATATAAAGTCCTAGTACAAGATATCTAGTAAAATGAAAATACACCTAATCTATTTATTACAACCCAATAATAAATAAATTACATTTGAAACAAAGCACAAATAACATATAATACAACCCAATTGAATGAATGAATACAACCATCATAAATATCCAAACAATCACAAGGTAAATGGCTAGGTTATGCACTAAAACATCCAATGATCAAATCATCAAAATATATAATGAAACCCCACTTAAAACCTTTAAATTTCATCCAACATAAACTGAAATTTTTGGTTTTAAATATTGTCCAAACAATCAACATATCAACATACATATCTTTCAAGGTTTAATCACAAGCATGTGTAATGTAACCTTGAAAGTTGGGGTTTCAACAAGACATAATATTCCAGCCCAAAAACAGCCTATAACATGTCTAATAACATCTTTTAAAACCAATTTCAAAAGATAAAACAAGCAAGTCATCCACATAACCGGCTCTTGATGCCATTGTTGGGTTTGTTAGAACACTAAAACATAGTTTAACCTTTTAAACTTTCAGAAAACGCAGCGGATGTAAAGGATTATAACATGTTTATAATCTGAAAATTTTGTGTTCTAAATGTAGTTTTAAGATGAAAACAAAACCCAAAACAATAGGATCTTAAATATGTGAATGGACAAGCTATGAACATACACAAATGTACATAAAATCACAGCCATATGAAGCTGTGATTTGATACCTTTCTCCAGCAGAAAATCGACCAAGATGAAAGAGATTTGAGATGCTTCAAATGGCTAAGAACCCAAGTGTAGGGATCCTCAAGTGTCTATACCCCAAGCCCTTTGCAAGACACCTTCTTGTTAGGAAGAAATTACACCAAGAATAGCTCAAGACCAGCTCAAAAAAACCTCTAATCTGCTGCTGAAAAAAACCGTGAGTTTGAGAGGGGATTAGAAAGAGTTTTTGGTCTTGTATTGCATGTATATATATTTGAGAATGAGAGCATCTTTTGACTAGTTGGTAGTGGTAGACAACAAATGCATGTGTGTGTTTCTCCAAGGCCAAGTTAGTGGAAGGCATGCATGTGGAAGACAATGGCATGTGTGTTCTCTTATCAAGAGAATAACACTTCACATGCACATGCATGCTTTCAATATGGACGGTTTTTAGGTTTATAAAAGAAGGATTTCTTTTATAAATATCAATCATTAATACACACATGTATTGTTTAGTCTTTTTAACTAGTTTATACAATTAACCAATTAATTGTATAAGTAGTATACTCTCATTATTATTTGGTGTTATACAACTAATTTAAATAACACTTCAAATAATATTATTGAACAAAATATCCCAATAAATTGTTCCATCTCATATGCAACTTATATAGAAAACCCATTTCTAAATTGGTGTAAATATTTAATTGCATGATCATATCATCAATTAAATATTAATTGGTGTTTGCTAAGCTTGTTATTGGGTATAACCCGACTTGGATCATAACGTACTAACCACATCAATATTCTATTTGTCTTGGGCACATAGAATCCTACAGCAGGAACAAGTTGTAAGCTTAACTCTTCTTCTAATTACACGGGGTTGGGGGGAATGACAACTATTGTTCAGCTGGAGCTCTGAGATCTCTAATAAAATCCCAGAAGTCTTCATCAATGATAACTTCTCCAAAAGAATAGATGTCTAAGTCTTCAATCATCTATTTCATCTCAGGCTCCTCAACAAGTCTTGCTTCAGAAGTTCGATCAAAGTAGACAATCATTTCTAGGCTTTTATCTTCCTCCCTAAATACACTGTGTTGAGATTGCTGAATAGTTTCTGTCATTCTCTGTCTCTTTGATGATGTAGAGTTATCATCATAATTACTACTCCCGCCAGAGACATCTTCATCTTCTTTTGAATAGTTTTTGTCCTTCTCTGTCTCTTTGCTGAATAACCCGTCTAAAACTCATTTTTACCCGGAACCGAACAACCAACTATGTTTTCATCCAACTTTTCAGCAAAATCTTAATTTAGAGATTCTAACTTACTGAAATAATGTGATTTTTATTTATCTTATGCTTCTTATTTTATTTTGAAAGTTTTATCCCCAAATCTCTCGGTTTTGGCCTAGTTTGTGTTAAATAATTTCACAAAAATTACATATTGCTTCCATAATTCATCAAATCTGATTTTTACCACTGAAATACCTTCTTTAATACCTGAAACAAATTAAGTTTTATGTTTTTCATGTTTTAACCAATTTCTTGAATTAGTTCCACTTTTCACGTCACCAAATAAGCCTATTAGGTCTATTTTTCCCATTCTTTTTATATTTTCAGCAACACCACAAGTTTATACACATTTAAAATCACCAAAAAACTGGAAAATACATAAGTTCATGGATTTTTCATACAGCACATCGTTGATGCCTTTAAAGGGTGTTTTTCACTATTTTACACATGTGTAATCGCTAATTTTCGTGCATAATTATCATCATATCTTTTCCATAACTTCCAAAACAGGTTATAATATAGTTCATACACTATTTTAAAGCAGGTTTTTAACTTTTGTTGGAAGCTTTTCTACACAGTTTGGTTTTTGGTGCTAAAACACACAAAAAGGAGGGTTTTCGGGTGAAATCTTGTGATTCAACCCTTGGTTCACGTTCTTTCTTTGGAGTATACCTTTTGTGAAGTTGAGAGTGAGACAAAGATAGTGATACAGCCACAAGTTTCTTTTTGAAACAAGAAAAGTACTGTTTTTGATAGTTAAGAGGAGTAAAACTCAAGAAATAGACTCATTCGAGTATAATGATGCTTACTCTTAGATGTTCTACATTTTTGAGAAGGTTAGAAGACTAGATGAGCTGATGGTTCATGAAATATGGCTGGAGCTTCTTGTTCTTGGAAGTTCTTTCAAGAAACTACACCTTTTAGTCATCTAGTAGCTTGAACTTGCTCCAAATTCGTGTTGTTCTTGAAGATAGCTTTCGAAACATGCTAGAAATAGAGACAAAATGCAGAATTCTTGTGAGGAGTAGAGAGAATTCGTGGGAGAGAGGAAAAGAAAGTGAAATGGGATGTGTGGTTGCATGTATGGGGAAGAGAAAGGATGGTGGGGTGTGAGAATGGGTTTGTGGGTTTCAAGGGAGGATGGTGGTTGGTGGTTAAGGGGCGGCTAATTTTGGAGTGGTGTGGGTGTGTTTCTAATTTTATAAAATTTGTATTTAAAAGTTGTAGGTGATTTTTAGTAGTTATAATTTTACAAGTATTAATTTGGGTTCATATATGTCTATGTATATACGTGATCGAATGTGTGTAGGCACACACACTTACATATTTGTTTTTATATTTTAAAGTTCTAAAATTAGAGTCTAATTTACATTTACCAATTTTAGAGGTTGAACACGTTGGGAGAATTCACAAGTTCAAGATGTGATGCGGGTGAAAGCAATAGAAGAAAAGCCTAACTGTAGGCTATCCACATTCATCAATGCGGATAAGCAGCCAAGACTTGTTATTCCGCATTGAGAAATGCGGATAAGTAGCCAAGACTTGTTATTCCGTATTGAGAAATGCGGATGACTTAGGACAAATGCGGATGAAGGCCACTCATCTGCATTTGTCAATGCGGTTGATATTAGAAAATATTGATTACCCTTTTGTGCTTGAACTAGTATTCTAAAGGGTAGTTGGTAGGGTAGTTCTAGTAGTTCTGTATCTTCAAAATCACTTATTAATTTCTAGACTAAGGCAAGTTATAGTAGATTCTTCTAAGGAAATTAAGCATGTAAACAATTACAATGGAAGAAAGGGTAGTAGTAATAAATTGAAAATGGAATAATGCTATATTAACCTAGGAGTCGGTTGTTACAGATGAAGGTCACCTGACCACTTGAATGTGTAAACTCACACGTGTGTATAACTAGGAGAAATTGAGTTGAAACCATATGAATAGGGTCACCGAAGCATGGTGTACAATGGTGTTGATGGGATTAAACATGCCAACTAAACATAAATATGTTTAACCGATCCCATGAAACTAGAAGTTGCAAAGGGTTGCAATTGTCAAATGTTGACTACCTTGTTAATTTAAATAACGGGATAAAGGTCACCTAATCAATGTTTAAATGCAACGTTGGATTTTTTAATTATTAATTGTCTACGAGACATCAAAGGGTATTAATAATTAAAATTTTATAATCTTTAAAAATAGTAAAATTTGGACTTTATTAAATTGTGTAGATGGCTGCTAACACCAACGCTATCACCCCGACCATCCATCACCTATCACTAAGAACAATCCTTGAAAAGGATCGTCTCAACCACAAGAACTTCATGGATTGGTATCGAAACTTGAGAATTGTTCTCAAGCAAGAGAAGAAATCGTATTTGTTGGACGATCCTATTCTCGATGAACCCAACGTTAGTGATGAAGATGCCTATAACGATTGGATTAACACACTGAGGATTAAGTGCAAGTTTCTTGTTTCATGCTAGGAACCATGATTCTTTACATTCAAAAGGACTTTGAACATCATGGAGCATACGACATGATTACCCAATTGAAGGAAATGTTCCTTCAACAAGCAAGGGTAGAATTCTTTGAAACAGTTCGGACGCTTGATGCATGTCGAATGGAAGAAACCCAATCGGTGTCATCTTATGTACTCAAGATGAAAAGCCACATTGATCGCCTCGAAAGGCTAAATTGTCCCATCTCTAAAGAGTTGGCTACGGATTTGAGCCTCAATGTTCTAACCCAAAATTTAAGACATTTGTCATGAACTATAAAATGAACGGATGGGACAAGAGCATTGGGGAACTTCATGCAATGCTTAAAATGACCAAATCAGGAATGGGAAAGAGGGTTTTACCTGTTCTCATGATCAATGAGGGTGGCAATAAGAAGAGTTATCATCCCGGACCTAAGGCAAGTATTACCAAAGGGAAGGGACACATCAAAGGGAAGGGTAAGGGAGAGACAAAAGCGGAACCACCAAAGTATAAAGAAAAAAACCAAAAGTTACCGAGAACAATCCATGTTTTGAATATGTGAGATAGGACATTGGAAGAGAAATTGTCCAACCTATCTCAAAGAGTTAAGAAACAAGAGGAATGCAGGGCAAACCTCAGGTACATCATTCATGATTTATATTGAACTTAATGTTATTTCTTCAAATATATGGGTATTGCATACCGGATGTTGAACTCATATTTGCAATTTGTTGCAGGGGTTCAAAAGAAGTAAACATTTCAAGAAAGGAGACACTAGTCTCTTTATGGGCAACGAAGCAAAAGTTGAAGTCGAAGCCCAAGGAGACTACATTTCGAAGCTGCCAAGTGGTTTGGAAGTTATTTTCAAGAACAATTTGTATGCTCCAAGTTGGACTAAGAATATTATTTCTGTTTCACTTCTAAGACAATATGGTTATGTTTTGAATTTTTTTGACGATGGAATTTGCGTTTTTATGGATAACGTGCTTTATTTTAAGGCTATGCTTTTTATTGGCATTTATGAATTATTTCATGATAACACATCCTTTGATAACTCGTTGTACCAAGCAAGCACCAAGAAACTCAAATGGGTTTAAGTAAAACATATCTTTGGCATTGTCGTCTTGGTCACATAAGCAAGTATCATGTTCAAACACTTCAAAAGAATGATATTTTGGATGCAAATGAAGACGAATCATTTGACAAGTATGAATCGTGTTTACAAGGAAAGATGACCAAGGAACCCTTTAGTGGCACCAATAAAACGGAAAAAGATTTATTAGGAATCACACATTCGGATGTATGTGGTCCTTTGTAATGCCCGAAAATTTTGAGAAAAAGAAAGGTAGAATGACTTTTTGCGTGAACAGGTGTTCTCGTGCGAAAAGGCTCAGTTCTTGCGCAAAAGGATGTTCTCGCGCGAGAAGCCTCTGAAAAGTGGAGCTGGGGTATAAATAGTTGCGAACACCCATGTCTGGCACTCATTTATGTGAAAAGTGCTGCTGCTAGAGAGAGAAAGCTGCTGTTTAGAGAGAGAAAGTGCAGATTCAAAGTGTTAAGGTATGTAAGTTCATGTAGATTCGAAGTGTTAAGGTATGTAAGTTCATGTAGTAACTTGTGTTTAGTATAAAAGAACGATTATTGATGCATATAACCCACGGTTATCTAGTTTTCGTTCGGTACAACCTTTTAGAAGGTCTAGTTTGTGCTAAAACTTCACAAGGTGAGTTTCTAGTCCCCTTTTTACATAACTTTTCATGTTTTGGGGCTATTATGCATACTATACGTGTGAAAATGTGTCACACCCCCGGCCCAGAGAGGCGGGACGTCACGATTAGTAAACAACAACCAAAATGCAGCGGAAACTAAATGGTTTAATACATTACAACTTTCAACATTTACATCAGAGTATTGGCTCTGTTTCAATTCACAAGGTGCCTAAATCTGCAGTCTATAGGTGTTATGATCAATCTTTTAGGAAAGGTTTCTTGATGCTTCGGTAACTAAAGCTTCTAGGCTCGACTTTTGTCTTCAACACCTACCTTCACTTCTTGCCTCGGATTTAGGTATCTTCTATAGCTCAACTATTCTCCCTAGCTGTACCTGAAGACATGCTCAAAAAGAAAATTGTGTCAACATAAAGTTGGTGAGTTCAAGTGGTTCAAGTTTCAAAACAATAAAAGGAACTCTTAGAGTCCACAAGTGAAGGTTTTAGAATCAAGTGTGATAGTTTCTAAAAATCTCATTTGATGTTTAAAACATCATTTTTAGTATCAGTCATTGTGGGGTATCACAATCAACCCTGCACTTGGTCCCCGGTTGGCCTCTTCTAAACTTGTGTTTAACCGGATATTCCCGTAGGAAAAAGGACCAAGCCTCAGAATAGTGAACCACTCCTGCTAGGATGGTTCACCATAGTATCTTACTCAAAACCTGTTACATGCCACAAATGACCCCTCAGGATCTCAGTGGGGTACCTCCCTGTGGCGGGAGCCACTGTGCGTGGGGGATTCCCCAAATAGATCTATTCACGTAAAGACAAGCGGTTCACAAAAGAATTAATGATTATGACTAAAGTATCAGCAGCTACCCAAAAAGTCCCACATACAAGTATCAAGTAAGCACAATCAAAGTTCATAAAACAGAAGATCATGCAAAGCAGTAAACAGTATCACACATAAGAGTTTTAGTTTAAAAGGAACGTGCTTCATCCCCAAAATAAAAAGTAAAAAGGGGGAACACGAGAACTCACCTGGTATCCTTATATAATTTCGGAGCTTGATAAAGAAATGTGATGATCACCAACAAAGCAATCCTAACCAGAACATATAGGATTCACGTTTAGAATTAGCATGATGTTATTACATGCGTGCGGTTGAGCTCTTTAGTTAAATTTAAGTTGGTGATTAGTATCCTTAATGTAGCTTAGCTTCTTGTGTATTCGTTAATTGTCATGAATTAACTGGTGTACATTAGGTTAATTAATGCATTTAATCAAGACTTGAGTCTTAGCATGAAGAATGTAGAAAAATCAATTTATGTCATGGATTCCAAATCTTTATAAATAACTTGCATTAACAATGTTGGTAATATATAATGTTTCAAACGATGTTTATAATGTTCACGTTCACATCGTATTTGTTAACTTGATTGACGCTAAGAAATTCAACTATTGACGGTAGTTGACTATATTTCTCAAAAGAAAAGGGTGACGCCAATAACATTTATTTCAACAAAAATGAGATGACCAATTACTAACAACGACAAGATAGTGGATCATTATCGCATTTTAGGTCTTTTACCTTAAATAAGACGTGTAGACGCCGGTTAACCTAAATGTTCTTTATATTTATATACATTTATAAGTGTATAAATGTATTTGCATGAATTACATCTCTAAGCCTTCTAATGATTCAATGCGACACGAAATAAGCTTATTTGTATCATCTATGACATGTTAGAACTATTTCCCAAAACGTAATATTTCACACATGTTATCTTGGTTGATTTCGAATAAATAACGTTGCTACTTAAATCTCGTTCCCAAACCATCCATTTAAATCAGATAATTATAACAAGTGACGTTCATTTTCGTTTAATTCACATATTTTATAATTTATGCCTTTTTATAGAATTAGAGCTCAATAACACGAATGCAAATTATGGTTCAAATTCAATGAGTTACGCGTGCGATTTTACCTTCCACTCGGTTATAAATTCTAACCCACTCGTTTACGACGGGATTTAATTGCGTTCATGTTCCGTTGACTGCCCCTTGACCATATTTGACCAGCTTTGACTAAGGTTTAACCATCGCCATTCACCATATGCAGCCACTGTCCACCATGAACCACTTTGTCATTGCTAGAACCTCCTAGTTGGCTAGAATCCTCACCGACAACCACACCCAAAATCCACTTATCACCATCTATCAACCAACACCACAACCATTATCAAAACAACCACTTTGACAGCATACGTAACCACAACCACCATCACAGCCATACCATGGCTGTCGACATCGACCACCACTAACCATCGGAGCCACAATCATTATCCACAACCAACAATAACACGACCACAGTCGACATGCACACTAGAACACTACCATCAACAGCCCCAAATATACCTTGAATAGCAACACCACCCAACAACAGACAGAATCGCAGCCAATATGAACCATAACAAACAACAACACAACCCCAATCACAGATTACCTCACTATTACTGTTGTTTTGCAACCATTTCCCGAACACCAGCCACATGCAGCCCCAAATCATAACCACATCAACATCGCTGCTGCCTAACACCACCACAACCACCATTCTGTTACACCCAACAAACATAACCACAATCTGCCATCGTGACAACCTATCCACCATCATAACCAATCAACAGCCGCAACCGTGACCAACACTATCATCGCGACCGATTACCACACCCAAAACCCGCATGCAACCACAAAATCAGCCAATACCACAACCACCACAAGCCATTACTGCTGCTGCTCGGCACCCGGTGGGCCTCTGCACCACCGGCAGCCACCACAACCACAACCACACAAAGCAACCATCAAAACAGCCACTATATCACCGCCATCGCCTTACCACTGCAAACACAGCCATCGGACCCTATTATCGCCTCACAGCCGCGACCATCACCACCATAGTCATGTCTATCAGCCACCACCGTGGCTCTAGCACTGATTTTTACCATCACCACCACCTGCGACCTAACATCCACGGCCACAATCATCACCATTATGACCATCACAGAAACATTCGAGGTCCCGATCCCCCTTCACCAAATCGACCATCATGGAGGCTGAGAACCACCGTACAACCACCTTCTTCTGGCATCACCATCGCTGTCGTGCCTACCTGGCCGTCGTCGAGGTGGTCGGAGGTCGTTCAGCCGGAGATAATTCGCCAATCGGAGCCGGCAACTTTTCCCACACTCGAGTTTCTCTTCTTCGGGGCTGAAGGGGCCGCGTTTGTCTGGCTTGAGGTCGATCGGAAGGAGAGGGGAGTCGAGAAGGTGGGAAATCGCCGGAGATCCGCCGCGGGTGGCCGGAATCAGCCGGTAATAGTCACAGGAGGAGGGGGGAGAAGGGAGCTGTGACCGGCTGTCTCCCTCTTTCTCTGAATTTTGGTTTTTTTTTGAAACCCTAGATTAGATAAAATGTGTTTATATAGTGGGGTTAAGAAATGGGCAGGTTAACGGGTCAGTTCGTATCACGTTCGGAGCCGTTATCTCGTATCGTTACGAATTTTATTTCCCGTTAGATACAATTATGCAAAATGTTATAAATACTCTGAGATTAATAATTTTATCGTATTTAAAACATACCGAATAGTTAAACGATACCGCGGAAATCGACACGTTATCGGTTTACGCGTTTTCCTCGAACGAGCGCTTTTATTATTATTTTGACATCTAAATGCATGCAATTACGTATTAAAATGATATTTTACGCGTTAACTTCCTATGTTAGTCGCGTTAAAGCCTTATCTGATGAATTCTCGGGTTTGACCTGATCGTAACCCGGTTCGCGTCACAGATGCGTTTCGGAACGCATTTATTCTAGACAACGTATCACTTATCAAATTTAGTATGTTATGATAATAAACAATGATTAGATAAATATTTTTGGAGTTACGAGGTTCGGTTGACGTATCCGATATCAGTAAATGCCGGTAAAAACCGGTATTCGCGTTTCAGTTACGAAATTATGTTGTTTATGCATGATTGATGAAAAATCTTTTAGAGATCCTTATTTATGGTATTAGTTGAGATTAAAAATGATTTAGATTGGATGACAAGCCCTTATAAGAATTCCTGATGGAATTCAGACGTAGTACGCGGTAAATTGCCGGATTTTACCCGGTATGGGTTCTGAATCCGTTTTCAGTTTGGATCTTTTCCATAGTTGTTTCAAATCACATAAGAATTCATTGTTTCATGGTTTCTCATTTAATTAGTTCGTAAATGTGCATTTGGGCCTTAAGTGGGCCTTGTTTGTATGTTCGGGCCCTTGTTGGGCTTATTGGGCCCAAAAGGCTAGTTTCGTTCGGCAAGATTTCCTTGGTAGGCCCAAATCAATCGGGCCTTTATTAGGTACTATAATGCATTAAGCTTTCTAATTGGGCTAGATTTCAGAGGTGTTACATTCTCCCCTCCTTTTAGAAATTTCGCCCTCGAAATTTTAGTATCGCTAATATTTGTTTCCAAGTGTGATACACTCATGATATGAATCTTGAGGATTTAGAGTTATTTAGTTAAGCACTCCAGGACAAATGTTGATGATTAGGTGTCAAATAATCAGGTTTGATTTGGATTGGAGTAACTATCCGAGTGTTAGAATCATGCTTGACAGGATCAGTGAGTCAAACTATGAACAGGTTTTTGGCTTCACAATCAGATCATTTATCAATCGTACAGAATTAACCAGAAGAGACTCTCCACTGTGGTTTAATACACCGACCTACAAAATAGATCTAGCAAGGAGACGATTTCTAAAATCCCGACGGTGTTACCGTCCTCACTGAGAATCTTAAGAACGATTGAAAAGAAGAGGATATTAGCCTGAATGCCATTAATTAGACAAGATAGTCGTGATACAGTAGATTAAAGGTTTCAATTCAAGAAGGATTTGGGTTTTCCCAACGTGTACAGACGAATATCTAGGCATCGCACGACCTTTTCTATGAAGCTAAGTCTAAAAAGTTTTCACGATTTCTAAGAATAGAGAGATTAGCTCATGCTCATGCACAATGGTCTTCAGCTTTCAAATCCTACTTTTTAGTTCTCAACTTCCTTCCAAAAAATTTCTTCGATCTTTTCCTTCTATGATTTCATCTTAAGGGGTTAAGTCCTTTCTTCCATTACGTGCTCCTTCTAGCATGCCTCCTTTTTTGGAACGGTTCTTGTTATATCAGAACCTCAGTCTTCGAGTAGATCCGTTCATCTTATCTGACGCATGACAAGAGTGTCCCCAAAATGGGATGTGCTATATATATACATATTCACGTGAACTGACGCTGGTAGAATCACGAGTTCAAGAAATGATACGGTGTAGGTAATAGAAGGAAAGTCTAACTGTAGGCTATCTGCATTCGTCAATGGGGTTAAGCAGATACAAATGCAGGCAGGACTTGTTCTCTCTCATTTGGGAATATGGATGTCCTAGGGCAATGCGAACGAAAGCTACTTATCCGCACTTGTCAATACGGTTGTCGTTACCGATTATCGATCACTCTATTGTGCTTGATCTAGTATTCTGATATGTAGTTGGTAGTGTCGCATCGATAATGTATGCAGGTGCATCCTTTTATTTTGCAGAAGTTTCCAGTTCATGCTTAATGTAGCTCCCCATATCTTTTCTCAGCTTCAATCGGGCGACTAGAAAATCGTCTTGTACCGTTGCATCAACACACATCTGAAACTTTCATATACGCGCCCAACCGAATTCCGCTTTTCTCCAAGGATAACAGTGCCAGTCGAATAGCTACACGAATCAAGTTTTTGGTAATCCTTTTACAACTTTCTCCTATCCCTAAGCGTTGACGCATCTCAATGCGGTTTTTACTTCTTCCCGAAATCTTATAGCCTCACTATAGCGATTTGTCTCGTATTTCGTGCCTAGTAGCAGTGGCAAAATGTCAGACATGTTTGATTATGTCTTACAGATCCTATCCATGAGACTCCTGATTACATGAGATATGTAGGTCCTCCCACACGGGCTTGACCACAACCTTCGTACTTGCCATATCTGGTTTCAACTGTTATTTGTGAAATGTCGTTTTCCTTATAAACATGATTGATAACAGTTAAGATGTAGGTAGCATCTTGAAATTGATTAAGTAGGTTATCATCTCTAGGAAGACGATATCACTTATCCTTGGTGACTTTATTTAACTCTTAATAGTCCATCCATAACTGGAGCATTCTATTTTTCCTTCCGCAAAGAGCATTAAGTTTCCTCAAGACGACATACTAGGTCTTATGAACTGTTTATCTAACAGCTATCGAATCTGCTTCCCTTCCACCAGCTCCTTAATATAAGCTTCAAGTCCAGTACCTCCATTTATATATTTTACTTCTATTCTTCGACTCAATTTCCTTAAGAGCAATCTCAACTTTTGTCTTAAGCTACAGAATTGCTGCAAACGTTCCCACTAATTTCTTCATAATGCTTCCTAATTAAGGCCAACCTTCTAGATGACCTCTTCTTCGGTCCATAATCTCCAAGGTAACTGTGCCCTGTAGAGGGTCTATTCGTGAAGCAAGTAACTCTGTTTAGATTCTAATTTCTTATAAGCATATCGATTGTTCCACGAGATATGAGGGTGAGACTTTTAGCTCGAATTTCCGACGGTACGGAGCGCTCTAGGGTAAGGTGTTAGAGAATCACTTTAGGAGATGTTTAAAAATTTAGAGAGGAATAACACCAACGCTTACGATCGAGGGTGATTATGCAGACTTTCTTTGTCTATAATCTTCTGCATGTCTATCACTTCGTTGTAGTTGGATCTCAAGTGATTTAACACATGAGATTTCTTGTAGCTGATCTTCTATGCTTCTTAATACATCTTTTTGGAGCAATACCATCCTATAAGTTCGATCATGAGTTCTTCCCATGAATTCCTCATTATTATCGACCGCATCGATTCAAACAAGTTTAGGACTTTATCAAGGTGCTCGCTAGCATAAGGAGGTTAACTACCACTCCAATATCTTATCGTATAGTTCCGAGATCGTATTCCAGCTTCATAATCTTCATTCTCGAATCACGAACATTTCACTCAAATAGTAGAGATCTCCGAGTAGAGAAGACTTACAAGGTTTTAAATTTTTCCGCATCAGCTATCATGCATTTCCAAAAATGAGGGTTATGCTAGAGGGCTTAAGGTAAGTAGCACTACTCGTTAAGAGAATAAATCCAGAACAGAGGGTGAGAGGAAAAATCGGGGATCCACTGAAGTTGTACATTCATATTTTGTTTTGGAATCTTGAAGGTTAGTTTTTCTCGGCAGATATTCCTGGCATTGAGCATTTATCTTCGGAGATTCTGAATTTTTAGAACGAGGTTTCATTTCCTATATATTCTGGCGCTCAGAACTTTATCAACAGCCCGGTCAGTTAAGCAGGGTCAAAATTGTTCAACCTAAGTTTCGTGTCAAGATTGTCATTAGGTGACTAATGGTTTATGGTGACGAAAGATTTCATGAGCGTGGTATTTGAAGGGTGATTATCAATCATGATCAGAGTTGATATTAAGAATATTCCTTAGAGTTAGGTGGTTCCATTACAATGAATAGGTATAGAGAAGTCGTATTCCCTAAGGACTTTGTGAAGATGTTCAGAGGAATTCTAGGATCCGAAAGATCCTATGAAGTGTGAACTACTAAGAAAGAAAGAAGTGACAAATTTTCTATGTCAATGACCACAAGAGGCGTTTCTTGGAAATTTATTACTCTGGTATGTCCTCCATTGCACAAGCCTTGTTAGAGAGTCTTCCACTATGTTGAGGAAGTTTTGACGAATTCAATGTTGGGTAGGAAGGAAATTTCAGGCATCGCTAAAAATAGTATGGGTAAAAGCACACGCACAACGAGGTAGAGTGCCATACTCAGCACGAGACCAGTTAAGTTTGAGAACATCATTCAATGATCTTCTGAGTCTGATAGTCTTATCATCATAATTCCAGTAGGAGAGTAGAATAAAAGAAAGAGAAGAAGAAGAAAAGAATAGTTACTGCAACATCGTCCTTGGTAGCTCTTCAAGTGTCAAATGGTTTTCGCCCAGCATGAAAGTTTTGAACCTGAAATTATTGAATATATTCCAAATATTTGTGTTTATTTTGTATTTATTGGTTCTTTAAGTGTTTTACATTGATATTAGTTTACATGATAGGGCCCACCAGAATTCAAGTGTACCTGTAAATTCACCATTACGTGTGCACCCGTAATCGTCAATTTACCTTACACTATCATTCTAGCCATTCCCATCATAGGTTCTCAGTTTGTGTATTTAGGTTCTGGAGTTAATAATTTTCATTTAGTCATCATCTGCAATTAAGCACACTTAGATTCCAATTATGCTAATCATTCAAGTTAACCTAGAAATTGTTTCAAAGTAAGTTTAAGCAAATCAAGCAATAAATGAGCATTCAGGTACATGCTATCCTAGGGAGCAGAACAAACAAAAGGCATCATGGTTAATATCTTATCACTAAATTGCAACATGTATCATCTTACAAATGAGGCATATGGGCAAGTATCATCATTCCAACAAGTATCATTATAACAGTTGTCTCATGTAACGACACAAGTCGTATCAAGTGTATAGCTAACAGCAGTTGTTTCATATAGTGACAAAAGTCAACTGTGCATTCAGATAAGTATCTCTCCAGGATTTAAGTCCTAACTTATATGCACACCCTTGGTTTCTAATATTCTTAGTACTTGACATTTAGTAGTCCTAAGATTCAACTCCAAGAGGTTCCCTACCTTCATGGTTTACTCGGGTGCACCTATCATAGGTAATACCCTAATGTATCAAGGTTTCTTATAGAGTATGGAATTCTTAATGGGATATATGTAATCCTTAAGGTATCCAGGTTAAAGAAGGGTGTTCTTAGGGAAACCTATTCTTGCTATAAACTTTGGATCACTGTATCGTGGAACAACCTACTAGGCTAGTCCTATTTATGGCTACACCTTAGGTATTGCAAAGCAAATCCGTATTTGTACACCATTGGTTCAGCAAAGCTCAGAAGAGTCTTCTTACTAAGGTGGTCCTATGAGGTTCATATGGTTGTAGTTTAGGTCTTGCGAAGCAGACCTACTTCGCTACAACCTTTGGCTCTGATACCAATCTGTCACACCCCGGGCCCAGAGAGGTGGGACGTCACGATTAGTAAACAACAACCAAAATGCAGCGGAAACTAAATGGTTTAATACATTACAACTTTCAACATTTACATCAGAGTATTGGCTCTGTTTCAATTCACAAGGTGCCTAAATCTGCAGTCTATAGGTGTTATGATCAATCTTTTAGGAAAGGTTTCTTGATGCTTCGGTAACTAAAGCTTCTAGGCTCGACTTTTGTCTTCAACACCTACCCTCACTTCTTGCCTCGGATTTAGGTATCTTCTATAGCTCAACTATTCTCCCTAGCTGTACCTGAAGACATGCTCAAAAAGAAAATTGTGTCAACATAAAGTTGGTGAGTTCAAGTGTTTCAAGTTTCAAAACAATAAAAGGAACTCTTAGAGTCCACAAGTGAAGGTTTTAGAATCAAGTGTGATAGTTTCTGAAAATCTCATTTGATGTTTAAAACATCATTTTTAGTATCAGTCATTGTGGGGTATCACAATCAACCCTGCACTTGGTCCCCGGTTAGCCTCTTCTAAACTTGTGTTTAACCGGATATTCCCGCAGGAAAAAGGACTAAGCCTCAGAATAGTGAACCACTCCTGCTAGGATGGTTCACCATAGTATCTTACTCAAAACCTGTTACATGCCACAAACGACCCCTCAGGATCTCAGTGGCGTACCTCCCTGTGGCGGGAGCCGCTGTGCGTGGGGGATTCCCCAAATAGATCTATTCACGTAAAGACAACCGGTTCACAAAAGAATTAATGATTATGACTAAAGTATCAGCAGTTATCCAAAAAGTCCCACATACAAGTATCAAGTAAGCACAATCAAAGTTCATAAAACAGAAGATCATGCAAAGCAGTAAACAGTATCACACATAAGAGTTTCAGTTTAAAAGGAGCATGCTTCATCCCCAAAATAAAAAGTAAAAAGGGGAACACGAGAACTCACCTGGTATCCTTATATAATTTCGGAGTTTGATAAAGAAAAGTGATGATCACCAACAAAGCAATCCTAACTAGAACATATAGGATTCATGTTTAGAATTAGAATGATGTTATTACATGCGTGCGGTTGAGCTCTATAGTTAAATTTAAGTTGGTGATTAGTATCCTTAATGTAGCTTAGCTTCTTGTGTATTCGTTAATTGTCATGAATTAATTGGTGTACATTAGGTTAATTAATGCATTTAATCAAGACTTGAGTCTTAGCATGAAGAATGTAGAAAAATCAATTTATGTAATGGATTCCAAATCTTTATAAATAACTTGCATTAACAATGTAGGTAATATATAATGTTTCAAACGATGTTTATAATGTTCACGTTCACATCGTATTAGTTAACTTGATTGACGCTAAGAAATTCAACTATTGACGGTAGTTGACTATATTTCTCAAAAGAAAAGGGTGACGCCAATAACATTTATTTCAACAAAAATGAGGTGACCAATTACTAACAGCGACAAGATAGTGGATCATTATCGCATTTTAGGTCTTTTACCTTAAATAAGACGTGTAGACGCCGGTTAACCTAAATGTTCGTTATATTTATATACATTTATAAGTGTATAAATGTATTTGCATGAATTACATCTCTAAGCCTTCTAATGATTCAATGCGACACGAAATAAGCTTATTTGTATCATCTATGACATGTTAGAACTATTTCCCAAAACGTAATATTTCACACATGTTATCTAGGTTGAATTCGAATAAATAACGTTGCTACTTAAATCTCGTTCCCAAACCATCCATTTAAATCAGATAATTATAACAAGTGACGTTCATTTTCGTTTAATTCACATATTTTATAATTTATGCCTTTTTATAGAATTAGAGCTCAATAACACGAATGCAAATTATGGTTCAATTTCAATGAGTTACGCGTGCGATTTCACCTTCCACTCGGTTATAAATTCTAACCCACTCGTTTACGACGGGATTTAATTGCGTTCATGTTCCGTTGACTGCCCCTTGACCATGTTTGACCAGCTTTGACTAAGGTTTAACCATCACCATTCACCATATGTAGCCACTGTCCACCATGAACCACTTTGTCATTGCTAGAACCTCCTAGTTGGCTAGAATCCTCACCGACAACCACACCCAAAATCCACTTATCACCATCTATCAACCAACAACACAACCATTATCAAAACAACCACTTTGACAGCCTACGTAACCACAACCACCATCACAGCCATACCATGGTTGTCGACATCGACCACCACTAACCATCGGAGCCACAATCATTATCCACAACCAAAAATAACACGACCACAGTCGACATGCACACTAGAACACTGCCATAAACAGCCCCAAATATACCTCGAATAGCAACACCACCCAACAACAGACGGAATCGCAGCCAATATTAACCATAACAAACAACAACACAACCCCAATCACAGATTACCTCACTATTACTGTTGTTTTGCAACCATTTCCCGAACACCAGCCACATGCAGCCCCAAATCACAACCACATCAACATCGCTGCTGCCTAACACCACCACAACCACCATTCTGTTACACCCAACAAACATAACCACAATCTGCCATCGTGACAACCTATCCACCATCATAACCAATCAACAGCCGCAACCGTGACCAACACTATCATCACGACCGATTACCACACCCAAAACCCACATCCAACCACAAAATCAGCCAATACCACAACCACCACAAGCCATTACTGCTGCTGCTCGGCGCCCGGTGGGCTTCTGCACCGCCGGCAGCCACCACAACCACAACCACACAACGCAACCATCAAAACAGCCACTATATCACCGCCATCGCCTTACCACAGCAAACACAGCCATCGGACCCCTATTATCACCTCACAGCCGCGACCATCACCACCATAGTCATCTCTATCAG
Source organism: Flaveria linearis (assembly GCA_024085815.1). Lineage (NCBI taxonomy): Eukaryota > Viridiplantae > Streptophyta > Magnoliopsida > Asterales > Asteraceae > Flaveria > Flaveria linearis. The sequence goes on along the minus strand of CM044004.1, from coordinate 48,599,137 downwards.
CCACCACCGTGGCTCCAGCACTGATTTTTACCATCACCACCACCTGCGACCTAACATCCACGGCCACAATCATCACCATTACGACCATCGCAGAAACATTCGAGGTCCCGATCCCCCTTCACCAAATCGACCATCATGTAGGCTGAGAACCACCGTACAACCACCTTCTTCTGGCATCACCATCGCTGTCGTGCCTACCTGGCCGTCGTCGAGGTGGCCGGAGGTCGTTCAGCCGGAGATAATTCGCCAATCGGAGCCGGCAACTCTTCCCATACTCGAGTTTCTCTTCTTCAGGGATGAAGGGGCCGCGTTTGTCTGGCTGGAGGTCGATCGGAAGGAGAGGGGAGTCGAGAAGGTGGGAAATCGCCGGAGATCCGCCGTGGGTGGCCGGAATCAGCCGGTAATAGTCACCGGAGGAGGGGGGAGAAGGGAGCTGCGACTGGCTCTCTCCCTCTTTCTCTTAATTTTGGTTTTGTTTTGAAACCCTAGATTAGATAAAATGTGTTTATAGAGTGGGGTTAAGAAATGGCCAGGTTAACGGGTCAGTTCGTATCACGTTCGGAGCCGTTATCTCGTATCGTTACGTATTTTATTTCCCGTTAGATACAATTATGCAAAATGTTATAAATACTCTGAGATTAATAATTTTATCGTATTTAAAACATACCGAATAGTTAAACGATACCGCGGAAATCGACACGTTATCGGTTTACGCGTTTTCCTCGAACGAGCGCTTTTATTATTATTTTGACATCTAAATGCATGCAATTACGTATTAAAATGATATTTTACACATTAACTTCCCATGTTAGTCGCGTTAAAGCCTTATCTGTTGAATTCTCGGGTTTGACCTAATCGTAACCCGGTTCGCGTCACAGATGCGTTTCAGAACGCATTTATTCTAGACAACGTACCACTTATCAAATTTAGTATGTTATGATAATAAACAATGATTAGATAAATATTTTCGGAGTTACGAGGTTCGGTTGACGTATCCGATATCAGTAAATGCCGGTAAAAACCGGTATTCGAGTTTCAGTTACGAGATTATGTTGTTTATGCATGATTGATGAAAAATATTTTAGAGATCCTTATTTATGGTATTAGTTGAGATTAAAAATGATTTAGATTGGATGACAAGCCCTTATAAGAATTCTTGATGGAATTCAGACGTAGTACGCGGTAAATTGCCGGATTTTACCCGTATGGGTTCTGAATCCGTTTTCAGTTTGGATCTTTTCCATAGTTGTTTCAAATCACATAAGAATTCATTGTTTCATGGTTTCTCATTTAATTAGTTCGTAAATGTGCATTTGGGCCTTAAGTGGGCCTTGTTTGTATGTTCGGGCCTTTGTTGGGCTTATTGGGCCCAAAAGGCTAGTTTCGTTCTGCAAGATTTCCTTGGTAGGCCCAAATCAATCGGGCCTTTATTAGGTACTATAATGCATTAGCTTTCTAATTGGGCTAGATTTCAGAGGTGTTACATTCTCCCCTCCTTTTAGAAATTTCGCCCTCGAAATTTTAGTATCGCTAATATTTGTTTCCAAGTGTGATACACTCATGATATGAATCTTGAGGATTTAGAGTTATTTAGTTGAGCACTCCAGGACAAATGTTGATGATTAGGTGTCAAATAATCAGGTTTGATTTGGATTGGAGTAACTATCCGAGTGTTAGAATCATGCTTGACAGGATCAGTGAGTCAAACTATGAACAGGTTTTTGGCTTCACAATCAGATCATTTATCAATCGTACAGAATTAACCAGAAGAGACTCTCCACTGTGGTTTAATACACCGACCTACAAAATAGATCTAGCAAGGAGACGATTTCTAAAATCCCGACGGTGTTACCGTCCTCACTGAGAATCTTAAGAACGATTGAAAAGAAGAGGATATTAGCCTAAATGCCATTAATTAGACAAGATAGTCGTGATACAGTAGATTAACGGTTTCAATTCAAGAAGGATTTGGGTTTTCCCAACGTGTACAAACGAATATCTAGGCATCGCACGACCTTTTCTATGAAGCTAAGTCTAAAAAGTTTTCACGATTTCTAAGAATAGAGAGATTAGCTCATGCTCATGCACAAAGGTCTTCAGCTTTCAAATCTTACTTTTTAGTTCTCAACTTCCTTCCGAAAAATTTCTTCGATCTTTTCCTTCTATGATTTCGTCTTAAGGGGTTAAGTCCTTTCTTCCATTACGTGCTCCTTCTAGCATGCCTCCTTTTCTGGAACGGTTCTTGTTATATCAGAACCTCAGTCTTCGAGTAGATCCGTTCATCTTATCTGACGCATGACAAGAGTGTCCCCGAAATGGGATGTGCTATATATATACATATTCACGTGAACTGACGCTGGTAGAATCACGAGTTCAAGAAATGATACGGTGTAGGTAATAGAAGGAAAGTCTAACTGTAGGCTATCTGCATTCGTCAATGGGGGTAAGCAGATACAAATGCAGGCAGGACTTGTTCTCTCTCATTTGGGAATATGGATGTCCTAGGGCAATGCGAACGAAAGCTACTTATCCGCACTTGTCAATACGGTTGTCGTTACCGATTGTCGATCACTCTATTGTGCTTGATCTAGTATTCTGATGTGTAGTTTGTAGTGTCGCATCGATAATGTATGCAGGTGCATCCTTTTATTTTGCAGAAGTTTCCAGTTCATGCTTAATGTAGCTCCCCATATCTTTTCTCAGCTTCAATCGGGCGACTAGAAAATCGTCTTGTACCGTTGCATCAACACACATCTGAAACTTTCATATACGCGCCCAACCGAATTCCGCTTTTCTCCAAGGATAACAGTGCCAGTCGTATAGCTACACGAATCAAGTTTTTGGTAATCCTTTTACAACTTTCTCCTATCCCTAAGCGTTGACGCATCTCAATGCGGTTTTTACTTCTTCCCGAAATCTTATAGCCTCACTATAGCGATTTGTCTCGTATTTCGTGCCTAGTAGCAGTGGCAAAATGTCAGACATGTTTGATTATGTCTTACAGATCCTATCCATGAGACTCCTGATTACATGAGATATGTAGGTCCTCCCACACGGGCTTGACCACAACCTTCGTACTTGCCATATCTGGTTTCAACTGTTATTTGTGAAATGTCGTTTTCCTTATAAACATGACTGATAACAGTTAAGATGTAGGTAGCATCTTGAAATTGATTAAGTAGGTTATCATCTCTAGGAAGACGATATCACTTATCCTTGGTGACTTTATTTAACTCTTAATAGTCCATCCATAACTGGAGCATTCTATTTTTCCTTCCGCAAAGAGCATTAAGTTTCCTCAAGACGACATACTAGGTCTTATGAACTGTTTATCTAATAGCTATCGAATCTGCTTCCCTTCCACCAGCTCCTTAATATAAGCTTCAAGTCCAGTACCTCCATTTATATATTTTACTTCTATTCTCCGACTCAATTTCCTTAAGAGCAATCTCAACTTTTGTCTTAAGCTACAGAATTGCTGCAAACGTTCCCACTAATTTCTTCATAATGCTTCCTAATTAAGGCCAACCTTCTAGATGACCTCTTCTTCGGTCCATAATCTCCAAGGTAACTGTGCCCTGTAGAGGGTCTATTCGTGAAGCAAGTAACTCTGTTTAGATTCTAATTTCTTATAAGCATATCGATTGTTCCACGAGATATGAGGGTGAGAATTTTAGCTCGAATTTCCGACGGTACGGAGCGCTCTAGGGTAAGGTGTTAGAGAATCACTTTAGGAGATGTTTAAAAATTTAGAGAGGAATAACACCAACGCTTACGATCGAGGGTGATTATGCAGACTTTCTTTGTCTATAATCTTCTGCATGTCTATCACTTCGTTGTAGTTGGATCTCAAGTGATTTAACACATGAGATTTCTTGTAGCTGATCTTCTATGCTTCTTAATACATCTTTTGGAGCAATACCATCCTATAAGTTCGATCATGAGTTCTTCCCATGAATTCCTCATTATTATCGACCGCATCGATTCAAACAAGTTTAGGACTTTATCAAGGTGCTCGCTAGCATAAGGAGGTTAACTACCACTCTAATATCTTATCGTATAGTTCCGAGATCGTATTCCAGCTTCATAATCTTCATTCTCGAATCACGAACATTTCACTCAAATAGTAGAGATCTCCGAGTAGAGAAGACTTACAAGGTTTTAAATTTTTCCGCATCAGCTATCATGCATTTCCAAAAATGAGGGTTATGCTAGAGGGCTTAAGGTAAGTAGCACTACTCGTTAAGAGAATAAATCCAGAACAGAGGGTGAGAGGAAAAATCGGGGATCCACTGAAGTTGTACATTCATATTTTTGTTTTGGAATCTTGAAGGTTAGTTTTTGTCGGCAGATATTCCTGGCATTGAGCATTTATCTTCGGAGAATCTGAATTTTTAGAACGAGGTTTCATTTCCTATATATTCTGGCGCTCAGAACTTTATCAACAGCCCGGTCAGTTAAAAGCAGGGTAAAAATTGTTCAACCTAAGTTTCGTGTCAAGATTGTCATTAGGTGACTAATGGTTTATGGTGACGAAAGATTTCATAAGCGTGGTATTTGGAAGGGTGATTATCAATCATGATCAGAGTTGATATTAAGAATATTCCTTAGAGTTAGGTGGTTCCATTACAATGAATAGGTATAGAGAAGTCGTATTCCCTAAGGACTTTGTGAAGATGTTCAGAGGAATTCTAGGATCCGAAAGATCCTATGAAGTGTGAACTACTAAGAAAGAAAGAAGTGACAAATTTTCTATGTCAATGACCACAAGAGGCGTTTCTCGGAAATTTATTACTCCGGTATGTCCTTCATTGCACAAGCCTTGTTAGAGAGTCTTCCACTATGTTGAGGAAGTTTTGACGAATTCAATGTTGGGTAGGAAGGAAATTTCAGGCATCACTAAAATAGTATGGCTAAAGCACACGCACAACGAGGTAGAGTGCCATACTCAGCACGAGACCAGTTAAGTTTGAGAACATCATTCAATGATCTTCTGAGTCTAATAGTCTTATCATCATAATTCCAGTAGGAGAGTAGAATAAAAGAAAGAGAAGAAGAAGAAAAGAATAGTTACTGCAACATCGTCCTTGGTAGCTCTTCAAGTGTCAAATGGTTTTCGCCCAGCATGAAAGTTTTGAACCTGAAATTATTGAATATATTCCAAATATTTGTGTTTATTCTTGTATTTATTGGTTCTTTAAGTGTTTTACATTGATATTAGTTTACATGATAGGGCCCACCAGAATTCAAGTGTACCTGTAAATTCACCATTACGTGTGCACCCGTAATCATCAATTTACCTTACACTATCATTCTAGCCATTCCCATCATAGGTTCTCAGTTTGTGTATTTAGGTTCTGGAGTTAATAATTTTCATTTAGTCATCATCTGCAATTAAGCACACTTATATTCCAATTATGCTAATCATTCAAGTTAACCTAGAAATTGTTTCAAAGTAAGTTTAAGCAAATCAAGCAATAAATGAGCATTCAGGTACATGCTATCCTAGGGAGCAGAACAAACAAAAGGCATCATGGTTAATATCTTATCACTAAATTGCAACATGTATCATCTTACAAATGAGGCATATGGGCAAGTATCATCATTCCAACAAGTATCATTATAACAGTTGTCTCATGTAACGACACAAGTCGTATCAAGTGTATAGCTAACAGCAGTTGTTTCATATAGTGACAAAAGTCAACTGTGCATTCAGATAAGTATCTCTCCAGGATTTAAGTCCTAACTTATATGCACACCCTTGGTTTCTAATATTCTTAGTACTTGACATTTAGTAGTCCTAAGATTCAACTCCAAGAGGTTCCCTACCTTCATGGTTTACTCGGGTGCACCTATCATAGGTAATACCCTAATGTATCAAGGTTTCTTATAGAGTATGGAATTCTTAATGGGATATATGTAATCCTTAAGGTATCCAGGTTAAAGAAGGGTGTTCTTAGTGAAACCTATTCTTGCTATAAACTTTGGATCACTGTATCGTGGAACAACCTACTAGGCTGGTCCTATTTATGGCTACACCTTAGGTATTGCAAAGCAAATCCGTATTTGTACACCATTGGTTCAGCAAAGCTCAGAAGAGTCTTCTTACTAAGGTGGTCCTATGAGGTTCATATGGTTGTAGTTTAGGTCTCGCGAAGCAGACCTACTTCGCTACAACCTTTGGCTCTGATACCAATCTGTCACACCCCGAGCCCAGAGAGGTGGGACGTCACGATTAGTAAACAACAACCAAAATGCAGCGGAAACTAAATGGTTTAATACATTACAACTTTCAACATTTACATCAGAGTATTGGCTCTGTTTCAATTCATAAGGTGCCTAAATCTGCAGTCTATAGGTGTTATGATCAATCTTTTAGGAAAGGTTTCTTGATGCTTCGGTAACTAAAGCTTCTAGGCTCGACTTTTGTCTTCAACACCTACCCTCACTTCTTCCCTCGGATTTAGGTATCTTCTATAGCTCAACTATTCTCCCTAGCTGTACCTGAAGACATGCTCAAAAAGAAAATTGTGTCAACATAAAGTTGGTGAGTTCAAGTGTTTCAAGTTTCAAAACAATAAAAGGAACTCTTAGAGTCCACAAGTGAAGGTTTTAGAATCAAGTGTGATAGTTTCTGAAAATCTCATTTGATGTTTAAAACATCATTTTTAGTATCAGTCATTGTGGGGTATCACAATCAACCCTGCACTTGGTCCCCGGTTAGCCTCTTCTAAACTTGTGTTTAACCGGATATTCCCGCAGGAAAAAGGACCAAGCCTCAGAATAGTGAACCACTCCTGCTAGGATGGTTCACCATAGTATCTTACTCAAAACCTGTTACATGCCACAAACGACCCCTCAGGATCTCAGTGGCGTACCTCCCTGTGGCGGGAGCCGCTGTGCGTGGGGGATTCCCCAAATAGATCTATTCACGTAAAGACAAGCGGTTCGCAAAAGAATTAATGATTATGACTAAAGTATCAGCAGGTATCCAAAAAGTCCCACATACAAGTATCAAGTAAGCACAATCAAAGTTCATAAAACAGAAGATCATGCAAAGCAGTAAACAGTATCACACATAAGAGTTTCAGTTTAAAAGGAGCATGCTTCATCCCCAAAATAAAAAGTAAAAAGGGGGAACACGAGAACTCACCTGGTATCCTTATATAATTTCGGAGTTTGATAAAGAAAAGTGATGATCACCAACAAAGCAATCCTAACTAGAACATATATGATTCACGTTTAGAATTAGAATGATGTTATTACATGCGTGCGGTTGAGCTCTTTAGTTAAATTTAACTTGGTGATTAGTATCCTTAATGTAGCTTAGCTTCTTGTGTATTCGTTAATTGTCATGAATTAACTGGTGTACATTAGGTTAATTAATGCATTTAATCAAGACTTGAGTCTTAGCATGAAGAATGTAGAAAAATCAATTTATGTAATGGATTCCAAATCTTTATAAATAACTTGCATTAACAATGTAGGTAATATATAATGTTTCAAACGATGTTTATAATGTTCACGTTCACATCGTATTAGTTAACTTGATTGACGCTAAGAAATTCAACTATTGACGGTAGTTGACTATATTTCTCAAAAGAAAAGGGTGACGCCAATAACATTTATTTCAACAAAAATGAGGTGACCAATTACTAACAGCGACAAGATAGTGGATCATTATCGCATTTTAGGTCTTTTACCTTAAATAAGACGTGTAGACGCCGGTTAACCTAAATGTTCGTTATATTTATATACATTTATAAGTGTATAAATGTATTTGCATGAATTACATCTCTAAGCCTTCTAATGATTCAATGCGACACGAAATAAGCTTATTTGTATCATCTATGACATGTTAGAACTATTTCCCAAAACGTAATATTTCACACATGTTATCTAGGTTGAATTCGAATAAATAACGTTGCTACTTAAATCTCGTTCCCAAACCATCCATTTAAATCAGATAATTATAACAAGTGACGTTCATTTTCGTTTAATTCACATATTTTATAATTTATGCCTTTTTATAGAATTAGAGCTCAATAACACGAATGCAAATTATGGTTCAATTTCAATGAGTTACGCGTGCGATTTCACCTTCCACTCGGTTATAAATTCTAACCCACTCGTTTACGACGGGATTTAATTGCGTTCATGTTCCGTTGACTGCCCCTTGACCATGTTTGACCAGCTTTGACTAAGGTTTAACCATCACCATTCACCATATGTAGCCACTGTCCACCATGAACCACTTTGTCATTGCTAGAACCTCCTAGTTGGCTAGAATCCTCACCGACAACCACACCCAAAATCCACTTATCACCATCTATCAACCAACACCACAACCATTATCAAAACAACCACTTTGACAGCCTACGTAACCACAACCACCATCACAGCCATACCATGGCTGTCGACATCGACCACCACTAACCATCGGAGCCACAATCATTATCCACAACCAACAATAACACGACCACAGTCGACATGCACACTAGAACACTACCATCAACAGTCCCAAATATACCTCGAATAGCAACACCACCCAACAACAGATGGAATCGCAGCCAATATGAACCATAACAAACAACAACACAACCCCAATCACAGATTACCTCACTATTACTGTTGTTTTGCAACCATTTCCCGAACACCAGCCACATGCAGCCCCAAATCACAACCACATCAACATCGCTGCTGCCTAACACCACCACAACCACCATTCTGTTACACCCAACAAACATAAACACAATCTGCCATCGTGACAACCTATCCACCATCATAACCAATCAACAGCCGCAACCGTGACCAACACTATCATCACGACCGATTACCACACCTAAAACCCGCATCCAACCACAAAATCAGCCAATACCACAACCACCACAAGCCATTACTGCTGCTGCTCGGCGCCCGGTGGGCCTCTGCACCGCCGGCAGCCACCACAACCACAACCACACAACGCAACCATCAAAACAGCCACTATATCACCGCCATCGCCTTACCACAGCAAACACAGCCATCGGACCCCTATTATCGCCTCACAGCCACGACTATCACCACCATAGTCATCTCTATCAGCCACCACCGTGGCTCCAGCACTGATTTTTACCATCACCACCACCTGCGACCTAACATCCACGGCCACAATCATCACCATTACGACCATCGCAGAAACATTCGAGGTCCCGATCCCCCTTCACCAAATCGACCATCATGTAGGCTGAGAACCACCGTACAACCACCTTCTTCTGGCATCACCATCGCTGTCGTGCCTACCTGGCCGTCGTCGAGGTGGCCGGAGGTCGTTCAGCCGGAGATAATTCGCCAATCAGAGCTGGCAACTATTCCCACACTCGAGTTTCTCTTCTTCAGGGCTGAAGGGGCCGCGTTTGTCTGGCTGGAGGTCGATCGGAAGGAGAGGGGATTCGAGAAGGTGGGAAATCGCCGGAGATCCGCCGTGGGTGGCCGGAATCAGCCTCTAATAGTCACCGGAGGAGGGGGAGAAGGCAGCTGCGACCGGCTCTCTCCCTCTTTCTCTGAATTTTGGTTTTGTTTTGAAACCCTAGATTAGATAAAATGTGTTTATATAGTGGGGTTAAGAAATGGCCAGGTTAACGGGTCAGTTCGTATCACGTTCGGAGCCGTTATCTCGTATAGTTATGAATTTTATTTCCCATTAGATACAATTATGCAAAATGTTATAAATACTCCGAGATTAATAATTTTATCGTATTTAAAACATACCGAACAGTTAAACGATACCACGGAAATCGACACGTTATCGGTTTACGCGTTTTCCTCGAACGAGCGCTTTTATTATTATTTGACATCTAAATGCATACAATTACGTATTAAAATGATATTTTATGCGTTAACTTCCCATGTTAGTCGTGTTAAAGCCTTATCTGACGAATTCTCGGGTTTGACCTGATCGTAACCCGGTTCGCGTCACAGATGCGTTTCGGAACGCATTTATTCTAGACAACGTACCACTAATCAAATTTAGTATGTTATGATAATAAACAATGATTAGATAAATATTTTCGGAGTTACGAGGTTCGGTTGACGTATTCGATATCAGTAAATGCCGGTAAAAACCGGTATTCGCGATTCAGTTACGAAATTATGTTGTTTATGCATGATTGATGAAAAATCTTTTAGAGATCCTTATTTATGGTATTAGTTGAGATTAAAAATGATTTAGATTGGATGACAAGCCCTTATAAGAATTCCTGATGGAATTCAGACGTAGTACGCGGTAAATTGCCGGATTTTACCCGGTATGGGTTCTGAATCCGTTTTCAGTTTGGATCTTTTCCATAGTTGTTTCAAATCACATAAGAATTCATTGTTTCATGGTTTCTCATTTAATTAGTTCGTAAATGTGCATTTGGGCCTTAAATGGGCCTTGTTTGTATGTTCGGGCCCTTGTTGGGCTTATTGTGCCCAAAAGGCTAGTTTCGTTCTGCAAGATTTCCTTGGTAGGCCCAAATCAATCCAGGCCTTTATTGGGTCCTATAATGCATTAAGCTTTCTAATTGGGCTAGATTTTAGAGGTGTTACAAAATGCTTATTTATGCCTAGTATGATGATGTTTATGATGTTAGACCCATTTTAGATGTGAAAAGTTAGAGAAATAGGCGGGAGACACATAGTTTTCGTGCGAGTAGTTAAAGTCGTATGTTAGAAAATTCAAATCTGCAGGTTTCGTGCGAAAGAAGGGTTCTCACACGAGAAGCATAGTTCTCGAGCGAGATGATGTTGTCGCGCGACAAGAAGTTCTTGTGCAACATGATGTTTTCGCACTATATGACTTGGTATTTAAAAATGCAGGTTTTGAGTGATGCATTGTCTTCACACGAGAGGCTAAGTTTTGAGATGATTGATATTCAAAAGTGCAGGTTTTGAGTGATGCGTTGTTCTTGTGCGAAATGTCAAGTTTTCACGTGGGAAATGTTTTGAATGACCTACTGTGATGTTTGTGATGTGTTATCTTTCTACAATGTAGTAGTTTTCAAAACTATGTATTTATGATATGACCTTACATAAAACGTGCAAATGAATAAGTAAAGTATTATGTAATGAAAGTAAAAGATAACGGTGATGAAAGTGGAGCGTAATGAACAAATGAAGTCTTGCAAGAAAATGATAGAGTTTTACAAGTCCACGAGGTAGATGTTACCTCAACTATGTGCGGTTTAGCTAACCCTTGAGTATGCACACAGGGGTGTCAACCTTTGTCATCGGCAATGATGTGCGATAATGTGCAAAAACGGGATCCTTGTCGCTTTATCCCAAGACGGTAGTTGCTTTGTGCACAATGATGGGGCATAGCATGACACAAGATCTAGATTAAAGATAAAAGTACGAAATGTGCGCTTACATGCGAAAACAAATGATAACGGAAGATAATAAAGAATAATATCCAGATGTATGTATGATGTGTGATAACATGTGAAAGTAAAGGATACGTTTATATGAAAGTAAATTATTTTACTTATAAAACTAGAACTAACTCAGCGTCACTGACTCTTTTATGCATAATAGTTGGCAGGTAGAGTTTGATGCTGAGGAGGTGAAGACATGGCTGCATAAGCTACTGGGAAATGTTTGAAGACTAGCATCCATATTTTGAGAAAACATATCATGTGCATGAAACTTATGGGATGTAAAGTGAAATAATATGATGTGTTGACACGATTTTTGTTATTAATGAAAATTTTAAATTCCGCTGCAAATGTTTATTTAAATGCTTTATGCAATGAATGTCCAACTGTAAGCGTCCCGGGAACGGGGCCTTACAAGTTGGTATCAGAGCCAAAGTTTAAGAGAAATGGGTAAAATATTTCAAAAACCTAAAACTTAAACTAAGAATAGGACGGAAAAGGGAACGGGATGCCAGTCCTAGTAGCTACATGCCTGCATGTAAATGTTGTATGTGCGATAATGAAAACAAAGTATGTGCGCATGTTATGTGATTTACTTGCTCTTAGTAGGTTTGAATACTGATGTAGTCAGGATAGCAAACGATTAGGGAATGAAGAGTAAAGTAAGTAGCTAATCACAAATGGCCATTGTAATTAGGAACTTACTCTACTTAACGTAATCCGAGTTATTACGTTGATTGACCATGTTGGTGTTTAAATCTTATAATGACTACTGATGGCCGGTGGTAGATGATCAAAGGCCTCACGAGGTGGAGTAGCCGGTGGACGTGGTGCTAGACCACGGGTCACGAGGAACAAAGCTAGAGCTGCTAAAACAGCAGTTGAAGAGCCCGAGATTCTTCATAACGAAGGTGTTGATGAGAGTGCTACCTTGAGGGCCTTAGTGAAAGAGGCCGTAGTTAAGGAGGTTCACCAGGTCATGCAGACGATTCCGCCGTCTATGGTGACCGGGGTGATTAGAGCTATGATGGAGGATGAGAAGGAGGAGAAGAAGGAAAAGAAGAAAAGCTACCAAGCAAAGAGGGGAAGGAGGGGAGGAACCGAAGGCTGAGACAGTTGTCTCTATTGATGATAAGGAGGAAGAAGCTGTGCATGAAACTGCATGGGGCTATAGTTATGGGGCATTCCAAGATTCAGGCCCCCAACGTTTGATGGGAATGGTAGTGCTGCTGCTGCTCACCAATGGGTGAGGGAGATGGAGGTGGTACTTGATTTTAGCAAGTGCGGAGAGGATTAGATGGTGAGGTTTGCCTCCCACTCATTTACGGACTCGTCCTTATACTGGTGGGACAACATTTTCCAGGCCAAGGGTAGTAGGGCGATTAGAAGGATGAGGTGGGGTGAGCTGAAGAAGTTGGTGATTGAGGAGTTCTATCCTCATAGGAAAATGGATAAGGTTAAAAGGGAGTTCTTGCACTTGGAGGCTGGAAGCATGACACACCAACAGTATACCACGAAGTTCAACGAGATGGCATGGCTAGTGCCAAATTAGGTGACGCCCGCGTCATGAAATATCAAGAGATACATCCAGGGTCTGCCAGTGGATATCTGCAGACATCTGATAGCCACCCAGCCAGGTACGTTCAGGTCCGTTGTTGATCTGATAGGGAGATTATATGAGGAGAGAGAGGCGGTGGTCGTGGTGGAGGCGAGTAAGAAGGGTGGTGGTGATAGGAACTGGAATGAGAAACGCTTTGTTAGCAATGGATTCACCCCCAATGGTAAGAAGTCAAAGATGGAGGGTGGCAAGTCGACTACGACCGATGTGGCAGTGAAGGCGTGTGGTAAGTGTGAGAAGAATCACGTGGGTGATTGTAAATGGGGATCGAACATCTGCTTCAAGTGCGGAAAACCCAGTCATGTAGCAAGGGAATGTGGGGTCATGAGGTGTTATAACTGTGGTGAAGAGGGACACTTGAGCAGGGATTGCAAGAAGTCAAGGGCCGAGAGTTCCGGAGAAAGGAAAGAAGACCGGGAAAGAGAAAGAGGGGTAGAGTGCTAAGGCTAGGGCGTTCACTATGACCACAGAGGAGGCAAGGCTGGACCCCGATGTTGTGTCAGGTACATTCCTAGTGAACCAAACTTGTGCCCCTATACTTTTCGATTCCGGTGCTAGTAGGAGTTTCATTTCTACAGCTTTCTATGATAAGTTGCCCGCTAGGAGTAGAAAGATTGATGAGCACTTTGATGTAGAAGCTGCTATTAGTAAGTTTACAAGGATTTCTAATATGATAGGGAATTGTGACGTAGAGTTTGAAGGCCATGGGTTCTCTGCTAGGTTGTTCGTGAAGCCCTTAGGATGATTTGATGTAGTCCTAAGGATGGATAGGCTAGCAACCTAGGAAGCGAGTATTGTGTGTCATAGGAAGATGATCCGATTGGTTGCGCGCGACGGGAGTGTGGTGACGATTTATAGTGATAGGGTTTGTACGGTATCGAAGGTGATTTCGATGGTGGTGGCAAAAGAGTGTGTGAGGATGTGGTGCCTATCTTGGCTACGTGAAGGATGTGGACGTGGCAGTGCCACGACTGTCAAACGTACCGGTTGTACGTGACTTTCCAGACGTGTTCCGGGAGGATTTATCAGGTGTGCCACCCGACCATGAGATCGAGTTCCAAATTAATCTGATACCTGGTGCTCAACGTGTTGCTAAGGCACTATATTATTTAGCTCCATCGGAGATGAAGGAACTGATTGATCAGTTACAAGAGCTATTAGGCAAGGGGTTTATTCGGTCGAGTATCTTTCCATAGGGTGCTCCAGTTTTGTTCGTGAAGAAGAAGGACGATGGCATGCGGATGTGCATTGACTACCAGAAGCTGAACAAGTTGACAGTGAAGAATCGATACCCGTTATCGAGGATTGAGGACTTGTTCGATCAGCTCCAAGGTGCAAGTTGGTTCTCAAGGATAGTCCTTCGATCTGGCTACCATCAACTGAAGGTGAAAGAACAGGATATTCTTAAGACAACTTTTCGTACGTGCTGTGTACACTACGAATTTCTCGTTATGTCCTTTGGTTTCACCAACACGCCAGCTGCTTTTATGGATTTGATGAGTAGGGTTAGTCGGCTAATGTTTGATAAATCAGTGATTGTGTTTATCGATCATATCTTGATTTACTCGAGGAACGAGGAGGAGCATGTCGGTCATATCCGTGAGGTGTTGGAGACGCTTAGAAGAGAGAAATTGTATGCCAAGTTCTCCAAGTGCGCGTTCTGGTTGTATGAAGTTCAATTTCTAGGTCACGTGGTGAATCCCGACGTGATCATGGTAGACCTGGCAAAAGTGGAGGCGGTGATGCAATGGAAGTCTCCAAAGATGCCATCCGAGATCCGTAGTTTCTTGGGTATGGCGGGTTATTACAGGAGATTCATCCAAAACTTCCCCAAGATAGCTTCTCCGTTAACAAAGTTGACCCGTAAGGATGTGAAGTTTGTATGGGGTCTAGAGCAGGATAAATCTTTCGAGGAGTTAAAGACGAGGTTGATGCAAGCTCCAGTTTTGATGTTACCCGAGGGAAGGGAGGACTTGGTGGTCTATTCGGATACTTCTTATTCGGGGTTTGGTTGCGTGTTGATGCAACAAGGGAAAGTTATAGCCTATGCATCTCAACAGTTGAAGATCCACGAGGCTAACTACCCTACCCATGATTTGGAGCTAGCGGCTGTGGTATTCGCGTTGATGATTTGGAGGCACTATTTGTACGGGACGAAGTGCACCATCTTTACTGACTACAAGAGCTTGAAGTATTTCTTCGAGCAGAAGGACCTCAACATGAGGCAAAGGAGATGGTTAGAGCTCATCAAGGATTATGATTGTGAAATCCATTACCATCCGGGCAAGGCCAACATAGTGGCCGATGCCCTTAGCCGAAAGGAGAGACTTGAGCCGATTTGGGTGAAGGCTTATCAGTTGTCATGACCACTGATGTGATGAAACAAGTTAAGGTGTTTCAAGACGAAGCTCTAAAGGAGAATTGGATTAATTCCAAGCATATAAAAGGTCTAGTCGTAGAATTAGGGGAGAACACTTTGGGTGTTAGAGCCAGATCTAGACGGATGTGGGTACCTCGTTATAGGGATCTACATGGAAAGATTATAGATGAGGCCCATAAGACTTGATACTCAATTCATCCCGGTGCCACGAAGACGTATCAGGATATGAAGAAGGATTATTGGTGGCGAGGAATGGGGCAAATGCCTTACTTGTTTGCATGTGAAGGCGGAGCACCAGAAGCCATACGAGAAGATCCAACTTTTAGATATACCCGAGTGAAAATGGGAACAGATCACCATGGACTTCATAACAAAGTTTCCATGCATGACAAGGGGCTACGATGCCATATGGGTGATAGTCGATTGCTTGACGAAGAGTGCTCACTTTCTGCCGATCCACGAGACGCATTCGTCTGAGAGATTGGCGGATTTGTTTATCAAAGAGATTGTAGCTCGTCATGGCGTACCGATGTCTATTGTGTCTCACCGTGACACTCGGTTCACATTGAAGTTTTGGAAGAGATTCCATGATGCGATGGGGACGAGGTTACATATCAGTATGGCTTACCACCCTCAGATGGATGGTCAGTCGGAGAGAACCATTCAGACGCTGGAAGATATGCTTTGGGGACGAGCAGTTACCGTTAGCTGAATTCTCATAAAACAGCAGTTATCATGCCAGTATTGGTATGCCTCCGTATGAGATGCTATACGGTAAGAGGTGTAGGATGCCCGTGTGTTAGGGCGAGATCATACAGAAAGTGTTGGGAAGCCTTGAGGTGATCAGGGCTACGACTAAAAAGTTGAAGAAGATGAAGGCCCTTATGAAGGCGGCAAAGGACAGGCAAAAGTCGTACGCCGACAAGAGGCGTAGACCAATCGAGTTCAAGGTGGGAGATATGGTTGTGTTGAAAGTCTCACCTGACAAAGGGATCATTCGATTCAGGAAGCGAGGGAAGTTGAGCCCGAGGTACATTGGGCCATTCCGAATCGCTACCTGAGTAGGGGAGGTAGCCTATCGATTGTAGCTACCCGATGAGCTAAGTGGAATTCACCCGATGTTCCATGTGTCTCATTTGAGGAAGTGCTTAGCCGATGAGAATGTGATCGTGCCACTTGGGGATATCGAGGTTGATGAACGACTCAATTACGTGGAGAAACCCATAGCAATCATTGATCGCAAAGAAAAAGGGCTAAGGAATAAAGTAGTTCCACTTGTGCAAGTATAATGGAAGCACAAGAAGGGGTCGGAGTCCACTTGGGAAGTCGAAGGAGAGATGAAGCAGCATTATCCACATCTGTTTAAGGAATGATAGGTTTCATGGATGAAATCTAAATAAGGGGGATGGACTTGTGTTGCTCGAAAATTTTGAGAAAAAGAAAGGCAGAATAAGTTTTCGTGCGAACAGGTGTTCTCGCGCGAAAAGGCTTAGTTCTCACGCGAAAGAATGTTCTCACGCGACATGATGTTTTTGCATGATATGACTTGGTATTTAAAAACACAGGTTTTGAGTGATGCATTGTCATCACTTGAGAGGTTAATTGTTCAGATGATTGATATTTAAAAGTGCAGGTTTTGAGTGATGCGTTGTTCTAGCACGAAATGTCAAGTTTCGCGCGAGAAGATGAAATGTATGTAGGAAATGTTTTGAATGACCTGTTATGATGTCTGTGATGTGTTATCTTTCTACGATGTAATAGTTTTCAAAACTATGTATTTTATGATGTGACCTTAATTAAAACGTGCGAATCAATAAGTAAAGCATTATGTAATGAAAGTGAAAGATAACGGTGATGAAAGTGGAATGTAATGAATGAATGAAAGTCTTGAAAGCAAAATGACAGAGTTTTACAACTGCATGAGGTAGATGTTACCTCAACCGTGTGCGGTTTAACTAACCCTTGAGTATGCACACATGGGTGCCACCCTTTGTTGTTGGCAATGATGTGCGATAAAGTGCGACAATGTGCGAAAACGGGACCCTTGCCTCTTGACCCCAAGACGGTAGTTTCATTGTGCACAATGATGGGGCATAGCATGAGACAGGGTCTAGATTAAAGATAAAAGTATATGAAGATCAAGTATAAGTTGGACTCACCTTAGTAGTTAGTTTATTTTGCTTTGTTTGTAACAGGATCTATATTAGTTGGTTTTATATGTATATGGGATTTAGATTGCGTTTTGTAGTAGTTCGCACTGACACAGCAAAACTACGAGCGAAACTATAGTTTCGATCGTAGCCACTGACTCAGATTACCCAGCGAATCAATAGTTCGCTGCCGGGTGAATCTAAGTACCAGGTGAGGACAGTTTTGCTAGTTTTGCTAGCAAAACTGTCAAGAAATTTAGCTCTACTATATAGTTGAATCTTTTATCCTTTTATAGCAAGTTTTACACAACCCTAATCAGAGAATATTTGTTTTGCATTACTTTTCTAAGTGTGTATCTTGGTTGGAATCATCATTTACATTATCATTGAGCCTTGTTCTTTATGTTTTGATTCAAGTTTGGATAAAATGGTTATATTTTGAAACTCTTTCTATAGATTGTTGTTTAGATAATCATTTCAGTGGATTTTGATTGTGTATTCTTATCATTAGCACTATTTTCGATCTTTGATGGACCAACAATATGGTATCAGAGCCTTAGTGCTCTTGATTTGTTGACTTGTTAGGGTTTTAGAAGGGTTTTTAGATAAAATCACTGTTTCATTCACTTCAGATTATTAGAGTTTGATTTTAGCTTCAAAACCTTTTGGGAAATACTTGGTTTGAGCATAGGAAGCTTTCCCAATCATCCAATCACCAATTCATAGTGATCTAGGTGATTTCTGGCGGATTTTCTATTCGAACAGGGTATCAGTTGCTTCTAGCGAATCTAGCAATTCTTTCAGTTAATCTTGCATAGTTCCAACGAAACTACCAATTCTGTGATTTACTGAATTTTTTTGATTCCAGCGAAACTACATATTTTAAACGAAAGCTCACCTTACTTGACCAAGCAAAGAAGCAAAAGTGCTGGCGAAATTGTCATTAGAACGAAAGTTCTACTAGTTTCAGAAATAGTGAGCGAAACTAGAACTTTTATAGCATTATTCAAGTGAAACTGCTGCCCATTTGCCGAGTGAAACTACAGGTTAATTTGCCAGCAAATTTACAAGATTTCAGCGTTGTGTCATTGAGCGAACTTATCAGCGAATCTGAGGAATTTTCAGCAATTTTATTAGGCAATCTACTAAATTTCAGCAAATTTATAAATTATTTAAAAATGACATCAACCAACATTACCATTTCTGATTTAGAAATGTTGCACTGAATAGGCCACCGAGGATTATAAATGGAGACAATTTTGAGGGTCGGAAGCGATGCTTGAACGCCTTTTTCTATTATACGGATAACAATCAATGGGAATCTATAATGAAAGGTCCACACACTCCAATGGTGACTGTTGGTGAATAGACCACGATGAACACTGACTCATCATCCTTTTTTGAAAGAGATCTTAAGTTAATTGATCGTGATTAGAAAGCTTTCGTGGCCTTGACCTTATGCTTATCACAAGACATATACAACCGTTTTGCTGAGCACAAAAGTGAAAAATCTTTGTATGATGCCTTATGTGAATTTTATGATGGAAACGAAGATCTAAAGAATGACACGAAAGCCTAAGCTAGGAAGGAGTTTAACTCGTTTGTCGGACATAAGAATGAAAGACTTACTGATCTTAGTAATCGGTTTTTATCAGTCTCGAGCACTCTGAAGAAATATGATGAATAGTAGGGTAATCATGAGCAATTGACCAAACTCTTAGACTCTCTTCCACCCGAATGGAGCATACAAGTCAGGATGTTGAAGCATGAGAGAAAATTTGTTGATTACAAGCTCATGAATGTAATCAACAAACTGAAATCTTTTGACCTGGATTTAAAAAGAAGGGAATACAATCAATCCTTGGTGCCAGCCACAGTATATCCATAAAACGTTGCATTGATCTCATCCGCTGCAAACTTGACTATGTATGGCATAACTTATATGGATCTACAAGACTCGGTGTATCAGACAAGGAAAGTGGTGCATACAAAAGTGTCGGTTCAAGGTCAAAGACATCTATCACCACTCAAATTCCCTATGATACCATGGCACTATTTTGAATGTTTATCCACAGTTATGAAGCTTTTGCTGCAGGGGAGCTCAAAGGTAAGGGGATGACTGTCGAGTACATGTATCAGGTGGATCCGGATGATTTGGAAGAAACAGATATTCAATGGCAAATCACAATGCTCACACTACGTACAAGGAGATTTATGGAGCAAACTGGAAGGAGAAACTTTGGCAATCAAATTAAAAATTCTAAACTTGGTTTTGACAAGTCAAAGTTAAGACGTTTCATTTCTAAACTTGGATTTGGTAAGTTATAGGTAAGATGTCCATCTCCAATCGTCACTGAACCGGGAACGTCTGGAACATCAAAGGTTATCCCGATTACCGATAAGGAAGAAGTGAAGCGAAAGAAAGAAATAGCTTTGAGTTCAAACTTCGACTGGAGTGCAGAGATTAAAGAAACTAAAGAAGAAATCAATCATGCATTTGTGGATGAAGTAGTGAGTAGTCATGGGAAGTCAGTAGAGGAGTTTGATCCTTTCAGTGAATTTAAGAATGAGAGCATGGGAAAAGCTTGTGATGGGAGTGCTAAGCAACAGGGCCAGGATAAAGTAATGAAGGTTGAGAAAGTCAAAGAAAAGAAGGTTGATGAAGTTGATGAGTATAGAAAGCAAGAACAGGTTGACAAGAGGAAGGTTAAGCTGATGAGAAAGAACCAGAAGTGATTGTGATTGAGAAGGTGATTGAGAAAGAGTCTTAAGAAGATGTTAATATGAAGCTTTATAAAGTTGATAAGGGTAAAAGAAAATTAGGTGAAGTTGAGACACCCATTGCTCCATCAAAGATTCATAAGATTGTTGATGTAGATGATGTTATTAAAGAAAATACTCAAGAACAAATAGAAGCACTGGATATTATTGATTCATATCTACCAGATGAATGGTATGATGAAGTCTTGGAAGATGAAGATATGTGTGATGTAGTTAATTCTCCTATCACTAATGTTCAAGATGATATCCCAATAGATTTTGAAGACAGATATAACTATCTGGT
The DNA here is from genome assembly GCA_024085815.1 of Flaveria linearis. NCBI lineage: Eukaryota > Viridiplantae > Streptophyta > Magnoliopsida > Asterales > Asteraceae > Flaveria > Flaveria linearis. The sequence continues at coordinate 48,578,532 of CM044004.1, read as the reverse complement.
CAAGAAGAAATATAACAGGGTATTCCTTGATGGTCTGGCAGTGACTTAAATAAATGAAGAATATGAAAAGTGCATAATTGCAGAGTCTTCAACACCTACTGATCCCAATGAGATTGTTTTAGAAAATGGTGAATAGGCTCCTATGAGTGAAAGTTTAAATGTAGATGATATTCCTGTGACTGAATTGCACCATCTAGATCCCGAAGATATGCGTATTCTAGCTTTAAGGACATGGTTGCAATCAAGGGATTAATCATGGAAAAGGCTCAAAGAACTTCAAAGTGAATCTTTAAGAAGATTATTCAAAAGCTTTGAAGAAACTGAAAAGATGTACAACAAAATGATCATATTAGACATGGACAACCCACAATATCTGGAGATTACAAAAAGAACCAGAATCCTTAAACCTCAAGATATTAAGTCCATGGCACAAGTATGACCTTCATGCTTTGCCTTTTCAAGGAGCTTCGTGAGAGGATCCATAATGTTTTGATCCGTGTGAACTTTGCGAATACATATCTTTCCCTTTTCAACTTCATCTCGTATGTAGTTGAATCTCCGCTCAATGTGCCTAGTCTTTTGATGAGCACGAGGTTCCTTGATTTGAGCAATCGCACCCTCGTTATCATAAAAAATCTCTAGGGGGTCCTGAATGGTAGGGACAACCCCTAGATCGGAAATGAATTTCTTCAACCATGCAGCTTCTTGAGCTGCCAATGAGGCGGTGACATATTCTGATTCTGTAGTTGATAGAGCCACCACATCCTGTTTGGAGCTCTTCCAAGAGACTGCTTCTCCATTCAGAATGAAAATATATCCCGATTGTGACCGTGAATCATCACGATCGGTTTGGAAACTCACATCCGTGTAACCTTTTACAACGAGTTCCTCATCACCAGATCCATAGATTAGGAACATATCTTTTGTCCTCCTTAGGTACTTAAGTATGTTCTTAACAGCCATCCAATGACTGTTTCCAGGATTTTGCTGGTATCGGCTTGTCATGCTTAAGGCGCATGACACGTTCGGCCGAGTGCATATCATTGCATACATGATGGATCCAATAGCAGATGCGTATGGGATTGCCTTCATTTTATCTTGCTCATCCTTTGAGCTAAGACATTGAGTTGTACTCAATATCGTTCCTCTTTGAATAGGTACCGTACCTTTCTTAGAGTTCTCCATCTTGAACCTTTTCAAGATTTTATCAATGTATGCACTTTGATTTAAAACAATCAACCGCCTTGATCTATCCCTATAGATCTTTATTCCCAGAATATAGGCGGCTTCACCAAGATCCTTGATGGAAAAACAACTTCCAAGCCAGGTTTTTACACCTTCCAAGGTTGGAATGTCATTTCTAAATAGTAGTATGTCATCAACATACAATACTAGGAAAATGATGATGCTCCCACTAGCTTCCTTATAAACACAAGCTTCATTAGCGTTCCTGATGAATCCGAATTTAATTACTTCTTCATCAAAACGGAGATTCCAACTTCTTGATGCTTGTTTTAATCCATAGATGGACTTTCCTTAACTTGCATACTCTATTAAGATGTTTTGGATCGACAAATCCTTCAGGCTAAACCATATAGACATCTTCAACAAGATATCCATTTAGGAAAGCGGTTTTGACATCCATTTGCCAAATCTCATAATCGTAATGAGCAGCTATGGCAAACAATATCCTTATAGACTTTAGCATCGCAACAGGTGAGAAGGTTTCATCATAATCAACCCCTTGAGTTTGAGTGAAACCCTTTGCTACAAGTCTATCCTTATAAGTATCCAAGTTTCCATGCATATCGGATTTCTTCTTGAAAACCCACTTACTTCCAACTACTTTGGAATTAAGAGGTGGTACAACAAGTTCCTAAACTTGATTGTCATACATGGATTGCATCTCAACGTTCACGGATTCAAGCCATTTGTCACAATCCGAATTGGACACTGCATTATGGTATGTGGTTGGTTCATCTGAATCTACCACATAGCATCCATCCATGAAAAATCCGTATCTTTCAGGTGGATTACTAGTTCTACCACTTTTGCGAACGTTTAGTGTGTATTGATCAACCTCTTGATCATCATCAACATCCTCATGTTGAGTTCTAGTTTCAACCAAACATGCATCGGGTTGTGGTTCTTGATCCTCCTCAACATCCACTGTTCTACTGCTAGTTTCTTCCATAAGGAACTTTGCTTCTAAGAACTCACCCTTTCTGGCAACAAACAACTTTTGTTCTAGTGGATCATATAAATAATATCCCATAGAATCTCTAGGATATCCAACAAAGATACACTTGGTGGATCGGACTTCCAATTTGTTTGGGGTGGGAGTCTTAACATAAGCCTCACAACCCCAGACCCTTAAGTATGATAGGGATGGAACTCTTCTATGCTATATCTCAAAGGGTGTCCTTTCCACCTTTTTGGTTGGGGCCATATTTAGAATACGGGCCGCGGAGAGCAAAGCGAAACCCCAAAATGATAGAGGCAGTGTGCTTCTAGCCATCATAGATCGGACCATATCCAATAAGGTTCGATTCCTCCTCTCAGACACACCATTATGTTGTGGTGTTCCAGGTAGAGTGAGTTGTGAGACAATCCCACAACTCCTAAGATGATCTTGAAAAGCATCACTCATGTATTCACCTCCTCTATCGGTGTGGAGAACTTTAATCGACTTGTTGAGTTTATTTTCTACTTCATTCTTGAAGATTTTGAACGTTACAAAAGCTTCATCTTTGTGCCTTAATAAGTACACATACCCATAGCGACTATAATCGTCAGTAAAGGTAATGAAGTATCTTTCACCATTCCTAGTCATTGGCTTAAAAGGACCACATACATCCGAATGTATGATTCCTAATAAATCTTTTGCCATTTCGTTAGTTCCACTAAAGGGTGCCTTAGTCATTTTTCCTTGTGAATAAGATTCACATACTTCAAATGAATCACATTCATTTGTTTTTAAAAGACCATTCTTTTGAAGTGTTTGTATACGTTTCTTGTTTATATGACAAAGACGACAATGCCAAAGATAGGTATCACTCAAATCCAACTTGAGTTTCTTGGTGTTAGTTTGGTATAATGTACTATTTAAAGTATTTTCATGAACCAATTCATAAATACCATTAATGGGAATAGCTTTAAAATAGAACATATCAATTAAAGAAACATGAATATCATTTTCAACAAAAGATAATACATAATCATAATGTCTTAATTAGGTTACAGAAATAATGTTCCTATTCAAACTAGGAGCATACAAAACATTTTTCAAAATTACATCAAGCCACATGGAAGTTTTAGGATGTAGTCCCCACGAGCTTCAACTATGACTTTAGTTCCATTGCCCATGAAGAGGCTAACATCCCCTTGATTGAAGTCCCTACTTCTTTTGAACCCCTGCAACAAATTACAAATATGAGTTCCATATCCGGTATCCAATACCCATGTGTTAGAATGTAAGGCCCCGTTCCCGGGCACCTCACAGTTGGTCATTCATCGCACTTCAACATATAGTTTAACGTAGTGGAATTGGTAAGAAGTACATTCTCATTTCATCATAAAAGCTTTTACAATCCATTACATTGTTGATTTGAATACAAAATACAAGCTTTCTTTACATTGCCTAACTTTACTATGATTGTTGTGGAAGCATATGAAACCGAGGATTCCTTAAGTAATCCTGTTTATTTGAATCCTCAACAATCATAGGGTCATATACAGTGACCTCTAGTATAAAAACATTAAAATTTCATCATAAAGAAGATTCCTTAGGTAATCCCGTTTATTAGGATCCTCAAGGAACACTTGCACGCAACATAATGCGTGGCAGCATTATCAAAAGGAGAATGCCATCCCAAAAGAGCTGAGTAGCCGCCTCGTGCCATCCTTAGCAACACTACCTGTCAACTGGAAACACATAGAAAGTCAGCGTTGCTGAGTGAGTTCTAGTTTTATAATAAAACATACTTTCATTCGTTAAAACCGTTCTTACATACATGCGATCATACAACATACGTACACTTAGATAATATTATTATTATTTTCATCATTCATTTATTAGCTTTCATTCGTGTACCATTCATCTTTATCATTCACGTTCGTTCATACATTCTTTACATTCATTCGTACGTTCATTACATTCGGTGACATGTACAATACCCCAAACATCGTACCATACTGCCGGTGCTGGAACTGTGGTAATCAACCACGAACGTTGTGCACAAATGCTGATCCAGTCACCTGGGGTAGGTACATGCACCGTTTATCATTCCACTTTCATTCAATCATACGTTAGCCAAGTCTGCTGCTGCACACGGCTGCTTACCTCAGTGGCAATCTCATGATTGCCTGCTAACCGTGTCTGTTGCAACACAAGGTTGCTCACCTCATTATCAATCTCAAAGATTGACCCTATGTGCATCCTTCGGGGTAGCTAACCCTCATCACAGTTGAGCTAACACCTGCCAGGGGTGTGCACCTCTATTCATTTGCTTGCAAGACTTTCTTACATTCATTCTTTCATTCGTTAATACATGCATTCATTTATCATGTTCCTCTTTCATTATCTTTCACATTACGTTATTTATTACTTCGTTTATTCATTAATCATACACGTAAAGCTACGAAAAGATAAACATACATCGACACAAGGAACACCGATATTTACAAATCATCAGTCATTACCATTATATAAGGCTACATCATACTAATCACACATACATCTTGCATACACATCTCTCCTCATCCACATCAGCCCTATTTGGGCGATTGAACATACTCCAGTCACATGGCCTCCATGTGACTGAGACATGCGATTGGACACTAAGCGAATGGGCATACAGTCATGCGAATGGACTTCCTATCGTACGAATAAGCAGTATGCGAATGGGCTTCTTTGCGACTAACCCTCAGTCATGCGACTAACCCTCAGTCATGCGACTGAACAGCTAAGCGAATGGACCTATGCGACTGAACCCTCAGTCGCGTGGCCTGTCGTGCGACTGAGCCCCAGTTGTGCGACTGAGCCTCAATCGTACGATTGAACATCAGTCGTTCCTCAGTCGTACGACTGGCCCTTCAGTCGCCTAGCCCTAACTGGGCAGTGATTGGAGTTCATCCCGAACAGCAGCCGTGACCTACGGCCTTCAAATCCTTCCAAACTCATTTCCAGACTAAATTATCCCCCCCAAACCTCAGGGATTCATACTAGGACATCATACAAGCGTATACAAGTCCTCTATCATACCTTAAACACATAACCCAAGATTTCACCCAAATGGGTCAAACATACACCTTTTCAAAAACGGGTTTAAATGTGTTCCAGCCCCAAAATCGTTTGAAAACAAGTAAATGAGGGGTTCTAGAACTCACATAATCGAGGAAAAGATGAAGAGCTTCGCTTGGACTAGTCACTCGACAAATCTCGAGCCCGAATCACCACTTTCTCTCTTTCTTTCTCTTCTTTCTCTGCTCTCTCTCTCCCTGCTCTTTCTCCCGACTGAAAATGTGTAAGTGTGGGGAAGAGAAGATGGCTGCCCCTCTTTTAAAGTTACAGCTCAGTCACCTGAGGTCCAGGCGACTGGACCTTCAGTCGCATGAACACCATGCGACTGGACCTCCAGTCGCATGAGTTCCATGCGGTTGAACCTTCAGTCGTGCGATTGAGCTCCAGTCATGCGGTTGAGCTTCAATCTTCCTTCAGTCTTTCGAGCATCATGCGAGTGGACCTCCAGTCGCATGATTTCCATGCGATTGAGCCTCCAGTCGCATGACACTCTAAAAAGTCAAACTTCCTGGTGTTACAAGTCCACCCCCCTTATTTGGGTTTTGTCCCCGAAACCTTTTATTCCTCGAACAATCATGGGTAATGCTGCCTCATTTCTTCTTCAGTTTCCCACATTGACTCGGATTCCTTCCTTTGCCGCCACTGTACACGCACAAGAGGAACCGCTTTATTTCTTAGCCTCTTCTCTTTTCGATCGATGATCGCCACTGGTTGCTCTACATAGTTGAGCCGTTCGTCTACCTCAATATCCTACAGTGGGACGATCATATCCTCGTCCGCCAAAAACTTCCTCAGATGAGATACGTGGAAGGTCGGGTGAATTCCACTTAACTCATCTGGTAGATCCAACCTATAGGCCACCTCTCCTACTCGAGCAATGATTTGGAAAGGGACTATATACCTCGGGCTCAACTTGCCCCTCTTTCTGAACCGAATGATACCCTTCAAAGGTGAGACCTTCAACATAACCCGATCTCCTACCTAGAACTCAATCGGCCTGCGTCGTTTGTTAGCATACGACTTCTGTCTGTCTTTGGCTGCCTTCATGTAGGCCTTGATCCTTTCGAGCTTTTCAGTCATAGCCTCGATCACTTCGACACTCCCTAATTCCTTCTGACCAATATCACCCTAACAAACGGGTGTCCTGCATCTCCTGCCATATAGCATCTCATAGGGTGGCATGCCAATACTGGCATGATAGTTGTTATTGTATGAGAATTCAGCTAACGGCAAGTGGTCATCCCAACTTCCCCCGAAGTCAATAACACATGCCCGAAGCATGTCCTCCAAAGTCAGACTGGTCCTTTCCGACTGACCATCAGTTTGAGGATGGTAAGCCGTGCTAATATGCAACCTCGTCCCCACAGCATCGTGGAATTTCTTCCAGAATTTGGATGTAAACCGGGTGTCGCGTTCAGACACAATCGACACCTGTACACCATGACGAGTCACAATCTCCTTGACGAAACGATCAGCCAACCTTTCAGATGAATATGTCTCGCGCATCGGCAGGAAGTGAGCACTCTTCGTCAGACGGTCAACGATCACCCATATAGCATCATACCCTTTTGGGGTACGTGGCAGCTTCGTGATGAAATCCATGGTGATGTGCTCCCACTTCCATTCCGGTATATCCAAAGGTTGAATCTTTCCATACGGCTTCTGGTGTTCGGCCTTCACTTGCAAACATGTAAGGCATTTACCCACATACTCTACCACATCACGCTTCATACCCAACCACCAATAATCTTTCTTCATGTCTTGGTACATCTTGGTAGCACCGGGATGAATGGAGTATCGAGTCTTGTGGGCTTCATCCATAATCTTTATTCATAGATCTCCAAGACGAGGAATCCACATCCGCCCAAATCAGGTTCTAACACCGATCGTGTTTTCACCCAACTCCGCGACCAGACCTCTCATCCTTTCAGAGTTAAGATGATCTCCTTTCAGTGCCTCATCTTGGAACTTTTTGACTTGTTTCATCACGTCTGATGTTATAATTAGCTGGTACGCCTTCACCCGAATCGGCTCGGGCCTCTCTTTTCGGCTAAGGGCATCCGCCACCACGTTGGCTTTGCCCGGATGGTAATGGATTTCACAATCATAATCCTTTATAAGCTCCAACCATCGTCTCTACCTCATATTCAAATCCTTCTGCTCGAAGAAGTACTTCAAGCTCTTGTGGTCGGTGAAGATGGTGCACTTTGTACCATAGAGATAGTGTCTCCAAATCTTTAAAGCAAAGACCATAGCTGCTAGCTCCAGGTCATGAGTAGGATAATTAACCTCATGAACTTTCAACTGCCAGGATGCATAGGCTATAACTTTCCCCCTCTACATTAACACACACCCCAAACCTGAGTAGGAAGCATCAGAATAAACTACCAAATCTTCACTTCCATCGGATAATGACAGAACAGGAGCTTGGGTCAATCTCGCCTTCAATTCTTCGAATGCCTTTTCTTGAGTACAAACTTTACATCTTTCCGGGTAAACTTGGTTAGAGGAGAAGCGATTTTGGAAAAGTCTTGGATAAACCTTTGGTAGTAGCCCGCCAAACCCAAGAAACTTTGGATTTCAGATGTCGTCTTCGGAGACTTCCATTGCATCACCGCTTCCACCTTTGCCGGATCAACCATAATACCCTTCGGATTCACCACGTGACCCAATAACTGAACTTCGCGCAACCAGAACGCGCATTTGGAGAATTTTGCATACAACTTCTCCCTTCTCAACGTCTCAAGAACCTCTCGAATGTGACCGGCATGCTCAGTCTTGCTCTTAGAATAAATCAAGATATCATCAATGAACACAATCACTGATTTCTCCAGCATCGGTCAACACACCCGGTTCATCAGATCCATAAAAGCAGATGGCACATTGGTCAAACCAAAAGACATGACAAGAAACTCGTAGTGACCGTAGCGCGTGCGAAAAGCTGTTTTAGGGATATCCTGCTCTTTCACCCTCAGTTGATGGTAGCCTGATCGAAGGTCTATCCTTGAAAACCAACTGGCACCCTGAAGTTGATCAAACAAATCATCGATTCTCGTCAAGGGGTATCTGTTCTTCACCGTCAGCTTATTCAGTTCCCGGTAGTCGATACACATCCTCATACAGCCGTCTTTCTTCTTTACAAACAGGACCGGAGCACCCCAAGGTGAGATACTCGGTCTAATAAACCCCTTATCCAGCAGCTCTTGTAACTGCTCCATCAACTCTTTCATTTCCGTCGGGGCCAATCGATACGGTGCTTTGGCAACAGGTTGGGCGCCTGGTATCAGATCAATCTGGAACTCGATCTCTCGGTCAGGTGGCACCCCCGATAAGTCTTCGGGAAACACATCTGGTAAATCACACACCACCGGAACATCGGATAGTTGTGGTGTTGGCGTTTCTACATCCTTTACATAACATAAGAAGGCACTACATCCACGCCTCATACATTTTCCCGCCACCGCCATTGAGATCACCTTCGGAATCGTCGTAACCCGATCCCCATAAACAGTTACCGAACTCCTGTCAGGCGCTTTCAAACAAATCATCTTCTTTCGACACATTATATTCGCCTCAAAGTCCGCCAACCAATCCATCCCAAGCACCAAATCAAAACCACCCAAAGTCATCGCAAATGGTCTTACCGGAAATTTGTGGCCCTCTAATTCCACGTCACAACCCTCTATCACTTTGGAAATCTTGGTAGATTTACCTATCGTAGTTTCTACATCAAACGGTACGTCCACACGTCTACTACTAACAGGCAATTTGGCACAGAAAGCAGTAGAAATAAAACTCCTACTGGCACCCGAATCAAATAATACAGAGGCTAAAGTTTGGTTCACCAGAAACGTACCGGACACAACATCGGGGTCCGTCCTAGCCTCTTCCTGCGTCATTGTAAACGCCTTGGCGCTTGCCTTCGATCCCTCATTCCCCGCCTTCTTCACGCCGGAACTCTCAGACCCTAGCTTCTTGCAATCTTTATTCATATGGCCACTTTCCCCACAATTGAAGCACCTCATGCTCTTACACTCTCTAGCCATATGACCAGACTTTCCACACCTAAAACAAACATTCAGCCCCAGTCGGCATACCCCACCATGCTCCTTTCTCAGTCCCGTACCCGGTGTGACCACACGACGATTGTCCACCCGGGTCTTCTTGTTGGTCGTCGAAGCATCTCCCCGACTAAACCTCTTCCCGTTCCAATTCCTGTCACCACCCTTCCTATTACCATCAGCCACCACCACCACCGCCCTCTCATCATACAGTCTTCCCGCCAAGTCCACCGCCGACCTAAAGGTGATTGGTCGGGCAGCGATCATATGCCTGCGAATATCCGCCGGCAAACCTTGAATATACCTCTTGATCTTTCGCGTCAGAGGAGTCACCTGATCCGGCACCAGACGTGCCATTTCGTTGAATTTTGTGGTATACTGTTGGTGGGTCATCATCCCCGCTTCCAGCTGCAGGAACTCTCTCTCAACTTTATCCATTTCCTGATGAGGACAGAACTCCTTGATCACCAATCTCTTCAACTCGGACCACTTCATTTTATCAATGGCCCTGCTACCTTCGGCTTGGACCACGTTATGCCACCAGCATAAAGCCGAATCCGTGAAATAATGGGTAGCAAACTTCACTTTTTGGTCCTCCTGGCATTCGCTGATATCGAGGACACCCTCCATCTCTCTCACCCATCAATGAGCAGCTGCAGCATTGCCATTACCGTCAAAAGTAGGGGGCTTACACCTCATAAATGCCCCGTAATTACAGCCTCATGCTGTTTCATGTACCGGCTCCTCCTCCTCTTCTTCTTCCTCTTCATCACCCGAAAGAACCGTTTCCGGCCCTGATTGCTCCTGTCTTCCTGAGGACCTATTCCTCTCCTTCCTTTCACCTTCCCTGACAGCCTTAATTACTTCGGTCACCACAGACGGTAAGATCGTCTGAATAACCTGATGCACCTATTCTACCATTGCCTCTTTTACCGAGGCCCTCAAGTTAGCGCTCTCGTCTACTCCCTCCTGATGTGGGGTCTCGTTTTCCTCATGAACCACTTCCTCCCTCCTAGGTCTTCCTCTTGTGGCTCCGGTTCAGCACCACGTCCGCCACCACCTCCACCCCGGGAAGCTTTGGAAGATCTACCTCCAGCCATTTTCTATCACACTGAAAGGTTCAAATACCAACACGGTCATTCAAGGAAATAACTCAGTTTATGTCAAGTACAGTAAGTCCCTAATTACAGTGGCCAGTTGTGATTAGCCACTTACCTTACTCTTCGTACCCCGAGTATTACCTGTCCTGACTATGTTAGTATCTAGTTCTAATAGTAACACATACATCACATAACATGCGCATGTAATACTGTTTAACTTTAAGAAAATACCTCATGGCACGCAACTACTCAGATGGCATTCCTTCCTTTTCTGTCCCATTTTCAGTTTAAGTTTAGGTTTATTTTGAAAATTTACCCATTTCACTTAAACTTTGGCTCTGATACCAACTTGTAAGGCCCCGTTCCCGGGCACCTCACAGTTGGTCATTCATCGCACTTCAACATATAGTTTACATATACTAAGTAAAATAACGCAGCGGATTTGGTAAGAAGTACATTCTCATTTCATCATAAAAGCTTTTACAATCCATTACATTGTTGATTCGAATACAAAATACAAGCTTTCTTTACATTGCCTAACTTTACTATGATTGTTGCGGAAGCATATGAAACGAAGAATTCCTTAAGTAATCCTGTTTATTTGAATCCTCAACAATCATAGGGTCATATACAGTGACCTCTAGTATAAAAACATTAAAATTTCATCATAAAGAAGATTCCTTAGGTAATCCCGTTTATCGGGACCCTCAAGGAACACTTGCACGCAACATAATGCGTGGCAGCATTATCAAAAGGAGAATGCCATCCTAAAAGAGCTGAGTAGCCGCCTCGTGCCATCCTCAGCAACACTACCTGTCAACTGGAAACACATAGAAAGTCAGAGTTACTGAGTGAGTTCTAGTTTTATAATAAAACATACTTTCATTCATTCATACTTTAGCGATCATACAACATACGTACACTTAGATAATATTATTATTATCTTCATCATTCATTCATTAGCTGTCATTCGTGTACCATTCATCGTTATCATTCACGTTCGTTCATACATTCTTTACATTCATTTCTACGTTCATTACATTCGATGACATGTACAATACCCCAAACATCGTACCATACTGCCGGTGCTGGACCTGTGGTAATCAACCACGAACGTTGTGCACAAATGCTGATCCAGTCACCTGGGGTAGGTACATGCACCGTTTATCATTCCACTTTCATTCAGTCATACTTTAGCCAAGTCTATTGCAGTACACGGCTGCTCACCTCAGTGGCAATCTCATGATTGTCTGCTAACCGAGTCTGTTGCAACACTAGGTTGCTCACCTCATTATCAATCTCAAAGATTGACCCTGTGTGCATCATCCGGGGTAGCTAACCCGCATCACAATTGAGCTAACACCTGCCAGGGGTGTGCACCTCCATTCATTTGCTTGCAAGACTTTCTAACATTCATTCGTTCATTCGTTTATGCATGCATTCATTCATCATGTTCCTCTTTCATTATCTTTCACTTTACGTTATTTATTACTTCGTCTTATTCATTAATCATATGTGTAAAGCTACGAAAAGATAAACATACATTGACACTAGGAACACCGATATTTACAAATCATCAGTCATTACCATTATATAAGGATACATCATACTAATCACACATACATCTTGCATACACATCTCTCCTCATCCACATCAGCCCTATTTGGGCGATTGAACATACTCCAGTCACATGGCCTCCATGCGACTAAGTCATGCGATTGGACACTAAGAGAATGGGCATACAGTCATGCGAATGGACTTCTTATCATACGAATAAGCAGTATACGAATGCGCTTCTATGCGACTAACCCTCAGTCGTGCGACTGAACAGCTAAGCGAATGGACCTATGAGATTGAACCCTCAGTCGCGTGGCCTGTCGTGCGACTGAGCCCTAGTCGTGCGACTGAGCCCCAGTCGTGCGACTGAGCCTCAATCGTGCAATTGAACATCAGTCATTCCTCAGTCGTACGACTGGCCCTTCAGTCGCCTAGCCCTAACTGGGCAGCGACTAGAGTTCATCCAGAACAGCAGCCGCGACCTACGGCCTTCAAATCCTTCCAAACTCATTTCAAGCCTAAATTAGCCCCCCCAAACCTCAGGGATTCATACTAGGACATCATACAAGCGCATACAAGTCCTCTATCATACCTTAAACACATAACCCAAGATTTCACCGAAATAGGTCAAACATACACCTTTTCCAAAACGGGTTTAAATGTGTTCCAGCCCCAAAATCGTTTGAAAACAAGTAAATGAGGGGTTCTAGAACTCACATAATCGAGGAGAAGATGAAGAGCTTCGCTTGGACTAGTCACTCGATAAATCTCGAGCCCGAATCACTACTTTCTCTCTTTCTTTCTCTTCTTTCTTTGCTCTCTCTCTCTCCCTGCTCTTTCTCCCGACTGAAAATGTGTAAATGTGGGGAAGAGAAGATGGCTGCCCCTCTTTTATAGTTATAGCTCAGTCGCCTGAGGTCCAGGCGACTGGACCTTCAGTCGCATGAACACCATGCGACTGGATGAGTTCCATGTGGTTGAACCTTCAGTCGTGCGATTGAGCTCCAGTCGTGCGGTTGAGCTTCAATCGTCCTTCAGTCTTTCGAGCATCATGCGAGTGGACCTCCAGTCGCATGATTTCCATACGACTGAGCCTCCAGTCGCATGACACTCTAAAAAGTCAAACTTCCCGGGTGTTACATAGAAGATGTAACATTAAGATCAATATGAATCATGTATATTGTACCTGAGGTTTGCCCGGCATCCCTCTTTGCTTTCAACTCTTGGAGATGGACAGGACAATTCCTTGCCCAATGTCTAATCTCCCCACACTTGAAGCATGGGTCATTAGTAGCAACCTTTTGCTTCTCTTGTGGTTTGGGTGGCACCCTTTCCATCCCTTTCCCTTTTCCCCATACGGGTCCCTTACCCTTGACAACCTTTGCCTTGGGTGTGGGATGAGGCCTTTTCTTGTTCCCACCTTCATTGATGGTGAGAACGGGTAAAACCCTTTTACCCATGGCCGCCTCGGCCGTTTTGAGCATTGGGTGAAGCTCACCAATGCTTTTGTCCCAAGCATTCATGTTGTAGTTCAACACGAACGTCTCGAACTTCTTGGTAAGGCCATTGAGGATCAAATCCGTGGCCAGTTCCTTCGAGACAGTACAATTAAGCCTTTCGAGGCAGTCAATTTGGCTTTTTATCTTAAGTACATAAGATGAAACCGATTGGTTGTCGTCCATACGACATGCATGGAGTGCTCGAACCGTTTCGAAGCGCTCAACCCTTGCTTGCTGTTGGAACGTTTCCTTCAGCTGGGTTATCATGTCATAAGCTCCGTGATGTTCATACTCCTTTTGGAGATCCGGAGTCATGCTTACCAGCATGAGGCAAGACACTTGGACGGAGTCCTCAGTGTATTTCAGCCAATCGTTATAGGCCTCCTCATCATCCTCAGTAGGTTGATCGAGGATAGGGTCATCTAAAACATATGATCATCTCTCTTGCTTGAGAACGATTCTCAAGTTTCGATACCAATCAATGAAATTGTTATGATTCAGACGTTCCTTTTGGAGAATCGCTCGTAAAGATTGGGTGGACGTGGATGAGTTATCATGATTATCATTGTTGGTGGCCATCTATAAATTTTTAACAAAGATCGATTTTAGTATTTTTGATATTACTATTTTTAATAATTAATTAATGCCTTTTAAGGTCATTTTCATATTAAAATCTATAACCCAACATCACATTTAAATTATGGTTAGGTGACCTTTATCCAAGGATTTAAATTAATAAGGTGGTCAACGATTGACGGTTTGCAACTTCTAAATGTATGGGATCGACTTGAAACATCGTATGTAAAGTCGGCATTTTAATCACATCAACACCATTTGGAAACCACATCTAGGTGATCCATTTGACATGGTTTGCAAATCAAGACATCCTACTTACACACACGTGTGAGTTTGCCAAAATAAGCGGTTAGATGACCTTTATCCCACGAATATGGCATTCTAACCTCAAATCACAAGTTCCCTCAAAATGGTTAGGTGACCTTTATCCCACTAAGAGTTGTCGAGTGACTCAAGTGTTGTGTAAAAGGACGGTTTTGATCTTATTTTAAAATTAGAGATTTCATAATTCTAGTTTAGAAAACTCTATGAACTCATATTTGCGTGCTCTCAAATACAAGATTCCCTATGGTTCACTTTTAATAAAACTTCTTTTATTAAAACATTAATCCTTTTAATAACTTTTATTAATCACTTAATGTTAAAGAATCATCAAAATTTCAGCTTGTTAAGTTGTTAATGAGTTTGTTATGCATATCCAAATATCAACCAAACAATCAAACAACAATCATCCAAACACGCATAAACATACAAACATGGGTGCATAACCATAGCCACTAATTTGACCATACTTGTTTGCCATCACAAGTGTTGTCATAAGGTCTCTCCTAAGGGTAATATAACACAAAAGATGTGATCTTCAAAGACCCCTACTTGAAGTTGCATCCAAATGCTTCAAGTCCATCTCTTTGTGTCTTTCCTTTGTGCTTCCAACTTGTGCATTTTTTTTACAGAATTTATATCCTAATAGAAATTTTTCTACTAAAAGAAAATACACTTAATCTATCTATTACATTACAAATGAATGAATAAATAAATTACATCCCAAAACAAGCACAAAAAAATAATATTACAACCCATGGAAAAATGAAATCAACCACAAACTATCATTCATCCAAATAACACAAGGTCAAGGCTATGTTATGCACCAATATATGAAATATATTCAACATCCAAAATCAGCTATGAATCCCTTATTTCAGCCCCAAATTTCAGCCAACACGAACTCAAATTTAAAGGCTTGTCCAAACAACACAATCAACCATTTTGATGTAAATCTTTCAAGGTTTACACTATAGCATGTAATAATAAACCTTGAAACATAAGGGATTCATATATCCACAACAAAACAGACCCTAATGGGTTGAAAAAGTCTATGAAAACTAATTTTTCAAGACCTTTTGAAGCATGTATTCCATATAACCGGCTCTAGATGCCATTGTTGGGTTTTATCAATGTTTATCAAAGCTAGTTTACCATTTAAACTATAAAATGCATCGGATATGTGATTAAACATTTGGTTAATAATCTGGAAATTTGATCATTTTAAACCAAAATATAAAACCCAAGTACAAGGATCATTTATCTATATGAAATAACATGCTATCAAAGACAAAATACAACCATAGAATGTTCTTGAACTACCTTTCAAGAACAAGATGTTATAGTAGGCAAGTGATGTAGATGTTGTTGTTCATAGAATGTCCAGCCCTCAAAATGGAAGACCTCAAGTTGGATACCCACAAGCCTTTCCAAACACCTACTTGTTAGGAAGTAGAGCACCAAAACCAACCTTATCTTGGGCAACCCAAATCAAACAAGAAGATCTTGAAGAGCTACCAAGAAAAACAAATTTTTCAGCTCCTTTCTTCTTTTGAATCCGAAAATGTGGTGTTCCTTTGAGAGGTTTTGCCTTGTGTGTGTGTTGAGAAAAGTGTGAAGTGATGGAAGAGTGTTGAGGGGAGAGTAGTCTTGCAGGACCAAGGCAAAAGGGATATGGTCCCAATGGCACATGGGGCGGCCGAACCCATCTTTTAAAAGGGTTCCCCCCCTTTTTTTGTTTTATAAAATTACCACACTCTTAGCCATTTATTTCATAAAATTAAAACCTCTTTTAATTTTATAAAATAACACACTATCATTTGTTTTTATTTAACCAACATAAATAATGAAACAAAACAATTTCTCATGAACAAATTATCCACATAATATTGTTCTTTTACAAAAGCAACGTTTTAGAAAACCAATTTTCTAAATTGGTGTCAGTATGTATTTGTTTGATTTTATCAACGAATAAATATACATTTGTGTTTGTATAGCTTGTTATTGGGTATGACATGACTTTGATCATGACGTACTAACCACATCAATCTTGTATGTGTCTTGGGCATATAAGATCCAACACGAATGAAATGAAATCAACGAAGTGTTGAATTTATATGAGTGAAAAACTCTTGGACGCATTTACACTGTGTAGACGCGTGACTGCTGTTAAGACACATAAGCTCTAGGCGCATGAGTAAAACTTGGTCAATTTTGTTCAAGGACTTAGGCGCATTTGCACTGTATAGGCGCATGAGCACTGTTTTGGCCCACAAGCACTATTCAGACGCATGACCAATCCTGAAACATCTAACACTTGTACAGAAACATGAATATTTACTTCGTATGAGAACTGTTTAGGCATACGAGCTTTACATTTGGTCTATTTTCAACATGAAAAGTCTGGTACTGTTTAGGCGCATGAGGTTTGGTTGAAACGCCCAACACTTAACCAAAATTTCAGACTTATGACAACTGTTTAGACGTATAAGACCTTTTCATACGTCTAACACTTGAAATTTTTTACAAAATTCATTCAAACCCTAATTTTGACCATTTTCACTGTTCTTTATGAAATTTTCAATCTTTGGTCAAACTTTGAATTTTTGACTAACATTTTGACTTTTTGACCAAACTTTGACTTTTTGACCTCTTAAATTAAATTTTCACTGTAGGATTCTATATGCCCAAGACACATAAAATATTGATATGGTTAGTACGTTATGATCCAAGTCGGGTTATACCCAATAACAAGCTTTTCAATCACCAAGAATTATTTGATTGATGACGGGATCATGCAATTGAATAATCGCACCATGTTTAGGAAAGGGGTTTTATAAACAAAGGCATTCGAGATGGAATAAATTATAAGGATAATTTGATGATGGGTTTATTATTATTTTTGTTATTCAAAAGGGTTTAAATAACACAAATAACATGAGATTGTACTTTAATTAAATTTTTTAATTAGAGAAGACATATGTCATATTTTAAATAAGTCTAGTAGATGACTTATTAATGTGTGACAAAAGACTAGTTGAAAATTAAGTGTATGTGTTTGATTAAAGAGGGAAACCCCTTTTGTTTTGAAATATTTGGCCGCCCTCCCCCCAATTGTGATTGGTCCCTTTGTTGTCTTGAGAACACACAACTTTAACTAGTCTTACACTCCTCATTTCCCATCTCAATACATGCAAACACAAAAAAAAACTCTCACTCTTTTTCTCTCTTGAATCCATGGTTTCAGCAGCAGAAAATAGGAGCTTTTGAGTTGTTCTTGGTGGTGGTTCTTCCTAACAAGAAGGTGATTGCAAGTAAGCTTGGGGTATACAAGCTTGAGGACCTCTAATCTTGAAGTCTTGGCCGATTTAAGCATCCAAAATCTTCTTTTCTTTGGTCGTTTTTGCTGCTGAATGAGGTAGATATCACAGCTCATTGAAGCTGTGATTTTATGTAGTTTTACATATGTTCATAGCTTGCTTATTCACATAAATGATCCTTTGTTATATGGGTTTGTTTTACACATATATATATCACCTAAACAACATGATTTTTCAGCTTTATAATCATGTTTTAAAGTAATTTTTCCGCGGCGTTTTCAGTAAGTTTAAGAGGTTAAACTATGTTTTGTGTTCTTACAAACCCTTCAATGGCATCTAGAGCCGGTTATGTGGATAGCATGCTTGTTAGTATCCTTTAAAAATTTGTTTTATGGGATTTTGTAACCTTTTTAAGGGCTGAAATGTTCTTGTATGTTGAATCCCCAAGCTTTCAAGGTTATATCACACATGCTTTTGATTAAAACTTGAAAGATATGTATGATGATATGTATATTGTTTGGACAATGTTTGAAACCAGAATTTTCAGTTTATGTCACTACTAGAAAACTGTAAATAGATGAAGCGCAAAATATGACGCGCGAAAAAAGATGACACGCATTTACGCGTATCATAAAATATATGTCATATTTTAAACTATTTTTAGAAAGGATGACATGCATTTATGCGTGTCATCTTGGTTTGTCATATTTTTAAAATTTTAACTTAAATAATTGAACCCCCCTTTTCTCTCTTAAACCCGCGTACCTATTTCAAATCCCCTTTTCCCCCAATAGATCGACCACCTGCCAAGCACCTATCTCAAAATCCCCTTTTCGCCCCAATCGATCGACCCACCGGCCACCCCCCCGTCGCACAATCGACCACCCACCGGCCACCCCCCTGTCGTACAATCGACCACCCACCGCACCCCCGTCGCACAATCGGCCACCCCCTTCGACCACCCCCTTCGACCCACTTCTCAGCACTCACAATCGACCATCCCCTTCGACCTCCGGCCACCCACGGCAGTCCCTTCGCAAATTTTTCTTATCGAGTTGTTCTGCAATTAGCTGTTTAGTTACACAACTACTAACAGCTACTTCTGATTCAAAGATCTGGTGGTGTTAGTCTAAGAGGGGAAGGTGAGCAATGTCAAAAATGATTTGATCGAGGTAACATTTAATCCACTTGAAATGTATAATTGCAAGATTTAGTATTTGGGGCATCGCCTTCTTTTGTCGCTTTCGTTTGTGAACAGAGCTCACTCGATATGACCATAGGAAGCTGTATTCTAGGTTTTGCTTCCCTGTACTGTAAGTGAACACAACATACGTATTTCCTATTAATTTGGATGTTTGCTTGACTTACTTTTCTTTTACTTAACATTAATTTTGTTATCCTTTTCTTCTGACTCTGAAATTGTTACCCCTATGGCCTTGAGGAACCTGCTATATGTGAGGACATATATCAGGTATGCATAACATTGTTTATTGTTATTGTAGAGATGCTAGAACTATTGCTCTTTTTGACAAATTAAAAGTATCAATAATACTCTTTTTGTTTGAGGCAGGTAATTGAGAATGCTATCTTGTGATGACAAATACATTAAAACTATATCATTTGTTGGTTCAAACAAGGAAGGTAATGTAGAAACAAATTGGTTTGTTTTTTTTCTATTGTCCTATCCATTAGAAACAAATGTTATTGCTTGGTTTTTCTATTTTTTTATTCTTTAGAAACAAATTGGTACTATCCGCAGGATCTGGATGATATGAACATTGATATAATGAGAAATAGTCTTTCCAAGGCATATCATGAGGATTTCTAATGGTTTTGCCAGGTATGCATTTCTTTTTATTATTTTGGAATCCACGAGTACTTTCCTAAATAGTCTTTTGTTAGCGTGGAAGTTGTATTCTAGTTTTGGGTTACTGTATGTAAGCAGAACTCTTCATGTATATGCTAATTCGACGCATGTATGCATGTACTTGTGATATACTTGCTTGTTTCTTTTTAGGTATCTTATTCTCATGGATGGATCCACTCATGTTTTTGGTATGCAAATGATCAGACATAAACACTTAACAAGTAATTTATTGTTTCAACATACATTATTTTTTGTCGGGGGGTTTAAATCTAAGTTTGGATTAAATTTGAGATATGGTAGGAGATGATAATGGATTGAATATAACAGTATGTGTTTGAATGTGCAGGAAGGAAAACGTGGGTCTGCAGCGAGTTTGCGCCGGGATCTTTTGAAAGGAATAACTATCCTTTAGTTTTAGTGCAAACATGCTTTAATGCTTCTGTTTTACATAATTTTACTGTAATCTTGTGATTTTATACTTAATTGCATATATTTATGATATATTTCTTGTTTACTTTTAGGTATCTTTTTTTCTTGGGTGGATCAACTCGTATTTTTGTTATGCAAATGATCGGACAGAAAAACTGAACAGCAAGTAAGTTATTGTTTGTGCTTACTTTATTTTTGTTGGGGAGTTTGAATCTAAGTTTGGATAAGACTTGAGATCTGGTAGGAGATAATAATGGATTTAAGATAACAATTTGTGTTTGAATGTGCAGGAAGGAAAACGCGTGTTTGCGCGAATTTGTGCTGGGAACTTCTATGACCAAATCTACATTTACAATCATATAAAAATAAGAATTTCTCTATAGTTTAGCCATGAATAAATCTACAGCATTGATTACAAATGATCTGTTGCCTATAATATAGTTGTTACTCATGTTTTGGGATACAAAAAACCTCTTAACAGAAAGATATATGGAACTGGACAAGTATTAGACAGAAATACTAAACAAGTAAGGTATTGCTTCTAGTTGCTTTACTTTTTTTTCTTATTGATGGTTTAAATTCTTGATTCCATTTTTTTAATGATGACCTACAATTTTGCCCTTCAGGATATATTGGGCAGAAGAGGTCCATATACTTAAACGTTTTGTTACTATGTTTTGTTGCGTGTTACATATAATTTATCAAGTATGGGAAAATCTGATATATTATGTCTATTTGGTCACATGTTTTAGTGGGGAAGGCATTTTGAAGGTATCAATGGTTATTTCAGTTCTCTGTTTATTGATTATCTTGAATTTTGACTTTCCAATGGACCACAATCCCATATATTTGTAATTGACAATAATCTTTCTTTCTTAGTTTATTAGACTGCTGATTTTGAACAAGGTATCACTAGCTAGTTTGTTAATTCCATCATTTTCAATAAAAGTAGATTTTTTTCTCTTATTAAATTATTTGCTGCTTTAATTAACTTCATTTCTTAACTGTTACAATTAGCCCCTTAATATCTATCCTACTTGTTTATACTTTCAGTCTGTGGGAGTACATGGGCCAGCTCACGTTCTTTACATCTATGCATTCTCACCTTTCATTGTAGTGTCTATAACTTCTGTTTTCATTAGCACTATTCTTTTCTAATTAAGGAAGTGTTTTTGTTATCTGTACTAAAGTTAATTGCTGCCCCTAACTTCATTTCTTAACCATTTAGTAAGCCCCATAATATCTATTCTACTTGTTCATACTATTTAGTCTATGGAAGTACATGGTCCATCTCACTTGCTTTACATCTATGCATTCTCACCTTTCAAGTAGTGTCTATAACTTCTGTTTTTATTAGTAATATTTTTTTTCCAATTCAAACATCTTTATGACTTCTAGACATTCACTAATTATATGACTTCTAGACATTCACTAATGCTCGTTGAAGGGGACCGGTCAGGATTTCGGCACAATATGGGGAAAGCACGAAGACATCAGGCAGGTCGGACAACAGTTCAGGTGTGGATCCTGCAGTCTTCTGTTTCAGATTTTAACTTCTGATAACCTTCATATTTTGGAAGTAATATTTGTTTATTTATGAATCATGTTAGTAGAGAGGAAATTTTCTACCAAGAGGCATACAAATGTTATTTCTTGTTAGTATGAGATTAAATTTTTTTCCTTTTAGATAATGACATTTTGTTACAAGGGTTTATTACAAATAATTTCAACATTCATAACAGTCATCAAATTTGAAGATATGGACCCACTCATGTGTTACAAAGAAGTCCTCGAGGAAGGTTTGTGTATTGACATTTTCTTCCAAAGGTTTGTCTTGTTTTAATAAATCCATGAAATATGAAGATTATAGTGAATATGACGACTGTTACTTTTCTGGACCAGCCAACATTCATAACGGTCATCATATTCACTATAATCTTCATATTTCATGATTTACATTAAGGGGTTTTTGGGTCAAAATTGACAACTTTAATTTGATGAAATTTGTTGTCTTAGGTTGGAGAAGGTAAAGAAGAATACACTGATGGTGATTTGGATGAGGTTCGTGAAGATTGGGCCGCTATGTATCGAATTTCATTTATATGTAGGACTGAAATGATAGTATTGTTGGACTTGTGTTAGTATTGTTGGACTTGTAATTGGTACTTTGAATTTGGACTTGTTTTATGCTTTGCAGTTGTTAATTAACAACTTTTGCAAACTTTGTTGGTATTTAATGGATTTCGCTTTTAATGTTATTCGAAAATTTATTTTAGAAAACAACAGGTAAATTTATTAAAAATAAAAAAAATTTAAAAAATGCAGCTAATTTTATGACGTGCATTGCGCGTCATCTATTGCACGTCATAAAAATTTCATAGATGACACGCGGATGTGCGTCATTTAGTCATTTATGACTACCCCTTCCTTGACGCGCATTGCACGTCATCTTTTTCACGTCATAAAATGCGCGTCATCTTTTGCGCGTCATAAATAGATGACGTGCGGATGCGCGTCATCTGTCATTTATGACTACCCCTTCCTTGACACGCATTTGCGCGTCATCTGACCCCAAAGATGACGCACAATGCGCGTCATCTATTGCAGTTTTTCTAGTAGTGTGTTGGCTGAAAATCATGGGTTTTAATGGGGATTCTTAGTTATATTTGGATGATATGATGAATGTTCATATTAGCGCATAACCTAGCTTTTGGCCTTGTCTTGTTTGGATGTTTGCAATGTTTGGTTTTGGTTTATTCAATAGGGTTGTATATTGATTTATCCTTTGTTTAAAAATGTAATTTGACTATTTATTCACTGGGATATAATAATAGATTAGGAGTATTTTTCTTTTACTAGAAAATATGTATTAGGATATATATTTTGTAAAAGAAGATGCTCGGGAAGGAAGCACAAGAGGAAGACACAAAAGAAGGACTTGAAGCATATGGATGCAAGTTCAAGTGGGGGTCTATGAAGACCTCAATTTTGTGTTGTATTCAACCCTTAGGAAAGACCAAATGACCACACTTGTGATGGCAAACAAGTGTGGTCACAATAGTAGCTATGGTTATGCACATTGTGGTTGTTTATATTATGCTTGTTTGATTATGATTTTGTGAATGATTGTATAATATTTGGATATGATAAACAATCTTAACAAAAATGATCTTAACAAGCTAATATAAAAATGGTTCTTAATCATTAAGTGTTAATAAATGGTTATTAAAAGGATTAATGATTACATAATAAAATGGGTTTTATTAAAAAGACCATAAGGTATCCTGTATTTGAAAGCATGCAAATACAAGTACATAGAGTTTTCTAAACTAGAATTATGAAATCTCTAAACATTTGACAAACAAGTTTAACACCGTCCTTTTGCACGACATTCGAGTCATTTGGAAACTCATAATGGGATAAAGGTCACCTAACCATTTAGAGGGAACTTGTGACTTAAGGTAGGGATACCACATTGGTGGGATAAAGGTCACCTAACCACTTATGTTGGTAAACTCACACGTGTGTGCAAGTAGGGTAACTTGATTTGCAAAACATGTTAAATGGATCACCTACAATATGGTTTCCAAATGGTGTTGATGGGATTAACATGCTGACTTTACATATGATGTTTAAAGTCGACCCCATACCTCTAGAAGTTGCAAATGGTTGCAACCGTCAATCGTTGACCGCCTTATTAATTTAAATCATGGGATAAAGGTCACCTAACCACAATTTAAATGTAATGTCGGGTTCTAGATTTTAATATAAAAATGACCTTAAAAGGCATTAATTATTAAAAATAGCAATATCGAAAATACTAAAATAGATCTTTGTTAAATTTTGTAGATGGCCACCAATAATGACAATCATGATAACTCATCGACGTCCACCCAATCATTACGAGCGATACTCCAAAAGGAATGTCTAAATCATAACAATTTCATTGATTAGTACTGAAACTTGAGAATCGTTCTCAAGCAAGAAAGACGATCATATGTTTTAGACGACCCTATCCTCGATCAACCTACTGAGGATGATGAGGAGGCCTGTAATGATTGGCTACAGTACACTGAGGACTCCATCCAAGTGTCTTGTCTCATGCTAGCAAGCATGACTCCGGATTTCCAAAAGGAGTATGAACATCACGGAGCTTATGACATGATAACCCAGCTGAAGGAAACGTTCTAACACCAAGCAAGGGTTGATCACTTTGAAACGGTTCGAGCACTCCATGCATGTCGTATGGACGACAACCAATCTGTTTCATCTTTTGTACTTAAGATGAAAAGTCATATTGACCGCCTCGAGAGGCTTAATTGTCCCGTCTCGAAGGAATTGGCCACGGATTTGATCCTAAATGGCCTTACCAAAAAGTTCGAGACATTTGTGTTGAATTACAACATGAATGCATGGGACAAAAGCATTGGTGAGCTTCACTCAATGCTTAAAATGACCGAGGTGGCCATGGGTAAAAGGGTTTTACCCGTTCTCACCATCAATGAAGGTGGGAACAAGAAAAGGCCTTATCCCGCACCCAAGGCAAATGTTTCCAAGGGTAAGGGACCCGTATGGGGAAAAGGGAAAGGGGTGGAAAGGGTGCCACCCAAAACACAAGAGAAGAAGCAAAAGGTTGCTACTAATGACCCATGCTTCAAGTGTAGGGAGATTGGACATTGGGCAAGGAATTGTCCTGTCCATCTCCAAGAGTTGAAAGCAAAGAGGGATGCTGGGCAGACCTCAGGTACAATATACATGATTCATATTGATCTTAATGTTACATCTTCTAACACATATGTATTGGATACCGGATGTGGAACTCATATTTGCAATTTGTTGCAGGGGTTCACAAGAAGTAGGGACTTCAATCAAGGGAATGTTAGTCTCTTCATAGGCAATGGAACCAAAGTCCAAGTTGAAGCTCGTGGGGACTACGTCCTAAAACTTCCAAGTGGCTTGGATGTTATTTTGAAAAATGTTTTGTATGCTCCTAGTTTGACTAGGAACATTATTTCTGTATCCCAATTAAGACATTATGATTATGTATTATCTTTTGTTAAAAATGATATTCATGTTTCTTTAAATGATATGTTCTATTTTTTAATCTATTCCCATTAATGGTATTTATGAATTGGTTCATGAAAATGCTTTAGATAGTTCATTGTACCAAACTAACACCAAGAAACTCAAGTTGGATTTGAGTGATACCTATCTTTGGCATTGTCATCTTGGTCATATAAACAAGAAACGTATACAAACACTTCAAAAGAATGGTATTTTAAAAACAAATGAATGTGATTCAATTGATGTATGTGAATCTTGTTTACAAGGAAAAATGACTAAGGCACCCTTTACTGGAACTAACGAAAGGGCAAAAGATTTATTAGGAATCATACATTCGAATGTATGTGGTCCTTTTAAGCCAATGGCTAGGAATGGTGAAAAATACTTCATTACCTTTACTGACGATTATAGTCGCTATGGGTATGTGTACTTATTAAGGCACAAAGATGAAGCTTTTGAAATGTCCGAAATCTTCAAGAATGAAGTAGAAAATCAACTCAACAAGTCAATTGAAGTTCTCTGCACTGATAGAGGAGGTGAATACCTAAGTGATGCTTTTCAAGATCATCTTAGGAGTTATGGGATTGTCTCACAACTCACTCCACCTGGAACACCACAACATAATGGTGTGTCTGAGAGGAGGAATCGAACCCTATTGGATATTGTGCGATCTATGATGGCTAAAAGCTCATTGCCTCTATCGTTTTAGGGTTTCGCTTTGCTCTCCGCGGCCCGTATACTAAATATGGCCCCAACCAAAAAGGTGGAAAGGACACCTTTTGAGATATGGCATGGAAGAGTTCCATCCCTATCATTCTTAAGGGTCTGGGGTGGTGAGGCTTATGTTAAGACTCCCACCCCAAACAAATTGGATGTCCGATCCACCAAGTGTATTTTTGTTGGATATCCTAGAGATTCTATGGGATATTATTTCTATGATCCACTGGAACAAAAGGTGTTTGTTGCCAGAAAGGGTGAGGTCTTAGAAGCAAAGTTTCTTATGGAAGGAACTAGCAGTAGAACAGTGGATCTTGAGGAGGATCAAGAACCACAACCCGATGCACGTTTGGTTGAAATTAGCACTCAACATGAGGATGTTGAGGATGATCAAGCGGTTGATCAATTCACATAAAACATTCACAGAAGTGGTAGAACTAGTAATCCAGATGAATGCTATATGGTAGATTCAGATGAACCAACCACATATCATAATGCAGTGTCCAATTCGGATTGTGACAAATGGCTTGAAGCCATGAATGTTAAGATGCAATGCATGTATGACAATCAAGTTTGGGAACTTGTTGTACCACCTCTTAATTCCAAGGTAGTTGGAAGTAAGTGGATTTTCAAGAAGAAAACCGATATGCATAGAAACTTGGATACTTATAAAGCTAGACTTGTAGCAAAGGGTTTCACTCAAACTCAAGGGGTTGACTATGATGAAACTTTCTCACCTGTTGCGATGCTAAAGTCTATAAGGATATTGTTTGCCATAGCTGCTCATTATGATTATGAGATTTGGCAAATGGATGTCAAAACCGCTTTCCTAAATGGATATCTCAAGGAAGATGTCTATATGGTTCAGCCTGAAGGTTTTGTCGATCCAAAACATCCTAATGAAGTATGCAAGTTAAGGAAATCAATCTATGGATTGAAACAAGCATCGAGAAGCTAGAATCATCGTTTTGATGAGGAGGTAAAGAAATTTGGCTTCATCAAAAACGCTGATGAGGCTTGTGTGTATAAGAAGGCTAGTGGGAGCACAATAACTTTCCTAGTATTGTATGTTGATGACATACTACTATTTGGAAATGACATTCCAACCTTGGAAGGCGTAAAAACCTGGCTTGGAAGTTGTTTTTCCATTCAGGATCTTGGTGAAGCCGCCTATATTCTGGGAATAAAGATCTATAGGGATAGATCAAGGCGGTTGATTGGTTTAAATAAAAGTGCATACATTGATAAAATCTTGAAAAGGTTCAAGATGGAGAACTCTAAGAAAGGTACCGTACCAATTCAAAGAGGAACGATATTGAGTACGACTCAATGTCCAAGCTCAAAGGATGAGCAAGATAAAATGAAGGCAATCCCATACGCATCTGCTATTGGATCCATCATGTATGTGATGATATGCACTCGACCGAACGTGTCATGCGCCTTAATCATGACGAGCCGATACCAGCAAAATCCTGGAAACAGTCATTGGATGGCTGTTAAGAACATACTTAAGTACCTAAGGAGGACAAGAGATATGTTCCTAATCTATGGATCTGGTGATGAGGAACTCGTTGTAAAAGGTTACACGGATTCCAAACCGGTCATGATGATTCATGATCACAATCAGGATACATTTTCATTCTGAACGGTGGAGTGGTCTCATGGAAGAGCTCCAAACAGGATGTGGTGGCTCTATCAACTTTAGAATCAGAATACGTCGCCGCCTAATTGGCAGCTTAAGAAGCTGCATGGTTGAAGAAATTCATTACCGATCTAGGGGTTGTCCCTTCCATTCAGGAACCCCTAGAGATCTTTTGTGATAACGAGGGTGCGATTGCTCAAATCAAGGAACCTCATGCTCATCAAAAGACTAGGCACATTGAGCGGAGATTCAACTACATACGAGATGAAGTTGAAAAGGGAAAGATATTTATTCGCAAAGTTCACACGGATCAAAACATTGCGGATCCTCTCACGAAGCTCCTTGAAAAGGCAAAGCATGAAGGTCATACTTGTGCCATGGGACTTCGATATTCTAGTGATTGGATATGATCTGTAAATTTTGTATTTGGATATGTGGAATTCTTTATTATTTGAATAATATTATTTGGTTATAATATTTCAATTAATGTTCCAATTTAGCGTGTTTAATCCATGAGTAAATTGTTTACTCTAAATGTCCGTCGTCGTTCATACTTGTGGGAACAAGTGTGAGGGTAAGATTATTATGAACTTGGATTGGTTGATATTCATAAGGATGAATATAGAGCAATGGGTTGCTACCAAGGTTCATGGATATTTATGGGATACAAATATTGGACTAACCCGCATCTCAAATTTTACTACATGGAATCTTATTGATTGATCATAAGTAAATTTGAGTAAAGGCGAATATCATTTGGTATCCTCCGACCTGAGATACATATTAGGTTTTGATATTCACCAAGTATTATACCTTGAGCTAATTCTTCACTGTCCTGAAATAGTGGATAGTATATAAGAGTATGTTCAGGTATGACACGAGGTGTTTGTGAGAAACGTATGTAGTCAAGATGGAATTTGTTCCTCTTATTCATTGAGAGTTAGATGTCTAAGGCCTGATAAGTTAAATCAACAAGGAATGATCATTCTGTGTCCTTGGATTTAACATGACATCTGTAACAAAAGGATAGATGATTGATTCACCTAAATCATTTCAAGTAGGATACTTGAAAAGATCATGTTATTAAATGACTATAAGTCATGCGTATTAGGGGTAGTAAACCGTTGTTGGGCGGTATTTACTGCTTGCATCAATCTTCTATGAATCTTGGGCAAGTGGGAGATTGTAGGATTTTATATGCCCAAGACACATAAAATATTGATACGGTTAGTACGTTATGATCCAAGTCGGGTTATATCCAATAACAAGCTTTGCAATCACCAAGAATTATTTGATTGATGATGGGATCATGCAATTGAATAATCGCACCATGTTTAGAAAAGGGGTTTTCTAAACAAAGGCATTCGAGATGGAACAAATTATAAGGATAATTGTTGATGGGTTTATTATTATTTTTGTTATTCAAAAGGGTTTAAATAACACAAATAACATGAGAGTGTACTTTAATTAAATTGTTTAATTAGAGAAGACATATGTCATATTTTAAATAAGTCTAGTAGATGACTTATTAATGTGTGACAAAAGACTAGTTGAAAATTAAGTGTGTGTGTTTGATTAATGTGGGAAACCCCTTTTGTTTTGAAATATTTGGCCGCCCTCCCCCCAATTATGATTGGTCCTTTTGTTTTCTTGAGAACACACAACTTTAACTAGTCTTGCACTCCTCATTTCCCATCTCAATACATGCAAACACAAAAAAACTCTCACTCTTTTTCTCTCTTGAATCCATGGTTTCAGCAGCAGAAAATAGGAGCTTTTGAGTTGTTCTTGATG
This sequence comes from Flaveria linearis, assembly GCA_024085815.1. Lineage (NCBI taxonomy): Eukaryota > Viridiplantae > Streptophyta > Magnoliopsida > Asterales > Asteraceae > Flaveria > Flaveria linearis. The sequence continues at coordinate 48,549,283 of CM044004.1, read as the reverse complement.
GTGGTTCTTCCTAACAAGAAGGTGATTGTAAGTAAGCTTGGGGTATACAAGCTTGAGGACCTCTAATCTTGAAGTCTTGGCCGATTTAAGCATCCAAAATCTTCTTTTCTTTGGTCGTTTTTGCTGCTGAATGAGGTAGATATCATAGCTCATTGAAGCTGTGCTTTTATGTAGTTTTACATATGTTCATAGATTGCTTTTTCATATAAATGGTCCTTTGTTATATGGGTTTGTTTTACATATATATATATATCACCTAAACAACATGATTTTTCAGCTTTATAATCACATTTTAAAGTAATTTTTCCGCTGCGGTTTTAGTAAGTTTAAGAGTTTAAACTATGTTTTCTGTTCTTACAAACCCTTCATTCACTTGTAAATTTAAATTAATTTCCCGTCATTTTAGTCTCAAAATTTTGAAATTTTCAAAAATTACAAACAATCTCAATTCTTTTTTTTAAATTGCAAGAAGCTTTTCCATATTTCAAAATAATTTGAAATCGTTTCAGGTTCGTTTTTGAAACATATCAAACACGCACATGCTTGAATATTTTTGCTTCATCCTTTCCATTCAAACATTTTAATTTTGGTTTTCTTTGAAACTCTTGCTTTTATTACTCCCCCTAAACTTTTAAGTTTTACAATCTTAGAAGTTTTCCAAGTTGTCACAAGAAGATCACACTGATTATTGTTAAATTGTGTGCACACATAAAACATGCATAAAATCAAAATGAAAGCAAAATAAAAATCTAATATTTATAATAGAATCAATGTCTGGAGTGAGATCATATCAGTTACGATCAGCACATTAAAAGAAAATATAGTGTGAATAGTCATAGACAATGATTAAATCCTAATCAAGTGTGTTTCAGGTCAGTGATTTCACAGCAAAGGAGACACAAGATCCAAGGACAGACAATGAGTGTTTTTGACAAGAAAATCAGCTCACTTTCTTTTTCAATTCTTGGATTGATTAGGGTAGAATTAGATATGACATGATATGACTCATGCAAAGACTTAGAGAGATCAACTATCATCAAGACATGCAAGAAAGCACAAATTCTCAACTTCTTACCTGACATATATTCAAAACGAGAGTTCATGTTGATAATTTAGCAGAGAATTGTCATGGATAAACCATATGATAAATTCTAACCATCCAATTGAATGGATTGTGCATATTGGCATCTTTTGCATCAAAAAAGAATATCCAGGTCTGTAATCACTTACAAAAGAGGATATCTCATCACTTCAGGTCTATGATGACTCATAACAGAGAAGTAACATGATGCTTATAATAGATATCATGGTTAGTCATATCACCACCAGGTGTGAGTGTTGTAACTTTACAATCAATCAATTTGATAGGCTAAAACTACTCATTTGTACTAAGATGAATATACATACATGCATAGATGATTTTGTTTAATCACAAGAATTAACTTTGTCAGTATAGCAGCATGATATTGTCTGCACATCATATCTGATCATGTCATATGTTATTGTCGAGTGAAATATGCAACTGATCTCACTAATATACTATTATTTCTCACATGTTGCAAAACAGATTCATTTGATAGTCCTAGAGAAGAAATGATAGTCCTATTCCTAAGAGTTTGTCAACAAAATTCTCTTGATTAATGAAAATACCATCTGCATATTGTTGAACTTGAAGTCAAAGAAAGAAATTAATTTCTCCCATAGAACTCATTTGAAATCGAGACTTCATGATTTCTTCAAATTCATTGCACAGTTTTGGACTGGTAGAACCAAATATGATATCATCAACGTACACTCGTACACATAATAGATCATCTGCATCCTTCTTTATGAATGAAGTTGGATTGATTTTCCCTCTTGTGTATCCATGTTGGATTAAGTGTTGTGACAGTGTCTCATACCAGATTCTAGGTTCTTGATGAAGTCCATATAGAGCTTTGTAAGCTTGTACACACGATGTGGAAATTCTACATCCTCAAAACTAGGAGGTTGCTTCACGTACACATAATCAGTGATTGGACCGTACAAGAATGCACCTTTAACGTCCATTTGATACACCTTGAATTTCATGAATGATGCATAAGCAAGGAAGACACGAATGGATTCAAGTCTTACAACTGGAGCGAATACATCATCATAATCAATTCCTTCTTCTTGTGCGTATTCTTGTGCGTATTCTTGTGCAATAAGTCTTGCTTTGTTTCTAATGATGATTCCTCGATCATCGGTTTTGTTTCTAAACAACCATTTTGTGCCTATAACATTTTCTCCTTCAAGTAAATCCACCAGATTGCACACTTGTTGTTTGCGGAATTGCAATAATTCTTCTTGCATAGCCTCAATCCAACCATTGTCCTTTAACGCTTTGGTAACGTTTTTAGGAATAACTTGAGAAAGAAAACACGAGTATAAGCAAAGGTTTGCTTGTTCTGATTTGATTCTCGTTGTTCTCTCATTCAATGGATCAATAATCTAAGATGTTGGATGGTTCTTATGAATACGAGATGTTAGAATCTCATCACCTTGAACATTAACATCCAGATTTGTTTGATTCAAGTTGGAGAGGTGATGCAATAGGCTAGAAGAATGTGAACTCAAATTTGGAGCTTGAGTCGGTGAGTTGATAAAGTAATCAAGGTTACCAGTAACAACTGCATCACCAGAGATGGATGAGTTTCCTGACTCAGGTAGCACAAATTCAGTACCATCATTAGGAATTGGTTGAGAATCATCAAAATTTTCAGGAACTTGTTGTTGCTCAGGAATTTATTGATCATGATTCTCTTAATTGAATATAGGATCTCTCACAAATGAGAAAAACGGATAGTCCGGGCTTGAATCATCCATATCATCGAAGTCTGAATCATCACTAAATGATACAAGATCTCCTACTTGTTTCCTTTTGACATGAAGATTCAAACAGATTAGAATCGAATGAGTTTGACAATGAGTCTAAATCAAATAACCACGCTGGACCATTTGCAACTAATGGAAAAGAATTTTCAAGGAATTTAACATTGAACGTTTCAATGATAACATTCGTCTTAGAGTTATAAAGTTTATACGCTTTAGAAGCTGACGAATATACAAGAAAAAATCCATCATCAGATTTTGCATCAAATTTGCCTAGCTGATCATTTGAATTTAAAATCAAAACTGGATGGCAAAAAGATTTAAGAAAATCTATGATTGGTTTCCTGCCAAACATCAACTCATAAGGAGTTTTCTGTTTGTCTTTCACCAATAGAGTATGATTTTGAATGAAACACGCAGTTGATATGGCTTCATCCCAGAAAGTGATTGGAATCATAGCATCTACTAACATTGCACGGGCTTCTTCAATCAATGTTCGGTTTTTCCTTTCTGTAACTCTGTTTTGTTATGGAGTTCTAGGACCACTGAACTAATGAGCTATCCCTTTTCTAGCACAGAACATGTCAACATTAGCATTTTTGAATTCTGTTCCATTATCACTTCTAATTATTTTTACTTTGAGATCAAGTTGATTTTCTACTTTAGCGATAAACTCTTTTAATAATTAAGCCGTTTCAGATTTTGCGCGCAAAAAGAAAACCCAAGAAAATCTTGATAGTCATCAATGATAACTAAACAATATGATTTCTTTCCAATGCTCTACACGTTTACAGGACCAAATAAATCCATGTGTAACATCTGTATAGGTTTTGAATTTGAGTTTATCTGCTTGGACTTATAAGACACTCTGTGTTGTTTTCCTTTCAAACATGCTTTACAGAGATCTGATATAGCGAACTTCTTTGATGGAATTCCTACTGCATGACTTCCTGCTACAAGTTTGTTCATGTTTTTGAAGTTGGAATGACCGAGACGTCTATGCCAGAGCTGGCTTTCATCATTTGATGCGTGAGCAATGAGGCAAGTTGTTTATGTTGAAGGATCAACGTGAGACATATCTAACTTGTAGACATTTCTATCTCGAACAACTTTAACAACCACCCATTCCTTGCTAATCTAAAATCCTGGCTTTAAAATATAACAATAACTGACATCAAATAAAGCAGAATATGATTTATCGCATATTTGTGAAATACTTAAAAGATTAAAGTTCAATTGTTCACAGAAGTTGACTTTATCAAAGCTTATAATCCCATTAGATACTGTTCCTTCATCGGTTATCATTCCACCTGCATCTCCACCAAAAGCTACGTGAGTACCATCTTTTGTCTTAAAGTCTTGAAGTAATGTTTGATTTCCTGTCATATGTCGGCTACACCTACTATCAACATACCATGTGTTTACTGGTCTCTACGGGGGTACCTGCATTCAAAGTCATTTAAGTGGAGTTAGTAACCCAAGCCGATATGGTCTTTGGCTTTACATATTTATCGATAATGGTAAACTTCTTGAAATGGAGTTTGTTTATATTAGGTTTCTTTTGAAATTTTGGATTTTCAAATGCTCTTTGAAAAACTGTCTGATTATCTTTTCTTTGTTTTGACCTCAAAGCATTAAATCTGTTTTCAAGATCATTATCAAGAAATTTTGAACCATCATTTGAAACATTAGAAAAGTTTTTCTTGTTAAATGTTTCATTTTTCATTCTCACTAAACGTGGAATAAAATTTCCTTGATTGTACTGCTGTGATCTAACAGTATACTGATTATCATAATCAGAATTGATTCTTCTGAAGGATCTCAAACCCAGAGATGGTTGTTTTGATAGATTTTGAAAACCATTATTATGATTTCTTTCAAACTTTGGATTAACATATCCTTGATTAGTAAAATCCTTCCTAGGTGAGTTCTTCCTGAAGAACCAATCCTCAGTATTATGATTTTGTTCATCACACAAAGCACAGTATTTGTTAAAATAACAATCAGCTGTTGTATGATTTGTCATATCACAGATGTGACAGTACTTGTTAAAATAAAACTCAGATGTGTTATGATTGTACATATTACATATATCACAATACTTCTGTGAATGATTAAACAACATTTTACTAACCCTTGATGTGGAAGCTACATTTGATTCTTGTTTAGATTTAGGGGTAGTTAAGTTAATATATTTTTTTTCTGAATTTGGTCTTTTGATTCTTAGGATTTTGCTTTTCAATTTTATCACAACTCTTTAACTCCTTAGATACAAATATTTTATGAACTGGGGAAGACTTAGGACATGAACCTGTTTTTAGATTAGAGTTAGATTTGATTTTAGGTTTAGATGTTGTTTCAAGATTATGTTCATGTCAAAAGTTCCTGCTGACACAAATTTCACTGGTTTAAGTTGAATTGATTGAATTGATTGATTTATTGGTTCAAACTCTTTAGCTTTAGCAGCTTTTCTTCTTCTTTGATTTCTTGTTCTTGATGAAGTTTTAGTTCTTTGGATTTTGATTGAATCTTGAGAAGATTTTTTTCACAATATTTGTTTTGATTTAATGCATTTGAGCTTGAATCATCAGAACCTGAAGTGTCTGATTTCTCTTCTTCACATTTTTCTTTCATTTTGTTATTGATATCATTAGCTTTTTCATCCTTTTGTTCAGGTTCACACTGTTCAATAACAATCACACTTGTTGACACAAATAGCTTTTTGTTTGTTTGTCCAGGTTCATAAGATTTTACTTTAATGGGATGATGATTCTTTATCTTTTCTGAATCTTTCTCCTCGAATATTTCAATGTTTATCTTTTCGATTTCACTCTCGACATTTGATTGACTATTCTTTTTCTTTTCTTGAAATTCTTTAAGCTTAGCTTTATTCTCTGGTGAATGATCATGGGTATTAAAATTTTCCGGTAAGGTATTTGTAATAGATTCAGGCATAGGTTCATGTGTGAATCCTAATCATGTTTTATCTTTATCTTTCCTTCCATTCACCAGTTGCTCAACAATTGTCTTTGAGCTTTTCACTTCGGCTAAGTCAATTTGAGTTACTGCATGTGCCAATTTCTCTTGTTCAAGAGTTGTTGTCCACTTCAAGTTGTTTCTTTAAAAGTTCAAGTTCTTTTAAAGTTTTATTCCAAGAAGCTTGAAGAGATATAGTTTTTATCATCAGAAATTTTATGATCAGTTTTCAGCTTATTGTGCATTGACTCTTCTTGTTTAAGTTTATCACATATTTTGAACGAGTATGTTCTGTAGTGTTCTACTTGTTCAAAACATGCTTTGGTGCACATTTTCTCCCTTACTTCCACTGGGATTTCTGGATAAGAATTTGAACACTCAGTGTCAGATGATGAGCTCACAACCTTTGGTTGTTCTGACTGTGCCGTAAGAGAAACTTCTTCAGAATTTTCCTTTGGGTCAGCTTTATCACTCCAGTCATAGTCTTTCTCAGTGTCTGATTCAACTTCTATCTTTGGATCTATGTCTTCAGACCAGTCTTCATAGTTCATCTCAGTAATCAGTGCTAGACCAGAAGTCAAAGTCATAGTTGTTTCTTTACAAGTTTAGTGCTAGACAAGTGGCCATTTCTTCCTTGTTTTCTTGGAGCTTTACACAACTTGAGTTAAATGACTATCTTGATATGCTTGAAAACTTGCCATAAAGGCTGTAAAGGTAGATTTGGACTCTTCATCCTGTAAAAGGATGTTTGTAACATCTTTAAATTTGCTAGACTTAGCAGAGCTAAAAGATGGAGTCGCATTTTGAGTTTTAGGCATTTAGGGTTTTGGAAGAGACTGTGGTTGTGGTTGAGTTAAGTAGACAGGTGTACTGGTGAAGAATCCTGCTCCCATAAACAAATCACCCTCATCTTCAGGAGTTGTTTCATCCTTGGCAAGAAAAGCATTCTCTACAGTATTTGCTAGAGAAGCAAAGCATTCTCTACAGTATTTGCTAGAGAAGCAACATACTTGTATTGAGAGGTTGATGCAGTTCTATCATTATTTCTTGAGCTTTCATCAATTTCCATTGACTCAATCTTAGCAATAAGAAGATCAAGATCCATGGGAAACTTTTCAGTATGCTTTAACAAAGTCACAGTTTCTTTCCAAGATGATGGAGTTGCATTCAGAAGTCTATCATTTAGGTCTTTAAGATCATTCTTAATCCCTAAAGTTGATATTTCGGTTGTAAGTTGTACACATATCTATTCATCATCTGATTTATGGTTTCTCCTGAGATTTGCTCAAACAGTTCAATTTGCCTTTTCAATTTCTATCTTTTAAGATCTTGAATTTGTTTTCCTCCTTCACAGAAAATTTTCAAGGCTTTGTACATGGTGTACCCAGTTTGGTAATTCTCAAGCCTTGATAGTACTTCCAAAGGTAACCCTTTACATATGAGAGAATAGGCTTTAATATCATTCTTTACCTTCCGTGTAAACCATCTTTTGGGTAAGGTTCTTGTGAATCTTTTGTGTACACAAAACCTCTACCAGGACCATCAGAAGTGATAGGAATTTAAGGTCCTTTTTCTATTGATTTTCGTAGATCAGTATCAATAGAATTCAAATGATGTTTCAGCCTGAGTGACCAGTTCTTGAAGTCAGCTCTGTTCTTCAACTTTGGTACTCTATTCTTAGAATCTTCAAACTTAACCATGTTTAAGTTTTGAATTTAAGAAAATATACTATTTTTTTTTTGTTTTTTGATTTAAAATGAAATAAAGAAATGAAAATATTTGTTGGATTTTAGATTTTGAAAAATTTTCTAAGTGTTGAAAGAAAACACTGAATCTAATGTACCTGAATAGTAGTGAAACGCCCACTTTGACATAGAAATGTCTAAGGGAATGCCTTAGTGTATTTCTGAAACGCCCAAAGTAGAAATGCCTAAATAGTTGCAAAACATTCAACAGTTCTAAAACGCCCAAACAGTGATGAAGCACCTGAACAGTTCCAATGCGTCTAAATAGTTCTAAAGTGATGGGACTTTGTTTCATAAAAACGTCCAATTAGTGCTAAAACGCTCATAAACAGTGTCAAAACGTCCACTCTGAAACGCCTAAACAGTGCTAAAGCGTCTGAACAGTGTTCATACGCCTAAACACTTAGGAATTTTCCGATGATTTCAACACACCAAACGCCTAATTCATCCTCTTCCTAATAACCTGATCTTAACAAACTTTTCAAAACTTGATTAATTGATCTCAAACTCTTCAATCAAGTGAAGAATGTAGCGATTATCAATCCTTTAACATCATTTTCCTTCAATTAACAACAAAAAATAGAATTTTACAGATATTTGTGTTCGAACAACGAAGAACTATTCGCACTAAAATCTAATGAAAATTCAGATCTGAAGGTGTCAAATCACTCAGTTGTAATTCAATTCATATTTCTAATGATGAGACACAACTGAAATCAACATTTAATTGAACAATTGCTATCAAACGTCTACCTGCACAAAATACATATAATTCTATTGATAGTTGCCAAGGATTACAATGTACAATTGAGAGAGTTCTAAGTATTCTCTGAACCTCTCTAAACGTCTACCTGCACAAAATACATATAATTCTATTTATACTAATCAAAGAAACAAAAGGAACATATATTTACAAACAAGTCCCTATACTATAAGGAAGACTAAAACTAAAGACTAAATTCTAATCTTCTAGGGCTTCAACAATGAAGAAAGGAAGAATGAAGAAAGTGAAGTTAAGACGGCAAGCAAGAAAGCATTGGAGCAGGAAGAGGAAGAAAAGAAGAAGAATACCCCACTTTGTCAGTGCGAAAAGGCCCTAGCTGCCGAAAAAGTGGTTATGGGCCTTCCTTATGATGTAATTCAAGACATGTGTTCTCCTCCTTGCAAAATTAGATTATTTGGAGTTTATAAAGCTAATAGGTTGTTATTAGAAAATGAAAAAGAATTAAACAAATAAATAAGGAAATTAAAACAAATGAGTCTAAATATTTTATCAAATTAAATGAAGCTTTAAAAGAAAATGAGCAATTAAAAAGAGATCTTTTGGAAAGAAATGTCAAAATAAATTCATTAACTGAACGTGTAGCGCTTGCTGAGTTTGAAACAAGCAAATTAAAAACCAAGCATGAAAAATGGACAATTTCAAGGATGAAACATGAGGATCTTTGCAAGAAGCAACGGGGGGCTAGAATTAAGACAGGATTGGGATGTGATGAAACCGCTCATGTTTATCCTCCTTTAAGCACTTATTGTTATTAACCTATGTCTATACCTCATCCAACAAATGAATTAATTCAGAATGATACTAAAAGTTCGTATGTAGGTTTAGATGCAGTGAATCATAAGGAGATTTGAGAGGATTATGGTTACGGTAGCTGTAGTGGTTTGGGCAGCTCTAGTTATAGCTTTTGTGAATTCAAAAATTCTTAGCTTAAGTAGTTTTGTATCCCAGCAGTCAGTTTCAGACAATGGCTTATGTAGTTCTAGTTCTAGTCCATTTTATTCATCGTCAAATGTTTCTAAATCAATTACCAATGTTATCAATGCTTGTGTTAATGAAAATGATGCATGTTAAAATGAAGCTTCAATCAGACTTATAGACTCAAACTGTTTTGAAATTTAACCCAATTCGGATTTCTAAACCGAAAGAAATAGAAACATCTTCCTCAGATATTAAAATTATTAATGTAAATGGATAAAAATCTGCCAAAATTAAGGTCTCGAAAGAAAATTTAAAAGAATCATATGATACGTGCGACAATTCTAATTCATATGTGACTGAATCTGAGGAAGATAGAGTAGTTGATCAAACTCCTATTTCAAACTGTAAAAAGAAAGGTTTGAAATCCCATTGCTTTAAATGTGGGAAAGATGATCATGTAATTAAACAATGTCCAAAATACGTTGATAGAAATATACATAATAGTTCTTTGGGAAGTAGATTAAATCAATTTGTAAATAATTTCTTTTGTCAAAATTCTTATGCATGAAAACCCAAGTTTGTCAAAAATTTGGGTCCCTATTTATAAATCCTAACAATCATTTGTTCTAATGTCAGGATCATTCAAGAAAAGTTGTCAATAGCTTATGGCATGTTGATAGGGGATGTTCCAGGCATATGACTGGGGTGAAGGACCTTCTCACCAATTATTGGAAAATAAATGGAGGATATGTTGTATTTCTGGAGACAAGAAAGGTGGAAAGATGATTGGTCAAGGAAAAGTCTCAAATGGTTCATTGACTCCGGAGAAAGTGAACTATGTTCCAGAACTAGCATTCAACTTGTTGATGTAGGATTCTATGTGCCCAAGACACATAAAATATTGATGTGGTTAGTACGTTATGATCCAAGTCGGGTTATACCCAATAACAAGCTTAGCAAACACCAATTAATATTTAATTGATGATATGATCATGCAATTAAATATTTACACCAATTTAGAAAATGGGTTTTCTAAACAAGTTGCATATGTGAAAGAACAACTTATTAGGATATTTTGTTCAATAATATTATTTGAAGTGTTATTTAAATAAGTTTGATAACACCAAATAATAATGAGAACTTATAACTTATAAGTTAATTATTTAGTTGTACAACTTATATGAATTATACATATAATTAAGTGGTTAATTATATATATATCTAGTTAACAAGACAAGTTTAAATTAAATTGTGTATGTATGTTTAAAATGGAGAATCTCTTGTTCTTGGATTCCCCTTGGCCGTCCCACACATCACCATTTTGTTGGACATACATGCCTTGAACAATACATTGACTTGTCTTGGGTTCTCATATATTCTCCACTATGCTCATAAAGCAAGAGAACACACATGAAAACAACAACCAAGAAGCTCTCTCTCTCTCTAGAACAGCTACGATTTTGAGCAGCTGTCCAGGAAGTTTTTGAGCAGGATTTTCATGTTCTTGAAGCCTTCTTGTGTTGTTATTGGTGTATTCTAATGACAAGAAAGGTTCTTGCATTCCATGATCATGAATCTCATTCATACATGCAACTAACAAGAGTCAGCTCTCTCTCCCTTTAACCCTACGGTTTCAACAAGCTGAAAAGAGGGTTTTCAGCAAGTTTCTAGCTGAGTTTTAAGTTGTTCTTGGTGTAGTTTCTTCCTAACAAGAAGGTGTTTGCAAGGAGGCTTGGGGTATACAAGCTTGAGGACTTCTATTTTGGAGTCTTGGCCGTTTTGTGACATCAAATCTCTTCAACAAAGCTGCTGAAAAACTCACGGTTTTGAAAGATGTTTTTGGCAGCTCATCTCTTGGTGTTGTGGTCTCCAAATCCAAGCAAGTGTGTGGCTATCTTGGAGCTTTGTGGGAGCCAAGGTTCAAAGACTTCCAACCCTGAAGTTTTGGTTATCTAGGAGAATCTAATACCTACACCTTTGGTCGTTTCTTGCTGCTCAAAGAGGTAGAAATCACAGCTCATTGTGGCTGTGATTTTATGTGTTTTTACATGTCATATAGCTTGTCCATTCACATATTAAAGATCCTATTGTTTTGGGTTTTGTTTTCCATCTTAAAACAACATTTAGAACACGAATTTTTCAGATTATAAACATGTTATAATCCATCACATCCGCTGCGTTTTTCAGAATGTTTAAAAGGTTAAACATAGATTTTGTGTTCTAGTAAACCCAACAATGGCATCAAGAGCCGGTTATGTGTATGACTTGCTTGTTTTATCTTTTGAAATTGGTTTTAAAAGATGTTATTAGACATGTTATAGGCTGTTTTTGGGCTGAAATATTATGTCTTGTTGATACCCCATCCTTTCAAGGTTATATCATGCATGCTTAGATTAAATCTTGAATGGAATGATGTCAAATTGGTTGATAGTGTTTTGTTTGGACAAAAGACCCTAAATTCTTAGTTTGTGTTGGCTGAAAATTTAGGGTCAAATGGGGTTTATTTAGTTCTTGAAATGATGTATATGGATACATGTTTTAGTGCATAACATAGCCTTGACCATGTATGTTTTGGATTTGGTTGATTATGGAATTGTCATGTTGGTTGTATTTTTCTATTTGGGTTGTAATAATTCCTTTTGGTGTTTTTATTTGGGTTGTAATTTATTCATTCATTTGGAAATGTAATAAATAGATTAGGAGTATTTATCTTTTACTAGAAAATATGTATTAGGATATATATTTTGTAAAAGAAGATGCTTATGGAAGGAAGCACAAAAGGAAGACACAAAGGATGAACTTGAAGCATTTGGATGCAAGTTCAAGTGGGAGTCTTTGGAGACCTCATCATTTGTATTATGTTCAACCCTTAGGAAAGACCTTATGACAACACTTGTGATGGCAAACAAGTGTAGTCAACTTAGTGGCTATAGTTATGCACATATGTTTGTATGATTGTGCTTGTTTGCTTGTTTGTTGTATGATTGTTATTTGATATTTGGATATGCATAACAAACTAATTAACAAACTTAACAAGCTGAATTTTATGGTTCTTAATCATTAAGTGATTAATAAGAGGTTATTAAAAGGATTAATGATTTAATAAAAGAGGTTTTATTAAAAATGAACCATAGGATACCTTGTATTTGAAAGCATGCAAATACAAGGTAAATAGAGTTTTCAAACTAGAATCAATGAAAACTAAAAATCCCTTTTTCAAACAAGTTTAACACCGTCCTTTTGCACAACACTTAAGCCATTTGGAAACTCTTAATGGGATAAAGGTCACCTAACCATTTTGAGGGAACTTATGACTTAAGGTGGGAATACCACATTGGTGGGATAAAGGTCACCTAACCACTTGTGTTGGTAAACTCACATGTGTGTGCAAGTAGGGTAACTTGATTTGCAAACCATGTTGAATGGATCACCTAAAATATGGTTTCCAAATGGTGTTGATGGGATTAACATGCCGACCTTGCATATGATGTTTAAAGTCGATCCCATACCGCTAGAAGTTGCAAAAGGTTGCAATTGTCAAACGTTGACTACCTTGTTAATTTGAATAATGGGATAAAGGTCACCTAACCATTATTAGAATGTAACGTTGGATTCTAGATTTTAATTATTAATTGTCTATGAGACATAAAAGGGTATTAATAATTAAAATGAAATTTTTCAGAAATACTAAAAGAACTTTGTAAAAAAAAATTTATAGAATGACCGCAAACAATAATGCTACCACCCCGACCGTCCATACCCTATCACAGAGAACTATTTTAGAGAGGGATCGTCTGTATCATAATAACCTTATGGACTGGTCTCGAAACTTGAGAATTATTCTCAAGCAAGAGCAAAGGCAAATGTCCTTGACGATCCTATTCCTAACCAACCCGACCCCGTCGATGTTGAGGCCATTCCCGATCCCAAGGCAAATGTTGCCAAAGGAGGAGGGCACATCAAAGGCAAAGGGGAAGGGAAGATCAAAGCGGAACCTTCAAAACCTAAGCTTATGAAGCCTAAGGTAACCGAAAACGATCCATGCTTTGAGTATGGTGAGATAGGTCATTTGAAAGGGAATTGTCCAACCTATCTCAATGAGTTGAGAAATAAGAGGGATGCTAGGCAAACCTCAAGCACAACTTTCATAATCCATATTGACTTAAATGTTATTTCCTCAAAGCACATGGGTAATTGGATACCACATGTGGAACCCACTATTGCAATCTGTTGCAAGAGTTCAAAAGAAATAAGCACTTTAAGAAAGTAGACTATGTTTTGAAACCTTCAAAAGGTTTGGAAGTTGTTCTTCAAAACATGTTATATGCTCCTAGTTTGACTAGGAACATGATTTAGTTTCCCTTTTAAAACGATATGGTTATGATTTAAAGTTAGTAAATGATGGTATTTTTGTTTATATGGATGACGTATATTATTTCAAGGCTATGCCTTCTAATGATATTTACGAATTGGTTCATGATGATTCGTCCTATAATAACACATTATACCTATCATACACCAAGAGACTTAAAATGGTTTAAGTGACTCTTATTCTTGTCATTGTCATCTTAGTTACATAAACAAGAATCGGATTTGAACACTTTAAAAGAATGGTCTTTTAAAAGCAAATGAAAATTGTTCATTTGATAAGTGTGAATCTTGTTTACAAGGTAAGATGACCAACACGCCCTTTAGTGGTACTAATGAAAGGGCAAAAGACTTATTAGGAGTCATATATTTGGATGTATGTAGTCCTTTTAAGACAATGACAAGGTATGATGAAACTTACTTCATTACCTTTACCGACGATTATAGTCGCTATGGTTATGTGTACTTGATGGCACATAAACATGAAGAATTTGAAATGTTCAAAACTTCAAGAATGAAGTAGAAAATCAACTCGATAGAACTACCAAAGTTCTCCATTTAGATAGAGGAGGTGAATACCTAAGTGAGGCCTTTTGGGATCATCTAGGAAGTTGTAAGATTGTCTCACAACTTACTTCTCCCGGAACACCACAATATTATGGTGTGTCTGAAAGGAGATCGAACCCTATTGGATATAGTTCGACCTATGATGGCTATAAGCTCACTACCTCTATAATTTTGGGGTTTCACACTACTCTCCGAGGCTCGTATTTTGAATATGGCCCAAACCAAGAAAGTGGATTCGACACCTTTGAAATATGAAATGGAATAGTTCCATCGCTATATTATTTAAAATTATGGGTTATGAAGCTTATGTTAAGCTTAACGCCCAAACCAACTGAAAGTCGATTCACTAAGTGTATATTTGTTGGATATCCAAAAGGACTGTATAGGATACTATTTCTTTGGTCCAACAGAGCAAATGGTATTTATTGCTCAAAAGGCAGAGTTCTTGGAAGCCAAGTTCCTTATGGAAGGAATGACGCATAGAATAGTGGAATTTGATGAGGATCAAGATCCACAAGCCGATACACGTTTGGTTGACACTAGCAATCAACAAGAGGTTGTTGATGATGATCAAAAGGTTGATCAATACACACAAAACATTCATAGATCTGGTAGAGTTAGCATTTCACCTGAAATATATGGATTTTTCATGGATGGATGCTATGAGGTTGACTCCGAAGAGCCAACTACATACCATGATGCAATGTCCAATTCGGATTATGACAAACGGCTGGAAGCCATGAATGTAGAGATGCAATCCATGTATTACAACCAAGTTAAGGAATTGGTTGACCCTCCACTTAACTCCAAACTGGTTGGATGCAAGTGGGTTTTCGAGAAGAAAACAAATATGCATGGAAACTTGGATACTGACAAGGCTTGTGTGTATAAGAGGGCTAGTGGGAGTGTAATTACGTTCTTAGTATTATATGTTGATGACATACTACATTTTGGAAATGACATTCCAACCGTGGAAGGTGTTAAAACCTGGCTTGGAAGTTGTTTTTCCATAAAAGATCTCGGTGAAGCCGCCTATATTTTGGAAATAAAGATCTATAGGGATAGATCGAGGCGGTTGATAGGGTTAAACCAAAGTGCATATATTGATAAGATTTTGAAAAGGTTCAAGATGGAAAACTCTAAGAAAGGTATGGTACCTATTCAAAGAGGGACAATATTGAGTGTATCTCAATGTCCAAGCTCAAAGGATGAGCAAGATTTAATGAAGGACATCCCATATGCGTCTGCTATAGGATCCATCATATATTCGATGATATGCACTAGACTGGACATGTCATGCGCGTTAAGCATGATAAGTAGATATCAGCAGAATCCGTGTAACACCCATTGGATGGCTGTTGAAGGTATATTAGAATACCTTAGGAGGACTAAGGATATGTTTCTAATATACGGATCTGATGAACAGGAACTAGTTGTAAATGGTTACACGGATGCTAGTTTCCAAACTGATCAAGATGATCCTCGATCACAATCGGGGTACGTCTCCATTATGAATAGAGTAGCGTTGTCCACTACAGAATTTGAATACATAGCCGCCTTATTAGTAGCTTGGGAAGCTGCATGAATAAAAGGTTTATCACCAATCTAAGGATGGTCTCTACCATTCAAGACCCCTTAGAAATCTTTGTGATGACGAGGGTGCGATTGTTCAAATCAAGGAACCCCGTCCACATCAAAAGATTAGGTACAATGAGCGGAGATTCAACTACATAAGGGATGAAGTTGAAAAGGGAAAGATATGTATTCGCAAAGTTCACTTTGATCAAAATATTGCGGATCCACTCACGAAGCTCCTCGAAAGGGCAAAGCATGAAAGTCATACTTGTGCCTTAGGACTTCGATATTCTAGTGATTGGACTTGATCAAATTTTGTATTTGAATATGTGGAACTCTTTATTATTTGAGTAAAATTATTTGGTTATAATGTCTCAATTAATGTTCCGATTTAGCATGTTTAATCCATGAGTAAATTATTTACTCTAAATGTCCGTAGTCGTTCATACTTGTGGGAACAAGTGTGAGGGTAAGACTATTATGAACTTGGATTGGTTGATATTCATAAGGATGAATATAGAGCAATGGGTTGCTACCAAGGTTCATAGATATTTGTGGGATACAAATATTGGACTAACCCGCATCTCAAATTTTACTACATGGAATCTTATCGATTGATCATAAGTAAATTTGAGTAAAGGCGAATATCATTTGGTATCCTCCGACCTGAGATACATATTGGGTTTTGATATTGACCAAGTGTTATACCTTGAGCTAGTTCTTTACTAATATGAAATAATTGTCAGTACATAAGGCTATGTTCAGGTATGACATAAGGTGATTGTGAGAAACGTATGTAGTCAAGATGGGATTTGTTCCTCTTATTCGTTGAGAGTAAGATGTCTAAGGCCTGATTAAGTTAAATCAACAAGGAATGATCATTCTGTGTCCTTGGATTTAACATGACATCTGTAACAAAAGGATAGATGATTGATTCACCTAAATCATTTGAAGTAGGGTACTTGAATGGGATGATGTTATTGAATGGCCATAAGTCATGCGTATTAAGGGTAGTAAACCGTTGTTAGGCGTTATTTACTACTTGCATCAATATTCTATGAATCTTGGGCAAGTGGGAGATTGTAGGATTCTATGTGCCCAAGACACATAAAATATTGATGTGGTTAGTACGTTATGATCCAAGTCGGGTTATACCCAATAACAAGCTTAGCAAACACCAATTAATATTTAATTGATGATATGATCATGCAATTAAATATTTACACCAATTTAGAAAATGGGTTTTCTAAACAAGTTGCATATGTGAAAGAACAACTTATTAGGATATTTTGTTCAATAATATTATTTGAAGTGTTATTTAAATAAGTTTGATAACACCAAATAATAATGAGAACTTATAACTTATAAGTTAATTACTTAGTTGTACAACTTATATGAATTATACATATAATTAAGTGGTTAATTATATATATATCTAGTTAACAAGACAAGTTTAAATTAAATTGTGTATGTATGTTTAAAATGGAGAATCTCTTGTTCTTGGATTCCCCTTGGCCGTCCCACACATCACCATTTTGTTGGACATACATGCCTTGAACAATACATTGACTTGTCTTGGGTTCTCATATATTCTCCACTATGCTCATAAAGCAAGAGAACACACATGAAAACAACAACCAAGAAGCTCTCTCTCTCTCTAGAACAGCTACGATTTGAGCAGCTGTCCAGGAAGTTTTTGAGCAGGATTTTCATGTTCTTGAAGCCTTCTTGTGTTGTTATTGGTGTGTTCTAATGACAAGAAAGGTTCTTGCATTCCATGATCATGAATCTCATTCATACATGCAACTAACAAGAGACAAAACTCAGCTCTCTCTCCCTTTAACCCTACGGTTTCAACAAGCTGAAAAGAGGGTTTTCAGCAAGTTTCTAGCTGAGTTTTAAGTTGTTCTTGGTGTAGTTTCTTCCTAACAAGAAGGTGTTTGCAAGGAGGCTTGGGGTATACAAGCTTGAGGACTTCTATTTTGGAGTCTTGGCCGTTTTGTGACATCAAATCTCTTCAACAAAGCTGCTGAAAAACTCACGGTTTTGAAAGATGTTTTTGGCAGCTCATCTCTTGGTGTTGTGGTGTATAAATCCAAGCAAGTGTGTGGCTATCTTCGAGCTTTGTGGGAGCCAAGGTTCAAAGACTTCCAACCCTGAAGTTTTGGTTATCTAGGAGAATCTAATACCTACACCTTTGGTCGTTTCTTGCTGCTCAAAGAGGTAGAAATCACGGCTCATTGTGGCTGTGATTTTATGTGTTTTTACATGTCATATAGCTTGTCCATTCACATATTAAAGATCCTATTGTTTTGGGTTTTGTTTTCCATCTTAAAACAACATTTAGAACACGAATTTTTCAGATTATAAACATGTTATAATCCATCACATCCGCTGCGTTTTTCAGAATGTTTAAAAGGTTAAACATAGATTTTGTGTTCTAGTAAACCCAACAGTTGAGTGTATCACATATATGAGATAAAGACATTCCAGTATAGTTTTTGTCAAATGAATGCTTGTTCTTTAAACCTGAGTTCACTGGTCCAGAGGAAGTAGTAGTCATGCAAGCTCCAAGAAGGAATGATAAATACTTGCTAGATATGGGATCAACACAATCCACCTCGACTATGACACGTTTCCTGTCAAAGGCTTCATCTTCCGAATCCTTCTTGTGGCATAAACGATTAGGACATGTTAATTTTAAAAACGTAAATAAGTTGGTTAAAAACAATCTTGTCAGGGGGCTACCACTTAAGGATTTTTTAGTGGTAGAAAAATGCATGGCTTGTGCTCAAGGAAAGCAACACAAAAGGCCACACAAGCTTAAGCTTGAAATACAATTTCAAACCCCCTCGAATAGTTACATACTGACTTATTTGGTCTTATTAGTGTTAAATATATTGCTAAGAAATCTTATTGTTTGGTTGTTACAGATGATTATTGAAGATACTCTTGGGTGAGATTTCTTGCAAATAAAGGTGACACCGCAGAAGAGTTGCAGAAGCTGATCCTGACAATTGAGACTATCATGTAAGGCCCCGCTCCCGGGCACCTCACAGTTGGTCATTCATCGCACATAAAATGTTTAGATCACATATTTACTCGTAGCAGAATTTAAAAACATTCATTAATAACAAAAACATGTCATTTATTTCATCACAACATTCTTTTACATTTCAAAATACATTGACATGTCAAAATATGGATGCCAGCCTCAACAACTGAGTAGTCACCTCATGCCATCCTCAGCAACATACCTGCCAACTGGAAAATACATAAAAGTCAGCGTTGCTGAGTGAGTTCTAGTTTTGTAATTAAAATACTTTACTTTTCATTCCAAAACGTTCGTTATGCATACAATCCTACAGCATACATACACGTAGATAATATTATTATTATCTTCATCATTCATTCATTAGCTTTCGTTCAGGCGTTTCTTACTTTCACTCATACGTTCGTTACATTCGTCTTTTCGTACGTTACGTTCATTCCATACTTTCTGCCTTTCACATTTATCTCTCTCAATCATCATCTCACACCGTACTCCCGACTCATGTCCGTAGACTGATACTGTGCCGGGGCCTGCTCACAAACCCCCGACTCATGTCCGAAGACTGACACAGTACCGGAGCACGCGTTCCGTTCCTCATTCGTCTCATCTCACTCTCTCGCACTACTCCCGACTCATGTCCGAAGACTGATACTGTGCCGGGGCCTGCTCACAAACCCCCGACTCATGTCCGAAGACTGACACAGTACCGGAGCACGCGTTCCGTTCCTCATTCGTCTCATCTCACTCTCTCGCACGACTCCCGACTCATGTCCGAAGACTGATACTGTGCCGGGGCCTGCTCACAAACCCCCGACTCATGTCCGAAGACTGACACAGTACCGGAGCACGCGTTCCGTTCCTCATTCGTCTCATCTCACTCTCTCGCACTACTCCCGACTCATGTCCGAAGACTGATACTGTGCCGGGGCCTGCTCACAAACCCCCGACTCATGTCCGAAGACTGACACAGTACCGGAACACGCGACAAAGATCCCGTACGAGTCAATCACAGAGATTGAACTCCATCCGAATCTGTTGCAACACAAAGTCGCTCACCTCATAACTATGTTTGGCCTTATGCCACACCCCCGAAGTTAAACATAACTCGGGTAACAACACCCCCACCGAAATGGGTATCATCACCCCCATCGAAGTGGGTAACATACTATACACCATGTACCACACCGAAGGTCAGTCTCAAGACTGGAACCTCTACGTGCACTCTTAAAGATTAGCTGAACCTCACGCGGTTACTTGCGCATTGAAAGGTGAATTGTACCAATACCATATGCCACACCCCGATCGTTATTAGCTACCGGGCCGAAATCAACATATGAACAACATAACGTATGCCACGGTACTAGAGGTAAGCGGTAGAGGTACCATGACCATGGTCAATCACAGAGAAGGACCAATCGCGTTATTCAATGCTTACAAGACATAATTTGTTCATTCATTAATGCATGTATTCATCATCATTCTTCTTTTCGTTCATTCGTTAATACAGGCATTCGTCATCATGTTCCTCTTTCATTATCTTTCTCCTTACGATACATAATACTTCATTAGTTCATTCTCGTTATTCGTAAAGTTTCAGAAAGATAAGCATACACAGTTACAAGGAACATACGCACTCATCATACATACTCATCATACATTCATCATCATACATAGCATCATACCTTACTTAACAATATTTTAATAATATTGTTAACAATAATATACTAATAATAATATTAGTAACAATTAGGGTTAATCATACTCATCATTATATGCATGAGACATCATCATTTATTAACCCTAGTCAACACTGGTCAAACCTCGAACTTCGGACTTACTGGAAATTCCTGAAAATTTCTAAGTGTTTAGGCGTTTTAGCCCTATTGGGCGTATAAGCCCTCTGGCCGTATGAGCACTATTGGGCGTAAGAGCACTGCTGGACTTTTCACTTAACACTTAGATTTATCAACTGGTTATACGACCACACTGTTGGTCGTATGACCACTGGTGGTCGTACCATCCCTGGACTTGGGAACATATTTGGATCATACGACCACTGTTGGTCGTATGAGTCCTGTGGGACTCATCATACTTAGAAAATATCACATAGTCATACGACCACTGTTGGTCGTATGAGTCCTATTGGACCAACACTTATATTTTTAACTTAGTCATACGACCACACTGTTGGTCGTATGAGTCCTATTAGACTCATCAACACTTAGAAAAATGCATCTCCTGGTCATACGACCATACTGTTGGTCGTATGAGCACTAGTGGACTCATCAACCTGTAAATAATTATTCTAAGTCCCATTTTCAGACATATTTGCAACCTGTTCATGAGTCTATTCCATAATCCAAGTCCCAAACATCATAATGCCTAACTCTAACATATAAACAAGATTTTAGGCATAAATCTAACATAAACATAAACATATATACATTCATTTCATACGGGTATAAACCCAAATTTTATAAAAACATATATATATGCATTTCCAGCCCCAAAACGTTTAAAAATCAGTAAAAAGGGGTCTAGAACTCACCTTAGCTGCTCTTCAAGTTCAAACTCTTCTGCTCGAGCTTTTCCAAAGGATCCGAAAGCCTAGATGTGTCTAAAACACACAAACCCGAACACACATACACATAAGAACATACATTTCTCGGTTTCTTAGCTCAAACACAACTCAAAAACATCAATTCTTACCTTAAATCTGATTTCTTCTTCTTTCTCTCTCTCTAAGAATCGATGTTCCTGCTGTTTCTCTCTCTAAAAACCGATGCAAAGAAATGTGCAGGAGGTAATGGGCGGCCATGCCACCTTTTTACCAACTTTATAAGATTTTTTTTTTTTCATTTTACACCTTTGGTCCCTCAACTTTGGGGTTGACTTCCTTTTTCTCCTTTTTCTTTCTCTTTTATTCCTTTGTTTCTTTAAAAGAAAAGAAAAATACGGGTGTTACAAGTCCACCCCCTTATATAGGTTTCGTCCCCGAAACCTGTTATTCCTTAAACCCTTGTGAGCAATACTGTTTCACCTCTTCTTCCAGTCTCTCATCTGGAATTCAATCGCTCTACATCATTTATCGACATCCGATTTCTGGTCTGTCTTTGACTATTCTGCATTGGCAACCCATGCATACTGGTCAATGATTATTTGACCAGCACCTGCGACCTCAAACATGCCATGTAGAGTGCGGTCACTACGATTAAAAGAATCATCACAATATCCGAGCAAAGTCTCGGCGTCATAATCATTGAGCTTCAAAGCATCACTGAGACCCTTCAGCCTTAATGCTTGAAAAAAACACGGCCATCAACTTGCGTATAGTTGCTAGCCCTTATCTGATGTTCTTTACGTATGAGTAATGACCCTTTGGCAACCCAACACTGACAAGAAAGACAATTCGGCTTATTTGGTGACTCAATCCAAATTTAGCTCTTTCCTTTACTTTCAACCTCTCATTCTACTTGTTTGTTACATCGTCGAAACTATCGTACGTTGCCGTTCAATAAGCCACTCACAGGCTGAAATTGTTCATCAGACAACGGGTGACATAACTTTCTTAGTTGCATCACGCAATCCTCTAGGGCATCAGGTAACCTAGTGAACCCACTAATAGTAATCTCTACATCGAAGGGCTCATCGATGTTCCTTCTTCTTTTGTTTCCGTTCTCTTCCGATCGTCGTACATCCTTCCCGGTGAAGCCTTCATCATAATCCATTGTCGCAGATCGGCACCGAACTTTTATCAGGCACCACCAATCAATCCATCTCTTTGCAGCACTTGGTACTTGCCTCATAAGTTACCATTCAATTCTCCCGGAGGTGTACGTCTATCCACCTACGTCTATCAGGGATGGTCTAACAGAAAAACAAGCGCTCTCTCAAATCTATTGCGGGGTCCTTTAGCGCACTGGGTAATCTAGTAGACTTACCTAACACATGTGATAAGCTTAACGATGACAAACAAAAAGAACAATACCTCACTCTTCCAACTCTCTCACACTTGTTACTATTCCCAACATATCCTATCCCCTACACTAGTCCGAGCAGTAAATGAGGGACAACTAAGATATTCAAGTCGATTAGAGAATCAGACTTAGACATCCAAACACCTAGAACTTCGAAGGGAAAAAGGGTCAAATTGTCTTGATTCCCGTTGTTATCTTAACCAAATCACTTGTATAACCTTAGTACAACCTTAGTTATTTAACTCTTGGTATAACAAATATATCTTTGATGCTTCTATCATTGATAACACTCGGTACTGAACAAGGTATGTTATCTCGAATAGGAGGAACCATGTGTGACCATGCAAAACAAATTAGAATCACGAGTGCACACGTAATTGTAATTTGTCGCGCATGAGAACTCTGGTAACACTATTGGGTGATAACGGATACGGTCGGTACAAATTCTCAATTCCATACTTAGAGGCATGGGGCCTCGAAATCAACACAAAGCCACACTATCAATATGCAAACAAACCCTTCATTCTTGCTAGCATGATACCATTTATTATTGTCAATAATTACTATCCGGTTATTGATTAATATGTGTTGTAAATTGAAGAAGTCATGTCTGGAAGAAGAGCGGGACGCCCGGGTGGGCGAGGAAATATCACCCTGACTCAAGCCGAGCTGAATGCTATCATCAATGAGCACGTGGCTGATGCGCTGGCAGCTTATGAGCAGGCCCGCAATCAGGACCAGAACGACCAGAATCCGAATCAAGGAGGTCCAACAGTCTGTACCTTCAAGATGTTTATGGATTGCAAGCCTCATTCATTCAGTGGCTCTGAGGGTGCTGTTACACTGCTTCGCTGGCTGGAGAAACTCGAGTCAGTGTTTGCCATGTGCAACTGTCCTGATGGAAATCGCGTCAAGTACGCCTCCGGCACACTGGAGGGACCAGCCCTGACGTGGTGGAACTCACAAGTCCAAACCTTAGGGCTTGGTGCTGCTAATGGTATGCCATGGGATGACTTCAAGATTCTGATGCAAGAAGAGTACTGCCCCAAGAGCGAAGTCTAGAAACTGGAAGCAGAATTTTGGAATTTAAAGATGATTGGTTCTGACATTGAGGAGTACACGACTCGTTCGCACGAGTTTCTGCATTATGTCCTCAGATGGTGACTCCGGCCTACAAGCGGATTGAAAAATACATTGATGGTCTAGCTGCTCAGATCCAGGCTAGTGTGATGGCTGCTGATCCTGTCACCATTCAGCAGGCCCTCCGACTGGCTCACAAACTCACTGACCAGGCAGTGGCACAGGGCACCTTGCCTAAACATGGCGCTGCATCTGGTTCGTCTGATCACAAAAGGAAATGGGAAGGTAACAACAGCAAGTCTTCAAGCTCCAACAACCCCTAGCAACAACTGACCAAAAAGTTTGACCTATCAAGAAACTTCACCAACAACAACCAGAACAGCAACAACAACAATTATGGTCAGGGATCGAGCAGCTACGCGGGCAAGAACCCTAGGTGTAACCGGTGCAACTTCCATCATCATGGCCCGTGTGATCGACTCCGTTGTTAGAGATGTGGAAAGATGGGTCAAGCAGCCAGAGACTGTCGTGGTAAACTAATGACTCAACAACAGCAACCCCAACAACGCCAGGGCGGAGCGACCTGAGGCTGCTATGAGTGTGGTAAGGAGGGCCAGTACAGGAAGGATTGCCCGCAGCTGAAGGGTGGAAATAATGGTAATAACGGGGGCAATGCCAAGGGTCGTGCATTCATGATCGGTTCCGACGAGGCAAGGGATGACCAAAATGTGGTTACTGGTACGTATCCCCTGAATGGTTGTTTTGCTTCTATACTATTTGATACTAGAGCTGATAGGAGTTTTGGTTTCCAACACGTTCATTAAGTTCTTAGATGTGACCTTAGCTGTCGTGGAACCTAGTTATATGGTAGAATTAGCTGACGGAAAACTAATTGAGGCAACCCGTATCATTAGGGGGTGCAGACTAGGATTATGTGGTCATGAGATAGATATAGATCTGATGCCTGTCACACTTGGTAGTTTTGATGTAGTTGTGGGTATGGACTGGCTATTCAAGAATCAAGCTGAGATTATCTGTGGAGAGAAAATCATTCGTATGCCACTTCCTAGTGGTGAAATTTTATCAGTTCAAGGCAAAAGGAGTGGCATGGTCTCTGGAATCATCTCCTACATGAAAGCTCAAAAGTGTTTGCGTAAGGGTCATACCGCTTTCCTTGCTATGGTCGCTGAAAAAGAAACCGAGGAAAAGAAGATTGAAGACATCCTTGTTGTACGTGACTATCCTGAGGTTTTCCCTGAAGACCTACCCGGTCTCCCACCGCATCGCCAAGTCGAGTTCCAAATTGATCTGGCACCGGGAGCCGCCCCTATCATGAGAGCACCGTATAGGTTAGCTCCAAAGGAACTGCAAGAGCTGTCTACGCAATTGCAGGAACTATTGGATAAAGGATTTATCAGACCTAGCTCATCACCGTGGGGAGCCCCAGTTCTGTTTGTCAAGAAGAAGGACGGAACTTTCCGCATGTGTATCGATTACAGAGAATTGAACAAGGCAACAATTAAGAATCGTTATCCTCTCCCGCGCATTGATGATCTGTTCGATCAACTACAAGGGTCGAGTTACTATTCCAAGATAGACCTAAGATCGGGTTATCATCAACTAAGGATACGAGAAGAAGACATTTCAAAGACTGCTTTCAGAACGAGGTATGGCCACTACGAGTTCTTGGTTATGCCATTCGGGTTGACCAATGCACCAGCGGTTTTCATGGACTTAATGAACCGAGTGTGCAAACCCTATCTAGACAAGTTCGTCATTGTCTTCATCGATAACATCCTTATTTACTCAAGGAATAAGGAAGAACACGAAGAACACCTTAGACTGATTCTGGAGCTGTTGAGACGAGAACAGTTGTATGCAAAATTTTCAAAGTGCGACTTCTGGATACGAGAGGTCCATTTCTTGGGCCATGTGGTCAATGAAAATGGGATACACGTTGACCCGGCAAAGATAGCAGCTATCAAGAACTAGGCTACGCCTAAGACTCCGACCGAGGTATGACAGTTTCTCGGGTTGGCTGGCTACTATCGACGATTCATCGAAGGGTTCTCAAAGATTGCTCAACCTCTCACCGCGTTAACTCATAAAGGTACCACGTACGATTGGGGTGATAAACAAGAATCTGCATTCCAGGTCCTGTAGCAGAAGCTCTGTACAGCACCGATTCTATCCCTGCCTGAGGGAACAGATGATTTTGTAGTTTACTGTGATGCTTCTATACAAGGCCTCGGTTGCGTGCTAATGCAACGCAATAAGGTGATTGCCTATGCATTACGACAACTGAAGATACATGAGAAAAACTACACGACACACGACCTAGAGCTTGGTACAGTCGTGTTTGCACTCAAGATATGGACACACTACTTGTACGGTACCAAGTGCATCATTTACACCGATCACAAGAGTCTCCAGCATATCTTTGAACAGAAGGAGCTAAATATGAGGCAACGTCGTTGGGTCGAGTTGTTAAACGACTATGACTGCACGATCAAGTATCATCCGGGCAAGGCCAATGTAGTAGCGGACGCCCTAAGTCGGAAGGAAACACTCAAGCCAAGACGAGATCGAGCATTGCAACTTACCATCCACACCGGTTTACCCGATCAGATCCGCAATGCTCAACTTGAGGCCTTTAAAGATGAGAACCTGAAAGCCGAATCACTGCGAGGCATGGAGAAGAAACTAGAAACCAAGCCTGATGGAATCCGCTACTTCATGGATCGAACATGGATTCCCTCGTATGGAGGCCTATGAGAACTGGTAATGGACGAAGCTCACAAGTCCCGGTACTCAATCCACCCAGGTTCAGACAAGATGTATCACGATCTCAAAGTTCTTTACTGGTGGCCGAATATGAAAGCTGACGTTGCCACATACGTAAGCAGATGCCTAACCTGTTCTAAGGTTAAGGTGGAGTATCAACGACCGTCTGGTTTACTCCAACAGCCAGAAATTCCAATATGGAAGTGGGAGCAGATATCTATGGACTTCATCACGAAACTTCCTCGAACTCCCAGCGGATGCGACGCCATTTGGGTGATCGTGGATCGCTTGACGAAATCCGCACACTTCCTGGCAATCCGGGAGACTGATCGCATGGAAAAGTTAACTCATATCTACCTAAGGGAAATAGTCTCTCGGCATGGCGTGCCGATTTCCATTATCCCTGATCGTGACGCTCGATTCACTTCACATTTCTGGCAGTCTTTGCAACGACCACTGGGGACGCGGTTGGATATGAGCACCGCGTATCACCCTCAAACCGATGGCCAAAGTGAGCGTATGATCCAGACCCTAGAAGACATGTTACGTGCCTGTGTCATAGATTTCGGCAGCAGTTGGGAAACTCACTTACCGCTAGTTGAGTTTTCTTACAACAATAGCTATCACACATCGATCAAAGCTGCCCCATTTGAGGCACTGTATGGGCGTAAGTGCCGATCACCTATCTGTTGGGTGGAAGTTGGAGAAAGTCAACTCACCGGCCCTGAACTTGTGCACGAGACGACTGAGAAGATCGTGCAAATCCGTAACCGAATGGCAGCAGCCCGTGACCGACAGAAAAGTTACGCTGATAAGCGTCGCCGACCGTTGGAATTTCAACTAGGTGACAAGGTGCTTTTGAAAGTGTCACCTGTGAAGGGTGTGATTCGTTTTAGAAAACGTGGGAAACTAAGCCCTAGGTACGTGGGACCGTTTGAGGTTGTCAAACGGGTTGGCCCCGTGGCCTATCAGTTGAGCCTACCCGAAGAACTCCGCGGGGTACACGATGTGTTCCATGTTTCCAACTTGAGAAAATGCCTTGTAGACGAGACTCTTATCGTCCCATTAGATGAGATACATGTTGACGAACAACTACATTTCGTCGAGGAACCGGTGGAAGTCATGGATCGAGAGGTCAAGACACTCAAACATAGTCGTATCCCTATCGTCAAAATCCGTTGGAACTCAAAGCGTGGACCAGAATTTACCTGGGAACGCGAGGATCAGATGAAGAGGAAGTACCCTCAACTGTTACAAAACCAGGCATCTACCTCTTAGATACGCAGGTACTCTATTCAACATGCGTCACAAACCGTTGAGCCTTGTACTCCCCCGTAAAAACCACGTAACATGATGTACTAATTTTCGGGACGAAAATTCCTGCAACAAGGGGATGATGTGACACCCCGTAATTTCAGATTAAAATTATTCAAACCGTTGTCGTTAACATTGACCCGTACTCGCTAATACTGGAAACGTATACAAACACCACCACCGACATCGTTAAATAAATTATGATAAAATATTAACACGGGTGTTTGTGGAGGATTCACATAAACGGGATTACGAAAGGAATCCTCTTAATTAACAAAGCTCGCCCAATCACGTCGTTATCAACCGGAACAAATTCGGGAACACGGGACACAAGTACAGGGACCAAACCTGACAATTGCCAAACTGGGGCTGGGTATAAATACCCATCCACCAGCCCAAACACTCCACAACCTGCTCTCTCTTCTCTCTTACGCTCTCTGCTCCTCCCTTTGTTTATCCTAGCACCAAAACCACCCCGATTGAGCCCGTTTTCGCCGGCTAAACCACGCAACAGCTGAGAAATCGCATTCCCAGCAGGTAGGCAACCTTGTTCATCCGTTTTATTGCTCGTTTCACTGCTGCAAATATGGGGTTCGGGTGTTCGGGTTCAACCCGAATGCATGTGGTCGTGGGGGTGCGTGTGAGGTCAATCAGCGTGTGCATTTCACTTAGACATGTTAGGAGAGTGTTTCTGGAAGTCCTGATTGTGAGAAAACCGAGCACGGAACAGCCGGAGGCTGTTCGACCCGCCCAGCAGTCGCGACCTGCTGCAGTCCGCGATTGGGCCAGCCGTGCGATTGAGTCATGCGACTGGGTCCTTCGTGTGACTGATCGGGACGACTGGGGTGAGACGTGCGAATGAATGAATGCGATTGAGAGTGTGTGCGACTGAGTCAACCGAATGAATGTGTGCGACTGAGTCAACCGAATGAATGTGTGCGACTGAGTCAACCGAATGAATACGTGCGATTGAGTCAACCGAATGAATGTGTGCGATTGAGTCAACCGAATGAATGTGTGCGACTGAGTATCACCCGACTGAAGGTTCAACCGCACGAATGAAGGTTCATTCGTGCGATTGGTTGTTGATTCGGGTGAATGGGTGATGTGTGGTACGACTGAATGCTGAGTCGCATGAATGAGGGTTCAGTCGTATGAGTGAAGTTGATTCGTACGATTGAAGGCCCATTCGTGCGAATGAAGTGTCCAGTCGTGCGTCTAGCCTTGTTATGCGATTTGGAGTCATTGTTAGCGAATTCTTCTGGTGTGCGAAGTGTCTATCTTGTGATGATAAGTTAACATCAATAAAATGTCATTTCTTGACCACAAAGATTAAAGTCAACGCAATCAACAAGCACATACTTTTCAACCTGAAACAACCTAACTGTTTACAAATATCAACAACCCATTTGGGATCTACATAAAGTCTGATACGTGTATGCCTGCTTGTGTGTGTCACCCACGACCGAACCCATGCGACCCGACTCGACTAAACATGTCTATTAACGCTAAACACAACATTAACGCTTAACATAACTGTCAATAGGTGTTTGACAGCGCATCGTAAACAACACTTGGGAGACTTTCATCCTACATATTTGTTACATCATCAGTGAGTTTCACGGCCCCTATTTTACATCTCTTTCCTTTTGGGGCAGAAAACATGCAAACAGATTTACATAAATGGTTGTAGTAATATTGATATCGCTTGTTACGTTAGTGCAAACACACAACATGTCCTGACACACTAGAACCGTTAGTAATGGGATTAGCGGGGTAATTTTGAGTAGTACTACTGGGTCTGACAAACCCCGCCCGGGCTAGTCGCGCTAGCTTGATTGAAGGTCAAACGGGTGCTTGATTGACCAAACACATTGTCATGGTCTGATGAGACATGACGGGGATACAACAAACACATATAGGACGTAAACAGTCAGCTTCGGTTCGAAACGCTAAGTAACAAGAACATAGGCTAGCTACCTAACGATATGCTCTATATACTAAACCATTGAAACGCAAACTATGGAAACCCTTACGAACACACTTTCTTGTTGATTAAACCTGTGAACTCACCAACTTTATGTTGACACATTTTAGCATGTTTTCTCAGGTCACAGGAACGCATAAGCTTATGATGCACGCTACAGGAATCGCACTCAGTACATGCATTTATCTAGTTTATTTTCAGCATTGAACATTTTGTCTAAACATGACTAATGTAACAGTACGGTGATGGATTTACAACTTATGTACTCGCTTCCCCGCTTTTGTAAACTTTGTTTATGTTCCTTTGAATGAAGTCAAATGTTTATCCTAAATTCATATAGTGTCGTTCGATATGACTGTGTCTGAGATCCTGGTATGTCACACGCCTAACGGTAAAACCCCGTTCGTGGAAATTAAGGGTGTGACAGTAATGTTTTGATCCGTGTGAACTTTACGAATACATATCTTTCCTTTTTCAACTTCATCCCTTATGTAGTTGAATCTCCATTCAATGTGCCTAGTCTTTTGATGTGCACGGGGTTTCTTGATTTGAGCAATCACACCCTCATTATCATAAAGAATTTCTAGGGGGTCCTGAATGGAAGGGACCACCCCTAGATCGACAATGAATTTCTTCAATCTTGCAGCTTCCTGAGCTGCTAATCAAGCGATGATGTATTCTGACTCTATAGTTGATAATGCCACTACATATTGCATAGAGCTCTTCCAAGAGATTGTTCCTCCATTCAAGATGAAAATGTACCCCGATTGGGATCGTGAATCATCCTGATCAGTTTGGAAACTCGCATTCGTGTAACCTTTTACCATGAGTTCCTGTTCACTAGATCCATAGATTATTAACATATCTTTAGTCCTCCTTAGGTACTTATGTATGTTCTTAACAGCCATCCAATGACTATTTCTAGGATTTTGCTGGTATCGGATTGTCATGCTCAAGGCGCATGACACGTTCGGCCTAGTGCATATCATTATATACGTGATGGATCCTATAGCAGACGCGTACGGGATTCCTTTCATCTTATCTTGCTCAATCTTTGAGCTTGGACATTGAGTGGTACTTAATATCGTTCCTCTTTGAGTAGGTACCGTACCTTTCTTAGAATTTTCCATCTTGAAGCTTTTCAAGATCTTATCAATGTATGGACTTTGATTTAAACCTATCAACCGCCTTGATCTATCCCTATAGATCTTTATTCCCAAAATATAGGCGGCTTCACCAAGATCCTTACTGGAAAAACAGCTTTCAAGCCAGGTTTTTACACCCTCCAAGGTTGGAACGTCATTTCCAAATTGTAGGATGTCATCGACATACAATACTAGGAAAGTGATGATGCTCCCACTAGCTTTCTTATATACACATGCTTCATCAGCGTTTTTGATGAACCCAAATTTGATTACCTCTTCATCAAAACTGTGATTACAACTTCTTTATGCTTGATTCAATCCATAGATTGATTTTTTTACTTACATACTTTGCTAGGATGTTTTGGATCGACAAAACCTTCAGGTTGAACCATATAGACATCTTCCTCAAGATATCCATTTAGAAAAGCGGTTGTGACATCCATTTGCCAAATTTCATAATCATAATGAGAAGCTATGGCAAATAATATCCTAATAGACTTTAGCATTGCAACCGGCGAGAAGGTCTCATCATAATCAACCCCTTGAGTTTGAGTGAAACCTTTTGCTACAAGTCTAGCTTTGTAAGTATCCAAGTTTCCATGCATATCGGTTTTCTTCTTGAAAACCCACTTACTTCCAACTATCTTGGAGTTAAGAGGTGGTACAACCAAGTCCCACACTTGATTGTCATACATGGATTGCATCTCAATGTTCATGGCTTCAAGTCATTTGTCACAATCCAAATTGGACATTCCATCACGGTACTTGGTTGGTTTATCAGAATCTACTACATAGGATCCATCTATGAAAAATCCATATGCTTCAGGTGGATTACCAGTTCTACCTGATCTACGAACGTTTTGTGTGTATTGATCAACCATTTGATCATCCTCAACATCCTCATGTTCAGTGCTAGTGTCAACCAAATGTTTATCGGGTTGTGGTTCTTGATCCTCTTCAAGATCCAAAGTTCTACTGCTAGCTCCTTCCATAAGGAACTTAGCTTCTAAGAACTCAACCTTCTTGGCAACAAACTCCTTTTGTTCAAATGGATAATAGAAATAATATCCCATAGAATCTCTAGGATATCCAATGAAGATACACTTAGTAGAACGACTTTCTAACTTGTTTGAGGTGGGAGTCTTAACATAAGCCTCACAACCCCATACCTTTAGATATGATAGAGATGGAACCCTTCCATGCCATATTTTGAAAGGTGTCTTTTCCACTTTCTTGGTTGGGACCATATTCAAAATACGTGCTGCAGAGAGCAAAGCGAAACCCTAAAATAATAGAGGCAATAAGCTTCTAGCCATCATTGATCGAACCATATCCAATAGAGTTCGATTTCTCCTCTTGGACACACCATTGTGTTGTGGTGCTCCAGGTGGAGATAGTTGTGAGACAATCCCGCAATTTCTAAGATGATCTCTAAAAGCATCACTTAGATATTCACCTCCTCTATCGGTGCGGAGAATTTTTCTCGACTTGTTGAGTTGATTTTCTACCTCGTTCTAGAAGGTTTTGAACATTTCAAAAGTTTCTTCTTTGTGTCTTAACAAGTACACATACCTATATCTACTATAGTCATTGGTAAAGGTAATGAAGTATCTTTCATTGTACCTAGTCATTGGCTTAAAAGGACCACATATATCCGAATGTATGATACCTAATAATTCTTTTGCCCTTTCGGTTTTGCCACTAAAAGTTGCCTTAGTCATTTTGCCTTGTAAACAAGACTCGCATACATCAAATGAATCATATTCACTTTGTTTTAAAAGACCATTATTTTCAAGTGTTTGTATGCGCTTCTTGTTTATATGACCAAGACGGAAATGCCAAAGATAGGTGTCACTCAAATCCAATTTGAGCTTCTTGGTGGTGGTTTGGTACAATGAGCTATCATATAATGTGTTTTCACGAACGAATTCATAAATACCATTAAAAGGAATAGCTTTAAAATAAAAGATGTCATTTAAAGAAACATGAATTTCATTTTCAATAAATGTCAAAACATAACAATATTGTCTTAATTGGGCAACTGAAATAATGTTCCTAGTCAAACTAGGAGCATACAAAACATTGTTCAAATTAGCTTCCAAACCATTTAGAAGCTTCAAGATGTAGTCCCCTCGCTCTTCAACTTGAAATTTTGCCCCATTTCCCATGTAGAGGCTTACATCCCCTTTCTTGAAGTCCTTACTTCTTTTGAACCCCTGTAACAAATTGCAAATATGAGATCCACATCCGGTATCCAATACCTATTTGTTAGAGGATATTAAATTGAGATCAATATGAATCATGAAAATTGTACCTGAGGTTTGTTAGACCCTGAAAGGATCATACATGCCAATTCAAGAGGTGGATGGTTGTTCTGCTGGTTTCTCCCCAAGTTCAAGAAGAAATGCACATAAAGAAGATCCTGCATAAGAAGAAAATAACAAGTGTCGGCTATCCGCATTTGTTAATGCGGATGACCAAGAACAAATGCTGACAAGTATCTGTTTATCCGCATTAACTAATGCGGACAACCAATGAAATGCAGACAAGGCATTTGTTCATCCGCATTAACTAATGCGGATGACCAGCAACAAATGCGGCCAAGTGTTTGCTCATCCTCATTAACTAATGCTGATGACCAAACACTAATGCGGCGAATAGAAGAGCAATTCTGATGAAGAATTACTCATCCACATTAGTCAATGCGGATGACAAAGGACAAATGCTGATGAAGACTTAGACTAAGGGTAGTTTAGTCATTTTGTACAAGTTGTAAGTCAGCCTATAAATAGAATAGAAACCTCGTATGTGAGGGTGACTTTTTGTGTGACTGTTTACATAACTCTTGAGAATAGACAATTAGAATATACTTTGTTTCTCTCCCATGTTAGCTGTCTTGTTTCTGTAGCTTGCTAAACCCTAGCATTTACTCTGTAACAGTTCATCTAAATAATACAAGAGTGCATTTATGAGTATATCAAGAGTTCCATGTTCATTTATTGCTTGATTCCGGCCTTCAATCATTGACTCAATCTTCAAATTCGATCCTTGTTGATTCATATCAACAGAGAATATCATTCTCAAAAACCCCAGTCAATTGGTATTAGAGCTTTGGCTCTCGGTTATTACTTAGATCTGCTCAGATCTAGTTTTAACCCGATTGATCTGTTGATTGAGTTACTGTTTAGAGATTTCAAACATCTCTTCTCAGTATTCCAACTGAATACTCACTGATATACTCCACTGCTACTATTCACCCAAAGATCTCCTCTTCGAACAAACAGTTCAGGTTGCACAGTCACTAAAAATAGAAAATCAAAAGCTGAAAATTACATATTCTCAGCAGATCCATTGGTATAGGACTAAGTTCGGACTTGTTGGACTATTTGGACTAATTAACCATAAAATCACTTAAATCTAGATCTAAACAAGTTAAAACTAACAATTAACTGTGGATTCACATAATTATTCTGAATTGGGCATGCCTCAAAACCAGCCATGCTGAAAAATAAATCTGAATTTAAACAATAGAAAATCAGATTCATGAACTATATTACTGGTGTTGATCCTGATTATTGGATCTCAATATGCAAAGGCCCACACATTCCAGTAACACTATCTGCAGATCAAGCTGCACTGTACAAGACCTCTAGAATTCCTATTGAAGATCTTACTCTTGACGATGATGATTACAAGAAGATCAAGATTGACCTCAAAGCTTACTCGATACTTACTCAAGCACTTAAAATGGATGTGCTTAAAAGATTGGAAAAGTATGGCACTGCAAAAGCTATATGGGATGCACTGCAAATCATGTGTGAAGGAAGCAATGAAGTGGTTGAAATCAACAAAGACAAGCTTGTGAACCAGTATGAGACGTTTCATCACTCCAAAGGGGAGTCCATCTCTAAATAGTGGCATAGATTTGTGCAGCTAGTGAATGATTTAAAGATCATGGGTGTTACTTACAAGTTAAAGGATTTAAACAAGAAGATGTTACACAGTCTTCCTGAAAATTGGAAACAAAATGTAACTATGCTGAAGAATACTCTTGATTTGGAGAGCAGCACCCTGGTTATCATGATAGCAAATATAGAAGCTTTGGAACTGGATGAAAGAAGTAGAAATCTGGGAGGACCCAGAGTAGATGAAGCATACAAGTTTCCCACAGATAATCATTCTGTGGAAAATGCCTTCATTACTGAGGAGGATGATTTTATCTCCTCAAGGGATCAAACTAAAGCAACTGGATTCACTACAGCCCCACCATCCAACAGACCATCAACATCTTCCCCATCAACTTCAACAAGTCAAGCATCAGGATTCTCTGCAACTCCTACTCCTGATGATTCAAAATCTGAAGAACAAAAGGCAACTTACAATGCATTTGTTGCCAGCTTTGAAGCCTATTTGGGTGAAAGACTTACATCTGCACATCTGATCCAAGAAGATCTGGAAGAAATGGATCCAGATGATGTAGAGGAAATGGACTTGCAATGGCAAATGGCCATGATTGCTATGAGAGCAAAGAAGTTTTTCAGAAAAGGGAAAAAGCTTAATCTTGATGAAAACACCAAGCTTGGATATGACAAATCAAAAGTGAAATGCTTCAATTGTGGTATGACTGGCCACTTCTATAGAGAATGCAATGCTCCCAGAAGAAACTACAACACTCAAAGGCCTTCTCAGAGCCATTCATCATACAACCATCTTCAAGCTTTCACTCCAACAGTCATCAACAACAGCTTCATCATCATCAACAATCACACCAGACTCAACCCCAACTGACCAATCAAGCATATGGAAGCAATCAGTCATCAGCAAATGCTCTTGTTATCAGGCAGGATGGAGTGTGTGACTGGAGCATGTATGCTGAGGAAGTAAAGCCTCAATTTCAAAATCATGCTCTCATGGCTCACAACAATGATGGACCTTCTCCCATGCCTACTAAGGTAAAATCTAACCTTTGTAGTGATAAATGCATAAATAAACTGCAAGGGTATAGAGAGCATAATCATAAACTGGCTGATAGAATTAAAGAAGAAAAAGTGAAGTCAGAGATGCTTAAGAGAGAAATAAAAAGCTTTGAAATCAAAATTAAATCTCTCATCTCTGACATTGAGAAATTGCATGGTGAAAAGTACACTCTTGCAGCTGAGAATGAGCAACTGATTGAAAAATTAGCATAATCTAAAACTGAACTAAATCTTACTGAACTGAAACTAGAAAAGTTTCAACAGTCATCAGTAAAGCTGCAAGAGATGCTTGATTCTCAAAAGTATCCCAAAGACATGTCTGGTATTGGATACAACTGTTTTCCACCACCATACAATGACAACTACACTGTCATGCCTGATTCTGTCACACTCAAACAGGAAAATGAACCTAACACTATTGAACATAAAACAATTGTAAAACAAGTCAGCAATCCTCAAAATAAACCTAGTTTACATTGAAACAAATGAGGACAAAATCAAGTTAGGTCACCCAGTTAAAATCAAGGAGTGTTTAGACAAGACAGTGAGTGTGATCAAAACAGAAAGCCCAATCAAGGCTATTGTTCCTTTTGTGAAATTTATTCCTGCAATTTCCAAGGAAAAGAAAATAAAAGCTAATAAGGTGAATATACCTAATGAAAGTAGATCTGATAGTGAGATAAACTCTCCTAAAAATTCAAGCAAATCAGACACTGATTCACCATCCATCAAAAGAAAAGTTTCTCAGGTCACAAAAACTAAAACTAACTCAGACCCTCAAACTTAAAAATCAAAGCAAGGGGTTGGCTTTGATATTTTCAATAAAGAGCATATGAATCAATTTGAAAGAGAGATTAGGCAAAAATCAAGAAAGCATGATCAGCCTCAGAAAAGCAAAATCAGTAGTATTGTGAAACAAACTACTAACAAGGTTGATCAGGCTTTGTCATCAAAACCAAGGAATGAATCTAATTCCAAATCTGCCAAAGCTATAAAATTTGCAACACCAAGATCTGTAGCTAGAAACAAACACATGTATTGTGATATGTGTGAGAGGTCTAATCCCAGAACAGATAAATGCTTTTACAATCAATACTGTTCAATCTGTGATATGAACAATCACTCCACCAAGAACTGTTATTTCAACAAATACTGTTCTGTCTGCAACATGACAAATCACAATACATCTGATTGTTTCTTTAAACAAAAGGGATTGAGAATACCTCAGAACAAGCCTATATCTCCAATCATGTCTGAGAAACATAAGATCAATGGTCGTCCTCATCACAGACTCTCTAAGTCTGATGATGATGTGAAAAATCTGAGAACTTCAAACAGAATCCAAAGAAATAAAAATCAAGCTGTCAAACAAACTAATGATTTTTAGAATTCTAAAACAAAGTTTGATAACAAAAATGAATAAACTTTCTGAAAAGAAACAGGGATCAAAGGTTTGAATACTCATCTGACTCTTCAATTGAAGTAATAAACCATGCGAGATTCAGAAACAAATCAAGCATGATTCCATCATCAAAGCACCAGTTTAGAGGAAAATACCAACAGGTTACTATCATGGATAGAAACGCTAAGCCCAAGACCATCATGGCTTGGGATTCACAATCTAATTAGTTCTTTCTGTGCTTGTAGGGACATTCATACAGGTCCAATAGTTTATGGTATGTGGATAGTGGATGCTACCGACACATGACTGGAGATCGTTCCCTCCTTCATGATTTTAAGCACATTCAAGGAACTACTGTGGCATTTGGAGGAGAATTACAAGGTGGTAGAATTACATGTGAAGGATCTGTGACCAGTGAAATGCTGAGCTTTGACAGAGTGAACTACTGCAAACAACTGAACTTCAATCTTCTCAGCGTGTCTTAGATCTGTGACAAGAAATATTCCACTCACTTCACTGACACTCATTGCTACATTCTGAGACCAGGATTTCAAATTCCTGAAGAATGGGTTGTCTTGAAATCACCGAGGAAGAATAACACCTATGTCATTAACCTCAATTCTGCATCACCAAAAGAAGAAACATGTCTTCTATCAAAAGCATCTTTTGATGAATCACAAATTTGGCATAGACGATTGGGACACACAAAATTCAAAAACATGAACAGACTGGTCAAGGGAAATCATGTTATTGGATTACCTCAAAAAGAATTCCACTTCATTGACCACTGTTTAGCGTGTCTCAAAGGAAAACAACACAAGTCGTCTCACAAGCTAAAGTTGGTGAACACCAACAATTCTCCATTAAAACTACTTCATATGGATCTTTTTGGTCCAACTCATGTTATGAGTATAGGAAAGAAGCAATATTGCTTGGTGATCATAGATGACTTTTCTAGATTCACATGGGTCTTCTTCCTACTTCATAAAAATGAAGCATCCCAATTAATAAAAGATTTTATCACCAAAATTGAAAATCAAATTGACCTTAAAGTCAAAACAATCAGGAGTGATAATGGGACACAATTTAAAAATGAAGATATGAGTTAGTTTTGTACAACCAAAGGCATAGATCATCAATTTAGTGCAGCTATGACTCCTCAACAAAATGGAGTAGCTGAAAGAAGAAATAGAACACTAATTGAGGCAGCACGTACTATGCTAGCAGATACTAAACTGCCAATCACCTTTTGGGCAGAAGCAATTAACATATCATGCTTTGTACAAAATAGAACTTTGATCGTCAAAGAAAGTAATAAGACACCTTATGAACTAATTTTTCAAAGAAAGCCATTCATTGGATTTTTCAGATCATTTGGCTGTCCTGTCTCGATATTAAACACCCGTGACCATTTGGGAAAGTTTTCATCCAAGTCTGATGAAGGATTCTTTGTAGGATATTCTTCTGTTTCAAAGGCTTAAAGAGTGTTTAATCCTAGATTAAACATTATTGATGAATCAACAAATGTTCAATTCAAGGAACATTCATTTCCCAAATCAACTAACGGTCCTGATTGGTTGTTTGATATTGAATCATTTAGTAAATCTTTTGACAAATGTCATTTGTCTAATGCAGGAAACCTACAATCAACTGTACCTTCATCGTTAGTAGAAAGAAGGAGTGACTTTCCAATGATTCCTCCAACATCTACTGAGCAACTTGATGAAGAGGTTCCACTACAAGCTGATCCTGTCAGACATACTGTTCAACATCAAAGTGCTTCAATTGAGGATGGTCCCAGTACAATACCCTCTCCATCAGAGATGCCATCTATTGAAGTTAGAAACCAAGAAGAAGTTAGAACTCAAACTCATGTCATCCCTCTGGTTGACACTGAAAGAACATCAAATGATGTAAGTAATCAAATCCTTGCTGACGCTGAAGTAGGAACCGGAACAAATTTTGATTACTTTCATAGCTCCCCAACAGTACAAGAAGAAGTTGCCTCGCACCAAGATGTAACCCTTTGCATTAAGAAGATGTAACCCTTTGCATCATTGCCAAAGGAAACAAATCCCTTCTTTCCTTGAGAGTAGTCATTAAGAAGAGAGCTGCTTCCTGTCATGTGCATGGATCCTCCACTGTCTACATACCAGATGCTTCTTTCGAATGTTGAAGAACCCTGCAATCATCATAACAAGTTAGTTAGTTTTGGAGACCCAAACCTTTTTGGTTTTGGGTCTGTTCTCATCAACAGATGTAACACTAACTGGTTTGTTATGTGTGACAGTCTGAGGTGAAGGAGATGGTGTAGAAGAGGAACCCTTTGGCTTGGATTTACTTTTCTGTGGTTTCAACACAGGAGCATCTAATTGGTTAACTCTACCCATTAGATGTTGAACCATCATCACAAGTTGTGTCTGACTTTGTGATAAAGCTTTCAGCTCCTCAGACACAAAAGTGGTTGCTGGCGATGGATTCCTGTGTTGCACCATCTTCTTTTGAGCAACCTCAACTGTTTCCTGATTAACCCCATCCTTCTTTTTGGATTTCTTCTTTGACTTAGGGGTTTAAGGCTTTGATGTTGCTGATACAAACTTGGACTCAAACTCATTTTTCATTTCATTCATTTTCTCTTTGATTTTCTCTTTTTGTTTGAGTTTGGATCCCCTTTTGTACTAGCAATCATCAGTAAGATGATTGAACAGGCCACATATTTCACATGGCTTCTTCTTCATCTTATGTTGATCATCTACTAAAGAAGATAAAACTACTGAAGACTTGTTCTTCAGCTGTTTGCTGTAAGTACTTGCAGTTTTCTTCCTTGCAGTACTTGCTTTCCTGACATCCTCTTTAGTAGTCTTCAAACCCTTTCTACTGATAGTTTCTTCTCTTCAGTACTGACAGTAGTTGGGGTTTGAACTTCAGGTGTTATCACTTGCTCTCCAGTAATTTCAGTACTTCTAGAGACAACACCTGAGTTAATCAACTTTTTGATCATGTGACAGTCAGCATTTGAACCATCAACTCTTTTAGCATCAGCTAATTGGTTTTGTGATGAATGAATGCTGACTTCTACTTCTGATGATGCTGTATCAGATAGTAGGTCACATGATGAGAAGGATTGGTTATTGCTCTCTCCATCAGATTCTACATCTGCTCTGGAAGTATAATCTGTTGGAGGAGCAGTGTGATTATAACCAATACCAAACTTCACATTGGAAGCTGATTGCTTATTCAAAAGCATTTCAAAACCCTTGCAAGATTATACCCATCGATCACACTCTACTTGGGTAACTGCAAGTGTTTCTTTGAGGTCTTTGTACTTTTCTAAAAGTACCTCTTCCCTAGACTTATCATCAGTGATTTGGCATTTTAATTTGTAAATCTCATCATTTTTACCTTTAAGCACAGACTCAAACTCAGCTTTTCTTTTGGAAATGGTTTGTTCTAGCTCAATGTTCTTATTAATTAAAGCTACATTTGCTTCTATAATAAAAGCAAATGCTGCTATGCATGTTTCAGAACATAATTTGGCCTTAGCCTCAGAGGACACCTGTGATACCTGTGATGAAGAGGCACTTAAGGATGATCCAACAGAAGACTCCAGATCCATGAGAGCTAGATTTCCAAAAGGGTTGTCACCAACATGTTGACCAGCACCTGAGAACAGTTGTTCATGACCAGACATGTCATCCGGTAAACTGCTCCGGTCAACAACTCCTGGGGTGAAGAAGTTGTGTTGTTGAGGTTGAGGAGGTTGATGAGATTGGGATGGTTGAGGCTCAGGAAGAGCATGTGGTTGAGGAGCAATGGGTGCTTGAACTTGACTGGGTTGTGGTTGTGAATGATGACCAGAATTGACAGGATGTTGCCCTCTGTTTTGTTGACTATTGTTAGTAAAAGTCACAAAGGGTGCAGAAGAGTTAGATCCAGGTGATCTACACTCTCTTGCAAAGTGTCCAAGCCTGTGGCATTTGTGACACCTCAACTTGCTCTTGTCAAAACCAACTTTGGTTTTGCCAGAGAGTCCTGGGAATTTTCTTCTAGTTCTTTTGTAG
Source organism: Flaveria linearis (assembly GCA_024085815.1). Taxonomy (NCBI): domain Eukaryota; kingdom Viridiplantae; phylum Streptophyta; class Magnoliopsida; order Asterales; family Asteraceae; genus Flaveria; species Flaveria linearis. Next base: position 48,507,719 of record CM044004.1, on the reverse strand, counting down.
AACTTCTGAGACCGGATATTAATCAAGGCCATTTGGCTCAGAATATCCATCTCTTCTAAGTCATCATCAGCAATCCCTTTCAGATCATCCATGATGAAGCATAGATTGTCACTATTACAGCCACCAGTCTGACTATTAACACTCACAAAAGCAGGATCAGAAGTGTTTGAAGAGAAATCAATATGCTCATCATATTGGCACTCAGATGCAGCATATTCTGACTCATGACCGACCAAGGCAGTGTTCCCTGGTACAAAGTCTTCAGTGAGTTTACCAGATGAAGCCAGTTTCCTTTTCTACTCAATCTCTCTTTCAAATGTTAGCAGTTTCCCATGAAGTTGGGTGAGAGATAAGCTATCCAGATTTGCATTGGAGCGTAGGACAATTGTGTAGGTGTCCTATCTCTCAGGCAGTGATCTGAGGAATCTGTGGTTCATCTGACTGTTGGTGTATTCATGTTTAACCATTTTCAGCTCAGAGATTAAACATGAAAACTGCTCAAACTGTTGAGTCAGAGTCTCACCCTTTCTGTGATCAAATGTCTCATACTGTTGGGCGAGGATTTCCCTATTGTTTGCTAGAACCTCATAGGTGCCTCCGAATTGTTCTTTTAGTGCATTCCAGAGGTCATGAGCAGTTTCATGATGCATCGGCCCAGAATAGATTTCATTGGGCAGTGCCATGGCCAGAATTCCATGGACTTTTGCATCAATCTCAAACAATTTCTAATCCTCATCAGAGTATTGCTCCTTCTTCTTTGGAACCAATTGGTTTGTTTCCGGATGATTCACCATAGGCTGATGTGGACCATGTACCACAGATGTCCAACAACCTGAACTATTGACAGACAGGTGATGGAGCATCCTTCTTTGCCATATGTTATACTCATTGCTAACCAGCATCGGAGGCTTGGTTGAGGAACCAGTATTATGAGGATCATTAGAAGGAGTAGTCATTTTCAGAAATTCAGACAAATTCAAGTAAAACAAGACAAATTTAGCTCAAAACCACGTAGAACCTCAAATTGAATGGCCAGAAGCGACAAAACCTCAATCTCTATAACGAATTCTTGCGAATTTGCTAATTCGATCAAACTTAGGGCAAATGAGCAGTTTCAATGATCAATTGTTAGATCGATCAATGATTAACCTTGCTCTGATACCATTTGATAGGATCTCAGCCTCTAGTTTGATCAATTAGGTTGTATTCGCAGCGGATTTAGCACGAGAATTAAACAAATAAGCAAGAACACAAATGGTTTTGCATGTAACAGTAAAATTATAGAGAGAGAGAGCAATTCTGCAAAAAGGTGTTTTCTATTTGATCACATGCTTCGGCACAAAATACAATTAGGTCATCTCCTTTTATAGAAGAAATGACCAATGCTGATGTCACTTGATAGTGACATCAAACGGTTATTAACAAACTACTGAAAGAACACTAAACTACTAAAGATGTCAAACAGTTGACATCTTCTTACAAAATGCTAAGTGTTCCTACTTATTACAAACTACTGATAGAACAAGAAACTATTGAAAGTATTACAATGACTGAAGAACAAGCTCTTCAGTCATTTACAACTACTGAACTATAACAGCTGAAGAACAAACTCTTCAGCTGTTGTACAAACTACTGAAAATAGAAAATATAAACTACTGATAGAGAAAACCATCACAACAACTGAAGACAACTTCTTCAGCTATTGTGACAAACTCTGAAGCTTTAGCACTTGGTCTTCAGACTTTGATCTTCAGATGTTTCATCAGCTGATGACTTCAGTAGTTGTCATCAGCTGATGTCTTCAGTCTTTTTCTTCAGACTTTGTGCATCAGTTGTTGTTCTTCCGTTCTTTAGTTCTTCAGCTTTTGATCTTCAGCACTTGTCTTCAGTACTAGAAGTCTTTAGTACTTGTATTCTTCAGTACTTCAGACTTCAGTACTTATCTTCAGCACTTTGGATCTTCAGCTGTTGTTCTTCAGATCTTTGACCTTCAGCTATTGAGTCTTCATTCTTTGTCAAACTACTGATGAAGCTTTCAGCAGTTGTTGTGATGTCATGTGGGACTTAGAGGTTTTTCTGATCTGGCTCATTGTTTCTTTTGGTCCAACAACCTTCTTTGCCAACATTGGTTATGAGGGTGGATATGAAGGGAAAAAGATTGTTAAAGGGTAGGTAGATCTGCAATGGAGATTCCTGATACACATGTATCAACATTGCTTATCTAAGAGGAAGACTGGATGGAATGATATCCCAGTGACAACCTCCTCTACTATTTGTGCCTTATGTACCAAGCAACCATTTGTAAGGCCCCCTTCCCGGGCACCTCACAGTTGGTCAATCATTGCACATAAAACATACATTTACAAATATTTTAAATAAACATTTCAGCGGAAGCATTCAAAAGAGATATCTCATTTCATCATAAAATCATTTACAAAGTACTACATCGTTAATCGATTACAAAATAGTCATAAACAGTGACCTTTAGTAGTAGAGGATTCCTTAGGTAATCCCGTTTATCCGAATCCTCTACAAACACCATTTTGTTTTATAAATACATTCGATGTATTACATAACAAAAATATTAACAAAGGAATGCCATCCCAAAAGAACTGAGTAGCCGCCTCGTGCCATCCTCAGTAACACTATCTGTCAACTGGAAACACATAAAAAGTCAGCGTTGCTGAGTGAGTTCTAGTTTTATTGTCACACCCCGGGCCCAGAGAGGCGGGACGTCACGATTAGTAAACAACAACCAAAATGCAGTGGAAACTAAATGGATTAATACATTACAACTTTCAACATTTACATCAGAGTATTGGCTCTGGTTCAATTCACAAGGTACCTAAATCTACAGTCTATAGGTGTTATGATCAATCTTTTGGTAAAGGTTTCTTGATGCATCGGTAACTAAAGCTTCTAGGCTCGACTTTTGTCTTCAACACCTACCCTCACTTCTTGCCTCGGATTTAGGTATCTTCTATAGCTCAACTATTCTCCCTAGCTGTACCTGAAGACATGCTCAAAAAGAAAATTGTGTCAACATAAAGTTGGTGAGTTCAAGTGGTTCAAGTTTTAAAACAATAAAAGAAACGCTTAGAGTCCACAAGTGAAGGTTTTAGAATCAAGTGTGATAGTTTATGAAAATCTCATTTGATGTTTAAAACATCATTTTTAGTATCAGTCATTGTGGGGTATCACAATCAACCCTGCACTTGGTCCCCGGTTGGCCTCTTCTAAACTTGTGTTTAACCGGATATTCCCGTAGGAAAGGACCAAGCCTCAGAATAGTGAACCATTCCTGCTAGGATGGTTCACCATAGTATCTTAATCAAAACCTGTTACATGCCACAAACGACCCCTCAGGACCTTAGTGGGGTACCTCCCTGTATCGGGAGTGTAACACCCGGAAATTTTAAATTTGGAGTGTCATGCGACTGGAGCGTCCAATCACATGGAAGTCATGCGATTGAAGCTCAATCACACGACTGGAGCTCAATCATGCGACTGGAGTGTCCAATCGCATGGAGCTCACACGACTGAAGGTTCAGTCGCTTAGGGAAACCCGAGCGACTGGACTGTAGTATTTAAGGGAGAGGGCAGCCCTTACCCTTTCCCCACACTCGCGAATCCAGAGAGAAAGAAGAGAAACGGGAAAAAGGGAGAAGAAGGCTCGGTTCAAGCGGCTTCATGAGCCAAAATCGACATATAGCGGGACAAATCGAAGCCCTAACCGAGGAGGCTACTAAGGTGAGTTCTAGGACCCCTCTTTTACACGTTTTTGAATGATTTTGGGGCTGGAACACATCTAAAACCCTATTTTTCGAGTTTTTTGGTGTAAACCCGTTTTTATGCATTTGTGTATGTGTATGATGCGTTTGGAGCTTGATTTCATGCGTGGTTATGCTCGAATGAGGTCATGGTATGTTTCCCTAAGGCTTAGGATGGTCGATTTGGGCTCAAAATGGGTTTAGGTGAGTTTGGGGGTCGAAAACCCTCGGCTGCAGTCGGGATGAACTCCATTCTGCATCAGCTAGGCCCAGTCGCCCAAATGAGGGGAGACTGGAGCCCAGTCGCCCGAATGATGCGAGACTGGAGCCCAGTCGCCCGAATGAGGGGAGACTGGAGCCCAGTCGCCCGAATGGGGGAGACTGAAGGCCAGTCACCTGAATAGGGGGAGACTGAAGGCCAGTCACCCAAATGGGGGGAGACTGAATGGGGGGAGACTGAAGGTCCAGTCACCCGAATGAAGGTCTAGTCACCCGAATGAAGGTTTAGTCACCCGAATGAAGGTCTAGTCACCCGAATGAAGGTCTAGTCACCCGAACGAAGGTCTAGTCACCCGAATGAAGGTTTAGTCACCCGAATGAAGGTCTAGTCACCCGAATGAAGGTTTAGTCACCCGAATGAAGGTCTAGTCACCCGAATGAAGGGCCTATCGCATGGAGGCCAGGCGACTGAAGGGTGTCCATACGCCTAAATGTCCGCAGTATTATCCGACTTTGGAAAAGTGCGGACTTAGACTCGGACCCTCGGGGTTGTAGATGACGAGTTGGGCATAGATGATGCAAGACGATGTATGATGATGAGTTGACGACGATGACGCGCATGATGTTGTGTGTGAGGTATGCCTGGCGGTGCGTGTGATTGCATTGTATGTCGGATGTGTGTTATGAATGTATGATGATGCATGTATGGTGATGATGTATGTTTATGATTATGTGTATGTTCCTTTTATTTATTGTATGTTTGTCTTCCCTGGGCTTTGCGTTGAACGTTAATGAATAAATTGAAAGTATTATGTAACGTAAAGTGGAAGATAATGAAAGAGGAACGTAACGAATGAGTGCATACATTAATGAACGAATGAATGAACGTAAGGCTTGCAAGCGTATGTATGAGGTGAGCGACTCTGTGTCGCAACAGACTCAAACGAGATCCTCGTCACGTATCCTGGTACTGTGTCAGTCTTCGGACATGAGTCGGGGGTTTGTATAACAGGCCCCGGCACAGTATCAGTCTTCGGACATGAGTCGGGGGTATTGCATGGGACGAGATAGTGAGGTGAGCAACTTTGTGTTGCAACAGACTCGGATGGAGTTTAATCTAGGAGATTGATTCAACGGGATCTTTGTCGCGTATCCTGGTGTTGTGTCAGTCTTCGGACATGAGTCGGGGGTTTGTGTAACGGGCCCCGGCACAGCATCAACTTTCGAGCATGAGTCGGGGATATTGCATGAGAAAAGATCTAGTCGGATGAGTAGAGGATCGCATGCTCCGATACTGTGTCAGTCTTCGGACATGAGTCGGGGGTTTGTGAGCAGGCCCCGGCACAGTATCAGTCTTCGGACATGAGTCGGGAGTAGTGCGTGAGAGTGAAATGAGACGAATGAGGAACAGATCGCGTGCTCTGGTACTGTGTCAGTGTTCGGACATGAGTCGGGGGTTTGTGTACAGGCCTCGGCACAGTATCAGTCTTCGGACATGAGTTGGGAGTATCGCGTGAGTTGATGAATGATAGAGATAATTGTGAAAGAAAGAAAGTATGAAATGAATGAAAGATAATGAACGTAATGAAAGCTAAAGAACGAACGAATGAAAGTAATGAATGAAAGGAACATAATAATGACGTATGAAACGGGATCTTTGTCACTCGACCTCAGTAATCATGGTTGTGTGCCATGAAGAAGGTAAAGTGTGACCGGATCTAGATAGAAGTGAAAGATAGAGAATGCATGAAAATAGATAATGAACAAATGATAGACAGAGAATGAATGAAAGTTAAAGATAAAGAACGAATAAGAAAAGAAGATAATAATGATATTATCTATGTGTATGTACGTATGATGTGTGTTCATCTACGAAAGTATAGTATGTTTTTGAAAGAAGTAAAGAACGGTTTTAACGAAAGAAAAGTATGTTTTAATATAAAACTAGAACTCACTCAGCAACGCTGACTTTGATGTGTTTCCAGTTGGCAGGTATGTTGTTGAGGATGGCACGGGGCGACTACTCAGTTTTGTTGAGGATGACATCCATATTTTGACATGTCATTGTATTTTGAGAAGAAAAAGAATGTTGTAAAGTTATGAAATGACATGTTTTTAGTTATTAATGAAAATTTTAAATTCTGCTGCAAAGTAAATGTTTTATGTGCAATGAATGACCAACTGTGAGGTGCCCGGGAACGGGGCCTTACAGGGAGCCACTGTGCGTGGGGGATTCCCCAAATAGATCTATTCACATAAAAACAAGCGGTTCACAAAAGAATTAAGGATTATGACTAAAGTATCAGCAGGTATCCAAAAGTCCCACATACAAGCATCAAATAAAGCACAATCATAGTTCATCAACAAAAGATCATGCAAAACAGTAAACAGTATCACACATAAGAGTTTCACTTTAAAAGAGCATGCTTCATCCCCAAAACAAAAGTAAAAAGGGGGACACGAGAACTCACCTGGTATCCTTGTATAATTTCAGAGCTTGATAAAGAAAAGTGATGATCACCAACAAAGCAATCCTAACTAAAACATATAAGATTCACATTTAGATTTAGCACGATGTTATTACATGCGTGCAGTTGAGCTCTTTAGTTAAATTAATGTTGGTGATTAGTATCCTCAGCTTCTGGTATATTTGTTAATTATCATGAGTTGATTCATGTACATTAGGTTGATTTATGTATTTAATCAAGAATTGTGTCTTAGTATGAAGAATGTCAAAAAATCAATTCATATCATGGATTCCAAATCTTTATAAATAACTTGCATTAACAATGTAGGTAATATATAAAGTTTCAAACGATGTTTATAATGCTCGCGTTTATATCGTATTTGTTAACTTGATTGACGATAATTTGTATGAAAAGAGTGTTATAATTAATATTTATGTCAATAACAATGAGATGACCGACAATTAATAACAACACGATGATGGATCATTAACGCAATTTAGGTCTTTTACTTTAAATAAAACGTGTAGATGCCGATTAACCTAAATATCTATTGTATATATATATATACAAATGCACAATCGTATTTGAATGTATGTTACATCTCTAAGTCATGTAACGATTTAACGTGACATGAGATCAACTTATTTGTTTAATCAATAACATCTATAGCCATTTCCCAAAATGTAATGTTTCATATATCTTATCTAGGTTGGTTTCTAAGAACTAGCGTTGTTATTTAAATCTCGGGTCCAAACCATCCATTTAAATCAAACATTTATAGCAAGCGACGTTCACTTTCGTTTATAGTTCACATATTTTATAATTTATGCCCTTTATATAATTAGAGCTCAACAATACGTATGCAATTTATAATTTAATTTCAATGCGTTGCGCGTGCGACATTACCTTCCACTCGACTACGTTCACTAACCCACTCGAATTGCTCTTGATCTAATCGTGTTCACGTTTTGTTGTCCGCTCGTTGACCAAGTTTGACCAGCTTTGACCAACGTTTTACCTAACCAAAACGTATCAAAATCATATTCAAACACTAATATATTGTTATCTAATACCCAAATGCAACCATAATCTCAACATACGTTACCAAACTTCTCGGTTGTCTCTTACCATCGATATCCACCACATGCAGCCACTTTCATCACCATCATAACCCGACAACCACTACCACAATTACCACCATCACGGACAACGACCATCAACCACCAACATCAACCACAACCATCAGTCGCAACCCCACACCAACGAACCCACCACCTAAACCCGATAACCACCACAATAAACACCAATTTACATCATCACCACTGCCATCACCCTTGCCTTACAGCAACTTCAACCACGATTACTACCAAAACCACCATCAATCTCGACCTCCTTCGGTCGACCTCCACAGCCACAATAACCGCAGCCAACACAATCACTACCAACATCGTAACCGACAATAGCACAACCACAAACCCAGATTACCTTACCAAGAATCGTAGCTGACAACAACCATCGCCACTATCACGGACCATCACCACTATGGCAGCCCTTAACGACAGCCACCAAATCACACCATCACCACAACCAACAGCCCCTGCTACTATCACCTTCATCAACATCGACCACATGCAGCCCCAACCATCACCAATCCCGCTGCCACAATCATCACCATCACAACCACTGTCTCGAGCCTCGATCTGGTACAGATCTACACATGCAGCACAAAATCTTAACAATCTGCAGTTTGTAGTCCAAGAAAACAAGGGAAGAATGGAGCAGATCGGTTCTAGGGGACCTTACCGAGAGTAAAGCAGTGGGGCGGCCTAGGCCACCTTTGGCCGCCGTCGCCTGTGGTGTGGGAATCACCACGACAATACCACCACCATCGCGACCGCACACCACCATCATCACCATCGCGACCGCACACCACCGTCGGCTTACCATCACCACCCTCGTAGTCACACCGCTGTCGCAGCCACAATCGACAACCCCTATCATTGCCAATCGACATCATAACCTCCCAACCATGAACCCTCGGCAACCATCTCCTCGAAATCGACCTGCAACCGCCATATTTGCCTTCGATTCGTGTCCCTGTGTCACGTTTTGGGAGAAATCAAGACCACCAACGTGATCGGGGAGTCGTGGGGGCTTGATGGAGGCGTGTCACGCGCCGGCACTCGCCGGAGGCCGTCGCCGGAGTTCGAAGAAGGGGGAAAGGGGGGGAACCACGGTCATCCGCCTCTTTCTCTCTTTCTGACTTTTGTTTTCTTTTTATAAACCCTAATGTGAGGATTATGTGGTTTATATACTAGGCTAAATAAAATGGGTTCGTAAACAGTTCGGTTCCTAACGCGTTCGAGTCAATTTTTCACGTATCGTTATAACTTCGTTTCTCGTTAGTTTCCATTATAGAAAATGTCATAAATATTCCGAGATCAATAATTTTATCCTATTTAAAACATGCCAAATAATTAAACGAGTTTGTGGTTTATCGCGTATTTATCACGTTAAATGGTTTTATACGTTTTTATCGAATGAGTGATATTATGATCATTTTAGCATCGAATTGTATGCAATTAAGAATTAGAACGATATTTTGTTCGTTAACTTCCCATGTCAGTCACGTTAAAGCTTTATCTGACGAATTCTCGGTTTTACCAGATCGTAACCCGGTTCGCGTCACGGGCGTATTCCGGAACGCAGTTATTCCGGACAACGTACCATTCATCAAATTTAATATGTTATGATAGTAAACAATGATTAGATAAATATTTACGGAGTTACGAGACTCGGTCGTCATAACAGACGTCAGCAAAATGCCGGTGAAAACCGGTTTTCGCGTTTTGCTTACGAATTTCTGTTGATTATGCTTGATTGATGAAAAATCTTTCAACAAGCATTATTTATGATATTGTTAGAATTAACAAGGATTTAAATTGGATGACAAGCCATTATAGGGAATTCTGATGGAATTCAGATGTTAGTACGCGTTAAATTGCCGGATTTTACCCGGTATGGGTTCTGAATCCGTTTTCAGTTTGGATCTTTCCATAGTTGTTTCAAATCACATAAGAATTCTTTGTTTCATGGTTTCTCCCTCAATTAGTTCATAAACATGTATTTGGGCCTTAAATGGGCCTTGTTTATATGTTCGGGCCCTTATTGGGCTTATTGGGCCTAAAAGGCTAGTTTCGTTCTGCAAGATTTCCTTGGTAAGCCCAAATCAATCCGGGCCTTTATTGGGTCCTATAATGCATTAAGCTTTCTAATTGGGCTAGATTTCAGAGGTGTTACATTCTCCCCTCCTTTTAGAAATTTCGCCCTCGAAATTTTAGTATTGTTAATATTTGTTTCCGAGTGTGATACACTCATATTATGAATCTTGAAGATTTAGAGTTATTTAGCTGAGCATCCCAGGACAAATGTTGATGATTAGGTGTCAAATAATCAGGTTCGATTTGAATTGGAGTAACTATTCAAATGTTAGAATCATGCTTGACAGGATCAGTGAGTCAAACCATGAGCAGGTTTTTGGCTTCACGATCAAATCATTTAACAATCGTACAGAATTAACAAGAAGAGACTGTCCAACGTAGTTCAATACACCGACCTACAAAATAGATCTAGCAAGGAGACGATTCCCAAATTCCCAACGGTGTTACCGTCCTCACTGAGAATCTTAAGAACGATTGAAAAGAAGAGGATATTAGCATGAATGCCATTAATTAGACAGGATAATCGTGATACCATAGATTAAAGGTTTCAATCAAGAAGGGTTTGGGTTTTTCAAACGAGTACAGATGAACATCTAGGCATCGCGCGATCATTTCTATGAAGATAAGACTAAGAAGTTTTCACGATTTCTAAGAATAGCGAGATTAGCTCATGCACAAAGGTCTTCAGCTTTCAAAGTATACTCTTTAGTTCTCAACTTCCTTCCGAAAAATCTCTTCGATCTCTTCCTTCTATGATATCATCTTAAGGGGTTAAGTCCTTTCTTCCATTACGTGCTTCTTCTAGTATGTATCCTTTTCTGGAACGGTTCTGTATATCAAAACCTCAGTCTTCGAGTAGATCCGTTCAACTTATCTGACGCATGGCAAGAGATTCTCCGAAATGGGATGTGCTATATATACATATTCATGTGAACTGACGCTGGTAGAATCACAAGTTCAAGAAATGATACTGTGTAGGTAATAGAAGGAAAGCCTAACTGTAGGCTATCTGCATTCGTCGACGAGGGTAAGCAGATACAAATACGGTCAATACTTGTTCTCTCGCATTTGGTAATACGGATGTCTTAGGACAATGCGGATGATGGCCTCCTATTCGCACTTGCCAACGCGGTTGACATTACCTATTGTCGATCACCCTATTTTGCTTGGTCTAGTATTCTGATGTGTAGTTGGTAGTGTCGCATCGATAATGTATCCTGGTGCATCCTTTCATTTTACGGAAGTTTCCAGTTCATGCTTAATGTAGCCCTCCATATATTTTCTCGGCTTCAATCAGGCGACTAGAAAATTGTCTTATACTATTGCATCAACACACATCTGAAACTTTCTTATACGCGCCCAAACGAATTCCGCTTTTCTCCAAGGATAACGATGCCAGTCGTATAGCTACACGAATCAAGTTTTTGTTAATCCTTTTACAACTTTCTCCTAACCCTAAGGATTGACGCGTCTTAATGGGGTTTTACTTCTTCCTGAAATTTTATAGCTTCAACTATAGCGATTTGTCTCGAATTTCATGCTTAGTAGTAGTGGCAAAATGACAGACATGTCTAATTATGTCCTACAGATCCTATCCATGAGACTCCATATTACATGAGATGTGTAGGTCCTCCCACACGGGCTTGACCACAACCTTCGTACTTGCCCTATCTGGTTTCAACTGTTATTTCTGTAGTGTCGTTTTCCTTATAAACACGACTGATAACAATTAAGTTGTAGGTAGCATCTTGAAATTGATTAAGTAGGTTATCATCTCTAGGAAGACGATATCACTTATCTTTGGTGACTTTATTCAACTCTTAATAGTCCATCCATAACTGGAGCATTCGATTTCCTTCCGCAAAGAGCATTAAGTTTCCTCAAGATGACATACTAGGTCTTATGAACTGTTTATGTAACAACTATCGAATCTGCTTTCCTTCCACCAGCTCCTTAATATAAGCTTCAAGTCCAGTACCTCCATATGTATATATATATATATATATATATATATTACTTCTATTCTCCGACTCAATTTCCTTAAAAGCAACCTCAACTGTTGTCTTAAGCTACAGAATTGCTGCAAACGTTTCCACAAATTCTTTCACAGTGCTTCCCAATTAAGGTCAACCTTCTAGATGACCTCTTCCTCAGTCCATATTCTCCAAGGTAACTGTGCCCTGTAGGGGGTCCATTCGTGAAGCAAGTAACTTTGTTGAGATTCTAATTTCTTATAAGCATATCGATTGTTCCACGATATATGAGAGTGAGACTTTTAGCTCGAATTTCCGACGGTACGGAGCGCTCTAGGGTAAGGTATTAGAGAATCACTTTAGGAGTGATTTAAAATTTAGAGAGGAATAACACCAATGCCTACGATCAAGGATGATTATGCAGACTTTCTTTGTCTACAATCTGTTGCATGTTTATCACTTCGTTGTAGTTGGATCTCCAGTGATTTAACATATGAGATTTCTTGTAGCTGATCTTCTTTGCTTCTTAGTACATCTTTTGGATCAATACCATCCTTTAAGTTCGACCATGAGTTCTTCCCAGGAATTCTTCATTATTATCGACCGTATTGATTCGAACAAGTTTAGGACTTTATCTAGGTGCTCGCTAATACAAGAAGGTTAACTACCACTCAAATAACTTATCGTATAGTTCGAGATCGTATTTTACTTCAAATCGTCGCGCTCGAATCACGAACTTATCACTCAGGTAGTAGAGGTTTCCAAGTAGAGATATCTTACATGGCTTTAAAGTTTTCCGTATTGGCTATCACGCATTTCCAAAGATGAGGGTTATGCTAGAGGGATTAAGGTAAGTAGCACTACTCGTTAAGAGAATAAATCGAGCATAGAGGGTGAGTGGAAAAATCAGGGATCCACTGAAGTTGTACATTCATATTTTTGTTTTGGAATCTTGAAGGTTAGTTTTTCTCAGCAGATCTCCCTGGCATTGAGCATTTATCTTCGGAGAATCTGAATTTTTAGAACGAGGTTTCATTTCCTATATATTCTGGCGTTCAGAACTTTATCAACAGCCCGGTCAGTTAAAAGCAGGGTCAAAATTGTTCAACCTAAGTTTCGTGTGAAGATTGTTATTAGGTGACTAACGGTTGAAGATGATGAAAGATTTCACGAGCGTAGTATTAAGGAAGGTGATTATCAGTCACAATCGGAGCTGATATTAAGAACATTCCTTCGAGTTAGGTGGTTCCATTACAATGAATAGGTAGAGAGAAGTCATATTCCTCAAAGGCTTTTAGAAAATGATCAGAGGAATTCTAGAATCCGAAAGATCCTATGAAGTGTGAACTACTAAGAAAGAAAGAAGTGACAAGTCTTCTATGCCATTGACCACAAGAGGCGTTTCTCGAAAATTTATTACTCTGGTATGTTCTCCGTTGCACTAGTCTTGTTAGAGAGTCTTCCACTATGTTAAGGAAGTTTGACGAATTCAATGTTGGGTAGGAAGGAAATTTCAGGCATCGCTAAAAAAATAGTATGGCTAAAGTACACGCACAACGAGGTAGAGTGCCATACTCAGCACGAGACTAGTTAAGTTTGAGAACATCATTTAATGATCTTCAGAGTCTGATGGTCTTATCATCATAATTCCAATAGGAGAGTAGAATAAAAGAAAAGAGAAGAAGAGAAAGGAATAGTTACTGCAACATCGTCCTTGGTAGCTCTTCCAGTGTCAAATGGTTTTCGCCCAGCATGAAAGTTTTGAACCTGAAATTATTGAATATATCCCACATATCTGTGTTTATTCTTGTATTTATTGGTTCCTTAAGTGTTTTACATTGATATTAGTTTACATGACAGGGCCCACCAGAATTCAAGGGTACCTGTAAATTCACCATTACGTGTGCACCCGTAATCGTCAATTTACCTTACACTATCATTCTAGTCATTCCCATCATAAGTTCCAAGTTTGCGTATTTAGGTTCTGGAGTTAATGATTTTCATTTAGTCATCATCTGCAATTAAGCACACTTAGATTCCAACTATGCTAATCATTCGAGTTAACCCAGAAATTGTCTCGAAGTAAGTTTCAGCAAATCAAGCAATAAATGAGCATTCAGGTACATGCTATCCTAGGGAGCAGAACAAACAAAAAGGCATCATGGTTAATATCTTATCACTAAATTCCAACATGTATCATCTTACAAATGAGGCATATGAGCAAGTATCATCATTCCAACAAGTATCATTATAACAGTTGTCTCATGTAACAACACAAGTCGTATCAAGTGTATAGCTAACAGAAGTTGTTTCATATAGTGACAAAAGCCAACTGTGCAATCAGATAAGTATCTCTCTAGGATTTAAGTCCTAATTTATATGCACACCTTTGGTTTCTAATATTCTTAGTACTTGACAATCAGTAGTCCTAAGAGTTTGACAATCAGTAGTCCTAAGAGTCAACTCCCAAAAGGTTCCATACTTTGATGGTTTACTCGGGTGCACCTATCATAGGTAATACCCTAATGTATCAAGGTTTCTTATAGAGTAGGGAATTATTAATGGGATATATGTAATCCTTAAGGTATCCAGGTTAAAGAAGGTGTTCTTAGGGAAACCTATTCTTGCTACAAACTTTGGATCACTGTATCGTGGAACAAACTACTAGGCTGGTCCTATTTATGGTTACACCTTAGGTATTGCAAAGCAAACCCGTATTTCTACACCATTGGTTCAGCAAAGCTCAGAAGAGTCTTCTTACTAAGGTGGTCCTATGAGGTTCATATTGTTGTAGTTTAGGTCTCGTAAAGCAGACCTACTTCGCTACAACCTTTGGCTCTGATACCAATCTGTCACACCCCGGGCCCAGAGAGGCGGGACGTCACGATTAGTAAACAACATTTACATCAGAGTATTGGCTCTGGTTCAATTCACAAGGTACCTAAATCTACAGTCTATAGGTGTTATGATCAATCTTTTGGTAAAGGTTTCTTGATGCATCGGTAACTAAAGCTTCTAGGCTCGACTTTTGTCTTCAACACCTACCCTCACTTCTTGCTGCGGATTTAGGTATCTTCTATAGCTCAACTATTCTCCCTAGCTGTACCTGAAGACATGCTCAAAAAGAAAATTGTGTCAACATAAAGTTGGTGAGTTCAAGTGGTTCAAGTTTCAAAACAATAAAAGGAACTCTTAGAGTCCACAAGTGAAGGTTTTAGAATCAAGTGTGATAGTTTCTGAAAATCTCATTTGATGTTTAAAACATCATTTTTAGTATCAGTCATTGTGGGGTATCACAATCAACCCTGCACTTGGTCCCCGGTTGGCCTCTTCTAAACTTGTGTTTAACCGGATATTCCCGTAGGAAAGGACCAAGCCTCAGAATAGTGAACCATTCCTGCTAGGATGGTTCATCATAGTATCTTACTCAAAACCTGTTACATGCCACAAACGACCCCTCAGGATCTCAGTGGGGTACCTCCCTGTAGCGGGAGCCACTGTGCGTGGGGGATTCCCCAAATAGATCTATTCACGTAAAAACAAGCGGTTCACAAAAGAATTAATGATTATGACTAAAGTATCAGCAGGTATCCAAAAGTCCCACATACAAGCATCAAATAAAGCACAATCATAGTTCATCAACAAAAGATCATGCAAAACAGTAAACAGTATCACACATTAAAGTTTCAGTTTAAAAGAGCATGCTTCATCCCCAAAACAAAAGTAAAAAGGGGGACACGAGAACTCACCTGGTATCCTTGTATAATTTCAGAGCTTGATAAAGAAAAGTGATGATCACCAACAAAGCAATCCTAACTAAAACATATAAGATTCACATTTAGATTTAGCACGATGTTATTACATGCGTGCAGTTGAGCTCTTTAGTTAAATTAATGTTGGTGATTAGTATTCTTAGCTTCTTGTATATTTGTTAATTATCATGACTTGATTCGTGTACATTAGGTTGATTTATGTATTTAATCAAGAATTGTGTCTTAGTATGAGGAATGTCGAAAAATCAATTCATATCATGGATTCCAAATCTTTATAAATAACTTGCATTAACAATGTAGGTAATATATAATGTTTCAAACGATGTTTATAATGCTCGCGTTTATATCGTATTTGTTAACTTGATTGATGATAATTTGTATGAAAAGAGTGTTATAATTAATATTTATGACAATAACAATGAGATGACCGACAATTAATAACAACACGATGATGGATCATTAACGCAATTTAGGTCTTTTACTTTAAATAAAACGTGTAGATGCCGATTAACCTAAATATCTATTGTATATATATATATATACAAATGCACAATCGTATTTGAATGTATGTTACATCTCTAAGTCTTGTAACGATTTAACGTGACATGAGATCAACTTATTTGTTTAATCAATAACATCTATAGCCATTTCCCAAAATGTAATGTTTCATATATCTTATCTAGGTTGGTTTCTAATAACTAACGTTGTTATTTAAATCTCGGGTCCAAACCATCCATTTAAATCAAACATTTATAGCAAGCGACGTTCGCTTTCGTTTATAGTTCACATATTTTATAATTTATGCCTTTTTTATAATTAGAGCTCAACAATACGTATGCAATTTATAATTCAATTTCAATGCGTTGCGCGTGCGACATTACCTTCCACTCGATTACGTTCACTAACCCACTCGACTTGCTCTTGATCTAATCGTGTTCACGTTCCGTTGTCCGCTCGTTGACCAAGTTTGACCAACTTTGACCAACATTTTACCTAACCAAAACGAACCAAAATCATATTCAAACACTAATATATTGTTATCTAATACCCAAATGCAACCATAATCTCAACATACGTTACCAAACTTCTCGGTTGTCTCTTACCATCGATATCCACCACATGCAGCCACTTTCATCACCATCATAACCCGACAACCACTACCACAATTACCACCATCACGGACAATGACCATCAACCACAACCATCAGTTGCAACCCCATACCAACGAAACCACCACCTAAACCCGATAACCACCACAATAAACACCAATTTACATCATCACCACTGCCATCACCCTTGCCTTACAGCAACTACAACCACGATTACTACCAAAACCACCATCAATCCCGACCTTTTTCGGTCGACCTCCACAGCCACAATAACCGCAGCCAACACAATCACTACCAACACCGTAACCGACAATAGCACAACCACAAACCCATATTACCTTACCAACAATCGCAATTGACAATAACCATCGCCACCATCACGGACCATCACCACTGCGGCAACCCTCAACAACAGCCACCAAATCGCACCATCACCACAACCAACAGCCCCTGCTACTATCACCTTCACCAACATCGACCACATGCAGCCCCAACCATCACCAATCCCGCTGCCACAATCATCACCATCACAACCCCTGTCTCGAGCCTCGTTCTGGTACAGATCTACACATGCAGCCCAAAATCTTAACAATCTGCAGTTTGTAGTCGAAGAAAAAAAGGGAAGAATGGAGCAGATCGGTTCTAGGGGACCTTACTGAGAGTAAATCAGTGGGGTGGCCTAGGCCACCTTCGGCCGTCGTCGCCTGTGGTGTGGGAATAACCACGACAATACCACCACCATCGCGACCGCACACCACCATCATCACCATCGCGACCACACACCACCGTCGGCTTACCATCACCGCCTTAGTAGTCACACCACTGTCGCAGCCCCAATCGACAACCCCTATCATCGCCAATCGACATCATAGCCTCCCAACCATGAACCCTTGGCAACCATCTCCTCGAAATCGATCTGCAACCGCCATTTTTGCCTTCGATTCGTGTCCCTGTGTCGCGTTTTTGGAGAAATCAAGACCACCACCGTGATCGGGGAGTCGTGGGGGCTTGATGGAGGTGTGTCACGCGCCGGCACTCGCCGGAGGCCGTCGTCGGAGTTCGAAGAAGGGGGAAAGGGGGGGGAACCATGGTCATCCGCCTCTTTCTCTCTTTCTGACTTTTTTTCTTTTTCTACACCCTAAAGTGAGGATTATGTGGTTTATATACTAGGCTAAATAAAACGGGTTCGTAAACAGTTCGGTTCCTAACGCGTTCGAGTCAATTTTTCACGTATCGTTATAACTTCGCTTCTCGTTAGTTTCCATTAAAGAAAATATCATAAATATTCCAAGATCAATTATTTTATCATATTTAAAACATGCCAAATAATTAAACGAGTTTGTGGTTTATCGCGTATTTATCACGTTAAATGGTTTTATACGTTTTTATCAAATGAGTGATATTATGATCATTTTAGCATCAAATTGTATGCAATTAAGCATTAGAACGATATTTTGTTCGTTAACTTCCCATGTCAGTCACGTTAAAGCTTTATCTGACGAATTCTCGGTTTTACCAGATCGTAACCCGGTTCGCGTCACGGTCGTATTCCGGAACGCAGTTATTCCGGACAACGTACCATTCATCAAATTTAATATGTTATGATAGTAAACAATGATTAGATAAATATTTACGGAGTTACGAGACTCGGTCTTCATAACAAACGTCAGCAAAATGCCGGTGAAAACCGATTTTCGCGTTTTGCTTACGAATTTCTGTTGATTATGCTTGATTGATGAAAAATCTTTCAACAAGCATTATTTATGATATTGTTAGCATTAAAAAGGATTTAAATTGGATGACAAGCCATTATAGGGAATTCTGATGGAATTCAGACGTTAGTACGTGTTAAATTGCCGGATTTTACCCGGTATGGGTTCTGAATCCGTTTTCAGTTTGGATCTTTCCATAGTTGTTTCAAATCACATAAGAATTATTTGTTTCATGGTTTCTCCCTCAATTAGTTCATAAATGTGCATTTGGGCCTTAAATGGGCCTTGTTTATATGTTCGGGCCCTTATTGGGCTTATTGGGCCCAAAAGGCTAGTTTCGTTCTGCAAGATTTCCTTGGTAAGCCCAAATCAATCCGGGCCTTTATTGGGTCCTATAATGCACTAAGCTTTCTAATTGGGATAGATTTCAGAGGTGCTACATTTATAATAAGACATACCTTTCTTTCATAAAAACCGTTCTTACATACATACGGTCACACAACATACGTACACGTAGATAATATTATTATTATCTTCATCATTCATTCATTAGCTTTCATTCGTGTATTGTTCATCGTTAACATTCACGTTCATTCATAAACTCTTTCCTTTGTTCATACGTTTCTTATCTCCATTCATTCATTCATTACATTCATTCGTACGTTCATTACATTCGTTCATACATTCAATACGTTCATTCGTACATTCATTACATTCGGTGACATGTTCAATACCCCGAACATTGTGCACTACTGCTGGTGCTGGATATGTGATTATTAATCACGAACGTTGTGCACTACTGCTGATCCAGTCACCTAGGGCAAGTACACGCACACTTATCTTTTCTCTTTCATTCTGGATCAATGCCATACGCTATACCCCAAACGTTGTGCACTACTGCTGGTGCTGGACCTGTGATGATCAATCACGAACGTTGTGCACTACTGCTGATCCAGTCACCTGGGGCAAGCGGCAAGAATCCCATACATCTGTCTGCTCAAGGATTCACTAAAAGAAAACTAGGGAACATGAAAACCAATTCCCTAAGGGTTGCTGTCCTTAGGATGATACTTGAAAAGAAAGAAAGATTGAAAAAGATGGAGGAGGAGATCACCAGAACCCAACCGAGAACAAGAGTTTCAGCTCAAGATATGAGCCTCACTCAGGGAGATCATGATTCCCTGGCACCCATTCTTCATAGATACCCAGACTGGTTTGCTGAGCCTTCACAAGTAGAACTACATGAAGGACTCACAACTGCTAAAATGATCAAGGGTGTGTCTACTCCAAAAGGCAAGACAGATCAGAAATTTATTGTCTGGAAGTATGATAGTGATTGGAATATGTTCATGGTGAAGAGATTATCTGAATTAGTCCAATTCTTCACAGAGTACTCTGCTCTGGTGAAATCTTTGGAGATCCATGATCTGAAGGAACTAGCCAATCAAAGACTGATTAATCACAAGGCTATGTTCAGGGGATATGAGTTTGAGGACATTCTAAGGATGTTCAAGAGAACTGACAACTTCAAATCCTTGAAGTCTATCTTCTTGGGAAAGGATAGATCATTTGTCAATCCCCTTGATAAGAAGGAAAGGAAACCAGCAGAAGAGGTGGTAT
Source organism: Flaveria linearis (assembly GCA_024085815.1). Lineage (NCBI taxonomy): Eukaryota > Viridiplantae > Streptophyta > Magnoliopsida > Asterales > Asteraceae > Flaveria > Flaveria linearis. Next base: position 48,487,854 of record CM044004.1, on the reverse strand, counting down.
TCCCTGAACTTAGGGTAAAACCCACTGAATCATTAAAGAGAAAGATGGTTGCTGGTACTCACACTTCTGTGCCAATCTCTAATGTGTATTATGATGAGAAAACATATGAGTTGGTGATTGAAAGGAAGTAGGGAGGAAAGGAAGTAGCAGAGATCAGATTGTTCAGTGGATATGAGGTAAGACTGTTAGATGAATCATATATCCACTAGATCTACTCAAGGCACTTTAGGGATATCAGAAATAAGCTTGGTGAAGCTGATATGTACTTCTTTCTAAAGTGCATCAAACTCCTGAAAATGGCCTATGACAGAATTAACAAGAAGAGAGGGCAAAGGAGGAAGAAGAAGACTCCTTTGCAGTTTGGAAACATTGTGAAATTAGAGGTAGATTGATGGATCTTTACTGATTCACAGAGATGGGCTGTCAACTGTGTCATTCTGGGAGCTTGTCTCGTTAACGAAGCTGTCCATTGAAGCCATCCATACTATGAGACAAATGAAGATCCATGTACTAAGCAGAGAGAAGCTGGATGATGCAAGACAGTTCTCTAACATGATCAAGGCCATATTGGATCCTTCTTACACAGACCCAGCTCCTGTGTCATCTCCTCCTACTGCACAAGACCCAGCAGAATCTTCACAACCTGATCCACCCTCGAACCCTTGAAGTACTTACGCTGTATAATCCTAAGGGGGAGTATTGTTAGACCCTGAAAGGATCATACATGCCAATTCAAGAGGTGGATTGTTGTTCTGCTGGTTTCTCCCCAAGTCTAAGAAGAAATGCACATAAAGAAGATCCTACATAAGAAGAAAAGTACAAGTGTCGGCTATCCGCATTTGTTAATGCGGAAGACCAAGAACAAATGCTGACAAGTATTTGTTCATCCGCATTAACTAATGCGGACAACCGATGAAATGCAGACAAGGCATTTGTTCATCTGCTGCAGATGACCAACAACAAATGCGGCCAAGTGTTTGCTCATCCGCATTAACTAATGCTGATGACCAAACACTAATGCGGCTAATAGAAGACCAATGCTGAAGAAGAATTACTCATCCGCATTAGTCAATGCGGATGACAAAGGACAAATGCTGATGAAGACTTAGACTAAGGGTAGTTTAGTCATTTTGTACAAGCTGTAAGTCAGCCTATAAATAGAATGGAAACCTCGTATGTGAGGGTGACTTTTTGTGTGACTGTTTACATAACTTTTGAGAATAGACAATTAGAATATACTTTGTTTCTCTCTCATGTTAGATGTCTTGTTACTGTAGCTTGATAAACCCTAGCATTTACTCTGTAACAGTTCATCTAATTAATACAAGAGTGCATTTATGAGTATATCAAGAGTTCCATGTTCATTGATTGCTTGATTCCGCCTTTCAATCATTGACTCAATCTTCATGTTCGATCCTTGTTGATTCATATCAAGAGAGAATATCATTCTCAAAAACCCCAGTCAAGGTTTGCCCAGCATCCCTTTTAGCTTGCAACTCTTTGAGATGGACAGGATAATTTCTTGCCCAATGTCCTATCTCCCCACACTTAAAGCATGGGTCATTTGAAGCAACCTTTTGCTTCTTCTCCACTGGTTTTGGTGGTGGGGCTCTTACCACTCCCTTTCCCTTTCCCCAAACGTACCCTTTACCTTTAGCAACACTTGCATTGGGTGCGGAGTAAGGCCTCTTCTTGTTCCCACCTTCATTGATGGTGAGAACGGGTAAAACCTTTTTACCCATGGCTTCCTCGGCTGTTTTGAGCATAGAGTGAAGTTCAATTTTGTTCTTTTCCCACCCGTTCATGTTATAATTCATAAAAAGTTGTCAAACTTTTTGAAAAAGAGTTGAGGATCAAATTCGTAGCCAACTCTTTCGAGACGGGATAATCCAGCCTTTGAGGCGGTCAATGTGGCTCTTCATCATAAGTACATAAGATGAGGCCGATTGGGTGTCATCTATACGACATGCATGGAGTGCTCAAACCGTTTCGAAGCGCTCTACCCTTGCTTGTTGTTGGAACGTTTCTTTCAACTGGGTAATCATGTTGTATGCTCCGTGATGTTAGTACTCCTTTTGGAGATCCGAAGTCATACTTGCCAACATAAGGCAAGACACTTGGACCGAGTCCTCAGTCTATTTTACCCAATTATTATAGGCCTCCTCATCTTCCTCATTGGGTTGATCGGGAATCGGATCGTCTAATATGTATGACCGTTTGTCTTGCTTGAGAACAATTCTCAAGTTTTGAAACCAATCAATAAAAATGTTATGGTTTAGACGCTCCTTTAGAGAATGGTCCTTAGTGATAGTGAGTGAGCGGATGGGATATCATTATTTTCATTGTTGTTTTTGGCCATCTACAAAATTTAACAATTGATATTGTCGTATTTTAGTTATAAATACTCTATTATGTGTCATACACAAATTTAAAGTGCTAGAATGCAACGTTAATTTAAATGGTGGTTAGGTGACCTTTATCCCATTATTTAAATTAACAAGGTAGTCAACGATTTGACAATTGCAACTTTTACAACTTCTAGAGGTATGGGATCGACTTAAACGACATACGTATGGTCGGCATGTTTATCCCATCAAGACCATTTGTAAACTACATTGTAGGTGATCCATTTAACATGGTTTGCAAATCAAGTCACCCTACTTACACACACATGTGGGTTTACCAACGCAAGTGGTTAGGTGACCTTTATCCCAAAAATATGGTATTCCCACCTTAAATCACAAGTTTTCTCAAAATGGTTAGGTGACCTTTATCCCATTAAGAGTTTCCAAGTGACTTAAGTGTCGTGCAAAAGGATGGTGCTAAACTTGTTTTCAAAAGAAATTTTAGGTTTTCATAATTCTAGTTTAGAAAACTCTATGTACCTTGTATTTGCATGCTTTCAAGCACATGGTACCCTATGGTTCTCTTTTTAATAAAACCCCTTTTATTAAAATCATTAATCCTTTTAGTAACCTTTTATTAACCACTTAATGATAAAGAACCATCAATTTTCAGCTCGTTATGTTTGTTAATAAGTTTGTTATGCATATCCAAATATCAAACAATCAACCATAAAATAAACAACCAAACAAGCACAACCATTACAATCACAAGTGCATAACCATAGCCACTAAGTTGACTACACTTGTTTGCCATCACAAGTGTTGTCATTAGGTCTTTCTTAAGGGTTAACAATGACACATCAAAATGTGTCCATGAACTCCCACTTGAATCCACATCCAAATGCTTCAAGTGTCCATGTCTTTTGTATCCTTCTTTGTGTCTTCAACTTGTGCATCTTCTTTTACAAAATCATATCCTAATACATTTTTTTCTAATAAAATAAATGCACCTAATCTATTTATTACATAACCAATGAATAAATAAATTACAACCCAATATACAAACTCAAAAAAAATATTATTACAACCCTTTCAACAACAAAACCAAACATGACAAAATCACAATCAACCAAATCCAAATCACATTAGGTCAAGGCCATTTTATGCACCAAAATATGTATCAAATACAACATTCAAGAACAACTATGAACCCCTTTTTAACCCTAAAAGTTTCGGCCAACATAAACCAAAACTTTAGGGTTTTGTCCAAACAAAACAATCAACCATTTGATGTTAATCTTTCAAGTTTATTCTAAAGCATGTAAGATAAAACTTTAAAAGATAAGGGATTCATACATCCATGACAAAACATCCCCTAATAGGTTGAAAAAGTCCAACAAAACTAACTTTTCTTGGACTTTTAAAGCAAATATTCCACATAACCGGCTCTAGATGCCATTGTTGGGTTTGTTACATGATTATCAAAGTCAGTTTAACAATTTAAACTACAAAACAAAGCGGATATAAGGTATTAAAACTTGGTTTAATAATATGAAATAAACCACTTTAGATTCAAATCAAACCCATGAACAAGGATCATTTGTATGTGAAATGAAATGCTATCAAAAACGAAAATGAACAACCATAGGATGTTCTTGAAACTACCTTTCAAGAATAAAGGGATATTGTATGGATGAGAAGAAGAAGAAGATGATGTTCCTAAATGCAAGCCTCCAAAGGAGAAGACCTCAAGCTAGTATACCAACAAGCCCTTGCAAACACCCAACTTGTTAGGAAGTGCAACACCAAAGTCTTCTTCTTGCACCTCTTTTCAAATCCAAAAATTTCAGCTAGTACCTCCTTCAAATCTGAAAATTTTCAGCAAGAAACAAGAAGAGAGAGTTTGAAATGTGTGAGAGAGAGAGTGTGTATTGAGTGGAGTGTGTAATTAGTTCAAGTCTTGTATTAAAACAAGAAAAGGAATCCCAAGGAGGAGCACCAAGGGCTGCCGAAAATTAGAGGGTTTCCCTCTCATTTTAAAACAATTTTCACACTCATTTAACTTTGTATAAGTTTATAAACTTAAACCCTTTTAATTTTATAACTTAACCACACTCTTATTTGTTGTTATTTAATCCTTTTAAATAACTAAACAAATAATTTCTCATGAACAAAATATCCAAATGATTTGTTCTATTTCAAATGCAGTCATTTAGAAAACTCATTTTCTAAATTGGTGTCAATATTTATTTGCATGATCATATCAACAAATATATATTTATTTGTTTTTGTTTAGCTTGTTATTGGGTATGACCCGACTTGGATCATAACGTACTAACCACATCAATCTTGTATGTGTCTTGGGCATATAAGATCCAACAACAAATGTATGGAAAAGATGTAACAACCGACCCCGAGGTCAACATTTTGAACTTTGACCTCCTACAATTATTGTTACTATTATTAATATCAGTAATGTTATTATTACTATTATTTTATTATTTCTAGGATTATTATTATTGTGTGTTCAATTTTCTTAGATAATTCTTTAAGTCTAGACTTAGTAAAGAATAATTTAACGTTCTGAAAAATATAATTAAACACGTTAAAATGCTAGAACCAAGTTGAAAACAATTAATTATGTGTACATACACATAATTCACGAATTAATTACATACATGCACATATAATACTTAAAAACACTTAACTAGAAACTACCATCTAAAATACTACCCTACACAACAAAACTACACTACATAATTAAATTAAAAAAAATAAAACAAAAACACACACACACCCCCTTGGCCACACCACCCTAACACACCAATCCTTCTCCTTTGTCTTCTTCCCACACCGTCTACATCCACACTCCACCTCCCACACTCTCCCATACATGCATTTTCAACACATTCAAACACTCCACACTTCTCTCTCTCTCTCTCTCTCTCTCTCGGCCATAATCTGAAACACACAAATACACTCTTCAATTTTCAGCCAAAAACAACAAGAACGCAAGAGATCCAACATCATTCAATTTCAATAGAAGAACAAGGTACAAGGTGCCATTTGAAGGACCTTTGTGCACGGTTATTGGAAGAACAAGGTACTCCAGCCTTTGTTCGAGAATCACCATTGATTCTAGAACTCCTAAACTCTCAAACTCATGGTCCATTGAAAGGGTAAGCATCCACACACTCGAATCAAGTTGTTTCTTGTGTTTAATTTTAATAAACTACCAAAACCCTTACTTTCTTGTTCTAGCAGAAGCTTGCAGTTTAAAACTTGTTCTTGAGGAGCTCTTAACATCACACAAGGTATACATTATGATAAGTTGGTAAATCGTTGGTTGGAACACAAGTTAACACCTAGAAAACCCTCTTTTTACGTGAAATAACACCATCTATGCACATGCTTGAAAACCTGCCCAACCAAGTCTTCAAACCTTCTTAAAAACAGTTTATGAGCAACATAAAAACATGATTTGAAAGCTACAAAACAATTAGGTGATGTTTGGGTATGATCTATAAGGTTTATACATGTGTAAATGGTGTAAATCACTTAGTAAGAGCAACATATATGTCTTTCAGGCAAGATCCGAGACTTTTGATATATTTTCCGTAGTTTTGGAAATATGAAATGTTCTAAGTTGGTGATAATGGCTGGAAATGTAAAAAGAAAGGACTAGGGAACAAAATGGGCTTGTTTGGAAACCTGAAAAATGGTAAAATTTCTCAAAAATGGTAAAACAAAGAAATTAACATATTAAAAATAAATCCAGACCCTAAATAAAAATCATGGTTATAATGGTCGGATTTTATGATATTTGGGTTAAACTCATGATTTAATGGAATTAATCGTTTAAAACGGGACTTAACCGGGTAACTTTTGGGTAAAATCTTAAAAATGATAAAAGAGACCTAAAATCCATAAAGAAAAAATTATTTAAGTAAGTTAGGAACATTGAGTCAAGAAATAGGTGAAAACTGTAGGATCCTATGTGCCCAAGACACTTAGAATATTGATGTGGTTAGTACGTTATGATCCAAGTCGGGTTATACCCAATAACAAGCTTAGCAAACACCTATTAATATTTAATTGATGATATGATCGTGCAATTAAATATTTACACCAATTTAGAAAATGGGTTTTCTAAACGAGTTGCATATGAGTGGGAACAACTTATTAGGATAATTTGTTCAATTATATTATTTGATCTGTTATTTAAATTAGTTAGATGACACCTAATAATAACGAGAGATTATAACTTGTAAGTTAAATAATTAATTGTATAAGTTATAAATAACTTGAACATACAATTAAAGGTTAATTGTATGTCTAGTTCAAGACCATTAACCTTGTGAATGTGTTCAATTAAATGGGAGGGAAAACCCTTTTGAATCAGCCATAAGGGCCGCCCCCTTCCTTTCTTGTGATTGGACCATTTACATTAAATAACACACAATCTTTTATGTGTCTAGCTCTCCAATTTTTCCACCACACACAACACATGCAATTTGCCTAAAAACTCTCTCCATCTCTCTCTCTTGTTCTCGGTTTTTAGACAGCAGGTTGAGAGGTTTTTGGTCTTGTTTTGGTGTAATAATCCTAGCAATACAAGGTGTTTAGTGATAGAGCTTGGGGTATACAAGCTTGAGGGTTTCTCTCTTGAAACCTTGGCCAATTTCAACACCATTCTTATCTTGTTTTTGCTGCTGGAACATCAAGGTCTTGGAGACTCATTTTGGCAGCTTTCATTTGAAGTATTGGTGTCCAAATCCAAGCAATCAAGGTGCTTGCTTAGAGCCAAGTGAGAGTGAACACTTGGAGACTTCAAAGCTTCAAGTTTTGGGCAAATCTTTGGACGATTTTCAGTCCCTAATCCACTCTTTCTGTCGACTTTAAAGGCTTGGAGAAAGGTAGTTATGGCAGCCCCTTATGGCTGTCATATTATGTGCTTTCATTTGTAGTTTAGCATATGTCATAGCTTGATCATTCACATATTTATGATCCTTGTGTTTGGGTTTGTTTTCCATTTAAAATGGTCACCTAAAGAACAAATATTCAGCTTATAAAATCGGTTTTTTAAGTTGTAACTCCGCTGCGTTTTTCAGAAAGTTTAAGTGGTTAAACTTGCTTCTATGTTCTAACAAACCCATAAATGGCATCAAGAGCCGGTTATGTGGATGACTTGCTTGATTTATCTTTTGAAATTGGTTTTAAAAGATGATATTAGACATGTTATAGGCTGTTTTTGGGCTGAAATATTATGTCTTGTTGAAATCCCCAACTTTCAAGGTTACATTACACATGCTTGTGATTAAACCTTGAAAGATATGTATGTTGATATGTTGATTGTTTGGACAATATTTAAAACCAAAAATTTCAGTTTATGTTGGCTGAAATTTGAAGGTTTTAAGTGGGGTTTCATTATATATTTTGATGATTTGATCATTGGATGTTTTAGTGCATAACCTAGCCATTGACCTTGTGATTGTTTGGATGTTTATGATGGTTGTATTCATTCATTCAATTTGGTTGTATAATCTATTATTTGGTTTTTGTTCCAAGTGTAATTTATTTGTTATTGGGATTTAATAAATAGATTAGTTATTTTCATATTTCTAGAAATCTTGTATTAGGACATTATTTCTTGTAATATGAAGAAGGACGTGACAAAAGCACAAAGAGAAGACACAAGAAACATGGAGCATTTGGATGCAGTTTCTAGTGGGAGGTTCTTGGACCTTTTGATGTGTTTGATCCTTAGAAAGACCAAATGACAACACTTGTGATGGCAAACAAGTGTTGTCAACATAAGGGCTATGGTTATGCACATATGATTGTTAATGTTTATGCTTGTTTAAATGTTTGATTGTTTGTTTGAATGGTTGATGTTTTGACATGAATAACAAACTCATTAACATCTTAACAAGCTGAAAATTGATGGTTCTAAAAGTTTATATAAGGTTATTAAAATGGTTTAATGATTTTAAAAGGTTAAAATAGGTTTTAATCAAAGAACCATAGGGTACCTTGTATTTGAAAGCATGCAAATACAAGTACATAGAGTTTTCTAAACTAGAATTATGAAACCTCTAAACATTTAACAAACAAGATCAACACCGTCCTTTTACACAACACTTAAGTCACTTTGAAACTCTTAGTGGGATAAAGATCACCTGACCACTTTGAGGGAACTTGTGACTTAAGGTGAGAATGCAAAATTTGTGGGATAAAGGTCACCTAACCACTCATTTTGACAAACTCACACGTGTGTGTAAGTAGGATGTCTTGATTTGCAAACCATGTTAAATGGATCACCTACAATATGGTTTCCAAATGGTGTTGATGGGATTAACATGCCGACTTTGCATATGATGTTTAAAAGTCGATCCCATACCTCTAGAAGTTGCAAATGGTTGCAATCGTCAATCGTTGACTACCTTATTAATTCAAATAGTGGGAGAAAGGTCACCTAACCATAATTTAAATGTAATGTTGGGTTCTAGATTTTAATATAAAATTGACCTTAAAAGGAATTAAATATTAAAATTAGCAATATCGAAAATACTAAAATTGATCTTTGTTAAAATTTTGTAGATGGCCACCAATAATGAAAATCACGATAACTCGTCCGCATCAAACCAATCACTACGAGCGATCCTCCAAAAGGAACGTCTAAATCATAACAACTTTATTGATTGGTATCGAAACTTGAGAATTGTTCTCAAGCAAGAGAGAAGATCATATGTTTTAGACGACCCTATCCCCGATCAACCTAGCGAGGATGATGAGGAGGCCTTTAACGATTGGTTGAAATACACTGAGGACTCCGTCCAAGTGTCTTGTCTCATGCTAGCAAGCATGTCTCCGGATCTCCAAAAGGAGTATGAACATCACGGAGCTTACGACATGATAACCCAGCTGAAGGAAACGTTCCAACAGCAAGCAAGGGTTGAGCGGTTCGAAACGGTTCGAGCGCTCCATGCATGTCGTATGGACGACAACCAATCTGTTTCATCATATGTACTTAAGATGAAAAGTCATATTGACCGCCTCGAGAGGCTAAATTGTCCCGTCTCGAAGGAGTTGGCCACGGATTTGATCCTAAATGGCCTAACCAAGAGGTTCAAGACATTCGTGTTGTACTACAACATGAATGCATGGGACAAAAGCATTGGTGAGCTTCACTCAATGTTCAAAACGGCCGAGGCGGCCATGGGTAAAAAGGTTTTACCCGTTCTCACCATCAATGATGGTGGGAACAACAAGAGGCCTCATCCCACACCCAAGGCGAAGGTTGACAAGGGTAAGGGACCCGTTTCGGGAAAAGGGAAAGGGGTGGCAAGGGTACCACCCAAAGCACAAAAGAAGAAGCAAAAGGTTGCTACTAATGACCCATGCTTCAAGTGTGGGGAGATAGGACATTGGGCAAGGAATTGTCCTGTCCATCTCCAAGAGTTGAAAGCAAAGAGGGATGCCGGGCAGACCTCAGGTACAATATACATGATACATATTGATCTTAATGTTACATCTTCAAACACTTGGGTATTGGATACCGGATGTGGAACTCATATTTGCAATTTGTTGCAGGGGTTCACAAGAAGTAGGGACTTCAAGAAAGGGGATGTTAGCCTCTTCATGGGCAATGGAACTAAAGTCTTAGTTGAAGCTCGTGGGGACTACATCCTAAGACTTCCAAATGGTTTGGAAGTTATTTTGAAGAATGTTTTGTATGCTCCTAGTTTGACTAGGAACATTATTTCTGTATCTCAACTAAGACATTATGATTATGTATTATCTTTTATTGAAAATGATATTCATGTTTCTTTAAATGGTATGTTCTATTTTAAAGCTATTCCAATTAATGGTATTTATGAATTGGTTCATGAAAATACTTTAAATAGTTCATTGTACCAAACTAACACCAAGAAACTCAAGTTGGACTTGAGTGATACCTATCTTTGGCATTGTCGTCTTGGTCATATAAACAAGAAACGTTTACAAACACATCAAAAGAATGGTCTTTTAAAAACAAATGAATGTGATTCATTTGATGTTTGTGAATCTTGTTTACAAGGAAAGATGACTAAGGCACCCTTTAGTGGAACTACCGAAAGGGCAAAAGATTTATTAGGAATCATACATTCGGATGTATGTGGTCCTTTTAAGCCAATGACTAGGAATGGTGAAAGATACTTCATTACCTTTACCAACGACTATAGTCGCTATGGGTATGTGTACTTATTAAGGCACAAAGATGAAGCTTTTGAAATGTTCAAAATCTTCAAGAATGAAGTAGAAAATCAACTCAATAAGTCAATTAAAATTCTTCGTACCGATAGAGGAGGTGAATACCTAAGTGATGCTTTTCAAGATCATCTTAGGAATTGTGGGATAGTCTCACAACTCACTCCACCTGGAACACCACAACATAATGGTGTGTCTGAGAGGAGGAATCGAACCTTATTGGATATGGTCCGATCTATGATGGCTAGAAGCACATTACCTCTATCATTTTGGGGTTTCGCTTTGCTCTCCGCGGCCCGTATTCTAAATATGGCCCCAACCAAAAAGGTGGAAAGGACACCTTTTGAGATATGGCATGGAAGAGTTCCATCCCTATCATACTTAAGGGTTTGGGGATATGAGGCTTATGTTAAGACTCCCACCCCAAACAAATTGGAAGTCCGATCCACCAAGTGTATCTTTGTTGGATATCCTAGAGATTCTATGGGATATTATTTCTACGATCCACTGGAACAAAAGGTGTTTGTTGCCAGAAAGGGTGAGTTCTTAGAAGCAAAGTTCCTTATGGAAGGAGCTGGCAGTAGAACAGTGGATCTTGAAGAGGATCAAGAACGACAACCCGATACAAGTTTGGTTGAAACTAGCACTTAACATGAGGATGTTGAGGAAGATCAAGGAGTTGATCAATACACACAAGACGTTCGCAGAAGTGGTAGAACTAGTAATCCACCTGAAAGATATGGATTTTTCATGGATGGATGCTATGTGGTAGATTCTAATGAACCAACCACATACCATAATGCAATGTCCAATTCGGATTGTGACAAATGGCTAGAAGCCATGAACGTTGAGATGCAATCCATGTATGACAACCAAGTTTGGGAACTTGTTGTACCACCTCTTAATTCCAAGGTAGTTGGAAGTAAGTGGGTTTTCAAGAAGAAAACCGATATGCATGGAAACTTGGATACTTATAAAGCTAGACTTGTAGCAAAGGGTTTCACTCAAACTCAAGGGGTTGATTATGATGAAACCTTCTCACCTGTTGCGATGCTAAAGTCTATAAGGATCTTGTTTGCCATAGCTGCTCCTTATGATTATGAGATTTGGCAAATGGATGTCAAAACCGCTTTCCTAAATGGATATCTTGAGGAAGATGTCTATATGGTTCAGCCTGAAGGTTTTGTCGATCCAAAACATCCTAATAAAGTATGTAAGTTAAAGAAATCAATCTATGGATTGAAACAAGCATCGAGAAGCTGGAATCATCATTTTGATGAGGAGATCAAGAAATTTGGCTTCATCAAAAACGCTGATGAGGCTTGCGTGTATAAAAAGGCTAGTGGGAGCATAATAACTTTCCTAGTATTGTATGTTGATGACATACTACTATTTGGAAATGACATTCCAACCTTGGAAGGTGTAAAAACCTGGCTTGGAAGTTGTTTTTCCATCAAGGATCTTGGTGAAGCCGCCTATATTCTGGGAATAAAGATCTATAGGGATAGATCAAGTTGGTTGATTGGTTTGAATCAAAGTGCATACATTGATAAAATCTTGAAAAGGTTCAAGATGGAAAACTCTAAGAAAGGTACCGTACCTATTCAAAGAGGAACAATGTTGAGTACGACTCAATGTCCAAGCTCAAAGGATGAGCAAGATAAAATGAAGGCAATCCCATACGCATCTGCTATTGGATCCATCATGTATGCAATGATATGCACTCGACCGAACGTGTCATGCGCCTTGAGCATGACAAGCTGTTACCAGCAAAATCCTGGAAACAGTCATTGGATGGTTGTTAAGAACATACTTAAGTACCTAAGGAGGACAAGAGATATGTTCCTAATCTATGGATCTGGTGACGAGGAACTCGTTGTAAAAGGTTACACGGATGCGAGTTTCCAAACCGATCGTGATGGTTCTCGATCACAATCGGGATACATTTTCATTCTGAATGGAGGAGCGGTTTCCTGGAAGAGCTCCAAGCAGGATGTGGTGGCTCTATCGACTACAGAATCAGAGTACGTCGCCGCCTCATTGGCAGCTCAAGAAGCTGCATGGTTGAAGAAATTCATTGCCGATCTAGGGGTTGTCCCTTCCATTCAGGACCCACTAGAGATCTTTTGTGATAACAAGGGTGCGATTGCACAAATCAAGGAACCCCGTGCTCATCAAAAGACTAGGCACATTGAGCGGAGATTCAACTACATACGAGATGAAGTTGAAAAGGGAAAGATATGTATTCGCAAAGTTCACACGGATCAAAACATTGCGGATCCTCTCACGAAGCTCCTTGAAAAGGCAAATCATGAAGGTCATACTTGTGCCATGGGACTTCGATATTCTAGTGATTGGATTTGATCTGTAAATTTTGTATTTGGATATGTGGAACTTTCTATTATTTGAATAAAATTATTTGGTTATAATGTTTCAAATAATATTCCAATTTAGCATGTTTAATCCATGAGTAAAATGTTTACTCTAAATGTCCGTAGTCGTTCAGACTTGTGGGAACAAGTTTGAAGGTAAGACTATTATGAACTAGGATTGGTTGATATTCATAAGGATGAATATAGAGCAATGGGTTGCTACCAAGGTTCATAGATATTTGTGGGATACAAATATTGGACTAACCCGCATCTCAAATTTTACTACATGGAATCTTATTGATTGATCATAAGTAAATTTGAGTAAAGGCGAATATCATTTGGTATCCTCCGACCTGAGATACATATTGGGTTTTGATATTCACCAAGTTTTATACCTTGAGCCTATTCTTCACTGCCCTGAAATAGTGGACAGTACATAAGGATATGTTCAGGTATAACACGAGGTGTTTGTGAGAAACGTATGTAGTCAAGATGGAATTTGTTCCTCTTATTCGTTGAGAGTTAGATGTCTAAGGCCTGATTAAGTTAAATCAACAAGGAATGATCATTCTATGTCCTTGGATTTAACATGACATCTGTAACAAAAGGATAGATGATCGATTCACCTAAATCATTTCAAGTAGGGTACTTGAAAGGGATGATGTTATTGAATGGCTATAAGTCATGCGTATTAAGGGTAGTAAACCGTTGTTAGGCGGTATTTACTGCTTGCATCAATCTTCTATGAATCTTGGGCAAGTGGGAGATTGTAGGATCCTATGTGCCCAAGACACTTAGAATATTGATGTGGTTAGTACGTTATGATCCAAGTCGGGTTATACCCAATAACAAGCTTAGCAAACACCTATTAATATTTAATTGATGATATGATCGTGCAATTAAATATTTACACCAATTTAGAAAATGGGTTTTCTAAACGAGTTGCATATGAGTGGGAACAACTTATTAGGATAATTTGTTCAATTATATTATTTGATGTGTTATTTAAATTAGTTAGATGACACCTAATAATAACGAGAGATTATAACTTATAAGTTAAATATTTAATTGTATATGTTATAAATAACTTGAAAATACAATTAAAGGTTAATTGTATGTCTAGTTCAAGACCATTAACCTTGTGAATGTGTTCAATTAAATGGGAGGGAAAACCCTTTTGAATCAGCCATAAGGGCCGCCCCCTTCCTTTCTTGTGATTGGAACATTTACATTGAATAACACACAATCTTTTATGTGTCTAGCTCTCCAATTTTTCCACCACACACAACACATGCAATTTGCCTAAAAACTCTCTCCATCTCTCTCTCTTGTTCTCGGTTTTTAGACAGCAGGTTGAGAGGTTTTTGGTCTTGTTTTGGTGTAATAATCCTAGCAATACAAGGTGTTTAGTGATAGAGCTTGGGGTATACAAGCTTGAGGGTTTCTCTCTTGAAACCTTGGCTAATTTCAACACCATTCTCATCTTGTTTTTGCTGCTGGAACATCAAGGTCTTGGAGACTCATTTTGGCAGCTTTCATTTGGAGTATTGGTGTCCACATCCAAGCAATCAAGGTGCTTGCTTAGAGCCAAGTGAGAGTGAACACTTGGAGACTTTAAAGCTTCAAGTTTTGGGCAAATCTTTGGACGATTTTCAGTCCCTAATCCACTCTTTCTGTCGTCTTTAAAGGCTTGGAGAAAGGTAGTTATGGCAGCCCCTTATGGCTGTCATATTATGTGCTTTCATTTGTAGTTTAGCATATGTCATAGCTTGATCATTCACATATTTATGATCCTTGTGTTTGGGTTTGTTTTCCACTTAAAATGGTCACCTAAAGAACAAATATTCAGCTTATAAAATCGGTTTTTTAAGTTGTAACTCCGCTGCGTTTTTCAGAAAGTTTAAGTGGTTAAACTTGCTTCTATGTTCTAACAAACCCATCAAAAACTTGGATAAAAACGTATTCGGACGCGCGGTTCCGGGTAAAAACGCGTTTTAATGGGTAAATCATAAAAAATGAAGTTTTTAATAAAAAGAGCTCAAAAACAATTTTTGACAAATTATTAAGCTTATTATAAGTCATTAATAATATTTAAAGATTAATTGGACGAAAACAGAAGGATTTAAAACAAACTTTTAAAATCTTCGATTTTACCGTAATTGGTAACATGAATTTTGTGTTTTACACCTCTGAAGATAAGATCTGGAAATATTAAGTTTCAACAAGCCTAAAAGTAATATAAAAACCCCTAGGAACTAGTAAGGACCATATTGGGTCGAGAAATGGAAGGAATGCAACTTTGGGGTAAAAATTGTAAATTTTGAAACTTGAGGGACCAAAGTGCAAATTCTATAGATATAATTAATTTTCAGTACAATATGACTAAAAACTAGTATTAAACTTATTATTATGTAAACAAATTTATGAGAACCATAAAAACATGTCATTCACATGCCATAACCCTAACTTTCCTCAAAAGGAAACTTTTGACGTAAACTTCTAAGAATCGAAGCCACGTGAACTTATAACCATAAATACACTTAGTTACACTTCCAATAGTCTAAGAACATATATATTACTACTTGTATCTTGATCATAGGGTGCTAGGATTTGAATCTTTTCTGTGACTAATGAACGGTTGATTTTGCTAAAGTGAGTTCTAGTTTTCCCTTTTTACTATTGATTTGGGATGAAACATGCTTTGGTTGAACTAAATGTTGGGTTTTAACAAGATTACCAAAGTCATATAAACCCATTATATGAAAAACTCAGCGGAATAATAAGTTTTAAATCTTGTTATTTAAATAAAAGTAAAACCATTTTATAAACAATACCCAAGCCAAGGATCCATATACGAATTTACATGCTTACTGAAAAACCACCATAGGATGTTTATGAAATACTACCTACCAAGTAAAGGGAGTATGAAGAGGATGAAGAAGATGGAATGGAGAGTCTTCAAAGTAGAAGAACCTCAAGCTTGTATCCCCAAAGCCACCACCAAACACCTTTTGTTGCTAGGATTTGTGTAACACTTGCACAACACCAAAGATCCAAAAATGTTCCTTCTTCCTTCTATGGTTGAAAATTAGAGAGAGGAGAGAGAGAGGAGAGAGTTTTGTTTAATTGCATGTAATGTGTACGGTGTTGTGGGGGGTTGTGCCTTGTATAGTTCCAAGAAAAATAACTCAAAAAGGAAGTGGGAAACCCTACCAGAATGGGCAGCAACTTTGGCCTTATTATCATTATTATTATTTTATTATTTTTTTTAAACACCCACTAACATATTACACAAGTCACGAAATAAATAATGTGACATGTAACAACTTTAATATCCCATAAGGTACATACAATATGTTATAACCATTGTCATATGTATATTATTTAACCAACTTAAATAATATCATAAGATAATCTCTCTAAATAAATTACCCATATAATTTACTTATTCTTAACTGTAAATATTCAGGAACCCATTTTCTAAATATCATAAGTGTTAATATTTATTTACAAGATCATATCTACAATAAATATCATGGTGTTTGCCTAGATTGTTATTGGGTATGACCCGACTTGGATCATAACATACTAGCCACATCAATTATAATATGTGTCTTGGGCAGACCGGTTCCAACAATCTCCCACTTGCACAAGATACGTAGAAAATTCATGCAGGTAGCAAATACCGCCTAACAATGGTTTACTACCCTTAATACGTTGGCAAAGTTCCATTTTGTTGATACATAATGTCCCTAGGTATTTAGGTGATTTATGTGATTTATTCGTGTGTGTCGTCTGCCGTATAGTACGTTTGCAATTGTTATTTGCTTTCGTTAATGTGTCGGGGGTCTCTCCGGAAGCAGTCTCTCTATCTCCCAAGATAGAGGTAAGACTTGCCACCACCTACCCCTCCCAGACCCTGCTCTTGAGTGGGACTTACTGGGTATGTTTGTTTGTTTATTTGTTTATAATGTCCCTAGTTCATTGTACTTTAATGTTTATGTCTTTTAATCTTACATATGTATAATACTTTGATATTTTGGTAATATTATATGTGGTTGAATGTATATTTGTTATTGAATGTATTTTATTCTTAGACCATTTATAATTTGACGCTTGAATGAATATTATATATGGGTTTGTAATAGTCAGTCACAGTTTTGAGCTAATAATGATTCAGGAATGTAGTTGACTTAGTCTTATGCTTATTCATGCTAATGGACCATGCTTATGGACCAGTCGCATGACTGAACCAGGTGATTGGGTCAGTCGCACGACTGAGTCATAATACTGGCTCAGTCGCACGATTAGACCAAAGTGTATGGTTCAATCGTGCGCATGAACAAATCATATGGCTCGGTCGCACGACTGAAACATGCTAATGGCTCAATCGTACGACTATATACTGAAACCTAAAAATAGCACATAATTCATGGAAAAATGCAACACATCAAATTCTTTCATACCCTACCCGTCAAGTGAGTTCTCTCTCACCCATCCAAGTTCATAGTTCATCCCAGATCGTTTTCTAATCATTGTTCACGTTGTTCAATCTTTAGATTGATCCGGGTTCTCGTTCTCACTGATCGGATCGCTAATCGAATAGGATTTTGCACTATTTGATCTGGTTATATGTTAAATCTGTTAGTACTCCGTCGTACACGGTCCTAACAAGTGGTATCAGAGCGTTGGCTCTTGGTTCTTCGTGGATTCGATCGACGTTTTGGTTAAAGTTAACGTTTTTATTCAAAAATTCTTTGTTTTTGGTACAAAATTAGTTTTTGACTTGCGCATTATTCAAAAGTTTTGAACTTCCTGACTTACAATAGTTTAGGGTTTGTGCAAAATCGTTTTGAGTCTAAACGTGTTCAAAATCTCAAATTTTTTCAAATTCAGCAGTATCAGTCGCACGATTGGCTCAATCGCACGAATGAACCCCAATCACACATTTCAATCGCATGATTGACTCAGTCGTTTACTCATTCGCATGATTGACTTGAATTGTATGATTGAATCCATTCGCACTCTCCATTTGCGCGATTGAACTCATTCGCATTCTCAATCGCACGATTGTTTCAGTCACATAAGGTTGCTCAAGTTTTGATAAAATGGATGATCGGAACACTGCGTTTACTGCTAGAAAGGACTCACGAATCCAACCTATTACTGCTGGAAAATGAAATTTTAAATCACAACAAACCTCCAAAACTGTTGACTTTGGATGAATACCCACAATGGAAACAACGGTTTGAGATTTATCTTAATGGTGTAGACCCAAACTTGTGGATTGCTATTGAAACTGGTTACTCTACACCAGTTGGAGCTAAATGGTGTTAAGCTAACTTTGAGTGGGATGAATGAAGTTCAAAAGGTTACTCACAATGCCGAGAAGAAAGCTTATGCCTTATTGAGACAATTGATTCCTAAAGATATTTTCCATCAATTTTTAGAACATAAACAGTCTAAGAAGCTATGGTCTGCTTTGGAAAAGCGATACGACGGTAATGCCACGTTAAAGGCACTAAAGGCGAAAGCCCTCAAGAAGGAATTTGACAACTTCTCATCCATTGGAAATGAATGCTTGGATGACATTAGAGATAGATTTTATCATCTGATGAGTGAGTTGCATACACAGGGGGTAACTACATCAATGGAATATAAAGTTGCAAGCTTTGCTGATGGATTGCCAGATAAATGGGATCCCTTTGTTTCTAATCTGAGATAGAATGATACTTTAGCCACTCTAGACATTAGTGATTTTATCTTGAAGCTAAGAGAGGAGGAACTGAGGCTAAAATACAAGTCAAAGGAAGGGTCATATACACAGAATCCATAACTGTATAACGTTTGTTCCCACGCCTACTTTATCAGGAGCACTTCTTCAAACAACGTTCGTATCCAAAACATCTGGAAATTCTCAGAGTGGGTCATCTGGAAGTGAAGTGTCAGGATCATCAGGTGCTCAGTATAATATCCCAGAAGCAAATACAACAAAGCTAAAGACTGAGAATCTGGGAAATGTTACTATTGAAGTAGCCAAGGAACACATGGATCTTCTTGCTGCTGTTGTTGTGACACCCCGTAATTTCAGGCTAACACTATTCAAAACATTGTCGTTATCATTGCCACATACTCGTTAATACACGAAATGTATACAAACATCGCCACCGACATCGTTAAATAAATTATGATAAAATACTAACACGAGTGTTTGTAGAGGATTCACATAAATGAGATCTCCTAAAGAATCCTCTTAATTAACATAGCTCGCTCATCTACGTCGTTATCAACTGAAACAAATTCGGGAACTCGGTACCTAAGTGCAGGGACTAAACTTGTCAATTGGCAAACTGGGGCTGGGTATAAATACCCATCCACCAGCCCAAACACTTCACAACTGCTCTCTCTTCTCTCCTACGCTATCTGCTCCTCCCTTTGTTCATCCTAGCACCAAAACCACCCCGATTGAGCCCGTTTTCGCCGGCTAAACCACGCAACAGCTGAGAAATCACATTCCCAGCAGGTAGGCGACCTTGTTCATCCGTATTATTGCTCGTTTCACTGCTGCAAATATGGGGTTTGGGTGTTCGGGTTCAACCCGAATGCATGTGGTCGTGGGGGTGCGTGTGAGGTCAATCAGCGTGTGCATTTCACTTAGACATGTTAGGAGAGTGTTTCTGGAAGTCCTGATTGTGAGAAAACCGAGCATGGAACAGCCGAAGGCTGTTCGACCTGCCCAGCAGTCGCGACCTGCTGCAGTCCGCGACTGGGCCAACCGTGCAACTGAGTTGTGCGACTGGGTCCTTCGTGCGATTGATCGGGGTGACTGGGGTGAGACGCGCGAATGAAAGCATGCGATTGAGAGTGTGTGCGACTGAGTCAACCGAATGAATGTGTGTGACTGAGTCAACCGAATGAATGTGTGTGACTGAGTCAACCGAATGAATGTGTGTGACTGAGTCAACCGAATGAATGCGTGCGACTGAGTCAACCGAATGAATGTGTGCGACTGAGTCAACCGAATGAATGTGTGCGATTGAGTCAACCGAATGAATGTGTGCGACTGAGTATCACCGGACTGAAGGTTCAACCGCACGAATGAAGGTTCATTCGTGCGATTGGTCGTTGATTCGGGTGAATGGGTGATGTGTGGTACGACTGAAGGCTAAATCGTACGAGTGAGGGTTCAACCGTACGAATGAGGTTGATTCGTACGATTGAAGGCCCATTCGTGCGAATGAAGTGTCCAGTCGTGCGTCTAGCCTTGTTATGCGATTGGAGTCATTGTTAGCGAATTCTTCTGGTGTGCGAAGTGTCTATCGTGTGATGATAAGTTAACATCAATAAAATGTCATTTCTTGACCACAAAGATTAAAGCCAACGCAATCAACAAGCACATACTTTTCAACCTGAAAAAACGTAACTGTTTACAAATATCAACAACCCATTTGGGATCTACATGAAGTCTGATACGTGTATGCCTGCTTGTGTGTGTCACCCACGACCGAACCCATGCGACCCGACCCGACTAAACATGTCTATTAAAGCTAAACCCAACATTAACGCTTAACATAACTGTCAATAGGTGTTTGACAGCGCATCGTAAACAACACTTGGGAGACTTACATCCTACATACTGGTTACACATCAGTGAGTTTCACAGCACCTATTTTACATCTCTTTCCTTTTGGGGAGAAAACGTGCAAACAGATTTACATAAATGGTTGTAGTAATATTGATATCGCTTGTTACGTTAGTGTAAACACACAACATGTCCTGACACACTCAAACCGTTAGTAATGGGATTAGCGAGGTAAATTTTGAGTAGTACTACTGGGTCTGACAAACCCCGCTCGGGCTAGTCGCGCTAGCTTGATTGGAGGTCAAACGGGTGCTTGATTGACCTAACACATTGTCATGGTCTGATGAGACATGACGGGGATACAACAAACACATATAGGACGTAAACAGTCAGCTTCGGTTCGAAACACTAAGTAACAAGAACATAGGCTAGCTACCTAACGATATGCTCTATATACTAAACCATTGAAACGCAAACCATGGAAACGCTTACGAACACATTTCTTGATGATTAAACCTGTGAACTCACCAACTTTATGTTGACACATTTTAGCATATTTTCTCAGGTCACAGGAACGCATAAGCTCATGATGCACGCTACAGGAAACGCACTCAGGACATGCATTCATATAGTTTATTTTCAGCATTGAACATTTTGTCTAAACATGGCTATTGTAACAGTACTGTAATGGATTTACAAATTATGTACATGCTTCCGCGCTATTGTAAACTTTGTTTATGTTCTTTTGAATGAAGTCAAATGGTCATTTTAAATTCATATAGTGTCGTTCGATATGACTGTGTCTGAGATCCTGGTATGTCACATGCCTAACGGTAAAACCCCGTTCGTGGAAATTGAGGGTATGACAGATTGGTATCAGAGCCACAGGTTATAGAGAACTAGGATTGCATTGCATCTAGACTATAGCCTTGGACACAACACTAGTATTGCACAGACACTTTTACATGGTTACCACTTTTGTGCAAATAACCTTCTAGTGTACTGACATTACACTGCTGAGCAAACATAACACTATGGGTATGACATGTGTGTCATTACTAGATGACAGAGGGGCGGAGAATCCCGCTCGCTCACAACCAACGCTTACACTTGATCCTTCACTCGCGGAGTGAAAGCAACAACGAATTGAATCAAACATTTCCATGATTGGAACACGAAACTCTTTTCTAACACACGTGATAAGCTTAACGATGACAAACAAAAAGAACAATACCTCACTCTTCCAACTCTCTCACACTTGTTACAAATCCCAACATATCCTATCCTCTACATTAGTCCGAGTAGTAGATGAGGGACAACTAAGATGTTCAAGTCTATTAGAGAATCAGGACTTGGACATACAAACACCTAGAACTTCGAAAGGAACAAGGCCAAATTGTCTTGATTCCTGTTGTTATCTTAACCGAATCTCTTGTGCAACCTTAGTACAACCTTAGTTATTTGACTCTTGGTATAACAAATATATCTTTGAAGCTTCTATCATTGACAATACTCGGTACTGGACAAAGTATGTTATCTCGAATAGGAGGAACCATGCGTGACCATGCAAAGCAAATTAGAATCACGGGTGCACACGTAATTGTAATTTGTCATGCATGAGAATTCTGGCAACTCTATTGGGTGATAACGGTAATGGCCAGTACAAATTCTCAATTCCATACTTAGGAGGCATAAGGCCTCGGATCCTCATAAAGCCTCACTATCGATATGCAAACAAACCCCTCATTCTTACTAGCATGATATAATATATTATTGTCAATAATTATCATCCGGTTATTGATTAATATGTGTTGTGAATAGAAGAAATCATGTCTGGAAGAAGAGCTGGATGCCCGGGTGGACGAGGAAACATCACCCTGACTCAAGCTGAGTTTAATGGTATCATCAATAAGCGCGTGGCTGATGCGCTTGCAGCTTATGAGCAGGCTCGTAATCAGGACCAGAACGACCAGAATCCGAATCAAGGAGGTCCAACAGTCTGTACCTTCAAGATGTTTATGGATTGCAAGCCTCATTCTTTCAGCGGCTCTGAGGGTGCTGTCACACTGCTTCGCTGGCTGGAGAAACTCGAGTCAGTGTTTGCCATGTGCAACTGTCCTGATAGAAATCACGTCAAGTACGCCTCCGACACACTCGAGGGACCAGCCCTGACGTGGTGGAACTCACAAGTCCAAACCTTAGGGCTTGGTGCTGCTAATGGTATGCCATGGGATGACTTCAAGATTCTGATGAAAGAAGAGTACTGCCCCAGGAGCGAAGTCCAAAAACTGGAGGCAGAATTTTGGAATTTAAAGATGATTGGTTCCAACATCGAGGAATACACGACTCGTTCGCACGAGTTGGCTGCATTATGTCCTCAGATGGTGACTCCTGCCTACAAAAGGATCGAAAAGTACATTGACGGTCTAGCTCCTCAGATTCAAGTTAGTGTTATGGCTGCTGATCCTGTCACTATTCAGCAGGCCATCCGACTGGCTCACAAACTCACTGACCAGGCAGTGGCACAGGGCACCTTGCCTAAACGTGGCGTTGTATCTGGTTCGTCTGATCACAAAAGGAAATGGGAAGGTACCAATAGCAAGTCTTCAAGCTCCAACAACCCTCAACAACAACCGACCAAAAGGTTTGACCCATCAAGGAACTTCACCAATAATAATCAGAACAACAACAACAACAACTATGGTCAGGGTTCGAGCAGCTACGCGGGCAAGAATCCCAGGTGTAACCGGTGCAACTTCCATCATCATGGCCCGTGTGATCGACTCCGTTGTCAGAGATGTGGAAAGATGGGTCACGCAGCCAAGGACTGCAGGGGTGAAATAATGACTCAGCAGCAACAACCTCAACAATAACGCCAGGGCGGAGCTACCCGAGGCTGCTATGAGTGTGGTAAGGAGGGCCACTACAGGAAGGATTGCCCGCAGCTGAAGGGTGGAAACAAGGGTAATAACGGGGGAAATGCCAAGGGTCGTGCATTCGTGATCGGTTCCGACGAGGCAAGGGATGACCAGAATGTGGCTACTGGAACGTTTCCCCTGAATGGTTGTTTTGCTTCTATACTATTTGATACTGGAGCTGATAGGAGTTTTGTTTCCAACAAGTTCATTAAGTTCTTAGATGTAACCCTAGCTGTCATAGAACCTAGTTATGTGGTAGAATTAGCTGACGGAAAACTAATTGAGGCAACTCATATTGCCAAGGGGTGCAGACTAGGATTATGTGGTCATGAGATAGATATAGATCTGATGCCTGTCACACTTGGTAGTTTCGACGTAGTTGTGGGTATGGACTGGCTATCCAAGAATCAAGCTGAGATCATCTGTGGAGAGAAAATCGTTCGTATCCCACTTCCTAGTGGTGAAATTTTATCGGTTCAGGGCGAAAGGAGTGGCATGATCTCTGGAATCATCTCCTACATGAAAGCTCAGAAGTGTTTGTGTAAGGGTCATACCGCTTTCCTAGCCATGGTCACTGAAAAAGAACCCGATGAAAAGAAAATTGAAGACATCCTTGTTGTACGTGATTATCCTGAGGTTTTCCCTGAAGACCTACCCGGTCTTCCACCGCATCGCCAAGTCGAGTTCCAAATTGATTTGGTTCTGGGAGCCGCCCCTATCGTGAGGGCACCTTACAGATTAGCTCCAAGGGAACTGCAAGAGCTGTCTACGCAATTGAAGGAACTATTGGATAAAGGTTTTATCAGACCTTGCTCATCACCGTGGGGAGCCCTAGTTCTGTTTCTCAAGAAGAAGGACGGAACTTTTCGCATGTGTATCGATTACAGAGAACTGAACAAGGCGACAATTAAGAATTGTTATCCCCTCCTGCGCATCGATGATCTGTTCGATCAACTACAAGGGTCGAGTTACTATTCAAAGATAGACCTAAGATCGGGTTACACCAACTAAGGATTCTAGAAGAAGACATTTCAAAGACTGCTTTCAGAACGAGGTATGGCCACTACGAGTTCTTGGTTATGCCATTTGGGTTGACCAATGCACCAGCCGTCTTCATGGACTTATTGAACCGAGTGTGCAAACCCTACCTAGACAAGTTCGTCATTGTCTTCATCGATGACATCCTCATTTACTCAAGGAATAAGGAAGAACACGAAGAACACCTTAGAATGATTCTGGAGCTGTTGAGACGAGAACAGTTGTATGCAAAATTTTCAAAGTGCGACTTCTGGATACGAGAGGTCCATTTCTTGGGCCATGTGGTCAATGAAAATGGGATACACGTTGACCCGGCAAAGATAGCAGCTATCAAGAACTGGGCTACGCCTAAGACTCCGACCGAGGTACGACAGTTTCTCGGGTTGGCTGGCTATTATTGACGATTCATCAAAGCGTTCTCAAAGATTTCTCAACCTCTCACCGTATTAACTCATAAAGGGACCACGTACGATTGGGGTGATAAACAAGAATCTGCATTCCAGGTCCTGAAGCAGAAACTCTGTACAGCAACGATTTTATCCCTGCCTGAGGGAACAGATGATTTTGTAGTTTACTGTGATGCTTCTATACAAGGCCTCGGTTGCGTGCTAATGCAACGCAATAAGGTGATTGCCTATGCATCTCGACAACTGAAGATACATGAGAAAAACTACACGACACACAACCTAGAGCTTGGAGCAGTCATGTTTGCACTCAAGATATGGAGACACTACTTGTACGGTACCAAGTGCACCATTTACACCGATCACAAGAGTCTCCAGCACATCTTTGAACAGAAGGAGCTAAATATGAGGCAACGTCGTTGGGTCGAGTTGTTAAACGACTATGACTGTACGATCAAGTATCATCCGGGCAAGGCCAATGTAGTAGCAGACGCCCTAAGTCAGAAGGAAACACTCAAGCCAAGACGAGTTCGAGCATTGCAACTTACCATCCGCACCGGTTTACCCGATCAGATCCGCAATGCTCAACTTGAGGCCTTAAAAGATGAGAACCGGAAAGCCGAATCGCTACGAGGCATGGAGAAACAACTAGAAACCAAGCCTGACGGAATCTGCTACTTCATGGATTGAACATGGATTCCCTCGTATGGAGGCCTACGAGAACTGGTAATGGACGAAGCTCACAAGTCCTGGTACTCAATCCACCCAGGTTCAGACAAGATGTATCACGATCTCAAAGTTCTTTACTGGTGGCCGAATATGAAAGCTGACATTGCCACATACGTAAGCAGATGCCTAACCTGTTGTAAGGTTAAGGTGGAGTATCAACGACCATCTGGTTTACTCCAATAGCCAGAAATACCAGTATGGAAGTGGGAGCAGATATCTATGGACTTTATCATGAAACTTCCTCGAACTCCCAGCGGATGCGACACCATTTGGGTGATCGTGGATCGCTTGACGAAATCCGCACACCTCCTGGCAATCCGGGAGACTGATCGCATGGAAAAGTTAACTCGTATCTACCTCAGGGAAATAGTCTCTAGGCATGGTGTGCCGATCTCCATTATCTCTGATCGTGACGCTCGATTCACTTCACACTTCTGGCAGTCCTTACAACGAGCACTAGGAACGCGACTGGATATGAGCACCACGTACCACCCCCAAACGGATGGCCAAAGTGAGCGTACGATCCAGACTCTAGAAGACATGTTGCGTGCCTGCGTCATAGATTTCGGCAGCAGTTGGGAAACTCACTTACCGCTAGTTGAGTTTTCTTACAACAATATCTATCACACATCGATCAAAGCTGCTCCATTTGAGGCACTGTATGGGCGTAAGTGCCGATCACCTATCTGTTGGGCGGAAGTTGGGGAAAGTCAACTCACCGGCCCTGAACTTGTGCACGAGACGACTGAGAAGATCGTGCAAATCCGTAACCGTATGGCAGCAGCCCGTGACCGACAGAAGAGTTACGCTGATAAGCGTCGCCGATCGTTGGAATTCCAAATAGGTGACAAGGTGCTTTTGAAAGTGTCACCTTGGAAGGGTGTGATCCGTTTCGGAAAACGTGGGAAACTAAGCCCTAGGTACGTGGGACCATTTGAGATTGTCAAACGGGTTGGCCCCGTGGCCTATCAGTTGAACCTACCCGAAGAACTCCGTGGGGTACACGATGTGTTCCATGTTTCCAACTTGAGAAAATGCCTTGCAGACGAGACTTCTATCATTCCGTTAGACGAGATACATGTGGACGAACAACTACATTTCGTCGAGGAACCAGTGGAAGTCATGGATCGAGAGGTCAAGACGCTCAAACATAGTCGTATCCCTATCGTCACAATCCGTTGGAACTCAAAGCGTGGACCAGAATTTACCTGGGAACGCGAAGATCAGATGAAGAAGAAGTACCCCCAATTGTTCCAAAATCAGGCATTTACCTCTTAGACACGCAGGTACTCTATTCAACATGCGTCACAAACCGGTGAGCCTTGTACTTCCTCGTAAAACCACGTAACATGATGTACTAATTTTCGGGACGAAAATTCCTGCAACAAGGGGATGATGTGACACCCCGTAATTTCAGGCTAACACTATTCAAAACATTGTCGTTATCATTGCCACATACTCGTTAATACACGAAACGTATACAAACACCGCCACCGACATCGTTAAATAAATTATGATAAAATACTAACACGGGTGTTTGTAGTGGATTCACATAAACGAGATCTCCTAAAGAATCCTCTTAATTAACATAGCTCACTCATCTACGTCGTTATCAACTGAAACAAATTTGGGAACTCGGTACCTAAGTGCAGGGACTAAACTTGTCAATTGGCAAACTGGGGCTGGGTATAAATACCTATCCACCAGCCCAAACACTTCACAACTGCTCTCTCTTCTCTCCTACGCTCTCTGCTCCTCCCTTTGTTCATCCTAGCACCAAAACCACCCCGATTGAGCCCGTTTTCGCTGGCTAAACCACGCAACAGCTAAGAAATCACATTCCCAGCAGGTAGGCGACCTTGTTCATCCGTTTTATTGCTCGTTTCACTGCTGCAAATATGGGGTTCGGGTGTTCGGGTTCAACCCGAATGCATGTGGTCGTGGGGGTGCGTGTGAGGTCAATCAGCGTGTGCATTTCACTTAGACATGTTAGGAGAGTGTTTCTGGAAGTCCTGATTGTGAGAAAACCGAGCACGGAATAGCCGAAGGCTGTTCGACCCGCCCAGCAGTCGCGACCTGCTGCAGTCCGCGACTGGGCCAACCGTGCGACTGAGTCGTGTGACTGGGTCCTTCGTGCGATTTATCGGGGCGACTGGGGTGAGACGCACGAATGAAAGCATGCTATTGAGAGTGTGTGCGACTGAGTCAACCGAATGAATGTATGTGACTGAGTCAACCGAATGAATGTGTGTGACTGAGTCAACCGAATGAATACGTGCGACTGAGTCAACCGAATGAATGTGTGCGATTGAGTCAACCGAATGAATGTGTGCGACTATGTATCACCCGACTGAAGGTTCAACCGCACGAATGAAGGTTCATTCGTGCGATTGGTCGTTGATTCGGGTGAATGGGTGATGTGTGGTATGACTGAAGGCTAAATCGTACGAGTGAGGGTTCAACCGTACGAATGAGGTTGATTCGTACGATTGAAGGCCCATTAGTGCGAATGAAGTGTCCAGTCGTGCGTCTAGCCTTGTTATGCGATTGGAGTCATTGTTAGCGAATTCTTCTGGTGTGCGAAGTGTCTATCGTGTGATGATAAGTTAACATCAATAAAATGTCATTTCTTGACCACAAAGATTAAAGCCAACGCAATCAACAAGCACATACTTTTCAACCTGAAACAACCTAACTGTTTACAAATATCAACAACCCATTTGGGATCTACACGAAGTCTGATACGTGTATGCCTGCTTGTGTGTGTCACCCATGACCGAACCCATGCGACCCGACCCGACTAAACATGTCTATTAAAGCTAAACACAACATTAACGCTTAACATAACTGTCAATAGGTGTTTGACAGCGCATCGTAAACAACACTTGGGAGACTTACATCCTACATACTGGTTACATCATCAGTGAGTTTCACGGCCCCTATTTTACATCTCTTTCCTTTTGGGGGAGAAAACATGCAAACAGATTTACATAAATGGTTGTAGTAATATTGATATCGCTTGTTACGTTAGTGCAAACACACAACATGTCCTGACACACTCGAACCGTTAGTAATAGGATTAGCGAGGTAAATTTTGAGTAGTACTACTGGGTCTGACAAACCCCGCCCGGGCTAGTCGCGCTAGCTTGATTGGAAGTCAAACGGGTGCTTGATTGACCTAACACATTGTCATGGTCTGATGAGACATGACGGGGATACAACAAACACATATAGGACGTAATAGTCAGCTTCGGTTCGAAACGCTAAGTAACAAGAACATAGGCTAGCTACCTAACGATATGCTCTATATACTAAACAATTGAAACGCAAACCATGGAAACGCTTACGAACACATTTCTTGATGATTAAACCTGTGAACTCACCAACTTTATGTTGACACATTTTAGCATGTTTTCTTAGGTCACAGGAACGCATAAGCTCATGATGCAAGCTACAAGAAACGCACTAAGGACATGCATTCATCTAGTTTATTTTCAGCATTGAACATTTTGTCTAAACATGGCTATTGTAACAGTACTGGAATGGATTTACAAATTATGTACATGCTTCCGCGCTATTGTAAACTTTGTTTATGTTCTTTTGAATGAAGTCAAATGGTCATTTTAAATTCATATAGTGTCGTTCGATATGACTGTGTCTGAGATCCTGGTATGTCACATGCCTAACGGTTTAACCCCGTTTGTGGAAATTGAGGGTGTGACAGTTGTGCACTCTTATGTTGGTTTAGTTTCTAGAAAAATTGGAAATAGTCATCTTGCTGACGATGACTATGAACAGGTTGACGAGGCTGAATCGGAAAGAATGGATATAATGTGGGCTCTGGCTAGTGCAGTTAGAAGAGCGAAGAAGTTTGTAAAAAAGACTGGTCAAAACCTGATTGCTACGAAAGACACATTCTTTGTGTTTGATAAAACAAAAGTCACATGCTTTAACTGTGGTGAAAAGGGACACTTGAAACGAGAGTGCGTGAAACCAAAGAAGACTGCAAATGGTAACCCTATATCATCGCACCAATCGTCAGGAAAAGGAAAAGAACATGACTTCAACCAGTCAAGATTCCAAAGCTATGGTTGCTCAGGGAGATGAAGGACAAGATTAGACATTTCGGTTCATCTCTGGTGTTGAAGCTAATGTGGTGTTTGTGGAAGATCTTAATGATGATTCAGCAAGTGAAGGAGATAACTTAGCTGATAACGCCGATTCAGACACCGAAGAAGTTATAAATGCAGTTGAACACTGGGTTGAAAAAGAACTAGCTGTTGCGAGCACAGAATCTTGAACTACCGAGGAATCTCAAGCTGCCTTCATGGCTAACACCTTTAGCATGTCATATGTAAGTACCAAAGATGAACTTTTTAATAAACATGCTTGTGAAGAATGCAATAAATTTTAAAAAAGCATAGATTTAAAATTTACTAGATTGTTAGATCACAATGACAGTTTAGTAAATGATTTAAAACTATGCACTGAAGCTAACAGTGTGTTAAAACAAAATGAGAGCAATTTTAAAGAAAAGATTGAACTGTTAGGAAAGCAACTTAGGGGAACTGAGGTTGTTGAATTTAATCAAGCAAATGATATTAAGTTCTATCTAACTACAATAGAGGAAACAAAGAAAGAAAAAGCAATTCTTCATATTGAAATTGAGTCTTTAAATCAGAAACTTCGCAGTCTTGCTAGTTCCTCTCATGTTTTCAAGAATTTGGTTAAAGAAATAAATAGGGGGAAGGGATTGGTTATCAGGTTGTGCCATCACCACATGTGATCCTTTTAAACACAAAATGTCAACCAATAAATAATGACTCAATAAAGGATCATGTGGTGACAACACCTCTAGTCAGTGATCCGGACACCACAGCTAAACCTATAGCACCCGTAACTGACAAGAAAGCAACTACATCTAGTACAATAGATAAGATTAAAATTAAAGATTGGGTTGAAGAGGATGACAATGCTACTCTTAGGTTGGGTTCAAAAGTTTCTGTTTCAAAACCTAAAATTTTAGAATCAATGCAGTCAAAAACTGTTCATCATCTTAATCTCAACAAAAAGAAAGGCAAATGTAATCAAAATGTCAAACAAATTAAGTTTGTCACAGAAGGTGAGAAACCTAAGGCTGAGAAAAATAAGACCAATCCAAGACCATACTCCCCATCACACAAAAGATCTCCCAGACTTGTAGAATGGAGTTTCTGTTTTAGATGTGGAGAACGATGACATATATCTCCAAATTATCCCTACTATCAGACACCAAGACGAAAGGTTGAACTTTTTCAAGATAATAAACCAAGGTTTAATAAATCAAGATCAAATACCCCTCCAAAACACCACAGGCAACATAGACAAGCCAATAGCAAAGCTGTGATGACTGAGGTAAAACAAGTTAGTTTACATGCACTTATGCACTTACATGATTTTGGTAACCTCTGAAGGTTGTTGATTCACTTATTCCCCAAGTAAACTTTAAATAGTTGTTACGCATACCAGGTGAGTTTACAGCCCCACTTTTACTTGATATCTTTTTGGGGGAGAGAAACATGCTGCTTTCATGAACGTTACATTACATTGGGTTTTTGTAATACTACATATACCTGATACTATGGTGTTATACTTTACCCTTCGGACTATTAATATGCAAATAGCGAGGTGATTGCTAGTAGATCTACTGGGATTGACATACCCCGCCCGGGCTAGTCGCGCTAGCTTGACTGGAGGTCAAACGGGTGAACGGTCAGCCTGTTTTACAGTGTTGTGGTGGGGAAACCACAGCCGGGCCTACATTATTACTATTGATTACATGTCAGCTCGGTCGTGACTTCATACCCATAGTGATTGCTATGGGCTAGCTACCCATTATATGCTTTGATTACTAAATCCGGGAATTACATTACTGAAACTTACTGTTTTCTGATAAACCTGTGAACTCACCAGTCTTGTACTGACTTTTGCATGTTTTCTCTCAAGACATTGAAATGGCATGTTTAGGAGCACAGCATCCACTGCATGTCATTTTGCATTCATCCCAAACTATTTTCAAGATTTAATTTCATGTACTTTACATAAATTGGATTGGGCGCGTGTTTGCGTGTTCCAAAACCATTGTAAAATGTTTTCCTGTTTTCGCTTCCGTAATACTTAAATACAAGTTGGTTTATGTCATTATTACTAAGTGACTTATATGACTTGTAATTTTCGAGTCGTTTGGTGTAACTGATGCTTATCTGAGATCCTGGTTATGTCACACGCCTAGCGGTAAAACCCCGTTTGTGAAAACTGAGGGTGTGACAGAGTGTTATCAGAGCATTAGTTATAGCGAACTAAAATGAACCTTGCATCTCATTTGCATTGCATTTTAGACTATAGCTAGATTTGCATTACTTACACACGCATGGACTACTAAGCTGTACTTACTAAATTTGGTTGCCTGAGAACTTTTGCTTTAACATATACCTGTGAGCTTACGACTACAGGGATGGTGGCTCCAACTTGCTGTGAGTCACGGGAGGGGTTACTTATGAATTTCCTGAACCTTACTGACCCTTTCGTATACTTTGATTGATCGACCCCGATATAATACTTATATATTTGGTACTCCTATCGTTGATGACCACTGTACTTGACAAGATATGTTAGCCTGATAGGAGGAACTAGGGGTGATCATACAAAGCAAATTACCATTACGGGTGCACACGTAATTGTAATTTGCCGTGCATGCTAAGTCCGGTGAATTTGGTCGGGTGGTAACGTTGTAGTCGATATAAGTCAGCGTTTCTACATCGTGAGCAAGAAATTTTTGATTTTCATAGAACATGGCTATTGATGTGGAAACTGTCCTTCAATTCTACTTGTATGAATGCTCACTCTTACCTTGAATTCGGATAAAATTCAAACCATGACATGTGTCCTAATCCCTCGGATTTGAACTGATCTTCTAGCTTGTCTGTTACATTAAATTCTTGGACCTCTCTTTCTTTTCAGTCCAAGACAAAGTGGTTATTTCATGCGACTGATAGCTTTGGATTTTGATATCTGGTTGGATATTTACTTATTTATGTATATGGTAATTTAAAGAATGTCTGGAAGAGGACGTGGACGCGGGAGAGGTAACATCTCCATGACGCCTTCAGAATTGGCTGCGCTAATCAATTAGAGTGTTACCGTAGTGTTGGCAAGCCAACACCCTACACAACGGAATTCCATTAGACAACCATCTTGCACCTACAAGTCCTTTATGGACTGCAAACCTAATCCATTCAGGGGAACTGAGGAGCAGTGGGACTGCTCTGTTGGTTCGAAAAGCTAGAGTCAGTGTTTGAAATCTGTAACTGCCCTGCCGAGAGTAGGGTGAAATATACTGCTGGTATAATGGATGGTGCTACACTGAGCTGGTGGAATACGCAAGTCCAGATGTTGGGTGTTGAAGCTGCAAATGCCATGACTTGGGAAGAATTCAAGAGTTTGCTGAAAGAGGAATACTGTTCCAGAGATGAAGTGTAGAAACTAGAAACTGAATTCTGGAATTTAAAAATGGTGGGTTCCGAGGTTGAAGCCTACACGACTCGTTCCCACGAGTTGGCTACCTTATGTCCCACTATGGTCAACCTGGCTTACAAACGGGTTGAAAGGTACATCGATGGACTAGTACCAGAAATACAGAGCATGGTCACCACTGCTAGACCAGCTACCATTCAGGAAGCTGTCCAATTGGCCCACAAGCTGACTGACCAGGCTGTCACTCAGGGTAAACTGCCCCTGCGTGGTGCTGTATCTGGTTCCAGTGATAACAAGAGGAAATGAGAACCATCTGCCAGCGGGAAGCAATCTTCATCCTCTACTCATCAACCCCAACACAAGAAGTTTAACACGTCCCAATCTTCTTATGACATGGGGAACTCGGGTGGCTATCATGTAAATCTTCCAAAGTGAAACAAATGTAAGTTTCATCATATTGGGCAATGCATAAGGAACACTTGTGAGAGGTGTGGAAAGTTTGGGCACGTTGCTAAAAACTGCAGGGTAAACCTCTTGGGAAAAACACCTCAGCAGCAGCAAAACTATAACAATATTGGGTGTTATAAATGCGGTCAACCCGGTCACTTTAAAAGGGAATGTCCAAAGCTAAAAAGGAATGAAAATAGCGGTGCTGCCAATAAGTCTAACGACAACAACAATGGTGGTAGACGTAGAGCTTTCATCATGGGCTCAGGTGAGGCTCAAAACGACCCTATTGTAGTATCTGGTAGATTCTCTATTAATGGATGTTACGCCTTTGTTTTATTTGACTTCGGTGCTGATAAAAGTTATGTATCCATAAAATTTAGCAAAGTACTAGGAATGGTACCTACTAACTTGACTTCTGAGTACACCATAGAAATAGCCGATGGTAGGACAATAACAGCAACCCAAGTGTTTAGAAACTATAAGCTAGGCTTATCTGGACACACTTTCTGCATAGACCTTATCCCTGCCACACTCGGAAGCTTTGATGTAGTAGTCGGGATGGATTGGTTATCCAAGAACAGTGCTGAGATCATTTGCAAGAAGAAGCTGATCAAGTTGCCCATCTCGGACGATGAAATTCTTACAGTGAAAGGTGATAAGGTGGGTGTGGTGGTTGGCATCATATCATATCTGAAGGCTCAGAAATGTCTCAGGAAGGGACACCTTGCCTTGTTGTCACTTGTTACTGAAACGAAGACGGATGAAAGGCGAGTCAAAGATATTCCAGTTGTAAGATTTTTTCCCGAGGTATTTCCTGAAGACCTACCTGGCCTTCCTCCACACAGACAGGTGGAATTCCAGATTGAATTAGCACCCGGAGCGACTCCGATCGCTCGAGCGATGTACCGTCTGGCACCGAACGAACTACAAGAGCTGTCTAAGCAATTGCAAGAGTTGTTCGACAAGGGATTCATACGTCCCAGCTCTTCACCCTGGGGAGCTCCAGTTCTTTTCGTTAAAAAGAAATATGGAACCTTCAGGATGTGTATTGACTACCGTGAGTTGAACAAGGTGACGATCAAGAACAAGTATCCACTTCCGCGTATCGATGACTTGTTCGACCAATTACAAGGATCTAGCTACTATTCCAAGATTGACTTGAGATCGGGTTATCATCAGTTAAGGGTTCGAGAAGAGGATATTTCTAACACGGCGTTCCGGACTCGCTATGGACACTATGAGTTTGCTGTAATGCCGTTCGGACTGACCAATACCCCAGCAGTTTTCATGGACCTCATGAATCGCGTCTGCAAGCCTTATTTGGATAAGTTTGTGATTGTATTCATCGATGATATACTAAAATACTCCCGTAATAAGGAAGATCATGAGGAACATCTGAGAACCATACTTGAATTGTTGAGTAACGAACAACTTTATGCCAAATTCTCAAAATGTGACTTCTGGATACGCGAAGTGCATTTCCTTGGGCATGTGGTGAACGAAAAGGGTATACATGTGGATCTATAAAAGATTGAAGCCGTCAAGAATTGTCTAGCACCGAAGACGCCTACCAAGGTGCGATAATTCCTTGGTTTGGCAGGCTATTACAGACGATTTATTGAAGGGTTTTCAAAAGTGGCACAACCTTTGACTGCCCTGACCCATAAGGGAACTGTGTACAAGTGGGGTAACAAAGTGGAAACAACATTCCAGAGGCTTAAAGACAGACTCTGTACTGCACTAATCCTAGCCTTACAAGAAGGGACTGATGACTTTGTTGTTTACTGTGATGCTTCCATCCAGTGTTTGGGATGCGTACTGATGCAACGTGACAAAGTCATAGCTTATGCGTCTAGACAACTCAGGGTGCATGAGAAAAACTACACAATGCATGATTTAGAATTAGGAGATGTAGTATTTGCCCTGAAAATCTGGAGACAATACCTATATGGAACCAAGTGCACGATCTATACAGATCACAAGAGCCTCCAGCACGTATACGATCAGAAGGAATTGAATATGCGACAACGACGGTGGTTGGAATTACTCAATGACTACGATTGTGCGATCAAGTATCACCCAGGTAAAGCTAATGTGGTAGCCGACGCCCTTAGTCGGAAAGAAACATTAAGACCTCGTCGGGTGCGCGCAATACATATGACCATACATTGTGATCTACATGTGCAAATCAAGGCTGCTCAAAGTGAGGCCTTAAAGACTGAGAACCTGAAAGCAGAGTCCATGCGAGGCATGGAGAAACAGTTGGAGATCAAAACTGATGGAATCCGTTACTTCATGGAACGGATCTGGGTGCCACTGTATGGGAATTTGAGAGAACTGGTAATGGATGAAGCTCATAAGACATGTTACTCAGTTCATCCAGGTTCAGATAAGATGTATCAAGATCTAAAGGAGTTTTACTGGTGGCCGAACATGAAAGCGGAGATCGCTGCATATGTAAGCAGATGCTTAACTTGCTCCAAAGTTCAGGTGGAATACCAGAAACCATCTGGCTTACTCCAGCAACCAGAAATCCCAGTGTGGAAATGGGAGCAGATTTCAATGGACTTTATTACGAAGTTACCCAGGACTCCCAGCGGATGCGACACCATTTGGGTTATAATAGATCGTTTAACAAAATCCGCACATTTTCTGGCAATCCGGGAGACGGACCGAATGGAGAAACTGACACGCATTTACTTAAGAGAAATAGTATCTCGGCATGGCGTGCCAGTATCTATTATATCTGATCGTGACGCTCGGTTCACTTCTCATTTCTGGCGGTCATTACAACGATAATTGGGAACACGACTAGATATGAGCACTGCGTATCACCCGCAAACCGATGGCCAGAGTGAGCGTACGATCCAGACACTATAAGACATGTTGCGTGCCTGTGTGATCGATTTTGGCAGCAGTTGGGAAACTCATCTACCATTGGTTGAGTTCTCCTACAATAACAGTTATCACACCTCAATTAAAGCCGCACCATTTGAGGCGCTTTATGGACGTAAGTGCCGGTCACCTGTATGTTGGGCGGAGGTTGGAGAAAGCCAACTTACTGGTCCGGAACTGGTGCACGAAACAACTGAAAGGATTGTACAAATACGTAATCGGATGGCAGCGACACGTGATCGACAGAAAAGTTATGCTGACAAGCGTCGTAAACCATTGGAATTCCAGATTGGTGACAAGGTACTTTTAAAAGTCTCGCCGTGGAAAGGCGCAATATGTTTTGGCAAGCGTGGGAAGCTAAGCCCTAGATACATGGGGCCATTTGAGATTGTCAAACGGATTGGCCCAGTAGCCTATTAGTTGAATTTACCTGAAGAACTCAGGGGTATACACAATGTGTTTCACGTATCCAATCTGAGGAAATGTCTATCTGATGAATCATTGATCGTGCCATTGGAGGAACTAAAGATAGATGACCAATTACATTTCATCGAAAGACCAGTGGAGATCATGGATCAAGAAGTCAAAACCCTAAAACATAGAAAGATCCCTATTGTGCATGTTAGGTGGAACTCAAAGCGTGGACCAGAGTTTACCTGGGAACGCGAAGATCAAATGAAAAAGAAGTATCCACAACTGTTCAACGATCAAATTTCCAATTCCTAAGATACAGTTGTAAGATATCTTTTCCTTCAATTTCGGGACGAAATTCCCTTCCACATGGGGATAAAATGTCACAACTCTTGCGAAACCTTAAGAACCTTACGTTCCTTTACTTTGGATTTATTCCTAATCTCTCGGAAACCTTAGCACGTCTACGTGCTGGATAACTAAATAGTTTGCTCACAACGCTTAGTTTACTCACTACGTACGTTGACTCAGTGTTCCAATTTTTGGGGCGAAAATTCTTTCAACATGGGGATAATGTGACACCCGGAAATTTTACGTTACAAAACTTCATTAGTCTCGTTAAGTCTTGCAGACACGTGTCTTGAGCACACACTGGTTGTCGTTTAACGTTGCTGACCTAATGATAATTAATAATGTTAGATTAATGATAATTTAACTGATTATGTGATTGTTGCGTTATGTTTATGTGCTTGTGTGTTTTACATGTAAATTGAGAATTAATCGCGTAACGTGGAAACGTGTGTATAAATTTGTATGTTTTGTGTTTTATAAAGATTAAATGTGTAATTGTTACCATGAGTTTATATGTTTAATTATTGTAGTTAAAAACCATTTGAAAAGTGTTTAAACTGGTGTCTTTTTATAGAATGCAAAACACTAGGGTCCAAAGTGTAAATATGCAAATATAAAAGAAATAAAACAACCCAAACCCCCAAATCCCCACCCATTCGACCGCGTCTCTTCTCCTCACCCTTTCTCTCTCAGTTTTGATCAAAAATCAAGCAAAGAAACCTTGGATTGGACCGATTTCAAGCATTAGAAGGTGTTAGTATGACACCCCGTAATTTCAGATTAACATTATTCAAACTGTTGTCGTTAACATTGACCCGTACTCGCAAATACTTGAAACGTATACAAACACCGCCACAGACATCGTTAAACGAATTATGATAAAATACTAACGCGGGTGTTTGTAGAGGATTCACATAAACGAGATTACCTAAGGAATCCTATTAATTAATAGAGCTCGCTCATCTACGTCGTTATCAACCGAAACAAATTCGGGAACTCGGTACCTAAGTGCAGGGACTAAACCTGCCAAATTGGAAAACTGGGGCTGGGTATAAATACCCACCCACCAGCCCCAAACACCCACACAACCTGCTCTTTCTCTCTTACGCTCCCTACACCTCCGATTCTTCACTCTAGCACCAAATTCCACCCGATTGAGCCCGTTTTCGCCGGCTAAACCACGCAACAGCTGAGAAATCACGTTCCCAGCAGGTAGGCGACCATTTTCATCCGTTTTATCACCCGTTTCACTGCTGCAAGTATAGGATTCGGGTGTTCGGGTTCAACCCGAATGCATGTGGTCGTGGGGGTGCGTGTGAGGTCAATCAGCGTGTGCATTTCACTTAGACATGTTAGGAGAGTGTTTCTGAAAGTCCTGATTGTGAGAAAACCGAGCACGGAACAGCCGAAGGCAGTTCGACCCACCCTGCAGTCACGACCTGCTGCAGTCCGCGACTGGGCCAACCGCGCGACTGAGTTATGTGACTGGGCCCTTCGCGCGATTGATCGGGGCGACTGGGGTGAGACGTACGAATAAAACCTTACGACTGAGTCAACCGAATGAATGTGTGCGATTGAGTCGACCGAATGAATGCATGCGACTGAGTATCACCCGACTGAATGTCCAACCGCACGAATGAAGGTTCATTTGTGCGATTGGATATTGATTCGGGCGGATGGGTGATGTGTGGTACGATTGAATGCTAAGTCGCACGAAGGAGGGTTCGATCGTACGAATGAAGTTGATTCGTACAATTGAAGGCCCATTCGTGCGAATGAAGTGTCCAGTCATGCGTCTAGCCTTGTTATGCGATTGGAGTCATTTTGAGTGAATTCTTCTGGTGTGCGATGTGTCTATCATGGGACGATAAGTTAACATCAATAAAGCGTCATTTCTTGACCACAAAGATTAAAGTCAACGCAATCAACAAACATATACTTTTCAACCCGAAACAACGTAACTGTTTACAAATATCAACAACTCATTTGAAGTCTACATGAAGCCTAATACGTCTATGACTGCTTGTGTGTGTGACACCCACGACCGAACCCATGCGACCCGACCCGACTAAACATGTCTATTAACGCTAAACACAACATTAACGCTTAACACAACTGTCAATAGGTGTTTGACAGCGTATCGTAAACAACACTTGGGAAACTTCATCCTACACACTTGCTACATCATCTGTGAGTTTCACGGCCCCTTTTTACATCTCTTTCCGTTTGGGGGAGAAAACATGCAAAACAAATTTACATAAATGGTTGTAGTAATATTGATATCGCTTGTTATGTTAGTGCAAACACACTCATGTCCTCACACACTCGAACCGTTAGTAATGGGATTAGCGAGGTAATTTTGAGTAGTACTACTGGGTCTGACAAACCCCACCCGGGCTAGTCGCGCAAGCTTGATTGGAGGTCAAACGGGTGCTCAATTGACCTAACATACGATTGCCATGGTCGGTTAAGACGTGGAGGAAACACATTGTCATGGTCTGATGAGACATGACGGAACAAAACGATTGCCACGGTC
This sequence comes from Flaveria linearis, assembly GCA_024085815.1. Taxonomy (NCBI): domain Eukaryota; kingdom Viridiplantae; phylum Streptophyta; class Magnoliopsida; order Asterales; family Asteraceae; genus Flaveria; species Flaveria linearis. The sequence goes on along the minus strand of CM044004.1, from coordinate 48,448,061 downwards.
GGTTAAGACGTGGTGGAAACACAATAGGACGTAAACAGTCAGCTTCGGTTCGAAACGCTAAGTAACAAGAACATAGGCTAGCTACCTAACGATATGCTTTATGTACTAAACCATTGAAACGCAAAACATGGAAACACTTACGAATACATTTATTGTTGATTAAACCTGTGAACTCACCAACTTTATGTTGACACACTTTAGCATGTTTTCTCAGGTCACAGGAACACATAAGCTTTTGAGGCACGCTTCAGGATATGTACACAGGACATGCATTCATCTAGTTTATTTTCAGCATTGAACATTTTGTATAAACATGGCTATTGTAACAGTACCGTAATGGATTCACAATTTATGTAAACGCTTCCGCATTTTGTAAACGCTGTTTATGTTCTTTTGAATGAAGTCAAATGTATGCTTTAAATTCATATAGTGTCGTTCAATATGACTGTGTCTGAGATCCTGGTATATCACACGCCTAGCGGTAAAACCCCGTTCGTGGAAATTGAGGGTGTGACAGATTGGTATCAGAGCCACAGGTTATAGAGAACTAGGATTGCATTGCATCTAGACTATAGCCTTAGACACAACACTAGTATTGCACAGACACTTTTACATGGTTACCACTATTGTGCAAACAACCTTCTGATGTATTGACATTACACTGCTGAGCAAACATAACACTATGTGTATGACATGTGTGTCATTACCGGCTGACAGAGGGGCGGAGAATCCCGCTCGCTCACTACCAACGCTTACACTTGATCCTACACTCGCGGAGTGAAAGCAACAACGAATTGAATCAAACATTTCCACGATTGGGACACGAAACTCTTTTCTAACACACGCGATAAGCATAACGATGACAAACAAAAAAAACAACACCTCACTCTTCCAACTCTCTCATACTTGTTACTATTCCCAACATATCCTATCCTCTATGCTAGTCCGAGCAGTAAATAAGGGACAACTAAGATATTCAAGTCGATTAGAGAATCGGACATGGACATCCAAACACCTAGAACCATGAAGGAAAAGAGGCCAAATTGTCTTGATTCCCGTTGTTACCAAAACCGAATCTCTTGTACAACTTTAGTTATTTGACTCTTGGTATAACGAATACATCTTTGATGCTTTTATCATTGATAACACTCGGTACTGGACAAGGTATATTATCTCGAATAGGAGGAACCATGTGTGACCATGCAAAGCAAAGTAGAATCACGGGTGCACACGTAATTGTGATTTGTCGTGCATAAGAACTCTGGCAACTCTATTGGGTGATAACGGTAATGGCCAGTACCAACTTTCAATTCCATACTTGGGAGGCATAAGGCCTCGGATCCTCATAAAGCCTTACTATTGATATGCAACCAAACCCCTCATTCTTACTAGCATGATACAATATATAATGTTGTCAATAATTATTATCCGGTTATTGATTAATATGCATTGTGAATTGAAGAAATCGTGACTGGAAGAAGACCTGGACGCCCGGGTGGACGAGGAAATATCACCCTGACACAAGCCAAACTGAATGCTATCATCAACGAGCGCGTGGCTGATGCGCTTGCAGCTTATGAGCAGGCCCGCAATCAGGACCAGAACGTCCAGAATCCGAATCAAGGAGGTCTAACAGTCTGTACCTTCAAGATGTTTATGGATTGCAAGCCTCATTCTTTCAGCGGCTCTGAGGGCGCTGTTACACTGCTTCGCTGGCTAGAGAAACTCGAGTCAGTGTTTGCCATCTGCATCCGTCCTGATGCAAATCGGGTCAAGTACGCCTCCGGCAAATTGGAGGGACCAGCCCTGACATGGTGGAACTCACAAGTCCAAACCTTAGGACTTGATGCTGCAAACGGTATGCCATGGGAAGACTTCAAGATTCTGATGAAAGAAGAGTACTGCCCCAGGAGCGATGTCCAGAAACTGGAGGCAGAATTCTGGAACTTAAAGATGATTGGTTCAGACATTGAGGAGTACACGACTCGTTCGCACGAGTTGGCTGCATTATGTCCTCAGATGGTGACTCCGGCCTACAAGCGGATTGAAAAATACATTGATGGTCTAGCCCCTCAGATCCAGGCTAGCGTGATGGCTGCTGATCCTGTCACCATTCAGCAGGCCATCCGACTGGCTCACAAACTCACCGACCAGGCGGTGGCACAGGGCACTTTGCCTAAACGTGGCGCTGCTTCTGGTTCAGCAGATCACAAAAGAAAATGGGAAGGTAACAACAGCAAGTCTTCAAGCTTCAACAACCCTCAGCAACAACAGACCAGAAAGTTTGACCCATCAAGAAACTTCACCCACAACAACCAGAACAGCAACAACAACAATTATGGTCAGGGATCGAGCAGCTACGCGGGCAAGAGTCCTAGGTGTAACCGGTGCAACCTCCATCATCATGGCCCGTGTGATCGACTCCGTTGTCAGAGATGTGGAAAGATGGGTCACGCAGCCAAAGACTGCCGGGGTGAAATAATGACTCAGCAGCAACAACCTCAACAACAACGCCAGGGCGGAGCGACTAGAGGCTGTTATGAATATGGTAAGGAGGGCCACTACAGGAAGGATTGCCCGCAGCTGAAGGGTGGAAACAAGGGAAATAACGAGGGCAATGCCAAGGGTCGCGCATTCGTGATCGGTTCCGGCGAGGCAAGGGATGACCAGAATGTGGTTACTGGTACGTTTCCCCTGAATGGTTGTTTTGCTTCTATACTATTTGATACTGGAGCTGATAGGAGTTTTGTTTCCAACAAATTCCTTAAGTTCTTATATGTAACCCTAGCTGTCATGGAACCTAGTTATGTGGTTGAATTAGCTGACGGAAAACTAATCGAGGCAACTCATATCGTCAAGAGGTGCAGACTAGGATTATGTGGTCATGAGATAGATATAGATCTGATGCCTGTCACACTTGGTAGTTTCGACGTAGTCATGGGTATGGACTGGCTATCCAAGAATCAAGCTGAGATCATCTGTGGAGAGAAAATCGTTCGCATCCCACTCCCTAGTGGTGAAATTTTATCGGTTCAGGGCGAAAGGAGTGGCATGGTCTCTGGAATCATCTCCTACATGAAAGCTCAGAAGTGTTTGCGTAAGGGTCATATCGCTTTCCTAGCCATGGTCACTGAAAAAGAACCCGATGAAAAGAAAATTGAAGGTATCCTTGTTGTACGCGATTATCCCGAGGTTTTCCCTGAAGACCTACCCGGTCTTCCACCGCATCGCCAAGTCGAGTTCCAAATTGATTTGGTTCCGGGAGCCGCCCCTATCGCGAGGGCACCGTACAGATTAGCTCCAAGGGAACTGCAAGAGCTGTCTACACAATTGCAGGAACTATTGGATAAAGGTTTTATCAGACCTAGCTCATCACCATGGGGAGCCCCAGTTCTGTTTGTCAAGAAGAAGGACGAAACTTTTTGCATGTGTATCGATTACAGAGAACTGAACAAGGCGACCATTAAGAATCGTTATCCCCTCCCGCGCATCGATGATCTGTTCGATCAACTACAAGGGTCGAGTTACTATTCAAAGATAGATCTAAGATCGGGTTATCACCAGCTAAGGATTCGAGAAGAAGACATTTCAAAGACTGCTTTCAGAACGAGGTATGGTCACTATGAGTTCTTGGTTATGCCATTCGGGTTGACCAATGCACCAGCGGTTTTCATGGACCTAATGAACCGAGTGTGCAAACCCTATCTAGACAAGTTCGTCATTGTCTTCATCGATGACATCCTTATTTACTCAAGGAATAAGGAAGAACATGAAGAGCACCTTAGACTGATTTTGGAGTTGTTGAGACGAGAATAATTGTATGCAAAATTTTTGAAGTGCGACTTCTGGATGCGAGAGGTCCATTTCTTGGGTCATGTGGTCAATGAGACGACCGTCTGGTCTACTCCAATAGCCAGAAATACCAGTATGGAAATGGGAGCAGATTTCCATGGACTTTATCAGGAAACTCCCTCGGACTCCCAGCGGATGCGATACCATTTGGGTGATCGTGGATCGCTTGACGAAATCCGCACACTTCCTGGAAATCCGGGAGACTGATCGCATGGAAAAGTTAACTCGTATCTACCTCAGGGAAATAGTCTCTCGGCATGGTGTGCCTCGGCATGGTGTGCCGACTTCCATTATCTCTGATCGTGATGCTCGATTCACTTCATACTTCTGGCAGTCCTTACAACGAGCACTAGGAACGCGGTTGGATATGAGCACCGCATACCACCCCCAGACTGATGGCCAAAGTGAGCGTACGATCCAGACTCTAGAAGACATGTTACGTGCCTGCGTCATAGATTTCGGCAGCAGTTGGGAAACTCACTTACCGCTAGTTGAGTTTTCTTACAATAATAGCTATCACACATCGATCAAAGCTGCTCCATTTGAGGCACTGTATGGGCGTAAGTGCCGATCACCTATCTGTTGGGCGGAAGTTGGGGAAAGTCAACTCACCGGCCCTGAACTTGTGCACGAGACGACTGAGAAGATCGTGCAAATCCGTAACCGTATGGCAGCAGCCCGTGACCGACAGAAGAGTTACGCTGATAAGCGTCGCCGACCGTTGGAATTCCAAGTAGGTGACAAGGTGCTTTTGAAAGTGTCACCTTGGAAGGGTGTGATCTGTTTCGAAAAACGTGGGAAACTAAGCCCTAGGTACGTGGGACCGTTTGAGATTGTCAAACGGGTTGGCCCCGTGGCCTATCAGTTGAACCTACCCGAAGAACTCCGTGGGATACACGATGTGTTCCACGTCTCCAACTTGAGGAAATGCCTTGCAGGCGAGACTCTTATCGTCCCGTTAGACGAGATACATGTGGACGAACAACTAGATTTCGTCGAGGAACCGGTGGAAGTCATGGATCGAGAGGTCAAGACACTCAAACATAGCCGTATCCCTATCGTCAAAATCCGTTGGAACTCAAAGCATGGACCCGAATTTACCTGGGAACGCGAGGATCTGATGAAGAGGAAATACCCTCAACTGTTCCAAAACCAGGCATCTACCTCTTAGATACACAGGTACTCTATTCCACATGCGTCACAAACCGTTGACCCTTGTACTACCCCGTAAAAACCACGTAACATGATGTACTAATTTTCGGGACGAAAATTCCTGCAACGAGGGGATGATGTGACATCCCGTAATTTCAGATTAACATTATTCAAACTGTTGTCGTTAACATTGACCCGTACTCGCAAATACTTGAAATGTATACAAACACCGCCACAGACATCGTTAAACGAATTATGATAAAATACTAACGCGGGTGTTTGTAGAGGATTCACATAAACGAGATTACCTAAGGAATCCTATTAATTAATATAGCTCGCTCATCTACGTCGTTATCAACCTAAACAAATTCGGGAACTCGGTACCTAAGTGCAGGGACTAAACCTGCCAAATTGGCAAACTGGGGCTGGGTATAAATACCCACCCACCAGCCCCAAACACCCACACAACCTGCTCTTTCTCTCTTACGCTCCCTACACCTCCGATTCTTCACTCTAGCACTAAATTCCACCCGATTGAGCCCGTTTTCACCGGCTAAACCACGCAACAGCTGAGAAATCACGTTCCCAGCAGGTAGGCGACCATTTTCTTCCGTTTTATCACCCGTTTCACTGCTGCAAGTATAGGATTCGGGTGTTCGGGTTCAACCCGAATGCATGTGGTCGTGGGGGTGCGTGTGAGGTCAATCAACGTGTGCATTTCACTTAGACATGTTAGGAGAGTGTTTCTGAAAGTCCTGATTGTGAAAAAACCGAGCACGGAATAGCCGAAGGCAGTTCGACCCACCCTACAGTCGCGACCTGCTGCAGTCCGCGACTGGGCCAACCGCGCGACTGAGTTATGCGACTGGGCCCTTCGCGCGATTGATCGGGGCGACTGGGGTGAGACGTGCGAATAAAACCGTACGACTGAGTCAACCGAATGAATGTGTGCGATTGAGTCGACCGAATGAATGCATGAGACTGAGTATCACCCGACTGAATGTCTAACCGCACGAATGAAGGTTCATTTGTGCGATTGGATATTGATTCGGGCGGATGGGTGATGTGTGGTACGATTGAATGCTAAGTCGCACGAAGGAGGGTTCGATCGTACGAATGAAGTTGATTCGTACGATTGAAGGCCCATTCGTGCGAATGAAGTGTCCAGTCGTGCGTCTAGACTTGTTATGCGATTGGAGTCATTTTGAGTGAATTCTTCTGGTGTGCGATGTGTCTATCATGGGACGATAAGTTAACATCAATAAAGCATCATTTCTTGACCAGAAAGATTAAAGTCAACGCAATCAACAAACATATACTTTTCAACACGAAACAACGTAACTGTTTACAAATATCAACAACTCATTTGAAGTCTACATGAAGCCTAATACGTCTATGACTGCTTGTGTGTGTGACACCCACGACCGAACCCATGCGACCCGACCCGACTAAACATGTCTATTAACGCTAAACACAACATTAACGCTTAACACAACTGTTAATAGGTGTTTGACAGCGCATCGTAAACAACACTTGGGAAACTTTCATCCTACACACTTGCTACATCATCTGTGAGTTTCACGGCCCCTTTTTACATCTCTTTCCGTTTGGGGGAGAAAACATGCAAAACAAATTTACATAAATGGTTGTAGTAATATTGATATCGCTTGTTACGTTAGTGCAAACACACTCATGTCCTCACACACTCGAACCGTTAGTAATGGGATTAGCGAGGTAATTTTGAGTAGTACTACTGGGTCTGACAAACCCCGCCCGGGCTAGTCGCGCTAGCTTGATTGGAGGTCAAACGGGTGCTCAATTGACCTAACATACGATTGCCACAGTCGGTTAAGACGTGGAGGAAACACATTGTCATGGTCTGATGAGACATGACGGAACACAACGATTGCCACGGTCGGTTAAGACGTGGTGGAAACACAATAGGACGTAAACAGTCAGCTTCGGTTCGAAACGCTAAGTAACAAGAACATAGGCTAGCTACCTAACGATATGCTTTATGTACTAAACCATTGAAACGCAAAACATGGAAACACTTACGAATACATTTATTGTTGATTAAACCTGTGAACTCACCAACTTTATGTTGACACACTTTAGCATGTTTTCTCAGGTCACAGGAACGCATAAGCTTTTGAGGCACGCTTCAGGATATGTACACAGGACATGCATTCATCTAGTTTATTTTTAGCATTGAACATTTTGTATAAACATGGCTATTGTAACAGTACCGTAATGGATTCACAATTTATGTAAACGCTTCCGCATTTTGTAAACTCTGTTTATGTTCTTTTGAATGAAGTCAAATGTATGCTTTAAATTCATATAGTGTCGTTCGATATGACTGTGTCTGAGATCCTGGTATGTCACACGCCTAGCGGTAAAACCCCGTTCGTGGAAATTGAGGGTGTGACAGTTAGAAGCATCAATTCGTGTTCCTTTGCAAGAATCGAAGGTTAGTTTTAGAGTTTTGTGGGTTTCTTCTGAAAGGGATGATGTTATTGAATGGCCATAAGTCATGCGTATTGAGGGTAGTAAACCGTTGTTAGGCTGTATTTACTGCTTGCATCAATCTTCCATGAATCTTGGGCAAGTGGGAGATTGTAGGATTCTATATGCCCAAGACACATAAAATATTGATGTGGTTAGTACGTCATGATCCAAGTCGGGTTATACCCAATAACAAGCTTAGCAAACACCAATTAATATTTAATTGATGATATGATCATGCAATTAAATATTTACATCAAATTTAGAAAATGGGTTTTCTAAATAAATTGCATGAGAGATGGAACAAATTATAAGGATAATTTGTTGATGAGTTTATTGTTATTCTTGTTATTTAAAAGGGATTTAAATAACAATAATAATATATGTGTGTACCTTAATTAAATCGTTTAATTAAAAGGGACATATGTCACATTTAAACATAAGTCTAGAAAGTGACATTTTAATGTATGATGTATGGCTGATTTCAATGTTTTGTGTTAGTAATTTTAAGGGGGAAAAAAGGGATTTTGAATCTTTTGGCCGCCCCCCCCCTTTAACCTTATTGGACCTTCAAGTCTTGAAAACACACACAATATTGATCAGCCAAACACTCATCATTCTCTTTATTCCATACATGCAAGAACAACAAAAATCTCTCTCTTTTTCTCCTCTCAAGTTACGGAACAAGCAGCAAGAAAAAGAGGTTCTAGTTGTTGATTTTTGGTGTTGAATCTTCCGAACAAGAAGGTGCTTTGCAAGGAGGCTTAGGGTATAAACACTTGAGGATTTCTTGCTTGAAGTCTTGGTCATTTTGGAGCCTTATTCAACCTCTCTTTAGACGTTTTTGCTGCTGCAGTAACGTAGCAAATCACAGCCTCATATGGCTGTGATTTTATGTACGTTTGTGTATGTTCATAGCTTGTTCAATCCACATAAATGATCCTTATTGTTATGGGTTTGTTTCTTTCTATATTAGTCATCTTAAAACATGGATTTTCAGCCTTAAAATCATGTTTTAAATACATATATATCCGCTGCGTTTTCTGAAATATCAAGAGGAGAAAACGGTTTTATCTTTAAACAAACCCTACAATGGCATCAAGAGCCGGTTATGTGGATAACTTGCTTGTTCTAGTTCCTTAAAATCGGTTTTAATGGATTATTATCAACCTATTTGAGGCTAATTTTGGCTGATTTTGTAAACCCCAAGTCTTTCAAAGTTAAATCATCATGCTTATGATCAAAACTTTGGAAGATAGCAATGATTATTGGATGATATGTTTGATTATTGTTTGTTTGGACAAACAAACCCAAATTTTCAGTTTATGTTGGCTGAAAATTTAGGGTTTCATGGGGTTTATTTTGGTTATTGAATGATGATTGTGATTGTTCATATGATAGTGCATAACCTAGATTTGGCCTTATGTTTTGGATGATTGGAATGGTTGGATATATTCATTCAATTGGGTTGTAATTTTGTGTTTATTATTTGGGTTGAAATTATTCATTCATTTGGGTTTGTAATTAATAGATTAGGTGCATTTCTTTTATTAGAAAAAATGTATTAGGATACAATTTTGTAAAAGGAAGATGCACAAGATCAAGACCCAAAGATGGACACAAAGACATGGAACTTGAAGCATATGGATGCAAGTTCAAGTGGGGGTCCATGATGACCTCAATTTTGTGTTGGTTTCAACCCTTAGGAAAGACCTAATGACCACACTTGTGATGGCAAACAAGTATGGTCATAATAGTATCTATGGTTATGCACATATGCACATATGGTTGTTTATGTTTATGCTTGGTTGATTGTTTGTTGTTTTGATTGTTTGGTTGATATTTGGATATTCAAAACAAACTCATTAACAAACTTAACAAGCTGAAAATTGATGGTTCTTAAAGGTTAATAAAAGGTTATTAAAATGATTTAATGATTTTAAAGATTAAAAAAGGCTTTAATCAAAGAACCATAGGGTACCTTGTATTTGAAAGCATGCAAATACAAGTACATAGAGTTTTCTAAACTAGAATTATGAAACCTCTAAACATTTAACAAACAAGATCAACACCGTCCTTTTCAACAACACTTAAGTCACTTGGGAACTCTTAGTGGGATAAAGGTCACCTAACCACTTTGAGGGAACTTATGACTTAAGGTGAGAATGCAAAATTTGTGGGATAAAGGTCACCTAACCACTCATTTTGGCAAACTCACACGTGTGTGTAAGTAGGATGTCTTGATTTGCAAACCATGTTAAATGGATCACCTACAATATGGTTTCCAAATGGTGTTGATGGGATTAACATGCCAACTTTGCATATGATGTTTAAAGTCGATCCCATACCCCTAGAAGTTGCAAATGGTTGCAATCGTCAATCGTTGACCACCTTATTAATTTAAATCGTGGGATAAAGGTCACCTAACCACAATTTAAATGTAATGTTGGGTTCTAGATTTTAATATAAAATTGACCTTAAAAGGCATTAATTATTAAAATTAGTAATATCGAAAATACTAAAATAGATCTTTGTTATATTTTGTAGATGGCCACCAATAATGAAAATCACGATAACTCATCCGCGTCAAACCAATCACTACGAGCGATCCTCCAAAAGGAACGTCTAAATCATAACAACTTCATTGATTGGTATCGAAACTTGAGAATTGTTCTCAAGCAAGAGAGAAGATCATATGTTTTAGACGACCCTATCCCCGATCAACCTAGCGAGGATGATGAGGAGGCCTTTAACGATTGGCTGAAATACACTGAGGACTCCGTCCAAGTGTCTTGTCTCATGCTAGCAAGCATGACTCCGGATCTCCAAAAGGAGTATGAACATCATGGAGCTTACGACATGATAACCCAGCTGAAGGAAACGTTCCAACAGCAAGCAAGGGTTGAGCGCTTCGAAACGGTTCGAGCACTCCATGCATGTCGTATGGACGACAACCAATCTGTTTCATCTTATGTACTTAAGATGAAAAGTCATATTGACCGCCTCGAGAGGCTAAATTGTCCCGTCTCGAAGGAGTTGGCCACGGATTTGATCCTAAATGGCCTAACCAAGAAGTTCGAGACATTCGTGTTGAACTACAACATGAATGCATGGGACAAAAGCATTGGTGAGCTTCACTCAATGCTCAAAATGGCCGAGGTGGCCATGGGTAAAAGGGTTTTACCCGTTCTCACCATCAATGAAGGTGGGAACAACAAGAGGCCTCATCCCGCACCCAAGGCAAAGGTTGACAAGGGTAAGGGACCCGTTTGGGGAAAGGGGAAAGGGGTGGTAAGGGTACCACCCAAACCACAAGAGAAGAAGCAAAAGGTTGCTACTAATGACCCATGCTTCAAGTGTGGGGAGATAGGACATTGGGCAAGGAATTGTCCTATCCATCTCCAAGAGTTGAAAGCCAAGAGGGATGCCGGGCAGACCTCAGGTACAATATACATGATTCATATTGATCTTAATGTTACATCTTCAAACACATGGGTATTGGATACCGAATGTGGAACTCATATTTGCAATTTGTTGTAGGGGTTCACAAGAAGTAGGGACTTCAAGAAAGGGGATGTTAGCCTCTTCATAGGCAATGGAACTGAAGTCTTAGTTGAAGCTCGTGGGGACTACATCCTAAGACTTCCAAGTGGTTTGGAAGTTATTTTGAAGAATGTTTTGTATGCTCCTAGTTTGACTAGGAACATTATTTCTGTATCCCAATTAAGACATTACTATTATGTATTATCTTTTATTGAAAATGATATTCATGCTTCTTTAAATGGTATGTTCTATTTTAAAGCTATACCAATTAATGGTATTAATGAATTGGTTCATGAAAATACTTTAAATAGTTCATTGTACCAAACTAACACCAAGAAACTCAAGTTGGACTTGAGTGATACCTATCTTTGGCATTGTCGTCTTGGTCATATAAACAAGAAACGTTTACAAACACTTCAAAAGAATGGTCTTTTAAAAACAAATGAATGTGATTCATTTGATGTTTATGAATCTTGTCTACAAGGTAAGATGACTAAGGCACCCTTTAGTGGAACTACCGAAAGTGCAAAAGATTTATTAGGAATCATACATTCGGATGTATGTGGTCCTTTTATGCCAATGACTAGGAATGGTGAAAGATACTTCATTACCTTTACCGATGATTATAGTCGCTATGGGTATGTGTACTTATTAAGGCACAAAGATTAAGCTTTTTAAATGTTCAAAATCTTCAAGAATGCTTTTCAAGATCATCTTAGGAGTTGTGGGATTGTCTCACAGCTCACTCCACCTAGAACACCACAACATAATGGTGTGTCTGAGAGGAGGAATCGAACCTTATTGGATATGGCCCGATCTATGATGGCTAGAAGCACATTACCTCTATCATTTTGGGGTTTCGCTTTGCTCTCCGCGGCCCGTATTCTAAATATGGCCCCAACAAAAAAGGTGGAAAGGACACCTTTTGAGATATGGCATGGAAGAGTTCCATCCCTATCATACTTAAGGGTTTGGGGATGTGAGGCTTATGTTAAGACTCCCACCCCAAACAAATTGGAAGTCCAATCCACCAAGTGTATTTTTGTTGGATATCCTAGAGATTCTATAGGATATTATTTCTATGATCCACTGGAACAAAAGGTGTTTGTTGCCAGAAAGGGTGAGTTCTTAGAAGCAAAGCTCCTTATGGAAGGAGCTAGCAGTAGAACAGTGGACCTTGAGGAAGATCAAGAACCACAACCCGATGCACGTTTGGTTGAAACTAGCACTCAACATGAGGATGTTGAGGATGATCAAGGGGTTGATCAATACACACAAAACGTTCGTAGAAGTGGTAGAACTCGTAATCCACCTGAAAGATATGGATTTTTCATGGATGGATGCTATGTGGTAGATTCAGATGAACCAACCACATACCATAATGCAATGTCCAATTCGGATTGTGACAAACGGCTAGAAGCCATGAACGTTGAGATGCAATCCATGTATGACAATCAAGTTTGGGAACTTGTTATACCACCTCTTAATTCCAAGGTAGTTGGAAGTAAGTGGGTTTTCAAGAAGAAAACCGATATGTATGGAAACTTGGATGCTTGTAAAGCTAGACTTGTAGCAAAGGGTTTCACTCAAACTCAAGGGGTTGATTATGATGAAACCTTCTCACCTGTTGTGATGCTAAAGTCTATAAGGATATTGTTTGCCATAGCTGCTCATTATGATTATGAGATTTGGCAAATGGATGTCAAAACTGCTTTCCTAAATGGATATCTTGAGGAAGATGTCTATATGGTCCAGCCTGAAGGTTTTGTCGATCCAAAACATCATAATAAAGTATGCAAGTTAAAGAAATCAATCTATGGATTGAAACAAGCATCGAGAAGCTGGAATCACCATTTTGATGAAGAAGTAAAGAAATTTGGCTTCATCAAAAACGCTGATGAGGCTTGTGTGTATAAAAAGGCTAGTGGGAGCACAATAACTTTCCTAGTATTGTATGTTGATGACATACTACTATTTGGAAATGACATTCCAACCTTGGAAGGTGTAAAAAACTGGCTTGGAAGTTGTTTTTCCATCAAGGATCTTGGTGAAGCCGCCTGTATTCTGGGAATAAAGATCTATAGGGATAGATCAAGGCGGTTGATTGGTTTGAATCAAAATGCATACATTGATAAGATCTTGAAAAGGTTCAAGATGGAAAACTCTAAGAAAGGTATGGTACCTATTCAAAGAGGAACGATATTGAGTACGACTCAATGTCCAAGCTCAAAGGATGAGCAAGATAGCATGAAGGCAATCCCATACGCATCTGCTATAGGATCCATCATGTATTTAATGATATGCACTCGACCGGACGTGTCATGCGCCTTAAGCATGACAAGCCGTTACCAGCAGAATCCTGGAAACAGTCATTGGATGGCTGTTAAGAACATACTTAAGTACCTAAGGAGGACAAGAGATATGTTCCTAATCTATGGATCTGGTGACGAGGAACTCATTGTAAAAGGTTACACGGATGCGAGTTTCCAAACCGATCGTGACGATTCTCGGTCACAATCGGGATACATTTTCATTTTGAATGGTGGAGCGGTTTCTTGAAAGAGCTCCAAGCAGGACGTGGTGGCTCTATCAACTACAGAATCAGAATACGTCGCCGCCTTATTGGCAGCTCAAGAAGCTGCATGGTTGAAGAAATTCATTGCCGATCTAGGGGTTGTCCCTTCCATTCAGGACCCCCTAGAGATCTTTTGTGATAACGAGGGTGCGATTGCTCAAATCAAGGAACCCCGTGCTCATCAAAAGACTAGGCACATTGAGCGGAGATTCAACTACATACGAGATGAAGTTGAAAAGGGAAAGATATGTATTCGCAAAGTTCACACGGATCAAAACATTGCGGATCCTCTCACGAAGCTCCTCGAAAAGGCAAAGCATGAAGGTCATACTTGTGCCATGGGACTTCGATATTCTAGTGTTTGGATTTGATCTGAATATTTTGTATTTGGATATGTGGAACTCTTTATTATTTGAATAAAATTATTTGGTTATAATGTTTCAATTAATGTTCCAATTTAGCATGTTTAATCCGTGAGTAAATTGTTTACTCTAAATGTCCATAGTCGTTCAAACTTGTGGGAGCAAGTTTGAAGATAAGACTATTATGAACTTAGATTGGTTGATATTCATAAGGATGAATATAGAGCAATGGGTTGCTACCAAGGTTCATAGATATTTGTGGGATACAAATATTGGACTAACCCGCATCTCAAATTTTACTACATGGAATCTTATTGATTGATCATAAGTAAATTTGAGTAAAGGCGAATATCATTTGGTATCCTCCGACCTGAGATACATATTGGGTTTTGATATTCACCAAGCATTATACCTTGAGCTAATTCTTCACTGTCCTGAAATAATGGGCAGTATATAAGGGTATGTTCAGGTATAACACGAGGTGTTTGTGAGAAACGTATGTAGTCAAGATGGAATTTGTTCCTCTTATTCGTTGAGAGTTAGATGTCTAAGGCCTGATTAAGTTAAATCAACAAGGAATGATCATTCTGTGTCCTTGGATTTAACATGACATCTGTAACAAAAGGATAGATGATCGATTCACCTAAATCATTTCAAGTAGGGTACTTGAAAGGGATGATGTTATTGAATGGCCATAAGTCATGCGTATTGAGGGTAGTAAACCGTTGTTAGGCGGTATTTACTGCTTGCATCAATGTTCTATGAATCTTGTGCAAGTGGGAGATTGTAGGATTCTATATGCCCAAGACACATAAAATATTGAAGTGGTTAGTACGTCATGATCCAAGTCGGGTTATACCCAATAACAAGCTTAGCAAACACCAATTAATATTTAATTGATGATATGATCATGCAATTAAATATTTAAACCAAATTTAGAAAATGGTTTTTCTAAATAAATTGCATGAGAGATGGAACAAATTATAAGGATAATTTGTTGATGAGTTTATTGTTACTAGTGGGTGCCCGCGCGCGTTGCGGCGCATGCGTCATGTGAAATGAATGTAGGGGTATGTTATAGTAATGAACGAACTGAAGACTTTTAAATGATCCTGGTGTAGTTACAGGTTTGAGAATTATAATGGGGTAGTACATAGGGAGGTGATCACACTGTTTTTAGTAAACATAGAAGGTAAATTTTGTTCCAGAGGAGGCGACGCTGAGACGAAAGAACGTTTAATTAGCAAGTATTAGTGTGACATCTAATGTGTCATGTTGAATATACATGTGTGCATACATATATGTACATGTATCAATACATGTTCATATATATATATATATATATATATTAGATGTCATGTTGAATATACATGTGTGCATACATATATGTACATGTATCAATACATGTTCATATATATATATATATATATATATATATATATATATATATATATAATGTAGTGTAACAGGTGATTTACAGGTACCAGTTGCTTGGTTTTTAGGAAAATGCCCTCCCATGTATACATGGTACGCTTAATAAATGCCCCTTTTTTGAGAAACATTTTAGGTGTATTTATTTAGGAGTTATAAAGAGAATTTTGGTATGTGCAATACAACAGGGAAGGCATGAGCAAACATAATATTAATAGTGTTAGGAATCATATTCAACAAGGCCAAAGGCTAGTGTTGTTACGAATCATATTCAACAAGTCAAAAGGGTATGTTGTTTATTGAAATGGAAGTTTATGCTTCATATTTTTTGTTTGAAATAAAGCGAAACGTTTCATTTATGTTTTTACATATAAAGTATCTTCAAACATGATATCCAGTCAATATAAAAAGGGGTGATTTGAACAGGGTAAAATACACAACATTAGTTTAAAAACAGCTTTACAGAGTAGAGGGTAAAATATACAGCATTAGTTTGAAAACAGGGTTAAATGTGTGGATGATGTTAAATTGGTCAAACCACCTAACATGTATTATAATTTATTTTTAAAATATAGATTTTTTAATCACAATACAATAACTACATAATTACTTAAAAAAAGTGACAAGTTTTGGTGGATCGGAAACCCATTACCATACCCACTCATGTTGTCACCCTAGTTCTAACTTTAACCGATAAAAACATGTTTACCCTTTTTGTAATTACATCCTAATGTAGCATGAATCAGATCAAGGTTTGCATCAGGTATCTATAGTAGGGTTGGCAAAACGGGTACCTGTTTAGACACGATAAGACCTGTTTAGCAAAAAAGTGCACTATACATTTTTTTTCTTTTTAAAAATAATTAAAATTAAGAGTCTTGCATTTATTATTCTTTCTTATTGATACCTAAAACATATAACTGTCACACTCAAACCACCAAATCTAAGTGTTAAAGGTGTCATTTTCATGTTTGATACTTGTAATAATCGCGTCGTCTTTAACCTGTTAAACACAATAAGACACGATTTGCCAGCCCTAATCTATAGAAAGCAAAATTAAAAAAAGCAAGCCTTTAATTAGGATTACCATCTATTCCAACGATGGTGGCTTTTATGCGCAGGTCAAGCAAGAACTTTCCAATGAATCACTTCAAATAAACTGCTCCATTTTATGACTAATTTTAACACTAAGTAGCTTATTTTAATATGATTTTTAATGTTACCCAATTAAACTACTGGAAGGTCTTGCTAAGTTACTAATAAATTGTTAGTTTTATTCTCTATATAGATTATAAAAACTGTCGATTAAAGTAAAAGCGTACCTTGGTCGATGAGCATAAAGAATCAAAGTTTTGGATATCTGATGCATTTAATTTAGAAGAATCGTGATCTTCAGGATCATCTATTTCACCACCATCATCATCATCAGAACCATGGATATTCTCAGTGAACTGCAATATATAAAAAAAGGCAGCTCTTTAGATAAATAATAAGAATATAAACACAAGTCTCTAAAATAAAAAAACAGAAACGGTCATTAAAGTTCCAAAAT
This sequence comes from Flaveria linearis, assembly GCA_024085815.1. NCBI lineage: Eukaryota > Viridiplantae > Streptophyta > Magnoliopsida > Asterales > Asteraceae > Flaveria > Flaveria linearis. The sequence goes on along the minus strand of CM044004.1, from coordinate 48,431,086 downwards.
GTTAAACTAAGGTATGGCTACCAGGTCAGAATGCTGACATGACGGTAACGTTGACCAGCTTTGACTCTTTTTAAATGTCTCACTTGGAAACCAGTTGACTTAAAAGATTTACTTTGATGACTTTTGTCAAGAAAATAAGTTGGTTACCTAAAACAGGGATCTCACTGAAGTTAATTAATTTACCCTTTCTTAATCTTAGTGAGATTGAACTTTGTAGCAATCCACAAAAGTTACCAAGAAATTCAGATCAATAGTCATATGTGTATCAAAAGTTAATACAGTAAAGGCTCTGAAAATCAAGTACTACAAACCTCTTGCTGAAAAACTTGATAATGCATTCAATATCATGATCGAAGTACCTAAAATCATGTTTCAAACTAAATCAAAGTTCCTTCAAATGAAAATAAATCAGAACATGGTCAAAAGGGGCAGGACTGAATGAATGCAAGATAAAAACAAGTTATAAGATTTAATCATACATTTCTGCATTTCGACGAGAAACGGATACCATTTGTGGAAAATCAATGATCGTAACGTTCTCTTCATCATCTATCTGCAAACAAAAATAAATGATTAGTAAGTTTATTAAAGAAGTGAAGTGCAGTGCAGGGCACAACTGACCAAAGAAGATCCACAAATAAAGTAAGCAGAATACATGTTCCAGAAAAATAAGAAGTTTTCTATAGATGAAATCCAAGAAAAGAAGCGAGTTTTAAGGTTGTGGAACATAAAAGGGAATGTTTAAATGTAATGTTCAAAAATCATACCATAATGTTAAATTCATTGAAGTCACAGTGAATAAGCCCATGGTCAGCAAGACGAATAACAATTCCTATTATCTTCTCAAAGACGGTATCAGGATTTTGCAACTGCTTCACCTGCACACTACACCAATATGATATTCAAATGCAAGATCTTTTTACTTGGAACAAATTTTCCCATTTTTATACTATTATATTCACAGACATTAATGATAAAAAAGAAAAAGAATTGTCCATATATCAAGGTAAAAAGAAGTGAAACAAGTTACAGATAAGATAGAGATTTGCAAATGACAATATTGCCCTAATAATGTGTAAACGGTTGATTTGGGTTATACTTGCATCTTAACGAGTCAAATTTCAAAAATTTGGTTATGATGAAGATGGGTTAAAAGAGCCAAGCAGGTCAAAAGTCACCCAACATGTACTCTAACTGCATTGAGCTTCCTGGGTCATTTTATCTCACATTCTCACATAATGATAATAAAGATTATCATTATAATATACAAGTGTATTTTATTGCAACAATATTTGACCATTCATATGTGCAAAACTCAACATAAAAAAAATTAGAAAGTGTTGCATGTCTGTAAGAAGCAATGTAGCCCATTTTTTCTCATTCTTGTAGTTATTGTTCAATAAACCTTATATCATGCATAAAGTTTTAAAAAAAGTGGTAACCAAAAGCATTGAAATGCATTTGTAAAAGCATACTTACAATGGATAGCCTTGTACAAGTGACATAATTACACAATGGCGATTGCAATCCACAGCATTTAGGACAGGAAAACCATGTTCTTGCAAGGCCTACTCAATAAAAAAAGTTATTTTTTGAAATCAATAACCAAGAACAAGATCATTACTCAGTACTTAACAATAGAAGTGACATTACCAACCAGTACCTATCTAAATAAGTTCAAAGTTCAAAGAAATGTATTAGCGGGAAGGGGAATGAATCAAGCAGGTTACAAGCAGCCCAAAGTCTACTTACTGCAGAGTATGTAACTAACTACAAATTTCATAATATATTCAAATTCTCTGTTCCGATCCTCCTTTATCCAAAAAAAAGTCTATATAATGCATGCAACCTCCTAAAGCTTTTTACTTTCTATTATCAATGTAACAAGATTAGAAATTATAGTAAACAGTTATTTATATAAAAAGAACTCAAAACAATTTCAAAGTCAACCCAACTTAGGCCATTTTGACCCGTAATGAAAATGACTTGTTTTACTCAAACCCATTTTGACCTGTTACCTGCCCGACCAATCTTACCACAACTACTTAAAAAACAAGATTGTGAATTTACAAAGTACCTTCATAAAAGCAAATTCTTTAAGAGCAGCTAGGTAGGACAGATACAACCAACTAAAGCTATTTCGATGCTTTAAATAGTCACGCTTAGACTTGACAGCTCTGAATGAAGTCCTACCCAGTGTGTGTAACTTCATAGCCATAATTGTACCATCTTCATTTGAAACCTCAAAAATATCTTCAAAACAGAGCCAGGTTAAAATGTTTGACAAGAAAAAGAAGTGCGTATCAAATCAAATAATAAGTAATACCAGATTCTTTTCCCACGCCAATTTGACGTCCAACTGATGAAAATACACGTCGATTCACCATAGTCTTTATTGCAAGAAAATCATAGCGAAGGTATGTGAGTCGAAACCCATCATCTACAAAGAAAAGGATAAAGATATATATCTCAGATGAAGCCCTAACCATGGTGTTCTAAACTCAAACAGGCGAAATACTCACACTTTGATGAGTCGTGATGTAACAACTTGTGCTTGAGCAAATTCTTCAACACCTTATAAGTTCCTCCATGTCTATATACAACCAGCAAAACATGTATTTATTTTGACTTTTGCATGTAACAAAAAAACTATAGCTAAATGTTTAAGAAAACTCATACTGTTGAAAACCCAAAAAAGTCAGTATGTTTTTTTGTGAATAGAAAACTAAAGAGAAATATATAGAGAAAATAACCTTTAAGTGCCTCGTCAACTAAACATGAACAAACACCGTAATTCACCTAATTAACACAATGTAAACACCTTCTTCATCCCCACAACAGTTGTAGAATCAACTAACCCTCTTCAAATCAAAACCCTAATTACTAAAATTCCCGTTCCAGAACCACAGACACCCCAAATTAACGATGAATTAAGCAACAAAACATGAACAAACACCATAATTCTGCTAACTAACAGAAGTTAAACACCTTCCTCATCCCCACCAACAGTTGCAGAAATGTTTCATCGCTTTGCCCTTTCATTTGATCTCTTCACTATGTTACTATGACCTATAAACATCTATACAATCCCTAAGACCTCAATAACTAAATCCAATTGATTGGATTTCGATTATTAAAAAATAATGAACGATATAAAACAGGAGAGCTGCAATGTCAGGCTATGTCTATATGATCGTAAAGCATAACTTACAACTAATCTTGTTGTATCTTTCAATGGTAGCCAATGGTATAGTTCCCAGGAGCTTCAAATGGAGACTAACGATTGGCGGCCAATGAAGTCGGGTGCTCCCTGATCGTGTTTAAAGTGCAACAATGAACCTGTGAAGAACATTCTTGTCAGTTTAAGTGAAGGGAATGAAACGTATTGAAGCAATTGAGTATAAATGCTCAATTGAAAGAAGTAGCAAACCCTAATTACATATCAACTAATACAAATGTGTGGAACGAAATACCAGATGACCTTCGAATGGAGACTGAGGATTGGCCGTCAAATGGAGACCGAGGAGGACTGTGCAGTGCTGTATAGGTACGAGTAGGTACCTCAATCGAACACCCAAATGAAATGAAGTGGAAGTGATGCGTAACGTCCGGCCGGTGGTGGGAACGTTCAGGGCGAAGAAGAAAGACGAACGGGCGCGTCTTACAGGAGGTGTGAAATTACCCTCCTGCCCATCCAATATGTATTATATAGTAATAGAGATTCTTGTTATTTAAAAGGGATTTAAATAACAATAATAATATATGTGTGTACCTTAATTAAATCGTTTAATTAAAAGGGACATATGTCACATTTAAACATAAGTCTAGAAAGTGACATTTTAATGTATGATGTATGGCTGATTTCAATGTTTTGTGTTAGTAATTTTAAGGGGGAAAAAGGGATTTTGAATCTTTTGGCCGCCCCCCCCCCCTTTAACCTTATTGGACCTTCAAGTCTTGAAAACACACACAATATTGATCAGCCAAACACGCATCATTCTCTTCATTCTATACATGCAAGAACAATAAAAATCTCTCTCTTTTTCTCCTCTCAAGTTACGGAACAAGCAGCAAGAAAAAGAGGTTCTAGTTGTTGATTTTTGGTGTTGAGTCTTCCTAACAAGAAGGTGCTTTGCAAGGAGGCTTGGGGTATAAACACTTGAGGATTTCTTGCTTGAAGTCTTGGTCGTTTTGGAGCCTTATTCAACCTCTCTTTAGACGTTTTTGCTGCTGCAGTAAGGTAGCAAATCACAGCCTCATATGGCTGTGATTTTATGTACGTTTGTGTATGTTCATAGCTTGTTCAATCCACATAAATGATCCTTATTGTTATGGGATTGTTTCTTTGTATATTAGTCATCTTAAAACATGGATTTTCAGCCTTAAAATCATGTTTTAAATACATATATATCCGCTGCGTTTTCTGAAATATCAAGAGGATAAAACGGTTTTATCTTTAAACAAACCCTACATCTTCATGTTGGCCGAAACCCTAGAGATGAATTGATGTTCTTGGTGTTGAGTTGTGGTTAATTACATGAAATTGATGGTTGTTTGATGATTTCATGAAGTTAGTTTGATTGGATGAATGCTAGACTATGTTTTCTGCGTATGTATGTATGTGTATGTGATCTGCATATGCATGTATGTATATGTTCTGCGTATGTATGTATATGTAAGTATGAAACATGCGTATATATATGCTTTCATGTGAAATGTGTACACGTTCTGATTTCTGGCAGATTGCATACCCTGTTTTCATCATGACATAACCAAATGAATACAAATCCAAAAACTGGTTTTCTTGAGTCTAACATGTTTCTCATGGAGTCTAGTTTTCAAAACATCAAACCTTGTCCAATTTGGACTTGTAAAACGTGAGTTATGATCATTTTAGTGAAGTGTGGTCAGAAACAAACATTCTGACAGATTCTGAGTCTCATTTAGTATGTGCCGCAAACAGGTCATAACAGGTCCAAATGATGTGTTTCTGGTGCCCAAATCGTTTGTTACTGAGTCTAGTTTCCATAAAGTGTAACCACACTCCAATTGGAGGTGGTTAAGTTGGTGTTTTACTTGTTTTGGCTAGATGGGTCAATTCTGTCCTCTTGGACAGAATGCATGTGTTGACTTGTTTGATGTGCCATTTTCATTTCATAAAAACTGAGACCAAACCCTATGGTCAAACCTTTTTCCTAGGATTCCTCTGAACTCCAGAAAAATAATTAACCCAATATCTATTTTCAAATGGGAGTTATGCACAATTTGGCAAGCTAACTCCAGCAGCCTTCCGGTTGAGAGCTGCTGTAACATTCTTAGTTTTTCTAATAACTCCAGACCCTTAAAACCTAAAACAACTTTTCACATACTTTTTTGACTCATAGGAGAGCCTACTGGATTTTTTCCTTGGCCTAAATCCTTGTTTGGTTATGTGTTTGACCGTATCTTCCGAACAACTAGAATCTGCCGGAAAACGCAGATTCTGGAAAACGAATACCTACAACCTGTAACGTATTTACTTGGCTTTTGCGTGTAATGTTAGTTCTACTAGAACTTATTTTGATGGTATAAGTTATTAATTGGACATGTTCTTGATGTTAGGATCATGCTAGAGTATTTATTAAGGATGCTTATTGTGATGAAATGTGTTAATTGGTTTGTATGGAACTTGATGATCATGTATGATGTTGAATGATGATTACTAATTAGGACATCATGTTTGGGACTGGAAATTAATTGTTATGAAGTATGTTAACCATGCTTGAGGAATGATTATGTTAATTAATGGAATTACAACTCATAATGTCACCAACGGGTCAAATAGGTCAACCGGGTCAAACATGTCTATTTTTCTGAAACCTTGAGTTTTTAGTTGTGTGTGCTTAGGGTTCCACATGTTCTCGGTTTACACGTACTTATGCACTTACATGATTTTGGTAACCTCTGAAGGTTGTTGGTTCACTTATTCCCCAAATAAACTTTAAATAGTTGTTACGCATACCAGGTGAGTTTACAGCCCCACTTTTACTTGATACTCTTTTTGGGGGAGAGAACATTCTGCTTTCATAAACATTACATTACATTGGGATTTTGTAATACTGCATATACCTGATACTATGGTGTTATATCTTACCCTTCGGACTGTTAATATGCAAAAAAGCGAGGTGATTGCTAGTAGATCTACTGGGATTGACATACCCCGCCCGGGCTAGTCGCGCTAGCTTGACTGGAGGTCAAACGGGTGAACGGTCAGCCTGTTTTACAGTGTTGTGGTGGGGAAAGCACAGCCGAGCCTACATTATTACTATTGATTACATGTCAGCTCGGTCGTGACTTCATACATATAGTGATTGCTATGGGCTAGCTACCCATTATATGCTTTGATTACTAAATCCGGGAATTACATTACTGATACTTACTTTTTTCTGATAAACCTGTGAACTCACCAGTCTTGTACTGACTTTTGCATGTTTTCTCTCAGTAGATTGAAATGGCACGTTTAGGAGCACAACATCCACTGCATGTCATTCCGCATTCATCCCAAACTATTTTCAAGATTTAATTTCATGTACTTTACATAAATTGGATTGGGTGCATGTTTGCGTGTTCCAAAACCATTGTAAAATGTTTTCCTGTTTTCGCTTCCGCAATACTTAAACACAAGTTGGTTTATATCATTATTACTAAGTGACTTATATGACTTGTAATTGTCGAGTCGTTTGGTGTAACTGATGCTTATCTGAGATCCTGGTTATGTCACACGCCTAGCGGTAAAACCCCGTTTGTGGAAATTGAGGGTGTGACATTGCAGATATATTTACCAAAACCAAGTCTTCAGTAGTTTCAAACTACTGATGACTAAAACCAAGTCTTCAGTCGTTTACAACATTTGAAGGTTAAAACCATGTCTTTACTCGTTTCAAACAACTGATGACTAACACCAAAACCTTCAGTTGTTTTCCATCAGCCGTTTCATAGCCTATAATATCAAACCCTAACTTCAGACCTTTTCATTCTCAGAACATTATTATTCGAATTCTCAGAACTTCCCTCCTACATTAATGGCGACCATGCAACTCAAACCCCGCCATAACTGTGTAGCTTACCTCACCAGAGGCAACTGCCGATCAAGGGCATAATCCTGAGGCAGGAAGTCCCCAGTACCAAGAAAAAGGGGCATATGTGAACACTGATCTACACTCAACACATGTTCATCCTGATGTAGTCAGGAGGTCTGATGATTCAGCAACCACTAATGATGACCTGGGCTTTTTCTATAATGTTCTAGCCCATAACACCATTCTTGATGCTGAGGTACGCAGTCTACAAGAACTACTTGCCAAAATGTCTCAAGAATCAAGACCATCTACCCAAATTCACCCACAGATGGCACCTTCTTCTGAAGGTCTCCCACATACTAAGCCACTCACAACAACTCAGGCACCAGCGTCCAATTCTTGCACTATTTCTCAGGGACAGAACCCCTCTGAGCAAATGGTTGCAGCCTTTACATCTTCCCTGCCTCTCATTACTCCCATCCTAGCTAACATTGTAAATCAAGCTCTTGATGAGAGGCTTTCCTCCAATATTCAAACCTTAGTTGTGAAAGACCTGATCTGCCCAAGATGCACATTAAGTTGATGTGGCTAGTGTGATATGATCCAAGTCGGGTCATACCCAATAACAAGCTTGACAAACACCAATATAAATATTTATTAGTTGATAAGATCAAACAAGTAAATAATGACACCAATTTAGAAAATTGGATTTTCTAAATTATTGCTTTTGTAGATGAACATCATTATGTGGATAATTGCACATGCAATATTATTTGTTTCATTATTTAGTTTTGCTAAATGATAACAAATAAAAGAGTGCTAAGTTTATAAAGTTAAAAATTGGTTTCAACTTTATAAACTAGAGATAATAGAGTGTTGGTGATGTAAATAAAACAAAAGGGTGGGAGCCTTTTTTTTTTAAATTTCGGCCGCCCATAGGGAAGCCATATGGTCCCACTAGTTTGTCTTGTAAATAGACAAGACTTAAACACAAACACTACTCCAACTCTTGACTCTCTCTCTTGCATGCAAAGGCACAATTTCTCTCATCTAGCTCTCTCTCTCAATCGGTTTTTGAAGAAGAAAGAAGCTGAAATTTTCAGCTTCAAAAGTGTGTTTTGTTGCTGAAAATTGGTGTCAAAGAAACCTAGCATTCAAGGTGTTCGTTGGTGGCTTGGGGTATCACCATCTCTAGGTCTTCTAGCTTGAAGATTCAGCCATAAAATTCATCCATCACACCTTCAAAGTCTCGTTTTTCAGCAGCTCCAAAGGTTGTATTCTTAACATCCTATGATTTCTATATTGTATGCATTTCGTATTTGGATCCATGGTTTGGGGTTTACTTATTAAATGGGTTTAATAATCAGCTTATGGACAAGTCTTTAAACTAATAATCTGCTGCGTTTTCATATAAACAAGATTATATGAACTTTGATAAACTTGTCAAATCCCTACAAGTTGATGATGCAGTCTGTGACACCCCGTAATTTCAGATTAACATTATTCAAACTGTTGTTGCTAACATTGACCCGTACTCGCAGATACTCGAAACGTATACAAACACCGCCACCGACATCGTTAAACTAATTGTAATAAATACTAATGCGGGTGTTTGTAGAGGATTCACATAAACGAGATTACCTAAGGAATCCTATTAATTAATAGGGCTCGCTCACCTACGTCGTTATCAACCGAAACAAATTCGGGAACTCGGTACCTAAGTACAGGGACCAAACCTGACAATTGCCAAACTGGGGCTGGGTATAAATACCCATCCACCAGCTCAAACAACTCACATTCTGCTCTCTTTCTCTCCTACGCTCTCTACACCCCCGATTGTTCATCCTAGCACCAAATCCCACCCGATTGAGCCCGTTTTCGCCGGCTAAACCACGCAACAGCTGAGAAATCACGTTCCCAGCAGGTAGGCGACCATTTTCATCCGTTTTATCACCTGTTTCACTGCTGCAAGTATGGGATTCGGGTGTTCGGGTTCAACCCGAATGCATGTGGTCGTGGGGGTGCGTGTGAGGTCAATCAGAGTATGCATTCCACTTAGACATGTTAGGAGAGTGTTTCTGGAAGTCCTGATTGTGAGAAAACCGAGCACAGAACAGCCGAAGGCCGTTCGACCCACCCTGCAGTCGCGACCTGCTGCAGTCCGCGACTGGGCCAACCGCGCGACTGAGTTATGCGACTGGGTCCTTCGTGCGATTGATCGGGGAGACTGGGGTAAGACGTGCAAATGAAACCGTGCGACTGAGTCAACCAAATGAATGTGTGCGATTGAGTCGACCGAACGAATGCATGCGACTGGGTATCACCCGACTGAAGGTCCAACCGCACGAATGAAGGTTCATTCGTGCGATTGGTTATCGATTCGGGTGAATGGGTGATGTGTGGTACGACTGAAGGCTGAGTCGTACGAATGATGGTTCAATCGTACGGGGGAAGTTGATTCGTACGATTGAAGGCCCATTCGTGCGAATGAAGTGTCCAGTCGTGCGTCTAGCCTTGTTATGCGACTTGAGTCATTTTGAGTGAATCCTTCTTGTGTGCGATGTGTCTATCGTGTGACGATAAGTTAACATCAATAAAGTGTCATTTCTTGACCACAAAGATTATAGTCAACGCAATCAATGGGCACATACTTTTTCAACATAACGTAACCTAAACATATACAGATAACGGTAACTCAATTGGGAATCCACCTAAAGTCTGATACGTCTATGCCTGCTTGTGTGTGTGACACCCACGACCGAACCCATGCGACCCGACCCGACTAAACAAGTCTATTAACGCCTAACACAACTATCAATAGGTGTTTGAGAGCACATCGTAAACAACACTTGGGAGACTTGCATCCTACACACTTGCTACATCATCTGTGAGTTTCACGGCCCCTTTTTACATCTCTTTCCTTTTGGGGGAGAAAACATGCAAAACAAATTTACATATATGGTTGTAGTAATATTGATATCGCTTGTTACGTTAGTGCAAACACACTCATGTCCTCACACACTCTAACCGTTAGTAATGGGATTAGCGAGGTAATTTCGAGTAGTACTACTGGGTTTGACAAACCCCGCCCGGGCTAGTCGCGCTAGCTTGATTGGAGGTCAAACGGGTGCCAAATTGACCTAACATATGATTGCCACGGTCGGTTAAGACGTGGAGGAAACACATTGTCATGGTCTGATGAGACATGACGGAACACAACGATTGCCACGGTCGGTTAAGACGTGGTGGAAACACAATAGGACGTAAACAGTCAGCTTCGGTTCGAAACACTAAGTAACAAGAACATAGGCTAGCTACCTAACGATATGCTTTATGTACTAAACCATTGAAACGCAAAACATGGAAACGCTTACGAATACATTTCTTGTTAATTAAACTTGTGAACTCACCAACTTTATGTTGACACATTTTAGCATGTTTTCTCAGGTCACAGGAACGCATAAGCTTTTGAGGCACGCTTCAGGAAATGCACTCAGGACATGCATTCATCTAGTTTATTTTCAGCATTGAACATTTTGTATAAACATGGCCATTGTAGCAGTTCTGTAATGGATTTACCACTTTTGTAAACGCTTCCGCACTATTGTAAACTGTGTTTATGTTCTATTGAATGAAGTCAAATGTTTATTTTAAATTCATATAGTGTCGTTCGATATGACTGTGTCTGAGATCCTGGTATGTCACACGCCTAACGGTAAAACCCCGTTGTGGAAATTGAGGGTGTGACAGATTGGTATCAGAGCCACAGGTTATAGAGAACTAGGATTGCATTGCATCTAGACTATAGCCTTAGACACAACACTAGTATTGCACAGACACTTTTTATATGGTTACCAATATTGTGCAAACAACCTTCTGGTGTATTGACATTACACTGCTGAGCAAACATAACACTATGGGTATGACATGTGTGTCATTACCGGCTGACAGAGGGGCGGAGAATCCCGCTCGCTCACAACCAACGCTTACACTTGATCCTTCACTCGTGGAGTGAAAGCAACAACGAATTGAATCAAACATTTCCATGATTGGAACACGAAACTCATTTCTAACGCACGCGATAAGCTTAATGATGAGAAACAAAAAGAACAATACCTCACTCTTCCAACTCTCTCACACTTGTTACTATTCCCAACATATCCTATCCTCTACGCTAGTCCGAGCAGTAAATGAGGGACAACTAAGATATCCAAGTCGATTAGAGAATCGGACTTGGACATCCAAACACCTAGAACCACGAAGGGAAAGAGGCCAAATTGTCTTGATTCCCGTTGTTACCTAAACCGAATCTCTTGTACGACTCTAGTTATTTGACTCTTGGTATAACAAATACATCTTTGATGCTTTTATCATTGATAACACTCGGTACCGGACAAGGTATGTTATCTCGAATAGGAGGAACCATGTGTGACCATGCAAAGCAAATTAGAATCACGGGTGCACACGTAATTGTAATTTGTCGTGCATGAGAACTCTAGCAACCCTATTGGGTGATAACGGTAATGGCCAGTATAAATTTTCAAATTCCATACTTAGGAGGCATAAGGCCTCGGATCCACATAAAGCCTTACTATCGATATGCAACCAAACCCCACATTCTTACTAGCATGATACAATATATATTATTGTCAATAATTACTATCCGGTTATTGATTAATATGTGTTGTGAATTGAAGAAATCATGTCTGGAAGAAGACCTGGACGCCCGGGTGGACGAGGAAATATCACCCTAACTCAAGCCGAGCTGAATGCTATCATCAACGAGCGCGTGGCTGATGCGCTTGCAGCTTATGAGCAGACCCGCAATCAGGACCAGAACATCCAGAATCCGAATCAAGGAGGTCCAACAATCTGTACCTTCAAGATGTTTATGGATTGCAAGCCTCATTCATTCAGCGGCTCTGAGGGCGCTGTCACACTGCTTCGCTGGCTAGAGAAACTTGAGTCAGTGTTTGCCATGTGCAGCTGTCCTGATGGAAATCGGGTCAAGTACGCCTCCGGCACATTGGAGGGACCAGCCCTGACATGGTGGAATTCACAAGTCCAAACCTTAGGACTTGGTGCTGCAAACGGTATGCCATGGGAAGACTTCAAGATTCTGATGAAAGAGGAGTACTGCCCCAGGAGCGAAGTCCAGAAACTGGAAGCAGAATTTTGGAACTTAAAGATGATTGGCTCTGACATCGAGGAGTACACGACTCGTTCGCACGAGTTGGCAGCATTATGTCCTCAGATGGTGACTCCGGCATACAAACGGATTGAAAAGTACATTGGTGGCTTGGCTCCGCAAATCCAGGCTAGTATGATGGCTGCTGATCCTGTCACTATCTAGCAGGCCATCCGACTGGCTCATAAACTCACCGACCAGGCAGTGGCACAGGGCACCCTGCCTAAACGTGGCGCCGCTTCTGGTTCATCAGATCACAAAAGAAAATGGGAAGGTAACAACAGCAAGTCTTCAAGCTTCAACAACCCCCAGCAACAACCGACCAAAAAGTTTGACTCATCAAGAAACTTCATCAGCAACAGCCAAAACAGCAACAACAACACTTATGGTCAGGGATCGAGCAGCTACGCGGGCAAGAATCCTAGATGTAACCGGTGCAACTTCCACCATCATGGCCCATGTGACCGACTCCGTTGTCAGGGATGTGGAAAGATGGGTCATGCAGCCAAAGACTGCCGGGGTGAACTGATGGCTCAGCAACAACAACCCCAACAACAACGACAGAGTGGAGTGACTAGAAGCTGCTATGAGTGTGGTAAGGAGGGCCACTACAGGAAGGATTGCCCGCAGCTGAAGGGTGGAAGCAAGGGAAATAACGGGGGAAATGCCAAGGGTCGCGCATGCGTGATCGGTTCCGGCGAGGCAAGGGATGACTAGAATGTGGCCACTGGTACTTTTCCCCTGAATGGTTGTTTTGCTTCTATACTATTTGATACTGGAGCTGATAGGAGTTTTGTTTCCATCAAATTCCTTAAGTTCTTAGATGTAACCCTAGCTGTCATGGAACCTAGTTATGTGGTAGAATTAGCTGACGGAAAACTAATCGAGGCAACTCATATCGCCAAGGGGTGCAGACTAGGATTATGTGGTCATGAGATAGATATAGATCTGATTCCTGTCACACTTGGTAGTTTCGACGTAGTTGTGGGTATGGACTGGCTATCCAAGAATCAAGCTGAGATCAATTGTGGAGAGAAAGTCGTTCGTATCCCACTTTCTAGTGGTGAAATTTTATCGGTTCAGGGCGAAAGGAGTGGCATGGTCTTTGGAATCATCTCCTACATGAAAGCTCAGAAGTGTTTGCGTAAGGGTCATACCGCTTTCCTAGCCATGGTCACTGAAAAAGAACCCGATGAAAAGAAAATTGAAGATATCCTTGTTGTACGCGATTATCCCGAGGTTTTCCCTGAAGACCTACCCGGTCTTCCACCGCATCGCCAAGTCGAGTTCCAAATTGATTTGGTTCCGGGAGCCGCCCCTATCGCGAGGGCACCGTACAGATTAGCTCCAAGGGAACTGCAAGAGCTGTCTACGCAATTGCAGGAACTATTGGATAAAGGCTTTATCAGACCTAGCTCATCACCGTGGGGAGCTCCAGTTCTGTTTTTCAAGAAGAAGGACGGAACTTTTCGCATGTGTATCGATTATAGAGAACTGAACAAGGCGACAATTAAGAATCGTTATCCCCTCCCGCGCATCGATGATCTGTTCGATCAACTACAAGGGTCGAGTTACTATTCAAAGATAGACCTAAGATCGGGTTATCACTAGCTAAGGATTCGAGAAGAAGACATTTCAAAAACTGCTTTCAGAACGAGGTATGGTCACTACGAGTTCTTGGTTATGCCATTCGGGTTGACGAACGCACCAGCAGTTTTCATGGACTTAATGAACCGAGTGTGCAAACCCTACCTAGGCAAGTTCGTCATTGTCTTCATCGACGACATCCTTATTTACTCAAGGAATAAGGAAGAACACGAAGAGCACCTTAGACTGATTCTGGAGCTGTTGAGACGAGAACAGCTGTATGCAAAATTTTCAAAGTGCGACTTCTGGAGGCGAGAGGTACACTTTTTGGGTCATGTGGTCAATGAGAATGGGATACACGTTGATCCGGCAAAGATAGCAGCTATCAAGAACTGGGCTACGCCTAAGACTCCGACTGAGGTACGACAGTTTCTCGGGTTAGCTGGCTATTATCGGCGGTTCATGGAAGGGTTCTCAAAGATTGCTCAACCTCTCACCGCATTAACTCATAAAGGCATCACGTATGATTGGGGTGATAAACAAGAATCTGCATTCCAAATCCTGAAGCAGAAACTCTGTACAGCACCGATTCTATCCCTGCCTGAAGGAACAGATGATTTTGTAGTTTACTGTGATGCTTCTATACAGGGCCTCGGTTGCGTGCTAATGCAACGCAATAAGGTGATTGCCTATGCGTCCCGGCAATTGAAGATACACGAGAAAAACTACACGACACACGACCTAGAGCTGGGAGCTGTGGTATTTGCACTCAAGATATGGAGACACTACTTGTACGGTACCAAGTGCACCATTTACACCGATCACAAGAGTCTCCAGCACATCTTTGAACAGAAAGAGCTAAATATGAGGCAACGTCGTTGGGCTGAGTTGTTGAACGACTACGATTGTACGATCAAGTATCATCCGGGCAAGGCAAATGTAGTAGCAGACGCCCTAAGCCGGAAGGAAACACCCAAGCCGAGACGAGTTCGGGCATTGCAACTCACCATTCACACCGGTTTACCCGATCAGATCCGCAATGCTCAACTTGAGGCGTTAAAAGGCGAGAACCTGAAAGCCGAATCGCTACGAGGCATGGAGAAGCAACTAGAAACCAAGCCTGACGAATCCACTACTTCATGGATCGAACATGGATTTCCTTGTATGCAGGTCTACGAGAACTAGTCCTGGAATAAGCTCACAAATCACGGTACTCAATCCACCCAGGTTCAGACAAGATGTATCACGATCTCAAAGTCCATTACTGGTGGCCGAATATGAAAGCTGACATTGCCACGTACGTAAGAAGATTCCTAACCTGTTCTAAGGTTAAGGTGGAGTATCAACGACCGTCTGGTCTACTCCAACAGCCAGAAATACCAGTATGGAAATGGGAGCAGATATCCATGGACTTTATCACGAAGCTTCCTCGAACTCCCAGCGGATGCGACACCATTTGGGTGATCGTGGATCGTTTGACGAAATCCGCACACTTCCTGGCAATCCGGGAGACTGATCGCATGGAAAAGTTAACCCGTATCTACCTCAGGGAAATAGTCTCTCGGCATGGTGTGCCGGTTTCCATTATCTCTGATCGTGACGCCCGATTCACTTCACACTTCTGGCAATCCTTACAACGAGCACTAGGAACGCGGCTGGATATGAGCACCGCGTACCACCCCCAAACTGATGGCCAAAGCGAGCGTACGATCCAAACTCTGGAAGACATGTTACGTGCCTGCGTCATAGATTTCGGCAGCAGCTGGGAAACTCACTTACCGCTAGTTGAGTTTTCTAACAACAATAGCTACCACACATCGATCAAAGCCGCTCCATTTGAGGCACTGTATGGGCGTAAGTGCCGATCACCTATCTGTTCGGCAGAAGTTGGGGAAAGTCAACTCACCGGCCCTGAACTTGTGCGCGAGACGACTGAGAAGATCGTGCAAATCCGTAACCGTATGGCAGCAGCCCGTGACCGACAGAAGAGTTACGCTGATAAGCGTCGCCGACCGTTGGAATTCCAAATAGTTGACAAGGTGCTTTTGAAGGTGTCTCCTTGGAAGGGTGTGATCCGTTTCAGAAAACGTGGGAAACTAAGCCCTAGGTACGTGGGACCGTTTGAGATTGTCAAACGGGTTGGCCCCGTGGCCTATCAGTTGAACCTACCCGAAGAACTCCGTGGGGTACACGATGTGTTCCACGTCTCCAATCTGAGGAAATGCCTTGCAGACAAGACTCTTATCGTCCCGTTGGACAAGATACATGTTGACGAACAACTACATTTCATTGAGGAACCGGTGGAAGCCATGGACCGAGAGGTCAAGACACTCAAACATAGCCGTATCCCTATCGTCAAAATCGATTGGAACTCAAAGCGTGGACGAGAATTTACCTGGGAACGCGAGGATCAGATGAAGAGGAAGTACCCTCAACTGTTCCAAAACCAGAAATCCACCTCTTAGATACACAGGTACTCTATTCCACATCACAAACTGTTGAACCTTGTACTACCCCGTAAAAACCACGTAACATGATGTACTAATTTTCGGGATGAAAATTCCTGCAACAAGGGGATGATGTGACACCCCGTAATTTCAGATTAACATTATTCAAACTGTTGTTGCTAACATTGACCCGTACTCGCAAATACTCGAAACGTATACAAACATCGCCACCAACATCGTTAAACTAATTGTAATAAATACTAATGCGGGTGTTTGTAGAGGATTCACATAAAAGAGATTACCTAAGGAATCCTATTAATTAATAGGGCTCGCTCACCTACGTCGTTATCAACCGAAACAAATTCGGGAACTCGGTACCTAAGTACAGGGACCAAACCCGACAATTGCCAAACTGGGGCTGGGTATAAATTCCCATCCACCAGCTCAAACAACTCACATTCTGCTCTCTTTCTCTCCTACGCTCTCTACACCCCCGATTGTTCATCCTAGCACCAAATCCCACCCGATTGAGCCCGTTTTCGCCGGCTAAACCACGCAACAGCTGAGAAATCACGTTCCCAGCAGGTAGGCGACCATTTTCATCCGTTTTATCACCCGTTTCACTGCTGCAAGTATGGGATTCGGGTGTTCGGGTTCAACCCGAATGCATGTGGTCGTGGGGGTGCGTGTGAGGTCAATCAGAGTATGCATTCCACTTAGACATGTTAGGAGAGTGTTTCTGGAAGTCCTGATTGTGAGAAAACCGAGCACGGAACAGCCGAAGGCCGTTCGACCCACCCTGCAGTCGCGACCTGCTGCAGTCCGTGACTGGGCCAACCGCGCGACTGAGTTATGCGACTGGGTCCTTCGTGCGATTGATCGGGGCGACTGGGGTGAGACGTGTGAATGAAACCGTGCGACTGAGTCAACCAAATGAATGTGTGCGATTGAGTCGACCGAACGAATGCATGCGACTGGGTATCACCCGACTGAAGGTCTAACCGCACGAATGAAGGTTCATTCGTGCGATTGGTTATCGATTCGGGTGAATGGGTGATGTGTGGTACGACTGAAGGCTGAGTCGTACGAATGAGGGTTCAATCGTATGGGGGAAGTTGATTCGTACGATTGAAGGCCCATTCGTGCGAATGAAGTGTCCAGTCGTGCGTCTAGCCTTGTTATGCGACTTGAGTCATTTTGAGTGAATCCTTCTGGTGTGCGATGTGTCTATCGTGTGACGATAAGTTAACATCAATAAAGTTTCATTTCTTGACCACAAAGATTAATGTCAACGCAATCAACGGGCACATAGTTTTTCAACATAACGTAACCTAAACATATACAGATAACGGTAACTCAATTGGGAATCCACCTAAAGTCTGATACGTCTATGCCTGCTTGTGTGTGTGACACCCACGACCGAACCCATGCGACCCGACCCGACTAAACAAGTCTATTAACGCTTAACACAACTGTCAATAGGTGTTTGACAGCGCATCGTAAACAACACTTGGGAGACTTGCATCCTACACACTTGCTACATCATCTGTGAGTTTCACGGCCCCTTTTTACATCTCTTTCCGTTTGGGGGAGAAAACATGCAAAACAAATTTACATAAATGGTTGTAGTAATATTGATATCGCTTGTTACTTTAGTGCAAACACACTCATGTCCTCACACACTCGAACCGTTAGTAATGGGATTAACGAGGTAATTTCGAGTAGTACTACTGGGTCTGACAAACCCCGCCCGGGCTAGTCGCGCTAGCTTGATTGGAGGTCAAACGGGTGCCAAATTGACCTAACATACGATTGCCACGGTCGGTTAAGACGTGGAGGAAACACATTGTCATGGTCTAATGAGACATGACGGAACACAACGATTGCCACGGTCGGTTAAGACGTGGTGGAAACACAATAGGACGTAAACAGTCAGCTTCGGTTCGAAACGCTAAGTAACAAGAACATAGGCTAGCTACCTAACGATATGCTTTATGTACTAAACCATTGAAACGCAAAACATGGAAACGCTTACGAATACATTTCTTGTTTATTAAACCTGTGAACTCACCAACTTTATGTTGACACATTTTAGCATGTTTTCTCAGGTCACAGGAACGCATAAGCTTTTGAGGCACGCTTCAGGAAATGCACTCAGGACATGCATTCATCTAGTTTATTTTCAGCATTGAACATTTTGTATAAACATGGCCATTGTAGCAGTTCTGTAATGGATTTACCACTTTTGTAAACGCTTCCGCACTATTGTAAACTGTGTTTATGTTCTGTTGAATGAAGTCAAATGTTTATTTTAAATTCATATAGTGTCATTCGATATGACTGTGTCTGAGATCCTAGTATGTCACACGCCTAAAGGTAAAACCCCGTTGTGGAAATTGAGGGTGTGACACAGTCACTAAAAGACTTTTTAACATTCAAATCCCTGAACCCAATGCAACCAAAAAGGGGGAGTCTAAGTTAGTGAAAGCAGACCTTCTTCAGATGATGTAGTTTCAGTAATTGTAGAATTAGTTAACACATAAGTTTTTATTGTAAGAAGATGTCCTCAACTGTTGTGGACATCTTCAGTAGTTTCAGTTATTTTTAGTTGTTTGTGTAATCGATTAGATGTCACTATCAGGTGACATCTACTGACGTCATCTTTTCCTATAAAAGGAAAGTTGACCTAATTGTATGAGTGCCGAAGCATATGAATGAATGAAAACATTCTCTTTTGCAGAAAACTTTCTCTCTCTATAACCGTTACTGTTTGATTGAATATTCATCTTTTTCTTGCTTAAATTTCGTCTAATTCTAACATTATTCCGCTGCAAATCATAACCTAATTGATCAAACTAGATCTGAGATCCTTTCAGCCTTGAATACATTGATAACCATTATCAACCCACCTCCAAGAGTGAAAAACAACCCTACAAACTTAATCCAAATTATCAACCCTAACATGAGACTCCAAAATAGCACAAAGATTAATATGAGTTTCCCTAATGAAAAGTCAAACCTCCTTTTTTTAGGGGTTGATTCAAACCCCTAATATTACAGGAAGCAAAACTAACCATTGAAACCATAGGAGCAGGAGTGTTTGCCCCTGATAACGTAGCTTGTCGGGTTGGAGAAAGAAGAACATCAATCGTCTCATTACAGCCATCTAGCACATCATCCGAATCATTATCATCCAATATAGTATCATGACCACTTGTATCAGTAGAAGAGCTACCCATAGACTTGTCAAGTGTTTGTTTATCTTTGTCCTTCTTTTCACCAAGAATGTTATATCTATTCGCCTTTGCCATGCCCGCCAAGTTAGTAGTATTACTATGATTAGAATCAGCCATCGGTTTATACACCTTAGGACGATACTCCCATTTGAGTTTGTCCACCCGAATACCAGACTTACTACCATTTCGTTTACGCTTTACCTCCATAAACTCATCAGCTTTAGCAGGCCTAATATTTTGAATTTTTAGTTCGGCTTTAGGACAATTCAACAATCCACCGTAGAGTGACCAAACACACAGCAAAGCCCACATCTATAAGGTTGCCACTCATACTCAACATACATAGTATGTTTAGAATACCCATCCCCCTCAATATCTGGCATTTCCATCGTGATTTCCTCCTTAAATTCTTTATCAGCAGACACTTCTATAACAGCACAAGCAAAGCTACTACACCCCCATGCATCCAAACACATTGAAGCAGTAAACGAATCTAACCTTTTAGGTGTTCCAATCGAAGAACAAATCAAGCTGAGTCCATCCTCTAAAAACGCAGCAAGGGGAACATTGTGAACTTTTACCCATAATTGAACTATCTTAATGTGATCTTTGGCTAATTTAGAAGATGGAGACCAAATACCAAGATACATCGGTTGGGAATGAATCATCCATGGACCTCCCTCCAGAGCCTCCACCATTCCAGATTTCTCTGCAAACTTGAAGAAAAAATATCCATTAGCATTCATAACCTTTAATAACCCAAACATTCTCCAGTTTTGTTTTACATAATACTCAACAATCGGAAATGCCAATCTATCCCTAAGAAAATAACCAAACAGAGTATTAGCAAACCGCTCTTGAGCTAACTTAACTGATTCCTTCAAAAGTACCACATCTACCCCTTCTTTCTTCATAGAATTCTCAACATGGAGAAATTTAACTATTCTTATCGTAGAAGAAGATTTCACATGATTAGCATAGGTGGCCGGCTTTAGTATCTCAGGAGATTGAAGATGTGAATCAACCAACTTTGATTTCCCTAATCCACTTTCTTCATGCAAATCAGCCTGATTAGGGTTTTGCATGGTAGAATTCCCATGCATCATCCCTACAGAAGCCGTCACAGACCAGGATTTCCCTGATTTTAAAATACCTTTCATTGGAATGAACGATCTATCAATATTCCTTACCTTATATGCTAACTCCAAAGCCATAAGATAATCATGATCAAGAAAGAACGGATGAAACCCTATTCGAACACCCAACCTGCACAAGTTCTTAAAAGGTTAATAGGATTCGTATCAATCTAGCTGAACTATAATAATAGCCGCAATCGATCACAGACCTACTAAGCAATCAGAACCCGAGGATAGAATGTGAAAAACAATACCAAGAATCAAGATCAAGAACAATCAAGAAAAAACCGGGAATCAAGAAACCAGAAACCGTAATCTCTCACACCCTAAATCGCTTTCGATACTCGTATTAAATCCTTGTAAACAATAATTTAATCACAGGATTGTTACACAAGATAGGAATAATCAAGATTAAGGAAAAGAAGCACTCGAAATACGATCTAAACAATCAAGAAACGAAGCCGAAAGCAAAAACAATTGTTGAGCAACTGGTGAATGGAAGAAAAGATAAAGATAAAATAAGATTTGGATTCACACATGAACCTATGCCTGAATCTATTACAAATACCTTACCTAGAAATTTTAATACCTATGGTCATTCACCAGAGAATAAAGCTAAGCTTAAAGAATTTCAAGAAAAGAAAAAGAATAGTCAATCAAATGTCGAGAGTGAAATAAAAAAGATAAACATTGAAATATTCGAGGATAAAGATTCAGAAAAGATAAAGAATGGTCATCCTATTAAAGTAAAATCTTATGAACCATGACAAACGAACAAAAGCTCTTTGTACCAAAAGTGAGAGTGTTATTGAACAGAGTGAACCTGAATAAAAGATTGAAAAAGCTAATGATGTCAATAACAAAATGAAAGGAAAATGTGAAGAAGAGAAATCAGACACTTCATGTTCTGATGATTCAAGCTCAAATGAATTAATTCAAAACAGAGATTGTTAAAAAGAATCTTCTTAAGATACAATCAAAATCCAAAGCACTAAAACTTCATCAAAAACAAGAAATCAAAGAAGAAGAAAAGCTGCTAAAGCTAAAAAGTTTGAACCAATCAATCAATCAAATCAATCTGTTCAACTTAAACTAGTGAAGTTTGTCAGCATGAACTTTTGACATGAACACAGTCTCTGAAACTACATCTAAACCTAAGATCAAATCTAACTCTGATCTGAAAACAAGTTCAGGTCCTAATTCTTCCGCTATTCATAAAAGATTTGTATCTAAGGAGTTAAAGAGTTGTGATCAAGTTCAAAAGCAAAATCCTAAGAATCAAAAGATCAAATTCACATAAAAGAAACAACACATTAACCTAACTACCCCTAAATCTAAACAAGAATCAAATATGGCTTCCACATCAAAGGTTAATAAAGTGTTGTTAATCATTCTCAAAAGTATTGTGATATATGTGATATGTACAATCATAACATATCTAAGTGTTATTTTAACAAGTATTGTCACATCTATGATATGACAAATCACACAACTGCTGATTGCTACTTTAACAAATACTGTGTATTGTGTGATGAGCGAAATCATAATACTCAGGATTGCTTTTTCAGAAAGAACTCATATAGGAAGGATTTTGGTAATCAAGGATATATTAATCCAAAATTTCAAAGAAATCATAATCTTGGTTTTCAAAATTTATAAAAACAACCTTCTCTGGGTTTGAGATCCTTTAGAAGAATAAACTCTGATTATGATAATCAGTATACTATCAGATCACAACACTAAAATCAAGGAAATTTTATTCCACGATCAGTGAGAATGAAAAATGAAACATCCAACAAGAAAAACTTTTCTAATGTTTCAAATGATGGTTCAAAATTTCTTGATGATGATCTTGAAAATAGATTTAATGCTTTGAGGTCAAAACAAAGAAAAGATAATCAGACAGTTTTTCAAAGAGGCTTTGAAAATCCAAAATTTCAAAAGAAACCTGATGTAGACAAACTCCATTTCAACCAGTTTACCATTATGGATATATATGGAAAGCCCAACACCATCTCGGCTTGGCTTACTAACTCAACTTAAATGTCTTTGAATGTAGGTATGCCCGCGGAGACCAGTAAACACATGTTATGTGGACAGTGGGTGTAGCTGGCATATGACAGGCAATCAAGACTTACTTCAAGACATTAAGATAAAAGTTTGTACTCATGTAGTGTTGGGTGGAGACGCAGGTGGAAAGATAACCGGTGAAGGAACGGTATGTAATGGAATTATAAGCTTTGATAAAGTCAACATCTGTGAACAGTTGAACTTTAATCTTTTAAGTGTTTCACAAATATGCAATAAATCTTATTCTGCTTTATTTGATGACTCTTATTGTTATATTTTAAAGCCAGGATTTCAGATTAGCAAGGAGTGGGTTGTTGTTAAAGCTGTCCGAGATAGAGATGTCTACAAGTTAGATATGTCTCACGTTGATCCTTCAACAGAAACAACTTGCCTCACTGCTCACGCATCAAATGATGAAAGCTAGCTTTGTCATAGACGTCTCGGTCATTCCAAATTTAAAACATGAACACACTTGCAGCAGGAAGTCAGGTAGTAGGAATTCTACCAAAGAAGTTCGCTACATCAGATCTTTGTAAAGCATGTTTGAAAGGAAAATAACACAGAGCGTCTTATAAGTCCAAATAGATAAACTCAACTTCAAAGCCTCTACAGATGTTACCCATGGATTTATTTCCTCCTATAAATGTGCAGAGCATTGGAAAGAAATTGTATTGTTTAGTTATCATTAATGACTATACAAGATTTTCTTGGATTTTCTTTTTCGTGCAAAATCTGAAATAGCTGAATTGTTAAAAGAGTTTATCACTAAAGTAGAAAATCAACTTGATCTAAAAGTAAAAATAATTAGAAGTGATAAAAAAATAATTAGAAGTGATAATGGAACAAAATTCAAAAATGCTAATATTGACTTGTTCTGTGCAGGAAAAGGGATAGCTCATCAATTCGGTGCTCCTAGAACTCCACAACAAAACGGAGTTGTAGAAAGGAAAAACTAAACATTGATTGTAGCAGCCCGTGCAATGTTAACAGATGCTATGATTCCAATCACTTTCTAGGATGAAGCCATATCAACTGCATGTTTCATTCAGAATCGTACTCTATTGGTGAAAGACAAACAAAAAACTTCTTATGAGTTGATGTTTGGCAGGAAACCAAACATAGATTTTCTTAAATCTTTTGGTTTTCTGGTTTTGATTTTAAATTCAAATGATCAACTAGCAAATTTGATGCAAAATCTGATGATGTATTTTTTCTTGGATATTCGTCCGCTTCTAAAGCTTATAGAGTTTATAACTCTAAGACGAATGTTATCATTGAAACGTTCAATGTTAAATTCCTTGAAAATTCTTTTTCATCAGTTGCCAATAGTCCAGCGTGGTTATTTGATTTAGACTCATTGTCAAACTCATTCAATTCTAATCTGTTTGAATCTTCTAATGTCAACAAAAAACAGGTAGGAGATCTTGGATCCTTTAGTGACGATTCAGACTCCGATGATATGGATGATTCAAGCACAAACTATCCGTTTTTCTCATTTGTGAGAGATCCCATCTTCAATTCATAGAATCATGATCAACAAATTCCTGAGCAACAACAAGTTCTTGAAAATTCTGATGATTCTCAACAAATCTCTAATGATGGTAATGAATTTATGCAACCTGAGTGTGGAAGATCATCTATCTATTGTGATGCAGTTGATACTGGTAATCTTGAATACTTTATCAACCCACTGACTCAAGTTCCAAATTTCAATCCACATTCTTCTAGCCTACTGCATGAGCTCTTCAACTTGAATCAAACAAATATAGATCTTAATGTTCAATGTGATGAGATTCCGACATCATGTATTCACAAGAACCATCCAACATCTCAGATTATTGGTCCATTGACTAAGAGAACAACAAGGAGTAAATTAGAACAAGCAAACCTGTGCTTATACTTTTGTTTTCTTTCTCAAATTGTTCCTAAGAACATTACCGAAGCGTTAAAGGCCAATGTTTGGATTGAGGCTATGCAAGAAGAATTACTGCAATTCCGCAAACAAGAAGTATGGAATCTGATAGATTTACCTGCATGAGAAAATGCTATAGGCACAAAATGGTTGTTTAGTAATAAAACCGATGATCGAGGAATAGTCATTAGAAACAAAGCGAGACTGTTGCACAAGGATACACACAAGAAGAAGGAATTAATTATGATGAAGTATTTGCTCCAGTTGTAAGACTTGAATCCATTCGTGTCGTCCTGGCTTATGCATCGTTCATGAAATTCAAGGTGTATCAAATAGACGTAAAAGGTGCATTCTTGTACGGTCCAATCACTAATTATGTGTGCGGGAAGCAACCTCTAGGTTTTAAGGATGCAGAATTTCAACATCGGGTGTACAAGCTTAGCAAAGCTCTATATGGACTCCATCAAGCACCTAGAATCTGGCATGAGACATTGTCACAACACTTAATCCAATATGGATATACAAGAGGGAAAATCAATCCAACTTTATTTATACAGAAAGATGCTGATGATCTCTTATATGTGCAAGTGTACGTTGATGATATCATATTTGGTTCTACTAGTCAATAACTGTGCAATGAATTTGAAGAAATCATGAACTCTCGATTTCAAATGAGTTCTATGGGAGAAATCAATTTCTTCCTTGGACTACAAGTTCAACAATCAGCAGATGGTATATTCATCAATCAAGAGAAGTTTGTTGACAAACTATTGAAGAAATTCAAACTGCAAGATTGTCAGTCCATAAGAATTCTAGTTGATGTAAACTCCAAGATTGAGCCTGATCCAAAAGGAAAATCTGTTGATCAAACTTTATACAGATCTATGATTGGTTCTTTGATTTATCATACTGCATCTAGACCAGACATTATGTATGCTATTTGTGTCTTTGCCAGGTATCAATCAGACCCGAAAGAATCCCACTTATTTTCTGTTAAAAGGATATTCAGGTATCTCAAAGGTAAACCAGCTTTAGGGCTATATGGATATACTAATAGTGATTATGGAGGATGTTGTCAAGATAGAAAATCTACAACGGGTGGTTGTAAGTTTTTAGGTCCCTGATTAGTCTCGTGGCAATGCAAGAAACAAATGAATGTCTCTGTTTCAACTATAGAAGCTGAGTACGTAGCTGCTTCAGCAGGATGTTCTCAGATACTTTGGTTACAAAACCAACTACTGGATTATGGGTTCAATTTTCATAAAACACCCATTTACATTAATAACACTGCTGCTATGTTCATTACAGCTAATCCAGTCCAACATTCAAACACAAAACTTATCGAGATTCGATATCATTTTCTCAGAGACAGCTCTAAAAAAATTTAATCATTTTGATTAAAATAGCAACTGAAAAACAGTTGGCTGATCTATTTACCAAAGCCTTCTTACCAGGACAGTTTGAGTACTTAGTGGATTCAATTGGTCTTATTAACCATGTGTAGAACTGGTTATTAAATTTTTCTTTTAGTACTTTGAATCTTAACATGATCAAAACCCTCCCTTATCCAAAAGGTCATAGTAAGAGAACCTATCAAAGTTATTTGCCTGATTGTTGTTTATGTGTGTGTGTTTTCTTTTTACATAAAAACCAAATACAAAAGTAGAAAACTCAAAATTAAAGATAAAATTATAAAACAAAACTACAAAAATAGAGTATTTTTCAACATGTGAGAAATGAATATGTTTTTGCAACATGTGAGAAATGATAGTACATTAGTGAGATCAGTTGCATACTTCACTCGTCAATAAAGTCTGACATGATTAGATATGATGTGTAGACAATCTCGTGCTATTATACTGAAAAAGTAAATTCTTGTGATTAAACTAAATCATCTATGCATATATGTGTGTTCATCTGAGTACTTTTGAGTTGTATTAGCTTATCAGATTGATTGCTTGTAAAGTTACAATACTCACACCTAGTGCTGATATGACTAACCATGAGATCTGTTACAAGCATCGTCTCACTTCTTTGTTATAAGTCATCATAGACCTGAAGTGATGAGATATCCTCTGTTATAAGTGATTACAAACCTGGATATTCTCCTTTGATGCAAAAGATGAAAATATGCACAACCCATTCAAATGGATGGTTAGAGTTGATCAAATGGTTATCCATGATCATTCTCGGCTAAGTTAATGACATGAACTCTGGTTATGCATATATGTCAGGTAATAAGTTAGGAATTTGTGCTTTCTTGCATGTCTTGATGATAGTTGATCTCTCTAAGTCTTTGTATGACTCACATCATGTCATACTAATTCTACCCTAATAAATCCAAGAATTGAAAAAGTAAGTAAGCTGATTCTTTTGTCCAAAACACTGATTGTCTGTCCTTGGATCTTGTGTCTCCTTTGCTATGAAATCACTGACCTGGAACATACTTGATCAGGATTTATTCATTGTCTATGACTATCCACACTTTATTTTATTTTAATGTGCTGATCTTAACTGATATGATCTCACTGCAGACAATGATTCTATTATAAATGTTATTTTTATTCTTATTTTCATTTGATTTTATGCGTGTTTTATGTGTGCAGACAATTTAACAATGATCAGTGTCATCTTCTTATGACAACTTGGGAAACTTCTAAGTTTGTAAAACTTAAAAGTTTAGGGGGGTAATAAAGTAAGAGTTTCTAAGAAAATCAAACTTAAAATGTTGAATGGAAAGGATGAAGCTAAATGTTCTAAGCATTTGTGTATTTGATAATGTAAAAGTTTGATAATGACAAAATGAGCCTATAAAATTTTCAAGTGGAATAGCTTCTTGCAAATTTTGTAAATGAGATAAATTTGTATAAATTTGAGACTAAAATGAAAGGAAATTTTAAATTGAAAAATTAAATAAAAATAAAAGGGTTTAAAATGTCAAAAGTGAAAATTGAGGGTTAAAACAATGAAAATTTTGGGAAAAATTCAAAATTCTGAAAATTGTTTGAATATTCATAAGTGAACAGTGCTAATATGTCTAAACAGTGTTCGGGTGAAAGATCTTAAAATATACAAGTGTATGGAAACTCATGTGCCTAAACAGTGCCCATAAGTCCAAGTGGGAGCATGATGAACTTCCCGAAATATTATAAGTGTTTGGGCATTTTTCAAATCCTCATGCACCTGAAATGTTGTCATACGTCTGAAAAATTGGTCCAAGTGTTGGGCGTTTCAACATGCTCATGCGTCCACACAGTACCAGACGTTCCAAGTGAAATTATTCACCAAGTGTTGGGCTTTTCATATAATCACATGCGCCTGAACAATGCAAAAGCGCATAAACAGTGCTTATGCGACTGAAGAGTGCTCATGCGCCTAACCTCATGCGCCCATACAATGGTCATGCGTCTAAAAATTTTCACTTAGTATATAAACAATACTTCTCATTTTTCACTCATTCACAATCCCAAAACTCCTGAACTCTTACGACACTCGTTTCACTTCAATACACTAAATCTGTCATCTGTTTCTGTAATATTGTAATCGAAAGGGTGTATACTTGATTGACAATCATTCCATTTCAAGTCACTGATTCATAATCAGTCGGACGTTTCAAATCTGTTTAGGCGTTTTTAACCCTAAAAATTTGAAAAACTAGAAATAGGTTCATTAAAACAAAACTGTGAACTTAAATTGATCATAGATGGTTGATATACACTGAATGTCGAGTAGTTTCATATATGAAACAGTCAATTTCATGAACATTGATCATAGGGTGTTCTTCATCAGTTCAAAGGATGAAGATGAACAGTTTCAAAAATTTGGAATTTTTTAATAAAAATTAAAAAAATTCTTAAAAACTTAATTGTTAAATATATTTGATAAAATGAAAATTGAGTTAGTGTGTTTTAAAACAAACATACAACAACTTGTATTTAATATGATTTGGAAAGAATTTTTAAAATTCTAGAAAATGATAAGTACAAGTTGATGTAAAACCAAAACTAAATGTTTAAAACATAATAATTCATTAAAATTTAATTCAAAGTTTGATAAAATCATATTGTTTTAAAGAAATCAAAGTATCTAAAATTATGTGTTCATTTGTGCCGATGGCTGATCTAAACTTTGAGTCAAAGCATAACATAGCTGCTTTGCTTAACGAGGATGTTCAAGATGTTGTATCTTATGAGGAGATGATCAGATTCCTACTGAGGACAAAGAATGTCTATGCTATGTGTTATAAGCAAGTGATCTACTCAAGATTGATCAACAAATTCAGGCACACAGCCTCAGTAGAAATTGATGATAATGGAAGAAAAGTGGTGAGAGGTTTTATCACCAATGAGAGAATGCTTGAAGTATCTGAAGGGTATGTAAGAGTTGCTCTTAGATTGGGACAAAATGACCCAGCTGATTTGACAGAGCTGTCATTCAATGAACGTAGACAAACATTCATGGAAATGAGTCCTCCTGATCATTTCCCAAAGAAACAGTTTTTCAGAGCAGGGGTGTACAACCATTGGAAGTTATTATGCTATATCATTCAGCATTGCATGTTCAAAAGAAGTGCTGGATGGAATTCATTTCTAGTGGACATTGCATTACCTATAGTTGACATTGCTACAAACAGAAGATTTAATATGGCAAAGTGGATTCTTAATAGATTTATCTTCAACCTTGAAGAAGGTATCAGGAACAAGTATTTGATGTATCCACGGTTCCTACAGATGATGATAAATGAAGAATATCCAGATATTCAAGTTTATGGTGTTGGTGGTGATGTTATATAAAAGACTAGCCATGATCACAGGAGCTCAAAATGTTCCTATGTTTTAGTATTTGAGGGACGTTGCTAATGATAATGTGTATATCAACTTAGATCATTTCCATTTGATGGAAGGTGAACCAGTGGATCCAGTTGATCTAGTTGATATAGCTCCTCAGTATTATCTAATGATGATGATGAAGAGAATGATGAAAGTGATCATGATGATAAAGCTGATGAAAGTTCATCAAGTGATAGTGATGATGATGGTGCTGATGGTGCAGCCGAGGCATATCAAGCAGATAGTAGTGAGTCTACTGAGTCTGATCTTGCTGAGGCACATGATGTTAGCGAAGAGACTACTGAAGGAATGACTCATGATGAACCAATGACTGAAGCTCAAGGTGCTGAAGAAGCTGATGTCAATGTGCAAAATCAAACATTTGATTTTGATTT
This sequence comes from Flaveria linearis, assembly GCA_024085815.1. Taxonomy (NCBI): domain Eukaryota; kingdom Viridiplantae; phylum Streptophyta; class Magnoliopsida; order Asterales; family Asteraceae; genus Flaveria; species Flaveria linearis. Next base: position 48,401,228 of record CM044004.1, on the reverse strand, counting down.
CATGGATGCTATGTTGTCTGAGCCTGTCTTTTAAAGCACAACTTCAATTGAATCTGAAGACATTCCAGTTGATACATCATACAATGTGTCTGTACAGACTGATGAAATCATTGATGTTGATGATCTTGAAAAGCTAAAAGAAATCAACATGACTCAAGAAAAAGAAATACTTGAGTTGAAGAAAGAAAATTTGAAGCTCAAAGAAGTTATTAGAATGAAGGATGCTGAGATGGTTACTGTGGTGAAAGATAAAAATGAAATCATGAAGACTTTTGATGTAATGATAAGAGATTATGATGTAGTGGAAGAAAAATTCAAAAAGGTAACTGAAGAAAATGAAATGATGAAAGAAATGTTAGCTAAATAAAAGAAACTCAAAAGGTTGATTCACCTGAGATTGAGATTGTGTCTGAAATCAATCCAATCAACATTGAGGAAACTCCTACTGTAAACAAGGGTAAAAGGAATTAGATGAAATAGATGAATCAATTCTACCTGAGTCTTCATCTAAAATTCAAAAGATCTCTAAAATTCAGGAGGAAGGTGAAAAGTTTGTGCAAGAGACTATCAAAGCATTGGATGATATTAAAGATGAGTTTAATGATGACTGGTATAATGAAGTTCTTAAAGATCAAGACATTGATGAAGCAAACTTTGAACAGACCTTCATACTAGTAGAAACAGCTCAAGAGGAGATACCAATTGATTTTGAATATAGATACAATTTTTTGGTAAGAATGAAGTATAACAGAGTATTCCTGGATGGTTTGGTTGTGACTCAAATAAATGAAGAGTATGAAAAGTGTATAACTGTAGAGTCAGTAGCCCCAGTGGATCCAAATGAAATTGTGGTGGACCATGGTGAATGGAACCCATTACAAGAGAGCATTAATGTGTAAAAGATGCCAAGCACTGAACTTCACCATCCTGATCCTGATGAGATGAGCATTCTAGCCTTGAGATCTTGGCTACAAGCTAGAAAATATCCATGGAAGAGGCTAAAAAGACTTCAAGGTGAGTCATTGAGGAACCTTGTTATAAGCTTTCAAGCTACTGAGAAACAATCTAACAAGATGATCATCCTGGATACTAATAATCCTCAATACCTTGAGATAACTAAGAGGACAAGGATGTTAAAACCACAAGAGATTCGGTCAATGGCTCAAAAGAAAAATGTGTATGAAAAAAGGAAAGAGCTTATGAAGATGTTTCTGAAACAGAGAAACAAGCTTACAAAGTTTCTCTTGATCAGAAACAACTATTTAATAATGCTAGATTGACTGGAGACTTGGTGAGAAATGTATTGCAGAAAGGACAATCATTCTCAAAGCTACTAAATGCTATGATTGCTCCTGATTCTACAAACCAACTTAAGATTGTTGCATGGAAGTACGATGAGATATTTGATGCCTTCCTGATTAAACGAGTAAATGCAGTGTGTGATGTATATCATTTTGTTGGGATCGTGTACGTACGGAGTACTAACCGATTCTTCGTTGTACCAGATCAAATAGTGCAGAATCCTATTTGATTGGCGATCCAATCAGTGAGAACGAAATCAGGATCAATCCTAACGATTAGAAAACGTTATGAATTGACTCGGAATGACCTGAAACGCTCTATGAAGTTGGAATGGTCGAACAACACGTTCTGGGGCGATTAGGGTTTCCAGTATTCGAAGTGTCCCGTTTTTCCACGAATTAAGTGGTATTTATAGGTTAGTTTTTCTCATTCGGGCGACTGAACCATTCGGATGGTTCAGTCGTGCGATTGAGATATGCGTATGATCCATACTTACGACTGAACTTTTAGTCGTACAATTTGATCAATCTCATGCTTCAGTCTTACGACTGATCCAGTCTCCTGGATAAATCGTGCGACTTAGTCATTCGCATGAAGTTATTCATGCGTATGGTCCATTCGCATGGCCCATTCGCATGATAACTACATCATGTTAAGTTTGAATGTGTTAATCATTACAACATTATGCATACCTATTCAAACAAAACCAAACCTATATAATTAGTCATTACTTAACCCATTAATGAAATATATAAACATTATAATATAAACAACCACATGTATTTCATTAAGCATCATTCAATTACACATAGTCAAGACATTTTACATTCAACTCAGAATCTAGGGACACATGTATCAACAAACTCCCCCTTGGACATAGATTCATCTAATGTCTTACTTGGCCCATAACCTCTTCAAATTTCTTGTACTTCTCCTCTCTAGTAACTCCTGCATGTATTTCAAATGCAAAGCAGAGTCTGATCACGTTTTGAAACTGGAGGGCTTGTACAATATCTTGAGCATCATAGAACAGTGGCCACTTGTAGAGTGTGTAAACATCATTAGCCGACAAGTTGGTGAGCCACATTGGATCAAAAACCCGGATGACATCCATCTGTCCATCTCTGTTCAATACTATGACTGCTTCAGCTGTTCGCCAATCGTAGTACCACCATTTGAAGTGTGGAGTGATGTCCTGAGGCATTTCCCTAAGAGGGATCTTCGACATGGTGCGCGGTGGACGCCACTTCAACACTATCTTTGGTCTCTCGGTTCGTGAATCCACCTCAGACTTCCTAAGATACCTTGTAGGTTGCTGAGGCTTGAAGTTAACCCACCGGGTGTGGTACTCCCTTTTCAGTGCAGCTTCAAACCATCCTGACATCTTTCTAGGATCAGCGTAAAGCAACTTCAGCTTTGCCAGTTGGTTTAGCTCACAACCAGGTAGAGTTTTTAGATCGTGTGGAAATCTAAAATACTCAATACCTTTCTCTCTCTTAACCGCATAAGCATTAAGATCGTCAAAATAAGCCCACGATATGATCTTGCCCGACACCTTTTGGTGTTTCTCACTCGATACAGCTTTGTGTAGACATTTGACTTTGAAGCATTTCGTTGAGCTCGCAGATCTTCAAAACATGCAGCCCATTCAGCCCTTTTAACTTTAACTTCCACCTCTGTGGCTCGGGCTATCCCCTCTTGTTTATCAGATTCTGCTTCTAATTTATCCAGAGTTTCGAAGGTCTCACTGACCAAATTGTCATCCAAGTTTGGAATGACATAACCTTCGGTGTCTGTGTACTCCGGATAATGTTGATCTGTCACATCTTCGATTTCGATCTCATCAACATCATGCAGTTCATTATCACTATCTTCTTGGACTTCCGGAGCATCGTTCACTATTTCATCGGCATTTAACTAGAACATTTCGGCCAACTGCTCTTTAGTGAAACTGTGGATTATCTCTCCCTCTTCAGGAGTGTATTCAACTGATCTCCTTACCACTCCCTGCAGATCAAGAATCATTGTTAACTGAGTCTTGACCTGCTGAAGGGGTTCAACATCGTATTGGTCTCTTTGAAAATTTGGATCTGCTTGATTTAAACATGCAACACGATACTTGTTAGTAAATAATCAACCACTGTCATTAACATAAGATATAAACATTCATTAAATAAATGTAATATAATTTGAAATACAAAAGTCTGTTAAATACATAAACATGTCTAACTAAACAGTACTTTTATCTTGAATTTCTGGAGTTTCTTCCGTTGGAGCAGACGAAGAGGGTCCTTGATCATGTCGGCTTTTAGAACGCCTTTCGCCTGCTACATTTTCGCTTCGATCTCCGGTAGTTTCTCCTCCTTCACCTTTATCATCTTTCTTCTTCTCATCATCATCATTACTTTCATCACTACCATCATCATCATCGTCATCATCCTCATCATCATCATCATCGTCTTCCTCATCCTCATCATCATCATCATCATCAGCACCTTCTCCAATCTTTAGGGGCTCACTTTGAGTCCCTTTGATCTTAAGCAAGATCGACTTGTTTGCGGCTTCTAACTCCTCAAACTTCTTCTCCGACTCAGCTTTGTGCTCGAGGAGACCTGCGATCTGAGCTGTCTGTTGAGAGATCAGCTGGGCCTGAGAAGAAGTCATCTCCCTTAACTGGTGTATTTCAGCAGTTTGAGATGTACTCAACTCTCTCAGCTGCTGTAATTGAGCCGACTTTTCTGCATCTGACGCCATCAGCTTAACTACCATGCTGTTTAGTGCAGCTAGCTGATCTACTACAGAAATTGGTGGGATGAACGAGCTGGATGGGAACGGTGAGGGGCCTGTTTGTTGAGTAGTGGTGGTGGAGGTGGCTGTGGTGAATATAGGGGAGGGAATGAATGATGTGGTAGGCTGTACAGTGGTGGTAGTGGTGAATAGGGGAGAGGGAGTGAATGAGGTGGTAGTCGGTACGGTGGTGGTGGTGGTGGATGTGACAGTGTGAGGTGAAGGGATAGTAGTGGTGGTTGGAGATGTTTGGAATGATGTAGAGGTGGTAGCTGTGGTGAACCTTAGTCTCTTTCCTTTCTTACCATGCGGACACGCCATGGTCTTCTTCCTTTTACCCGTTGACAAAGGTGCTCCTCCTCTGTTGCTGGAATCATCAGGGGCATACGAGGGATCAGACTCAATGCGTGTGACCCCTGATGTACCAGACTGTCCACCAACCTCTCTCAGTCCTTTCTCGGTGGCAACCACTTTGCTGCCAACTCTTCTGGTCAAACCTTCTTCATCACTTTCTTCCTCATCATCGGGTGGGCAAAAGTCAGGAACAAACTCGGCAGTTGCCGTGTCTGTGTGTGGTGATAACGGCTGAGCTGTAGAAGTAGATGGTCCCTCAGAGAAAATTGGTACACTGTCTCCATCATGGCTATCATCATCATCTGAGTCAACAGATGATATAGCAATCACTTCAGTGTCAGAATCACTGTCGTCATGACGCCATTTACGCCTCCTTGGCGCCACATAATCTTACCGGGCCAGATGCCCTATCAATCTCTTGAATACGGGCTTCACCTGCTTGCCCCTATAAACTCTCATTCTGCCCAGAGTAGTGTCATCCATAATCTCCAACTCCACTGCATCGCTCTTCTCTTTGGGCAACTCAGGCAACTTCTCATTGAAAATGAGCTGAAGAAATCGTGGGTACATGCAGAAACTTTCTTTTCCCTTTGCCTCCAAGTTCTCAATCAGATAATTAAAGATCATGTTGGAGAAGCTGAAAGGGTGGTTGAGGACTAATGCCACATATGCATTCTGAATTTGGTCCGATAAGTCATCGAACCCACCCCTCCTAGCAGCAATGCACTTTAGGATGACATAGCTAGGTATTTGTATTGGGGACTTAGGTTGCTCTTGTTCAGCACACCCGTGTTGATGTCCCCGCTGTACCCAATCCTCATAAAGCACCCACGAACAGTCAGAGGATGCAGCCTAACTGGATGATCCTCATCATCTCCAAATCCTAAAACTCTTCTGATATCTCCCGCTGTGATCTCGATTGCCCTACCAAAGATGGTACTTAGGATGCGGTAGGGTTCCACAGATCGGTCTACCGAAGCTCCTGCCCAAAATGCCTGATGGATAGACTGATATGGCGTACATGGTGTGGAGATAGCTTGGTAAATCCTGGATCTCCTCAAAAATTCTATGATCCCTGAAAATTCTCCTCCATTTCTAGAAGTGGAATCCAAATTAGCACAAATGTTGTGCTTTGGATTTATGGTCCATCTGCTAGCCATGTTCCTGTAACAAAGATAGTAAACACACGTTATAAACTTGAACAACAGAGTTGGACTAAATCAGAAACTATTGTAGTTCAATCGTGAGAATGAACTATGCGACTGGGTTTAGTTGAATGATGTATTTCTGCGATTGAGTTGTCCGACCGAATGAGCTCATTCGAATGACTTATTCGGCCGATTGAATGTATCACTTCCTTCAATCGGGCGATTGAAGTTCATTCGGGGCAACCAATCGAATGACAGATTCAACCCATTCGCATAATCCATTCGGCCGAATGAATGAGTCTCCTCTTTCAATCGGTCGATTGAAGTTCATCAGAGAGCCCAGTCGCATCGAAGGAACCTGTTCCATTTCAAACTCAGATTTAACATTTTTGCGAATTAGACATTAAGTTCAGGCTTGTTAGACTCGCAATCATGTACCTAGACTACTTAAATCATTTATTTACACATTTCATATGATTCAAGCAGTCAATTTTGCAGATTTGTTACAAGTTGACAGTTAGGGCAAATGTGAACAGATTAAACATCATATTTCACGTTCTGATGCATCATTGTGTTGCGTATTACCTGTGTCACAAATCCAAACGGTCAGAATGAGTATTTCACACGTATTAGAGATCAAACGAAAATTTGACAGAGTATCGGTGCGAATCGGGAATATTAGGGCGAATGATGTCTGCGATCGACTGAGGGGTCTATTTATAGACAGACTCAGTTCAGTCGGCCGACTGACTCATTCGCACCTTTCATTTGGCCGATTCAGAATCATCACATACGATCGAGGCTAATCGCATGTTTCATTCGATCGATTTAAACTAGGTCGTGCGATTCACTCAATCGACCCGTTTCATTCGATCAACTGATCTCCATTCGCACGTTTGACCTAATCGATCCTTTTCAATCGGTCGATTGGGCCCATTCGCATGGACCAATCGTGTGCCTATCCTCAATCGTGTAGCCCATTCACATGACTGATCATACCCATGATGAAGTTGTGCGATTGGGCTATACTTGTGCCAATTTTGTCAAGTTATGGACCAGCCCTTAGTTTTCTCAAACATTTGATAAAACATTACGCATTAATTGATCATCTCAGACATGATCCATTTAACTACCCGATCACCTCAGACGTGATCCATTTATCCACACGATCACCTCAGACGTGATCCATTTATCCACCCGATCACCTCAGATGTGATCCTTTTAACCTTTCAGAAACAATAAGTTTAGATAAACATTAAGCACCTTCAGTGACATTTAGCAGATAACAGTATACACAGTCTGACATGACACATTATACTAAGACTAAACAAATCTTAACCTATGAATAGAAAGACCTATTTTTGTGATTTTTGTTGGGGCAGGCTTGTATAGCTTATTAGCATTAACATTTTATCCGGAATGGACTCTCGTGGAATCAGACAGGCATATACACCATCACTTGGAACATTTAGTGCTTATTACACTTTGCATGATGCAATTGCACAGTTTTTCACTTATGGAAGACTTCTAAGAACTAACTGGGAATCATGTTTGAACTAATATGTAACTTTTATTGATTTTGAACATCAGGCGATGCAGCCACGACGATTGTCAGTATGTTTGTCCACTTAAATCCATACACAGACGTTTGACACACATCAGCGATTAATTAGATGAATTAGGTCAAACCGTATTTGTATATTCCACAGGTATATGGTAATCAATCGTCCTCAGGAGATTTTTGAGCGGTCTTGGACTTAGAAGATTTTGTTCTAAAAATTTCAAAGAGATTTCAAGCCTCAGGTCAGTGCCATCGCACAGCAGAGAGGTGCAAACAACAATGAATTCTTAGAACGAATAGGTTATGCTTATCCTCAGGTCAGTGCCATCGCACAGCAGAGAGGTGCAATACCTATTTATCTTCTTAGGGCAGCATATTTGCATATACATTTTTTTAACGACATTTGTCATCTTTTGCTCTGTTTTGCTGGTCTTTGCTCACATTTGTGGCATTAGCTTGCTCCTCACCCCTTATTGGACATAGGTTGATTGTGCAGACCAGGGATACCATGAGAACACACAACTGGTTGAATAAATTTAGTTTAAGCCAGTTCACTGATGATGTCTAATGGTCTATTGTGTTGAATCTACTGACACATCGTATTGTGTACTTACACAACCCTAGATCTACTTTCTCCAAGTGATTACAATACCAGTCAAACCTTCTATCATATTCCCATTTTGTTAGACTTAGACTTCTCTGATTTATGATTTTTATTATTGAAACTGAAAACCAATTTGTTGTTCCAAGTAACTCGATGCCTGTGTGCTATCACTTTCCAGTTTTATCGAGTCGCATTTCTAGTTTATTTGTCTGTGCCTTTTCAGCTTAACTTACCTCCCCCCCCCTTTTTTTTTTTTTTTTTTTAAGTAAATGCATACTGAAATAAATCTCCCCCTAAAATTCTAAAACATAAAATCTTTTTGTGTTTTTGGATTTTATACGACAAGGGAATTTAAAAATAAAATAGAAATAAAAATGAAGGAAAAAGAAAATAAACTTCTAGACACGAGTCGGACTATGTATCTGCTTCTTCAGCAATCACATCACTTTTCTTTTTAACGCCGTTGACCTCTAGCAGATATAAAAATCTTGGTTTATCAAACGGTTTAGTGTAAAGGTCAGCGCGCTGAAAATCCGTGTTAATTTTAATCACATCAATTAATTGTTTTTCATAGCAATCGCGTATGAAATGATATTTAATCCCGATGTGTTTTGTTTTTGGGTGTTGAACAGGATTTTTAGTGACAGCTATGGCAGCAGAATTATCAACATAAATAGGAGTGTTAGAAAATTTCAAACCGTAGTCTCGCATTTGCTGTTGAATCCAGATGATCTGAGAGCAGCAACTTGCAGCAGCAACATATTCAGCTTCACAGGTTGATAGAGCAACCGAGGTCTGCTTCTTGCATTGCCACGTGACTAACCGTCTTCCAAAGAACTGACACCCTGCTGATGTAGACTTAAAATTCATCTTGCAGCCACCATAGTCTGAATCGCTGTATGCGGTAAGCTCGAAGTCATCATCATGAGGATACCACAATCCCAGTGTTGGAGTACCCTTCAGATAACGAAAAATCCTTTTCACCCCAATCAAGTGATTCACCTTTGGCTTTGCTTGATATCTAGAACATAAACATGTTGCATACATGATATCTGGACGCGAGGCAGTAAGATACATGAGAGATCCGATCATCCCACGATACATAGTGGCATCCACCAAATCCCCATTCTCATCAGGGACCACATCATGATTTGTGGCAAGAGGGGTACCGGCAGCAGACGCATTTTCCATGTCAAAGCGATTTAGAATATCGCCGACATACTTGGACTGATGTAAGAAAATGCCGGTTGGTGTTTGATCCACCTGTAATCCTAGGAAGAACTTCATTTCTCCCATCGCACTCATTTCAAACTCTGCCTTCATCACAGATTCGAACTCTTTGCACAAGGCTTCATTTCTAGATCCAAAGATAATGTCATCCACATAGATCTGCACCATAAGCAAGTCATCATCCTTTTCTTTGATGAATAATGTACAGTCAATCACACCCCTGCGAAAACCATGCTTCAGCAGATGGGTGGAGAGCTTTTCATACCAAGCTCGAGGAGCCTGATGTAGCCCATACAGAGCCTTGTCTAACTTGTAGACTCTGTCCCGATGATAAGGATCTTCGAATCCTTCGGGTTGACTGACATATACTTCTTCACGGATTTCCCCATGCAAGAATGCACTCTTAACATCTAGTTGATATACTTTGATCTTCATGTAAGAGGCGTAGGCTAGAAAGATACGAATAGCTTCCATTCTAGCTACGGGAGCAAAGACTTCATTGTAGTCGATTCCTTCGACTTGCCTGAAGCCTTGAACAACCAACCGTGCCTTGTTTCTGATAACAACACCTTGGTCATCCTTCTTGCACTTTAGTACCCATTTGGTACCAATAACCTTGACTCCTTTTGGCCTGTCAACTAGAGTCCAGACTCCAAGTTTCTTGAACTGGAGTAGCTCTTCTTGCATGGCATTGACCCAGGCCTCATCTTTCAGGGCGTCACAGACATATTTAGGCTCGATTTGTGAAACAAAACATGAGAAAGCCCCGTCATTGACATAACCCTTTTCCATGACTGCCGCATAATCAGCAGAGTACAGCTGATTTCGTGTTTGCACACCGGATTGAATGTCCCTTATGATAGACGAGGGGGGATGATTCACACTGATCCTGGTCACAGGTGTGGTAGGAACCACAACCTCAGAACCCAGATTGGTGACTGCTGGTTCAGTGTCCGGATTTCCTGCAGCTGGTTCAGCAGTTGTTGACTCACTGTGTTGATTGGCTGTATGCTCAGGGTTAGAAGCAGGTGCTTCTTCATCACCTGATGAATCATCACTCTTATCAAGAGCAGGAGTCGAAGAGCTTGAGGCACCATCAGTAGGTGTGATGTTGCTTGAATCCAGATTCGGTGAGATAAGAACGTCATACATCATCTGGGTAGTAACATCAACCTCTGAATCAAACTGTGGAAGATTAAAGGATTTGAAAAAGCCATCATAATCGAAGAATGATGATGGACCTTTTCCAGCAGGAGGTGTGATGTATCTCTGAACATCCACGTTGCACCACACCTCAACCTGACCCGTCGAGTTATTGTAAACTCGCTTGTCTGGGATGCTGTATCCTAAGAATATTCCTTGATCAGCTTTCTCGCAGAACTTGCCTTCCTGAGTCTTCTTCAGCAATGTACATGGAGCTCCAAATGGTTCCAGATACTCCAAATTTGGCTTTCTCTTCTGAAGTAGCTCGTAACAAGTCTTGCCATGCCTTTTGACTACTAACACACGATTAAGTGTGTAGCAGGCATTTGCAACCGCCTCATTCCAGAACTGAACTGGGAGCTTTGAATCAGCTAACACGGTTCGCGCAGTCTCAATTAAGCTCCGATTCTTTCGTTCTGCAACTCCATTCATCTGTGGTGTGTATGCGGAAGTGAACTGATGAACAATTCCCTTTTCCTTGCAGAAAGCATCCATCCACTGATTTTTGAACTCCGTGCCATTGTCAGAACGTATTTTTCTCACCTTCAGCTTGTAGAGTGACTCCAAAGTTGTGACGAGCACCTTGAATGATTCAAATGTTTCTGATTTAGCTTTCAGAAACATCACCCAGGTGAATCTTGAGTAGTCATCAGTGACTACAAAGCAGTACCAGTCTCCTGCTATACTCTTTGTGTTGACTGGACCAAAGAGATCCATGTGTAGCAACTCCAAAGGCATCTCAATTGTGTTGACGTGCTTGGTCTTGTGAGATTTCCTGGTCTGCTTTCCCTGCTTGCAAGAGACACAAAAATCAGGAAGTTGGAAGTTCTTGACAGTAACTCCCTCAACAAGGTTGTTGTGAATCAGATGATTCATCTTCCTTTGATTTATGTGTCCCATCCTTCTATGCCATGAGATGGAATTCTTCTCTGTCGCTTTTGAGAGAAAACATTGAGCTGTAGATTCAGAGGTAGAAGCATTAGACATATCCAAGACATATAGATCATTGTACCTGGATGCAGACATCAAAACCTGCTTCTCTGGAATTTCCATCTCCTTTTTCAATATGTAACAATTTCGGTTGTCAAACATAACTTTGAAGCCCTTGTCACATATCTGAGACACTGAAAGTAAATTGTTTTCCAGTTGTTGAACAAAATTTACTTTATCAAACTTTACCTTCTCATTACCTACTTCGCCCTGAGCGGTAATGTATCCTCCTTTATTACCCGCAAAGGAAACATGTCCCCCTTTAATTTGTTTGACATTAAAAAGAATAGACTTGTTTCCTGTCATGTGCCTGGAAGCTCCGCTATCCACAATCCATGTATTTGTTGAAGCACTGTAGCGGACAACCTGCACATAATTGAAAACAATCAGTTAAGGAGGGGGACCCAAGCCTTGACTTGCTTGGGTTTCCCAGAGGAATCAACCATCATGAATTCGACCCACTGTCCTTTATCAGTGGGTGGAATCTCAACTTTCAGATTGTCCTGGCTTTCAGACTCACCAGATGTCTTGGCTTTCCATAAACCATCCCTGTGAAAGGATTGTTTATGATAAACTTTAGACTGATTAACAATTTGAGCATGTAGTTTAGATTCAGAAACAGTTTTTTTCGCTGGAGTTACAGACCTGTCAGGGACTGGTCTGTTGTGCCTTTGACGTGGTGGGGACGAAAACGACTTAGAAGGTGTTTTATGCCTAATGGGTGTTTTCGATCTAACTGGGGTCTTAGAACGCTGTTTTGAATCTACTTTGACTTTGTCGTTTAGCTCAACTTTAATTCTTGGTGTCTGATAGCGTGGACAATTAGTTGAAATATGACCTCGCTGACCACAAGTATAGCAGGATCTCCATTCATCAGGACTAGGAGATCTCTTGTGGGGCGGTGAATAAACCTCAGGAATGGGTCTTTTGGTCTCAGTCTTTGAATATTTACCCTCTTTAACAAATTTAACTTGTTTAATATTTGGATTAATTTGTCTTTGAGGCTGAATATTATCCCTTTAAACTGGTTTAACTTGAGTGGATTTAGATATCTTGGTTTGTGTAATATTTGACTTTGATTCCGAACCAAGAGTTGTTTGAACATTTGGTTCCACCCGTATCTCAACATTGACCTTGTTTGATGTTGAAGTTTTCTGATCATCATTTGGAGAAGCAGACTTAACTGCTGTGTCAGGATCACTAACCAAAGGAGTTGTCACCACATGATCCTTAATTTGATTGTTATTAATTGGACGTTGTTTTATGTTCAAAAGGATTTCATGTGGTGGTGGAACTACCTTGTAACCCAATCCTTCCCCATTGTTGCGTTCTTTAACCAAGTTTTTCAAAATGTGCGAAGAACTCGCTAGACTATGCAGTTTTTGTTGTAATGACCCATTTTCTACCTGTAAGACCGCTTTGTCCTTTTTAGTCTCTTCAATGGTCTTTAAGTAGTATTTAATGTCATTTTCTTGGTTAAAGACAACAACTTCAGTTTCCTTTAGTTGCTTTTGCAATGCATCTAACTTCTCTTTGTAACTGCTCTCATTTTGTTTTAATATGCGATTAGCTTCTGAGCACAGTTTTAAGTCATTTACTAAGTTATCATTGTGTTCTAACAACCTAGCAAATTTTAGATCAATGCTTTCTCTAAATTTATCACATTCGACACAAACATGTTCATCAAATAGTTCATCTTTAGATTTTACCTGTGTGGATGTCGAAGTGCCAGCCATGAAAGCATTCTGAGACGTAGATTGAGCTTCAGATTCTGAATTCAACTCATTCTGAACAATTTCATCAACAGCATCAAACGTCTCTTCCACATCAGCAGTATCAACTTCAGCTGAGCTTTCCCCTTCACTTGCAGAATCTTCGTTCAAGTCTTCCACGGATGCAATGTTAGCTTCATCAGACACGAATCGAAAGGACCAGTCTTGTCCTTCATCTCCTTGTGCTACCATAGCTTTAGAATCACTTCCCGTGGATGCTGGTTTCTTGTCTCTATCTTGCCTGTTGAACGAGGAAAATGGATTCCCGTTCCCAGTCTTCTTAGGCTTTGAACACTCCCTTTTAAAGTGGCCCTTCTCTCCACAATTGAAGCACGTGACTTTAGACTTGTCAAAACCAAAGGTTGTATCTTTAGTAGCCACGAGATTCTGCCCTGTTTTCTTCACAAATTTCTTGGCTCTTCGGACAGCGCTTGCAAGAGCCCACATGATGTCCATTCTTTCCAACTCATTCTCATCTACTTGCTCATAATCTTCATCAGCAAGGTGGCAATTACCAATCTTGCCCGCCACCAAACCATCATAAGAATGCACAACAGCAGCCAGAAGATCCATGTGCTCTTTAGCAACCTCCACTGTTACCTTTCCCAGATTTTCTGTTGTCAACTTTGCAGACTGAGTAACAATGGGGCTTTGACTAGCTCCAGATGCACCAAGAGACTCATTTGCAGATGATGAACCTTGTTCAGCAGTTGAAGATGCATTGGACACGAAGGCTGTTTGCAGAGGTGCACCAGAAGACTTTGCAGCAGGGGTGGAAGTAGAAGGAACATTGTAGAGAGAGGGGTCTTGAGCATAAGAACCCTTCTTAGCCTTGTATTTTTGTCGCACTTCCTCCTCTCTCAGTTTTAGAATAAAGTCATTGATATCCAAGGTTTCTAAAACTGAGTTGTATCGCAGAGTAGAAATGAACGAATCCCACTTTGCAGGTAGACCATCTGCCAAGCTTAAAACTTTATCTTCCATTGAAGTCTTAACACCATGAGTGTGAAGTTCACTCATCAGATGGTAAAACCGATCGATGATTTCATCCAAGCTTTCATTCCCTATTGCCGAGAAATTATCAAACTCCTTCTTCAACGCTTTACCTTTCAGTGCCTTTAAGTTTGAATTTCCATCATACCTCTTTTCAAGAACTTCCATCAGTTTTTTACTTTGTTTGTGTTCTGAGTATTGATGAAAATAGGTTTGGGAATGGACTGAGTCAAAATAGCATAGGCCTTCTTCTCTGCATTGTAAGCAACCTTCTGTGTATCGGTGAGTCCACTCAAAGTCAAAGGAACACCATCAGCCCCCACGGGTATTTTATAGCCAACCTCAATAGAGTTCCATAAGTTAGTATCTACTCCATTAAGATAGATCTCAAAACGTTGTCTCCATTGTGAAAAATCCTCTATTGTCAATAGTTTAGGTGGCTTGTTATGGTTCCCTATCTCATTCTCCAGTAACAACAAGTTCTGAATTCTCGAATCCTTTCCAGCTGACATGGCATAATTTTCTGAGTCCATCCTTGAATTAATTTAACTTGAGAATTAAACTGCTGATGCGAATGGGCTGTATCCGATTGGACTCAGACGTACTATTGAATCGGCCGACTGAGTGACTTAGACGACTGAGCAGACCGATCGACGCAGATTTGCGACTGAAGTGATCGATTGACTCAGTCGAGCGATTGACACAGCGACTGACTCAACCGGGCGACTGGAGTGGCGACTGACTCAAACGTGCGAAAGACCTGTGCGAAAGAGTTCAGTCGTACGATTGAGATAATCGTGCGACTGGGTCGGCTGTAAACGTGATTTTGAACACTTTTAACCTAGAACGCAGATATTTGCACCCTAGACGGCTGAAACTCGAAAAACACTGAATTTTTCAGAACATGCACACGTAAAGACTCAATTTTTAGCCAAAAGAATGGATCCTTTTGCGTAAAAACGTTGACTTTTTCACAAAAACGATTGAATCAACGAAGAATCAAGAGCCAAAGCTCTGATACCACTTGTTGGGACCGTGTACGTACGGAGTACTAACCGATTCTTCGTTGTACCAGATCAATAGTGCGGAATCCTATTTGATTGGCGATCCAATCAGTGAGAACGAAATCAGGATCAATCCTAACGATTAGAAAACGTTATGAATTGACTCGGAATGACCTGAAACGCTCTATGAAGTTGGAATGGTCGAACAGCACGTTCTGGGGCGATTAGGGTTTCCAGTATTCGAAGTGTCCCGTTTTTCCACGAATTAAGTGGTATTTATAGGTTAGTTTTTCTCATTCGGGTGACTGAACCATTCGGATGGTTCAGTCGTGCGATTGAGATATGCGTATGATCCATACTTACGACTGAACTTTCAGTCGTACAATTTGATCAATCTCATGCTTTAGTCTTACGACTGATCCAGTCTCCTGGATAAATCGTGCGACTTAGTCATTCGCATGAAGTTATTCATGCGTATGGTCCATTTGCATGGCCCATTCGCATGATAACTACATCATGTTAAGTTTGAATGTGTTAATCATTACAACATTATGCATACCTATTCAAACAAAACCAAACCTATATAATTAGTCATTACTTAACCCATTAATGAAATATATAAACATTATAATATAAACAACCACATGTATTTCATTAAGCATCATTCAATTACACATAGTCAAGACATTTTACATTCAACTCAGAATCTAGGGACACATGTATCAACACATTTTTACTTGAGAACTATCAAGCTCCTAGTTCAAGACCTCAAGGAGTTGAATAAACCGCGTTTAATCAATCCAACTGGAGCTAAACTAGGTGATATGTTTGTTGAGCTGTTAAACAGAGGAATAACTAGAGCAAGTGCATTATGCTCATAGGAAGATAAGGAGTATTTTGCTACTTTGAAGAAGAATAGAAAGATTAAAGGAAAACAATCAAAAGATGAGCATTTCTTCATTGAATTTTGTGATGAGTATTTTGAGAAAGTAACTACTCCAGGATTGAAAGTTATATAGCGGACTCAAAAGTCAAAACCAATCCTGCGATGGTTCTACAACATTGAAACATTCGAGATCAAATTAGTCCGAAATCTCAAGAACTGGGATGCGGATATGATCACAATGTTTGGTGTGTTTAAGCTTAAACTATTACATCCAAACTATATCTCTTTCCTATCAGTACAAAATTTGAAAGAGTATCTCTAGACATTACAAAGAATGATAAGAAATGCTTTTTGTCAAACATTAAAGTAATGAATGCTGCAATGGAGAGAATCTCACTAAGGAAAGCATTAGCTTATGCCAACATTGTCAAGATAGATATTAAAGAGATTAAGTTTATAAGAATATCCAGTAAAGGCGTGTTGGAAGTGTATTCAAAAGGTAGTTCAAAACCTATTGAGCTATATGCTAACGTTGATATTACAGGATTATCAAAAGATACACTAGACGTATGAGCAAGATGGAGATAAAGACAAACGAGGCAAAGCCTGAACAAGGTGTGTTAGCAAGCAAGTTTAAATCTGCTATTGCTAAAGCCATAAAAGAACATGAGCTATACAAAGAAAAGCTAATGTTTAAGATTAAAGAAGAACCTGAGGGTTATTTTGAAGTTTGAAGATGGATAAAAAGAAGAAAGAGGATTGAAGATGAAAAGAAGAATGAAGTCTGAAGCAGAGATGACTAAAGCAGAAAAATATTGAAGCTAAGAAGACAAAGATAAAGAAGATTGAAGATTTTTGAAGACTGAAGACCATGTAAATCTTAGGGGGGGGTATTGTTAGTACTTCTTAAAGATTAACTTGTTGTCTTTAATAGTCTTTGTATTTTTATTTTTGCAATAGTATAGGGACTTATGTGTAAATATACGTTCCTTTAGTTTCTTTGATTAGTATAAATAGGATTATATGTATTGTGTAGAGATAGACATTTGAATTCTCTCAATGGTACATTGTAATCCTTGCAACTATCAATAGAAACTCCTATGAATTTTTGCAATTGTTGATTACTTTGTTCATATAATTTTTAATTAGTTAATCATGACATAGAATAGAACCATTTGAACCTATCATACCTCGTAAGCTAGTTTCAAGGTTCTAAGGTTGTCTTTTCACGGTTGTTGAAAACCCTAGAATCCTTTGTAACCGTTTGTTCATCAATCAATACACAAGCATTTATGAGTATCTTTACAGCATTAAATGTTCTTTGAATTAGTATGTTCGCTACTTAATCATTGACACAATCATCATATTTGATCCTTATTGACTTCATATCAATAGAGAATATCATTCTCGAACCCAGTCAATTGGTATCAGAACTTTGGCCTCGGATTCAACCTCAGATCTGCTGAGATCTAGGCTGAAAATCGATTGATATGGTGATTGAGTTGCTCATTAACAAGCCTTGGTTGTTAAAGAGCATACGGCTGTGAAAACCCCAAAAAAACTTCATCATCTTTCACATATCTACAACAAGAGTGCTGAAACTCATCCACATTCTTCAGATCTGTGATTGAACATCAACATAATACATAAAAATCAATATAACAGAACCAAAAGGGATCTGCTACTATTTATAAAACCCTACTAACTGCTGCTTATTCAAGGACTACTACTATTCATAGAGAACATTCATACACTGATTTTTGAACCTTGGATTGTTTGGACATAAAATCAATTATAAGGCCCCCGTTCCCGGATAACTCATAGTTGGACAATCATCGCACATTATACATTTTAAAACATACACTACTCTTGCAGCGGAATTTAAAAACTTTCATTAATGATTAAAAAAATATCATTTCATTACATTACAACAATCGTTTTCATATTAAAATACAATGACATGTCAAAATCAACAAAATACTTGCCAGTAGCTTATGCATCCATGCCTGCAACTCCTCAGTATCAATAAAATACCGACCAACTATCATGCATACAAAAGTCAGTGATGCTGAGTGAGTTCTAGTTTTTATAATAAAATACTTTACTTCCTTTAAAAACTAGGCTTTACATTTAACCGTGGTCATACACCATACGTCCACTCATTCTATATTCTTCATTTATTTTATTCCTTCAGACTCTCATCGTTTCATTCTTTACATTAATACTTACTTTCATATTCATACTTTCGTTCGTACTTTTCACTGTCTTTTACTTTCTTTCTCTTACTTTCTTTTCGTACTATTCGTTCGACAGTGGTCATACATTATTCGTACATAATGATAATAGTTGTTATTATCTTCATCATCATTCGTTCTTCTTTCATTCCTTTGTTCGTTTATTATTATCACACATTATTATATGGATCCTGTCTCTTGCAATGCCCCCGTCTCCTACTGAAGAGTCAATCTCAAGTATTAAGCTCCCTTCGAGTCATTCCTAACGTTTGATCTCTATCCGAGTCTTTTGCGACAACAGGGTCGATCACCTTATTGCCAATATCAATGATTGATCTTTATCCGAGTCTTTTGCGACAACCGGGTCGCTCACCTAATTGTCAATCTCAATGATTGATCTTTATCTGAGTCTTTTACGACAACTGTGTCACTCACCACATTATCAATCTCGATGATTGATCTTTATCCGAGTCTTTTGCGACAATAGGGTCGCTCACCTCATTGTCAATCTCAATGATTGATCTATATCCGAGTCTTTTGTGACAACAGGGTTGCTCACCTCATTGTCAATCTCAATAATTGATCTTTATCTGAGTCTTTTCCGACAACAAGGTGGCTCACCTCATTGTCAATCTCATTGATTGATCTTTATCCGAGTCTTTTGCGACAACAGGGTCGCTCACCTCGTTGTCATATCATATTGTCTCATGCAATACCCCCGACTCATGTCTGAAGACTGATACTGTGTCGGGGCCTATAAACAAACCCCCGACTCATGTCCGAAGACTGACACAGTACCGGGGTACGCGACACAGATCTCGTCATCCGTCACTTCCATACTCATCATTCGTTATCTCATGTGTTCGTTCGTTTCGTACTTTATCATTATCTTTCAATTCGTTACATAATACTTTACGTTTATTCATTTATTCACTTTATTCATTCATTCATACATCCAACCACGTAAAGTCATACATATCGTATTACATAACATAATACATATGTTTTGAAAATTGTTTAACGAAGAAAGATAACATATCACTCACACACATCGTAATCATCATCATATCACCATGCACACATCAAGAATAAGCCATCACATCATAACAGGGCCTATCTCTCTATTCTACCACTTAAAACCACTTAGAAAATCATAAGTCCAAAATGGGTGCATGGGACTTTTTAGGCGCATGAGCATAAAAATTCTAAGTGTAAAATAGTCTTGGTGCATGGGCACTATTCGGGCGCATGAGCCCTATTTGGGTGCTTTACCACTATGCAGGCGCATGACGCCTATTCAGGCGCACCAAGACTTAGGCGCATAAAAAAACTCATAGGCGCATAGGCACTATTCAGGTGTATGACCCATACTTAGCCAATTTCACATTTTTTGGGCACATGGCCACTATTTGGGCGCATGACATGGGCGCATCAACCCTGTTTGGGCACATCAGCCCTGTTCGGGTGCACCACCCCTTGGGGGCATGAAAATACTTAACCAAAATTCTTCGACTCATGGAACCATTCTGAAATATTTCTAACACTGCCCAAGTAACCTGAACATCCTTCTAATACCACCCAAACACAGATTTAACATTCTAAGGCAGCAAAGCATCCAAAACATCCATTTCTAACCATCAAAACACATCTAAATCATAAGACCAGAATATCATTCGAATACAAGAAGCATGAACACTCGGTTATCATAAAAATATTTTCCTGATATACATGATAGCCCCGAACACTTCAAATCTATAAAAGAGGGGTTCTAGAAACTCACCTTGAAGCAGCTCTTTAAACAACACACCTCCACTAGCAAATTCAGCATCGAGAAATCCCGAACACAGCCTCTAAACACCGAGAACTTCGGTCACAAGTTGTGAACTAAGTCAAAACCAAATGTAAACTCAAGAACTAACCTTTTCCAGCTTCTTTTCTTTTTCTTCTTCTCCAAAGACCCGATCTGATCTTGTTTTCTGCTTTTGCCGAGAGGCAAAAAGCAGAATTGCTTTTAAGGAGGTGACCATACCTCTTTTATTAATAAAGTATTGAAGTTTCATACTTTGTACGCTTTGCTCCCTTCAACTTATATCTATTGTCTTCTTTTTTCTAGATGCTTTTCGTTGCTCTTCTTTTTAAATAAAAATTCAGGGTGTTACATCAATCTAAACCATATTCAAACAATTTAAAATCATTATACAAACAATGGATTCTATTAAGTTTTCTGAACCTGGTCATGCTTCTAGAACCTCCAATGCTTAAACACAAATATGAGTTTAAGCAATGAAAAAATAGGTTTAGGAATTACATTACAGGTGTAGATCTATGCTATTGGATATCCGTATGCAAAGGGCCTTACATTCCAGTTTCTTTGGATGCTTACCAAGTTGCTCAGTATACTACAGTCAAAATCCCCATTGAGGACCCGAACCTTAATATTGATGATGATGATTATAAGAAGATTAAGATTGATCTTAAGGCCTACTCAGTTCTAACTCAGGCCTTGAAGATGGATGTCCTCAAAAGATCGGAGAAATACAGCACAACTAAAGGTGTATGGGATGCACTTCAGATCATGTGTGAGGGGAGTAGTGAGGTTACTGAGATTAATAAAGACAAACTTATTAACCAATATGAAACCTTCCATCACACCAAAGGAGAATCTATCTCAAATCAACTTCATAGATTTTTCCAACTTCTGAATGATCTGGAGACAATAGGGGTCACTTACAAAGAAAAGGAGATGAAGAAGAAGATGCTGCACAGTCTGCCAGAAAGTTGGAAGCAAAATGTGACCATGATGAAAAACACTCTTGATCTAGAGAGCACAACCCCAGACATCATGCTAGCAAAAATTGAAGCTCTTGAACTAGATGAGAGAAGCAGAAACTTGAGTGGACCTCAAGTCATTAAGGCTTACAAATTTTCATCAGAGACTCATTCTGTGGAAAATGCCTTCATCAGTGAAGAGGATGATTTTATGTCATCTAGATATCAATCCAGATCTATTGGATTCATTGTTTCATCTTAATAACAGAAGCAATCAACATCAAATCCATCCACTTCCACTCCCCCCAGTTTGCCTGTAGATAAAAATTTGAAGAACAGAAGGCTACTTACAATGCCTTTATTGTAAGCTTTGAAGCATACTTGGGAGGAAGACTGACTTCAGCTCATCTGATTCAAGAAGCTCTGGAAGAAATGGATCCAGATGATGTTGAAGAAATGGATCTGCAATGGCAAATGGCCGTGATTGCTATGAGAGCAAGGAAATTCTTCAGGAAGGGGAAAAAGCTTAGCCTGAATGAAAATACTAAGCTTGGGTATGATAAATCCAAGGTAAAATGTTTCAACTATGGTATGACTGGCCACTTCTCAAGGGAATGTAATGCTCCCAGATGAAACAAAAACAACTACCAAAGAAGCCCTCAAATTCAACCACATTCTCAATCAACATCAACATCACAATCAAATCAACAAAATTAGTTTCAGCATCAGCATCATCATCAACCACCTCATCAAAGTCAGCACCAACTGACACAACAAGCCCATAGAAACAGCCTATCAACCTCAAATGGTCTTGTCATCAGACAAGATGGAGTATGTGACTGGAGTCTGTATGCAGAGAAAGTCAAACCTTAATTCCAAAATCATGCAATCATGGCCCACATCAATGATGGTCCAACTCCCAAGCCATCTAAGGTAAAATCTAATCTCTGTAGTGAGAAATACATTAATGAATTACAAGGATATAGAGAACAAAATCATAAATTGGCTGCTAAAATAAAAAAGAAAAGGTAAAAAATAAAATGCTTAGACAAGAAATGAAAAGCTTTGAAATCAAAATCAAATCATTAATTTCAGATTTTGAAAAATTGCATGGTAAAAAGTACACTCTAGTAGCTAAGAATGAGAGGGTAACTGAACTGTTAAGCAAAACCAAAGCTGAGCAATCAGCCACTGAAGTGAAACTTGAAAAGTTTCAATTCTCTTCTACTAAGCTAGAAGAGTTACGTGATTCACAAAAGGATCCCAAGGACATGACTGGAATTGGATATAATTCTTGTCCACCACCATACAATTACAACTACACTGTCATGCTTGAGTCTCTTACTTTGTCTGAAATAAATGAACCTAAATCTATTGAAACCAAATCACTAGTTTCATAGATAACCAATCCTCAGAATAATCCAAATGTTTACATTGAAACAAATGTAGATAAAATCAGATTAGGTCATCCCATCAAGATAAAGGATTGTTTAGACAAACATGTCAGTGTTAAAAAACAAAAGAGTCCAATCAAGGCCATCATTCCTTTTGTGAAGTTCATTCTAGAAAAAACTCAATGTAATGAGAGATGCTAAATTACCTTTGAAACCCACTACTGAAAGCAAATCTGATTATGAGACTAGGTCTCCTAACAATTCACTCAAATCAAAAAAAGTTTCATTGAAAAATAAGGGCAAAGCCTTAGCATCTCTATCACTTAAAGTGAAATCACCAAAGATTCAATCACCTAAAATCAAAATTGAACTGAGTTCACCTCCTAAGTCAAAACAAGGGATAGGTTTTTGAACGGCTGTTATGCGATGTGGGGATGGCGATCTAGGGCGATCTAGGGTTCTTGCATTTGGCTTCGTTTCGTGATTGTTTAGATCATATTTCGAGTGCTTCTTTTCCCTAATCTTAATTATTCCTATCTTGTGTAACAATCCTGTGTAAATTCTTGTTTAAAAGGATTTAATACGAGTATTGTTAGCGATTTAGGGTGTGAGAGATTACGGTTTCTGGTTTCTTGATTCTTGGTTCTTACTTCATTGTTCTTGATCTTGATTCTTGGTATTTTATTTCGCATTCTATCCTCGGGTTGTGATTGCTTAGTAGGTCTGTGATCGATCGCGGCGATTATAATAGTTCAGCTAGATTGATACGAATCCTATTAACCTTTTAAGAACTTGTGCAGGTAGGGTGTTCGAGTAGGGTTTCATCCGTTATTTCTTGATCATGGTTATCTTATGGCTTTGGAGTTAGCATCTAAGGTAAGGAATATTGATGGAGCGTTCATTCCAATGAAAGGTATTTTAAAATCAGGGAAATCCTCATCTGTGACGGCTTTTGTAGGGACGATGCATGGGAATTCTCCTACGCAAAACCCTAATCAGGCTGATTTGCATGAAGAAAGTGGATTGAGGAAATCAAAGTTGGTTGATTCACATCTTCAATCTCCAGAGATACCAAAGCCGGCCACCTATGCTAATCTTGTGAAATGTTCTTCTACGACAAGAATAGTTAATTTTCGCCATGTTAAGAATTCTATGAAGAAAGAAGGGGTAGATGCGGTGCTTTCGAAGGAATCAATTAAGTTAGCTCAAGAGCGGTTTGCTAATACTTTATTTGGTTATTTTCTTGGGGATTGATTGGCATTTCCAGTTGTTGAGTATTATGTAAAACAAAACTGGAGAAAGTTTGGGTTATTGAAGGTCATGAATGCTAATGGATATTTTTTCTTCAAGTTTACGGAGAAATCTGGAATGGTGTAGGCTCTTGAGGGAGGTCAATGGATGATTCGTTCCCAATTTATGTATCTTGGTATATGGTCTCCATCTTCTAAATTAGCCAAAGATCACATTAAGACGGTTCAATTATGGGTAAAAGTTCATGATGTTCCCCTTGCTGTGTTTTTAGAGGATGGACTCAGCTTGATTTGTTCTTCCATTGGAACACCTAAAAGGTTAGATTCGTTTCCTTCTTCGATGTGTTTGGATGCTACGGTGGATTGTCCAAATTGTCCTAAAGCCGAACCAAAAATTCAGAATAGTAGGGCTACTGAGGCTGATGGGTTTATGGAGGTAAAGCGTAAAAGAAATGGTAGTAAGCCTAGTATTCGGGTGGACAAACCCAAATGAGAGTATCGTCCTAAGGTGTATAAACCGATGGATGATTCTAATTATAGTAATACTACTAACTTGGCGGGCATGGCAAAGGAGAATAGATATAACATTCTTAGTGAAAGAAAGACAAAGATAAACAAACATTTGACAAGTCTATGGGTAGCTCTTCTACTGATACAAGTGGTCGTGATAGTATATTGGATGATAGTGATTCGGAAGATGTGCTAGATGGCTGTAATGAGACAATTTATGTTCTTCTTTCAGACCCGACAGGCTATGTTATCAGGGGCAAGCACTCCTGCTCCTATGGTTTCCAATGGTTAGTTTTGCTTCCTGGAATATTAGGGGTTTGAACCAACCCCTGAAACAAAAGGAGGTTCGACTTTTCATTAGGGAAACTCATATTAATCTTTGTGCTATTTTGGAGTCTCATGTTAGGGTTGATAATTTGGATAAAGTTTGTAGGGCTGTTTTTCCCTCTTGGAGGTGGGTTGATAATGGTTATCAATGTGCTCAAGGCACGCGGATTATTATAGGGTGGGACCCTGGTATTATGGATGTTATGGTTGTGTGGTAGCAGATTTGAACCCAACCCAAGAGATGCTTGAACATTTTCTTCCACCCTGTTTTCAGTTATGTTTTTAGCAGTTGTGCCTGATGTTCATGTTGTCTGATCAGCAGCCGGAGGAACAGGTTTAACTGCTGTGTCTGGATCGCTGACCAGAGGAGTAGTCACCAGATGGTCCTTTATTGGATTATTATTAATAAGACGTTGTTTGGTGTTCAAAAGGATCTCATATGGTGGAGGCATAACCTTATAACCCAAACCTTGCCCGTTGTTGCGTTCCTTAACCAAGTTTTTCAAAATATGAGAAGAATAGCTAGACTGTGGAGTTTTTGTTTTAAAGATTCACTTTCAACTTGCAAAACAGCTCTGTCCTTTTTTGTTTCCTCAATTGTCTTTAAATAAAATTTTATGTCATTTTCATGGTAAAACGCAACAACTTCAGTTTCTTTTAATTGTTTCTTTAACACTTCAATTTTCTCCTTATAGCTGCTCTCGTTTTGTTTTAGCACTCCGTTTGGCCCAGTGCACAATTTTAAGTCATTAACTAAGTTATCATTATGATCTAATAACCTAGCAAATTTCAGATCAATGCTCTCCCTAAATTTATCACATTCAACAACAGCATGTTTAATAAACATATCATCCTTTGATTCTACCTGTGCAGATGTAGACGTTCTAGCCATGAAAGCATTTTGAGGTTCCGGTTGTGCTTCAGATTCAGCAATCAATTCATTTTTAACAAGTTGAATTACAACAGCTAAGGTATCATCCACATCAGCAGTGTCAAGCTCAACTGAGTTCTCCCCCTCACTCATTGAGTCTTCGTTTATATCTTCAATAGATGCAATGTTGGTTTCACTATCAGTTAAGAATCGGAAGGACCAGTCCTGTCCTTCATCACCTTGAGCAACCATTGCCTTTGAATCACTACTGGTTGAAGCTGTTTTTTTCTCTTTATCCTGTTTGTTGAAGGACGAGAACGGGTTCCCATTGCCAGTCTTCTTCGGTTTGACACATTCTCGCTTGAAGTGGCCTTTTTCACCACAGTTGAAACAGGTGACTTTAGACTTGTCGAATCCAAACGTAGTATCTTTGGTAGCCACCAGGTTCTGTCCCGTCTTCTTCACAAACTTCTTTGCTCGTCGCACAGCACTTGCGAGAGCCCACATTATGTCCATTCTTTCCAGTTCATTTTCATCAACCTATTCATAGTCTTCATCATCCAAGTGGCAGTTCCCAATCTTTCCTGCAACCAACCCATCATAAGAATGAACCACCGCAGCAAGTTGGTCCATGTGCTCCTTAGCCAGTTCAATAGTTACTTTCCCAGATTTTCTGTCACTAACTTCGTTGATTGAACAACTGTAGGACTATGTTGAACCCCTGATGAAACATGTGACTCACCACCAGATGATGAACTTTGACCAGTTGTAGATGATGCATTAGACACAAAGGCGGTCTGCAGAGGGGCACTGGAGGATTTAGCAGTTAGAGTAGGAGTAACATTGTAGAGATGGATCCTGAGTGTATGCTCCTTTCTTTGTCTTGTACTTGTGTCTAACCTCTTCTTCTCTCAGTTTCAAGATGAAGTCATTGATATCCAAAGTCTCCAGCACTGAGTTGTATCTTAGAGTGGAAATAAATGAATCCCACTTCTCTGGTAGCCCATCAGCCAAGCTTGCCACTTTTTCTTCTTTGGACGTTGTAACACCATGAGTGTGAAGTTCACTCATTAAATGGTAGAAGCGATTTATGATATCTTCCAAGCTTCATTCCCAATAGAAGATAAATTATCAAACTCTTTATTTAATGCTTTAGCCTTCAGTGACTTTAGTGTTGAATTCCCTTCATATCTCTTCTCAAGAGCCTCCTATAACCTTTTGCTCTGCTTATGTTCTGCATATTGATGAAAGATGTCTTTAGGAATTGACTGGGTCAACATAGCATAGGCTTTCTTTTCTGCATTATAAGCAAGCTTTTGTGAATCACTTAGTCCACTCAAAGTCAGGGGTATGCCATCAGCACCAACTGGCATATTGTAGCCAGTTTCAATAGCATTTCAAAGATTCATATCCACTCCATTAAGATGAATCTCAAATGTTTGTTTCCATTGAGGAGATTCATCAAGCGACAACAACTTAGGTGGTTTATTATGATTCCCAATCTCATTTTCCAACAACAAGAGATTCTGGATCTTGGAGTCCTTCCCAGCTGAGAATGCAAAGTTCTCTGAGTCCATAACGAAGTAGACTTAAACTTGAAAAACAAACTGAGTATGTGACTGAGAGAGGCGACTGAGGGACGACTGAGACAATCAATATGCGATTGAGCTGAGTCGTACGACTGGGCGGGCGACTAGGGCAGTTGTGCGAATGAGCACGACGACTGGGACAATCATGCGATTGAACGAGCGATTTGTCCAATCGTACGATTGAGCTGGGCGATTGGAGTTCAGTCATGCGATTGAGTCAATCGTGCGACTGAGACTGCTGACTTTGAATTTTTCAACCTTTTTCACACAATTCGACCAAAAAACACAATTCTGATTACCCTAGACGGCTACAACTCGAAAAAGACTTAGTTTTCAAAGCATGCACACGTAAAATATGGATTTTGAGCAGAAAGAACGGATCTTTATACTTAAAAACATTGACTTTTTCACCAAAACGATTGAATCCACGAAGAATCAAGAGCCAAAGCTCTGATACCACTTGTTAGGACCGTGTACGAACGGAGTACTAACTGATTCTACGTGAAACCGAATCAAATAGTGTGGAATTCTATTTGATTGGCGATACAATCAGGGAGAACGTAATCCGGATCAAACCTAATGATTAGAAAACTTTAAGAATGAAGTAGGAATGATCTGAAACGCTATATGAACTTGGAAGGGACGCTCTGTGCGAACTGGGATGGCTAGGGTTGTCAATTATCGAAATTTTTCGTTTTTCAACGAATTAAGTGGTATTTATAGGTTACAGCTTTCATTTGCATGACTGAGCCAAGTGACTGGCTCAGTCATGCGACTGAGTCATACGATTGATTCATTCGTACGACTGAGTCAGTCTTATGACTCAATCGTGCGAGTGATCCAATCACCTGGTTCAGTCGTGCGATTGGCCCATTCGCATGGTCCAGTCGTGCGACTGAATCAGAATACTTAGTTAAACACATTCGTGAACCTTTAATGATTCAAAACTATGTCTAATAGCTGTAAACCCATATAACATGTTCATATATGCGTGTAACGATAAATAATATTAATAGATATGACATTAAACACCCAATAAACATTCATAGAAGAGTTTTTCATTTCATTGATAAAACATTACATATGTGTTACAAGATGAAAGTCTATTACATTGAAGCTCACTAGACTAGGCCTAGGGACATGTGTACCAACAAATGCTGATTGTTTTATTCTTCCGCATTTACTACAGTAGTCGATCGCATTTCCTTTTAACACTAGTAAAATTAAAAAAGGACAATAAAAGGGCTATTTAAACAGATCGTTATAGTTCATTTAATACTTTTCAAATTTGAGAGACTCTATAGTGCGATGAGTGAAACACCATTACTACTGTTCTTCATCCATCATCAAATTCATCAACATCATTCTAATTTTAGTGTTCATCAAACTTCATATTGCCTATATTTCGATCCTAAACCATCCTAATATCGAAAATAAGGTGATTCTCAGTAAAATCTAAGATGTACCCAAAGAACACATTTCGAAATTCAGAACCCTAAAATAGAAATAATCTCAAATCGACCACAAACTAAGGATTGATAGACATTTCCGGGTGCAATGACATAAATGATCTTGAAAATCGACACAAACAAGTGATTTTCAAAACCCTAATTAACCTTCGCATGAACAGGGGATCATAAATCTGAAAATGTTGACTTCAAAACTTATGATTGAATGTAAAATAGATTTTCATCATAAGAAATAATACACAATAAAACTAGTCATACATTGCCAAATCAAGATTAGGTCAAATTCCTATGAAACAGTACCTTTGATTGACCAATTTTGACCATCCAAAACTCAAAATTGAAATAATCATCTTGATCTCACCAATTTAATTGATGATTTATTGTCAATATCTAACTTATATGCATCTTTTGCGGAATCTAATGGCAAACCTCACTTAGAGTAACGTTCATAATGTTAGTGGATTCCTTGACACTGAAGTCCCTAAAGCAGAAGGACTCAGAGGCATGACTAGATTCATATCCACTATCAGAGTTACTCATGCTATTTTAGTGAGACCTATCATTTATGAGAACTTCATAAGATCCTTTTGGAGTCCAGCTGAAGTTGCAGAGATTGATGGAGTCAACACTCTATTGGGTAGAATTACTGATGATCTGTCACACGCCGGGCCCAAGGAGGGTGGGACGTCGCAGACTAGCAACAGATGTGGCAGCGGAAACAAACCATCATAAGAGCACACAAGTAGAGAAATCACATGGTATTATATTAACTTAAATGAAATCCAAGACTAAACAACTTAGCCCGGTTACATCCAATTGGTTTCACGTCAAAAGTACATAGTTTAGAGTATCATTCATTACAAATTATTAGAAAGTTCAAAGTAGAGTCTATAATGCCATGAGGTCGGGGTGCTAAGTCATCCATGCATCTTCCAAGACAATCTAGACCTCCATCAAGGGTTACCTGAAACATGCTCAAAAAGATTTGTGTCAACTAAAAAGTTGGTGAGTCCAAGCGGTTAAAGTTTCAAAAAAACAAAAGGGACTCTTCAAGTCCACATGTTAAAGTTTTAGTATCAATTATAACTATTGTGGGGTCACAATCAACCCTGCACTCAGTCCCGGCTAGCCTCTTCTAAACTTATGTTGTACCGGTCAAACCCCGAAGGGAGAACTGAGCCTCAAAATAGTGAACCATACCTGCTAGGATGGTTCACCTTAGTATCTTATAAAAACCTGTCACATGCCACAAATGATCCCTCAGGATCTCAGTGGGGTACCTCCCTGTAGCGGGAGCCACTGTGTGTGAGGGATTCCCCAAATAGATCTATCCATATAAAACAAGCGGTTCATAAAATAACTAATGATTGTGATTCAAGTATCAGCAGGTATCATCAAAAATCAACAACATAAGAATCACATAGCATCACAAATAAAATTTGCAGTTTAAAAGAGCATGCTTCATCCCTAAAAGCAAAGTAAAAACGGGAACACGAGAACTCACCTTATATGCAGGAGTATATTTCTTGTAAATGGAAAAGTGTGACGCGGTCCTAGCACCCTAATCAACAAATTTCAAGCAATAAGCTATATGTTCAAGGGTCATTATGGGTGTTCATAGTTGCTTACTTGTTAAATGTTTCCTAGGTCTTAAATTAGCACACTTGAGTTAAAAAGTTCCCTTTTTAGGAAAGTTTGCGTTTCTTTATCGAAATATCAAGTTTTCGTAATTATGAGCGGTTTATTAAGATGGGATTAAGTCTATCAAATAATTTCAGACTTTTGGGGCATTTTCAGTAAGTTTTCAGAATTTACACTTTTAGTCCCTAAAGTTTCAAAATTTACGATTTTTACCCCAAAGTTTGCCTATTTCACATTTTCACCAAAATATATTTTTCAAAGTTCTAACTTACTGAAATAGTTAAGTTTTTATAGTTTTTATGCCCCTTTTTCCCATTTTTAAACATTTTCTCTAAAAATCATCCGGTTTAGGCTTACTTTCATTTAATAATTCTTTGAAATCCCTTTTTAATTTAATTAACCTCAAAAATCAGCTTCTCATCTTCAAAATATTTAATTTGAGAATGGAATTCTGTTTAAAAACGTTTTTAGGTCTCTAAGTTCTTATTTTTTATAGGTTTTTCCTTTCCATTCGGGTCCCCGTATTAAGTTTGATATTTCCACTTTAGTTCCTTGAAATTTTCAACCAACAACAACCTAGTCATTCTGCCTAAAACCTCCTAATATGTCGATCTAGCACTCGGGAAAATCCATACATTACGATTATAGCCCAAAACCGGTCAATTTAGCATGGTTTACATACGTCTAAAGGTCATGAGTCATACGTTCACATCTAGCAGGTTATTAGGAGTGTAAAAATCAGATTGTTGAGTAATTTAGAAGTTGTTTATGCGTGAGTTAATACCTTAGGTTCGGAGGGTTCTACAAACAACCGGTTACAAAACGATTAACTACATGAAAAGAGTGTCTTAGAGGTAATATATGGCATACCGAAACTAGATCAACAAATTCCTGGAAAAGCTTACCTCAAACGAAGTTTTGGAGTCTCTCAAGAACACGATTACGGTTGCAAGATTCTGTTTTAAGCAGATCAACATGGTTTGAGATAGGGCAGAAGTTAAAATTCAAACGTTTGAGGAGCGGAAATACGATTTAGTTACACGTTAGAGATGATCGAGTAGCGGGTTCTTGAATAAACTTGCTAGAATGGAGAAGAAATGATGATGTGAGTGTTTATGCTCTCGGTTGAGAGAAAGAATCCAAGAGAAATGGAGAGTGAGAGGTTTGAAGTAAATGAGAGTGTTTGCATGTATAGAGAAGTGGAGTGTGATTTTGGTTTTTGGGGTTCTACAACCCTCACGGTTGGTCAAATGGGCGGCCATGCAAGAAAGCTGGTTTATTTTGTTTGTATTCTATTATCATTATTATTGGGAGAACATGTGGTTGCTGAGCAGTGGGTGCTTGAACTGGACTTGATTGAGGCATGTAGTAGCAGGGGTATGGGTATGGCATATGACCCTGAGGCACAAAGTATGCAGGTGATGCCTGACTTGTGATGGATGACCAGAACTGGTGGTATGTTGCCCTTTGTGTTATGAGCTATAGCTTGGAAAAGTCACAAAGGGTGCAGAGGAGTTAGATACAGATGATCTACACTCTCTAGCAAAGTGTCCAAGCCTTTGGCACTTGTGACACCTCAACTTGCTCTTGTCAAAACCAAATTTGGTTTTGCCAGAGAGACCAAGAAATTTCATGCTAGTTCTTTTGTAGAACTTTTTAGATCTGATATTTGTCATTGCCATTTGACTCAAAATATCTATCTTTTCCAGATCATCATCTGGACTCCCCTTTAAGTCCTCCATCAGAAAGCACAGGTTATCACTGCTACCTCCTGAACTACCATCAACACCAACAAAAGTATGTTCAGAATTGGTAGAGAAATCAATATGCTCATCATAGGCACTCTCTGATGCAACATATTCTGACTCTTGACCTATCAGTGCAGCATTGCCTGATACAAAGTCATCAGTGAGCTTGCCAGAGGTGGACAACTTCCTTTTCTGCTCTATCTCTCTCTCTCTCAAATGTAAGCAGTTTCCCATGAAGTTGGGTGAGAGATAGAGTATCCAGATTTGCACTGGAGCGTAGGACAATGGTATAAGTGTCCCATCTCTCAGGCAGGGATCTGAGGAAACGGTTGTTCATCTGACTATTAGAATACTCTTGTTTAACCATTTTCAGCTCAGAAAAAGACAAGAGAATCGCTCAAACTGTTGAGTCAGTGTCTCACCCTTCCTATGAGAGAATGTCTCATATTGTTGGGCGAGGATTTCCCAAGTGTTTGCTAAGACCTCATCGGTTCCTCCGAATTGTTCCTTCAGAGCAACCCAGAGATCATGAGCAGTTTCATGATGCATAAGCCCTGAATAGATTTCATTAGCCAGTGCCATGGCCAGAATTCCATGGGCTTTAGCATCAATCTCGAACATCTTTAGATCTTCATCCGAATATTGATCAGGTTTCTTCGGAACCCTCTCATTTGATTCAGGAACGCTCACCATAGGCTTGTATGGTCCATGTACCACTGACTTCCAACAACCAGCACTGTTGATAGACAACTGATGGAGCATACGACGTTGCCATATGTTATACTCACTCCTCACAAGCATCGGAGGCTTTGTTGAGGAGCGAGTATTATGAGGATCATTAGTTGGTGTCGCCATCTCAGAATTCAATCCAATTCAAGGTAAACAAAATAAATCTAGCTCAAAACCACAAGAACCTCAAGTTTAATGGCCAAAAGTAGCAGAAACTCAATCTCTATAACCGATTCTTGCAAATTTGCTAATTCGATCAAACGTAGATAGCAAAAGACCAGTTTCAATGATCAATTGTTAAATCGATCAATGATTAACCTACTCTGATACCATTTGAAAGGATCTCAACCTCTTGTTTGATAAATTAGGTTGTATTCGCAGTGGATTTAGCACAAGAATTAAGCAAATTATACTAAGAACACACGAGATATATCAATTAAAAAGTAGGTTATAGAGAGAGAGAGATGAATTCTACAAAAAGGTGTTTTCTATTAGATCACACGCTTCGGACAGGATTACAATTAGGTCATCTTCCTTTTATAGGAAGAATGACGTCAGCTGATGTCACTTGATAGTGACATCAAACCGTTATTCTAACAAACTACTGAATCTAACTAAACTACAGAAGATGTCAAACAGCTGACATCTTCTTACAAAATGCTAAGTGTTACTTATTACAACAACTGAAAAGAAACTACTGAAAAACTACAACGACTGAAGAACATACTCTTCAGTTGTTTACAAACTACTGAAATAGAAAATTACAATTACTGAAAGGAATGAACTGAAAGGTAAACATCACAACAACTGAAGAATACTTCTTCAGCTGTTGTGACAAACTCTGAAGCTTCAGCACTTGTCTTCAGACTTTAACTTCAGATGTTTTATGAGTTGATAACTTCAGTAGTTGTCATCAGCTGATGTCTTCAGTCTTTGTCTTCAGTCTTTGTGCTTCAGCTGTTGATCTTCAGTACTTTGTACTTCAGCTGACGGTCTTCAGTACTTGAATCTTCAGTACTTATGCCTTCAGTACTTGAGTCTTCAGCACTTGAGTCTTCAGCAATTGAGTCTTCAGCACTTGAGTCTTCAGTTGATGTTCTTTAGTACTTGATCTTCAGCTGTTGAGGTCTTCAGACTTTGTCAAACAGCTGATGAAGCTTTCGCAGTTGTTGTGATGTCTTGTGGGACTTAGAGGTTTTTCTGATCTGGCTCATTGGTTCTTTTGGTCCAACACTCTACCTTTGCTCATGGTCTGCCAGACAAATGGGATCCATTTGTGTCTAATTTGAGGCAAAACGACATTCTTGCCACTTTAAACATAAATGATTTCATTCTGAAGTTAATGGAGGAAGAGTTGCGTCAGAAATACAAGTCAAAGAAGGGATCCTATGCTCAGAATCCTGCACTATACAACTCAGTTCCAACTCCTACATTAGGCGCACCGCTTCAAACGGTGTTTGTGTCTAACTCTTCTGCACCTTCTCAAAGCAACTCATCAGGAACCAAAACGTCAGGGTCAACTAGCATCCAATATATTGTTCATGAGGCAAATACTACCAAGTTAAAGACCGAGAATCTCGGAAATATCACCGTGGAATTTGCTAAAGAACACATGGATCTTCTAGCTGTTGTCATTCAATCTTATGATGGGTTAGTTGCTGGTAAGATTGGGAACTGTCATCTTGCTAACAAAGACTACGAGCAAGTTGATGAAACTGAGCTGGAACGGATGGATATTATGAGGGCATTAGCTAGTGCTGTTAGAAGAGCCAAGAAGTTTTTCAAGAAGATGAGACAAAATCTGGTTGCAATGAAAGACACTATATTTGGATTCGACAAAACCAAGGTCACGTGCTTCAATTGTAGAGAGAAAGAGCACTTCAAAAGGGAGTGCATAAATCCAAAGAAGACTGGGAATGGAAATCCTTTTCCCACGTTCAACCGTCAAGACAAGGAGAAGGTTGAAGCACCTTGAAGTAAAGATTCTAAGGCTTTAGTTGCACAAGGTGATGAAGGATAAGACTGGTCCTTCCGATTCGTATCTGAGGGTGAATCAAATGTTGCTTTTGTTGATACCTTGGATGATGGATCTGCAAGTGAGGGAGATATCATAGCTAATCATGCAAGTTCAGATATCGAAGAAGCTAGGGATGTCATTGATCACTTGGTTGAAGAAGATTTAAGTGCTGAAAATTCAGAATCTTAAGTCACTGAAGAGTTTGACACTACACTGATGGCTGATTAGTCTAGTTCTATACAGGTATATTCTAAAGACGAATTATTTGATAAACATGCTTGTTCTGAATGTGATAAATTTAGGGAAAGCATTGATTTGAAGTTTTCTATGTTATTAGAACACAATGATAATCTAGTAAATGATTTACAACTCTACACTGAAGCAAACCATGTGTTAAAACAAAATGAGTGCAGCTTCAAAGAAAAGATAGAACTGTTAAGGAAACAACTAAGGGAAACCAAGGTTATTGCTTTAAATCAATCTAATGATATTAAGTTCTATTTAAACTCTTTAGAAGAAACTAAAAAGCAGAAAGCAGTTCTGCAAGTAGAAGTTGAATCGTTAAGACAAAAACTGCACAGTTTGGCAAGTTCTTCACATATAGTTCAAAACTTAGTGCAAGAACGAAATGGCGGGGAAGGTCTGGGTTATAAAGTAGTACCGCCACCACATGCTATCCTTTTGAAAAGTAAATGTAAACCAATCAATAATAATCCAGTAAAGGATCATGTGGTGTCTACTCCTCTGGTCAGTTATCCAGATTCTACGGGTAAACCCGTGAAGTCTGTCAATGAACAGAAGAACACTATGGGATCAAAAGATAAGATGTCTGTTGAAGACTTGACTGATACAATTGAGAAAGTTAACTTAGGGCCAGGTTCAAAAATATCTATTTCAGAACCTAAACAATCTAAATCCACAAACCCTAAACCAGCAAGTCATCAAAATTTAAATAAAATTAAATCAAAAGATGTTTCAAATGTCAAAACAATTAATTTTGTTAAATAAGGAGAAACATCTAAAAGTGAAAAGAAACTACCCAGCCCCCGACCAAACTCAACCCCTCGTCAACGCTTTCCTCACACTGTAGAAGGGAGATCCTGCTATAGTTGTGGAAAACGAGGACACATCTCTCCAAACTATCCTTACTATCAGACACCTGAAAGGAAAATAGAACTTTTTGATGATGGAAAACCAAAATTTTCTAAAATCAGATCTAATACTCTTTCAAAACACCAAAGTCAACACAGACAAGCTAAAAGCGAAGCTGTGTCACCTAAAGTTAAATCTAGGATTATTAGTGAACCTAAAGTTTAAACCATAAGCCAGTCGTCTATTTATCACAAACAGGCCCTACACATAACTGGTTTATGAAAAGAAAAATCAAGTTTTATATCTGATAATGAAGATAAGAAAGAGAAAGATGTGCCTCATCCTCTGAAGGTTAGTGGGTTGAGTTCGTGATGTGTGATACCTCCGGGACACCCAAGCCAGTTAAGGCTTGGGTCCCAAACCTGAACTAATCATTTCCATTGTATGTGTAGGGTGTCCGCTACAGCGCTATCACTAATACCTGGATTATTGATAGTGGGGCGTCCAGGCACATGATCGGGAATTCGTCCCTCCTTTTCAACATCAATCAAATTAAAGGGGGACACGTGTCATTCGTTGGGAACAAAGGAGGTTACATCACCGCGCAAGGCAAAGTGGGAAACGAGAAAGTGAAGTTTGACAAGGTCAACTATGTTCAGCAACTACAGAACAACTTACTTTTTGTCTCCCAAATCTGTGATAAGGGATTGAAGGTTGTGTTTGACAACAAGAGATGCTATATACTAAAGAAGGAGTATGTCATCCCAGAGGAACAAGTTTTAATGTCAGCTTCAAGATATAATGTTCTTTATGTCTTGGACCTATCAAAAGCCTCCACAACTGAGTCTACTACTCAGTGTGTCTTGTCAAAAGCAATAGAAAGAGATTCAATATCCTGGCACATGAGAATGAGACACATCAATCCTATGAAGATGAACCATCTAGTTCAGAACGATCTGGTAGATGGTGTTACAGTCAAGAATTTTAAGCTTCCAGATTTCTATGTTGCCTGCAAGAAAGGGAAACAGACCAAGAAGTCTCACAAAGCAAAGAAAGTCAATTCTATTGACATTCCACTCGAGCTTCTGCATATGGATCTGTTTGGCCCAGTGAGCACAAAAAGCATAGTCGGTGATTGGTACTGCTTTGTGGTGACGGATGATTACTCAAGATTCTCTTGGGTGATGTTTCTAAAAGCTAAATCAGAGACATTTGAATCATTCAAACATCTCGTTACCACATTGGAGTCTCTCTACAACCTGAATCAGTGGACGGAGGCCTTTTGTCATGAGAAGGGAATTGTTCATCAGTTTACCTCTGCCTACACTCCATAAATGAATGGTGTTGCTAAAAGGAAAAATCGAAGCTTAATAGAGACAGCAAGGACTATGCTAGCAGACTCCAAACTACCAGTTCAATTCTGGAACGAGGTAGTAGCTAATGCATGCTATACTCTAAATCAGGTCTTAGTAATCAAACGCCATGGAAAAACTTGTTATGAGTTGCACCAACAACGTAAATGTAATTTAGCTTATCTGGAACCATTTGGTGCACCTTGCATGCTGCTAAAGATAAATCAGACTGGAAGTTCTGCGAGAAGGGAGAAGAAGGTATCTTCCTTGGATATAGTATACCAGATAAACGGGTTTACAATAACTCAACTGGTCAGGTAGAAGTGTGGTGCAACGTTGATGTTCAAAGATACACCACCCCCCTTGCAGGAAAAGGACCTTCCTTTTTCTTCGACTATGATAGATTTTTCAAATCCTTCAATCTACCTCCTTCCCATTCTGATGATGACTTAGCTGCACGAATGATGTACGATGTTCTGAATGCTCCCATACTAGACACGACATCATCTGTTCCAATAGATGTTACTTCTAGCCCTTCAGGGGGAGAGCTTGAGGTAAGTGATTCTTCCTCTGATGATGAAGATGTTGAAACCACAAACGTGGAACAGGAAGAACAGGTTCCTGCTACCGCAAGCACTCCAACCTCTGATCAGGATGCAACTGACACTTCTGAACCGCATACACCAATAGTTCAGAATCTGGATACTGAAGTCGCAATACCTACCACTTCAGGAACTCAAGTTAATGTACATCATCCCTAGACAACATCATAGGGGATATTCTATTGGGAGTTCAAACTCAAAATCAGCTATACTCAGCTGATTATGCTACAGTCATGGAAAAGGGATACTTACACGATGGTGCTTATCGATGCTTTGTTTCCCAAGTTGAGCCAAAGCACGTCAGCAAGGCTTTAAAAGATGAAGCATGGGTAAGTGCTATGCAAGAAGAACTCCTTCAGTTCAAGAAGTTAGGAGTCTGGACACTTGTGGACAGACCAAAAGGTGTAAAGGTGATTGGCACAAAATGGGTTCTTCGGTGTAAGAAAGATGACCAAGGGTTCATAATAAGAAACAAGGCTCGGCTTGTCGTTCAAGGGTTTAGGCAAGTCGAAGGCATTGACTACAATGAAGTGTTTGCACCTGTGGTGAGGATGGAAGCTATTCGTATCTTCTTAGCCTATGCATCCTACATGCAGATTAAAGTCTATCAACTGGATGTGAAAAGCCCATTCCTTCATGGTGAAACCCAAGAAACAGTGTTTGTCAGTCAACCCGAAGGATTTGAGGATCCTTATCATCGCGATAGAGTGTACAAACTGAACAAGGCTTTGTACGGGCTTCATCAAGCCCCTCGTGCCTGGTACGACAAACTCTCTACTCACCTGCTAAAACATGGTTTTCGTAGAAGGGTCATTGACGGCACACTGTTCATCAAAAAAAGGACGGTGATTTACTACTGGTGTAGATATACGTGGATGACATAATCTTCGATTCCAAGAACGAAGCATTGTGTAAATAATTTGAGTCTGTGATGAAAGCTGAGTTCGGAATGAGCGCCATGGGAGAGATGAAGTTCTTTCTCGGTTCATAAGTAGATCAGACACCAAATGGTATCTTCCTGCATCAGACCAAATATATAGGAGATATCATTAGTTGGTTTGACATGGAGAATGCAACGGTTGCTGGGACTCCACTTGCGACGAACCACGATGTGGCACCCGACGAAAATGGTGATCTGGTCGATGACACCATGTATCGAGGAATGATCGGATCTCTCATGTACCTCATAGCTTCTCGTCCTGATATTATGTACGCTATGTGTCCCTATTCCAGATATCAGGCAAAACCCAAAGTAAATCACCTTATTGGGGTAAAGAGGATCTTTCGTTATCTAAAAGGTACTCCAACACTTGGGTTGTGGTATCCTCATGATGATGACTTTGAGCTTACAGCGTACAGTGACTCGGATTACAGTGGTTGCAAGATGAACTACACGTCAACATCAGTGGGATGTCAATTCTTTGGAAGACGTTTAGTCACATGGCAGTGTAAGAAGCGGACGCCAGTAGCTCTATTGACATGTGAAGTAGAATATGTTGCCGCTGCAAGTTGTTGTTCTCAAATCATCTGGATTCAATAGCAAATGCGAGACTAAGGTTTGCAATTTTCTAACACCCCTATTTATGTTGATAATTCTGCTGCAATTGCGGTCACTAAAAATCCCATCCAACACCCACAGACTAAACATATCGGTATTAAATATCACTTTATACGTGACTGTTTTGAAAAGCAATTAATCGATGTTGTTAAAATTGATACAGATTTTCAACGCGCCAACCTCCACATAAAAGCATTTTATAAACCTCGGTGTTTATATCTCTTAGAGGTAAATGGAGTCAAAAAGAAAAGTGATGTCATTCCAAAAGAATCTAGTTCTTAGTCCGTCTTTATGTTTTATTTTTTAATTTTATTTTTCTTTATTTTATTTTCATGTCTTTAAAAAATCCAAAAACATAAAAACATTTTTGGTTTTAGAATTTTAGGGGGAGAATAGGTTAGTTTCAGTAGTTAGTATTTAAATTACTCAAAAAAAATGAGGATGGCCAGAAAAGCTAAAAAGCAAGGACATCAAATCTGTGAGATTGATTAAAAACTATGAAATATGATAGTACAAAGGAAACTAATTGTTTAGGACATCAAAAGAACTTAAAGGTTCAAAATGTTAAATTAAAACTACAAGTCTAGGAAGGATAGCCAAATAAAGGAAACATGATAGTAAACTAGTTGTTACTGAGGTTACATAGAGAACGTATGCCTAGAGGTTGCTAGTCCAGTATATGATGTGTCGGTATATTCAACACAATAGACAAGTAGACCTCATTAGTGAAACAAATTAAAACTAAATAGTTCAACTAGCTGTGGGCTTCCACCTTATCCCTAGTTAACACAACCAACGCATTTCCAACAAGGAGTGACGAGCAAAATAAATGCCACAAATGTGTGCGGATGACCTTAAAATGAGCAAAGCACATGAAAAAAATTGTTAATTGCAATCAAGCTAATGACAAATGTTGTTGGTGCGTAATGTGTAAAAGAAAAGTGCTCAAACAAGAAGATAGGTTGTGTGCCTCTCTGCTGTGTGATGACACTGACCTGCGGATAAGCATAGCCTAAATATTCTAGAATTCATTGTTGTTTTCGCCTCTCTGTTGTGCGATGGCACTGACCTGAGGCTTGGCATCTCTTTGAAAGCTCTTAGAATAGTTTCTTCTTGACTAAACCCGTAGACCGCTCTAAAAATCTCCTGAGGAATGTTGATTACCATATAAGAGTGGGATCCACAAATGCTTGTTGAAATAACAAACCTAACTAATCACCAATATGAGTCAAAAGTCTGTGTATGGATTTAAGTGGACAAATATACTGACAATCATCATGGTAGAAATCATCGACAGTCAAAATCATTATGTGCTTCTTATAGTTCTAGTATGATTTCCTGTAAGGGCTTTGGACTCTCAGACAAATAAGAATAATTTAAACAAACATATGCTAAAGTGTCCCAAATGATTATGCTTATGCTTGTATGATTCCATAAGATTCCTTCCAGATAAGATGTAAGTGCTTGATGCTGTTCTGTTCAGGGGGAGAAATCTATTAAGGAAAATTAAAATGTTTTCAAACCACCTCAAACAAAACCACAAAAATATATTATGTTTCATTTCAGTTTAATTTGTTTTCTGTTTTATCTATCAATTAGATGTTGATGTCAGACTATGTAACTAGATGAACTTTGTGAATCATAAATTAAAAGGGTCATGTCTGAGGTGACCAAAATGGTATGAGTTTAAAAGGATCATGTCTGAGATGATCAAGTTCTGAAAATTTAAAAGGGTCACGTCTAAGGTGACCAAACGATATCAAATTTAAAAGATCACGTCTGAAGTGATCAAAGTATTCATGTTAAAAGATCACGTCTGAGATGATCATCGGGCATGACGTTTATTTATCAAAAGTTAAATTTGAGTGTTTGGAAATGGATGAAGTCAAACTCATAAGTATGAGCCAATCGCACGATTGAACCATAAGTATGGACCATTCGCACGATTGGACCATAAGTATGGACCATTCGCATGATTGGACCATAAGTATGAGTAAATCACATAAATGGACCATGAGTATGAGCTAATCACACGAATGGACCATGAGTATGGGGGAAACCATGCGATTGGATCATAAGAATGAACCAATCGTATGACATAATGAAGGAGTCTGAGTCAGTCACATGACTGAACCCCAGTTACACGATTGAGTCATGCGCATGGGTCCAGTCGCCTGATTGAGGCATGCGCATGTGTCCAGTCGCACGACTGAACTCCAAAACAGTATAAATAGAGACTCAGTCGGTCGTAAACCCTACCACTGATGGGTTTTGTAGATGTTTACCAAAGACATATTAACCGTTTAACATGTAAAATGCAGGGGAGTTTATATGAAAAACGTGAGTTTATGTATCATATACATTTGTTAAATCAAAACCCAAAACAAGGATCATTTTATATGGAAGAACACTGTATCATTACATATATATATTAACCACATGAACTACCTTTAGAACTGTGGATTTGGAGGGCAAGATGATGATGTTTGATTGCCAAGACTTCAATGTAGAAGTCCTCAGGAGATGATACCCACAAGCTCCTTCAAACACCCACTTGCTAGGTTGTGTGACACCAACTTGAAAACCCTCTTGCACAATCGATTTTTCAGCCAAGAACACTTGATTCAAAGCTGAAAATTCAGCCTTGTTTCAGCTCTAAAAACTGATTTTTAGAGAGATGTTAGAGAGAATATTTGCTCTTGTGTGTGTGAGAGTAAGTGTGTTTATGAAAGAGTGTTCAAGTGAATCAATACTTGCATGAACCAAGAACTAATCAAGAGGATTCCCAAGGCCTTAGGGGCGGCCGAATATGGGGTCCCACTTTTGGTTTCCCTCCCATTTGAACTTTTATAAAAAATATACTCTTGCACTTTAGTTTTATAAAATTAAAATCCTTTTAATTTTATAAAATATAACACACTTTTGTTTGATATTACTTAACCAACTTAAATAATAAAACAACTAATTTCTCATGAACAAATTATCCATATAATGTTGTTCATTTACAAAAGCAATGATTTAGAAAACCCGGTTTCTAAATTGGTGCTAATATTTATTTGTGTGATCTTATCAACGAATAAAGACTTAATTACACGGGTGGTCCCTGTGGTTTGGCCTGATTTCACTTTTGGTCCATAAGTCTTAAAAACTACAAGGTTGGTCCAACACTTTGCACAAATGTAACAAGGATGGTCCCTAAAGTGGATGTCTGTTAATTTTTTGAAAATGAATAAAATACCCTTGTATACCCACTAGATTAAAAGTCAACATAAAACCCCACCTACCTCATCATCTTCCCCAACTCACCTGCCACCACCTTCAGCCACCCCCTCACCGGTGAACACCACCAAATCGATTGATACTGTTGGACCAAAAGAACCAATGAGCCAGATCAGAAAAACCTCTATGTCCCACAAGACATTACAACAACTGCTGAAAGCTTCATCAGCTATTTGACAAAGACTGAAGACCTCAACAGCTGATGATCAAAGTACTGAAGAACATCAACTGAAGACACAAGTACTGAAGACTCAAGTACTGAAGACTCAAGTACTGAAGACACAAGTACTGAGGACTCAAGTACTGAAGACTCAAGTACTGAAGACTATCAGCTGAAGACTAAAGTACTGAAGATCAATAGCTGAAGTACAAAGACTGAAGACAAAGACTGAAGACATCAGCTCATGACAACTACTGAAGTCATCAGCTGATGAAACATCTGAAGTTAAAGTCTGAAGACAAGTGCTGAAGCTTCAGAGTTTGTCACAACAGCTGAAGAAGTATTCTTCAGTTGTTGTGATGGTTTACCTTTTAGCTTTTTCTTATCAGTAGTTTTATTTTCCATTTCAGTAGTTTGTAAAACGACTGAAGAGTATGTTCTTCAGTCGTTGTAGTTTTTAGTAGTTTCTTTTCAGTTGTTGTAATAAGTTTAACACTTAGAATTTTGTAAGAAGATGTCAGCTGTTTGACATCTTCAGTAGTTAAGGTAGTTTCAGTAGTTTTTAAAATAACGGTTTGATGTCACTATCAAGTCACATCAGCTGACGTCATTCTTCCTATAAAAGGAAGATGACCTAATTGTGATCCTTTCCGAAGCGTGTGATCTAATAGAAAACACCTTTTTGTAGAATTCCTCTCTTTCTCTATAACCTACTAT
Organism: Flaveria linearis; assembly: GCA_024085815.1. NCBI lineage: Eukaryota > Viridiplantae > Streptophyta > Magnoliopsida > Asterales > Asteraceae > Flaveria > Flaveria linearis. Next base: position 48,358,086 of record CM044004.1, on the reverse strand, counting down.
TACATTGATATATCTCTTGTGTTCTTAGTATAATTTGCTTAATTCTTGTGCTAAATCCGCTGCGAATACAACCTAATTGATCAAACTAGAGGCTGAGATCCTTTCAAATGGTATCAGAGCTGGTTAATTATTGATCGATTTAACAATTGATCATTGAAACTGCTCTTTTGCTATCTACGTTTGATCGAATTAGCAAATTTGCAAGAATCGGTTATAGAGATTGAGTTTCTGCTGCTTCTAGCCATTAAACTTGAGGTTCTCGTGGTTTTGAGATAGATTTGTTTTGTTTACCTTGAATTTGCTTGAAGTCTGAGATGCGACACCAACTAATGATCCTCACAATACTGGCTCCTCAACAAAGCCTCTGATGCTTGTGAGGAGTGAGTATAACATATGGCAACGTCGTATGCTCCATCACTTGTCTGACAACAGTACTAGTTGTTAGAAGTCAGTGGTACATGGACCATACAAGCTTATGGTGAGCATCCCTGAATCAAATGAGAGGGTTGCAAAGAAACCTGATCAATATTCGGATGAAGATCTTAAGCTGTTCGAGATTGATGCTAAAGCCCATGGAATTCTGGCCATGGCACTGCCTAATGAAATCTATTCAGGGCTGATGCATCATGAAACTGCTCATGATCTCTGGGTTGCTCTGAAGGAACGATTCAGAGGAACCAATGAGGTCTTAGCAAATAATAGGGAAATCCTCGCCTAACAATATGAGACATTCTGTCATAGGAAGGGTGAGACACTGACTGAACAGTTTGAGCGATTCTCTTGTCTTATTTCTGAGCTGAAAATGGTTAAACAAGAGTATTCCAATAGTCAGATGAACAACCGTTTCCTCAGATCCCTGCCTGAGAGATAGGACACTTATACCATTGTCCTACGCTCCAGTGTAAATCTGGATACTCTATCTCTCACCCAACTTCATTGGAAACTGCTTACATTTGAGAGATAGATAGAGCAGAAAAGGAAGTTGTCCACCTCTGGTAAGCTCATTGATGACTTTGTATCAGGCAATACTGCACTGATAGGTGAGGAGTCAGAATATGCTACATCAGAGAGTGCCTATGATGAGCATATTGATTTCTCTACCAATTCTGAACATGCTTTTGTTGGTGTTGATGGTAGTTCAGGAGGTAGCAGTGATAACCTGTGCTTTCTGATGGAGGACTTGAAGGGTATTCCAGATGATGATCTGGAAGAGATGGATATTTTAAGTCAAATGGCAATGATAAATATCAGATCTCAAAAGTTCTACAAGAGAACTGGCTAGAAATTTCTTGCTCTCTCTGGTAAAATCAAAGTTGGTTTTGGCAAGAGCAAGTTGAGGTGTCACAAGTGCCATAGGCTTAGAAAATTTGCTAGAGAATGTAGATCATCTGGATCTAACTCCTCTGCACCCTTTGTCACTTTTCCAAGCAATAGCTCACAGCACAAAGGGCAACATACCACCAGTTCTGGTCATCCATCACCAACTCAGGCATCACCTGCATACTTTGTGCCTCAGGGTCATATGCCATACCCATACCCCTGCTACTACATGCCTCAGTCAAGTCAAGTTCAAGCACCCACTGCTAAGCACCCACATGCTCTCCCTGAGCCTCAACCTTCTCAATCTCATCATCAAACCCAACCTCAACAACACAGCTTGTTCACCCTAGGAGTTGTTGACTGGAGCAGTTTACCAGATGATTTATCTGGTCATGAACAACTGTTTCCTGGTGCTGGTCAACATGGTGGTGATCATCCTTTTGGGAATCTTGCTCTCATGGCCCTGGAGTCTGCTAATGGGTCATCCTCCAATGCTTCATCATAGGTATCTTCTGAGGCCAAAGCCAAGCTATGTTCTGAATCCTGCATAGCTGCATTTGCATCTATTAGAGAAGCAAATGTAGCTTTAATTGATAAAAATCTTGAGCTAGAGCAAACCCTTTCCAAAAGAAAAGCTGAACTTGAGTCTGTGCTTAATGACAAAAATGATGAGATTTATAAACTTAAATGCCAAATCAAAGATGATAAGGATAGGGAAGAGGTACTTCTGGAGAAGTACAGAGACCTCTAGGAAACACTTGCAGCTACCCAGGTAGAGTGTGATCGTTGGGTGCAATCCTGCAAGGGTTTTGAAATGCTTCTGAGTAAGCAATCAGCTTCCAATGTGAAGTTTGGCATTGGTTATAATCACACTGCTCCTCTAAAAGATTTTACTTCCAGAGCAGAAGTAGAATCTGATGGAGAAAGCAATAACCAATCCTTCTCATCATGTGACCTACTATCTGATACAGCATCATCAGAGGTTGAAGTTAGCATTAATTCCTCACAAAACCAATCAGCTAATGCTACAACAGCTGATGGTTCAAATGCTGACTGTCACATGATCAAAAAGTTGATCAACTCAGGTGTTGTCTCTAAAAGTACTGGAGAGCAAGTGATAACACCTAAAGTTCAAACCCCAACTACTGCCAGTACTGAAGGGAAGAAAACTGTAAGTAGAAAGGGTTTGAAGACTACTGAAAAAGATATCAGGAAAGCAAGTACTTCAAGGAAGAAAACTGCAAGTACTGATAGCAAATTGCTAAAGAACAAGTCTTCAGTAGTTTTATCTTCTTCAGTTGATGATCAACTAAAGATGAAGAAGTCATGTGAAATATGTAGCTTGTTCAATCATCTTACTGATGATTACTGGTACAAAAAGGGCTCCAAACTCAAACAAAAGGAGAAAATTAAAGAGAAAATGAATGTAATGAAAACTGAGTTTGAAACCAAGTTTGTACCAGCAACATCAAAACCTGAAACCCCCAAGTCCAACAGCTAAGGTTGCTCAAAAGAAGATGGTGCAACACAGGAATCCATCACAAGCAAGCACTAATATGTCTGATGAGCTAAAGGCTTTATCACAAAATCAGACATAGCTGGTTATGATGGTTCAACATCTAATGGGAAGAATCAACCAATTAGATGCTCCTGTGCTGAAACCACAGAAAAGGAAATTCAAGCCAAAGGATTCCTCTTCTACACCATCTCCTTCACCTCAGGCTGTCACACATAACAAACCAGTTAGTGTCACATCTGTTGATGAGAACAGACCCAAAACCAAAAAGGTTTAGGTCTTAAAAACTAACTAACTTGTTGTGATGAATGCAGGGTTCTTCAACATGCCAAAGAAGCATCTGGTATGTAGACAGTGGAGGATCCATGCATATGACAGGAAGCAGCTCACTTCTTAATGACTACTCTCAAGGAAAGAAGGGGTTTGTTTCCTTTGGCAATGATGCAAAAGGTTACATCATCGGCAAAGGCTTTGTTTCCAATGGGGAAATAAGGTTTGATGATGTTAACCATGTAAAGAATCTCAAGTACAGTCTCTTGAGTGTCAGTCAAATATGTGATAAAGGCCATGTTGCCCTTTTTACCAGCCAGAACTGTCAGATTCTGTCATCCAAAGTTCTGAGTTTGATTGACAAGGTGTTGGATGAATATACTCTCCTAAAGGCTAACAGGACAGGAAGAGTATATGCCTTAGATCTTTCAAAGAAAATTGATCTAAAAGGCCATCCTTGCCTATTCTCCAAGGCTTCTCCTCAAGAATCTACTCTATGGCATAGAAGGCTGGGTCATGTGAATTTCAAAAACATGAATCAGCTGATAGACCATGGTTTAGTAAGAGGGTTGCCTTTGAAGGAGTTCAAATGTGAAGACAACCGCACTGCTTGATTCAAGGGAAAACAACACAAAGTCTGATTCCCTCCAATAGAAAAACCAAAGTCCAATGCCCGCTTGCAACTTTTGCACATGGATCTTTTTGGTCCTGTCAGAGTGATGAGCATGGCAAAGAAGAAATATTGTCTGGTAATTATGGATGATTACTTCAGATTTGTATGGACTTTCTTCTTGCACTCCAAAGATGAAGCTGCAAAAGCTATAATAAACTTTGTGTTATATGTGGAGAAGCAGTATTCCCTTCTAGTCAAGTGTGTGAGGAGTGACAATGGCACAGAATTTAGAAATCACACACTTGATGACTTCCATCTGTCAAAGGGAATCAAAAGGTAGTTCAGCATTCCAAGAACTCCTGAACAAAATGGAGTGGTGGAAAGAAAGAACAGGACCCTCATTGAAGCTGCAAGGTCAATGCTGGTTGACTCAGGATTGCCACTGACCTTTTGGGCTAAAGCTGTCAACACAGCTTGCTATGTGCAGAATAGAGTATTAGTGAATCAGAGGTTGATGAAGACTCCTTACGAAGTACTTCATCATTTGGCCACTTTGATTTCCTTCTTTAGAGCCTTTGGGTGTCCTTGTTTCATTCTCAACACAAGCAATCCACTCCAGAAGTTTGCATCAAAGGTGGATGCAGGGTATTTTGTTGGTTACTCATCAACTTGCAAGGCATACAGAGTTTTTAACTGCAGAACAAAGATGGTTGAAGAGACTTTGCATGTGAAGTTTAATGAATCTCCAAAGGACAAGATTCCACAAAACCCTGTGGAGTTATTTGATCTGGACATACTGCAATATGTTCCTTATCAACCTCTAGCTGTTGCTCCTGTTAATAGTTCTCCACCTGGTGGTACTGATGATGATGTAGCCAGTACTCACCTTTTCAGGTTTAGTGACCACATGCCTGAGTCAACTAAACCTGATGCTCGTGTAGCTTCAGCAGCTCCATCCACAACAAATGCTGATGAGATTTCTGAATCCTCTACTTCCTTTGAGTTACCATCTCCTACTTTGTTTCAAGAATCTACATCACCATCTGTTGCTGCTGAAGGTCCTACAAACACTTGCACTGATCTTATTGTCTATCAAGAGCTGAAGAATCACCCAATGTCTCAAATCATTGGTGATATCAATGCTGGAGTTTCAACCAGGAGTCAATTGTCCAATTTCTGCTTCTATGCTCTCTTCATCAGTCAGCAAGAGCCAAAAATTTATCATGTTGCACTAAGAGACAATGGATGGGTTGAAGCAATGCAGCTTGAGCTTCTTCAGCTCAGAAAACAGCAAGTGTGGGAGCTTGTTCTTTTACCCCAAGGTAAGTGTGCAATAGGCACTAAATGGGTGTTTAGGAATAAAACTGATGAAAAGGGCCAAATTGTCAAGAACAAGGCCAGGCTGGTTGTACAGGGGTTTGCACAAGAGGAAGGCATCGATTATGATGAAACCTTTGCCCCTGTAGCCAGACTGGAGGCAATTAGATTGTTCTTAGTTTATGGTGCTTTTCACAATCTTAAAGTTTTTCAAATGGATGTCAAAAGTACCTTTTTATATGGTAAAATAAAAGAAGAAGTTTATGTGTGTCAACCACCTGGCTTTGAGGATAATAAACATCCAGATTGCGAGTATAAGCTTGATAAGGCTCTTTATGGGTTGAAACAAGCTCCTAGAGCCTGGTATGAAACATTATCTAATTTTCTTCTACAGAATAATTTCACTAGGGGCTCCGTTGATAAAACCTTATTCATTAAGAATGTGGGTCAGTATAAGCTACTTCTTCAAATTTATGTTGATGATATAATTTTTGCATCCTCTGATCCACAGTTGTGTGATGAATTTACTAAGCTAATGAAGCAAAAGTTTGAAATGAGTGCTACAGGAGAATCACAGTTCTTTCTAGGGTTGCAAATCAAACAAAGGGCTGATGGAACCTTCATTCATCAGTCCAAATATACAAAAGAGTTGTTAAATAAGTTTGATTCACAAAACTGTAAGCCCTGTTCTACTCCCATGAGTAGCACCACACAACTGGATGTTGATCAGAAAGGTAAAGCGGTTGATGAAACCCTTTACAGATGTATGATTGGGTCCTTGAGGTACCTTACAGCTTCTAGACCAGACATTATGTTTGCAACATGTGCCTGTGCTAGATTTCAGGCTGCACCTAAAGAATCTCATTTGATTGCAGTCAAAAGGATCTTTAGATATTTGCAAGGTACCCAATCTCTAGGTCTTTGGTATTCTACAGGGCATTCTTGCAAATTAGTTGCCTTCTCTGATAGTGACTATGCAGGATGCAAAGTCACCCGAAAATCCACTTCTGGTGGTTGACAATTCCTAGGCAATTGTTTAGTTTCTTGGCAGAGTAAGAAACAAACATCAATTGCTACATCCACTGCTGACGCTGAGTACATTGCTACTGCAAGTTGTACATCCCAAGTACTCTGGCTTCAGAATCAATTGTTGGATTATGGCATTACAGAGACTAAGACACCATTACTCATGGATAGTGCTTCAGCTCTTTGTATTGTGAAGAATCCAGTCCTGCATTCTAGGACCAAACATATTAAGATCAGACATCATTTTATTAGGGATTGCTATGAAAAAGGTCTGATTGATCCAAAGTTTGTGCCTACTGCTGATGAGCTTGCAGACATATTTACTAAGCCTTTAGATAGTGCCACATTACAAAATCTGGTACTAAGGCTTGGTATGCTGCAACTAGAATAATTTGACAAATACTGATGCTCTCAGCTCACAAGTACTGATGAGCATTAGTATGCAAAAGTCAAAAATAAGTATTGATGAGTAATTTAGTCTTCAGCATTTTTCATAACTACTGAAGACTAAAATACTTCAAAGTACTGAAGTGCAATATTTGTTGAAAATAGCAGATGTAGTTACAACTACTGATGTGGTTATAACTACTGATACCTAGTTTTCACAATAAGTACTGAAGAACAAATTTTGTCCACAAGTACTGATAAGTAATTTTACTCATAAGTACTGAAGACAATATTTGGTCACAAACTCTGATGAATATTTTCTTTTATCAGATCTTCTGAGCATCTGTTCACAAGAGCTGAAGAATAAATATTCACAAGAGCTGAAGGCCAATGAAACATCTGAAAGTCAGCCAAAGAGCTGATGAGTAAATGTGAGGTCAGCATGAAACAACTGAATTAACGACAACAGCTGATGAGTAATTTTACTCTTCAGTTGATTTCTTCTGCTGTTTCATACCAAACAACTGAAGGACAAAACCATGTCTTCAGTAGTTTTCCAACTACTGATGACTAACACCAAGTCCTCAGTTGTTGTAAACAACTGAAGCCAAAACCATGTCTTCAGTAGTTTACAACTACTGATGTCAGTAGTTTACAACTACTGATGACTAATACCAAGTCCTCAGTTGTTTACAACGTCTGAAGATGAAAAACATGTCTTCAGTAGTTTATAACTACTGATGACTAACAACAAGTCTTCAGTCATTTGCAACATCTGAAGGACAAAACCACGGTCTCAGTAGTTTCAACTACTGATGACTAACACCAAGTCCTCAGATGTTTATAACCTCTGAAGGTTAAAACCATGTCATCAGTCGTTTCAACAACTGATGCCTAACACTAATACCTTCAGTCGTTTCCTTTCAGTTGTTTTATAACCTCTATAAATACCTAGCCCTACCTTCAGAGTTTTTCATTCTCTCATAACCTAACGTTCCAAAAACTCTGAAACCTCTCTCCTACCATTAATGGCTACCATGTAGCTTAAAACTCGCCACAACTGTGTTGCCTACCTGACCAAATCCCCATTTTGGACCAAGTTTGATAAAGCCATTGATCTCATGGTCGATTCGCCACTCCAAACGGCCTTTCTCCTCAATCCCACAATATATGGCAATTCTCTTACACAGTTCCGGACGAACGTCAACCTTACTGGAGAGAACGACGCCGAGGTCTCTCTCCAGTCTTTCGTCAACAACCAGATGGTGTTTATCAATCCGGAAATCATCCGCCAAACCCTAAAATTGGATTATGCACCTTCCCAACTGAATATCCAAAAGGCACCATTGATCTTTCATTTGCACACCATGACTATCAGGGTGACCTTAATGCCTCTGCCCTGCTCAAGAAACATTTCCCTGATGTTGAACGTCTTATATTCCACATGGTGAATGTTTGCTTAGCCCCAAAGACCTCCTCATGGGACCAAATGTCATCAAGGTGGCAGAAGGTATTCTTCTCTATCCTTGAGAAACAAAACTTAAAATTTTCTGAAATTATCTTTTTGGAACTTAAGGATACGGCCACAAAACCTTTTGCTAATCGTTGGATACTATATCCACGGTTCATAATGGCCATAATAGACAACCAGCTACATGCTGAGGGACTAGTTGGCCTTGGAGTCCCTACCATGGTTGTATTGCCTGAGGTATACTCCAGGCACAACAATGACCAAACGTTGAAAAAGGCTGCCAAGCTGCGAAAACCCACGCAGCTGGAACCCACAGCCTCCACCTAAAAATCCAAATTCCCCACCAAACCCAAACAAAAGAAACCCAAAAAGGCTACTCAGGGAGATGAGTCCCTTGAGGATGCCCCTGCACAACAAAGGCAGGTAGTAATTGCTGGCACGATTCTCCCAGCAATTACCACGACTCCACCAACCACAACCGCACAGGCATCCTCTCTACAGGAGCCTGATGCAACCATTTCTGGGGCTGCCACACATCTGGAACCTTTGTCACTTGAGGAGGTTGCCATTGAAGAGCACACATCTCCCCATGTGCATACTGCTTCTACCCCATCTCCTACTGCAACCACCCCTCAAAGCCCTACATTAATAATTGCTAAAGTGTTGACTCATCTTAACACTCCACCCTCTCCCTAGGAACCAATCACAACTGGAAAACTCCAACCACAGAGAGGGTGGATACAAGTATTGATGGAAGCCCATAACACAGAGAATCAAATGTCTCATCTCCAAGTGTGGCAAAGGAGATAGGACAATCTGGTGAGGCTGCCACTTCTCGTGCTTCAGCACATGAACAGGATGAAGCTGGTAACATAGCTAAGACCTCACCAGAGGCAACTGCCGATGATGGATCCAAGCCGGAGGCTGGAAGTCCCCAGTACCAAGAACAAGAGGCACATGTGATCACTGAGCCACACTCAGCACATGTACATCCTGCTTCAATCAGGAGGTCAGGTGATTCAGTTACAACTGATGATGACCTGAGCTTTTTCTACGATATAGTAGCTCAAAACACCATTCTTGAGGATGAGGTGAGTAGACTCAAAGAGCTACTCACCAAAATGACTCAAAAACAAAGTCCATCTGCCACTATACACCCACAGATGGCACCTTCAGCTGAAGGTCTCACATACACTCAGCCACTCCCCCAAACTCAGCCACCTGTCCCTGCTTCTGGCAATAGTTCTCAGGGACAGATCCCCCCTGAGCAATTAGCTGCTATCTGTCAAAATTCCTTGCCTCTCATCACACCCATTATCACAGATATTGTGATCAAAACCCTTGATGAGAGGCTTCCCTCTACTATACAGCCTTTGGTGGAAGCTGTTGTGATGAAGAAGCTTTCTGACAGTCAACCCCTTGCAACCAATGCAACCAAAAAGGGGGAGACTTCAGTGAAAGCTAAGAGAAAGAGAGTGGAGGAGGAAGTGGAAGAGAACGAAGTTGAGGATGAGGTAGTATATGAGAGGGAGTTGGTGGTAGAGACTGAGAGGAAGAAGGAGAAGGAGAGTGCGGAATTGGTAAAAGTGACTGAAAGTCAAAAAGACTTTCATGTCACATACAACAAGAAGAAGGGAGAAATGGAGAAAGATCTAGCTGTCCTTGTCAAGGAGGCTGATGCTGAACATAGCAGGTCAATGGATAACATCATTGATCAGCTGTTCAGGCAAGGCTTTGACACTGACATTACTGAGCTAGATCAAGAGATAAGGAAGTTAGAGGTGAAAGAGATAAAATACCGATGGTCTTGTTATAGCCAAGAGGAAAAAGAGAGACTTGAGGCTATGATAAGATTCATTTCAAAGTATCTAGGGAGATCAGTCCTGGAGATCAGATCATGGCCCAGGAACAGCATCTTGGATATAGCCACCATGATCTGTTCGTCTGAGGTATTCACTAAGGGGCTGATCATAGAAGCCCTTAGTGAAGCCGGTGCTGGGAACAGGAATGAGTTAACCAAACAAACCAAATCCTCTCTCACATCTAAATTGCTAGCTCAGCCTGCCCAATTTCCCACACCAAAAACCAAACCACCACCTACAAAACCAACCACGTCACCATCAAAACCCATAGCCGATGATGCACCCTTGAAGAGGAAGAGAAGGGTGCTGAGGCTAGAAGAAGAAGAAGAAGAGGATGATAAGGACCAAGATAGGCTGCCTCTCTCTGCAGTTATATCTTTACCCAAAGCCAAACCTTTATCCATCACTCCTGCCTCACAGATGGAAGCTGTGAGGGCTAAACTTGAAGGCTACATGATGAAACTCTTAATAGCCATCACAGTAGCATAGGCTACATGATGATGAGTTGTTGAAAAGAGTAGATAAAGCTTATGTTGCTTCCTCATCAATCATGAATATGAGGAAACAAGCTCTGAGATTATTCACTTTAAGGCATACATATCAATTTCAAAAGGACAAAGTGAGTATTTGTCCTGATCCCAGGGTGTCTCACAGGATCATTAAGAAAGACATTCCACTGAGATACAATGGCCAAGTAAAAAGGATTGTAGATGAAGTGATCTTTTGGCCATTATAGTATCACCCTGGGAGATCATTGAAGATTTCAAGAAGACCTATCAGGCTAACCTGCCACTACAAAAGATGTTGGAGAATAGGGTGGTTAAAATGGGGTTAGTCTACAAGAGGTTGAAAATCTTAGGAGAAATGAGCTCCAGTTGTTCTTAGAGGGTAATCACCCTGATGAGTTCGCCTATAGTGCTATAACAACTGTGGAGCTCAAAAATAGTAAACAGGCCAAATTCATCTCAGAGCTCTATGGACCTGAATGATTTTTTGAGGGTGAGGCAGAGATTCTTACCATGGAGGAACAAGTAATGTTTTTAGAAACCTACACCAGAGAATCCTACAGGCTCATAGTTAGGAAGTAGATCTTATGGATGGGACAACAACTCTATGTCCAGTTTCCCAAAACAGAGTTCCCATCCATACTATGCCAATCAGATCCTTAAAGACTTCTTCCTAGGCCAGTGCTTATATAGGTCAACTTCTGAGCTGATCCAGAAGAAAATAGACCAATCATTCTACCACAATAAGTGGGGCCAACAATAAGCTTAGAGGTTTTGGCTGCATTGGTTCAGGGGGAGTTTGTTAGACCAAAAGAACCAATGAGCTAGATCAGAAAAACCTCTAAGTCCCACAAGACATCACAACAACTGCTGAAAGCTTCATTAGCTGTTTGACAAAGACTGAAGACCTCAACACCTGAAGATCAAAGTACTGAAGAACATCAGCTGAAGACACAAGTACTGAAGACTCAAGTACTGAAGACTCAAGTACTGAAGACACAAGTACTGAAGACTCAAGTACTGAAGACTCAAGTACTGAAGACTATCAGCTGAAGACTAAAGTACTGAAGATCAACAATTGAAGTACAAAGACTGAAGACAAAGACTGAAGACATCAGCTGATGACAACTACTGAAGTCATCAGCTGATGAAACATCTAAAGTTAAAGTTTGAAGACAAGTGCTGAAGCTTCAGAGTTTGTCACAACAGCTGAAGAAGTATTCTTCAGTTGTTGTGATGGTTTACCTTTCAGCTTTTTCTTATCAGTAGTTTTATTTTCCATTTCAGTAGTTTGTAAAACGACTGAAGAGTATGTTCTTTAGTCGTTGTATTTTTCAGTAGTTTCTTTTCAGTTGTGGTAATAAGTTTAACACTTAGAATTTTGTAAGAAGATGTCAACTGTTTGACATCTTTCGTAGTTAACGTAGTTTCAGTAGTTTGTTAAAATAACAGTTTGATATCACTATCAAGTGACATCAGCTGACATCATTCTTCCTATAAAAGGAAGATGACCTAATTGTAATCCTTGCCGAAGTGTGTGATCTAATAGAAAACACCTTTTTGCAGAATTCCTCTCTTTCTCTATAACTTACTATTGCATTGATATATCTCTTATGTTCTTAGTATAATTTGCTTAATTCTTGTGCTAAATCCGCTGCGAATACAACCTAATTGATCAAACTATAGGCTGAGATCCTTTCAGATACCTTCTCATATCACCGACGACCTGCTGCACAACCATATTTCGTCTCCCCCATCCATCTTCCTCAACGACCAACATCACCATCACCGTCATAGACGCACCATCACCTGAACCTGCTCATTCCCCCTTTCCCCAAGAAGTCAATCTGGTTGGTAGTGACTAGTGGATGCGTGCTCCAAACAGGAAGCATCAGCGGGTGGTGCTTGCGATGATGGAGAAAAGAGGTTATACATGCTGACGGTGATGGTCCTTGGAAATATGGTGACGTGTGATGTTGTTGCCCCTCGAATAATAACCTGTCGGCACTGATTTCATTGTCGGTAGCCCCACCTTCCTTTGAAAGAGATGATGGTTGTGGTGGAGTTGGTGGTGGTTTGATGGAGATGGTGGTTACGTGAAATAGATGATGGTTTTGGTAGGCGGTCTCGATGGTTGTGATACAGGTTTCCGGCGGTGGATTTGGTGGTGGGTGTTACGGCGGGCAAGGAAAAAAGGGGAGGAAGGGTTGGGATAGGGTGGGGTGAGTCCACCCATATTAACTAACCCTTTTTTAATACAAGGGTAAGTTGGTAATTTCACAATCAGTTAATGGTATAAGTTAACGCCCATCCAACTCAGGGACCATTAGTGTTACGTTCGTGCAAAGTTTTGGACCTTCCTTGTAATTTCAGAGACTTAAGGACCAAAAGTGAAATCTGGACATACCACAGGGACCATCCGTGTAATTAAGTCACGAATAAATATTTATTGGTGTTTGTTTGGCTTTTTATTGGGTATGACCCGACTTGGATCATATCACATTAGCCACATCAATTTAATATGTATCATGGGCAGATCAATTCCTTCAATCTCCCACTTGCACAAGATTCATAGAAGATTGATGCAAGCAGCAAATAACGCCTAGGAATGGTTTGCTACCCCTAATGTATATGACTAAGTTCCACTCAATAACATCATCCTTTTCAAGTACCATACTTGAATACGATTTAGGTGAATCAATCATTTATCCTTTTGTTACAGATGTCATGTTAAATCCTAGAGACACAGAATTGTCATTCTCTATTGATTTAACTTTAACAGGCCTTAGACATCTAACTCTCAACGAATAAGAGGAACAAATTCCATTTTGACTTCATACGTCTCTCACAATCACCTTATATCATACCTGAACTCAGCCTTATGTACTGCCAATCTTTCAGAACAGCAAAGTACTAAGTCAAAGTACAACACTTGGTGAATATCAAGACCCAATATGTATCTCAGGTCAGAGGATACAATGATATTTGCCTTTACTTAATATCTCTTATGACTAATCGCAAAGATTCCATGCAGAAATAATTGAGAGCGGGTCAGTCCTTTATCTATGTCCCATAGATATCAATGAACCTTGGTAGCAACCTCTTGCTCTATGTTCATACCTTATGAATATCAACCAATCCAAGTTCATTATAGTCTTACATTCATAGTTGTTCCCAAAAGTATGATCGACTACGGACGTTTAGAATAACTTACTTATTAACGGATTTAAACATGCTAAAATAGAAGAACAAATGAAAATTATAACCATATAATTAAGTCAAATAACATAAGTTCCAATATCCAAATACAAAATTTGATCAAGTCCAATCACTAGAATATCAAAGTCCTAAGGCACAAGTATGACTTTCATGCTTTGACCTATCCAGGAGCTTCGTGAATGGATCCGCAATGTTTTGATGGGTGTGAACTTTGCGAATACATATCTTTCCCTTTTCAACTTCATCCATTATGTTGTTGAATCTCCGTTCAATGTGCCGAGTCTTTTGATGAGCACGAGGTTCCTTAATTTGAGCAATCGCACCCTCGTTGTCACAAAAGATCTCTAGGGGGTCTTGAATGGTAGCAACGACCCCTAGATCAGCAATGAACTTCCTAAGCCATGAAGATTCTTGAGCTACCAATGAAGCGGCGATGTATTCTGACTCTGTTGTAGATAGTGCCACTACATCTTGCTTTGAGCTCTTCCAAGAGACCGCTCCTCCATTCATAATAAAGACATATCCCGACTGTGATCAATAATCATCTCGATCAGTTTGGAAACTCGCATCTATGTAATCCTTTACAACGAGCTCCTCCTCACCAGATCCATATATTAAGAACATATCCTTAGTGCTTCTAAGGTATTTCAAAATACTCTTAACAGCCATCCAATGACTATTACCAGGATTCTGTTGATATCTACTTGTCATGCTTAGAGCACATGATACGTCCGGCCTAGTACATATCATTGCATACATGATGGATCCTATAGCTGATGCATATGGGACTCCATTCATTCTCTCCTGTTCAACCTTTGAACTAGGGCATTAAGATGAACTCAATATAGTCTCTTTTTGAATAGGTACCAAACCTTTCTTAGAATTCTCCATCTTGAACCTTTTCAAGATCTTTTCAATGTATGCACTTTGGTTTAAACCTATCAACCGCCTTGATCTATCCCTATAGATCTTTATTCCCAAAATATATGTGGCCTCACCAAGATCCTTAATGGAAAAACTGCTTCCAAGCCAGGTTTTTACACCTTCCAAGGTTGGAATGTCATTTCCAAATAGTAGAATGTCATCGGCATATAATGCAAGGAAAGTAATAATGCTCCCACTAGCTTTCTTATATACACAAGATTCATCAGCGTTTTTGATGATGCCAAATTTCTTTACTTCATCATCAAAACGGTGATACCACTTCTTGATGCTTGTTTCAATCCATATATTGATTTCTTTAACTTGCATACCTTGTTAGTATGTTTTGGATCGACAAAACCTTCAGCCTGTTTCATATGGACATCTTCCTCAAGATATCCATTAAGGAAAGTGGTTTTGACACCCATTTGCCAAATCTCATAGTCATAATATGCTGCTATGGCAAATAATATCCTGATAGACTATAGCATTGCCACAGGCGAGTAAGTTTCATCATAATCAACCCCTTAAGTTTGAGTGAAACGTTTCGCTACAAGTCTAGCTTTATAAGTATCCAAGTTTCCATGCATATCGCTTTTCTTCTTGAAAACCCACTTACTTCCAACTATGACTTAAGAGGTGGTGTAACCAATTCCCAAACTTGGTTATTATACATGGACTGCATCTCAACGTTCACGGCTTCTTGCCATTTGTCAAAATCAGGTTTTGACATTGCATCATGGTATGTGGTTGGTTCATCTGAATCTACCACATAGCATCCATCCATGAAAAATCCATATCTCTCAGGAGGAACACTAATTCTACCAGATCTGCAAACGTTTTGTGTTTCTTGATTATCCATATGATCATTCTCAACATCCTCATGTTGATTGCTAGTATCAACCAATTGTGTATCGTCTTGTGAATCTTGAACCTCTTCAAGTTCCACTGCTCTTCCACTAGTTTCTTCCGAAAGGAACTTAGTTTCCAAGAACTCTGCCTTTCGAGCAATAAACACTTTCTGCTCTGTCGAATCATAGAAATAATTTCCAATACAATCTCTAGGATATTCAATGAAGATACACTTTATGGATCGGGCTTCCAGTTTGTTTTGAGTGTATTGCTTAGGATAAGCCTCACACCCCTAAACTTTTAAATATGATAATGATGGAACCCTTCCATTCCATACTTCGAAAGGTGTCCTTTACACTTTCTTGGTTAGGGCCATATTTAAAATACGGGCCACGGAGAGCAACGCGAAACCCTAAAATGATAGAGGTAGTGTACTTCTAGCCATCATAGATCGAACCGTATCCAATAGAGTCCGATTCCTCCTCTCAGACACATCATTATGTTGTGGTGTTCCAGGTGGAATAAGTTGTGAGATAATCCCACAACTTCTAAGATACTCTTGAAATTCACTACTTAGATAATCCTCTCAGACACACACCATTAGTCGGGTTTGACTGTTTTAAAGGCTTGTTTGACCAACCATTTGACTTTTGAGGTTATTTTATCTATTAACCTACTGGAAAGTCATGATTTTTATAAGTCGTAACATTTAACCCATTTATCCTAAATTTTCCTTAAAAACGTCTTTCGGTTTGCACCCGATTTTACTAAAAATCCATTTAAATTGTCTTTTGACCACTAAAACTTTCCATTGACTCCAGAACACTTTATTTATTCATTTAGAACCTGGAAATTCTCTTTAAAACGTTTATGGTCCATGTTTCCAATTTTTAAGTCGTTTTAACCTGTTTTCGGGTCCCAAAAGTGACCAAACTAGGCCTAAACTATAATAACCCATCATTTTAGTTAAAATAATATGCTAGAATACTAGCGTTTCATAACCATTTTTGTTAGAAACTTAGATGCTTAGAATAAAACCCTTGAGTTCCACCGCTCGATCGTGTTCTTAGAATTTCGGGGACGAAATTCAATTAACGGAATAGAGATGAAATAACTTTAATGAAAGAAGAAATTAAATAAATAATACTTAGAAAAATAATAATGATAACAATGATAATAATAATTACAAAAATAACAATAATAATAGTCATACAACTTCATGTTTTAAATTAAATAAATAAATACAAAAAGAGAAAACACGAGCCTTCCAGATGACCTAACCTTCAAATCAAAAGTTGTTCTTCTTCCTTATCTTCACCAACAAACAACGCTGATAATTAGGGAACTCAAGCCTCATCCCCACACAACTATGGTGGTATTAAACGGATCCTCAACCCTCAATTGTTCTCACGAAAACCCTCATCAACAATTCCATATCACTTCCCATTCGATCTCTATTTTGGGTCAGAAGCTACTGTCAATCACCACAAATCGTAGCCTGTTGATGATCACCACAAATCGCAAGCTATTGATCCGCCGTTTGTATTCTTTTAGACCTGGCTTTTGAGTTCGCAATCGAGGTAAATGAAGACCCATGTTCTTCCTGTTATGTCTCCTGTTCTGGTTCCATTCTTACTACTACCAAATCGTCTCACAAATACGGTTCTGGCAAATGTGTTGTAGCCACTGAGTTGAAGCACCGAAGATCAAGATAACCTTCTGATCTAAAATCCTCATTGACTGCACACTTTGAGGTAAATCTTCCTGTTTCCTATCTTGGTCATCTATTGTTAAATAAGAGGAACACCTTGCTATTGACGAGCCACTTGCTATTGGCACATGCTAACCTTTTAGTAGTTTTTAATATTAAAAATCAAACTAAAGTTCTGTCATAATGAACTTAATTGTTGTTCTGGCTTCTTCAACCTTATATTAGGCACATCATGAACAATTGAAAACATATAATTTCTATCCATACCTTAATGTAATAAGCTGACTTAATCAGAATGAATATCTGTTGCTTTTCATTTGCTTTTAGTTCACAGTCATAGCATTCCTTTTGACCCATAACATACAAAACTTTGTTGTGGTTATTTCTTAAATATAGAATTTTAATTGGGGTCTACTAAGAAGTTACAATAAAAGGTTTTGGCAAATAGATAAAGGAGTTCAAGTCCTTTAAAAGAATTTTAGCATTACAAGAGGAAACAATGAATGTAGCGAGATCTATATGAATTTTAGTAATGATTTTAAACGAAATTTGAATCAAGCTAAATAAAAAAAATAGAATAAAATAAAAACTTGATGGTTCATATGGCTTCTTTTAGTTTTTTTTCTTTTTAGTCAAATTCACAACAAGGTTGTCTTCATTCTTTTCGTTACCGTTGGTTCAAAGGTGCAAAATACTTTCTTCATAATTATATCGCACTAAAAGTGAGCTGTTCAATTTCTGTGAAATCAATATTAACAATTAGGCCAAAGGATTATAATGATGTTTAATTCGGTTAGCTTTTGTGCTCGTTCCCTTATTGGGTCAAGATCTGGTTGGTTCTGAGTTTTCTTAATCCTCTCTGTTAGGTCAGTTTGGGTCATTGCTACATGTTGTGACCTACACAGACCTGCTAGTGGATGTTGTTTGTACTGTAATGTTGTCTGTTACTATCTGTTATAACTACCAGATATCATATCATAGGCACCTCCTTGTTTCTATTGGTTTCTTATTCTGCCTGCTGACCCATCCAAGTGACAACCATTTCAACTCAATTTATTACCATACTTAGTTATGTAGGAGCAGCAAGCCTATGTAAGCATCATTGGTGCTAAAAATATCTAAATTACATGATGATGACCTCATGAATTTTGTATTAGTTAGTGTGACATAGCATTCTACAATTAAGTTCATTGACCGCCAGATTTTAATAAATATATTTAATAAAGTAACAAATAATAAGTAATAAAACCAACCTCAATATCAAATAATAATTATTCCCGGAAAAAAGCAAGTAGAATCGATATACAATAATTCGAATTTACAGTTCAAATTACTTGTTGTAGGTTCGTTGAACACGTCGGTGAAACTTTAAGACATTATGAGTATTAAACACTGAATCAGGTACGAATGTTCTTTGTTATTTTTATGTGCTTTACTATAAATCATGCTACTTTTGAAATCACACCGCTGATCTATGACTCGCTATTATGATCTGCTTCCTTCTTTCGAGCTACTCTGATGTGTGATATTGAGCTATTTTTTACACCATTGAGAAAAATATATTTTTATGATATGCTTGTGAACGTATCGTTTGTGTGCCACTGCTTGATTTCATTCAAATTAGGATCTTCGCGCATGATGAATATATTTGATGGTGGTTGGATTACTGTTCACTCATGCGGCCATAGAACCCTAGATTTGTAGACAGGAGATAGGGATACCGAGTCAACTACCTATGGAGGTACCATAGGCTTGTCGTTGTGGCTACCGACGACTTGACACTACCCGTGACGGTGTGATTAGTTCACGGCGTCTCCGGTTTATTTATATGATTTTGCTCATGGAAGAGCTTTTGGATTATTTTTGGAGGCGTATGGATGCATCCTAGGATTTTGATGATATGATTAGTTCGTGGTTGAGTTGTGTAGTGCCATACATACCTTCCGATTTAGGGGTTCATTGGAGTCGCGACCAGTGTACCATTGTGATTATGATATATGATATGATATATGACATGTTTGGCACTATGGATGTGCATTTTTGAATATTTGTTTGTAGGCCACTCGGTATCAATAACCCTAGCCCTTCATTGCTTCAGCCATTATTCTTTTGTTTATTCTGGTGTAAAGGGTAGTATTCGATGGAGATGTTTTAAACTTAAGATTTTGGTTTGTTTTCTAATTCCCTGACATCATGCTTCGATATATATATTATTTTGTCTATTATGATCTACATCCGCGCACTGAGCTTGTAGCTCAGCCGCTTTCTTGTTTTTCGCGACAGGTAATCAAGGTTGATCGGGGTTGTGTGATGAGAGCTAGTAGAAGTTTGGGACACATGCTTGGAGACTTCTTTCTTTTATTTCATAAGACTTGAATTATTAAGTTAGTATTTATTTTGGTGGATGTTTTAGACTTTATAAGTTGATGTTTTGATTTGACATTCGTAATTTAAGTATTCTTTTGGACTTACAATGTTCTGTTAACATTTGAAGTGACCTTCTGTTCCACGTTGGGGCGGGGTGTTACATAAACACATTATGTCCTTTGTTCCAGAGGTCAAGCCATGTTACTAAACTTAATATGCACCAAAACTTACTGAAATGACAGTCCCAAATGTTGCCTAGTTGTTCTATACATCCATGGACTTTAAAACATGAAGAAAGTGTCATATATGGCCATTACACATGTGTAAATCCTTGTAACTTGAGTTTAACCATTACTTTAACTTTATCTAACTTAAAAATCAGATTATTAGGGTGTCTTAAAAGTCATTTTGAGCAGATTAAAACCCTTGTCTAAGAGGTTTTTCAAGAAATGACTAAAAGAAGTTACTACTAGTTGAATGAAGCATTGTTCAAGGTGTAAGGCATACTTTTACCACATGTAGGTGGTGTACACCCTTGGGGACTTCAAAAACAGGTTGTTGATAGTCTTAAAACCCATTATTATACAGGTTAGACGTTTGGTTTTGAGAGGTTACAAGATTCACAAGTGCATGGTGACAAAAACACCAAAAAGTGGGTTTTCAAGGGGTAAATCGGATTCTCCCCCTTGGAATGAGCATTATAAAGTGTGGTATACCTTCAAGAACGTGGGGAACTCCTCAAGAACAAAGTGAGGGTGAGATGTTTCTGCTACAACAAGAAAAAGATGGGTTTTTAGGTGAAAAATGAAGACTAGTTTAAGAAATGACCAAAACCGACACATAGAGCTTACACTTGATGTTACTCACGATTTGGAAGGTGTGGATGGTCGTGGATGGCTGGAACCTTCTTGGAGGAGGCTGGGGAAGCTCGAACAAAGGCTGGAACTTCAAGTCTTGCACGTTCAAGGCTTCAAAACATCACCCAAAGTCCACCCTTGTTGCGGTTTTGCTGCTGGCCGATTATGGCAGCTTGTTGTTGTGATTTTAGGGGCTGAAATGAGAGGATTTTTGGAGAGGATGAGAGTGTTTCAGCAGGGATTTTCGAGAGAGAGAGAGAGGAGATTGAAATGGTGAAGTCTTGCAAGGAGAGAAATGCATGAACAGGGAATGGTTGTAAGATAAAGGTGGAGGTGTGTAAGAAAGCAAAATATTTCATTGGTGGGATGGGGGGGCGGCCGAAATGGGCTTGTCCTCTAGTGCCATTTGAATTTTCAAGTTTAATTATTTAATTGGTAGTGTAGATTTTATAAAATGGTAGTATTCTTGGTGGTATAAGTTGTTAGTAAATTGACTAAGTGTTATGCATGGTAATGCATACTTAAATCCGAAAATTCCAAGTGTGTGTGTGCACACATATATTTTTAATTGTTTCAATTGATATTCTTAATTCTAGCTAGGGTGACTAATTAATATTCCCCGGCACGAATTTTTTTCTAAAAAGGCAAGACCTAAAATGACTAAATTCACGTAAATCACATAGACTCATAAAAATTGATCAAGTAAAAATTAGTGATTCTAACACTTGAATTGTTTCCATTATTAGTACTCATAAGACGGGATATAATGCAGTTAAATTAGGGTTTAGGATAGTGACCTTGGGACCGGTTTGTAACATTCTCCCACCGTTTAGGAAATTTCGTCCCGAAATTTTAACTTCGCTTAGCATTGGTACGGGTGGGTTTAAAGAGATGCGGGCAGTTCTTCCTCATCTCGTCCTCACGTTCCCAAGTGAATTCCGGCCTTCGTTTCGAGTTCCATCTAACCTTAACCTTGGGTATGCGGCTTCGTCTGAGTTGCTTGACCAAACGGTCCGTGATCTCTATAGGCTCTTCCACGAAGTTCAGCTTATCATTGATTCTTGTCTCCTTCAACGGTAGTTCCAAGGCTTTGTCTACCAGGCATTTCTTCAAGTTTGACATGTGGAAGGTGTCGTGTATATAACTCAATTTCTGAGGTAGTTTCAACTTGTAAGCCACAGGACCAATTCTTGCTAGTATTTCGAATGGTCCAATCTATCTTGGGCTTAACTTGCCTCTTTTTCCGAACCTCACGGTTCCTTTCCATGACGCTACCTTCAGCATTACCCTATCACCTATCTGAAACTCTAATGGTTTCCGTCTTCTGTCAGCATACTTCTTTTGACGATCCCTTGCCGCCCGTAGACGTTCCTTGATCTTGAAAATCTTATCAGTGGTCTCCAATACGATGTCGGGTCCTAATACTTGACTATCACCGATTTCATTCCAACTCAAGGGTGACCGACATTTCCTACCATAGAGAGCCTCATACGGAGCAGCATTGATACTTGCATGGTAACTGTTGTTATAGGAGAACTCCACCAATGGAAGATGATTATCCCAGTTCCCACCAAAATCAATTACGCATGCCCTCAGCATATCTTCTAGGGTTTGAATAGTCCTCTCGCTTTGACCGTCAGTTTGCGGGTGGTACGCCGTACTTAAGTCCAGACGGGTTCCTAAGGCTCGTTGAAGTGATTTCCAGAAACGCGAAGTAAAACGACTATCACGATCGGAGATTATTGATAGTGGCACACCATGCCTAGCCACTATTTCATTGATATACAGTTGAGCCAGTCTTGACATGTCATAGTCTTCCCGTATTGGTAAAAAGTGAGCTGCTTTGGTTAGTCTATCCACTATCACCCAAATGGCATCATGACCCCTAGATATTCTGGGTAACTTGGTAACAAAGTCCATCGTGACGTTATCCCATTTCCATTCCGGGATTTCTGGCTGCTGTAACATCCCTGATGGTTTTTGATTCTTGGCTTTTACCATGGCACAGGTTAGGCACTTACTGACATAAATAACGATTGATTTCTTGATTCCAGGCCACCAGAAAAGTGCCTTCAAGTCCCGGTACAGTTTATCACTCCCAGGGTGAACTGAATACCTAGACTTGTGAGCTTCATCGAGAATCACCTCTCGAATTCCCCCATGCTTTGGCACCCAAGTTCTCCCTTCGCACTTATATGTACCATCAAGTCCCATTTCAAATCGCTTTTCCATTCCCGTTAATCCTTCTCCTGCTAGATTTTCCTCCTTTAACGCTTCACCTTGAGCTTCTTTCAGCCTTGCGACTAGGTCTGTGTACACACTTATCCTTAAAGCTCGTACACGAAGTGATTTTTCTCTCTCCTTTCTGCTCAAAGCATCTGCCACCACATTGGCCTTTCCGGAATGATAACGGATTTCACACTCATAGTCGTTTAACAGCTCAACCCATCTTTTCTGACGCATGTTTAGCATTTTCTGGTCGAGAATGTGTTGCAAACTTCGATGGTCAGTGTAAATGATACACTTCGTGCCATAGAGTTAGTGCCTCCACATTTTGAGGGCAAAGACCACGGCACCAAATTCCAGATCGTGCGTGGTATAGTTCTTCTCGTGATCATTTAGCAGTCTAGATGCATAGGCAATAACCTTGTTGCGTTGCATTAGCACGCAACCTAACCCTTGACGCGAGGCGTCACAATAAACTACGAAGTCTTCGACTCCTTCTGGAAGGGCCAAAACAGGTGCACTGCATAGTTTTTCCTTAAGCGTCTCGAATGCTTCATCTTGCTTGGGTTCCCATACAAAGGCTTTGTCCTTCTTAGTCAGTGAGGTCAACGGTTGCACAATTCGTGAGAAGTCCTTTATGAATCGCCGGTAGTATCCGGCCAATCCTAGGAATTGCCTAATCTCAGTGGGAGTCTCAGGAATATTCCAATTCTTTATAGCTTCAATCATGGAAGGGTCAACTTGAATTCCATTCTCATTCACTACATGCCTTAAAAATTGGATCTCTCGCATCCAAAATTCACATTTTGAAAATTTGGCATATAGTTGCTTATTTCTTGAGTAATTCAAGGATTAGTTTGAGATGCCTCTCGTGTTCTTCCTTACTACCAGAGAAGATCAGAATGTCGTCGATGAACACAATCACAAACTTGTCAAGATATGGGCGGCACACACGGTTCATGAGATCCATGAATGCTGCTGGTGCATTAGTCAGTCCGAAGGGCATGACTAAGTACTCATAGTGCCCATACCTAGTTCGAAAAGCCGTCTTGGGTATATCTTCTTCTCGGATCTTCAGTTGGTGGTAACCGGATCTCAAATCTATCTTGGAGAAGTAGCTTGCTCCTTGAAGTTGATCGAATAGGTCGTCTATCCTCGGGAGAGGGTAACGGTTCTTTATGGTCAACTTATTTAATTCCCTGTAGTCGATGCACATGCGTAAGGTGTCGTCCTTCTTCTTCACAAATAATACCGGAGCACCCCATGGAGAGACACTCGGACGTATAAATCCTTTGTCCAATAGTTCTTGAACTTGCATCATCAGTTAGTTCATTTCAGGAGGAGCGAGTCGATACGGCGCTTTGGCTATAGGTGCAGCGCCAGGCAGCAAATCTATTTGGAACTCAACTTGTCGATTCGGGGGAAGTCCTGGTAGGTCTTCCGGAAACACCTCAGGGTATTCAGAAACTACTGGGATGTCCGAAATCTTCTTCTCCTCTTTGGTCTTCATCATGTAGATGATGAAAGCTGAGCATCCCTTCCTTAAGCTCTTGGTAGCTTTTAAATGGGATATCATGGGGCATAAGGTGTTACTCCTTTCTCCTTGCACCACTAACTCTTCCTTGTCGTTCAATGGTATCTTGAGTAGGCGTTCATCACAAACAATTTCGACTCTATTCTTAGATAACCAGTCCATGCCGACTACCACATCAAATCCTCCTAACTTAATGGGCATCAGATCTATCTTAAATACATGCCCATTTAGATTTATTGAACAATTCTTGATGATTTCGTTAGTTTCTAAAATATTACCATCAGCTAATTCGACGGTAAATGTATCGGCTAAGGCACACGTAGCTAAGTCAATCGAGGATCTAAAAGCACTAGAGATAAAACTGGCAGTTGCTCCAGTATCAAATAAAACAGTAGCAGGATGACCGTTTACAAGAAACGTACCATTGACCACATCGGGTTCCTTTCGGGCTCCAGCGGGATCCATCACAAAAGCTCTTCCCTTGGGCTTATTGGGTCGGTTGTCCTTGTTTCTTCCTAACTTAGGGCATTTGTTCCTCATATGCCCGGGGACCCCGCACTCATAGCATTGTTTTCCAGGCTCGTAGGTACAGTCTTTAATCAGGTGACCAGGTTTCTTGCATCGATAACAAGGCATGGGATTGCACTCCCCTTGGTGATGAAGCTTGCATTTATCACAGAAGGGGCTTGTGCCCAGATACAACCTCCTTGCCTTTCCACCCTGGTCATTTCGTCTCGCTTCTTCTCTAGGCTTCTTGTTTGAACCACTGCTGCTGCCGACCATCTTCCTAGTATCAACCCACTTCCTCTTTTCTTCCACAACCATCTTCTTGTTCTCAATTCTCCCATCTTCAATCCACCCAGCTCTAACTAGGTCGTCGGTCAGACTACTGGTAAGGTCGACCGCCACCTGTATAGTTGTAGGCCTGGATGATCGAACCATGCCCCTTACCCTTGGGTGTAACCCCCAGATGAAGCGGGCCACGCCCTTGGATTCTGGCATCACCAAGTGTGGTACCAGTCGGGACAATGCAAGGAATTTGTTGATGTATTCGGTGTAGTTCGGACCCCTCATTTCCAAATTCAGAAATCTAGCCTCCAATTTCTCAAGTTGGTTGATCGGGCAGTACTTGTTGGTGATTAACTCCCTAAACTCAGACCAGTTCATTCTACCCACAGCATCACGGCCTCGAGGCTGGATGATGGTTTTCCACAACTCAAGTGCTGGTCCCTTGAGAGATTGAGAAGCAAACCTCACCATGTGTTCCAACTTGCACTCACTGATGTCTAACACCGCTTCGATCTCGTCCAGCCATCTATAGGTTTCAATTGCACCCTCGGTGCCATGGAAGTCCTTTGGCTTGCAAGCCATGAATGTTTTGTAGGAGCACCCTTTCCTGATAGCTTCAGATTCTTCATTGTTGGCAGCCCCAGTACCACCTCCGGCGTCATCCCGGTCAGTATTTATTTGAGCAATAATAGTTGGTATGGCATTTGCAATTTTTTGTGCCACAAGATTTTCCATCCTCTCGTCGCTTCCTGAGTGAGCATTCTCCCCGGCGGGAGTCCCTGGAAGGGTAGGTGGTTGGTTTCTGGTTCGCCTTGTTCTTTCGTGACGACCTCGGTTTGCTGCTGGCCTTCTAATGGGTGTTCCTCTTCGGGTAGGCATTCTGACAGTACGACAGACAAAGTCGTTTAGCATCTCTTAATTTGTTTCAATCAGTCTATGCATCAATTCCCTACAAGGCTTCCTCTCTACGAAGAGAGAATACGGTGTATAATTGCACATAATTTACCAAGTTCCACAGATTACCAATTTAGACAGTTTAAGCAGTCAAAAAGAATAACATGGCCCAACACCATGAATAAACAACACATGACGGATAATCGTAAATGTTTCAACAGCATTGTATCATATGAATTAGTTCAAAACAAGACAAAGTTCATAGCATCAGAGTCTAGCTCTTACAAGGTGGAAGGTGCCATCACCCCCATGAAATATAATAATAATAATAATGTCGGATAATAATAAGTTTGTTTCCTTCAAATATTCTAAGACAGATAGTTTCTTCTTCTCCCACATGGTCGCCCTCACATCCACTTCTTTTTCAGCCATCCCATCCATCCGGTGCTCTTCTTCCTTTGCTCCCGCTCCAATCTCTGCACACCCTCCGATGCCAGCATTGCTTGGAATTGAGCGGACTGCGAGGTCCGGGTGGCGTGCTGAAGAGTCAGCTCGTGGGGCTCGATGGTCCTCAGTATCTCGCTCAGGGTAGGGTCGGATGGACTAAAGTCACTAGCCCGTCGGCTAGACTGAGAGTGCTGGTCTCTAGAGAATACGCTGGGACCGACATGCATGCTGTGCCTTGGGGGCATCCAAGGCTCCTCTTGTGGGTGGCGTCGGTGTGGCTCGTACGGCGGTGGTGCGGGTATGGGAGCCCTGACCGGTGGTGGAGGAGGAGGAGGCAACCTAAATGAAACTGAAGTCCCAGGTCTAACAGCCTTTCGCGGACTAGTGGCGGTGCGTGCTCCCCAATTCCCAATGGGAGGTATCGGTGAGAGGGATGGAGCGGCAACATGTGGCGAACGGGAGCGTGTCCGGCTCCTGGGTGGCGTTGACGAAGAAGAATCCTCGGAAGCTCCAGTGTCCTCTGACGTGGCGGAGATCCATCCCGGGTGTCCACACCTCTGCAGGTACACCTCGTACTCCGTTTGGGGCTTCCTCCTCAGTGTCCCAACGGGGGCAGTCTCATCAACTGGAGGTGCGGGTGCCTTACCTCTTTCAGCCATAGTAGTTTCTTGTAAAAAGACATCATGAGTAATTTGGTTTCTCATAGCTCATGATAGTCTTAATAATAATAGTATACTCATAGTAATAGTGATGGCATTAGTATCAGGGATCTCTATGTATCCCTTATCAGTGAGGTTAGAATCAATTGTTTCTCATAATAGTGTCAGGCAATACAGTTCATCTAAAGGAAATTAATTTCAAATCCCCAGTCAAAATAAAATTCAAGGTTAATCAGCATCAAACAGAAAGGTCCAAACCTAACTTAGAGGTCCATGATGGAAACTACGCGTTCGGTAAATTCATGATTACGTTGATCAGGCGTAATCATCAATTTACCCAACCCGATCATTCCAACACTTTCCCACAAGGACAGGCCTAGGGTATCAGGGTTGTAGCCTAGGGTCTACTAAGGTATTCCCGACTTCTCTACAACCTTTGGCTCTGATACCAATCTGTCACACCCCCGGGCCCAGGTAGGGTGGGACGTCACAGATTAGCAACAACATATATGGCAGCGGAAATAAACCATTATAAGAGCTCAAAGGGAGAGAACATCACATGGCATTAAAAGTTTTAAAAGACATCGGGCTGGAAACAGATCTAGCCCCAAATGGTTACATGTTCAACATAAATTTAAATTGTCATCATATCAAATTGTCAAAGTCATAAATTCTGGTCACACAACAATGCCATGGTCTCGGGGTTGAGTCTAAGTCGTCCATAAGCTAAGAGTCTTCACAGGTTACCTGAAACATGCTCAAAAGAAAAGAGTGTCAACTAAAAAGTTGGTGAATTCAATTGGTTAAAGTTTCAAAACAAACAAAAGGAACTATAAAAGTCCACAGTAAAGGTTTTAGAATCCAGTGTGATAGTTTATAGAAATCTAATTCGATTTTGAAAAGCATCGTTTTAGTATCAGTCATTGTGGGGTATCACAACCGGATATTCCCGTAGGAAAAAGGACCAAGCCTAAGAATAGTGAACCACTCCTGCTAGGATGGTTCGCCATAGTATCTTACCCAAAACCTGTTACATGCCACAAACGACCCCTCAGGATCTCAGTGGGGTACCTCCCTATGGCGGGAGCCACTGTGCGTGGGGGATTCCCTAGATAGATCTATTCATGTAAGAACAAGCGGTTCACAAAAGAATTAATGATTATGACTAAAGTATCAGCAGGTATCCAAAAAGTCCCACATACAAGCATCAAGTAAGCACAATCAAAGTTCATAAACAGAAGATCATGCAAAACAGTAAAAAGTATCACACATAAGAGTTTCAGTTTAAAAGGAGCATGCTTCATCTCCAAAGCAAAAGTAAAAAGGGGGAACACGAGAACTCACCTTAGGTATCAAGCAACTAGAAATTCTTCGCGTGCCGGGAATAACTCAAGTCTAGCACCCTAACATGAATATATTAAGTCATTAGATACTACTCTAAATCTATTTAAGGAGTATCAATAGTGCCTAAGACTTAAATGGACGGTTTCGGTTTTGATTCGATTAGGGTTTGTATAAAAGTTTCCTTTTATGGAAAGTTAAGGTTTCTCCTACAACTAATGGTTTTTACATTAATAAGTCCATAATGTATGATAATTATGCTAAAAAAGTGACTAAAATGCTCATTGGGGTCGATTAGGAAGTGTAACCAGATTTTACAGTTTAGCCCCTAAAGTTTCAGAATTAACAGTTTCTACCCTTAAGTTTGGTTTCTTGTATTAAATGGCCTTTATAACCAAAAATAAGTTTCAAGGACTTAATATAACTTCATTTTAAGAATATATACTCAAATTTTCAGTTTATGGACTCGGTTTCTAAAGTACGCGTTTAACGTCGCCGGTTAGGGTAAAACCGAACGGTTTAAAATGGTTATTTATGAGTTTGCACCTTTTTGGAGTCTAATTCCAGTAGCTATTTCTTAAAATCATTTTTATGGGTTTCAAACTCTTGAGATTATAAAAATTTGTCTCTAAAAGTGGAAAGGCTCGTTTTTACGTTTAAACCGTTAAAACGCGTTTTTAGTCGGGTTTGACCGTTTTAAAGGCTTGTTTGACCAACCATTTGACTTTTGAGGTTATTTTATCTATTAACCTACTGGAAAGTCATGATTTTTATAAGTTGTAACATTTAACCCATTTATCCTAAATTTCCTTAAAAACGTCTTTCGGTTTGCACCCGGTTTTACTAAAAATCCATTTAAATTGTCTTTTGACCACTAAAACTTTCCATTGACTCCAGAACACTTTATTTATTCATTTAGAACCTGGAAATTCTCTTTAATACGTTTATGGTCCATGTTTCCTATTTTTAAGTCGTTTTAACCCGTTTTCGGGTCCCGAAAGTGACCAAACTAGGCCTAAACACATTATGTCCTTTGTTCCAGAGGTCAAGCCATGTTAATAAACTTAATATGCACCAAAAATTACTGAAATGACAGTCCCAAACGTTTCCTAGTTGTTCTATACATCCATGGACTTTAAAACATGAAGAAAGTGTCATATATGGCCATTACACATGTGTAAATCCTTGTAACTTGAGTTTAACCATTACTTTAACTTTATCTAACTTAAAAATCAGATTATTAGGGTGTCTTAAAAGTCATTTTGAGCATATTAAAACCCTTTTCTAAGAGGTTTTTCAAGAAATGACTAAAAGAAGTTACTACTAGTTGAATGAAGCATTGTTCAAGGTGTAAGGCATACTTTTACCACATGTAGGTGGTGTACACCCTTGGGGACTTCAAAAACAGGTTGTTGATAGTCTTAAAACCCATTAATATGCAGGTTAGACGTTTGGTTTTGAGAGGTTACAAGATTCACAAGTGCATGGTGACAAAAACACCAAAAAGTGGGTTTTCAAGGGGTAAATCGGATTCTACCCCTCGGAATGAGCATTATAAAGTGTGGTATACCTTCAAGAACGTGGGGAAATCCTCAAGAACAAAGTGAGGGTGAGATGTTTCTGCTACAACAAGAAAAAGATGGGTTTTTAGGTGAAAAATGAAGACTAGTTTAAGAAATGACCAAAACCGACACATAGAGCTTACACTTGATGTTACTCATGATTTGGAAGGTGTGGATGGTCGTGGATGGCTGGAACCTTCTTGGAGGAGGTTGGGTAAGCTCGAACAAAGGCTGGAACTTCAAGTCTTGCACGTTCAAGGCTTCAAAACATCACCCAAAGTCCACCCTTGTTGCGGTTTTGCTGCTGGCCGATTATGGCAGCTTGTTGTTGTGATTTTAGGGGCTGAAATGAGAGGATTTTTGGAGAGGATGAGAGTGTTTCAGCAGGGATTTTCGAGAGAGAGAGAGAGGAGAGTGAAATGGTGAAGTATTGCAAGGAGAGAAATGCATGAAGAGGGAATGGTTGTAAGATAAAGGTGGAGGTGTGTAAGAAAGCAAAATATTTCATTGGTGGGATGGGGGGGGCGGCCGAAATGGCCTTGTCCTCTAGTGCCATTTGAATTTTCAAGTTTAATTATTTAATTGGTGGTGTAGATTTTATAAAATGGTAGTATTCTTGGTGGTATAAGTTGTTAGTAAATTGACTAAGTGTTATGCATGGTAATGCATACTTAAATCCGAAAATTCCAAGTGTGTGTGTGCACACATATACTTTTAATTGTTTCAATTGATATTCTTAATTCTAGCTAGGGTGACTAATTAATATTCCCGGGCACGAATTTTTTTCTAAAAAGGCTAGACCTAAAATGACTAAATTCACGTAAATCACATAGAATCATAAAAATTGATCAAGTAAAAATTAGTGATTCTAACACTCTTGATATAACTAAATTGTTTCCATTATTAGTACTCATAAGACGGGATATGATGCAGTTAAATTAGGGTTTAGGACAGTGACCTTGGGACCGGTTGTCCCAAGGTCATTATTCTAAACCCTAATTTAATTGCATCATATCCCGTCTTATGATTACTAATAATGAAAACAATTCAGTTATATCAAGAGTGTTAGAATCATTAATTTTTACTTGGTCAATTTTTATGATTCTATGTGATTTACGCGAATTTAGTCATTTTAGGTCTTGCCTTTTTAGAAAAATTCGTACCCGGGAATATTGATTAGTCACCCTAGCTAGAATTAAGAATATCAATTGAAACAATTAAAAGTATATGTGTGCACACACACACTTGGAATTTTCGGATTTAAGTATGCATTACCATGCATAACACTTAGTCAATTTACTAACAACTTATACCACCAAAAATACTACCGTTTTATAAAATCTACACTACCAATTAAATAACTAAACTTGAAAATTCAAATTGCACTAGAGGACAAGGCCATTTCGGCCGCCCCCCCCCATCCCACCAATGAATTATTTTGCTTTCTTACACACCTCCACCTTTATCTTACAACCATTCCCTCTTCATGCATTTCTCTCCTTGCAAGACTTCACCATTTCACTCTCCTCTCTCTCTCTCTCTCTCGAAAATCCCTGCTGAAACACTCTCCTCCTCTCCAAAAATCCTCTCATTTCAGCCCTCAAAATCGTGAGAAACAAGCTGCCATAATCGGCCAGCAGCAAAACCGCAACAAGGGTGGACTTTGGGTGATGTTTTGAAGCCTTGAACGTGCAAGACATGAAGTTCCAGCCTTTGTTCGAGCTTCCCCAGCCTCCTCCAAGAAGATTACAGCCATCCACGACCATCCACACCTTCCAAATCATGAGTAACATCAAGTGTAAGCTCTATGTGTCGGTTTTGGTCATTTCTTAAACTAGTCTTCATTTTTCACCTAAAAACCCATATTTTTATTGTTGTAGCAGAAAATTCTCACCCTCACTTTGTTCTTGAGGAGTTCCCCACGATGTTGAAGGTATACCACACGTTATGATGCTCATTCCAAGGGGTAGAATCCGATTTACCCCTTGAAAACCCACTTTTTGGTGTTTTGGTCACCATGCACTTGTGAATCTTGCAACCTCTCAAAAAAAACGTCTAAACTGAATATTAATGGGTTCTAAGACTATAAACAACCTGTTTTTGAAGTCCCCAAGGGTGTACACCACCTACATGTGGTAAAAGTATGCCTTATACCTTGAACAATGCTTCATTCAACTAGTAGTAACTTCTTTTAGTCATTTCTTGAAAAACCTCTTAGACAAGGGTTTTAATCTGCTCAAAATGACTTTTAAGACACCCTAATAATCTTATTTTTAAGTTAGATAAAGTTAATGTAATGGTTAAACTCAAGTTACAAGGATTTACACATGTGTAATGGCCATATATGACACTTCCTTCATGTTTTAAAGTCCATGGGTGTATAGAACAACTAGGAAAATTTTGGGACTGTCATTTCAGTAATTTTTGGTGCATATTATGCTTAGTAACATGGCTTGACCACTGGAACAATGGACATAATGTGTTTAGGCCTAGTTTGGTCACTTTCGGGACCCGAAAACGGGTTAATACGACTTAAAAATAGGAAACATGGACCATAAATGTTTTAAAGAGAATTTCCAGGTTATAAATGAATAAATAAAGTGTTCTGGAGTCAATGGAAAGTTTTAGTGGTCAGGAGATAATTTTAAATGGATTTTTAGTAAAACCGAGTGCAAACCGAAAGACGTTTTCAAGGAAAATTTAGGATAAATGGGTTAAATGTTACAACTTATAAAAATCATGACTTTCAAGTAGTTTAATAGATAAAATAACCTCAAAAGTCAAATAGTTGGTCAAACAAGCCTTTAAAATGGTCAACCCGACTAAAAACGCGTTTTAACGGTTTAAACGTAAAAACGAGCCTTTCCACTTTTAGAGACAAATTTTTATAATCTAAAAGGTTTGAAACCCATAAAAATGATTTTAAGAAATAGCTACTGGAATTAGACTTCAAAAAGGTGAAAACTCATAAATAACCATTTTAAACCGTTCGGTTTTACCGTAACCGGCAACGTTAACCGCGTATTTTAGAAACCGATTCCATAAACTGAAAAATTTAAGTATATATTCTTAAAATGAAGTTATATTAAGTTCTTGAAACTTATTTTTGGTTATAAAGGCCATTTAATACAAGAAACCAAACTTAAGGGTAGAAACTATCAAATCTGAAACTTTAGGGGCTAAACTGTAAAATTTGGTTACACTTCCTAATCGGCCCCAATGAGCACTTCAGTCACATTGTTAGCATAATTATCATACATTCTGGACTTAGTAATGTAAAAACTATTAATTGTATGAGAAACCTTAACTTTCCATAAAAGGAAACTTTTATACAAACCCTAATCGAATCAAAACCGAAACCATCCATTTAAGTCTTAGGCACTATTGTTGCTCCTTAAATAGGTTTAGAGCAGTAGCTAATCACTTAATATATTCTTAATAGGGTGCTAGACTTGACCTATTCCAGGCACGCGAAGAATTTCTAGTTGCTAGATACCTAAGGTGAGTTCTCGTGTTCCCCCTTTTTACTTTTTATTTTTGGGATGAAGCATTCCTTTTAAAATAAAACTCTTATGTGTGATACTGTTTACTGTTTTGCATGATCTTCTGTTTCATGAACTTTGATTGTGCTTACTTGATGCTTGTATGTGGGACTTTTTGGATACCTGCTGATACTTTAGTCATATTCGTTAATTATTTTGTGAACCCCTTGTTCTTACATGAATAGATCTATTTAGGGAATCCCCCACACACAGTGGCTCCCGCCACAGGGAGGTACCCCACTGAGATCCTGAGGGGTCGTTTGTGGCATGTAACAGGTTTTGGGTAAGATAATATGGTGAACCATCCTAGCAGGAGTGGTTCACTATTCTGAGGCTTGGTCCTTTTTCCTACGGGAATATCCGGTTAAACACAAGTTTAGAAGAGGCCAACCGCGGACCAAGTGCAGGGTTGATTGTGATACCCCACAATGACTGATTCTAAAAACGATGCTTTTCAAAATCGATTGAGATTTTTATAAACTATCACACTGGATTCTAAAACCTTTACTGTGGACTTTTATAGTTCCTTTTATTTGTTTTGAAACTTTAAGCACTTGAAATTCACCTACTTTTTAGTTGACACTCTTTTCTTTTGAGCATGTTTCAGGTAACCTGTGAAGACTCTTAGCTTATGGACGACTTACACTCAACCCCGAGACCATGGCATTATTGTGTGACCAGAATTTATGACTTTGACAATTTGATATCATGACAATTTAAATTTATGTTGAAAATGTAACCATTTGGGGCTGGATCTGTTTCCAGCCCGGTGTCTTTTAAAACTTTTAATGCCATGTGATGTTCTCTCCCTTTGAGCTCTTATAATGGTTTGTTTCCGCTGCCATATATGTTGTTGCTAATCTGTGATGTCCCACCCTACCTGGGCCCGGGGGTGTGTACACAGACCTCGTCGCAAGACTGAAAGAAGCTCAAGGTGAAGCGTTAAAGGATAAGAATTTAGCAGGAGAAGGATTAACGGGAATGGAAAAGCGATTTGAAATGGGAACTGATAGTACATATAAGTGCGAAGGGAGAACTTGGGTGCCAAAGCATGGGGGAATTCGAGAGGTAATTCTCGATGAAGCTCACAAATCTAGGTATTCAGTTCACCCTGGGAGTGATAAAATGTACCGGGATTTGAAGGCACTTTTCTGGTGGCCTGGAATCAAGAAATCAATCGCTATGTATGTCAGTAAGTGCCTAACCTGTGCTATGGTAAAAGCTGAGAATCAAAAACCATCAGGGATGTTACAGCAGCTAGAAATCCCGGAATAGAAATGGGATAACGTCACGATGGACTTTGTTACCAAGTTACCCAGAACATCTAGGGGTCATGATGCCATTTGGGTGATAGTAGATAGACTAACCAAAGCAGCTCACTTATTACCAATTCGGGAAGACTATGAAATGTCAAGACCGGCTCAACTGTATATCAATGAAATAGTGGCTAGGCATGGTGTGCCACTATCAATAATCTCCGATCGTGATAGTCGTTTTACTTCGCGTTTCTAGAAATCACTTCAACAAGCCTTAGGAACCCGTCTGGACTTAAGCACGGCGTACCATCCGCAAACTGACGGTCAAAGCGAGAGGACTATTCAAACCCTAGAAGATATGCTGAGGGCATGCGTAATTGATTTTGGTGGGAACTGGGATAATCGTCTTCCATTGGTGGAGTTCTCCTATAACAACAGTTACCATGCAAGTATCAATGCTGATCCGTATGAGGCTCTCTATGGTAGGAAATGTCGGTCACCCTTGAGTTGGAATGAAATTGGTGATAGTCAAGTATTGGGACCCGACATCGTATTGGAGACCACTGATAAGATTTTCAAGATCAAGGAACGTCTATGGGCGGCAAGGGATCGTCAAAAGAAATACGCTGACAGAAGACGGAAACCATTAGAGTTTCAGATTGGGGATAGGGTAATGCTGAAGGTAACACCATGGAAAAGAACCGTGAGGTTCGGAAAAAGAGGCAAGTTAAGCCCAAGATACAT
Organism: Flaveria linearis; assembly: GCA_024085815.1. Classification (NCBI taxonomy): domain Eukaryota; kingdom Viridiplantae; phylum Streptophyta; class Magnoliopsida; order Asterales; family Asteraceae; genus Flaveria; species Flaveria linearis. Next base: position 48,322,877 of record CM044004.1, on the reverse strand, counting down.
TGGACCATTCGAAATACTAGCAAGAATTGGTCCTGTAGCTTACAAGTTGAAACTACCTCAGAAATTGAGTTATATACACGACACCTTCCACGTGTCAAACTTGAAGAAAAGCCTGGTAGACAAAGCCTTGGAACTACCGTATAAGGAGACAAGAATCAATGATAAGCTGAACTTCGTGGAAGAGCCTATAGAGATCACGGACCGTTTGGTCAAGCAACTCAGACGAAGCCGCATACCCAAGGTTAAGGTTAGATGGAACTCGAAACGAGGGCCGGAATTCACTTGGGAACGTGAGGACAAGATGAGGAAGAACTACCCGCATCTCTTTAAACCCAACCGTAGCAATGCAAAGCGAAGTTAAAATTTCGGGACGAAATTTCCTAAACGGTGGGAGAATGTGACAACCGGTCCCAAGGTCATTATTCTAAACCCTAATTTAATTGCATCATATCCCGTCTTATGAGTACTAATAATGGAAACAATTCAATTATATCAAGAGTGTTAGAATCATTAATTTTTACTTGGTCAATTTTTATGATTCTATGTGATTTACGCGAATTTAGTCATTTTAGGTCTTGCCTTTTTAGAAAAATTCATGCCCGGGAATATTAATTAGTCACCCTAGCTAGAATTAAGAATATCAATTGAAACAATTAAAAGTATATGTGTGCACACACACACTTGGAATTTTCGGATTTAAGTATGCATTACCATGCATAACACTTAGTCAATTTACTAACAACTTATACCACCAAAAATACAACCATTTTATAAAATCTACACTACCAATTAAATTATTAAACTTGAAAATTCAAATGGCACTATAGGACAAGGCCATTTCGGCCGACCCCTTGCCCACCAATGAAATACTTTGCTTTCTTACACACCTCCACCTTTATCTTACAACCATTCCCTCTTCACGCATTTCTCTCCTTGCAAGACTTCACCAATTCACTCTTCTCTCTCTCTCTCGAAAATCCCTGCTGAAACACTCTCCTCCTCTCCAAAAATCCTCTCATTTCAGCCCTCAAAATCATGAGAAACAAGCTGCCATAATCGGCCAGCAGCAAACCGCAACAAGGGTGGACTTTGGGTGATGTTTTGAAGCCTTGAACGTGCAAGACTTAAAGTTCCAGCCTTTGTTCGAGCTTCCGCAGCCTCCTCCAAGAATATTACAGCCATCCATGACCATCCACACCTTCCAAATCGTGAGTAACATCAAGTGTAAGCTCTATGTGTCGGTTTTGGTCATTTCTTAAAATAGTCTTCATTTTTCACCTAAAAACCCATCTTTTTCTTGTTTTAGCAGAAACTTCTCACCCTCACTTTGTTCTTGAGGAGTTCCCCACGATGTTGAAGGTATACCACATTATTATGCTCATTCCAAGGGGTAGAATCCGATTTACCCCTTGAAAACCCACTTTTTGGTGTTTTTGTCACCATGCATTTGTGAATCTTGTAACCTCTCAAAACCAAACGTCTAACCTGCATATTAATGGGTTCTAAGACTATAAACAACCTGTTTTTGAAGTTCCCAAGGGTGTACACCACCTACATGTGGTAAAAGTATGCCTTACACCTTGAACAATGCTTCATTCAACTAGTAGTAACTTCTTTTAGTCATTTCTTGAAAAACCTCTTAGACAAGGGTTTTAATCTGCTCAAAATGACTTTTAAGACACCCTAATAATCTGATTTTTAAGTTAGATAAAGTTAAAGTAATGGTTAAACTCAAGTTACAAGGATTTACACATGTGTAATGGCCATATATGACACTTCCTTCATGTTTTAAAGTCCATGGGTGTATAGAACAACTAGGCAACGTTTGGGACTGTCATTTATGTAAGTTTTGGTGCATATTAATCTTAGTAACATGGCTTGACCTCTGTAACAAAGGACATAATGTGTTTAGGCCTAGTTTGGTCACTTTCGGGACCCGTTTAATACGACTTAAAAATAGGAAACATGGACCATAAACGTTTTAAAGAGAATTTCCAGGTTCTAAATGAATAAATAAAGTGTTCTGGAGTCAATTGAAAGTTTTAATGGTCAAAAGAAAATTTTAAATGGATTTTTAGTAAAACCGGGTGCAAACCGAAAGACGTTTTCAAGGAAAATTTAGGATAAATGGGTTAAATGTTACAACTTATAAAAATCATGACTTTACAGTAGGTTAATAGATAAAATAACCTCAAAAGTAAAATAGTTGGTCAAACAAGCCTTTAAAATGGTCAACCCGACTAAAAACGCGTTTTAACGGTTTAAACGTAAAAACGAGCCTTTCTACTTTTAGAGACAAATTTTTATAATCTAAAAGGTTTGAAACCCATAAAAATGATTTTAAGAAATAGCTACTGGAATTAGACTTCAAAAAGGTGAAAACTCATAAATAACCATTTTAAACCGTTCGGTTTTACCGTAACCGGCAACGTTAACCGCGTATTTTAGAAACCGATTCCATAAACTGAAAAATTTAAGTATATATTCTTAAAATGAAGTTATATTAAGTTCTTGAAACTTATTTTTGGTTATAAAGGCCATTTAATACAAGAAACCAAACTTAAGGGTAGAAACTGTCAAATCTGAAACTTTAGGGGCTAAACTGTAAAATTTGGTTACACTTCCTAATCGGCCCCAATGAGCACTTCAGTCACATTGTTAGCATAATTATCATACATTCTGGACTTAGTAATGTAAAAACCATTAATTGTATGAGAAACCTTAACTTTCCATAAAAGGAAACTTTTATACAAACCCTAATCGAATCAAAACCGAAACCGTCCATTTAAGTCTTAGGCACTATTGCTGCTCCTTAAATAGGTTTAGAGCAGTAGCTAATCACTTAATATATTCTTAATAGGGTGCTAGACTTGACCTATTCCCGGCACGCGAAGAATTTCTAGTTGCTTGATACCTAAGGTGAGTTCTCGTGTTCCCCCTTTTTACTTTTTATTTTTGGGATGAAGCATGCTCCTTTTAAACTGAAACTCTTATGTGTGATACTGTTTACTGTTTTGTATGATCTTCTGTTTCATGAACTTTGATTGTGCTTACTTGATGCTTGTATGTGCGACTTTTTGGATACCTGCTGATACTTTAGTCATAATCATTAATTCTTTTGTGAACCCCTTGTTCTTACGTGAATAGATCTATTTGGGGAATCCCCCACGCACAGTGGCTCCCGCCACAGGGAGGTACCCTACTGAGATCCTGAGGGGTCGTTTGTGGCATGTAACAGGTTTTGGGTAAGATACTATGGTGAACCATCCTAGCAGGAGTGGTTCACTATTCTGAGGCTTGGTCCTTTTTCCTACGGGAATATCCGGTTAAACACAAGTTTAGAAGAGGCCAACCGGGGACCAAGTGCAGGGTTGATTGTGATACCCCACAATGACTGATTCTAAAAACGATGCTTTTCAAAATCGATTGAGATTTTTATAAACTATCACACTGGATTCTAAAACCTTTACTGTGGACTTTTATAGTTCCTTTTATTTGTTTTGAAACTTTAAGCACTTGAATTCACCAACTTTTTATTTGACACTCTTTTCTTTTGAGCATGTTTCAGGTAACCTGTGAAGACTCTTAGCTTATGGACGACTTAGACTCAACCACGAGACCATGGCATTATTGTGTGACCAGAATTTATGACTTTGACAATTTGATATCATGACAATTTAAATTTATGTTGAACATGTAACCATTTGGGGCTGGATCTGTTTCCTGCCCGGTGTCTTTTAAAACTTTTAATGCCATGTGATGTTCTCTCCCTTTGAGCCCTTATAATGGTTTGTTTCTGCTGCCATATATGTTGTTGCTAATCTGTGACGTCCCACCCTACTTGGGCCCGGGGGTGTGACAGATTTGAGCAATCGCACCCTCGTTATCATAAAAGATCTCTAAGGGGTCCTGAATGGAAGGGACAACCCCTAGACCGGCAATGAATTTCTTCAACCATACAGCTTCTTGAGCTGCCAATGAGGCAGCGACGTATTCTGATTCTTTAGTTGATAGAGCCACCACATCCTTCTTGGAGCTCGCATCCGTGTATTCTGATTCAGAATGAAAATGTATCCCGATTGTGACCGTGAATCGTCACGATCGGTTTGGAAACTCGCATCCGTGTAACCTTTTACAATGAGTTCCTCGTCACCAGATCCATAGATTAGGAACATATCTCTTGTCCTCTTTAGGTACTTGAGTATGTTCTTGACAGCCATCCAATGACCGTTTCTAGGATTTTGCTGGTATCGGCTTGTCATGCTTAAGGCGCATGACACGTCCGGTCGAGTGCATATTATCGCATACATGATGGTTCCAATAGCAGATGCGTATAGGATTGCCCTCATTTTATCTTGCTCATCCTTTGAGTTAGGACATTGAGTCGTACTCAATATCGTTCCTCTTTGAATAGGTACGGTACCTTTCTTAGAGTTCTCCATCTTGAACCTTTTCAATATTTTATCAATATATGCACTTTGATTTAAACCAATCAACCGCCTTGATCTATCCCTATAGATCTTTATTCCCAAAATATAGGCGGCTTCAGCAAGATCCTTAATGGAAAAACAACTTCCAAGCCAGGTTTTTACGCCTTCCAAGGTTGGAATGTCATTTCCAAATAGTAGTATGTCATCAACATACAATACTAGGAAAGTTATTGTGCTCCCACTAGCCTTCTTATACACACAAGCCTCATCAGCGTTTTTGATGAAGCCAAATTTCTTTACTTCCTCATCAAAACGGTGATTCCAGCTTCTCGATGCTTGTTTCAATCCATAGATTGATTTCTTTAATTTGCATACTTTATTAGGATGTTTTGGATCAACAAAACCTTCAGGCTAAACCATATAGACATCTTCCTCAAGATATCCATTTAGGAAAGCGGTTTTGACATCCATTTGCCAAATCTCATAATCATAATGAGCAGCTATGGCAAACAATGTCCTTATAGACTTTAGCATCGTAACAGGTGAGAAAGTTTCATCATAATCAACCCCTTGAGTTTGAGTGAAACCCTTTGCTACAAGTCTAGCTTTATAAGTATCCAAGTTTCCATGCATATCGGTTTTCTTCTTAAAAACCCACTTACTTCCAACTACCTTGGAATTAAGAGGTGGTATAACAAGTTCCCAAACTTGATTGTCATACATGGATTACATCTCAACGTTCATGGCTTCAAGCCATTTGTCACAATCCGAATTGGACACTGCATTATGGTATGTGGTTGGTTCATCTGAATCTACCACATAGCATCCATCCATGAAAAATCCGTATCTTTCAGGTAGATTACTAGTTCTACCACTTCTGCGAACGTCTTGTGTGTATTGATCAGCCCCTTGATCATCCTCAACATCCTCATGTTGAGTGCTAGTTTCAACCAAACGTGCATCGGGTTGTGGTTCTTGATCCTATTCAAGATCCACTGTTCTACTGCCAGCTCCTTCCATAAGGAACTTCGCTTCTAAGAACTCACCCTTTCTGGCAACAACACCTTTTGTTCCAGTGGATCATAGAAATAATATCCCATAGAATCTCTAGGATACCCAACAAAGATACACTTGGTGGATCGGACTTCTAAATTGTTTTGGGTGGGAGTCTTAACATAAGCCTCACAACCCCAGACCCTTAAGTATGATAGGGATGGATCTCTTCCATGCCATATCTCAAAAGGTGTCCTTTCCACCTTTTTGGTTGGCACCATATCTAGAATACGGGCCGTGGAGAGCAAAGCGAAACCCCAAAATGATAGAGGTAATGTGCTTCTAGCCACCATAGATCGGACCATATCCAATAAGGTATGATTTCTCCTTTAAGACACACCATTATGTTGTGGTGTTCCAGGTGGAGTGAGTTGTGAGACAATCCCACAACTCCTAAGATGATTTTGAAAAACATCACTTAGGTATTCACCTCCTCTATCGGTACGGAGAACTTTAATTGACTTGTTTTGTTGATTTTCTACTTCATTCTTGAAGATTTTGAACATTTCAAAAGCTTCATCTTTTTGCCTTATTAAGTACACATACCCATAGCGACTATAATTGTTGGTAAAGGTAATGAAGTATCTTTCACCATTCCTAGTCATTGGTTTAAAAGGACCACATGCATCCAAATGTATGATTCCTAATAAATCTTTTGCCCTTTCGTTAGTTCCACTAAAGGGTGCCTTAGTCATTTTTCCTTATAAACAAGATTGACAAACATCAAATGAATCACATTCGTTTGTTTTTAAAAGACCATTCTTTTGAAGTGTTTGTATGCGTTTCTTGTTTATATGACCAAGACGAGAATGCCAAAGATAGGTATCACTGAAATCCATTTTGAGTTTCTTGGTGATAGTTTGGTACAATGAACTATTTAAAGTATTTTCATGAACCAATTCATAAATCCCATTGATGGGAATAGCTTTAAAATAGAACATATCATTTAAGGAAACCTGAATATCATTTTCAACAAAAGATAATACATAATTATAATGTCTTAATTGGGATACAAAAATAATGTTCCTAGTCAAACAAGGAGCATACAAAACATTCTTCAATATAACATCCAAGCCACTTGGAAGTTTTAGGATGTAGTCCCCACGAGCTTCAACTAAAACTTTAGTTCCATTGCCCATGAAGAGGCTAACATCCCCTTGATTGAAGTCCCTACTTCTTGTGAACCCCTGCAACAAATTGCAAATATGAGTTCCACATCCGGTATCCAATACCCATGTGTTAGAAGATGTAACATTAAGATCAATATGAATCATGTATATTGTACCTGAGGTCTTCCCGGCATCCCTCTTTGCTTTCAACTCTTGGAGATGGACAGGACAATTCCTTGCCCAATGTCCTATCTCCCCACACTTGAAGCATGGGTCATTAGTAGCAACCTTTTGCTTTTTCTCTTGTGGTTTGGGTGGTACCCTTATCACCCCTTTCCCCTTTCCCCAAACGGGTCCCTTACCCTTGGCAACCTTTGCGTTGGGTGCGGGATGAGGCCTTTTGTTGTTCCCACCTTCATTGATGGTGAGAACGGGTAAAACCCTTTTACCCATGGCCGCCTCAGCCGTTTTGAGCATTGAGTGAAGCTCACCAATGCTTTTGTCCCAAGCATTCATGTTGTAGTTCAACACGAATGTCTCAAACTTCTTGGTAAGGCCATTTAGGATCAAATCCGTGGCCAATTCCTTCAAAACGGGACAATTAAGCCTCTCGAGGCGGTCAATATGACTTTTCATCTTAAGTACATAAGATGAAACAGATTGGTTGTCGTCCATACGACATGCATGGAGTGCTCGAATAGTTTTGAAGCGCTCAACCCTTGCTTGCTGTTGGAACGTTTCCTTTAGCTAGGTTATCATGTCGTAAGCTCCGTGATGTTCATAATCCTTTTGGAGATCTGTAGACATGCTCGCTAGCATGAGACAAGACACTTGGATGGAGTCCTCAGTGTACTTCAGCCAATCGTTGTAGGCCTCCTCATCATCCTCAGTAGGTTGATCGGGGATAGGGTCGTCTAAAACATATGATCTTCTCTCTTGCTTGAGAACGATTCTCAAGTTTCGATACCAATCAATAAAGTTGTTATGATTTAGACGTTCCTTTTGGAGGATCGCTCGTAATGATTGGTTGGACGCGGATGAGTTATCGTGATTTTCATTATTGGTGGCCATCTACAAAATTTAACAAAGATTTATTTTAGTATTTTCGATATTACTATTTTTAATAATTAATGCCTTTTAAGGTCATTTTTATATTAAAATCTAGAACCCAACATTACATTTAAATTGTGCTTAGGTGACCTTTATCCCACGATTTAAATTAATAAGATGGTCAACCATTGACGGTTGCAACCATTTGCAACTTCTAGAGGTATGGGATCGACTTTAAACATCATATGTAAAGTCGGCATGTTAATCCCATCAACACCATTTGGAAACCGTATTGTAGGTGAACCATTTAACATAGTTTGCAAATCAAGACATCCTACTTACACAAACGTGTGAGTTTGCTAAAATGAGTGGTTAGCTGACCTTTATCCCACAAATATGGCATTCCCACCTTAAGTCATAAGTTCCCTCAAAATGGTTAGGTGACCTTTATCCCACTAAGAGTTCCCAAGTGACTTAAGTGTTGTGTAAAAGGATGGTGTTGATCTTGTTTTTAGAATACTTAGAGGTTTCATAATTCTAGTTTAGAAAACTCTATGTACTTGTATTTGTATGCTTTCAAATACAAGATACCCTATGGTCCTTTGATTAAAACCTATTTTAATCTTTAAAATCATTGAATCATTTTAATAACCTTTTATTAACTTTTAAGAACCATCAATTTTCAGCTTGTTAAGTTTGTTAATGAGTTTGTAATGTATGACTAAATACCAACCAAACAATCAAATAACAAACAATCAAACAAACATAAAATTATAAACATGAGTGCATAACCATAGCCACTAAGTTGACAACACTTGTTTGCCATCACAAGTGTTGTCATAAGGTCTCTCCTAAGGTTTGTAATGACACATCATATGTGTCCATGGACTCCCGCTTGAATCCATATCCAAATACTTCAAGGTCCATGTCTTTGATGTCCATCTTTGGGTCTTGATCTTGTGCATCTTCCTTTTACAAAAAAATTGTATCCTAATACATTTTTTTCTAATAAAAGAAATGCACCTAGTCTATTAATTACATAACCAAATGAATAAATAATTGCAACCCAAATAATAAACATAAACATTACAACCCAATTGAATGAATAAAACAACCATTCCAATCATCCAAATCATAAGGCCAAAGGCTAGGTTATGCACACTAACATCCAATGATCATATCATCCAATCATATAATGAAACCCCACTTAAAACCACCAAATTTCAGCCAACATAAACTGAAATTTTGGGTTTTAAACATTGTCCAAACAATCAATCATATCATAATATATATCTTTCAAGGTGTAATCACTAGCATGTGTGATATGACCTTTAAAGTTTGGGGAATCAATCATACAAAACATAGCAGCCCCTAAAGGGGTTTTAAAGTCCATAAAACAAATTTTTAAAGACCATACAAGCTAGCTATCCACATAATCGGCTCTGATGCCATTGATGGGTTTGCAAGAACACAAAAACGTAGTTTAACCATTTAAACTTTCTGAAAAATGCAGCGTAAGTTTAGCATTATAACATGTTTATAAGCTGAAAATTTCATGTTCTGAATAATGTTTTAAGATAAAAAACAAACCCAAATCAAAAGGATCTTTAATATGTGAATAAACAAGCTATTAACATATGTATTTGTACATAAAATCACAGCTACAATGAGCTGTGATTACTACCTCTTTCAGCAGCAAAAACTGACGAAAGAAGTAAGATTTGGATGCTCCAAAACGACCAAGACTTCAAGTGTAAAGGTCCTCAAGCTAGTATACCCCAAGCTTGGTTGCAATCACCTTCTTGTTAGGAAGAATGAGCACCAAAATCAACTCCAAAACCCACTCTTAGCTGCTACTTGATCCGTAAGATAGAGGAGAGAAAAGAGAGAGTTTTTCTTGTGATTTGCATGTATTGAATGGATGAGAGAGGTTGAGTGTAAGACTTAGTAAATAATGTGTATTCTCAAGAAAGGCAAGGATCCAATCACAAGCATGGGGGGGGGGGGGCGGCGAACTAGATTAAATAAAAGGAGTTCCCCCCTTAAAACACAATACACATTATTTTTAAACTAGTCTTTGTCATACATTAATAAGTCTTCTACTAGACTTATTTAAAATTGTGACATATGACATCTCTAATTAAACAATTTAATTAAAGTACACTCACATGTCATGAGTGTTATTTAAACCCTTTTAAATAACAAAAATAACAATAAACCCATCAACAAATTATCCTCATAATTTGTTCCATCTCGAATGCCTTTGTTTAGAAAACCCTTTTCTAAACATGGTGCGATTATTCAATTGCACGATCCCATCAACAATTAAATAATTCTTGGTGATTGCAAAACTTGTTATTGGGTATAACCCGACTTGGATCGTAACGTACTAACCGCATCAATATTCTATGTGTCTTGGGCATATGAAATCCAGCAAGAACTCCTGTTGACACTAAAATGAAGATTGGTCTAGATCCTGAAGGCAAACTAGTGGATCAGACTCACTATCATTCTATGATAGGTTTACTTATGTATCTAACAGCCAGTAGGCTTGACATTATGTTTGGTGTTTGTGTGTGTGGCAGATATCAAACAGATCCCAAGGATCCCATGTGAATGGAGTCAAGAGGATATTTAGATATCTTAAGGGCAAGCCTGCTCTAGGATTATGGTATCCAAAGGAAGGAGGCTTCAATCTCTATGCATACACTGACAGTGATTATGGGGGATGCAATTTAAACAGAAAGTCCACTTCTGGCGATTGTCAATTTCTTGGTCCCAGACTGGTCTCCTGGCAATGCAAGAAGTAGACAAATGTATCTATTTCAACAGCAGAAGCTGAGTATATAGTAGCATCAGCATGCTGTTCTCAAGTTCTCTGGATTTAAAACCAGATGCTTGATTATGGTTTTAACTTCTTACACACTCCAATTCACATTGACAACACAACAGCTATGTTCATAACAAATAATCCAGTTCAACACTCAAAAACTAAACACATTGAGATTAGATATAATTTTTTGAGAGATTGTGCTAAAAAAGGGTTAATCAAATTGATAAAGGTTCACACTGATAATCAATTAGCTGATTTAATCACTAAGGCATTTGATCCAACCAGATTTGAATTCATAGTTCAATGAATTGGCATGATTAACTTTGATTAAAAAACAAAACAACATAACATTCAAGTATTTCAAAAAATACAAAAAGAGTTAAAAGGAAGAAGTATATGGTTTATACAATCGGGAAATTATATAATTACAGTCATCATATCATTCACTGTGCTAACTTATAAATCTTAAATGTCTGACAAGACTTATCTGATATGCGGATAGGCTCAACATGGAAAAGAAGACACATGCAGTGATGAACTAAAGTTATATTCAACTGTGAAGCTTTCATCTCATAGTGTGTGTAAGTATTGGCTTATCCAAATGTGTGCGTGTGTAGCAAGCTAAACACACCAGGTAATGATATTATATGAATCTCTTTTACTAACATCTGTTCCTCTTCTGTTTTGCTGAGCAAAGACCTAGAGAAATAAGCACATAGTGCTGATGTCATGATCCATCAAGATTCCCAATGAGAAACACATCCAACTTGGATGAAACAAAAGAATAAAATTCATTCTAAGTGAATGAAACAAAAGAATCCTAAGAGATCACCTTCCAAACTGAAGTGAAAAGAATCCCAATATGGATCAAACTGATAAAAGGATCAAAAATAAAAGAATCCCAATGAGGATCAAGCAAAATGAGATTTCATATTTTAAATAACTTGGTCAAGTAAGATGTTAAAAGTTCTACCATACATTGCATGCAGATGGTTAACCTTGCCATGCTTTTGAGTGTGAAGTACATGTTGAATACCCAATCACCTCAAAAAATGATAAGATCATTTGCATCAAAATATTAACCAAGTATGAATTTAAGAGGATAAACATACCTTCAATCAATATGTTCATGCACATGTATGTTTTACTAACAATTGCTTGCACTTGTGAACGGTAAGATTGATATGATCCCAAAAAAAAGTATATCTCAACTTGTTGTCTAGATAAGAAAACAAAAATCACAAAAAGATTTTCTCTTCAAAATTTTCAACTTTTTAAAGGTTCTATCTCATATAGATATAAACTTTAGGGGGAGTAACTAAAATTTTGATCATCAATGTACAGATGTTTCCTTTCTTAAAATACAAAAAATTAAAAACAGTTTAAAAAAATTAGAAAATCTTACTGTGTTGGTGCAAAAGTTATATCATAGTATCTCAGTTTTAGCAAACATCTTGAAGCACAAAAGTCCAAGATTAGTCAACACTAGGAAAATTGTATCACCTCTGATGTACAAGTCAATCCAAGAAAGAATTGATGTGACACCCCGTAATTTCAGGTTAACATTATTCAGACCGTTGTCGTTAACATTGACCCGTACTCGCTAATACTCGAAACGTATACAAACACCGCCACCGACATCGTTAAACAATTATGATAAAATACTAACACGGGTGTTTGTAGAGGATTCACATAAACGGGATTACCTAAGGAATCCTCCTAATTAATATAGCTCGCCCATCTACGTCGTTATCAACCGAAACAAATTCGGGAACACGGGATCTAAGTACAGGGACTAAACTTGAAAAATGGCAAACTGGGGCTGGGTATAAATACCCATCCACCAGCCAAACACACCACAATCTGCTCTTTCTCTCCTACGCTCTCTGCTCCTTCCTTTCTTCATCCTAGCACCAAATTCACCCCGATTGAGCTTGTTTTCGTCAGTTAGACCACGCAACAGCAGAGAAATCATGTTCCCAGCAGGTAGGCGACCTTGTTCATCCGCTTTATTACTCGTTTCCCTACTGCAAATATGGGGTTCGGGTGTTCGGGTTCAACCCGAATGCATGTGGTCGTGGGGTGCGTGTGAGGTCAAACAGCGTGTGCATTTCACTTAGACATGTTAGGAGAGTGTTTCTGGAAGTCCTGATTGGGAGAAAACCGAGCACGGGACATCCGAAGGTTGTTCAGCCCGCCCAGCAGTCGCGACCTGCTGCAGTCCGCGACAGGGCCAGCCGTGCGACCGAGTCATGCGACTGGACCAGCCGTGCGACTGAGTCATGCGACTGGGTCCCTCGTGCGACTGATCGGGGCGACTAGGGCGAGACGTGCGAATGAATGCATGCGAATGAATGTGTGCGACTGAGTCAACCGAGTGAATGTGTGCGACTGAGTCAACCGAATGAATGTGTGCGACTGAGTCAACCGAATGAATGTGTGCGACTGAGTATCACCCGACTGAAGGTCCAACCGCACGAATGAAGGTTCATTCGTGCGATTGGTTGTTGATTCGGGTGAATGGGTGATGTGAGGTACGACTGAATGCTGAGTCGCACGAATGAGGGTTCAATCGTACGAGTGAGGTTGATTCGTACGATTAAAGGCCCATTCGTGCGAATGAAGTGTCCAGTCGTGCGTCTAGCCTTGTTATGCGATTGGAGTCATTTTGAGTGAATCCTTCTCGTGTGCGATGTGTCTATCGTGTGATGATAAGTTAACATCAATAAAGTGTCATTTCTTGACCACAAAGATTAAAGTCAACGCAATCAACAAGCACATACTTTTCAACCTGAAACAACCTAACTGTTAACAAATATCAACAACCCATTTGGGATCTACCTGAAGTCTGATACGTGTATGCCTGCTTGTGTGTGTGACACCCCCGACCGAACCAATGCGACCCGACCCGACTAAACATGTGTATTAACGCTAAACACAACATTAACGCTTAACATAACTATCAATAGGTGTTTGACAGCGCATCGTAAACAACACTTGGGAGACTTTCATCCTACATACTTGTTACATCATCAGTGAGTTTCACGACCCCTATTTTACTCTCTTTCCTTTTTGGGGGAGAAAACATGCAAACAGATTTACATAAATGGTTGTAGTATTATTGATATCGCTTGTTACGTTAGTGCAAACACACAACATGTCCTGACACACTCAAACCGTTAGTAATGGGATTAGCGAGGTAGTTTTGAGTAGTACTACTGGGTCTGACAAACCCCGCCCGGGCTAGTCGCGCTAGCTTGATTGGAGGTCAAACGGGTGCTTGATTGACCTAACATTTGTCATGGTCTGATGAGACATGACTGGGATACAACAAACATATATAGGACGTAAACAGTCAGCTTCGGTTCGAAACGCTAAGTAACAAGAACATAGGCTAGCTACCTAACGATATGCTCTATATACTAAACCATTGAAACGCAAACCATGGAAACGCTTACGAACACATTTCTCGTTGATTAAACCTGTGAACTCACCAACTTTATGTCGACACACTTTAGCATGTTTTCTCAGGTCACAGGAACGCATAAGCCCATGATGCACGCTTCAGGAATACGCACTCAGGACATGCATTCATCTACTTTATCTTCTGCATTGAACATTTTGTCTAGACTTGGCTTTTGTAACTGTCATGTAATGGATTATGAATTATGTAAACGCTTCCGCACTATTGTAAACTTTGTTTATGTTCTATGGAATGAAGTCAAATGTTTATTTAAAATTCATATAGTGACGTTCGATATGACTGTGTCTGAGATCCTGGTATGTCACACGCCTGACGGTAAAACCCCGTTCGTGGAAATTGAGGGTGTGACAATTGATAACTCAAGTAACAGTCAAAACTTCTTAAGAAACAAGCAAAAGACACATCTTCATAACAATCAAAAGCAAAAGACACAGCTTCATAAAGATCAAGCATCAAAGGAAAAACAACCAAAACTATCCACATTAGAAACATTAAGTGTTGCCAAGTTCAAAAATTAATACAGGTAAGAGCATTAGTTAATGTGGATGAAGGTAACCCAAGTAAATAATCAATGCGGGTAATAGTTTTGAGTCATGAAAAACACAAGTGAAAGTAATACGGATAAGTTAAGTCTACCGCATTAGTCACACCACAAATATCAACAAAGTTCATGAAAACCAATGCAGACAGAAATTTGTTCATCTGTATTTGTTTTCCTCAGCCGCATTTCTCAAAAAAATGGCTGAAATTCAATACTTAAACTTGGTTGTATATTTGTATCATCATAAAGTTGAAGTGTGCTCATACACTTCTGTCATTATGTATGAAGTTGAAGAAATGCGGACAACTCAGATGTTCATCCGCATTTGTTGAAGTAAATACATGAAGACAAATTTCATCAGCATTAACTACAGTGTACAAATGCTGACAAAGTTAAAACATCCGCATTTGCTACAGTGCAAAAACGTATGCAAACTTAAAAACATCCGCATTTGCTACAGTGTTAAAATGTCTAAACTTAAACCTTCCGCATTTGCTACAGTAAACAAATGCTGACAGACTTTACTCCTCCGCATTTGCTACAGTAAACAAATATTGATTGTTTTAATCTTCCGCATTTACTACAGTAGTCGACCTCATTTGTTTTTAGTACTCGCATTTACTACAGTAGTCGACCGTATTTGTTTTTAACACTTGTAAAAAATTTAAAAGGACATTTGAAAGGATCTCAGATCTAGTTTGATCAATTTGATTAGGATTTGCAGCGGAATAGTACAATAATTAGACAAATTCAAGCAAGAACACAAATGATAATTCAATGGAACAGTACGGTTATAGAGAGAGAAAGTATTTCTGCAAAAAGGAATATTTCATTCAACACACGCTTCAGCACATACAAAATTAGGTCAACCTCCCTTTTATAAGGAAGGTGACGTCAGCTGATGTCACTTGTTAGTGACATCTAACGGTTATTACAACAACTATTGAAAGTAAACTAAACTACTGAAGATGTCTACAACAGCTGACATCTTCTTACAAAAGCTAAGTGTAAACTAACACTATAACTACTGAAACTACAACTACTAAAGCTATAACGTCTGAAGAACAGGCTCTTCAGACGTTTTACATTAAGTAAACTACTGAAACTAAAATAGAAAACTACTAAAAAGAAACCATCACAACTACTGAAGATTACAACTTCAGCTGTTGTGACAACCTCTGAAGACTTGATATTCAGACTTTGTCTTCAGTAGAAGTCTTCAGACTTTGTCTTCAGTACTTGAACTTCAGATGTTGTCTTTAGTACATGTCTTCAGCTGATAAAGCCTTTTTTAGTACTTATGATGTCTTGTGGGACTTAAAGGTTTTTTGATCAGGCTCATTGGTTCTTTTGGTCCAACAAACTCCCCCTAAACCAATGCAGCCAAAACCTTTAAGTTTATTTGAGTCCCACTTATTTGGCAGAAAAGTTTGTCTTTTTCTTCTGGATCAGCTCAGAAATGACCAATATCAGCACATGCCAGGGAAGAGGTTTCAAAGATCTGATTGGCCAAGGATGGATGGGAACTCCGTCTTGGGGAACTGGACACAGAGCTATTACCCCATCCATGAAACCTACTTCCCAACTATGAGTCTGTAAGACTTTCTCACATAGGCCTCAAGGAAGACTATTTGTTCCTCCATGGTAAGATCTTCAGCTTCTCCCTTAAAAAAGAACTCAGGCCTATAGTACTCAGACAGGTATTTGACCTGTTTCCCATTTCTTAACTCCACAGTTGTGATTTCTCTGTAAGCAAATTCATTAGGATGATTACCCTCTAGCAACAACTGGAGTTCATTATGTCTGACTTCCTCAAGCCTCTTGTATATTAATCCCTTTTTCGCCATTTTGTTCTCCAACAACTTTTGTGGGGGAAGATTGGCTTTATAGGCTTTCTTGAAGTCTTCTAGGATCTCCCAGGGTGATACTACAATGGCCAGCATGATCACTGCATCTACAATCTTTTTCACTTGGCCATTGTATCTGTGTGGAATGTCTTTCTTGTGAATCCTATGACTCACCCTGGGATCAGGCCAAATCCTTACTCTCTCCTTCTGATATTGAAAAGTAAACCTGAGAGCATATAACTTCTAAGCATTTTTCCTCATTGATAGAATAGATGAAGTTTGAGGGAAATATTTGTCAACCATATTCAACAACTGCTCATCATGTTGTTTATGTAACTCTTCTTCTTCAAGTTTGACTTTCACAGTTTGCATTTGGATGGCAGGGGTGATTGTTGATGGTTGACTCTTGGCCTTAGGCAATTGAATAACAGCTAAAATAGGCAGCCTGTCCTCATCCTCATCACTTTCTTCTTCTTCTTCTTCAAGTCTCAACACCCTTCTCTTCCTCTTCTTGGGTGCATCATCGGCTATTGGTTTCTTGGGTAAGGGAGTTGGTTTTATGGGTTGTGATGTGGGTTGTTTTGGTGTGGGAGATTGGATAGGCTGTTCTAGCATTTTTGTAAAAGAAGCTTTGGTGCACTTAGCTAGATCAGTCCGGCTCCCAGCACCCGCTTCATTCAGTGCTTCTATTATCAGACCTTTTGTGAATACCTCAGACGAACGGATCTTGTTGGTTATCTCCAAGATGCTGTTCCTGGACCATGATTTGACTTCAAGAACTGATCTCTATAGATACTTCGAAATGAATCTGGCCATAGCTTCAAGTCTTTCCTTCTCCTTCTCACTATAGCCAGACCATCGGTGTTCAATCTCCTGATCTCCAACTTCCTTATCTCAGAATCCAGCTTAGCAGTGTCAAAGCGTTGCCTAAACAACTGATCAATGATTTTATCCATTGACCTGCTGTGTTGGTCATCAGCTTCCTTGATCATATCATCCAACTTCTTCTCAGCAGGAGTCTTTTTATTTTCACCACCCTTCTTCTTATATGTTACATGAATGTCCTTTTCTTTTTATTTCTCCTCAAACATCTCCTTTTCCTTCTCTATTTCCTTCTCCACCTCCTTCTCCACCTCTTTCTCTTTTTCTTTCTCTTTCACCTATTCAAATCTTTTCCTCTTAATGACTTTCACTGACTTAAACTCCCCCTTTTTGGTTGCATTGGTTGTAGGGGTTTGACTATCAGAAAGTTTCTTAGACACAGCATCATCAACCAAGGTTTTTATGTTTGAGGAAAGCCTCTCATCAAGGGTTTGATTTACAATATCAGTGATGATGGGAGTGATGAGAGGCAGGGAAGTTTTAAAGATAGCAACCATTTGCTCAGAGGGGTTCTGTCCCTGAGAAATAGTGCCAGAAGCAGAGGCTGGTGGCTGAGTAGTTTGGAGTGGCTCTGTGTATGGGAGACCTTCATAAGAAGGTGCCATCCGTGGGTGAATGTGGGCAGATGGACTTGCTTCTTGAGAGAATTTGGCAAGTAGTTCTTGTAGTCTACTTACCTCATCCTCAAGAATAGTGTTTTGGGCTAAAACATCGTAAAAGAAGCCTAGGTCATCATCAGTGTTAGCTGAATCACCTGACCTCCTGATTATATCAGGATGAACATGTGCTGAGTGTGGATCAGTACTCACATGTGCCCCTTTCTCTTGGAACTGGGGACTTCCTGCCTCAGGATGAAATCCTTCATCAGCAGTTGCCTCTAGTGAGGACTTAGAGATGATACCAACTTCACCCTGTTCATGTGCTGAAACAAAAGAAGTGGCAGCCCTCACCAGATGTTCTTATCTCCTCCTCCACACAGGGAGATAGATCATTGTAATCCCTGTGCTGTGGGCTCTCAGCAACACTTTGATCCTCCCTCTCAGTGGTTGAGGTTTTCCCAGTTGTGATAGGTTCCTGGGGAGAGGGTGGAGTGTTAAGCTGAGTCAGCACTTTTGCAATTATAATGGTTGGACTTTGTGGGGTGGTTGTAATGGGAGATAGGGGTGAAGCAGTTTGCACCTGGGGAGAGTGGTGCTCTTCAATGGTAACCTTCTCAAGTGAGATAGGTTCTAGAAATGTGGCTGCCCCTGAAGTGGTTGCTTCAGGATCCTGTTGAGAGGATACTTGAGCGGTTGTGGCTGGTAGAGTCTTGGTAACTACTAGGGGATTACTTCCAGTACTTACTTCCTGCCTTGGTGGTGCAGGGGCATCGTCAGGGGACTCAACTCCCTGAGTAATTGAAAGGATCTCAGCCTCTAGTTTGATCAATTAGGTTGTATTCGCATCGGATTTAGCACGAGAATTAAACAGATAAGCAAGAACACAAATGATTTTGCATATAAGAGTAAAATTATAGAGAGAGAGAACAATTCTGCGAAAAGGTGTTTTCTATTGTATCACACGCTTCGGCAAAGATTACAATTAGGTCATCTTCCTTTTATAGGAAGAATGACGAATGCTGATGTCACTTGATAGTGACATCAAATGGTTATTAACAAACTACTGAAAGAACACTAAACTACTGAAGATGTCAAACAGCTGACATCTTCTTACAAAATGCTAAGTGTTCTAACTTATTTCAAACTACTGAAGAAAAGAAACTACTGAAAGTATTACAACGACTGAAGAACAAGCTCTTCAGTCGTTTACAACTACTGAACTATAACAGCAGAAGAACAAACTATTCAGCTGTTGTACAAACTACTGAAAAGAGAAAATACAAACTACTAGAATGTAAAACCATCACAACAACTGAAGACGACTTCTTCAGCTGTTGTGACAAACTCTGAAGCTTCAGCACTTGGTCTTTATACTTTGAACTTCAGATGTTTCATCAGCTGATGACTTCAGTCTCTGTCTTCAGACTTTGTTCATCAGTTGTTGATCTTCAGTACTTCAGTTCTTTAGCTGTTGTTCTTCAGTACTTTGTCTTCAGCACTTGAGGCTTCGGTACTTGAGTCTTCAGTACTTGATGCTTCAGTTGATGAGTCTTCAGTACTTGAACTCTTCAGCTATTGATCTTCAATTCTTTGATCTTCAGCTGTTGAAGTCTTTAGTCTTTGTAAAACTGCTGATGAAGCTTTCAGCAGTTGTTGTGATGTCTTGCGGGACTTAGAGGTTTTTCTGATCTGGCTAATTGGTTCTTTTGGTCCAACAATCTCCCCCTGAACCAATGCAGCCAAAACCTCTAAGGTTATTGTTGGTCCCACTTATTGATGGTTGGAAGATTGGTCTTTTTCCTTCTTGATCAGCTTAGAAGATGACCCAATTAAGCACTGGCTTGGGAAGAGGTCTCTGAGATTTGGTTGGCATGGTATGGATGGGAACTCTGTTTTGGGGAACTGGACACAGAGTTGTTGTCCCATCCATAAAACCTACTTCCCAACTATGAGCCTGTAGGATTCTCTGGTGTAAGCCTCTAAAAACATCACTTGTTCCTCCATGGTAAGTACTTCTGCCTCACCATCAAAGAATCCTTCAGGCCCATAGAGCTCTGAGATGTATTTGGCCTGTTTACCACTTTTAAGCTCCACAGTTGTTATAGCCCTATAGGCGAATTCATCTGGGTGATTACCCTCTAAGAACAACTGGAGCTCATTTCTCTGAAGTTTCTCAAACCTCTTGTAGACTAACCCCTTTTTAACCACCTTGTTCTCCAACATCTTTTATGGTGGGAGGTTAGCCTGATAGGTTTTCTTGAAATCTTCTATGATCTCCTAGGGTGATACTATAATGGCTAAGGAGATCTCTTCATCTACAATCCTTTTCACTTGGCCATTGTATCTCTGTGGTATGTCTTTCTTCATAATTCTGTGAGACACCCTAGGATCAGGACAAATACTCACTTTGTCCTTTTGAAATTGGAATGTATGCCTTAAAGTGAATAATCTCAGAGCTTGTTTCCTCATATTTATGATTGATGAGGAAGCAGCATAGGCTTTATCTACTCTTTTCAACAGCTTATCATCATGTAGCCTATGCTGCTGTTCTTCTTCAAGCTTAACCTTCACAGCTTCCATCTGTGAGGCAGGAGTGATGGGAGTGATGGGTAAAGTTCTGGGTTTAGGCAAGGATAGAACTGCAGAGAGAGGCAGCCTATCTTCTTCCTCATCATCCTCTTCTTCTTCTTCTTATAGCCTCAGCACCCTTCTCTTCCTCTTCAAGGGTGCATCATCAGCTATGGGTTTGATGGAGAAGGGGTTGGTTTTGTGGGTTGTGTTTGGGTTTGTGTTAGAGTGGGAGATTGGGCAGGCTTTGCTAGGAGTCTGGATATGAGTAAAGGTTTGGTTTGTTTTGCTAGCAAGGTCATGTTCCCACCACTGGCTTCAGTGAGGGCTTCTATGACCAGTCCCTTAGTGAATTCCCCAGCTGAACAGATCTTGGTGGCTATAGCCAAGATGCTGTCCCTGGTCCATGACTTAACATCTAGGACTGGTCTCCCCAAGTACTTCGAAATAATCCTAGTCATAGCCTCAAGTCTCTCTCTTTCCTCTTGGCTATAACTGGTCCATCGGTATTCTATCTCCTTCATTTCCAACTTCCTAATTTCCTGATCTAGCATGGCAGTGTTCGTGTCAAAGCCTTGCCTGAACAGCTGATTAATGGCAGAGTCCATTGATCGGCTATGCTCAGCATCAGCCTTCTTGACCAGGACTGCTAGATTAGTCTCCTTTACCACCTTCTCTCCCTCCTTCTCACCATTCTTCTTTTTATAAGTGACACTGAAATCTTTTTGGATTTCAGCCACTTCTATCTGTTCAGCTCTCTCCTCCCTCTCCTTCTCCTTCCCCTCCACCCTCTCGGTCTCCTCACCCACATCCCTCTCTTTTACCACCTCTTCCACCACTTCTTGCTCCTCCTCTACCCTCTTCCTCTTTGCTTTCACTGATGTCTCCCCCTTTTTGGATGCATTGGTTAGGGTTTGACGATCAGAAAGCGCCTTAGCTACAGCAACCTCCACCAAGGGTTGTATTTGTGAGGGAAGCCTCTCATCAAGGGTTTTCATCACAATGTCTTTGATTATTGGTGTGATGAGAGGCAGGGAATTTTAAAGGATAGCAACTAATTGCTCAGGAGGATTCTGTTCCTGAGAACGAGTGCCAGAAGCAGTGGCTGGTGGCTGAGTTTGTGGGAGTGGCTGAGTATATGGGAGACCTTCAGGTGAAGGTGCCATCTGTGGGTGTATGGTGGCAGATGGTCTTTGATCCTGAGACATTTTGGCAAGCAGCTCTTTAAGTCTGCTTACCTCATCCTCTAGGTTAGTGTTTTGGGCAACTACATCGTAGAAGAAGCACAGGTCATCATCAGTTTGCACTGAATCACCTGACCTCCAGACTATGTTAGGATGTACATGCACCGAGTGTGGCTCAGTAGTTGCATGTGCCCCTTTGTCTTGGATCTGGGGACTTCCAGCCTCCGGATTGGATCCATTATCGGCAGTTGCCTCTGGTGAGGTCTTATTGATGTTACCAGCTTCTTCCTGCTCATATGCTGATACAGGGGAAGTGGCAGCCTCACCAGAATGTCCTATCCCCTTAGCCACACTGGGAGATGAGACATGGGATTCTCTGTGTTGTGGGATCCCATCAACACTTATATCCACCCTCTCTTTGGTTGGAGATATCCCAGTTATGATTGGTTCCTGGGGAGAAGGTGAAGTGTTAAGATGAGTCAACACTTTAGCAATTATTATTGTAGGGCTTTGAGGGGCGGTTTCAGTGGGAGATGGGCTCGAAGCAGTGTGCACATAGGGAGGAATGTGCTCTTCTATGGCAACCTCCTCAATTGAGAAAGTCCAGATGTGTGGCAGCCCAAGAAATGGTTGCATCAGGCTCCTGTAAAGAGGTAGCCTGTGCGGTTGTGGTAGGTGGAGTCGTGGTGATTGCTGGGAGAATCTGGCCAGCAGTCACTTCCTGCGTTTGTTGTGCAGGGGCATCCTCAGGGGACTCATCTCCCTGAGTAGCCTTTTTGGGTTTCTTTTTGGGTTTGGGTTTGGTGGGGACTTTGGACTTGGAGGTGGAGGCTGTGGGTTCCAGCTGCGTGGGTTTTCGTAGCTTGGTAGCCTGTTTCAATATGTGGTCTGTGTTGTGCCTGGAGTATACCTTAGGCAATACAGACATGGCAGGGACTCTAGTGCCAACTAGTCCCTCCGCTTGATGCTGGTTTTCGATCATGGCCATTAACAACCATGGATATAAGATCCAACGGTTTGCTAAAGGTGTTGTGGCCATGTCCTTGAGTTCCAGAAAGATTATTTCAGTAAAATATAGTGCTTGTTTCTCAAGGATAGAATACAATACCTGCTGTCACACCCCCGGGCCCAGGTAGGGTGGGACGTCACAGATTAGCAACAACATATATGGCAGCGAAAACAAACCATTATACTCAAAGGGAGAGAACATCACATGGCATTAAAAGTTTTAAAAGACACCGGGCTGGAAACAGATCCAGCCCCAAATGGTTACATGTTCAATATAAATTTAAATTGTCATGATATCAAATTGTCAAAGTCATAAATTCTGGTCACACAACAATGCCATGGTCTCGGGGTTGAGTCTAGGTCGTCCATAAGCTAAGTGTCTTCACAGGTTACCTTAAACATGCTCAAAAGAAAAGAGTGTCAACTAAAAAGTTGGTGAATTCAAGTGCTTAAAGTTTCAAAATAAACAAAATGAACTATAAAAGTCCACAGTAAAGGTTTTAGAATCTAGTGTGATAGTTTATAGAAATCTCATTCGATTTTGAAAAGCATCATTTTTAGTATCAGTCATTGTGGGGTATCACAATCAACCCTGCACTTGGTCCCCGGTTGGCCTCTTCTAAACTTGTGTTTAACCGGATATTCCCGTAGGAAAAAGGACCAAGCCTCAGAATAGTGAACCACTCCTGCTAGGATGGTTCACCATAGTATCTTACCCAAAACCTGTTACATGCCACAAATGACCCCTCAGGATCTCAGTGGGGTACCTCCCTGTGGCGGGAGCCACTGTGCGTGGGGGATTCCCCAAATAGATCTATTCACGTAAAGACAAGTGGTATCAAGTAAGCACGATCATAGTTCATAAAACAGAAGATCATGCAAAGCAGTAAGTATCACACATAAGAGTTTTAGTTTAAAAGGAGCATGCTTAATCCCCAAAATAAAAAGTAAAAAAAAGGGGAACACGAGAACTCACCTGAGGTATCAAGCAAAGAGTAATTCTTCGCGTGCCAGGAATAGCTCAAGTCTAGCACCCTAATATGAATTTATTAAGTGATTAGCTACTGCTCTAAGCCTATTTAAGGAGTAACAATAGTGTCTAAGACTTAAGTAGACGGTTTCGGTTTTGATTCGATTAGGTTTGCGTAAAAAGTTTCCTTTTATGGAAAGTTAAGGTTTCTCATACAATTAATGGTTTTTACATTACTAAGTCCAGAATGTATGGACTATACTGCTCATTGGGGTCGATTAGGAAGTGTAACCAAATTTTACAGTTTAGCCCCTAAAGTTTCAGAATAGACAGTTTCTACCCTTAAGTTTGGTTTCTTGTATTAAATGGCCTTTATAACCAAAAATCAGTTTCAAGAACTTAATATAACTTCATTTTAAGAATATATACTCAAATTTTCAGTTTATGGACTCGGTTCCTAAAATACGCGTTTTACGTTGCCGGTTACGGTAAAACCGAACGGTTTAAAATGGTTATTTATGAGTTTTCACCTTTTTGGAGTCTAAGTCCAGTAGGTATTTCTTAAAATCATTTTTACGGGTTTCAAACCTTTTAGATTATAAAAATTTGTCTCTAAAAGTGGAAAGGCTCGTTTTTACGTTTAAACCGTTAAAACGCGTTTTTAGTCGGGTTTGACAATTTTAAAGGCTTGTTTGACCAACCATTTGACTTTTGAGGTTATTTTATATATTAACCTACTGGAGAGTCATGATTTTTATAAGTTGTAACATTTAAGTCATTTATCTTAAATTTTCCTTAAAAACGTCTTTCGGTTTACACCCGGTTTCACTAAAAATCCATTTAAATTGTCTTTTGACCACTAAAACTTTTCATTGACTCCAGAACACTTTATTTATACATTTAGAACCTGGAAATTCTCTTTAAAATGTTTATGGTCCATGTTTCCTATTTTAAGTCGTTTTAACCCGTTTTCGGGTCCCGAAAGTGACCAAACTAGGCCTAAACACATTATGTCCTTTGTTCTAGAGGTCAAGCCATGTTACTAAACTTAATATGAACCAAAAATTACTGAAATTACAGTCCCAAACGTTGCCTAGTTGTTCTATACATCCATGGACTTTAAAACATGAAGAAAGTGTCATATATGGCCATTACACATGTGTAAATCCTTGTAACTTGAGTTTAACCATTACTTTAACTTTATCTAACTTCAAAATCAGATTATTAGGGTGTCTTAAAAGTCATTTTGAGAAGATTAAAACCCTTGTCTAAGAGGTTTTTCAAGAAATGACTAAAAGAAGTTACTACTAGTTGAATGAAGCATTGTTCAAGGTGTAAGGCATACTTTTACCACATGTAGGTGGTGTACACCCTTGGGGAATTCAAAAACAGGTTGTTGATAGTCTTTAAACCCATTAATATGCAGGTTAGACGTTTGGTTTTGAGAGGTTACAAGATTCACAAGTGCATGGTGACAAAAACACCAAAAAGTGGGTTTTCAAGGGGTAAATCGGATTCTACCCCTTGGAATGAGCATTATAAAGTGTGGTATACCTTCAAGAACGTGGGGAACTCCTCAAGAACAAAGTGAGGGTGAGATGTTTCTGCTACAACAAGAAAAATATGGGTTTTTAGGTGAAAAATGAAGACTAGTTTAAGAAATGACCAAAACCGACACATAGAGCTTACACTTGATGTTACTCACGATTTGGAAGGTGTGGATAGTCGTGGATGGCTGGAACCTTCTTGGAGGAGGCTGGGGAAGCTCGAACAAAGGCTGGAACTTCAAGTCTTGCACGTTCAAGGCTTCAAAACATCACCCAAAGTCCACCCTCTTGCTGCGGTTTTGCTGCTGGCCGATTATGGCAGCTTGTTGTTGTGATTTTAGGGGCTGAAATGAGAGGATTTTTGGAGAGGATGAGAGTGTTTCAGCAGGGATTTTAGAGAGAGAGAGAAGAGTGAATTGGTGAAGTCTTGCAAGGAGAGAAATGCATGAAGAGGGAATGGTTGTAAGATAAAGGTGAAGGTGTGTAAGAAAGCAAAATATTTCATTGGTGGGATGGGGGGGGGGCGAAATGGCCTTGTTCCTCTAGTGCCATTTGAATATTCAAGTTTAATTATTTAATTGGTAGTGTAGATTTTATAAAATGGTAGTATTCTTGGTGGTATAAGTTGTTAGTAAATTGACTAAGTGTTATGCATGGTAATGTATATTTAAATCCGAAAATTCCAAGTGTGTGTGTGTGCACACATATACTTATAATTGTTTCAATTGATATTCTTAATTCTAGCTAGGGTGACTAATTAATATTCCCGGGCACGAATTTTTTTCTAAAAAGGCAAGACCTAAAATGACTAAATTCACGTAATCAAGTAAAAATTAGTGATTCTAACACTCTTGATATAATTGAATTGTTTCCATTATTAGTACTCATAAGACGGGATATGATGCAGTTAAATTAGGGTTTAGGATAGTGACCTTGGGACCGGTTGTCACATTCTCCCACCGTTTAGGAAATTTCGTCCCGAAATTTTAACTTCGCTTAGCATTGGTACGGGTGGGTTTAAAGAGATGCGGGTAGTTCTTCCTCATCTTGTCCTCACGTTCCCAAGTGAATTCCGGCCCTCATTTCGAGTTCCATCTAACCTTAACCTTGGGTATGCGGCTTCGTCTGAGTTGCTTGACCAAGCGGTCCGTGATCTCTATAGGCTTTTCCACGAAGTTCAGCTTATCATTGATTCTTGTCTCTTTCAACGGTAGTTCCAAGGCTTTGTCTACCAGGCATTTCTTCAAGTTTGACACGTGGAAGGTGTCGTGTATATAACTCAATTTTTGAGGTAGTTTCAACTTGTATGCCACAGGACCAATTCTTGCTAGTATTTCGAATGGTCCAATGTATCTTGGGCTTAACTTGCCTCTTTTTCCGAACCTCATGGTTCCTTTCCACGGTGCTACCTTCAGCATTACCCTATCACCTATCTGAAACTCTAATGGTTTCCGTCTTCTATCAGCGTACTTCTTTTGACGATCCCTTGCCGCCCGTAGACGTTCCTTGATCTTGAAAATCTTATCAGTGGTCTCCAATACGATGTCGGGTCCCAATACTTGACTATCACCGATTTCATTCCAACTCAAAGGTGACCGACATTTCCTACCATAGAGAGCCTCATACGGAGCAGCACTGATACTTGCATGGTAACTGTTGTTATAGGAGAACTCCACCAGTGGAAGATGATTATCCCAGTTCCTACCAAAATCAATTACGCATGCCCTCAGCATATCTTCTAGGGTTTGAATAGTCCTCTCGCTTTGACCATCAGTTTGCGGGTGGTATGCCGTACTTAAGTCCAGACGGGTTCCTAAGGCTCGTTGAAGTGATTTCCAGAAACGCGAAGTAAAACGACTATCACGATCGGAGATTATTGATAGTGGCACACCATGCCTAGCCACTATTTCATTGATATACAGTTGAGCCAGTCTTGATATGTCATAATCTTCCCGTATTGGTAAAAAGTGAGCTGCTTTGGTTAGTCTATCCACTATCACCCAAATGGCATCATGACCCCTAGATGTTCTGGGTAACTTGGTAACAAAGTCCATCATGACGTTATCCCATTTCCATTCCGGGATTTCTGGCTGCTGTAACAACCCTGATGGTTTTTGATTCTCGACTTTTACCATGGCACAGGTTAGGCACTTACTGACATAAATAGCGATTGATTTCTTGATTCCAGGCCACCAGAAAAGTGCCTTCAAGTCCCGGTACATTTTATCACTCCCAGGGTGAACTGAATACCTAGACTTGTGAGCTTCATCGAGAATCACCTCTCGAATTCCCCCATGCTTTGGCACCCAAGTTCTCCCTTCGCACTTATATGTACCATCAGTTCCCATTTCAAATCGCTTTTCCATTCCCGTTAATCCTTCTCCTGCTAGATTTTCCTCCTCTAACGCTTCGCCTTGAGCTTCTTTCAGCCTTGCGAATAGGTCTGTGTACACACTTATCATTAAAGCTCGTACACGAAGAGGTTTTTCTCTCTCCTTTCTGCTCAAAGCATCTGCCACCACATTGGCCTTTCCGGGATGATAACGGATTTCACACTCATAGTCGTTTAACAGCTCAACCCATCTTCTCTAACGCATGTTTAGCATTTTCTAGTCGAGAATGTGTTGCAAACTTTGATGGTCAGTGTAAATGATACACTTCATGCCATAGAGGTAGTGCCTCCATATTTTGAGAGCAAACACCACGGCACCTAATTCCAGATCGTGCGTAGTATAGTTCTTCTCGTGATCATTTAGCTGTCTAGATGCATAGGCAATAACCTTGTTACGTTGCATTAGCACGCAACCTAACCCTTGACGCGAGGCGTCACAATAAACTACGAAGTCTTCGACTCCTTCTGGAAGGGCTAAAACAGGTGCACTGCACAGTTTTTCCTTAAGCGTCTCGAATGCTTCATCTTGCTCGGGTTCCCATACAAAGGCTTTGTCCTTCTTAGTCAGTGAGGTCAACGGTTGCACAATTCGTGAGAAGTCCTTTATGAATCGTCGGTAGTATCCGGCCAATCCTAGGAATTGCCTAATCTCAGTGGGAGTCTCAGGAATCTTCCAATTCTTTATAGCTTCAATCTTGGAAGGGTTAACTTGAATTCCATTCTCATTCACTACATGCCCTAAAAATTGGATCTCTCGCATCCAAAATTCACATTTTGAAAATTTGGCATATAGTTGCTCATTCTTGAGTAATTCAAGAATTAGTCTGAGATGCCTCTGGTGTTCTTCCTTACTACCGGACAAGATCAGGATGTCGTCGATGAACACAATCACGAACTTGTCAAGATATGGGCGGCACACACGGTTCATGAGATCCATGAATGCTGCTGGTGCATTAGTCAGTCCGAAGGGCATGACTAAGTACTCATAGTGCCCATACCTAGTTCGAAAAGCCGTCTTGGGTATATCTTCTTCTCGGATCTTCAGTTGCTGGTAACCGGATCTCAGATCTATCTTGGAGAAGTAGCTTGCTCCTTGAAGTTGATCGAATAGGTCGCCTATCCTTAGGAGAGGGTAACGGTTCTTTATCGTCAACTTATTTAATTCCCGGTAGTCGATGCACATGCGTAAGGTGTCGTCCTTCTTCTTCACAAATAATACCGGAGCACCCCATGGAGAGACACTCGGACGTATAAATCCTTTGTCCAATAGTTCTTGAACTTGCATCATCAGTTCCTTCATTTCAGGAGGAGCGGGTCGATACGGCGCTTTGGCTACCGGTGCAGCACCAGGTAGCAAATCTATTTGGAACTCAACTTGTCGATTCGGGGGAAGTCCCCGTAGGTCTTCCGGAAACACCTCAGGGTATTCAGAAACTACTGGGATGTCCGAAATCTTCTTCTCCTCTTTGGTCTTCATCACGTAGATGATGAAAGCTGAGCATCCCTTCCTTAAGCTCTTGGTAGCTTTTAAATGGGATATCATGGGGCATAAGGTGTTACTCCTTTCTCCTTGCATCACTAACTCTTCCTTGTCGTTCAATGGTATCTTGAGTAGGCGTTCATCACAAACAATTTCGACACTGTTCTTAGGTAACCAGTCCATGCCGACTACCACATCAAATCCTCCTAACTTAATGGGCATCAGATCTATCTTAAATGCATGCCCATTTAGATTTATTGAACAATTCTTGATGATTTTGTTAGTTTCTAAAATATTACCATCAGCTAATTCGATGGTAAACGTATCGGCTAAGGCACACGTAGCTAAGTCAATCGAGGATCTGAAAGCACTAGAGATAAAACTGGCAGTTGCTCCAGTATCAAATAAAACAGTAGCATGATGACCGTTTCCAAGAAACGTACCATTGACCACATCGGGTTCCTTTCGGGCTCCAGCGGGATCCATCACAAAAGCTCTTCCCTTGGGCTTATTGGGTCGGTTGTCCTTGTTTCTTCCTAACTTAGGACATTTATTCCTCATATGCCCGGGGTCCCCGCACTCATAGCATTGTTTTCCAGGCTCGTAGGTACAGTCTTTAATCAGGTGACCAGGTTTCTTGCATCGATAACAAGGCATGGGATTGCACTCCCCTTGGTGATGAAGCTTGCATTTATCACAGAAGGGGCTTGTGCCTAGATACAACCTCCTTGCCTTTCCACCCTGGTCATTTCGTCTCGCTTCTTCTTTAGGCTTCTTGTTTGAACCGCTGCTGCTGCCGACCATCTTCCTAGTATCAACCCACTTCCTCTTTTCTTCCACAACCTTCTTCTTGTCCTCAATTCTCCCATGTTCAATCCACCCAGCTCTAACTAGGTCGTCGGTCAGACTACTGGTAAGGTCGACAGCCGCCTGTATAGTTGTAGGCCAGGATGATCGAACCATGCCCCTTACCCTTGGGTGTAACCCCCAGATGAAGCAGGCCACGCCCTTGGATTCTGGCATCACCAAGTGTGGTACCAGTCGGGACAATGCAAGGAATTGGTTGATGTATTCGGTGTAGTTTGAACCCCTCATTTCCAAATTCAGAAATCTAGCCTCCAATTTCTCAAGTTGGTTGATCGGGCAGTACTTGTTAGTGATTAACTCCCTAAACTCAGACCAGTTCATTCTTCCCACAGCATCCCGGCCTCGAGGCTGGATGATGGTTTTCCACCACTCAAGTGCTGGTCCCTTGAGAGATTGAGAAGCAAACCTCACCATGTGTTCCAACTTGCACTCACTGATGTCTAACACAGCTTTGATTTCTTCCAGCCATCTATAGGTTTCAATTGCACCCTTGGTGCCATGAAAGTCCTTTGGCTTGCAAGCCATGAATGTTTTGTAGGAGCACCCTTTGTATAGCTTTAGATTCTTCTTTGTTGGCAGCCCCAGTACCACCTCCGGTGTCATCCCGGTCAGCATTTATTTGGGCAATAATGGTTGGTATAGCATTTGCAATTTGTTGTGCCACAAGATTTGCCACCCTCTCATCGTTTCCTGAGTTAGCATTCTCCCCGGCGGGAGTCCCTGGAGGGGTAGGTGGTTGGTTTCTGGTTCGCCTTGTTCTTTCGTGACGACCTCGGTTTGCTGCTGGCCTTCCAATGGGTGTTCCTCTTCGGGTAGGCATTCTGACAGTACGAGAGACAAAGTCGTTTAGCATCTCATAATTTTTTTCAATCAGTCTATGAATCAATTCCCTACAAGACTTCCTCTCTACGAAGAGAGAATACGATGTATAATTGCACACAATTTCCAAAGTTCCACAGATTACCAATTTAAACAGTTTAAGCAGTCATAAGGAATAACATGGCCCAACACCATGACTAAACAACGCATGACGGATAATCGTAAATGTTTCTACAGCATTGTATCATATGAATTAGTTCAAAACAAGACAAAGTTCATAGCATCAGAGTCTAGCTCTTGCAAGGTGGAAATGCCATCACCCCCATGAAATATAATAATAATAATAATGTCGGATAATAATAAGTTTGTTTCCTTCAAATACTCTAAGACAGATAGTTTCTTCTTCTCCTACATGGCCGCCCTCACATCCACTTCTTTTTCAACCATCCCATCCATCCGGTGCTCTTCTTCCTTTGCTCCCGCTCCAATCTCTACACACCCTCTGATGCCAGCATAGCTTGGAATTGAGCGGACTGCGAGGTCCGGGTGGCGTGCTGAAGAGTCAGGTCGTGGCGCTCGATGGTCCTCAGTATCTCGCTCAGGGTAGGGTCGGATGGACCAGAGTCACTAGCCCGCCGGCTAGACTGAGAGTGCTGGTCTCTGGAGAACACGCTGGGACCGACATGCATGTTGTGCCTTGGGGGCATCCAAGGCTCCTCTTGTGGGTGGCGTCGGTGTGGCTCGTACGACGGTGGTGCGGGTATGGGAGCCCTGACCGGTGGTGGAGGAGGAGGAGGC
This sequence comes from Flaveria linearis, assembly GCA_024085815.1. NCBI lineage: Eukaryota > Viridiplantae > Streptophyta > Magnoliopsida > Asterales > Asteraceae > Flaveria > Flaveria linearis. The sequence continues at coordinate 48,291,416 of CM044004.1, read as the reverse complement.
AACCTAAATGAGACCGAAGTCGCAGGTCTAACAGCCTTTCGTGGACCAGTGACGGTGCGTGCTCCCCAATTCCCAATGGGAGGTATCGGTGAGTGGGATGGAGTGGCAACATGTGGCGAACGGGAGCGTGTCCGGCTCCTGGGTGGCCTTGACGAAGAAGAATCCTCGGAAGCTCCAGTGTCCTCTGACGTGGCGGAGATCCATCCCGGGTGTCCATACCTCTGCAGGTACGCCTCGTACACCGTTTGGGGCTTCCTCCTCAGTGTCCCAACGGGGGCAGTCTCATCAACTTGAGGTGCGGGTGCCTTAACTCTTTCAGCCATAGTAGTTTCCTGTAAAAAGACATCATGAGTAATTTGGTTTCTCATAGCTCATGATAGTCTTAATAATAATAATATACTCATAGTAATAGTGATGGCATTAGTATCAGGGATCTCTATGTATCCCTTATCAGTGAGGTTAGAATCAATTGTTTCTCATAATAGTGTCAGGCAATATAGTTCATCTAAAGGAAATTAATTTCAAATCCCAGTCAAAATAAAATTCAAGGTTAATCAGCATCAAACAGAAAGGTCCAAACCTAACTTAGAGGTCCATGATGGAAATTACGAGTTCGGTAAATTCATGATTACGTTGATCAGGCTTAATCATCAATTTACCCAACCCGATCATTCCAACACTTTCCCACAAGGACAGTCCTAGGGTATCAGGGTTGTAGCCTAGGGTCTACTATGGTATTCCCGACTTCTCTACAACCTTTGGATCTGATACCAATCTGTCACACCCCCGAGCCCAGGTAGGGTGGGACGTCACAGATTAGCAACAACATATATGGCAGCGGAAACAAACCATTATAAGAGCTCAAGGGAGAGAATATCATATGGCATTAAAAGTTTTAAAAGACACGGGCTGGAAACAGATCCAGCCCCAAATGGTTACATGATCAACATAAATTTAAATTGTCATGATATCAAATTGTCAAAGTCATAAATTCTGGTCACACAACAATGCCATGGTCTTGGGGTTGAGTCTAGGTCGTCCATAAGCTAAGAGTCTTCACAGGTTACCTGAAACATGCTCAAAAGAAAAGAGTGTCAACTAAAAAGTTGGTGAATTCAAGTGCTTAAAGTTTCAAAATAAACAAACGAACTATAAAAGTCCACAGTAAATGTTTTAGAATCCAGTGTGATAGTTTATAGAAATCTCATTCGATTTTGAAAAGCATCGTTTTTAGTATCAGTCATTGTGGGGTATCACAATCAACCCTGCACTTGGTCCCCGGTTGGCCTCTTCTAAACTTGTGTTTAACCGGATATTCCCGTAGGAAAAGGACCAAGCCTCAGAATAGTGAACCACTCCTGCTAGGATGGTTCACCATAGTATCTTACCCAAAACCTGTTACATGCCACAAACAACCCCTCAGGATCACAGTGGGGTACCTCCCTGTGGCGGAAGCCACTGTGCATGGGGGATTCCCCAAATAGATCTATTCACGTAAAGACAAGCGGTTCACAAAAGAATTAATGATTATGACTAAAGTATCAGCAGGTATCAAAAAAGTCCCACATACAAGAATCAAGTAAGCACAATCAAAGTTCATAAAACAGAAGATCATGCAAAGCAGTAAACAGTATCACACATAAGAGTTTTAGTTTAAAAGGAGCATGCTTAATCCCCAAAATAAAAAATAAAAAAAGGGGGAACACGAGAACTCACCTTAGGTATCAAGCAAATAGTAATTCTTCGCGTGCCGGGAATAGCTCAAGTCTAGCACCATAATATGAATATATTAAGTGCTTAGCTACTGCTCTACGCCTATTTAAGGAGTAACAATAGTGTCTAAGACTTAAGTAGACGGTTTCGGTTTTGATTCGATTAGGTTTGCGTAAAAAGTTTCCTTTTATGGAAAGTTAAGGTTTCTCATACAATTAATGGTTTTTACATTACTAAGTCCAGAATGTATGATAATTATGCTAACAAAGTGACTATAGTGCACATTGGGGTCGATTAGGAAGTGTAACAAAATTTTACAGTTTAGCCCATAAAGTTTCAGAATTGACAGTTTCTACCCTTATGTTTGGTTTCTTGAATTAAATGGCCTTTATAACCAAAAATCAGTTTCAAGAACTTAATATAACTTCATTTTAATAATATATACTCAAATTTGCAGTTTATGGACTCGGTTCCTAAAATACGCGTTTAACGTTGCCGGTTACGGTAAAACCGAACGGTTTAAAATGGTTATTTATGAGTTTTCACCTTTTTGGAGTCTAAGTCCAGTAGGTATTTATTAAAATCATTTTTATGGGTTTCAAACCTTTTATATTATAAAAATTTGTCTGTAAAAGTGGAAAGGCTCGTTTTTACGTTTAAACCGTTAAAACGCGTTTTTAGTCGGGTTTGACCATTTTAAAGACTTGTTTGACCAACCATTTGACTTTTGAGGTTATTTTATCTATTAAACTACTGGAGAGTCATGATTTTATAAGTTGTAACATTTAACCCATTTATCTTAAATTTTCCTTAAAAACGTCTTTCGGTTTCCACCCGGTTTCACTAAAAATCCATTTAAATTGTCTTTTGACCACTAAAACTTTGCATTGACTCCAGAACACTTTATTTATCCATTTAGAACCTGGAAATTCTCTTTAAAACGTTTATGGTCCATGTTTCCTATTTTAAGTCGTTTTAAACCCGTTTTCGGGTCCCGAAAGTGACCAAACTAGGCCTAAACACATTATGTCCTTTGTTCCAGAGGTCAAGCCATGTTACTAAACATAATATGCACCAAAACTTACTGAAATGACAGTCCCAAACGTTGCCTAGTTGTTCTATACATCCATGGACTTTAAAACATGAAGAAAGTGTCATATATGGCCATTACACATGTGTAAATCCGTGTAACTTGAGTTTAACCATTACTTTAACTTTATCTAACTTAAAAATAAGATTATTAGGGTGTCTTAAAAGTCATTTTGAGCAGATTAAAACCCTTGTCTAAGAGGTTTTTCAAGAAATGACTAAAAGAAGTTACTACTAGTTGAATGAAGCATTGTTCAAGGTGTAAGGCATACTTTTACCACATGTAGGTGGTGTACACCCTTGGGGACTTCAAAAAAAGGTTGTTGATAGTCTTAAAACACATTAATATGCAGGTTAGACGTTTGCTTTTGAGAAGTTACAAGATTCACAAGTGCATGGCGACAAAAACACCAAAAAGTGGGTTTTCAAGGGGTAAATCGGATTCTACCCCTTGGAATGAGCATTATTAAGTGTGGTATACCTTCAAGAACGTGGGGAACTCCTCAAGAACAAAGTGAGGGTGAGATGTTTCTGCTACAATAAGAAAAAGATGGGTTTTTAGGTGAAAAATGAAGACTAGTTTAAGAAATGACCAAAACCGACACATTGAGCTTACACTTGATGTTACTCATGATTTGGAAGGTGTGGATGGTCTTGGGTGGCTGGAACCTTCTTCAAGGAGGCTGGGGAAGCTCGAACAAAGGCTGGAACTTCAATTCTTGCACGTTCAAGGCTTCAAAACATCACCCAAAGTCCACCCTTGCTGCGGTTTTGCTGCTGGCCGATTATGGCAGCTTGTTGTTGTGATTTTAGGGGCTGAAATGAGAGGATTTTTGGAGAGGATGAGAGTGTTTCAGCAGGGATTTTCGAGAGAGAGAGAAAGAGAGTGAATTGGTGAAGTCTTGCAAGGAGAGAAATGCATGAAGAGGAATGGTTGTAAGATAAAGGTGGAGGTGTGTAAGAAAGCAAAATATTTCATTGGTGGGATGGGGGGGCGGCCGAAATGGCCTTGTCCTCTAGTGCCATTTGAATTTTCAAGTTTAATTATTTAATTGGTAGTGTAGATTTTATAAAATGGTAGTATTCTTAGTGGTATAAGTTGTTAGTAAATTGACTAAGTGTTATGCATGGTAATGCATACTTAAATCTGAAAATTCCAAGTGTGTGTGTGCACACATATACTTTTAATTGTTTCAATTGATATTCTTAATTCTAGCTAGGGTGACTAATTAATATTTCTGGGCATGAATTTTTTTCTAAAAAGGCAAGACCTAAAATGACTAAATTCACGTAAATCACATAGAATCATAAAAATTGATCAAGTAAAAATTAGTGATTCTAACACTCTTGATATAATTGAATTGTTTCCATTATTAGTACTCATAAGATGGGATATGATGCAGTTAAATTAGAGTTTAGGATAGTGACCTTGGGACCGGTTGTCACACCTGCTGCCATTGTCGCGTCTCACACACTTGACTGGAAGGGAATACTGCTTCTCTACATATAACACAAAGTTCATTATAGCTTTTGCAGCTTCATCTTTGGAGTTCAAGAAGAAAGTCCATACAAATCTGGAGTAATCATCTACAATTACCAGACAGTATTTCTTCTTAGCCATTCTCATCACTCTGACAGGACCAAAGGGATCCATGTGCAATAGTTACAAGCAGATAGTAGACTTAGGTTCTTCTATTGGAGGGAATGAGACTTTGTGTTGTTTTCCTTTTAAACAAGCAGTGCAGTTGTCTTCACATTTAAACTCCTTCAAAGGCAACCCTCTTACTAATCCATGGCTTATCAGCTGATTCATGTTTTTGAGATTAACATGCCCCAGTCTTCTATGCCATAGAGTAGATTCTTGAGGAGAGGCCTTGGAGAATAGGCAAGGATGGCCTTTTAGATCAATTTTCTTGGAAAGATCTAAGGCATATACTCTTCCTGTCCTGTTGGCCTTTAGGAGAGTATATTCATCCAACACCTTGTCAATCAAACTCAGAACTTTGAATGACAGAATCCGACAGTTCTGGCTTATGAAGAGGGCAACATGGCCTTTATCACACATTTGACTAACACTCAAGAGATTATACTTGAGATTCTCCACATGGTTGACATCATCAAACCTTATTTCCTCATTGAAAACAAAGCCTTTGCCGATGATGTAACCTTTTGCATCATTGCCCAAGGAAACAAATCCCTTTTTTCCTTGAGAGTAGTCATCAAGAAGAGAGCTGCTCCCTGTCATGTGCATGGATCCTCCACTGTCTACATACCAGATGCTTCTTTAGCATGTTGAAAAACCCTGCAATCATCATAACAGGTTAGTTAGTTTTGGAGACCCAAACCTTTTTGGTTTTGGGTCTGTTCTCATCAACAGATGTAACACTAACATGTTTGTTATGTGTGGCAGTCTGAGGTGAAGGAGACGGTGTAGAAGAGGAAACCTTTGGCTTGGATTTCCTTTTCTGTGGTTTCAACACAGGGGCATCTAACTGGTTGACTCTTCCCATTAGATGTTGAACCATCACCACAAGTTGTGTCTGATTTTGGGATAAAGCTTTCAGCTCCTCAGACAAAATAGTGCTTGCTGGTGATGGATTCCTGTGTTGCACCATCTTTTTTTGAGCAACCTCAGCTGTTGCCTGATTAACTCCATCCTTCCTTTTGGAATTCTTCTTGGACTTAGGGGTTTCAGGCTTTGATGTTGCTGATACAAACTTGGACTCAAACTCATTGTTCATTTCATTCATTTTCTCTTTAATTTTCTCCTTTTGTTTGAGTTTGGATCCCCTTTTGTACCAGCAATCATGAGTAAGATGATTGAACAAGCCACATATTTCACATGTCTTCTTCTTCATCTTATGTTGATCATCTACTAAAGAAGATGAAACTGCTGAAGACTTGTTCTTCAGCTATTTGCTGCCAGTACTTGCAGTTTTCTTCCTTGTAGTACTTGCTTTCCTGACATCCTCTTTAGTAGTCTTCAAACCCTTTCTACTGACAGTTTTCTTCTCTTCAGTGCTAACAGTAGTTGGGGTTTGAACTTCAGGTGTTATCACTTGCTCTCCAGTACTTTCAGTACTTCTAGAGACAACACCTGAGTTGATCAACTTTTTGATCATGTGACATTCAGCATTTGAACCATCAGCTGTTTTAGCATCAGCTGATTGATTTTGTGAGGAATGAATGCTGACTTCTACTTCTGATGATGATGTATCAGATAGTAGGTCACATGATGAGAAGGATTGGTTATTGCTTTCTCCATCAGATTCTACAACTGCTCTGGAAGTATAATCTGTTGGAGGAGCAGTGTGATTATAACCAATGCCAAACTTAACATTGGAAGCTGATTGCTTACTCAAAAGCAATTCAAAACCCTTGCTGGATTGTACCCATCGATCACACTCTACCTGGGTTGCTGCAAGTGTTTCCTTGAGGTCTTTGTACTTCTCTAGAAGTACTTCTTCCCTAGCCTTATCATCTTTGATTTGGCATTTAAGTTTATAAATCTTATCATTTTTATCATTAATCACAGCCTCAAATTCAGTTTTTCCTTTGGAAATGGTTTGCTCTACCTCAAAATTTATCAATTAAAGCCACATTTGCCTCTCTAATAGAAGCAAATGCTGCTATGCATGAATCAGAACAAAGCTTGGCTTTAGCCTCAGAAGATACCTGTGATGAAGCATTGGAGGATGACCCATCAACAAACTGCAGGGCCATGAAAGCAAGGTTCCCATAAGGATGATCACCACCATGTTGACCAGCACCAGGAAACAGTTGTTCATGACCAGATAAATCATCTGGTAAACTGCTCCAGTCAATAACTCTTGGGGTAAAGAAGCTGTGTTGTTGAGGTTGGGTTTGATGATGAGATTGGGAAGGTTGAGGCTCAGGGAGTGCATGTGGTTGCTGAGCAGTGGGTGCTTGAACTTGACTTGGCTGAGGTATGGTGTAGCAGGGGTATGGGTATGGCATATGACCCTGAAGCACAAAGTATGCAAGTGATGCCTGAGCTGGTGATGGATGACCAGAACTGGAGGAATGTTGCCTTCTGTGCTGTGAGCTATTGCTTGGTAAAGTCACAAAGGGTGCAGAGGAGTTAGATCCAGATGATCTACACTCTCTAGCAAAGTGTCCAAGCCTATGGCACTTGTGACACCTCAACTTGCTCTTGTCAAAACCAACTTTGGTTTTGCCAGAGAGACCAGGAAATTTCCTGCCAGTTCTCATGTACAACTTTTGAGATCTCATATTTATCATTGGCATTTGACTCAAAATATCCATCTCTTCCAGATCATCATCTGGAATGCCCTTCAAGTCCTCCATCAGAAAGCACAGGTTATCACTGCTATCTCCTGAACTACTATCAACACCAACAAAAGCATGTTCAGAGTTGGTAGAGAAATCAATATGCTCATCATAAGAACTCTCTAATGCAGCATATTCTGACTCTTGACCTATCAGTGTAGTATTACCTGATACAAAGTCATCAGTGAGCTTGCATGCGGTGGACAACTTCCTTTTCTACTCTATCTCTCTCTCAAATGTAAGCAGTTTCCCATGAAGTTGGGTGAGAGATAGAGTATCCAGATTTGCACTGGAGCGTAGGACAATGGTATAAGTGTCCCATCTCTCAGGCAGGGATCTGAGGAAACGGTTATTCATCTGACTATTGGAATACTCTTGTTTAACCATTTTCAGCACAGAAATAAGACAAGAGAATCGCTCAAACTGTTGAGTCAGTGTCTCACCCTTCCTATGAGAGAATGTCTCATATTGTTAGGCGAGGATTTCCCTAGTATTTGCTAGGACCTCATTGGTTCCTCCGAATTGTTCCTTCAGAGCAACCCAAAGATCATGAGCAGTTTCATGATGCAAAAGCCCTGAATAAATTTCCTTTGGAATTGCCATAGCCAGAATTCCATGGGCTTTAGCATCAATTTCGAACAACTTAAGATCTTCGTCCGAATATTGTTCAGGTTTCTTCAGAACCTTCTCATTTGATTCAGGAACGCTCACCATAGGCATGTGTGGTCTATGTACCACTGACTTCCAACAATCAGAACTGTTGACAGACAGGTGATGGAGCATACGACATTGCCATAGGTTATACTCATTCCTCACAATCATCGGAGGCTTTGTTGAGGAACAAGTATTGTGAGGATCATTAGTTGGTGTCGCCATTTCAGTTTTTCATGCAAATTCAAGGTAAAACAAAACAAATCTAGCTCAAAACCATGAGAACCTCAAGGTTAATGGCAAGAAGCAGCAGAAACTCAATCTCTATAACTAATTCTTGCAAATTGCTAATTCGATCAAACGTAGATAGCAATCGAGCAGTTTCAATGATCAATGGTTAAATCGATCAATGATTAACCTGCTCTGATACCATTTGAAAGGATCTCAGCCTCTAGTTTGATCAATTAGGTTGTATTCGCAGCGGATTTAGCACGAGAATTAAACAGATAAGCAAGAACACAAATGATTTTGCATGTAACAGTAAAATTATATATAGAGAGAACAATTCTGCGAAAAGGTGTTTTTTATTGAATCACACGCTTCGGCAAAGATTACAATTAGGTCATCTTCCTTTTATAGGAAGAATGACGAATGTTGATGTCATTTGATAGTGACATCAAACGGTTATTAACAAACTACTAAAAGAACACTAAACTACTGAAGATGTCAAACAGCTGACATCTTCTTACAAAATGCTAAGTGTTCTAACTTATTACAAACTACTGAAGAAAAAAAACTACTGAAAGTATTAAACGACTGAAGAACAAGGTCTTCAGTCATTTACAACTACTGAACTATAACAGCTGAAGAACAAACTCTTCAGCTGTTGTGCAAACTACTGAAAAGAGAAAATACAAACTACTAAAATGTAAAACCATCACAACAACTGAAGACGACTTCTTTTGCTGTTGTGACAAACTCTAAAGCTTTAGCACTTGGTTTTCAGACTTTGAACATTAGATGTTTCATCAGCTGATGACTTCAGTCTTTGTCTTCAGACTTTGTTCATCAGTTGTTGATCTTCAGTACTTCAGTTCTTCAGCTATTGTTCTTCAGCACTTTGTCTTCAGCACTTGAGGCTTCAGTACTTGAGTCTCCAGTACTTGATGCTTCAGTTGATGAGTCTTCAGTACTTGAACTCTTCAGCTGTTGATCTTCAGTTCTTTGATCTTCAGTTGTTGAAGTCTTCAGTCTTTGTCAAACTGCTGATGAAGCTTTCAGCAGTTGTTGTGATGTCTTGTGGGACTTAGAGGTTTTTCTGATCTGGCTCATTAGTTCTTTTGGTCCAACACCCTTGCAGTGGTTGATTCAGGATCCTGTTGAGAGGATACCTGAGCAGTTGTGGCTGGTAGAGTCTTGGTAACTACTTGGGGATTACTTCCAGTAGTTACTTCCTGCCTTGGTGGTGCAGGGGCATCCTCAGGGGACTTAACTCCCTGAGTAGCCTTTTTGGGCTTTTTAGTTTTTGGCTTGGTGGGGACTTTGGGTTTGGAGGATGAGGCTATGGGTTCCCGCTGCTTGGGTTTTAGCAGCTTGGCAGCCTTTTTAGGTGTGTGTCTGAGTTGTGCCTGGAGTATACTTCAGGCAAAACAGCCAAAGCAGGGACTCCTAGGCCAACAAGGCCCTCAGCTTTTAGTTGTTTTTCTAGAATGGTCATAAGAAACCTTGGATATAGTATCCATCTATTAGCTACAGGTTTCAAAGCCATATATTTTAATTCTAAAAAGATAATTTCAGAAAAATTTAGATTTTGTTGCTCAAGGATAGAGTACAATACCTGCTACCACCTTGATGACATTTGATCCCATGAAGATGATTTAGGGGCAAGGCAGACATTTACCATGTGGAATATTAGGCGTTCAGTATCACAGAAGTGCTTCTTCATGATTGTTGTAGCATTGAGGTCACCTTGATATCCATGGTGGGCAAAAGATAAGTCGGTTGTGCCCTTAGGATACTCAGTGACAAAGGTGGCATCATTCAGATTTAGGGTTTATCGAATGATGTCAGAAGTGATGACCACCTTCTTTTGGTTGACAAACCACTGGAGAATGACCTCGGCATCATTCTCACCAGTTGTGATGGTGATGTTTGTCCAGAACTATTTGAGGGATTCGGCGTGGATGATTGGATTTAGAAGAAAGGCCGTTTTGTTAGGAGATTCAACCATCAGATCGATGGCGTCATCGAACTTGGTCCAAAAGGCTGATTTAGTGAGGTAGGCTACACAATTATGGCGTGGTTTGAGCTGTATGGTCGCCATTAATGTGAGAGGGAAGTTTCAGAGTTTTTTAGTGTTAGGTTGTGAGAATGAAAAACTCTGAAGTTAGGGTTAGGTATTTATAGGGTATGGTCATGAAACGGCTGATGGAAAACGTCTGAAGGTTTTCATATTAGTCATCGGGTGTTTGAAACGACTGATAACATGGTTTTAACCTTCAGAGGTTGTAAACGACTGTTGGCTTCAGTTGTTTTGATATGAAACAGCAGTAGTTTGAATCAGCTGAATAGTAAATTTATTCATCAGCTGTTGTCGTCAATTCAGATGTTTCATTCTGACCTCAACATTTACTCATCAGACTTTTTCTGATTTTCAGACGTTTCATTGGCCATCAGCTCTTTGGAATATTTATTCTTCAGCTCTTGTGAACAAATGTTCAGAAGATCTGTTGAAATAAATTATTTTTCAGAACTTGTGAACAAATATTGTCTTCAGTACTTATGTGGAAGATTACACATCAGTACTTTTGGACAAAATTTGTTCTTTAGTACTTATTTGTTAGAAAAAGGCATCAGGAGTTATAACCATATCAGTAGTTGTAACTTTATCAGTTCTTTTCAATAAATAATGTACTTTAGTACTTTGAAGTATTTTAGTCTTCAGTAGTCATGAAAAGTGCTGAAGACTAAATAACTCATCAGTACTTATTTTTGACTTTTGTATACTAATGCTCACAAGTACTTGTGATCTGAGAGTATTAGTATTAGTCAATTTATTCCAGCTGCAGCATACCAAGCCTTAGCACCAGATTTTGAAAAGTTGCACTATCTAAAGGCTTAGTAAATATATCTGCAAGCTCATCAGCACTAGGAACAAAGTTTGCAACAATCAGAACTTTTTCATAACAATCCCTAATAAAATGATGTCTGATCTCAATATGTTTGGTCCAAGAATGCTGGACTAGATTCTTAACAATACAAAGAGCTGAAGCACTATCCATGAGTAATGGAGTCTTAGTCTCTTAATGCCATAATCCAATAATTGATTTTGAAGCCAGAGTACCTGAGATGTACAACTTGCAGCAGCAATATACTCTGCTTCAGCAGTTGATGTAGCAATTGAAGTTTGTTTCTTACTCTACCAAGAAACCAAACAATTGCCTAGAAATTGGCATCCACCAGAAGTTGATTTTCTGGTTACTTTGCACCCCGCATAGTCACTATCAGAAAAAGCAACCAATTTGGAAGAGTGCCCAGTGGAATACCAAAGTCCTAAAGATTAAGTTCCTTGCAAGTATCTAAAGATCCTTTTGACTGCAATCAAATGGGATTCTTTAGGTGCAGCCTGAAATCTAGCACAGACACAAATTGCAAACATAATGTCTGGCCTAGAAGCTGTAAGGTACATCAAGGAACCAATCATACATCTGTAAAGGGTTTCATCAACCGCTTTACATTTCTGATCAACATCTAGTTGTGAGGTGCTGCTCATGGGAGTAAAACAGAGCTTACAGTTTTGTAAATCAAACTTTTTCAAAAGATATTTTGTATATTTGGACTGATGAATGAAAGTTCCATCAGCCCTTTGTTTGATTTGCAAACCCAAAAAGAACTGTAAGTCTCCCATGGCACTCATTTCAAACTTTTGTTGCATTAACTTTGTAAATTCATCATACAACTATGGATCAGAGGATGCAAAAATAATATCATCAACATAAATTTGAACAAGTAGCTTATGCTGTCCCACTTTCTTTATGAATAAAGTTTTATCTATGGAGCCTCTAGTGAAATTATTTTGAAGAAGAAAATTTGATAATGTTTCATACCAGGCTCTAGGAGCTTGTTTCAACCCATATAGAGCCTTATCAAGCTTATACACCCAATTTGATGTTTATTGTCCTCAAAACTTGGTGGTTGACACACATAAACCTCTTCTTTTATTTTACCATATAAAAAGGCACTTTTGACATCCATTTGAAAAACTTTAAGATTGTGGAAAGTAGCATAAGCTAAGAACAATCTGATTGCCTCCAGTCTGGCTACAGGGGTAAAGGTTTCATCATAATCAATACCTTCTTCTTGTGCAAACACCTGTACAACCAGTCTGGCCTTGCTCTTGACAATTTGACCCTTTTCATCTGTTTTATTCCTAAACACCCATTTAGTGCCTATTGCACACTTACCTTGGGTAAAGGAACCAGCTCTCACACTTGCTGCTTTTTGAAATGAAGAAGCTCAAGTTGCATGGCATCAACCCATCCATTGTCTCTTAATGTAACATGATAGTTCTTTGGCTCTTGCTGACTGATGAAGAGAGCATAGAAGTAGAAATTAGACAATTGACTTCTAGTTGAGACTCCAGCATTGATATCACCAATGATTTGGGACATTGGGTGATTCTTCAGCTCTTGATAAACAATGAGATCTATGCAAGTGTTTGTTGGAGAGTTAGCAACAACAGATGTTAATGGAGATTCTTGAAACCATATAGGAGATGGCAACTCAAATAAAGTAGATGATTCAGAAATCTCATCAGTATTTGTTGTGGATGGAGTTGCTGAAGCTACAGGAGCATCAGGTTTAGATGACTCAGGCAGTTGATCACTAAACCTGAAAACGTGAGTACTGTCAGCATCATCATCAGTACCCCCAGGTGGAGAACTGTGTGCAGTTGGTGATGGAGTATCAGGAACTGCAACAGCTGGAGATTGATAAGGAACATATTGCAGTATGTCCAAATCAAATAGCTCCACAGGGTTTTGTGGAATTTTATCCTTTGGAGATTCATTAAACTTCACATGCAAAGTCTCTTCAACTATCTTTGTTTTGCAGTTGAAAACTTTGTATGCCTTGCAAGTAGATGAATAACCAACAAAGTACCCTACATCCACCTTTGATTCAAACTTCTGAAGTGGATTCTTTGTGTTGAGAATATAACAGGGACACCCAAATGCTCTAAAAATGAAATCAAATGGGCCAAATGATGTAGCACTTCATAAGGAGTCTTCATCAACCTCTGATTTACTAATACTCTATTTTGCATATAGCAAGCTGTGTTGATAGCTTCAGCCCAAAAGGTCAGTGGCAAACCAGAATCAGCCAATATTGACATGGCAGCTTCAACTAGTGTCCCGTTCTTTCTCTCCACCCCTCCATTTGTTCAGGAGTTCTTGGAATGCTGAACTGCCGCTTGCTTCCCTTTGACAACTAGAATTCATCAAGTGTGTGATTTCTAAATTCTGTGCCGTTATCACTCCTTACATACTTGTTGGACCAAAAGAACAAATGAGCCAGATCAGAAAAACCTCTAAGTCCCACATGACATCACAACAACTGCTGAAAGCTTCATCAGCAATTTGTCAAAGACTGAAGACTCAACAGCTGAAGATCAAAGATCTGAAGAACAACAGCTGAAGATCCAAAGTACTGAAGACAAGTACTGAAGTCTACAGTACTGAAGAATACAAGTACTAAAGACTTCAAGTATTGAAGACAAGTGCTAAAGATCAAAAGCTGAAGAACTAAAGAACTGAAGATCAACAACTGATGCCCAAAATCTGAAGACAAAAGACTAAAGACATCAGCTGATGACAACTACTTAAGTCATTAGCTGATGAAACATCTGAAGATCAAAGTCTGAAGACCAAGTGCTGAAGCTTCAGAGTTTGTCATAACAGCTGAAGAAGTTGTCTTCAGTTGTTGTGATGGTTTTTCTTTATCAGTAGTTTGTATTTTCTCTTTTCAGTAGTTTGTACAACAGCTAAGAGTTGTTCTTCAGCTGTTATAGTTCAATAGTTATAAACGACTAAAGAGCTTGTTATTTAGTCGTTGTAATACTTTCAGTAGTTTCTTTTCTTCGGTAGTTTGTAATAAGTTAGAACACTTACCATTTTGTAAGAAGATGTCAGCTGTTTGACATCTTCAGTAGTTTAGTGTTCTTTCAGTAGTTGGTTAATAACCGTTTGATGTCACTATCAAGTGACATCAGCATAGGTCATTTCTCCTATAAAAGGAGATGACCTAATTGTAATCCTTGCCGAAGCGTGTGATTCAATAGAAAACACCTTTTCGCAGAATTTTTCTCCCTCTCTATAATTTTCCTGTTACATGCAAAATCATTTGTATTCTTGCTTATTTGTTTAATTCTCGTGCTAAATCCGCTACGAATACAACCTAATTGATCAAACTAGAAGCTGAGATCCTTACAAATGGTATCAGAGCAGGTTAATCATTGATCGATTTAAATATTGATCATTGAAACTGCTCTATTGCTATCTACGTTTGATCGAATTAGCAATTTGCAAGAATTAGTTTATAGAGATTGAGTTTCTGCTGCTTCTGGCCATTAAACTTGAGGTTCTCGTGGGTTTTGAGCTAGATTTGTTTTGTTTACCTTGAACTTACTTGAAATCTGAAATGGCGACACCAACTAATGATCCTCACAATACTGGTTCCTCAACAAAGCCTCCGATGCTTGTGAGGAACGAGTATAACATATGGCAACGTCGTATGCTCCATCACTTGTCTGTCAACAGTTCTGGTTGTTGGAAGTCAGTGGTACATGGACCACACATGCCAATGGTGAGTGTCCCTGAATCAAATGAGAAGGTTCCGAAGAAACCTGAACAATATTCGGACGAAGATCTTAAGCTGTTCGAAATTGATGCTAAAGCCCATGGAATTCTGGCTATGGCAATTCCAAATGAAATTTATTCAGGGCTTTTGCATCATGAAACTGCTCATGATCTCTGGGTTGCTCTGAAGGAACAATTTGGAGGAACCAATGAGGTCTTAGCAAACACTAAGGAAATCCTCACCCAACAATATGAGACATTCTCTCATAGGAAGGGTGAGACACTGACTCAATAGTTTGAGCGATTCTCTTGTCTTATTTCTGAGCTGAAAATGGTTAAACAACAGTATTCCAATAGTCAGATGAACAACCGTTTCCTCAGATCCCTGCCTGAGAGATGGGACACTTATACCATTGTCCTACGCTCCAGTGCAAATCTGGATACTCTATCTCTCACCCAACTTCATGGGAAACTACTTACACTTGAGAGAGAGATAGAGCAGAAAAGGAAGTTGTCCACCTCTGGCAAGCACACTGATGACTTTGTATCAAGCAATGCTGCACTGATAGGTCAAGAGTCAGAATATGCTGCATTAGAGGGTTCTTATGATGTGCATATAGATTTCTCTACCAATTCTGAACATGCTTTTGTCGGTGTTGATGGTAGTTCAGGAGGTAGCAGTGATAACCTATGCTTTCTGATGGAGGACTTGAAGGGCATTCCAGATGATGATCTGGAAGAGATGGATATTTCGAGTCAAATGCCAATGATAAATATCCAATCTCAAAAGTTCTACAAGAGAACTGGCAGGAAATTTTCTGGTCTCTCTGGCGAAACCAAAGTTGGTTTGACAAGAGTAAGTTGAGATGTCACAAGTGCCATAGGCTTGGACACTTTGCTACAGAGTGTAGATCATCTGGATCTAACTCCTCTACACCCTTTGTGACTTTTCCAAGCAATAGCTCATAGCACAGAGGGCAACATACATCCAGTTCTGGTCATCCATCATCAGCTCAGGCATCACCTGCATACTTTGTGCCTCAGGGTCATATGTCATACCCATACCCCTGCTACTACATGCCTCAGCCAAGTCAAGTTC
Organism: Flaveria linearis; assembly: GCA_024085815.1. Taxonomy (NCBI): domain Eukaryota; kingdom Viridiplantae; phylum Streptophyta; class Magnoliopsida; order Asterales; family Asteraceae; genus Flaveria; species Flaveria linearis. Next base: position 48,275,699 of record CM044004.1, on the reverse strand, counting down.
AAGTACCCACTGCTCAGCAACCACATGCACTCCCTGAGCCTCAACCTTCTCCATCTCATCATCAAACCCAACCTCAATAACACAGCTTCTCCACCCCAAGAGTTGTTGACTGGAGTAGTTTACCAGATGATTTATCTGGTCATGAACAACTGCTTCCTGGTGCTGGTCAACATGGTGGTGATCATCCTTTTGGGAACCTTGCTCTCATGGCCCTAGAGTCTGTTGATGGGTCATCCTCTAATGCTTCATCACAGGTATCTTCTGAGGCTAAAGCCAAGCTTTGTTCTGATTCATGCATTGCAGCATTTGCTTCTATTAGAGAGGCAAATGTGGCTTTAATTGATAAAAACTTTGAGCTAGAGCAAATCATTTCCAAAAGAAAAGCTGAATTTGAGGTTGTGATTAATGATAAAAATGATGAGATTTATAAGCTTAAATGCCAAATCAAAGAGGATAAGGCTAGGGAAGAGGTACTTCTAGAGAAGTACAGAGACCTCAAGGAAACTCTTGCAGCAACCCAGGTAGAGTGTGATCGATGGGTACAATCCTGCAATGGTTGTGAAATGCTTTTAAGTAAGCAATCAGCTTCCAATGAAGTTTGGTATTGGTTATAATCACACTGCTCCTCCAACAGATTATACTTCCAGAGCAGATGTAGAATCTGATGGGGAGAGCAATAACCAATCCTTCTCATCATGTGACCTACTATCTGATATAGCATCATCAGAAGTAGAAGTCAGCATTCATTCCTCACAAAATGAATCAGCTGATGCTAAAATAGCTGATGGTTCAAATGCTGAATATTACATGATCAAAAAGTTGATCAACTCAGGTGTTGTCTCTAGAAGTACTGAAAGTACTGGAGAGCAAGTGATAATACCTGAAGTTCAAACCCCAACTACTGTCAGTACTGAAAAGAAGAAAACTATCAGTAGAAATGGTTTGAAGACCACTAAAGAGGATGTCAGGAAAGCAAGTACTACAAGGAAGAAAACTGCAAGTACTGATAGCAAACAGCTGAAGAACAAGTCTTCAGCAGTTTCATCTTCTTTAGTAGATGATCAACCAAAGATGAAGAAGAAGCCATGTGAAATATGTGGCTTGTTAAATCATCTTACTGATGATTGTTGGTACAAAAGGAGAAAATTAAAGAGCAAATGAATGTAATGAAAACTTTGTTTGAGACTAAGTTTGTACCAGCAACATCAAAATCTGAAACCCCAAAGTCAAAGAAGAAATCCAAAAAGAAGGATGGGGTTAATCAGGCAACAGCTGAGGTTGCTCAAAAGAAGATGGTGCAACACAGGAATCCATCACCAGCAACCACTTTTGTGTCTGAGGACCTAAAAGCTTTATCACAAAGTCAGACACAACTTGTGATGATGGTTCAACATCTAATGGGAAGAGTCAACCAATTAGATGTTCCTGTGTTGAAACCACAGAAAAGGAAATCCAAGCCAAAGGGTTCCTCTTCTACACCATCTCCTTCACCTCAGACTGTCACACGTAAGAAACCAGTTAGTGTTACATCTGTTGATGAGAACAGACCCAAAACCAAAAAGGTTTGGGAAACTAACTTGTTATGATGATTGCAGGGTTCTTCAACATGCTAAAGAAAGATCTGGTATGTAGACAGTGGAGGATCCATGCACATGAAAAGAAGCAGCTCTCTTCTTAATGACTACTCTCAAGGAAAGAAGGGATTTGTCTCCCTTGGCAATGATGCAAAAGGTTACATCATTGGGAAAGGCTTTTTTTCCAATGGGGAAATAAGGTTTGATGATGTAAACCATGTGGAGAATCTCAAGTACAACCTCTTGAGTGTCAGTCAAATATGTGATAAAGGCCATGTTGCCCTTTTCACAAGCCAGAACTGTCGGATTCTGTCATCCAAAGTTCTGAGTTTGATTGACAAGGTGCTGGATGAATATACTCTCCTGAAGGCCAAAAGGACAGGAAGAGTATATGCCTTAGATCTATCCAAGAAAATAGATCTAAAAGGCCATCCTTGCCTATTCTCCAAGGCCTCTCCTCAAGAGTCTACTCTATGGCATAGAAGGCTGGGGCATGTTAATCTCAAAAACATGAATCAGCTGACTAGCCATGGTTTAGTAAGAGGATTGCCTTTGAAGGAGTTCAAGTGTGAAGACAACTGCACTGCTTGCTTAAAGGGAAAACAATACAGAGTTTCATTCCATTCAATAGAAGAACCAAAGTCCACTGCCTGCTTGCAACTTCTGCACATGGATCTCTTTGGTCCTGTCAGAGTGATGAGCATCGCAAAGAAGAAATACTGCCTAGTAATTGTGGATGATTACTCCAGGTTTGTATGGACTTTCTTCTTGCACTCCAAGTTTAAAGCTGCCAAAGCCATTATGAACTTTGTGTTATTTGTGGGGAAGTAGTATTCCCTGCAGGTCAAGTGTGTGAGGAGTGACAATGGAACAAAGTTTAGAAACCACACACTTGATGACTTCTGCCTGTCTAAGGGAATTAAAAGGCAGTTTAGTATTCCAAGAACTCCTGAACAGAATGGAGTGGTTAAGAGAAAGAACAGGACTCTCATTGAAGCTGTAAGGTCAATGCTGGCTGACTCAGGCCTGCCACTGACCTTTTGGGCTGAAGATGTCAACACAGCTTGCTATGTGCAGAATAGAACCTTAGTGAATCAAGGTTGATGAAGACTCCTTATGAAGTACTTCATCATTTGGCCCCTTTGATTTCCTTCTTTAGAGCCTTTGGGTGTCCATGCTTCATTCTCAACATAAGAAATCCACTCCAGAAGTTTGCATCAAAGGTGGATGCAGGGTATTTTTTTGGTTATTCATCAACTTGCAAGGCATATAGAGTTTTCAACTATAGGACAAAGATGGTTGAAGAGACTCTGCATGTGAAGTTCAATGAATCTCCAAAGGACAAGATTCCACAAAACCCTGTGGAGTTATTTGATCTGGACATACTGCAATATGTTCCTTATCAACCTCCAGCTGTTGTTCCTGTCAACAGTTCTCCACCTAGTGGTACTGATGATGAAGATGCCAGTACTCACCTTTTCAGATTTAGTGACCATCAGGCAGAGTCCACTAAACCTGATGCTCCTGTAGCTTTAGCAACTCCATCCATAACCAATGCTGATAAGATTTCTGCATGCTCTACTTCATTTGAGCTGCCATCTCCTACATGGTTTCAAGAATCTACATCAACACCTGTTGCTGCTGTAAGTCCTACAAACACTTGCACTGATCTTATAGTCTATCAAGAACTGAAGAATCACCCAATGTCTCAGATCATGGGTGATATCAATGCTGGAGTTTCAACCAGGAGTCAATTGTCCAACTTCTGCTTCTATGCTCTCTTCATCAGTCAGCAAGAGCCAAAGAATTATCATGTTGCCTTAAGAGACAATGGATGGGTTGAAGCAATGCAGCTTGAGCTTCTTCAGTTCAGAAAACAGCAAGTGTGGGAGCTTGTTCCTTTACCCCAAGGTAAATGTGCAATAGGCACTAAGTGGGTGTTTAAGAACAAAACTTATGAAAAGGGCCAAATTGTCAAGAACAAGGCCAGGCTGGTTGTGCAGGGGTTTGCACAAGAGGAAGGCACCGATTATGATGAAACCTTTGCCCTGTACCCAGGCTGGAGGCAATTCGATTATTCTTAGCTTATGCTGCCTTTCACAGTCTTAAAGTTTATAAAATGGATGTCAAGTGTGCTTTTCTATATGGTAAAATAAAAGAGGAAGTTTATGTGTGTCAACCACCAGGCTTTGAGGACAATAAACATCCTGACTGTGTGTATAAGCTTGATAAAGCTCTTTATGGGCTGAAACAAGCTCCTAGAGCCTGGTATGAGACCTTATCAACTTTTCTTTTAGAGAATAAGTTCACTAGAGGCACCATTGATAAAACTTTATTTATAAAGAATGTGGGATAGCATAAACTCCTTGTTCAAATTTATGTAGATGATATAATTTTTGCATCCTCTGATCCACAGTTGTGTGATGAATTCACTAAGCTCATGAAGCAAAAGTTTGAAATGAGTGCTATGGGAGAATTACAGTTCTTTCTAGGGTTGCAAATCAAACAAAAGACTGATGGAACCTTCATTCATCAGTCCAAGTATACAAAGGATTTGTTGAATAAGTTTGATTGATAAAACTGTAAGCCCTGTTCTACTCCCATGAGCAGCACCACACAACTAGATGTGGATCAGAAAGGTAAAGCGGTTGATGAAACCATTTACAGATGTATGATTAGGTCCTTGATGTACCTTACAGCTTCTAGACCAGACATCATGTTTGCAACATGTGCCTGTGCTAGATTTTAGGCTGCACCTAAAGAATCCCATTTGATTGCAGTCAAAAGGATCTTTAGATATCTACAAGGTACCCAATCACTAGGTCTTTGGTATTCAACTGGGCACTCTTGCAAATTAGTTGCTTTCTCTGATAGTGACTATGCAGGATGCAAAGTCACCAGAAAATCCACTTCTGGTGGTTGCCAATTCCTAGGCAATTGTTTAGTTTCTTGGCAGAGTAAGAAACAAACATCATTTGCTACATCCACTGCTGAAGCTGAGTACATTGCTGCTACAAGTTGTACATCTCAGGTACTTTGGCTTCAGAACCAACTCTTGGATTATGCCATTACGGAGACTAAGACTCCATTATTAATGGATAGTGCTTCAGCTCTTTTTATTGTTAAAAATCCAGTCCAGCACTCTAGGACCAAACATATAGAAATCAGACATCATTTTATTAGGGATTGCTATGAGAAAGGTCTGATTGATCCTAAGTTTGTGCCTAGTGCTGATGAGCTTGCAGACATATTTACTAAGCCTTTAGATAGTGCCACATTTCAAAATCTGGTACTAAGGCTTGGTATGCTGCAGCTAGAATAATTTGACTAATACTGATGCTCTCAGCTCACAAGTACTGATGAGCATTAGTATGCAAAAGTCAAAAATAAGTACTGATGAGTAAGTTAGTCTTTAGCAGATTTCATATCTACTGAAGACTAAAATGCTTCAAAGTACTGAAGTACATTATTTGATAAAAACAACTGATGTAGTTACAACTACTGATGCATAATTTTCAAACAAATAAGTACTGATGAACAAATTTTGTTCACAAGTACTGATGTCTAATCTTACACATAAGTACTAAAGACAAAATTTATTCACAAGCTCTGAAGAATATTTATTTCAAGTCATGAACATCTGAGGAATAAATATTCACAAGAGCTGAAGGCCAATGAAACATCTGAAAGTCAGCCAAAAAGCTGATGAGTAAATGTGGAGGTCAGCATGAAACAACTGAATTGACGGAAACAGCTGATGAGTAACTTTACTCTTCGGCTGATACCTACATCTGCTGTTTCATACCCAAACAACTGAAGGACAAAACCATGTCTTCAGTAGTTTCACAACTACTTATGACTAACACAAAGTCCTCAGTTGCTTACAATAACTGAAGCAAAACCATGTCTTCAGTAGTTCACAACTACTGATGTCAGTAGTTTACAACTACTGAAGACTAACACCAAGTCTTCAGTTGTTTACAACGTCTGAAGACATGTCATTCACAACATCTGATGTCAGTAGTTTATAACTACTGATGACTAACAGGTCTTCAGTCATTCATAACATCAGAAGGACAAAACCACGGTCTAAGTAGTTTCAACTACTGAAGACTAATACCAAGTCCTCAGATGTTACAACTACTGAAGGTTAAAACCACGTCATCGGTAGTTTTAACAACTGATGACTAACACCAAAACCTTCAGTCGTTTTCTTTTAGCCTATAAATACCAACCCAACCTTCAGAGTTTTTCATTCTCACTTGACCTAACTTCCAAAAACCTCTGAACCTTCCCATACACCATTAATGGCGAGCATGCAACTCAAATCTCGGCACAACTGTGTCGCATACCTTATGAAATCGCCCTTCTGGTCAAAATTTCACAATGCCATTGATCTAATGACCAACTCATAATACCAAACGGCCTTTCTCCTAAATCCGATCATTCATGCCGATTCTCTATCGGAGTTCTAGACGAACGTCACCATTCAAACTGGAGAGAACGACGGCGAGGTCTCTCTCCGGTCGTCCGTGAACAACCACCAAGTGGTCATCACTCCAGCTATTCTTCGACAAACCCTAAAGCTGGAGGATGCCACCTTCCCAACTGCCTACCCCAAAGGGAACCTTGATCTCTCCTTCACTACTCATGATTATCAAGGTGACCTCTCTACCTCCACCTTGCTAAAGAAATATTTACCAGATCCACAATGACTCATTTTCTATATGGTGAATGTTTGTCTGGCCCCGAAGACATCCTCATGGGACCAGATGTCCACAAGGTGGCAACAGGTATTGTACTCTATCTTTGATAAACAACCATTGAATTTTACTAAAATAATATTTTTGGAACTCAAAGACATGGCCTCAAAACCTTTTGCTAACCGATGGATTTTATATCCTCGATTCATTATGGCCATGATAGAGAGCCAGCTTAATGCTGAGGGACTAGTTGGCACTGGAGTCCCTGCCATGGCTGTTTTTGCTGAGGTATACTCCAGGCACAACACATACCAAACGTTGAAACAGGCTGCCAAGCTGCGAAAACCCACGCAGCTGGAACCCACAGCCTCCTCCTCAAAGTCCAAAGTCCCTACCAAACCCAAACCCAAAAGGAAACCCAAAAAGGCTACTCAGGGAGATGAGTCCCCTGAGGATGCCCCTGCACAACAAACACAAGAAGTGATTGCTGGACAGATTCTCCCAGCAATCACCATGACTCCACCTAACACAACCGCACAAGCATCCTCTTTATAGGAGCTTGATGCAACCATTTCAGGGTCTGCCACCAATCTGGAACCTTTCTAAATTGAGGAGGTTGCCATTGAAAAGCACACTTCTCCCCATGTGCATACTGCTTCGAGCCCATCTCCTACTGCAACCGCCCCTAAAAGCCCAACATTAATTATTGCAGAAGTGTTGACCCATCGGAACACTCCACCCTCTCCCCAGAAACCAATCACAACTAGGGAATCTCCAACCGAAGAGAGGGTGGACACAAGTGTTGCTGGGAGCCCATAACACAGAGAATCACATGTCTCATCTCCCAGTGTGGCTAGGGAGATAGGATATTCTGGTGAGGCTGCCACTTCCCCTGCATCAGCATATGAGCAGGAAGAAGCTGGTAACATCAATAAGACCTCACCAGAGGAAACTGCCGATAATGGATCCAATCCGGAGGCTGGAAGTCCCAAGAACCAAGACAAAGGGGCACATGCAACTACTGAGCCACACTCAGTGCATGTACATCCTGGCATAGTCAGGAGGTCAGGTGATTCAGTGCAAACTGATGATGACCTGAGCTTCTTCTTTGATGTAGTTGCTCAAAACACAATCCTTGAGGATGAGGTAAGCAGACTCAAAGAGCTGCTCGCCAAAATGTCTCAAGGAGTAAGTCCATCTGCCACCATACACCCACAGATGGCACCTTCACCTGAAGGTCTCAAAGACACTCAGCCACTCCCACAAACTCAGCCACCTGCCTCTGCTTCTAGCACCAGTTATCAGGAACAAAACCCTCATGAGCAACTAGTTGATATCCTTCATAAATCCCTGCCTCTGATCGCACCCATGATCACTGACATTGTGATCAACGCCCTGGATGAGAGGCTTCCCTCACAAATACAACCCTTGGTGGAGGTTGATGTAGCTAAAGCGTTTTCTGATAGTCAAACCCTAACCAATACACTCAAAAAGGGGGAGACATCAGTGAAAGCTAAAAGGAAGAGGGTAGAGGAGGTAGAGAAGGAGAAAGAAGTGGAGAAGAGGGTGGAAAACGAGAGGGATGTGGTTGAGGAGATTGAGAAGGTGAAGGGGAAGGAGAAGGAAAGGGAGGAGAGAGTTGAAAAGATTAAAGTGGCTGAAATCCAAAAAGATTTCAGTGTTACTTACAAAAAGAAGAAGGGAGAGAAGGAGGGAGAGAAGGTGGAGGGAGAGAAGGTGGTGAAGGATACTGATCTAGCAGTCCTAGTCAACGAGGTTGATGCTGAGCATAGCTGATCAATGGACTCTATCATTGATCAGCTGTTCAGGAAAGGCTTTGACACTGACACTGCCATGCTAGATCTGGAAATTAGAAAATTGGAGATGAAGAAGATTGAGTACCGATGGACCAGCTATAGCCAAGAGGAAAGAGAGAGACTTGAGGCTATGGCTAGGTTTATTTCGAAGTATTTGGGGAGACCAGTCCTAGGCATTAAATCATGGACCAGGAACAACATCTTGGCTATAGCCACCAAGATCTGTTCGGCTGGGGAATTCACAAAGGGGCTGGTCATAGAAGCCCTCACTAAAGCCCATGGTGGGAACAGGACCTTGCTAGCCAAACAAACTAAACCTTCCCTCATTTCTAGATTGCTAGCCAAGCCTGCCCAATCTCCCACACCAACACCAACCCAAACACAACCCACAAAACCAACCCCCTCACCATCAAAACCCATTGCCGATGATACACCCTTGCAGAAGAAGAGAAGGGTGTTGAGGCTTCAAGAAGAAGAAGAAGAAGATGATGATGATGAGGAAGAAGATAGGCTGCCTCTCTCTGTAGTCATATCTTTACCAAAAGCCAAACCAAAGCCCATCACTCCCACCTCACAGATGGAAACTGTGAGGGTAAAAATAGAAGAAGAACAGCAGCAGAAGCTCCATGATGATGAGATGCTGAAAAGCATAGATAAAGCTTATGCTGCTTCCTCATCTATTATCAACATGAGGAAAGAAGCTCTGAGATTGTACACCCTTGCCAACACATTTCAATATCATAAGGACAAGGTGAGAATTTGGCCTGATCCCTGGGTGGCTCATAGAATCATAAAGAAAGATATTCCATTAAGATACAAGGGCCAGGTAAAGAGGATTGTAGATGAAGTGATCACTGTGGCCCTTGTAATATCACCCAGGGAGATTTTACAAGAGTTCAAGAAGGCCTATGAGGCTAACCAGCCACCCCAAATGATGTTGGAGAATAGGGTGGTCAGCAAGGGGTTAGTCTACAAGAGGCTTGAGAACTTCAGAAGAGATGAGCTCAATCTGTTACTTAAGGGTGTTCACCCTGACGAATTTGCTTATAGACATATAACAACAGTTGAGCTCAAAAATGGTAAACAGGCCAAGTATGTCTCAGAGCTGTATGGCCGTGAAGGATTTTTTGATGGTGAGGCTGAGGAGCTTACAAAGGAGGAACAGATTATATTTGTTGAAGCCTACACTAGAGAATCCTACCGGCTCATACATGGGATGTAGGTCTTATGGATGGGACAACAACTCTGTGTCCAGTTCCCCAAAACAGAGTTCCCATCCATACTATGCCAAAAAAATTCTTAAGACCTCTTCCCAGGCTAGTGCTTAATTGGGTCATCTTCTAAGCTAATCAAGAAGGAGAAAGACCAATCTTCCTACCATCAATAAGTGGGACAATAAATAACTTAGAGGTTTTGGCTGCATTGGTTCAGGGGGAGATTGTTGGACCAAAAGAACCAATGAGCCAGATCAGAAAAAACTCTAAGTCCCACATGACATCACAACAACTGCTGAAAGCTTCATCAGCAGTTTGACAAAGACTGAAACTCAACAGCTAAAGATCAAAGATCTGAAGAATAACAGCTGAAGATCCAAAGTACTGAAGACAAGTACTGAAGTCTGAAGTCCTAAAGAATACAAGTACTGAAGACTTCAAGTACTGAAGACAAGTGCTAAAGATCAAAAGCTGAAGAACTAAAGAACTAAAGATCAACAACTGATGCACAAAGTCTGAAGACAAAAGACTGAAGACATCAGCTGATGACAACTACTGAAGTCATCAGCTGATGAAACATCTGAAGATCAAAGTCTAAAGACCAAGTGCTGAAGCTTCAGAGTTTGTCACAACAGCTGAAGAAGTTGTCTTCAGTTGTTGTGATGGTTTTTCCTTATCAGTAGTTTGTATTTTCTCTTTACAGTAGTTTGTACAACAGCTGAAGAGTTTGTTCTTCAGCTGTTATAGTTCACTAGTTATAAACGACTGAAGAGCTTGTTCTTCAGTCGTTGTAATACTTTCAGTAGTTTCTTTTCTTCAGTAGTTTGTAATAAGTTAGAACACTTAGCATTTTGTAAGAAGATGTCAGCTGTTTGACATCTTTAGTAGTTTAGTGTTCTTTCAGTAGTTGGTTAATAACCGTTTGATGTCACTATCAAGTGACATCAGCATAGGTCATTTCTCCTATAAAAGGAGATGACCAAATTGTAATCCTTTCCGAAGCATGTGATTCAATAGAAAACACCTTTTCGCAGAATTGTTCTCTCTCTCTATAATTTTACTGTTACATGCAAAATCATTTGTATTCTTGCTTATTTGTTTAATTCTCGTGCTAAATCCGCTACGAATACAACCTAATTGATCAAACTAGAGGCTGAGATCCTTACAATACTTGACTGGAAGGGAATACTGTTTCTCAACATACAACACAAAGTTCATAATAGCTTTTGCAGCTTCATCTTTGGAGTGCAAGAAGAAAGTCCATATAAATCTGGAGTAATCATCCACAATTACCAGACAGTATTTCTTCTTTGCCATGCTCATCACTCTTACAGGACCAAAAAGATCCATATGCAATAATTGTAAGCGGGCAGTGGACTTTGGCTCTTCTATTGGAGGGAATGATACTTAGTGTTGCTTCCCTTTTAAGCAAGCAGAGCAGTTGTCATCACATTTGAACTCCTTCATTGGCAATCCTCTTACTAAACCATGGTGAATCAGCTGATTCATGTTTTTGAGTTTCACATGACCAAGCCTTCTATTCCATATAGTAGATTCCTGAGGAGAAGCCTTGGAGAACAGGCAAGGATGGCCTTTTAGATCGATTTTCTTTGACAAGTCCAAGGCATATACTCTGCCTGTCCTGTTGGCCTTCATGAGAGTCTGATCATCCAATACCTTGTCAATCAAACTCAGAACATTGGAAGATAGAATCCTGCAGTTCTGACTGGTGAAAAGGGCAACATGACCTTTATCACATATTTGACTGACACTCAAGAGATTATACTTTAGATTCTCCATATGGTTGACATCATCAAACCTTATTTCACCATTGGAAACAAAGCCTTTACCGATGATGTAACCCTTAGCATCATTACCAAAAGAAACAAACCCTTCTTTCCTTAAGAATAGTCATTAAGAAGAGAGCTGCTCCCTGTCATATGCATGGATTCTCCACTGTCTACATACCAGATGCTTCTTTGGCATGCTGAAGAACCCCGCATTCATCACAAGAAACTAGTTAGCTTTTGAGACCCAAACCATTTTGGTTTTGGGTCTGTTCTCATCAACAGATTTCACACTAACTGGTTTATCATGAGTTGCAGCTTGTGGTGATGGAGATGGTGCAGAAAAGGGTTCCTTTGTTTTAGGCTTAGGTTTCCTTTTCTATGGTTTAATCACAGGAACATCTATATGGTTGACTCTCCCCAATAGATGTTGAACCATCATAACAAGTTGTGTCTGATTGTTTGCTAAAGCCTTCAGCTCATCAGACACATCAGTGCTTGATTTTGATGGATTCCTGTATTGCACCATCTTCCTGTGACCACCTTCAGCTGTTTCCTGATTAACCTCTTCCTTCTTTTTGGATTTCTTTAAGGATTTTGGGGTTTCAGGTTGAGATGCTACTGGAACAAACTTGGTTTCAAACTCAACTTTCATTTTGTTAATTTTTTTTAATGTTCTTGTCTTTGTTGAGTTTTGAACCCTTTCTGTACCAGCAGTCATTGGTGAGATGATTGAATAAGCCACATATTTCACATGGCTTTTTCTTCATCTTCAGTTGATCAACTGCTAAAGAAGATGAAACTACTGAAGATATGTTCTTCAGTACTTTCTTCCTTTCAGTACTTGTGGTAAGTACTGAAGGATTCTTAACTACTGAAGATTTGTTCTTCAGCAGTTTTCTATCGGTACTTGTAGTTTTCTTCCTTTCAGTACTTGCAGACTTCCTGATAGATTCTTCAGCAGTTTTCAAACCCTTTCTACTTTCAGTAGTTTGGGTTTGTTCTTTAAGTGTTGTAACTTGCCCATCAGTACTTTGAGTACTTTGTGAGACAAAAACTGAAGTGATCAACTCTTTTCTGATCATGTGACTGTCAGCATTTGAACCATCAGCTATTTCAATATCAGCTGATTGGTTTTCTGGAGTACTAATGCTGACTTCATCCTCTAATTTTGGTGCATTATCAGAGGATGAATCACATGATGAGGTGGATTGGTTATTGCTTTCTCCTTTAGATTCTACTTCTAACCTTGGAGTAAAATCTGTAGGAGAAGTAGTGTGATTATAACCAATTCCACAACTTCACATTGGAAGCTGTTTGTTTGCTAAGAAGCATTTCAAAACCCTTGCATGATGTTGCCCAGCGTTCACACTCTACCTGGGTAGATGCAAGAGTTTCTTTAAGGTCCTTATACTTCTCTAAAAGTACCTCTTCCTTAGCCTTGTCATCAGTGATTTGGCATTTTAATTTGTAAATCTCATCATTCTTTTCATTTAGCACAAACTCAAACTCAGCTTTTCTTTTAGAAAGTACTTTCTCTAGCTTAAGATTTTTATTGATTAAAGCTACATTTGCTTCTCTAATAGATGCAAATGTGGATATGCATGATTCAGAACATAACTTGGCCTTGGCCTCTTAAGATACCTGTGATGTTGAAGCATTTGAGGTTGAACGATCAGTAGACTCCAGGGCCATAAGAGCAATATTTCCAAAAGGATTGTCACCACCATGTTGACCAGCACCAGGGAAAAGTCGTTCATGATGACCAGACATATCATCTTGTAGACTGCTACAGTTAACAACCCCAGGGGTGAAAAAGCTGTGATGTGGTTGAGATTGAGATTGTTGATAAGATTGAGATGGTTGAGGCTCAGGAAGGGCATGTGATTGTTAAGCAATGGGTGCTTGAACCTGACTTGTCTAAGGCATGTAAAAGCAGGGGTAAGGATATGGCATAGGACTTTGAGAAACAAAATATGCAGGTGATGATTGATCTTGTGATCGAGACCTGGGAATTTCCTACCAGTTCTTTTGTAGAACTTTTGATATCTGATATTGATCATTGCTATTTGGCTCAAAATATCCATCTCTTCCAGATCATCATCCAGAATTCCTTTCAAGTCCTCCATCAAAAAGCACAGATTTTCACTGCTACAACCTGAATTACAATCCATACCAACAAAAGCATGCTCTCCATAGTTTGTAGAGAAATCAATATGCTCATCATATGAACCTTCTGATGCAACATACTCTGACTCCTGACCAACCAAGGCAGTGTTGCCTGGTACAAAGTCATCAGCGAGCTTTCCAGATGAAGACAACTTCCTTTTCTATTTTATCTCTCTTTCAAATGTCAGCAGTTTCCCATGAAGTTGGGTGAGAGATAGAGTGTCCAGATTTGCACTGGAGCGTAGGACAATAGTGTATGTATCCCATCTCTCAGGCAGGGATCTGAGGAATCGGTTGTTCATCTGGCTATTTGTATATTCTTGTTTGACCATTTTCAGCTCAGAAATCCAACAGGAAAATCGCTCAAACTGTTGAGTCAGAGACTCACCCTTCCTATGAGAGAATGTCTCATATTGCTGGGCAAGGATTTCCCTAGTATTTGCCAAGACCTCATAAGTTCCTCCAAATTGTTCTTTCAAAGCAACCCAGAGGTCATGGGCAGTTTCATGATGCATAAGCCCTGAATAGATTTCCTTAGGCAGTGCCATGGCCAGAATTCCATGGGCTTTAGCATCAATTTCGAATAGTTTTGGATCTTCATCCGAATACTGATCAGGTTTCTTCGGAACCATCTCTTTTGTTTTCAGAAGACTCACCATAGGCTTGTATGGTCCATGCACCACAGATTTCCAACATCCTGCACTGTTGATAGATAGGTGATGGAGCATACGTCGTTGCCATATGTTATACTCACTTCTAACAAGCATCGGAGGTTTTGTTGAGGAGCCAGTATTGTGAAGATCATTGGTTGGTGTCGTCGTTTTCACAATTTCAAGCAAATTCAAAGTAATTTCAACAAATCTAGCTCGAAAACGCGTAGAACCTCAAATAAATTAACCAGAAGCAACAGAAACTCAAACTCTATAACCAATTCTTGTAAATTTGCTAATTCGTTCAAACGTAGAAATCAAAAGAGCAGTTTCAATGATCAATTGTTAAATCGATCAATGATTAACCAGCTCTGATACCATTTGAAAGGATCTCAGATCTAGTTTGATCAATTAGATTAGGATTTGCAGCAGAATAGTATAAGAATTAGACAAATTCAAGCAAGAACACAAATGATAATTCAATGGAACAGTATGGATATAGAGAGAGAAAGTATTTCTTCAAAAAGGAATATTTCATTCAACACACGCTTCAACACATACAAAATTAGGTCAACCTCCCTTTTATAAGGAAGGTGACGTCAGCTGATGTCACTTGATAGTGACATCTAACCGTTATTACAACAACTACTAAAAGTAAACTAAACTACTGAAGATGTCTACAACAGCTGACATCTTCTTACAAAAGCTAAGTGTAAACTAACACTATAACTACTGAAACTACAACTACTGAAGCTACAACGTCTGAAGAACAGGCTCTTCAGACGTTTTACATTAAGTAAACTACTGAAGGAAAACTACTGAAACTAAAATAGAAAACTACTGAAAAGAAACCATCACAACTACTGAAGATTATAACTTCAGCTGTTGTGACAACCTCTGAAGACTTGATCTTCAGACTTTGTCTTCAGTAGAAGTCTTCAAACTTTGTCTTCAGTACTTGAACTTCAGATGTTGACTTCAGTACATGTCTTCAGCTGATGTCTTCAGCTGATGAAGCCTTCTTCGGTACTTATGATGTCTTGTGGGACTTAAAGGTTTTTCTGATCAGGCTCATTGGTTCTTTTGGTCCAACAACATTAAAAGGACTATCTAAAAAGATCGTTATAGGTCATTTAGTACTTTTCAAATTTGAGAGACTCTATAGTGCGACGAGCGAAAACACCATTCCTACTGTTCTTCATCCATCATCAAATTCATCACCATCATTCAAATTTCAGTGTTCATCAAACTTCATAGTGCCCTTATTTCGATTCTATACCATTGTAGTATCGAAAAAAAGGTGATTCTTAGACGCATTCGATGAACAAATTACAAAATTTTGAACCCTAGAACTTAAATAATCTCAGAACAACCACTAACTAAGGATTGATGGACATTTCCGAGTTCAGCGACATAAATGATCTTGAAAATCGACACAAACAAGTGATTTTCAAAACCCTAATTACCTTCGGATGAACAGGGGATCATCAAAACTGAAAATGTTGACTTCAAAACTTATGTTTGAAAGTAAAAATAGAGTTTAATCAGAAAACAAACATCAAAATAATAGATAAAGCATAATAAAACTGGTCATACATTGTAAAATCAAGATCAGGTCAAATTTCTATGAAACAGTACCTTTGATTGCTTAATTTTGACCATTCAAAAGTCAAAACTAAAATAATCAACTTGATTTCACCAATGTAATTGATAATTTATAATCAACTCATATACATCTTGTGTAGAATATAATGGCTAACCTTACATGGAACAAGCTCCATAATCTCAGTGGTTTTCTTGACCCTGATGCTCCTGAGGCAGAAGGTTTAAGAGACATGATCAGATTCATCTTGACTATTAGAGTGGCACATGCTATTACTGCCAGACCGATTATCTATGAGAACTTCATAAGATATTTCTCGGGAACTGCTGAAGTAACAGACATAGATGGTGAAAGGACTCTGTCAGGAAGAATCACTAAAGATCACACTCTAGTCATCACTGAGCAAACTATGAGACAGTGTCTAAAGTTTGGTGATGATGCTGACACTCCAGTAGAGTTGGATGATGATGAGATTATGACCTTCTTTGCCAACATTGGCTATGAAGGAGAATATGAGGGAAAGCAGATTGTTAAAGGGTTGGTGGACTTGCAATGGAGGTTCCTGATTCATATCTTCCAACACTGCTTGTCTAAAAGGAAGACTGGTTGGAATGACATCCCTGTCACCACATCATCAGATATATGTGCTCTAGGCACAACCCAACCATTTAACATGTCAGCCTATGTATCCTAGATTTCTTCAATGCTTTATCAATGAAGCATTTCCTTACATAGTACCTACAGGACAAGTGATGGATATTCCTCACTACAATGCTAAGTCTTACAAGTACATGTAGAAGATAGATCCAAGGAATTTTTACAGTGGGACTTTCTTTCCTCTACTACCATGGATGCTTCAACAAATCAACCCAAATGAGAATGTAGAGGAACAAGGACATGAGACTCCTGTGAATAAGTCTGTTTCAGAAGAAGAGCAAGCTGCTCCCAATCAACACAATGTTGATGAGCAAGTGTCACCACAAGTTGATGTAGGTGGTGATCTTCACACTGGACCTTCTGTTCATGCAGCAGATATAGCCTCACCATTTGTGCCTACACCAACCCCATCTCCTCAAAGATCACCAATCCCATTTCCACAATCACATCCAATCATCTGTCCCCTATACATCACCCTTTCACTCACCCCATATTTCACCAATTCATCACTCTCCTATATCACCCATTCTATCATCACCCTCTACTACTGAGAATGCTGAGTTTGGTGGTTCTACCAGCTCTTCAGAGGAATCCAAATCATCATCTGATAAGCAGGATGATCAGTTGCAAATGCCTGTGAGGCAAGTGATTTCAGAAGCAGCTCCCTCTGAGAGTTTTGTTGAATCAGAGATCAATAAACCTAATGAGAAAATGAAATGATCTCTGAGCTTCTGAAGAAAGTATCTAAGATGGAAAATCTCCTGAAAAGAAGATTTGGTATAATTCAAGACAGACTTCTAGAGATGGATGAAAAAGAAAAGGAGTTAAAAGAAATAAAAAGGAAGTATGAGGTTGAGAAGAAAGAAAAAGAAGAGGAGATAGAGAAAGTAAAGGAAGCTCTTCAGCATTCCAAGGATGAAGTAAGTGGTCATTTAGACACTCTAACCATCCAGACAATTGCTATGGAAGAATAGGAAGGCTGATTGAAGAGCAAGCTATTAAAATCATTGACCTGAAAAATCAGATAGCATCTCTAAAGAACAGAGTATCTAAGTTAGAACTATTAGTCAGGATCAAACAAGAGGCAGAAAAAGAACAAGATGATCAGGGTGATAACAGAGAAAAGAAAAGAAAGAGAGAAAGTTATAAAGATGATAATGATGAAGGTTCATTATGGGAGAGTGATGATGACTCCCCATAAGCTAAAAAGAAGAACTTCACTGAGTCTGAAAAGGAGGCTGAAACTAGTGGAACTAAATATGATGAATCCAGCTTGGAAATGGTGGTGTATACAAGCAAACAAGAAGAAACTCACACTAAAGAGGTAGAATTTTGTGATATGATTACAGCTCTTGACTTCTTTACTGTAGAAGAATTCATTATAGATGATGACTTTTAGGATTTCATAATCAATCAGAGGGAAGGTACTGAACCAATTGTAGTCATTCCTCAATCTCCTATCCCAATTGAGAAGGAATTGAGTCTATAAATTGGGCCTGTTGTATCCCTATCTGATGAACAAAAGGAGCTGATTAGAAAATTATGTGAAGAACAACAGCAAAGAGAAGAATTAGCAGCTGCTGCAGTTGATGAGTCTAAAAAGACAAAAACTGAGAAACTGCCCAAAGAAGCTAAAAAAGCTGAAACCTCTTCTGATCCAGGAGTGCAAACATACTCCAGACAGAGGAAATACTTAACTGAAAAGGCAAAGGGAAAAAGACCAATTGAAGATGACGAACCGGTCAAGAAAAAGCAAAAAGATGATCCTCGTAGCCTTGCAACCCTGAATTCTTAGAAGAACATGAAAAGGCTGAAGTTCAATTAAAAAAGAAGGCTGAAATTATTGATCTGGAAGAAGGAGAGATACAGGGTGGCTATGTGGCTGATGAACCAATAGCTAGGGAAAGCCCTGAACAGGAGAAGCCATCAGTACATGAAATGGTAGAGAAAGCCATGTCAGATGATCTGATAGTGAAAGCCATATTTTTGATTGACCACGGATATGATCTGGATTAGCTAAACAAACTGTTGGACCCTACATATGAGACTGAGTATGAAAAGTCTCAATCACCCAAAGCTCCTGTGTTAAAATCCTCTTCAAAAGCCAAGCAGACTACATCTTCTCAACCACTGTATCCTGATCCCTACAGCATGACTGATAGGGAAATGAAGGACTATCTGTCTGATCAAGGATTTAGTAAGAGAAAACTAGGAAATATGAAGACAACTTCGCTAAGGGCTACTATCCTTAGAATGATCAATGAGAAGAAAGATAGACTAAAGAAAATGGAAGAAGAAATATAGACAAAAGCCTGGATCAAGAGTTTCAGCATAAGACATGCAGCTCACCTATAGAGATCATGACTCTTTGGCACCTATTTTGCATAAATATCCTGAGTGGTTTGCTGAACCTTCACAGATAGAGCTTCATGAAGGACTCACCACTGCAGAGATAATCTGAGGTGTGTCTACTCCACAAGCCAAGACTGATCTGAAGATTATAGCCTGGAAGTATGACAGTGACTGAAACATGTTTATGGTCAAGAGGATCTCAAGGTTAGTCCAATTCTTCATAGAGTACTCTGCTCTGGTGAACTCCCTGGAGATCCAATATCTAAATAAAAGAACTAGCCAATCTAAGACTAATCAATCATAAGGCTATTTCAGGGGTTATGTGTTGGGTTTGTTAGAACATAAAATCATAGTTTAACCATTTAAACTTTCAGAAAACGCAGCGGAAGTAAAGCATTATAACCGTGTTTATAAGCTGAAAAATATGTTCATTAGATGACCATATTAATGTATAAAACAAACCCAAAGAACAAAGGATCATTTATGTGAATTAGCAAGCTATGAACATGTGAAAAACTACATAAAATCACAGCTTTATTGAGCTGTGATATTACCTTTCACAGCAGCAAAAACTCTAATGAAATGATGTTGTATGATGCTGAGAATGGCTAAGACTTCAAGTGTAGAAGTCCTCAAGCTTGTATACCCCAAGCCTCATTGCAAACACCTTCTTGTTAGAAAGATTCTACACCAAGAACGACTCAAAACTCAGCTTGTTTCTTGCTGAAAACCCTATTTTTCAGCAGCTGAAAACCGCAAGTTAGAAGGAGAGAGAGAGCTGATTGTTTTGTGTTAGTTGCATCCTTGAATCATATTCATGAAGTGCATGATCTTCACACCAAGAACCACTCTAACTCAGCTTGAAACTTGGCTGAAAAACTCTTCTTTTCTGCTGCATAAACCCGTGGGGTTTGAGAGGAGGAAAAGAGAGATAGAGTAGCTGATCTTTGGTCTTGTGTTGCATGTCTTTTTGATGAGAAAGAGAGCATCTTATGCTAGTTAGTGGTGCTAGACAAAAGGCATGTGTGTGTACTTATCAAGGCCAAGCTAGTGGAAACATGTAAGGCATGCATGTGTGTTTTTATTCAAAGAATCCAAGACACATGGGGGGGGGACGGCTTACATGTTTTAAAATAAGTTTTCTTTTATAAATAATAAGTTTTAACACACACAAATGTATTGTCTAGTATTGTAACTAGTTTATACAATTAACCAATTAATTGTATAAGTAGTATACTCTCATTATTATTTGGTGTTATATAACTAATTTAAATAACACTTCAAATAATATTATTGAACAAAATATCCTAATAAATTGTTCCATCTCATATGCAACTTATTTAGAAAACCCATTTTCTAAATTTGGTGTAAATATTTAATTGCATGATCATATCATCAATTAAATATTAATTGGTGTTTGCTAAGCTTGTTATTGGGTATAACCCGACTTGGATCATAACGTACTAACCACATCAATATTTTATGTGTCTTGGGCACATAGAATCCTACAATCTCCCACTTGCCCAAGATTCATAGAATATTGATGCAAGTAGTAAATAACGCCTAACAACGGTTTACTACCCTTAATACGGATGACTTATGGCCATTCAATAACATCATCCCATTCAAGTACCCTACTTGAAATGATTTAGGTGAATCAATCATCTATCCTTTTGTTACAGATGTCATGTTAAATCCAAGGACACAGAATGATCATTCCTTGTTGATTTAACTTAATCAGGCCTTAGACATCATACTCTCAACGAATAAGAGGAACAAATCCCATCTTGACCACATACGTTTCTCACAATCACCTTATGTCATACCTGAACATAGCCTTATGTACTGACAATTATTTCATATCAGTGAAGAACTAGCTCAAGGTATAAAACTTGGTGAATATCAAAACCCAATATGTGTCTCAGGTCGGAGGATACCAAATGATATTCGCCTTTACTCAAATTTACTTATGATCAATCGATAAGATTCCATGTAGTAAAATTTGAGATGCGGGTTAGTCCAATATTTGTATCCCACAAATATCTATGAACCTTGGTAGCAACCCATTGCTCTATATTTATCCTTATGAATATCAACCAATCCAAGTTCATAATAGTCTTACCCTCACACTTGTTCCCACAAGTATTAACGACTACGGACATTTAGAGTAAATAATTTACTCATGGATTAAACATGCTAAATTGGAACATAAATTGAGACACTAAAGGGCGTACCTGGTGCTGCAAAGAGCTCCCTCGTTTTCGCAGGGTCCAGGGAGGGTCCGTCCCATTTAAGGGAAGATGTACGCGGTCTTTCCCCCATATTTTGTGGGGAGACCGTTTCCACGGATCGAACCTGAGACCTTCGGTCCCTTAGGAACAGCTTTTACCGCTGCGCCAAGGCCCGCCCTCTAAAAAATACAAAATTTGATCAAGTCCAATCACTAGAATATCGAAGTCCTAAGGCACAAGCATGACTTTCATGCTTGACCTTTCAAGGAGCTTCGTGAGTGGATCCACAATGTTTTGATCAAAGTGAACTTTGCGAATACATATCTTTCCCTTTCCAACTTCATCCCTTATGTAGTTGAATCTCCGCTCATTATGCCTAATCTTTTGATGTGTACGGGGTTCCTTGATTTGAACAATCGCACCCTCGTCATCACAAAGATTTCTAAGGAGTCTTGAATGGTAGAGACCATCCTTAGATTGGTGATAAACCTTTTTATCCATGCAGCTTCCCAAGCTGCTAATGAGGCGGCTATGTATTCGAATTCTGTAGTGGACAACGCTACCCTATTCATAATGGAGACGTACCCCGATTGTGATCGATAATCATCTTGATCAGTTTGGAAACTAACATTCGTGTAACCCTTTACAACTAGTTCCTCTTCATCAGATCTGTATATTAGAAACATATCCTTAGTCCTCCTAAGGTATTCCAATATACTTTCAACAGCCATCCAATGGGTGTTACATGGATTCTGCTGATATCTACTTGTCATGCTTAACACGCATGACATGTCCAGTCTAGTGCATATCATCGCATATATGATGGATCCTATAGCAGACGCATATGGGATGTCCCTCATACAATCTTGCTCATCCTTTGAGCTTGGACATTAAGATGCACTCAATATTGTCCCCTTTTTGAATAGGTACCATACCTTTCTTAGAGTTTTCCATCTTGAAACTTTTCAAGATTTTATCAATATATACACTTTGGTTTAGACCTATCAACCGCCTCGATCTATCCCTATAGATCTTTATTCCCAAAATATAGGCGGCTTCACCGAGAACTTTTATGGAAAAACAATTTCCAAGCCAGGTTTTAACACCTTCCATGGTTGGAATGTCCTTTCCATATAGTATTATGTCATCAACATACAATACTAGGAATATGATTACACTCCCACTAGCCTTTTTATACACACAAGCCTTGTCAGTGTCCAAGTTTCCATGCATATTTGTTTTCTTCTCGAAAACCCACTTGCATCCAACCGGTTTGGAGTTAAGTGGAGGGTCAACCAATTCCTAAACTTGGTTGTCATACATGGATTGCATCTCTACGTTCATGGCTTCCAGCCATTTGTCACAATCCGAATTGGACATAGCATTATGGTATGTAGTTGGCTCATCGGAGTCAATCTCATAGCATCCATCCATGAAAAATCCATATATTTCAGGTGGAATGTGTGTATTGATCAACCTCTTGATCATTATCAACAACCTCTTGTTGACAGCTAGTGTCAACCAAATGTGTATCGGCTTGTGGATCTTGATCCTCATCAAATTCCACTATTCTATGCGTCATTCCACTATTCTATGCGTCATTCCTTCCATAAGGAACTTGGCTTCCAAGAACTCTGCCTTTCGAGCAATAGATTCCTTTTGCTCTGTTGGATCAAAGAAGTAGTATCCTATATAGTCTTTGGGATATCCAACAAATATACACGTAGTGGATCGACTTTCAAATTTGTTTTGGGTGTTAAGCTTAACATAAGCTTCACTACCCAATACCTTTTAAATATGATAGTGATGGAACTCTTTCCATGCCATATTTCAAAAGGGTGTCGAATCCACTTTCTTGGTTTGGGCCATATTCAAAATACGAGCCGTGGAGATTAGTGCGAAAACCCGAGATGATAAAGGTGGTAAGCTCATAGCCTTAATGAATTGAACCATATCCAAATAGGGTTCAGTTTCTCCTTTATCAGAATGAAGAACTTAGATAGTTATGTAGAGTTGATTTTCTACTTCATTATTGAAGATTTTGAACATTTCAAATTCTTCATGTTTATGTGCCATCAAGTACACATGACCATAGCGACCATAATCGTTGGTAAGGTAATGAAGTAAGTTTCATCATACCTTGTCATTGTCTTAAAAGGACCACATACATCCAAATGTATGATTCCTAATAAGTCTTTTGCCCTCTCATTAGTACCACTAAAGGGCGTGTTGGTCATCTTACCTTGTAAACAAGATTCACACTTATAAAATGAACAATTTTCATTTGTTTTCAAAAGACCATTCTTTTAAAGTGTTTAAATCCGATTCTTGTTTATGTAACCAAGATGACAATGACAAGAATAAGAGTCACTTAAACCATTTTAAGTCTCTTGGTGCATGATAGGTATAATGTGTTAATATAGGATGAATCATCATGAACCAATTCATAAATATCATTAGAAGGCATAGCCTTGAAATAATATACATCATCCATAGCAGCATAAATACCATCATTTACAAACTTTAAATCATGACCATATCGTTTTAAAAGGGAAACTTAAATCATGTTCCTAGTCAAACTAGGAGCATATAACATGTTTTGAAGAACAACTTCCAAACCTTTGAAAGTTTCAAAACATAGTCTCCTTTCTTAAAGTGCTTATTTCTTTTGAACCCTCGCAACAGATTGCAAAAGTGAGTTCCACATGCGGTATCCAATTACCCATGTGCTTTAGGAAATAACATTTAAGTCAATATGGATTATGAAAGTTGTGCTTGAGGTTTGCCCAGCATCCCTCTTATTTCTCAACTCATTGAGATAGGTTGGACAATTCCCTTTCAAATGACCTATCTCACCATACTCAAAGCATGGATCGTTTTCGGTTACCTTAGGCCTCATAAGCTTAGGTTTTGGAGTTTCTGCTATGATCTTCCCTTCCCCTTTGCCTTTGACATGCCCTCCTCCTTTGGCAACATTTGCCTTGGGATCGGGAATGGCCTCAACATCGTCGGGGTCGGGTTGGTTAGGAATAGGATCGTCAAGGACATTTGCCTTTGCTCTTGCTTGAGAACAATTCTTAAGTTTCGAGACTAGTCCATAAGGTTATTATGGTTCAGACGATCCCTCTCTAAAATAGTTCTCAGTGATAGGGTATGGACGGTCGGGGTGGTAGCATTATTGTTTGCGGTCATTCTATAAATTTTTACAAAGTTCTTTTAGTATTTCTGAAAATTTCATTTTAATTATTAATACCCTTTATGTCTCATAGACAATTAATAATTAAAATCTAGAATCCAACGTTACAATCAAATAATGGTTAGGTGACCTTTATCCCATTATTCAAATTAACAAGGTAGTCAACATTTGACAATTGCAACCTTTTGCAACTTCTAGCGGTATGGGATCGACTTTAAACATCATATGTAAAGTCGGCATGTTAATCCCATCAACACCATTTGGAAACCATATTTTAGGTGATCCATTCAACATGGTTTGCAAATCAAGTTACCCTACTTGCACACACATGTGAGTTTACCAACACAAGTGGTTAGGTGACCTTTATCCCACCAATGTGGTATTCCCACCTTAAGTCATAAGTTCCCTCAAAATGGTTAGGTGACCTTTATCCCATTAAGAGTTTCCAAATGACTTAAGTGTTGTGCAAAAGGACGGTGTTAAACTTGTTTGAAAAGGGATTTTTAGTTTTCATTAATTCTAGTTTTGAAAACTCTATGTACCTTGTATTTGCATGCTTTCAAATACAAGGTATCCTATGGTTCATTTTTAATAAAACCTCTTTTATTAAATCATCAATCCTTTTAATAACGTCTTATTAATTACTTAATGATTAAGAACCATAGATGCAAGGTATCTTATGGTTTATTTTTAATAAAACCTCTTTTATTAAATCATTAATCCTTTTAATAACCTCTTATTAACCACTTAATGATTAGAAACCATAAATTTTCAGCTTGTTAAGTTTGCTAATGAGTTTGTTATGCATATCCAAATATCAAACAACAATCATACAACAAACAACCAAACAAGCATAATATAAACAACCACAATGTGCATAACCATAGCTACTATTGTGACCACACTTGTTTGCCATCACAAGTGTGGTCATTTGGTCTTTCCTAAGGGTTGATACAACACAAAATAGAGGTCTCCTTAGACTCCCACTTGAACTTGCATCCATATGCTTCAAGTCCCTTTTTGTGTCTTTGATGTCCATCTTTGGGTCTTCATTTTGTGCATCTTCCTTTTACAAAAATTATATCCTAATACATTTTTCTAATAAATGAAATGCACCTAATCTATTTATTACATAACCAAATGAATAAATAATTACAACCCAAATAATAAACACAAATATTACAACCCAATTGAATGAATTAAAACAACCATTAAAACCATCCAAATCACACAAGGCCTTAAGCTAGGTTATGCACTTTAACAACCAATGATCATATCATTTATTCATATAATGAAACCCCACTTAAAACCACCAAATTTCAGCCAACATAAACTGAAATTTTTGGTTTTAAATATTGTCCAAACAATCAACATTTTATCAACATGTATTTCTTTCAAGATTTCATCACAAGCATGTATGATATAATCTTGAAAGTTGGGGATTCATCAAAATAGAAATGTAGCAGCCCATAATCAGCCTATTATGAGTTTAAAATCATCCTCTAAAACTAATTTTTAAAGGACAAGAACAAGCAAGCTATCCACATAACCGGCTCTTGATGCCATTGTTGGGTTTGTTAGAACATAAAATCATAGTTTAACCATTTAAACTTTCAGAAAACGCAGCGGAAGTAAAGCATTATAAACGTGTTTATAAGCTGAAAAATATGTTCATTAGATGACCATATTAATGTATAAAACAAACCCAAAGAACAAAGGATCATTTATGTGAATTAGCAAGCTATGAACATGTGAAAAACTACATAAAATCACAGCTTTATTGAGCTGTGATATTACCTTTTACAGCAGCAAAAACTCAAATGAAATGATGTTGTATGATGCTGAGAATGGCTAAGACTTCAAGTGTAGAAGTCCTCAAGCTTGTATACCCCAAGCTTCATTGCAAACACCTTCTTGTTAGGAAGATTATACACCAAGAACGACTCAAAACTCAGCTTGTTTCTTGCTGAAAACCCTATTTTTCAGCAGCTGAAAACCGCAAGTTAGAAGGAGAGAGAGAGCTGATTGTTTTGTGTTAGTTGCATGCTTGAATCATATTCATGAAGTGCATGATCTTCACACCAAGAACCACTCTAACTCAGCTTGAAACTTGGCTGAAAAACTCTTCTTTTCTGCTGCATAAACCCGTGGGGTTTGAGAGGAGGAAAAAGAGATAGAGTAGCTGATCTTTGGTCTTGTGTTGCATGTCTTTTTGATGAGAAAGAGAGCATCTTATGCTAGTTAGTGGTGCTAGACAAAAGGCATGTGTGTGTACTTATCAAGGCCAAGCTAGTGGAAACATGTAAAGCATGCATGTGTGTTTTTATTCAAAGAATCCAAGACACATGGGGGGGGGGGACGGCTTACATGTTTTAAAATAAGTTTTCTTTTATAAATAATAAGTTTTAACACACACAAATGTACTGTCTAGTATTGTAACTAGTTTATACAATTAACCAATTAATTGTATAAGTAGTATACTCTCATTATTATTTGGTGTTATATAACTAATTTAAATAACACTTCAAATAATATTATTGAACAAAATATCCTAATAAATTGTTCCATCTCATATGCAACTTATTTAGAAAACCCATTTTCTAAATTTGGTGTAAATATTTAATTGCATGATCATATCATCAATTAAATATTAATTGGTGTTTGCTAAGCTTGTTATTGGGTATAACCCGACTTGGATCATAACGTACTAACCACATCAATATTTTATGTGTCTTGGGCACATAGAATCCTACATTATGAGTTTGAAGATATTCTGAGGATGTTTAAAAGAATAGATAACTTCAAATCTCTCAAGGCTATTCGTATGAGGAAAGATAGATACTTTGTTAAGCCCCTTGAGAAGAAAAAGACAAAACCAGCTAAAGAAATGATGTTCCTTGAGCTCAAGGTGAAGCCTATTGAATATTTAAAGAGAAAGATGGTAGCTGGAACTCATTCCTCCATCCCAATCTCAAATGTCTATTATGATGATAAGACATATAAGTTGGTGATTGAAAGAAAATGGGGAGAAAAAGAAGGGGCTAAAATCAGATTATTTAGTGGATATGAGGTAAGGTTGCTTGATGAATCCTATATCCACTAGATTTACACATGACACTTCAGAGATATCAGCAACAAGCTTGGAGAAGATGATATGCAATTCTTTCTCAAATGTATCAACCTCCTGAAGATGGCCTATGATAGAATATTACACAAGAGAGAGCAGAGGAGGAAGAAGAAGACTCATTTGCAATTTGGGAATATTATGAAGCAAGAGGTAGATGTGGACAGATATCTATTGATTCATAGAGATGGGCTGTCAACTGTGTCCTTCTAAGGGCCTATCTCTTTGAAAAAGCGGCCCATTGAAGCCATTCATACTATGAGCCAAATCAAGATCCATATATTGAGTAAAGAATAGTTGGCTGATGCAAGAAAATTCTCCAACATGATCAAATCCATCCTTGTTCCTTCATGCACAGACCCAGCTACTGCTTCATCTCCTCCTGCTAATCAAGACCCAGCAGAATCCTCATAACCTCATCCACCAAAACCTTAAATTCCTAGGCTGTATAATCCTTAGCGGGAGTATTGTTGGACCCTGAAATGATCATACATGCCAATTCAAGTAGTGGATGATGGTTGCTCTGCTAAAATCTCCTAAGTCCAAGAACCAATGCGGATGAAGAATCTGCATCAACAAAAGACCAAGTGTTGGCTATCTGCATTTGTATATGCGGATGACCAAAGAGCAAATGCTGACAAGTATTTATTCTTCCGCATTAAGAAATACGGATAACCAAACAAATGATGACAAAGGAAATACTCATCCGTATTAACTAATGTGGATGCTCCGCAACAAATGTGCAAAGTGTTCGTTCATCCGCATTTGTCAATGCTGATGACTAAACATTAATGCGATTGAATAAAATGTAGGGGTTTGTAAACAAGATTTTTAGAGAAGTTTAACCATTTAAACAACAAAACGCAGCGAATATTAGTTAATAAATCTTTATTTAGTAAGTTGAAAATAAACTGCTTTAGATTCAAAACAAACCCATGAACAAGGATCATTTGTATATGAAATGAAATCCTATCAAAAAACAAAAATGAACAACCATAGGATGTTCTTGAAACTACCTTTCAAGAACAAAAGGATATTGTATGGATGAGAAGAAGGAGATGATGCTTCTTGAACTTCTAGCCTTCAAGGAGAAGCCCTCAAGCTTGTATACCAACAAGCTTCTTGCAAAAACCCAACTTGCTAGGGATTTATATCACCAAAACTTCTTGAAACCCTCTTGAACCACCTCTTTTGGCTGTGAATTTTGGAGGAGAAAAGAAGTCCCTTGCATGTAAGAGAGAGAATGTGTGCGTTGTTAAGTGTGAATGGGTTTAAGTCATATATTAAAAAAGACAAAAGGAATCCCAAGGAAGAACATCCAATGGGCGGCCGATTTTTGTTTAAAATGGGTTCCCTCGCATTTTAATTTTATAAAACTTTCACACTCTTTAACTTACAAGTTTATAAAATTAAACCCCTTTTAATTTTATAACTTGAACACACTTTTATTTGTTATTATTTAACCTACTTAAATAACAATACAAATAATTTCTCATGAACAAAATATCTATATAAATTGTTTTATCTCAAATGCAATAATTTTGAAAACTCATTTTCTAAATTGGTGTCAATACTTAATTGCTTATCATATCAACAAATAAATATTTATTGGTATTTTCTTAGCTTGTTATTGGGAATGACCCGACTTGGATCATAACGTACTAACCACATCAATCTTGTATGTCTTGGGCATATAAGATCCAACAATCTCCCACTTGCACAAGATTCATAGAAGATTGATGCAAGCAGTAAATACCGCCTATCAACGGTTTACTACCCTTAATACGTATGACTAAGAGACATTTAATAACATCATCCCCTTCAAGTACCTTACTCGAAATGTTCTAGGTGAATCAATCATCTATCCTTTTGTCACAGATGTCATGTTAAATCCCAAAGACACAGAATGATCATTCTCCATTGATTTAACTTTAGCAGGCCTTAGACATCTTACTCTCAACGAATAAGAGGGACAAATCCCATCTTGACTATATACGACTCTCCTAATCACCTTGTACTATATTTGAATTTAGCCTTGTGTACTGCGATGTTTCAGAACAGCGAAAAACTAAGTCAAGGTATAATACTTGGTGAATATCAAGACTCAATATGTATCTCAGGTCAGAGGATACCAAATGATATTCTCCATTACTCAATATTACTTATGATCAATCAAGAAGATTCCATGTTGTAATATTTGAGATGCGGGTCAGTCCAATATTTGTATCCGACAAATATCTATGAACCTTGGCAGCAACCCTGTGACAACCGGTCCCAAGGTCACTATTATAAACCCTAACTTAATTGCATCATTTCCCCATCTTATGAGTACTAATAATAGAAACAATTATCTATGTCAATAATATTGGAATCACCATTGCTATTTGATTTGTTTTTATGATTCTATGTGATTTTTGTGAATTCTTGTCATTTCAAGTCTTAACTTTTGGAAACTTAGTGCCCGGGAATGTTGATTAGTCACCATAGCTAGAATTTAAATCCTAATTGAGACAATTAGTATGGGTTCTCCTACACCCAAATAATTTTCGGATTATACATACATTATCATGCAAGACATCAACTAATTAAAAACCTTTACCACCTAAAATACTACACTACACAATAAACTAACACTACATAATATTATTTACAATAAAAATTTAAATAAAAACTACACTACAAGACAACTTGCGGCCGCCCCCCCCCCCTACCCCCAATGAACACTCTTGTTCACCACTTCACTCTACCTCTCATCTTGACCACTACAACCACATGCAAACTCACATCACTCACCATTCACCCATCTCTCTCTCTTTCGAAAATTCTCTGCAGAAGAACACTCTCCCAAACCAAAAATTGTCTCCATTTTCAGCTCATAACCATGAACAACACCATCACCATCATTGGCCAAGCTCCAACCGCAAGGAAGTGTCTCTTTTGTGAAGCTTGTGGTGCTTGGATCTTGCAACCTCATGGATTCCAGCTTTTGTTCGAGATTCTACAGCCAAGTCCAAGGAACTCCAAGCCATCCACGACCATCAACACCTTCCAAACCGTGAGTTACATCGAGTGTAAGCTCCATGTTGTCGGTTTTGAACATTTCTCATGTTTTCTTCATTTTTCACCTAAGAACCTTACCATAACTTGTTCTAACAGAAGTTTGCTGCTACCACCTTGTTCTTGGAGAGATTTTCACGTCCCTGAAGGTATCATACAAGTAAAGCATGTCAATATATAGGTGTAACACGAGTTACACCTAGAAAACCCTCTTTTTGGGTGATTCTCACCATCTAACTTGTGTACCTTGTAACTTTTGGAAAAATAAACTTGTGACCTGCTTTTAATGGTTCATGAAACTTCTAATAACCTGATTTTAATGTTACAAATGGGTGTGCACCGTGAATGGGAGGTCATAGCACAAGAACCCCTTAAAAATCCCTCTTGATACAAGTAACAACGCACTTCGAACACATGTTTGGAAACCTTCTCAAGAAAGGGCCATAACCTGCTCAAAATGAATTTTAGACGCCCTCAAGAATCTGATTTTTAAGTTAAACGAAGTTTTGGTAATGTTTAAACGCAAGTTACAATGAATTACACATGTGTAATGGTCGGTTATGGCATATTCTATATCTTGAAATCTTTGAATGTGTAGAACAATTAGGCCATGATTTGGGACTGAAATTTCAGAATGTATTGATGAATATTAAGAGTGTTAATAATGTTTAATCTCTGGAATTAAGGACATGTTGTGATTTGGACCCATTTTAGGCAATTTCGGGACACGAAAACATGAAAAATTTCTTAAAAACAAGAAAACTTAGACTTTAAACTTTTTAAACAGAATTCCAGGCTTAATAAGGTTAAATAAAGTTATCTGGAGTATAAGAGAAAGTTATGTGGTAAAAAGGTAATTGAAATAGATTTTTAAGTGAAAACGGGTGCAAACCGAGAGACGTTTCTGGGGAAAATCTAAGAAAAATGAGTATAAAGTTAGAAATTATAAAAACCATGTTGTTTCAGTAGGTTAAATGATAAAATAATTGATAAAGTTGAAAAGTTGGTCAAACAAGTTTTTAAATGGTCAAATTCGGTTAAATACGGTTTAAACGTAAAAACGAGACTTTCAACTATTAGAGACAAATTTTGTGATTTAAAGGGTTAAAAACTTATAAAAATGACTTAAAAAAGTCAGCCTACATTTTGAAACTTTTATGGGCTAAACTGTAAAATTTTGCCAAATTTCATAACCGACTCTAATAACCACTTTAGTCACTTGAATTGCATATTTACCCTACATTTTTGACTTGAAGGTGTAAAAACCCTTGATTGAATGAGAAACCATGACTTTTCATAAAAGGAAACTGTTTATGCAAACCCTAACCGAATCAAATCCGAATCCAACAAACTAAGACTTAGGCATTCTTATTGCACCTTGAATAGGTTTAGAGCTGTAGCTAATCACTTAATCTATTCATGTTAGGGTGCTAGACTTGAGATATTCCCGGCACACGAAGAGTTTCTATTGCTTTACATCTAAGGTGAGTTCTAGTGATCCCCTTTTTACTTATTGTTTAGGGATGAAACATGCTATGTTGCTTTATGAACTATGATTGTGCTTATTTGATGCCTGAATGTGGGATTTATGGATACCTGCTGATACATATATATATATATATATGTATATGTATATATATATATATGTATATATATATATGTATATATATATCATTATCATTAATTCTTTCGTGAACCACTTGTTTTATATGGATAGATCTATTTGGGGAATCCCCCACACACAGTGGCTCCCGCTACAGGGAGGTACCCCACTTAGATCCTGAAGGATCGTATGTGGCATGTAACAGGTTTTGATTAAGAAACTATGGTGAACCATCCCGGCAGGTATGGTTCACTACTTTGAGGCTTGGTTCCTTCCTTCGGGAATATCCGGTTAAACACAAATTTAGAAGAGGCCAACCGGGGACCGAGTGCATGGTTGATTGTGATACCCCACGATTATTGAAACAAAAATGATTCTTTTAAAAATCAAATGAAACTTTTTATAAGCTTTTTTTTCGTTTAAACTTTAAGCACTTGAATTCACCAACTTTTTTGTTGACTCTATTTTCTTTTGAGCATGTTTCAGGTAACCAGTGAAGATTTTTAGCTATCATGGAAGACTTAGACTCAACCCCCGAGACGATGGCATTGTTTGTGTGACCAATTTGTGACTTGATCAATTTGATACAATGACTATTTAATTTATGTTGAATCATGTAAACATTTGTGGCTGGATCTGTTTCCAGCCCGGTGTCTTTTAAAAACTTGAAATGCCATGTCTTGTTCTCCCCCTTTGAGCTCTTATATTTGTTCGTTTCCGGTGCCATGTATGATTGTTGCTAGTCTGTGATGTCCCACCCTACCTGGTCCCGGGGTGTGACAGATTGGTTTCAGAGCCAAAGGTTGTAGAGAAGTCAGGAATACCATAATAGACCTTAGGCTACAACCCTAATACCATAGGACTGTCCTTGTGGGAATATGTTGGGATGATCAGGTTGGGTAAATTGATGATTACACTTGATCAACGTAATCATGAATTTACCGGACGCGTAATTTCCATCAAGAACCTCTAAGTTATGTTTGGGCTTTCTGTTTAATGCTGATGAGTTTTGAAACTTATTTTGATTGGGGATTTAAAATGGATTTTAATGATGAACTATTTTACCTGACATTATTCTGAGAAACAATTGATTCTAATACCATTTTTGAGGGATACATAGAGATCCCTGATACTATTGCCATCACTAGTACTATGAGTATACTATTAATAGTAAGACTATCATGAGCTATGAGAAACCAAATTACTCATGATGTCTTTTTACAAGAAACAACTATGGCTGACAAAGGAAAAGCACCTGCCTACCCTACTGAGAACAATGTACCCACAGGGGACACCAAGAAGGCAAAACCGTGCAATGAGTATGAGGAATACCTTAGGAGGTGTGGACACCCAGGATGGATATCGGTCACCTCGGACGACACTGAAGCTTCCGAGGACTCTTCTTCGATGACACCTACCTGGAGCCGGACGCGTTCCCACTCGCCGCATGTTGCCGTTCCGTCCCACTCACCTATCCTGCCTATTGGGAATAGGGGAGCACACGTCATCTCCCATCCACGCAAGTGTGCTAGGCCTGGACCTTCAGTTTCATTTAGGATGCCACCTCCTCCCCCACCATCAGTTAGGACTCCTATACCCACACCACCGCCGTTTGACTCACTCTGACGCCACACACAGGATGAGCCCTGGATGCCACCGAGGCACTGTATGTACAACGGCCGTAGCATACTGGCAGTAGATAGGTACTCCCAATCTAGCCATCGGGCAAGTGACGTAGGACCCACTGATGCAGCACTGGATGAGATCTTGAAGACTGTCCGTCGCCACGAGCTGACTCTTCAGCACGCTACCCGGACCTCCCAGTCTGCTCAATTCCAGGCTATGATGGCTTCACATGGGGTGCAAAGGTTGGAGCAGGAACAGAAGAAGAGCTCTGGATGGATGGGATGGCTGAAGAAGAAGTGGATGTGAAGGTGACATGTGGAAGGAGGAGAACTATCCGTCATTGAACAGTTGAAGGAAACAAACTTCTCATTATCTGACACTATTACTATTATCATTATTATTATAATTCATAGGGGTGATGGCACCTTCCAAATTGTAAGAGCTAGACTCTGATGCTATTGACTTTGTCTTGCTTTGAACTGCTATTTATGATGCAATGATGTTGAAGCATTTAAGATTATCTGCCATGTGCTATGTATTTCTTGGTGTTGGGCCATGCCATTCTTGATGACTGTTTAAATTGTTAAATTGTATCTGTGGAAAATTTGGAAGGTTGTGTATAATTATACACCGTATTCTCTCCTCATATAGAAGGAGCTTTGTAGGGAATTGATGCATAGATTGTTTGAAACAAATTATGAGAAGCTAAATGACTTTATCTGTGATACTATCAGAATGCCTACCAGAAGAGGAACACGTATCGGAAGGCAAGGAGCCTACCGAGGTCGTCATGAAGGAACAAGGCGAACAAGAAACCATCAAGGGGAGTGCAACCCGATGCCCTGCTTTAGGTGCAAAAGGACTGGGCACCTGATCAAGGATTGTACTTACACACCAGGAAAGCAATGCTATGAATGTGGGGATCCAGGACACATGAGGAGCAAGTGTAACACCTCTGAAATCTAGCCCAACTAGAAAGCTTAATGTATTATAGGACCCAATAAAGGTTCGGATTGATTTGGGCTTACCAAGGAAATCTTGCAGAACGAAACTAGCCTTTTGGCCCAATAAGCCAAATAAGGGCCCGAACATATAAACAAGGCCCATTTAAGGCCCAAATGCACGTTTACGAACGAATTGAAGGAGAAACCATGAAATAAAGAATTCTTATGTGATTTGAAACAACTATGGAAAGATCCAAACTGAAAACGGATTCAGAACCCATACCGGGTAAAATCCGACAATTTAACGTGTATTAACGTCTGAATTCCATCAGAATTCCTTATAATGTCTTTTCATCCAATTTAAATCC
The DNA here is from genome assembly GCA_024085815.1 of Flaveria linearis. NCBI lineage: Eukaryota > Viridiplantae > Streptophyta > Magnoliopsida > Asterales > Asteraceae > Flaveria > Flaveria linearis. The sequence continues at coordinate 48,241,024 of CM044004.1, read as the reverse complement.
TTGTTAATTCTCACAATATCATAAATAATGCTTGTTGAAAGATTTTTCATCAATCAAGCATAATCAACAGAAATCCGTAAGCGAAAAGCGAAAACCGGTTTTCATCAGCATTTAACTGACGTCTGTCATGACGACCAAGTCTCGTAACTCCGTAAATATTTATCTAATCATTGTTTACTATCATAACATATTAAATTTGATTAATGGTACATTGTCCGGAATAACTGCGTTCCGAAACGCGACCGTGACGCGAACCGGGTTACGATCTGGTAAAACCCGAGAATTCATCAGATAAGGTTTTAACGTGACCAACATGGGAAGTTAATGCACAAAATATTATTTAATGCTTAATTGCACATATTTTTATATTAAAATGATAATATTAACGCTCATTCGATAAAAACGCGTAAAAACCATTAAACGTGTTAAATACGCGTCAAATTACGACCTCGTTTAAATATTCGGTATGTTTTAATATGATAAAATTATAATCTTAGAATATTTAACGGGAAATAAAATTTATTATGTTACGTGAAAAGTTACCCGAACGCGTGCGAACCAAACCGTTTTACGAACCTGTTTCATTTAACCCTTGTATATAAACAACCTAATCTCCATTCTAGGGTTTTAAAACAAATCTGGGAGAAGAAACGAGATGGTAGCCGCGAACCCCCCCTCCCCCAAATTCGAACTCCGGCCATTATCCGGCCACCGGCGCCGGCCTCCGGCGAGTGGTGGCGAGTGCCACACCAAAACGGACTCCCCTCTCCTCTGCGATCACGATGGCGGCTTCAATTTCTCCTAAAACTCAACGAGGCAACGGGAATCGAAGGAAGAAGGTGGCGGTTTGCAGGTCGGTCTTGGAGTGGTGGGTCGACGGTGGTCGCGAAGCTGAGAGCAGTCAAATGGCGAAGCCACGGTGGTGATTTGGTGGCGTGAGGTTGTGATGGAGGGGTGCGGTCGCGATGGTGGTGGATTCGGAGGCCGACGAGGCCGATGGTGATGATGGTGGTCGCGATGTAGGTGTTGATGGTGGTGGTTATGTTCGCTGTGGAACAGGTCGATGGTGGTAGGCAGCTGTCGTGGTTGTGGCGGTTCGAGGGCTGTTGATGGTGGTGCAGGGCCGTTGCGGGGATGGCGATGGTGGTGTTGCTGCTGGATGTTGATGGTTGGTGTTTGGTGATGGTTGGGACGATAGTGGGATGGCTGCATATGGTTGGTGCTTGATGATGGTTGCAAAACAGCAGTAATGGTGAGGTAAATCTGTGATTGTGCTTGTGTTATTGTCGGTTTTGGTGAATGTTGGCTGTGATTCGGTCTGTCGTTGTTTGTTGCTGTTATTTGTTGTGATTTGGGGCTACTGATGGTAGTGTATCAGTGTGCATGTCGATTGGTTATCATTTTGGAGCTGTTTTGGGTGGCTATTTATGAGTTGTGGCTGCCGGCCGCGGCAGTGGTGGCCGAGGGCCATGGATGAGGATGATCCAGGGTGGGAAAGGTTAGGAGAGGTAACTTAAGGCTGTTCTGGTGGTTGCATGTTGGTATCTAGACGAGATCCTTAGGATTTGGTCACGTTGGGTTAATTTCGGCAAGGATTCCGGCCAACCAAGAGACTGCCAGTGTCGGTTAGTAGCGATTCATGGTGGAAAGTGGCTGCATGTGATGGATGGTGATGGTTAAACCTTAGTCAAAGCTGGTCAAACATGGCAACGGGCAGTCAACGGAACGAGAACGCGATTAAGTCCCGTCGTAAACGAGTGGGTTAGAATACATAACCGAGTGGAAGGTAATATCGCACGCGCAACACATTGAAATTGAATTATAAATTTCATATGTATTGTTGAGCTCTAATTATATAAAAGGCATAAATTATAAAATATGTGAACTATAAACGAAAACGAACGTCGCTTGTTATAAATGTTTGATTTAAATGGATGGTTTGGACCCGAGATTTAAACAACAACGCTAGCTATTGGAAACCAACCTAGATAAGATATATGAAACATTACATTTTGGGAAATGGTTATAACATGTTATTGATTAAACAAATAAGTTGATCTCATGTCACGTTAAATCGTTACAAGACTTAGAGATGTAACCTACATTCAAATACGATTGTACATTTGTATATTTATGCAATGAATATTTAGGTTAACCGACATCGATACGTTTTACTTAAAATAAAAGACCTAAAACGCTATAATGATCTATCATCTTGTTGTTATTGATTGTTGGTCATCTCGTTGTATTTTTGAAATAAATATTAATTGTAACACTCTTTTATATAAAATATCGTTAACTATCATCAATAATTGGATTAGTTAGCGTCAATCAAGTTAACTAATATGATGGGAACGTGAACATTATAAACATTGTTTGAGACATTATATATTACTTACATCGTTAATGCGAGTTATTTTTAAAGATTTGGAACCCATAATATAAATTGGTTTTCCTACATTCTTCATGCTAAGGCTCAAGTCTTGATTAAATGCATTAATTAACCTAATGTACACAAGTTAATTCATGACAATTAACAAATACACAAGAAGCTAAGCTACATTAAGGATACTAATCACCAACTTAAATTTACCTAAAGAGCTCAACCGCACGCATGTAATAACATCATGCTAATTCTAAACGTGAATCTTATATGTTCTAGTTAGGATTGCTTTGTTGATGGTCATCACTTTTCTTTATCGAGCTCTGAAATTATATAAGGACACCAGGTGAGTTCTCGTGTTCCCCTTTTTACTTTTATTTTGGGCATGAAGCATGCTCTTTCAAACTGAAACTCTTCTGTGTGATACTGTTTACTGTTTTGCATAATCTTTTGTTTTATGAACTATGATTGTGCTTACTTGATGCTTGTATGTGGGACTTTTTGGATACCTGCTGATACTGACAGGATCTCAGCCTCTCGTTTGATCAATCAGATTATGTTTGCAGCGGATTTAGCACATTAATTAGCAATTATAGCAAGAACATAAAAGATATTGCAATTAAAAGCGTAAACATAGAGAGAGAAGAGTTCTACGAAACATTAAATGTTCTATTGCTTAGCACGTTTCGGCATTTAAAACAGCATGGTTCACCATCCTTTTATAGGCGGCAAAAGGATGGTGGTGATGTCCTTTCTCTGACATCAACTGATTATTAAAATTACAACTGATAGAACATAAAACTACTGAAGATGTCAACAGCTGATATCTTCTTACAAAAATGTTCCTATCTTTTACAAGTACTTAACAAAAATAAAACTACTGAAATCCTACAACGACTGAAGAACAAACTCTTCAGTCGTTTATAACTACTGATACTATAACAGCTGAAGACAAACTCTTCAGCTGTTGTACAACTACTGAAACAAAATAAACTACTGAAAGGGAAAAACCATCACAACAACTGAAGAAGACTTCTTCAGCTGTTGTGACAAACTCTGAGTCTTCAGCACTTGTTCTTCAGACTTGGGCTTCAGACGATGTAACAGCTGATGACTTCAGTTGATGTCATGAGCTGTTGTCTTCAATCTTTGTCTTCAGACGTTGTGCTTCAGTAGAAGGTCTTCAGGTCTTCAGTTCTTCAGCTTTTGATACTTCAGTACTTGTCTTTAGTACTTGAAGTCTTCAGTACTTGTATGATCAGTACTTCAGACTTCAGTACTTGGTCTTCAGTACTTTGGAGTCTTCAGCTGTTGTTCTTCAGTTCTTTGATCTTCATACTTTGTTCTTCAGACTTTGTCAGAACAGCTGATGGGAGTCTTCAGCAGTTGTTGCAGTGGCATGTGGGACTTAGAGGTTTTCCTGATCTTGGCTAATTGGTTCTTTTGGTCCAACAAACTCCCCCTGAACCAATGCAGCCAAAACCTCTAATTATTGGTTGTCCCACTTATTGGTGGCATAATGATTGGTCTATTTCCTTCTAGATCAGATTAGAAGTTGACCCAGATAAGCACTGGCCTGAGAGGTAGTCTCTAGGGTTTGATTGGCTAAGTATGGATGGGAGCTCTGTCTTGGGGAATTGGACACAGAGCTGTTATCCCATCCATGAGATCTACCTCCCATGTACAAGCCGGTAGGATTCTCGGGTGTAGGCCTGGAGAAAGATCATTTGTTCTTCTTTGGAAAGATCTTCAGGCGCACCATCGAACAATCCCTCCCGACCGTACAGCTCTGAGATGTACTTGGCCTGTTTTCCATTTTTGAGCTCAACTGTTGTGGTTTGCCTGTATGCAAATTCATCAGGATGTTTTCCCTCCAATAACAGGTTGAGCTCATCCCTATGGAAGTTCTCAAGCCTCTTATAGACCAAACCCTTCCTAATCACCCTATTATCTAGCATTGTTTGGGGTGATTGGTTGGCTCTATAGGCTTTCTTGAACTCCTCTACTATTTCCCAGGGTGTTATTACAAGAGCCACAGAGATCACTTCATCTACGATTCTCTTAAGTTGGCTCTTGTATCTCACAGGCATGTCCTTCTTGACTATCTTGTGAGACACCCTTGGGTCAGGCCAAGTTCTCACCCTCTCCTTTTCATATTGAAAGGTTTGTTTAAGGGTGAATAATCTCAGAGCTTCCTTCTTCATGTTCATGATAGAAGTAGAAGCAGCATATGATTTGTCAATGCTTTTCATAATTGCCTCATCGTGCAATCTTTGCTGCTCCTCTTCTTCTAGTTTTACCCTCACAGTGTCCTGCTGTGAGGTGGGAGTGATGGTTTGTGGTTTGGCTTTAGGTAGAGAGATAACTGCTGAAATGGGCAGACTATCCTCCTCATCCTCCTCTTCTTCTTCTTGCAGCCTCAACACCCTTCTCTTCTTCACCAAGGGTGGATCATTGGCTGCGGGTTTTGATGGTGAAGGGGTTGGTTTTGTGAGTTGTGGTTTGGTGGTTGGTGTGGGAATGTTGGAAGGCACTGCTAGCAATCTAGATATGAGAGAAGGCTTAGTCTGTTTTGCTAGTAGTGTCCTGTTCCCAGCACCGGCTTCGGAGAGGGCCTCAGCGACCAGTCCTTTTGTGAAGTCACCAGCTGAACAGATCTTGGTGGCTATATCCAAGATTCTGTCCCTGGTCCATGCTTTGACATCAAGGACTGGCCTGCCCAGATACTTCGAAATGAATCTACTCATAGCCTCGAGTCTCTTTTTGTCCTCTTGGCTATAAGTAGACCATCGGTGTTCGATTTCCCTAGTCTCCATCTTCCTGAGCTCCTGATCTAGCAATGCTGTGTCCTTGTCAAAGCCTTGCCTGAACAGCTGATCAATGGCATAGTCCATTGATCTGCTTTGTTCAGCATCAGCCTCCTTGACAAGGGCTGCTAGATCGGAGTCAGCCACCTTCTTTCCCTCCTCTCCCTTTTTCTTATAAGTGACACTGAAATCCTTTTGGATTCCAGCCACTTCTATATGCTCAACCTCCCTCTCTTTCCTCTTCCCTTTCTCCCTCACCCTACTACTCTCCTCAACCATCTCCCTCTCAACCACCACCTCTTTCTCTGCCTCTAACTCCTCCTCTCCACTCTTCCTCTTGGCTTGCACTGATGTCTCCCCCTTTTTGGGTGCATTGGTTAGGGTTTGACTATCAGCAAGCGCCTTAGTAATAGCAACCTCCACCATGGGTTGTATATAAGTGGGAAGCCTCTCATCAACGGTTTGAATGACTATATCTTTAAGTATGGGTGTGATGAGAGGCAGGGATTTCTTGAGGATAGCATCCAACTGCTCAGGGGGTTCTGACCCTGAGAGCTAGTGCCAGAGGCAGGGGCTGGTGGCCGAGTTTGTGGGAGTGGCTCAGTATTTTTGAGACCTTCGGGTGAAGGTGCCATCTGTTGGGTAGTGGTGGCAGATGGACTTCTATCTTGAGTCATTTGAGCAAGCAGTTCTTTAAGTCTGCTTATCTCATCCTCTAAGATAGTGTTTTGAGCTACTACGTCATAGAAGAAGCTCAGGTCATCATCAGTATGAACTGAATCACCTGACCTCCTGACAATGTCAGGATGTACATGCTCTGAGTGTGGCTCAGTAATAGCATGTGCCCCTTGTTCATGGTACTGGGGACTTCCAGCCTCCAGATTGGATCCATCATCGGCAGTTGCCTCTAGTGAGGTCTTATTGATGTTACCAGCTTCACCCTGCTCAGATGTTGATGCTGAGGAAGTGGCAGCCTCACCAGATTGTCCTATCTCCCTGGCCACACTGGGAGATTGGACTTGTGATTCTCTGTGCTGTGGGCTCCCACCGGCACTTGTATCCACCCCCTCTTCTGTTGGAGTCTCCCCAGTTGTAATAGGTTTCTGGGGAGAGGGTGGAGTGCTCAGATGGGTCAGCACTTTGGCTATTGCCAATGTAGGGCTTTGTGGGGCGGCCTCATCAGTAGATTGGCTCGAAGCAGTGTGCACAGGGGGAGGACTGTGCTTTTCAATGGCAGTCTTCTCAAGTGAGATAGACCCCAGTAGTGTGGTTGCCCCAATATTGGTTGCATCAGGCTCCTATTGAGAGGAAGCCTGTGCGGTTGTGGTGGGTGGAGTCGTGGTACCTGCTGGTAGAATCGAACCAGCAGGCACATCCTGCCTTTGTGTTGCAGGGGCATCCTCAGGGGACTCATCTCCCTGAGTAGCCTTTTTGGGCTTCGTTTTGGCTTTTGGTTTGGTGGGGACTTTGGATTTTGAGGTGGAGGCTGTGGGTTCCTGCTGCGTGGGTTTTCGCAGCCGGCCAGCCTGTTTAAGTGTGTGGTCAGTGTTGTGCCTGGAGTATACCTCGGCTAGAACAGCCATGGCAGGGACCCCAGTGCCAACTAGTCCCTCAGCCTGAAGCTGGTTTTCTATCATGGCCATTATGAACCATGGATACAAGACCCAACGGTTAGAAAGCGGTTTTGAGGCCATGTCTTTAAGTTCCAAAAAGATGATATCCGTTAAGTTCAGGGTTGGCTCTCAAAGATAGAAAACAATACCTGTTGCCACCTTGTTGACATTTGGTCCCACGAAGAGGTTTTGGGAGCCAGACACACGTTCACCATATGGAAGATTAGGCGTTGAGGGTCAGGGAAGTGTTTCTTTAACAAGGTGGAGGCGGATAGGTTACCCTGGTAGTCGTTGGATGTGAATGATAGATCCAGGGCACCTTTGGGGTAGGAGGTTGGGTAGGTGGCATCCTCCAGCTTTAGGGTTTGGCGCAGGGTAGCTGGAGTGATTACCACGGGGTTGTTGTTGACGGAGGACCGGAGAGAGACCTCGCCATCCTGCTCTCCGGTTTGGACGGTTATGTTTGTCCAAAACTCCGTCAAGGAGTCGGTGTATATAGTGGGGTTCAAGAGAAAAGCCGTTTTGTAAGGTGAGTCGTTCATAAGATCGACGGCTTGGTGAAATTTGGGCCATAATGGCGATTTGGTGAGATGGGCGACATAGTTGTGTCGAGGTTTCAGTTGCATGGTCGCCATTAATGGTGTATGGGAATTTCAGAGGTTTTGAAAGATTAGGTCAAGTGAGGAGTAAATGCTCTGAAAGTGGGGTATTTATAGGGTAGGGCAAAGGCTGAAAGAAAACTACTGAAGGTTTTGGTGTTAGTTATCAGTTTTTGTAACGACTGATGACGTGGTCTTAACCTTCAGTGGTTGTAACATCTGAGGACTTGGTGTTAGTCGTCAGTAGTTGAGACTACTGAGACCTTAGTTTTGTCCTTCAGATGTTGTAAACGTCTGAAGAGTTACAGTCAGTGTTCAGTAGTTATGAACTACTGAAGACCTAATATTCTTCTTCAGACGTTGTAACAACTGAAGACTTGATGTTAGGCTTCAGTAGTTGTGAACTACTGATATCAGTAGTTGTGAACTACTGAAGACATGGTATTGCTTCAGTTGTTGTAAACAACTGAGGAGTTGGTGTTAGTCATCAGTAGTTGTGAAACTACTGAAGACATGGTTTTGTCCTTCAGTTGTTTGGGTATGAAACAGCAGCTATTGGTATCAGCTGATGTGAAATTACTCATCAGCTGTTTCCGTCAAATCAGTTGTTTCATACTAGCCTCCACACTTACTCGTAAGCTCTTTGGCTGACTTTCAGATGTTTCATTGACCCTTCAGCTCTTGAGAATATTTGCCTTCAGCTCTTGTGATCAGATGTTCACAAGTGCTGATGAAATACGCTTCAGAGCTGGTGAACAAATTTTGTCTTCAGTACTTGTGTAAGATTACGCATCAGTACTTGTGAGCAAAATTTGTTCTTCAGTACTTATTTATTTGAAAATCATACATTAGTAGTTGTAATCCACCTCACTACATCAGTTGTTTCAATAAATAATGTACATCAGTACTTTGAGCCATTTTAGTCTTCAGTAGTTGTGAAAGATCTGAAGACTAAATTACTTATCAATACTTGTATTTGACCTAATGCTCATCAGTAGTTGTGAAGTAAGAGCATCAGCATAGGTCAAATCAATCAAGCTGCAGCATACCAAGCCTGAGTACCAAATTTTGGAATGTGGCACTATCTAAAGGCTTAGTAAAAATGTCTGCAAGCTCATCATCACTCGGCACAAACTTAGGATCAATCAGACCTTTTTCATAGCAATCCCTGATAAAATGATGTCTGATCTCAATATGTTTGGTCCTAGAGTGCTGAACTGTATTCTTAACAATACAAAGAGCTGAAGCACTATCCATCAGTAATGGAGTCTTAGTCTCAGTAATGCCATAATCCAGAAGTTGGTTCTGAAGCCAGAGTATTTGAGAGGTACAACTTGCAGCAGCAATATACTCAGCTTCAGCAGTGGATGTAGCAATTGATGTTTGTTTCTTACTCTGCCATGAAACTAAACAATTGCCTAGGAATTGGCAACCACCAGAAGTGGATTTTCTGGTGACTTTGCATCCTGCATAGTCACTATTAGAGAAAGCCACTAATTTGCAAGAATGCCCAGCTGAATACCAAAGTCCTAGTGATTGGGTACCTTGCAGATATCTAAAGATCCTTTTGACTGCAATCAAATGGGATTCTTTAGGTGCAGCCTGAAATCTAGCACAAGCACATGTTGAAAACATGATGTCTGGTCTAGAAGCTGTAAGGTACATCAAGGACCTAATCATACATCTGTAAAGGGTTTCATCAACCGCTTTACCTTTCTGATCTACATCCAGTTATGTGATGCTGCTCATGGGAGTAGAACAGGGCTTACAGGTTTGTAAATCAAACTTATTCAACAACCCTTTGGTATATTTGGACTGATGGATGAAGATTCCATCATCCTGTTGTTTGATTTGTAAACCTAGAAAGAATTGTAATTCTCCCATAGCACTCATTTCAAACCTTAGCTTCATGAGCTTTGTAAATTCATCACACAACTTTGGATCAGAGGATGCAAAGATGATGTCATCTACATAGATTTGAACAAGGAGCTTATGTTGTCCCACAGTCTTGATGAATAAGGTTTTATCAATGGTGCCTCTAGTGAATTTATTCTCTAGAAGAAAGGTTGAGAGTGTCTCATACCAGGCTCTTGGTGCTTGCTTCAGCCCATAAAGAGCCTTATCAAGCTTGTACACCCAATCAGGATGTTGATTGTCCTAAAAGCCTGGTGGTTGACACACATAAACCTCTTCTTTTATTTTCCCATATAGGAAGGCACTGTTGACATCCATTTGATAAACCTTAAGACTGTGAAAGGCAGCATAGGCTAAGAACAGTCTGATTGCTTCCAGTCTGGCCACAGGTGCAAAGGTCTAATCATAATCGATGCCTTCCTCCTGTGCAAACCCTTGAACAACCAGTCTGGCCTTGTTCTTGACAATTTGGCCCTTCTCATCTGTTTTGTTCCTGAATACCCACTTGGTGCCTATAGCACACTTACCTTTGGGTAATGGAACAAGCTCCCACACTTGCTGTTTCTTGAATTGAAGAAGCTCAAGCTGCATAGCTTCCACCCATCCATTGTCTCTTAAAGCAATATGATAGTTCTTTGGCTCTTACTGACTGATGAAGAGAGCATAGAAGCAGAAGTTGGACAATTGATTCCTGGTTGAAACTCCAGCATGGATATCACCAATGATTTGTGAAGTGGGGTGATTCTTGAGCTCTTGATAGACTATGATATCTGTGCAAGTGTTTGTAGACCCATCAGCAGCCACAGATGGTGATGGAGATTCCTGAAACCATGTAGAAGATGGCAGCTCAAACGAAGTAGAGCAAGCAGAAATCTCATCAGCATTTGTAGTGGATGGAGCTGCTGAGGCTACAGGAGCATCAGGTTCAGTGGACTCAGGCAGGTTGTCACTGAACCTGAAGAGGTGAGTACTGACTACATCATCATCAGTACCACTAGGTGGAGATCTGTTGACAGGCTCAACAGCTGGAGATTGATAAGGAACATATTGCAGTATGTCCAGATCAAACAACTCCACAGGGTTTTGTGGAATCTTGTCCTTTGGAGATTCATTGAACTTCACATGCAGAGTTTCTTCAACCCCCTTTGTTCTACAGTTGAAAACTCTGTATGCCTTGCAAGTTGATGAATAACCAACAAAATACTATCCACTTTACTAGCAAACTTTTGGAGTGGGTTGCTAGTGTTGAGAATGAAACATGGACACCCAAAGGCTCTAAAGAATGAAATAAGAGGGGCCAAATGATGAAGAACTTCATACGGAGTCTTCATCAACCTCTTATTCACTAAAGCTCTATTCTGTACATAGCAAGCTGTATTGACAGCTTCAGCCCAAAAGGTCAGTGGCAACCCTGAGTCAGCCAACATTGACCTTGCTGCTTCAATGAGAGTCCTGTTCTTTCTCTCCACCACTCCATTCTGTTCAGGAGTTCTAGGAATGCTATACTGCCTTCTAATTCCCTTGGACAGGTAGAAGTCATCAAGTGTGTGGTTTCTAAACTCTGTTCCATTGTCACTCCTCACACACTTGACCTGTAGGGAATACTGCTTTTCTACAAGTAACACAAAGTTCATTATTGTCTTGGCTGCTTCATCCTTGGAGTGCAAGAAGAAAGTCCATACAAACCTGGAGTAATCATCCACAATTACCAGGCAGTATTTCTTCTTTGCCATGCTCATTACTCTGACAGGACCAAAGAGATCCATGTGTAGAAGCTGTAAGCAGGCAGTGGACTTTGGTTCTTCTATTGAAGGGAATGAAACTTTGTGTTGTTTTCCTTTCAAGCAAGCAGTGCAGTCATCTTCACACTTGAACTCCTTCTGAGGCAATCCTCTTACTAGACCATGGCTTATAAGCTGATTCATGTTCTTGAAATTAACATGACCCGCCATCTATGCCATAGTGTAGACTCTTGAGGAGATGCCTTGGAGAATAGACAAGGATGGCCTTTTAGATCCATCTTTTTGGAAAGATCTAAGGCATACACTCTTCCTGTCCTGTTGGCCTTCAGGAGAGTGTGTTCATCCAAAGCCTTGTCAATCAAACTCAGAACTTTGGATGACAAAATCCGACAGTTCTGGCTTGTGAAAAGGGCAACATGGCCTTTGTCACACATTTGACTGACACTCAAGAGGTTGTACTTGTGATTCTCCACATGGTTAACATCATCAAACCTTATTTCCCCATTGGAAACAAAGCCTTTTCCGATGATGTAACCCTTTGCATCATTGCCAAAGGAAACAAATCCCTTCTTTCCTTGAGAGTAGTCATTAAGAAGAGAGCTGCTTCCTGTCATGTGCATGGATCCTCCACTGTCTACATACCAGATGCTTCTATGGCATGTTGAATAACCCTGCAAACACAACCATGTGTTAGTTAGTCTTGGAGACCCAAACCTGCTTGGTTTTGGGTCTGTTGTCAACTGCAGATGCAGCACTAACAGGTGTGTTATGTGTGACAGCCTGAGGTGAAGAAGATGGTGCAGAAGAGGAACCCTTTGGCTTGGACTTCCTTTTCTATGGTTTCAACACAGGAGCATCTAAGTGGTTGACTCTTCCTACTAGTTGCTGAACCATCATCACCAACTGTGTCTGATTCTGTGATAAAGCCTTCAGCTCTTCAGACACATTGGAGTTTGCTGATGACGAGTTCCTATGTTGTACCATCTTTTTCTGAGCAACCTCAGCTGTTGCCTGAGTAATCCCTACCTTCCTTTTAGATTTAGCTTTGGGCATAGGGATTTCAGGCATGGATGTTGCTAGTACAAACTTGATTTCAAACTCATTCTTCATTTTATTGATGTTCTCATTAATTTTCTCCTTCTGTTTGAGTTTGGAACCCCTTTTGTACCAGCAATCATCAGTAAGATGATTAAACAAGCCACATATCTCACAAGGTTTTTTCTTCATCTTATGCTGATCATCAGCTGAAGAGGATTTAACTGCTGAAGACTTGTTCTTCAGCTGTTTGCCATCAGTACCAGCAGTTTTCTTCCTAGTGCCTGCTTTCCTGGTATCCTCTCTAGCTGTCTTCAAACCTTTCCTACTGTTAGTTTTCTTCTCTTTAGTGCTAACAGTATTTGAGGTTTGAACTTCAGATGTTGTTACTTGCTCTCCAGTACCTTCAGTACTTCTAGTGACAACACCTGAGTTGATCAGCCTTTTGGTCATGTGACAGTCAGCATTTGAACCATCAGCTGTTGTAGCATCAGCTGATTGGTTTTGGCAGGAGTTAATGCTGACATCTATCTCTGATGATGCTAAATTAGAGGATAGTAGGTCACATGATGAGAAGGATTGGTTATTGCTCTCCCCATCAGATTCAACTTCTGCTCTTGAGGTGAAATCTGTGGGAGGAGCAGTGTGATTATAACCAATGCCAAACTTCACATTGGAAGCTGATTGCTTACTAAGAAGCATTTCAAAACCCTTGCATGATTGCACCCATCGATCACACTCAACTTGGGTGGTTGCAAGAGTTTCCTTAAGGTCTCTGTACTTCACTAGAAGTACATCTTCCCTAGCTTTATCATCTTTGATTTAGCATTTAAGCTTTTAAATCTCATCATTTTTATCTTTTAGTGCAGCCTCAAAATCAGCTTTTCTTTTGGAAATAGTGTGCTCAAGCTCAAGATTTTTATCTATTAAAGCTACATTTGCTTCTCTAATAGAAGCAAATGCTGCTATGCATGATTCTGAACAAAGCTTGGCTTTTGCCTCAGTGGATACCTGAGATGAGGTATTGGATGATGACCCTTCAGCAGAATCAAGGGCCATCAGAGCAAGATTTCCGAAAGGTTGGTCACCACCATGTTGACCAGCACCTTGGAGTAGTTGTTCCTGACCAGATAGCTCTTCTGGTAGACTACTCCAGTCAACAACACTTGGGGTGAAAAAGCTGTGTTGTTGAGGTTGTGTGTGAAGATGAGATTGGGAAGATTGAGGCTCAGGAAGAGCATGAGGTGGTTGAGCCGAGGGTGCTTGAGTTTGACTAGGCTGAGGCATGTAGTAATAGGGGTAAGGAAATGGCATATGACCCTGTGCCACAAAATAAGCAGGTGGTGCCTGTGCCTGAGATGGATGGCCAGAACTGGAGGAAGGTTGCCCTTTGTGATGTGAGCTATTGCTGGGAAAAGTCACAAAGGGTGCAGATGAGTTAGATCCAGATGATCTACATTCTCTTGCAAAGTGTCCAAGCCTTTGGTACTTGTGACACCTCAACTTGCTCTTGTCAAAACCAACTTTGGTTTTGCCAGAGAGTCCGGGGAATTTCCTACCAGTTCTCTTGTAGAACTTTTGAGAGCGGATATTTATCATTGCCATTTGGTTCAAAATATCCATCTCTTCCAGATCATCATCTGGAATGCCCTTCAAGTCCTCCATCAGAAAACACAAGTTGTCACCACCACCTCCTGAACTACTAACACCAACAAAAGCTTGTTCTGAGTTGGTAGAGAAATCAATATGCTCATCATAAGAACTTTCTGATGAAGCATATTCTGACTCATGACTTATTAAGGCAGCATTACCTTGGACAAAGTCATCAGCGAGCTTGCCAGAAGAGGACAACTTCCTCTTTTGCTCTATCTCTCTCTCAAAAGTGAGCAGTTTCCCATGAAGTTGGGTGAGAGATAGAGTTTCCAGATCAGCACTGGAGCGTAGGACAATGGTATATGTGTCCCATCTCTCAGGCAGTGATCTGAGGAACCTGTTGTTCATCTGGCTGTTCGAGTACTCTTGTTTGACCATCTTCAGCTCATAGATCAAACAAGAGAACCTCTCAAACTGCTGGGTCAGAGTCTCACCCTTTCTATATGAGAAAGTCTTATATTGTTGGGCGAGGATTTCCCTATTGTTTGCTAAGACCGAATCAGTTCCTCCAAATTGTTCCTTTAGAGCAACCCATAGGTCATGAACAGACTCATAATGCAAGAGCCCTGAATATATCTCATTTGGAATGGCCATGGCTAAAATTCCATGGGCTCTAGCATCAATTTCGAACAGCTTTAGATCTTCGTCCGAATATTGTTCAGGTTTCTTCACAACCTGTTCATTAGATTCCGGGACGCTCACCATAGGCTTGTATGGTCCATGCACCACTGACTTCCAACAACCAGCACTGTTGACAGCCAAGTGGTGTAGCATACGTCTTTGCCATATGTTATACTCGTTCCTAACCAGCATCGGAGGCTTGGTTGAGGAACCAGTATTGTGAGGATCATTAGTTGGTGTCGTCATCTCAGGTTTTAGTCAAAAAACAAGTTTAAACAAGACAAACGTAACTCAAAACCACCAAAGGACCTCAAGATTTTGGCCAGAAACAGCAGAAACTCACTCTCTATGGCTAATTCTTGCAAATTGCTAATTCAATCAAACAGAGAGATCAAAAGAGCAGTTTCAAATGATCAATAGTGAAATCGATCAATGATTAACCTGCTCTGATACCATTTGACAGGATCTCAGCCTCTCGTTTGATCAATCAGATTATGTTTGCAGCGGATTTAGCACATTAATTAGCAATTATAGCAAGAACATAAAAGATATTGCAATTAAAAGCATAAACATAGAGAGAGAAGAGTTCTGCGAAACATTAAATGTTTTATTGCTTAGCACGTTTCGGCATTTAAAACAGCATGGTTCACCATCCTTTTATAGGCGGCAAAAGGATGGTGGTGATGTCCTTTCTCTGACATCAACTGATTATTAAAATTACAACTGATGGAACATAAAACTACTGAAGATGTCAACAGCTGACATCTTCTTACAAAAATGTTCCTATCTTTTACAAGTACTTAACAAAAATAAAACTACTGAAATCCTATAACGACTGAAGAACAAACTCTTCAGTCGTTTATAACTACTGATACTATAACAGCTGAAGAACAAGCTCTTCAGCTGTTGTACAACTACTGAAACAAAATAAACTACTGAAAGGGAAAAACCATCACAACAACTGAAGAAGACTTCTTCAGCTGTTGTGACAAACTCTGAGTCTTCAGCACTTGTTCTTCAGACTTGGGCTTCAGACGATGTAACAGCTGATGACTTCAGTTGATGTCATCAGCTGTTGTCTTCAATCTTTGTCTTCAGACGTTGTACTTCAGTAGAAGGTCTTCAGGTCTTCTGTTCTTCAGCTTTGATACTTCAGTACTTGTCTTCAGTACTTGAAGTCTTCAGTACTTGTATGATCAGTACTTCAGACTTCAGTACTTGGTCTTCAGTACTTTGGAGTCTTCAGCTGTTGTTCTTCAGTTCTTTGATCTTCATACTTTGTTCTTCAGACTTTGTCAGAACAGCTGATGGGAGTCTTCAGCAGTTGTTGCAGTGGCATGTGGGACTTAGAGGTTTTCCTGATCTTGGCTCATTAGTTCTTTTAGTCCAACAGATACTTTTGTCATGATCATTAATTCTTTTGTGAACCGCTTGTTTTTACGTGAATAGATCTATTTGGGTAATCCCCCACGCACAGTGGCTCCCGCTACAGGGAGGTACCCCACTGAGATCCTGAGGGGTCGTTTGTGGCATGTAACAGGTTTTGAATAAGATAATATGGTGAACCTTCCTAGCAGGAATAGTTCACTGTTCTGAGGCTTGGTTCTTTCCTACGGGAATATCCGGTACAACATAACTTTAGAAGAGGCCAGCAGGGGACCAAGTGCAGGGTTGATCGTGATACCCCACGATGATTGATACTCTGATGATGCTTTTAAAATCAAATGAGATTTTTCATAAGCTTTCACGCTTGATTCTAAAACCTTTAATATGGACTTTAAGAGTTCCTTTTATTGTTTCTGAAACAAAACCACTTGAAATCACCAACTTTTTAGTTGACACAATTCTTTTTGAGCATGTCTTCAGGTACAGCTAGGGAGAATAGTTGAGCTATAGAAGTTACCTAAATCCGAAGCATGATTTGTGGGTAGAGGTTAAAGACACAAGTTGAGCCTAGAAGCCTTAGTTGCTGAAGCGTCAAGAGATATTTACCGAGAGATTGATCATGACACCTATAGATTGTAGGTTGAAGCACCTTGTGAATTGGAAACAAAGCCAATATGTTAATGTAAATACCATGTGACACTATGTAATAAACCATTTAGCTTCCGCTGCATTTTTGGTTGTTGATTTCTGATCGTTACATCCCGCCTCTCTGGGCACGGGATGTGACAGATTGGTATCAGAGCCAAAGGTTGTAGCGAAGTAGGTCTGCTTCGCATGACCTAAACTACAACCATATGAACCTCATAGGACCACCTTAGTAAGAAGACTCTTCTGAGCTTTGCTGAACCAATGGTGTAGAAATACGGGTTTGCTTTGCAATACCTAAGGTGTAACCATAAATAGGACCAGCCTAGTATGTTGTTTCCACGATACAGTGACCCAAAGTTTGTAGCAAGAATAGGTTTCCCTAAGAACACCCTTCTTTAACCTGGATACCTTAAGGATTTCATATATCCTATTAAGAATTCTCTACCCTATAAGAAACCTTGATACATTAGGGTATTACCTATGTTAGGTGCACCCGAGTAAACCATGAAAGTATGGAATCTTTTGGAGTTGATTCTTAGGACTACTGATTGTCAAGTACTAAGAATATTAGAAACCAACGGTGTGCATATAAGTTAGGACTTAAAATCCTGGAGAGATATTTATCTGATTGCACAGTTGATTTTTGTCACTATATGAAACAACTGCTGTTAGCTATACACTTGATACGACTTGTGTCGTTACCTGAGACAGCTGTTATACTGATACTTGTTTGGAATGATGATGCTTGCTATTATGCCTCATTGGTAAGATGATACATGTTGGAATTTAGTGATAAGATACTAACCATGGTGCCTTTTTGTTTGTTCTGCTCCCTAGGATAGCATGTACCTGAATGCTCATTTATTGCTTGATTTGCTGAAACTTATTTCGAGACAATTTCTGGGTTAACTTGAATGATTAGCATAGTTGGAATCTAAGCGTGCTTAATTGCAGATGATGACTAAATGAAAATCATTAACTCCAGGACCTAAATACACAAACTTGGAACTTATGATGGGAATGACTAGAATGATGGTGTAAGGTAAATTGACGATTATGGGTGCACACGTAATGGTGAATTTACAGGTACCCTTGAATTCTGGTGGGCCCTGTCATGTAAACTAATATCAATGTAAAATACTTAAAGAACCAATAAATACAAGAATAAACACAAATATTTGGAATATATTCAATAATTTCAGGTTCAAAAACTTTCATGCTAGGCGAAAACCATTTGACACTTGAAGAGCTACCAAGGACGATGTTGCAGTAACTATTCCTTTTCTTCTTCTTCTCTTTTCTTTTATTCTACTCTCCTATTGGAATTATAATGATAAGACCATCAGACTCTAAAGATCATTAAATGATGTTCTCAAACTTGACTGTTCTCGTGCTGAGTATGGCACTTCACCTCGTTGTGCGTGTGCTTTAGCCATACTATCTTTAGGGATGCCTGAAATTTCCTTCCTACCCAACATTGAATTCATCAAAACTTCCTCAACATAGTGGAAGACTCTCTAACAAGGCTCGTGCAACGGAGAACATACCAGATTAATAAATTTCCGAGAAACGCCTTTTGTGGTCAATGACATAGAAGACTTGTCATTCCTTTCTTTCTTAGTAGTTCACACTTCATAGGATCTTCTAGATTCTGGAATTCCTCTGATTATTTTCTCAAAGCCTTTGAGGAATATGACTTCTCTCTACCTATTCATTGTAATGGAACCACCTAACTCAAAGGAATTTCCAATTGTGATTGATAATCACCTTTCTCAGTACTACACTTGTGAAATCTTTCATCATCTTCAACCGTTAGTCACCTAATGACAATCTTCACTCGAAACTTAAGTTGAGTTATCTTAACCATGCTATTAACTGACCTTGTTATTGGTAAATTTCTGAGCACCAGATTTCGCAGGAAATGAATCCTCGTTCTAAAATCCAGATTCTTCGGAGATCAAAATTCAAGTGCCAGGGATAATTGTCGAGAAAAGCTAACCTTCGAGAATCAAGACAAAAATATGAACTTACAACTTCTATGGATCCCCGATTTTCATTCACCCTTTGTTCTTAATTTATTCTCTTAACGAGTAGTGCTACTCACCTTAAGCCCTATAGCATAACCCTTATCTTTGGAAACGCGTGATAGCCGATGCGAAAAACTTTAAATCCTTGTAAGTTATCTCTACTCGGAGATCTCTACTATTTGAGTGATAAGTTCGTGATTCGAGCGCAAAGATCTGAAGTAGAATACGATCTCGAACTATACGATCAACTATTAGAGTGGTAGTTAACCTTCTTGTGCTAGCTAGCACCTTGATAAAGTCCTAAACTTGTTTGAATCGATGCGGTCGATAATAATGAAGAATTCATGGGGAAGACTCATGGTTGAACTTAAAGGATGGTATTTCTCCAAAAGATGTACTAAGAAGCATAGAAGATCAGCTACAAGAAATCCCATGTGTTAAATCACATCAGAGCCAACTAAATCGAAGTGATAGACATGCAGAAGATTGTAGACAAAGAAAGTCTACATACTCATCCCTGATCGTAAGCGTTGGTGTTATTCCTCTCTAAATTTTCAAACCACTCCTAAAGTGATTCTCTAATACCTTACCCTAGAACGCTCCGTACCATCGGAAAGTCGAGCAAAAAGTCTTACTCCCATATCTCGTTGGAACAATCGATATGATTATAAAGGAGTGGAATCTAAACAGAGTTACTTGCTTCACGAATAGACCCTCTACAGGGCACAGTTACCTTGTAGAATATGGACCGAGGAAGAGGTCATCTAGAAGGTTGACCTAAATTGGGAAACATTATCAAGAAATTAGTGGGAACGTTTGCAGCAATACTGTGGCTTAAGACAACAGTTGAGGTTGCTCTTAAGGAAATTGAGTCGGAGAATAGAAGTAAAATATATAAATGGAGGTACTGGACTTGAAGCTCATATTAAGGAGCTAGTGGAAGGAAAACAGATTCGATAACTGTTAGATAAACAGTCCATAAGACCTGGTATGTCGCCTTGAGGAAACTTAATACTCTTTGTGGAAGGAAAATAGGATGCTCCAAGTATTGATAGACTATTGAGAGTTAAATAAAGTCACCAAGGATAAGTGATATCATCTTCCTAGAGATGCTAACCTGCTTAATCAATTTCAAGATGTTACCTACATCTTAGTTGTTATCAGTCGTGTTTATAAGGAAAACGACACTACACAAATAACAGTTAAAAACAAGATATGGCAAGTACGAAGGTTGTGGTCAAGCCGTGTGGGAGGACCTACACATTCCACCGCACTCAGGAGTCTCATGGATGGGATTGTAAGCCATACTAGATAGGTATGTCATTTTGTCACTACTACTAAGCACAAAATTCGAGATAATTCGCTATAGTTTGAAGCTACAAAATTCCGGAAGAAGTAAAACCCTAATGAGATGCATCAATGCTTAGGGTTAGGAGAAAGTTGTAAAAGGATTAACAAAAACTTGATTCGTGTAGCTATACGACTGGCATCGTTATCCTTGGAGAAAAGCGGAATTCGTTTGGGCGCGTATAAGAAAGTTTCAGATGTGTGTTGATGCAACAGTATAAGACAATTTTCTAGTCGCCCGATTGAATCCGAGAAAATATATGGAGAGCCACATTAAGCATGAACTGGAAACTTCTGTAAAATAAAAGGATGCACCTGGATACATTATCGGTGCGACACTACCAACTACACATCAGAATACTAGACCAAGCAAAATAGGGTGATCGACAATCGGTAATGACAACCGTTTTGACAAGTGCGGATAAGTAGCTTCCGTCCGCATTGTTCTAAGACATCCATATTTCCAAATGAGAGAGAACGAGTCCTGACCACATATGTATGTGCTTACCCTCATTGACGAATGCGGATAGCCTACAGTTAGGCTTTCCTTCTATTACCTATACCGTATCATTTCTTGAACTTGTGATTCTACCAGCGTCAGTTCACGTGAATATATATATATATAGCACATCCCATTTCGGGGAAAATCTCATGCGTCAGATAAGATGAACGGATCTACTCGAAGACTGAGGTTCTGATATACAGAACCGTTCCAGAAAGGGATGCATACTAGAAGAATCACGTAGTGGAAGAAAGGACTTAACCCCTTAAGATGAAGTCATATAAGTAAGAGATCAAAGAAATTTTTCGGAAGGAAGTCGAGAACTAAAGAGTAGACTTTGAAAGCTGAAGACCTTTGTGCATGAGCTAATCTCTCTATTCTTAGAAATCGTGAAAACTTCTTAGTCTTAGCTTCATAGAAATGATCGCGCGATGCCTAGATGTTCATCTGTACTCGTTTGGAAAACCCAAACCCTTCTTGATTGAAACCTTTAATCTATTGTATCATGACTATCCTGTCTAATTAATGGCATTCACGCTAATATCCTCTTCTTTTTAATCGTTCTTAAGATTCTCAGTGAGGACGGTAACACCGTTGGGAATTCGGGAATCGTCTCCTTGCTAGATCTATTTTGTAGGTTGGTGTATTGAACTAAGGTGGAGAGTCTCTTCTTGTTAATTCTGTACGATTGTTAAATGATCTGATTGTGAAGCCAAAAACCTGCTCATGGTTTGACTTACTGATCCTGTCAAGCATGATTCTAACATTCGAATAGTTACTCCAATTCAAATCAAACCTGATTATTTGACACCTAATCATCAACATCTGTCCTGGGATGCTCTGCGAAATAACTCTAAATCTTCAATATTCATACTATGAGTGTATCACACTCGGAAACAAATATTAACGATACTAAAATTTCGAGGGCGAAATTTCTAAATGGAGGGGAGAATGTAACACCTTTGAAATCTAGCCCAATTAGAAAGCTTAATGTATTATAGGACCCAATAAAGGTCCGGATTGATTTGGGCTTACCAAGGAAATCTTGCAGAACGAAACTAGCCTTTTGGCCCAATAAGCCAAAAAAGGGCCCGAACATATAAACAAGGCTCATTTAAGGCCCAAATGCATGTTTACGAACTAATTGAAGGAGAAACCATGAAACAAAGAATTCTTATGTGATTTGAAACAACTATGGAAAGATACAAACTGAAAACGGATTCAGAACCCATACCGGGTAAAATCCGGTAATTTAACGCGTATTAACGTCTGAATTCCATCAGAATTCCTTATAATGGCTTGTCATCCAATTTAAATCCTTGTTAATGCTAACAATATCATAAATAATGCTTGTTGAAATATTTTTCATCAATCAAGCATAATCAACAGAAATCCGTAAGCGAAACGCGAAAACCGGTTTTCACCGGCATTTAACTGACGTCTGTCATGACGACCGAGTCTCCTAACTCCGTAAATATTTATCTAATCATTGTTTACTATCATAAAAAATTAAATTTGATGAATGGTACGTTGTCCGGAATAACTGCGTTCCGAAACGCGACCGTGACGCGAACCGGGTTACGATCTGGTAAAACCCGAGAATTCATCAGATAAGGTTTTAACGTGACCAACATGGAAAGTTAACGCACAAAATATCATTTAATGCTTAATTGCACATATTTTGATATTAAAATGATAATATTAACGCTCATTCGATAAAAACGCGTAAAAACCGATAAACGTGTTAAATACGCGTCAAATTACGACCTCGTTTAAATATTCGGTAGGTTTTAATATGATAAAATTTATAATCTTAGAATATTTATAACGTATTGCACAACCGAAACTAACGGGAAATAAAATTTATTATGTTACATGAAAAGTTACCCGAACGCGTGCGAACCAAACCGTTTTACGAACCTGTTTCATTTAACCCTGGTATATAAACAACCTAATCTCCAATCTAGGGTTTTAAAACAAATCTGGGAGAAGAAACGAGATGGCAGCCGCAAACCCCCCCCCCCAAATTCGAACTCCGGTCATTATCCGGCCACCGGCGCTGGCCTCCTGCGAGTGGTGACGAGTGCCACACCAAAACGCACTCCCCTCTCCTCTGCGATCACGATGGCGGCTTCAATTTCTCCTAAAACGCAAAGAGGCAACGGGAATCGAAGGAAGAAGGCGGTGGTTTGCAGGTCGGTCTTGGAGTGGTGGGTCGAGGGTGGCCGCGAAGCTGAGAGCAGTCAAATGGCTAAGCCACGGTGGTGATTTGGTGGCGTGAGGTTGCGATGGAGGGGTGCGGTCGCGATGGTGGTGGATTCGGAGGCCGACGAGGCCGATGGTGATGATGGTGGTCGCGATGTAGGTGTTGATGGTGGTGGTTATGTTCGCTGTGGAACAGGTCGATGGTGGTAGGCAGCTGTCGTGGTTGTGGCGGTTCGGGGGCTGTTGATGGTGGTGCAGGGCCGCTGCGGGGATGGCGATGGTGGCGTTGCTGCTGGATGTTGATGGTTGGTGTTTGGTGATGGTTGGGACGATAGTGGCGATGGCTGCATGTGGTTGGTGCTTGATGATGGTTGCAAAACAGCAATAATGGTGAGGTAAATCTGTGATTGTGCTTGTGTTGTTGTCGGTTTTGGTGAATGTTGGCTGTGATTCGGTCTGTCGTTGTTTGTTTTTATTATTGGTTGTGATTTGGGGTTGCTGATGGTAGTGTATCAGTGTGCATGTCGATTGGTTATCATTTTGGAGCTGTTTTGGGTGGCTATTGGTGAGTGGTGGCTGCCGGCCGCGGCAGTGGTGGCCGAGGGCCATGGATGAGGATGGTCCATGGTGGGAAAGGTTAGGAGAGTGACTTAAGGCTGTTCTGGTGGTTGCATGTTGGTATCTAGACGAGATCCTTAGGATTTGGTCACGTTGGGTTAATTTCGGCAAGGATTCCGGCCAACCAAGAGACTGCCGGTGTCGGTTAGTGGCGATTCATGGTGGACAGTGGCTGCATGTGGTGGATGGTGATGGTTAAACCTTAGTCAAAGCTGGTCAAACATGGTCAACAGGCAGTCAACGGAACGAGAACGCGATAAAGTCCCGTCGTAAACGAGTGGGTTAGAATACATAACCGAGTGGAAGGTAATATCGCACGCGTAACGCATTGAAATTGAATTATAAATTTCATACGTATTATTGAGCTCTAATTATATAAAAGGCATAAATTATAAAATATGTGAACTATAAACGAAAACGAACGTCGCTTGTTATAAATGTTTCATTTAAATGGATGGTTTGGACCCGAGATTTAAACAACAACGCTAGCTATTGGAAACCAACCAAGATAAGATATATGAAACATTACATTTTGGGAAATGGTTATAACATGTTATTGATTAAACAAATAAGTTGATCTCATGTCACGTTAAATCGTTACAAGACTTAGAGATGTAACCTACATTCAAATACGATTGTACATTTGTATATTTATGCAATGAATATTTAGGTTAACCGACATCGATATGTTTTACTTAAAATAAAAGATCTAAAACACTATAATGATCTATCATCTTGTTGTTATTAATTGTTGGTCATCTCTTTGTATTTCTGAAATAAATATTAATTGTAACACTCTTTTATATAAAATATCGTTAACTATCATCAATAATTGGATTAGTTAGCGTCAATCAAGTTAACTAATATGATGGGAACGTGAACATTATAAACATTGTTTGAGACATTATATATTACTTACATCGTTAATGCGAGTTATTTTTGAAGATTTGGAACCCATAATATAAATTGGTTTTTCTACATTCTTCATGCTAAGGCTCAAGTCTTGATTAAATGCATTAATTAACCTAATGTACACAAGTTAATTCATGACAATTAACAAATACACAAGAAGCTAAGCTACATTAAGGATACTAATCACCAACTTAAATTTACCTAAAGAGCTCAACCGCACGCATCTAATAACGTCATGCTAATTCTAAATGTGAATCTTATATGTTCTAGTTAGGATTGCTTTGTTGATGGTCATCACTTTTCTTTATCGAGCTCTGAAATTATATAAGGACACCAGGTCAGTTCTCGTGTTCCCCTTTTTACTTTTGTTTTGGGGATGAAGCATGCCTTTCAAACTGAAACTCTTATGTGTGATACTGTTTACTGTTTTGCATAATCTTTTGTTTTATGAACTATGATTGTGCTTACTTGATGCTTGTATGTGGGACTTTTTGGATACCTGCTGATACTTTTGTCATGATCATTAATTCTCTTGTGAACCGCTTGTTTTTACGTGAATAGATCTATTTGGGGAATCCCCCACGCACAGTGGCTCCCGCTACAGGGAGGTACCCCACTGAGATCCTGAGGGGTCGTTTGTGGCATGTAATAGATTTTGAATAAGATACTATGGTGAACCATCCTAGCAGGAATGGTTCACTGTTCTGAGGCTTGGTTCTTTCCTACGGGAATATCCGGTACCACATAACTTTAGAAGAGGCCAGTCGGGGACCAAGTGCAGGGTTGATCATGATACCCCACGATGATTGATACTATGATAATGCTTTTAAAATCAAATGAGATTTTTCATAAGCTTTCACGCTTGATTCTAAATCCTTTAATGTGTACTTTAAGAGTTCCTTTTATTGTTTCTGAAACAAAAACCACTTAAACTCACCAACTTTTTAGTTGACACAATTCTTTTTGAGCATGTCTTCAGGTACAACTAGGGAGAATAGTTGAGCTATAGAAGTTACCGAAATCCGAAGCAAGATTTATGGGTAGAGGTTAAAGACACAAGTTGAGCCTAGAAGCCTTAGTTACTGAAACGTCAAGAGATATTTACCGAGAGATTGATCACGACACCTATAGATTGTAGGTTGAAGCACCTTGTGAATTGGAAACAAAGCCAATATGTTAATGTAAATACCATGTGACACTATGTAATAAACCATTTAGCTTCCGCTGCATTTTTGGTTGTTGATTTCTGATCGTTACGTCCCGCCTCTCTGGGCCCGGGGTGTGACAGCAAGTGTCCTAAGCTGGGTAGAGATAAGGATGCCAAGCCCAACAAGCCTAAGGGAAGAGCATTTGTGATGGACCCAGCTGGAGCTCGAAAGGAACCTGACATGGTTAACAGTACGTTCCTTGTAAACAATAATCCTGCTACCATTTTGTTTGATACTGGAGCGACTGCTAGTTTTATCTCTAGTACTTTTAGATCCTTGATTGACCTAGATGCGTGTATCTTAGCCGATGCGTTTACCGTTGAATTAGCTGATGGCAACATCTTAGAAACTAATGAAATCATCAGGGATTGCTCACTGAATCTAAATGGAAATACATTTAAGATAGATCTGATGCCCATTAAGCTAGGAGGATTCAATGTGGTTATTGATATGGACTGGCTAGCTAGGAATAAAGTCGAAATTGAATGTGACGAACGTCTACTCAAGATACCGTTGACTGACAAGGAGGTGTTAATAGTGCAAGGAGAAAGGAGTAATACTTTATGCCCTATGATATCCCAATTAAAAGCTACCAAGAGTTTAAAGAAGGGATGCCCAGTTTTCATTATCTACATGATGAAGACCAAAGAGGAGAAGAAGATTGTGGATATGCCAGTAGTTTCTGAATACCCTAAAGTGTTTCCGGAAGACCTACCGGGACTTCCCCTGAATCGACAAGTTGAGTTCCAAATAGATTTGCTGCCTGGCGCTGCACCAGTAGCCAAAGCGTCGTATTGACTCGCCCCTCCTGAAATGAAGGAACTGATGATGCAAATTCAAGAACTATTGGACAAAGGATTCATACGTAAGAGTGTCTCTCCATGGGGTGCCCCGGTGTTATTTGCGAAAAAGAAGGATGGAACCTTACGCATGTGAATTGACTACCGGGAGTTAAATAAGTTGACCATAAAGAACCGCTACCCTCTTTCGAGGATAGACGACCTATTCGGTCAACTTCAAGGAGCAAACTACTTTTCCAAGATAGATTTAAGATCCAGTTACCACCAACTGAAGATAAGAGAAGAAGACATAACCAAGACGGCTTTCCGAACTAGGTATGGGCACTATGAGTACTTAGTCATGCCCTTTGGACTGACTATGAAGCAGCGGCATTCATGGATCTCATGAACCGTGTATGCCGCCCATATCTTGACAAGTTTGTGATTGTGTTGATTGACGACATCCTCATCTACTCTAGTAATAAGGAAGAGCATGAGAAGCATCTCAGACTAATTCTTGAGCTACTCAATAATGAGCAACTATATACCAAATCTTCTAAATGTGAATTTTGGATGCGAGAGATCTAATTTCTGGGGCATGTAGTGAATGAAAATGGATTTCAAGTCGACCCTTCCAAGATTGAGGCTATAAAGAATTGGAAGATCCCTGAAACTCCCACTGAGATTAGGCAATTCCTAGGATTGGCCGGATACTACCGACGATTCATAAAGGACTTCTCACGCATTGTGCAACCCTTGACCGCACTAACCAAGAAGGACAAAGCCTTTTCGTGGGAACAAAAGCAAGATGAGGCATTCGAGACGCTTAAGGAAAAGTTATGCAGTGCACCAGTTCTGGCCCTTCCAGAAGGAGTCGAAGACTTCGTAGTCTATTGTGACGCCTCGCGCCAAGGGCTAGGATGCTTGCTAATGCAACGCAACAAGGTCATTGCCTATGCATCTAGACTGCTAAATGATCACGACAAGAACTATACTACGCACGATCTGGAATTAGGTGCCGTGGTGTTTGCTCTTAAAATGTGGAGGCACTACCTCTATGGCACGAAGTGCGTCATTTACACTGACCACCGGAGTTTGCAATACATTCTTGACCAGAAGATGCTAAACATGCGTCAGAAAAGATGGGTTGAGCTGTTAAACGACTACGAGTGCGAAATTCATTACCATCCCGATAAGGCCAATGTGGTGGGAGATGCCTTGAGCAGAAAGGAGAGAGAAAAACCTCTTCGTGTATGAGCCTTAAGGATAAGTGTGTACACCGACCTTATTGCAAGGCTGAAAGAAGCTCAAGGTGAAGCGTTAAAGGAAGAGAAATTAGCAGGAGAAGGGTTAACGGGTATGGAAAAGCGATTTGTAACAGGAAATGATGGTACACACAAGTGCGAAGGGAGAACGTGGGTGCCAAAGCATGGGGGAATTCGAGAGGTAATTCTTGACGAGGCCCACAAATCTAGATATTCGGTTCACCCTGGAAGTGATAAAATGTACCAGGATTTGAGGCACTTTTCTGGTGGCCTGGAATTAAGAAATCAATCACCGATTATGTCGGAAAATGTCTAACCTGTGCCATGGTAAAGGCTGAAAACCAAAAACCGTCAGGGACGTTACAACAGCCCGAAATCGAAGAATGGAAATGGGATAACGTCACAGTGGATTTTGTTACTAAGTTACCCAGAACGTTGAGAGGTCATGATGCTATTTGGGTAATAGTAGATAGACTAACGAAATCAGCTCACTTCTTGTCAAAACTGACTCAACTGTATATCAATGAAATAGTGGCTAGGCATGGTGTGCCACTATCAATAATCTCCGACCGTGATAGCCATTTCACTTCGCATTTTTGGAAGTCACTCCAGCGAGCATTAGGAACCCGTCTGGATTTAAGCATGGCTTACCACCCGCAAACTAATAGTCAAAGCGAAAGGACTATTCAAACCTTAGAAGATATTCTAAGGGCTTGCGTGATTGATTTTGGTAGGAACTGGGATAACCATCTCCTGTTGGTGGAGTTCTCCTATAATAACAGCTACCACACAAATATCAAGGCAGCTTCGTATGAGGCTCTATATGGTAGGAAATGTCCGTCACGATTGAGTTGGAAGGAAATTGGTGATAGCCAAGTATTAGCACCCGACATTGTATTGGAGACCACGATACGATTTTCAAAATCAAGGAGCGTCTACGGGCAGCAAGGGATCGTCAGAAGAAATATGCTAACAGGAGACGAAAACTATTAGAGTTTCAGGTAGGTGATAGAGTAATGCTGAAAGTAGCACAATGGAAAGGAACCGTGAGGTTTGGGAAAAGTGGGAAGTTAAGCCCGAGATACATTGGACCATTCGAGATACTTGCAAGAATTGGTCCAGTGGCTTACAAATTAAAACTACCTTAGGAGTTGAGTCATATACACAACACCTTCCACGTGTCAAACTTGAAGAAGTGCCTGGTAGACAAAACCTTGGAGCTACCGTTGAAAGAAACAAGAATAAATGATAAGCTGAACTTCGTGGAACAACCCCTTGAGATCACAGACCGCTTGGTCAAGCAACTTAGGCGAAGCCGCATACCCAAGGTCAAGGTTAGATGGAACTCGAGACGAGGGCCGGAATTCACTTGGGAACTTGAAGACGAGATGAGGAAGAATTACCCGCATCTCTTCAAGCCCACCCGTTCAAATTCTACTCGAAGAAAAAATTTCGGGACGAAATTTCCTAAACGGTGGGAGAATGTGACAACCGGTCCCAAGGTCACTATTCTAAACCCTAACTTAATTGCATCATTTCCCCATCTTATGAGTACTAGTAATATAAACAATTATCTATGTCAATAATATTAGAATCACCATTGCTATTTGATTTGTTTTTATGATTCTATGTGATTTTTGTGAATTCTTGTCATTTGAAGTCTTAACTTTTGGAAACTTAGTGCCTGGGAATGTTGATTAGTTACCCTAGCTAGAATTTAAATCCTAATTGAGACAATTAGTATGGGTTCTCCTACACCCAAATAATTTTCGGATTATACATACATTATCATGCAAGACATCAACTAATTAAAAACCTTTACCACCTAAAATACTACACTACACAATAAACTAACACTATATAATATTATTTACAATAAAAATTTAAATCAAAACTACACTACAAGACAACTTGCGGCCGCCCCCCCTTACCCCCAATGAACACTCTTGTTCACCACTTCACTCTACCTCTCCTCTTGACCACTACAACCACATGCAAACTCACATCACTCACCATTCACCCATCTCTCTCTCTCTCAAAAATTCTCTGCAGAAGAACACTCTCCCAAACCAAAAATTCTCTCCATTTTCAGCTCATAACCGTGAACAACACCATCACCATCATTGGCCAAGCTCCAACCGTAAGGAAGTGTCTCTTTTGTGAAGCTTGTGGTGCTTGGATCTTGCAACCTCATGGATTCCAGCTTTTTTTCGAGATTCTACAGCCAATTCCAAGGAATTCCAAGCCATACACTACCATCAACACCTTCCAAACCATGAGTTACATCGAGTGTAAGCTCCATGTTGTCGGTTTTGAACATTTCTCATGTTTTCTTCATTTTTCACCTAAGAACCTTACCATATCTTGTTCTAACAGAAGTTTGCTTCTACCACCTTGTTCTTGGAGAGCTTTTCACGTCCCTGAAGGTATCATACAAGTAAATCATGTCAATCTATAGGTGTAACACGAGTTACACCTAGAAAACCCTCTATTTGGGTAATTCTTACCATCTAACTTGTGTACCTTGTAACTTTTGGAAAAGTAAACTTGTGACCTGATTTTAATGGTTCATGAAACTTCTAATAACCTGATTTTAATGTTACAAATGGGTGTGCACCGTGAATGGGAGGTCATAGCACAAGAACCCCTTAAAAATCCCTCTTGATACAAGTAACAACACACTTTGATCACATGTTTGGAAACCTTCTCAAGCAAGGGCCATAACCTGCTCAAAATGAGTTTTAGACACCCTCAAGAATCTGATTTTTATGTTAAACAAAGTTTTGGTAATGTTTAAACGCAAGTTACAATGAATTACACATGTGTAATGGTCGGTTATGGCATATTCTATATCCTGAAATCTTTGAATGTGTAGAACAATTAGGCCATGATTTGGGACTGAAATTTCAGAAAGTATTGATGAATATTAAGAGTTTTAATAATCTTTAATCTCTGGAATTAAGGACATGTTGTGATTTGGACCCATTTTAGGCAATTTTGGGACCCGAAAACATGGAAAAATTTCTTAAAAACAAGAAAACTTAGACTTTAAACTTTTTAAACATAATTACAGGATTAATAAGGTTAAATAAAGTGATCTGGAGTTTAATAGAAAGTTATGCGGTAAAAAGGTAATTTAAATGGATTTTTAAGTGAAAACGGGTGCAAAACGAGAGACGTTTTTGGGGAAAATCTAAGAAAAATGAGTATAAAGTTAGAAATTATAAAAAACATGTTATTTCAGTAGGTTAAATCATAAAATAATTGATAAAGTTGAAAAGTTGGTCAAACAAGTTTTTAACTGGTCAAATTCGGTTAAAAACGCGTTTTAACGGTTTAAATGTAAAAATGAGACTTTCAACTATTAGAGGCAAATTTTGTGATTTAAAGAGTTATAAACTTATAAAAATGACTTTAAAAAGTTATCTACTGGTACAAGACTCAAAAACATGAAAACCCATATATAAGCATTTAAAACCCTTCGGTTTTACCGTAACCGGAAACGTTAAACGCATAATTTATAAACCAAACTCATAATCTGAAATTTTATGTATATTTTCTTAAAAATAAGTTAATTTAGGGTCAAGAACCTGATTTTTGGCTATAAAAGTCATCTAATGCAAGAAAACAAACTTGAGGGTAGAAATTGTCAATTTTGAAACTTTAGGGGCAAAACTGTAAAATTTTGCCATATTTCACAACCGACTCTAATAACCACTTTAGTCACATGAATTGCATATTTACCCTAAATTTTTGACTTAAAGGTGTAAAAATCCTTGATTGAATGAGAAACCACGACTTTCCATAAAAGGAAACTGTTTACTGTTTATGCAAACCCTAACCGAATCAAAGCCGAATCCAACAAACTAAGACTTAGGCAATCTTGTTGCACCTTGAATAGGTTTAGAGATGTAGCTAATCACTTAATATATTCATGTTAGGGTGCTAGAGTTGAGATATTCCCGGCACACGAAGAGTTTCTATTGCTTTACATCTAATGTGAGTTCTAGTGATCCCTCTTTTACTTATTGTTTTAGGATGAAACATGCTCTGTTGCTTTATGAACTATGATTGT
The DNA here is from genome assembly GCA_024085815.1 of Flaveria linearis. Lineage (NCBI taxonomy): Eukaryota > Viridiplantae > Streptophyta > Magnoliopsida > Asterales > Asteraceae > Flaveria > Flaveria linearis. The sequence continues at coordinate 48,209,685 of CM044004.1, read as the reverse complement.
GCTTATTTGATGCTTTAATGTGGGATTTATGGATACCTTCTGATACATATATATATATATATCATGATCATTAATTCTTTTGTGAACCGCTTGTTTTATATGGATAGATCTATCTGGGGAATCCCCCACACACAGTGGCTCCTGCTACAGGGAGGTACCCCACTGAGATCCTGAAGGATCGTATGTGGCATGTAACAGGTTTTGATTAAAAAACTATGGTGAACCATCCTGGCAGGTATGGTTCACTACTTTGAGGCTTGGTTCCTTCCTTCGAAATATCCGGTTAAACACAAATTTGGAGGAGGCCAACCGGGGACCGAGTGCAGGGTTGATTGTGATACCCCAAGATGATTGAAACAAAAATGATTCTTTTAAAAATTAAATGAAACTTTTTATAAGTTTTTTTGCTTTTAAACTTTAAGCACTTGAATTCACCAACTTTTTAGTTGACTCTATTTTCTTTTGAGCATATTTCAGGTAACCAGTGAAGATTTTTAGCTATCATGGAAGACTTAGACTCAACCCCTGAGACCATGGCATTGTTTGTGTGACAATTTTGTGACTTGAAAAATTTGATACAGTGACTATTTAATTTATGTTGAAACATGTAAACATTTGGGGCTGGGACCTGTTTCCAGCCCGGTGTCTTTTAAAAACTTGAAATGCCATGTGATGTTCTCCCCCTTTGAGCTCTTATATTGGTTTGTTTCCGCTGCCATGTATGATTGTTGCTAGTCTATGACGTCCCACCCTACCTGGGCCCGGAGTGTGACAAACCTTTTGCTCTATATTCATCCATATGAATATCCACTAATCTATGTTCATAATAGTCTTACCCTCATACTTGTTCCCATAAGCATGAACAACTAAGGACGTTTTGAGTAAACAATCTACTCATGGATTAGACATGCAAAATTGGAACATTAGTTTAAATATTATAAAAAATAATTTATTCCAGTAATGAAAGGTTCCAATATCCAAATACAAAATTAAAAGATCAAATCCAGTAACTAGAATATCGAAGTCCCATGGCACAAGTATGACCTTCATTTTTTGCCTTTTCAAGATGCTTCATGAGTGGATCCGCAATGTTTTGATCCATGTGAACTTTGTGAATACATATCTTTCATTTTTCAACTTCATCCCTTATGTAGTTGAATCTTCCCTCAATGTGCCTAGTCCTTTTGATGTGCACGAGGTTCCTTGATTTGGGCAATCACACCCTCGTTATGAAGGTTCATCAGGGGAGATTTATGATGATCCCCACAAGCTAAAATAAAGAAGTTCACTGAGTCTGAAAAGGAGGCTGAAACTAGTGGAACTAAACATGATGAATCCAGCTTGGAAATGGTGGTGTATACAAGCAAACAAAAAGAAACTCACACTGAAGAGGTAGAATTCAGTGATATAATTACAGCTCTCGACTTCTTTACTGCAAAAGAATTCATTATAGATGATGACTTTTAGGATTTAATAGTCAATCAGATGGAAGGTACTGAACCAATTGTAGTCATTCCTCAATCTCCTATCCCAATGGAGAAGGAATTGAGTTACAAATTATGCCTGATGTAACCCTATCTGATGAACAAAAGGAGCTGATTAGAAAATTATGTGAAGAACAACAGCAAAGAGAAGAATCAGCAGCTACTGCAGTTGATGAATCTGAAAAGACAAAAACTGAGAAACTGCCCAAAGAAGCTGAAAAAGCTTAAACCTCTTCTGATCCAGGAGTGCAAACATACTCCAGAAAGAGGAAATACTTAACTAAAAAGGCAAAGGGAAAAAGACCAATTGAAGAAGAAGAACTGGTCAAGAAAAAGCAAATAGTTGATCCCCGTAGCCTTGCAGCCATTGCTGAATTCTTAGAAGAACATGAAAGGTTGAAGCTCAATTGAAAAAGAAGGCTGGAATTATTGATCTCGAAGAAGGAGAGATAGACGGTGGCTATGTGTTCGATGAACCAATAGCTAGGGAAAGCCCTGAACAGGAGAAGCCATCAGTACATGAGATGGTAGAGAAAGCCAAGTCAGATGATCTGATGGTGAAAGCCATATTTTTGATTGACCACGGATATGATCTTGATGAGATATTTGGGTTGACTTATGAGGGGATGATAGCAGAAAAGAAGAAAAGCTAAACAAACTGTTGGACCCTACATATGAGACTAGGTATGAAAAGTCTCATTCACCCAAAGCTCTTGTGTTAAAATCCTCTTCAAAAGCCAAGCAGACTACATCTTCTCAACCACTGTATCCTGACCCCTATAGTATGACTGATAGAGAAATGAAGGACTATCTGTCTGATCAAGGATTTACTAAGAGAAAACTAGGAAATATGAAGACAACTTTGCTAAGGGCTAATATCTTTAGAATGATCAATGAGAAGAAAGATAGGCTGAAGAAAATGGAAGAAGAAATAACCAGACAAAAGCCTAGATCAAGATCTTCAGCACAAGACAAGCAGCTCACCTATAAAGATCATAACTCTTTGGCACCTATTTTGCATAAATATCCTGAGTGGTTTGCTGAACCTTCACAGATAGACCCTCATGAAGGACTCACCACTGCAGAGATGATCCGAGGTGTGTCTACTCCCCAGGCCAAGACTGATCTGAAGATTATAGCCTGGAAGTATGACAGTGACTAGAACATATTTATGGTCAAGAGGATCTCAGGGTTAGTCCAATTCTTCATAGAGTGCTCTGCTCTGGTGAACTCCCTGGAGATCCATGATCTAAATAAAAGAACTAGCCAATCTAAGACTGATCAATCATAAGGCTATGTTCAGGGGTTATGAGTTTGAAGATATTCTGAGGATGTTTTAAAGAACAGATAAATTCAAATCTCTCAAGGCTATCTGTATGAGGAAAGATAGATCCTTTGTTATGCCCCTTGAGAAGAAAAAGACAAAACTAGCTGAAGAAGTGATGTTCCTTGAGCTCAAGGTGAAGCCTACTGAATCTTTGAAGAGAAAGATGGTAGCTAGAACTCATTCCTCCATCCCAATCTCAAATGTCTATTATGATGAGAAGACATATGAGTTGGTGATTGAAAGAAAATGGAGAGGAAAAGAAGGGGCTAAAATCAGATTATTTAGTGGATATGAGGGAAGGTTGCTTGATGAATCCTATATCCACTACTTTTACACAAGACACTTCAGAGATACATCAACAAGCTTGGAGAATATGATATGCAATTCTTTCTCAAATGTATCAAACTCCTGAACATGGCCTATGATAGAATATTACACAAGAGAGAGAAGAGGAGGAAGAAGAAGACTCCTTTGCAATTTGGGAATACTGTGAAGGTGAAGGTAGATGTGGACGGATCTCTATTGATTCATAGAGATGGGATGTCAACTTTGTCCTTCTGGGGGCCTATCTCTTTGAAAAAGCTGCCCATTGAAGCCATTCATACTATGAGGTAAATGAAGATCCATGTATTAAGTAGAGAAAAGTTGGCTGATGCAAGACAATTCTCCAACATGATCAAATCCATCCTTTATCCTTCATACACAGACCCAGCTCCTGCTTCATCTCCTCCTGCTGATCAAGACCTACCAGAATCCTCACAACCTCATCCACCAAAACCTTGAAGTTCCTAGACTGTATAATCCTTAGGGGGAGTATTGTTGGACCCTGAAAGGATCATACATGCCAATTCAAGTAGTGGATGATGGTTGCTCTACTGAAATCTCCTAAGTCCAAGAACCAATGCGGATGAAGAATCTGCATCAACAACAGACCAAGTGTCGGCTATCTGCATTTGTATATGCGGATGACCAAAGAACAAATGCTGACAAGTATTTGTTCTTCCGCACTAACAAATGCGGACAACCGAACAAATGATGACAAAGGAATTACTCATCCACATTAAGTAATGCAGATGCTCAGCAACAAATGTACAAAGTGTTTGTTCATTCGTATTTGTCAACGTTGATGACCAAACACTAATGCGGTTGAAGCAAATGTGGGGTTTGTAAACAAATTTTCAGAGATGTTTAACCATTTAAACAACAAAACGCAATGGATATTTGTTAATAAATCTTGTTTTAGTAAGCTGAAAATAAACTACTTTAGATTCAAAACAAACCCATGAATAAGGATCATTTGTATGTGAAATGAAATGCTATCAAAAAACGAAAATGAACAACCATAGGATGTTCTTGAAACTACCTTTCAAGAACTAAGGGATATTGTATGGATGAGAAGAACGAGATGATGCTTCTTGAACGTCTAGCCTTCAAGGAGAAGCCCTAAAGCTTGTATACCAACAAGCTTCTTGCAAAAACCTAACTTGCTAGGGAGTTATATCACCAAAACTTCTTGAAACCCTCTTTAACCACCTCTTTTGGCCTTGAGTTTTGGAGGAGAAAAGAGAGAAAAGAAGTCACTTGCATGTAAGAGAGAGAATGTGTGTGTTGTTCAGTGTGAATGGGTTTAAGTCATATATTAAAACAAGACAAAAGGAATCCCAAGGAAGAACATCCCAGGGGCGGCCGATTTTTGTTTAAAATGGGTTCCCTCCCATTTTAATTTTATAAAACTTTCACACTCTTTAACTTACAAGTTTATAAAATTAAACCCCTTTTAATTTTATAACTTGAACACACTTTTATTTGTTATTATTTAACCTACTTAAATAATAATACAAATACATTCTCATGAACAAAATATCTATATAAATTGTTTTATCTCAAATTCAATAATTTAGAAAACCCATTTTCTAAACTGGTGTCAATATTTAATTACTTGATCATATCAACAAATGAATATTTATTGGTATTTGCTTACCTTGTTATTGGGCATGACCCGACTTGGATTATAACGTACTTCTTGTATGTGTCTTGGGCATATAAGATCCAACAGAAAAACCAATGCTGATGAAGATCAACACATCACATTAGTTAATGCGGATGAACAAAAACAAATGCTGATGAAGACCTTTTGTACTTAGTCTAGATTATGTGTAGGGGTAATTTAGTCTTTTGTAAAGGCTTCTTACCAGCCTATAAATAGAATAGAAAAACCTCGTATGTGAGGTGATTTTTTACTAACGTTAGACAATCAGAATATTACAATCTTTTGTCCACAAGGTGTTCTTTTGATGTATAGTGCTCAAACCCTAGCATTTATTGTAATCGTTCATCTTAATCAATACAAAGCGCATGTATGAGTATTTCTTGCATTCAATGTTCTGTGATTGTATGATTCCGCAATATAATCACTGACTCAATCATCATATTTGGTCCTTGTTGTTTCATAACAAAAGAGAACTTCATTCTCACACCTAGTCAGTGATGATTTTCTCTCCTCAAGAGATCAAGTGAAGACAACCGGTTTCATTGCTGCTCCATCAACAAATAAGCCATCAACATCATCTCAACTAACAGGGTTCACAGCCACTCCTACAGGTCTGTCTGAAGACCAAAGGTCTGAAGAGCAAAAGGCTACTTATAATGCCTTTGTTGTAAGCTTTTAAGCCTACTTGGGAGGAAGACTCACTTATGCCCACCTGATCCAAGAAGACTTGGAAGAATTGGATCCAGATGATGTGGAAGAAATGGATGTACAATGGCAAATGGCTATGATAGCGATGAGAGCCAAGAAGTTCTTCAGAAAAGGGAGAAAGCTTAGTTTGAATGAAAACACAAAACTTGGATATGACAAATCCAAAGTCAAATGCTTCAATTGTGCTATGACTGGTCATTTTTAAGAGAATGTGATGCTCCTAGAAGAAACAACAATAGTTTCCAAAGGAATTCTCAGGGCCAATCAACCTCACAACCAAACTCAAGCTATCAATCCAACAATCAGCAGCAGCAGTATCATCACCAACAACAACATCAACTTCTATACTGGAGTCATCCACAACTGACAAATCAAGCTCATGGAACCAACCAATCTACCTCAAATGCTCTTGTCATCAGACAAGTTGGAGTATGTGATTGGAGCTTATTTGATAAGGAAGTGAAGCCTCAACTTCAAAATCATACTCTCATGGCTCACATCAACGATGGCCCAACTCTGAGATGTATAAAAGAGAAATCAAATGCTTTGAAATAAAAAATCAAATCTCTCATCTCCGATATAGGATAATTGCATGGAGAAAAGTACACTCTTGCAGCTGAAAATGAAAAATTAAATGAAAAGCTAGCCCAATCCAAAGCTGAGCAATCAGTTACTGAAGTGAAACTTGAAAAGTTTCAACTGTCTTCAGCTAAGCTCCAAGGGATGCTTGACTCACAGAAGGAGCACAATGATATGACTGGGATTGGATACAATTCATGCCCCCCACCATATAATGACAATTACACTGTCATGCCTGAGTCCGTCACTCTGACTGATAAAATTAAACCTAAAACTATTGAACCTAAATCAATAGTCACTCAAATCACTAATCCTCAAAATAAACCAAGTGTTTTTATTGAAACAAATAGGGAGAAAATTAAGTTAGGTCATCCTATCAAATCAAAGAGTACTTAGACAAGATAGTGAATGTCATTAAACCAAGAAGTCCTATCAAAGCCATAGTGCCTTTTGTAAAATTTGTTCCTACAATTTCCAAAGAAAAGAAGATAACAGATGATTCTGTGAAACCATCTGCTGAAAGCAGATCTGATTGTGAGATCAAATCTCCAAAGAATTCAATCAAATCAGATAACGTTTCACCAAAAATAAAAGCAAAATCTCACTGGTTTCAAAAACAAAGATCAAATCAGATCCTCAATCATCAAAACCAAAGCAAGGGGTTGGTTTTGATGAAGATCACGTAAACCAACAAAAAAAGGAAGATAGAAAAAGTTTAAGAAAGCAAAATCAACCTAAGAAAGTCATAACTAATAGTGTTGTGAAACAAACTACTAAAAGGACTGTTCATGCTTCCTCACCAAAATCAAAGATTGAGACTCAGTTCGAAACTGGTAAAGTTAATGAGGCCACAACACCAGGATCAGTGTCAAGAAACAAACACTTGTATTGTGACATGTGTGAAATGTCAAATCACAGAACAGATAAGTGCTATTTCAATCAATATTGCTCAATCTATGATATGAACAATCATTCCACCAAAAATTTCTATTTTAACAAATATTGTTTTATTTGTGATATGACCAACCACAACACATCTGATTGTTTCTTCAAACAAAATGGCTTGAGAATTCCTCAAAACAAGCCCATCTCACCAATCACATCTGTGGAACCCAAAATCAACGGTCATTTTCATCATAAACAATTCAAGACTTCCAGTTATGATAATGATTTAAGTAATCTGAAAGAGTTAAAGAGAGTTCAAAGAAACATAAGTCACAACTTCAGACAAACTCATGATTTTCATAATTCAAAAATGAAGTTTGACAGTAGAAAACATGTCCTATTACTGAAAAGAAATAAGGATCAAAGGTTTGAATACTCTTCTGACTCTTCAGTTGATGTTGATGTGATGAACCAACCAAGATATAAACAGAAATCAACCATAATGCCATCCCCCAAGTCATAGTTTAGAGGAAAGTACCAACAAGTTACTATCATGGATAGGAACGGGAAACCCAAGACCATCATGGCTTGGGTTCCATATTGTAATTAGTTCTTTTTGTGCTTGCAGGGTCATTCATACAGGTCCAATAACTTATGGTACGTGGACCGTGGGTACTCCCGCACGACTGGAGATCGTTCCCTCCTTCATGATTTCAAGCATATTCAAGGAACTACTGTGGCATTTGGTGGAGATTCATAAGGTGGTAGAATCACCGGTGAAGGATATATGACAAATGGGATGTTGAGCTTTGAGAGAGTGAATTACCATGAACAACTAAATTTCAATCTGCTCAGCGTGTCTCAGATCTATGACAAGAAATGTTCAACTCACTTCACTGACACTCATTGCTATATTCTGAAACTAGGATTCCAAATTCCTGAAGAATGGGTTGTCTTGAAGACCCCGAGGAAGAATAACACCTATGTATTAAACCTCAATTCTGATTTAACAAAAGAAAAAACATGTCTTCTGTCAAAAGCATCTTTTGATGAGTCACAGCTTTGGCACAGACGTTTGGGACACACAAATTTCAAAAACATGAATAGATTGGTCAAGGGAAATCATGTCATTGGTTTACTTCAAAAATAATTTCACTTTATTGATCATTGTTCAGCGTGTCTCAAAGGAAAACAACATAAGTCTTCCCACAAGCCAAAACTGGTGAACACAAACGATTCTCCATTGAAGCTACTTCATATGGATCTTTTTGGACCGACTCAAGTTATGAGTATTGGAAAGAAATAGTGTTGTTTGGTGATCATAGATGACTTTTCCAGATTTACATGGGTCTTCTTCTTACTTCATAAAAACGAAGCGTCCCAACTAATAAAAGATTTTATCATAAAAATTGAAAACCAACTTGATCATAAAGTTAAAACAATTAGAAGTGATAATGGGATAGAATTTAAGAATGAAGATATGAGTTCATTTTGTACAACCAAAGGCATCACTCTTCAATTTAGTGCAACTAGAACTCCCCAACAAAATGGGGTAGTTGAAAGGCGAAACAGAACACTAATTGAAGCAGCACAAACCATGCTAGCTGACGCTAAACTGTCAATTACCTTTTTGGCAGAAGCAGTTAACACATCGTGCTTTGTACAAAATAGAACTTTGGTTGTAAAGAAAGCAACAACACTCCTTATGAACTTATCTTTGAAAGAAACCATTTATTGGATTTTTCAAGTCATTTGGTTGTCCTGTCTCAATATTAAACACCTGAAACCATTTGGGAATGTTTTCATCCAAGTCTATGAAGGATTCTTTGTATGTTATTCTTCATTCTCAAAGGCTTATAGAGTGTTAATTCCTAGATTAAACATAATTGATGAATCAAAAAATGTTCAACTTAAGGAACATTCATTTCCCAAATCAACAAATGGTCCCAATTGGTTGTTTGATATTGATTCATTTACAAAATCTTTTGGTCAATTTCACTTGTCTGATACAGGAAACCTACAATCAGCTGAATCTTCATCATTAGTAGAAAGAAGGAATGACTTTCCAATGATTCCTCCAACTTCTACGGAGCAACTTAATGAAGATGCCCCACTACAAGCTGATCCTGTCAGACAATCATTTGAAAATATATATGTGTGTAGCAACATAAACACACCAGGTAATGATATCATATGAATCTCTTTTACTTACATAAGTTTCTCTTCTGTTTTGCTGAGAAAAGATCTGGAGAAAACAAGCACATAGTGCTGATGTCATGATCCATCAAGATTCCCAATAAGGAACACATCCAACTTGGATGAAACCAAAAGAATAAAATTCATTCCAAGTGAATGAAATAAAAGAATCCTAAGAGATCACAATCCAAAGTGAAGTTAAAAGAATCCAAATGTGGATCAAACTGATAAAAGGATCAAAATAAAAGAATCCCAATGAGGATCAAGCAAAATGAGATTTCATATTTTAAGTAACCTGGTCAAGTAAGATGTCAAAAGTTCTAACATACATTGCATGCAGATGGTTGACCTTGCCATGCTTTTGAGTGTGAGGTACATGTTGAGTACCCAATCAACTCAAAACATGATAAGATCACTTGCATCAAAATTAACCATGTATGAGTTTCAGATTATAAACATACCTTCAATCAATATGTTCATGAACATGTCTGTTTTACTAACAACTGTTTGCACTTGTGAAAGGTAAGATTGATATGATCCCAAAGAGAAATATATCTCAACTTCTTGTCCAGATAAGAAAGCAAAAATCATAAAAAAAATTTCTCTTCAAAATTTTCAACTCCTTAAAGTTTCTATCTCATATAGATATAAAATTTAGGGTGAGTAATTAAAATTTTGATCATCAATGTACAGACGTTGCCTTTCTTAAAATATAAAAATCAAAAACAGTTTCAAAAATTAGAAAATCTGACGGTGTTGGTGCGGATGTTATACCATAGTATCTCAGTTTTTGCAGACATCTTAAAGCATAAAAGTCCAAGATACAGCACTGGGAAACTTGTATCACCTCTGAGGTACAAGTCAATCCAAGCAAGAATTAACAACTCAAAAAACAGTCAAAACTTCATAAGAAACAAGCAAAAGACACATCTTCATAACAATCAAAAGTAAAAGACACATCTTCATAACAATCAAAAGTAGAAGACACAAGTTTATAAAGATCAAGCATCAAAGCAAAAACAACCAAAACTATCCACATTAGAAACATTAAGTGTTGACAAGTTCAAAACTTAATACAGGTAAAAGCGTTGTTTAATGCGGGTGAAGGTTACCCGAGCACATAACCAATGTGGGTAATAGTTTTGAGTTATGAAAAACACAAGTGAAAGTAATACGGATAAGTTAACTCTGCCGCATTAGTCTCACCACAATATCAACAAAGTTTTCAAGTATGAAAACTAATGCAGACAAAAATTTGTTCATCCGTATTTGTTTTCCTCAGCCGCATTTCTCAAAAATGGCTGAAATTCAATACTTAAACTTGGTTGTATATTTGTATCATCATAAATTAGAAGTGTGCTCACACTCTTCGGTCATTATGTATGAAGTTCAAGAAATGCGGACAACTCAGCTGTTCATCTACATTTGTTGAAATAAATACGGGAAGACAAATTTTCTTCAGCATCAACTACAGTGTACAAATGCTAAAATTAAAACATCCGCATTTGCTACAGTGTTAAAGTATCTGAACTTAAACCTTCCATATTTGATATAGTACGCAAATGCTGATAGACTTTACTCTTCCGCATTTGCTACAGTAACACAATGCTGATTGTTTTAATCTTCCGCATTTACTACTGTAGTCGACCGCATTTGCTTTTAACACTTGTAAAATTTGAAAAGGACATTAAAAGGTGTAACAACCCTCCTCGACCTCCAAGATGAGTCAAGGACTTATAAAAAATATTTAATTGAAAATTTTTCTAAGTCATACGCCTGAACAGTGCCCATGCGCCTGAACAATGCTCATGCGCCTGGAAAGTGCCCACGCGGCTAAGTCTTGGGCGTTTCAGCAGCTCTCATGCGCCCGCACAGTTGTCATGCACCTGAACAGTTGTCATGTGCCTAAGTCCCAGACGTCCAAACAGTTGTCATGCGCCTGAACAGTGGTAATGCGCCTAGAATTTTACTTATGTAATCATGAATAAGATCGACTTCTGATTATTTTTCCACAGTTATTTTAAATCCAAAATCGGTATGTAGAGACTTATTTTTGTATATAAACTAACTCTTGCATAGAAGCTAACTTCTAAGTGATTATTTTAGACGAATATGGTGTTTTCAACACTTAGACAAAGTATGATGGGGGTTACACGCCCATACACCCGCGGATTAACGAACACAATAATAATAATAATAATAGAATACAAATAAGACAGACGCAAATAAACCTTTTGCATGGCTGTCCAAACCCACCAATGGAAAAACCCCCAGCGAAACCATAAAAACCACAACCACACTCCACTAATAATCCACTTCTCAATACATGCAAACCGTCGATCCCTTTTTCATTTCTCCATATCTCTTTTTCTTTATCTCTCGGATTCTCTCTACACTCCCTCTTATTTTCTCTCAACCGAGAACACACACACGCACAAATATTCTTGTTCATCTCAACAATCCAAAGAACTACAACATTTCCAGCTGATTTCGAAGATCTTGTGCTCATTTCCAACCTTCTAAACCCTCTCATACGTAAGTAATATGAACTTTTATTGATTAAAACTAATAAACTATTTCATATCTTAATGTAAACACCACTCTCACTGTTCTAACAGAAGAATCTCGGCCATAACCTTATCTTAGTGAGACTCAAACTTCATACGAGGTACTACTCTTGTAAACCCGCGACCAAAGGGTCGATATACAAGGATTCTACCTTGTAAATCGTTATTTTATGTGTTCTGGCAACATTTTAACCATATGTTTTTATAACTAAAGCATTAAATCTACCTAAAACAGCGAAACTAACATACAAATATGTTAGGTTTGAGGTTACAAATGATATAATGATGATAAGGGTGTAAATATGATAGTTACACAAGTGTAAAGGGGGTAAAACACCCGATTGTAGCTATGTTTATGCAAAACCAAGAACTAAGATTTAAATTTTACAAAGTATGAGACTTAGAATGCCTGAAAAATATGATTTTGTTCGCTGGAAAATTTAGTAAGAGATGGTATGTCTATGATACAGTAGTTCGGTGACCCGGAATATGGGAATAAATTAATAAAACTAGCCATGACATGAACAACATAGAACCTAAGAATTTTCAGGCCTTAGAATAATTATTTTAGTAATAGAAATCGAATTGGGTGAATTTTTGGGTTAATATGTAATTTCTACGAATTTACTTAACAAAAGTAAACGAAACCGGTAACCGGAAACTTGTGATCTAAACATCACCAAGTAGGATCTGATATTTTGGGGTTCTAACAGGTTCAAATAGATATTAAAAAGCTTAAAAATTTATTAAGGGTCAAAATTTGTAAAGAGACAAACTTCAGGGTAGAAACTGTAAATTACGAAATTTGAAGGGTCAAAAATGTAAATTCTACATTTTGGTCAAGTTACAGCAACCTCATGATCAGAAACTAATATTGGGCTTATTAATATGTTAATAAAATTTTAAGAACCATAAAACTTGATGTGCACACGCCAGAACCCTAACTTTCCTAAAAGGAAACTTTTAATGTAAACTTCTAAGAAACAAAGCCACGTGCGTCTCTCACTATAAAATGACACTTAACTACACTTGCAACAATCTGAGAATCTATAGCTTATTACTTGAATCATTATAGGGTGCTAGGACTCGAAACTATCTACGGTTTTTAGAACCCGACTGATACTAAGGTGAGTTCTCGTGTTCCCCTTTTTACTTGGGTTTTTTGGGATGAAGCATGCTCTTTTAAATTGGAACTTTTATCTGTGATACTATGTGATGATTATGTTGTGGATTTTTGATAATACCAGCTGATAATTGAATCACAACCATTAGTTCTTTTGTGAACCGCTTGTTTTATATGGATAGATCTATTTGGGGAATCCCCCACACACATTGGCTCCCGCTATAGGGAGGTACCCCACTGAGATCCTGAGGGATCATTTATGGCATGTGACAGATTTTTATAAGATACTATGGTGAACCATCCGGCAGGTATGGTCCACTATTTTGAGTCTCAGTTCTCCCCTTTGGGGTTAACCGGTACAACATAACTTTAGAAGAGGCTAGCCGGGACTGAGTGCAGGGTTGATTGTGACCCCACAACAGTTATAATTGATACTAAAACTCTAACATGTGGACTTTAAGTGTCCATTTTGTTTTCTGAAACTTTAAGCGCTTGAACTCACCAACTTTTTAGTTGACACAAAACTTTTTGAGCACGTTTCAGGTAACCCTTGATGGAGGTCTAGTTTGTCTTGGAAGATGCATGGATGACTTAGCACCCCGACCTCATGGCATTATAGACTCTACTTTGAACTTTCTAACAATTTGTAATGAATGATACTCTAAATTATCTACCTTTGACGTGAAACAATTGGATGTAACTGGGCTAAGCTGTTTAGTCTCGGATTTCATTTAAGTTAATATAATGCCAAGTGATTTCTCTACTTGTGTGCTCTTACGATGGTTTGTTTCCGGTGCCACATCCGTTGCTAGTCCGTGACGTCCCACCCTCCTTAGGCCCAGGGTGTGACAGATTGGTATCAGAGCCACAGGTTGTAGAGAAATCTAGAATACCTTATTAGACCCTAGGCTACAACCCTGATACTGTAGGACTGTCCTTGCTTGGGTAAATATTAGGGTAAGCGGGTTGGATAAATTAATGATTGCACTTGATCAACGTAATCATGAATTTATCGGACGCGTAAATTCCAGCACAAAGCCTAAGTGTGACATTTGGATTAGATTACTTGAGGAATTATTTTAACACGGTTAAAAACTAAATTCTAATTGAACTTTTATGTCCATTACTGCTTGATGATACTACCACTCATTGATACTACTACTTACTGATGCTACTACTAATGGATACTACTTTTATGAGATACTACTGCCATCACTACTATTACTAGTATTATTACTATGATCATGAGCTGTGAGAAACAAAATTACTCACGATAATTTTTGCAGGATAACTAGACTATGGCTGACAGAGGTAAAGCACCTATACACCCTGTTCATGAGACTACTCCTGTTGGGACCCTTAAGAGGGTGAAGCCACAGACTGAGTACAAGGCATACTTACGGAGGTGCGGACACCCTGGCTGGCTATCCGCGACCTCTGACGACACTGAGCCATCTGAAGAGTCGCCCCGACATCACCTACTCGGAGCCGAACACGCTCCAACTCACCACATGTTGCAGCTCCTACCCACTCACCTATTCCACCTATTAGGAATATGGGTGCTCGCATTGTCACTCGGCCTAGGAAGAGTGCTAGACTAGGACCTTCTGTTTCTTTTAGGATGCCTCCTCCCCCACCTCCTCATTCAAGAACCCCGACACCAGCACCTGCTATGCTTGCACCACCTAGATGTCTGTCTCATGATGAGTACTGGATGCCACCTAGGCATAGTATGTATGTTGGCCCTAGTGTGCTCGCGGGAGATCAGCACTCCCAGTCAAGTCGTCGGGCTAGTGACTTCGGTCCATCAGACCCTACTTTGAGTGAGATACTGAAGACTATCCAGCGTCATGAGCTGACCCTACAGCACACCACGCGGACTTCCCAATCTGCCCAATTCCAGGCAATGATGGCGTCTCATAATGTTCAGCGCCTGTAGCAGGAGTAGAAGAAGAAAAGCTCAGGATGGTTCGGATGGTTGAAGAAGAAATGGCAGGGGTGATTTAGCTGGTATTTGAATGTATGGCAGTAGGCTACGAGACTATCTGAGAAACTATCTATCTATTTATTTAAGAAACTATTTCTATTTATGGGGGTGATGGCACCTTCCAGTTTGTGAAACAATGACACTTATTATTATGTATGGTTGACTTTATGTTTGAGTTATCTATGAAACTACTGATTGATGATGCTAACTTTGCAGGGTGAGTTATTTGAAAGTGTGCCAATCCTTGTGTTGCGTGATTGATATTTACTTATTGGTAGTTATCTTTGAATACTTTGAATGAAATGTAAGTTCGTGATTCTAGTGCATAATAGGAATTATGAGATACAATGGGATACTAGAAACAAAAATGTATGAGATGCTAAACAAATTTATCTATGATACTATCAGAATGCCGCCAAGACGAGGAACTCGTACCGGAAGGAGAGGTGCTACTCGAGGTGGGAACCAACCACCTACTCCACCAGAAACACCACTTGGGGGGAATGCCCACCAAGTGAATGATGAAAGGATTTCCAACTTGGTAGCACAGCAGATCGCTAACGTGATCCCGACGATAATCGCACAAATCAACGCCGATCGGGGAAACACCATCGGGACTAATGGACCCAATACCGATGAAGGCAACCTTGAGGAAGTCAAAGCTATCAAGAATGGGTGCTCGTATAAAACATTCATGGCTTGCAAGCCAAAGGACTTCTATGGCATCGAGGGTGCAATTGAAACATATAGGTGGCTGGATGAAATCAAAGTTGTGTTGGACATCAGCGAATGCAAGCTGGAGCATATGGTGAGATTTGCCTCACAATCTCTCAAAGGACCAGCACTTGAATGGTGGAATGAACTGGTCTGAGTTCAGGGAACTAATCACCAACAAGTATTGCCCGATCAACCAGCTAGAGAAACTGGAGGCTGAATTTCTGAATCTGGAGATGAAATGCCCAAACTACACTGAATACATCAACCGATTCCTTGCATTGTCCTGACTAGTACCACACTTGGTGATGCCAGAATCCAAGGGTGTAGCCCGTTTCATCTGGGGGTTACACCCAAGGGTGAGGGGCATGGTTCGGTCTTCCAGGCCTGTAACCCTACAGGCTGCAGTCGACTTTACAAGTAGTCTGACCGATGACCTAGTTAGAGCTGGGTGGACTGAGCACGGGAGAACCGAGGATAAGAAGAAGGCTGTGGAAGAGAAGAGGAAGTGGTTTGATACAAGGAAGGTGGTCGGCAGCAGTAGCGGTTCAAGCAAGAGACTTGGAGAAGAAGCAAGACGAAGTGACCATGGTGGAAAGGCTAGGAGGTTGTATCTAGGCATAAGCCCCTTCTGTAATTAATGCAAGCTTCATGACCAAGGGGAGTTCAACCCCATACCTTGTTTTCAGTGCAAGATACCTGGTCACCTGATTAAAGACTGTACCTATGAGCCTGGAAAGCAATGCTATGAGTGCGAAGATCCAGCGCATATGAGGAACAAATGCCCCAAGCTAGAAAGAGACAAAGACACACGACCCAACAAGCCCAAGGGAAGAGCGTTTGTGATGGATCCAAATGGTGCCCGTAAGGAACCTGATGTGGTGAACGGTACATTTCTTGTAAACAATCATCCTGCTACTGTACTATTTGATACTGGAGCAACCGCCAGTTTTGTTTCTACTACATTTAGGTCTTTGATTGATTTGACTGCTTGTACTTTGACCGAAACATTCACCGTAGAACTAGCTGACGGTAATATAATAGAAACTAATGAAATCATCAAAGATTGCAAGTTGATTCTAGAGGGTAATTCCTTTGATATAGATTTGATGCCTATTAAATTAGGAGGTTTTGACATAGTAGTAGGAATGGATTGGCTGGCTAAAAATAGGGCTAAAATTGTATGTGATGAGCGTTTGCTTAAGATACCAATAGCCAATGGGGAGATGTTGGTAGTCCATGGAGAGAGAAACCACCCATTGTGTCCTATGATATCCCACCTGAAGGCTACTTAAAGCCTCAAGAAAGGACACGCAGTGTTTATACTATATGTGATAAAGGCCAAAGGGGAAAAGAAGATTGAAGACATACCTGTGGTGTCTGGATACTTGGAAGTATTTCCGGAAGACATACGAGGACTCCCTCCTACCCGACAAGTTGAATTTCAGATTGATCTAGTACCTGGCGCCGCACCGGTGGCCAAAGCACCTTACCAACTCGCTCCGCCTGAAATGAAAGATCTTATGCTACAAATCCAAGAATTACTTGACAAGGGGTTCATACGACCCAGTGTCTCGCCATGGGGTGCTCCGGTGCTATTTGTTAAAAAGAAGGACGGAACGCTACGAATGTGTATCGATTATAGGGAACTGAACAAGCTTACTGTGAAGAACCGATACCCTCTTCCTAGAATTGATGACCTATTCGATCAATTGCAGGGAGCAATCTACTTCTCTAAGATAGACTTGCGCTCTGGGTATCACCAACTAAAAATAAAGTAAGAGGATGTTCCTAAAACAGCTTTCAGAACCCGATATGGACACTATGAATACCTAGTCATGCCTTTTGGGCTGACTAACGCACCCGCAACATTCATGGATCTCATGAACCGTGTGTGATGTCCGTACTTAGACAAGTTCATGATTGTATTTATCGATGACATCTTGATCTACTCACGAAGCAAAGAAGACCATAAGAAACATCTCCGATTAATCCTTGAACTACTCAAGAACGAACAATTATACGCAAAATTTTCCAAATATGAGTTTTGGATGCGTGAAATTCAATTTCTTGGTCACATAGTGAATAAGGATGGAATCTAGGTTGACCCATCAAAAATAGAAGCTATTGAGAACTGGAAGATCCCGGAAACCCCCTACCGAGATCAGACAATTCCTTGGCTTGGCTAGTTACTACCGGAGATTTATCAAGGATTTCTGCCGAACAGTGCAGTCATTGACCGCTCTAACCAAGAAGGATACAACCTACGAATGGGGAAAGGAGCAAGATAACGCTTTTAACCTGTTAAAGGAAAAACTCTGCAGTGCGCCTATCCTTACCCTACTAGAGGGAACTGAAGACTTCGTAGTCTATTCCGACGCATCATGTTAAGGATTTGGTTGTGTATTAATGCAGCGGGGAAAAGTGATTGCGTATGCATCCAGATTGCTGAACGAGCATGAGAGGAATTACACGACACATGATCTTGAACTGGGTGCCGTGGTGTTTGCACTCAAAATATGGAGACACTACCTTTATGGTACTAAGTGCATCATTTACACTGATCACAAAAGCCTGCAACACATCTTAAATCAGAAAATGTTAAACATGCACCAAAGAAGATGGGTAGAGTTACTAAGCGATTATGAGTATGAAATCCGCTACCATCCCGGCAAGGCAAATCTGGTGGCTGATGCCTTGAGTAGAAAAGAACGAGAAAAATCTCTTTGCGTTCGTGCTCTAAGAATGAGTGTGTACACCAGCCTTGTTGCTAAACTGAAAGAAGCACAAAGGGAAGCTCTCAAGGAGGACAACCTGACTGAGGAAAAGTTAACAGAAATGGAGAAAAGTCTGGAAATGGATGGCAATGGGATATATAAGTGCGAAGGAAGGATGTGGATACCTAATCATGGCGGAATTAGGACTATAGTTTTAGACGAAGCTCACAAGTCTAGATATTCGATTCACCCAGGAAGTGATAAGATGTATCAGGACTTGAAAGCCCTTTCTGGTGGCCCGGACTAAAGAAATCTATCGCCACCTATGTGAGCAAATGTTTGATGGTAAAGGCCGAAAACCAAAAACCATCTGGAAGCTTACAGCAACCCGAAATCCCGGAATGGAAATGGGATAACATTACAATGGATTTTGTCACGAAGTTACCAAGAACCACCCGTGGACACGACGCAATTTGGGTAATTGCGGATAGACTTACAAAGTCAGCCCACTTCTTACCGATCCGAGAAGATTATGACATGACGAGATTGGCTCGACTATACATAGATGAAATAGTAACCCGGCATGGAGTGCCACTATCGATTATCTCCGACCGTGATAGCCGATTTCCTTCATGATTTTGGAAATCTCTCCAACAAGCTTTGGGAACCCGACTTGACTTGAGCACGGCATACCATCCCCAAACCTACGGGCAAAGTGAAAGAACTATTCAGACCCTGGAATACATGTTGAGAGCTTGCGTGATTGACTTTGGTGGAAGCTGGAATCACCACCTTCCCCTAGTGGAATTTTCCTATAATAATAGTTACCATACAAGCATAAAAGCCGCCCCGTACGAAGCTTTATACGACAGGAAATGTCAGTCACCGTTGAGTTGAATGAGATAGGTGATAGCCAAGTGATGGGATCCGACATCATAATGGAGACCATTGAGAAAATAGCAAAGATTAAGGAACGACTGAGAACAGCCAGAGACCGTCAAAAGAAGTACGCTGACAGAAGATGAAAACCCCTTGAATTTCAAGTGGGTGATAAAGTAATGTTGAAGGTCGCGCCATGGAAAGGAGTGGTGAGATTTGGCAAGAAAGGCAAATTAAGCCCGAGATATATTGGGCCATTTGAAATACTGGCAAGAATTGGTCCAGTAGCATACCAGCTCAGACTACCCGAGAAGCTGAGCTACATACATAACACTTTTCATGTATCAAATTTGAAGAAGTGTCTGGTAGACAAAGCCTTAGAATTGCCATTGAAGAAGCAAGAATAAATGACAAACTGAACTTTATAGAGGAACCCATAGAGATTACCGATCGACTGGTCCAAAAACTTAGGCGAAGTTGCATACCCAAGGTGAAAGAAAGATGGAACTCTAAACGAGGACCTGAATTTAAATGGGAGCGGGAAGATGAGATGAGAAGGGAATATCCGTACCTCTTCAAACCCAACCGTTCAGAGACTCAACAGAAACAAAAATTTCGAGACGAAATTTTCTAAACGGTGGGAGAATGTAACAACCCTCCTTGACCCCCAAGATGAGTCAACGACTTATACAAAATATTTAATTGAAAATTTTTCTAAGTCATACGCCTGAACAGTGCCCATGCGCCTGAACAATGCTCATGCACCTGGAAAGTGCCCACGCGGTTAAGTCTTGGGCGTTTCAGCAGCTCTCATGCGCCCACACAGTTGTCATGCACTGGAACAGTTGTCATGCGCCTAAGTCCCAGACGTCCAAATAGTTGTCATGCGCCTGAACAGGGGTAATGCGCCTAGAATTTTACTTATGTAATCAAGTATAAGATCGACTTCTGATTATTTTTCCACACTTATTTTACATCCAAAATCGGTATTTAGAGACTTATTTTTGTATAGAAACTAACTCTTGCATAGAAGCTAACTTCTGAGTGATTATTTTAGACGAATATGGTGTTTTCAACACTTAGACAAATTCTGATGGGGGTTACACGCCCATACACCCGCGGATTAACAAACACAATAATAATAATAATAGAATACAAATAAGACAAACGAAAATAAACCTTTTGCATGACCGTCCAAACCCACCAATGGAAAAAACCCATGCGAAACACCAAAAACCAAAACCACACTCCACCTAATAATCCACTTCTCAATACATGCTAACCGTCGATCCCTTTTTCATTTCTCCATATCTCTTTTTCTCTATCTCTCGGATTCTCTCTACACTCCCTCTTATTTTCTCTCAACCGAGAGCACACACACACATAAATATTCTTGTTCATCTCAACAATCCGAAAAACTACAATATTTCCAGCTGATTTCGAAGATCTTGTGCTCATTTCCAACCTTCTAAACCCTCTCATACGTAAGTAATATGAACTTTTATTGATTAAAACTAATAAACTATTTCATATCTTAATGTAAACACCACTCTCACTGTTCTAACAGAAGAATCTCAGCCATAACCTCATCTTAGTGGGACTCAAACTTCATACGAGGTACTACTCTTGTAAACCCGCGGCCAAAGGGTCGATATACAAGGATTCTACCTTGTAAATCGTTATTTTATGTGTTCAGACAACATTTTAACCGTATGTTTTTATAACTAAAGCATTAACTCTACCTAAAACAGCGAAACTAGCATACAAATATGTTAGGTTTGAGGTTACAAACGATATAATGATGATAAGGGTGTAAATATGATAGTTACACAAGTGTAAAGGGGGTAAAACACCCGATTGTAGCTATGTTTATGCAAAACCAAGAACTAAGATTTAAATTTTAGAAAGTATGAGACTTAGAATGCCTGAAAAATATGATTTTGTTGGCTGGGAAAATTTAGTAAGAGATGGTATGTCTATGATACAGTAGTTCGGTGACCCGGAATATGGGAATAAATTAATAAAACTAGCCATGACATGAACAACATAGAACCTAATAATTTTCAGGCCTTAGAATAATTATTTTAGTAATAGAAGTCGAATTTGGTGAATTTTTGGGTTAATATGTAATTTCTACGAATTTACTTAACAAAAGTAAACGAAACCGGTAACCGGAAACTTTTGATCTAAACATCACCAAGTAGGATCTGATATTTTGGGGTCCTAACAGGTTCAAATAGACATTAAAAAGCTTAAGAAATTATTAGGGGTCAAAATTTGTAAAGAGACAAACCTCAGGGTAGAAACTGTAAATTACGAAACTTGAGGGTTCGAAAATGTAAATTCTGCATTTTGGTCAAGTTATAGCAACCTCATGATCAGAAACTAATATTGGGCTTATTAATATGTTAATAAACTTATAAGAACCATAAAACTTGATGTGCACACGCCAGAACCCTAACTTTCCTAAAAATGAAACTTTTAATGTAAACTTCTAAGAAACAAAGCCACGTGCGTCTCTCACTATCGAATGACACTTAACTACACTTGCAACGATCTGAGAATCTATAGCTTATTACTTGAATCATTATAGGGTGCTAGGACTCATCCGGCAGGGATCGTTTGTGGCATGTGACATGTTTTTATAAGATACTATGGTGAACCATCCGGCAGGTATGGTCCACTAGGAAAGCTATTGTGCTCCCACTAGCCCTCTTATACACACAAGCCTCATCAGCATTTTTGATGAAGCCAAATTTCTTTACTTCCTCATCAAAACGGCGATTCTAGCTTCTCGATGCTTGTTTCAATCCATAGATTGATTTCTTTATCTTGCATACTTTATTAGGATGTTTTTGATCAACAAAACCTTCAGGCTGAACCATATAGACATCTTCCTCAAGATATCCATTTAGGAAAGCGGTTTTGACATCCATTTGCCAAATCTCATAATCATAATGATCAGCTACGGCAAACAATATCCTTATAGACTTTAGCATCGCAACAGGTGAGAAGGTTTCATCATAATCAACCCCTTGAGTTTGAGTGTAACCCTTTGCTACAAGTCTAGCTTTATAAGTATCCAAGTTTCCATGCATATCTGTTTTCTTCTTGAAAACCCACTTACTTCCAACTACCTTGGAATTAAGAGGTGGTACAACAAGTTCCCAAACTTGATTGTCATACATGGATTGCATCTCATCGTTCATGGCTTCAAGCCATTCGTCACAATCCGAATTAGACACTGCATTATGGTATGTGGTTGGTTCATCTGAATCTACCACATAGCATCCATCCATGAAAAATCTGTATCTTTCAGGTGGATTACTAGTTCTACCACTTCTGCGAACGTCTTGTGTGTATTGATCAACCCCTTGATCATCCTCAACATCCTCATGTTGAGTGCTAGTTTCAACCAAACGTGCATCGGGTTGTGGTTCTTGATCCTCTTCAAGATCCACTGTTCTACTGCTAGCTTCTTCCATAAGGAACTTTGCTTCTAAGAACTCACCCTTTCTAGAAACAAACACCTTTTGTTCCATTGGATAATAGAAATAATATCCCATAGAATCTCTAGGATATCCAACAAAGATACACTTGGTCGATCGGACTTCCAATTTGTTTAGGTTGCGAGTCTTAACATAAGCCTCACAACCCCAGACCCTTAAGTATGATAGGCATGGAACTCTTCCATGCCATATCTCAAAAGGTGTCCTTTCCACCTTTTTGGTTGGGGCCATATTTAGAATACGGGCCGCGGAGAGCAAAGCGAAACCCAAAATGATAGAGGTAATGTGCTTCTAGCCATCATAGATCGGACCATATCCAATAAGGTTCGATTTCTCGTTTCAGACACGCCATTATGTTGTGGTGTTCCAGGTGGAGTGAGTTATGAGACAATCCCACAAATCCTAAGATGATCTTGAAAAACATCACTTAGGTATTCACATCCTCTATCGGGATGGATAACTTTAATTGACTTGTTGAGTTGATTTTCTACTTAATTCTTGAAGATTTTGAACATTTCAAAAGCTTCATCTTTGTGCCTTAGTAAGTACACATACCCATAGCGACTATAATCGTCGGTAAAGGTAATGAAGTATCTTTCACCATTCCTAGTCATTGGTTTAAAAGGACCACATACATCCAAATGTATGATTCTTAATAAATCTTTTGCCCTTTCGTTAGTTCCACTAAAGGGTGCCTTAGTCATTTTTCCTTGTAAACAAGATTCACTAACATCAAATGAATCACATTCATTTGGTTTTAAAAGAACATTCTTTTGAAGTGTTTGTATGCGTTTCTTGTTTATATGACCAAGACGACAATGCCAAAGATAGGTATCACTCAAATCCATTTTGAGTTTCTTGGTGATAGTTTGGTACAATGAACTATTTAAAGTATTTTCATGAACCAATTCATAAATACCATTAATGGGAATAGCTTTAAAATAGAACATACCATTTAAAGAAACATGAATATCATTTTCAATAAAGGATAATACATAATCATAATGTCTTAATTGGGATACAGAAATAATGTTCCTAGTCAAACTAGGAGCATACAAAACATTCTTCAAAATAACTTCCAAGCCACTTGGAAGTTTTAGGATGTAGTCCCCACGAGCTTCAACTAAGACTTTAGTTCCATTGCCTATGAAGAGGCTTACATCCCCTTGATTGAAGTCCGTACTTCTTGTGAACCCCTGCAACAAATTGCAAATATGAGTTCCACATCCGGTATCCAATACCCATGTGTTAGAAGATGTAACATTAAGATCAATAGGAATCATGTATATTGTACCTGAGGTCTGCCCGGCATCCCTCTTTGCTTTCTACTCTTGGAGATGGACAGGACAATTCCTTGCCCAATGTCCTATCTCCCCACACTTGAAGCATGGGTCATTAGTAGCAACCTTTTGCTTCTTCTCTTGTGGTTTGGGTGGTACCCTTACCATCCCTTTCCCCTTTCCCCAAATGGGTCCCTTACCCTTGGCAACCTTTGCCCTTGGTGCGGGATGAGGCCTTTTATCGTTCCCACCTTCATTGATGGTGAGAACGGGTAAAACCCTTTTATCCATGGCCGCCTCGGCCGTTTTGAGCATTGAGTGAAGCTCACCAATGGTTTTGCCCCATGCATTCATGTTGTAGTTCAACACGAATGTCTCGAACTTCTTAGTAAGGCCATTTAGGATCAAATCCGTGGCCAATTCCTTTGAGACGGGACAATTAAGCCTTTCGAGGCGGTCAATATGACTTTTCATCTTAAGTACATAAGATGAAATAGATTGGTTGTCGTCCATACGACATGCATGGAGTGCTCGAACCGTTTCGAAGCGCTCAACCCTTGCTTGTTGTTCGAACGTTTCCTTCAGCTGGGTTATCATGTCGTAAGCTTCGTGATGTTCATACTCCTTTTGGAGATCCGGATTTATGCTCGCTAGCATGAGAAAAGACACTTGGACGGAGTACTCAGTGTACTTCAGCCAATCGTTATAGGCCTCCTCATCATCCTCAGTAGGTTGATCGGGAAGAGGGTCGTCTAAAGCATATGATCTTCTCTCTTGCTTGAGAACGATTCTCAAGTTTCGATACCAATCAATAAAGTTATTATGATTTAGACGTTCCTTTTGGAGGATCGCTCGTAATGATTGGTTCGACGCGGATGAGTTATCGTGATTTTCATTATTGGTGGCCATCTACAAAATTTAACAAAGATCTATTTTTAGTATTTTCGATATTGCTATTTTTAATAATTAATGCCTTTTAAGGTCATTTTTATATTAAAATCTAGAACCCAACATTACATTTAAATTTTGGTTAGGTGTCCTTTATCCCACGAATGGGATCGACTTTAAACATCATATGTAAAGTCGGCATGTTAATCCCATCAACACCATTGGAAACCATATTGTAGGTGATCCATTTAACATGGTTTGCAAATCAATACATCCTACTTACACACGTGTGAGTTTGCCAAAATGAGTGGTTAGGTGACCTTTATCCCGCGAATATGGCATTCTCACCTTAAGTCATAACTTCCCTCAAAGTGGTTAGGTGACCATTATCCCACTAGGAGTTCCCAAGTGACTTAAGTGTTGTGTAAAAGGACGGTGTTGATCTTGTTTTTCAAATGTTTAGAGATTTCATAATTCTAGTTTAAAAACTCTATGTACTTGTATTTGCATGCTTTCAAATACAAGGTACCCTATGGTCCTTTGATTAAAACCTATTTTAATCTTTAAAATCATTAAATCATTATAATAACCTTTTATTACCTTTTAATGATTAAGAACCATCATTTTTATAACTTGTTAAGTTTGTTAATTAGTTTGTAATGCATGTCAAAATTTCAACCATACAATCAAATAACAAACATTCAAACAAGCATAAACATAAACAACCATAATGTGCATAACCTTAGCTACTATTGTGACCACACTTGTTTGCCATCACAAGTGTGGTCAATTGGTCTTTCCTAAGGGTTGAATACAACACAAAATTGAGGTCATCATAGACTCCCACTTGAACTTGCATCCATATGCTTCAAGTTCCATGTCTTTGATGTCCATATTTGGGTCTTGATCTTATGCATCTTCCTTTTACAAAATTGTATCCTAATACATTTTTTCTAATAAAAGAAATGCACCTAATCTATTAATTACATAACCAAATGAATAAATAATTACAACCCAAATAATAAACATAAATATTACAACCCATTGAATGAATAAAAACCAACCATTCCCAATCATCCAAATCATAAGGCCAAAGGCTAGGTTATGCACACTAACATCCAATGATCATATCATCCAAACATATAATGAAACCCCACTTAAAACCACCAAATTTCAGCCAACATAAACTGAAATTTTGGATTTTAAACATTGTCCAAACAATCAACATTTCATAATATATATCTTTCAAGGTCTAATCACTAGCATGTGTGATATGACCTTAAAAGTTTGGGGAATCATTCATACCAAACATAGCAGCCCAAAATCAGCCTATAATAAGTTGATTATTCTCCTTTAAAACCGATTTTAAAGACTAAGAACAAGCAAGCTATCCACATAACCGGCTCTTGATGCCATTGATGGGTTTGTTAGAACACAAAAATGTTATTTAACCCATTAAACTTTCTGAAAAATGCAGCGGAAGTTTAGCATTATAAGATGTTTATAAGCTGAAATTTTGGTGTTCTAAATGATGTTTTAAGATGAAAAACAAACCCAAATCAAAAGGATCTTTAATATGTGAACAAACAGCTATATACTTATGTATTTGTACATAAAATCACAGCCACAATGAGCTGTGATTACTACATTTTTCAGCAGCAAGAAAACAACCAAGAAGGAGGTGTTGGATGCTCCAAAATCGACCAAGACTTCAAGTGTAGAGGTCCTCAAGCTAGTATACCCCAAGCTTGATAGCAAACACTTCTTTCTAGGGAGAAATCAACACCAAAAGAGCTCCTAAAACTCCAAAAAGACAGCTGCCTGGCCGTGAGTTTTGAGAGAGAGTTCTTTTTTTTTTGCATGTAATGAGATTGGGTGTGTGAAAGAGGAGGAGTTCTAGACAAGTTAATGTGTTGTAGTTTTTTAAAGCAAAAGGTCCAATTAGAACACAAGGGGGGCGATTTTGGTGTTTAAAAGAGTTTCCCCCTCAAAATAAAACACTTACAACATATTAACTAGTCTATTAATTTGGATATATAAATAACCTTTTAATTGTATAATACAAACACTCCTATTATTAATTTGTTATGTTATTTAACATACTTAAATAACATTACAAATAATATTATTGAACAAAATATACTAATAATTTGTTCCATCTCATATGCAACTTATTTAGAAAACCCATTTTCTAAATTTGGTGTAAATATTTAATTGCATGATCATATCGTCAATTAAATATTAATTGGTGTTTGCTAAGCTTGTTATTGGGTATAACCCGACTTGGATCATAACGTACCAACCACATCAATATTCTACGTGTCTTGGGCATATAGAATCCTACAAATATTGGCTATGAAGGAGGATATGAGGGAAAGCAGATTGTCAAAGGGTCAGTGGACTTGTAATGGAGATTCGTGATTCAAATCTTCCAACACTGCTTGTCCAAAAGGAAGACTGGTTGGAATGACATTCCTATCACTACATCATCTGCCATATGTGCTCTGTGCACAAACCATCCATTCAACATGTCAGCCTATGTTTTCAAGGTTTGGTCCCTAACATCCAAGAAGGTAGAAGACACATGTTTCTGACGTATCCATGATTTCTACAATGCTTTATCAATGAAGCATTTCCTGATATAGTGCTTGTAGGACAAGTGATGGATATTCCTCACTACAATGCAAAGTCCTACAAGTACTTAAAGAAGAGAAATCCCAGGAATTTTACAGTGGCACATTCTTTCCTCTACTACCATGGATTCTTCAACATATCAACCAAGATGAGATTATAGAGGAACAAGAACAAGAGGCTCCTATGGATGACCATGTTCAAGAAGAAGAGCAATCTGCTCCTAGTCAACACAATGTTGATGAGCAAGCTGCCATTACTGAAGAAGGATAGAGTTCAGTGTCACAACAAGTTGATGTAGGTGGTGATCTTCACACTGGACCTTCTGTTCATGCAGATGATATAGAATCACCATTTATGACTACACCAATACCATCACCTCAAAGATCACCGATCCTATTTCCATAAACACAACCAATCATCTCTCCACATATATCACCCATACACTCACCCCATATATCACCCATACACTCACCCCATATTTCACCAATTCATCATCCACCTACATCTCCCATTCCATCTTCACCTGCTACTGCTGAGCATGCTGAGTTTGGTGATCCTGCCATCTCTTTAGAGGATTCTAAATCATCATCTAATAAGGAGGATCATCAAATGCAGATGCATGTGAGGCAAGTGACTTCAGAAGCAGCTCCCTCTGAGAGTTTTGCTGAATTAAAGGTAAATAGGCCTGTTGAGAAAGATGAAATGATCTCTGAGCTTCTGAAGAAAGTAGCAAAGATGGAAAATCTCCTTAATAGAAGATCTAGTATTATTCAAGACAGACTTCTGGAGTTAGATGAGAAGGAGAAAGAATTGAAAGATCTAAAAGAAAAGTATGACTCTGAAATGAAAGAAAAAGATAATGAGATCAAAGAATTAAAGGTTGATATTCAACATTCTAGGGATGAAATCAGTGGTCATATGGACACTTTGACCATCCAAACCATTGTTATTGAAGAACAAGAAGAATAGTTACAAGAACAACCAGAGATAATCATTGATCTGCAAAAGTTTATTAGGAGAAAGTGATGATAACTCTCCTCCTTGCCAAAAGATGAAAACCACTAAGACTGTAAAAGAAGCTGAGTCTAGTGGAACAAAGCACAAAGAACATAGTAAGGCCATGTAGTATACTCAAGAAGACACACTGAAGAATCCAAAGTTGATGAAACTGAATTCAGTGAAATGATCAAAGCGATTGATAGCTTTATAGCTGAGGAATTCATCATTAATGATGAATTTTAGGACTTTATTGGAGAACAAAGACAATCTACTGAGCCTATTGTTATGATGATTCCTCAATATCCAGTACCTTTGGAAAGGTAGTTGAGACTACAGATTGTACCTGCCACTACTCTAATTGATGAGCAAAAAGAGATCATCAGACATCATTGTGAAGAACTACAACAACAAGAAGAATCAGCAGCAATAGTTCAAGAAACAGAGTAGAAAGCTACTGAATTTGTGCAAAAGGCTACTGAAGATATGCAAAAAGAGGCTAAAATTTCTGAATCTTCATCTGATCCCATCGTACACATGTACACCAGAAAGAGAAAATATCTTTCTGAAAAAGCCAAAGAGAAAATACTCATAGAACAAGAAGAACCAATAAAGAAGAAACAAAAAGATGATCCTCACAGTCTTGCAGCCGTTGCTGAATTTTTGGATGAGCATGAAAAGGCCGAGGCACAACTAAAAAAGAAAGCATAAATCATTGATCTAGAAGAAGGAGAGATAGAGGGAGGCTATGTGGTTGATGAACCAATATCAAGAGAAAGCATTGTAAAGGTTGAGTCTTCAGTTCAAGAGATAGTGGAAAAGGCTCAAACAGATGATTTGATGGTGAAGGCTATGTTTCTCATCAATCATGATTATGATGCAGATGAGGTATTTGGGATGACTTATAAGGGAATGATAGCAGAAGAAGAAAAGTTAAACAAACTACTAGACCCTTCATATGTGACTGAGTATGAAAAGACTCAAGCATCCAAGTCACAGTAGTTCACTCAACCTTAAAAGCCAAACAGTCTGAAGCTCCTCAATCATTATATCCTGATCCCTATTCCATGACTGAGGGGGAAATGAAGGATTATCTTTCTGAATAAGGTTTCACCAAGAGAAAGCTTGGAAACATGAAGACTAACTCTTTGAGGGCTGCCTGTTAAGACTGATAAATGAAAAGAAAGAAAGGCTGAAAAAGCTTGAGGAAGAGATAGTAAGGAAGAAACCAAGATCAAGGGTATCAGCCCAACACATCCAACTCACATACAAAGATCATGATTCTTTGGCACCTGTACTTCACAATAATCCTGAGTAGTTTACAGAGCCTTCTCAACTAAATCTTCAAGAGGGTCTCACCACTTCAGAGATGATCCAAGGTGTATCTTCTCCCAAAGGAAAAGTGGATCAGAAAATCATTTCCTGGAAGTATGATAGTAATTGGAACATGTTCATGATAAAAAGAATCTTAGGGTTAGTTCAGTTCTTCACAGAGTACTCTACTCTGGTGAACTCCCTGGAGATCCATGATCTAAAAGAACTAGCTAATCTAGAACTGATTAATCATAAGGCTATGTACAGGGGTTATGAGTTTGAAGATATTCTAAAGATGTTTAAAAGGACGGATAACTTCAAATCTCTAAAGGCTATCTGTATGAGGAAAGATATATCATTCATCAACCCCCTTGAGAAAAAGAAAAGGACCAAAGAGGCTGAAGAAGTGGTATTTCCAGAGCTGAAAGTAAAGCCCAGAGAGTCTCTGAAAGAGACAGATGGTGGCATGTACTCTCACCTCTAATCCAATCTCTAATGTCTTTTATGATGAAAAGACTTATGAGCTGGTGATTGAAAGGAGGTGGGAAGGAAAGGAGGGTGCTGAAATCAGATTATTTACTGGATATGAGGTAAGATTGCTTGATGAATCCTATATCCACTACATTTACACAAGGCACTTCAGAGATATCAATAACAAGCTTGGCGAAGCTGATATGCACTTCTTTCTCAAGTGCATCAAAAACTTGAAGATAGCCTATGATAGAATAATAACCAAGAGTAAGCAGATGAGGATGAAGAAGACTCCTTTACAGCTGGGTAACACTGTGAAGGTGCAAGTAGATGTGGAAGGTTCTTTGCTGATACGTAGAGATGGGTTGTCCACAGTGTCAATATGGGAACCTATATCTCTAAAGAAGCTACCCATTAAAGCCATCTATACTATGAGCCAAATGAAGGTCCATGTGTTGAGCAGAGAAAAGTTAGCCAAGGCAAAACACTTCTCCAACATGATCAAAGCATCTTAGAACCTTTATACATAGACCCAGCTCCAGCTATATCTCTTCCTACTGCTCAAGACCCAGTAGAATCATCACAACCTCATCCACCCATCAAACCCTTGAAGTTCCTAGGCTGTATAATCCTTAGTGGGAGTATTGTTGGACCCTGAAATAATCATACATTCCAATTCAAGTAGTGGATAATAGTTGTTCTGCTGGAAATCTGTCACACCCCCGGGCCCAGGTAGGGTGGGACGTCACAGATTAGTAACAACATATATGGCAGCGGAAACAAACCATTATAAGAGCTCAAAAGGGAGAGAACATCACATGGCATTAAAAGTTTTAAAAGACGCCGGGCTGGAAACAGATCCAGCCCCAAATGTTTACATGTTCAACATAATTTAAATAGTCATGGTATCGAATTGTTCAAGTCACAAATTGGTCACACATAAACAATGCCACGGTCTCGGGGTTGAGTCTAAGTCATCCATAAGCTAAGAGTCTTCACAAGTTACCTGAAACATGCTCAAAAGAAAAGAGTGTCAACTAAAAAGTTGGTGAATTCAAGTGCTTAAAGTTTCAAAACAAATAAAAGGAACTACAAAAGTCCACAGTAAAGGTTTTAGAATCCGGTGTGATAGTTTATAAAAATCTCATTCGATTTTAATAACATCGTTTTTAGTATCAGTCATTGTGGGGTATCACAATCAACCCTGCACTTGGTCCCCGGTTGGCCTCTTCTAAACTTGTGTTTAACCAGACATTCCCGTAGGAAAGGACCAAGCCTCAGAATAGTGAACCATTCCTGCTAGGATGGTTCACCATGGTATCTTACTCAAAACCTGTTACATGCCACAAACGACCCCTCAAGATCACAGCGGGGTACCTCCCTGTGGCGGGAGCCACTGTGCGTGGGGGATTCCCCAAATAGATCTATTCACGTAAAAACAAGCGGTTCACAAAAGAATTAATGATTATGACTAAAGTATCAGTAGGTATCCAAAAAGTCCCACATACATGCATCAAGTAAGCATAATCATAGTTCATAAAACAAAAGATCATGCAACACAGTAAACAGTATCACACATAAGAGTTTCAGTTTAAAAGGAGCATGCTTCATCCCCAAAACAAAAGTAAAAAGGGGGAACACGAGAACTCACCTTAGATATCAAGCAAATAGAAATTCTTCACGTGCCGTGAATAGCTCAAGTCTAGCACCCTAATATGAATATATTAAGTGATTAGCTACTACTCTAAACCTATTTAAGGAGCAACAATATTGCCTAAGACTTAAATAGACGGTTTTGGTTTTGATTCGATTAGGTTTGTGTAAAAAGTTTCTTTTTAAGGAAAGTCAAGGTTTTTCATGGAATCAAAGGTTTCTACCTTACTAGACCAGGGATATATAGTAATTATGCCATTTAATGGGGACAATGAACTTATGGGAGTCGGTTATGAAGTTTTGTAAAATTTACAGTTTTGCCCCTGAAGTTTCAAAATTGACAATTTCTACCCTTAAGTTTGGTTTCTTGCATTAAGTGTCCTCTATTCTTAAAAATCAGGTTCAAGACCTTAATTCAACTTATTTTCAAGAATTTCTAATTAAAATTTCAGTTTATAGACTCGGTTTCTAAAATACGCGTTTAGCGTTGTCGGTTACGGTAAAACCGAACGGTTTAAAATGGTTATTTATGAGTTTTCATCTTTTTGGAGTCTAAGTCCAGTAGCTATTTCTTAAAATAATTTTTATGAGTTTCAAAGCTTTTATATTATAAAATTTGTCTCTAAAAGTGGAAAGGCTCGTTTTTACGTTTAAACCGTTAAAACGCGTTTTTAGTCGGGTTTGACCATTTTAAAGGCTTGTTTGACCAACCATTTGACTTTTGAGGTTATTTTATCTATTAACCTACTGGAAAGTCATGATTTTAATAAGTTGTAACATTTAGCCCATTTATTTTAGATTTTCCTTAAAAACGTATTTCGGTTTACACCCGGTTTCATCTAAAATCCACTTAAATTACCCTTTTGACCTCTAAAACTTTCATTGACTCCAAAACACTTTATTTATCCATTTAGAACCTGGAATTCTCTTTAAAACGTTTATGGTCCATGTTTCCCATTTTTAAGTAATTTTAACACGTTTTCGGGTCCCGAAAGTGACCAAACTAGGCTTAAACACATTATGTCCTTTGTTCCAGAGGTCATGCCATGTTATTAAACTTAATATACACCAAAACGTACTGAAATAACAGTACCAATCGTTGCCTAGTTGTTCTATACATCCATGGACTTTAAAACATGTAGAAAGTGTCATAAATGACCATTACACTTGTGTAAATCCTTGTAACTTGAGTTGAACCATTACTAAACTTTATCTAACTTAAAAAATCAGATTATTAGGGTGTCTTAAAAGTTATTTTGAGCAGATTACAACCCTTATCTAAGAGGTTTTTCAAGAAGTGTCTAAAAGAGGTTATTACTAGTAGAATGAAGCATTGTTCAAGGTGTAATGCATGCTTTTACCACATGTAGGTCGTGTACACCCTTGGAGACTTCAAAAACAAGTTTTTGATAGTCTTAAAACCCATTAATATGCAGGTTAGACGTTTGGTTTTGAAGGGTTACAAGATTCACAAGTGCATGGTGACAAAAACACCAAAAAGTGGGTTTTCAAGGGGTAAATCGGATTCTACCCCTTGGAATGAGCACTATAACGTGTGGTATACCTTCAAGAACGTGGGTAACTCCTCAAGAACAATGTGAGGGTGAGATGTTTCTGCTACAACAAGAAAAAGATGGGTTTTTAGGTGAATAATGAAGACTAGCTTAAGAAATGACCAAAACCGACACATAGACCTTACACTTGATGTAACTCGCGATTTGGAAGGTGTGGATGGCCTTGAATGGCTGGAATCTTCTTGGATGAGGCTGGAGAAGCTCTAACAACGGCTGGAACCTTAAGTCTTGCACGTTCAAGGCTTCAAAACATCACCAAAAGTTCACCTTTGCTGCGGTTTTGCTGTTGGCCACTACTAGAAAACTGTTAATAGATGACGCGCAAAAGATGACGCGCGAAAAAAGATGACGCGCATTTACGCGTATCATAAATTATGTGTCATTTTTTAAAATTTTCTTAGAAAGGATGACACGCATTTTTGCGTGTCATCTTAATGTGTCATTTTTAAAAATTTTTATAAGAATATTACTATGCGCGCGGCCTGAGCTTCATTCCAAACACTTCGATCGATCTCCCGCTTCATTCCAAAAACTTCCCCCAATCGACCTTCCACCGCCGACCTGCCCCCTTCCACCGCCGGACGCCCCTCCCACCGCCGGTCGCGACCACCACATTGCCACCGCCGACCTTCCACCGCCGGCCGCAACCCCCCACCACCACCATCGACCCTTTGACCCGCAGCCCCAATCGCCCCGCAGCCCTAAATTGACTTCACCCCAGCCCCAATCGACCCGAAGCCAGCTGCCGACCTTCCACCGCC
The DNA here is from genome assembly GCA_024085815.1 of Flaveria linearis. NCBI lineage: Eukaryota > Viridiplantae > Streptophyta > Magnoliopsida > Asterales > Asteraceae > Flaveria > Flaveria linearis. Next base: position 48,175,449 of record CM044004.1, on the reverse strand, counting down.
GGTCGCGACCACCACACTGCCACCGCCGGCCGCAACCCCCCACCACCACCATCGACCCTTTGACCCCGCAGCCCCAATCGACCCGCAGCCCTAATTCGAGTATTTTCTAATTGTATTATATTTGTCAACTTTTCTTGAACGATTGGTCTAGGTACCACTACAAATACTGATTTCCTTCTATATGTATCAATGAAGAAGAGAAGGAAACCTGTAATCATTTATTATCCATGGGAACAATTGGATAATGACTGCTATATCAGTAGTTTGATTGTCTTTAGTAATTAGCATATAGCTAGAATTGAGCATCATTTTCTCTCTTCTTGTTATGATTTCAATGGTTTGTAAAACCTTTATGCGGATCACAAGACACTGATCTGCTTTCTCATTCTTGTATAGGGATGCCTTGATTTCTTACATCACAAGTGGAGATGATATGCAAGTGGTTGGTTCTTTGAGTGTATTGGCAACATTCTTGCAAACTAAAGGTAGTATGCTATTCATATTGTCACCTGCTGCTTAATTATATATGATCTCATCATATTTTTGAAACTGCAGAGCTTGATGAATCAATGCTAGATGCTCTTGGAATCCTTCCACAACGTAAACAACACAAGAAACTCTTGCTGGTCTGTGCTGCTGACTTTTTACTTAGATTCATAACATTTGTTTTGTTAGATAGATGATTGATTGATCACTTTACATTATTTTATTGCTTACGCTTTATATAGATGTGGCAAAATGGACTGGTTAGTTGTGTACTTGTTTCTTGTCACAGATGAAAGAAAGTCATATATGGTGAGGATGGGATGTATTACCTGAAACATTTTTTCCCACTTTCATCAGCGTATTGAATATGATTACAGTATCCCATATATTATTTAAGTAATGATGTAGGAGGTTTTTATGCATTTAAATAACACTTTGACACGCAACCTGTTTGCTCCATTCAACACATTAGGTCTGTTTCCTTCTAAGATGTATTTGCTATTTTACCCGTTTTCCTGTGATAAAACTAAATCAAAATCAACGTATCCATAGGCCGAAATGACCATATACTTAATATCTGTGTGATGAAACTATACTTTGCCATAATCTACAATTTTGTTTTGTGTAGAATTTTAAGTACATAATTAGATTATAATATAATATATGTTCAATATTTCATGTAGTTATGTCATTATGTTTTGTTTTAATGCAGTTAGTATGTAGACATGATGTAATAAATTTTGATCTTTTAATGATTTCAGGCACCTAAAACTGATTCAGATATTAATTTGATTCACATTTGTTTCTCTTAGTGGAGTTGGACATCCAAAATCTTAGATAAAAATGAGAATTATATAGGTGCTCTGTGATTAGTTCAAATGTAATGCCTTGTATATTTGTGATTGCAGAAAGCCTTGGTTGGTGAGGACACTAGAGAAGAACAGCTTTTTTCTTCAGAAAACTGCACGTCGAAGGATGGTAGTGATGGTGAACTTAGTATATACCTTCAAAGATTAAAGGTATAATGCATATACCCCTTGTTAACCTTCATTGTGATAAACACTATCTGTTAATTGAAGTTTACATAAGAAATGAAGGCTATTCAGATTTTTGAAAGTTTTTAGTTTTATACACTATCTATCACTCCCTAGATATTACTTATTGTTACACAGATGATCTTATATAGGAAAAATGCCACCTTTTGCAACCTTGGATCTATTGACACCTCCCATTGTTGTTGACAGGACCAATATGAAGTGTCATGTTCATACCAGAAAGTTGGAGAAAGCCCACATGTACATAGATTTCTAGTACGTCTCTGTTCCCTACTCTATATGTTTTGTTAGCATGCTATCAACTGTTTGCAAGTGTACTTGCTTCTGAAATCATTGCATGCTTGACCATAATGTTTGATACTTTGATATACTCTTAGTTGCTGAAGTCGCAAAGTTCACTCAGGGCACGGATGTCTCATGCTATCAACTGTTTGCAAGGGTACTTTGATATACTCTTAGTTGCTGATGGCTGCAATTTTGAACGGTTAGTTGTGTTCTGAACCAATAAAGAGATTAAGATTTTTGTTTAGGCTAGCATTTGATAAAATTTGTATTACATATATTCATAATGGTTATATTAGATGTAATATACTTACAGAACCTAAATTGACCTAAAAGAGACATATTTGTTTTTATTAAAATATGTGTTTTCTACAATAAAGACATTATGAAGATGTTGATAGATTTGAATCCAATTAATTCACGAAATGTTGCAGCTCAGTATGAAATATGTGTAGGTATGTGATATGTTATAATTCTAAGAGGTAAGCAGTAGAAAGATCCTGGGTTCTGGGATTTTAAGGTTGTGGGACATTAGCTGTTGCAGCTCATCCATTTTTTTGCTGTTGCAGTAGAAAAATCTGTATTACATATATTCATAATGGTTATATTAGCTGTTGCAGCTCATCCATTTTTTTGCTTTGCTCTATGGTTATGTTTGTTGGAGGTGGTGTTGAACCTGTTAACTACAGAATTTGTGTTGGCTTTGTTGCTCTATTGATTTTAAGGTTGTGGGACCCTGGGTTGTACTTTACATGCATTGTTGTTGTCTGTCCTTTGAGTTGTTCGATGGGTTCTGGGATTGTTTCTTCGTCATCATAACCTTTGTCAAGTACCATGTCTCTACAACGTATACCCAGTAGATTAGTCATTGCTGCATCAAATATGGTTGCTGAATGTGAGCCTGTCTCGTCGGTTATGATCATTACTACACAGTACCTGTAACGTATGAATTATTACTATTGCAATTTGAGTTGCACATTTGTTTTTCAGTTGTTTCACCTTAGGTTTGGCTCATCAATATTACCATTGTTGTTGCCTTGTAGTTGATATAAACTAGTCAAGTAAATTACAATTGTTTTACATAAACGGTTTTTGGGTCAAAACTAACAACTTTAATTTGATGAAATTGGTTGTCTTAGATTGGAGAAGGTAAAGAAGAATACACTGATGGTGATTTGGATGAAGTTCGTGAAGATTGGGCGCGCTGTGTATCGAATTTCATTTATATGTAGGACTGAATGATGGTATTGTTAGACTTGTGTTGTTGGACTTGTAATTTGGTACTAATTGATAGTAATAAGTTGGACTTGTGTTGTTGGACTTGTAATGTATTTTATGGATGTGTAAACTTTGTTGGTATTTAATGGATTTCGCTTATAATGTTATTCGAAAATTTGTTTTAGAAAACAACAGGTAAATTTATTAAAAATAAAAAAAATTAAAAAATACAGCTAATTTTATGACGCGCATTGTGCGTCATCTATTGCACGTCATAAAAATTTCATAGATGACACGCGGATGCGCGTCATCTATTCATTTATGACTACCCCTTCCTTGACGCGCATTGCGCGTCATCTTTTGCACGTCATAAAATGCGCGTCATCTTTTGCGCGTCATAAACAGATGACGCGCGAATGCGCGTCATCTATCATTTATGACTACCCCTTCCTTGACACGCATTTGCGCGTCATCTGACCCCCAAGATGACGCGCAATGCGCGTCATCTTTTGCGATTTTTCTAGTAGTGGGCCGATTATTGTAAGCTTGTTGTTGCAATTTTGGGGCTGAAATGAGGGCTTAGATAGAGAGGATTTTGGAGAGCAAGAGTGTGTTTCTGCAGGGAATTTAGAGATAGAGAGAGAGGAGAGTGGAGTGGAGGTGTCTTGCAAGATGAGAAGTGCATGAAAGGTGTATGGATGGAAGAAAAGGTAGAGGGTATGGAAGAAAGCAAAAATTCTCATTGGTGGGCATGGGGGGCGGCCGAAAATGGCTTGTCTTCTAGTGCCTTTTTAAATTTTTAAGTCTATTTAATTAATTGTAGGGTAGATTTTATAAAAGGGTAGTATTTTTGGTGGTATAAGTTGTTAATTAATTGGTTTAGTCTTGCACAAGGCACATGCTAGGTCTGAAAATTTTAAGTGTGTGTGTGCACACATACTTTTAATTGTTTCAATTGATATTCTTAATTCTAGCTAGGGTGACTAATTAATATTCCCGGGCACTAATTTTCTAAAAAGGCAAGACTTAAAATGACTAAATTCACATAAATCGCATAGAATCATAAAAATTGATCAAATAAAAATTAATGATTCTAACACTCTTGATATAATTGAATTGTTTCCAATATTAGTACTTATAAAATGGGATATGATGCAATTAAATTAGGGTTTAGAATAGTGACCTTGGGACCGGTTGTCACATTCTCCCACCGTTTAGGAAATTTCATCCCGAAATTTTAACTTCGCTTAGCATTGGTACGGGTGGGTTTAAAGAGTTGCGGGTAGTTCTTCCTCATCTCGTCCTCACGCTCCCAAGTGAATTCCGGCCCTCGTCTCGAGTTCCATCTAACCATAACCTTGGGTATGCGGCTTCGTCTGAGTTGCTTGACCAAGCGGTCCGCGATCTCTATAGGCTCTTCCACGAAGTTCAGCTTATCATTGATTCTTGTCTCCTTCAACGGTAGTTCCAAGGGTTTGTCTACCAGGCATTTCTTCAAGTTTGACACGTGGAAGGTGTCATGTATATAACTCAATTTCTGAGATAGTTTCAACTTGTAAGCCACAGGACCAATTCTTGCTAGTATTTCGAATGGTCCAATGTATCTTGGGCTTAACTTGCCTCTTTTTCCGAACCTCGCGGTTCCTTTCCACGGTGCTACCTTCAGCATTACCCTATCACCTATCTGAAACTCTAATGGTTTCCGTCTTCTGTCAGCGTACTTCTTTTGACGATCCCTTGCCGCCCGTAGACGTTCCTTGATCTTGAAAATCTTATCAGTGGTCTCCAATACGATGTCGGGTCCCAATACTTGACTATCACCAATTTCATTCCAACTCAAGGGTGACCGACATTTCCTATCATAGAGAGCCTCATACGGAGCAGCATTGATACTTGCATGGTAACTGTTGTTATAGGAGAACTCCACCAATGGAAGATGATTATCCCAGTTCTCACCAAAATCAATTACGCATGCCCTCAGCATATCTTCTAGGGTTTGAATTGTCCTCTCGCTTTGACCGTCAATTTGCGGGTGGTACGCCGTACTTAAGTCCAGACGGGTTCCTAAGGCTCGTTGAAGTGATTTCCAGAAATGTGAAGTAAAACGACTATCACGATCGGAGATTATTGATAGTGGCACACCATGCCTAGCCACTATTTCACTGATATACAGTTGAGCCAGTCTTGACATGTCGTAGTCTTCCCGAATTGGTAAGAAGTGAGCGGATTTGGTTAGTCTATCCACTACTACCCAAATAGCATCATGATCCTTAGATGTTCTGGGTAACTTGGTAACAAAATCCATCATGACGTTATCCCATTTCCATTCTGGGATTTCTGGCTGCTGTAACGTCCCTGATGGTTTTTGATTCTCACCTTTTACCATGGCACAGGTTAGACACTTACTGACATACATAGCGATTGATTTCTCCCGGTACATTTTATCACTCCCAGGGTGAATTGAATACCTAGATTTGTGAGCTTCATCGAGAATTACCACTCGAATTCCCCCATGCTTTGGCACCCAAGTTCTCCCTTCGCACTTATATGTACCATCAGTTCCTATTTCAAATCGTTTTTCCATTCTAGTTAATCCTTCTCCTGCTAAATTTTCCTCCTTTAACGCTTCACCTTGAGCTTCTTTCAGCCTTACGACTAGGTCTGTGTACACACTTATCCTTAGAGCTCGTGCACGAAGAGGTTTTTCTCTCTCCTTTCTACTCAGAGCATCTGCCACCACATTGGCCTTTCCGGGATGATAACGGATTTCACACTCATAGTCGTTTAACAGCTCAACCCATCTTCTTTGACGCATGTTTAGCATTTTCTGGTCGAGAATGTGTTACAAACTTCGATGGTCAGTGTAAATGATACACTTCGTGCCATAGAGGTAGTGCCTCCACATTTTGAGAGCATACACCACGGCACCTAATTCCAGATCGTGCGTAGTATAGTTCTTCTCGTGATCATTTAGCAGTCTAGATGCATAGGCAATGACCTTGTTGCGTTGCATTAGCACGCAACCTAACCCTTGACGCGAGGCGTCACAATAAACTACGAAGTCTTCGACTCCTTCTGGAAGGGCCAAAACAGGTGCACTGCATAGTTTTTCCTTGAGCGTCTCGAATGCTTCATCTTGCTCGGGTTCCCATACAAAGGCTTTGTCCTTCTTAGTCAGTGAGGTCAATGGTTGCACAATTCGTGAGAAGTCCTTTATGAATCGTCGGTAGTATCCGGCCAATCCTAGGAATTGTCTAATCTCAGTGGGAGTCTCAGGAATCTTCCAATTCTTTATAGCCTCTATCTTGGAAGGGTCAACTTGAATTCCATTCTCATTCACTACATGCCCTAAAAATTGGATCTCTCGCATCCAAAATTCACATTTTGAAAATTTGGCAAATAGTTGCTCATTCTTGAGTAATTCAAGAATTAGTCTGAGATGCCTCTCGTGTTCTTCCTTACTACCGGAGTAGATCAGAATGTCGTCGATGAACACAATCACAAACTTGTCAAGATATGGGCGGCACACACGGTTCATGAGATCCATGAATGCTGCTGGTGCATTAGTCAGTCCGAAGGGCATGACTAAGTACTCATAGTGCCCATACCTACTTCGAAAAGCCGTCTTGGGTATGTCTTCTTCTCGGATCTTCAGTTGGTGGTAACCGGATCTCAGATCTATCTTGGAGAAGTAGCTTGCTCCTTGAAGTTGATCAAATAAGTCGTCTATCCTCGGGAGAGGGTAACGGTTGTTTATGGTCAACTTATTTAATTCCCGGTAGTCGATGCACATGCGTAAGGTGCCGTCCTTCTTCTTCACAAATAACACCGGAGCACCCCATGGAGAGACACTCGGACGTATGAATCCTTTGTCCAATAGTTCTTGAACTTGCGTCATCAGTTCCTTCATCTCAGGAGGGGCGAGTCGGTACGGAGCTTTGGCTACAGGTGCAGCGCCAGGCAGCAAATCTATTTGGAACTCAACTTGTCGATTCGGGGGAAGTCCCGGTAGGTCTTCCGGAAACACCTCAGGGTATTCAGAAACTACTGGGATGTCCGAAATCTTCTTCTCCTCTTTGGTCTCCATCACGTAGATGATGAAAGCTGAGCATCCCTTCCTTAAGCTCTTGGTAGCTTTTAAATGGGATATCATGGGGCATAAGGTGTTACTCCTTTCTCCTTGCACGACTAACTCTTCCTTGTCGTTCAATGATATCTTGAGTAGGCGTTCATCACAAACAATTTCGACTCTGTTCTTAGCTAACCGTCCATGCCGACAACCACATCAAATCCTCCTAACTTAATGGGCATCAGATCTATCTTAAATGCATGTCCATTTAGATTTACTGAACAATCCTTGATGATTTCGTTAGATTCTAAAATATTACCATCAGCTAATTCGACGGTAAACGTATCGGCTAAGGTACACGTAGCTAAGTCAATCGAGGATCTAAAAGTACTAGAGATAAAACTGGCAGTCGCTCCAGTATCAAATAAAACAGTAGCAGGATGATCGTTTACAAGGAACGTACCATTAACCACATCGGGTTCCTTTCGGGCTCCAACGGGATCCATCATGAAAGCTCTTCCCTTGGGTTTATTGGGTCGGTTGTCCTTGTTTCTTCCTAATTTGGGGCATTTGTTCCTCATATGCCCGGGGTCCCCGCACTCATAGCATTGTTTTCCAGGCTCGTAGGTACAGTCTTTAATCAGGTGACCAGGTTTCTTGCATCGATAACAAGGAATGGGATTGCACTCCCCTTGGTGATGAAGCTTGCATTTATCGCATAAGGGGCTTGTGCCCAGATACAACCTCCTTGCCTTTCCACCATGGTCATTTCGTCTCGCTTCTTCTCTAGGTTTCTTATTTGAACCGCTGCTGCTGCCGACCATCTTCCTAGTATCAACCCACTTCCTCTTTTCTTCCACAACCTTCTTCTTGTCCTCAATTTTCCCATGTTCAATCCACCCCGCTCTAACTAGGTCGTCGGTCAGACTACTGGTAAGGTCGACCGCCGCCTGTATGGTTGTAGGCCTGGATGACCGAACCATGCCCCTTACCCTTGGGTGTAACCCCCAGATGAAGCGGGCCACACCCTTGGATTATGGCATCACCAAGTGTGGCACCAGTCGGGACAATGCAAGGAACTGCTTGATGTATTCGATGTAGTTCGGACCCCTCATCTCCAAATTCAGAAATCTAGCCTCCAGTTTCTCTAGCTGGTTGATCGGACAGTACTTGTTGGTGATTAGCTCCCTAAACTCAGACCAGTTCATCCTACCCACAGCATCCCGGCCTCGAGGCTGGATGATGGTTTTCCACCACTCAAGTGCTGGTCCCTTGAGAGATTGAGAAGCAAACCTCACCATGTGTTCCAACTTGCATTCACTGATGTCTAACACAACTTCGATTTCGTCCAGCCATCTATAGGTTTCAATTTCACCCTCGGTGCCATGGAAGTCCTTTGGCTTGCAAGCCATGAATGTTTTGTAGGAGCACCCTTTCCTGATAGCTTCAGATTCTTCGTTGTTGGCAGCCCCAGTACCACCTCTGGCGTCATCCCGGTCAGCATTTATTTGGGCAATAATGGTTGGTATAGCGTTTGCAATTTGCTGTGCCACAAGATTTGCCATCCTCTCATCGTTTCCTGAGTTAGCATTCTCCCCGGCGGGAGTCCCTGGAGGGGTAGGTGGCTGGTTTCTGGTTCGCCTTGTTCTTTCGTGACGACCTCGGTTTGCTGCTTGCCTTCCGATGGGTGTTCCTCTTCTGGTAGGCATTCTGACAGTACGACGGATAAAGTTGTTTAGCATCTCATAATTTGTTTCAATCAGTCTATGCATCAATTCCCTACAAGACTTCTTCTATACGAAGAGAGAATACGGTGTATAATTGCACACAACTTACCAAGTTCCACAAATTACAAATTTAAACAGTTTAAACAGTCATTAAGAATAACATGGCCCAACACCATGAGTAAACAACACATGACGGATAATCGTAAATGTTTCAACAGTATTGTATCATATGAATTAGTTCAAAACAAGACAAAGTTCATAGCATCAGAGTCTAGCTCTTACAAGGTGGAAGGTGCCGTCACCCCCATGAATAATATTAATAATAATAATGTCAGATAATAATAAGTTTTTTTCCTTCAAATATTCAAAGGCAGATAGTTTCTTCCTCCTTCCACATGGTCGCCCTCACATCCACTTCTTTTTCAGCCACCCCATCCATCCGGTGCTCTTCTTCCTCTGCTCCTGCTCCAATCTCTGCACGCCCTCCGATGCCAGCATAGCATGGAACTGAGCGGACTGTGAGGTCTGGGTGGCATGCTGAAGAGTCAGCTCGTGGCGCTCGATGGTCCTCAGTATCTCACTCAGGGTAGGGTCGGATGGACCAAAGTCACTAGCCCGCCGGCTAGACTGAGAGTGCTGGTCTCTAGAGAACACGCTGGGACCAACATGCATGCTGTGCCTTGGAGGCATCCGAGGCTCCTCTTGTGGGTGGCGTCGGTGTGGCTCGTACGGCGGTGGTGCGGGTATGGGAGCCCAGACCGGTGGTGGAGGAGGAGGAGGCAACCTAAATGAGACCGAAGTCCCAGGTCTAACAGCCTTTCATGGACGAGTGACGGTGCGTGCTCCCCAATTCCTAATGGGAGGTATCGGTGAGTGGGATGGAGCGGCAACATGTGGCGAGCGGGAGCGCGTCTGGCTCCTGGGTGGCGTTGACGAAGAAGAATCCTCGGAAGCTCAAGTGTCCTCTAACGTGGCGGAGATCCAATCCGGGTGTCCACATCTCTGCAGGTACGCCTCGTACTCCGTTTGGGGCTTCCTCCTCAGTGTCCTAACAGGGGCAGTCTCATCAACTGGATGTGCGGGTGCCTTACCTCTTTCAGCCATAGTAGTTTCCTGTAAAAAGACATCATAAGTAATTTGGTTTCTCATAGCTCATGATAGTCTTAATAATAATAATATGCTCATAGTAATAGTGATGGCATTAGTATCAGGGATCTCTATGTATCCCTCAGCAATGATGTTAGAATCAATTGTTTCTCATAATAGTGTCGGGCAAAACAGTTCATAAAAAAATTAATTTCAAATCCCCAGTCAGAAATAGATTTCAAGGTTAATCAGCATCAAACAGAAAGGTCCAAACATAACTTAGAGGTCCATGATGGAAATTACGCATTCGGTAAAATCATGATTACGTTGATCAGGCGTAATCATTAATTTACCCAACCCGATCATTCTAACACTTCCCACAAGGACAGTCCTAGGGTATCAGGGTTGTAGCCTACGGTCTAATATGGTATTCCCGACTTCTCTACAACCTTTGGCTCTGATACCAATCTGTCACACCCCCGGGCCTAGTAGGGTGGGACGTCACAGATTAGCAACAACATATATGGCAGCGGAAACAAACCATTATAAGAGCTCAAAAGGGAGAGAACATCACATGGCATTAAAAGTTTTAAAAGACGCCGGGCTGGAAACAGATCCAGCCCCAAATGTTTACATGTTCAACATAATTTAAATAGTCATGGTATCGAATTGTTCAAGTCACAAATTGGTCACACACAAACAATGCCATGATCTCGGGGTTGAGTCTAAGTCATCCATAAGCTAAGAGTCTTCACAAGTTACCTGAAACATGCTTAAAAGAAAGGAGTGTAAACTAAAAAGTTGGTGAATTCAAGTGCTTAAAGTTTCAAAACAAATAAAAGGAACTACAAAAGTCCACAGTAAAGGTTTTAGAATCCGGTGTGATAGTTTATAAAAATCTCATTCGATTTTAATAACATCGTTTTTAGTATCAGTCATTGTGGGTTATCACAATCAACCATGCACTTGGTCCCCGGTTGGCCACTTCTAAACTTGTGTTTAACCAGACATTCCCATAGGAAAGGACCAAGCCTCAGAATAGTGAACCATTCCTGCTAGGATGGTTCACCATGGTATCTTACTCAAAACCTGATACATGCCACAAACGACCCCTCAGGATCTCAGTGGGGTACCTCCCTGTGGTGGGAGCCACTATGCGTGGGAGATTCCCCAAATAGATCTATTCACGTAAAAACAAGCGGTTCACAAAAGAATTAATGATTATGACTAAAGTATCAGCAGGTATCCAAAAAGTCCCACATACATGCATCAAGTAAGCATAATCATAGTTCATAAAACAAAAGATCATGCAAAACAGTAAACAGTATCACACATAAGAGTTTCAGTTTAAAAGGAGCATGCTTCATCCCCAAAACAAAAGTAAAAAGGGGGAACACGAGAACTCACCTTAGATATCAAGCAAATAGAAATTCTTCACGTGCCGTGAATAGCTCAAGTCTAGCACCCTAATATGAATATATTAAGTGATTAGCTACTACTCTAAACCTATTTAAGGAGCAACAATATTGCCTAAGACTTAAATAGACGGTTTTGGTTTTGATTCGATTAGGTTTGTGTAAAAAGTTTCTTTTTAAGGAAAGTCAAGGTTTTTCATGGAATCAAAGGTTTCTACCTTACTAGACCAGGGATATATAGTAATTATGCCATTTAATGGGGACAATGAACTTATGGGAGTCGGTTATGAAGTTTTGTAAAATTTACAGTTTTGCCCCTGAAGTTTCAAAATTGACAATTTCTACCCTTAAGTTTGGTTTCTTGCATTAAGTGTCCTCTATTCTTAAAAATCAGGTTCAAGACCTTAATTCAACTTATTTTCAAGAATTTCTAATTAAAATTTCAGTTTATAGACTCGGTTTCTAAAATACGCGTTTAGCGTTGTCGGTTACGGTAAAACCGAACGGTTTAAAATGGTTATTTATGAGTTTTCATCTTTTTGGAGTCTAAGTCCAGTAGCTATTTCTTAAAATAATTTTTATGAGTTTCAAAGCTTTTATATTATAAAATTTGTCTCTAAAAGTGGAAAGGCTCGTTTTTACGTTTAAACCGTTAAAACGCGTTTTTAGTCGGGTTTGACCATTTTAAAGGCTTGTTTGACCAACCATTTGACTTTTGAGGTTATTTTATCTATTAACCTACTGGAAAGTCATGATTTTAATAAGTTGTAACATTTAGCCCATTTATTTTAGATTTTCCTTAAAAACGTATTTCGGTTTACACCCGGTTTCATCTAAAATCCACTTAAATTACCCTTTTGACCTCTAAAACTTTCATTGACTCCAAAACACTTTATTTATCCATTTAGAACCTGGAATTCTCTTTAAAACGTTTATGGTCCATGTTTCCCATTTTTAAGTAATTTTAACACGTTTTCGGGTCCCGAAAGTGACCAAACTAGGCCTAAACACATTATGTCCTTTGTTCCAGAGGTCATGCCATGTTATTAAACTTAATATACTCCAAAAATTACTGAAATAACAGTCCCAATCGTTGCCTAGTTGTGCTATACATCCATGGACTTTAAAACATGTAGAAAGTGTCATAAATGACCATTACACTTGTGTAAATCCTTGTAACTTGAGTTGAACCATTACTAAACTTTATCTAACTTAAAAAATCAGATTATTAGGGTGTCTTAAAAGTCATTTTGAGCAGATTACAACCCTTGTCTAAGAGGTTTTTCAAGAAGTGTCTAAAAGAGGTTATTACTAGTAGAATGAAGCATTGTTCAAGGTGTAATGCATGCTTTTCCACATGTAGGTGGTGTACACCCTTGGAGACTTCAAAAACAGGTTGTTGATAGTCTTAAAACCCATTAATATGCAGGTTAGACGTTTGGTTTTGAAGGGTTACAAGATTCACAAGTGCATGGTGACAAAAACACCAAAAAGTTGGATTTCAAGGGGTAAATCGGATTCTACCCCTTGGAATGAGCATTATAACGTGTGGTATACCTTCAAGAACATTGGGAACTCCTCATGAAAAAAGTGAGGGTGAGATGTTTCTGCTACAACAAGAAAAAGATGGGTTTTGAGGTCAAAAATGAAGACTAGCTTAAGAAATGACCAAAACCGACACATAGAGCTTACACTTGATGTAACTCGCGATTTGGAAGGTGTGGATGGCCGTGAATGGCTGGAATCTTCTTGGATGAGGCTGGAGAAGCTCAAACAAAGGCTGGAACCTCAAGTCTTGCACGTTAAAGGCTTCAAAACATCACCAAAAGTTCACCTTTGCTGCGGTTTTGCTGCTGGCCGATTATTGTAAGCTTGTTGTTGCGATTTTGGGGCTGAAATGAGGGCTGAGATAGAGAGGATTTTGGAGAGCAAGAGTGTGTTTCGGCAGGGAATTTTGAGAGAGAGAGAGAGGAGAGTGGAGTGGAGGTGTCTTGCAAGATGAGAAGTGCATGAAAGGTGTAGGGATGGAAGAAAAGGTAGAGGGTATGGAAGAAAGCAAAAATTCTCATTGGTGGGCATGGGGGGCGGCCGAAAATGGCTTGTCTTCTAGTGCCATTTTAAATTTTTAAGTCTAATTAATTAATTGTAGGGTAGATTTTATAAAAGGGTAGTATTTTTGGTGGTATAAGTTGTTAATTAATTGGTTTAGTCTTGCACAAGGCACATGCTAGGTCCGAAAATTTTAAGTGTGTGTGTGCACACATACTTTTAATTGTTTCAATTGATATTCTTAATTCTAACTAGGGTGACTAATTAATATTCCCAGGCACGAATTTTCTATAAAGGCAAGACTTAAAATGACTAAATTCACATAAATCACATAGAATCATAAAAATTGATCAAATAAAAATTAGTGATTCTAACACTCTTGATATAATTGAATTGTTTCCAATATTAGTACTTATAAAACGGGATATGATGCAATTAAATTAGGGTTTAAAATAGTGACCTTGGGACCGGTTGTCACAAAATCTCCCCAAGTCCAAGAACCAATGCGGATGAAGAATCTGCATCAACAAAAGAAGACCAAGTGGCTATCTGCATTTGTATATGCAGATGACCAAAGAATAAATGCTGATAAGTGTTTTTTCTTGCGTATTAACAAATGCGGACAACCGGACAATTGCTGACAAGGAAGTGCATATCCGCATTAGTTAATGCGGAAGCTTAGCAACAAATGCGCCAAGTGTTTGTTCATCCGCATTTTTCAACGCTGATGACCAAACACTAATGCGATAGAAGAAAAACAAACGCTGATAAAGATCAACACATCCGTATTAGTTAATGAGGATGAACAACAACAAATGCTGATGAAGACTTTTTGTACTTAGATTAGATTATAGTACATGGGTAATTTAGTCTTTTGTAAAAGCTTCCTGTCTGCCTATAAATAGAATAGAAATCCTCGTATGTGAGGTGACAGAGAATAGACATTAGACAATTAGAATATTTTGTTTCATCTTATGTTCATAAGGTGTATTGTTACTATAGATTGCTCAAACCCTAGCATTTATTGTAACCACTACTAGAAAAATCGCAAAAGATGACGCGCATTGCGCGTCATCTTGGGTGTCAGATGACGCGCAAATGCGTGTCAAGGAAGGGGTAGTCGTAAATGATAGATGGCGCGCATCCGCGCGTCATCTGTTTATGACGCGCAAAAGATGACGCGCATTTTATGACGTGCAAAAGATGACGCGCAATGCGCGTCAAGGAAGGGGTAGTCATAAATGACTAGATGACGCGCATCCGCGTGTCATCTATGAAATTTTTATGACGTGCAATAGATGACGCGCAATGCACGTCATAAAATTAGCTGTATTTTTTAATTTTTTTTTATTTTTAATAAATTTACCTGTTGTTTTCTAAAACAAATTTTCGAATAACATTAAAAGCGAAATCCATTAAATACCAACAAAGTTTACAAAAGTTGTTAATTAACAACCACAAAGCATAAAACACATCCAAATTCAATTAGTACCAATTACAAGTCCAACAATACTAACACAAGTCCAACAATACCATCATTTTAGTCCTACATATAAATGAAATTCGATACATAGCGCTCCCAATCTTCATGAACTTCATCCAAATCATCATCAGTGTATTCTTCTTTACCTTCTCCAACCTAAGACAACCAATTTCATCAAATTAAAGTTGTCAGTTTTGACCCAAAAACCCCTTTATGTAAAACACGTGTAATTTACTTGACTAGTTTATATCAACTACAAGGCAACAAAAATGGTAATTTACTTATAAAAAACTCATACATAGATAGTTATATTCAATAATAAAAACTACAAAGAAACAAATGGTAAATATAAGGGGTACGTAGTCAATGATCAGCTTACATTGTTATTGACTAATATTTCAAGCCCTTTATCTACTATTTCTTTCATGAACTTCAACACATAATATCCACATTCGGTACTTCTGGCTGACGTGGACACTATAAGGGGTAGTCAATGATCAGCTTAATAAAGTTAAGTAAAGGTGCAAATTCAAATAAAAATTAAGTGCTCACTGTAAGGGGTAGTCATAATATCATCATTACAACTTGTTAACATAAGTAGTCAATATATGACCAACTAAAATAATATAATATTTGTTCTTTATTTGTACACACTAAAATACTTTTAGTCATAATATCATCATTACAACTTGTTAACATAAGTAGTCAATAATTCGCTAACACATATTCACATGTAAGTTCGTATCGATATACATTTGAGTAAAATTTTCAACAAATAAAAGCAAAAACAACATAGGTTACTTGCATCTTAGATGTGATTGTAAGGAACTAATTTTAAATGGAAACTATTTTATAGTAAAAAACTAATTGAAAGTGTAACATCATTACTCAGACTTGGAGCCCGGAAATGTAGAGTTGATCACAAAATTAAACTATTAAAAAAGCCTTTCAATAACCCATATATAGGTAAGTATCATAATTTGAGATATTACAATCCAAAAATCATTTTAAGCGTCTAGCTAATCTAAGTACAGTAGTCAGTAGCAGCCATTTTCACAAGAAATATTAAGCTTCACAATCAAAGATTGTTGCAAAAGTGTGAAGTTAATTAAAGGTTTGTAAATTCACATAATTAAAAGAGAATTATCAAGGACTTACAATTCATCAAGAAGACGGTTGTGATGTTGTAGCAAGCTCATGGAAGGAGACATTTGAACCACTTGGCTTCTTATCACATTGCATCTTCATACGATCCATCATATTATCCACAACAGTCTCTGCCTCTCCACACAAACCATAAAATCTCGCTTGCAACTTATCCCTATGTGATGTAGGGAGCTTAGTGAGTACTCCTTCAATCTTCTGCACCAATGAAATTAAACGACTAGTAGTTTTATACCCTGACTCCAACTGCTCATTTAGATCTTCCCAATAGCTCTCGATATGTTTCATCCTTTCCCCAAAATGCCATTTTGTTTTTGTGTCTGGTTGTGCACTATGGTTGTGGTTTTAAACCATCTTTATAGTCAGTGTTAAAAGCCAACGATCATTCACTGATCCCTAAAAGCTCAGCAACTTGTGAACTGTTAAGCTTCTCATAGAATCAATCAATTTATGAAAAGTCTGAAAAAAAATCATTCTTAAGCTTTTGATAGAATCAATCAAGAACCAACACCACCAGCAGTAGTATCAACAAGACAAAATTGCAGAGAAATACTATGACACTAAAGGTAATGATAAATCAAAGAGTTTAGAGTGGACGGATAGAATTTTAATGAGCTAAAATTACATAATCACAATTACTAATGACCATGTAAGATGGTGATTTTGAGTTCTTACATGTTAGGATGCTATGAAATTTAAGGCAACACCACCAAACTTAAAGGCCATATCCGTCATTTTTAGATCTTGGTAAATGTGGCTTCTCTAGCAGCCATGTACACGATCCATTTTAACACCTTACACACCACTTTGTGAGTTCAGTCCACTAACACAAGTATTCAATAATTTCAGTTTTAAGATATGATATAATATTCGAAAAGACAATCATGTATGTTGAACTGAAAACATTGTTGCAAACTGAATGTGGAAATTGCAAACCTTTCATTGAGTAATGAACTCAGAATTAATAACCGTACCACATAATATTCGATAATCCAATCACGTGTGATACTCTAGTTGCAATTGTAACAGCTCATTAAACCCAAGTCTCAATTCCAATCACATCACACCTGTTACACACACCAACATATAGATCATCAAAAATAATAAAATAGAAAAATAAAAGAATCAGTGGGCATAAGAATAAAGCAACACCAACATATAGTCTCAATTCCATGTAAGATGGTGATTTTGAGTTCTTACATGTGACGCAACCATGAGATTTAAAGCAACACCACCATATTTAAAGGCCATCTTTGTCATTTGTAAATCTTTATAAATGGAGCTTCTCTAGCAGCCCTGGACATGCAATAATTAACACATTTCACACCACTTTGTGAGTTCAGACCATAACACAAGTATCAAGTATGCAATACTTTCTGTTTCTAGATATGATATAAAATTTGAAAAGATGATCATGTATGTTGAAGTATATACTTAAAAAGCATTGTTGCAAACTGAATGTGGAAATTACTAATCTTTCATTATCAAGTAATGATTTTAGAAATAATAACCGTACCGCATAATCTTCAAGAATCCAATCACGTGCGGTACTCTAGTAGCGATGGTAACATCCCATTAAACCCAAATCTCAATTCCAATCACATCACTCATAGATCATACTGATTAAATTACCTTTTGTGCTTTTGGCTCTTCAGTCAATATCTGGAGTATCATGACTCATATGTGAAAGTATGATGTCCTCCAACACTACTTTTGCAAGCATCTGAAATTACCATAGATCATAAATAACATATTTAGAAAAACAAAATTTGTGAGTTGAAACAAAACTACTAAAGACGTCCACAAGAAACTGGAAAGACCAACACACGATTTGGGTACCTCCCAATATAATGTCTGTACCTCTACCGGCCATATTTTTAGATATGTGATGGCGTATTTTCGTCCACCATGGGCCACAGTTTGAACCTTCCTGACTGCTTACTGAAAGAACAAAAAAAACAAATAAAAAATTTAAAAACGTGAATCAGTTCCACAAAAGTAAGAATGCATTCCTTCCTAAAAGAATTGTGTTTGGTATAAGACTAGTTTAGTGTAAGACTAGTTTAGCATATTATTAAAACCGCTCATAACCATTGTATAGTGTAAGACTAGTTTAGCATAATCCTTCATATAAACCAACAATACACCATGTATGATCGTTATTATACATCCATATATATACATTTACATCAAACACAAGTTAGCATCACACTTTTCAATCACTTCTTCTATTTCAACTTCATTGGAACATTTCATCGAACAGTGGGCGGGTTTTGTATATGTTTATTATAAAATAAGTATATAATATGTCTCTATTCCCTCCAATTGACCCATAAGAAACCCTAAATGCATAATAAATCAAAATCAAGGGAGAGAAAAACTTCCGGTACCATTAAGAATTTTTGTGAAAATTGAATAGAGGATTTTAGATGAAACGTCGTGTTGTACATCAACACCTCCGAAGGTCGGCGGTGGCAATGTGGTGGTCGCGATCGGCGGTGGAAGGTTGGCGGTGGAAGGGGCGTCCGGCGGGGGAAGATCGAGAAGTGGCCTGTGAAGTGTTTTAGGGCTTTGAAGCGGGAGAGGTGTTTTGGAATGAAGCTGCAAGTCGCGCGCTGTAGCTATAAGCTATTTAAAAATTTTAAAAAATGACGCATTAAGATGACACGCAAAAATGCGTGTCATCCTTTCTAAAAAAATTTTAAAAAATGACAAATAATTTATGATACGCGTAAATGCGCGTCATCTTTTTTCGCGCGTCATCTTTTGCGCGTCATCTATTAACAGTTTTCTAGTAGTGAACCATTCACCTAAATCAATACAAAGAGCATTTATGAGTATTTTATGCGTGCAATGTTCTGTGATTGCTTGATTCCACCTTACAATCATTCACTCAATCATCATATTTGGTCCTTGTTGATTCACAATAACAGAGAATATCATTGTCATGCCCAGTCAGAAAGCCAGAAGGGAACAGAAAATTGAAGACATACCTATAGTGTCAAAGTACTTAGAAGTATTTCCTAAAGACTTACCGGGACTCCCTCCAACCTGACAAGTTGAGTTCCAGATAGATTTAGTACCTGATGCCACGCCGATGGCCAAAGCACCTTATCGGCTCGCTCCACCTAAAATGAAAGTGCTGATGCTACAAAACCAAGAATTGCTTGATAAGTGGTTTATACGACCTAGTGTTTCACCGTGGGCTGCTCCGGTACTATTTGTTAAGAAGAAGGATGGAACACTAAGAATGTGCATCGACTATAGGGAACTGAACAAGCTTACCATAAAGAACCGATATCCTCTTCCTTGAATTGACGACCTATTCGATTAGTTGCAAGGAACAAACTATTTCTCCAAGATAGACTTGCGATTGGGATACCACCAACTGAACATAAAGGAAGAAGACATCCCTAAAACAGCCTTCAGAACGAGGTATGGACACTATGAGTTCTACTCATGCCTTTCGGACTGACTAACACGCCAGCAGCATTCATGGATCTCATGAACCGTGTATGCCGTCCATATCTAGACAAGTTCATGATTGTGTTTATTGATGATATCCTGATCTACTCTAGAAGCAAAGAAGAACATGAGAAAATCTCTGACTAATCCTTGAACTACTCAAGAATGAACAATTATATGCAAAATTCTCCAAATACGTGTTTTGGATAGGGCACATAGTGAATAAGGATGGAATTCAAGTGGATCCAGCAAAAATAGAGGCCATCAAAAACTGGAATATTCCAGAAACTCCTACCAAAATCAGACAATTTCTTGGTTTGGCTAGTTGTTACAGGAGGTTTATCAAAGACTTCTCATGAATAGTATAGCCACTAACAGCTTTGACCAAGAAGGATACAACTTATGAGTGTGGAAAGGAACAAGATGATGACTTTAAAATGTTAAAGGAAAAACTATGTAGCGCACTTATCCTTTCCCTACCAGAAGGAACTGAGAACTTTGTAGTCTATTGTGACGCCTCGCGTCAAGGATTTGGACGTGCGCAAATGTAGCGGGAAAAGGTGATCTCCTACGCATCTAGATTCCAAACGAGCATGAAAGGAATTACATGACACATGATTTGGAATTGGGTGCCATGGTGTTTGCACTCAGAATGTGGAGACACTACCTCTACGGTACTAAGTGTGTTATCTACACCGATCACAAAAGCCTGTAGCATATCCTGGATCAGAAGATGTTGAACATGCTCTAGAGTAGATGTGTAAAATTAATAAGCGATTACGAATGCAAGATCCGCTACCATCCAGGAAAGGCAAATGTAGTCGCAGATGCCCTGAGTAGAAAGGAAAGGGAAAAACTCCTTCATGTTCATGCTTTAAGGATGAGTGTGTTTACTAACCTGCTCACTAGACTAATAGAGGCACAAGAGGAAGCTCTAAAAGGGGATAAACTGGCTGATGAGTTGTTAACTGGAATGGAAAAACGTCTGGAGGTGAGCGATGATGGATTACACAAGTACGACAGAAGAGCATGGGTACCAAAGAATGGAGGACTTAGAGAGGTGATTTTAGATTAATCCCACAAATCTAAATACTCGTTTCACCCGGGAAGTGAAAAGATGTATCGAGATATAAAGACTTTATTCTTGTGGCCCAAAATTAAGAAATCAATTGCCACCTATGTAGGAAAATGTCTGACGTGTGTGATGGTAAAAGAAGAAAATCAAAAACCGTCAGGAACGTTACAACAACCTGAAATCCCTGAATGGAAATGGAATAACATCACCATGGATTTTGTTACAAAATTGCCAAGGACCTTTCGTGGACTTGATGCTATTTGGGTAATTATGGATAGGCTTACCAAGTCAGCCCACTTCTTACCAATTCGAGTGGACTACGATTTGTCAAAATTAGCCCAACTATACATTTACAAAATAGTAACTCGGTATGGAGTGCCACTCTCGATTATCTCAGACCGTGATGGTTGCTTCACGTCATGATTTTGGAGATCTCTCCAAGAGGATATAGGGACATCTTGATTTAAGCACCGTATATCACCCTCAAACCGACGGGCAAAGTGAGAGAATCATTCAGACTCTAGAAGACATGCTAAGAGCTTGTGTGATTGACTTTGGTGGAAGCTGGGATAACCACCTTCCCCTAGTGGAGTTTTCCTACAACAATAGTTACTACCCAAGCATAAAAGCAGCCTTGTATGAGCCCTATATGGTAGGAAATGTCGATCATGATTGAGTTGGAATGAGGTTGGTGATAGCCAAGTGATGGGACCCGACATAAAGATGGAAACCAAGGAAAAAATAGTCAAGATTAAAGAGCAACTGAGAACGGCTAGAGATCATCAAAAGAAGTATGCAGATAGAAGATGAAAACCCGGGAGTTCCAAGTAGGTGATAAAGTAATGTTAAAAGTCTCACCGTGGAAAGGAGTTGTGAGATTTGGCAAGAAGGGCAAGGTAAGCCCAAGATATGTTGGACCTTTTGAAATATTGGCGAGAATTCACCCGGTAGCATACCAGCTAAGGTTACCTCAAGAGCTGAGCTACATACATGACACATTTCATGTGTCGAATCTGAAGAAGTGCCGGGTAGACAAAGCCTTAGAGTTGTCGTTGAAGGAGGAAAGAATCAATAATAAATTAAACTTTGCAGAAGAACCTATAAAGATCACCGATCGACTAGTCAAGAAGCTTAGATGAAGCCGTATACCCAAAGTGAAGGTAAGATGGAACTTCAAGCGAGGACCTGAGTTCACTTGGGGGCGTGAAGATGAAATGAGGAGGCAGTATCTGCCCCTCTTCAAACCCACCAGTTCGGAAACCTAATCGAAGATAAATTCCGGGACAAAATTTTCTAAATGGTGGGAGAATGTAGCAACCGACCCCAAGATCATAATTCTAAACTTTGACCTCCTACAATTATTGTTACTATTATTAATATCAGTAATGTTATTATTACTATTACTTTATTTTACTATGATTATTATTATTGTGTGTTCAATTTTCCTTAGATAACCCTTTAAGTCTAGCCCTAGTGTACAATAATTTAACGTTCTGAAATATAATTAAATACGTTAGAATGTTAGAACCATGTTGAAAACAATTAATTATATGTACACACACATAATTCACGGATTACTTACGTACATACACATCTAATACTTAAAAACTTATTAAACTAAAACTACCAATAACTACACTACAAAACAAACTACACTACCATTTATACACTTTACAAAAAAAATAAAAACTTTTAAACCCCGCCTCTCCCTTTAATCGGCCGCTCCCTCTTCCCACCACTCACCATCCACCCTTGAACTCCACAAACTCATTTACACACTCCACCTCCCTCTCCTTATCCCATACACGCAAACCTCTTCTCCCTCATTCACTCTCTCCCTCTTTTCCTAAAATCACTCTCTTCCTCTTCAATATTTCCGCAACTTTATCCATTTCAAGCCGCATTTGAAGACTTTCCTTCAAGTGTAACATCGATTACTACAAGCTCAAGCTAGGAGGTGACCAAAAACTTGACTTTCTTACAAGAAGTTTCGAGATTCAAGGATTTACAGCTCCAAATCAAGATTCAAAGCCCATAAACTCTTGGATTCAACCTAAAAACATCACATCCTCGAATTGTAAGGTTCAACTCACCCGAATAAAGCCATTCTTGTGATTTTCTCCACTTTTCTTCCATAAATCTCACTTTTCTTGTTTAAAGCAGAATTTTTGCGGCCATATTACTATCTGTGGTGGAACTCACGACTTCAAAAAGTTATATTCTAAAGACTCTTCATGAACCATGGGTTGAAGCACATGATCTCAACCCAAAAACCCTCTTTTTCATATGTTTTAGCACCAATAACCCAGTTGTGTTGAAAAACCCTTAAACCAATGTTAAGACCTGCTCCAAATCTGCTTATTAGCATCATTATAATCTGGATTAAAAGTTACAAAAAGGGTTAGTAACGTTTATGCTCAAACTATGATGATTACACATGTGCAAATGATGTAACATGCCATCTAAAATGCAACAATGATGCTTGTTATGCACAAATCCATGAGATTATGTTTATTCCAGTAGTTTGGTCATAATAATCTTATAAAATTTGCGATAGTTGTTGAACGGGTATAATGGAGTGGTATTATGGACTTAATGGGTGAAATTAAAGACCCGAAAGGTGGTGGAATTCTCAAAAATAGCCAAAACATAAAAACATGTAAGTTTTAAAATTCCAGGCCCTAAAATAAGTATTTTAGTGTTAAAATCCTAATTTGGTGAATTTTTTTGGTTAATATGTAATTTCTATGAATTTATTTAACAAAGAAAAGCCTAAACCGGGAGATTTTTGGACAAAATTTTAAAAATAGTGTAACAAGCCTAAGACCGATAAATCCATGTTATTTCAGTAAGTTAGAAGACCTCAAAGTGATATTTTGGTGGAAAGTTGAAAGAAAGTGGATTAGAGTGTCAGTTTCGGGTAAAAACAGATTTTAACGGATTAGTTTAAAAACGAAGCTTTTACTCAAATAACCAAAAAGCTTCTTTTAAAATATATTATAATCTTGTTTATAAGTCCTTAATAAGTAATAGATGAGTGTTATAGGCTGGAATTAAAAGATTTAAAAGTAGACGCATAAATTATCGGTTTTACCGTAACCGGTAACTTGAATTTTGTGTTTTAAACCTCTCAAAATAAAATCTAGAAATATTAATTTTAAACCGGCCTAAAAGTAATATAAAAACCCCTTGAAACTAATAAGGGGGATATTGGGTCAAGAAATGGAAAGTATGCAACTTTGGGGTAAAAATTGTAAATTTTGAAACTTGAGGGACCAAACTATAAATTCTATAAATATAAATAAATTTCAGTAACCATATGACCAGAAACTATTATTAAACTTATAATTATGTATACAAATTTATGAGAACCATAAAACTTGTCATTCATATGCCAAAACACTAACTTTCCTAAAAAAGGAAACTTTTGACGCAAACTTCTAAGAAACGAAGCCATGTGAACTTATAACCATAAAATACACTTAGTTACACTTCCAATAGTCTAACAACATATAGCTTACTACTTGTATCTTGATCATAGGGTGCTAGGACTTGAATCTTTTCTGTGACTGAAGAACTGTTGATTTACCTAAGGTGAGTTCTAGTGTTCTCTTTTTACTACTGATTTAGGATGAACAAGGTTTGTTTGAACTAAAGTTAGTATTATGCTAATACTTGATGCTTATATGTTATGGATAATGTTGAACCCACTCTTAACTACATCACAACCATTAATTCTTATGTGAACCGCTTCTCCTATATGGGTAGATCTACTTGGGGAATCCCCCACACATAGTGCCTTCCGGATAGGAAGGGTACCCCACTGAGATCCTGAGGGATGATTTGTGTCATAAAATAGGTTTTTATAAAATACTATGGTGAACCATATAGTAGGTATGGTGCAATGTTTGAGGCTCATTTTTCCTTAGGGTTAATTGGTATAAACACAACTTTAGAATAGGCTAGCGAGGAGTGAGTGTAGGGTTGATTATGTTGGATTCTTTATGCGCAAGACACATAGAATATTGATGTGATTAGTACGTCATGATCCAAGTCGGGACATACCCAATAACAATCTTATCAAACACCAATTAATATTTAATTGATGATATGATCATGCAATTAAATATCAACACCAATTTAGAAAATGGGTTTTCTAAATAAGTTGCATGTGAGATAGAACAACTTATAAGGATATTTTGTTCAAGGGTATTACTTGTAATGTTATTTAAATTAGTTAAGTAACATCAAGTAATAAAGTGTGTATGTATTATAAAATTAAAAGGGTTAATTTTATAACATAACTAATGACTAGTGAAATAAAAAAAGAAAACATTTTGGGGGGAAAATGATGGGTTTTGTAGATGTTTATCAAAGTCATATTAACCATTTAACATGTAAAATGCAGCGGAGTTTATATTAAAAACGTGAGTTTATGTATCATATACATATGTTAAATCAAAAACCAAAACAAGGATCATTTTATATGGAAGAACACACTATCATAACATATATATATATCAACCACATGCACTACCTTTAGAACCGTGGATTTGGAGGGCTAGATGTGATGTTTGAATGTCAAGACTTCAATGTAGAAATCCTCAAGAGATGATACCCCAAGCTCCTTCAAACACCCACTTGCTAGGTTGTGTTACACCAACTTGAAGACCCTCTTGCACAATCGATTTTTCCAGCCAAGAACACTTGATTCAAAGCTGAAAATTCAGCCTTGTTTCAGCTCTAGAAACCGATTTCTAGAGAGAAGTTAGAGAGAATTATTTTGCTCTTGTGTGCTAAGAGAAATGTGTATTGATAGAAGAGTGTTCAAGTGAGTTATGTTGCATGAACCAACAACTAATCAAATGAGTTCCCAAGCCCCAAGGGGCGGCCGAAGGTGTGGTCCCACTTGTGGGTTTCCCTCCCATTTGAATTTTATAAAAGGATACACTCTTGCACTTTAATTTTATGAAATTAAAACCCTTTTAATTTTATAAAATATAACACACTTTTGTTTGATATTACTTAACCAACTTAAATAGTAAAACAACTAATTTCTCATGAACAAATTATCCATATAATGTTGTTCATTTAGAAAAGCAATGATTTAGAAAACCCGGTTTCTAAATTGGTGCTAATATTTATTTGTGTGATCTTATCAACGAATAAATATTTATCGGTGTTTGTTTGGCTTGTTATTGGGTATGACCCGACTTGGATCATATCACATTAGCCATATCAATTTAATATGTATCTTGGGCAGATCAATTCCTTCAATCTCCCACTTGCACAAGATTCATAGAACATTGATGCAAGCAGCAAATAACGCCTAGCAACGGTTTGATACCCCTAATGTATATGACTAAGTGCCATTCAATAACATCATCCTTTTCAAGTACCTTACTTGAATACGATTTAGGTGAATCAATCATTTATCCTTTTGTTACAGATGTCATGTTAAATCCCAGAGACACAGAATTGTCATTCTCCGTTGATTTAACTTTAACAGGCCTTAGACATCTAACTCTCAACGAATAAGAGGAAGAAATTCCATCTTGACTACATACGTCTCTCACAATCACCTTATATCATACCTGAACTCAGCCTTATGTACTGCCAATCTTTCAGAACTATAAAGTACTAAGTCAAAGTACAATACTTGGTGAATATCAAGACCCAATATGTATCTTAGGTCTGAGGATACAATGATATTCCCCTTTACTCAATATCTCCTATGACTAATCACAAAGATTCCATGCAGAAATAATTGAGAGCGAGTCAGTCCAATAACTCTATATCCCATAGATATCAATGAACCTTGGTAGCAACCTCTTACTCTATATTCATACCTTATGAATATCAACCAATCGAAGTTCATTATAGTCTTACATTCATAGTTGTTCCCACAAGTATGATTGACTACGGACGTTTAGAATAACTTACTTATTCACGGATTTAAACATGCTAAAGTAGAAGAACAAATGAAAATTATAACCATATAATTAAGTCAAATAACATAAGTTCCAATATCCAAATACAAAATTTGATCAAGTCCAATAACTAGAATATCGAAGTCCTAAGGCACAAGTATGACTTTCATGCTTTGACCTATCTAGGAGCTTCATGAATGGATCCGCAATGTTTTGATCGGTGTGAACTTTGCGAATACATATCTTTCCCTTTCCAACTTCATCCCTTATGTAGTTGAATCTCCGTTCAATGTGCCGAGTCTTTTGATGAGCACGAGGTTCCTTGATTTGAGCAATCACACCCTCGTTGTCACAAAAGATCTTTAGGGGGTCTTGAATGGTAGCAACGACCCCTAGATCAGCAATGAACTTCCTAAGCCACGCAGCTTCTTGAGCTGCCAATGAAGCGGCGATGTATTCTGATTATGTTGTAGATAGTGCCACTACATCTTGCTTTGAGCTCTTCCAAGAGACCACTCCTCCATTCATAATGAAGACATATCCCTACTGTGATCGAGAATCATCTCGATCAGTTTGGAAACTCGCATCCGTGTAACCCTTTACAATGAGCTCCTCCTCACCAGATCCATATATTAAGAACATATCCTTAGTGTTTCTAAGGTATTTCAAAATACTCTTAACAGCCATCCAATGACTATTACCAGGATTCTATTGATATCTACTTGTCATGCTTAGAGCACATGACACGTTCGGCCTAGTACATATCATTGCATACATGATGGATCCTATAGCAGATGCATATGGGACTTCATTCATTCTTTCTTGTTCAACCTTTGAACTAGGGCATTGATATGAGCTCAATATAGTCCCCTTTTGAATAGGTACCAAACCTTTCTTAGAATTCTCCATCTTGAACCTTTTCAAGATCTTTTCAATGTATGCACTTTGGTTTAAACCTATCAGTCGTCTTGATCTATCCCTATAGATCTTTATTCCCAAAATATAGGTGGCTTCACCAAGGTCCATAATGAAAAAACAGCTTCCAAGCCAGGCTTTTACACCTTCCAAGGTTGGAATGTCATTTCCAAGTAGTAAAATGTCATCGACATATAATAAAAGGAAAATAATAGTGCTCCCACTACCTTTCTTATATACACAAGCTTCATCAGCGTTTTTGATGAAGCCAAATTTCTTTACTTCATCATCAAAATGGTGATTCCGACTTCTTGACGCTTGTTTCGATCCATAGATTGACTTCTTTAACTTGCATACCTTGTTAGGATGTTTTGGATCGACAAAACCTTTAGGTTGTTCCATATGGACATCTTCCTCAAGATATCCATTAAGGAAAGCGGTTTTGACATCCATTTTCCAAATCTTATAGTCGTAATATGCTGCTATGGCAAACAATATCCTGAGAGACTTTAGCATTGCCACAGGCAAAAAGGTTTCATCATAATCAACCCCTTGAGTTTGAGTGAAACCTTTTGCTACAAGTCTAGCTTTATAGGTATCCAAGTTTCCATGCATATCAGTTTTCTTCTTGAAAACCCACTTACTTCCAACTATCTTGGACTTAAGAGGTGGTGTAACCAATTCCCAAACTTGGTTATCATACATTGATTGCATCCCAACGTTCATGGCTTCATGCCATTTGTCAAAATCAGGTTTTGACATTGCATCATGGTATGTGGTTGGTTCATCCGAACCTACCACATAGCATCCATCCATGAAAAATCCATATCTCTCAGGAGGAACACTAATTCTACCAGATCTACGAACGTTTTGTGTATCTTGATCATCCATATGATCATTCTCAACATCCTCATGTTGATTGCTAGTATCAACCAATTGTGTATCATCTTGTGAATCTTGAACCTCTTCAAGTTCCACTGCTCTTCCACTAGTATCTTCCGAAAGGAACTTAGTTTCCAAGAACTCTAGCTTTCGAGCAATAAACACATTCTGCTTTGTCGGACCATAGAAATAATATCCAATACAATCTCTAGGATATCCAATGAAGATACACTTTATGGATCGGGCTTCCAGTTTGTTTTGAGTGTATTGCTTAGGATAAGACTCACATCCCTAAACTTTTAAATATGATAATGATGGAACCCTTCCATGCCATACTTCGAAAGGTGTCCTTTCCACTTTCTTGGTTGGGGCCATATTTAAAATACGGGCCGCGGAGAGCAACGCGAAACCCCAAAATGATAGAGGTAGTGTACTTCTAGCCATCATAGATCGAACCATATCCAATAGAGTCCGATTCCTCCTCTCAGACACACCATTATGTTGTGGTGTTCCAGGTGGAGTAAGTTGTGAGACAATCCCACAACTTCTAAGATACTCTTGAAATTCACTACTTTGGTATTCACCTCCTCTATCTGTACGAAGAATCTTGATCGTTTTGTTGAGTTGATTTTCTACTTCATTCTTGAAGATTTTGAACATTTCAAAAGATTCATGTTTGTGTCTTAACAAGTACACATACCCATAACGACTACAGTCATCGGTAAAGGTAATGAAGTATCTTTCACCATTCCTAGTTATTGGTTTAAAAGGTCCACATACATCCGAACGTATGATCCCTAATATATCCTTTGCCCTTTCATTAGTCCCACTAAAAGGGGCCTTTGTCATTTTACCTTGTAAACAAGACTCGCATACATCAAATGAATCATTTCCATTAGTTTTCAAAAGACCATTTTTTGGAGTTTTTGCATACGATTCTTGTTTATGTGACCAAGGCGATAATGCCAAAGATAGGAATCACTCAAATCTAATTTGAGCCTTTTGGTGGTTGCTTGGTACATTGGGATATCATATGTTGTGTTTTCATGAACCAATTCATAAATACCATTACAAGGTATAGACTTAAAATAAAACATATGATTTAAAGAAACATGAATATCATTGTCAACAAACTTGAAATCATAATCACATTGTCTTAAACGGGGAACAGAAATAATGTTCCTAGTCAAGCTAGGTGCATACAAAACATTCTTTAAAATAACTTCCAAACCACTTGGATGCTTTAAAATGTAGTCTCCTTGGGCTTACACGTGAAACTGTGCACCATTGCCCATAAAGAGACTAATTTCCCCTTTTGCATAATGCTCACTTCTTATAAACCCCTGCAACAAATTGCAAATATGAGTTCCACATCCGGTATCCAATACCCATGTGTTAGAAGAAATAACATTTAGCTCAACATGTATCATAAAGATTGTACCTGAGGTTTGCCCCGCGTCCCTCTTCAATCTCAACTCTTTCAGATAGACCGGACAATTGCGTTTCCAATGGCCTACCTCACCATACTCAAAACATGGGTCATCATGAGCAACCTTTTGCTTCTTTTCTTTCAGTTTGGGCGGTTCCACTTTTTCTTTACCCTTTCCCTTCCCCTTGACGTGCCCCTTCCCTTTGGCAATACTTGCCCCAGGGTCGGGGAGGTGCCTCTTTCTACTACCTCCTTCATTGATCGTAAGGACCGGTAGAACCTTTCTACCCATGCCCACTGAAGGGTTTGCAAGAACATAAAACCAAGTTTAACCATTTAAACTTTCAGAAAATGCAGCGGATATATAGCTTTAAAACTGATTTTATAAGCTGAAAATATGTTCTTTAAGTGACCATACAAGTGTATAAAACAAACCCAAAATCAAAGGATCTTTAATATGTGAATGAACAAGCTATAAACATATGTAAATGCACATAAAATCACAGCTTCATAGAGCTGTGATTACTACCTTTTAGCAGCAAAAAAAACGACCAAAAGGATGTTGTTAGATGCTTAAAATCTCTGCCAAGACTCCAAGGAGGAAGCCCTCAAGCTTGTATACCCAAAGCTTGTGAAGCACACACCACTCTTTCTAGGGAAAGTTCACCCAAAAAGCCAAAACAAAACCCAAATGCTGCTGCCTAAAGCCGAGAGCTTAGAGAAAGAGAGAGAGGGAGAGTTTGTTTTGTCTTGGTTGCATGTGATGAATGAATGAATTGGTGGAGTGCAAGACTAGTTAAGAGTGTGTGTTTTCAAGGACACAAAGGTCCAATAGGATGCAAGAGGGGGCCGACAAAGGCTTTTAAAATTAGAGTTTCCCTCTTAAATTTTTATCACACATTATATAAGTTAACTAGTCTTCTAACTAGATGTATATACAACTAACCATTTAATTGTATAATCTATACACTTCCATTATTAATTTGTAATGTTATCTAACTTATTTAAATAACATTACAAATAATATCATTGAACAAAATATCCTAATAAGTTGTTCCATCTCATACGCAACTTATTTTAGAAAACCCATTTTCTAAATTGGTGTAAATATTTAATTGCATGATCATATCATCAATTAAATATTAATTGGTGTTTGCTAAGCTTGTTATTGGGTATAACCCGACTTGGATCATAACGTACTAACCACATCAATATTCTAAGTGTCTTGGGCACACAGAATCCTACAATCTCCCACTTGCCCAAGATTCATAGAAGATTGATGCAAGCCGTAAATACCGCCTAACAACGGTTTACTACCCTTAATACGCATGACTTATAGCCATTCAATAACATCATCCCTTTCAAGTACCCTACTTGAAATGATTTAGGTGAATCAATCATCTATCCTTTTGTTACAGATGTCATGTTAAATCCAAGAACACAGAATGATCATTTCTTGTTGATTTAACTTATCAGGCCTTAGACATCTAACTCTCAACGAATAAGAGGAACAAATTCCATCTTGACTACATATGTTTCTCACAAACACCTCATGTTATATCTGAACATACCCTTATGTACTGTCCACTATTTCAGGACAGTGAAGAATTAGTTCAAGGTATAATACTTGGTTAATATCAAAACCCAATATGTATCTCAGGTCGGAGGATACCAAATGATATTCGCCTTTACTCAAATTTACTTATGATCAATCAATAAGATTCTATGTAGTAAAATTTGAGATGCGGGTTTTTCCAATATTTGTATCCCACAAATATCTATGAACCTTGGTAGCAACCCATTGCTCTATATCCATCCTTATGAATATCAACCAATCCAAGTTCATAATAATCTTACCTTCATACTTGTTCCCACAAGTCTGAATGACTACGGACATTTAGAGTAAACATTTTACTCATGGATTAAACATGCTAATTTGGAACATTAATTGAAACATTATAGCCAAATAATTTTATTCAAATAATAAAGAGTTCCACGTATCCAAATACAAAATTTACAGATCAAATCCAATCATTAGAATATCAAAGTCCCATGGCACAAGTATGACCTTCATGCTTTGCCTTTTCAAGGAGCTTCGTGAGAGGATCTGCAACGTTTTGATCCTTGTGAACTTTGCGAATACATATCTTTCCCTTTTTAACTTCATCTCGTATGTAGTTGAATCTCCGCTCAATGTGCCTAGTCTTTTGATGAGCACGGGGTTCCTTGATTTGAGCAATCGCACCCTCGTTATCACAAAAGATCTCTAGGGGTCCTAAATGGAAGGGACAACCCCTAGATCAGCAATGAATTTCTTCAACCATGCAGCTTCTTGAGCTGCCAATGAGGCGGTGACGTATTCTAATTCTGTAGTTGATAGAGCCACCACTTCCTGCTTGGAGCTCTTCCAAGAGACCGCTCCTCCATTCGGAATGAAAATGTATCCCGATTGTGACCGTGAATCGTCATGATCGGTTTGGAAACTCGCATCCGTGTAACCTTTTACAACGAGTTCCTCATCACCAGATCCATAGATTAGGAACATATCTCTTGTCCTCCTTAGGTACTTTAGTATGTTCTTAACAGCCATCCAATGACTGTTTCCAGGATTTTGCTGGTATCGGCTTGTCATGCTTAAGGCGCATGACACATCCGGTCGAGTGCATATCATTGCATACATGATGGATCCAATTGCAGATGCGTATGGGATTGCCTTCATTTTATCTTGCTCGTCCTTTGAGCTTGGACATTGAGTCGTACTCAATATTGTTCCTCTTTGAATAGGTACGGTACCTTTCTTAGAGTTCTCCATCTTGAACCTTTTCAAGATTTTATCAATGTATGCACTTTGATTTAAACCAATCAACTGCCTTGATCTATCCCTATAAATCTTTATTCCCAGAATATAGGCGGCTTCACCAAGATCCTTAATGGAAAAACAACTTCTAAGCCAGGTTTTTACACCTTCCAAGGTAGGAATATAATTTCCAAATAGTAGTATGTCATCAACATACAATACTAGGAAAGTTATTGTGCTCCCACTAGCCTTCTTATACACACAGGCCTCATCAGCGTTTTTGATGAAGCCAAATTTCTTTACTTCCTCATCAAAACGGTGATTCCAGCTTCTCGATGCTTGTTTCAATCCATAGATTTATTTCTTTAACTTGCATACTTTATTAGTATGTTTTGGATTGACAAAACCTTCAGGCTGAACCATATAGACATCTTCCTCAAGATACCCATTTAGGAAAGTGGTTTTGACATCCATTTGCCAAATCTCATAATCATAATGAGCAGCTATGGCAAACAATATCCTTATAGACTTTAGCATCGCAACAGTTGAGAAGGTTTCATCATAGTTAACCCCTTGAGTTTGAGTGAAACCCTTTGCAACAAGTCTAGCTTTATAAGTATCCAAGTTTCCATGCATATCGGTTTTCTTCTTGAAAACCCACTTACTTCCAACAACCTTGGAATCAAGAGGTGGTACAACAAGTTCCCAAACTTGATTGTCATACATGGATTGCATCTCAACGTTCATGGTTGAGATGAGGAGGATGAGGAGGATGATGAGGATGATGAGGAGGATGAGGAGGAGGAGGATGATGAGGAGGATGAGGAGGATGAGGAGGATGAGGATGATGATGATGATGAGGATGAGGATGATGATAATGATGATGATGATGATGATGATGATGATGATGTATCAGGCAATGCTGCATTGATAGGTCAAGAGTCAGAATATACTGCATCAGAGGGTTCTTATGATGAGCATATAGATTTCTCTACCAATTCTGAACATGCTTTTGTTGGTGTTGATAGTAGTTCAGGAGGTAGCAGTGATAACCTATGCTTTCTGATGGAGGACTTGAACGGCATTCCAGATGATGATCTGGAAGAGATGGATATTTTGAGTCAAATGCCAATGATAAATATCCGATCTCAAAAGTTCTACAAGAGAACTGGCAGGAAATTTCCTAGTCTCTCCGGCAAAACAAAAATTGGTTTTGACAAGAGTATGTTGAGGTGTCACAAGTGCCATAGGCTTGGACACTTTGCTAGAGAGTGTAGATCATCTGGATCTAACTCCTCTGCACCCTTTGTGACTTTTCCAAGCAATAGCTCACAGCATAGAGGGAAACACACATCCAGTTCTGGTCATCCATCATCAGCTCAAGCATCACCTGCATACTTTGTGCCTCAGGGTCATATGCCATACCCATACCCCTTCTACTACATGCCTCAGCCAAGTCAAGTTCAAGCACCTACTGCACAGCAACCACATGCACTCCCTGAGCCTCAACCTTCTCCATCTCATCATCAAACCCAACCTCAACAACACAGCTTCTTCACCCCAAGAGTTGTTGACTGGAGCAGTTTACCAGATGATTTATCTGGTCATGAACAACTGTCTCCTGGTGCTGGTCAACATGGTGGTGATCAACCTTTTGGGAACCTTGCTCTCATGGCCCTGGAGTCTGCTGATGGGTCATCCTCCAATGCTTCCTCACAGGTATCTTCTGAGGCTAAAGGCAAACTTTGTTCTGATTCATGCATAGCAGCATTTGCTTCTATTAGAGTGGCAAATGTGGCTTTAATTGATAAAAACTTTGAGCTAGAGCAAATCATTTCCAAAAGAAAAGCTGAATTTGAGGTTATGATTAATGATAAAAATGATGAGATTTATAAGGTTAAATGCCAAATCAAAGAGGATAAGGCTAGGGAAGAGGTACTTCTAGAGAAGTACAGAGACCTCAAGGAAACTCTTGCAGCAACCCTGGTAGAGTGTGATCAATGGGTACAATCCTGCAAGGGTTTTGAGATGCTTTTGAGTAAGCAATCCGCTTCTAATGTGAAGTTTGGCATTGGTTATAATCACACTGCTCCTCTAACAGATTATACTTCCAGAGCAGATGTAGAATCTGATGGAGAGAGCAATAATCAATCCTTCTCATCATGTGACCTACTATCTGATACAGCATCATCAAAAGTAGAAGTCAGCATTCATTCCTCACAAAACCAATCAGCTGATGCTAAAATAGCTGATGGTTCAAATATTGATTGTCACATGATCAAAAGTTGATCAACTCAGGTGTTGTCTCTAGAAGTACTGAAAGTACTGGAGAGCAAGTGATAACACCTGAAGTTCAAACCCCAACTACTGTCAGTACTGAAGAGAAGAAAACTGTCAGTAGAAAGGGTTTGAGGACTACTGAAGAGGATGTCAGGAAAGCATGTACTGCAAAGAAGAAAACTGCAAGTACTGACAGTAAACAGCTGAAGAACAAGTCTTCAGCAGTTTAATCTTCTTTAGTAGATGATCAACCAAAGATGAAGAAGAAGCCATGTGAAATATGTGGCTTGTTCAATCATCTTACTGATGATTGTTGGTACAAAAGGGGTTCCAAACTCAGACAAAAGGAGAAAATTAAAGAGCAAATGAATGTAATGAAAACTGAGTTTGAGACTAAGTTTGTACCAGCAACATCAAAATCTGAAACCCCAAAGTCAAAGAAGAAATCCAAAAAGAAGGATGGGGTTAATCAGGCAACAGCTGAGGTTGCTCAAAAGAAGATGGTGCAACACAGGATTCCATCAGCAGCAACCACTTTTGTGTCTGAGGAACTGAAAGCTTTATCACAAAGTCAGACACAACTTATGATGATGGTTCAACATCTAATGGGAAGAGTCAACCAATTAGATGCTCCTGTGTTGAAACCACAGAAAAGGAAATCCAAGCCAAAGGGTTCCTCTACTACACCATTTCCTTCACCTCAGACTGTCACACATAACAAACCAGTTAGTGTTACATCTGTTGATGAGAACAGACCCAAAACCAAAAAGGTTTGGGTCTCCAAAACTAACTAACTTGTTATGATGATTGCAGGGTTCTTCAACATGCCAAAGACGCATCTGGTATGTAGACAGTGGAGGATCCATGCACATGACAGGAAGCAGCTCTCTTCTTAATGACTACTCTCAAGGAAAGAAGGGATTTGTCTCCTTTGGCAATGATGCAAAAGGTTACATCATCGGGAAAGGCTTTGTTTCCAATGGGGAAATAAGGTTTGATGATGTAAACCATGTGGAGAATCTCAAGTACAACCTCTTGAGTGTCAGTAAAATGTGTGATAAAGGCCATGTTGCCCTTTTCACAAGCCAGAATTGTCAGATTCTGTCATCCAAAGTTCTGAGTTTGATTGACAAGGTGCTGGATGAATATAATCTCCTGAAGCCCAACAGGACAGGAAGAGTATATGCCTTAGATCTATCCAAGAAAATAGATCTAAAAGGCCATCCTTGCCTATTCTACAAGGCCTCTCCTCAAGAGTCTACTCTATGGCATAGAAGGCTGGGTCATGTAAATCTCAAGAACATGAATCAGCTGATTAGCCATAGTTTAGTAAGAGGATTGCCTTTGAATGAGTTCAAGTGTGAAGACAACTGCACTGCTTGCTTAAAGGGAAAACAACACAGAGTTTCATTCCCTTCAATAGAAGAACCAAAGTCCACTGCCTGCTTGCAACTCCTGCACATGGATCTCTTTGGTCCTGTCAGAGTGATGAGCATGGGAAAGAAGAAATACTTCCTGGTAATTGTGGATGATTACTCCAGGTTTGTATGGACTTTCTTCTTGCACTCCAAGGATGAAGCTGCTAAGGATATCATGAACTTTGTGTTATTTGTGGAGAAGCAGTATTCCCTGCAGGTCAAGTGTGTGAGGAGTGACAATGGAACAGAGTTTAGAAACCACACACTTGATGACTTCTACCTATCTAAGGGAATTAAAAGGCAGTTTAGTATTCCAAGAAATCCTGAATAGAATAGAGTGGTTGAGAGAAAGAATAGGACTCTCATTGAAGCTGCAAGGTCAATGTTGGCTGACTCAGGTGTCACACCCTCAATTTCCACGAATGGGGTTTTACCGCTAGGCGTGTGACATACAAGGATCTCAGAAACAGTCATATCGAACGACACTATATGAATTTAAAACATACATTTGACTTCATTCAAAAGAACATAAACAGAGTTTACAATAATGCGGAAGCGTTTACATAATTTGTGAATCCATTACAGTACTGTTACAATAGCCATGTTTTAGACAAAATGTTCAATGCTGAAAGTAAACTGGATGAATGCATGTCCTGAGTGCGTTTCCTGTAGCGTGCATCATGAGCTTATGCGTTCCTGTGACCTGAGAAAACATGCTAAAATGTGTCAACATAAAGTTGGTGAGTTCACAGGTTTAATCGACAAGAAATGTGTTTGTAGCGTATCCATGTTTTGCGTTTCAATGGTTTAGCACATAGAGCATATTGTTAGGTAGCTAGCCTAAGTTCTTGTTACTTAGCGTTTCGAACCGAAGCTGACTGTTTACGTCCTATTTGTGTTTGTTGTATCCCGTCATGTCTCATCAGACCATGACAATGTGTTTCCACCACGTCTTAACCGACCGTGGCAATCATTGTGTTAGGTCAATTAAGCACCCGTTTGACCTCCAATCAAGCTGGCGCGACTAGCCCGGGCGGGGTTTGTCAGACCCAGTAGTACTACTCAAAATTAGCTCGCTAATCCCATTACTAACGGTTCGAGTGTGTGAGGACATGTGTGTGTTTGCACTAACGTAACAAGCGATATCAATATTACTACAACCATTTATGTAAATCTGTTTGCATGTTTTCTCCGCCAAAAGGAAAGAGATGTAAAATAGGGCCCGTGAAACTCACAGATGATGTAACCAGTATGTAGGATGTAAGTCTCCCAAGTGTTGTTCACGATGCGCTGTCAAACACCTATTGACAGTTGTGTTAAGCGTTAATGTTGTGTTTAGCGTTAATAGACATGTTTAGTCGGGTCGGGTCGCATGGGTTCGGTCGTGGGTGTCACACACACAAGCAGGCATAGACGTATCAGACTTTAGGTAGATTCCCAATTGAGTTACTGATATCTGTATATGTTTAGGTTACGTTATGTTGAAAGAGTATGTGCCTGTTGATTGCGTTGACTTTAATCTTTGTGGTCACGAAATGACACTTTATTGATGTCAACTTATCATCACACGATAGATACATCGCACACCGGAAGGATTCACTCAAAATGACTCAAATCGCATAACAAGGCTAGACGCACGACTGGACACTTCATTTGCACGAATGGGCCTTCAAACGTACGAATCAACTTCCCTCGTACGATTGAACCCTCATTCATGCGACTCAGCCTTCAGTCGTACCACACATCACCCATTCACCCGAATCAATAACCAATCGCACGAATGAACCTTCTTTCGTGCGGCTGGACCTTCAGTCGGGTGATACTTAGTCGCACCCACTCATTCGGTTGACTCAGTCGCACACATTCACAATCGCATGCATTCGTTCGCACGTCTCACCCCAGTCGCCCCGATCAATCGCGCGAAGGACCCAGTCGCATAACTCAGTCGTGCGGTTTGCCCAGTCGCGGACTGCAGCAGGTTGCGACTGCAGGGTGGGTCGAACAGCCTTCGGCTGTTTCGTGCTCGGTTTTCTCACAATCAGGACTTCCAGAAACACTCTCCTAACATGTCTAAGTGAAATGCACACACTGATTGACCTCACACGCACCCCCACGACCACATGCATTTGGGTTAAACCCGAACACCCGAACCCCATATTTGCAGCAGTGAAACGAGCATTAAAACGGATGAACGAGGTCGCCTACCTGCTGGGAACGTGATTTCTCAGCTGTTGTGTGGTCTAATCCGACAAAAACGAGCTCAATCGGGTGGAATTTGGTGCTAAGATGAACAATCGGAGGAGGAGAGAGCGTAAGAGAGAAAGAGCAGAATGTGAGTTGTTTGGGCTGGTGGATGGGTATTTATACCCAGCTCCAGTCTGGCAATTGTCAGGTTTGGTCCCTGTATTTAGGTACCGAGTTCCCGAATTTGTTTCGGTTGATAACGACGTAGATGAGCGAGCTCTATTAATTAATAGGATTCCTTAGGTAATCTCGTTTATGTGAATCCTCTACAAACACCCGCGTTAGTATTTTTTTTTTCATAATTTGTTTAACGATGTCGGTGGCGGTGTTTGTATACGTTTCAAGTGTTAGCGAGTACGGGTCAATGTTACGACAACGGTTTGAATAATGTTAATCTGAAATTACGGGGTGTCACATCATCCCCTTATTGCAGGAATTTTCGTCCCGAAAATTAGTACGTCATGTTACGTGGTTTTTACGGGGAAGTACAATGCTTAACGGTTTATGACGCATGTTGAATAGAGTACCTGTGTATCTAAGAGGTAGATGCCTGGTTTTGGAACAGTTGAGGGTACTTCCTCTTCATCTGATGCTCGCGTTCCCAGGTAAATTCTGGTCCATGCTTTGAGTTCCAACAGATTTTGACGATAGGGATACGACTATGTTTGAGCGTCTTGACCTCTCGCTCCATGACTTCCACCGGTTCCTTGACGAAATGTAGTTGTTCGTCCACATGTATCTCGTCTAACGGGACGATAAGAGTCTCGTCTGAAAGGCATTTCCTCAAGTTGGAGATGTGGAACACATCGTGTACCCCACGGAGTTCTTTGGGTAGGTTCAACTGATAGGCCACGGGGCCAACCCGTTTGACAACCTAAAACGGTCCCACGTACCTAGGGCTTAGTTTCCCACGTTTCCCGAAACGAATCACACCCTTCCAAGGTGACACTTTCAAAAGCACCTTGTCACCTATTTGGAATTCCAATGTTCGGCGACGCTTGTCAGCGTAACTCTTCTGTCGGTCACGGGCTGCTGCCATACGGTTACGGATTTGCACGATCTTCTCAGTCGTCTCGTGCACCAGTTCAGGGCCGGTGAGTTGACTTTCCCTAACTTCCGCCCATCAGATAGGTGATCGGCACTTACGCCCATACAGTGCCTCAAATGGAGCAGCTTTGATCGATGTGTGATAGCTATTGTTGTAAGAAAACTCAACTAGCGGTAAGTGAGTTTCCCAACTGCTGCCAAAATCTATGACACAGGCACGTAACATGTCTTCTAGAGTCTGGATCGTACGCTCACTTTGGCCATCGGTTTGGGGATGGTACGCGGTGCTCATATCCAGCCGCGTTTCTAGTGCTCGTTGTAAGGACTGCCAGAAGTGTGAGGTGAATCGAACGTCACGATCAGAGATAACGGAGGTCGGCACACCATGCCTAGAGACTATTTCCCTGAGGTAGATACGAGTTAACTTTTCCATGCGATCAGTCTCCCGGATTGCAAGGAAGTGTGCGGATTTCGTCAAGCGATCCACGATCACCCAAATGGTGTCGCATCCGCTGGGAGTTCGAGGAAGTTTCGTAATGAAGTCTATAGATATCTGCTCCCACTTCCATACTGGTATTTCTGGTTGTTGGAGTAAACTAGATGGTCGTTGATGCTCCACCTTAACCTTAGAACAGGTTAGGGATCTGCTTACGTACGTGGCAATGTCAGGTTTCATATTCGGCCACCAGTAAAGGGCTTTGAGATCGTGATACATCTTGTCTGAACCTGGGTGGATTGAGAACCGGTACTTGTGAGCTTCGTCCATTACCAGTTCTCGTAGGCCTCCATACGAGGGAATCCATGTTCGATCCATGAAGTAGCAGATTTCGTCCGGCTTGGTTTCTAGTTGCTTCTCCATGCCTCGTAGCGATTCAGCTTTCAGGTTCTCGTCTTTTAACGCCTCAAGTTGAGCTTTGCGAATCTGATCGGGTAAACCGGTGTGAATGGTGAGTTGCAATGCTCGAACTCGTCTTGGCTTGAGTGTTTCCTTCCGACTTAGTGCGTCTGCTACTACATTGGCCTTGCCCGGATGATACTTGATCATACAGTCATAGTTGTTTAACAACTCGACCCAACGACGTTGCCTCATATTTAGCTCCTTCTGTTCAAAGATGTGTTGGAGACTCTTGTGATCGGTGTAAATGGTGCACTTGGTACCGTACAAGTAGTGTCTCCATATCTTGAGTGCAAACACGACTGATCCAAGCTCTAGGTCGTGTGTCGTGTAGTTTTTCTCATGTATCTTCAGTTGTCGAGATGCAAAGGCAATCACCTTATTGCGTTGCATTAGCACGCAACCGAGGCCTTGTATAGAAGCATCACAGTAAACTACAAAATCATCTGTTCCTTCAGGCAGGGATAGAATCGGTGCTGCACAGAGTTTCTGCTTCAGGATCTGGAATGCAGATTCTTGTTTATCACCCCAATCGTACGTGGTGCCTTTATGAGTTAACGCGGTGAGTGGTTGAGCAATCTTCAAGAACCCTTCGATGAACCGTCGATAATAGCCAGCCAACCCTAGAAACTGTCGTACCTCGATCGGAGTCTTAGGCGTAGCCCAGTTCTTGATAGCTGCTATCTTTGCCGGGTCAACGTGTATCCCATTCTCATTGACCACATGGCCGAAGAAATGGACCTCTCGTATCCAGAAGTCGCATTTTGAGAATTTTGCATACAACTGTTCTTGTCTCAACAGCTCCAGAATCAACCTAAGGTGCTCTTCGTGTTCTTCCTTATTCCTTGAGTAAATAAGGATGTCATCGATGAAGACAATGATGAACTTGTCTAGATAGGGTTTGCACACTCGGTTCATGAGGTCCATGAAAACCGCTGGTGCATTGGTCAACCCGAACGGCATAACCAAGAACTCGTAGTGGCCATACCTCGTTCTGAAAGCAGTCTTTAAAATGTCTTCTTCTCGAATCCTTAATTGGTGATAACCCGATCTTAGGTCTATCTTTGAATAGTAACTCGACCCTTGTAGTTGATCGAACAGATCATCGATGCTCGGGAGGGGATAACGATTCTTAATTGTCGCTTTGTTCAGTTCTCTGTAGTCGATACACATGCGAAAAGTTCCGTCCTTCTTCTTGACAAACAGAACTGGGGCTCCCCACGGTGATGAGCTAGGTCTGATAAAACCTTTATCCAATAGTTCCTGCAATTGCGTAGACAGCTCTTGCAGTTCCCTTGGAGCTAATCTGTACAGTGCCCTCGCTATAGGGGCGGCTCCCGGAACCAGATCAATTTGGAACTCGACTTGGCGATGCGGTGGAAGACCGGGTAGGTCTTCAGGGAAAACCTCGGGATAATCGCGTACAACAAGGATATCTTCAATTTTCTTTTCATCGGGTTCTTTTTCAGTGACCATGGCTAGGAAAGCGGTATGACCCTTACGCAAACACTTCTGAGCTTTCATGTAGGAGATGATTCCAGAGACCATGCCACTCCTTTCGCCCTGAACCGATAAAATTTCACCACTAGGAAGTGGGATACGAACGACTTTCTCTCCACAAATGATCTCAGCTTGATTCTTGGATAGCCAGTCCATACCCACAACTACGTCAAAACTACCAAGTGTGACAGGCATCAGATCTATATCTATCTCATGACCACATAATCCTAGTCTGCACCCCTTGGCGATATGAGTTGCCTCAATTAGTTTTCCGTCAGCAAGTTCTACCACATACATAGGTTCCATGACAGCTAGGGTTACATCTAAGAACTTAATGAACTTGTTGGAAACAAAACTCCTATCAGCTCCAGTATCAAATAGTATAGAAGCAAAACAACCATTCAGGGGAAACGTACCAGTAACCACATTCTGGTCATCCCTTGCCTCGCCGGAACCGATCACGAATGCACGACCCTTGGCACTGCCCCTATTATTACCCTTGTTTCCGCCCTTCAGCTGTGGGCAATCCTTCCTGTAGTGGCCCTCCTTACCACACTCATAGCAGCCTCTAGTCACTCTACTCTGTCATTGTTGTTAGGGTTGTTGTTGCTGAGTCATCAGTTCCCCCCGGCAGTCTTTGGCTGCATGACCCATCTTTCCACATCTCTGACAACGGAGTCGATCACATGGGCCATGATGATGGAAGTTGCACCGGTTACACCTAGGACTCTTGCCCGCGTAGCTGCTGGATCCCTGGCCATAATTGTTGTTGCTGTTTTGGTTGTTGTTGGTGAATTTTCTTGATGGGTCAAACTTTTTGGTCGGTTGTTGCTGGGGGTTGTTGAAGCTTGAAGACTTGCTGTTGTTACCTTCCCATTTTCTTTTGTGATCTGATGAACCAGAAGCAGCGCCACGTTTAGGCAAAGTGCCCTGTGCCACTGCCTGGTCGGTGAGTTTGTGAGCCAGTCAGATGGCCTGCTGAATGGTGACAGGATCAGCAGCCATCACGCTAGCCTGGATCTGAGGGGCTAGACCATCAATGTATTTTTCAATCCGCTTGTAGGCCGGAGTCACCATCTGAGGACATAATGCAACCAACTCGTGCGAACGAGTCGTGTACTCCTCAATGTGTGAACCAATCATCTTTAAGTTCCAGAATTCTGCCTCCAGTTTCTGGACTTCGCTCCTAGGGCAGTACTCTTCTTTCATCAGAATCTTGAAGTCTTCCCATGACATACCATTTGCAGCACCAAGTCCTATGGTTTGGACTTGTGAATTCCACCACGTCAGGGCCGGTCCCTCCAGAGTACCGGAGGCGTACTTGACCTGATTTCCGTCAGGACAGTTGCACATGGCAAACACTGACTCAAGTTTCTCTAGCCAGCGAAGCAGTGTGACAGCGCCCTCAGAGCCGCTGAAAGAATGAGGCTTGCAATCCATAAACATCTTGAAGGTACAGACTGTTGGACCTCCTTGATTCGGATTCTTGACGTTCTGGTCCTGATTGCGGGCCTGCTCATAAGCTGCAAGCGCATCAGCCACACGCTCGTTGATGATAGCATTCAGCTCGGCTTGAGTCAGGGTGATATTTCCTCGCCCACCTGGGCGTCCCGCTCTTCTTCCAGACATGACTTCTTCAATTTACAACACACATTAGTCAACAACCGGATAATAATTATTGACAATAATAAATGGTATCATGCTAGCAAGAACGAAGGGTTTGTTTGTATATCATTAGTGTGGCTTTGTGTTGATTTCGAGGCCCCATGCCTCTATGTTTGGAATTGAGAATTTGTACCGACCGTATCCATCATCACCCAATAGAGTTGCCAGAGTTCTCATGCATGACAAATTACAATTACGTGTACACCCGTGATTCTAATTTGCTTTGCATGGTCACACATGGTTCCTCCTATCGAGATAGCATACCTTGTCCAGTACCGAGGGTTATCAATGGTAAAAGCATCAAAGATGTATTTGTTATACCAAGAGTCAAATAACTAAAGTTGTACAAGAGATTCGGTTTAGGTAACAACGGGAATCAAGACAATTTGGCCTTTTTCCCT
The DNA here is from genome assembly GCA_024085815.1 of Flaveria linearis. Lineage (NCBI taxonomy): Eukaryota > Viridiplantae > Streptophyta > Magnoliopsida > Asterales > Asteraceae > Flaveria > Flaveria linearis. The sequence continues at coordinate 48,131,472 of CM044004.1, read as the reverse complement.
TCGAGGTTCTAGGTGTTTGGATGTCTAAGTCCGATTCTCTAAATCGACTTGAATATCTTAGTTGTCCCTCATTTACTGCTCGGACTAGTATAGAGGATAGGATATGTGGGAATAATAACACGTGTGAGAGAGTTGGAAGAGTGAGGTACTGTTCTTTTTGTTCGTCATCGTTATGCTTATCGCGTGCGTTAGAAATGAGTTTCGTGTTCCAGTCATGGAAATGTTTGATTCAATTCGTTGTTGCTTTCACTCCACGAGTGAAGGATCAAGTGTAAGCGTTGGTTGTGAGCGTGCGGGATTCTCCGCCCCTCTGTCAGCCGGTAATGACACACATGTCATACCCATAGTGTTATGTTTGCTCAGCAGTGTAATGTCAATACACCAGAAGGTTGTATGCACAATAGTGGTAACCATGTAAAAGTATCTGTGTAATACTAGTGTTGTGTCTAAGGCTATAGTCTAGATGCAATGCAATCCTAGTTCTCTATAACCTGTGGCTCTGATACCAATCTGTCACACCCTCAATTTCCACGAACGGGGTTTTACCGCTAGGCGTGTGACATACCAGGATCTCAGACACAGTCATATCGAACGACACTATATGAATTTAAAACATACATTTGACTTCATTCAAAAGAACATAAACAGAGTTTACAATAATGTGGAAGCGCTTACATAATTTGTGAATCCATTACAGTACTGTTACAATAGCCATGTTTTAGACAAAATGTTCAATGCTGAAAATAAACTGGATGAATGCATGTCCTGAGTGCGTTTCCTGTAGCGTGCATCATGAGCTTATGCGTTCCTGTGACCTGAGAAAACATGCTAAAATGTGTCAACATAAAGTTGGTGAGTTCACAGGTTTAATCGACAAGAAATGTGTTTGTAGCTTATCCATGTTTTGTGTTTCAATGGTTTAGCACATAGAGCATATCGTTAGGTAGCTAGCCTAAGTTCTTGTTACTTAGCGTTTTGAACCGAAGCAGACTGTTTACGTCCTATTTGTGTTTGTTGTTTCCCGTCATGTCTCATCAGACCATGACAATGTGTTTCCACCACGTCTTAACCGACCGTGGCAATCGTTGTGTTAGGTCAATTAAGAACCCGTTTGACCTCCAATCAAGCTGGCACGACTAGCCCGGGCGGGGTTTGTCAGACCCAGTAGTACTACTCAAAATTACCTCGCTAATCCCATTACTAACGGTTCGAGTGTGTGAGGACATGTGTGTGTTTGCACTAACGTAACAAGCGATATCAATATTACTACAACCATTTATGTAAATCTGTTTGCATGTTTTCTCCCCCAAAAGGAAAGAGATGTAAAATAGGGCCCGTGAAACTCACAGATGATGTGACCAGTATGTAGGATGTAAGTCTCCCAAGTGTTGTTCACGATGCGCTGTCAAACACCTATTGACAGTTGTGTTAAGCGTTAATGTTGTGTTTAGCGTTAATAGACATGTTTAGTCGGGTCGAGTCGCATGGGTTCGGTCGTGGGTGTCACACACACAAGCAGGCATAGACGTATCAGACATTAGGTAGATTCCCAATTGAGTTACCGATATCTGTATATGGTTAGGTTACGTTATGTGAAAGAGTATGTGCCTGTTGATTGCGTTGACTTTAATCTTTGTGGTCAAGAAATGACACTTTATTGATGTCAACTTATCGTCACACGATAGATACATCGCACAGAGGAAGGATTCACTCAAAATGACTCAAATCACATAACAAGGCTAGACGCACGACTGGACACTTCATTCGCACGAATAGGCCTTCAATCGTACGAATCAACTTCCCTCGTACGATTGAACCCTCATTCATGCGACTCAGCCTTCAGTCGTACCACACATCACCCATTCACCCGAATCAATAACCAATCGCACGAATGAACCTTCTTTTGTGCGGCTGGACCTTCAATCGGGTGATACTCAGTCGCACCCACTCATTCGGTTGACTTAGTCGCACACATTCACAATCCCATGCATTCGTTCGCACGTCTCACCCCAGTCGCCCCGATCAATCGCGCGAAGGACCCAGTCGCATAACTCAGTCGTGCGGTTGGCCCAGTCACGGACTGCAGTAGGTTGCGACTGCAGGGTGGGTCGAACAGCCTTCGGCTGTTCCGTGCTCGGTTTTCTCACAATCAGGACTTCCAGAAACACTCTCCTAACATGTCTAAGTGAAATGCACACGCTGATTGACCTCACACACACCCCCACGACCACATGCATTCGGGTTGAACCCGAACACCCGAACCCCATATTTGCAGCAGTGAAACGAGCATTAAAACGGATGAACAAGGTCACCTACCTGCTGGGAACGTGATTTCTCAGCTGTTGTGTGGTCTAATCCGATAAAAACGAGCTCAATCGGGTGGAATTTGGTGCTAAGATGAACAATCGGTGGAGGAGAGAGCGTAAGAGAGAAATAGCAGAATGTGAGTTGTTTGGGCTGGTGGATGGGTATTTATACCCAGCTCCAGTTTGGTAATTGTCAGGTTTGGTCCCTGTATTTAGGTACCGAGTTCTAGAATTTGTTTCGGTTGATAACGACGTAGATGAGCGAGCTCTATTAATTAATAGGATTCCTTAGGTAATCTCGTTTATGTGAATCCTCTACAAACACCCGCGTTAGTATTTTTTTTCTTAATTTGTTTAACGATGTCGGTGGCGGTGTTTGTATACGTTTCAAGTGTTAGCGAGTACGGGTCAATGTTAACGACAACGGTTTGAATAATTTTAATCTGAAATTACGGGGTGTCACATCAGGGCTGCCACTGACCTTTTGGGCTGAAGATGTCAACATAGCTTGCTATGTGCAGAATAGAACCTTAGTGAATCAAAGGTTGATGAAGACTCCCTATGAAGTACTTCATCATTTGGCTCCTCTGATCTCCTTCTTCAAAGCCTTTGGGTGTCCATGCTTCATTCTCAACACAAGAGATCCACTCTAGAAGTTTGCATCAAAGGTGGATGCACGGTATTTTGTTGGTTATTCTTCAACTTGCAAGGCATACAGAGTTTTCAACTGTAGGACAAAGATGGTTGAAGAGACTCTACATGTAAAGTTCAATGATTCTCCAAAGGACAAGATTCCACAAAACCCTGTGGAGTTATTTGATCTGGACATACTGCAATATGTTCCTTATCAACCTCCAGCTATTGTTCCTGTCAACAGTTCTCCACCTGGTGGTACTGATGATGAAGATGCCAGTACTCACCTTTTCAGGTTTAGTGACCATCTGCCAGAGTCCACTAAACCTGATGCTCCTGTAGCTTCAGCAACTGCATCCACAAAAAATGCTGATGAGATTTCTGCATGCTCTACTTCATTTGAGCTGCCATCTCCTACATGGTTTCAAGAATCTACATCAACACCTGTTGCTACTGAAGGTCCTACAAACACTTGCACTGATCTTATAGTCTATCAAGAACTGAAGAATCGCCCAATGTCTCAGATCATGAGTGATATTAATGCTGGAGTTTCAACCAGGAGTCAATTATCCAACTTCTGCTTCTATGCTCTCTTCATCAGTCAGCAAGAGCCAAAGAATTATCATGTTGCCTTAAGAGACAATGGATGGGTTGAAGCAATGCAGCTTGAGCTTCTTCAGTTCAGAAAACAGCAAGTGTGGGAGCTTGTTCCTTTACCCTAAGGTAAATGTGCAATAGGCACTAAGTGGGTGTTTAGGAACAAAACTGATGAAAAGGGTCAAATTGTCAAGAACAAGGCCAGGCTGGTTGTGCAGGGGTTTGCACAAGAGGAAGGCATCGATTATGATGAAACCTTTGCCCCTGTAGCCAGACTGGAGGCAATTAGATTGTTCTTAGCTTATGTTGCTTTTCACAGTCTTAAAGTTTATCAAATGGATGTCAAGAGTGCATTTCTATATGGTAAAATAAAAGAGGAAGTTTATGTGTGTCAACCACCAGGCTTTGAGGACAATAAACATCCTGATTGGGTGTATAAGATTGATAAGGCTCTTTATGGGCTGAAACAAGCTCCTAGAGCCTGGTATGAGACCTTATCAACTTTTCTTCTAGAGAATAAGTTCACTAGAGGCACCATTGATAAAACTTTATTTATTAAGAATGTGGGACAGCATAAGCTCCTTGTTCAAATTTATGTAGATGATATAATTTTTGCATCCTCTGATCCCCAGTTGTGTGATGAATTCACTAAGCTCATGAAGCAGAAGTTTGAAACGAGTGCTATGGGAGAATTACAGTTCTTTCTAGGGTTGCAAATCAAACAAAAGGCTCATGGAACCTTCATTCATCAGTCCAAGTATACAAATGATTTATTGAATAAGTTTGATTTACAAAACAGTAAGCCCTGTTCTACTCCCATGAGCAGCACCACACAACTGGATGTGGATCAGAAAGGTAAAGCGATTGATGAAACCCTTTACAGATGTATGATTGGGTCCTTGATGTACCTTACAGCTTCTAGACCAGACATCATGTTTGCAACATGTGCCTGTGCTAGATTTCAGGCTGCACCTAAAGAATGCCATTTGATTGCAGTCAAAAGGATCTTTAAATATCTGCAAGGTACCCAATCACTAGGTCTTTGGTATTCAACTGGGCATTCTTGCAAATTAGTTGCTTTCTCTGATAGTAACTATGCAGGATGCAAAGTCACCAGAAAATCCACTTCTGGTGGTTGCCAATTCCTAGGCAATTGTTTAGTTTCTTGGCAGAGTAAGAAACAAACATCAATTGCTACATCCACTGCTGAAGCTGAGTACATTGCTGCTGCAAGTACTCTACATGTAAAGATGGTTAACCAGCCACCAGAAGTTGAAAACTGTGGCCCTTGTAATATCACTGTGGCCCTTGTAATATCACCCTGGGAGATTTTACAAGAGTTCAAGAAGGCCTATGAGGCTAACCAGCCACCCCAAATGATGTTGGAGAATAAGGTGGTAAGAAAGGGTTTAGTCTACAAGAGGCTTGAGAACTTTAGAAGAGATGAGCTCAATCTGTTACTTGAGGGTGTTCACCCTGATGAATTTTCTTATAGACAGATAACAACAATTGAGCTCAAAAATGCAGCTTGAGCTTCTTCAGTTCAGAAAACAGCAAGTGTAGGACAATGCAGCTTAAGAGACAATGGATGGGTTGAAGCAATGCAGCTTGAGCTTCTTCAGTTCAGAAAACAGCAAGTGTAGGACAAAGATGGTTGAAGAGACTCTACATGTAAAGTTCAATGATTCTCCAAAGGACAAGATTCCACAAAACCCTGTGGAGTTATTTGATCTGGACATACTGCAATATGTTCCTTATCAACCTCCAGCTGTTGTTCCTGTCAACAGTTCTCCACCTGGTGGTACTGATGATGAAGATGCCAGTACTCACCTTTTCAGGTTTAGTGACCATCTGCCAGAGTCCACTAAACCTGATGCTCCTGTAGCTTCAGCAACTGCATCCACAAAAAATGCTGATGAGATTTCTGCATGCTGTACTTCATTTGAGCTGCCATCTCCTACATGGTTTCAAGAATCTACATAAACACCTGTTGCTACTGAAGGTCCTACAAACACTTGCACTGATCTTATAGTCTATCAAGAACTGAAGAATCGCCCAATGTCTCAGATCATGGGTGATATTAATGCTGGAGTTTCAACCAGGAGTCAATTATCCAACTTCTGCTTCTATGCTCTCTTCATCAGGGTGAACACCCTCAAGTAAACAGCAAGAGTTTTCAACTGTAGGAGCAAGAGTTCAAGAAGCAATGTACTCCTGGTTGAAACTCCAGGAGGCCCTTGTAATATCACCCTGGGAGATTTTACAAGAGTTCAAGAAGGCCTATGAGGCTAACCAGCCACCCCAAATGATGTTGGAGAATAAGGTGGTAAGAAAGGGTTTAGTCTACAAGAGGCTTGAGAACTTTAGAAGAGATGAGCTCAATCTGTTACTTGAGAGTGTTCACCCTGATGAATTTGCTTATAGACAGATAACAACAATTGAGCTCAAAAATGGTAAGCAGGCTAAGTATGTCTCAGAGCTGTATGGCCGTGAAGGATTTTTTGATGGTGAGGCTGAGGAGCTTACAAAGGAGGAACAGATTATATTTGTTGAAGCCTACACCAGAGAATCCTAACGGCTCATACATGGGAAGTAGGTCTTATGGATGGGACAACAACTCTGTGTCCAGTTCCCCAAAACAGAGTTCCCATCCATACTATGCCAAACAAATTCTTAAGACCTCTTCCCAGGCCAGTGCTTAATTGGGTCATCTTCTAAGCTGATCAAGAAGGAAAAAGACCAATCTTCCTGCTATCAATAAGTGGGACAATAAATAACTTAGAGGTTTTGGCTGTATTGGTTCAGGGGGAGATTGTTGGACCAAAAGAACCAACAAGCCAGATCAAAAAAACCTCTAAGTCCCACATGACATCACAACAACTGCTGAAAGCTTCATCAGCAGTTTGACAAAGACTGAAGTCTCAACAGCTGAAGATCAAAGATCTGAAGAACAACAGCTGAAGATCCAAAGTGCTAAAGACAAGTACTGAAGTCTGAAGTACTAAAGAATACAAGTACTGAAGATTTCAAGTACTGAAGACAAGTGCTGAAGATCAAAAGCTGAAGAACTAAAGAACTGGAGATCAACAACTGATGCACAAAGTCTGAAGACAAAGAATGAAGACATCAGCTGATGACAACTACTGAAGTCATCAGCTGATGAAACATCTAAAGATCAAAGTCTGAAGACCAAGTGCTGAAGTTTCAGAGTTTGTCACAACAGCTGAAGAAGTTGTCTTCAGTTGTTGTGATGGTTTTCTCTATCAGTAGTTTGTATTTTCTCTTTTCAGTAGTTTGTACAACAGCTTAAGAGTTTATTCTTCAGCTGTTATAGTTCAGTAGTTTCTTTTCTTCAGTAGTTTGTAATAAGTTAGAACACTTAGCATTTTGTAAGAAGATGTCAGCTGTTTGACATCTTCAGTAGTTTAGTGTTCTTTCAGTAGTTGGTTAATAACCATTTGATGTCACTATCAAGTGACATCAACATACGTCATTTCTTCTATAAAAGGAGATGACCTAATTGTAATCCTTGCCGAAGCGTGTGATTCAATAGAAAACACCTTTTCGCAGAATTGTTCTCTCTCTATAATTTAACTGTTACATGCAAAATCATTTGTGTTCTTGCTTATTTGTTTAATTCTCGTGCAAAATCCACTGCGAATACAACCTAATTGATCAAACTAGAGGCTGAGATCCTTTACCCATGGCCGCCTTGGCCGTTTTGAGCATTGAGTGTAGCTCACCAATGCTCTTGTCCCAAGCATTCATGTTGTAGTTCAACACGAATGTCTCGAACTTCTTGGTAAGGCCATTTAGGATCAAATCCGTGGACAATTCCTTCGAGAAGGGACAATTAAGCCTCTCGAAGCGGTCAATATGACTTTTCATCTTAAGTACATAAGATGAAACAGATTGGTTGTCATCCATACGACATGCATGGAGTGCTCGAACCGTTTTGAAGCGCTCAACCCTTGCTTGCTGTTGGAACGTTTCCTTCAGCTGGGTTATCATGTCGTAAGCTCCGTGATGTTCATACTCCTTTTGGAGATCCGGAGTCATGCTCGCTAGCATGAGACAAGACACTTGGACGGAGTCCTCAGTGTACTTCAGCCAATCGTTGTAGGCCTCCCCATCATCCTCAGTAGGTTGATCGGGGATAGGGTCGTCTAAAACATATGATCTTCTCTCTTGCTTGAGAACGATTCTCAAGTTTCGATACCAATCAATAAAGTTGTTATGATTTAGACGTTCCTTTTGGAGGATCGCTCGTAATGATTGGTTGGACGCGGATGAGTTATCGTGATTTTCATTATTGGTGGCCATCTACAAAATTTAACAAAGATCTATTTTAGTATTTTCGATATTGCTATTTTTTAATAATTAATGCCTTTTAAGGTCATTTTTATATTAAAATCTTGAACCCAACATTATATTTAAATTGTGGTTATGTGACCTTTATCCCACGATTTAAATTAATAAGGTGGTCAACGATTGACGGTTGCAACCATTTGCAACTTCTAGAGGTATGGGATCGACTTTAAACATCATATGTAAGGTCGGCATGTTAATCCCATCAGCACCATTTGGAAACCACATTATAGGTGATCCGTTTAACATGGTTTGCAAATCAAGACATCCTACTTACACATACGTGTGAATTTGCCAAAATGAGTGGTTAGGTGACCTTTATCCCACTAATATGGCATTCTCACCTTAAGTCATAAGTTCCCTCAAAGTGGTTAGGTGACCTTTATCCCACTAAGAGTTCCCAAGTGACTTAAGTTTTATGTAAAAGGACGGTGTTGATCTTGTTTTAGAATATTTAGAGGTTTCATAATTTAGTTTAGAAAACTCTATGTACTTGTATTTGTATGCTTTCAAATACAAGATACCCTATGGTCCTTTGATTAAAACCTATTTTAATCTTTAAAATCATTAAATCATTTGATAACCTTTTATTACCTTTTAATGATTAAGAACCATCGTTTTTATAACTTGTTAAGTTTGTTAATTAGTTTGTAATGCATGTCAAAATTTCAACCATACAATAAAATAACAAACATCCGAACAAGTCATAAACATAAACAACCATAATGTGCATAACCTTAGCTACTATTGTGACCACACTTGTTTGCCATCACAAGTGTGGTCATTTGGTCTTTCCTAAGGGTTGAATACAACACAAAATAGAGGTCTTGATAGACCCCCACTTGAACTTGCATCCATATGCTTCATGTCCTTCTTTTGTGTCTTCCTTTTGTGCTTCTTTCCCGAGCAACTTCTTTTACAAAATATATATCCTAATACATATTTCTAGTAAAAGAAAAAACACTCCTAATCTATTATTACATCCCAATGAATAAATAGACAAATTACATTTTTGAACAAAGTACAAAAGAATAATATTATAATCCCAAATGAAAACAACCAAAACAAACATTGCAAGCATCCAAACAACACAAGGCCAAAAGCTAGGTTATGCACCAACATGAACAATCATTAACATCATTCAAAAAGCAAAATAAACCCCATCAAACCCTAAATTTTCAGCCAACATAAACTGAAAATTTGGGTTTGTTTGTCCAAACAAATAACATTTCATAATATATATCTTTCAAGGTCTAATCACTAGCATGTGTGATATGACCTTGAAAGTTTGGGGAATCATTCATAGAAAACATAGCAGCCCAAAATCAGCCTATAATAAGTTTATTATCATCCTTTAAAACCAATTTTAAAGGACAAAACAAGCAAGTCATCCACAAAACCGGCTCTTGATGTCATTGAAGGGTTTGCAAGAACATAAAACCAAGTTTAACCATTTAAACTTTTAGAAAACGCAGCGGATATATAGCTTTAAAACTGATTTTATAAGCTGAAAAATATGTTCTTTAAGTGACCATGCAAGTGTATAAAACAAACCCAAAATCAAAGTATCTTTAATATGTGAATGAACAAGCTATAAACATATGTAAATGCACATAAAATCACAGCTTCATAGAGCTGTGATTACTACCTTTTAGCAGCAAAAAAACGACCAAAAGGATGTTGTTAAATGCTTAAAATCTTGGCCAAGACTCCAAGGAGGAAGCCCTCAAGCTTGTATACCCAAAGCTTGTGAAGCACACACCACTCTTGCTAGGGAGAGTTCACCCAAAAAGCCAAAACAAAACCCAAATGCTGCTGCCTAAAGCCGAGAGCTTAGAGAGAGAGAGGGAGAGTTTGTTTTGTCTTGGTTGCATGTGATGAATGAATGAATTGGTGGAGTGCAAGACTAGTTAAGAGTGTGTGTTTTCAAGGACACAAAGGTCCAATTGGATGCAAGAGGGGGCCGGCCAAGGCTTTTAAAATTAGAGTTTCCCTCTTAAATTTTTATCACACATTATATAAGTTAACTAGTCTTCAAACTAGATGTATATACAACTAACCATTTAATTGTATAAACTATACACTCCTATTATTAATTTGTAATGTTATCTAACTTATTTAAATAACATTACAAACAATATCATTGAACAAAATATCCTAATAAGTTGTTCCATCTCATATGCAACTTATTTTAGAAAACCCATTTTCTAAATTGGTGTAAATATTTAATTGCATGATCATATCATCAATTAAATATTAATTGGTGTTTGCTAAGCTTGTTATTAGGTATAACCTGACGGGGATCATAACGTACTAACCACATCAATATTCTAAGTGTCTTGGGCACACAGAATCCTATACCCGCCACGGCCGTTTTGAGCATTGAATGAAGCTCACCAATGCTCTTGTCCCATCCATTCATGTTATAGTTCATAACAAAGCTATCAAACTTCTTTGATAGGGAGTTGAGGATCAAATCCGTTGCCAACTCATTGGACACACGACAGTTAAGCCTTTCAAGGTGATCAATATGGCTCTTCATCTTAAGAACGTAAGATGACACTGATTGGGTCTCGTCCATCCGACATGCATGGAGTGCTCGAACCGTTTCGAAGCGCTCCACCCTTGATTGTTGTTGGAACATTTCCTTCAACTGGGTGATCATGTCATAGGCATTGTGGTTCTCAAAGTCCTTTTGCAAATCGAGAATCATACTTGCTAGCATGAGTCATGAGACTTGCACAGAGTCCTCGGTGTATTTGACCCACTCGGTAAAGGCCTCTATGTCATTCTCGTCGGGTTGATCGGGAATGGGATCGTCTAACACATAGGACTTCTTTTCTTGCTTGAGAACGATTCTCAAGTTTCGGTACCAATCCATGAAGTTCCCATGGTTTAGACGTTCCTTTTTAAGGATGGTTCTTAGTGATAGGTTATGGATGGTCGGGATTGCATTGTTGTTGTTAGCCATCTACAATTTTACAAAGTTCAATTTTTAGTATTTTGATATCAAAGCATTTTAATTATTAATACCCTTTTATGTCTTATAGGCAATTAATAATTAAAATCTTGAATTCAACGTTATATTTAAATATCGGTTAGGTGACCTTTATCCCTTTATTTAAATTAACAAGGTAGTCAACGTTTGACAATTGTAACCTATTACAATTTCTAGTTATATGGGACCGTTTTAAACATCTTATGTTTTGTTTGGCATGTTTATCCCATCAACACCGTTTGTACGTCATGCTTCGGTGATCCTAATGCATGATTTTCCAAATCAAGTCATCCTACTTAGACACACGTGTGATTTTACATATATAAGTGGTTAGGTGACCTTTATCCCATAAATATGGTAATTTCACCTCAACTTCACAAGTTTCTATATTTATGGTTAGGTGACGTTTATCCCATAAATAAGTCACAAGTGAATTGAGTGTTGTTTAAAAGGATGGTGTTAAACTTGTTTTGAAAAGGGTTTTTGTAGTTTCTAAAATTCTAGTTTTTTAGAAAAGGCCTTTTATACCATACAACTTGTATGCATTCAAATGCATGGTATTATTTGAAAAACTATTTTCAAGGTTCCTTTTAATAAAACCCATTTTTATTAAATCATTAACTCTTAATAAACACATTTTATTAATTCCTTTAATGATGATAAAGAACCATTTTTATGCTTGATTTATCATAGTTGTTTAACTAGTTTATCTATTTTTCAATAAAAATGTTAAAAACAACCAAACAACCAAATAATCAACCAAACATAAAAAAATAAGTGCATAACTGTGACACCCCGTAATTTCAGATTAACATTTTTCAAATTGTTGTCGTTAACATTGACCCGTACTCGCAAATACTCGAAACGCATACAAACACCGCCACCGACGTCGTTAAACAAATTATGATAAAATACTAACGCGGGTGCTTGTAGAGGATTCACATAAACGAGATTACCTAAGGAGCCCTATTAATTAATAGAGCTCGCTCGTCTACGTTGTTATCAACCGAAAGAAATTCGGGAACTCGGTACCTAAGTGCAGGGACCAAACCTGACAATTGCCAAACTGGGGCTGGGTATAAATACCCATCCACCAGCCAAACACACCAAAACCACCCCGATTGAGCCCGTTTTCGCCGGCTAAACCACGCAGCAGCTGAGAAATCACGTTCCCAGCAGGTAGGCGACCATTTTCATCCGTTTTATCACCCGTCTCACTGCAGCAAGTATGGGATTCGGGTGTTCGGGTTCAACCCGAATGCATGTGGTCGTGGGGGTGCGTGTGAGTTCAATCAGCGTGTGCATTTCACTTAGACATGTTAGGAGAGTGTTTCTGGAAGTCCTGATTGTGAGAAAACCGAGCACGGAACAGCCGAAGGCTGTTCGACCTGCCCAGCAGTCGCGACCTGCTGCAGTCCGTGACTGGGCCAACCGTGAGACTGAGTCATGCGACTGGGTACTTCGCGCGATTGATCGGGGCGACTGGGGCGAGACGTGCGAACGAATGGTGCGATTAAGTCGACCGAATGAATGTGTGCAATTGAGTCAGCCGAATGAATGTGTGCGACTGAGTATCACCCGACTGAAGGTCCAACCGCACGAATGAAGGTTCATTCGCGCGATTGGAAATTGATTCGGGCGATTGGGGAATGTGTGGTACGACTGAACGCTGAGTCGCATGAATGAGGGTTCAATCGTACGAGGGAACTTGATTCGTGCGATTGAAGGCCTATTCGTGCGAATGAAGTGTCCAGTCGTGCGTCAAGCCTTGTTATGCGATTGGAGTCATTTTGAGTAAATTCTTCTAGTGTGCAATGTGTCTATCATGTGTAGATAAGTTAACATCAATAAAGCGTCATTTCTTGACCACAAAGATTAAAGTCAACGCAATCAACAAGCACATACTTTTCAACCTGAAACAACCTAACTGTTTACAAATATCGACAACCCATTTGAAATCTACATGAAGTCTAATACGTGTATGCCTGCTTGTGTGTGTGACACCCCTGACCGAACCCATGCGACCCGACCCGATTATACATGTCTATTGAAGCTAAACACAACATTAACGCTTAACGTAACTGTCAATTGGTGTTTGACAGCGCATCGTAAACAACACTTAGGAGACTTGCATCCTACACACTTGCTACATCATCTGTGAGTTTCACGGCCCCTTTTTACATCTCTTTCCTTTTTGGGGAAGAAAACATGCAAAACAGATTTACATAAATGGTTGTAGTAATATTGATATCGCTTGTTACGTTAGTGCAAACACACGCATGTCCTCACACACTCGAACCGTTAGTAATGGGATTAGCGAGGTAATTTTGAGTAGTACTACTGGGTCTGACAAACCCCGCTCGGGCTAGTCGCGCTAGCTTGATTGGAGGTCAAACGAGTGCCAAATTGACCTAACATACGATTGCCACGGTCGGTTAAGACGTGGTGGAAACACATTGTCATGGTCTGATGAGACATGACGGGATACACGATTGCCACGGTCGGTTAAGACGTGGTGGAAACACATTGTGATGGTCTGATGACACATGACGGGATACACGATTGCCACAGTCGGTTAAGACGTGGTGGAAACCCAAATTGGACGTAAACAGTCAGCTTCGGTTCGAAACGCTAAGTAACAAGAACATAGGCTAGCTACCTAACGATATGCTTTATGTACTAAACCATTGAAACGCAAAACATGGAAACGCTTACGAATACATTTCTTGTTGATTAAACCTGTGAACTCACCAACTTTATGTTGACACATTTTAGCATGTTTTCTCAGGTCAAAGGAACGCATAAGCTTTTGAGGCACGCTTCAGGAAATGCACTCAGGACATGCATTCATCTAGTTTATTTTCAGCATTGAACATTTTGTATAAACATGGCTATTGTAGCAGTTCTGTAATGGATTTACCACTTTTGTAAACGCTTCCGCTCTATTGTAAACTCTGTTTATGTTCGTGTGAATGAAGTCAAATGTTTATTTCTAAATTCATATAGTGTCGTTCGATATGACTGTGTCTGAGATCCTGGTATGTCACACGCCTAACGGTAAAACCCCGTTTGTGGAAATTGAGGGTGTGACAGATTGGTATCAGAGCCACAGGTTATAGAGAACTAGGATTGCATTGCATCTAGACTATAGCCTTAGACACAACACTAGTATTGCACAGACACTTTTATATGGTTACCACTATTGTGCAAACAACCTTCTGGTGTATTGACATTACACTGCTGAGCAAACATAAACACTATGGGTATGACATGTGTGTCATTACCGGCTGACAGAGGGGCGGAGAATCCCGCTCGCTCACAACCAACGCTTACACTTGATCCTTCACTCGCGGAGTGAAAGCAACAACGAATTGAATCAAACATTTCCATGATTGGAACGCGAAAATCTTTTCTAACACGCGCGATAAGCATAACGATGACAAACAAAAAGAACAACACCTCACTCTTCCAACTCTCTCTCACTTGTTACTATTCCCAACATATCCTATCCTCTACACTAGTCCGAGCAGTAAGTGAGGGACAACTAAGATATTCAAGTCGATTAGAGAATCGGACTTAGACATCCAATTCACTTGTACAACCTTAGTACAACCTTAGTTATTTGACTCCTTGCATAACAAATATATCTTTGACGCTGCTATCATTGATAACACTCGGTACTGGACAAGGCATGTTATCTCAAATAGGAGGAACCATGTATGACCATGCAAAGCAAATTAGAATCACGGGTGCACACGTAATTGTAATTTGTCATGCATGAGAACTCTGGCAACTCTATTGGGTGATAACGGTAATGGCCAGTACAAATTTTCAAATTCAATACTTAGGAGGCATAAGGCCTCGGACCCTCATAAAGCCTTACTATCGATATGCAGCCAAACCCCTCATTCTTACTAGCATGATACAATATATATTATTGTCAATAATTATTATCCGGTTATTGATTAATATGTGTTGTGAATTGAAGAAATCATGTCTGGAAGAAGACCTAGACGCCCAGGTGGACGAGGAAATATCACCCTGACTCAAGCCGAGCTGAATGCTATCATCAACGAGCGCGTGGCTGATGCGCTTGCAGCTTATGAGCAAGCCCACAATCAGGACCAGAACAACCAGAATCCGAATCAAGGAGGTCCAACAGTCTGTACCTTCAAGATGTTTATGGATTGCAAGCTCATTCTTTCAGCGGCTCTGAGGGTGCTGTTACATTGCTTCGCTGGCTGGAGAAACTCGAGTCAGTGTTTGCCATGTGCAACTGTCCAGATGGAAATCGCGTCAAGTACGCCTCCGGCACATTGGAGGGACCAGCCCTGACATGGTGGAATTCACATGTCCAAACCTTAGGACTTGGTGCTGCAAACGGTATGCCATGGGAAGACTTCAAGATTCTGATAAAAGAAGAGTACTGCCCCATGAGCGAAGTCCAGAAACTGGAGGCAGAATTTTTGAATTTAAAAATGATTGGTTCTGACATCGAGGAGTACACGACTCGTTCGCACGAGTTGGCAGCATTATGTCCTCAGATGGTAACTCCGGCCTACAAACGGATTGAAAAGTACATTGATGGCTTGGCTCCTCAAATCCAGGCTAGTGTGATGGCTGCTGATCCTGTCACTATCCAGCAGGCCATCCGACTGGCTCACAAACTCACCGACCAGGCAGTGGCACAAGGCACTTTGCCTAAACGAGGCGCTGCTTCTGGTTCATCAGATCATAAAAGGAAATGGGAGGGTAACCACGGCAAGACTTCAAGCAACAACAACCCTCAGCAACAACCAACCAAAAAGTTTGACCCATCAAGAAACTTCACCCACAACAACCAGAACAGCAACAACAACAATTATGGTCAGGGATCGAGCAGCTACGGGGGCAAGAGCCCTAAGTGTAACCGGTGCAACTTCCATCATCATGGCCCATGTGAGCGACTCCGTTGTCAGAGATGTGGAAAGATGGGCCATGCAGCCAAAGACTGTTGGGGTGAACTGATGACTCAGCAACAACAACCCCAACAACAACGACAGAGTGGAGTGACTAGAGGCTGCTATGAATGTGGAAAGGAGGGACACTACAGGAAGGATTGCCCACAGTTGAAGGGCGGAAACAAGGGTAATAATGGGGGCAATGCCAAGGGTCACGCATTCGTGATCGGTTCCGGCGTGGCAAGGGATGACCAGAATGTGGTTACTGGTACGTTTCCCCTGAATGGTTGTTTTGCTTCTATACTATTTGATACTGGAGCTGATAGGAGTTTTGTTTCCAACAAGTTCATTAAGTTCTTAGATGTAACCCTAGCTGTCATGGAACCTAGTTATGTGGTAGAATTAGCTGACGGAAAACTAATCGAGGCAACTCATATCGTCAAGGGGTGCAGACTAGGATTATGTGGTCATGAGATAGATATAGATCTGATGCCTGTCACACTTGGTAGTTTTGACGTAGTCGTGGGTATGGACTGGCTATCCAAGAATCAAGCTGAGATCATCTGTGGAGAGAAAATCGTTCGTATCCCACTTCCTAGTGGTGAAATTTTACCAGTTCAGGGCGAAAGGAGTGGCATGGTCTCTGGAATCATCTCCTACATGAAAGCTCAGAAGTGTTTGCGTAAGGGTCATACCGCCTTCCTAGCCATGGTCACTGAAAAAGAATCCGATGAAAAGAAAATTGAAGACATCCTTGTTGTACGCGATTATCCTGAGGTTTTCCCTGAAGACCTACCCGGTCTTCCACCGCATCGCCAAGTCGAGTTCCAAAATGATTTGGCTCCGGGAGCCGCCCCTATCGCGAGAGCACCGTATTGGTTAGCTCCAAAAGAACTGCAAGACCTGTCTGCGCAATTGCAGGAACTATTGGATAAAGGTTTTATCAGACCTAGCTCATCACCGTGGGGAGCCCCAGTTCTGTTTGTCAAGAAGAAGGACGGAACTTTTCGCATGTGTATCGATTACATAGAACTGAACAAGGTGACAATTAAGAATCGTTATCCCCTCCCGCGCATCGATGATCTGTTCGATCAACTACAAGGGTCGAGTTACTATTCAAAGATAGACCTAAGATCGGGTTATCACCAACTAAGGATTCAAGAAGAAGACATTTCAAAGACTGCTTTCAGAACGAGGTATGACCACTACGAGTTCTTGGTTATGCCATTCAGGTTGACCAATGCACCAGCGGTTTTCATGGACTTAATGAACCGAGTGTGCAAACCCTACCTAGACAAGTTCGTCATTGTCTTCATCGATGACATCCTTATTTACTCAAGGAATAAGGAAGAACATGAAGAGCACCTTAGATTGATTCTGGAGCTGTTGAGACGAGAACAGTTGTACGCAAAATTTTCAAAGTGTGACTTCTGGATGCGAGAAGTCCACTTCTTGGGTCATGTGATCAATGAGAATGGGATACATGTCGACCCGGCAAAGATAGAAGCCATCAAGAACTTGGCTACGCCTAAGACTCTGACCGAGGTACGACAATTTCTCGGGTTGGCTGGCTATTACCGACGGTTCATCGAAGGGTTCTCGAAGATTGCTCAACCTCTCACCGCATTAACTCATAAAGGCACCACTTACGATTGGGGTGATAAACAAGAATCTGCATTCCAGGTCCTGAAGCAGAAGCTCTGTACAGCACCTATTCTATCCCTGCCTGAGGGAACAGATGATTTTGTAGTTTATTGTGATGCTTCTACCCAAGGCCTCGGTTGCGTGCTAATGCAACGCAATAGGGTGATTGCCTACGCATCTCGACAACTGAAGATACATGAGAGAAACTACACGACACATGACCTAGAGCTTGGAGCAGTGGTATTTGCACTCAAGATATGGAGACACTACTTGTACGGTACCAAGTGCACCATTTACACCGATCACAAGAGTCTCCAGCACATCTTTGAACAGAAGGAGCTAAATATGAGACAACGTCGTTGGGTCGAGTTGTTGAACGACTATGACTGTACGATCAAGTATCATCCGGGCAAGGCCAACGTAGTAGCAGATGCCCTAAGTCGGAAGGAAACGCTCAAGACAAGACGAGTTCGAGCATTGCAACTCACCATTCACACCGGTTTAACCGATCAGATCCGCAATGCTCAACTTGAGGCCTTAAAAGACGGGAATTTGAAAGCCGAATCGCTACGAGGCATGGAGAAGCAACTAGAAACCAAGCCTGACGGAATCCGCTACTTCATGGATCGAACATGGATTCCCTCGTATGGAGACTTACGAGAACTAGTCCTGGACGAAGCTCACAAATCACGGTACTTAATCCACCCAGGTTCAGACAAGATGTATCATGATCTCAAAGTTCTTTACTGGTGGCCGAATATGAAAGCTGATATTGCCACATACGTGAGCAGATGCCTAACCTGTTCTAAGGTTAAGGTGGAATACCAACGACCGTCTGGTCTACTCCAACAGCCAGAAATACCAGTATGGAAATGGGAGCAGATTTCCATGGACTTTATCACGAAACTCCCTCGGACTCCCAGCGGATGCGATACCATTTGGGTGATCGTGGATCGCTTGACGAAATCCGCACACTTCCTGGCAATCCGGGAGACTGATCGCATGGAAAAGCTAACTCGTATCTACCTCAGGGAAATAGTCTCTCGGCATGGTGTGCCGACTTCCATTATCTCTGATCGTGACGCTCGATTCACTTCACACTTCTGGCAGTCCTTACAACGAGCACTAGGAACGCGGTTGGATATGAGAACCGCATACCACCCCCAGACTGATGGCCAAAGTGAGCGTACGATCCAGACTCTAGAAGACATGTTACGTGCCTGCGTCATAGATTTCAGCAGCAGTTGGGAAACTCACTTACCGCTAGTTGAGTTTTCTTACAATAATAGCTATCACACATCGATCAAAGCTGCTCCATTTAAGGCACTGTATGGGCGTAAGTGCCGATCACCTATCTGTTGGGCGGAAGTTGGGGAAAGTCAACTCACCGGCCCTGAACTTGTGCGCGAGACGACTGAGAAGATCGTGCAAATCCGTAACCGTATGGCAGCAGCCCGTGACCGACAGAAGAGTTACGCTGATAAGCTTCGCCGATCGTTGGAATTCCAAATATGTGACAAGGTGCTCTTGAAAGTGTCACCTTGGAAGGGTGTGATCCGTTTCGGAAAACGTGGGAAACTAAGCCCTAGGTACGTGGGACCGTTTGAGATTGTCAAACGGGTTGGCCCCGTGGCCTATCAGTTGAACCTACCCGAAGAACTCCGTGGGGTACACGATGTGTTCCACTTCTCCAACTTGAGGAAATGCCTCGCAGACGAGACTCTTATCGTCCCGTTAGACGAGATACATGTGGACGAACAACTACATTTTGTCAAGGAACCGGTAGAAGTCATGGACCGAGAGGTCAAGACGCTCAAACATAGTCGTATTCCTATCGTCAAAATCCGTTGGAACTCAAAGCGTGGACCAGAATTTACCTGGGAATGCGAGGATATGATGAAGAGGAAGTATCCTCAACTGTTCAAAAACCAGACATCTACCTCTTAGATACACAGGTACTCTATTCAACATATGTCACAAACCGTTGAGCCTTGTGCTTCCCCGTAGAAACCACGTAACATGATGTACTAATTTTCGGGACGAAAATTCCTGCAACAAGGGGATGATGTGACACCCCGTAATTTCAGATTAACATTTTTCAAATTGTTGTCGTTAACATTGACCCGTACTCGCAAATACTCGAAACGCATACAAACACCGCCACCGACATCGTTAAACAAATTGTGATAAAATACTAACGCGGGTGCTTGTAGAGGATTCACATAAACGAGATTACCTAAGGAGCCCTATTAATTAATAGAGCTCGCTCGTCTATGTTGTTATCAACCGAAACAAATTCGTGAACTCGGTACCTAAGTGCAGGGACCAAACCTGACAATTGCCAAACTGGGGCTGGGTATAAATACCCATCCACCAGCCAAACACACCCCATTCTGTTTACTTCCTCTCTTACGCTCTCTTCATCTCCATTTCACACTCCTAGCACCAAAACCACCCCGATTGAGCCCGTTTTCGCCGGCTAAACCACGCAGCAGCTGAGAAATCACGTTCCCAGCAGGTAGGCGACCATTTTCATCCGTTTTATCACCCGTCTCACTGCTGCCAGTATGGGATTCGGGTGTTCGGGTTCAACCCGAATGCATGTGGTCGTGGGGGTGCGTGTGAGTTCAATCAGCGTGTGCATTTCACTTAGACATGTTAGGAGAGTGTTTCTGGAAGTCCTGATTGTGAGAAAACCGAGCACGGAACAGCCAAAGGCTGTTCGACCTGCCCAGCAGTCGCGACCAGCTGCAGTCCGCGACTGGGCCAACCGTGCGACTGAGTCATGTGACTGGGTCCTTCGCGCGATTGATCGGGGCGACTGGGGCGAGACGTGCGAACGAATGGTCCGATTAAGTCGACCGAATGAATGTGTGTGATTGAGTCAGCCAAATGAATGTGTGCGACTGAGTATCACCCGACTGAAGGTCCAACCGCACGAATGAAGGTTCATTCGCGCGATTGGAAATTGATTCGGGCGATTGGGGAATGTGTGGTACGACTGAACGCTGAGTCGCATGAATGAGGGTTCAATCGTACGAGGGAACTTGATTCGTGCGATTGAAGGCCTATTCGTGCGAATGAAGTGTCCAGTCGTGCGTCTAGCCTTGTTATGCGATTGGAGTCATTTTGAGTAAATTCTTCTGGTGTGCGATGTGTCTATCATGTGACGATAAGTTAACATCAATAAAGCGTCATTTCTTGACCACAAAGATTAAAGTCAATGCAATCAACAAGCACATACTTTTCAACCTGAAACAACCTAACTGTTTACAAATATCAACAACCCATTTGAAATCTAGATGAAGTATAATACGTGTATGCCTGCTTGTGTGTGTGACACCCCCGACTGAACCCATGCGACCCGACCCGATTATACATGTCTATTGAAGCTAAACACAACATTAACGCTTAACGTAACTGTCAATAGGTGTTTGACAGCGCATCGTAAACAACACTTAGGAGACTTGCATCCTACACACTTGCTACATCATCTGTGAGTTTCACGGCCCCTTTTTACATCTCTTTCCTTTTTGGGGGAGAAAACATGCAAAACAGATTTACATAAATGGTTGTAGTAATATTGATATCGCTTGTTACGTTAGTGCAAACACACGCATGTCCTCACACACTCGAACCGTTAGTAATAGGATTAGCGAGGTAATTTTGAGTAGTACTACTGGGTCTGACAAACCCCGCCCGGGCTAGTCGCGCTAGCTTGATTGGAGGTCAAACGGGTGCCAAATTGACCTAACATACGATTGCCACGGTCGGTTAAGACGTGGTGGAAACACATTGTCATGGTCTGATGAGACATGACAGGATACACGATTGCCACAGTCGGTTAAGACGTGGTGGAAACACATTGTCATGGTCTGATGAGACATGACGGGATACACAATTGCCACGGTCGGTTAAGACATGGTGGAAACACAAATAGGACGTAAACAGTCAGCTTCGGTTCGAAACGCTAAGTAACAAGAACATAGGCTAGCTACCTAACGATATGCTTTATGTACTAAACCATTGAAACGCAAAACATGGAAACGCTTACGAATACATTTCTTGTTGATTAAACCTGTGAACTCACCAACTTTATGTTGACACATTTTAGCATGTTTTCTCAGGTCACAGGAACGCATAAGCTTTTGAGGCACGCTTCAGGAAATGCACTCAGGACATGCATTCATCTAGTTTATTTTCAGCATTGAACATTTTGTATAAACATGGCTATTGTAGCAGTTCTGTAATGGATTTACCACTTTTGTAAACGCTTCCGCGCTATTGTAAACTCTGTTTATGTTCGTGTGAATGAAGTCAAATGTTTATTTCTAAATTCATATAGTGTCGTTCGATATGACTGTGTCTGAGATCTTGGTATGTCACAAGCCTAACGGTAAAACCCCGTTCGTGGAAATTGAGGGTGTGACAATAACCATAGCCAACTATTTTGATCACATTTGCATGCCATAACAAGTGTGTCAAGTGTTCATTCCTAGGGTAAAACATGACACATTGTTGTGTTGATGAACTCCCACTTGAACTTGCATCCAAATGCTTCAAGTATTCCTTTTGTGTTGTGATTCCACCACCATCTTTAGGCACCTTCTTTGTCTCACAAATCAGCCCCAAAATGCATGTTACATAGAAAAAATCCTAATACATTTTTTCTAGGAAAATAAAGTGCAAGCTAATCTACTTATTACATACCAAATGAAACAAATAAATTACGTGGCCTTTATTACACTCAAATGAAATCACAACCACAAATAATCAAACACAAGGTCATGGCTAGGTTTCATGCACTTAAAACACATCCAAAATATGTATATAACTTTCGAATTTGGCAGCCCCTTTTGAACCCAAGTTCTCGGCCAACATAAACCAAGAACTAATGGGTTTTTGTCCAAACAAACAAACCATCTCATGATTTTAATTTTTCAAGATCCTTACATGCATACAAATTAATATCTTGAAAAACAAAGGGGCTTCCATTAGAGAAATTTCCTGCCCACTTTTTATAAAAAAAGGACCCGAAAATTTCAATGTTTGAAGCATGTATCCATATAACCGGCTCTTGATGCCATTGATGGGTTTTGTAGATGTTTATCAAAGACATATTAACTATTTAACATGTAAAACGCAGCGGAGTTTATATTAAATACGTGAGTTTATGTATAATATACGTATGTTAAATCAAAACCCAAAACAAGGATCATGTTATATGGAAGAACACACTAACATAACATATATATATCAACCACATGAACTACCTTTAGAACCGTGGATTTGGAGGGCTAGATGATGATGTTTGAATGTCAAGACTTCAATGTAGAATTCCTCAAGAGATGATACCCCAAGCTCCTTCAAACACCCACTTGCTAGGTTGTGTTACACCAACTTGAAAACCCTCTTGCACAATCGAATTTTCCAGCCAAGAACACTTGATTCAACGCTGAAAATTCAGCCTTGTTTCAGCTCTAGAAACCGATTTCTAGAGAGAATTCTTTTGCTCTAGTGTATGTGAGAGAAAGGTGTATTGATAGAAGAGTGTTCAGGTTAGTTATGTTGCATGAACCAACAACTAATCAAATGAGTTCCCAAGCCCCAAGGGGCGGCCGAAGTTGGGGTCCCACTTTTGGGTTTCTCTCCCATTTGAATTTTATAAAAGGATACACTCTTGCACTTTATTTTATAAAATTAAAACCCTTTTAATTTTATAAAATATAACACACTTTTGTTTGATATTACTTAACCAACTTAAATAATAAAACAACTAATTTCTCATGAACAAATTATCCATATAATGTTGTTCATTTACAAAACCAATGATTTAGAAAACCCGGTTTCTAAATTGGTGCTAATATTTATTTGTGTGATCTTATCAACTAATAAATATTTATCGGTGTTTGTTTGGCTTGATATTGGGTATGACCCGACTTGGATCATATCACATTAGCCACATCAATTTAATATGTATCTTGGGCAGATCAATTCCTT
Source organism: Flaveria linearis (assembly GCA_024085815.1). Classification (NCBI taxonomy): domain Eukaryota; kingdom Viridiplantae; phylum Streptophyta; class Magnoliopsida; order Asterales; family Asteraceae; genus Flaveria; species Flaveria linearis. Next base: position 48,107,986 of record CM044004.1, on the reverse strand, counting down.
CAGAAAACCCCTTTGGGCATTCATTTCGGCGGCCCCCTTTGAAAGGGGTGTGGATTCCTTTTCTTGGTAATAGTCATTCCTAGATACACACACTTAACTTTCTCCCTCTCTCTCCCACATGCAAGAACCTCAAAGGATCTTCATTCTTCTCTATTCTTGAAGAAAATACAAGCTGAAAATCGGTTTTCAGCAGCCCTCCAGGTTCGGTTTTGGTGCCAAAATCCTAGCAAGAAAGGTGTTTGCATCATGCTTGTGGGTATGGAAGCTTGAGGACTTCTACCCTTGAAGTCTTGGCCATTTTTCAGCCTCATTTCAGCCCTCTTTTTGGTCGTTTTTGACAGCATCCACAAAGGTAGTGTTGTGGTATGAATATGTCAAGTTTTGGGTGTTCTTGTTCATATTGAATGCTAGCTTTTCACCTAATAAAGATCCCTTGTTTATGGGTTTGTTATTTTTACACAAGATAAAGGTAATTTTTAGAAACTTTAACATGTTTAAAGTAGTATATTCCGCTTCATTTCATATGTTTAAATGGTTAAACAAGTTGTAAATGGTATAATAAACCCCTTAAATGGCATCTAGAGCCGGTTATGTGGAAACTAGCATCATTATCCTTGAAAATCGGTTTTAAAGGATGTTTATCAACTCATTAGAGGCTGATTTTGGTTGATTCAATAAACCCCATGTCTTTCAAATTTATATCTTCATGCTTATGATTAAACCTTGAAAGATAGGAATGTCAATTGGTTGATATGTTTGGTTGTTGTTTGTTTGGACAAAGAAACCCTAATTGTCAGTTTATGTTGGCTGAAAATTTGGGGTTTGATGGGGTTTATTTTGTTTATTTAATGATCTTTGTGATTGTTCATTTGATAGTGCATAACCTAGCTTAGACCTTGTGTTGATTTGGTTTGAAATGGATGTTTGTTTTGGTTGTTTTCATTTGGGTTGTAATATTATTCTTTTGTGCTAGTTTTGGGATGTAATTTATTTATTCATTCATTTGTAATGTAATAGATAGATTAGGTGTATTTTCTTTATTAGAAAATTTGTATTAGGATATAAATTTTGTAAAGGAAGATGCATAAAATGGAAGCACAAAAGGAAGATACAAAGAGAAGGACTTGAAACATATGGATGCAAGTTAAAGTGGGGGTCTATGAAGAACTCATCTTTGTGTTGTATTCAACCCTTAGGAAAGACCAAATGACAACACTTGTGATGGCAAACAAGTGTTGTCACAATAGTAGCTATGGTTATGCACATGTGGTCGTTTGAAATATGCTTGTTTGATTATTCATTTTATGTTGATTGTTTGATATATGGATAGGCTTAACAATCTAAATAAATTATCATAACAATCTGAATTTTATGGTTCCTAATCATTAAGTAACTAATAAAAGGTTATTAAAAGAATTAATGATTTCAAAATAAAAGAGGTTTTATTAAAAGAGAACCATAGGGTACCATGTATTTAAAAGCATGCGAATACAAGGTACATAGAGTTTTCATAACTAGAATTGATGGAAACTTAAATCCCTTTGGTAACAAGTCTAACACCATCCTTTTACATGACACTCGAATCACTTGGGAACTATTTGTGGGATAAAGGTCACCTAACCACTCGTAGGGAACTTGTGTGTTTGAGGTGAGTCTAACGTACTTGTGGGATAAAGGTCACCTAACCGCTTGTATGTGAAAACTCACACGTGTGTGTAAGTAGGACGACTTGAATAGGAAACCATGTGCTTAGGGTCACCGAAGCATGGCGTACAATGGTGTTGATGGGATTAAACATTCCAACCAAACATAAGATGTTTAACGGATCCCATAAAGGCTAGAAGTTGCAAAAGGTTACAATTGTCAAATGTTTACTACCTTGTTAATTTAAATAATGGGATAAAGGTCACCTAACCATTATTTGAATGTAACATTGGATTCTAGATTTGAATTATTAATTGTCTATGATACATAAAAGGGTATTAATGATTAAAATGAAATTTTAAGAAATACTAATAAGAACTTTGTAAATCTTGTTGAATGGCAGCAAACAATAATGCTACCACCCCGACAGTCCATACCCTATCACTGAGAACTATTTAAGAAAGGGATCATCTTAACAATAATAACTTTATGGACTGGTTTCGAAGCTTGAGAATTGTTCTCAAGCAAGAGAAAAAGGCCTATGTCCTTGACGATCCTATTCCTGGCCAACCCAACCCCGAGGATGTTGAGGCCTATAACGATTGGCTTCAGTATACTGAGGATTCCATGCAGATGTCCTGTCTCATGTGGGGAACTATGATTCCCGAACTCCAAAAGGACTTGGAGCATCATGGGGCATATGACATAATTACCCAATTGAAGGAAATGTCCCTTCAACAAGCTAGGGTAGAGCGCTTCAAAACGGTTCGAGCGCTTCATGCGTGTCACATGGAGGAAACCCAATCGGTATCATCTTATGTACTTAAGATGAAAAGCCACATTGATCGCCTTGAAAGGCTTAAATGTCCTGTCTCAAAGGATTTGGCCACGGATTTGATCCTTAATTGCCTAACTAAAAGGTTTGAGACTTTCATAATGAATTCCAATATGAACGGATGGGACAAGGGCATTGGTGAGCGTCACGCAATGCTCAAAACAGCTGAGGCGGGGATGGGTAGGATGGTTCTACCTGTTCTCTAGATCAATAAGGGAGGCAATGAAAAGGCCATTCCCGATCCCAAGGCAAATGTTGCCAAAGGAGAGGGGCACATTAAAGGCAAGGGGAAAGGGAAGGTTAAAGCGGAACCTCCAAAACCTAAGCTTATGAAGCCTATGGTAACGGAAAACGATCCATGCTTTGAGTGTGGTGAGATAGGACATTGGAAAAGGAATTCTCCAACCTATCTCAAAGTGTTGAGAAACAAGTGGGATGCTGGGCAGACCTCAGCTACAACTTTCATGATCCATATTGACTTAAATGTTATTTCTACAAATACACAGGTATTGGATACCAGGTGTGGAACTCACATTTGCAATCTATTGTAGGGGTTCAAAAGAAATAAACACTTTAAGAAAGGAAACTACGTTTTGAAACTTTCAAATGGTTTGGAAGTTGTTCTTAAAAACATTTTGTATGCTCCTAGTTTGACTAGGAACATAATTTTAGTTTCCATTTTAAAACAATATGGTTATGATTTAAAAGTTGTAAATCCATGGTATTTATGTTTATATGGATGATGTATTTCATTTCAAGGCTATGCTTTTAATGGTATTTGTGAATTGGTTCATGATGAATCATCCTACAATAACACATTATACCAATCAAGCACCAAGAAACTTAAAATGGGTTTAAGTGATTCTTATCTTTGGCATTGTCGTCTTGGTCACGTAAACAAGAATCGTATTCAAACACTTCAAAAGAACGGTCTTTTGAAAACAAATGAAAATTGTTCATTAGATAAGTGTGAATCTTGTTTACAAGGTAAGATGACCAAGTCGCCCTTTAGTTGTAACACCCCAGCCCGGATAGGGCTGACGTGTCACTATTACGGATATCAAAATCCAAACGCATTCCCATTATTAAAACGGTTACAAGTTCAAATTTCAAAACCTAATTAAGAAGTTCAATACATCAATTAAAATAACAGATAATCTTGGTCTTCAATTCACTCTTCACTTGTTTCCCGGATTACCCTTCTGACCTGACGTGCATGAAAACAAAAGCACGCCTGAGCATAACGCTCAGTGAACGGAATAGCGGATAACAAAAATAAACAGACATGTTGATAAACAAAGAATCGGCAGATATCAAAAATAAACAGACATGGTGATAATCAAAGAATCGGCAGATATCAAAAATAAACAGACATGTGATAATCAAGGAATTGGCAGATATCAAAAATAAACAGACAAATTAAATAATGGAGAATCAAAGATCATGAGATATATATATCAAATAGAACATACGTCATAAGACATATATCAGATAGAACATACCCCGAGCTAATAATCATATCATATAATAACTGAACAGGGGGAACACAGGTAGCGAGCCCGTGAACCAATGTGAAATGGAGTATGGGCAGACATACAAACCATTCACCAGAGTCCTGAATGGAATGGTGTATAACCATCCACCAGGAAATAACGGAACTAGCCTAGGATCGATCCATACGCCTCTGAGGAAATAATAATATAACCAGACATAATTTCAGAGTCCTCTTTAGAGACGCCGTGATCTCAGCTCACCGCCACGGTTAGTGCCACGTTATCGATGCCGCAATAACGCGTCTTTGTCACCCCCAAGATAGGGAGAGCTCGGGTAACAAATTCAGAAATATATAGTAGTCAAGATACTTATAACAGAATCAAAAGCAAATTATCTATGTATGACAGGAATCAAAACTAGAAATGAACGGAAATCAAATACGAGACAGAAATCAGAAATCTGTACTGCAAAGTAACGGAACCAAAAGTAAATACTTATGGTAACAAGGAAACAGAATCCGTACAATAAGTAACAGAACAAAAGTGAATATTATGATAACAGAATCCGTACTTCAAAGTAACGGAAAATATTATTTATACTAAGATATAAAGAATCAGGAATCCGTACCTTATACACGAATGACAATAATCAGAAACAAAGTCTAGGCTCAGTTAACGCCACGAGAACCTACGATAACGTAACGCAAATTATAGTTTGGATTTTCCTATTTTAAATTGGAAAAATTCCAGTTCTGCCCTTGTCTTTTCGTACTCGTTAAAAATACTAAACGAAGTTTAAAAATTCTGAAAATCTCCAGTTTACTAGATTAGTGATTTCTAAACAACTTTTATTTAGAAAAGTTTCTGATTTGAATTACCGAAATATGAGAAAAACGTGGATCTTTACAGCTGCGCAGAACTGCTAGCTGTTACGAAAACGACTATTTGGAGGTCTAAACGAATGAGTTTTTCTATGTTTTATATATCAACAGATTCGTTTTTCGACGAACTTCGTCATGGACATAAGGTTTAACTGATTTGGATCTGTTATGATAAAGTTATGGCCTCCGTAAGTTGGCTGTAAAATACGTATAAATCAAGGTATTTTGGTAAACCGTAAAATTATTTCTAGTTAAAATACGTCCGATACGGGTCTGGAAATATTTTTATAAATAAGTATAAATCATGATTCACTTCTGAAAAATTTGGCTAATCATATTATTAATCCGTTTGTCATTTATAAAATCACATCCCAAAATATTCATAAAACTAGTTAAACGTGTAACTTGTTTAAAATGCTCGGTTAAGGTCTAAATCTTAATTTGGTCAAAATACTTATATTTCCAGTAGCTAAAATAATATCAAAATGGATTCCTATCAAGTTTGCTAAGTTAAGCAATGAAAATATGTTTAAAACGTAAACCGAATATAAACGAGTACTTATGCGAACGGGCATCCTATGATCAAAGGCAATGAACTAGAATACTAATTAGGATGTCTAAGATTCAAGGATAACATAATGGCTAATAACATCTTAATGATTCCCACTATTTAAAGTTTATTTTTATAAAAATAAACTAATTATAATGTTTTCTTACTATTATATATAATAATTGTTAAGGTGTTTTAATGAAATAATTTACAGAAATAATTGGATAACTTTTAAAATAATCAAGGTTAATAAAACTTGTTTTTATAATTTTTAGAAATTTTTACAAAATTTTAAAAGATTAAGAAGGCATTAAAAAAAAATGTGTGAGGTGGCCCGGGGTCGAACCCGGGACCTCTCAGATGACAAAGAGCGCAGGAACCGGTGAACCAAGGCCGCAGCCGCGGTAATGATCCGGTTTCCATTACTTTTAAACACATGCTGACTTGTTTCTCCCAAATCCCAAATCCGTATAAACCCTAGAAACGATTTTGACCAAATTGAATCCCAAATCGATGTTATAATCGATTGAAAGCATAGGGCTTTCAATCCCCACATGAAATCGAGTGTGTAGGTGGTTCTATTACCTGAATTGATGTATGAATTTGATGAGAACGAAGGATGAACAGTCGCGACGTAACGCAGCACCGGTTAGGTACCCAAACGATGACTATAATCCAATTAATTTTGTGTGGAGCTTCGAATGGTGTTTATGAATCAAAGCCCCAAATCAATTTCTGATTATATTGACCAGAAGGTGTTGTTCAACTAAGTTGCAGGTCCGAGACAAAGTGGCGATCGAAGGTGATGTTTTAATGTATTTTAGATTGAATTGAGTTCTATGGAAGGTTTTAAATGATTATACGATCGTTAGTGCTCCATTATTTCAATTATTAAACACGTTTTAGTGCGATTTGAATGTGGGTGTCGGCCGAAAGTATAAAGTGGTCAACTTAGATCGCACTACCGATGTTAATAATCAAATTGTTGTGGGGTATTGTGTTCGCCTCTTCCACGTGAACGATTTGGTGTAATTTGGCATTTAAACACTGAGTTTTTGAGTGGGTTCGGGGTCGCCGGAGGGCCGACCGGAGTCACCGGATTTGGCCGGTATACTCGCCGGAAAAGCGGGATAGGGAGAGAGAGACAGATCTGATTTTTTTTTTATTTTACACAACTAGTCCCTGTGGTTTGGTGTTTGTTTTATTTTGTTCCCAAAGTTATTATTATTATATATATATATTTTTTTATATGGGTATTATAATTCTACCCCCTTAAAATAATTTCGTCCACGAAATTGCCGGGTACAGATCGAAACAAGATATGACATAACGAACACGGAGTAGTAAGGAATCAACGAGTGGATGAGATAACTCTTAATTATTTAGATGCAGAGACGGAGTTATTCACAAAGATAGAAACATGTAATAGCTAGTCTGATGGTCAGAAATTAATAACTGATAACTTTATAGCGTAAAGCCAAAATATGTCAAGAATACATTAATAAAAACCAAGTACTAAGCTGTAAAAAGATTCGGATATTGGGAACGGATTTCATCTTCTATCTCCCATGTAGCTTCACGTTCGGAATGATTTTTCCATAATACCTTCACGAAAGGAATAGTTTTCTTACGCATAATGTGTTCTTGTCGGTCAAGGATAGCTTCTGGTTCTTCCTCGAATGATAAATCCTCACGAATCAAATGAAGTGGATAGTTAACCACATGAATAGGATGATAATTGTATCCCCTTAAAAGAGATACATGGAAGACATTATGCACATGTGACAGTTGAGGTGGTAAAGCCAAACGATACGAAACCTCACCAACTCTTTCCAGGATTTCAAAGGGTCCGATAAACCATGGACTAAGTTTCCCCTTTAGACCAAAACGTCGCACGCCTTTGCAAGGCGAAACCTTCAGGAACACTTTGTCACCGATCTTAAACTCCAAAAGTAGACGGTGTCGGTCTGCATAGCTTTTCTGTCTACTTTGAGCTTCCTTTAATTTTTCTCTAGCAATAACAACTTTCTCGTTCGTGATCTGAACTAATTCGGGTCCGTCGATGACTCTTTCACCGACCTCTTCCCAACAAATAGGTGCTCTACATTTACGACCATACAATAATTCGAAAGGTGCCATGCCAATGCTAGCTTGCCAACTATTGTTGTAAGCAAACTCGACCAAACACAAATACTCATCCCAGTTCCCAGTCCACTCTAAGGCACAAGCTCGAAGCATATCCTCAAGTGTTTGAATAGTACGCTCCGACTGACCGTCAGTCTGAGGATGAAACGCCGTACTAAACCTCAACTTGGTACCGCATGCAGCTTGCAAACCCTTCCAAAAACGAGAAGTGAACCTCGGGTCTCGATCAGACACGATAGACACCGGAGTGCCATGAAGTCTAACAATCTCTTGTGTGAACACTTCGGATAGTTTGCTAACCGAAAATCCTTGCTGAATTGGGAGAAAGTGAGCCGACTTTGACAATCTGTCAACTACAACCCATATTGCATCATTCTTCTTAAATGTCCTTGGCAACCCTGTCACAAAATCCATGGAAATATCATCCCATTTCCATACAGGAATAGGTAGTGGCTGAAGCAAACCACTAGCTCTCTGATGCTCAATCTTGACCTGCTGACAAGTAAGGCAACAGCTAACATACTTAGCCACGTCTTCTTTCATACCATTCCACCAGAAATTCTGACGAAGATCACGATACATCTTAGTAGATCCTGGATGGATAGAGAACGGAGAACTATGTGCCTCAGCTAATAACGATTCTCGAAGAGAAGAATCATTAGGCACACATAAACGTTTACCACACCAGATTACTCCATTCTCATCTACTCTGAATTCTGATTGCCTACCAATCTCGACATTCTGTAAGATTGCCCAGAGTTCATCATGGTCTTTCTGTGCGTTCTTAATCCGGAATATTAAGTCTGATTCTATCTGAAGACTAGCGAGCTATCCGTCACTCTTGCCAATATGTAGGCCAATACCTAATTTACCAAGATCGGTAATGTTCTGAGGCTGTAGCTGTAGGGAGGCTACTGTTCCTGAGCTCTTCCTGCTAAGAGCATCAGCTACCACATTGGCCTTTCCCGGATGATATTGAATATTGGCATCATAATCTTTTAACAATTCTAACCATCTTCTCTGCCTCATGTTTAGTTCTTTTTGTGTAAAGATGTATTTCAAGCTCTTGTAATCAGTAAAAATATCACAAGTCTCTCCGTAAAGATAGTGACGCCATATTTTCAGCGCGAAAATAACAGCAGCGAGTTCAAGATCATGCGTAGGATAATTAACCTCATAAGGTTTCAACTGCCGCGAAGCGTAAGCAATGACCTTACCATGCTGCATTAGCACACATCCGAGTCCCTTTTTAGAGGCATCGCTGTAAATCTGATATCCACCCGTGCCCGATGGAAGTGTAAGAATCGGGGCAGACACCAATCTCTTCTTAAGCTCTTCGAAGCTTTTCTCCCGCTCATCATTCCAAGAGTACTTAACCCCTTTCCTTAGAAGTTGCGTAAGGGGTAAAGCAATAACAGAGAACCCTTCGACAAATCTACGATAGTAACCAGCAAGACCAAGAAAACTCCGGACTTCTGTGGCTGAAGTAGGTCTTGGCCATTTAGTGATTGCCTCTATCTTTGCTGGATCTACCATAATACCATCTGCAGAGACCACATGACCCAGAAAGGCTACTTGACTCAACCAAAATTCACATTTTGAAAACTTAGCATAAAGCTTCTTTTTACGCAGAGTTTCAAGCACGATACGAAGATGGTCTTCATGTTCCTTCTTACTCTTAGAATAGATAAGAATGTCATCTATAAACACGATGACGAACTTATCCAGATAGTCATGGAAAACTCGGTTCATTAGGTCCATGAAAACAGCTGGGGCATTCGTTAACCCGAACGGCATGACCAAGAATTCATAGTGACCATATCGCGTACGGAAGGCAGATTTAGGGACATCAGAATCTTTGATCTTTAGCTGATGGTAACCAGACCTCAGATCGATTTTAGAGAAACACTTTGCACCCTGAAGCTGATCAAATAAATCATCAATACGAGGCAGAGGGTAACGATTACGGATAGTGATCTTGTTGAGTTCTCTGTAGTCAATGCAGAGTCTCAAAGAACCATCTTTCTTCTTCACGAATAGGACCGGTGCACCCTAAGGTGAGACACTTGGTCTAATAAATCCAAGATCTAATAACTCCTGTAATTGCTCCTTCAGTTCTTTGAGTTCAAGTGGTGCCATACGGTAAGGTGCCTTGGAAATCGGCTCAGCACCAGGAATAAGATCAATAGTGAATTCCACCTCGCGGTCTGGTGGAAGTCCAGGTAACTCCTTAGGAAACACATCGGAAAAATCACAAACAACCGGATAATCAGAAATACTAGGCTCTTCAGGAGATAAAATTTTAACTGAAGCAAGGAATCCTGTAGCGCCGTGCAGTAGGGATTTACGAGCCTTAAGTGCTGAAATTATTTGCAGAGTTTTTTGAGGTTTAGTCCCCTGATAAATGAGTTCAGGATGATGGGGATCTCCAAACAGAATGCGACGAGTCTGACACTCAATTGTAACATGATGCCGAGTTAAGCAGTCCATTCCCAAGATGATATCAAAATCTTCCATTTGCATGGGCAACAGATCCGCTGTAAGAATGAGCGATTCAACTCGGATCGGACAATCCTCATACACATGAGAGATTGTAACAGAGTTTCCCATAGGAGTCATAATATTCAAAGTATTTTCTAATAATGTTGGGCTCATCGTTAGATATTTAAGAAAAGATTGAGAAACTATGGAGTGTGTTGCTCCAGTATCAAATAAGACTTGAACTTCATGAGTTCCTAACATGAGAGTACCAGAAACAGTACCTAAAGAATTTATGTTACCATGGCACACTTAGTAATAGATAACAAGCATAATTTACATGATAAGACTACTAGATTATTCAGATACGACAGATTCACAGATGGGAGGAATATCAAGAGTCATACCTGGTGTGTTTGCTGCATCCTTTGCGTTCAGAGCAAACACTCGTCCTCCATTAGTAGGCTGTTTTGCACTATTTCCAGCCTTCCCTTTGTTATCAGGATACGGACAGTCTTTCAGTACATGGCCGGTCTTTCCACATCAAAAACAGGCTCCGGAAGCTCGCCGACAAACACCAAAATGACGTTTCCACATGTAGTGCATACCGGGACTTGCTCTTGACCTTAGTTTTCGGCAGGTTTAGGATTCTGCTGTTTTGTTTCCATTGATTACCTTGGCGGTTATTATTTCTGTTGAATTGGGCTTTTCGATCACCTGTATGGTGTTTCTCGCTTGAAGATTGCCCAGAAGGTGCGGTATGGTGTCCTTCACGATTTCTCTTTCGACTCTCCTCAGCTTTAGCTAACCTCTTCTTGTTTTCCATGTCAAGTGTTTTCACGGCATCAGCTACTTCATTGATATTGTTAAACCTTTGAGTCACTATCCACCTCCGAGTCCTCTCATGAACAGCCCATTTCAACTTTTCTGCTTGGGCCTCTGGGCTACCTGCAGCTTCCCCAAGAAAACTAGCCAACCTACAGAATCTTGCCATGAATTCTTGCCAAGGTTCACCATCGTGTTGCTCAATAGATGCATATTCCCATGCATACTCACTTCGTTCCACTTTAGAGAAATACTTCCGGAAGAATATTGTGCGGAAATCGGCCCAAGTAAGGGTAGCAGCATAACCTTCTCCACCATGTGCAAGTTTTACCCCTTCCCACCAAACTAGAGCATCATCCTCCAGTTTGTAAGAGGCCAACCTAGTTTTAAATATGTCATCGACTCCTAGCACTTCGAATATCTTTTCCACATGGGCTATCCAGTTCCGAGCATCCATCGGTGTAGCAGCATCACTAAAAGATCTTGGTCTTTGCTTCATAAAGCGCTCTAGCCAAACATGAATCTCAGCCACAGGTGGTGTTGCATTTCCACCGGAAGATGGTCCAGTGTGGTTCCCGCCAGAAGGTGGCTCTGAGTTATTTCCACCGGGTGGAGGTCCTGTGTTGTTTCCCTCCGAATTTGCCTGTTGCATCTGCTGGATGACTGTTTGAGCAGTCTGAGTCATCAGATTAGGGAGTATTCCAGAAATAGCAGCGTTTACAGCATTAGCAACGAGGGTTTCAAGAGGAGTATCAGATGAGGGGCCACTCGATTTATTGCGGTTGTTCACACGTCTCTTAGGGGCCATCTGAAATGAAAACATACGTGTGAACGCTGGAATTTAGATTGGAAACAGAAATTAGATCCTAACCCAACGTCTACCCATTACCTCACAAGTTTATTATTAATGTTTAAGTTTTCTACAGGAAAGAGCCTTTGCTCTGATACCACAACTGTAACACCCCAGCCCGGAGAGGGCTGACGTGTCACTATTACGGATATCAAAATCCAAACGCATTCCCATTATTAAAACGGTTACAAGTTCAAATTTCAAAACCTAATTAAGAAGTTCAATACATCAATTAAAATAACAGATAATCTTGGTCTTCAATTCACTCTTCACTTGTTTCCCGGATTACCCTGCTGACCTGACGTGCATGAAAACAAAAGCACGCCTGAGCATAACGCTCAGTGAACGGAATAGCGGATAACAAAAATAAACAGACATGTTGATAAACAAAGAATCGGCAGATATCAGAAATAAACAGACATGGTGATAATCAAAGAATCGGCAGATATCAAAAATAAACAGACATGTGATAATCAAGGAATTGGCAGATATCAAAAATAAACAGACATAATGATAATGGAGAATCAAAGATCATGAGATATATATATCAAATAGAACATACGTCATAAGACATATATCAGATAGAACATACCCCGAGCTAATAATCATATCATATAATAACTGAACAGGGGGAACACAGGTAGCGAGCCCGTGAACCAATGTGAAATGGAGTATGGGCAGACATACAAACCATTCACCAGAGTCCTGAATGGAATGGTGTATAACCATCCACCAGGAAATAACAGAACTAGCCTAGGATCGATCCATACGCCTCTGAGGAAATAATAATATAACCAGACATAATTTCAGAGTCCTCTTTAGAGACGCCGTGATCTCAGCTCACCGCCACGGTTGGTGCCACGTTATCGATGCCGCAATAACGCGTCTTGGTCACCCCCAAGATAGGGAGAGCTCGGGTAACAAATTCAGAAATATATAGTAGTCAAGCTACTTATAACAGAATCAAAAGCAAATTATCTATGTATGACATGAATCAAAACTAGAAATGAATGGAAATCAAATACGAGACAGAAATCAGAAATCTGTACTGCAAAGTAACGGAACCAAAAGTAAATACTTATGGTAACAAGGAAACAGAATCCGTACAATAAGTAACAGAACAAAAGTGAATATTATGATAACAGAATCCGTACTTCAAAGTAACGGAAAATATTATTTATACTAAGATATAAAGAATCAGGAATCCGTACCTTATACACGAATGACAATAATCAGAAACAAAGTCTAGGCTCAGTTAACGCCACGAGAACCTACGATAACGTAACACAAATTATAGTTTGGATTTTCCTATTTTAAATTGGAAAAATTCCAGTTCTGCCCTTGTCTTTTCGTACTCGTTAAAATTACTAAACGAAGTTTAAAAATCCTGAAAATCTCCAGTTTACTAGATTAGTGATTTATAAACAACTTTTATTTAGAAAAGATTCTGATTTGAATTACCGAAATATGAGAAAAACGTGGATCTTTACAGCTGCGTAGAACTGCTAGCTGTTACGAAAACGACTATTTGGAGGTCTAAACGAATGAGTTTTTCTATGTTTTATATATCAACAGATTCGATTTTTGACGAACTTCGTCATGGACATAAGGTTTAACTGATTTGGATCTGTTATGATAAAGTTATGGCCTCCGTAAGTTGGCTGTAAAATACGTATAAATCAAGGTATTTTGGTAAACCGTAAAATTATTTCTAGTTAAAATACGTCCGATACGGGTCTGGAAATATTTTTATAAATAAGTATAAATCATGATTGACTTCTGAAAAATTTGGCTAATCATATTATTAATCCGTTTGTCATTTATAAAATCACATCCCAAAATATTCATAAAACTAGTTAAACGTGTAACTTGTTTAAAATGCTCGGTTAAGGTCTAAATCTTAATTTGGTCAAAATACTTATATTTCCAGTAGCTAAAACAATATCAAAATGGATTCCTATCAAGTTTGCTAAGTTAAGCAATGAAAATATGTTTAAAACGTAAACCGAATATAAACGAGTACTTATGCGAACGGGCATCCTATGATCAAAGGCAATGAACTAGAATACTAATTAGGATGTCTAAGATTCAAGGATAACATAATGGCTAATAACATCTTAATGATTCCCACTATTTAAAGTTTATTTTTATAAAAATAAACTAATTATAATGTTTTCTTACTATTATATATAATAATTGTTAAGGTGTTTTAATGAAATAATTTACAGAAATAATTGGATAACTTTTAAAATAATCAGGGTTAATAAAACTTGTTTTTATCATTTTTAGAAATTTTTACAAAATTTTAAAAGGTTAAGAAGGCATTAAAATAAATGTGTGAGGTGGCCCGGGGTCGAACCCGGGACCTCTTAGATGACAAAGAGCGCAGGAACCGGTGAACCAAGGCCGCAGCCGCGGTAATGATCCGGTTTCCATTACTTTTAAACACATGTTGACTTGTTTCTCCCAAATCCCAAATCCGTATAAACCCTAGAAACGATTTTGACCAAATTGAATCCCAAATCGATGTTATAATCGATTGAAAGCATAGGGCTTTCAATCCCCACATGAAATCGAGTGTGTAGGTGGTTCTATTACCTGAATTGATGTATGAATTTGATGAGAACAAAGGATGAACAGTCGCGACGAAACGCAGCACCGGTTAGGTACCCAAACGATGACTATAATCCAATTAATTTTGTGTGGAGCTTCGAATGGTGTTTATGAATCAAAGCCCCAAATCAATTTCTGATTATATTGACCAGAAGGTGTTGTTCAACTAAGTTGCAGGTCCGAGACAAAGTGGCGATCGAAGGTGATGTTTTAATGTATTTTAGATTGAATTGAGTTCTATGGAAGGTTTTAAATGATTATACGATCGTTAGTGCTCCATTATTTCAATTATTAAACACGTTTTAGTGCGATTTGAATGTGGGTGTCGGCCGAAAGTATAAAGTGGTCAACTTAGATCGCACTACCGATGTTAATAATCAAATTGTTGTGGGGTATTGTGTTCGCCTCTTTCACGTGAACGATTTGGTGTATTTTGGCATTTAAACACTGAGTTTTTGAGTGGGTTCGGGGTCGCCGGAGGGCCGACCGGAGTCACCGGATTTGGCCGGTATACTCGCCGGAAAAGCGGGATAGGGAGAGAGAGACAGATCTGATTTTTTTTTTATTTTACACAACTAGTCCCTGTGGTTTGGTGTTTGTTTTATTTTGTTCCCAAAGTTATTATTATTATATATATATATTTTTTTTTATATGGGTATTATATTAGTGGTACTAATGAGAGGGCAAAAGACTTATTAGGAATCATACATTCAGATGTATGTGGTCTTTTTAAGACAATGACAAGGAATGTTGAAAGATACTTCATTACCTTTACCGACGATTACAGTCGCTATGGTTATGTGTACTTGATGACACATAAACATGAAGCTTTTGAAATGTTCAAAATTTTCAAGAATGAAGTAGAAAATCAACTCAATAGAACAATCAAAATTCTCTCTTCAGATAGAGGAGGTGAATACCTCAGTGAGGCTTTTCAGGATCATCTAAGAAGTTATGGGATTGTCTCACAACTTACTCCTCCCGGAACACCACAACATAATGGTGTATCTGAAAGGAGAAACCGTACCCTATTGTATATGGTTTGATCCATGATAGCTATAAGCTCACTACCTCTATCATTTTGGGGTTTCGCACTACTCTTCGTGGCTCGTATTTTGAATACGGCCCCAACCAAGAAAGTGGATTCGACACCTTTTAAAATATGGAATGGAAGAGTTCCATCGCTATCATATTTAAAATTATGGGTTATAAAGCTTATGTTAAGCTTAACACCCAAAACAAATTGGAAAGTCGGTCCACTAATTGTATATTTGTTGGATATCCAAAAGACTGTATGGGATACTACTTCTTTTGATCTAACAAAGCAAGAGGTATTTATTGCTCGAAAGGCAGAGTTCTTGGAAGCCAAGTTCCTTATGGAAGGAATAACGTATAGAACAGTGGAATTTGATGAGGATCAAGATCCACAAGCCGATACACATTTGGTTGACACTAGCAATCAACAGGAGGTTGTTGATGATGATCAAGAGGTTGATCGATACACATAAAACATTCGTAGATCTTGTAGAGTTAGCATTCCACCTGAAAGATATGGATTTTTCATGGATGGATGCTACGTGGTTGACTCCGATGAGCCAACTACATACCATGATGCAATGTCCAATTCGGATTGTGACAAATGGCTGGAAGCCATGAACGTAGAGATGCAATCCATGTATGACAACTAAGTTTGGGAACTGGTTAACCCTCCACTTGACTCCAAACCGGTTGGATGCAAGTGGGTTTTCAAGAAGAAAACTGATATGCATGGAAACTTGGATACTTACAAAGCAAGACTTATAGCAAAAGGTTTCACTCAAACTCAAAGGGTTGATTATGATGAAACCTTCTCGCCTGTGGCAATGCTAAAGTCTATTAGGATATTGTTTACCATTGCTTCTCATTATGATTATGAGATTTGGCAAATGGATGTCAAAACCGCCTTTCTTAATGGACATCTCGAAGAGACTGTCCATATGGTTCACCCTAAAGGTTTTGTCGATCAAAAGCATCCTAAAAAAGTATGCAAGTTAAAGAGATCAATCTATGGATTGAAACAAGCATCGAGAAGTTGGAATCAACGTTTTGATGAAGAGATTAAGAAATTTGGTATCATCAAGAATGCTGACAAGGCTTGTGTGTATAAAAGGCTAGTGGGAGTGTAATCACATTCTTAGTATTGTATGATGATGACATACTACTATTTGGAAATGATATTCCAACCATGGAAGGTGTTAAAACCTGGCTTGGAAATTGTTTTTCCATAAAAGATCTCGGTGAAGCCGCCTATATTTTGGGAATAAAGATCTATAGGGATAGATCGAGGCGGTTGATAGGTCTAAACCATAGTGCATACATTGATAAAATCTTGAAAAGGTTCAAGATGGAAAACTCTAAGAAAGGTATGGTACCTATTCAAAGAGGGACAATATTGAGTACATCTCAATCTCCAAGCTCAAAGGATGAGCAAGATCGTATGAAGGACATCCCATATGCATCTGCTATAGGATCCATCATGTATGCGATGATATGCACTAGACCGAACGTGTCATGCGCGTTAAGCATGACAAGTAGATATCAGCAGAATCCAGGTAATGGCCATTGGATGGCTGTTAAAAGTATATTGAAATACCTTAGGAGGACTAAGGATATGTTTCTAATATACAGATCTGATAAAGAGGAACTCGTTGTAAAGGGTTACACGGATGCGAGTTTCCAAACTGATCGAGATTATCCTCGATCACAATCGGGTATGTCTCCATTATGAATGGGGTAGCATCGTCCACTACAGAATACGAATACATAGCCGCCTCATTAGCAGCTTGGGAAGCTGCATCGATAAAAAGGTTTATCGTCGATCTAAGGGTGGGGTCTACCATTCAAGACCCCTTAGAAATCTTTTGTGATAACGAGGGTACGATTGCTCAAATCAAGGAACCCCGTGCACATCAAAAGATTAGGCAAAATGAGCGGAGATTCAACTACATAAGGGATGAAGTTGAAAAGGGAAAGATATGTATTCGCAAAGTTCACTTTGATCAAAAGATTGTGGATCCACTCACGAAGCTCCTCGAAAGGGCAAAGCATGAAAGTCATACTTGTGCCTTAGGACTTCGATATTCTAGTGATTGGAATTGAGATGTTTTAGTATTAATATTGAAAATATGGAACAATTATAATATTTAACTCATCTATATATTTACGATATTTTGAGTTATGTTCCTTTTAGCATGTTTACATCCATGAATATGTTTATTATTCTAAATGTCCGTAGTCGGTCATATTTGTGGGAACAAATATGAATGTAAGACTATTATGAACTTGGATTAGAGGATATTCATAAGACATGAATATAGAGCAATTGGTTGCTGCCAAGGTTCATAGATATTTGTGGGATACGAATATTGGACTTACCTGCATCTCATTTTACTACATGGAATCTTCTAGATTGATCATAAGTAAATTTGAGTAAAGGCAAATATCATTTGGCATCCTCCGACCTGAGATACATATTGGGTTTTGATATTCACCAAGTGTTATACCTTGAGCTAGTTCTTCGCTGCTCTGAAATAATGGTCAGTACATAAGGCTATGTTTAGGTATAACATAAGTTGATTGTGAGAAACGTATGTAGTCAAGATGGAATTTGTTCCTCTTATTCGTTGAGAGCAAGATGTCTAAGGCCTGATTAAGTTAAATCAACAAGGAATGATCATTCTGTGTCCTTGGATTTAACATGACATCTGTAACAAAAGGATAAATGATTGATTCACCTAAATCATTTCAAGTTGGATACTTAAAGGGGATGATGTTATTGAATGGCTTCTAAGTCATGCGTATTAAGGGTAGTAAACCGTTGTTAGGCGGTATTTACTGCTTGCATCAATATTCTATGAATCTTGTGCAAGTGGGAGATTGTTGGATTCTTTATGCCCAAGACACATAGAATATTGATGTGGTTAGTACGTCATGATCCAAGTCGGGTCATACCCAATAACAAGCTTAGCAAACACCAATTAATATTTAATTGATGATATGATCATGCAATTAAATATCAACACCAATTTAGAAAATGGGTTTTCTAAATAAGTTGCATGTGAGATAGAACAACTTATAAGGACATTTTGTTCAAGTGTATTACTTGTAATGTTATTTAAATTAGTTAAGTAACATCAAGTAATAAAGTGTTTATGTGTTATAAAATTAAAAGGGTTAATTTTATAACATAACTAATGACTAGTGAAATAAAAAAAAGAAAACATTTTGGGGGGAAAACCCCTTTGGGCATTCATTTCGGCCGCCCCCTTTGAAAGGGTTGTGGATTCCTTTTCTTGGTAATAGTCATTCCTAGATACACACAATTAACTTTCTCCCTCTCTCTCCCACATGCAAGAACCTCAAAGGATCTTCATTCTTCTCTATTCTTGAAGAAAATACAAGCTGAAAATTGGTTTTCAGTAGCCCTCCAGGTTCGGTTTTGGTGTCAAAATCCTAGCAAGAAAGGTGTTTGCATCATGCTTGTGGGTATGGAAGCTTGAGGACTTCTACCCTTGAAGTCTTGGCCATTTTTCAGCCTCATTTTAGCCCTCTTTTTGGTCGTTTTTTACAGCATCCACAAAGGTAGTGTTGTGGTATGAATATGTCATGTTTTGGGTGTTCTTGTTCATTTTGAATGCTAGCTTTTCACATAATAAAGATCCTTTGTCTATGGGTTTGTTATTTTTACACATGATAAAGGTAATTTTAAGAAACCTTAACATGTTTAGAGTAGTATATTCCGCTGCGTTTCATATGTTTAAATGGTTAAACAAGTTGTAAATGGTATAATAAACCCCTTCAAATTATGACCCCACAACAGTGATATTTATGATTTTAAAGTTAACTTATGGATTTTAAAGAGTCCTTTTGTTTCTAAACTTTAAACACTTGAATTTACCAACTTTTTAGTTGACACAAAATCTTTTTGAGCATGATTCAGGTTATCCCTAAAGGAAATGGCTTCATTGGAGAACTAGATTTGGATGACATAGTATTATGACTACCTATGTTATTACTTGATTTGGAAACATTTTGAAAAATTTGATTTGTAGTTGGTTAAACATTTGGAAATTATGTAATGAATTTGTACCTTTGTATAATAGGCTAGACTGTTACAGCCTGGCTTTGACATTAAAATGTAATTCCATGTGATTACTCTCCTTGCGTGCATTTATGATGGTTTTTATCCGCTGCCATGTTGTTATCAGTCTATAATATCCCACCCTCCTTGGGCCCGGGGTGTGACAGTGAGATCTTGAGCCAACAATACTTCAGGTACATGGACTTGATCACCTCTCTTCAGTCTATGGGAGTGGTTATTGAGAAAAGAAACATAGTGAGAAAATTCATGAGTGCACTTTCTTTTGAGTGGATCTTTTACTGTGTCTCAATCAAGAGAACTGAGAATCTCAACACTCTTACTATGACTGAACTATACGGAATCCTTGATGGATACTGTATGGAGATGGAAATTGTGACAACCCTATTTCTCAGGTTAACCTCGTTCTCTTAACTTAACTTTCCTCCATTATGATGGGAATTATCAAATTATGATTAAATCAAACTTCGATTATTAAATAATAATAATAATTATTATCAATAAATAATTGTTATCGTAATCGCCAACTATACAAATTTGGAAAATGAAATCGAACAGGGCAAGGTGTCGGTAGTTGATGTTAAATGTTTGTAGTCATCACATGTATACCTGGCCCAACCCGAAAGCCCACCAAAGCCCCTTATCATGTAAGATAATGCACACACTCCATGAAAAACCCTAAACAACCCCCATCGATCGTGAACCCTCCCTCCCCGCTCCATTCGGCCGATCTTCCTTTCTCCACCGTCTATCCGTCGCGACCACCACTACCCGTCCCCAATCAACCTCTCCTCTCCTCATACGCTCATCTTCTTGATCCTCAAGCCACTAAAAGGCGATTACCTTCTGCCCACATTGAATTCTAAGGTAAAATTCACGACATAGGGCCGCATTTTATTGTTCATGTGTGTTGTGTGCGTGTTTCTTTGATTTGAGTATTTCATGATCCTGGCAGAATCTATTAGCCAACTTGTGCACGCTATAAGTTGATGATAATAAATTCGATCACTTCGTTTCTTGGGTCCAAATTGTGTATTTAAGAATCTAGTTTCCAGAAAGTCCAACCACACTCAATTTGGACGTGTAAAATTCCAGTTATTGCCTTTTTAGGGAATGTAGGTCAAAACTGTCCTTTTTGACTGCAGACAAAGGGTCAAGTGTTTTGATACATGGTTTGTATTTGTTGAGGTTATGGTCAAAATAAATGATTTAAGGAGTAACCCCATGAGTCTTGGAGAACCTCCAAGTGGTTTCATCCCAAAATAGTGTATAGATGATTTGTAATGAATTCTTGTGTGATTTGTTGTCAAAGTTTGATTTTGTGCGTTGAATTGGGTTGAACATTTGTAAGCATGTTTTATGCACAACCTTACAAACCTATTTTGTAATAGGTTGAGGTTACCATTATGGTAATTGGTTTCATTGTCTGCCGTGCACCCTAAGTTGAGTTTACAACCCCACTTTCATATTATACTCTCTTTTGGGGGAGAGAAACATGTTTTCATAAACTATACAATACATTAGATTAGTGACACCGCATATTTAGGTTTTCTATGGTGATACCACGAAGCCTCATTCGGAACTTGAATATGGTATTAGCGAGGTGATTGTTATTAGATCTACTGGGTTTGACAAACCCCGCCCAAGCTAGTCGTGCTAGCTTGACTGGAGGTCAAACGGGTGAATGGTTAGCCTATTTTATTGTGTTGTGGTCTAATATCTACAGTGGGTGTTGAAGCCCTAGAAGATTAGCATTTAGTGTTTAGTTTTAGTTTTTGTAATAGTACAGGGACTTTTTTGTAAATATATGTTCCTTTTGTTTCTTTGATTACTATAAATAGGATTATATATATTTTGTGCAAGTAGACGTATAGAGTGATTCAGAGAACACTTAGAACTCTTTCAATTGTACATTGTAATCCTTTGCAACTATCAATAGAAACTACTATGAATTTTTTCATCTGTTGATTACTTTGTTCATATAACTGATAATTTCTTAACTACAAACACAGAATCGATCCATTTGAACCTATCAAATGGTATCAGAGCCTTCGGTTCAGTGATTTGGAGCTTGAAACGACTTTTGAGCACCTGTGAATCACTTGAATCCGTGTTTTGATAGCAATTGTTTAATTAATTGTTGATTTCAGTTGTGTTTCATCATTTGAAAGATGAATTGAATCACAATTGAGTGATTCGACACCTTCAGATCTGAATTTTCACTAGATTTTAGTGTGAAAAGTTCTTCGTTGTTCGAACACAAATTTCAGTAAAATTCTGATTTTTTTGTTAATTGAAGGAAAATGGTGTTAAAGGATTGATAATCACTACATTCTACACTTGATTGAAGAGTTTGAGATCAATTAATCAAGTTTTGAAAAGTTTGTTAAGATCAGGTTGTTACAAAGAGGATGAATTAGGCGTTTGGTGTGTTGAAATCATCTGAAAATTCCTAAGTGTTTAGGCGCATGAACACTGTTCAGACGCTTTAGCACTGTTTAGGCATTTCAAAGTGGACGTTTTGACACTGTTTGTGAGCGTTTTAGCACTATTTGGATGTTTTTCAAAAACAAAGTCCCAGGCGCTTTGGAACTGTTTGGACGTTTTGGAACTGTTTAGGCGCTTCATCTCTGTTTGAGAGTTTTAGAACTGTTCAGGCGTTTCTAGTTTGGGCGTTACAGAAATACACTAAGGCATTCCCTTAGAAGTTTCCAAGTCAAAGTAGGTGTTTCACTACTATTCAGGCGCATCAGATTCAGACTTTTGTTTCAACACTTAGAAAATTTTTGAAAATCTAAAATCCAAAAGTATTTTCATTTCTTTATTTCATTTAAAATCTAAAAACAACAAAAATAGTATATTTTCTTAAATTCAAAACTTAAACATGGTTACATGTAAGGCCCCGTTCCCGGGACGCTTACAGTTGGATCCTCATCGCTCTTTAAACATGTATTTTCGTTATTCTTTCGTAAACATTCAAGCGGAAGCATTCAAAAGAGACATCTATTTCATCATAAACGCTTTTATAAGGTACTACATCGTTAATCAATTACAAAATAGTCATAAACAGTGACCTTTAGTAGTAGAGGATTCCTTAGGTAATCCCGTTTATCCGAATCCTCTACGAACACCACTTTGTTTTACAAATACATTCATCATATTACATTGCAAAAATATTAACAAAGAAATGCCATCCCAAAAGAGTTGAGTAGCCACCTCGTGCCATCCTCAGCAACACTACCTGCCAACTGGAAACACATAAAAGTCAGCGTTGCTGGTTAGTTCTAGTTTTATAATAAAACATACTTTGTTTCGTTAAAATCGTTCTTACATATATGCGATCACACAACATACGTACACATAGATAATATCATTATTATCTTCATCATTCATTCGTTAGTTTTTCATTCGTGTAACGTTCATCATTAACATTCTCGTTCATTCCTACGTTCATTTCATTCAATCGTACGTTCATTACTTTCATTCATATGTTCATTACTTTCATTCGTATGTTCATTACTTTCGATGACATGTACAATACCCCAAACATTGTGCACGAAGCTGATGCTGGACCTATGGTAATTAACCACGAACATTATGCACGAAGCTGATCCAGTCACCTAGGGCAAGTACATGCACCACTTATCTTTCCTCTTTCATTCTGGATCAATGCCATGCGCTATACCCAAAACATTGTGCACGAAGCTGATGCTGGACCTGTGGTGATCAACCACGAACATTATGCATGAAGCTGATCCAGTCACCTAGGGTAGCGGCAAGGATCCCATACATATGGCCAATCACAAAGACTGAACCCCAATGTGCATCCTTCGGGGTAGCTAACCCGCACACCATTGAGCTAACACCTACAATGGGTGTGCACCTCCATACATTTGCTTGCAAGACTTTTCTTACATTCATTCATTCATTTATTAATACATGCATTCATCATCATGTTCCTCTTTCATTATCTTTCACTTTACGTTACATAATACTTCGTTCATTCATTATCATAACACGTAAAGTCATGGAAAGGTTTACATACATTATCATAAGGAACATACACATATCATTCATACATCATCATGCAAGACATCATACATACATGACATACATCATGCATAACCATCAAGCACATATCCTTACATGTCCATCATACCATTTATCACCTCAAAAGTCAACTTACATAACTCCCGGGAATCCCCTAGGTTAAAGCCTACATTACTCATTTTCCCAGAAGTTAGAATTTTTCTAAGTGTTCATCCGCATTTGTCATCCGCATTAGTCTACCTCATCCGCATTTCCCATACTTAGTCAAATGCTCATCCGCATTGACTCACTTCATCCGCATGGACTTATTTTGCTCATCCGCATTTCTTTAGCCATCCACATTAGTTAATGCGGTTGAGTAATGCCTTAGCCGCAGTTTTCTTAGCCATCCGCATTAGTTAATGCGGTTGAGTAATGCCTTAGCCATATTTTTCTTAGCCATCCGCATTAGTTAATGCGGTTGAGTAGTGCCTTAGCCGCATTTTGCTTAGCCATCCGCATTAGTTAATGAAGTTGAGTAATGCCTTAGCCGCATTTTTCTTAGCCATCCGCATTACTTAATGCGGTTGAGTAATGCCTTAGCCGCATTTTTCTTAGCCATCCGCATTACTTAATGCGGTTGAGTAAAGGCACCTGCAACTTAACCTGTGCCATTTTCAGATCTCAATCATCATCGTAACACACCTTTAGCACCGATCTACCATACTACACAGTTAGAACAAACTAAATATCATACACATCATAAGAAAACACTTAAAAACATACATCAACAGTACTTAGTCGAACTTCATACTGAATTTCATAGTTTGCCCTAGAAACCTTATGTCCATAACAGTCCCATACGAATCATATACTTACACATACATTCATGAACGAGTTTCTCACCCAAATACTCAAAAATAGTTTTTTTAGATGTGTTCCAGCACCAAAATCATTCAAATACGTGTAAAACAAGGGTCTTAGAACTCACCTTTGCAGCTTTTGAGTATGGCTTCCTCCAAACTCGTTTGCAAATTGAATCCAACTGCTTAGGAACCCACTAAGAACATACCCGAACACATACAAACAGGTATAAGCATAGATCCGAGGATAAGACCAGCCAAGAACACCATAAAAGCATGGATTCTTACCTTGAATTCGATTTCTCTCTTGTTCTTCCTTAAAAACCGAGAACTTGCTGCTCTTTCTCTCTCTAAAACCCGAACATCAGAGGTGTATGTGACATATGGGCGACCATACCACCTTTTACACCTACTTTTCAGACATTTTGTCCTTTTGGACACTTTTTACCCCTAGACTTGAGTTTTATTTATTTTTCTTCTTCTTTCACTTTATTCATTCTTTTCTTTGTCTTTAAAATAACCGGGTGTTACATTACGTATGAAGATTCTGAGAATAGAGTATCAATGTTGAAGAACAAAGATGACTTCAAGAACTGGTCACTCAGGCTGAAACATTATTTGAATTCTATTGATACTGATCTATGGAAATCAATAGGAAAAGGACCTGTCACACCCCCGGGCCCAGGCAGGGTGGGACGTCACAGATTAGCAACAACATATATGGCAGCGGAAACAAACCATTATAAGAGCTCAAAGGGAGAGAACATCACATGGCATTAAAAGTTTTAAAAGACACCGGGCTGGAAACAGATCCAGCCCCAAATGGTTACATGTTCAACATAAATTTAAATTGTCATGATATCAAATTGTCAAAGTCATAAATTCTGGTCACACAACAATGCCATGGTCTCGGGGTTGAGTCTACGTCGTCCATAAGCTAAGAGTCTTCACAGGTTACCTGAAACATGCTCAAAAGAAAAGAGTGTCAACTAAAAAGTTGGTGAATTCAAGTGCATAAAGTTTCAAAACAAACAAAAGGAACTATAAAAGTCCACAGTAAAGGTTTTAGAATCCAGTGTGATAGTTTATAGAAATCTCATTCGATTTTGAAAAGCATCGTTTTTAGTAACAGTCATTGTGGGGTATCAAAATCAACCCTGCACTTGGTCCCCGGTTGGCCTCTTCTAAACTTTTGTTTAACCAGATATTCCCGTAGGAAAAAGGACCAAGCCTCAGAATAGTGAACCACTCCTGCTAGGATGGTTCACCATAGTATCTTACCCAAAACCTGTTACATGCCACAAACGACCCCTCAGGATCTCAGTGGGGTACCTCCCTGTGGCGGGAGCCACTGTGCGTAGGGAATTCCCCAAATAGATCTATTCACGTAAAGACAAGCGGTTCACAAAAGAATTAATGATTATGACTAAAGTATCAGCAGGTATCCAAAAAGTCCCATATACAAGTATCAAGTAAGCACAATCAAAGTTCATAAAACGGAAGATCATGCAAAGCAGTAAATAGTATCACACATAAGAGTTTCAGTTTAAAAGGAGCATGCTTCATCCCCAAAATAAAAAGTTAAAAAAGGGGAACACGAGAACTCACCTTAGGTATCAAGCAAATAGTAATTCTTTCGCGTGCCGGGAATAGCTCAAGTCTAGCACCAGAATATGAATATATTAAGTGATTAGCTACTGCTCTAAGCCTATTTAAGGAGTAACAATAGTGTCTAAGACTTAAGTAGACGGTTTCAGTTTTGATTCGATTAGGTTTGCGTAAAAAGTTTCCTTTTATGGAAAGTTAACGTTTCTCATACAATTAATGGTTTTTACATTACTAAGTCCAGAATGTATGATAATTATGCTAACAAAGTGACTATAGTGCTCATTGGGGTCGATTAGGAAGTGTAACCAAATTTTACAGTTTAGCCCCTAAAGTTTCAGAATTGACAGTTTCTACCATTAAGTTTGGTTTCTTGTATTAAATGGCCTTTATAACCAAAAATCAGTTTCAAGAACTTAATATAACTTCATTTTAAGAATATATACTCAAATTTTCAGTATGGACTCGGTTCCTAAAATACGCGCTTAACGTTGCCGGTTACGGTAAAACAGAACGGTTTAAAATGGTTATTTATATGTTTTCACCTTTTAGGAGTCTAAGTCCAGTAGGTATTTCTTAAAATAATTTTCATGGGTTTCAAACCTTTTAGATTATAAAAATTTGTCTCTAAAAGTGGAAAGGCTCGTTTTTACGTTTAAACCGTTAAAACGCGTTTTTAATCGGGTTTGACCATTTTAAAGGCTTGTTTGACCAACCATTTGACTTTTGAGGTTATTTTATCTATTAACCTACTGGAGAGTCATGATTTTTATAAGTTGTAACATTTAACCCATTTATCTTAAATTTTCCTTAAAAACGTCTTTCGGTTTACACCCTGTTTCACTAAAAATCCATTTAAATTGTCTTTTGACCACTAAAACTTTCCATTGACTCCAGAACACTTTATTTATCCATTTAGAACCTGGAAATTCTCTTTAAAACGTTTATGGTCCATGTTTCCTATTTTAAGTCGTTTTAACCCGTTTTCAGGTCCCGAAAGTGACCAAACTAGGCCTAAACACATTATGTCCTTTGTTCCAGAGGTCAAGCCATGTTACTAAACTTAATATGCACCAAAACTTACTGAAATGACAGTCCCAAACATTGCCTAGTTGTTCTATACATCCATGGACTTTAAAACATGAAGAAAGTGTCATATGTGGCCATTACACATGTGTAAATCCTTGTAACTTGAGTTTAACCATTACTTTAACTTTATCTAACTTAAAAATCAGATTATTAGGGTGTCTTAAAATTCATTTTGAGCAGATTAAAACCCTTGTCTAAGAGGTTTTTCAAGAAATGACTAAAAGAAGTTACTACTAGTTGAATGAAGCATTGTTCAAGGTGTAAGGCATACTTTTACCACATGTAGGTGGTGTACACCCTTGGGGACTTCAAAAACAGGTTGTTGATAGTCTTAAAACCCATTAATATTCAGGTTAGACGTTTGGTTTTGAGAGGTTACAAGATTCACAAGTGCATGGTGACAAAAACACCAAAAAGTGGGTTTTCAAGGGGTAAATCGGATTCTACCCCTTGGAATGAGCATTATAAAGTGTGGTATACCTTCAAGAACGTGGGGAACTCCTCAAGAACAAAGTGAGGGTGAGATGTTTCTGCTACAACAAGAAAAATATGGGTTTTTAGGTGAAAAATTAAGACTAGTTTAAGAAATGACCAAAACCGACACATAGAGCTTACACTTGATGTTACTCACGATTTGGAAGGTGTGGATGGTCGTGGATGGCTGGAACCTTCTTGGAGGAGGCTGGGGAAGCTCGAAAAAAGGCTGGAATTTCAAGTCTTGCACGTTCAAGGCTTCAAAACATCACCCAAAGTCCACCCTTGCTGCGGTTTTGCTGCTGGCCGATTATGGCAGCTTGTTGTTGTGATTTTAGGGGCTGAAATGAGAGGATTTTTGGAGAGAATGAGAGTGTTTCAGCAGGGATTTTCGAGAGAGATAGAGAGAGAAGAGTGAATTGGTGAAGTCTTGCAAGGAGAGAAATGCATGAAGAGGGAATGGTTGTAAGATAAAGGTGCAGGTGTGTAAGAAAGCAAAATATTTCATTGGTGGGATGGGGGGGCGGCCGAAATGGCCTTGTCCTTTAGTGCCATTTGAATTTTCAAGTTTAATTATTTAATTGGTAGTGTAGATTTTATAAAATGGTAGTATTCTTGGTGGTATAAGTTGTTAGTAAATTGACTAAGTGTTATGCATGGTAATGCATACTTAAATCCGAAAATTCCAAGTGTGTGTGTGCATACATATACTTTTAATTGTTTCAATTGATATTCTTAATTCTAGCTAGGGTAAATAATTAATATTCCCGGGCACGAATTTTTTTCTAAAAAGGCAAGACCTAAAATGACTAAATTCACGTAAATCACATAAAATCATAAAAATTGATCAAGTAAAAATTAGTGATTCTAACACTCTTGATATAATTGAATTGTTTCCATTATTAGTACTCATAAGACGGGATATGATGCAGTTAAATTAGAGTTTAGGATAGTGACCTTGGGACCGGTTGTCACATTCTCCCACCATTTAGGAAATTTCGTCCCGAAATTTTAACTTCGCTTAGCATTGGTACGGGTGGGTTTAAAGAGATGCGGGTAGTTCTTCCTCATCTCGTCCTCACGTTCCCAAGTGAATTCCGGCCCTCGTTTCGAGTTCCATCTAACCTTAACCTTGCGTATGCGGCTTCGTCTGAGTTGCTTGACCAAGCGGTCCGTGATCTCTATAGGCTCTTCCACAAAGTTCATCTTATCATTGATTCTTGTCTCTTTCAATGGTAGTTCCAAGGCTTTGTCTACCAGGCATTTCTTCAAGTTTGACATATGGAAGGTGTCGTGTATATAACTCAGTTTTTGAGGTAGTTTCAACTTGTAAGCCACAGGACCAATTCTTGCTAGTATTTCGAATGGTCCAATGTATCTTGGGCTTAACTTGCCTCTTTTTCCGAACCTCACGGTTCCTTTCCACGGTGCTACCTTCAGCATTACCCTATCACCAATCTGAAACTCTAATGGTTTCCGTCTTCTGTCAGCGTACTTCTTTTGACGATCCCTTGCCGCCCGTAGACGTTCCTTGATCTTGAAAATCTTACCAGTGGTCTCCAATACGATGTCGGGTCCCAATACTTGACTATCACCGATTTCATTCCAACTCAAAGGTGACCGACATTTCCTACCATAGAGAGCCTCATACGGAGCAGCATTGATACTTGTATGGTAACTGTTGTTATAAGAGAACTCCACCAGTGGAAGATGATTATCCCAGTTCCCACCAAAATCAATTACGCATGCCCTCAGCATATCTTCTAGGGTTTGAATAGTCCTCTCGCTTTGACCGTCAGTTTATGGGTGGTACGCCGTACTTAAGTCCAGATGGGTTCCTAAGGCTCGTTGAAGTGATTTCCAGAAACGCGAAGTAAAAAGACTATCACGATCGGAGATTATTGATAGTGGCACACCATGCCTAGCCACTATTTCATTGATATACAGTTGAGCCAGTCTTGACATGTCATAGTCTTCCCGTATTGGTAAAAAGTGAGCTGCTTTGGTTAGTCTATCCACTATCACCCAAATGGCATCATGACCCCTAGATGTTCTGGGTAACTTGGTAACAAAGTCCATCATGACGTTATCCCATTTCCATTCCAGGATTTCTGGCTGCTGTAACATCCCTGATGGTTTTTGATTCTCGGCTTTTACCATGGCACATGTTAGGCACTTACTGACATAAATAGTGATTGATTTCTTGATTCCAGGCCACCAGAAAAGTTCCTTCAAGTCCAGATACATTTTACCACTCCCAGGGTGAACTGAATACCTAGACTTGTGAGCTTCATCGAGAATCACCTCTCGAATTCCCCCATGCTTTGGCACCCAAGTTCTCCCTTCGCACTTATATGTACCATCAGTTCCCATTTCAAATCACTTTTCCATTCTCGTTAATCCTTCTCCTGCTAGATTTTCCTCCTTTAACGCTTCGCCTTGAGCTTCTTTCAGCCTTGCGACTAGGTCTGTGTACACACTTATCCTTAAAGCTCGTACACGAAGAGGTTTTCTCTCTCCTTTCTGCTCAAAGCATCTGCCACCACATTGGCCTTTCCGGGATAATAATGGATTTCACACTCATAGTCGTTTAACAGCTTAACCCATCTTCTCTGACGCGTGTTTAGCATTTTCTGGTCGAGAAAAACTTCGATGGTCAGTGTAAATGATACACTTCGTGCCATAGAGGTAGTGCCTCCATATTTTGAGAGCAAACACCACGGCACCTAATTCCAGATCATGCGTAGTATAGTTCTTCTCATGATCAATTAGCAGTCTAGATGCATAGGCAATAACCTTGTTGCGTTGCATTAGCACGCAACCTAACCCTTGACGCGAGGCGTCACAATAAACTACGAAGTCTTCGACTCCTTCTGGAAGGGCCAAAACAGGTGCACTGCACAGTTTTTCCTTAAGCGTCTCGAATGCTTCATCTTGCTCGGGTTCCCATACAAAGGCTTTGTCCTTCTTAGTAAGTGAGGTCAACGGTTGCACAATTCGTGAGAAGTCCTTTATGAATCGTCGGTAGTATCCGACCAATCCTAGGAATTGCCTAATCTCAGTGGGATCAGGAATCTTCCAATTCTTTATAGCTTCAATCTTGGAAGGGTCAACTTGAATTCCATTCTCATTCACTACATGCCCTAAAAATTGGATCTCTTGCATCCAAAATTCATAATTTGAAAATTTGGCATATAGTTGCTCATTCTTGAGTAATTCAAGAATTAGTCTGAGATGCCTCTCGTGTTCTTCCTTACTACCGGAGTAGATCAGGATGTCGTCGATGAACACAATCACGAACTTGTCAAGATATGGGCGGCACACACGGTTCATGAGATCCATGAATGCTGCTGGTGCATTGGTCAGTCCGAAGGGCATGACTAAGTACTCATAGTGCCCATACCTAGTTCGAAAAGCCGTCTTGGGTATATCTTCTTCTCAGATCTTCAGTTGGTGGTAACCGGATCTCAGATCTATCTTGGAGAAGTAGCTTGCTCCTTGAAGTTGATCGAATAGGTCGTCTATCCTTAGGAGAGGGTAACGGTTCTTTATGGTCAACTTATTTAATTCCCGGTAGTCGATGCACATGCGTAAGGTGCCGTCCTTCTTCTTCACAAATAATACCGGAGCACCCCATGGAGAGACACTCGGACGTATAAATCCTTTGTCCAATAGTTATTGAACTTGCGTCATCAGTTCCTTCATTTCAGGAGGAGCGAGTCGATACGACGCTTTGGCTACTGGTGCAGCGCCAGGTAGCAAATCTATTTGGAACTCAACTTGTCGATTCGGGGGAAGTCCCGGTAGGTCTTCCGGAAACACCTCTGGGTATTCAGAAACTACTGGGATGTCCGAAATCTTCTTCTCCTCTTTGGTCTTCATCACGTAGATGATGAAAGCTGAGCATCCCTTCCTTAAGCTCTTGGTAGCTTTTAAATAGGATATCATGGGGCATAAGGTGTTACTCCTTTCTCCTTGCACCACTAACTCTTCCTTGTCGTTCAATGGTATCTTGAGTAGGCGTTCATCACAAACAATTTCTACTCTGTTCTTAGCTAACCAGTCCATGCCGACTACCACATCAAATCCTCCTAATTTAATGGGCATCAGATCTATCTTAAATGCATGCCCATTTAGATTTATTGAACAATTCTTGATGATTTTGTTAGTTTCTAAAATATTACCATCAGCTAATTCGACGGTAAACATATCGGCTAAGGCACACGTAGCTAAGTCAATCGAGGATCTAAAAGCACTAGAGATAAAACTGGCAGTTGCTCCAGTATCAAATAAAACAGTAGCAGGATTACCGTTTACAAGAAACGTACCATTGACCACATCGGGTTCCTTTCGGGCTCTAGCGGGATCCATCATAAAAGCTCTTCCCTTGGGCTTATTGGGCCGGTTGTCCTTGTTTCTTCCTAACTTAGGGCATTTGTTCCTCATATGCCCGGGGTCCCCGCACTCATAGCATTGTTTTCCAGGCTCGTAGGTACAGTCTTTAATCAGGTGACCAAGTTTCTTGCATCGATAACAAGGCATGGTATTGCACTCCCCTTGGTGATGAAGCTTGCATTTATCACAGAAGGGGCTTGTGCCCAGATACAACCTCCTTGCCTTTCCACCCTTGTCATTTCGTCTCGCTTCTTCTCTAGGCTTCTTGTTTGAACCGCTGCTGCTGCCGACCATCTTCCTAGTATCAACCCACTTCCTCTTTTCTTCCACAACCTTCTTCTTGTCCTCAATTCTCCCATGTTCAATCCACCCAGCTCTAACTAGGTCGTCGGTCAGACTACTGGTAAGGTCGACCGCCTCATGTATAGTTGTAGGCCTGGATGATCGAACCATACCCCTTACCCTTGGGTGTAACCCCCAGATGAAGCGGGACACGCCCTTGGATTCTGGCATCACCAAGTGTGGTACCAGTCGGGACAATGCAAGGAATTGGTTGATGTATTCGGTGTAGTTCGGACCCCTCATTTCCAAATTCAGAAATCTAGCCTCTAATTTCTCCAGTTGGTTGATCGGGCAGTACTTGTTGGTGATTAACTCCCTAAACTCAGACCAGTTCATTCTTCCTACAGCATCCCGTCCTCGAGGCTGGATGATGGTTTTCCACCACTCAAGTGCTGGTCCCTTGAGAGATTGAGAAGCTAACCTCACCATGTGTTCCAACTTGCACTCACTGATGTCTAACACAGCTTTGATTTCGTCCAGCCGTCTATAGGTTTCAATTGCACCCTCGGTGCCATGAAAGTCCTTTGGCTTGCAAGCCATGAATGTTTTGTAGGAGCACCCTTTCCTGATAGCTTCAGATTCTTCGTTGTTGGCAGCCCCAATACCACCTCCGGTGTCATCCCGGTCAGCATTTATTTGGGCAATAATGGTTGGTATAGCATTTGCAATTTGTTGTGCCACAAGATTTGCCATCCTCTCATCGTTTCCTGAGTTAGCATTCTCCCCGGCGGTAGTCCCTGGAGGGGTAGGTGGTTGGTTTCTGGTTCGCCTTGTTCTTTCGTGACGACCTCGGTTTACTGCTGGCCTTCCAATGGGTGTTCCTCTTCGGGTAGGCATTCTGACAGTACGACAGACAAAGTCGTTTAGCATCTCATAATTTGTTTCAATCAGTCTATGCATCAATTCCCTACAAGACTTCCTCTCTACGAAGAGAGAATACGGTGTATAATTGCACACAATTTACCAAGTTCCACAGATTACCAATTTAAACAGTTTAAGCAGTCATAAGGAATAACATGGCCCAACACCATGACTAAACAACGCATGACGGATAATCGTAAATGTTTCTACAGCATTGTATCATATGAATTAGTTCAAAACAAGACAAAGTTCATAGCATCAGAGTCTAGCTCTTACAAGGTGGAAAGTGCCACCACGCCCATGAAATATAATAATAATAATGATATCGGATAATAATAAGTTTGTTTCCTTCAAATACTCTAAGACAGATAGTTTCTTCTTCTCCCACATGGTCGCCCTCACATCCACTTCTTTTTCAGCCATCCCATCCATCCGGTGCTCTTCTTCCTTTGCTCCCGCTCCAATCTCTGCACACCCTCCGATGCCAGCATAGCTTGGAATTGAGCGGACTGCGAGGTCCGGGTGGCGTACTGAAGAGTCAGCTTGTGGCGCTCGATGGTCCTCAGTATCTCGCTCAGGGTAGGGTCGGATGGACCAAAGTCATTAGCCCGCCGGCTAGACTGAGAGTGCTGGTCTCTGGAGAACACGCTGGTACCGACATGCATGCTGTGCCTTGGGAGCATCCAAGGCTCCTCTTGTGGGTGGCGTCGGTGTGGCTCGTACTATGGTGGTGCGGGTATGGGAGCCCTGACCGGTGGTGGAGGAGGAGGAGGCAACCTAAATGAGACCGAAGTCCCAGGTCTAACAGCCTTTCGTGGACCATTGACGGTGCGTGCTCCCCAATTCCCAATGGGAGGTATCGGGGAGTGGGATGGAGCGGCAACATGTGGCGAACGAGAGCGTGTCCGGCTCCTGGGTGGCATTGACGAAGAAGAATCCTCGGAAGCTCCAGTGTCCTCTGACGCGGCGGAGATCCATCCCGAGTGTCCACACCTCTGCAGGTACGCCTCGTACTCTGTTTGGGGCTTCCTCCTCAG
The DNA here is from genome assembly GCA_024085815.1 of Flaveria linearis. Lineage (NCBI taxonomy): Eukaryota > Viridiplantae > Streptophyta > Magnoliopsida > Asterales > Asteraceae > Flaveria > Flaveria linearis. The sequence continues at coordinate 48,073,840 of CM044004.1, read as the reverse complement.
TGTCCTAACGGGGGCAGTCTCATCAACCGGAGGTGCGGGTGCCTTACCTCTTTCAGCCATAGTAGTTTCCTGTAAAAAGACATCATGAGTAATTTGGTTTCTCATAGCTTATGATAGTCTTAATAATAATAATATACTCATAGTAATAGTGATGGCATTAGTATCAGGGATCTCTATGTATCCCTTATCAGTGAGGTTATAATAGTGTCAGGCAATACAGTTCATCTAAAGGAAATTAATTTCAAATCCCCAGTCAAAATAAAATTCAAGGTTAATCAGCATCAAACAGAAAGGTCCAAACCTAACTTAGAGGTCCATGATGGAAATTACGCGTTCGGTAAATTCATGATTACGTTGATCAGGCGTAATCATCAATTTACCCAACCCGATCATTCCAACACTTTCCCACAAGGACAGTCCTAGGGTATCAGGGTTGTAGCCTAGGGTCTACTATGGTATTCCCGACTTCTCTACAACCTTTGGCTCTGATACCAATCTATCACACCCCCGGGCCCAGGTAGGGTGGGACGTCACAGATTAGCAACAACATATATGGTAGTGGAAACAAACCATTATAAGAGCTCAAAGGGAGAGAACATCACATGGCATTAAAAGTTTTAAAAGACACCGGGCTGGAAACAGATCCAGCCCCAAATGGTTACATGTTCAACATAAATTTAAATTGTCATGATATCAAATTGTCAAAGTCATAAATTCTGGTCACACAACAATGCCATGGTCTCGGGGTTGAGTCTAGGTCGTCCATAAGCTAAGAGTCTTCACAGGTTACCTGAAACATGCTCAAAAGAAAAGAGTGTCAACTAAAAAGTTGGTGAATTCAAGTGCTTAAAGTTTCAAAACAAACAAAAGGAACTATAAAAGTCCACAGTAAAGGTTTTAGAATCCAGTGTGATAGTTTATAGAAATCTCATTCGATTTTGAAAAGCATCGTTTTTAGTAACAGTCATTGTGGGGTATCAAAATCAACCCTGCACTTGGTCCCCGGTTGGCCTCTTCTAAACTTTTGTTTAACCAGATATTCCCGTAGGAAAAAGGACCAAGCCTCAGAATAATGAACCACTCCTGCTAGGATGGTTCACCATAGTATCTTACCCAAAACCTGTTACATGCCACAAACGACCCCTCAGGATCTCAGTGGGGTACCTCCCTGTGGCGGGAGCCACTGTGCGTAAGGAATTCCCCACATAGATCTATTCACGTAAAGACAAACGGTTCACAAAAAAATTAATGATTATGACTAAAGTATCCGCAGGTATCCAAAAAGTCCCATATACAAGTATCAAGTAAGCACAATCAAAGTTCATAAAACGGAAGATCATGCAAAGCAGTAAATAGTATCACACATAAGAGTTTCAGTTTAAAAGGAGCATGCTTCATCCCCAAAATAAAAAGTAAAAAAAGGGGAACACGAGAATTCAACTTAGGTATCAAGCAAATAGTAATTCTTCGCGTGCCGGGAATAGCTCAAGTCTAGCACCCTAATATGAATATATTAAGTGATTAGCTACTGCTCTAAGCCTATTTAAGGAGTAACAATAGTGTCTAATACTTAAGTAGACGGTTTCGGTTTTGATTCGATTAGGTTTGCGTAAAAAGTTTCCTTTTATGGAAAGTTAAGGTTTCTCATACAATTAATGGTTTTTACATTACTAAGTCCAGAATGTATGATAATTATGCTAACAAAGTGACTATAGTTCTCATTGGGGTCGATTAGGAAGTGTAACCAAATTTTACAGTTTAGCCTCTAAAGTTTCAGAATTGACAGTTTCTACCCTTAAGTTTGGTTTCTTGTATTAAATGGCCTTTATAACCAAAAATCAGTTTCAAGAACTTAATATAACTTCATTTTAAGAATATATACTCAATTTTTCAGTTTATGGACTCGGTTCCTAAAATACGCGTTTAACGTTGCCGGTTACGGTAAAACCGAACGGTTTAAAATGGTTATTTATGAGTTTTCACCTTTTTGGAGTCTAAGTCCAGTAGGTATTTCTTAAAATCATTTTTATGGGTTTCAAACCTTTTAGATTATAAAAATTTGTCTCTAAAAGTGGAAAGGCTCGTTTTTACGTTTAAACCGTTAAAACACGTTTTTAGTCGGGTTTGACCATTTTAAAGGCTTGTTTGACCAACCATTTGACTTTTGAGGTTATTTTATCTATTAACCTACTGGAGAGTCCTGATTTTTATAAGTTGTAACATTTAACCCATTTATCTTAAATTTTCCTTAAAAACGTCTTTCGGTTTACACCCGGTTTCACTAAAAATCCATTTAAATTGTCTTTTGACCACTAAAACTTTCCATTGACTACAGAACACTTTATTTATCAATTTAGAACCTGGAAATTCTCTTTAAAACGTTTATGGTCCATGTTTCCTATTTTAAGTCGTTTTAACCCGTTTTCAGGTCCCGAAAGTGACCAAACTAGGCCTAAACACATTATGTCCTTTGTTCCAGAGGTCAAGCCATGTTACTAAACTTAATATGCACCAAAACATACTGAAATGACAGTCCCAAACATTGCCTAGTTGTTCTATACATCCATGGACTTTAAAACATGAAGAAATTGTCATATATGGCCATTACACATGTGTAAATCCTTGTAACATGAGTTTAACCATTACTTTAACTTTATCTAACTTAAAAATCAGATTATTAGGGTGTCTTAAAAGTCATTTTGATCAGATTAAAACCCTTGTCTAAGAGGTTTTTCAAGAAATGACTAAAAGAAGTTACTACTAGTTGAATGAAGCATTGTTCAAGGTCTAAGGCATACTTTTACCACATGTAGGTGGTGTACACCCTTGGGGACTTCAAAAACAGGTTGTTGATAGTCTTAAAACCCATTAATATGCAGGTTAGACGTTTGGTTTTGAGAGGTTACAAGATTCACAAGTGCATGGTGACAAAAACACCAAAAAGTGGGTTTTCAAGGGGTAAATCGGATTCTACCCCTTGGAATGAGCATTATAAAGTGTGGTATACCTTAAAGAACGTGGGGAAATCGTCAAGAACAAAGTGAGGGTGAGATGTTTCTGCTACAACAAGAAAAAGATGGGTTTTTAGGTGAAAAATGAAGACTAGTTTAAGAAATGACCAAAACCGACACATACAGCTTACACTTGATGTTACTCACGATTTGGAAGGTGTGGATGGTCGTGTATGGCTGGAACCTTCTTGGAGGAGGCTGGGGAAGCTCTAACAAAGGCTGGAACTTCAAGTCTTGCACGTTCAAGGGTTTAAAACATCACCCAAAGTCCACCCTTGCTGCGGTTTTGCTGCTGGCCGATTATGGCAGCTTGTTGTTGTGATTTTAGGGGCTGAAATGAGAGGATTTTTGGAGAGTATGAGAGTGTTTCAGCAGGGATTTTAGAGAGAGAGAGAGAGAAGAGTGAATTGGTGAAGTCTTGCAAGGAGAGAAATGCATGAAGAGGGAATGGTTGTAAGATAAAGGTGGAGGTGTGTAAGAAAGCAAAATATTTCATTGGTGGGATGGGGGGGGGGGGGCGAAATGGCCTTGTCCTCTAGTGCCTTTTGAATTTTCAAGTTTAATTATTTAATTGGTAGTGTAGATTTTATAAAATGGTAGTATTCTTGGTGGTATAAGTTGTTAGTAAATTGACTAAGTGTTATGCATGGTAATGCATACTTAAATCCGAAAATTCCAAGTGTGTGTGTGCACACATATACTTTTAATTGTTTCAATTGATATTCTTAATTCTAGCTAGGGTGACTAATTAATATTCCCGGGCACGAATTTTTTTCTAAAAAGGCAAGACCTAAAATGACTAAATTCACGTAAATCACATAGAATCATAAAAATTGATCAAGTAAAAATTAGTGATTCTAACACTCTTGATATAATTGAATTGTTTCCATTATTAGTACTCATAAGACGGGATATGATGCAGTTAAATTAGGGTTTAGGATAGTGACCTTGGGACCGGTTGTCACAATGGGATCAAGAACAATACGAGTGGGTTAGTGAACGTGGAACGAGTGGGTTAGTGAACGTGGATTGAGTGGAAGGTAAAATCGCACGCGCAACGCATTGAAATTTAATTATAATTTGCATACGTGTTATTTGAGCTCTAAATAATAAAAGGCATAAATTATAAAATACGTGAACTATAAACGAAAGATGAACGTCACTTGTTATAATTATTTGATTTAAATAGATGGTTTGGACTCAAGATTTAGATAGCAACGTTAATTACTAGAAGTCAACCTCGATAAAAGATATGAAACATTAAGTTTTGGGAAGTAGTTATAAAATGTCATTGATTTAACAAATAAGTTGATTTCATGTCACGTTAATTCCTTACAATACTTCGGGATGTAAAATTTCATACAAAAAGATATATTTGTACAATAGATACATTAGGTTAACCGATGTTCACGCATACGTAATTATGGCAAATGGGCTTATAATTCTATAATGATCCATTATCTTGTCGTTATTAGTAGTTGGCCATCTCATTGTTATTGACATAAATATTAATTGTAACACTCTTTCTATACAAATTATCATCAATCAAGTCAACAAATACGATATAAACACGAGCTTTATAAAAATCGTTTGAAACATTATATATTACTTACATTGTTAATTCAAGTTATTTAAAAAGATTTGGAATCCATGATATGAATTGATTTTTCGATATTCTTCATACTAAGACACAATTCTTGATTAAATGCACAAATCAACCTAATGTACACGAATCAACTCATGACACTTAACAAATACACAAGAAGCTAAGATACATTAAGGATATTAATCACCAACTTAAATTTAACTAAAGAGCTCAACTGCACGCATGTAATAACATCGTGCTAATTCTAAACGTGAATCTTATATGTTTAGTTAGGATTGCTTTGTTGGTGATCATCACTTTTCTTTATCAAGCTCTGAAATTATATAAGGATACCAGGTGAGTTCTCGTGTTCCCCCTTTTTACTTTTTGTTTTGGGGATGAAGCATGCTCCTTTTAAACTGAAACTCTTATATGTGATACTGTTTACTGCTTTGCATGATATTCTGTTTTATGAACTTTGATTGTGCTTACTTGATACTTGTATGTGGGACTTTTTGGATACCTGCTGATACTTTAGTCATAATCATTAATTCTTTTGTGAACCGCTTGTCTTTACGTGAATATATCTATTTGGGGAATCCCCCACGCACAGTGGCTCCCGCCACAGGGAGGTACCCCACTGAGATCCTGAGGGGTCGTTTGTGGCATGTAACAGGTTTTGAGTAAGATACTATGGTGAACCATCCTAGCAGGAATGGTTCACTATTCTGAGGCTTGGTTCTTTCATACGGGAATATCTGGTACAACAAAACTTTAGAAGAGGCCAGCCGGGGACCAAGTGCAGGGTTGATTGTGGCACCCCACGATGACTGATACTAAAAATGATGTTTTAAACATCAAATGAGATTCTCAGAAACTTTCACACTTGATTCTAAAACCTTCACTTGTGGACTCTAAGAGTCCCTTTTATTTCTGAAACTTTAACCACTTGAACTCACCAACTTTATGTTGACACAATTTTCTTTTTGAGCATGTCTTCAGGTACAGCTAGGGAGAATAGTTGAGCTATAGAAAATACCTAAATCCGAGACAAGAAGTGAGAATAGGTGTTGAAGACAAAAGTCGAGCCTTGAAGCTTTAGTTACTGAAGCATCAAGAAACCTTCACCAAAAGATTGATCATGACACCTATAGGCTGTAGATTAGGCACCTTGTGAATTGAAACAAAGCCAATATTCTGATGTAAATGTTGAAAGTTGTATTGTATTAAACCATTTAGTTTCCGCTGCATTTTGGTTGTTGTTTACTAATCGTGACGTCCCGCCTCTCTGGGCCCGGGGTGTGACACAAAACCCGCCAACCAATCCATTCCGAGCATCAAATCAAAACCACCTAACGTTATCGCAAACGGTTTAACCGGAAATTTGTGGCCCTCTAATTCCACATCACAACCCTCTATTACCTCGGAAATCCTGGTAGTTTTACCTATAGCAGTCTCTACATCAAACGGTACATCCACACGCCTACTACCAACGGGCAATTTGGCACAGAAAGCAGCAGAAATAAAACTCCTACTGGCACCCGAATCAAATAATACAGAGGCTAAAGTTTGGTTCACCAGAAATGTACCGGACACTACATCAGGGTCCGTCCTATCCTCTTCCTGCGTCATCGTGAATGCCCTGGCACTTGCCTTCGATCCCTCTTTCCCTGTCTTCTTCACGCCGGAACCTTCAGACCTCGGCTTCTTGCAATCTTTACTCATATGGCCGCTCTCCCCACAATTAAAGCACCTCATGCCCTTACACTCTTTAGCCATATGAACAGGCTTTCCACACTTGAAACAAACATTCAGCCCCAGTCTGCACTCGCCACCGTGCTCTTTCCCACATTTCCCACACTTTCTTGACCCTGCACTTGACATGTCCACACGGCGATTCTCCACTCGTGCCTTCCTGTTGCCTGTCGAAGTATCACCTCGACCAAACCTCTTCCCCTGCCAGTTTCTCTCACCACCTCCCTTCTTACTACCCTCAGCCTTCACCGACACAGCCCGTTCATCGTACAACCTTCCCGCCAAATCCACTGCCGACCTGAAAGTGCTCGGTCGAGCAGAAATCAAATGCCACTGAATTTCAGCTGGCAGCCCCTGAATATACCGGTTGATCTTTCGAGACACCGGCGTCACCTGCTCTGGCACCAACCGCGCCATTTCATTAAACTTGGTGGTGTATTGTTGGTGGGTCATCGTCCCTGCCTCTAACTGCAGGAACTCTCTCTCAACTCTGTCCATTTCCTGACGAGGACTGAACTCCTCGATCACCATTCTCTTCAACTCGGACCACTTCATCTTCCCAATGGCCCTGCTACCCTCGGCCTGGACTATATTGTCCCACCAGCACAAAGCCGACCCCGTGAAAGAGTGGGTAGCAAACTTCACCATCTTGTCCTCCTGGCAATCACTAATATCGAGGACAACCTCCATTTCTCTCACCCATTGGTGAGCATCAGCAGCAGTACCAGAACCATCAAAAGTAGGGGGCTTGCACCTCATAAATGCCCCGTAGTTACAACCCCGTGTTGTCTCCCGTACCTGCTCTTCCTCCTCTTCCTCTTCATCATCAGATAGAACCGTTTCCGGCTCTGTTTGTTGCTGTCTACATGAGGATCGATTCCTCCCTCGCCTCTCGTCTTCACATAATGCATTTATCACTTCGGTCACTACAGACGGTAAGATCGTCTGCATGACCTGGTGCACCTCTTCAACCACTGCCTCTTTTACTGAGGCTCTCAAATTGGCGCTTTCGTCTGCATCCTCCTGATGAGGGGTCTCGTTTTCCTCATGAACTACCTTCTCTACCCTAGGTCTTCCTCTCGTGGCACGCGGTTCAGCACCACGTCCACCACCACGTGAAGCTTTAGATGATCTACCACCGACCATCTTCTATCACACTGAAAGATTCAAACACCAACACGGTCATTCAAGGAAATAGCTCAGTTTATGTTATGTATAGTAAGTCCCTAATTACAGTGGCCAGTTGTGATTAGCAATTTACTCTACTCTTCACACCCCGAGCATTACCTGTCCTGACTACATTAGTATCTAAGTCTAACAGTACACATAAAAACATAACGTACGCACATAATACCGGTTAACTTTAAGAAAATACCTGATGACACGCAGCTACTCAGATGGCATTCTTCCCCTTCCTGTCCCATTTTCAGTTTAAGTTTAGGTTTATTTTGAAAATTTACCCATTTCACTTAAACTTTGGCTCTGATACCAACTTGTAAGGCCCCGTTCCCGGGCACCTCACAGTTGGTCGTTCATTGCACATAAAACACATATAGTATATATTCATAAATATCTCAAATGAGCATTTGTAGCGGAAACATTCAAAGATAAACTTTTCTTTTACTATAAATACTTTTGCCATTTAATACAACGTACGTCATTTACAAAACATCTAATGTTGCATTACATTACAAAAGCACTATTACAAAAAGGGTCATAAACAGTGACCTCTAATATAGAAATATAAAAATTTTTCATCATAAAAAAGATTCCTTAAGTAATCCCGTTTATGGGAATCCTATGGAAATCTTACACTAGCATGCAACATAATGTGTTGCGTGCATTATGGGCCCGCAACACATGATGTTGTAGCATTATCAAAAGGAGAATGCCATCCCAAAAGAGCTGAGTAGCCGCCTCGTGCCATCCCCAGCAACACTACCTGCCAACTAGAAACACATAAAAAGTCAGTGTTGCTGAGTGAGTTCTAGTTTTATAATAAAAACATAATTTCATTCTTGTTAACCATCTTACATACATGCGTTCACACATCATACGTACACTTAGCTAATATTATTATTATCATCATCATTCGTTCATTAGCTTTCATTCATGTACCATTCATCGTTCTCATGCACGTTCATACATGCATTCTTTACACTCATTCGTACGTTCTTTACTTTCATTCATACATTCATTACATTCGTTCGAACGTTCATTTCATTCATTCATACATTCATTATATTCGTTCGAACATTCTTTACATTCGGTGACATGTACAATACCCCAAACATCATGCATACTACTGGTGCTGGACCTGTGGTAATCAACCACGAACGTTGTGCACTACTGCTGATCCAGTCACCTGGGGTAGGTACATGCACCACTTATCTTTCCACTTTCCTTCTGGATCAATGCCATATGCTATACCCCGAACATTGTGCACTACTGCGGGTGCTGGACTTGTGATGATCAATCACGGACGTTGTGCACTACTGCTGATCCAGTCACCTAGGGTAAGCGGCAAGGATCCCATACATACATATGGTCAATCACAAAGACTGACCCCGATGTGCATCCTTCGGGGTAGCTAACCCGCACACCGTTGAGCTAACACCTGCCAGGGGTGTGCACCTCCATACATTTGCTTGCAAGTCTTTCTTACATTCATTCATTCATTCGTTAATGCATGCATTCTTTCATCATGTTCCTCTTTCATTATCTTTCACTTTACATTCTTATTACATTTGTTTCATTCATTCATTCATTCACGTAAAGTCATAAAAGATAAACATACGTCAACACAAGGAACATAGATATTTACAAATCATCAGTCATTACCATCATATAAGGCTACATCATACTTAGCCTACATACATCATACATACACATCTCTCCTCATTCACTTCAGCCCTATTTGGGCGATTGAACATACTTCATCGCATGGCCTCCGTGCGACTGGGTCGTGCGATTGGGCAGTTATGCGAATGGGCATACAATGGTGCGACTGGACCTCCTATCATGCGATTGAACACTATATGAATGGGCTACTAGGCGACTAACCCTCAGTCGTGCGGCTGAACTACTATGCGAATGGACCAATGCGACTGAATCCCTCAGTCGCATGGCCTGCCATGCGACTGAGCCCCAATCGTGCGACTGAGCCTCAATCGCATGATTGAACATCAGTTGTTCCTCAGTCATGCGACTGGCCCTTCAATCGCATAACCCTAACTGGGCAGCGACTGGAGTTCTTCACGAACAGCAGTCGCGATCCAAGGCATTCAGACTCATCTTAAACTCATTTCCAACCTAATTTGGCCCTCCTAAACCTCAAGGATTCATACTAGGACATCATACAAGCATATACAAGTCCTAAATCATACCTTAAACACATTCCTCAAGATTTTACCCAAATGGGTCAAACATACATTTCTTTCAAAAACGGGTTTGAATGTGTTTCCAGCCCCAAAATCGTATGAAAAGCAGTAAAAGAGGGGTTCTAGAACTCACAATAACAGGTAGGAGTTGAAGAGCTTCGATTTGACTAGCCACTCGACAAATCTTGAGCCCGGGTCAGCACTTTCTCTCTTCTTTCTCTGCTCTCTCTCGCTCTCTGCTCTTTCTCCTGACTGAAAAGTGCAAGTGTTGGGAAGAGAAGAGAGTTGCTCCTCTTTTATAGGTACAGCTCAGTCGCATGAGGTCCAGGGGTGACTGGACCTTCAGTCGCATGAACACCATGCGACTGGACCTTCAGTCGCATGAGTTCCATGCGGTTCATCCTTCATTCGTGCGATTGAACCCCCAGTCGCATAAATCACATGCGACTGAGACGCAGTCGCATACCACTCCAAAAAGTCAAACTACCGGGTGTTCTTAATACGTATGACTAAGTGCGATTCAATAACATCATCCTCTTCAAGTACCATACTTGAAATGTTTTAGGTGAAACAATTATCTATCCTTTTGTCGTAGATGTCATGTTAAACCTAGAGACACAGAGTGATCATTCTCCATTGATTTAACTTTATCAGGCCTTAGACATCTTACTCTCAACAAATAAGAGGGACAAATCCCATCATGACTACATACGTCTCTCATAATTACCTTATATCATACCTGAACTCAGACTTATGTACTGCCATATTTCAGAACGGCGAAGAACTGAGCCAAAGTATAATATTTGGTAAATATCAAGATCCAATATGTATCTCAGGTCAGAGGATACCAAATGATGTTCGCCTTTACTCAAAACTACTTATGATCAATCAGGAAGATTCCATGTAGTAATTTTTGAGATGCAGGGCAGTCCAATATTTGCATCCCACAAATATCTATGAACTTTGGCAGCAACCTTTTGCTCTATATTCATCCATATAATACATACCAATCCAGGTTCATAATAGCATTAACTTCACACTCGTTCCCACAAGCATGACTTTCATGCTTTGCCTTCTCAAGAAGCTTCGTGAGAGGATCCGTAATGTATTGATCTGTGTGAACTTTGAAAATACATATCTTTCCCTTTCCAACTTCATCCCTTTTGTATTTGAATCTTCGTTCAATGTGCCTAGTCTTTTGATGTGCACGGGGTTCCTTGATTTGAGCAATCGCACCCTCGTTATCACAAAGAATTTCTAGGGGGTCATGAATGGAAGGGACCACCCCTAGATCGGCAATGAACTTCATTAACCATGCAACTTCCTGAGCTGCTAATGAAGCGGCGATGTATTCTGATTCTGAAGTTGATAATGCCACCACATCTTGCTTAGAGCTCTTCCATGAGATTGCTCCTCCATTCAAGATGAAAATATACCCTGATTGTGATCGTGAATCATCCCGATCAGTTTGGAAACTCGCATCCGTGTAACCTTTTACAACAAGTTCCTCATCACCTGATCCATAGATTAGGAACATATCTTTAGTCCTCCTTAGGTAATTAAGTATGTTCTTAACAGCCATCCAATGACTGTTTTTAGGATTTTGCTGGTATCAGCTTGTCATGCTCAAAGCGCATGACACGTCCGGTCTAGTGCATATCATTGCATACATGATGGATCCTATAGCAGACGCATATGGGATTCCCTTCATTTTGTCTTACTCAATGTCGAACCTCTTTGAATAGGTACAGTACCCTTTTTAGAGTTTTCCATCTTGAACCTTTTCAAGATCTTCTCAATGTATGCACTTTGATTTAAACCAATCAACCGCCTTGACCTATCCCTATAGATCTTTATTCCTAAAATATAGGCGGCTTCACCAAGATCCTTAATGGAGAAACTGTTTCCAAGCCAGGCTTTTACACCCTCCATGGTTGGAATGTCATTTCCAAACAGTAGAATGTCATCGACATATAATACTAGGAAAGTGATGATGCTCCCACTAGCTTTCTTATATAGACATGCTTCATCAACATTTTTGTTGAACCCAAATTTTATTATTTCTTCATCAAAACGGTGATTCCAACTTCTTGATGCTTGCTTCAATCGATAGATTGATTTCCTTAACTTGTATACTTTGTTAGGATGGTTTTGATCGATAAAACCTTCAGGTTGAACCACATAGACATCTTCCTCAAGATATCCATTTAGGAAAGCGGCTTTGACATCCATTTGCCAAATCTCATAATCATAATGAGCAGCTATGGCAAACAATATCCTAATGGACTTTAGCATCGCAACAGGTGAGAAGGTCTCATCATAATCAACTCCTTGAGTTTGAGTGAACCTTTTGCTAAAAGTCTAGCTTCATAAGTATCCAAGCTTCCATGCATGTCGGTTTTCTTGTTGAAAACCCACTTACTTCCAACTATCTTGGAGTTAAGAGGTAGTTTAATCAAGTCCCATACTTGGTTGTCATGCATGGATTGCATCTCAACATTCATGGATTGCATCTCAATGTGCATGGCTTCAAGCCATTTGTCACAATCCAAATTGGACATTGCATCATGATAGGTGGTTGGTTCATCAGAATCTACCACATAGCATCCATCTATAAAAAATCCATATCTTTCAGGTGGATTACTAATTCTATCAGATCTGCGAACATTTTGTGTGTATTGATCAACCACTTGATCATTTTCAACATCCTCATGTTGAGTGCTAATGTCAACCAAACGTGTATCGGTTTGTGGTTCTTGATCCTCCTCAAGATCCACAGTTCTACTGCTAGTTCCTTCCGTAAGGAACTTAGCTTCTAAGAACTCAGCCTTCTTGGTAACAAACTCCTTTTGTTCCAATGGATCATAGAAAAAATTTCCCATAGAATCTCTAGGATATCCAATGAAGATACACTTAGTAGAACGGCTTTCTAGCTTGTTTGAGGTGGGAGTCTTAACATAAGCCTCACAACCCCATACCTTTAAATATGAGAGCGATGGAACCCTTCCATGCCATATTTCAAAAGGTGTCATTTCCACTTTCTTGGATGGGGCCATATTCAAAACACGGGCTGCTGAGAGCAAAGCAAAACCCCAAAATGATAGAGGTAGTAAGCTTCTAGACATCATAGATCGAACCATATCCAATAGAGTTCGATTTCTCCGCTCGGACACACCATTATGTTGTGGTGTTCCAGGTGGAGATAGTTGTGAGACAATACCACAACTTCTAAGATGATCTCTAAAAGCATCACTTAGGTATTCACCTCCTCTATCGGTACCGAGAATTTTTATTTTCTTGTTGAGTTGATTTTCTACTTCATTTTGGAAGATTTTGAACATTTCAAATGCTTCATCCTTGTGTTTTAGTAAGTACACATAACCATATCGACTATAGTCGTCAGTAAAGGTAATGAAATATCTTTCATGGTACCTAGTCATTGGCTTAAAAGGACCACATACATCCAAATGTATGATGCCTAATAAATCTTTTGCCCTTTCGGATTTGCCTTTAAAAGGTGCATTAGTCATTTTACCTTGTCAACAAGATTCACATACATCAAATGAATCATATTCATTTGCTTTTAAAAGATCGTTCTTCTGAAGTGTTTGTATGCGTTTCTTGTTTATATGACCAAGACGGCAATGCCAAATATAGGTATCACTCAAATCCAATTTGAGTTTCTTGGTGGTGCATTGGTACAATGAGCTATCATATAATGTGTTTTCATGAACCAGTTCATAAATACCATTAACATGAATAGATTTAAAATAAAACATGCCATTTAAAGAAACATGAATTTCATTTTCAATAAATGACAAAACATAACCATATTGTCTTAATTGGGCAACAGAAATAATATTCCTAGTCAAACTAGGAGCATACAAAATATTGTTCAAAATTGCTTCCAAACCATTTGGAAGCTTCATGATGTAGTCCCTTCAGCCTTCAACTTGAACTTTCGCCCCATTCCCCATGTAGAGGCTAACATCCCTTTTCTTGAAGTCCTTACTACTTTCGAACCCCTGCAATAAATTGCAAATGTGAGTTCCACATCCGGTATCCAATACCCATGTGTTTGAGGATATTAAATTTAGATCAATATGAATCATGTAAATTGTACCTGAGGTTTGCCCAGCATCCCTCTTAGCTTGCAACTCTTTAAGATGGACTGGATAATTCTTGCCCAATGTCCAATCTCCCCACACCTGAAGCATGGGTCATTTGAAACAACCTTTTGCTTCTTCTCCACTTGTTTTGGTGGTGGCGCTCTTACCACTCCCTTCCCCTTTCCCCTAACGTACCCTTTCCCTTTGGCAACATTTGCCTTGTGTGCGGGGTGAGGCCTCTTCTTGTTCCCACCTTCATTGATGGTGAGAACGGGTAAAACGTTTTTACCCATGGTCGCCTCGGTAGTTTTGGGCATAGAGTGAAGCTCACTTATGTTCTTGTCCCATCCGTTCATGTTGTAATTCATGACAAAATTGTCAAACCTTATGTTCTTATCTCATTCGTTCATGTTGTAATTCGAGACGGGACAATTTAGCCTTTCGAGGCGGTCGATATGGCTTTTCACCTTAAGTACATAAGATGAAACAGATTGGGTGTCATCCATACGACATGCACGGAGTGCTCGAACCGTTTCGAAGCGCTCTACCCTTGGTTGTTGTTAGAACGTTCCCTTCAACTGGGTAATCATATCGTACGCTCCATGATGTTCATACTCCTTTTGGAGATCAGGAGTCATACTTGCCAACATGAGGCAAGACACTTGGACCGAGTCTTCAGTGTATTTAACCCAATTCATAAAGGCCTCCTCATCATCCTCACTAGGTTGATCGGGGATAGGGTCGCCTAAAACATATGATCGTTTCTCTTGCTTGAGAACGATTCTCAAGTTTTGATATCAATCGATAAAATTGTTATGATTTAGATGTTCCTTTTGGAGAATCGCTCGTAAAGATTGGGCGGACATGGGTGAATTATCATGATTATCATTGTTATTGGTGGCCATCTACAAAATTTTAACAAAGTTCAATTTTAGTATTTACGATATTGTCCATATTTTAATAATTAAAGCCCTTTTATGTGTCTTACACAATTTTTAAAATTCTAGAATCCAACGTTACATTTAAACAGTGGTTAGGTGACCTTTATCCCATTATTTAAATTAACAAGGTAGTCAACGTTTTGACAATTGCAACCGTTTGCAACTTCTAGGGTATGGGATCAACTTACACATCATATGTGTGGTCGGCACATTAATCCCATCAACAACTTTGTAAGCCATATTGTAGGTGATCCATTTAACATGGTTTCCAAATCAAGTTACCATACTTGCACACACATGTGAGTTTTCCAACATAAGTGATTAGGTGATCTTTATCCCATAAATATGGTATCCCCACCATAAGTCACAAGTTCCCTCTAAATGGTTAGGTGATCTTTATCCCATTAAGAGTTTCCAAATGACTCAAGTGTTGTGCGAAAGGACGGTGTTAAACTTGTTTATAAAGAATTTAAAGTTTTCATAATATTAGTTTAGAAACTCTATGTACCTTATATCTGCATGCTTTCAAATATAAGGTACCCTATGGTTCACTTTTAATAAAACCTCTTTTATTAAAACCATTAATCCTTTTAACAACCTCTTATTAATCACTTAATGATAAAGAACCATCTAATTTTTAGCTTGTTAAGTTGTTAATGATTTTGTAATGCATATCCAAATATCAACCAAACAATCAAACAACAATCATCCAAACAAGCATAAAATTACAAACATGAGTGCATAACCATAGCCACTAAGTTGACTACACTTGTTTGCCATCATAAGTGTTTCATAAGGTCTTTCTTAATAGTAAATAATGACACATCAAATATGTCCATGGACTCCCACTTGAATCCACATCCAAAGCTTCAAGTGTCCATGTCTTTTATGTTCATCTTTAGGTCTTCATCTTGTGCATCTTTCTTTTACAAAATTATATCCTAATACAATTTTGTAATAAAATAAATGCAACTAATCTATTTATTACATAACCAAATGAATAAATAATTACAACCAAAATAACAAACATAAATATTACAGCCCTTTTATAAATCAAAACCAACATGACAAATCTCAATCAACGAAAACCAAAACACAAGAGGCCAAGGCTATGTTATGCACTAATATTGTGAAACATATTCAACATCCAAGAAATAAAATGAATCCATCATTTCAGCCCTAAAGTTTTGGCCAACATGAACCAAAACTTTGGGGTTTTGTCCAAACAATACAATCAACCATTTGGCTATTATCTTTCAAGGTTTATACTATAAGCATGTAAGAATAAACTTTAAAACATAAGGGATTCATACATCCAAGAATAAAATAGCCCCTAATGGGTTGAAAAAGTCCATGAAAAGCAACTTTTCAAGACCCTTTGAAGCATGCATTCCGTATATCCGGCTCTAGATGCCATTGTTGGGTTTTGTCACATGTAAAAACAAGTAAGTTTAACCATTTAAACTTAGAAAACACAGCGGATATAAAAGTTAAACATCTGGTTTTGAATCTGAAAATTATGAACCATATTCATCCAAGACAAAAACCAAGAAGAGGATCTTTTATATATATGAAATAGCATGCTATCAAGACGAAAATACAACCATAGGGAGTTCTAGAAATCAACCTTTCTTGAACAAGAATGTTGTAGATAAAAAGATGAAGGTGATGATGTTCTTGGATGTGTAGTCTCCAAAATAGAAAACCTAAAGCTTGTATACACACAAGTCCTTCCAAACACCAAGCTTGTTAGGAGAGCAACACCAAAAGAACTCTCTTCCTTAGTCCTTCACAAGGTCCGAAAATTTCAGCCCATTTTACCCAGATTTTCGAAATTTTCAGCCTGCTTTGGAGAGAGTTTTTGCTATGTGTGTGTTAGAGAAATTGTGTCTTGGAGAGAGAGAGAATGGAAGAGTACAAAGGTT
Organism: Flaveria linearis; assembly: GCA_024085815.1. Classification (NCBI taxonomy): domain Eukaryota; kingdom Viridiplantae; phylum Streptophyta; class Magnoliopsida; order Asterales; family Asteraceae; genus Flaveria; species Flaveria linearis. The sequence continues at coordinate 48,057,134 of CM044004.1, read as the reverse complement.
GTTTAAGTCTTGAAAGAACCAAGACTAAAAGACCCAATAAAGCCCACATGGGGCGGCCGAATCTTGTTTCAAAAATGGGTTCCCCCCATTTTTGAAACTTTTATATATTTGCATTCTTTCAACCCTTAATTTATAAAATTAAAACCTATTTTAATTTTATATAATTAACACACTATTATTTGACATTATTTAACTAACTTAAATAATGAAAAAAATAATGTCTCATGAATAAACTATCCATATAATGTTGTTCTATTACAAAACAATATCTTAGAAAACCCATTTTCTAAATTGGTGTCAATGTTTATTTGTATGATCTCATCAACAAATAAACATTTATTAGTGTTTGTTTAGCTTGTTATTGGGTATGACCCGACTTGGATCATAACGTACTAACCACATCAGTCTTGTATGTATCTTGGGCATACAAGATCCAACAGTTGATCCTTCAACAGAAACAAGTTGTCTCATTGCTCACGTATCAAATGATGAAAGCCAACTTTGGCATAGACGTCTTGGTCATTCCAACTTCAAAAACATGAATAAACTTGCAGCAGGAAGTCATGTAGTAGGAATTCCATCAAAGAAGTTCGCTACATCAGATCTCTGTAAAGCATGTTTGAAAGGAAAACAACGCAGAGAGTCTTATATGTCCAAGCAGATAAACTCAAATTCAAAGCCTCTACAGATGTTACACGTGGATTTATTTGGTCCTGTAAACATGCAGAGCATTGGAAAGAAATCGTATTGTTTAGTTATCATGGATGACTATACAAGATTTTCTTGGGTTTTATTTTTGCGTGCAAAATCTGAAATGGCTGAATTATTAAAAGAGTTTGTCACTATAGTAGAAAATCAACTTGATCTCAAAGTAAAAATAATTAGAAGTGATAATAGAAAAGAATTAAAAAATGTGAATGTTGACATGGTCTGTGCAGGAAAAGGGATAGCTCATCAGTTCAGTGTTCCTAGAACTCCATAACAAAATGAAGTTGCAGAAAGGAAAAACCGAACATCGATTGAAGCAGCCCGTGCAATGATAGCAGATGCTATGATTCCAATCACTTTCTGGGATGAAGCCATATCAACTGAGTGTTTCATTCAAAATCATACTCTATTGGTGAAAGACAAACAGAAAACTCCATATGAGTATAGATTTTCTTAAATCTTTTGGTTGTCCAGTTTTGATTTTAAATTCAAATGATCAGCTACGCAAATTTGATGCAAAATCTGATGATGGATTTTTTCTTGGATATTCATCAGCCTCTAAAGCGTATAGAGTTTATAACTCTAAGACGGATGTTATCATTGAAACGTTCAATGTCAAATTCCTTGAAAAATCTTTTCCATCAGTTGCAAATGGTGCAGCGTGGTTATTTGATTTAGACTCATTGTCAAAATTTTTCAATTCTAATCTGTTTGAATTTGCTTGTGTCAAGAGGAAACAAGTAAGAGATCTTGGATCCTTTAGTGACGATTCAGACTCTGATGATATGGATGTTTCAAGCCCGGACTATCCGTTTTTCTCATTTGTGAGAGATCCCATATTCAATTCAGAGAATCATGATCAACAAATTCCTGAGCAACAACAACTTCCTGAAAATTCTGATGATTCTCAACCATTTCCTAATGGTGGTACTAAATTTGCGCAACCAAAGTCAGGAACATCATCCATCTCTATTGATGCAGTTGTTACTGGTAACCTTGATTACTTTATCAACTCACTGACTCAAGTTTCAAATTTTAATCCATATTCTTCTAGCCTATTGCATCAGCTTTTCAACTTGAATCAAACAAATCTGGATGTTAATGTTCAAGGTGATGAGATTCCGACATCTCGTATTCACTAGAACCATCTAAAATCTCAGATTATTGGTCCATTGAATAAGAGAACAATGAGAAGCAAATCAGAACAAGCAAACATTTGCTTATACTCATGTTTTCTTTCTTAAGTTGTTCTTAAAAACGTTACCGAAGTGTTAAAGGACAATGGTTGGATTGAGGCTATGCAAGAAGAATTACTCCAATTCCGCAAACAACAAGTGTGGAATTTGGTGGATATACCTAAAGGAGAAAATGCTATAGGCACAAAATGGTTGTTTAGAAACAAAACCGATGATCGAGGAATCATGATTAGAAAGAAAGCAAGACTTGTTGCATGAGGATACACACAAAAAGAAGGAATTGATTATGATGAAGTATTTGCTATAGTTGCAAGACTTGAATCTATTCGTGTCTTCCTAGCTTATACATCATTCATGAAATTCAAGGTGCATCAAATGGACGTTAAAGGTGAATTCTTGTACGGTCCAATCACTAATGATGTGTACGTGAAGCAACCTCCAGGTTTTGAGGATGAAGAATTTCCATATCGTGTGTACACGCTTAGCAAAGCTCTGTATGGACATCAAAAAGCACCTAGAATCGTATGAGACATTATCACAACACTTAATCCAACATGGATACACAAGAGGTAAAATCGATCCAACTTTATTCATAAAGAAGGATGCTGATGATCTCTTATATGTGCAAGTGAACGTTGATGATATCATATTTGGTTCTACAAGTTCAAAACTGTGCAATGAATTCAAAGAAATCATGAAGTCTTGATTTCATATGAGTTTTATGGGAGAAATCAATTTCTTCCTTGGACTACAAGTACAACAATATGGAGATTGATGGGGTTTTAACATGTTTATCATAGCTCATATAACTTAGTTTATATGAAAACGTAGCGGATTTTTATGTTTTAAAACATGTTCATAAGATTGTTGTTAAAGCCATTTAACAAAAAAACCCAAGCCATGGATCTTTATATACAATGCATACAAATGAAAGAACACTAGATAGTCAAGAAACTACAACCTTTGTAGCTTCCTAAACCCAAAATTGTAAGATGAGGATGATGATGTTTGTGGCTGAAAATTCAAGCAAGAAATCCTCAAGAGGTTGTACCCCAAGCTTCTTCAAACACCCTTGAATGCTAGGACACTTGGACACCAATTTTCAGCAATCAAAACCACCTTTTGAAAGCTGAAAATCCTTCTTCTTTTCTGCTCAAAACCGTAAGAAAGAAGAGAGAAGAGAGATTGTTTTTGCTTCTTGTGAAATGTGGAAGATAGAGTGTTTCAAGAGGGTTGTGTGTTCCAATAACACATGCAACCAATATAAGCCAAAAGAGAGTTTGAAAAACCCCAAAGGGGCAGCCGAAACATGGCCCACATACTTTTTGTTTTCCCTCCCATTTTATCACTTAATGTTATAATCTCTTGTCTTGCCAGTTTATAAAATATAACCATTACATTTTATAAAATAGTAACACATATGTTGTTTGTAATTACTTAACTAACTTAAATAATAAAACAACTAATTCCCACAAACAAATTATCCATATAATGTTGTTTATTTACAAAAGCAATAATTTAGAAAACCCATTTTCTAAATTGGTGTCATAATTTATTTGTATGATCTCATCAACTAATAAATTATCCATTGGTGTTTGTTTAGCTTGTTATTGGGTATGACCCGACTTGGATCATATCACACTAGCCACATCAATTTAATATCTATCTTGGGCAGATCAATTCTTTCAATCTCCCACTTGCACAAGATTCATAGAAGGTTGATGCAAGCAGCAAATAACGCCTAGCAACGGTTTGCTACCCCTAATGTATATGATTAAGTGCCATTCAATAACATCATCCCTTTTCAAGTACCTTACTTGACCATGATTAAGGTGAATCAATCATCTATCCTTTTGTTCAGATGTCATGTTAAATCCAAGAGACACAGAATTGTCATTCTCCGATGATTTAACTTTAATAGGCCTTAGACATCTAACTCTCAATGAATAAGAGGAACAAATTCCATCTTGACTACATACGTATCTCACAATCACCTCATATCATACCTGAATTCAGCCTTATGTACTGCCAATATTTCAGAACAGCAAAGTACTAAGTCAAAGTACAATACTTGGTGAATATCAAGACCCAATATGTATCTCAGGTCTGAGGATACTATGATATTCGCCTTTACTCAATATTTCTTATGACTAATCACAAAGATTCCATGTAGAAATAATTGAGTGCGGGTCAGTCCAATATCTATATCCCATAGATATCAATGAACCTTGGTAGCAACCTCTTGCTCTATATTCATACCTTATGAATATCAACCAATCCAAGTTCATTATAGTCTTACATTCATAATTGTTCCCACAAGTATGATCGACTACGGACGTTTAGAATAACTTATTTATTCACGGATTTAAACATGCTAAAATAGAAGAACAAATGAAAACTATAACCATATAATTAAGTCAAATAACATAAGTTCCAATATCCAAATACAAAGTACAACATTAAACCCAGTCACTAGAATATCTAAGTCCCATGGCACAAGCATGACCTTCATGCTTTGCCTTTTCAAGGAGCTTTGTGAGTGGATCCGCAATGTTTTTATCAGTGTGGACTTTGCGAATACATATCTTTCCCTTTTCAACTTCATCCCTTATGTAGTTGAATCTCCGTTCAATGTGCCGACTCTTTTGATGAGCACGAGGTTCCTTGATTTGAGCAATCGCACCCTCGTTGTCACAAAAGATCTCTAGGGGATCCTGAATGGAAGGGACTACCCCTAGATCGGCTATGAATTTCTTCAGCCATGCAGCTTCCTGTGCTGCCATTGAAGCGGCGACATATTCTGACTCTGTAGTGGACAACGCTACGACTTCTTGCTTTGAGCTTTTCCAAGAAACAGCTCCGCCATTCAAGAATAAAGATGTACCCTGATTGAGATCGTGAATCATCTAGATCGGTTTGGAAACTCGCATCTGTGTAACCTTTTACAACGAGTTCCTCTTCACCAGACCCGTAGATCAAGAACATGTCCTTAGTCCTCCTTAGGTATTTCAGAATGTTCTTGACAGCCATCCAATGACTATCACCAGGATTTTGCTGATATTTACTTGTCATGCTTAAAGCGCATGACACGTCCGGTCTAGTGCATATCATTGCATACATGATGGATCCTATAGCAGATGCATATGGGATTGCCTTCATTCTATTTTGCTCCTCCTTCAAGCTTGGACATTGAGTCGTACTCAATATTGTCCCTCTTTGAATAGGTACAGTACCTTTCTTAGAGTTTTCCATCTTGAACCTTTTCAAGATTTTGTCAATGTATGCACTTTGATTCAAACCAATCAGCCGCCTTGATCTATCCCTATAGATCTTTATTCCCAGAATATAGGTGGCTTCACCAAGATCCTTGATGGAAAAACAACTTCCAAGCCAGGTTTTTACACCTTCCAAGGTTGGAAGGTCATTTCCAAACAGTAGTATGTCATCAACATACAATACTAGGAAGGTTATTATGCTCCCACTAGCCTTCTTATACACACAAGCCTCATCAGCGTTTTTGATGAAGCCAAATTTCTTTACTTCATCATCAAAACGGTGATTCCAACTTCTCGATGCTTGTTTCAATCCATAGATTGATTTCTTTAACTTGCATACTTTGTTAGGATGTTTTGGACCGACAAAACCTTCAGGCTGAACCATATAGACATCATCCTCAAGATATCCATTTACGAAAGCGGTTTTGACATCCATTTGCCAAATCTCATAATCATAATGAGCTGCTATGGCAAACAATATCCTTATAGACTTAAGCATTGCAACAGGTGAGAAGGTTTCATCATAATCAACCCCTTGAGATTGAGTGAAACCCTTTGCTACAAGTCTAGCTTTGTAAGTATCCAAGTTTCTATGCATATCGGTTTTCTTCTTGAAAACCCACTTACTTCCAACTACTTTGGAATTAAGAGGTGGTACAACAAGTTCCCAAACTTGATTGTCATACATGGATTGCATCTCAACGTTCATGGCTTCAAGCCATTTGTCACAATCCAAATTGGACACTGCATCATGATATGTGGTTGGTTCATCTGAATCTACCACATAGCATCCATCCATGAAAAATCCGTATCTTTCAGGTGGAATACTAGTTCTACCACTTCTGCGAACGTTTTGTGTGTATTGATCAACTGCTTGATCATCATCAACATCCTCATGTTGAGTGCTAGTTTCAACCAAACGTGCATCGGGCTGTGGTTCTTGATCCTCCTCAAGATCCATTGTTCTACAGCTAGCTCCTTCCATAAGGAACTTGGCTTCTAAGAACTCACCCTTTCTTGCAACAAACACCTTTTGTTCCAGTGGATCATAGAAATAATATCCCATAGAATCTCTAGGATATCCAACAAAGATACACTTGGTGGATCGGACATCTAATTTGTTTGGGGTGGGAGTCTTAACATAAGCCTCACAACCCCAAACCCTTAAGTATGATAGGGATGGAACTCTTCCATGCCATATATCAAAAGGTGTCTTTTCCACCTTTTTGGTTGGGGCCATATTCAGAATACGGGCCGCGGAGAGCAAAGCGAAACCCCAAAATGATAGAGGCAATGTGCTTCTAGCCATCATAGATCGAACCATATCCAATAAGGTTCGATTCCTCCTCTCAGACACACCATTGTGTTGTGGTGTTCCAGGTGGAGTGAGTTGTAAGACAATCCCACAACTCCTAAGATGATCTTGAAAAACATCACTTAGGTATTCACCGCCTCTATCGGTGCGGAGAACTTTAATTGATTTGTTGAGTTGATTTTCTACTTCATTCTTGAAGATTTTGAATATTTCAAAAGCTTCATCTTTGTGTCTTAATAAATACACGTACCCATAGCGACTATAATCGTCGGTAAAGGTAATGAAGTATCTTTCACTAAACGGGGGATCAAAATCTTTGCGCGGTAGAGGAGTCAAAAGCGGAGGACGAACTCATTGGCTTAAAAGAACCACATACATCCGAATGTATGATACCTAATAAATCTTTTGCCCTTTCGTTAGTTCCACTAAAGGGTGCCTTAGTCATTTTTCCTTGTAAACAAGATTCACATACATCAAATGAATCACATTCATTTGTTTTTAAAAGACCGTTCTTTTGAAGTGTTTGAATGTGTTTCTTGTTTATATGACCAAGACGACAATGCCAAAGGTAGGTATCACTCAAATCCAATTTGAGTCTTTTGGTGGTTGCTTGGTATATTGAGCTCTCATATGTTGCGTTTTCATGAACCAATTCATAAATACCATTACAAGGTATAGCCTTAAAATAAAATACATGATTTAAAGAAACATGAATATCATTGTCAACAAACTTGAAATCATAATCATATTGTCTTAAACGGGAAACAGAAATTATGTTCCTAGTCAAACTAGGAGCATATAATACATTACTTAAAATAACTTCCAAACCATTTGGAAGTTTCAAAATGTAGTCTCCTTGGGCTTCCACGTGAACCTTTGCACCATTGCCCATGAAGAGACTTATTTCCCATTTTTCATAATGCTCATTTCTTTTGAACGCCTGCAACAAATTGCAAATGTGACTTCCACATCCGGTATCTAATACCCATGTGTTAGAAGAAATAACATTTAGTTCTATATGTATCATGTATATTATACCTGAGGTTTGCCCCGCATCCCTATTTTCTCTCAACTCTTTGAGATAGACTGGACAATTTCTCATCCAATGCCCTATCTCACCACATTTGAAGCATGGGTCGTTCACAGCAACCTTTTGCTTCTTCTCCTTGGGCTTCGGAGGTTCTACCCTAACAACCATCTTCCCCTTTCCCCCAACGTGCCCCTTTCCTTTGGCAACAGTTGCCTTAGGAGGGGGTAGAGACCTTCTCCTTCTCCCACCTTCATTAATGGTGAGAACGGGTAAAACCCTTTTACCCATTCCCGCCTCAGCTGATTTGAGCATAGAATGAAGTTCATTTATGCTCTTGTCCCATCCGTTCATGTTTTAATTCATGACGAATGCCTCAAACTTTTAGTTAGGCCATTAAGGATCAAATCCGTGGCCAACTCCTTTGAGACGGGACAGTTCAGCCTTTGAAGGCGGTCGATGTGGCTTTTCATCTTAAGTACATAAGATGAAACTGATTGGGATTCCTCCATCCTACATGCATGAAGCGCTCGAACCGTTTCGAAGCGCTCCACTCTAGCTTGTTGCTGGAACATTTCCCGCAGCTGAGTGATCATGTTACTCCATGGAGCTCATACTCCTTTTGGAGTTCGGGTGTCATACTTGCTAACATTAAGCAAGAGACCTGGATGGAGTCCTCCACATATCTAACCCAATCATTATAGGCTTCCACATCCTCCTCGTTAGGTTCATCGGGGATGGGATCATCAAGGATATAGGCCCGCTTTTCCTGCTTGAGAACAATTCTCAAGATGCGGTACCAATCCATGAAATTGTTAGGTGTTAGACGATCCCTTTGAAGGATCGCCCTTAAGGATTGGTTGCTTTGGTTTGGTACATCATTATTAGCGTTGTTGTTGTCGGCCATCTACAAGATTTTACAAAGTTCCATTTTAGTAATCGTTGATATAATTATATTTCATTTATTAATACCCTTTATGTCTCATAGACTATTAATAAACAAAATTTTAGAATCCAACGTTATACTTAAATATTGGTTAGGTGACCTTTATCCCATTATTTAAATAAAACAAGGTAGTCATAAATGACAATTGCAACCTGTTGCAACTTCTAGTGGTATGGGATCGTTTAAACATCATATGTTTATCACGGCATGTTTATCCCATCAACACCTTTTATAAAACATATTTTAGGTGATCCATTCAATATATTTTACAAATCAAGTCGTCCTACTTACACACACGTGTGAGTTTACTATATAAGTGGTTAGGTGACTTTTATCCCACAAATATGGTATTCTCACCTCAAGTTACAAGTTCCCTCAAAGTGGTTAGGTGACCTTTATCCCACTAAGAGTTTGCAAGTAACCTAAGGGTTGTGTAAAAGGATGGTGTTTAACTTGTTTTTCAAAAAGGATTTATAATTTCATAATTCTTGTTTTAGAAAAGTCTATGTATCAAATGATTGTATGCATTCAACCATATGGTACCCTATTGGTTCTTTTAAATAAAACCCATTTTATTTTGCAAACCATTGACTCCTTTTATAGAACCATTCTATTTATGCTTAATGATTTGAGAACCAATTACTAGTTTATTGTTTGTTTTAGTTGACGGTTTGTTAATCACATCCAAATATTCAAAACAAAAATCATCATATGCATTCAACCAAACATAAACAAAACATTCATATATGCATAACAAAGCATACTAAGTTGATCAAACTTGTTTAGCCAAAACAAGTGTGTCAAATGGTCATGTCCTAAGGGTAAAGAATCATGACACATGGTTGACCAAAGGGACTCCCACTTGAAACCACATCTTCAAGCATCCTCTTTGTCTTATCTTTTCATCAAGTCTTGATCTTGAGCATCCTTTACAAAATATGTATCCTAATACATTTTTCTAGTAAAGAAAAACTCCTAATCTATTTATTACAAACCATATGAATGAATAGATTACAAAACAAAACTTGAAACCAAAGATAAATTATTACATGCCCAAATGAATATAACTAGACAACCAATCAACCAATCAATCCATATGGACAAGGCTTTGTTATGCATAATCAACAAACAACATATTAAAAACACATCATAGGTTATGGTTTTGAGCAGCCCCTTTTAACCCATTTTCTTGGCCAACATTAACCAAGAACATATGGGTTTTGTCCAAACAAGCAAACATCTTATGATCTAGATTTTTAAAGATCATTACATGCATAAAGTAAGATCTTTAAAACATCAAAAGGGGGGTCATATTTCAGCCCACTAACTCACGGATTTGTGGTGTCAAGCACCAAAAAAACGTGAATTAGTTAGTGTAATATATGTATGCATATGTATAAGTGGCTCTTGATGCCATTGATGGGGTTTTAACATGTTTATCAAAGCTCATATAACTTAGTTTATATGAAAACACAGCGGATTTTTATGTTTTAAAACATGTTCATAAGATTGTTGTTAAAGCCACTTAACAAAAAAACCCCAAGCCATGGATCTTTATACACAATGCATACAAATGAAAGAACACTAGATAGTCAAGAAACTACAACCTTTGTAGCTTCCTAAACCCGAAATTGCAAGATGAGGATGATGATGTTTGTGGCTGAAACTTCAAGCAAGAAATCCTCAAGAGGTTGTACCCCAAGCTTCTTCAAACACCCTTGAATGCTAGGATACTTGGACACCAATTTTCAGCAATCAAAACCACCTTTTGAAAGCTGAAAATCCTTCTTCTTTTCTGCTCAAAACCGTAAGAAAGAAGAGAGAAGAGAGATTGTTTTTGCTTCTTGTGAAATGTGGAAGATAGAGTGTTTCAAGAGGGTTGTGTGTTCCAATAACACATGCAACCAATATAAGCCAAAAGAGAGTTTGAAAAACCCCAAAGGGGCGGCCGAAACATGGCCCACATCCTTTTTGTTTTCCCTCCCATTTTATCACTTATATGTTATAATCTCTTGTCTTGCCATTTTATAAAATATAACCATTACATTTTATAAAATAGTAACACATATGTTGTTTGTAATTACTTAACTAACTTAAATAATAAAACAACAAATTCCCACAAACAAATTATCCATATAATGTTGTTTATTTACAAAAGCAATAATTTAGAAAACCCATTTTCTAAATTGGTGTCATAATTTATTTGTATGATCTCATCAACTAATAAATTATCCATTGGTGTTTGTTTAGCTTGTTATTGGGTATGACCTGACTTGGATCATATCACACTAGCCACATCAATTTAATATGTATCTTGGGCAGATCAATTCTTTCAGAGATAGTATATTCATTAATCAAGAGAAGTTTGTTGACAAACTCTTGAAGAAATTCAAACTGCAAGATTTGAAAGAATTGATCTGCCCAAGATACATATTAAATTGATATGGCTAGTGTGATATAATCCAAGTCGGGTCATACCCAATAACAAGCCAAACAAACACCGATAAATATTTATTCGTTGATAAGATCATACAAATAAATATATGCACCAATTTAGAAACCGGGTTTTCTAAAACATTGCTTTTGTAAATGAATAAGATTATATGGATAATTTGTTCATGAGAGAGATTATTTGTTTCATTATTTAAGTTAATTAAACAATGAAAAATAATAATGTGTTAGTGTTATAAAATTAAAAGGGGTTTAATTTTTATAAAAGTTCAAGAGATGAGAGTGTTCAATTTTAATTAAACAAAAAAATGAGGGAAACCCATTTGGATGGGTATCTACGGCCGCCCCTTGGACATTGTGGAGTCCCAACCACTTTATCTTCTAAATGTGCAAGACTTAACATCACACACTCTCCAATCTCAACTCTCTCTCTTGCATGCAAAGGAAAAAGAAAACTCTCTCAACTCTCTCTCTCTAAAATCGGTTTTGGAGAGCAAGAAGGCTGAAAAATTCAGCAAACAACAAAGGGTTATGTAGCTGAAAGTTGGTGTAGAGAAACCTAGCATTCAAAGGTTTTTGTTGGTGGCTTAGGGTATCATCTACTGAGGTCTTCTTGGTTGAAGATTGAGCCACGAAGTTCATCATCTACACCCCATAAACTTCGTTTTTCAGCAGCAAGAAAGGTTGTATTCTAAACATCTTACGGTTGCTTTATTGTATGCATTTTGTATATGGATCCATGGTTTGGGTTTTGCTTATTAAATGGGTTTAATAATCAGCACATTAACAAGATTTTAAACTCATAATCCGCTGCCTTTTCCTATAAATTAGTTTATATGGACTTTGATAATCTTGTTAAAACCCATCAATGGCATGAAGAGCCACTTATACGAATGCATACATGTATAGATCATACAATTTCACGGTTTTATGGTGTTTTTCACCATATGGCCGAAGCCTTTAGGGCTGTTGGTTGCCCCTTGGTTTTTTAAGATTATACTTTACATGTATATGGTAATCTTAGAAAACTAAGTCGCATTGTTAGTTGATTGTTTTGCTTGGACAAAACCGAAAGTTTACGGTTTGATTAACCTTGGCCGAAAATTTTATGGTTCAAAAGGGGAACCATTATAACTTCTAATACTTGCATATTTGGATGTGTATATGGATGTTCATAACCTAGCCAATACCTTGTGTTTGGATGTGTATTTGTGTTGTGATATTGTTTGATTATTCAATTGGGTTGTAGTATTTATTTATCTGGGTTTGTAATCTATTTATTATTTTATGTTGTTTTGTAATAATAAGTAGATTAGTTGTATTTCTTTTACTAGTAAAAATCTGTTATGATATATTTTGTAAAGGAAGTTCAATAAGATTTTGGGTTTTGTTTTGGGCCATTTTAGGCCCAAATGGGCCTCATAGCCCATGATTGGTTTTAAGCCCAATAACCAAAGCCCAAAGAATGGAGGCCTAAGGAAGCTAGGAGCTGAAGTTGGAGCCCAAAAGAAAGCCCAAATAAAGCAAAACGATGACAACACAAAATGGACACTTGATGCATTAGGATGCGGGATCAAGTGGGAGCACACCATCTCAATGCCTTGTGTCGTGTTTGTCTTTTATTATAGACCCTTTTGGCACACTTGTTTTGGCCAACAAGTGTTGCCAAATCCATTGGCTATGGTTATGAAGTTGTGGTTGTTTATTATGCATGTATGGTTAATTTATGTTCATCTTATCTTATTGTGGAATTGGATAGTTAATAACTAGAAATCAACAACTTGCATAAAAAAATTGGTTCCTTAGAAATCAATAAGTAATAAAATGGATTTTACCAAAGGTTATTAATTTCATAATTAAATGGTTATTAAAAGGAACTTTGAAATAAGCTTTCAAATAAACTACCATGCATTTGAATGCATGCAAATGCATGCAAATGCAAGGTATGAAAGTTGTTTTCCAAACTAGAATTTTGAAAAACACAAATCCCTTTTAAAATAAGTCAAACACCATCCTCTTATACGACACTCGAATCATTTGGGAACTTGATGTGGGATAAACGTCACCTAACCACATTAGAGGGAACTTATGAGTTTGAGGTGGGTTTGCCATATTTATGGGATAAAGGTCACCTAACCACTTATATTAGCAAATTCACACGTGTGTCTAAGTAGGACAACTTAATTTGGAAATCATGCATTAGGATCACCGAAGCATGACGCACAAAGGGTGTTGATGGGATAAACATGCCAAACAAAACATAAGATGTTTAACCGATCCCATACACTAGAAATTGTAATAGGTTACAATTGTCAAACGTTGACTACCTTGTTAATTTAAATAAAGGGATAAAGGTCACCTAACCGATATTTAAATGTAACGTTGGATTCTAAATTTTGATTATTAATTGTCTATGAGACAAAACGGGTATTAATAATCAAAATATATTGATATTAAAAATACTAAAAATTGAACTTTGTAAAATTGTAGATGGCTAACAACAACAATGCAATCCCGACCGTCCATAAACTATCACTAAGAACCATCCTTGAAAAGGAACTTCTAAACCATGGGAACTTCATGGATTGGTACCAAAACTTGAGAATCGTTCTCAAGCAAGAAAAGATGTCCTATGTGTTAGACGTTCCCATTCCCGATTAACCCGATGAAAATGATGTAGAGGCCTTTACCGAGTGGGTCAAATACACTGAGGACTCTGTGCAAGTCTCATGTCTCATGCTAGCGAGTATGATTCCCGATTTGCAAAAGGACTTTGAGAACCACAATGCCTATGACATGATCACCCAGTTGAAGGAAATGTTCCAACAACAATCAAGGGTGGAGCGCTTCGAAACGGTTCGAGCTCTCCATGCATGTCGGATGGTATCACACCCCCGGGTCCAGGTAGGGTGGGACGTCACAGATTAGCAAAACAAACATGGCAGCGGAAACAAACCAATCTAGGAGCTCAAACGGAGAAAACATCACATGGCATTTAAAGTTTTAAAAGACACTGCGCTGGAAACAGATCCAGCCCCAAATGTTTACATGTTTCAACCTAAATTAAATAGTTATTGTATCAAATTGTCAAAGTCATAAATTTGGTCACACAACTACTGCCATGGTCTCGGGGTTGAGTCTAAGTCTTCCATAATAGCTAAGAGTCTTAACGGGTTACCTGAAACATGCTCAAAAGAAAATTGTGTCAACTAAAAAGTTGGTGAATTCAAGTGCTTAAAGTTTCAAAACAATAAAAGGAACTCTTAAAGTCCACAGTAAAGGTTTTAGAATCAAGTGTGAAAGTTTATGAAAATCTCATTTAATTTTAAAAACACCATTTTTAGTATCAGTCATCATGCGGTATCACAATCAACCCTTCACTTGGTCCCCAGTTGGCCTCTTCTAAACTTGTGTTTAACCAGATATTCCTGAAGGAAAGAACCAAGCCTCAGAACAGTGAACCATTCCTGCTAGGATGGTTCACCATAGTTTCTTATCCAAAACTGTTACATGCCACAAACGATCACTCAGGATCTCAGTGGGGTACCTCCCTGTAGCGGGAGCCACTGTGCGTGGAGGATTCCCCAAATAGATCTATCCACATAAAACAAGCGGTTCACAAAAGAATTAATGATCATGACATAAGTATCAACAGGTATCCAAAAGTCCCACATACAAGCATGAAATAAAGCACAATCATAGTGCATAAAAAAAGAGCATGTTCCATCCCAAAAACAGTAAGTAAAAAGGTATCACTAGAACTCACCTTAGACGTTAAGCAAAGAAATCCTTCGTGTGCCGGGAACATCTCAAGTCTAGCACCCTAAAATGAATATATTAAGTGATTAGCTACTGCTCTAAACCTATTTAAGGTGCATCAAGAGTGTCTAAGCCTTAGTTGGTCGGATTCGACTTTGATTCGATTAGGGTTTGTATAAAAGTTTCCTTTTATGGAAAGTCAAGGTTTCTTATACAATTAAGGGTTTTTACATTACTAGGTCCAAAATATATGATAAATATGCTAATAAAGTGACTAAGTTGCTTATTGGAGTCGGTTATGAAGTTTAACAAAATTTTACAGTTTAGTCCCTGAAATTTCCAAATTGACAGTTTCTAACCTTAAGTTTGGTTTCTTGTATTAGATGACCTTTATAACAAAAAATCAGTTTCAAGGACTTAATATAACTTTATTTTAAGAATGTATACCCCCAAATTTTTAGTTTATGGGCTCGATTTATAATTTAAGCGTTTAACGTTGCCAGTTACGGTAAAACCGAAGGGTTTAAGATGGTTGACTATGGGTTTTCATGTTTTTGAGTCTAGGTCCATTAGATAACTTTTAAAAGTCATGTTAATAAGTTTCTAACCTTTTAAATGACAAAATTTACCCCTAGTAGTGGGAAGACTCGTTTTTACGTTTAAACCGTTAAAACGCGTTTTTAACCGGGTTTGACCATTTTAAAAGCTTGTTTGACCAACCTTTCCACTTTATAAGTTATTTTATTATTTATCCTACTGGAATTCCATGATTTTTTTAATTTCTCACCTTATATCCATTTTTCTTAGATTTTCCTAAAAACGTCTCTCGGATAGCGCCCGTTTTCACTTAAAAATCCATTTAAATTATCTTTTGACCACTAAAAATTCCCATTAACTCCAGAACACTTTATTAATCCTTAATGAACCTGTAATTCTCTTTAAAAAGTTTATAGTTCAAGATTTCTTGTTTTTAAGTAATTTTAGCTTGTTTTCGGGTCCCGAAAGTGACCAAAATGGGTCTAAACACAACATGTCCTTTGTTCAAGAGATTAAACAATATTAAAAGTCTTAATATCCATCAAAACCTACTGAAATAACAGTCCCAAATCATGTCCTAGTCATACTACACATCCATAACCTTCAAATACATAGAAAATGCCATAACCGACCATTGCACTTGTGTAAATCATTGTAACTTAAGTTTATTCATTACCAAAACTTCATCTAACTTAAAAATCAGGTTGTTGGGGTGTCTAAAACTCATTTTTGAGCAGGTTATAACCCTTGTTTAAGAGGGTTTTCAAGAAAGTGTTTAAGGTGTGTTGTAACTTGTAGAAAGAGTGGTTTTTCATGGTGTTCTTGTGTTAACACCTTCCATTCATGGTGTACAACCATTTTTAACATTCAAAGTAGATTATTAGGAGTTTAATGAGTCATTAGAAAGCAGGTTACAAGGTTGGTTCTTAAACATAGAAAGCTCTCCAAGAACAAGGTAGTAGTTAGAATTTTCTGCTACAACAAGAAAAATAGGGTTTTTAGGTGAAAAAAGAAGTCAAACTTGAGAAATGACCCAAACTGAACATAGTGAGCTTACTTTGATGTATTTCACGGTTTAGAAGGTGTGGATGGTCATGAATGGATAAAATCTCCTTGGATGAGGCTGGAGAATCTCTAGCTAAGGCTGTAACCTCAAGTCTTGCAAGTTTCAAGCTTCAAAACATCACAAAAAGGTCACCTTTCTTGCGGTTTGTTGCTGGCCGATGTTGTTGTTGTTGTTGTTCATGATTTGGAGCTAGAAATGAGGAGGATTAGAGAGTGTTGTGTGTGTTTTCTGGTGTGAATAATCCGAGCGAGAGAGGAGAGAATGAGAGGAGTGAGTGTCTTGTAAAGGTGAAGGTTGCATGTGTAGAGAATGGTTGATAGAAGTGGCTTGTGTGTAGTGGCAAGCAAGGGTGTCCATTGGTGGACAAGGGGCGACCGATTTGGCCCTTTGTGGAAGGTTTTCTAGTTATATTTTTAAATGTAAACTAATTATTATGTGGTTTTATTTTTTAGTGTAGTATTTAAATGGTAAGAATTTTTAGTTAGTAGGTATCTTGTGCATGGTTATGCATGCATTAGCCGAATGTTTCAAGTGTGTGTGTGCACATATGCTTTTAATTATTTCAATTGATATTGTATATTCTACTTAGGGTGGCTAATTGATATTCCAGGGCACTAATTTTCTAAAAAGGCAAGACTCAAAATGACTAAATTCACATAAATCATATAGAATCATAAAAATGGATCAAATAACAATTGGTGATTCTAACATTATTGATATAATTAAATTGTTTCCGTTATTAGTACACATAAGATGGGATATGATGCAAATAAATTAGGGTTTAGAATAGTGACCTTGGGACCGGTTGTCACATTCTCCCACCGTTTAGGAAATTTCGTCCTGAGATTTTAACTTCGCTTAGAATTGGTACGGGTGGGTTTAAAGAGATGCGGGCAGTTCTTCCTCATCTCGTCCTCACGTTCCCAAGTGAATTCCGGCCCTCGTCTCGAGTTCCATCTAACCTTAACCTTGGGTATGCGGCTTCGTCTTAGTTGCTTAACCAAGCGGTCCGTGATCTCTATAGGCTCTTCCACGAAGTTCAGCTTATCATTGATTCTTGTCTCCTTCAACGGTAGCTCTAAGGTTTTGTCTACCAGGCATTTCTTCAAATTTGACACATAGAAGGTGTCGTGTATATAACTCAATTTCTGAGGTAGTTTCAACTTGTAAGCCACAGGACCAATTCTTGCAAGTATTTCAAATGGTCTAATGTATCTTGGGCTTAACTTGCCTCTTTTTCTGAATCTCACGGTTCCCTTCCATGGTGCTACCTTCAGCATTACCCTATCACCTATCTGAAACTCTAATGGTTTTCGTCTTCTGTCAGCGTACTTCTTTTGATGTCCCTTGCTGCTCGTAGACGTTCCTTGATTTTGAAAATCTTATCAGTGGTCTCCAATACGATGTCGGGTCCCAACACTTGGCTATCACCAATTTTATTCCAACTCAGGGGTGACTGACATTTCCTACCATAGAGAGCCTCATACGGAGCAGCATTGATACTTGCATGGTAACTGTTATTATAGGAGAACTCTACCAATGGAAGATGGTTATCCCAGTTCCCACCAAAATCAATTACACAAGCTCTCAGCATATCTTCTAAGGTTTGAATAGTCCTTTCACTTTGACCGTCAGTTTGTGGGTGGTAAGCCGTGCTTATGTCCAGCCGGGTTCCTAAAGCTCGTTGGAGTGATTTCCAGAAACGTGAAGTAAAACGACTATCACGGTCGGAGATTATGGATAGTGGCACACCATGCCTAGCCACTATTTCATTGATATACAGTTGAGCCAGTCTTGACGTGTCATAGTCTTCCCGAATTGGTAAGAAGTGAGCTGATTTGGTTAGTCTATCAACTATTACCCAAATAGCATCATGACCCCTAGACGTTCTGGGTAACTTGGAAACAAAATCCATCGTGACGTTATCCCATTACCATTCTAGGATTTCTGGCTGCTGTAACGTCCCTGACGATTTTTGGTTTTCAGCTTTTACCATGGCACAGGTTAGACATTTTCTGAATTACATAGCAATTGATTTCTTGATTCCAGGCCACGAGAAAAGTGCCTTCAAATCCTGGTACATTTTATCACTTCCAGGGTGAACTGAATACCTAGATTTGTAAGCTTCGTCGAGAATTACCTCTCGAATTCCCCCATGCTTTGGCACCCAAGTTCTCCCTTCGCACTTATATGTACCATCATTTCCTGTTTCAAATCGCTTTTCCATTCCAGTTAATCCTTCTCCAGTTAAGTTTTCCTCCTTTAACGCTTCACTTTGAGCTTCTTTCAGTCTTGCAATTAAGTAAGTGTACACACTTATCCTTAAAGCTCGTACACGAAGAGGTTTTTCTCTCTCCTTTCTGCTCAAAGCATCTGCCACCACGTTGGCCTTACCGGGATGATAACGGATTTCACACTCATAGTCGTTCAACAACTCAACCCATCTTCTTTGACGAATGTTTAGCATCTTCTGGTCGAGAATGTGTTGCAAACTTCGATGGTCAGTGTAAATGACGCACTTCGTGCCATAGAGGTAGTGCCTCCACATTTTGAGAGCAAACACCACGGCACCTAATTCCAAATCGTGCGTAGTATAGTTCTTCTTGTGATCGTTTAGCAGTCTAGATGCATAGGTAATGACCTTGTTGCATTGCATTAGCACACATCCTAACCCGTGACACGAGGCGTCGCAATAGACTACGAAGTCTTCGACTCCTTCCGGGAGGGCTAGAATGGGTGCACTGCATAACTTTTCCTTGAGCGTCTCAAAGGCTTCATCTTGCTCTGGTTCCCACACAAAGGTTTTGCTCTTCTTAGTCCGTGCGATCAATTGTTGCACAATGCGTGAGAAGTCTTTTATGAATCGTCGGTAGTATCCGGCCAATCCTAGGAATTGCCTAATCTCAGTGGGAGTCTCAGGAATCTTCCAGTTCTTTATAGCCTCAATCTTGGAAGGGTCAACTTGAATTCCATTCTTATTCACTACATGCCCTAAAATTGGATCTCTCGCATCCAAAATTCACATTTTAAAAATTTGGCATATAGTTGCTCATTCTTGAGTAACTCAAGAATTAGTCTAAGGTGTTTCTCGTGCTCTTCCTTATTAATGGAGTAGATCAGAATGTCGTCGATGAACACGATCACAAACTTGTCGAGATATGGGCGGCATACACAGTTCATGAGATCCATTAATGCTGCTGGTGCATTGGTCAGCCCGAAGGGCATGACTAAGTACTCATAGTGCCCATAGCTAGTTCGGAAAGTTGTCTTGGGTATGTCTTCTTCCCTTATCTTCAGTTGGTGGTAACCAGATCTTAAATCTATCTCGGAAAAGTAGCTTGCTCCTTGAAGTTGATCGAATAGGTCGTCTATCCTCGAAAGTGGGTAACGGTTCTTTATGGACAACTTATTTAACTCCCGGTAGTCAATACACATGCGTAAGGTTCCATCCTTCTTTTTCACAAATAACACCGGGGCACCCCATGGAGAGACACTCAGACGTATGAATCCTTTGTCCAATAGTTCTTGAATTTGCATCATCAGTTCCTTCATCTCAGGAGGGGCGAGTCGATACGGTGCTTTGGCCACCGGTGCAGCGCCAGGAAGCAAATCTATTTGGAACTCAACTTGTTGATTCGGGGAAGTCCCGGTAGGTCTTCCGGAAACACCTCACGGTATTCGGAAACTACTGAGATGTCCGAAATCTTCTTCTCCTCTTTGGTCTTCATCACGTAGATGATGAAAGCTGAGCATCCCTTCCTTAAGCTTTTGGTAGCTTTTAAATGGGATATCATGGGGCATAAAGTGTTACTCCTTTCTCCTTGCACCAGTAACTCTTCCTTGTCATTCAATGGTATCTTGAGTAGGCGTTCATCAGAAACAATTTCAACTCTGTTCCTAGCTAACTAGTCCATGCCAACAACCACATCAAATTCTACTAACTTAATGGGCATCAGATCTATCTTAAATGTATTTCCATTTAGATTTATTGAACAATCCTTTATGATTTCATTAGTTTCTAAAATGTTGCCATCAGCTAATTTGATGGTAAACGTATCGGCTAAGGTACACGTAGCTAGGTCAATCAAGGATCTAAAAGCACTAGAGATAAAACTAGCAGTCGCTCCAGTATCAAACAAAACGGTAGCAGGATGATCGTTTACAAGAAACGTACCATTAACCACATCAGGTTCCTTTCGGGCTCCTGCTGGGTCCATCACAAAAGCTCTTCCCTTGGGCTTGTTGGGTCGGGTGTCCCTGTTTCTTGCTAGCTTGGGGAATTTGTTCCTCATATGCCCTGGATCTCCACACTCAAAGCATTGTTTTCCAGGTTCGTAGGTACAGTCTTTAATCAGGTGACCAGGTTTCTTGCACTGATAACAAGGCATGGGATTGCACTCCCCTTGGTGATGAAGCTTGCATTTATCGCAAAAGGGGCTTGTGCCTAGATACAACCTCCTTGCCTTTCCACCATGGTCACTTCATCATGCTTCTTCTCTAGGTCTTCTGCTTGAACCGCTACTGCTACCGACCACCTTCCTAGTATCAAACCACTTCCTCTTTTCTTCCACAGCCTTCTTCTTGTCCTCAGTTTTCCCATGTTCAGTCCACCCAGCTCTAACTAGGTCGTCGGTCAGATTACTGTTAAAGTCGGCCGCAACCTGTATGGTTGTAGGCCTGGATGACCGAACCATGCCCCTCACCCTTGGGTGTAACCCCCAGATGAAGCAGGCCACGCCCTTGGATTCTGGCATCACCAAGTGTGGTACCAGTCGGGACAATGCAAGGAACTGGTTGATGTATTCTGGGTAGTTCGGGCCCCTCATCTCCAGATTCAGAAATCTAGCCTCCAGTTTTTCTAGCTGGTTGATCGGGCAGTACTTGTTGGTGATTAGTTCCTTGAACTCAGACCAGTTCATCCTACCAATGGCGTCCCGGCCTCGAGGCTGAATGATGGTTTTCCACCGTTCAAGTGCTGGTCCCTTGAGAGATTGAGAAGCAAACCTCACCATGTGTTCCAACTTGCATTCACTGATGTCTAACACAGCTTCGATTTCGTCCTGCCACCTATATGTTTCAATTGCACCCTCGGTGCCATTGAAGTCCTTTGGCTTGCAAGCCATGAATGTTTTGTAGGAGCACCCCTTCCTGATAGCTTCAGATTCCTCGTTGTTTTCAGTCCCAGTACCACCTCCGGCGACATTCCGGTTAGCATTGATTTGAGCAATGATGATTGGTATAGCGTGCACAATTTGCTGTGCCACGAGATTTGCCATCCTCTCGTCATTTACTGAGTTAGCATTCTCCCCGATGGGAGTCCCTGGAGGAGTAGGAGGTTGGTTTCTGGTTCGCCTTGTTCCTTCGTGACGACCTCGGTATGCTCCTTGCCTTTAGATTCGTGTTCCTCTTCCGGTAGGCATTCTGGTAGTACTACAGATAAAGTCATTTAGCATATCATAATTTGTTTCAAACAGTCTATGCATCAATTCCCTACAAGGCTCCCTCTACACAAGGAGAGAATACGGTGTATAATTATACACAACTTACCAATTTTCCACAGATTACCAATTTAAACAGTTTAAGTAGTCATAAAGAATGGCATGGCCCAACACCATGAATACACAACACATGACAGATAATCATAAATGTTTCAACAACATTATATAATAGGAATCAGTTCAAAACAAGACAAAGTTCATAGTATCAGAGTCTAGCTCTTACAAAGTGGAAGGTGCCAACACCCCCATGAATAATAATAATAATAATGTCAGATAATGATAAGTTTGTTTCCTTTAACTGTTCAAAGACAGATATTTCTTCCTCCTTCCACACGTCGCCTTCATATCCACTTCTTTTTTAGCCATCCCATCCATCCAGAGCTCTTCTTCCTCTGCTCCTGCTCCAACCTCTGCACCCCGTGTGACGCCATCATAGCTTGGAATTGAGCAGACTGGGAGGTCCGGGTAGCGTCCTGAAGAGTCAGCTCGTGGCAACGGACGGTCTTCAGGAGCTCCTCTAGTGCTGCATCAGTGGGTCCTACGTCACTAGCCCGACGGCTGGATGGTGATTACCTATCCCCTGCCAGTAAGCTGGGGTCGTCGTACATGCTGTGCCTCGGAGGCATCCAAGGCTCCTCCTGTGGGTGGCGTCGGTGTGGCTCGAACGACAGTGGTGCGGGTATGGGAGTCCTAAACGGTGGTGGAGGAGGAGGCATCCTAAATGAGACCGAAGGTCCAGGTCTAGCACTCTTTCGTGGACGAGTGACGGTGTGTGCTCCGCTATTCCCAATAGGAGGGATAGGTGAGTGGGATGGAGCGGCAACATGCGGCGAGTGGGAGCGCGTCCGGCTCCTGGAAGGTGTCGTCGAAGAAGAGTCCTCAGAAGCTTTAGTGTCCTCTGATGTGACGGATATCCAACCCGGGTGTCCAGACCTCCTAAGATATTCCTCATACTCAGTGCGTGGTTTTGCATTCTTGGTGTCCCCCGTTGGTGCACCGCTCTCAGTAGGGTAGGCAGGCGCTTTTCCCTTGTCAGCCATAGTTGTTTCCTGTAAAAATACATCAGGAATATCTATGTATTCCTCATCAATGATGTTAGAATCAGTTGTTTCTCAAAGTAATGTCAGGCAAAACAGTTCATCTTTAAAAATCAATTTCAAATCCCCAGTCAAAATTAATTTCAAAGTTAATCAGCGTTAAACAGAAAGGTCCAAACATAACTTAGAGGTCCGTGATGGAAATTACGCATCCGGTAAATTCATGATTACGTTGATCAAGTGTAATCATCAATTTACCCAATCCGATCATTCCAACACTTTCCCACAAGGACAGTCCTAGGGTATCAGGGTTGTAGCCTAGGGTCTACTATGGTATTCCCGACTTCTCTACAACCTTTGGCTCTGATACCAATCTGTCACACCCTCGGGCCCAGGTAGGGTGGGACGTCACAGATTAGCAAAACATACATGGCAGTAGAAACAAACCAATCTAGTAGCTCAAAGGGAGAGAACATCACATGGCATTTAAAGTTTTAAAAGACACCGGGCTGGAAAGAGATCCAGCCCCAAATGTTTACATGTTTCAACCAAAATTAAATAGTTATTGTATCAAATTGTTCAAGTCATAAATTTGGTCACACAACTAATGCCATGGTCTCGGGGTTGAGTCTATGTCTTCCATAATAGCTAAGAGTCTTCACGGGTTACCTGAAACATGCTCAAAAGAAAATTGTGTCAACTAAAAAGTTGGTGAATTCAAGTGCTTAAAGTTTCAAAACAATAAAAGGAACTCTTAAAGTCCACAGTAAAGGTTTTAGAATCAAGTGTGAAAGTTTATGAAAATCTCATTTGATTTTAAAAACATCATTTTTAGTATCAGTCATCGTGGGGTATCACAATCAACCCTTCACTTGGTCCCGGTTGGCCTCTTCTAAACATGTGTTTAACCGGATATTCCCGAAGGAAAGAACCAAGCCTCAGAACCACCATTCCTACCAGGATGGTTCACCATAGTTTCTTATTCAAAACCTTTTACGTGCCACAAACGACCCCTCAGGATCTCAGTGGGGTACCTCCCTGTAGCGGGAGCCACTGTGCGTGTGGGATTCCCCAAATAGATCTATCCACATAAAACAAGCGGTTAACAAAAGAATTAATGATCATGAAATAAGTATCAGTAGGTATCCAAAAGTCCCACATACAAGCATCAAATAAAGCACAATCATAGTTCATAAACAAAAGAGCATGTTCCATCCCAAAAACAGTAAGTAAAAAGGGATCACTAGAACTCACCTTAGACGTTAAGTAAAGAAATCCTTCTTGTGCCGGGAATATCTCAAGTCTAGCACCCTAACATGAATATATTAAGTGATTAGCTACTGCTCTAAATGTCACACCCTTAATTTCCACGAACGGGGTTTTACCGTTAGGCGTGTGACATACCAGGATCTCAGACACAGTTATATCGAACAACACTACATGAATTTAAATAAACATTTGACTTCATTCAGAATAACATAAACAAAGTTTACAACAGTGCGGAAGCGTATACATGATTTGTAAATCCATTACATAACAGTTACAAGAGCCAAGTCTAGACAAAATGTTCAATGCAGAAAATAAATTAGATGAATGCATGTCCTGAGTGCGTTTCCTGTAGCGTGCATAATGAGCTTATGCATTCCTGTGACCTGAGAAAATATGCTAAAATGTGTCAACATAAAGTTGGTGAGTTCACAGGTTTAATTAACATGAAATGTGTTCTAAAGCGTTTCAATGGTTTAGTATATAAAGCATATCGTTAGGTAGCTAGCCTATGTTCATGTTACTTAGCGTTTCGAACCGAAGCTGACTGTTTGCGTCCTATATGTTTGTTGTATCCTCGTCACGTCTCACCAGACAGTGACAATTGTTAGGTCAATAATGCACCCGTTTGACCTCCAATCAAGCTAGCGCGACTAGCCCGGGCGGGTTTGTCAGACCCAGTAGTACTATTCAGAATTACCTCGCTAATCCCATTACTAACGGTTCAAGAGTGTCAGGACTGTTATGTGTGTTTGCACTAACGTAACAAGCGATATTAATAATACTATAACCATTTATGTAAATCTGTTTGCATGTTTTCTCCCCCAAAAAGGAAAGAAGGTAAAATAAGGGCCGTGAAGACTCACTGATGACGTAGTAAGTATGTCGAATGAAAGCCCCCCAAGTGTTATTTACGATGAGTTGTCAAACACCTATTGACAGTTATGTTAAGCGTTAATGTTGTGTCTTGCATTAATAGAAATGTTTAGTCGGGTCGGGTCGCATTGGTTCGGTCATGGGTGACACACACACAAGCAGGCATACACGTATCAGACTTCATGTAGATCCCAATGGGTTGTCAATATTTGCAACAGTTAGGTTATTTAGATTGAAAAAGTATGTGCTTGTTGATAGCGTTGACTTTAATCTTTGTGGTCAAGAAATGACACTTTATTGATGTTACCTTATCATCACACGATAGACACGTCGCACACCAGAAGAATTCACTCACAATGACTCCAACCGTATAACAAGACTAGACGCACAACTGGACCCTTCATCCGCACGAATGGACCTTCAATCGTACGAATCAACTTCACTCGTACGGTTGAACCCTCATTCGTGCGACTCAGTATTCAATCGTACCACACATCACCCATTCGCACGACTCAAAGGCAATTCGCATGACTGAACCTTCATTCGTACGATTGGACCTTCAGTCGCGCGATGCACAGTCGCACACATTCATCCGATTGACTCAATCGCACACACTCCCACTCACATGCATTCAGTCACACAACAAGCCCATATGCCTGATCTCAGTCGCACGACTCACCCCAATCACACCATTCAGTCGCATGACACGCCCAGTCGTACGGCTCAGTCGCACGACTGGCACAGTCGCGAACTGCAGCAGATCGCGACTGCTGTCGGCGCTGAACAGCCTTCGGCTGTTCTGTGCACAGTTTTCACACATCAGGGACTTCCAGAAACACTTTCCTAACATGTCTAAGTAAAATGCACATGCTGATTGACCTCACACCCACCCCCACGACCACATGCATTCGGGTTGAACCCGAACACCCGAACCCTATATTGACACACGCACCCCCACGACAAAATGGACGACCAAGGTCGCCTACCTGTTAGGAACGTGCTATCCCAGCTGTAGCGTGGTTTAGCCGGCGAAATCGAGCTCAAACGAGGCGATTTTTGGTGCTTGGAGGTGGTAGAAAGGTGTAGAGGAAGAAAGTGAAGAAGATAGAAGAAATGGGAGTGAAATGGAAATTAGGGCTGGTAAGGGGTTTATATACCCAGCCCTAGTTTGGCAATTTGTCGCGCTTGTTCCTCGCACTTAGTCCCGAATTCTCGAATTTGTTTCGGCTGATAATGACGTAAATGGGCGAGCTAGGTTAATTAAGAGGATTCCTTAAGTAATCTTGTTTATTTGAATTCTCTACAAACACCAATGTTGGTATTATATATCATACTTTATTTAACGATGTCAGTGGCGATGCTTGTATACATTTCGGGTAATAACGAGAATGTAACAATGATAACGACAACAGTCTGAATAGTGTTAACCTGAAATTACTGTTGGGTTTGTTGGCCTTTAACAAACTAGTTTAACCATTTAAACCAAGAAAACGCAGCGGATTAAATTGATTATTTCATGTCATATAATTTGAAATATTAAGTTCATTTCATAGCAACAACAAACCCAAGATTGTAAGGATCATTCATATGTGTATGAACTAGCTATCAAAAGAAGGAAACAACCAAAACAACATCAACAAACTACCTTCCAAAGGCTGCTGAAAATGTGAATGAAAAACCCTTTCATAAGAGCTGCTAAAAACGTGATTGAGATGAAGAAAGTGCTGCTCTTGAATGGCCAAAACACCAAAGGAGATGTCCTCAAGCATCCATACCCACAAGCCTCCAACAAACACCCTTTTGCTAGGATTTCATCACCAAAATCGAACCAAGAACAAGCTGAAAACCGATTTTCAGCTTTGTGTTTCTTCAAAAGTTGAGAGGAAAAATCTTGGTCATTGCATGTTAGAGAGAGAATAAGAGATGGAGTAATGAGCTAGTCATGTGGTGTGTAAAAACCAAGACACAAAAGGCCAAAAGACCCCTAGGGGCGGCCGAATCTTGGTGGTTCAAAGGGGTTTCCCCCCAAAACTCAAAACACCCATTTTTATTTTTGTTTACTAGTCACTAACTTGAGTTATACATAATTAACCTTTTAATTGTATAACTCACACACACTCTCTTATTATTTGATGTTATTTAAGTAACTTAATAACATTACAAACAATACTTATGAACAAAATATCCCTATAATTGTTCAATCTCATATGCAACTAATTTAGAAAACCCATTTTCTAAATTGGTGTAATTATTTAATTGCACGATCATATCATTAACTAAATAATAATTGGTGTTTGTCAAGATTGTTATTGGGTATGACCCGACTTGGATCATGACGTACTAACCACATCAATATTCTATGTATCTTGGGCATAAGGAATCCAACAATCTCCCACTTGCACAAGATTCATAGAAGATTGATGCAAGTAGTAAATACCGCCTAACAACGGTTTACTACCCTTCATACGCATGACTTAGAAGCCATTCAATAACATTACCCCCTTCAAGTATCCAACTTGAAATGTTTAGGTGAATCAATCATTTATCCTTTTGTTACAGATGTCATGTTAAATCCAAGGACACAGAATGATCATTCCTTGTTGATTTAACTTAATCAGGCCTTAGACATCATACTCTCAACGAATAAGAGGAACAAATCCCATCTTGACTACATATGTTTCTCACAATCACCTTATGTCATACCTGAACATAGCCTTATGTACTGATAATTATTTCATATCAGTGAAGAACTAGTTCAAGATATAACACTTGGTGAATATCAAAACCCAATATGTATCTCAGGTCGAAGGATACCAAATGATATTTGCCTTTACTCAAATTTACTTATGATCAATCAATAAGATTCCATGTAGTAAGATTTGAGATGCGGGTCAGTCCAATATTTCGTATCCCATGAATATCTATGAACCTTGCCAGCAGCCAATTACTCTATATTCATGCCTTATGAATATCCACCAATCCAAGTTCATAATAGTCTTACATTCATACTTGTTCCCACAAATATGACCGACTACGGACATTTAGAATAATAAAATTATTCATGGATGTAAACATGCTATAAGGAACATAACTCAAGAAATCGTAAATACATAGATAAGTTAAGTATTACAATTGTTCCATATTAATAATATTAATACTAAACAGATCAATTCCAATCACTAGAATATCAAAGTCCTAAGGCACAAGTATGACTTTCATGCTTTGCCCTTTCAAGGAGCTTCGTGAGTGGATCCGCAATGTTTTGATCAAACTGAACTTTGCGAATACATATCTTTCCCTTTTCAACTTCATCCCTTATGTAGTTGAATCTCCTCTCATTGTGCCTAATCTTTTGATGTGCACGGGGTTCCTTGATTTGAACAATCGCACCCTCGTCATCACAAAAGATTTCTAAGGGTCTTGAGTGGTAGAGACCAACCTTAGATTAGTGATAAACCTTTTATCCATGCAGCCTCCCAAGCTGCTAATGAGGCGGCTATGTATTCGTATTCTGTAGTGGACAATACTACCCTATTCACAATGGAGACATACCCCGATTATGATCGAGGATCATCTCGATTAGTTTGGAAACTCGCATCCATGTAACCCTTTACAACGAGTTCCTCTTTATCAGATCCGTATATTAGAAACATATCCTTAGTCCTCCTAAGGTATTTCAATATACTTTTAACAGCCATCCAATGGCTATTATTTGGATTCTGCTGATATCTGCCTGTCATGCTTAACGCGCATAACACGTCCAGTCTAGTGCATATCATCGCATACATGATGGATCCTATAGCAAACGTATATGGGATGTCCTTCATACGATCTTGCTCATCCTTTGAGCTTGGACATTGAGATGCACTTGATATTGTCCCTCTTTGAATAGGTACCATACCTTTCTTAGAGTTTTCCATCTTGAACCTTTTCAAGATTTTATCAATGTATGCACTTTGGTTTAACCCTATCAACCGCCTCGATCTATCTCTATAGATCTTTATTTCCAAAATATAGACGGCTTTACGGAGATCTTTTATGGAAAACCAATTTCCAAGCCAGGTTTTAACACCTTCCATGGTTGGAATATCATTTCCAAATAATAGTATGTCATCAACATACAATACTAAGAACGTAATTAGACTCCCACTAGCCCTTTTATACACACAAGTCTTGTCAGCGTTCTTGATGAAACCGAATTTCTTGATCCCTTCCACAAAACGTTGATTCCAACTTCTCGATGCTTGTCTCAATCCATAGACTGATCTCTTTAACTTGCATACTTTATCAGGATGATTTGGATCGACAAAACCTTCAGGCTGAACCATATTGGCAGTCTCTTCGAGATGTCCATTAAGAAAAGCGGTTTTGACATCCATTTGCCAAATCTCATAATCATAATGAGCAGTTATGGCAAACAATATCCTAATAGACTTTAGGATTGCTAGAGGCGAGAAGGTTTCATCATAATCAACCCTTGAGTTAGAGTGAAACCTTTTGCTACAAGTCATGTCAGGTAAGTATCCAAGATTCCATGCATATCAGTTTTCTTCTCGAAAACCCACTTGCATCCAACCGGTTTGGAGTTAAGTGAAGGGTCAACCAATTCCCAAACTTGGTTGTCATACATGGATTGCATCTCCACATTCATGGCTCCTAGCCACTTGTCACAATCCGAATTGGACATTGCATCATGGTATGTAGTTGGCTCATCGGAGTCAACCACGTAGCATCCATCTATGAAAAATCCATATCTTTCATGTGGAATGCTAACTCTACCAGATCTGCGAACGTTTTGTGTGTATTGATCAACCTCTTGATCATGATCAACAACCTCCTGTTGATTGCTAGTGTCAACCAAACGTGTATCGGCTTGTGGATCTTGATCCTCATCAAATTCCACTGTTCTATACGTCATTCTTTCCATAAGGAACTTGGCTTCCAAGAACTCTGCCTTTCAAGCAATAAATACCTTTTGCTCTGTTGGATCAAAGAAGTAGTATCCTATACAGTCCTTTTGGATATCCAATAAATATACACTTAGTGAATCGACTTTCAGTTGGTTTGGGTGTTAAGCTTAACATAAGCTTCATAACCCATACTTTTAAATATGATTGTGATGGAACTATTCCATTCCATATTTCAAAAGGCGTCGAATCCACTTTCTTGGTTTGGGCCATTTCAAAATACGAGCCTTGGAGAGTAGTGCGAAACCCCTAAATGATAGAGGTAGTGAGCTTATAGCCATCATAGGTCGAACCATATCCAATAGGGTTCGATTTCTCCTATTAGACACACCATAATATTGTGGTGTTCTGGGAGGAGTAAGTTGTGAGACAATCTTACAACTTCCTAGATGATCCCAAAAAGCCTCACTTAGGTATTCACCTCCTCTATCTAAACGGAGAACTTTTATAGTTCTATCAAGTTGATTTTCTACTTCACTCTTGAAGATTTTGAACATTTCAAAAGCTTCATGTTTATGTGTCATCAAGTACACATAACCATGGCGACTGTAATCGTCGGCAAAGGTGATGAAGTAACTTTCACCATACCTTGTCATTGTCTTAAAAGGACCATATACATCCAAATGTATGACTCCTAATAAGTCTTTTGCCCTCTCATTAGTACCACTAAAAGGCGTATTGGTCATCTTACCTTGTAAACAAGATTCATACTTATCAAATGAACAATTTTCATTTGTATTTAAAAGACCATTCTTTTAAAGTGTTTAAGTCCGATTCTTGTTTATGTAACCAAGATGACAATGACAAGGATAAGAGTCACTTAAACCATTTTAAGCCTCTTAGTACATGATAGGTATAATGTGTTATTTTAGGACGAATCATCATGAACCAATTCACAAATATCATTAGAAGGCATAGCCTTGAAATAATATACATCATCCATATAAACATAAATACCATCATTTACAAACTTTAAATCATAACCATATCGTTTTAAAAGGGAAACTAAAATTATGTTCCTAGTCAGACTAGGAGCATATAACATGTTTTGAGGAACAACTTCCAAACCTTTTGAAAGTTCCAAAACATAGTCTCCTTTCTTAAAGTCCTTATTTCTTTTGAACCCTTGCAACAGATTGCAAAAGTGAGTTCTACATGCGGTATCCAATTACCCATGTGCTTTGAGGAAATAACATTTAAGTCAATATGGATTATGAAAATTGTGCTTGAGGTTTGCCCAGCATCCCTCTTATTCTCAACTCATTGAGATAGGTTGGACAATTCCCTATCAAATAACCTATCTCACCATACTCAAAGCATGGATCGTTTTCCGTTACCTTAGGCTTCATAAGCTTAGGTTTTGGAGGTTCCGCTTTGATCTTCCCTTCCCCTTTGCCTTTGATGTTCCCCTCTCCTTTGGCAACATTTTTCATGGGATCGGGAATGGCCTTTCCATTGCCTCCCTTATTGATCTAGAGAATAGATAGAACCTTTCTACCCATCCCTGCCTCAGCTGTTGTGAGGATTGCGTGAAACTCACCAATGCTCTTGTCCTATCCATTCATATCGTAGTTCATTATGAATGTCTCAAACTTTTAGTTAGGCCATTAAGGGTCAAATCCTTGGCCAACTCCTTTGAGACAGGACAGCTAAGCCTCTCGAGGTGGCCTCAACATCGTCGGGGTCGGGTTGGTTAGTAATAGGATCGTCAAGGACATTTGCCATTGCTCTTGCTTGAGAACAATTCTCAAGTTTCGAGACCAGTCCATAAGGTTGTTATGGTTCAGACGATCCCTCTCTAGGATAGTTCTCAGTGATAGGGTATGGACGGTCGGGTGGTAGCATTATTGTTTGCGGCCATTCTACAAATTTTACAAAGTTCTCTTTATTATTTCTGAAAATTTCATTTTAATTATTAATACCCTTTATGTCTCATAGACAATTAATAATTAAAATCTAGAATCCAACGTTACATTCAAATAATGGTTAGGTGACCTTTATCCTATTATTCAAATTAACAAGGTAGTCAACATTTGACAATTGCAACCTTTTGCAACTTCTAGCGGTATGGGATCGACTTTAAACATCATATGCAAAGTCGGCATGTTAATCCCATCAACACCATTTGGAAACTATATTTTAGGTGATCCATTCAACATGGTTTGCAAATCAAGTTACCCTACTTGCACACACATGTGAGTTTACCAACACAAGTGGTTAGGTGACCTTTATCCCACCAATATGGTATTCCCACCTTAAGTCATAAGTTCCCTCAAAATGGTTAGGTGACCTTTATCCCATTAAGAGTTTCCAAATGACTTAAGTGTTGTGCAAAAGGACGGTGTTAAACTTGTTTGAAAAGGATTTTTAGTTTTCATTGATTCTAGTTTGAAAAATCTATTTACCTTGTATTTGCATGCTTTCAATTACAAGGTATCCTATGGTTCATTTTAATAAAACCTCTTTTATTAAATCATTAATCCTTTAATAACCTTTTATTAATCACGTAATGATTAAGAACCATAAAATTCAGCTTGTTAAGTTTGTTAATTAGTTTGTTATGCATATCCAAATATCAAATAACAATCATACAACAAACAACCAAATAAGCACAATCATACAAACATATGTGCATAACTATAGCCACTAAGTTGACTACACTTGTTTGCCATCACAAGTGTTGTCATAAGGTCTTTCCTAAGGGTTGAACACAACACAAATGATGAGGTCTCCAAAGACTCCCACTTGAACATGCATCCAAATGCTTCAAGTCCATCCTTTGTGTCTTCCTTTTGTGCTTCCTTCCCGAGCATCTTCTTTTACAAAATATATATCCTAATACATATTTTCGAGTAAAAGAAAAAATACTCCTAATCTATTTATTACATTGCCAAATGAATAAACAAATTACAACCCAAATAGAAACACGAAAAGGAATTATTACAACCCAAATAGAAAGAATACAACCAACATGACAATTCCACAATCAACCAATCTAAAACATACATGGTCAAGGCTATGTTATGCACTAAAACATGTATCCATATACATCATTTCAAGAACTAAATGAACCCATGTCTAAGTAATATGCACATGCTGATTGACATCACACGCACCCCCACGACCACATGCATTCGGGTTGAACCCGAACACCCGAACCCTATATTGACACACGCACCCCCACGACAAAATGGACGACCAAGGTCACCTACCTGTTAGGAACGTGCTATCTCAGCTGTAGCGTGGTTTAGCCGGCGAAATCGAGCTCAAACGAGGCGATTTTTGGTGCTTGGAGGTGGTAGAAAGGTGTAGGGGAAGAAAGTGAAGAAGATAGAAGAAATGGGAGTGAAATGGAAATTAGGGCTGGTAAGGGTTTATATACCCAGCCCTAGTTTGGCAATTTGTCGCGTTTGGTCCTCGCACTTAGTCCCGAATTCCCGAATTTGTTTCGGCTGATAACGACGTAAATGGGCGAGCTAGGTTAATTAAGAGGATTCCTTAAGTAATCTCGTTTATTTGAATTATCTACAAACACCAATGTTGGTATTATATATCATACTTTATTTAACGATGTCGGTGGCGATGCTTGTATACATTTCGGGTAATAACGAGAATGTAACAATGATAACGACAACAGTCTGAATAGTGTTAACCTGAAATTACTGTTGGGTTTGTTGGCCTTTAACAAACTAGTTTAAACCATTTAAACCAGAAAACGTAGCGGATTAAATTGATTATTTCATGTCATATAATTTGAAATATTAAGTTCATTTCATAGCAACAACAAACCCAAGATTGTAAGGATCATTCATATGTGTATGAACTAGCTATCAAAAGAAGGAAACAACCAAAACAACATCAACAAACTACCTTCCAAAGGCTGCTGAAAATGTGAATGAAAAACCCTTTCATAAGAGCTGCTAAAAACGTGATTGAGATGAAGAAAGTGCTGCTCTTGAATGGCCAAAACACCAAAGGAGATGTCCTCAAGCACCCATACCCACAAGCCTCCAACAAACACCCTTTTGCTAGGATTTCATCACCAAAATCAAACCAAGAACAAGCTGAAAACCGATTTTCAGCTTTGTTTTTCTTCAAAAGTTGAGAGGAAAAATCTTGGTCATTGCATGTTAGAGAGAGAATAAGAGATGGAGTAATGAGCTAGTCATGTGGTGTGTAAAAACCAAGACACAAAAGGCCAAAAGACCCCTAGGGGCGGCCAAATCTTGGTGGTTCAAAGGGGTTTCCCCCCAAAACTCAAAACACCAATTTTTATTTTTGTTTACTAGTCACTAACTTGAGTTATACATAATTAACCTTTTAATTGTATAACTCAGACACACTCTCTTATTATTTGAAGTTATTTAAGTAACTTAAATAACATTACAAACAATACTTATGAACAAAATATCCCTATAAATTGTTCAATCTCATATGCAACTAATTTAGAAAACCCATTTTCTAAATTGGTGTAATTATTTAATTGCACGATCATATCATCAACTAAATAATAATTGGTGTTTGTCAAGCTTGTTATTGGTTATGACCCGACTTGGATCATGACGTACTAACCACATCAATATCTATGTATCTTGGGCATAAGGAATCCAACAATTATGGGGTGTCACATCATCCCCTTGTTGCAGGAATTTTCGTCCCGAAAATTAGAGTATCATGTTACGAGATTCAACGGGGAATACAAGGCTCAACGGTTTGTGACGTATGTGAATAGAGTTTCTGCGTATCCTAAGAGGTAGATGCCTGATTTTGGAACAGTTGCGCGGGTACTTCTTCTTCATCTGATCCTCGCATGCCCAGGTAAATTCTGGTCCACGCTTTGAGTTCCAACGAACTTTGACTATAGGGATACGACTATATTTGAGCGTCTTGACCTCTCGGTCCACGACTTCCACTGGTTCCTCGATGAAACGTAGTTGTTCGTCAACATGTATCTCGTTTAACGGAACGACGAGAGTCTCGTCTACCAGGCAATTCCTCAAGTTGGAAACATGGAACACATCGTGTACTCCACGGAGTTCTTCGGGCAGGTTCAGCTGATAGGCCACGGGGCCAACCCGTCTGACAATCTCAAACGGTCCCACGTGTCTAGGGCTTAGTTTCCCATGTTTTCCGAAACGAATCATACCCTTCCAAGGTGACACTTTCAAAAGCACCTTGTCACCTATTTGAAATTACAATGGTCGGCGACGCTTATCAGTGTAACTTTTCTGCCGGTCACGTGCTGCTGCCATACGGTTACGGATCTGTATTGGATCTTATATGCCCAAGACACATATAAGATTGATGTGGTTAGTACGTTATGATCCAAGTCAGGTCATACACAATAACAAGTTATACAAACACCATCAAAAATTGTATAACGATAGGATCATGGAACAAATATAGACACCCAATTTAGAAAATTGGTTTTCTAAATATTGCTTTTGTGTTAGAGCAAAATTATATGGATGATTTTGTTCAAGAGAGATTCATTTGTTTCATTATTTAAAATGGTTAGATAATGACTTATGAAAGAGTGTTGTGTTATAAAATTATAAGTAGGTTTTAATTTTATGACATGAGTAAATAAGAGAGTGTAACTAATACAAAAATTAAAAGATTAAAAGGGTGGGAAAAACCCATTTTGAAAGCCATCTTGCGGCCACCCAAAGGGGCATTGGAATACCCCCCTTTTGTCTTGATTCTTGTATGTTTTAACTCTTGCAACACTCAACCATCAACTCCCTAACACTCTCTCTCACACACACTAAAAACTCTCTCAACTTGGCTGCCATTTTCGAGCTTGGAGCAGTGATTTTGGGGCTGAAAAATCGAGTTCTAGTGAAGCAAGAAGAAAAGGTTCTCTTGGGTGAAGCAACCTAACAAGCAAGGTGTTTGAAAGGCTTGGGGTATCACGGATTTGAGGCCTTCTCTTTTCAAGATTAGTCACTCAAAAGCATCATCATCTTCATCCCTTTTCAACCTTGTTTTGCTGCAGTAAGGTAGTTTATGGCAGCTTGTTTATGGCTGTCCATAATGCACGTTTTATGCTTACATGGCTTGTCTATTCACATAAGAATGATCCTTGTAATATGGGTTTGTTTATACATGAATATGGTCACTTAATAAACACGTTTTTCAGCTTATAAAAGGGTTTATAAAGCTATATATATCCGCTGCGTTTTCTGAAAGTTTAAAAGGTTAAACTTGGTTTTTATGTTCTAACAAACCCTACAATGGCATCAAGAGCCGGTTATGTGGATGACTTGCTTGTTTTGTCCTTTAAAATTGGTTTTAAAGGATGGTTATAAACTCATAATAGGCTGATTATGGGCTGCTATATTTCTGTTTTGTTGAATCCCCAACTTTCAAGATTATATCATACATGCTTGTGATGAAATCTTGAAGGAAATACATGTTGATGTGTTGTGTTGTTTGGACAACATCTAAAACCCAAAAATTTTAGTTTATGTTGGCTAAAAATTCATGGGTTTTGAGGGGATTCAAAGTTATATTTTGGATGATATGATAGATGCTTATTTTAGTGCATAACCTAGCCATTTGACCTTGTGTTGTTTGGATGTTTGTAATGGTTGTATTCATTCATTCAATTGGGTTGTATTATTTGTTGTTTGTGCTTTGTTTCAAGTGTAATTTATTTATTATTGGGTTGTAATAAATAGATTAGGTGTATTTTTCATTTTACTAGATATCTTATATTAGGACTTTATATCTTGTAATATGAAGACATACACATTGGAAGCACAAAGGAAGGTCATAAGAGAAACATGGAGCATTTTGGATGTGGTTTCAAGTGGGAGGATTTTGGAAGCTTTCCATGTGATTTGTTTGTGACCCTTAGGAAAGACCTATGGACCACACTTGTGATGGCAAACAAGTGTGGACCACTTTAGATGCTATGGTTATGCACATATGCTCATTGTGGTTGTTATATTATGCTTGATTGATTATGATTTTATGAATGATTGTATGATATTTGGATATGATAAACAATCAAAATAAAAATGATCTTAACAAGCTAATATAAAATGGTTCTTAGTCATTAAGTGTTAATAAATGGTTATTAAAAGGATTAATGATTTATATAAAAATGGGTTTTATTAAAAGGACCATAGGGTACCTTGTATTTGAAAGCATGCAAATACAAGTACATAGAGTTTTCTAAACTAGAATTATGAAACCTCTATATATATAACAAACAAGATCAACAGCGTCCTTTTACACAACACTTAAGTCACTTGGGAACTCTTAGTGGGATAAAGGTCACCTAACCACTTTGAGGGAACTTATGACTTAAGGTGAGAATGCAAAATTCGTGGGATAAAGGTCACCTAACCACTCATTTTGGCAAACTCACACGTGTGTGTAAGTAGGATGTCTTGATTTGCAACCATGTTAAATGGATCACCTACAATATGGTTTCCAAATGGTTTTGATGGGATTAACATGCCAACTTTACATATGATGTTCAAAAGTCGATCCCATACCTCTAGAAGTTGCAAATGGTTGCAACCGTCAATTGTTGACCACCTTATTAATTTAAATCGTGGGATAAAGGTCACCTAACCACAATTTAAATGTAATGTTGGGTTCTAGATTTTAATATAAAAATGACCTTAAAAGGCATTAATTATTAAAAATAGAAATATCGAAAATACTAAAATAGATCTTTGTTAAATTTTGCAGATGGCCACCAATAATGAGAATCACGATAACTCATCCGCGTCAAACCAATCATTACGAGCGATCCTCCAAAAGGAACGTCTAAATCATAACAACTTTATTGATTGGTATCGAAACTTGAGAATTGTTCTCAAGCAAGAGAAAAGATCATATGTTTTAGACGACCCTATCCCCGATCAACCTACCGAGGATGATGACTAGGCCTATAATGATTGGTTAAAATACACTGAGGACTCCGTCCAAGTGTCTTGTCTCATGCTAGCGAGCATGACTCCGGATCTCAAAAGGAGTATGAACATCACGGAGCTTACGACATGATAACCTAACTGAAGGAAACGTTCCAACAGCAAACAAGGGTTGAGCGCTTCGAAACGGTTCGAGCACTCCATGCATGTCGTATGGACGACAACCAATATGTTTGATCTTATGTACTTAAGATGAAAAGTCATATTGACCGCCTCGAGAGGCTAAATTGTCCCGTTTCGAAGGAATTGGCCACGGATTTGATCCTAAATGGCCTTACCAAGAAGTTCGAGACATTCGTGTTGAACTACAACATGAATGCTTGGGACAAGAGCATTGGTGAGCTTCACTCAATGCTTAAAACAGCCGAGGTGGCCATGGGTAAAAGGGTTTACCCGTTCTCACCATCAATGAAGGTGGGAACAACAAAAGGCCTCATCCCA
Organism: Flaveria linearis; assembly: GCA_024085815.1. Taxonomy (NCBI): domain Eukaryota; kingdom Viridiplantae; phylum Streptophyta; class Magnoliopsida; order Asterales; family Asteraceae; genus Flaveria; species Flaveria linearis. The sequence continues at coordinate 48,018,820 of CM044004.1, read as the reverse complement.
CACCCAAGGCAAAGATTGCCAAGGTTAAGGGACCCGTTTAGGGAAAAGGGAAAGGGGTGGTAAAGGTACCACCCAAACCCAAGAGAAGAAGCAAAAGGTTGCTACTAATGACCCATGCTTCAAGTGTGGGAGATAGGACATTGGGCAAGGAATTGTCCTGTCCATCTCCAAGAGTTGTTGAAACCAAAGAGGTGACAGGATCTCAGCCTCTCTAGTTGATCAATTAGATTATGTTTGCAGCGGATTTAGCTCATTAATTAGCAATTAAAGCAAGAACATAAAAGATATTTCAAATTAAAGCATGAACATAGAGAGAAGAGTTTCTGCAAAACAATAAATGTTCTATGGTTCGCACGTTTCGGCCATTAAAACAGTATGGTACCCATCCTTTTATAGGCGGCAAAAGGATGGGCATGATGTCCTTTTTCTGACATCACTGAATATTCAAATAACAACTGACAAAACATAAAACTACTGAAGATGTCAACAACTGACATCTTCTTACAAAAGTTCCTAAGTGCTGACAAAAGTAAACTACTGAAATCCTACAACGACTGAAAACAAACTCTTCAGTCGTTTATAACTACTGATACTATAACAACTGAAGAACATGCTCTTCAGTTGTTGTAAAACTACTGAAAGTAAATAAACTACTGAAAAGGAAAAACCACCACAACAACTGAAGAAGACTTCTTCAGTTGTTGTGACAAACTCTGAGTCTTCAGTACTTGGTCTTCAGACTTGGCTTCAGATGATATAACAACTGATTACTTCAGTAGATATCATCAGTTGTTGTCTTCAGTCTTTGTCTTCAGACTTTATGCTTCGGTAGAAGGTCTTCAGTTCTTTAGTTCAGCTGTTGATTCTTCAGTACTTGTCTTCAGTACTTGAAGTCTTCAGTACTTGTAAGATCAGTACTTCAGACTTCAGTACTTTGGTGTTCAGTTCTTGAAGTCTTCAGTACTTGTAAGATCAGTACTTCAGACTTCAGTATTTGGTCTTCAGTACTTTGGAGTCTTCTTCAGCTGATGTTCTTCAGTTCTTTGATCTTCATACATTATCCTTCAGACTTTGTCATAACAGCAGAAGGCTGGAGTTAAGATGCTCTCGAGTTTGACATTCAAGCAAGAGAACACAATAGCTGATGATAGTCTTCAGATGTTCTCGAGTCTGACATTCAAGCAAGAGAACATTGTGACTGATGGAAGTCTTCAGCAGTTGTAGCAGTGGCATGTGGGACTTAGAGTTTTCCTGATCTTGGCTCATTGGTTCTTTTGGTCCAACAAACTCCCCCTGAACCAATGCAGCCAAAACCTCTAATTATTGGATGTCCCACTTATTGATGGCATAAAGATTGGTCTATTTCCTTCTAGATCAGATTAGAAGTTGACCCAGGTAAGCACTGGCCAGAGATGTAGTCTCAAGTATTTGTTTGGCTAAGTATGGATGGGAGCTCTGTATTGGGGAATTGGACACAAAGCTGTTACCCCATCCATGAGATCTACACCCCTCGTACAAGCCGGTAGGATTCTCTACAGTAAGCCTGAAGAAACATTAATTGTTCTTCTTTGGACAGGTCTTCAGGCTCACCTTCAAACAATCCCTCCCGACCGTACATCTCTGAGATGAACTTGACCTGTCTACCATTTTTGAGCTCAAGTGTTGTGATTTGCCTATATGCAAACTCATCAGGGTGTTTACCCTCTAACAACAAAGTGAGCTCATCTCTATGAAAATTCTCAAGCTTCTTATAGACCAGGCCCTTCCTAACCACCCTATTATCTAGCATTGAAAAGGGTGTTTGGCCGGCTCTATAAGCTTTCTCGAATTCATCTACTATTTCCCAGGGTGTTATACAATAGCCACAGAGATCTCTTCATCTACGATTCTCTTTAGTTGGCTTTTGTATCTCACAGGCATGTCCTTTTGACTATCCTGTGAGCCACCCTTGGGTCAGGCCAAGTTCTCACCTTCTCCCTTTCATATTGAAAGGTTTGTTTGAGGGTGAATAATCTCAGACACTTCTCTGCATATTTATGATGGAGGTGGTAGCAGCATAGCATTTGTCAATGCTTTTAGCATTTCCTCATCATGTCTTTTCTGCTGCTCCTCCTCCTCTAACTTAACCTTCACAGTGTCCTGCTGTGAGGTGGGATTGATGGTTTGTGGTTTGGCTTGGGTAGAGGTATGACTGCTGAGAGTGGCAGACTATCCTCCTCATCATCCTCTTCTTCATCTTGCAGCCTCAGCACCCTTCTCTTCTTCTTCAAGGGTGGATCATTGGCTGCGGGTTTTGGTGGTAAAGGAGTTGGTTTTGCGGGTTGTGGTTGGGTTATTGGTGTGGGAGTGTTGGCAGGCACTGCTAGCAGCCTAGAGATAAGGGCTGGTTTAGTCAGCTTGACTAGCAGTGTCCTGTTCCCAGCACCGGCTTCAGATAGGGCCTCTGCGACCAGTCCCTTTGTAAAATCACCAGCTGAACAAATCTTGGTGGTTATTGCCAAGAGTTTGTCCCTGGTCCATGCCTTAACATCAAGGACTGGTCTGCCCAGGTACTTCAAAGTGAATCTACTCATAGCCTCAAGTTTTTGTCTTTCCTGTTGGCTATGAGTAGTCCATCGGTACTCAATTTCTCTCCTCTCCATATTTCTGATCTCTTGATCTAGCAAAGCAGTGTCCTTGTCAAAGCCTTGCCTGAACAGCTGTTCAATGACTTTGTTCATTGAACGGTTGTGCTCAGCATCAGCCTCCTTGACAAGGACTGCTAGATCAGGATCAGCCACCTTCTTTCCCTCTCCTTATTCTTATCAGTGAAACTGAAATCCTTTTGGATTTCAGCCACTCCTATCTGCTCTACCTCCCTCACTTTCCTCTTCCCCTTCTCCCTCACCCTAACGGTCTCCTCAGCCAACTCCCTCTCTACCACCACCTCTTTCTCTGCCTCTTTCTCCTCCTCACCCCTCTTCCTCTTGTCTTGCACTGATGTCTCCCCCTTTTTGGGTGCATTGGTTGGGGTTTGACTATCAGCAAGAGCCTTAGCTATGGCAACCTCCACCATGGGTTGTATGTATGTGGGAAGCCTCTCATCAAGGGTTTGGTTAACTATATCCTTAAGCATGGGTTTGATGAGAGGTAGGGATTTCTGGAGGATAGCATCCAGCTGCTCAGGGGGGTTCTGTCCCTGAGAGCTAGTGCCAGAAGCAGGGGCTGGTGGCTGAGTTTGTGGAAGTGGCTCAGTGTATGTGAGACCTTCAGGTGAAGGTGCCATCTGTGGGGTAGTGGTGGCAGATGGACTTCTATCCTGAGTCATCTGAGCCAGCAGCTCTTTGAGTCTGCTGATCTCATCCTCAAGGATAGTGTTTTAAGCACCTACATCAAAGAAGAAGCTCAGGTCATCATCAGCATAAGCTGAATCACCTGACCTCCTGACTTGGTCAGGATGAACATGTCCTGAGTGTGGCTCAGTAATGACATGTGCCCCTTGTTCTTGGTACTGGGGACTTCTGGCCTCCGGATTGGATCCATCATCGGCCATTGCCTCTAGTGAGGTCTTAGAGATGTTACCAGCTTCACCCTGCTCAGATGTTGATGCAGGGGAAGTGGCAGCCTCACCAGATTGTTCTCTCTCCCTAGCCACACTGGGAGAGTGAACTGATTCTCTGTGCTGTGGGCTCTGATCAGCACTTGTGCCCACCCTCTCTCGGTTGGAGTCTCCCCAGTTGTAATAGGTTTCTGGGGAGAGGGTGGAGTGCTCAGATCAGTCAGCACTCTGGCTATTACCAGTGTTGGGCTTAGTGGGGCAGTCTCCTCAGTATGTGGGCTAGAAGCAGTATGCACATGGGGAGGACTGTGCTCTTCAATGGCAGCCTCCTCAAGTGAGGAAGACCCCAGTAATGTGGTTGCCCCAAAATTGGTTACATCAGGCTCCTGTTGAGAGGAAGCCTGTGTGGTTGTGGTGGGTGGAGTCGTGGTACCTGCTGGGAGAATCGAGCCAGCAGGCACATCCTGCCTTTGTGTGGCAGGGGCATCCTCAGGGGACTCATCTCCCTGAGTAGCCTTTGTAGGCTTCTTTTTGGCTTTTGGCTTGGTGGGGACTTTGGATTTGGAGGTGGAGGCTGTGGGTTCCAGCTGCGTGGGTTTTCGCAGCCGGCCAGCCTGTTTCAGTGTTTGGTCGGAGTTGTGCCTGGAGTATACCTCGGCTTGAACAGCCATGGCAGGGACCCCAGTGCCAACTAGTCCCTCAGCCTGAAGCTGGTATTCGATCATGGCCATTATGAACCATGGATATAAGTTCCAACGGTTAGAAAAAGGTTTTGTGGCCATGTCCTTGAGTTCCAAAAATAAAATTTCAGAAAATTTAAGGTTGTTTCTCAAGGATAGAATACAATACCTGCTGCCACCTTGTGGACATCTGGTCCCACGAAGAGGTCTTGGGAGCCAGACATACATTCACCATGTGAAAGATCAGTCGTTGAGGATCAGGAAGGTGTTTCTTCAGCAAGGTGGAGGCGGAGAGGTTACCCTGATAGTCATGAGATGTGAAGGAGAGATCAAGGGTACCTTTGGGATAGGAGGTTGGGTGAGTGGCATCATCCAGCTCTAGGGTTTGGCGTAGAGTAGCTGGAGTGATAACCACGGTTTGCCGTTGACGGAGGACCGGAGGGAGACCTGGCGTTCTGCTCTCCGGTTTGGACGGTTACATTGGTCCAAAACTCCGTCAAGGAGTTGGTGTATAAGGTGGGGTTCAAAAGAAAAGCCGTTTTGTAAGGTGAGTCGTGCATGAGATCGACGGCTTGATGGAATTTGGGCCATAATGGCGACTTGGTGAGATGGGCGACACAGTTGTGTCGAGGTTTCAGTTGCATGTTCGCCATTAATGGTGTATGGGAATTTCAGAGGTTTGTAAGGATTAGGTCAAGTGAGGAGTAAATGCTCTGAACATGGGGTGTTTATAGGGTAGGGCAAAGGTTGAAATAAAACTACTGAAGGTTTTAGTGTTAGTCATCAGTTGTTGTAACAACTGATGACGTGGTTTTAACCTTCAGTGGTTGTAACATCTGAGGACTTGGTATTAGTCTTCAGTAGTTGAAACTACTGAGACTTTGGTTTTGTCCTTCAGATGTTGTGAACGTCTGAAGAGTTACTATCGGTCTTCAGTAGTTATGAACTACTGATGACCTAGTATTCTTATTCAGACGTTGTAACAACTGAAGACTTGGTGTTAGCCTTCAGTAGTTGTAAACTACTGAGATCAGTAGTTGTGAACTACTGAAGACATGGTTTTGCTTCAGCTGTTGTAAACAACTGAGGACTTGGTTTTAGTCTTCAGTAGTTGTGAACTACTGATGTCAGTAGTTGTGAACTACTGAAGACATGGTTTGCCCTTCAGTTGTTTGTGTATGAAACATCAGCTGTTGTTATCAGCTGATGAGAAATTTCTCATCAGCTGTTTCCGTCAATTCAGTTGTTTCATACTAGCCTCCACACTTACTCATCAGCTCTTTGGCTGATTTTCAGTTGTTTCATTGACCCTTCAGCTCTTATGAATATTTATGCCTTCAGCTCTTGTGATCAGATGTTCACAAGTGCTGATGAAATATTCTTCAGAGCTGGTGAACAAATTTGGTCTTCAGTATTTGTGTAAGATTACACATCAGTACTTATTACCAAAATTTGTTCTTCAGTACTTATTTATTGAAAATCATACATCAGTAGTTGTAATCCACTTCACTACATCAGTTGTTTTTCAATAAATAATGTACATCAGTACTTTGAGTCAGTTTAGTCTTCAGTAGTTGTGAAAGAGCTGAAGACTAAATTTCTCATCAGTACTTATATTTGACCTTTGCTCTTCAGTAGTTGTGAACTAAGAGTACCAGCATAGGTCAAATCATTCAAGCTGCAGCATAACAAGCCTTAGTACCAAATTTTGGAATGTGGCACTATCTAAAGGCTTAGTAAAAATGTCTGCAAGCTCATCAGCACTAGGCACAAACTTAGGATCAATCAGACCTTTCTCATAGCAATCCCTGATAAAATGATGTCTGATCTCAATATGCTTGGTCCTAGAGTGCTGGACTGGATTCTTAACAATACAAAGAGCTGAAGCACTATCCATTAATAATGGAGTCTTAGTCTCAGTAATGCCATAATCCAGAAGTTGGTTCTGAAGCCAGAGTATTTGAGAGGTACAACTTGCAGCAGCAATATACTCAGCTTCAGCAGTAGATGTAGCAATGGATGTTTGTTTCTTACTCTGCCAAGAAACTAAACAATTGCCTAGGAATTGGCAACCACCAGAAGTGGATTTTCTGGTGACTTTGCATCCTGCATAGTCACTATCAGAGAAAGCAACTAATTTGCATGAATGCCCAGCTGAATACCAAAGTCCTAGTGATTGAGGTACCTTGTAGATATCTAAAGATCCTTTTGACTGCAATCAAGTGGGATTCTTTAGGTGCAGCCTGAAATCTAGCACAAGCACATGTTGAAAACATGATGTCTGGTCTAGAAGCTGTAAGGTACATCAAGGACCCAATCATACATCTGTAAAGGGTTTCATCAACCGCTTTACCTTTCTGATCAACATCTAGTTGTGTGATGCTGCTCATAGGAGTAGAACAGGGCTTACAGGATTGTAAATCAAACTTATTCAGCAACTCTTTGGTATACTTGGACTGATGGATGAAAATTCCATCATCCAGTTGTTTGATTTGCAAGCCCAGAAAGTACTGTAATTCTCCCATAGCACTCATTTCAAATCTCAGCTTCATAAGCTTTGTAAATTCATCACACAACTTTGGATCAGAGGATGCAAAGATGATATCATCAACATAAATCTGAACAAGGAGCTTATGTTGTCCCACAGTCTTGATGAATAAGGTTTTATCAATGGTGCCTCTAGTGAACTTATTCTCTAGAAGAAAGGTTGAGAGTGTCTCATACCAGGCTCTAGGTGCTTGCTTCAGCCCATAAAGAGCCTTATCAAGCTTGTACACCCAATCAGGATGTTTATTGTCCTGAAAGCCTGGTGGTTGACACACATAAACCTCTTCTTTGATTTTTCCATATAGGAAGGCACTTTTGACATCCATTTGATAAACCTTAAGACTGTGAAAGGCGCATAAGCTAAGAACAGTCTGATTGCTTCCAGTCTTGCCACAGGTGCAAAGGTCTCATCATAATCGATGCCTTCCTCCTGTGCAAACCCTTGAACAACCAGTCTGGCCTTGTTCTTGACAATTTGGCCCTTCTCATCTGTTTTGTTCCTGAATACCCACTTGGTGCCTATAGCACACTTATCTTTGGGTAATGGAACAAGCTCCCACACTTGCTGTTTCTTGAATTGAAGAAGCTCAAGCTGCATAGCTTCCACCCATCCATTGTCTCTTAAAGCAATATGATAGTTCTTTGGCTCTTGCTGACTGATGAAGAGAGCATAGAAGCAGAATTGGACAATTGATTCCTGGTTGAAACTCCAGCTTGGATATCACCAATAATTGTGAAGTGGGGTGATTCTTGAGCTCTTGATAAACTATAATATCTGTGCAAGTGTTTGTAGACCCATCAGCAGCAACAGATGGTGATGGAGATTCCTGAAACCATGTAGAGGATGGCAGCTCAAATGAAGTAGAGCAAGCAGAAATCTCATCAGCATTTGTAATGGATGGAGCTGCTGAGGCTACAGGAGCATCAGGTTCAGTGGAATTAGGCAGTTGTCACTGAACCTGAAGAGGTGATTACTGACTTCATCATCTTTAGTACCACCAGGTGGAGATCTGTTGACAAGCTCAACAGATGGAGGTTGATAAGGAACATATTGCAGTATGTCCAGATCAAACAGCTCCACAGGGTTTTGTGGAATCTTGTCCTTTGGAGATTCATTGAACTTAACATGCAAAGTTTCTTCAACCCCTTTGGTTCTACAGTTGAAGACTCTGTATGCTTTGCAAGTTGATGAATAACCAACAAAGTACCCTGCATCCACCTTACTAGCAAACTTATGGAGTGGGTTGCTAGTGTTGAGAATAAAACAAGGACACCCAAAGGCTCTAAAGAATGAGATAAGAGGAGCCAAATGATGAAGAACTTCATAAGGAGTCTTCATCAACCTCTTATTCACTAAAGCTCTATTTTGTATATAGCAAGCTGTGTGACAGCTTCAGCCCAAAAGGTCAGTGGCAATCCAGAGTCAGCCAGCATTGACCTTGCTGCTTCAATGAGGGTCCTATTCTTTCTCTCCACCACTCCATTCTGCTCAGGAGTTCTAGGAATGCTAAACTGCCTTATAATTCCCTTGGACAGGTAGAAGTCATCAAGTGTGTGGTTTCTAAACTCTGTTCCATTGTCACTCCTCACACACTTGACCTGTAGGGAATACTGCTTTTCTACTTGTAACACAAAGTTCATTATAGTCTTTGCTGCTTCATCCTTGGAGTGCAAGAAGAAAGTCCATACAAACCTGGAGTAATCATCCACAATTACCAGGCAGTATTTCTTCTTTGCCATGCTCATCTCTCTTACAGGACCAAAGAGATCCATGTGAAGAAGTTGTAAGCAGGCAGTGGACTTTGGTTCTTCTATTGAAGGGAATGAAACTTTGTGCTGTTTTCCTTTCAAGCAAGCAGTGCAGTCATCTTCACACTTGAACTTCTTCAGAGGCAATCCTCTTACTAAACCATGGCTTATAAGCTGATTCATGTTCTTGAAATTAACATGACCCAACCTTCTATGCCATAGTGTAGACTCTTGAGGAGATGCCTTGGAGAATAGGCAAGGATGGCCTTTTAGATCCATCTTTTTAGAAAGATCTAAGGCATACACTCTTCCTGTCCTGTTGGCCTTCAGGAGAGTGTGTTCATCCAATGCCTTGTCAATCAAACTCAGAACTTTTGATGACAGAATCCGACAGTTCTGGCTTGTGAAAAGGGCAACATGGCCTTTGTCACACATTTGACTGACACTCAAGAGGTTGTACTTGAGATTCTCCACATGGTTAACATCATCAAACCTTATTTCCCCATTGGAAACAAAGCCTTTTCCGATGATGTAACCCTTTGCATCATTGCCAAAAGAAACAAATCCCTTCTTTCCTTGAGAGTAGTCATTAAGAAGGGAGCTGCTTCCAGTCATATGCATGGATCCTCCACTGTCTACATACCAGATGCTTTTAAGGCATGTTGAGAACCCTGCAAATACAACTATGTGTTAGTTTGTCTTGGAGACCCAAACCTGCTTGGTTTTGGGTCTGTTCTCAGCTACAAGTGCACTAACAGTTGTGTTGTGTGTGACAGCTTGAGGTGAAGAAGATGGTACAGAAGAGGAACCCTTTGGCTTGGACTTCTTTTTCTGTGATTTCAACATAGGAGCATCTAAGTGGTTGACTCTTCCCACTAGCTGCTGAACCATCATCACCAATTGTGTCTGATTCTGTGCTAGGGCTTTCAGCTCTTCAGACACATTGGAGTTTGCTGATGATGAGTTCCTATGTTGTACCATCTTTTCTGAGCAACCTCAGCTGTTGCCTGAGTTATCCCTACCTTCTTTATAGATTTAGCTTTGGGCTTAGGGATTTCAGGTTTGGATGTTGCTAGTACAAACTTGGTTTCAAACTCATTTTTCATTTTATTGATGCTCTCAGTGATTTGCTCCTTCTGTTTGAGTTTGGAACCCCTTTTGTACCAGCAATCATCAGTAAGATGATTGAATAAGCCACATATCTCACATGGCTTTTTCTTCATCTTATGCTGATCATCAGCTGAAGAGGATTTAACTGCTGAAGTCTTGTTCTTCAGCTGTTTGTCATCAGTACTAGCAGTTTTCTTCCTAGTGCCTGCTTTCCTGGTATCCTCTTTAGCTGTCTTCAAACCTTTCCTACTGTTAGTTTTCTTCTCTTTAGTGCTAACAGTATTTGAGGTTTGAACTTCAGGTGTTGTCACTTGCTCTCCAGTACCTTCAGTACTTCTAGTGACAATTCCTGAGTTGATCAGCCTTTGGTCATGTGACAGTCTATCTCTGATGATGCTGATTCAGAGGATAGTAAGTCACATGATGAGAAGGATTGGTTACTGCTCTCCCCATCAGATTCAACTTCTGCTCTTGAAATGAAGTCTGTGGGTGGAGCAGTGTGATTGTAACCAATGCCAAACTTCACATTGGAAGCAGTTTGCTTGCTAAGAAGCATTTCAAAACCCTTGCATGATTGCACCCATCGATCACACTCAACTTGGGTGGTTGCAAGAGTTTCCTTGAGATCTTTGTACTTCTCAAGAAGTACATCTTCCATAGCTTTAGCATCTTTAATTTGGCAGTTAAGCTTGTAAATCTCATCATTTTTATCTTTTAGAACTACCTCAAAATCAGCTTTTCTTTTGGAAATAGTGTGCTCAAGCTCAAGATTTTTATCTATTAAAGCTACATTTGCTTCTCTAATAGAAGCAAATGGTGCTATGCATGACTCTGAACAAAGCTTGGCTTTTGCCTCAGTAGATACCTGAGATGAGGCATTAGATGATGACCCTTCAGCAGAATCAAGGGCCATCAGAGCAAGATTTCCAAAAGGTTGGTCACCACCATGTTGACCAGCACCTTGGAGTAGTGGTTCCTGACCAGATAGCTCTTCTGGTAGACTACTCCAGTCAACAGCTGTTGGGGTGAAAAAGCTTTGTTGTTGAGGTTGTGTGTGATGATGAGATTGGGAAGAATGAGGCTCTGGAAGAGCATGAGGTGGTTGAGCCGAGGGTGTTTGAGTTTGACCAGGCTGAGGCATGTAGTAACAGGGGTAAGGATAAGGCATATGACCCTGTGACACAAAATAAGCAGGTGGTGCTTGTGCTTGAGATGGATGGGGAGAACTGTAGGAAGGTTGCCCTTTGTGCTGTGAGCTATTGCTGGGAAAAGTCACAAAGGGTGCAGATGAGTTAGATCCAGATGATCTACACTCTCTTGCAAAGTGTCCAAGCTTTTGGCACTTGTGACACCTCAACTTGCTCTTGTCAAAACCAACTTTGGTTTTGCCAGAGAGTCCTGGGAATTTCCTACCAGTTCTTTTGTAGAACTTCTGAGATCGGATATTTATCATTGCCATTTGGTTCAAAATATCCATCTCTTCCAGATCATCATCTGGAATGCCCTTCAAATCCTCCATCAGAAAACACAAGTTGTCACCACCTCCTCCTGAACTACTGACACCAACAAAAGCTTGTTCTGAGTTTGTAGAGAAATCAATATGCTCATCATAAGAACTTTCAGATGAAGCATATTCTGACTCATGACTTATCAAGGCAGCATTACCTTGGACAAAGTCATCAGAAAGTTTGCCAGAAGATGACAACTTCCTCTTTTGCTCTACCTCTCTCTTAAAAGTAAGTAGTTTCCCATGAAGTTAGGTGAGAGATAGAGTGTCAAGGTCAGCACTAGAGCGTAGGACAATGGTATATGTGTCCCATCTCTCAGGAAGTGACCTGAGGAACCTGTTGTTCATCTGGCTGTTGGTGTACTCTTGTTTAACCATCTTTAGCTCAGAAATTAAACAAGAGAACCGCTCAAACTGCTGGGTCAGAGTCTCACCCTTTCTATATGAGAAAGTCTCATATTGTTGGGCAAGGATTTCTCTATTGTTTGCTAAGACCGAATCAGTTCCTCCAAATTGTTCCTTTAGAGCAACCCATAGGTCATGAGCAGACTCATGATGCAAGAGCCCTGAATATATCTCGTTTGGAATGGCCATGGCTAAAATTCCATGGGCTCTGGCATCAATTTCGAACAGCTTTAGATCTTCATCCGAGTATTGTTCAGGTTTCTTGGCAACCTGTTCATTAGACTCCGGGACGCTCACCATAGGCTTGTATGGCCCATGCACCACTGACTTCCAACAACCAGCACTGTTGACAGTCAAGTGGTGTAGCATACGTCTTTGCCATATGTTATACTCGTTCCTAACCAGCATTGGAGGCTTGGTTGCGGAACCAGTATTGTGAGGATCATTTGTTGGTGTTGTCATCTCAGGTTTTGGTCAAAAACAAGTTTAAACACGACAAACGTAACTCAAAACCACCAAAAAGATCTCAAGATTTTGGCCGGAAACTGCAGAAATTCACTCTCTATGACTAATTCTTGCAAATTGCTAATTCGATCAAACTGAGAGATCAAAAGAGCAGTTTCAAATGATCAATGTTGAAATCGATCAATGATTAACCTGCTCTGATACCATTTGACAGGATCTCAGCCTCTCTAGTTGATCAATTAGATTATGTTTGCAGCGGATTTAGCTCATTAATTAGCAATTAAAGCAAGAACATAAAAGATATTTCAAATTAAAGCATGAACATAGAGAGAAGAGTTTCTGCAAAACAATAAATGTTCTATTGGTTCGCACGTTTCGGCCATTAAAACAGTATGGTTACCCATCCTTTTATAGGCGGCAAAAGGATGGGCATGATGTCCTTTTTCTGACATCACTGAATATTCAAATAACAACTGACAAAACATAAAACTACTGAAGATGTCAACAACTGACATCTTCTTACAAAAGTTCCTAAGTGCTGACAAAAGTAAACTACTGAAATCCTACAACGACTGAAGAACAAACTCTTCAGTCGTTTATAACTACTGATACTATAACAACTGAAGAACATGCTCTTCAGTTGTTGTAAAACTACTGAAAGTAAATAAACTACTGAAAAGGAAAAACCACCACAACAACTGAAGAAGACTTCTTCAGTTGTTGTGACAAACTCTGAGTCTTCAGTACTTGGTCTTCAGACTTGGCTTCAGATGATATAACAACTGATGACTTCAGTAGATATCATCAGTTGTTGTCTTCAGTCTTTGTCTTCAGACTTTGTGCTTCAGTATAAGGTCTTCAGTTCTTTAGGTCAGCTGTTGATTCTTCAGTACTTGTCTTCAGTACTTGAAGTCTTCAGTACTTGTAAGATCAGTACTTCAGACTTCAGTACTTTGGTCTTCAGTTCTTGAAGTCTTCAGTACTTGTAAGATCAGTACTTCAGACTTCAGTATTTGGTCTTCAGTACTTTGGAGTCTTCTTCAGCTGATGTTCTTCAGTTCTTTGATCTTCATACATTGTCCTTCAGACTTTGTCATAACAGCAGAAGGCTGGAGCTAAGATGCTCTAGAGTTTGACATTCAAGCAAGAGAACACAATAGCTGATGATAGTCTTCAGATGTTCTCGAGTCTGACATTCAAGCAAGAGAACATTGTGACTGATGGAAGTCTTCAGCAGTTGTAGCAGTGGCATGTGGGACTTAGAGGTTTTCCTGATCTTGGCTCATTGGTTCTTTTGGTCCAACAAGAGGGATGCCAGGCAGACCTCAGGTACAATATACATGATTCATATTGATCTTAATGTTACATCTTCTAACACATGGGTATTGAATACCGGATGTGGAACTCACATTTGCAATTTGTTGCAGGGGTTCACAAGAAGTAGGGACTTCAAACAAGGGGATGTTAGCCTCTTCATGGGCAATGGAACTAAAGTCTTAGTTGAAGCTCGTAGGGACTACATCCTAGGACTTCCAAGTGGTTTGGAAGTTATTTTGAAGAATGTTTTGTATGCTCCTAGTTTGACTAGGAACATTATTTCTGTATCCCAATTAAGACATTATGATTATGTATTATCCTTTATTGAAAATGATATTCATGTTTCTTTAAATGGTATGTTCTATTTAAAGCTATTCCAATTAATGGTATTTATGACTTGGTTCATGAAAATACTTTAAATAGTTCATTGTACCAAACTAACACCAAGAAACTCAAGTTGGACTTGAGTGATACCTATCTTTGGCATTGTCATCTTGGTCATATAAACAAGAAACGTTTACAAACACTTCAAAAGAATGGTCTTTTAAAAACAAATGAATGTGATTCGTTTGATGTTTGTGAATCTTGTTTACAAGGTAAGATGACTAAGGCACCCTTTAGTGGAACTACCGAAAGGGCAAAAGATTTATTAGGAATCATACATTCGGATGTGTGTGGTCCTTTTAAACCAACGACTAGGAATGGTGAAAGATACTTCATTACCCTTACCGACGATTATAGTCACTATGGGTATGTGTACTTATTAAGGCATAAAGATGAAGCTTTTGAAATGTTCAAAATCTTCAAGAATGAAGTAGAAAATCAACTCAATAAGTCAACTAAAATTCTTCGTACCGATGAGGAGGTGAATACCTAAGTGATGCTTTTCAAGATCATCTTAGGAGTTGTTGGATTGTCTCACAACTCCCTCCACCTGGAACACCACAACATAATGGTGTGTCTGAGAGGAGGAATCGAACCTTATTGGATATGGTCCAATCTATGATGGCTAGAAGCATATTACCTCAATCATTTTGGGGTTTCGCTTTGCTCTCCACAGCCCGTATTCTAAATATGGCCCCAACCAAAAAGGTGGAAAGGACACCTTTTGAGATATGGCATGGAAGAATTCCATCCCTATCATACTTAAGGGTTTGGGGATGTGAGGCTTATGTTAAGACTCCCACCCCAAACAAATTGGAAGTCTGATCCACCAAGTGTATCTTTGTTGGATATCCTAGAGATTCTATGGGATATTATTTATATGATCCACTGGAACAAAAGGTGTTTGTTGCCAGAAAGGGTGAGTTCTTAGAAGCAAAGTTCCTTATGGAAGGAGCTAGCAGTAGAACAGTGTATCTTGAGGAGGATCAAGAATCATAACCCGATGCATGTTTGGTTGAAACTAACACTCAACATAAGGATGCTGAGGATGATCAAGGGGTTGATCAATACACACAAGACGTTCCCAGAAGTGGTAGAACTAGTAATCCACCTGAAAGATATGGATTTTTCATGGATGGATGCTATGTGGTAGACTCAGATGAACCAACCACATACCATAATGCAATGTCCAATTCGGATTGTGACAAATGGCTTGAAGCCATGAACGTTGAAATGCAATCCATGTATGACAATCAAGTTTGGGAACTTGTTGTACCACCTCTTAATTCCAAGGTAGTTGGAAGTAAGTGGGTTTTCAAGAAGAAAACTGATATGCATGGAAACTTGGATACTTATAAGGCTAGACTTGTAGCAAAGGGTTTCACTCAAACTCAAGGGGTTGATTATGATGAAACCTTCTCACCTGTTGCGATGCTAAAGTCTATAAGGATATTGTTTGCCATAGCTGCTTATTACGATTATGAGATTTGGCAAATGGATGTCAAAACCGCTTTCCTAAATAGATATCTTGAGGAAGATGTCTATATGGTTCAGCCTAAAGGTTTTGTCGATCCAAAACATCCTAATAAAGTATGCAAGTTAAAGAAATCAATCTATGGATTGAAACAAGCATCGAGAAGCTGGAATCATCGTTTTGATGAGGAGGTAAAGAAATTTGGCTTCATCAAAAACGCTGATGAGGCTTGTGTGTATAAAAAGGCTAGTGGGAGCACAATAACTTTCCTAGTATTGTATGTTGATGACATACTACTATTTGGAAACGACATTCCAACCTTGGAAGGTGTAAAAACCTGGCTTGGAAGTTGTTTTTCCATTAAGAATCTTGGTGAAGCCGCCTATATTTGGGAATAAAGATCTATAGGGATAGATCAAGGCGGTTGATTGGTTTAAATCAAAGTGTATACATTGATAAAATCTTGAAAAGGTTTAAGATGGAGAACTCTAAGAAAGGTACGGTACCTATTCAAAGAGGAACGATGTTGAGTACGACTCAATGTCCAAGCTTAAAGGATGAGCAAGATAAAATGAAGGCAATCCCATACGCATCTGCTATTGGATCCATCTTGTATGCAATGATATGCACTCGACCGGACGTGTCATGTGCCTTAAGCATAACAAGTCGTTACCAGCAAAATCCTGGAAACAGTCATTGGATGGCTGTTAAGAACATACTTAAGTACCTAAGGAGGACAAGAGATATGTTCCTAATCTATGGATCGGGTGATGAGGAACTCGTTGTAAAAGGTTACACGGATGCGAGTTTCCAAACCGATCGTGACGATTCACGGTCATAATCGGGATACATCTTCATTCTGAATGGAGGAGCGGTCTCTTAGAAGAGCTCCAAGCAGGATGTGGTGGCTCTATCAACTACAGAATCAGAATACGTTGCCGCCTCATTGGCAGCTCAAGAAGCTGCATGGTTGAAGAAATTCATTGCCGATCTAGGGGTTGTCCCTTCCATTCAGGACCCCCTAGAGATCTTTTGTGATAACGAGGGTGCGATTGCTCAAATCAAGGAACCCCGTGCTCATCAAAAGACTAGGCACATTGAGCGGAGATTCAACTACATACGGGATGAAGTTGAAAAGGGAAAGATATGTATTCGCAAAGTTCACACGGATCAAAACATTGCGGATCCTCTGACGAAGCTCCTTGAAAAGGTAAAGCATGAAAGTCATACTTGTGCCATGGGACTTCGATATTCTAGTGATTGGATTTGATCTGTAAAATTTTGTATTTGGATATATGGAACTCTTTATTATTTGAATAAAATTATTTGGTTATAATATTTCAATTAATGTTCCAATTTAGCATGTTTAATCCATGAGTAAAATGTTTACTCTAAATGTCCGTAGTCGTTCAGACTTGTGGGAACAAGTATGAGGGTAAGATTATTATGAACTTGGATTGGTTGATATTCATAAGGATGAATATAGAGCAATGGGTTGCTACCAAGGTTCATAGATATTTGTGGGATGCAAATATTGGACTGACCTGCATCTCAAATATTACTACATGGAATTTTCCTGATTGATCATAAGTAATTTTGAGTAAAGGCGAAAATCATTTGGTATCCTCTGACCTGAGATGCATATTGGGTCTTGATATTTACCAAATATTATACTTTGGCTCAGTTCTTCACTGTTCTGAAATATGGCAGTACAAAAGTCTGAATTCAGGTATAATATAAGGTAATTGTGAGAGACGTATGTAGTCAAGATGGGATTTGTCCCTCTTATTCGTTGAGAAAAAGATGTCTAAGGCCTGATAAAGTTAAATCAATGGAGAATGATCATTCCGTGTCTCTAGGATTTAACATGACATCTGTGACAAAAGGATAGATGATTAATTCACCTAAAACATTTCAAGTATGGTACATGAAAAGGATGATGTCATTGAATGGCACTTAGTCATACGTATTAAGGGTAGTAAACCGTTGTTAGGCGGTATTTACTGCTTGCATCAATCTTCTATGAATCTTGTGCAAGTGGGAGATTATTGGATCTTATATGCCCAAGACACATATAAGATTGATGTGGTTAGTACGTTATGATCCAAGTCAGGTCATACCCAATAACAAGTTATACAAACACCATCAAATATTTGTTTAATGATAGGATCATGGAACAAATATAGACACCCAATTTAGAAAATTGGTTTTCTGAATATTGCTTTTGTTTTAGGGCAAAATTATATGAAAGATTTTGTTCAAGAGAGATTCATTTGTTTCATTATTTAAAATGGTTAGATAATGACTTATGAAAGAGTGTTGTGTTATAAAATTATAAGTAGGTTTTAATTTTATAACATGAGTAAATAAGAGAGTGTAACTAATACAAAAATTAAAAGATTAAAAGGGTGGGAAAAACCCATTTTGAAATCCATCTTGCGGCCGGCCAAAGGGGCATTGGAATACCCCCCTTTTGTCTTGATTCTTGTATGTTTTAACTCTTGCAACACTCAACCATCAAATCCCCTAACACTCTCTCTCACACACACTAAAAACTCTCTCAACTTGGCTGCCATTTTCGAGCTTGGAGCAGTGATTTTGGGGCTGAAAAATCGAGTTCTAGTGAAGCAAGAAGAAAAGGTTCTCTTGGGTGAAGCAACCTAACAAGCAAGGTGTTTGAAAGGCTTGGGGTATCACGGATTTGAGGCCTTCTCTTTTCAAGATTAGTCACTCAAAAGCATCATCATCTTCATCCCTTTTCAACCTTGTTTTGCTGCAGTAAGGTAGTTTATGGCAGCTTGTTTATGGCTGTCCATAATGCACGTTTTATGCTTACATGGCTTGTCTATTCACATAAGAATGATCCTTGTAATATGGGTTTGTTTATACATGAATATGGTCACTTAATAAACATGTTTTTCAGCTTATAAAAGGGTTTATAAAGCTATATATATCCACTGCGTTTTCTGAAAGTTTAAAAGGTTAAACTTGGTTTTTATGTTCTAACAAACCCTACAATCTGTACAATCTTCTCAGTCGTCTCGTGCACAAGTTCAGGGCCAGTGAGTTGACTTTCTCCAACTTCCACCCAACAAATAGGTGATCGGCACTTACGGCCATACAGTGCCTCAAATGGGGCAGCTTTGATCGACGTGTGATAGCTATTGTTGTATGAAAACTCCACTAACGGTAAGTGAGTTTCCCAACTGCTGCCAAAATCTATCACGCAGGCACGCAACATGTCTTCTAAAGTCTGGATCGTACGCTCGCTCTGGCCATCGGTTTGAGGGTGATACGCGGTGCTCATATCCAACCGCGTTCCCAATGCTCGTTGTAAAGATTGCCAGAAGTGTGAGGTGAATCGAGCGTCGCGATCAGAGATGATGGAAATTGGCACACCGTGCCGAGAGACTATTTCCCTTAGGTAGATACGAGTCAACTTTTCCATGCGGTCAGTCTCTCAGATTGCCAGAAAATGTGCGGACTTCGTCAAACGATCTACAATTACCCAAATGGTATCGCATCCGCTGGGAGTCCGAGCAAGTTTCATGATAAAGTCCATAGATATCTGTTCCCATTTCCATACTGGTATTTCTGGCTGTTGGAGTAAACCAGACGGTCGTTGATACTCCACCTTAACCTTAGAACAGGTTAAGCATCTGGTTACATATGTGGCAATGTCGGCTTTCATATTCGGCCACAGTAAAGGACTTTGAGATCGTGATACATCTTGTCTGAACCCGGTTGAATAGAATACCGTGACTTGTGAGCTTCGTCCATCACTAGTTCTCGTAGGTCTCCATACAAAGGAACCATGTTCGGTCCACGAAATAACGGATTCCGTCAGGCTTGGCTTCCAGTTGCTTCTCCATGCCTCGTAGCAATTCGGCTTTCAGGTTCTCGTCTTTTAATGCCTCAAGTTGAGCATTGTGGATCTGACCGGGTAAACCGGTATGAATGGTGAGTTGTAATGCTCTAACTTGTCTTGGCTTAGGTGTCTCCTTTCGACTTAAGGCATCTGCTACCACATTAGCCTTGCCCGGATGATACTTGATTGCACAGTCGTAGTCGTTCAACAACTCGACCCAACGACGTTGTCTCATGTTCAGCTCCTTCTATTCAAAGATGTGATGGAGACTTTTGTGATCGGTATAGATGGTGCACCTGGTACCATACAAGTAGTGTCTTCATATCTTGAGTGCAAACACGACTGCTCCAAGCTCTAGGTCGTGTGTCGTGTAGTTTTTCTCGTGAACATTCAATTGTTGGGATGCATAGGCAATCACCTTATTGCGTTGCATTAGCACGCAACCGAGGCCTTGTATAGAAGCATCACAGTAAACTACAAAATCATAGGTTCTCTCAGGCAGGGATAGAATCGGTGTTGTACAGAGTTTCTGCTTCAGAACCTGGAATGCGGATTCTTGTTTATCACCCCAATTGTACATAGTGCCTTTATGAGTTAATGCGGTGAGAGGTTGAGCAATCCTTGAAAACCCTTCAATGAACCGCCGATAATAGCCAGCCAACCCTAGAAACTGTCGTACCTCAGTCGGAGTCCTAGGCGTAGCCCAGTTCTTGATGGCTTCTATCTTTGCGGGGTCCACGTTTATCCCATTCTCATTGACCACATGACCCAAGAAATGGACCTCTCGTATCCAGAAGTCACACTTTGAAAATTTAGCATACAATTGTTCTCGTCTCAACAGCTCCAGAATCAGTCTAAGGTGTTCCTGGTGTTCTTCCTTATTCTTTGAGTAAATAAGGATGTCATCGATGAAGACAATGACGAAGTTGTCCAGATAGGGTTTGCACACTCGTTTCTTTAGGTCCATGAAAACCGCTGGCGCATTGGTCAACCCAAATGGCATAACCAAAAACTCATAGTGGCCATACCTCGTTCTGAAAGCAGTCTTTGAAATGTCTTCTTCTCGAATCCTTAGTTGATGGTAACCCGATCTTAGATCTATCTTGGAAGAGAAACTCGACCCTTGTAGTTGATCGAACAGATCATCGATGCGCGGGAGAGGATAACGATTCTTAACCGTTGCTTTGTTCAATTCTCTATAATCGATACACATACGAAAGGTTCCGTCCTTCTTCTTGACAAACAGGACTGGGGCTCCCCACGGTGATGAGCTAGGCCTGATAAACCCCTTATCCAATAGTTCCTGCAATTGCGTAGACAGCTCTTGTAGTTCCTTTAGAGCTAATCTGTACGGTGCTCTCGCGATGGGGGCGGCTCCCGGCACCAAATCAATCTGGAACTCGACTTGGCGATGCGGTGGGAGACCGGGTAGGTCTTCAGGGAAGACCTCAGGATACTCACGTACAACAGGAATATCTTCAATCTTCTTTTTTTCGGTTTCTTTTTCGGTGACCATAGCAAGGAAAGCGGTATGACCCTTACGCAAGCACTTCTGGGCTTTCATGTAGGAGATGATTCCTGAGACCGTACTACTCCTTTCGCCCTGAACTAACAAAATTTCACCACTAGGAAGTAGTACACGAACGAGTTTCTCACCATAGATGATCTCAGCTTGATTCCTGGACAGCCAGTCCATTCCCATAACTACATCGAAACTACCAAGTGCGACAAGCATCAGATCTATATCTAACTCATGACCACATAATCCTAGCTTGCATCCCTTAATGACGTGAGTTGCCTCAATTAGTTTCCCGTCAGCTAATTCTACCGTGTAACTAGGCTCCACATCAGTTAAGGTTACATCTAAATACTTAATGAACTTGTTGGAAACAAAACTCTTGTCAGCTTCGGTATCAAACAGTATAGAAGCAAAACAACCATTCAGGGGAAACGTACCAGTAACCACATTCTGATCATCCCTTGCCTCGCCAGAACCAATCACAAAAGCATGACCTTTAGCATTGCCTCCATTGTTGCCCTTGTTTCCGCCCTTCAGTTGTGGGCAATCCTTCCTGTAGTGACCCTCCTTACCACACTCATAGAAGCCTCTAGTTACTCCGCCCTGGCGTTGCTGTTGGGGTTGTTGCTAAGTCATCAGTTCGCCCCTGCAGTCTTTAGCTACGTGACCCATCTTTCCACGCCTTTGACAACGTAGTCGATCACACGGGCCATGATGGTGAAAGTTGCACCGGTTACACTTTGGATACTTGCCTGCATAGCTGCTCGATCCCTGACCATTGTTGTTGTTGTTGTTGCTGTTCTGGTTGTTGTTGGTGAAGCTTCTTGATGAGTCAAACTTTCTGGTCTGTTGTTGCTGGGTGTTATTGGAGCTGGAAGACTTGCTGTTGTTACCATCCCATTTCCTTTTGTGATGAGATGAGCCAGATACAGCGCCACGTTTAGGCATAGTACCCTGTGCCACTGCCTGATCAGTGAGTTTGTGAGGTAGTCAGATAGCCTGCTGAATAGTGACAGGATTAGCAGCCATAACACTAGCTTGGATTTGAGTATCTAGACCATCAATGTACTTCTCAATCCGTTTGTAGGCCGGGGTCACCATCTGAGGACATAAAGCAGCCAACTCGTGTGAACGAGTCGTGTATTCCTCAATGTCAGAACCAATCATCTTTAAATTCCAAAACTCTGCCTCTAGTTTCTGGACTTCGCTTCTGGGGCAATACTCTTCTTTCATCAAAATCTTGAAGTCATCCCATGGCATACCATTAGCAGCACCAAGCCCTAAGGTTTGGACTTGTGAGTTCCACCACGTCAGGGCTGGTCCTTCCAGTGTGCCGGAGGCGTACTTGACACGACTTCCAGCAGGACAGTTGCACATGGCGAACACTGACTCGAGCTTCTCCAGCCAGCGAAGTAGTGTGACAGCACCCTCAGAACCACTGAAAAAGTGAGGCTTGCAATCTATAAACATCTTGAAGGTATAGACTGTTGGACCTCCTTGATTCAGATTTTGGTCGTTCTGGTCCTGATTGCGGGCCTGTTCATAGGCTGCAAGCGCATCAGCAACGCGCTCATTGATGATAGCATTCAACTCAACTTGAGTCAGGGTGATGTTTCCTCGTCCACCCGAGCATCCAGCTCTTCTTCCAGACATGATATTCTTCAATTCACAACACATATTAATCAATAACCGGATAATAATTATTGATAATAATAAATTGTATCATACTAGTAGGGATGAAGGATTTGTTTGCATATTGATAGTGAGGCTTTATGAGAACCGAGACCTCATGTCTCCAAGTACGGAAATGAGAATTGGTACTGATGATGTTCGTTATCACCCAATAGAGTTGCCAGAATTCTCATGCATGATAAATTACAATTACGTGTGCACCCGTGATTCTAATTTGCTTTGCATGGTCAACCATGGTTCCTCCTATTCGAGATAACATACCTTGTCAAGTACCGAGTGTTATTAGCGGTAGAGGTATCAAAGATATATTTGTTATACCAGGGACCAAATAACTATGGTTGCGCTAAGGTTGTACAAGGGATTCGGTTAAGATAACAACGGGAAATCAAGACAATTTGGCCTTTTTCCCTTCGAAGTTCTAGGTGTTTGAATGTCTAAGTCCGATTCTCTGATAGACTTTGAATATCTTAGTTGTCCCTCGTTAACTGCTCAGACTAGTGTAGAAGATATGATATGTCGGGAACGGTAACAAGTGTGAAAGAGTTGGAAGAGTGAGATGTTGTTCTTTTTATTTGTCATCGTTAAGCTTGTCGGGTGTGTTAGGAAAGAGTTTCGTGTTCCAACATGGTAATGTTTGGTTCAATTCGTCGTTGCTTCCACTCCGAGAGTGAAGGATCAAGTGTAAACGTTGGTAGTGAGCGAGCGGGATTCTCCTCCCCGCTGTCAGTTGGTAATGATACACGTGTCATACCGATAATGTTATGTTTGCTCAGCAATGTAATGCCAGTACACCAGAAGGTTGTTCGTACAACAGTTGTAATCATGTAAAAGTGTCTGTGCAATACTAGTGTTGTGTCTAAGGCTATAGTCTAGATGCAATGCAATCCTAGTTCTCTTTAACCTGTGGCTCTGATACCAATCTGTCACACCCTCAATTTCCACGAACGGGGTTTTACCGTTAGGCGTGTGACATACCAGGATCTCAGACACAGTTATATCGAACGACACTACATGAATTTAAAATAAACATTTGACTTCATTCAGAAGAACATAAACAAAGTTTACAACAGTGCGGAAGCGTATACATGATTTGTAAATCCATTACATGACAGTTACAAGAGCCAAGTCTAGACAAAATGTTCAATGCAGAAAATAAATTAGATGAATGCATGTCTGAGTGCGTTTCCTATAGCGTGCATCATGAGCTTATGCGTTCCTGTGACCTGAGAAAACATGCTAAAATGTGTCAACATAAAGTTGGTGAGTTCACAGGTTTAATCAACATGAAATGTGTTCGAAAGCGTTTCAATGGTTTAGTATATAAAGCATATCGTTAGGTAGCTAGCCTATGTTCATGTTACTTAGCGTTTCGAACTGAAGCTGACTGTTTGCGTCCTATATGTTTGTTGTATCCCCGTCACGTCTCACCAGACAGTGACAAATGTTAGGTCAATAATGCACCCGTTTGACCTCCAATCAAGCTAGCACGACTAGCCCGGGCGGGGTTTGTCAGACCCAGTAGTACTACTCAGAATTACCTCGCTAATCCCATTACTAACGGTTCGAGAGTGTCAGGACTTTTATGTGTGTTTGCACTAACGTAACAAGCGATATCAATAATACTACAACCATTTATGTAAATCTGTTTGCATGTTTTCTCCCCCAAAAAGGAAAGAAGGTAAAATAAGGGCCGTGAAGACTCACTGATGACGTAGTAAGTATGTCGAATGAAAGCCCCGCAAGTGTTGTTTACGATGAGCTGTCAAACAGCTATTGACAGTTATGTTAAGCGTTAATGTTGTGTCTAGCGTTAATAGAAATGTTTAGTCGGGTCGGGTCATATTGGTTCAGTCGTGGGTGACACACACACAAGCAGGCATACACGTATCAGACTTCATGTAGATCCTAAATGGGTTGTTGATATTTGCAACAGTTAGGTTATTTAGATTGAAAAAGTATGTGCTTGTTGATAGCGTTGACTTTAATCTTTATGGTTAGGAAATGACACTTTATTGATGTTACCTTATCATCACACGATAGATATATCGCACACCAGAAGAATTCACTCGCAATGACTCCAATCGCATAACAAGACTAGACGCACAACTGGACCCTTGATCTGCACGAATAGACCTTCATTCGTGCGATTGAACCTTCAGTCGTGCGATGCACAGTCGCACACATTCATCCGATTGACTCAATCGCACACACTCCCACTCGTATGCATTCAGTCGCACGACAAGCCCGTACGCCTGATCTCAGTCGCACGACTCACCCCAGTCGCACCATTCAGTCGCACGACACGCCCAGTCGTACGGCTCAGTCACACGACTGGCACAGTCGCGAGCTGCAGCAGATCGCGACTGCTATCGGGGCTGAATAGCCTTCGGCTGTTCCGTGCACGGTTTTCACACATCAGGGACTTCCAGAAACACTTTCCTAACATGTCTAAGTAAAATGCACATGCTGATTGACCTCACACGCACCCCCACGACCACATGCATTCGGGTTGAACCCGAACACCCAAACCCTATATTTGCAGCAGTGAAACGAGTAACAAAATGGAAGACCAAGGTCGCCTACCTGTTAGGAACGTGCTATCTCAGTTGTAGCGTGGTTTAGCCGGCGAAATCGAGCTCAAATGAGGCGATTTTTGGTGCTTGGAGGTGGTAGAAAGGTGTAGAGGAAGAAAGTGAAGAAGATAGAAGAAATGGGAGTGAAATGGAAATTAGGGCTGGTAAGGTGTTTATATACCCAGCCCTAGTTTGGTAATTTGTCGCGTTTGGTCCTCGCACTTAGTCCCGAATTCCCGAATTTGTTTCGGTTGATAACGATGTAAATGGGCGAGCTAGGTTAATTAAGAGGATTCCTTAAGTAATATCGTTTATTTGATATCTCTACAAACACCAATGTTAGTATTATATATCATACTTTATTTAACGATGTCGGTGGCGATGCTTGTATACGTTTCGGGTAATAACGAGAATGTATCAATGATAACGACAACAGTCTGAATAGTGTTAACCTGAAATTACGGGGTGTCACACTAAACCTATTTAAGGTGCATCAAGAGTGTCTAAGCCTTAGTTGGTAGGATTCGACTTTGATTCGATTAGGGTTTGTATAAAAGTTTGCTTTTATGGAAAGTCAAGGTTTCTCATAAAATTAAGGGTTTTTACATTACTAAGTCCAGAATATATGATAAATATGCTAATAAAGTGACTAATTTGCTTATTGGAGTCGGTTATGAAGTTTAACAAAATTTTATAGTTTAGCCCCTGAAGTTTCCAAATTGATAGTTTCTACCCTTAAGTTTGGTTTCTTGTATTAGATGACCTTTATAACTAAAAATCAGTTTCAAGGACTTAATATAACTTTATTTTAAGAATGTATACCCAAATTTTCAGTTTATGGGCTCGGTTTATAATTTACGCGTTTAACGTTCCGGTTACGGTAAAACCGAAGGGTTTAAGATGGTTGACTATGGGTTTTCATGTTTTTAAGTCTAGGTCCAGTAGATAACTTTTAAAATTCATGTTCATAAGTTTCTAACCTTGTAGATCACAAAATTTACCCCTAGTAGTGGGAAGATTATTACGTTTAAACCGTTAAAACGTGTTTTTAACCGGGTTTGACCATATTAAAAGCTTGTTTGACCAACCTTTCCACTTTATAAGTTATTTTATTATTTATCCTACTGTAATGCCATGATTTTTAAAATTTCTCACCTTATATCCATTTTTCTTAGATTTTTCTAAAAACGTCTCTTGGTTAGCACCCGTTTCATTTAAAAATCCATTTAAATTATCTTTTGACCACTAAAAATTTCCATTAACTCCAGAAGACTTTATTAATCCTTAAGGAACCTGGAATTATCTTTAAAAAGTTTATAGTTCAAGATTTCTTATTTTTAAGTAATTTTAGTTTGTTTTCGGGTCCCGAAAGTGACCAAAATAGGTCTAAACACAACATGTCCTTTGTTCCAGAGATTAAACAATATTAACACTCTTAATATCCATCAAAACATACTGAAATAACAGTCCCAAATCGTGGCCTAGTCATTCTACACATCCACAGCCTTCAAATGCATAGAAAATGCCATAACCGACCATTACACTTGTGTAAATCATTGTAACTTAAGTTTATTCATTACCAAAACTTCATCTAACTTAAAAATCAGGTTGTTGGGGTGTCTAAAACTCATTTTTGAGCAGGTTATAACCCTTGTTTAAGAGGGTTTTCAAGAAAGTGTTTAAGGTGTGTTGTAACTTGTAGAAAGAGTGGTTTTTCATGGTGTTCTTGTGTTAACACCTTCTATTCATGGTGTACAACCATTTTTAACATTCAAAGAAGATTATTAGGAGTTTAATGAGTCATTAGAAAGCAGGTTACAAGGTTGGTTCTTAAAGGTTACAAGATGCACAAGTTGGGTGTTGAGAATCACCCAAAAAGAGGGTTTTCTAGGTGTAACTCTTGTTACACCTATAGATCGACATGTTATACTTGTAGGATACCTTCAAGAACGTGGAAATCTCTCCAATAACAAGGTAGTAGTGAGAATTTTCTGCTACAACAAGAAAAATAGGGTTTTTAGTTGAAAAATGAAGTCAAACTTGAGAAATGACCAAAACCGAACATAGTGAGCTTACACTTGATGTATTTCACGGTTTAGAAGGTGTGGATGGTCATGAATTGATGAAATATCCTTGGATGAGGCTGGAGAATCTCTATCTAAGGCTTTAACCTTAAGTCTTGCAAGTTTCAAGCTTCAAAACAACACCAAAAGGTCACCTTTCTTGCGGTTTGTTGCTGGCCGATGTTGTTGTTGTTGTTGTTGTTCGCGATTTGGAGCTGGAAATGAGGAGGATTAGAGAGTGTTGTGTGTGTTTTATGGTGTGAATAATCCGAGAGATAGAGGAGAGAATGAGAGGAGTGAGTGTCTTGTAAAGGTGAAGGTTGCATGTGCAGAGAATGGTTGATAGAAGTGGCTTGTGTGTAGTGGCAAGCAAGGGTGTCTATTGGTGGAAAAGGGGCGGCTGATTTGGCCTTTAGTGGAAGGTTTTCTAGTTATATTTTTAAATGTAAACTAATTATTATGTGGTTTATTTTTGTAGTGTAGTATTTTAATGGTAAGAGTTTTTAGTTAGTAGGTATCTTGTGCATGGTTATGCATGCATTAGCCGAATGTTTCAAGTGTGTATGTGCACATATGCTTTTAATTGTTTCAATTGATATTGTATATTCTACTTAGGGTGGCTAATTGATATTCCCGGGCACTAATTTTCTAAAAAGGCAAGACTCAAAATGACTAAATTTACATAAATCATATAGAATTATAAAAATGGATCAAATAACAATTGGTGATTCTAACATTATTGATATAATTAAATTATTTCCATTATTAGTACACATAAGATGGGATATGATGCAAATAAATTAGGGTTTAGAATAGTGACCTTGGGACCGATTGTCACAGATGGACGAGACCCAATCGGTGTCATCTTACGTTCTTAAGATGAAGAGCCACATTGATCGCCTTGAAAGGCTTAACTGTCATGTGTCCAACGAGTTGGCAATGGATTTGATCCTCAACTCCCTAACAAAGAAGTTTTATAGCTTTGTTATGCACTATAACATGAATGGATGGGACAAGAGCATTGGTGATCTTCATTCAATGTTCAAAACGGCCGAAGCGGGCATGGGTAGAAAGGTTCTACCGGTCCTTACGATCAATGAAGGAGGTAGTAGGAAGAGGCACCTCCCCAACCCTAGGGCAAGTGTTGCCAAAGGGAAAGGGCACGTCAAAGGGAAGGGTAAGGGTAAAGCAAAAGTGGAACCGCCCAAACCAAAAGAAAAGAAGCAAAAGGTTGCTCATGATGACCCATGTTTTGAGTGTCGTGAGGTAGGCCATTGGAAACGCAATTGTTCGGTCTATCTCAAAGAGTTGAGATCAAAGAGGGACACGGGGCAAACCTCAGGTACAATCTTTATGATACATGTCGAGCTAAATGTTATTTCTTCTAACACATGGGTTCATAAGAAGTGAGCATTATGCAAAAGGGGAAAATACTCTCTTTATGGGCAATGGTGCAAAGGTTCACGTGGAAGCCCAAGGAGACTACATTTTAAAGCTTCCAAGTGGTTTGGAAGTTATTGTAAAGAATGTTTTGTATGCTCCTAGTTTGACTAGGAACATTATTTCTGTTTCCCGTTTAAGACAATGTGATTATGATTTCAAATTTGTTGACAATGATATTCATGTTTCTTTAAATCATATGTTTTATTTTAAGGTTATACCTTGTAATGGTATTTATGAATTGGTTCATGAAAACACAACATATGATAGCTTAATGTACCAAGCAACCACCAAAAGGCACAAATTAGATTTGAGTGATTCCTATCTTTGGCATTGTCGCCTTGGTCACATAAACAAGAATCGTATGCAAAACTCCAAAAGAATGGTCTTTTGAAAATTAATGAAAATGATTCATTTGATGTATGCAAGTCTTGTTTACAAGGTAAAATGACAAAGGCCCCTTTTAATGGGACTAATGAAAGGGTAAAGGATTTATTAGGGATCATACATTCGGATGTATGTGGACCTTTTACACCAATAACTAGGAATGGTGAAAGATACTTCATTATCTTTACCGATGACTATAGTCATTATGGGTATGTGTACTTGTTAAGACACAAACATGAATCTTTTGAAATGTTCAAAATTTTCAAGAATGAAGTAGAAAATCAACTCAACAAAACGGTCAAGATTCTTCGTACAGATAGAGGAGGTGAATACCTAAGTAGTGAATTTCAAGAGTATCTTAGAAGTTGTGGGATTGTCTCACAACTTACTCCAC
The DNA here is from genome assembly GCA_024085815.1 of Flaveria linearis. NCBI lineage: Eukaryota > Viridiplantae > Streptophyta > Magnoliopsida > Asterales > Asteraceae > Flaveria > Flaveria linearis. The sequence goes on along the minus strand of CM044004.1, from coordinate 47,989,708 downwards.
CTGGAACACCACAACATAATGGTGTGTCTGAGAGGAGGAATTAGACTCTATTGGATATGGTTCGATCTATGATGGCTAGAAGTACACTACCTCTATCATTTTGGGGTTTTGCGTTGCTCTCCGCAGCCAGTATTTTAAATATGGCCCCAACCAAGAAAGTGGAAAGGACACCTTTCGAAGTATGGCATGGAAGGGTTCCATCATTATCATATTTAAAGGTTTGGGGGTGTGATGCTTATCCTAAGCAATACACTCAAAACAAACTGGAAGCCCGATCCATAAAGTGTATCTTCGTTGGATATCCTAGAGATTGCATTGGATATTATTTCTATGATCCAACAGAGCAGAAAGTGTTTATTGCTCGAAAGGCAGAGTTGTTGGAAACTAAGTTTCTTTCGGAAGAAACTAGTGGAAGAGTAGTGGAACTTGAAGAGGTTCAAGATTCACAAGACGATACACAATTGGTTGATACTAGCAATCAACATGAGGATGTTGAGAATGATCATGTGGATGATCAAGATACACAAAACGTTCACAGATCTGGTAGAATTAGTGTTCCTCCTGAGAGATATGGATGTTTCCTGAATGGATGCTATGTGGTAGATTCGGATGTACCAACCATATACCATGATGCAATGTCAAAACCTGATTTTGACAAATGGCAAGAAGCCATGAACATTGAGATGCAATCCATGTATGATAACCAAGTTTAGGAATTGGTTACACCACCTCTTAAGTCCAAGATAGTTGGAAGTAAGCGGGTTTTCAAGAAGAAAACCGATATGCATGGAAACTTGGATACCTATAAAGCAAGACTTGTAGCAAAAGGTTTCACTCAAACTTAAGGGGTTGATTATGATGAAACCTTTTTGCATGTGGCAATGCTAAAGTCTATCAGGATATTGTTTGCCATAGCAGCATATTATGACTATGAGATTTCGCAAATGGATGTCAAAACCGCTTTCCTTAAGATATCTTGAGGAAGATGTCCATATGAAATAACCTGAAGGTTTTGTCGATCCAAAACATCCTAACAAGGTATGCAAGTTAAAGAAGTCAATCTGTGGATTGAAACAAGCGTCAAGAAGTTGGAATCACCGTTTTGATGATGAAGTAAAGAAATTTGGCTTCATTAAAAACGCTGATGAAGCTTGTGTATATGCGAAAGCTAGTGGGAGCATCATTACTTTCCTTGTATTATATGTCGATGACATTCTACTATCTGGAAATGACATTCCAACCTTGGAAGGTGTAAAAACCTGGCTTGGAAGCTGTTTTTCCATTAAGGATCTTGGTGAGGCCACCTATATTTTGGGAATAAAGATCTATAGGGATAGATCAAGGAGGTTGATAGGTCTAAACCAAAGTGCATACATTGAAAAGATCTTGAAAAGGTTCAAGATGGAGAATTATAAGAATGGTTTGGTACCTATTTAGAAGGGGACAATATTGAACTCATCTCAATGCCCTAGTTCAAAGGTTGAACAAGAAAGAATGAATGGAGTCCCATATGCATCTACCATAGGATCCATCATGTATGCAATGATATGTACTAGGCCGGAGGTGTCATGTGCTCTAAGCATGACAAGTAGATATCAACAGAATCCTGGTAATAGTCATTGGATGGCTGTTAAGAGTATTTTGAAATACCTTAGAAACATTAAGGATATGTTCTTAATATATGGATCTGGTGAGGAGGAGCTCGTTGTAAAGGGTTACACGGATGCGAGTTTCCAAACAGATCGAGATGATTCTCGATCACAGTCAGGATATGTCTTCATTATGAATGGAGGAGCGGTCTCTTGGAAGAGCTCAAAGCAAGATGTAGTGGCACTATCTATAACAGAATCAGAATACATCACCGCTTCATTGGCAGCTCAAGAAGCTACGTGGCTTAGGAAGTTCATTGCTAATCTAGGGGTCGTTGCTACCATTCAAGTCCCCCTAAAGATCATTTGTGACAACGAGGGTGCGATTGCTCAAATCAAGGAACCTCGTGCTCATCAAAAGACTAGGCGAATTGAACGTAGATTCAACTACATAAGGGATGAAGTTGAAAAGGGAAAGATATGTATTCACAAAGTTCACACCGATCAAAACATTGCGGATCCATTCACGAAGCTCCTAGATAGGTCAAAGCATGAAAGTCATACTTGTGCCTTAGGACTTCGATATTCTAATGATTGGACTTGATCAAATTTTGTATTTGGATATTGGAACTTATGTTATTTGACTTAATTATATGGTTATAATTTTAATTTGTTCTTCTATTTTAGCATGTTTAAATCCGTGAATAAGTAAGTTATTCTAAACGTCCGTAGTCGATCATACTTGTGGGAACAACTATGATTGTAAGACTATAATGAACTTGGATTGGTTGATATTCATATGGTATGAATATAGAGCAAGAGGTTGCTACCAAGGTTCATTGATATCTATGGGATATAGATATTGGATTGACCCGCTCTCAGTTATTTCTACATGGAATCTTTGTGATTAGTCATAAGAGATATTGAGTAAAGGCGAATATCATTGTATCCTTAGACCTGAGATACATTTTAGGTCTTGATATTCACCAAGTGTTGTACTTTGACTTAGTACCTTGTTGTTTAGAAAGATTGGCTGTACATAAGGCTGAGTTCAGATATGATATAAGGTGATTGTGAGAGACGTATGTAGTCAAGATGGAATTTGTTCCTCTTATTCGTTGTGAGTTAGATGTCTAAGGCCTGTTAAAGTTAAATCAGCAGAGAATGACAATTCTGTGTCTCTGGGATTTAACATGACATCTGTAACAAAAGGATAAGTGAATGATTCACCTAAATCATGTTCAAGTAAGGTACTTGAAAAGGATGATGTTATTGAATGGCACTTAGTCATATACATTAGGGGTAGCAAACCATTTCTCGGCGTTATTTGCTGCTTGCATCAATCTTCTATGAATCTTGTACAAGTGGGAGATTGAAAGAATTGATTTGCCCAAGATACATATTAAATTGATGTGGCTAGTGTGATATGATCCAAGTCGGGTCATACCCAATAACAAGCCAAACAAACACCGATAAATATTTATTCGTTGATAAGATCATACAAATAAATATATACACCAATTTAGAAACCGGGTTTTCTAAAACATTGCTTTTGTAAATGACCAAGATTATATGGATAATTTGTTCATGAGAGAGATTATTTGTTTCATTATTTAAGTTAATTAAACAATGACAAATAATAAAGTGTTAGTGTTATAAAATTAAAAGGAGTTTAATTTTATAAAAGTTCAAGAGATGAGAGTGTTCAATTTTAATAAAACAAAAAAAATGAGGGAAACCCATTTGGATGGGTATCTACGGCCGCCCCTTGGGCATTGTGGAGTCCCAACCACTTTATCTTGTAAATGTTCAAGACTTAACATCACACACTCTCCAATCTTAACTCTCTCTCTTGCATGCAAAGGCAAAAGAAAACTCTCTCAACTCTCTCTCTAAAATCGGTTTTGGAGAGCAAGAAGGCTGAAAAATTCATCAAACAACAAAGGGTTAAGTAGAAACCTAGAATTCAAAGGTTTTTGTTGGTGGCTTGGGGTATCATCTACATGTGGTCTTCTTGGTTGAAGATTGAGCCACGAAGTTCATCATCTACACCCCATAAACTTTGTTTTTCAGCAGCAAGAAAGGTTGTATTCTAAACATCTTATGGTTGCTTTAATGTATGCATTTCGTATATGGATCCATGGTTTGGGTTTTGCTTATTAAATGGGTCTAATAATCAGCACATTAACAAGATTTTAAACTCATAATCCGCTGCGTTTTCCTATAAATTAGTTTATATGGATTTTGATAATCTTGTTAAAACCCATCAAGATTGTCAGTCCATAAGAACTCCAGCTGACGTAAACTCCAAGATTGATCCTGATCTAAAAGGAAAATCAATTGACCAAACCTTATACAGATCTATGATTGGTTCTTTGATGTATCTTACAGCATCTAGACCAGACATAATGTATGTTGTTTGTGTCTGTGCCAGGTATCAATCAAACCCGAAAGAATCCCACTTAATTGTTGTCAAAAGGATATTTAGGTATCTCAACGGTAAACCGGCTTTAGGGCTATGGTATCCTTACGAGGGAAACTTTAAGCTACATGGATATACTTATAGTGATTATGGCGGATGTTGTCAAGATAGAAAATCTACAACAGGTGACTGTCAGTTTTTAGGTCCTCAATTACTTTCGTGGCAATGCAAGAAACAAATAAATGTCTGTTTCAATCGTAGAAGCTGAGTACATAGCTGCTTCAGTAGGATGTTCTCAAATCCTTTGGTTACAAAACCAACTGTTGGATTATGGTTTCAATTTTCTTAAAACACCCATCTACATTGATAACACTATTGCTATGTTCATTATAGCTAATCTAGTCCAACATTCAAAAACAAAACATATCGAGATTCGATATCATTTTCTCAGAGATAACTCTGAAGAAGGTTTAATCATTTTGATTCAAATTGCAACTGAAAAACAGTTGGCAGATCTATATACTAAAGCCTTCTTACCAGGACGGTTTGAGTACTTAGTGGAGTCAATTTGTGTTATTAACCATGTGTAAAACTGGGTTTTAAGTTTTTTTAGTTGTTTCAGTCTTAACATAACCCTTACTTATCCAAAAGGTCATAGTAAGCGAAACTGTCAAAGTTAATTGCTTGATTGTAGATTATGTGTGTTTGTTTAATTTTCAAAGGAAAAAGTAAATACAAAAGTAGAAAATCAAAATTCAAAGATAAAAATATAAAACAAAAACTACAAAAATAGAGTCTTTCTTTTTTAATTTCATTTTTAGGAATGAATCTATTTTTGCAACATGTAGGACATGATAGTACATTAGTGAGATTAATTGCATACTTCACTTGATAATAAAGTCTGACATGATCAGATATGATGTATAGACAATCTCATGTTACTATACTGAAAAAGTAAATTCTTGTGATTAAACTAAATCATCTATGCATGAATGTGTGTTCGTTAGAGTACTTTTGAGTTGTATTAGCTTATCATATTGATTGCTTGTAAAGTTATAACACTCACACCTACTGGTGATATGACTAACCATGAGATCTGCTACAAGCATCATCTCACTTCTTTGTTATGAGTCATCATATACCTAAAGTGCTGAGATATCCTCTGCTGTAAGTGATTACAGACCTGGATATTATCCTTTGATGCAAAATATGCCAATGTGCACAACGCATTCAAATGGATGGTTAGAGTTTATCAAATGGTTTATCCATGATCATTCTCTGCTAAATTATCGACATGGACTCTGGTTATGAATATAGTTCAGGTAATAAGTTGAGAATTTGTGCTTTCTTGAATGTCTTGATGATAGTTGATCTCTCTAAGTCTTTGTATGAGTCACATCATGTCATATCTAATTCTACCTTAATCAATCCAAGAATTGAAAAAGTAAGGAGCTGAATTTCATGTCAAAAACACTCCTTGTCTGTCCTTGGATCTTGTGTCTCCTTTGTTGTAAAATCACTCACCTGGAACACACTTTATCAGGATTTAATCATTGTCTATGACTATTCACACTTTATTTTCTTTTAATGTGCTGATGTTAACTCATATGATCTCACTGCGGACATTGATTCTGTAGTAAATATTAGATTTTTATTCTGCTTTCATTTTGCTTTTATGTGTGTTTTATGTGTGCATACAATTTAACAATGATCAGTGTGATCTTCTTGTGACAACTTGGGAAACTTCTAAGTTTGTAAAACTTAAAAGTTTAGGGGGAGTAATAAAAGTAAGAATTTCTAAGAAAATCAAAATTAAAATGTTTTGAATGGAAAGGATGAATCTAAATGTTCAAAGCGTGTGTGTGTTTAATAATGCAAAATTTTGATAATGACAAAATGAGCCTATAAAAATTTTCAAGTGGAAAGCTTCTTGCAAATTTTGTAAATGAGGCCATTTTGTTTAAATTTGAGACTAAAATGAAAGGAAATTGTATTTTGAAAATTAAATAAAAATACAAGGGTTTAAAATGTTAAAAGTAAAAATTAAGGGTCAAAAATGCAAAGTTTGACCAGAAAGTCAAAATCTGAGTCAAAAGTCAAAGTTTGACCAAAGATTGAAAATTTTCATAAAGAACAGGGAAAATGGTCAAAATTAGGTTTGAATTAATTTTGTAAAAAATTCCAAGTGTAAGATGTATGGAAAGGTCTAATATGCCTAAACAGTTATCATAAGTCTGAAATTCTGATTAAGTGTTGGGCATTTCAACCAAACCTCATGCGAATAAACAGTACCAGACTTGTCATGTTGAAAATAACCAAGCGTAAAGCTCATACGCCTACACAGTTCTCGTACGAAATGAATATTCATGTTTTTGCACAAGTGTTAGATGTTTCAAGATGGGTCATACGCCTGAATAGTGCTCGTGAGCCTAAACAGTGCTCATGCTTCTGTACAGTGCAAATGCGCCTAAGTCCATGAACAAAATTGACCAAGTTTTACTCATGCTCCTAGAGCTCATGCATCCAAACAGTAGTCATGCACTTAGAGCTCATGCGTCCAAACAGTAGTCATGCGTCTACACAGTGTAAATGCGTCCAAGAGTTTTTCACTTAGTATAAATTCAATACTTGACTGATTTCATTTCATTCGACCATATTCATACTCTCAAACACTCTGTCCTTATTCTCATATACTCACAGATCATCATTTCATCTTGTTTGCACTGATTATCTAAGATTATTGTTATTATAAGGTACAATCAGTGATTCGAGACAACTTGTTGAGTGTAGTTCATCAAATCACAGTCCATAATCTTCCCATTCAATCAGGCATTTGAACCCTAGTTGGGCGTTCGAACCCTAAGTGAATGAACAATTTGAAAATTTGGTTATAAAAAGTGATTAAATGATCAAATTGAAACTGAAATTGTTGATAATACATGATTTCAACTTGGTTAACATCAAACAATCTACATTTCATCACAAAAAATTTTCTATGATTCATCTGCTCATCAAAGTAAAATAAAAAAAATCAAAAATGAATCGACAAATTAATCTTTCAAATGAATCTTACCTGTTAATCTTCAAATCTTAAATAAATTTATACAAATTAACAAGAAACAAGTTACTTGATTAAGATTATGTTTTTAAAAAATTGATTGTTTTCAAAAATCAGTAAGTGTTCAACACTTAGAATTTTTTTAAATGATCAATTTTGAAATATAAAATATATCAAGTAAACATGTAAATTTAATGAAGGATCATTCTTGGTATTATTCCTTCATACTAATTCATGTTTCTTTGTGTATTACAGATGGCTGAGTTAAAGTTCGAACCAAAGCATAACGTGGCAGCTTATCTAAATAAAGAAGTTAGAGAAGCAGCTGGATATGAAGAGATTATCAGACTTCTGCTAAGAACTAAGTATGTGTATGCCATGTGTGCAAGACCAGCTACCAATGCCATATTGATAGAGATTTTGGAGAATAGCAGAGATAGAGAGAGATAATGAAGGAAATAAAGTACTCAAAGCATTTGTGACTAATGACAGAATGACTGAGGTTTCTGAGCAAGCAATCAGAGTAACTCTTAGACTAGGAGAGAATGAGCCTCAAGATTTAGCTGAGTACACATTTAATGAATGAAGAGAAGTGTTCATGATGATGGGTCACCCTGACAACTTCCCTAAGAAACACTTCTTCAGGACAAGGGTGTACAACCATTGGACGTTACTTTGTTACATATTCCAACACTGCATGTCCAAGAGAAGTGCTGGATGAAACTCATTCCCAGTGGACATTGCATCTCCTATCATTGCCTTAGCCACAAAAAGAAAATTTAACATGGCTAAATGGATCATGAATGGATTCACATTCAATCTAGAGAAAGGCAAAAGGAATAAGTATTTGATGTATCCAAGACTCCTTTAGTTGATCATCAATGAAGATCATCCAGATCTATATGTACATGGAGTAGAAGGTGATAGACTTGAGTTTGAGCACATGTCAGAGATTGTGTACAAGAGAGTAGCTATCATTACTGGAGCTCCAAATGTTCCTTTGTTTGATTATATGAGGAATCTTGGATGAACTTGATATTGATCAACAACATTTTCATTTGACTGACGAGGAACTAGTAGATCCAAATGACTTAATTGAGGATGTAGTTGAAGAAATCATTAAAGAAGAACAGGATGATAAAGATGAGGATGAAGAAGAACAAGAAGATGATGATAATTCTTTTGATGATGATAATGATGATGGTGATGGAGATAATCAAGGAGGTGTAATTGAAGTAAATGAAGAAGAAGTAAATCAAGAGATGGATAGTAAAACAACCTTATCTGATAAGCAAGATGAGACTGTTGTTCATGATGAAGGAGATAATGAAAATGTTGATGCTAATTTAGATCAAAATCAATCATTTGATTTTGAATATATTAATACCATTCTATCAGAGCCTATCATTCAGAATATGATTGCTAATGAACCATCACATATTCAAGAGGCTTAGAATGTGATTGATGAAACAAACCAATGATGTTTGTGTTCAAACAGAGATTGATAGTGATAATGATATGATAGATGAGTTGAAGTTAAAAATAGTTGATCAAGATGAGTTGATAAAATATTATAAGAGGAGAATGATTTGTTAAAAGCAAATGATGAAAAGAAAGAATTGATGATGAATGATCTTGAAGATAAAGTTAAGAGATTATCTGAAGAACTTGAAAAGTTGAAAGAAAGTATGACTGAATAGGAGAAAGAACATGAAGTGATTGTGATTGAGAAGGAGATTGAGAAAGAGTCTCAAGAAGATGTTAATGTGAAGCTTTCTAAAGAGGATAAGGGTAAAAGAAAATTAGATGAAGTTGAGACACCCATTGCTCCATTAAAGATTCAGAAGAATGTTGATGTAGATGATGTTGTTGAAGAAAATGTTCAAGAACGAATAGAAGCACTGGATGATATTGATTCATGTCTACCAGATGATGATATATGTGATATAGTTGATTCTCCTATCACTAATGTTCAAGAAGATATCCAAACAGATTTTGAAGACATATACAACTATCTGGTCAAGAAGAAATATAACAGGGTATCTCTTAATGGTCTGACAGTGAGTCAAATAAATGAAGAATATGAAAAGTGCGTAATTGTAGAGTCTTCCACACCAATTGATCTCAATGAGATTGTTTTAGAACATGGTGAATGGGCTCCTATGAGTGAAAGCTTAAATGTAGATGATATTCCTGTGACGGAATTGCACCATCCCGATCCTGAAGATATGAGTATTCCTGCTTTAAGGACATGGTTACAATCAAGGAATTATCCATGGAAAAGGCTAAAAAGACTTCAAAGTGAATCTTTAAGAAGATTAGTCAAAAGCTTTCAAGAGACTGAGAAGATGTACAACAAAATAATCATACTAGACATGGACAACCCACAATATCTAGAGATTATAAAACGAACCAGAATCCTTAAACCTCAAGAGATTAAGTCCATGGAGTTAGTAAAAAGAACTCATGAAAAGAGAAAGGAGTTGATGGTTATGTTTCCACACACAGAGAAGGGTGCTTATAAAGTTGATTTAGATAAAAAAAACAACTATGGAACAAGGCTAGATCTGCCGGAGATTTGGTACGAAATGTGTTACAAACAGGACAATCAATTTCAGAGCTGTTAAATGCTATGATTGTTCCTAATAAGATAAAAGAAGTGAATATAGTGGCATGGAAGTATGATGAGGTATTTGATGCTTTCTGATTAAAAGAGTTAATGCAATATGTGATGTCTATCACTTTTATTCAAGCATCATAAAACTTCCTGTCCAAGACTTGAAAGAATTACATAAGTTACCTCTCCTTAATCCTTCAAAGGCTACAAGAGGAGAGAACTTTGTAAAATTACTTGACAGAGGAATTTCGAGAATGCCTGCTTTGCTTCAAACCAGATGCTATCCAAAATGTATTTTCAAAAATTAAAAAGAAGAGACAAAGGAGAATCAAGTTCATCTACTGATATAGATTATTTAGAAGCTTTTAGAGACACATACTTTGAAAAGGTGATGAATCCAGGATTAATGGTTATAGATGGTACTCAAACATCCAAACCAATCCTGAGATGGTTCTATGATTCCACAGACTTTCATCTTAAGCTGGTTAGAAGTGAAGATGACTGGGATGAAGATATGATCTGTTTATTTGGACTATTTGAGTTGAAACTCCTTCACCCTAGTTATATATCTTTTTTGTCTAATCAAAAGTTTGGACAAGTGACTTTTGTTGAAGCTGAGCATAATCAAAAGTATTTCATGACTATGATTAAAGTCATGAATGCTGCAATGCAAAGGATTTCATTGAGAAAGGCAATGGCCTATGCATTTAATATAGTGAAGAAAAGCATAGAAAATATAGAGTTCATGTGAATCTCAAGCAAAGGAGTGTTGGAGATATATACAAAAGATAATGAAAATCCAATTGAGATGCATGCAAATGTGGATATAGATGGATTATCTAAAGAAACACTGTTAGTAATGGAGGCAATGGAGATAGAGACAAACAATTCAAAGCCAGAACAAGGGATTTTGGCTGAAAAATTCAAGTCATTGATAAAGAAGGCACTGAGAGAACTTGAGATATATAAAGAGAAGCCAATGTTCAAAGTGAAAGAAGAACCAGAAGATGTTTTTGACTGAAGACCTATGCAAATCTTAGGGAGTATTGTTGAAGCCCTAGAAGATTAGCATTTAGTCTTTAGTTTTAGTTTTTGTAATAGTATAGGGACTTCTTTGTAAATATATGTTCCTTTTGTTTCTTTGATTGGTATAAATGGGATTATATGTATTTTGTGCAGGTAGACGTATAGAGTTATTCAGAGAACACTTAGAACTCTCTCAATTGTATATTGTAATCCTTTGCAACTATCAATAGAAACTACTATGACTTTTTGCATCTGTTGATTACTTTGTTCATATAATTGATAATTGCTTAATTACAAACATAGAATCGATCCATTTGAACCTATCAGCGGGGGCATTCATTATATTATTACTGCCAGCTTGATCGTGAAATTCATACACATAGTGACTTGTTGTAGGCTAACTACCTACTTATATGCTTTGATTACTGAATCTGGATTTTATTACTATTACTTACTGCTTTTTGATAAAACTATGAACTCACTAGTCTCTGTACTGATCTTAGCATGTTTTCTCTCAGGTCACTGATGTGGCAAGTCTAGGAGCATAGCATTTATTTCATGTGTACATTATTTATATAAATTTAAACTGGTCTAGTGGTTTATTTACATTAAACTTTACCTTATTAAACTTTACCTTATACAAATATTTACACTTTCGCAATCGCTTTTATGTTTTTATAATTAACTCTGTTTTGGGAAACTTAAATGTTAACGAGCAATCATGTTTTGTAACTATTGTGTCGTTTGCTGTAATTAATGGCTGAGATCCTGGTATGTCACGCGCCTAACGGTAATACCCCGTTTGTGGAAATTGAGGGTGTGACACATTGATATCAAAGCCAATGGTTATAGCAAACTAAACTAAATTTGTATTTTATTTTTATTGCATTTAGACTATAGATTGATGCCTTAGTTACACACACATAGACACGTTTAGCTTCATTAGATTGCCTTGTCTATTTGCTTTACTTATTGAATTACTTACTGTTGTTCAATCCTGTGAGCGGTTCTTTGTAGGAATGGCCTCATCTTCATCTGTACCTTTTTCTTCTTCTCGAGGCAAGAGACCTGTCTATTATGATTTTTGTTGGAACCGTGTACGTACGGAGTACTAATGGATTTTGTGTGAAACTAGATCAAATAGCATGAAATTCTATTTGATTGGCAATCCCATCAATGAGAACGAATAACCCGATTGATCTTACGATGAAACAAACATTAAGGATGGATTGAAATCGATTAGGAACGATCTATGAAGTTGGATCTGCGATTTGGGACACTCTGGATGGCTAGGGTATGAAGTAGTATGAAGTAATTCGAAGTGTTATGTTTTTTCACGAATTATGTGGTATTTATAGGTTATCAGTGTTCATTCGTATGACTGAACCATTAGCATGGTTCAGTGGTTCAGTCGTGCGACTGAAGCATGCGATTAACTGATACGCACGACTGAATGTTCAGTCGTGTGATTGAACCAATCTTTTGTCTCAATCATACGACTGATCTAGTCACCTAGTTCAGTCGTACGACTGGTCTATAAGCATCGTTCATTCATGCGTATGGGCCATAAGTATGGTCCATTAGCATGAATGTCCACATGACTAAGTTAAACACATTTCTAAGTTCTTATTGACTTAGAACTATGTAAAACAACATCAAACTTATATAGTTAGTTCATATATGTGAATTACAATCAATATAAATATAACATGACATAATCAATCACATATAACCATCACAATACATTTTATATATAATCAATCACTTCATTACATTGGATTACACATGTGTAAGACATGAAAGACTTTTACATTTCAGAACATAAACTAGGTACATGAATATGTATCAACAAACTCCCCCTTGGACCTAGTTTAGCTAACATCTAACAGTCTTCATGTGCTCCTGAAACTTCTTGTACTTCTCTTCTCTTGTGACTCCCGCGTGAATCTCAAACGCGAAGTAGAGTCTTATGACATGTTGGAATTGAAGAGCTTGTACAATATCTTGAGAGTCATAGAATAGTGGCCAATTGTATAGTGTGTAGACATCTTCAGCCGACAAGTTGGTTACCCACATCGGGTCAAATACCCTGATAGTCTAAATCTTGCTCTCTTTATGCAAAACTATGACTGCCTCTCCCGTCTGCCAGTCGTAATACCACCATTTGAAGTGTGGAGTGAAGTCCTGAGGCATCTCCCGTAATGGGATCTTTGACATTGTACGCGGAGGACTCCACTTCAGCACTACCTTAGGCTTTCCAGTATGTGGATCAACTTCGGTCTTATTTATGAACTTTCCAGTATGTTGAGGCCTGAAGTTGACCCACCTGGTGCGGTATTCTCTCTTTAATGCCATCTCAAACCACCCTGACATCTTTCTAGGGTTGGCGTACAAAAGTTCTAAATAGGCAAGCGTGTTTAACTCAAAACCAGGAAGAATCTTCAGATCTTGCGGGAATCTGAAGTATTGTATCCCCTTCTCCCTCTTTATGGTGTAGACATCCAAGTCCTCAATATACGCCCAGCTAATAATCTTGCCAGACACCTTCTGATGCTTCTTAACTCTGCAGAGTTTGGTGTAGGCGTTAGACTTTAGCGGTTGTCACTGGGCTCTCATTTCTTCTAGGCACACACCCCACTCAGCCTTCTTCATATCAACATCAGCGTCTAAGGCTTGGGCTTTCCTTTCTTCTTTCTCCTTCTCTTTCTCTTTAGCATCAAGAGCTCCAAACGTATCACTGCCAAATGTTTCACTGCCAAATGTTTCACCCAAACCAGGGATAACATTTCCCTCTTGGTCAGTGTACTGTGGATACTCTTGTTCAGTGATATCCTCGATATCAATCTCATCAACGCCCTACAGCTCTTCATCACTCATGACATCAACCTTGAGACCATCCTTGACTAGCTCATCCGGGTTGAGTTTGAACATATCGGCCAACTGCTCGTCTGTGAGTTTGAACTATGTGTAGCTCACAGATCGTTGCACAATCCCTTAGAAATCAAGAATTATTGTTAGTTGAGTCTTGATTTGCTGAAGGGGTGTGACGTCATAGTCGTCTGCTTGATCAGCTTCATCTATTTGATTAAACATTTAAAACACAATCTCACACACATCAGTAATTAGGATAATTAAACATTAATAAACTTAAATTAAATTAGTGTAATAAATGATTCAAGTACAAAAGTTTTTCAAATACAAAGAAATCTAAGCATTACTTTTGCTTTGGGAGCTCGACTCTTCAGCTTGGGGAGCTGATGTGGAGGGTCGCGGATCTTGATTCCTTTTGGTGTGCCTCTCTCGAGCTGATGGATTTGAGGTTGATGCATATGCATTACCTTTATGCTCTACCTCATCATCATCTCCCCCATCTTTATCCTTTCCACTGCCTTCTGCCTCACCCACTTCATCATCATTATCATCTGACTCATCTTCAGATGAATCATCATCATCATAATCTCCGTCATCATCGTCACCCTTTATTTTTAAGGGCTCACCCTTAGTACCTTTGAGTCGGAGAAAAAGCTTTTTGTTCTTCTTCTCGACCTCCTCTATCCTCTTGACCGAGGCCATCAAAAGCTCATTCTGTGCTGTCAGTACACTACGAGCTCTAGCCAAGGCTCTCTCATGGGTAGCATCTCTCTCAGTCAGATAGGCAATCTGTTGACTCTGAGCTGTATCCCTCTCTGTTAACAGGGCAATCTGCTTGCCCTGTGCAGTGTTGACTGCCATCAACTAGTTCATCTTGTTCGCTCGGATGTCATCAGTAGCGAGCAATTTAAGAACTAGACGGTTGAGGCTAGCCAGCTACTCCTCTAGCTCAACAGTGGGTAAAGGAGATCCCTGTGGAGGGATCGATGATGTGGAAGGGCCGGTTTGGGGCATTATAGATGTGGTGGTGGATGATATGTATGTGGGAGTGGTGATGAATATGAATGGTGATGGAATGGATGTAGGTATGGTGCGTGTGGTGGTAGGAATAGTGGTGGCTGAGGTGGTGGTAGTAGTGGTTGTTGGAGTGTTGATAGTTGTGGTAGGAGTAGTGGTAGTGGTGGCTGTGGTAGCTGTGGCGGCTGTGGTGGTTGTGGTAGCTTGGTGGCTGTGGTGGCTGTGGTGGCTGTGGTGGTGGAGGAAGTAATCAGCACAACCTTTCGTTTCTTGCCGTTCTTACCGTGGGCTGGGCCATTCTTTTTAGCCTCGAACCCCTGGCAACTTGGGCTCCCCCTATGCTAGTTAGCTGGGGAGGTGTATAAGTAGCATCTGAAGTCTCAGCACCTGCAGCCCCAGCCTGGTCCTCCAACCGCCTCCTTGCCGCTCTCGGTAGCCACCACACGGCTACCGACTATCCTCATAAGAGGTTCCTCATCCGATTCCTCCTCTTCTTCATCAACCAAGAAGTCCTCGTTGATAGCAGCCTGCTCTGATCCACCGGGAGTAGATGTACTACTGTGTGGAGGTGGTGGAGATGTAGTAGACGTGTCTATGGCTCGTGATTGACTGGGGCCTGTATCTCCACCACCTTGACCATCAGAATGGTCATCATCGCCGTCGTCATCGTCAGCAGGAACCATAATAGGCTCGACGTCTGAGTCACTGTCATCGTGACGCCACTTCTTGCGAGCTGGCTCCACATAACCCTCATTGGCCAGATGGCAGAAGAGTCTCCTCACCGGGGGCTTTACCTGCTTCCCCCGGTAGACCTTCATCCTTCCTAGGGTGGTATCATCCATCACCTCTAGCTTCACAGCATCAACCTCCTCCTCCTTTGGTAGCATAGGAAGCTTCTAGTCTATGATCATCTTCAAGAATCGTGGGTACATGCAGAAGCCTTCCTTGCCTTTAGCCTCAATGTTCTTCGTCAGGTAGGAGAAGAACATGCCTGAAAAAATGAATGGGTGGTTCAGCACCAGCGCAACGTATGCGTTCTGGATTTGGTCGGATGGTTCATCAAACCCTCCTCTGACGACGACATTGATGTCGCCGGCGTACTTGATCCTGAGATCCTCGATCTTCAACGTATGCACTTCAAGATCACATGTGCCAGATACTTGAAGTGCGGGCACATGTTGCTCTTATTTAGCACGCCGACATTGATGTCGCCGGCGTACTTGATCCTGAGAAAGCATCCCCGTACCGTTAAGGGATGCAGCTTGGTTGGGTGTGTTCCATCATCTCCCAATTCCAAGACTTGCCGTAGGTCTTCTTCACCGATCTCTATGTCTTGACTGAAGATAGAACTCCAGATGCAGAAAGGCTCAGTAGATAGGTCGACAACAACATTCTCCCAAAATGCCTGCTGGATCGACCTATATAGAGTGCAAGGAGTAGAAATAGCCATGAAGATCCTCGATCTTCATAGGAAGGCTATAATCTCGATGAACTCAGCAGCATTCCGGGATGTAGTGTCTAGATGAGCGCATATGTTATGCTTGGTGCTCATCATCCATCTATCAGCCATTTTTTTCTGCAATACAAGAAACCAACACATTAGTTCGACTCATAAGAGATAAACAATTTGACTTGGAACAGATTTAGACAAACTGGTTCAATCATGTGATTGAACCATATGACAGACTTAGTCGTATGCTGTGCTAGTGCGGTTGAGTCAGTCGTGCGACTGAGCCACCGATTGATTCAATCGTGCGATTGAATCATATGACTGGCTCAATCTTACGGATGAGTCATACGACTGGCTCAATCGTGCGACTGAAGTTCATCAGCCTGTCCAATCGTGTCTTGCACTGTTCGAACCATTAAATTTGAATCTTCATCAAAACATTAAATCAAACTTCGTGTTTAGGTTCATATGGTTCGCAGGGACCCGAAACAACATTTAATGTCATTTAAATCAACTTTATTTTACATTTAAGTGGCCTATTTTAGGTTTTTAGTCCCGTTTCTTTGTTTTATCATTTTTGACCCATTTAAGTTTGATTGATATGTCATTTGATCCCGATTTCATCTGCAAAGTACCTGTGGATGGATGCTAGATGGTTAGAGATGAAATCGGAGTGTAATATCAGTTTTTGGAAATTTTGGCAGGGTGTATGGGTAATGGCCGGTTTTTGAAAAATTTTGAAGTGGTAGGGTTCAGGACCGATAGAGTCTCTATTTATACTGTTTGGGGATTCAGTCATGTGACTGGACCCATGCGCATGCCTCAATCATGCGACTGGACCCAAGCGCACGATTTAATCGTGCGACTGGGGTTCAGTCGTGCGACTGACTCAGACTCCTTTATTTAGTCGTACGATTGGTTCATTCTTATGATCCAATCGCATGGTTCCCCTCCATACTCATACTTATGGTCCAATCATACGACTGGTCCAAGCTTATGGTCCAGTCGTGTGACTGGTCCATACTCATGGTCCAATCGTGCGATTGGTCCATACTCATAAGTTTGACTTCATCCATTTCTACACACACTCAAATTTAAATTTTGATAAATAAATGTTATGACCAATGATCATCTCAGACAGGATCCTTTTAACATAAATCCTTTGATCACCTCAGATGTGATCCTTTTAAATTAAAACCGATTGATCACCTTAGACGTGATCATTTTAATTGAAATTGTTTGGTCACCTCACACGTGACCCGTTTAAATTTTGATTCACAGAGTTCATCTAGTTACCTAGTCCAACATAGACACCTAATCGATAAAAAAACAGAAAACAACGTGAATTGAAATAAAATAGAACATATTTTTGTGGTTTTGTTTGAGGTGGGTTGAAAATATTTTAATTTTCCTTAATAGATTTCTCCCCCTGGACATAGCAGCATCAACCACTTACATCTTATCTGGAAGGACTCTTATGCATATGTTTGCTTAACTTATATTTATTTGTCTAAGAATTCAAAGCCCTAACAGGAAATCATACTAGAACTGTAAGAAGCACATAATGATTTTGACTGTCGAGAATTTGGTGCCACGATGATTGTTAGTATATTTGTCCACTTAAATCCATACACAGACTTTTGACTCAAGTTGGTGATTAGTTAGATTTGTTATTTCAACAAGCATTTATGGATCCCACGCTTATATGGTAATCAACATTCCTCAGGACATTTTTGAGCGGTCTACGGGTTTGCATAAGAAGAAACTATTCTAAGAGCTTTCAAAGAGATGCCAAGCCTCAGGTCAGTACCATCGCACAACAGAGAGGTGGAAACAACAATGAAATCTAGAATACTTAGGTTGTGCTTATCCTCAATTCAGTGCTATCACACAGCCGAGAGGCATACAACCTATCTTCTTGTTTGAGCACTTTTCTTTTACACATTACACACCAACAACATTAGTTATTATCTTGATTGTGTTTATCAATTTTTCATGTGCTTTGCTTATTTATAAGGTCATCCGCACACATTAGTGGCTTTTAATTTGCTCATCACCCCTTATTGGAAATGCGTTGATTGTGTTAACAAGGGATAAGGTGGAAGCCCACAGGTAGTTGAACTATTTAGTTTTAATTTGTTTCACCAATGAGGTCTACTTGTCTATTGTGTTGAATCTACTGAGACATCATATAGTGGACTAGCAAGCTCTAGGCCTACTTTCTCTATGTTACCTCAGTTACAGGCTAGTTTACTATCATTTTCCTTTGTTTGGCTTATTTATCTCAGACTCATAGTTTTAATGTAACAGTTTGAACATTTAAGTCCTTTTGATGTCCTAAATAATTAGTTCCCTGTGTACTATCATATTCCATAGTTTTGAATCAATATCACAGATTTCATGTCCTTGCTTTTCAACTTTTCTGCCCGCCCTGTTTTTTTTTAGAAATTTAAATACTAACTACTGAAACTAAACCTATTCTCCCCCTAAAATTGTAAAACCGAAAATCTTTTTGTGTTTTTGGATTTTAAAGACAGGAAAATAAAATAAAGAAAAATAAAAAAACATAAAAAATAAACGTAAAGACAGACTAAGAACTAGATTCTTCCGGAATCACATCACTTTTCTTGTTGACGCCATTGACCTCTAAGAGATATAAAAACCGAGATTTATCAAATGCTTTTGTGTAGAGGTTGGTGCGTTGAAAATCCATATTAATTTTAACAACATCGATTAATTGCTTTTCAAAACAGTCACGTATAAAGTGATATTTAATACCGATGTGTTTTGTCTTTGGCTGTTGGACCGGATTTTTAATGACTACAATTGCAGCTGAATTATCAACATAAATAGGGTTGTTAGAAAATTGCAAACTGTAGTCTCGCATTTGCTGTTGAATCCAGATGATTTGAGAACAGCAACTTGCTGCAGCAACGTATTCGGCTTCACATGTCGATAGACCAACCGACGTCTACTTCTTACACTGCCAGGTGACTAACCGTCTTCCAAAGAACTGACATCCCGCTGATGTTGACTTGTAGTTCATCTTGCAAGCATCATAATCCAAGTCACTATACGCTGTAAGCTCAAAGTCATCATCATGAGGATAACACAACCCAAGTGTTGTTGTACCCTTCAGATAACGAAAGATCCTCTTTACTCCAATTAGGTGATTTACTTTGGGTTTTGCTTGATATTTGGAACAGAGACACGTGGCGTACATAATATCAGGACGAGAAGCTACGAGGTACATGAGAGATCCGATCATTCCTCGATACATAGTGGCATCGACCAGATCACCATTTTCGTCGGGTGCCACATCGTGATTCGTGGCAAGTGGAGTCCCAGCAGCTGTTGCATTCTCCATGTCAAACTGACTATGGATATCACCTACATATTTGGTCTGATCCAGGAAGATACCATTTGGTGTCTGATCTACTTGTAAACCGAGAAAGAACTTCATTTCTCCCATTGCGTTCATTTCGAACTCAGCTTTAATCACAGACTCAAATTCTTTACACAATGCTTCATTCTTTGAACTGAGGATTTTGTCATCCACGTATATCTACACCGGTAGTAAATCACCGTCCTTTTCTTTGATGAATAGTGTGCAGTCAATGACCCCTCTATGAAAACCATGTTTCAGCAGGTGAGTAGAGAGTTTCTCGTATCAGGCTCGAGGGGCTTAATGAAGCTCGTACAGAGCCTTGTCCAGTTTATACACTCTATCCCGATGATAAGGATCCTCAAATCCTTCGGGTTGACTGACGAACACTGTTTCCCGGATTTCACCATGAAGGAATGCACTTTTCACATCCGGTTGATAGACTTTGATCTGCATGTAGGATGCGTAGGCTAAGAAGATACGAATAGATTCAATTCGTGCCACTGGTTCAAACACTTCATTGTAGTCGATGCCTTTGACTTGCCTAAACTCTTGAACGACAAGCCGATCCTGGTTCTGGATTATGACCCCTTGGTCATCTTTCTTGCATCGAAGAACCCATTTAGTGCCAATCACCTTTGCACCTTTTAGTCTGTCCACAAGTGTCTAGACTCCTAACTTCTTGAACTGAAGGAGTTCTTCTTGCATAGCACTTACCCATGCTTCATCTTTTAAAGCCTCGCTTACATGCTTTGGCTCAACTTCAGAAACAAAGCATCGATAAGCACCATCGTGTAAGGATCCCTTTTCCATGACTGCAGCATAATCAGCTGAGTATAGCTGATTTCGTGTTTGAACTCCTTATAGAATATCTCCTATGATGTTGTCCAGAGGATGATGTACATTAACTCGAGTTCCAGGAGTGGTGGGTACTGCGACTTCAGTATCCATATTCTGAACCATTGGAGTATGCGGTTCAGAAGTGTCAGCTGTAGCATGATCAGGGACTGTAGAAGTTTCGGTAGTAGGAACTTGTTCTTCCTGTTCCACATTTGTGGTTTCAACTGCTTTATCATCAGAAGAAGAATCACTTACCTCAAGCTCTCCCCCTGAAGGGCTAGAAGTATCATCTAGTGGAACGGATGACGTTGAGTTCGATGTGGGAGCATTCAGAACATCGTATATCATTTGTGCAGCTAAGTCATCATCAGAATGGGAAGGAGGTAGATTGAAGGATTTGAAAAATCCATCATATTGAAGAAAAAGGAAGGTCCTTTTCCTGCAGGGGGTGGTGTATCTCTGAACATCAACATTGCACCACACTTCTACCAGACCAGTTGAGTTGCTGTAAACCCGTTTGTCTAGTATAATGTATTCAAGGAAGATACCTTCTTCTGCCTTATCGCAGAACTTCCCCGTCTGATTCTTCTTTAGCAGCATGCAAGGTGCACCAAATGGTTCCAGATACTCTAAATTGGGTTTCCGTTGTTGGAGCAACTCATAACAAGTTTTTCCATGGCGTTTGACTACCAAGACCCAATTTAGAGTATAATATGCATTAGCTACTGCCTCGTTCTAGAATTGAACTGGCAGTTTCGAGTCAGCTAGCATAGTCCTTGCTGTCTCTATCAAGCTGCGATTCTTCCTTTCAACAATACCATTCATTTATGGAGTGTAAGCAGAGGTAAACTGATGAACAATTCTCTTCTCTCGACAGAAGACCTCCATCCACTGATTCTTGAAGTCTGTCCCGTTGTCTGATCGAATCCTTCTTACTTTCAACTTGTAGAGAGACTCCAATATGGTAACAAGATGTTTGAATGATTCAAATGTCTCTAATTTAGCTTTCAGAAACATCACCCAAGAGAATCTTGAGTAATCATCTATCACCACAAAGCAGTACCAATCACCTGCTATGTTTTTTGTGCACACTGGGCCAAACAGATCTATGTGTAGAAGCTCGAGAGGAATATCGATAGAATTGTCTTTCTTTGCTTTGTGAGGCTTCTTGGTCTATTTCCCTTTCTTGCAGGCAACACAGAAGTCTGGAAGTAGGAAATTCTTGACTGTAATACCATCTACCAGATCATTCTGAACTAGATGGTTCATCTTCCTGGGATTGATGTGTCCCATTCTCCTGTGCCGGGAGACTGAATCTCTTTTTGTTGCTTTTGACAAGAAGCACTGAGTAGTAGACTCAGTTGTGGAGGCTTTTGATAGGTCCAAGACATAAAGGTCGTTATATCTTGAAGCCGACATGAGAACTTGCTCCTCCGGGATGACATACTCCTTCTTCAGTATGTAGCATCTCTTGTTGTCAAATACAACATTGAATCCCTTATCGCAGATTTAGGAGACAGAAAGTAAGTTGTTCTGTAGTTGCTGATCGTAGTTGACCTTGTCAAACTTTACTTTCTCGTTTCCCACTTCGCCTTGCGCAGTGATGTAACCTCCTTTGTTCCCCATGAATGACACGTGTCCCCCTTTAATTTGCTTGACGTTGAAAAGGAGGAACGAATTTCCTGTCATGTGCCTGGACGCCCCACTATCAATAATCTAGGTATTAGTGATAGCACTGTAGCGGACACCCTGCACATACAATGAAAAGATTAGTTCAGGTTTGGGACCCAAGTCTTAACTGGCTTGGGTGTCCCAGAGGTATCACACATCATGAACTCAACCCACTGACCTTCAGAGGTTGAGGGCACATCTTTCTTTTCCTTGCTTTCATTATCAGACACAAAACTTGATTTTTCTTTCCATAAACCAGTTCTATGTAAGGCCTGTTTGTGGTAAACAGACGACTGGCTTATGGTTTGAACTTTAGGTTTACTAATAATCCTTGATTTAACTTTAGGTGACACAGCTTCGCTTTTAGCTTTTCTGTGTTGACTTTGGTGTTTTGAAGGAGTATTAGATTTGTTTTTAGAAAATTTTGGTTTTTCATATTCAAAAAGTTTTATTTTCCTTTTAGGTGTCTGATAGTAAGGACAATTTGCAGAGATGTGTCCTCCTTTTCCACAACTATAGCAAGATTTCCCTTCGACAATATGAGGAAAGCGTTGATGAGGGGTTGAGTTTGGTTGGGGGCTGGGTAGTTTCTTTTCACTTTTAGATGTTTCTCCTTCTATAACAAAATTAATTGTTTTGACATTTGCAACATCTTTTGCTTTCATTTTTTTTAAATTTTGATGACTTGCTGGTTTAGCGTTTGTTGACTTAGACTGTTTAGGTTCTAAAATAGACGTTTTCGAACTGACCCTAAATCAACTTTCTTAATTTTATCAGTCAAGTATTCAACATGCATCTTATCTTTTGATACGAAAGTAGTATTCTTTTGTTCAGTGACAGACTTCACGGTTTTACTCGTAGAATCTGGATCACTGACCAGAGGAGTAGACACCACATGATCCTTTACTGGATTTTTATTTATTAGTTTACATTTAGTGTTCAAAAGGATAGCATGTGGTGGCAGTACTACTTTATGACCCAGACCTTCCCCGCCATTTCGTTCCTTCACTAAGTTTTGAACTATGTGTGAAGAACATGCCAAACTGTGTAGTTTTTGTTTTAAAGATTCAACTTCTACTTGCAAAACTGCTTTCTCCTTTTTGATTACTTCTAAATAATTTAAATAGAACTTAATATCATTAGATTGATTTAAAGCAAGAACTTCGGTTTCTCTTAGTTGTTTCCCTAACAGTCCTATCTTTTCTTTGAAGCTACACTAATTTTGTTTTATTACTCGGTTTGCTTTACTGCAGAGTTGTAAATCATTTACCAGATTATCGTTGTGTTCTAATAACCTAGCAAACTTCAAATCAATGCTTTCCCTAAATCTATCACATTCAGAACAAGCATGTTTATCAAATAATTCATCCTTAGAATATAAATGTGTAAAACTAGACGAATCAGCCATCAGTGCAGTGTCAGATTCTTCCATGACTTGAGATTCTGAATTAGCAACACTCACCTCTTCTTCAACCAAGTGATCAACAACATTCCTAGCTTCTTCGATATCTAAACTTGCATGATCAGCTAAGATGACTCCCTCACTTGCAGATCCATCATCCAAGGCATCAACAAATACGACATTGGATTCACCCTCAGATACGAATCGGAAGGACCAGTCTTTTCCTTCATCACCTTATGCAACTAAAGCCTTAGAATCTTTACTTGACGATGCACCAACCTTCTCCTTGTCTTGATAGTTGAACGTGGAAAAAGTGTTTCCATTCCCAGTCTTCTTTGGCTTTGTACACTCACGTTTGAAGTGCCCTTTCCCTCCACAATTGAAGCACATGACCATGGTTTTGTCAAATCCAAATGTAGTGTCTTTTGTTGCAACCATATTCTGCCCCATATTCTTTACAAATTTCTTGACTCTTCTAACAGCACTAGCTAAGGCCCACATTATATCCATTCGTTCCAACTCAGTTTCATAAACCTGCTTGTAATCCTCATTAGCAAGATGACAGTTCCCAATCTTACCAGCAGCTAACCCATCATAAGCTTGAACAACGGCAGCTAGAAGATCCTTATGTTCTTTACAAACTTCCACGGTGATATTCCTGAGATTCCCGGTCTTTAACTTGGTAGTATTTGCCTCAGGAACAATATATTGGGTGCTAGTTGACCGCGACGTTTCTGTTCCTGAAGAGTTGCTTTGGGAAGGTGCAGAAGAGTTAGACACAAATGCCATTTGAAGCGGTGCACCTCATGTAGAAGGAGTTGGAACTGAGTTGTAGAGTGCAAGATTCTGAGCATAGGATCCTTTCTTTGACTTGTATTTCTGAAGTAGCTCTTCCTCCCTCAACTTCAGAATGAAATCATTTATGTCTAAAGTGGCAAGACTATCGTTTTGCCTTAAATTTGACACAAATGGATCCTATTTGTCTGGCAGACCATCAGCAAAGCTAGAGACTTTATCTTCCATGTATGTGGTCACGCCATGAGTGTGCAACTCACTCATTAGATGATAGAATCTATCGATGATATCATCTAAGCTCTCCTTTCCAATTGGTGATAAATTGTCAAATTCCTTCTTGAGAGCTTTTGCCTTCAGTGCTTTCAGAGTTGCATTTCCTTCGTATCTCTTTTCCAAGGCTTCTCATAGCTTCTTAGACTGCTTGTTCTCAGAAAACTGATGAAATATATCTTTAGGAATTGACTGAGTCAACAAGGCATATGCTTTCTTTTCAGCATTATGCATAGTCTTCTGAGATTCACTAATTCCTCCCAAAGTAAGCTTTACCGCATTAGCACTGACTGGTACCACGTAACCAGTCTTAATAGACGTCCATAGATTGGGGTCAACTCCATTCAGGTAGATTTCAAACCATTGTTTCTATTATGGGTATTCATCCAATGTTAACAGCTTTGGCGGTTTGTTGTGGTTCCCGATCTCACTTTCCAGAAGTAGAAGATTCTGGATGCGTGAGTCCTTTCCAGCAGTAAACACAGAGAACTGATCTTCCATTTCTGTAAACTTGATGAACTAAGAACAGGACAGATTGACTTATACGATTAGACAACCGACTAGTTCAACCGTGCGATTGAAGGATGCGAATGGCTTCAATCGTGCGATTGGATTTAGTCGTGCAAATGAACAAGACGAATGAGGTCAACCGTATGGAATACTTCAACCATGCGAATGAACTGTGCGATTGAACTATGCGATTGAACTATGCGAATGGGATTCAGTCATGCGATTGGGCCAATCGTGCGACTGAAGCTGCTGCTGCGGGAGAAGATCGAAATTTTCACGAACCCTAATCTGTCGTATGAAAAAAAAACGAAATTTTTTGACACAAAGACTTGACAAAAACAAGTTTTTGACGCGAAAAAGTGTATCTTTTGAATGAAAACGTTAGTTTTGACACCAAAACCAATTGAATCCACGCAAAAACACGAGCCTAAGCTCTGATACCACTTGTTGGGACGGTGTACGTACGGAGTACTAACGGATTTTGCGTGAAACCAGATCAAATAACGTGAAATTCTATTTGATTGACGATCCAATCAGTGAGAGCGAATAACCCAATCGATCTTACGATGAAACAAATGTTAAGGATGGATTGAAATCGATTAGGAACAATCTATGAACTTGGATTTGCGATTTGGGACGCTCTAGACGGCTAGGGTACGAAGTAGTATGAAGTAATTCGAAGTGTTATGTTTTTCCATGAATTATGTGGTATTTATAGGTTATCAGTGTTCATTCGTACAACTGAACCATTAGCATTGTTCAGTCGTGCGACTGAAGCATTCGATTGACTCATATGTCACACCCTCAATTTCCACAAACGGGGTTATACCGTTAGGCGTGTGACATACCAGGATCTCAGACACAGTCAAATCGAACGACACTATATGAATTTAAAATAAGCGTTTGACTTCATTCAAAAGAACATAAACAAAGTTTACAATAGCGCGGAAGCATATACAAAAGTTGTAAATCCATTACAGAACTGTTACAATAGCCATGTTTATACAAAGTGTTCAATGCTGAAAATAAACTAGATGAATGCATGTCCTGAGTGCATTTCCTAAAGCATGCCTCAAAAGCTTATGCGTTCCTGTGACCTGAGAAAACATGCTAAAATGTGTCAACATAAAGTTGGTGAGTTCACAGGTTTAATCGACAAGAAATGTATTCGTAAGCGTTTCCATGTTTTGCGTTTCAATGGTTTAGTACATAAAGCATATCGTTAGGTAGCTAGCCTATGTTCTTGTTACTTAGCGTTTCGAACCGAAGCTGACTGTTTACGTCCTATTTGTGTTTGTTGTATCCCGTCATGTCTCATCAGACCATGACAATGTGTTAGGTCAATCAAGCACCCGTTTGACGTCCAATCAAGCTAGCGCGACTAGCCCGGGCGGGGTTTGTCAGACCCAGTAGTACTACTCAAAATTACCTCGCTAATCCCATTACTAACGGTTCGAGTGTGTGAGGACATGTGTGTGTTTGCACTAACGTAACAAGCGATATCAATATTACTACAACCATTTATGTAAATCTGTTTGCATGTTTTCTCCCCCAAAAGGAAAGAGATGTAAAATAGGGGCCGTGAAACTCACAGATGATGTAACCAGTATGTAGGATGTAAGTCTCCCAAGTGTTGTTCATGATGCGCTGTTAAACACCTATTGACAGTTGTGTTAAGCGTTAATGTTGTGTTTAGCGTTAATAGACATGTTTAGTCGGGTCGGGTCGCATGGGTTCGATCGTGGGTGTCACACACACAAGCAGTCATAGACGTATTAGACCTCATGTAGATTTCAAATGGGTTGTTGATATTTGTAAACAGTTACGTTGTTTCGGGTTGAAAAGTATATGTCTGTTGATTGCGTTTACTTTAATCTTTGTGGTCAAGTAATGACATTTTAATTGATGTGAACTTATCATCACACGATAGACACTTCGCACACCAGAAGAATTTGCTAACAATGACTCCAAATCGCATAACAAGGCTAGACGCACGACTGGACACTTCATTCACACGAATGGGCCTTCAATCGTACGAATCAACTTCCCTCGTACGATTGAACCCTCATTCATGCGACTTAGTATTTAATCGTACCACACATCACCCATCCGCACGAATCAATATCCAATCGCACGAATGAACCTTCATTCGTGCGGTTGGACCTTCAGTCGGGTGATACTCAGTCGCACGCATTCATTCGGTCGACTCAATCGCACGGTTTCATTCCAACGTCTCACCCCAGTCGCCCCGATCAATCGCGCGAAGGACCCAGTCGCATGACTAAATCGTACGGTTGGCCCAGTCATGGACTGCAGCAGGTCGCGACTGCTGGGCGGGTCGAACGGCCTTCGGCTGTTCCGTGCTCGGTTTTCTCACAATCAGAACTTCAAGAAACACTCTCCTAACATGTCTAAGTGAAATGCATACTCTGATTGACCTCACACGCACCCCCACGACCACATGCATTCGGGTTGAACCCGAACACCCGAACCCCATATTTGCAGCAGTGAAACGAGCAATAAAACGGATTATCAAGGTCGCCTACCTGCTGGGAATATGATTTCTCAGCTGTTGCGTGGTCTAATCCGGCGAAAACGAGCTCGATCGGGGTGGTTTTGGTGCTAGGATGGTGAAATGGAGATGAAGAGAGCGTAAGAGAGAAAGAGAGCAGACTGTGGGGGATTTTGGGCTGGTGGATGGGTATTTATACCCAGCCCCAGTTTGCCAATTGACAGGTTTAGTCCCTGCACTTAGGTACCGAGTTCCCGAATTTGTTTCGGTTGATAACGACGTAGATGAGCGAGCTCTATTAATTAATAGGATTTCTTAGGTAATCTCGTTTACGTGAATCCTCTACCAACTCCCGCGTTAGTATTTTATCACAATTTGTTTAACGATGTCGGTGGCGGTGTTTGTATTCGTTTCGAGTATTAGCGAGTACGGGTCAATGTTAACGACAACGGTTTGAATAATGTTAACCTGAAATTACGGGGTGTCACATCATCCCCTTGTTGCAGGAAATTTTCGTCCCGAAAATTAGTACATCATGTTACGTGGTTTTTATGGGGAAACACAAGGCTCAACGGTTTGTGACGTATGTTGAATAGAGTACCTGTGTATCTAAGAGGTAGATGCCTGGTTTTGGAACAGTTGAGGGTACTTCCTCTTCATCTGATCCTCGCGTTCCCAGGTAAATTCTGGTCCACGCTTCGAGTTCCAACGGATTTTGACGATAGGGATACGACTATGTTTGAGTGTCTTGACCTCTCGATCCATGACTTCCACCGGTTCCTCGACGAAATGTAGTTGTTCGTCCACATGTATCTCGTCTAACGGGACGATAAGAGTCTCGTCTGCAAGGCATTTCCTCAAGTTGGAGACATGGAACACATCGTGTACCCCACGGAGTTCTTCGGGTAGGTTCAACTGATAGGCCACGGGGCCAACCCATTTGACAATCTCAAACGGTCCCACGTACCTAGGGCTTAATTTCCCACGTTTTCCGAAACGGATCACACCCTTCCAAGGTGACACTTTCAAAAGCACCTTGTCGCCTATTTGGAATTCCAAAGGTCGGCGACGCTTATCAGCGTAACTCTTCTGTCGGTCACGGGCTGCTGCCATACGGTTACGGATTTGCACGATCTTCTCAGTCGTCTCGTGCACAAGTTCAGGGCCGGTGAGTTGACCTTCCCCAACTTCCGCCCAACAGATAGGTGATCAGCACTTACGTCCATACAGCGCCTCAAATGGGGCAGCTTTGATCGATGTGTGATTGCTATTGTTGTAAGAAAACTCAACTAGCGGTAAGTGAGTTTCCCAACTGCTGCTGAAATCTATGATACAGGCACGTAACATGTCTTCTAGAGTCTGGATCGCACGCTCAATTTGGCCATCAGTTTGGGGGTGGTACGCGGTGCTCATATCCAGCCGCGTTCCTAGTGCTCGTTGTAAAGATTGCCAGAAGTGTGAAGTGAATCGAGCGTCACGATCAGAGATAATGGAGGTCGGCACACCATGCCTAGAGACTATTTTCCTGGGGTGGATACGAGTTAACTTTTCCATGCGATCAGTCTCCCGGATTGCCAGGAAGTATGCGGATTTCGTCAAGCGATCCACGATCACCCAAAATGGTGTCGCATCCGCTGGGAGTTCGAGGAAGTTTCGTAATGAAGTCCATAGATATCTGCTCCCACTTCCATACTGGTATTTCTGGTTGTTGGAGTAAACCAGACGGTTGTTGATGCTCCACCTTAACCTTAGAACAGGTTAGGCATCTACTTACGTATGTGGCAATGTCAGCTTTCATATTCGGCCACCAGTAGAGGGCTTTGAGATCGTGATACATCTTGTCTAAACCTGGGTGGATTGAGTACCGGGACTTGTGAGCTTCGTCCATTACCAGTTCTCGTAGGCCTCCATACGAGGGAATCCATGTTCGATCCATGAAGTAGCGGATTTCGTCAGGCTTGGTTTCTAGTTGCTTCTCCATGCCTCGTAGCGATTCGGCTTTCAGGTTCTCGTCTTTTAACGCCTCAAGTTGAGCTTTGCGAATCTGATCGGGTAAACCGGTGTGAATGGTGAATTGCAATGCTCGAACTCGTCTTGGCTTGAGTGTTTCCTTCCGACTTAGTGTGTCTGCTACTACATTGGCCTTGCCCGGATGATACTTGATCGTACAGTCATAGTCGTTTAACAACTCGACCCAACGACGTTGCCTCATATTTAGCTCCTTCTGTTCAAAGATGTGTTGGAGACTCTTGTGATCGGTGTAAATGGTGCACTTGGTACCGTACAAGTAGTGTCTCCATATCTTGAGTGCAAACACGACTGCTCCAAGCTCTAGGTCGTGTATCATGTAGTTTTTCTTGTGTATCTTCAATTGTCGGGACGCATAGGCAATCACCTTATTGCGTTGCATTAGCACGCAACCGAGGCCTTGTATAGAAGCATCACAGTAAACTACAAAATCATCTGTCCCCTCAGGCAGGGATAGAATCGGTGCTGTACAGAGTTTCTGCTTCAGGACCTGGAATGCAGATTCTTGCTTATCACCCCAATCGTACGTGGTTCCTTTATGAGTTAATGCGGTGAGAGGTTGAGCAATCTTTGAGAACCCTTCGATGAATCGTCGATAATAGCCAGCCAACCCGAGAAACTGTCGTACCTCGGTTGGAGTCTTAGGCGTAGCCCAGTTCTTGATAGCTTCTATCTTTGCCGGGTCGACATGTATCCCATTCTCATTGATCACATCACCCAAGAAGTTGACTTCTCGCATCCAGAAGTCACACTTTGAAAATTTTGCGTACAACTGTTCTCGTCTCAACAGCTCCAGAATCAGTCTAAGGTGTTCTTCGTGTTCTTCCTTATTCCTTGAATAAATAAGGATGTCATCAATGAAGACGATGACGAACTTGTCTAGGTAGGGTTTGCACACTCGGTTCATTAAGTCCATGAAAACCGCTGGTGCATTGGTCAACCCGAATGGCATAACCAAGAACTCGTAGTGGCCATACCTCGTTCTGAAAGCAGTCTTTGAAATGTCTTCTTCTCGAATCCTTAGTTGGTGATAACCCGATCTTAAGTCTATCTTGGAATAGTAACTCGACCCTTGTAGTTGATCGAACAGATCATCGATGCGCGGGAGGGGATAACAATTCTTAATTGTCGCCTTGTTCAGTTCTCTGTAATCGATACACATGCGAAAAGTTCTGTCCTTCTTCTTGACAAACAGAACTGGGGCTCCCCACGGTGATGAGCTACGTCTGATAAAGCCTTTATCCAATAGTTCCTGCAATTGCGTAGACAGCTCTTGCAGTTCCCTTGGAGCTAATCTGTACGGTGCCCTCGCGATAGGGGCGGCTCCCGGAACCAGATCAATTTGGAATTCGACTTGGCGATGCGTTGGAAGACCGGGTAGGTCTTCAGGGAAAACCTCAGGATAATCACGTACAACAAGGATATCTTCAATTTTCTTTTCATCGGGTTCTTTTTCAGTGACCATGGCTAGGAAAGCGGTATGACCCTTACGCAAACACTTCTGAGCTTTCATATAGGAGATGATTCCAGAGACCATGCCACTCCTTTCGCCCTGAACCGATAAAATTTCACCACTAGGAAGTGGGATACGAACGACTTTCTCTCCACAAATGATCTCAGCTTGATTCTTGGATAGCCAGTCCATACCCACAACTACGTCGAAACTACCAAGTGTGACAGGCATCAGATCTATATCTATCTCATGACCACATAATCCTAGTCTGCACCCCTTGGCGATATGAGTTGCCTCAATTAGTTTTCCGTCAGCTAGTTCTACCACATACATAGGTTCCATGACAGCTAGGGTTACATCTAAGAACTTAATGAACTTGTTGGAAACAAAACTCCTATCAGCTCCAGTATCAAATAGTATAGAAGCAAAACAACCATTCAGGGGAAACGTACCAGTAACCACATTCTGGTCATCCCTTGCCTCGCCGGAACCAATCACGAATGCACGACCCTTGGCATTGCCCCCGCTATTACCCTTGTTTCCACCCTTTAGCTGCGGGCAATCCTTCCTGTAGTGGCCCTCCTTACCACACTCATAACAGCCTCTAGTCACTCCGCCCTGGCGTTGTTGTTGAGGTTGTTGCTGCTGAGTCATTATTTCACCCCTGCAGTCCTTGGCTGCGTGATCCATCTTCCCACATTTCTGACAACTGAGTCGATCACACGGGCCATGATGATGGAAGTTGCATCGGTTACACCTTGGACTCTTGCCTGCGTAGCTGCTGGATCCCTGGCCATAATTGTTGTTGATGTTCTGGTTGTTGTTGGTGAATTTTCTTGATGGGTCAAACTTTTTGGTCGGTTGTTGTTGGGGGTTGTTGGAGCTTGAAGTCTTGCTGTTGTTACCTTCCCATTTCCTTTTGTGATCAGACGAACCAGATGCAGCGCCATGTTTAGGCAAGATGCCCTGTGCCACTGCCTGGTCAGTGAGTTTGTGAGCCAGTCGGATGGCCTGCTGAATGGTGACAGGATCAGCAGCCATCACACTAGCCTGGATCTGAGGAGCTAGACCATCAATGTATTTTTCAATCCGCTTGTAGGCCGGAGTCACCATCTGAGGGCATAATGCAGCCAACTCATGCGAAGGGGTCGTGTACTCCTCAATGTCTGAACCAACCATCTTTAAGTTCCAGAATTCTGTCTCCAGTTTCTGGACTTCGCTCCTGGGGCAGTACTCTTCTTTCATCAGAATCTTGAAGTCATCCCATGGCATACCATTAGCAGCACCAAGCCCTAAGGTTTGGACTTGTGAGTTCCACCACGTCAGGCCTGGTCCCTCCAATGTGCCGGAGGCGTACTTGACGCGGTTTCCATCAGGACAGTTGCACATGGCAAACACTGACTCGAGTTTCTCCAGCCAGCGAAGTAATGTGACAGCACCCTCAGCACCGTTGAAAGAATGAGGCTTCAATCCATAAACATCTTGAAGGTACAGACTGTTGGACCTCTTTGATTCGGATCCTGGACGTTCTGGTCCTGAATGCGGGCCTGCTCATAAGCTGCAAGCGCATCAGCCACGCGCTCGTTGATGATAGCATTCAGCTCGGCTTGAGTCAGGGTGATATTTCCTCGTCCACCCGGGCGTCCAGGTCTTCTTCCAGACATGATTTCTTCAATTCACAACACATATTAATCAATAACCGGATAATAATTATTGACAATAATATATATTGTATCATGCTAGTAAGAATGAGGGGTTTGGTTGCATATCGATAGTAAGGCTTTATGAGGATCCGAGGCCTTATGCCTCCTAAGTATGGAATTGAAAATTTGTACTGGCCATTACCGTTATCACCCAATAGAGTTGCCAGAGTTCTCATGCATGACAAATTATAATTACGTGTGCACCCGTGATTCTAATTTGCTTTGCATGGTCACACATGGTTCCTCCTATTCGAGATAACATACCTTGTCCAGTATCGAGTGTCATCAATGATAGAAGCATCAAGGATGTATTTGTTACACTAATATCCAATAACTAAGTTTGTACAAGAGATTCGGTTAAGGTAACAACGGGAATCAAGACAATTTAGGCCTTTTTCCCTTCGAAGTTCTAGGTGTTTGGATGTCTAAGTCCGATTCTCTAAATCGACTTGAATATCTTAGTTGTCCCTCATTTACTGCTCGGACTAGTGTAGAGGATAGGATATGTTGGGAATAGTAACAAGTGTGAGAGAGTTGGAAGAGTGAGGTATTGTTCTTTTTGTTTGTCATCGTTAAGCTTATCGCGTGTGTTAGAAAAGAGTTTCGTGTTCCAATCGTGGAAATGTTTGGTTCAATTCATCGTTGCTTCCACTCCGAGAGTGAAGGATTAAGTGTATATGTTGCATGTGAGCAAGCGGGATTCTCCGCCCCTCTATCAGCCGGTAATGACACACATGTCATACCCATAGTTTTTATGTTTACTCAGCAGTGTAATGTCAATACACCAGAAGGTTGTTTGCACAATAGTGGTAGCCATATAAAAGTGTCTGTGCAATACTAGTGTTGTGTCTAAGGCTATAGTCTAGATGCAATGCAATCCTAGTTCTCTATAACCTGTGGCTCTGATACCAATCTGTCACACCCTCAATTTCCATAAACGGGGTTATACCGTTAGGCGTGTGACATACCAGGATCTCAGACACAGTCATATCGAACGACACTATATGAATTTAAAATAAGCGTTTGACTTCATTCAAAAGAACATAAACAAAGTTTACAATAGCGCGGAAGCATATACAAAAGTTGTAAATCCATTACAGAACTGTTACAATAGCCATGTTTATATAAAGTGTTCAATGCTGAAAATAAACTAGATGAATGCATGTCCTGAGTGCATTTCCTGAAGCGTGCCTCAAAAGCTTATGCGTTCCTGTGACCTGAGAAAACATGCTAAAATGTGTTAACATAAAGTTGGTGAGTTCACAGGTTTAATCGACAAGAAATGTATTCGTAAGCGTTTCCATGTTTTGCGTTTCAATGGTTTAGTACATAAAGCATATCGTTAGGTAGCTAACCTATGTTCTTGTTACTTAGCGTTTCGAACCGAAGCTGACTGTTTACGTCCTATTTGTGTTTGTTGTATCCCGTCATGTCTCATCAGACCATGACAATGTGTTAGGTCAATCAAGCACCCGTTTGACCTCTAATCAAGCTAGCGCGACTAGCCCGAGCGGGGTTTGTCAGACCCAGTAGTACTACTCAAAATTACCTCGCTAATCCCATTACTAACGGTTCGAGTGTGTGAGGACATGTGTGTGTTTGCACTAACGTAACAAGTGATATCAATATTACTACGACCATTTATGTAAATCTATTTGCATGTTTTCTCCCCCAAAAGGAAAGAGATGTAAAATAGGGGCCGTGAAACTCACAGATGATGTAACCAGTATGTAGGATGTAAGTCTCCCAAGTGTTGTTCACGATGCGCTGTTAAACACCTATTGACAGTTGTGTTAAGCATTAATGTTGTGTTTAGCGTTAATAGACATGTTTAGTCGGGTCGGGTCGCATGGGTTCTGTCATGGGTGTCACACACACAAGCAGTCATAGACGTATTAGACCTCATGTAGATTTCAAATGGGTTGTTGATATTTGTAAACAGTTACGTTGTTTCGGGTTGAAAAGTATATGTCTGTTGATTGCGTTGACTTTAATCTTTGTGGTCAAGAAATGACATTTTTATTGATGTCAACTTATCATCACACGATAGACACTTCGCACACCAGAAGAATTTGCTAACAATGACTCCAAATCGTATAACAAGGCTAGACGCACGACTAGACACTTCATTCGCACGAATGGGCCTTCAATCGTACGAATCAACTTCCCTCGTACGATTGAACCCTCATTCATGCGACTTAGCATTTAATCGTACCACACATCACCCATCCGCCCGAATCAATATCCAATCGCACGAATGAACCTTCATTCGTGCGGTTGGACCTTCAGTCGGGTGATACTCAGTCGCACGCATTCATTCGGTCAACTCAATCGCACGGTTTCATTCGCACGTCTCACCCCAGTCGCCCCGATCAATCGCGCGAAGGACCCAGTCGCATGACTAAATCACACGGTTGGTCCAGTCGCGGACTGCAGCAGGTCGCGACTGCTGGGCGGGTCGAACGGCCTTCGGCTGTTCCGTGCTCGGTTTTCTCACAATCAAGACTTCCAGAAACACTCTCCTAACATGTCTAAGTGAAATGCATACTCTGATTGACCTCACACGCACCCCCACGACCACATGCATTCGGGTTGAACCCGAACACCCGAACCCCATATTTGCAGTAGTGAAACGAGCAATAAAACGGATGATCAAGGTCGCCTACCTGCTGGGAATATGATTTCTCAGCTGTTGCGTGGTCTAATCCGGCAAAAACGAGCTCGATCGGGGTGGTTTTGGTGCTAGGATGGTGAAATGGAGATGAAGAGAGCGTAAGAGAGAAAGAGAGCAGACTGTGGGGGATTTTGGGTTGGTGGATGGGTATTTATACCCATCCCCAGTTTGCCAATTGACAGGTTTAGTCCCTACACTTAGGTACCGAGTTCCCGAATTTGTTTCGGTTGATAACGACGTAGATGAGCGAGCTCTATTAATTAATAAGATTTCTTAGGTAATCTCATTTACGTGAATCCTCTACCAACTCCCGCATTAGTATTTTATCACAATTTGTTTAACGATGTCGGTGGCGGTGTTTGTATTCGTTTCGAGTATTAGCGAGTACGGGTCAATGTTAACGACAACCGTTTGAATAATGTTAACCTGAAATTACAGGGTGTCACATCATACGTACGACTGAATGTTCAGTCGTGCGATTGAACCAATCTTATGTCTCAATCATACGACAGATCTAGTCACCTGGTTCAGTCGTGTGACTGGTCTATGTCACACCCCCGGGCCCAGGTAGGGTGGGACGTCACAGATTAGCAACAACATATATGGCAGCGGAAACAAACCATTATAAGAGCTCAAAAGGAGAGAACATCACATGGCATTTAAAAGTTGTAAAAGACACCGGGCTGGAAACAGATCCAGCCCCAAATGATTACATGTTCAACATAAATTTAAATAGTCATGGTATCAAATTGTCAAAGTCACAAATTCTGGTCACACAAACAATGCCATGGTCTCGGGGTTGAGTCTAAGTCGTTCATAAGCTAAGAGTCTTCACAGGTTACCTGAAACATGCTCAAAATAAAAAGAGTGTCAACTAAAAAGTTGGTGAATTCAAGTGCTTACAGTTTCAAAACAAATAGAAAGGAACTATAAAAGTCCACAGTAAAGGTTTTAGAATCTAGTGTGATAGTTTATAAAAAATCTCATTCGATTTTAAAAGCATCGTTCTTAGTATCATTCATTGTGGGGTATCACAATCAACCCTGCACTTGGTCCCCAGTTGGCCTCTTCTAAACTTGTGTTTAATCGGATATTCCCGTAGGAAAAAGGACCAAGCCTCAGAATAGTGAACCACTCCTGCTAGGATGGTTCACCATAGTATCTTACCCAAAACCTATTACATGCCACAAACAACCCTCAGGATCTCAGTGGGGTACCTCCCTGTGGCGGGAGCCACTGTGCGTGGGGGATTCCCCAAATAGATCTATTTACGTAAGAACAAGCGGTTCACAAAAGAATTAATGATTATGACTAAAGTATCAGCAGGTATCCAAAAAGTCCCATATACAAGCATCAAGTAAGCACAATCAAAGTTCATAAAACAGAAGATCATGCAAAACAGTAAACAGTATCACACATAAGTGTTTCAGTTTAAAAGGAGCATGCTTCATCCCCAAAACAAAAGTAAAAAAGGGGAACACGAGAACTCACCTTAGGTATCAAGCAAATAGAAATTCTTCGCGTGCCAGGAATAGCTCAAGTCTAGCACCCTAATATGAATATATTAAGTGATTAGCTATTGCTCTAAACCTATTTAAGGAGCAACAATAGTTCCTAAGACTTAAATAGACGGTTTCAGTTTCGATTCGATTAGGTTTGTGTAAAAAGTTTCCTTTTAAGGAAAGTCAAGGTTTTTCATGGAATCAACGGTTTCTACCTTACTAGACCAGGGATATATAGTAATTATGCCATTTAAGGTGGACAATGAACTTATGGGAGTCGGTTATGAAGTTTTGTAAAATTTACAGTTTTGCCCCTGAAGTTTCAGAATTGACAATTTCTACCCTTAAGTTTGGTTTCTTGCATTAAATGTCCTCTATTCTTAAAAATCAGGTT
Organism: Flaveria linearis; assembly: GCA_024085815.1. Taxonomy (NCBI): domain Eukaryota; kingdom Viridiplantae; phylum Streptophyta; class Magnoliopsida; order Asterales; family Asteraceae; genus Flaveria; species Flaveria linearis. Next base: position 47,952,519 of record CM044004.1, on the reverse strand, counting down.
CATGACCTTAATTAAACTTAGTTCTAAGGACTTATTACCAAAATTTCAGTTTATAGGCTCGGTTTCTAAAATACGCGTTTCACGTTGCCGGTTACGGTAAAACCGAACGGTTTAAAATGGTTATTTATGAGTTTTCACCTTTTTGGAGTCTAAGTCTAGTATCTATTTCTTAAAATCATTTTTATGAGTTTCAAACCTTTTAGATTATAAAAAAAATTTGTCTCTAAAAGTGGAAAGGCTCGTTTTTATGTTTAAACAGTTAAAACGCGTCTTTAGTCGGGTTTGACCATTTTAAAGGCTTGTTTGACCAACCATTTGACTTTTGAGGTTATCTTATCTATTATCCTACTGGAATATCATGATTTTTGTAAGTTGTAACATTTAACCCATTTATCTTAAATTTTCCTTAGAAACGTCTTTCGGTTTACACCCGGTTTCACTAAAAATCCATTTAAAATTATCTTTTGACCACTAAAACTTTCCAATGACTCCAGAACACTTTATTTATCCATTTAGAACCTGGAAATTCTCTTTAAAGCGTTTATGGTCAATGTTTCCTATTTTTAAGTCGTTTTAACCCGTTTTCGGGTCCCGAAAGTGACCAAACTAGGCCTAAACACATTATGTCCTTTGTTCCAGAGGTCAAGCCATGTTACTAAACTTAATATGCACCAAAAATCACTGAAATGATAGTCCCAAACGTTGCCTAGTTGTTCTATACATCCATGGACTTTAAAACATGTAGAAAGTGTCATAAATGGCCATTACACATGTGTAAATCCTTGTAACTTGAGTTTAACCATTACTTTAACTTTATCTAACTTAAAAAACAGATTATTAGGGTGTCTTAAAAGTCATTTTGAGCAGATTACAACCCTTGTCTAAGAGGTTTTTCAAGAAATGTCTAAAAGAGGTTATTACTAGTAGAATGAAGCATTGTTCAAGGTGTAATGCATACTTTCACCACATGTAGGTGGTGTACACCCTTGGAGACTTCAAAAACAGGTTTTTGATAGTCTTAAAACCCATTTTTATGCAGGTTAGACGTTTGGTTTTGAAAGGTTACAAGATTCACAAGTGCATGGTGACAAAAACACCAAAAACTGGGTTTTCAAGGGGTAAATCGGATTCTACCCCTTGGAATGAGTATTATAACGTGTGGTATACCTTCAAGAACGTGGGGAACTCCTCAAGAACAAAATCAGGGTGAGATGTTTCTGCTACAACAATAAAAGATGGGTTTTTAGGTGAAAAATGAAGACTAGCTTAAGAAATGACCAAAACCGACACATAGAGCTTACACTTGATGTAACTCGCGATTTGGAAGGTGTGGATGGTCGTGGATGGCTGGAATCTTCTTGGAGGAGGCTTGAGAAGCTCGAACAAAGGCTGGAACCTCAAGTCTTGCACGTTCAAGGCTTCAAAACATCACCCAAAGTCCACCCTTGCTGCGGTTTTGCTGCTGGCCGATTATTGAAGCATGTTGTTGCGATTTTTGTGGCTGAAATGAGAGGATTTTTGGAGAGGATGAAGGTGTTTTCAGCAGGGAATTTCGAGAGAGAGAGAGAAGAGTGAAATGGTGAAGTCTTGCAAAGTGAATAATGCATGAAGAGTGAATGGATGTAAGAAAAAGGTGGAGGTGTGTAAGAAAGCAAAATATTTCATTGGTGGGCATGGGGGGCGGCCGATTTTGGCTTGTCTCCTAGTGCCATTTGGAAATTTAAATTTTAATTAGTTAATTGTAGGGTAGATTTTATAAAATGGTAGTATTTTTGGTGGTATAAGTTGTTAGTAAATTGACTAAGTGTTATGCATGATAATGCATACTTAAATCTGAAAATTTCAAGTGTGTGTGTGCACATATACTTTTAATTGTTTCAATTGATATTCTAAATTCTAGCTAGGGTGACTAATTACTATTCCCGGGCACGAATTTTTCTAAAAAGGCAAGACCTAAAATGACTAAATTCACGTAAATCACATAGAATCATAAAAATTGATCAAGTAAAAATTAGTGATTCTAACACTTTTGATATAGTTGAATTGTTTCCATTATTAGTACTCATAAGACAGGATATGATGCAATTAAATTAGGGTTTAGAATAGTGACCTTGGGACCAGTTGTCACATTCTCCCACCGTTTAGGAAATTTCGTCCCAAAATTTTAACTTCGCTTAGCATTGGTACGGGTGGGTTTAAAGAGATGCGGGTAGTTTTTCCTCATCTCATCCTCGCGTTCCCAAGTGAATTCCGGCCCTCGTCTCGAGTTCCATCTAACCTTAACCTTGGGTATGCGGCTTCGTCTGAGTTGCTTGACCAAGCGGTCCGTGATCTCTATAGGCTCTTCCACGAAGTTCAGCTTATCATTGATTCTTGTCTCCTTCAACGGTAGTTCAAAGGCTTTGTCTACCAGGCATTTCTTCAAGTTTGACACGTGGAAGGTGTCGTGTATACAACTCAATTTCTGAGGTAGTTTCAACTTGTAAGCCACAGGACCAATTCTTGCTAGTATTTCGAATGGTCCAATGTATCTTGGGCTTAACTTGCCTCTTTTTCCAAACCTCACGGTTCCTTTCCATGGTGCTACCTTCAGCATTACCCTATCACCAATCTGAAACTCTAATGGTTTCCGTCTTCTGTCAGTGTACTTCTTTTGACGATCCCTTGCCGCCCGTAGACGTTCCTTGATCTTGAAAATCTTATCAGTGGTCTCCAATACGATGTCGGGTCCTAATACTTGACTATCGCAAATTTCATTCCAACTCAAGGGTGACCGACATTTCCTACCATAGAGAGCCTCATACTGAGCAGCATTGATACTTGCATGGTAACTGTTGTTATTGGAGAACTCCACCAATGGAAGATGATTATCCCAGTTCCCACCAAAATCAATTACGCATGCCCTCAGCATATCTTCTAGGTTTTGAATAGTCCTCTCGCTTTGACTGTCAGTTTGCGGATGGTACGCCGTGCTTAAGTCCAGACGGGTTCCTAAGGCTCGTTGAAGTGATTTCTAGAAACGCGAAGTAAAACGACTATCACGATCGGAGATTATTGATAGTGGCACACCATTCCTAGCCACTATTTCATTGATATACAGTTGAGCCAGTCTTGACATGTCATAGTCTTCCCGAATTGGTAAAAAGTGAGCTGCTTTGGTTAGTCTATCCACTATCACCCAAATGGCATCATGACCCCTAGATGTTCTGGGTAACTTGGTAAGAAAGTCCATCGTGATGTTATCCCATTTCCATTCCAGGATTTCTGGCTGCTGTAACATCCCTGATGGTTTTTGATTCTCGGCTTTTACCATGGCACAGGTTAGGCACTTACTGACATACATAGCGATTGATTTCTTGATTCCAGGCCACCAGAAAAGTGCCTTCAAATCCCGGTACATTTTATCACTCCCAGGGTGAACTGAATACCTAGATTTGTGAGCTTCATCGAGAATTACCTCTCGAATTCCCCCATGCTTTGGCACCCATGTTCTCCCTTCGCACTTATATGTACCATCAGTTCCTATTTCAAACCGCTCTTCCATTCCAATTAATCTTTCTCCTGCTAGATTTTCCTCCTTTAACGCTTCACCTTAAGCTTCTTTCAGCCTTGCGACTAGGTCTGTGTACACACTTATCCTTAAAGCTCGTACACGAAGAGGTTTTTCTCTCTCCTTTCTGCTCAAAGCGTCTGCCACCACATTGGCCTTTCCGAGATGATAACGGATTTCACACTCATAATCGTTTAACAGCTCAACCCATCTTCTTTGACGCATGTTTAGCATTTTCTTGTCGAGAATGTGTTGCAAACTTTGATGGTCAGTGTAAATGATACACTTCGTGGCATAGAGGTAGTGCCTCCACATTTTGAGAGCAAACACCACGGCACCTAATTCCAGATCGTCCGTAGTATAGTTCTTCTCGTGATCATTTAGCAGTTTAGATGCATAGGCAATAACCTTGTTGCGTTGCATTAGCACGCAACCTAACCCTTGACGCGAGGTGTCACAATAAACTACGAAGTCTTCGACTCCTTCTGGAAGGGCCAAAACAGGTGCACTGCATAGTTTTTCCTTAAGCGTCTCGAATGCTTCATCTTGCTCGGGTTCCCATACAAAGGCTTTGTCCTTCTTGGTCAGTGAGGTCAGTGGTTGCAAAATTCGTGAGAAGTCCTTTATGAATCATCGGTAGTATCCGGCCAATCCTAGGAATTGCCTAATCTCAGTGGGAGTCTCAGGAATCTTCCAATTCTTTATAGCTTCAATCTTGGAAGAGTCAACTTGAATTCCATTCTCATTCACTACATGCCCTAAAAATTGGATCTCTCGCATCCAAAATTCACATTTTGAAAATCTGGCATATAGTTGCTCATTCTTGAGTAATTCAAAAATTAGTCTGAGATGCCTCTCGTGTTCTTCCTTACTACTGGAGTAGATCAGAATGTCGTCGATGAACACAATCACAAACTTGTCAAGATATGGGCGGCACACACGGTTCATGAGATCCATGAACGCTGCTGGTGCATTAGTCAGTCTGAAGGGCATGACTAAGTACTCATAGTGCCCATACCTAGTTCGAAAAGCCGTCTTGGGTATATCTTCTTCTCGGATCTTCAGTTGGTGGTAACCGGATCTCAGATCTATCTTGGAGAAGTAGCTTGCTCCTTGAAGTTGATCGATTAGGTCGTCTATCCTTGGGTGAGGGTAACGGTTCTTTATGGTCAACTTATTTAATTCCCGGTAGTCGATGCACATGCGTAAGGTGCCGTCCTTCTTCTTCACAAATAATACCGAAGCACCCCATGGAGAGACACTCGGACGTATAAATCCTTTGTCCAATAGTTCTTGAACTTGCATCATCAGTTCCTTCATTTCAGGAGGAGCGAGTCGATACGGCGCTTTGGCTACCGGTGCAGCGCCAAGCAGCAAATCTATTTGGAACTTGACTTGTCGATTCGGGGGAAGTCCTGGTAGGTCTTCCGGAAACACCTCAGGGTATTAAGAAACTACTGGGATGTCCGAAATCTTCTTCTCCTCTTTGGTCTTCATCACGTAGATGATGAAAGATGGGCATCCCTTCCTTAAGCTCTTGGTTGCTTTTAAATGGGATATCATGGGGCACAAGGTGTTACTCCTTTCTCCTTGCACCACTAACTCTTCCTTGTCGTTCAATGGTATCTTGAGTAGGCGTTCATCACAAACAATTTCGACTCTGTTGTTAGCTAACCAGTCCATGCCGACAACCACATCAAATCCTCCTAACTTAATGGGCATCAGGTCTATCTTAAATGCATGTTCATTTAGATTTATTGAACAATCCTTGATGATTTCGTTAGTTTCTAAAATATTACCATCAGCTAGTTCGACGGTAAACGTATCGTCTAAGATACACGTAGCTAAGTCAATCGAGGATCTAAAAGCACTAGAGATAAAACTGGCAGTCGCTCCAGTATCAAATAAAACAGTAGCAGGATGACCGTTTACAAGAAACGTACCATTGACCACATCGGGTTCCTTTCGGGCTCCAGCGGGATCCATCACAAAAGCTCTTCCCTTGGGCTTATTGGGTCGGTTGTCCTTGTTTCTTCCTAACTTGGGGCATTTGTTCCTCATATGCCTGGGGTCCCCGTACTCATAGCATTGTTTTCCAGGCTCGTAGGTACAGTCTTTAATCAGGTGACCATTTTTCTTGCATCGATAACAAGGCATGGGATTGCACTCCCCTTGGTGATGAAGCTTGCATTTATCGTAGAAGGGGCTTGTGCCCAGGTACAACCTCTTTGCCTTTCCACCATGGTCGTTTCATCTCGCTTCTTCTCTAGGCTTCTTGTTTGAACCGCTGCTGCTGCCGACCATCTTCCTAGTATCAACCCACTTCCTCTTTTCTTCCACAACCTTCTTCTTGTCCTCAATTTTTCCATGTTCAATCCACCCCGCTCTAACTATGTCGTCGGTCAGACTACTGGTAAGGTCGACCGCCGCCTGTATGGTTGTAGGCCTGGATGACCGAACCATGCCCCTTACCCTTGGGTGTAACCCCCAGATGAAGCGGGCCACGCCCTTGGATTCTGGCATCACCAAGTGTGGTACCAGTCGGGACAATGCAAGGAACTGGTTGATGTATTCGGTGTAGTTCGGACCCCTCATTTCCAAATTCAGAAATCTAGCCTCCAGTTTCTCTAGTTGGTTGATCGGGCAGTACTTGTTGGTGATTAGCTCCCTAAACTCAGACCAATTCATCCTTCCCACAGCATCCCGGCCTCGAGGCTGGATGATGGTTTTCCACCACTGAAGTGCTGGTCCTTTGATAGATTGAGAAGCAAACCTCACCATGTGTTCCAACTTGCACTCACTGATGTCTAACACAGCTTCGATTTCGTCCAGCCATCTATAGGTTTCAATTGCACCCTCGGTGCCATGGAAGTCCTTTGGCTTGCAAGCCATGAATGTTTTGTTGACAGCTTCAGATTCTTCGTTGTTGGCAGCCCCAGTACCACCTCTGACGTCATCCCGATCAGCATTTATTTGAGCAATAATAGTTGGTATGGCATTTGCAATTCATTATGCCACAAGATTTGCCATCCTCTCATCGTTTCCTGAGTTAGCATTCTCCCCGGCGGGAGTCCCTGGAGGGGTAGGTGGTTGGTTTCTGGTTCGCCTTGTCCTTTCGGGACGACCTCGGTTTGCTGCTGGCCTTCCAATGGGTGTTCCTCTTCGGGTAGGCATTCTGACAGTACGACAGACAAAGTCGTTTAGCATCTCATAATTTGTTTCAATCAGTCTATGCATCAATTCCCTACAAGACTTCCTCTCTACGAAGAGAGAATACGGTGTATAATTGCACACAACTTACCAAGTTTCACAGATTACCAATTTAAACAGTTTAAGCAGTCAAAAAAAGAATAACATGGCCCAACACCATGAATAACCAACACATGACGGATAATCGTAAATCTTTCAACAGCATTGTATCATATGAATTAGTTCAAAACAAGACAAAGTTCATAGCATCAGAGTCTAGCTCTTACAAGGTGGAAGGTGCCATCACTCCTATGAAATATAATAATAATAATAATGTCAGATAATAATAAGTTTGTTTCCTTCAAATATCCAAAGACAGTTAGTTTCTTCCTCTTCCACATGGTCGCCCTCACATCCACTTCTTTTTCAGCCATCCCATCCATCCGGTGCTCTTCTTCCTCTGCTCCCGTTCCAATCTCTGCACACCCTCTGATGCCAGCATAGCTTGGAATTGAGCGGACTGTGAGGTCCGGGTGGCGTGCTGAAGAGTCAGCTCATGGCGCTCGATGGTCCTCAGTATCTCACTCAGGGTAGGGTCGGATGGACTAAAGTCACTAGCCAACCGGCTAGACTTAGAGTGCTGGTCTCGAGAGAACATGCTGGGACCAACATGCATGCTGTGCCTTGGAGGGATCCAAGGCTCCTCTTGTAGGTGGCGTCGGTGTGGCTCGTACGGTGGTGGTGCGGGTATGGGGGCCCTGACCGGTGGTGGAGGAGGAGGAGGCAACCTAAATGAGACCGAAGTCCCAGGTCTAACAGCCTTTCGTGGACAAGTGACGGTGCGTGCTCCCCAATTCCCAATGGAAGGTATCGGTGAGTGGGATGAAGCGGCAACATGTGGCGAGCGGGAACGCGTCCGGCTCCTGGGTGGCGTTGACGAAGAAGAATCCTCGGAAGCTCCAGCGTCCTCTGACATGGCGGAGGTCCAATCCGGGTGTCCACGCCTCTGCAGGTACGCCTCGTACTCCGTTTGGGGCTTCCTCCTCAGTGTCCCAACAGGGGCAGTCTCATCAACTGGATGTGCGGGTGCCTTACCTCTTTCAGCCATAGTAGTTTCCTGTAAAAAGACATCATGAGTAATTTGGTTTCTCATAGCTCATGATAGTCTTAATAATAATAATATACTCATAGTAATAGTGATGGCATTAGTATCAGGGATCTCTATGTATCCCTTATCAGTGATGTTAGAATCAATTGTTTCTCATAATAGTGTCAGGCAAAACAGTTCATTTAAAGAAAATTAATTTCAAATCCCCAGTCAAAATAAAATTCAAGGTTAATCAGCATCAAACAGAAAGGTCCAAACATCACTTAGAGGTCCATGATGGAAATTACGCATTCGGTAAATTCATGATTACGTTGATCAGGCGTAATCTGTCACACCCTCAATTTCCACGAACGGGGTTTTACCGTTAGGCATGTGACATACCAGGATCTCAGACACAGTCATATCGAACGATACTATATGAATTTAAAATGACCATTTGACTTCATTCAAAAGAACATAAACAAAGTTTACAATAGCGCGAAAGCATGTACATAATTTGTAAATCCATTACAGTACTGTTACAATAGCCATGTTTAGATAAAATGTTCAATGCTGAAAATAAACTAGATGAATGCATGTCCTGAGTGCGTATCCTGTAGCGTGCATCATGAGCTTATGCGTTCCTGTGACCTGAGAAAACATGCTAAAATATGTCAACATAAAGTTGGTGAGTTCACAGGTTTAATCATCAAGAAATGTGTTCGTAAGCGTTTCCATGGTTTGCGTTTCAATTGTTTAGTATATAGAGCATATCGTTAGGTAGCTAGCCTATGTTCTTGTTACATAGCATTTCGAACCGAAGCTGACTGTTTACGTCCTATATGTGTTTGTTGTATCCCCGTCATGTCTCATCAGACCATGACAATGTGTTAGGTCAATCAAGCACCCGTTTGACCTCCAATCAAGCTAGCACGACTAGCCCGGGCGGGGTTTGTCAGACCCAGTAGTACTACTCAAAATTACCTCGCTAATCCCATTACTAACGGTTCGAGTGTGTCAGGACATGTTTTGTGTTTGCACTAACGTAACAAGCGATATCAATATTACTACAACCATTTATGTAAATCTGTTTGCATGTTTTCTCCCCCAAAAGGAAAGAGATGTAAAATAGGGCCGTGAAACTCACTGATGATGTAACCAGTATGTAGGATGTAAGTCTCCCAAGTGTTGTTTACGATGCGCTATCAAACACCTATTGACAGTTATGTTAAGCGTTAATAGACATGTTTAGTCGGGTCGGGTCGCATGGGTTTGGTCGTGGGTGACACACATAAGCAGGCATACACGTATCAGACTTCACGTAGATCCCAAATGGGTTGTTGATATTTGTAAACAGTTAGGTTGTTTCAGGTTGAAAAGTATGTGCTTGTTGATTGCGTTGACTTTAATCTTTGTGATTAAGAAATGACATTTTATTGATGTTAACTTATCATCACACGATAGACACTTCGCACACCAGAAGAATTCGCTAACAATGACTCCAATCGCATAACAAGGCTAGACGCACGACTGCACACTTCATTCGCACGAATGGGCCTTCAATCGTACGAATCAACCTCATTCGTACGGTTGAACCCTCACTCGTACGATTTAGCCTTCAGTCGTACCACACATCACCCATTCACCCGACTCAACAACCAATCGTACGAATGAACCTCCATTCGTGCGGTTGGACCTTCAGTCGGGTGATACCCAGTCGCACACATTCATTCGGTTGACTCAATCGCACACATTCATTCGGTTGACTCAGTCGCACACATCTCTCAATCGCATGCATTCGTTCGCACGTCTCACCCCTGTCGCCCCGATCAATCGCGCGAAGGACCCAGTCGCACGGTTGGCCCAGTCGCGGACTGCAGCAGGTCGCGACTGCTGGGCGGGTCAAACAGCCTTCTGCTGTTCCGTGCTTGGTTTTCTCACAATCAGGACTTCCAGAAACACTCTCCTAACATGTCTAAGTGAAATGCACACGCTGATTGACCTCACACGCACCCCCACGACCACATGCATTCGGGTTGAACCCGAACACCCGAACCCCATATTTGCAACAGCGAAACGAGCAATAAAACGGATGAACAAGGTCGCCTACCTGCTGGGAATGTGATTTCTCAGCTGTTGCGTGGTTTAGCTGGCAAAAACGGGCTCAATCGGGGTGGTTTTGGTGCTAGGATGAACAAAGGGAGGAGCAGAGAGCGTAGGAGAGAAGAGAGAGCAGTTGTGAAGTGTTTGGGCTGTTTGATGGGTATTTATACCCAGCCCCAGTTTGTCAATTGACAAGTTTAGTCCCTGCACTTAGGTACCGAGTTCCCGAATTTGTTACAGTTGATAACGACGTAGATGAGCGAGCTATGTTAATTAAGAGGATTCTTTAGGAAATCTCGTTTATGTGAATCCTCTACAAACACCCGTGTTAGTATTTTATCATAATTTATATAACGATGTCGGTGGCGGTGTTTCTATACATTTCGTGTATTAACGAGTATGTGGCAATGATAACGACATTGTTTTGAATAGTGTTAGCCTGAAATTACGGGGTGTCACATCATCTCCTTGTTGCAGGAATTTTCATCCCGAAAATTAGTACATCATGTTACGTGGTTTTACAGGGAAGTACAAGGCTCAACGGTTTGTGACGCATGTTGAATAGAGTACATGCGTGTCTAAGAGGTAGATGCCTGATTTTGGAACAGTTGGGGGTACTTCTTCTTCAACTGATCATCGCGTTCCCAGGTAAATTCTGGTCCACGCATTGAGTTCCAACGGATTTTGCAATCTGTTGCAAGGGTTCAAAAGAAATAAGCACATGGGTAATTGGATACCGCATGTGGAACTCACTTTTGCAATCTGTTGCAAGGGTTCAAAAGAAATAAGCACTCTAAGAAAGGAGACTATGTTTTGAAACTTTCAAAAGGTTTGGAAGTTGTTCTTCAAAACATATTATATGCTCCTAGTTTGACTAGGAATAGTTTCCCTTTTAAAAAGATATGGTTATGATTTAAAGTTTGTAGATGATGGTATTTATGTTTATATGGATGATGTATATTATTTCAAGGCTATAACTTCTAATGATATTTATGAATTGGTTCATGATGATTCATCCTATAATAACACATTATACCTATCATGCACCAAGAGACTTAAAATGGTTTAAGTGACTCTTATCCTTGTCATTGTCATCTTGGTTACATAAACAAGAATCGGATTTAAACACTTTAAAAGAATGGTCTTTTGAAAACAAATGAAAATTGTTCATTTAATAAGTGTGAATCTTGTTTACAAGGTAAGATGACCAACATGCCCTTCAGTGGTACTAATGAGAGGGCAAAAGACTTATTAGGAGTCATACATTTGGATGTATGTGGTCCTTTTAAGACAATGACAAGGTATGGTGAAACTTACTTTATTACCTTTACCGACGATTATAATCGCTATGGTTATGTGTACTTGATGGCATATAAACATGAAGAATTTGAAATGTTCAAAACTTCAAGAATGAAGTAGAAAATCAACTCGATAGAACTACCAAAGTTCTCCGTTTAGATAGAGAAGGTGAATACCTAAGTGAGACTTTTAGGGATCATCTAGGAAGTTGCAAGATTGTCTCAAAACTTACTCCTAACAAAACACCATAACATAATGATGTGTCTGAAAGGAGAAATCGAACCCTATTGGATATGGTTCAACCTATGATGGCTATAAGCTCACTACCTCTATAATTTTGGGGTTTCGCACTACTCTCCGCGGCTCGTATTTTGATTATGGGTTATGAAGCTTATGTTAAGCTTAACACCCAAACCAACTGAAAGTCGATTCACTAAGTGTATATTTGTTGGATATCCAAAAGGACTGTATAGGATACTACTTCTTTGATCCATTAGAGCAAAAGGTACTTATTGTTCGGAAAGGCAGAGTTCTTGGAAGCCAAGTTCCTTGTGGAAGGAATGACGTATAGAACAGTGGAATTTGATGAGGATCAAGATCCACATGCCGATACACGTTTGGTTGACACTAGCAATCAACAAGAGGTTGTTGATCATGATCAAGAGGTTGATCAATACACACAAAACGTTCACAGATTTGGTAGAGTTAGCATTCCACATGAAAGATATAGATTTTTCATAGATGGATGCTACGTGGTTGACTCCGATGAGCCAACTACATACCATGATGCAATGTCCAATTCGGATTGTGACAAATGGCTAGGAGCCATGAACGTAGAGATGCAATCCATGTATGACAACCAAGTTTGGGAATTGGTTGACCCTTCACTTAACTCCAAACCGGTTGGATGCAAGTGGGTTTTCAAGAAGAAAACCGATATGCATGGAAACTTGGATACAAGCAAGGAAAGACTTGTAGCAAAAGGTTTCACTCAAACTCAATGGTTGATTATGATGAATCCTTCATGCCTGTGGCAATGCTAAAGTCTATCAGGATATTGTTTGCCATTACTGCTCATTATGATTATGAGATTTGGCAAATGGATGTCAAAACCGGTTTTCTTAAGGGACATCTCGAAGAGATTGTCCATATGGCTCAGCCTGAAGGTTTTGTCGATCCAAATCATCCTGATAAAGTATGCAAGTTAAAGAGATCAATCTATGGATTGAGACAAGCATCGAGAAGTTGGAATCAATGTTTTGATGAAGGGATCAAGAAATTTGGTTTCATCAAGAACGCTGACAAGACTTGTGTGCTTAAAAGGGCTAGTGGGAGTGTAATTACATTTTTAGTATTGTATGTTGGTGACATACTACTATTTGGGAATGATATTCCAACCATGGAAGGTGCTAAAACCTGGCTTGGAAATTGTTGTTTCATAAAAGATCTTGGTGAAGCCGCCTACATTTTGGGAATAAAGATCTATAGGGATAGATCGAGGCGGTTGATAGGGTTAAACCAAAGTGCATACATTAATAAATTCTTGAAAAGGTTCAAGATGGTAAACTCTAAGAAAGGTATAGTACCTATTCAAAGAGGGACAATATTGAGTGCATCTCAATGTCCAAGCTCAAAGGATGAGCAAGATCATATGAAGGACATCCCATATGCGTCTGCTATAGGATCCATCATATATGCAATGATATGCACTAGACTGGACGTGTCATACGCGTTAAGCATGACAAGTAGATATTAGCAGAATCCAAGAAACAGCCATTGGATGGCTGTTGAAAGTATATTGGAATACCTTAGGAGGACTAAGGATATGTTTCTAATACACGGATTTGATGAAGAGGAACTAGTTGTAAAGGGTTACACGGATGCTAGTTTCCAAACTGATCGAGATGATCCTCGATCACAATCGGGGTACGTCTCCATTATGAATAGGGTAGCATTGTCCACTACAGAATACGAATACATAGCCGCCTCATTAGCAGCTTGGGAAGCTGCATGGATAAAAGGTTTATCACCAATCTAAGGATGGTCTCTACCATTCAAGACCCCTTAGAAATCTTTTGTGATGACGAGGGTGAGATTGTTCAAATCAAGGAACCCCGTGCACATCAAAAGATTAAGCATAATGAGCGGGGATTCAACTACATAAGGGATGAAGTTGAAAAGGGAAAGATACGTATTCGCAAAGTTCACTTTGATCAAAACATTGAGGATCCACTCACGAAGCTCCTTGAAAGGGCAAAGCATGAAAGTCATACTTGTGCCTTAGGACTTTGATATTCTAGTGATTGGAATTGATCTGTTTAGTATTAATATTATTAATATGGAACAATTGTAATACTTAACTTATCTATGTATTTATGATTTTTGATTTATGTTCCTTTTAGCATGTTTACATCCATGAATAATTTTATTATTCTAAATGTCCGTAGTCGGTCATGTTTGTGGGAACAAGTATGAATGTAAGACTATTATGAACATGGATTGGTGGATATTCATAAGGCATGAATATAGAGCAATTGGTTGCTGCCAAGGTTCATAGATATTCGCGGGATACGAATATTGGACTGACCCGCATCTCAAATCTTACTACATGGAATCTTATTGATTGATCATAAGTAAATTTGAGTAAAGGCGAATATCATTTGGTATCCTCCGACCTGAGATACATATTGGGTTTTGATATTCACCAAGGGTTATACCTTGAGCTAGTTCTTCACTGATATGAAATAATTGTCAGTACATAAGGCTATGTTCAGGTATGACATAAGGTGATTGTGAGAAACGTATGTAGTCAAGATGGGATTTGTTCCTCTTATTCGTTGAGAGCATGATGTCTAAGGCCTGATTAAGTTAAATCAACAAGGAATGATCATTCTGTGTCCTTGGATTTAACATGACTTCTGTAACAAAAGGATAAATGATTGATTCACCTAAATCATTTCAAGTTGGATACTTGAAGGGGATGATGTTATTGAATGGCTTCTAAGTCATGTGTATTAAGGGTAGTAAACCATTGTTAGGCGGTATTTACTGCTTGCATCAATCTTCTATAAATCTTGTGCAAGTGGGAGATTGTTGGATTCTTTATGCCCAAGACACATAGAATATTGATGTAGTTAGTACGTCATGATCCAAGTCGGGTCATACCCAATAACAAGCTTAGCAAACACCAATTATTATTTAATTAATGATATGATCATACAATTAAATAATTACACCAATTTAGAAAATGGGTTTTCTAAATAGATTGCATATGAGATTGAACAACCTATATGGATATTTTGTTCATGAATATTATTTGGAATGTTATTTAAATTGGTTAAATAACATCAAATAATAGGAGTGTGTGTATAAGTTAAATAATTAAAGGGGTAATTGGATAACTTATTAAAACTTTTGTTTAAAAGAAGTTTAATGTTTTTGGGGGGAAAAACAAAAGGGTTCGGCCGCCCCTCTTTGGCAGCCCCCTTTTGTGTTTTTCTTTTGGGTATCTTGCTTGCTCTTTTTCATAGAAAACACACACTCTATTTTCAGATCTCTCTCTCTCACTCTCTCATATGCAAAAGAGTCACAAAACATAAATCTTTCTTTTGGAAGAAGGATGTTATGGCTGGAACAAAGGGTTTAGCATCCTTGTTGATTGTTCACGGCTGGAACAAGGTTCCAGCAGCCTTCTTGACTCGATTTGGTGCTCAAATCCTAGCAAGAATGGTGTATGCTTGATGCTTGTGGGTATGGAGGCTTGAGAACACCTCCTCTTGGTGTTTTGGCTGCTCAAGAACATCATTCTCTTCATCTTCATCTCGTTTTTCAGCAGCCTTTGGAAGGTAGTATAATTGCTTGTTTGGGTTGTTATTTATTGGTGATAACTAGTTCAAACACATATATAAGATCCTTATGTTCTTGGGTTTGTTGTTGCTATGAAATGAACTCTATATTTCAGATTATAAAACATGAAATAAACAATTTAATTCGCTGTGTTTTCTTGGTTTAAATGGTTAAACTAGTTTGTTAAAGGCCAACAAACCAACACTTATTGAGTTAGAACTATGTAAAACAACATCAAACCTATATTGTTAGTTCATATATGTAAAATTACAATCAATATAAATATAACATGATATAATCAATCACATATAACCATCACAATACATTTTATATCTAATCAATCACTTCTTTACATTGGATTCCACATGTGTAAGACATGAAAGACTTTTACATTTCAGAACACAAACTAGGTACATGAATATGTATCAACAGTGTTACACTTCCATCGACTGGTTCGTACGAGTGGCCCCTGTTTCATAACAACAACGAGGAGTTCGATTATAACCAGCCGTTTTCTTTGCCACAGTACCCACTAGTTCATAGGTGGGAATACTATCCATAGTACATGACCAGTCTACTTCATGAGAAAAATGTTCCCTTACCTCATGAGAGCCGGCCTTGTAGTAGGTCCACTCGGACTAGAAACCCCGATGGCCCTACCTTACCTCCCCTTCCCTATCCTCCCGAGCAGGCCATGGTTACTATGGCAGCCACTCTACATCTGGAGCGTAAACGCATTACCGAACTATAGGACAATAACAGAATGTTGAAGAAGGTAGTGTAAGAGTCAACTGAGGAAATCAAACAGCTAAAGAGACGGTTCGACGCATTTGTGGAACACTACAACAATTAGGTGGACCACATCATTGGACTAGTCGAGCGTGTCAATAGTGCTTAACAACGACTCGACAATCTGGAGGGCCAAGTCATTGCATTGAATGCAGTGTCAAAACCTAAACAAGAGGAACTAGAGGAGGATCCGGAGGAAGAGCCCTTAGAGCATCCCGACGACAAGCTGGAGAATAGTGCACGATCCATTGACTCTCATTGATTTTCTAGTCTATTTCTTTATTCCTTAGACTTTCATTTATTTTCCCACCTAGATGGGAAAGGTTGTTTCCTATCCGACTAATGTTTTGGATTTTAGTATTTGGTTTGATTTATTGTAGACGTACTTACAATTTGTTTAATCAGAGATTATTATTTGAACCACTTAGTTATGTGTGTGATAAATTCCTTTAATTACTTGTACTTAAATGAAGTTGATATATTGCATATGACTTATTTTCGTATGTTGTGATTGTTAAGAATGTCTGGACATGGACACAGATGTGGACATGGTCGTAGTACTATTAACAAGACTCCAGCGGAGATGGCGGCACTAATCAATCAACATGTGGCTGATGCAGTCGCAAACCACAACCCAAATCCACAAGCCGCTCCAATCGGTAAGCAGTACCAAATTCATTCCTGACGTGAACTTTCCGTTAGTCTTGTCAAGCTATAACCTTTATTCAAATTCCAAAGTATTGATCTAAATATGTTACAGGTCAATGAGTTTGTACCTACAAGTCCTTCGTGGACTGCAAGCCTAATCCATTCAAGGGAACTAAAGGAGCAGTGGGACTGCTCTGTTGGTTTGAAAAATTGGAGTCTGTATTGGGGATGTGCAATAACCCTACTGATGGTAGAGTGAAGTATGCAGCTGGCATGATGGATGGTGCCACACTAAGCTGGTGGAACACTCAAGTCCATATATTGGGCGTTGAACCCGCAAATTCTACAACTTAGGAGGATTTCAAGAACTTACTCAAAGAGGAATACTGTTCTAGGGATGAAGTGCAAAAACTAGAAAATGAATTCTAGAACCTGAGGATGGTAGGTTCTGAGATTGAAGCTTACACAACTCGTTCTCACGAGTTAGCTACCTTGAGTCCAACTATGATCAACCAGCTTACAAACGGGTTGAGAGGTACATCGATGGTTTGGTACCAGAGATATAAAGCATGGTCACCGCTGCTAGACAAACAATTATTAACAGGCTATCCAATTGGCATACAAGCACATGGATCAAGCCATCATGCAGGTCAAGCTACCCTAGCACGATGCTGCATCCAGTTCTAATGCAATAAGAGAAAATGGGAACCATCTATCAATGGCAAGCAATCTTTATCCTCCATTCCTCAACAGTAGCAAAACAATAAAACCAGCCTATGACAACCTAATCAATAACAAAGTAGTTCTGGTGGCTACCATCACAACCTTCCAAAATGCAACAAATGTAAATTTCAACACAATGGGCAATGCATGAAGAACATGTGTGAGAAGTGAGGAAGGTTTGGTCATGCTGCCAAGAAATGCATGGTAAACCTCTCAGTAAAAGTACCTCAGAAGCAGTAACAACAAAATAGTAATCAGACTAGGTGTTATGAATATGGGCAACCTCGTCACTTTAAGAAGGAATGCCCAAACCTTAAGAAAATTATGGCAATGGTGTTGGTGATAAACCGAATGACAACAATGATGGAGGATGCAGCGGTGGAAAAAGGTAGAGCTTTCGTCATTGGCTCAGGTGAGGCTCGAAATGACCCTACTGTAATGTTTGGTAGATTCACTATAATGGTTGTTATGCCTCTATTTTATTTGAATCTGGTGCTAATAAGAGTTATGTGTCCAATAAGTTTAGTAAAGTACTAGGGGTAGTACTTACTTACTTGAATTCTAAGTATGCCATAGAAATAGCTTATGGTAGGACGATAACAACTACTCAAGTAGCAAACTGTAAGTGTTGGACCAAAAGAACCAATGAGCCAAGATCAGAAAAACCTCTAAGTCCCACAAGACATCACAACAACTGCTGAAAGCTTCATCAGCAGTTTGACAAAGACTGAAGACTTCAACAGCTGCAGATCAAAGAATTGAAGACCAACAGCTGAAGACTTCAAGTACTAAAGACTCATCTACTGAAGCATCAAGTAATGAAGACCTCAAGTACTGAAGCCTCAAGTGCTGAAGACAAAGTACTGAAGATCAACAGCTGAAGAACTGAAGTACTGAAGATCAACAACTGATGTACAAAGTCTGAAGACAAAGACTGAAGACATCAACTGATGACAACTACTGAAGTCATCAGCTGATGAATCATCTGAAGTTCAAAAGTCTGAAGACCAAGTGCTGAAGCTTTAGAGTTTGTCACAACAGCTGAAGAAGTAGTCTTCAGTTGTTGTGATGGTTTATCTTTCAATTATTTAGTTCAGTAGTTGTAATTTTCCTTTCAGTAGTTTGTAAACAACTGAAGAATTTGTTCTTCAGTCGTTGTAGCTTTCAGTAGTTTCTTTTCTTTTCAGTCGTTTGTAATAAGTAGTTACACTCAACATTTTGTAAGAAGATGTCAGCTGTTTGACATCTTCAGTAGTTTAGGTGTTTTCAGTAGTTTGTTAGAATAACGGTTTTATGTCACTATCAAGTGACATAGCTGACGTCATTTTTCCTATAAAAGGAAGATGACCTAATTGTAAATATTGCCGAAGCGTGTGATTCAATAGAAAACACCTTTTCGTAGAATTGTTCTTTCTCTCTATAATTTTACTGTTACATGCAAAATCATTTGTGTTATTGCTTGTTTGTTTAATTCTCGTGCTAAATCCGCTGCGAATACAACCTAATTGATCAAACTAGAGGCTGAGATCCTTTCAAATGGTATCAGAGCAGGTTAATCATTGAACGATTTAACTATTGATCATTGAAACTACTCTATTGCTATCTACGTTTGATCGAATTAGCAATTTGCAAGAATTAGTTATAGAGATTGAGTTTCTGCTGCTTCTGGCCATTAAACTTGAGGTTCTTGTGGTTTTGAGCTAGATTTGTTTTGTTTGACCTTGAATTTGCTTGAAAAACTGAAATGGCGACACCAATTAATGATCCTCATAATACTGGTTCCTCAACAAAGCCTCCGATGCTTGTCAGGAATGAGTATAACATATGGCAACGTCGTATGCTCCATCACTTGTCTGTCAACAATTCTGGTTGTTGGAAGTCAGTGGTACATGGACCACACATGCCTATGATGAGCGTTTTTGAATCAATTGAGAAGGTTCCGAAGAAACCTGAACAATATTCGGATGAAGATCTTAAGCTGTTCGAAATTGATGCTAAAGCCCATGGAATTCTGGCTATGGCAATTCCAAATGAAATTTATTCAGGGCTTTTGCATCATGAAACTGCTCATGATCTCTGGGTTGCTCTGAAGGAACAATTCGGAGGAACCAATGAGGTCCTAGCAAATACTAGGGAAATCCTCGCCCAACAATATGAGACATTCTCTCATAGGAAGGGTGAGACACTGACTCAACAGTTTGAGCGATTCTCTTGTCTTATTTCTGAGCTGAAAATGGTTAAACAAGAGTATTCCAATAGTCAGATGAACAACCATTTCCTCAGATCCCTGCCTGAGGGATGGGACACTTATACCATTGTCCTACGCTCCAGTGCATATCTGGATACTCTATCTCTCACCCAACTTCATGGGAAACTGCTTACATTTGAGAGAGAGATAGAGCAGAAAAGGAAGTTGTCCACCTCTGGCAAGCTCACTGATGACTTTGTATCAGTCAATACTGCACTGATAGGTCAAGAGTCAGAATATGTTGCATCAGAGAGTTCCTATGATGAGCATATTGATTTCTCTACCAATTCTAAACATGCTTTTGTTGGTGTTGATGGTAGTTCAGGAGGTAGCAGTGATAACCTGTGATTTCTAATGAGGACTTGAAGGGCATTCTAGATGATGATCTAGAAGAGATGGATATTTTGAGTCAAATGGCAATGATAAATATCAGATCTCAAAAGTTCTACAAGAGAACTGGCAAGAAATTTCCTGGTCTTTCTGGCAAAACCAAAGTTGGTTTTGACAAGAGCAAGTTGAGGTGTCACAAGTGCCATTGGCATGGACACTTTGCTAGGGAGTGTAGATCATCTGGATC
Organism: Flaveria linearis; assembly: GCA_024085815.1. Classification (NCBI taxonomy): domain Eukaryota; kingdom Viridiplantae; phylum Streptophyta; class Magnoliopsida; order Asterales; family Asteraceae; genus Flaveria; species Flaveria linearis. The sequence continues at coordinate 47,932,460 of CM044004.1, read as the reverse complement.
TAACTCCTCTGCACCCTTTGTGACTTTTCCAAGAAATAGCTCACAGTACAAAGGGCAACATACCTCCAGTTCTGGTCATCCATCACCAGCTCAGGCATCACCTGCATACTTTGTGCCTCAGGGACATATGCCATACCCATACTCCTGCTACTACATGCCTCAACCAAGTCAAGTTCAAGCACCCACTGCTTAGCAACCACATGCACTCCCTGAGCCTCAACCTTCCCAATCTCATCATCAAACCCAACCTCAACAACACAGCTTCTTCACCCCAGGAGTTGTTGACTGAAGCAGTTTACTAGATAATATATCTGGTCATGAACAACTATTTCCTGGTGCTGGTCAACATGGTGGTGATCATTCTTTTGGGAACCTTGCTCTCATGGCCCTGGAGTCTGCTGATGGGTCATCCTCCAATGCTTCCTCACAGGTATCTTCTGATGCTAAAGCTAAGATATGTTCTGAATCCTGCATAGCTGCATTTGCATCTATTAGAGAAGCAAATGTAGTTTTAATTGATAAAAATCTTGAGCTAGAGCAAACTCTTTCCAAACGAAAAGCTGAATTTGAGTCTGTGCTTAATGATAAAAATGATGAGATTTATAAACTTAAATGCCAAATCAAAGATGATAAGGCTAGGGAAGAGGTACTTCTAGAGAAGTACAAAGACCTCAAGGAAACACTTGCAGCTACCCAGGTAGAGTGTGATCGCTGGGTGCAATCTTGCAAGGGTTTTGAAATGCTTTTGAGTAAGCAATCAGCTTCCAATATGAAGTTTGGCATTGGTTATAATCACACTACTCCTCCAACAGATTATACTTCCAGAGCAGATGTAGAATCTGATGGAGAAAGCAATAACCAATCCTTCTCATCATGTGACCTACTATCTGATACAGCATCATCAGAAGTAGAAGTCAACATTCATTCCTCACAAAACCAATAAGCTAATGCTAAAACAGCTGATGGTTCAAATGCTGAATGTCACATGATCAAAGAGTTGATCAGCTCAAGTGTTGTCTCTAGAAGTACTGAAAGTACTGGAGAGCAAGTGATAACACCTGAAGTTCAAACCCCCACTACTATCAATACTGGAGAGAAGAAAACTGCCAGTAGAAAGGGTTTGAAGACTACTAAAGAGGATGTCAGGAAAGCAAGTACTGCAAGGAAGAAAACTGCAAGTACTGACAGCAAACAGCTGAAGAACAAGTCTTCAGTAGTTTCATCTTCTTTAGTAGATGATCAACATAAGATGAAGAAGAAGCCATGTGAAATATGTGGCTTGTTCAATCATCTTACTGATGATTGCTGGTACAAAAGGGGATCCAAACTCAAACAAAAAGAGAAAATTAAAGAGAAAATGAATGAAACGAAAAATGAGTTTGAGTCCAAGTTTGTATCAGCAACATCAAAGCCTAAAACCCCTAAGTCCAAGAAGAATTCCAAAAAGAAGGATGGAGTTAATCAGGCAACAGCTGAGGTTGCTCAAAAGAAGATGGTGCAACATAGGAATCCATCACCAGCAAGCACTATTGTGTCTGAGGAGCTGAAAGCTTTATCACAAAATCAGACACAACTTGTGATGATGGTTCAACATCTAATGGGAAGAGTCAACCAATTAGATGCTCCTGTGTTGAAACCACAGAAAAGGAAATCCAAGCCAAAGGGATCCTCTTCTACACTATCTCATTCACCTCAGACTATCACACATAACAACCTAGTTAGTGTCACATCTGTTGATGAGAACAGACCCAAAACCAAAAAGGTTTGGGTCTCCAAAACTAACTAACTTGTTATAATGAATGCACGGTTCTTCAACATGCCACAGAAGCATCTGGTATGTAGACAGTAGAGAATCCATGCACATGACAGGGAGCAACTCTCTTCTTAATGACTACTCTCAAGGAAAGAAGGGATTTGTTTCCTTTGGCAATGATGCAAAAGGTTACATCATCGGCAAAGGCTTTGTTTCCAATGGGGAAATAAGGTTTGATGATGTCAACCATATGGAGAATCTCAAGTACAATCTCTTGAGTGTCAGTCAAATGTGTGATAAAGGCCATGTTGCCCTTTTCACAATCCAGAACTGTCGGATTCTGTCATCCAAAGTTCTGAGTTTGATTGATCTAAAAGGCCATCCTTTCCTATTCTCCAAGGCTTCTCCTCAAGAATCTACTCTATGGCATAGAAGACTGGGGCATGTTAATCTCAAAAACATGAATCAGCTAATAAGCCATGGATTAGTAAGAGGGTTGCCTATGAAGGAGTTCAAATGTGAAGACAACTGCACTGCTTGTTTAAAAGGAAAACAACACAAAGTCTCATTCCCTCCAATAGAAGAACCAAAGTGCACTACCTGCTTGCAACTATTGCACATGGATCTCTTTGGTCTTGTCAGAGTGATGAGCATGGCTAAGAAGAAATACTGTCTTGTAATTGTGCATGATTACTCCAGATTTGTATGGACTTTCTTCTTGCACTCTAAAGATGAAGCTGCAAAAGCTATAATGAACTTTGTGTTATATGCGGAGAAGCAGTATTCCCTTCCAGTCAAGTGTGTGAGAAGTGACAATGGCATAGAGTTTAGGAATCACACACTTGATGACTTTTATTTATCAAAGGGAATCAAAAGGCAGTTCAACATTCCAAGAACTCCTGAACAAAATGGAGTGGTGGAGAGAAAGAACAGGACTCTCATTGAAGCTGCAAGGTCAATGCTGGCTGACCAGGATTGCCATTGACCTTTTGGGCTGAAGCTATTAACACAGCTTGCTATATGCAGAATAGAGTATTAGTGAATCAGAGGTTGATGAAGACTCCTTCTAAAGTACTTCATCATTTGGCTCCTCTAATTTCCTTCTTCAGAGCCTTTGGGTGTCCTTGCTTCATTCTCAACACAAGAGATCCACTCCAGAAGTTTACATCAAAGGTGGATGCAGGGTATTTTGTTGGTTATTCATCAACTTGCAAGGCATACAGAGTTTTCAACTGTAGGACAAAGATGGTTGAAGAGACTTTGCATGTGAAGTTCAATGAATCTCCAAAGGACAAGATTCCACAAAACCCTGTGGAGTTATTTGATCTAGACATACTGCAATATGTTCCTTATCAACCTCCAGCTGTTGTTCCTGTCAATAGTTCTCCACCTGGTGGTACTGATGATGAAGATGCCAGTACTCACCTTTTCAGGTTTAGTGACAATCTGCCTGAGTCAACTAAACCTGATGATCCTGTAGCTTCAGTAGCTCCATCCACAACAAATGCTGATAAGATTTCTGCATGCTCTACTTCATTTGAGCTGCCATCTCCTACATGGTTTCAAGAATCTTCATCAACATCTGTTGCTGCTGAAAGTCCTACAAACACTTGCACTGATCTTATAGTATATCAAGAGCTGAGGAATCACCCAGTGTCTCATATCATTGGTGATATCAATGCTGGAGTTTCAACCAGGAATCAATTGTCCAACTTCTGCTTCTATGCTCTCTTCATCAGTCAGCAAGAGCCAAAGAATTATCTTGTTGCCTTAAGAGACAATGGATGGGTTGAAGCAATGCAGCTTGAGCTTCTTCAGTTTAGAAAACAGCAAGTGTAGGAGCTTGTTCCTTTACCCCAACGTAAGTGTGCAATAGGCACCAAATGGGTGTTTAGGAATAAAACTGATGAAAAGGGCCAAATTGTCAAGAACAAGGCCAGGCTGGTTGTCCAGGGGTTTGCACAAGAGGAAGGCATAGATTATGATAAAACCTTTGCCCTTGTAGCCAGACTGGAGGCAATTAGATTGTTCTTAGCTTATGCTGCCTTTCACAGTCTTAAAGTTTATCAAATGGATGTCAAGAGTGCATATCTATATGGTAAAATAAAAGAGGAAGTTTATGTATGTCAACTACCAGGATTTGAGGACAATAAACATCCTGATTGGGTCTATAAGCTTGATAAGGCTCTTTATGGGCTGAAACAAGCTCCTAGAGCCTGGTATGAGACATTATCAACTTTTCTTCTAGAGAATAAGTTCACTAGAGGCACCATTGATAAAACTTTATTTATTAAGAATGTGGGACAGCATAAGCTCCTTGTTCAAATTTATGTAGATGATATAATTTTTGCATCCTCTGATCCCCAGTTGTGTGATGAATTCACTAAGCTCATGAAGCAAAAGTTTGAAATAAGTGCTATGGGAGAATTACAGTTCTTTCTAGGGTTGCAAATCAAACAAAGGGCTGATGGAACCTTCATTCATCAGTCCAAGTATACAAAGGATTTGTTGAATAAGTTTGATTTACAAAACTGTAAGCCCTGTTCTACTCCCATGAGCAGCACCACACAACTGGATGTGGATCAGAAAGGTAAAGCGGTTGATGAAACCCTTTACAGATGTATGATTGGGTCCTTGATGTACCTTACAGCTTCTAGACCAGACATCATGTTTGCAACATGTGCCTGTGCTAGATTTCAGGTTGCACCTAAAGAATCTCCTATTGGATGCAAAATCCTGGAAGGTACCCATTTGATTGCAGTCAAAAGGATCTTTAGATATCTGCAAGGTACCCAATCACTAGGTCTTTGGTATTCAACTGGTCATTCTTGCAAATTAGTTTCTTTCTCTGATAGTGACTATACAGGATGCAAAGTCACCAGAAAATCCACTTCTGGTGGTTGCCAATTCCTAGGCAATTGTTTAGTTTGTTGGCAGAGTAAGAAACAAACATCAATTGCTACATCCACTGCTGAAGCTGAGTACATTGCTGCTGCAAGTTGTACATCTCAGGTACTTTGGCTTCAGAACCAACTTTTGGATTATGGCATTACAGAGACTAAGACTCCATTATTGATGGATAGTGCTTCAGCTCTTTGTATTGTTAAAAATCCAGTCTAGCACTCTAGGACCAAACATATAGAAATCAGACATCATTTTATTAGGGATTGCTATGAAAAAGGTCTGATTGATCCTAAGTTTGTGCTTAATGCTGATGAGCTTGCAGACATATTTACTAAGCCTTTAGATAGTGCCACATTTCAAAATTTGGTACTCAGGCTTGGTATGCTGCAGCTAGAATAATTTGACTAATACTGATGCTCTCAGTTCACAAGTACTGATGAGCATTAGTATGTGAACTGAGAGCATTAGTATGCAAAAGTCAAAAATAAGTAGTGATGAGTAATTTAGTCTTCAGCTATTTCACAATTACTGAAGACTAAAATGCTTCAAAGTACTGAAGTACATTATTTGTTGCAAACAACTGATGTAGTTACAACTACTGATGTGGTTATAACTACTGATATATAGTTTTCAAACAAATAAGTACTGAAGAACAAATTTTGTTCACAAACTCTGATGTGTAATCTTACACATAAGTACTGAAGACAAAATTTGTTCACAAGCTCTGAAGAATTATCTTTCATCAGGTCTTATGAACATTTGTTCAAAAGAGCTGAGGAATAAATATTCACAAGAGCTGAAGGCCAATGAAACATCTGAAAGTCAGCCAAAGAGCTGATGAGTAAATGTGGAGGTCAGAATGAAACAACTGAATTGACGGTAATAGCTGATAAGTAACTTTACTCTTCAGCTAATTCGAACATCTGTTGTTTCATATCCAAACAACTGATGGACAAAACCATGTCTTTAGTAGTTTCATAACTACTGATGACTAACACCACGTCCTCAGTTGTTTACAACAACTGAAGCAAAACCATGTCTTCAGTAGTTCACAACTACTGATGTAGTAGTTTACAACTACTGAAGACTAACACCAAGTCTTCAGTTGTTTACAATGTCTGAAGACATGTCTTCAGTAGTTTATAACTACTGATGCCTAACAGGTCTTCAGTCGTTCATAACATCTGAAGGACAAAACCAAGGTCTCAGTAGTTTCAACTACTGAAGACTAACACCAATTCCTCAGATGTTATAACTTTTGAAGGTTAAAACCACGTCATCAGTCGTTTCAACAACTGATGACTAACACCAAACCCTTCAGTCGTTTTATTTCATCCGTTTCCATACCCTATAAATACCCAACCTTACCATCAGAGTTTTTCATTCTCACTTGACCTAAAATTTCAAAACTCTGAAACCTCCCATACACCATTAATGGCGACCATGTAGCTTAAACCTCGACACAACTGTGTCGCATACCTTACTAAGTCCCCATTTTGGACCAAGTTCGATAAAGCTATTGATCTCATGGTCGAATCCCCATTTCAAACGGCCTTTCTCCTCAATCCCACAATCTATGCCGATTCCCTATCACAGTTCTGTACGAACGTCTCCATCCACACTGGAGCAAACGACGCCGAGGTCTCTCTCCAGTCGTTCGTCAACACCAAACAGGTGGTCATCACTCTAGCAATCATCCGACAAACCCTAAAACTGGATGATGCCACCTTCCCAATCGACTACCCCAAAGGCACCCTTGATCTTTCTTTTGCTGCTCATGACTATCAGGGTGACCTATCAGCCTCTACCCTGCTCAAGAAACATTTTCATTACCCCGAACGCCTCATTTTTCACATGGTTAATGTTTCTCTAGCCCGGAAGACATCCTCATGGGACTAGATATCCACAAGGTGGCAGCAGGTATTGTATTCTATCCTTGAAAAACAACCTCTAAATTTTTCTAAAATAATTTTCTTGGAACTCAAGGACATGGCCACAAAACCTTTTGCAAACCGTTGGATTTTATATCCACGGTTCTTAATGGCCATGATCGAAAACCAGCTTCAAGCTGAGGGACTAGTTGGCACTGGAATCCCTGCCATGGCTGTCTTGCCTGAGGTATACTCCAGGTACAACACAGACCAAACACTGAAAAAGGCTGCCAAGCTACAAAAACCCACGCAGCTGGAACCCACAACCTCCACCTCCAAGTCCAAAGTCCCTACCAAACCCAAACCCAAAAAGAAACCTAAAAAGGCTACTCAGGGAGATGAGTCCCCTGAGGATGCCCCTGCACAACAAACGCACGAAGTGATTGCTGGCCAGATTCACCCAGCAATCACCACGACTCCACCTACCACAACCGCACAGGCTTCCTCTTTACAGGAGCCTGATGCAACTATTTCTGGGGCTGCCACACATCTGGAACCTTTCTCAATTAAGGAGGTTGCCATTGAAACGCACACTCCTCCCCATGTGCATACAGCTTCAACCCCATCTCCCACTGCAACCGCCCCTAAAAGCCCTACTTTAATTATTGCAAAAGTGTTGACTCATCTTAACACTCCACCCTCTCCCCAGGAACCAATCACAACTAGGAAAACTCCAACCATAGAGAGGGTGGAAACAAGTGTTGATGGGAGCCCACAAAATAGAGAATCACATGTCATATCTCCAAGTGTGGCCATGGAGATAGGGCAATCTGGTGAGGATGCCACTTCCCCTGCATCAGCACATGAGCAGGAAGAAGCTGGTACCATCTATATGACCTCACCAGAGGCCACTGCCGATGATGGATCCAATCCGGAGGCTGGAAGTCCCCAGAACCAAGAAAAAGGGGCACATGCAACTACTGAACCACACTCAGTGCATTTACATCCTGACTCAGTCAGGAGGTCAGGTGATTCAGTGCAAACTGATGATGACCTGAGCTTCGTCTTTGATGTAGTTGCTCAAAACATAATCCTTGAGGATGAGGTGAGCAGACTCAAAGAGCTGCTCGCCAAAATGTCTCAGGATCAAAGGCCATCTGCCACCATACACCCACAGATGGCACCTTCACCTGAAGGTCTCACAGACACTTAACCACTCCCATAAACTCAGCCACCTGCCCCTGCTTCTGGCACTAGTTCTCAGGAACAGAACCCTCCTTAGAAATTAGTTGCTATCTTTCAACAATCCTTGCCTCTCATCACACCCATGATCACAGACATTGTGATCAAAACCCTAGATGAGAGGCTTCCCTCTACAATACAGCCCTTGGTTGAGGCTGCTGTGGCCAAGTCGCTTTCTGATAGTCAAACCCTAACCAATGCAACCAAAAAGGGGGAGACAATAGTGAAAGCTAAGAGGAAGAGAGTAGAGGAGGAAGTGAAGGAGAAAGAGGTGGAGGTAGAGGTGGAAAACGAGAAGGAGAGAGTTGAGGAGACTGAGAGGGTGAAGGAAAAGGAGAGGGAGGAGAGAGCTGAAATGATTAAAGTGGCTGAAAGTCAAAAGGACTTTCATGTCACTTACAAGAAGAAGAAGGGAGAGAAGGAGAGGGAGATTGATCTAGCTGTCCTTGTCAAGGAGGCTGATGCTGAACATAGCCGTTCAATGGATAATATCATTGATGAGCTGTTCAGGCAAGGCTTTGACACCGACACTGTTATGCTAGATCAGGAGATAAGAAAACTAGAGATGAAAGAGATTGACTACCGATGGACCAGTTATAGCCAAGAGGAAAGAAAGAGACTTGAGGCTATGACTAGGTTTATTTTGAAGTACTTGGGGAGACCAGTCCTAGATGTCAAGTCATGGACCAGGGATAGCATCTTGGCTATAGCCACCAAGATATGTTCAGCTGGGGAATTCACCAAGGGGCTGGTCATAGAAGCCCTTTCTGAAGCCGGTGGTGGGAACAGGACCTTTCTAGCAAAACAAACCAAACCTTCACTCATATCCAGACTCCTAGCAAAGCCTGCCCAATCTCCCACACCAACACAAACCCAAACACAACCCACAAAATCAACCCCCTCACCATCAAAACCTATTGCCGATGATACATCCTTGAAGAAGAAAAGAAGGGTGTTGAGGCTACAAGAAGAAGAAGAAGAGGATGATGAGGAAGAAGATAGGCTGCCTCTCTCTACAGTTCTATCTTTGCCTAAACCCAAACCCTTATCCATCACTCCCATCACTCCTGCCTCACAGATGGAAGCTGTGAAGGTAAAGATAGAAGAAGAACAGCAGCAGAAGCTTCATGATGATGAGATGATAAAAAGCATAGACAAAGCTTATGCTGCTTCCTCATTGATAGTTAATATGAGGAAAGAAGCTCTAAGACTGTACACCCTTGCCAACACATTTCAATATCAAAGGGACAAGGTGAGAACTTGGCCTGATCCCAGGGTGGCTCACAGGATTATAAAGAAAGATGTTGCATCGAGATACAAGGGCCAGGTAAAGAGGATTGTAGATGAAGTGATCACTGTGGCCCTTGTAGTATCACCCTGGGAGATTGTAGAAGATTTCAGGAAGGCCTATGAGGCTAACCAGCCACCCCAAAAGATGTTGGAGAATAGGGTGGTCAAAAAGGGGTTAGTCTACAAGAGGATTGAGAACTTCAGGAAAAATGAGCTCAATCTGTTACTTAAGGGTGTTCATCCAGATGAATTTGCTTACAGACAGATAACAACAGTTGAGCTCAAAAATGGTAAACAGGCCAAGTTTGTCTCAGAGCTGTATGGCCGTGAAGGATTGTTTGATGGTGAGGCTGAGGAGCTTACAAAGGATGAACAGATTGTATTTGTTGAAGCCTACACCAGAGAATCCTACCGGCTCATACATGGGAAGTAGGTCTCATGGATGGGACAACAGCCCTGTGTCCAGTTCCCCAAGTCAGGGTTCCCTTCCACACTAAGCCAATCAAATTTCAGAGATCTCTTCCCAGGCCATTGCCTAATTGGGTCATCTTCTAAGCTGATCAAGAAGGAAAAAGACCAATCTTCCTGCCATCAATAAGTGGGACAATAAATAACTTAGAGGTTTTGGCTGCATTGGTTCAGGGGGAGATTGTTGGACCAAAAGAACCAATGAGCCAAGATCAGAAAAACCTCTAAGTCTCACAAGACATCACAAAAACTGCTGAAAGCTTCATCAGCAGTTTGACAAAGACTGAAGACTTCAACAGCAGAAGATCAAAGAACTGAAGACCAATAGCTGAAGACTTCAAGTACTGAAGACTCATCTACTGAAGCATCAAGTACTGAAGACCTCAAGTACTGAAGCCTCAAGTGCTGAAGACAAAGTACTAAAGATCAACAGGTAAAGAACTGAAGTACTGAAGATCAACAACTGATGTACAAAGTCTAAAGATAAAGACTGAAGACATCAGCTGATGACAACTACTAAAGTCATCAGCTGATGAATCATCTGAAGTTCAAAAGTCTGAAGACCAAGTGCTGAAGCTTCAGAGTTTGTCATAACAGCTGAAGAAGTAGTCTTCAGTTGTTGTGATGGTTTATCTTTCAGTTGTTTAGTTCAGTAGTTGTAATTTTCCTTTCAGTAGTTTGTAAACGACTGAAGAGTTTGTTCTTCAGTCGTTGTAGCTTTTAGTAGTTTCTTTTCTTTTCAGTCGTTTGTAATAAGTAGTTACACTCAGCATTTTGTAAGAGGATGTCAGTTGTTTGACATCTTCATTAGTTTAGGTGTTTTCAGTAGTTTGTTAGAATAACGGTTTGATGTCACTATCAAGTGACATCAGCTGACGTCATTTTGCCTATAAAAGGAAGATGACCTAATTGTAAACATTGCCGAAGTGTGTGATTCAATAGAAAACACCTTTTCGTAGAATTGTTCTCTCTCTATAATTTTACTGTTACATGCAAAATCATTTGTGTACTTGCTTGTTTGTTTAATTCTCGTGCTAAATCCGCTGCGAATACAACCTAATTGATCAAACTAGAGGCTGAGATCCTTTCAGTAAGCTAGGCTAGTCTTGACACACCTTCAACATAGACCTTATTCCCATCACACTTGGTAGTTTTGACATAGTAGTTGGGATGGATTGGCTATCAAAGAACAATGCTGAGATCATCTACAGGAAGAAACTGATCAAGTTACCCATCTCGAGTGATGAAATTCTTACGATTGAAGGTGACAAGATTGGTGTTATGGTCAACATTATCTCATATCTGAAAGCCAAGAAATGTCTTAGGAATGGAAATTTTGCTTTACGAGCACTAGTTACAGAAAAGAAGGTGGATGAAAAGCGTATCAAAGATATTCCATTTATTAGAGACTTTCCGGAAGTATTTCCCGAAGACTTACCAGCTATCCTCCGCACAGGCAGGTAGAATTCCAGATTTAGTTAGCACCTGGAGTAGCTCCGATCGCTTGGGCGACGTGCCGTTTGGCACTAAACGAACTACAAGAGTTGTCTAAGCAATTGCAAGAATTGCTAGACAAGGGATTCATACATCCCAACTTTTCACCCTAGGAGCTCTAGTGCTTTTCATGAAAAAGAAGAATGGGACCTTCAGAATGCGTATTGACTATCTGGAGCTGAACAAGGCGACGATCAAGAACAGATTTCCACTCGCGTGCATTGACGACCTGTTTGACCAGTTGCAAGGATCAAGCTACTTTTCCAAGATTGATCAGCTTGATCATGATTTCATCAGTTATGGATTCGGAAGGAAGATATCTTGGAGACGGCATTCCAAACTCACGATGGGTACTTCGAGTTCGCGGTAATACCTTTTGGACTGACCAATGCCCCAGCAGTTTTCATGGACCTCGGAACCATGTTTGTAAGCCTTATTTGGATAAGTTTGTCATTGTCTTCATTGATGACATACTAATCTACTCTCAGAATAAGTACACTCATGAGGAACACTTAAGGACTATTCTAGAGCTTCTGAAAACTGAACAGCGATATGCCAAGTTTTTAAAATGTGACTTCTGGATGAGAGAAGGACATGTGGTTAATGAGGATGGCATTCATTTTGACTCGTCTAAGATTAAGGCAATCAAGAACTGGCATGCACCAATGACGCCTACTGAGGTGCGCCAATTTCTAGGATTAACAGGTTACTATCGGTATTTCATCGAAGGATTCTCAAAAGTGGCACAACCTTTGACTGCCCTATCTCAGAAAAGAATCATTTACAAGTAGGGTGATAAGGAAGAAACGGCTTTCCAAATGCTTAAGGACAAACTGTGTAGTGCACCAATCTTGGCGTTACCTGAAGGAACAGACGATTTCGTGGGGTATTATGACGCGTCAATCCAAGTTTTGGGTTGCGTGTTGATGCAACATGATAAAGTTAGGTATCGAGCCAACTCAAGGTGCATGAGAAGAAAAACACGACTCATAATTTGGAGTTGGGAGCAGTAGTATTTGCACTCAAGATCTGGAGGCATTACCTTTATGGAACCAAGTGCACGATCTTCACTGATCATAAGAGCCTCCAGCACATTTATGAATCGAAGGAACTGAACATGAGACAACAATGATTGTTGGAGCTGTTGAATGATTATTACTATGCCATCAAGTATCATCCTGGAAAGGCTAATATGGTAGCCGATACCCTTTGTCATAAGGAAACCCTAAAACCTTATCGTGTCTGTGCATTACAGTTAACTATTCATTTTGACCTACCTTTATAGATTAAGAATGCACAGGTTTAGACATTACAAGAATAAAACATCAAGTCAGAATCTCTCTGGGGAGCTGAAAAATTATTTCAGGAGAAGTCAGATGGTCTCCATTACTATGAAGACCGAGAATGGATTCTATTGTTTGGAAATCTCAGAGAACTGGTAATGGATGAAACTCACAAGTCCCATTATTCAGTATATCCTGGATCTGACAACATGTACCAAGACCTTAAGGTCATTTACTGGTGGCCTAACATGATGGCTGAAATTGCCACTTACATGTCTAAGTGTTTGACTTGTTCCTAGGTCAAAGTGGAATTCAGAAACCGTCAGGTCTACTTCAACAACCGGAGATTCCAATATGGAAATGGGAGAATATTCCTATGGATTTAGCAAAATCAATATTCAAAATCAATGAGCTTGGATCTTAGAATTCATCACGTTTTTGACCTAGAAATCAAAATTAAGATGGATGGATGTGTGTGAATCAAAGAACGCAAGAAGTAGATGATAAGAAACACACACAAGAACCACACTTGCAAAAATGCACTAGTGGGTCTATTTATACTATTGTAACATCATGAGCTAATTTTGACTTTTCTTTTTGTCTTGATGTTGACATTGTCTTGTATTTGTTTTCTTCTTTTATCATTTTGGTCTCTGAACTCATACAATGAGATCTTTAATCAGCTTTGATTATCATTTGGTAAGCTTTAGTTTATTTAATTGTTGAACCCAACAATACTCCCCCTAAACTGATGCTTGCCAAACTCTAACTTTGAAGATCATCTCTATCATAAGTTTTCTTGAATAGCTGATGTTGTAACAAAGTTCATTGTAGTTCTCCCCCTCAGATTAAACTTCTCCTATTATACTTCTAAAGAAGCATAGAATCTCTTGAGAATACTTCTTGGTATTGGATATGGGTCTTATCACTTTTGGATTACAGTTCATTTATCAACTCTAAGGATTAAAATGTATTAGGCATATGATGAGGCTTAGAACATTAATAAATAGTATCAAGTGTTGGGTTTGCAAGAACACAAAAAAAAACTAGTTTAACCTTTTAAACTTTCTGAAAATGCAGCGGAAGTTTAGCATTATAACTTTGTTTATAAGCTGAAAATCATGTTCTTATTATGACATACATATGTTTTAAAACAAACCCAAAATCAAAGGATCATAATATGTGAATAAACAAGCTATGAACTTATGTAAATGTACATAAAATCACAGCTACATTGAGCTGTGATTACTACCTTTCAGCAGCAATAAAATCGACCAAAAGAAGATGTTGGATGCTTCAAATCTCGGCCAAGGCTCCAAGGAAGAAATCCAAAAGCTTGTATACCCCAAGCTATTTGTAAACACCTCTTCTTGCTAGGTAGATGATCACCAAAAAACACAAAATTACTCTTTAAAAGGGCTCCCTAATGCTGCTGGCTGTAGCTTTTTTAGAGAGAGAGAAGGGTGTTTGTGTGTGTTGCATGTAGTGAGAATGGGTGAGAGAATGGGAAAATCCAAGACAAGTTAATGTGTGTAGTTGTCAAAGCAAAAATGGTCCAATGAAATGAAGGGGAGGGGCGGCCGAATATATCAATTCAAAAGGGTTTCCCCTCTTTTAAATTAAACACATACACACATGTTAAATGGTCTTGTAACTAGACATACAATTAACCATTTAGTTGTATGTACAATTTATATAACTTATACAATTAATCATTTAACTTATAAGTTATAATCTCTTATTATTATTTGGTGTCATCTAACTAATTTAAATAACACATCAAATAATATTATTGAACAAAATATCCTAATAAGTTGTTCCCTCTCATATGCAACTTATTTAGAAAACCCATTTTCTAAATTGGTGTAAATATTTAATTGCATGATCATATCATCAATTAAATATTAATTGGTGTTTTCTAAGCTTGTTATTGGGTATAACCCGACTTAGATCATAACGTACTAACCGCATCAATATTCTATGTGTCTTGGGCATATAGAATCCTACAATCTCCCACTTGCCCAAGATTCATAGAAGATTGATGCAAGCAGTAAATACCGCCTAACAACGGTTTACTACCCTTAATACGCATGACTTGTGGCCATTCAATAACATCATTCTATTCAAGTACCCTACTTGAAATGATTTAGGTGAATTAATCATCTATCCTTTTGTTACAGATGTCATGCTAAATCCAAGAACACAGAATGATCATTTCTTGTTGATTTAACTTATCAGGCCTTAGACATCTAACTCTCAACGAATAAGAGGAACAAATTCCATCTTGACTACATACGTTCCTCATAAACACCTTGTGTCATACCTGAACATACCCTTATGTACTGTCCACTATTTCAGGACAATGAAAAATTAGCTCAAGGTATAATACTTGGTGAATATCAAAACCCAATATGTATCTCAGGTCGGAGGATACCAAATGATATTCGCCTTTTCTCAAATTTACTTATGATCAATCAATTAGATTCCATGTAGTAAGATTTCAGTTAGTCCAATATTTGTATCCCACAAATATCTATGAACCTTGGTAGCAACCCATTGCTCTATATTCATCCTTATGAATATCAACCAATCCAAGTTCATAATAATCTTACCCTCACACTTGTTCCCACAAGTATGAACGACTACGGACATTTAGAGTAAACAATATACTCATGGATTAAACATGCTAAATTGGAACATTAATTGAAGCATTATAACCAAATAATTTTATTCAAATAATAAAGATTTCCAAATATCCAAATACAAAATTTACAGATCAAATCCAATCACTAGAATATCGAAGTCCCATGGCACAAGCATGACCTTCATGCTTTGCCTTTCCAAGGAGCTTTATGAGAGGATCCGCAATGTTTTGATCCGTGTGAACTTTGCGAATACATATCTTTCCCTTTTCAAATTCATCTCATATATAGTTGAATCTCCGCTCAATGTGCCTAGTCTTTTTATGAGCATGAGGTTCCTTGATTTGAGCAATCGCACCCTCGTTATCACAAAAGGTCTCTAGGGGGTCCTGAATGGAAGGGACAACCCCTAGATCAGCAATGAATTTCATCAACCATGCAGCTTCTTGAGCTGGCAATGTGGCGGCAACCTATTCTGATTCTGTAGTTGATAGAGCCACAACATCCTGCTTGGAGCTCTTCCAAGAGACCTCTCCTCCATTCAGAATGAAAATGTATCCCGATTGTGACCGTGAATCGTCACGATCGGTTTGGAAACTCGCATCCGTGTAACCTTTTACAACAAGTTCCTCATCACCAGATCCATAGATTATGAACATATCTCTTGTCCTCCTTAGGTACTTAAGTATGTTCTTAACAGCCATCCAATGACCCTTTCCAGGATTTTGCTGGTATCGGCTTGTCATGCTTAAGGCGCATGACACGTCCAGTCGAGTGCATATCATCGCATACATGATGGATCCAATTGCAGAGGCGTATGGGATTGCCTTCATTTTATCTTGCTCATCCTTTGAGCTAGGACATTGAGTCGTACTCAATATCGTTCCTCTTTGCGCCTTAAGCATGACAAGCCGATACCAGCAAAATCCTGGAAACAGTCATTGGATAGCTGTTAAGAACATACTTAAGTACCTAAGGAGAACTAAAGATATGTTCCTAATCTATGGATCTGGGGATGAGGAACTCATTGTAATAGGTTACACGGATGCGAGTTTTCAAACAGATGGTGATGATTCACGATCACAATCGGGATATATTTTCATTTTGAATGGAGGAGCCGTCTCTTGAAAGAGCTCTAAACAGGATGTGGTGGCTTTATCAAGTACAGAATCTGAATACGTTGTCGCCTCACTGGCAGCTCAAGAAGCTGCATGGTTGAAGAAATTCATTGCCGATCTAGGGGTTGTCCCTTCCATTCAGGACCCCCTAGAGATCTTTTGTGATAACGAGGGTGCGATTGCTCAAATCAAGGAGCCTCGTGCTCATCAAAAGACTAGGCACATTGAGCGGAGATTCAACTACATACGAGAGGATGTTGAGAAAGGAAAGATATGTATTCACAAAGTTCACACGGATCAAAATATTGCGGATCCTCTCACGAAGCTCCTTGAAAAGGCAAAGAATGAAGGTCATACCTGTGCCATGGGACTTCGATATTCTAGTGATTGGATTTGATCTATAATTTTGTATTTGGATATTTGGAACTCTCTTATTACTTGAATAAAATTATTTGGTTATAATACTTCAATAAAAGTTCCAATTTAGCATGTTTAATCGATGGGTAAATTGTTTACTCTAAATGTCCATAGTCGTTCATACTTGTGGGAACAAGTATGAGGGAAATATCATTATGAATTTGGATTGGTAGATATTCATATGGATGAATATAGAGCAAAAGGTTGCTGCCAAAGTTCATAGATATTTATGGGATGCAAATATTGGACTGACCTACATCTCAAATATTACTACATGGAATCTTCCTGATTGATCATAAGTTATTTTGAGTAAAGGCGAACATCATTTGGTATCCTCTGACCTGAGATACGTATTGGGTCTTGATATTTACCAAATATCACACTTTGGCTCAGTTCTTCGCTGTTCTGATATATGGTAGTACATAAGTCTAAGTTCAGGTATGAGATATGGTAACTGTGAGAGGCGTATGTAGTCAAGATGGGATTTCTCCCTCTTATTCATTAAGAGTAAGATGTCTAAGGCCTGATAAAGTTAAATCAATGGAGAATGATCACTCTGTGTATCTGAGATTTAACATGACATCTGTGACAAAAGGATAGATGATTGATTCACCTAAAACATTTCAAGTATGGTACTTGAATAGGATGATGCTATTGAATGGCACTTAGTCATACGTATTAAGGGTAGTAAACTGTTGTTAGGCAGTATTTACTGCTTGAATCAATCTTCTATGAATCTTGTGCAAGTGGGAGATTGTTGGATCTTATATGCCCAAAACACATACAAGATTGATGTGGTTAGTACGTTATGATCCAAGTGAGGTCATACCCAATAACAAGCTAAACAAACACCAATATATGTTTATTTGCTGATGAGATCATACAAATAAATATTGACACTAATTTAGAAAATTGGTTTTCTAAAACTTTGTTTTTGTAAAAGAACAACATTATATGGATAATTTGTTCATGAGATATTATTTGTTTGTTATTTAAATTGGTTAAATAATAAGAAATAAAAGTGTATTGATGTTATAAAATTAAAATTTGTTTTAATTTTATAAACTATGGATTTAAGGAGTGTAATTTTTATAAAAATTTCAAAAAGGGGGGAACCCTTTTTGAACAAGGTTCAGCCGGTATGGGGCATTGGGACTCCCTTTTTTAGTCTTGGTCTTGGCAAGACATTCACTCCCCTTGCACTCTTCCATCACTTCACACTTTCTCCCATACATGCAAAGCCAAAAACTCTCTCTAAACACTTGGGATTTTCGGATTCAAAGAAGCAAAAAGGGGCTGAAAAATTCTGATTTCTTGGCTGCTTTTCAACATCTTCTTGGTTGATTCGGATTGTTCGAGAGGGAGCTCGTCATGGTGCCTTACTACCTAACAAGTAGGTGTTTGCTAAAGTGCTTGGGGTATACAAGCTTGAGAGGACCTTCTCTTGGTACCTTGGTCATTCTTCTTGGTTTATATCATCCTCCATTTCGTCACATTTGCTGCTGAAAGGTAGTTTATGGCAGCCCTCTTTGTGGCTGTCCATAATCTGTAGTTTGTGTTTTCATAGCTAGTTTTATTCACATATAAAAGATCCTTTGTTCTTGGATTTGTTTATAACTTATAACATCAAAATAGAACCAGAAATTTCAGTTTATAAACCATTTTATAAAGTTCATTTCCGCTGCGTTTTTCACAAAGTTTAAATGGTTAAACTATGCTTCATGTTCTAACAAACCCAACATTGGCATCTAGAGCCGGTTATGTGGATAGCTACCTTGTTTTGTCCTTTAAAAATTCGTTTTATAGGACTTTAAAACCATTTTAGGGGCTGCTATGTTCATGTATTATGAATCCCCAAACTTTCAAAGTTATATCACACATGTTTGTGATTAAACTTTGAAAGACATGTATGTTGCATTGTTTGTTTGTTTGGACAAAATAAAACCCGAAATTTCAGTTTGTGTTGGCTGAAATTTCATAGTTTTTAGTGGAGATTCATTATTGTTTTGGATGATTTAATCATTGTTCATGTTGGTGCATAACCTAGTCTTGACCTTGTGTTGATTTGGTTTGGAATGGAAGTTTGTTTTGGTTGTTTTCATTAATAATGGGTTGTAATATTATTCTTTTGTGCTTGTTTTGGGATGTAATTTATTTATTCATTGAATGGTGATGTAATAGATAGATTAAGTGTGTTTTCTTTTATTAGAAATTTTTGTAAAAGAAGGTGCACAAGTTAGAAGCACAAAGGGAAGACATAAAGAGAAGGACTTGAAGCATTTGGATGCAACTTCAAGTGGGGGTCTTTGGAGATCTCATCTTTTGCGTTGTGTTCAACCCTTAGAAAAGACCAAATGACAACACTTGTGATGGCAAACAAGTGTTTTCAACATAGTGGCTATGGTTATGCACATGTGGTTGTTTCGTATATGCTTGTTTGTTTATCCTTTTTGGGTTGATTGTTTGATATGTGGATATGCTTAACAATCTTAGTAAATGATCATAACAAGCTGAATTTTCATGGTCCTTAATCATTAAAAGATAATAAAAGGTTGTTAATATAGTTTAATGATTTTAAAGATTAAAAGGTTTTAATCAATGTAACATAGGGTATCTTATATTTCAATGCATGAAATATGGATACATAGAGTTTTCTAAACTAGAATTATGAAATCTCTAAATATTTTAAAATAAGATCAACACCGTCCTTTTACACGACACTTGAGCCACTCGGGAACTCTTAGTGGGAAAAAGGTCACCCAACCATTTTGAGGGAACTTATGACTTGAGGTAAGAATGCCATATTTGTGGGATAAAGGTCACCTAACCGCTTATTTTGGCAAACTCACACGTGTGTGTATGTAGGATATCTTGATTTGCAAACCATGTCAAATGGATCACCTACGATGTGGTTTCCAAATGGTGTTGATGGGATTAACATGCCAACTTTACATATGATCTTTCAAGTCGATCCCATACCTCTAGAAGTTGCAAGTGGTTGCAACCGTCAATCGTTGACCACCTTATTAATTTAAATCGTGAGATAAAGGTCACCTAACCACTATTTAAATGTAATGTTGGGTTCTAGATTTTAATATGAAAATGACCTTAAAAGATATTAATTATTAAAATAACAATATCAAAAATACTAAAATTGACCTTTGTTAAATTTTGTAGATGGCCACCAATAATAATGATAATCATGATAATTCATCCATGTCCGCCCAATCTTTACGAGCGATTCTCCAAAAGAAACGTCTAAATCATAACAATTTTATTGATTAGTACTGAAACTTGAGAATCGTTCTCAAGCAGGAGAAACGATCATACGTTTTAGACGACCCTATCCCCGATCAACCTACTGAGGATGATGAGGAGGCCTATAACGATTGGCTGAAGTACACTGAGGACTCCATCCAAGTGTCTTGCCTTACGTTGGCAAGCATGACTCCGGATCTCCAGAAGGAGTATGAACATCACGGAGCTTATGACATGATAACCCAGCTGAAGGAAACGTTCCAACAGCAAGCGAGGGTTGAGCGCTTCGAAACGGTGCGAGCACTCCATGCATGTCATATGGACGACAACCAATCGGTTTCATCTTATGTACTTAAGATGAAAAGTCACATTGACCTCCTCGAAAGGCTTAATTGTCCCGTCTCGAAGGAATTGGCCACGGATTTGATCCTAAATGGCCTTACCAAAAAGTTCGAGACGTTCGTGTTGAACTACAACATGAATGCTTGGGACAAAAGCATTGGTGAGCTTCACTCAATGCTCAAAACGGCCAAGGCGGCCATGGGTAAAAGGGTTTTACCCGTTCTTACCATCAATGAAGGTTAGAACAAGAAAAGGCCTCATCCCGCACCCAAGGCAAGAGTTTCCAAGGGTAAGGGACCGGTATGGCGAAAGGGGAAAGGGTGGCAGGGTGCCACCCAAAGCACAAGAGAAGAAGTAAAAGGTTGCTACTAATGACCCATGCTTCAAGTGTGGGGAGATTGGACATTGGGCAAGAAATTGTCCTGTCCATCTCTAAGAGTTGAAAGCAAAGAGGGATGCCAGGCAGACCTCAGGTACAATATACATGATCCATATTAATTTAAACTTAATATCCTCTAACACATGGGTATTAGATACCGGATGTGCAACACACATTTGCAATTTGTTGCAGGGGTTCAAAAGAAGTAGCAACTTCAACAAAGGTGATATTAGCCTCTACATGGGCAATGGGGCTAAAGTTCAAGTTGAAACCCGTGGTGACTACATCTTGAAACTTCCAAATGGTTTGGAAGTAATTTTGTACAATGTTTTGTATGCTCCTAGTTTGACTAGGAACATTATTTCTGTAGCCCTATTAAAATATTTTGGATATGTATTATCATTTATTGGAAATGAAATCCATGTTACTATGAATGACATGTTTTACTTTAAAGCTATTCCTATCAATGGTATCTATGAATTGGTTCGTGAAAATACATTGAATGATAGCTTATTGTACCAAACTAGTTCCAAGAAACTCAAATCGGATTTGAGTGACACTTACCTTTGGCATTCCCGTCTTGGTCATATAAACAAGAAAAGAATACAAACACTACAAAAGAATGGTCTTTTAAAAACAAGTGAATATGATTCATTTGATGTATGTGAGTCTTGTTTACGAGGTAAAATGACCAAGGAACCTTTTAGTGGCAAAGCCGAAAGGGCAAAGGATTTATTAGGTATCATACATTCGGATGTATGTGGTCCTTTTAAGCCAATGACTATGTACCATGAAATATACTTCATTACCTTTACCGACGACTATAGTCGATATGGTTATGTGTACTTACTAAGACACAAAGATGAAGCTTTTGAAATGTTCAAAATCTTCCAAAATGAAGTAGAAAATCAACTCAATAAGTTAATTAAATTCTCCGCACCGATAGAGGAGGTGAATACCTTAATGATGCTTTTAGCAACCATCTTAGAAGTTATGGGATTGTCTCACAACTATCTCCATCGGGAACACCACAACATAATGGCATGTTCGAGCGGAGAAATCAAACTTTATTAGATATGGTTCGATCTATGATGGCTAGAAGCTCATTACCTCTGTCATTTTGGGGTTTTGCTCTGCTCTCTGCGGCCCATATTTTGAATATGGCCCCAACCAAGAAAGTGGAAACCACACCTTTTGAAATATGGCATGGAAGGGTTCCATCGCTTTCATATTTAAAAATATGGGGTTGTGAGGCTTATGTTAAGACTCCCACCCCAAACAAATTAGAAAGTCGTTCCACTAAGTGTATCTTCATTGGATATCCTAGAGATTCTATGGGATACTATTTCTATGATCCATTGGAACAAAAGGAGTTTGTTGCCAGGAAAGTTGAGTTCTTAGAAGCTAAGTTCCTTACGGAAGGAACTAGCAGTAGAACTGTGGATCTTGAGGAGGATAAAGAACCACAAACCGATACACGTTTGGTTGACACAAGCACTCAACATGAGAATGTTGAGAATGATCAATGTACACAAAATGTTCGCAGATGTGGTAGAATTAGTAATCCACCTGAAAGATATGGAATCTTTGTAGATGGATGCTATATGTTAGATTCCGATGAACCAACCACCTATCATGATGCAATGTCCAATTTGGATTGTGACAAATGGCTTGAAGCCATGAACGTTGAGATGCAATCCATGTATGATAATCAAGTGTGGGACTTGGTTGTACCACCTCTTAACTCTAAAGTAGTTGGAAGTAAGTGGGTTTTCAAGAAGAAAACCGATATGCATGGAAACTTGGATACCTATAAAGCTAGACTTGTAGCAAAAGGTTTCACTCAAACTCAAGGGGTTGACTATGATGAAACTTTTTCACCAGTTGCGATGCTAAAATCTATTAGCATATTGTTTGACATAGCTGCTCATTACGATTATGAGATTTGGCAAACGGATGTCAAAATCACTTTCCTAAATGGATATCTTGAGGAAGATGTCTATATGGTTCAGCCTGAAGGTTTTGTCAATCCAAAACATCCTCACAAAGTATGCAAGTTAAAGAAATCAATCTATGGATTGAAACAAGCATCGAGAAGTTGGAATCACCGTTTTGATGAAGAAGTAATTAAATTTGGATTCATCAAGAACGCTGATGAAGCTTGTGTATATAAGAAAGCTAGTGGAAGCATTATCACTTTCCTAGTATTGTATGTTGATTACATACTACTGTTTGGAAATGACATTCCAACCTTGGAAGGTGTAAAACCTGGGCTTGGAAGTTGTTTTTCCATCAAGGATCTTGGTGAAGCCGCCTATATTCTAGGAAAAAAGATCTATAGGGATAGATCAAGGCATTTGATTAGTTTAAATCAAAGTGTATACATTCATAAGATCTTGAAAAGGTTCAAGATGGAGAACTCTAAGAAAGGTACGGTACCTATTCAAAGAGGAATGATATTTAGTACGACTCAATGTCCAAGCTCAAAGGATGAGCAAGATAAAATGAAGTCAATCCCATACGCATCTGCTATTGGATCCATCATGTATGCAATGATATGCACTCGGCCAGAGGTTTCATGCGCCTTAAGCATGACAAGCTGATACCAGTAAAATCCTGGAAATAGACATTGGATAGCAGTCAAGAACATACTTAAGTACCTAAGGAGGACTAAAGATATGTTCCTAATCTATGGATCTGGTGATGAGCAACTCGTTGTAAAATGTTACACGGATGCGAGTTTCCAAAATGATCATGATGATTAACGATCATAATCGGGATACATTTTCATTCTGAATGGAGGAGCCGTCTCTTGAAAGAGCTCTAAACAGGATGTGGTGGCTTTATCAAGTACAAAATCTGAATACGTCACCGCCTCACTTGTAGCTCAAGAAGTTGCATGGTTGAAGAAATTCATTGCCGATCTAGGGGTTGTCCCTTCCATTCAGGACCCCCTAGAGATCTTTTGTGATAACGAGGATTGCTCAAATCAAGGAACCTGTGCTCATCAAAAGACTAGGCACATTGAGCGGAGATTCAACTACATATGAGATGAAGTTGAGAAATGAAAGATATGTATTCGCAAAGTTCACACGGATCAAAATATTATGGATCCTCTCACGAAGCTTCTAGAAAAGGCAAAGCATGAAGGTCATACATGCGCGCCATAGGACTTCGATATTCTAGTGATTGGATTTGATCTATAATTTTGTATTTGGATATTTGGAACTCTCTTATTACATGAATAAAATTATTTGGTTATAATATTTCAACAAATGTTCCAATTTAGCAAGTTTAATCCATGGGTAAATTGTTTAATGTAAATGTCCGTAGTCGTTCATACTTGTGGGAACAAGTATGAGGGTAAGATTATTATGAATTTGGATTGGTAGATATTCTTATGGATGAATATAGAGCAAATGTTTGCTACCAAAGTTCATAGATATTTGTGGGATGCAAATATTGGACTGACCTGCATCTCAAATATTACTACATGGAATCTTCCTGATTGATCATAAGTAATTTTGAGTAAAGGAAAACATCATTTGGTATCCTCTGACCTGAGATACATATTGGGTCTTGATATTTACCAAATATCACACTTTGGCTCAGTTCTTCGCTGTTCTGATATATGGCAGTATATAAGTCTGAGTTCAGGTATGATATAAGGGACCTGTGAGAGGCGTATGTAGTCATGATAGGATTTGTCCCTCTTATTCATTGAGTGTAAGATGTCTAAGGCCTGATAAAGTTAAATCAATGGAGAATGATCACTCTGTGTCTCTGGGATTTAACATGACATCTGTGACAAAAGGATAGATTATTGATTCACCTAAAACATTTCAAGTATGGTACTTGAAGAGGATGATGTTATTGAATGGCACTTAGTCATACGTATTAAGGGTAGTAAACCGTTGTTAGGCGGTATTTACTGCTTGCATCAATCTTCTATGAATCTTGTGCAAGTGGGAGATTGTTGGATCTTATATGCCCAAGACACATACAAGATTGATGTGGTTAGTACTTTATGATCCAAGTCGGGTCATACCCAATAACAAGCTAAAAAACACCAATATATGTTTGTTTGTTGATGAGATCATACAAATAAATATTGACACCAATTTAGAAAATTGGTTTTCTAAAACTTTGCTTTTGTAAAAGAACAACATTATATGGATAATTTGTTCATGAGATATTATTTGTTTGTTATTTAAATTGGTTAAATAATAACAAATAAAAATGTATTGATGTTATTAAATTAAAATTTGTTTTAATTTTATAAACTACGGATTTAAGGAGTGTAAATTTTATAAAAATTTCAAAAAGGGGGGGAACCCTTTTTGAACAAGGTTCGGCCGCCCATATGGGGCATTGGGACTCCCTTTTTTAGTCTTGGTCTTGGCAAGACATTCACTCCCCTTGCACTCTTCCATCACTTCACACTTTCTCCCATACATCCAAAGCCAAAAACTCTCTCTAAACACTTGGGATTTTCAGATTCAAAGAAGCAAAAAGGAGCTGAAAAATTCTGATTTCTTGGCTGCTTTTCAACATCTTCTTGGTTGATTGGGATTGTTCAAGAGGGAGATCGTTTTGGTGCCTTACTACCTAACAAGTAGGTGTTTACTAAAGTGCTTGGGGTATACAAGCTTGAGAGGACCTTCTCTTGGTACCTTGGTCATTCTTCTTGGTTTATATCATCCTCCATTTCGTCACATTTGCTGCTGAAAGGTAGTTTATGATTTTGAAACTTATTTTAAAAAGGGGATTTAAATGACTTCTATGATGAACTATGCTATCTGACACTATTTAAAAAGACTATTGACTCAATATCATTGACAAATGATGTATTGGGATATCTGATACTATTTGATGAGACTATTGATTTTGATATCGCTGACAAATGATATGTTGGAATATCTGATGCTACTTCCATTACTACTATTACTAGTACTATTGATATTATAATCATGAGCTATGAGAAAACAAATTACTCATGATGTTTCTATACAGGGCACAAGGACTATGGCAGACAAAGGTAAGGTGCCCGCACACCCAGACAATTAGACTACCCCTACTGGAACCCTTAGAAGAGCGAAGCCTCAAACTGAGTACGAGGCATACCTCCGGAGATGCGGACACCCAGGATGGATATCCGTCACATCGGACGACACCGAAGCTTCTGAGGACTCTTCCTCAACGACACCTTCCAGGAGCTGGACACTCTCCCACTCTCCACACGTTGCTGCTTCTGCTCACACACCTATCCCACCTATCGGGAATAGGGGAGCACGTGTTGTCACTCGTCCACGCAAGAGTGCTAGGCCTGGACCTTCAGTCTCATTTAGGACGCCACCTCCTCCTCCACCACCTGTTAGGACTCCTATACCTCCACCTCCGCCGTTTGACCCACTCCGACGCCACCCACATGATGAGCCCTGGATGCCACCGACGCACAATATGTATGACGGCCCTAGCGTACTGGCTGGTGATAGGTACTCCCAGTATAGCCACTGGGCAAGTGACGTAGGACCCTCTGATGCAGCACTGGATGAGATCTTGAATACCGTCCGTCACCACGAGTTGACTCTTTAGCACGCTGCCTGGACCTCCCAGACTGGTTAATTCCAGGCTATGATGGCTTCACATGGGTGTAGAGGTTGGAACAGGAACAGAAGAAGAACTCTGGATGGCTTGGATGGCTGAAGAAAAGGTGGATATGAGAGTAGGGATGAGAAATGGGACTATCTGTCTTTAGGCAGTTGAAGGAAACAATCTTGATCAATGTTTGATACTATTATTATTACTATTATGGGGGTAATGGCACCTTCCAAATTGTAAGAGCATGGCTCTGATTCAACTTGCATGCTGATACTACTATCTCTATTTAACTATGAAACTACTTGTTTGGAATTAGGTTATTGGACTATTTATATTAACTTGCATTGTGTTAATTTATGCTTTGAAATTTGTCTGTGCCCATTCGGATTGATTGTCTAAACTGGTATGATATGCTTTGAATTGAACCTTGTAAGAATCACTTAGTGGGTTGTATATAAATATATATGTATATGCACCATGATTTCTCCTCCTGAGGAGAGGTATAATAGCGTAATGATGTATGACCTATTCGAAACAAAATTTGAGATGCTAAACGAATCTATCTGTGAAACTATCAGAATGCCAACTAGGAGAGGAACACGATTTGGGAGGCGAGAAGCTACAAAAGGCCGCCATGAGGAGGCCAGGCAAACGGGAAACCAACCTACCCCACCGGGAACTCCCCGCAGAGAAAATGCCAATCAAGAGAATGACGAGAGGATGGCTAACCTAGTAGCACAACAAATTGCTAACGCCATCCCGACCATTATCGCTCAAATCAATGCTGATCGGAGTAATACAAATGGAAATGATGGACTTGGGAACAACGAGGACCACAAAGAAGAAGCCGAAGCGATAAGGAATGGATGCTCCTATAAGACCTTTATGGCATGCAAACCCAAGGACTTCTATGGCACCGAGGGTGCTATAGAGACTTACAGATGGATTGACGAGATGGAAGCTGTTTTGGATATCAGCGAATGCAAAATGGACCATATGGTGAGATTCGCTTCTCAATCACTGAAAGGATCGGCATTGGAGTGATGGAAGTCGATCACTCAAGCACATGGAAGGAATGCTGCAAATCGAATAAGCTGGACCGAATTCAGAGAGCTGTTAACCAACAAGTATTGCCCCATCAATCAACATGAGAAGCTAGAGTCAGAATTCTTGGGTCTGGAAATAAAAGGTCCTAATTACACCGAGTACATCAATCGATTCTTAGCCCTATATCAACTGGTTCCTCATCTGGTGACACCTAAATCTAAAGGTGTAGCATGATTCATATGGGGGCTACATCCTAGAGTTAGGGGAATGGTCCGCTCCTCCGAACCCTTGACTCTACAATCTGCAGTTAACCTTACCAGCAGTTTGACTGACGACTTAGTTAGGGCTGGATGGACTGAGCATACTAGGGCTGATGAGAAGAGGAAGTCTGTTGGTGAGAAAAAAAAGTGGTTTGAAGCAAAGAAAGCAGTTGGAAGTAGTAGCGGGTCAGGAAGAAAGAGTTTCGAAGGTGCGAGACGCGAAGTTCAGGGAAGCAAGACCCGGAGACTGTACTCGGGGAGAAGCCCGTTTTGCAACAAGTGCAAACTACACCATCAAGGGGAATGTAACCCGATGCCCTGTTTTAGATGCAAGAGGACAAGTCATTTAATCAAGGATTGTACTTACGCACCAGGAAAACAATGCTATGAATGTGGTGATCCAGGGCACATAAGGAATAAGTGTCCTAAGCTGGGTAAAGACAAGGATGCCCAGCCTAACAAACCTAAGGGAAGGGCATTCGTGATGGATCCGGCTGGAGCTTGAAAGGAACCTCATGTGGTTAACGGTACGTTCCTTGTAAACAACCATCCTGCTACTGTTTTGTTCGATACGGGAGAGATTGCTAGTTTTATCTCTAGTGCTTTTAGATCTTTGATTGACTTAGATGTGTGTACCTTAACTGATACGTTTACCGTTGAATTAGCTGACGGTAACACTTTAGAAACTAATGAAGTCATCAAGGATTGCTCATTGAATCTAAAAGGAAATACATTTAGTATAAATCTGATGCCCCTTAAGTTAGGAGGATTTGATGTGGTTGTTGGTATGGACTGGATAGCTAAGAATAGAGTCCAAATTGTATGCGATGAATGCCTACTCAAGATACCGTTGAACGACAAGGAAGTGTTAGTGGTACAAGGCGAAAGGAGTAACACTGTATACCCCATGATATCCCATTTAAAAGCTACCAAGAACTTAATGAAGGGATGCTCAGCTTTCATAGTCTACATGATGAAGACCAAAGAGGAGAAGAAGATTGTAGATATCCCAATAGTTTTTGAATACCCAGAAGTGTTTCCGGAAGACCTACTGGGACTTCCCCCGAATCGACAAGTTGTGTTCCAAATAGATTTGCTGCCTGGCGCTACACTAGTAGCCAAGGCGCCGTATTGACTCGCCCCTCCTGATATGAAGGAACTGATGATGCAAATTCAAGAACTACTCTACAAAGGATTCATACGACCAAGTGTCTCTCCATGGGGTGCCCAGGTGCTATTTGTGAAAAAGAAGGATAGAATCTTACGTATGTGCATTGACTACTGGGAATTAAATAAGCTGACAATAAAGAAACGTTACCCTCTTCCGAGGATAGACGACCTATTCGATCAACTACAAGTAGCAAGCTATTTCTCCAAGATAGATTTGAGATCCGGTTACCACCAACTGAAGATAAGAGAAGAAGACATACCTAAGACGGCCTTCTAAACAAGGTATGGACACTATAAGTACTTAGTCATGCCATTTGGACTGACTAATGCACCAGCAGCGTTTGTGGATCTCATGAACCATGTATGCCGCCCTTATCTCGACAAATTTGTGATCGTGTTAATAGACGACATCCTAATCTACTCCGGTAGTAAGGAAGAGCATGATAAGCATCTCAGACTAATTCTTGAGTTACTCAAGAATGAGCAACTATATGCCAAATTTTCTAAATGTGAATTTGGATGCGAGAGATCCAATTTCTAGGGCATGTAGTGAATGAAAATGGGGTTCAAGTTGACCCTTCCAAGATTGAAGCCATAAAGAATTGGAAGATTCCTGAAACTCCCACTGAGATTACGCAATTCCTAGGATTGGCCGGATACTACCGACGATTCATAAAGGACTTCTCACGCATTGTGCAACCCTTGACCTCACTGACTAAGAAGAACAAAACCTTTGTGTGGGAACAAGAGCAAGATGAACCATTTCACACGCTTAAGGAAAAGTTATGCCGTGCACCTGTTCCGGCCCCCAGAAGGAGTCGAAGCTTTCGTAGTCTATTGTGACGTCTTGCGTCAAGGGCTGGGATGCATGCTAATGCAACGCAACTAGGTCATTGCCTGTGCATCTAGACTGCTAAACGATCATGAGAAGAACTATACTATGCACGATCTAGAATTAGGTGCCATGGTGTTTGGTCTCAAGATGTGGAGGCACTACCTTTATGGCACGAAGTGCATCATCTACACTGACCATAAAAGTTTGCAACACATTCTTGACAAGAAGATGCTAAACATGCGTCAGAGAAGATGGGTTGAGCTATTAAACGACTACAAGTGTGAAATCCATTATCATCCCGGTAAGGCCAATGTTGTGGCAGATGCTTTGAGCAGAAATGATAGAGAAAAGTGTCACACCCCCGGGCCCAGGTAGGGTGGGACGTCACAGATTAGAAACAACATACATGGCAGCGGAAACAAACCAATATAAGAGCTCAAAGGGAGAGAACTTCACATGGCATTTAATGTTTTAAAAGACACCGGGCTGGAAACAGATCCAGCCCCAAATGTTTACATAGTTCAACAAAATAAAAATAGTCATTGAATCAAATTGTTCAAGTCATGATTTTGGTCACACAAGCAAATGCCATGGTCTCGGGGTTGAGTCTAAGTCTTCCATAATAGCTAAGAGTCTTCACCGGTTACCTGAAACATGGTCAAAAGAAAATAGTGTCAACTAAAAAGTTGGTGAATTCAAGTGCTTAAAGTTTCAAAAACAATGAAAAGAACACTTAAAGTCCACAGTAAAGGTTTTAGAATCAAGTGTGAAAGATTATGAAAAATCTCATTTGATTATAAAAGCATCATTTTTAGTATCAGTCATCATGGGGTATCACAATCAACCCTGCACTTGGTCCCCGGTTGGCCTCTTCTAAACTTGTGTTTAACCGGATATTCCTGAAGGAAGGAACCAAGCCTCAAATCAGTGAACCATACCTGCTAGGATGGTTCACCATAGTTTCTTAATCAAAACTTGTTACATGCCACATACGATCACTCAGGATCTCAGTGGGGTACCTCCCTGTAGCGGGAGCCACTGTGTGTGGGGGATTCCCCAAATAGATCTATCCATATAAAGCAAGCGGTTCACAAAAGAATTAATTATCATGATGTAAGTGTCAGTAGGTATCCAAAAGTCCCACATACAAGCATCAAGTATAGCACAATCATAGTTCATAAAATAAAAGAGCATGTTTCATCCCAAAAACAGTAAGTAAAAAGGGATCACTAAAACTCACCTTAGATATTAAGTAAAGAAATCCTTCGTGTTCCGGGAATATCTCAAGTCTAGCACCCTAACATGAATATATTAAGTGATTATCTACTGCTCTAAACCTATTTAAGATGAAACAAGAGTGTCTAAGTCTTATTTGGTCGGATTCGGCTTTGATTCGATTAGGGTTTGTATAAAAAGTTTTCTTTTATGGAAAGTTAAGGTTTCTCATACAATCAAGGGTTTATACATTAATAAGTTAAGAATATATGGTAAATATGCTATTATAGTGACCAAAGTGCTTATTGGAGTCGATTATGAAGTTTAACAAAATTTTACAGTTTAGCCCCTGAAGTTTCAAAATTGACATTTTCTACCCTTAAGTTTGGTTTCTTGTATTAGATTACCTTTATAACCAAAATCAGGTTCAAGACCTTAATCTAACTTAATTTTAAGGATATATACCCAAATTTTCAGTTTATGGACTCGGTTTATAAATTACGCATTTAACGTTGCCGGTTACGGTAAAATCGAAGGGTTTAAGATGATTACCTATGAGTTTTCATGTTTTTGATTCTAGGACCAGTAGCTAACTTTTTAAAGTCATTTTTATATGTTTCAAACGTTTTAAATCACAAAATTTGCCTCTAGTAGTGGAAAGACTCGTTTTTACGTTTAAACCGTTAAAACGCGTTTTTAACTGGGTTTGACCATTTTAAAAGCTTGTTTGACCAACCATTATACTTTTGAAGTTATTTTATCATTTATCCTAATGGAATAACATGATTTTTTATAATTTCTAACCTTATACCCATTTTTCTTAGATTTTCCTCAAAAACGTCTCTCGGTTAGCACCCGTTTTTATTTAAAAATCCATTTAAATTACCTTTTGACCACTAATAAATCCCATTGACTCCAGAACACTTTATTAATCCTTAATGAAC
The DNA here is from genome assembly GCA_024085815.1 of Flaveria linearis. NCBI lineage: Eukaryota > Viridiplantae > Streptophyta > Magnoliopsida > Asterales > Asteraceae > Flaveria > Flaveria linearis. The sequence goes on along the minus strand of CM044004.1, from coordinate 47,900,927 downwards.
CTGTAATTCTCTTTAAAAAGTTTATAGCCCAAGTTTTCTTGTTTTTAAGTAATTTTAACATGTTTTCGGGTCCCGAAAGTGACTAAAATGGGTCTAAACACAACATGTCCTTTCTTCCAGAGATTGAACAATATTAACACTCTTAATATTCATCAAAACCTACTGAAATAACAGTCCCAAATCATGTCCTAGTTGTTCTACACATCCATAGACTTCAAATATATAGAAAATGTCATAACCGACCATTACACTTGTGTAAATACTTGTAACTTGAGTTTAACCATTACCACAACTTGATCTAACTTAAAAATAAGATTATTGGGGTGTTTAAAAGTCATTTTTGAGCAGGTTATGAACCTTGTTTGAGAGGGTTTTCAACAAGTGTCTAAAAGAGGTTGCTACTTGTAGAAAGAGGGGTTTTTCATGGTGTTCTTGTGCTAATACCTTCCATTCATGGTGTACAACCATTTGTAACATTCAAAAAAGATTATTAGGAGTTTAATAAGCCATTAGAAAGCAGGTTAAAAGGTTAGTTCTCAAAAGTTACAAGGTACACAAGTTGGATGGTGCAAAGCACCAAAAATAGAGTTTTCTAAGGGGTAATTCGGGTTCTACCCCTTAGAATGACTATTCTACCATGTGATATACCTTCAAGAATGTTTGAAAATCCATAAGAACAAGGTGATGGTGAGAAGTTTCTGGTACAACAAGAAAAAGTAAGATTTTTAGGTGAAAAATGAAGAAAACAATTGAAATGTCCAAAACCGAGCACATGGAGCTTACACTTGATGTAACTCACGGTTTGGAAGGTGTTGTGTCACACCCCGGGCCCAGAGAGGCGGGACGTCACGATTAGTAAACAAAAACCAAAATGCAGCGGAAACTAAATGGTTTAATACATTACAACTTTCAACATTTACATCAGAATATTGGCTTTGTTTCAATTCACAAGGTGCCTAAATCTACCGTCTATAGGTGTCGTGATCAATCTCTCGGTGAATATTTCTTGAAGCTTCAGTAACTAAGGCTTCTAGTCTCAACCTTTGTCTTTAACCTCTATCCTCGTATCTTGCTTCGGATTCGGGTAAATTCTATAGCTCAACTATTCTCCCTAGCTGTACCTGAAGACATGCTCAAAAAGATTTTGTGTCAACATAAAGTTGGTGAGTTCAAGTGGTTAAAGTTTCAGAAAATAAAAGGGACTCTTAAAGTCCATATGTTAAAGTATTTGCATCTATTATAGTTGTTGTGGGGTCACAATCAACCCTGCACTTGGTCCCCGGTTGGCCTCTTCTAAACTTGTGTTTAACCGGATATTCCCGTAGGAAAGAACCAAGCCTCAGAACAGTCAACCATTCCTGCTAGGATGGTTCACCATAGTATCTTATTCAAAACCTGTTACATGCCACAAACGACCCCTCAGGATCTCAGTGGGGTACCTCCCTGTAGCGGGAGCCACTGCACGTGGGGGATTCCCCAAATAGATCTATTCACGTAAAAACAAGCGGTTCACAAAAGAATTAATGATCATGACAAAAGTATCAGCAGGTATCCAAAAAGTCCCACATACAAGCATCAAGTAAGCACAATCATAGTTCATAAAACAAAAGATTATGCAAAACAGTAAACAGTATCACACATAAGAGTTTCAGTTTGAAAGAGCATGCTTCATCCCCAAAACAAAAGTAAAAAGGGGAACACGAGAACTCATCTGGTTTCCTTATATAATTTTAGAGCTTGATAAAGAAAAGTGATGATCACCAACAAAGAAATCCTAACTAGAACATATAAGATTCACATTTAGAATTAGCACGATGTTATTACATGCGTGCCGTTGAGCTCTTTAGTTAAATTTAAGTTGGTGATTAGTATCCTTAATGTATCTTAGCTTCTTGTGTATTTGTTAAGTGTAATGAATTAACTCGTGTACATTAGGTTAATTAATGCATTTAATCAAGAATTGAGTCTTAGCTTAAATAATGTAGAAAAACCAATTTATATCATGGATTCCAAATCTTTAAAAATAACTCGCATTGACGATGTAAATAATACATAATGTTTCAACGATGTTTATAATGTTCACGTTCACATCATTATAGTTAACTTGATTGACGATAAATAATCCAATTTTTGATGGTAGTTGACTATATTTCTAATAAAAAGGGTGACACCAATAATATTTATCTTAATAAAAATGAGATGACCGACAATTAATAACGACAAGATGATGATGGATCATTATCGCATTTTAGATCTTTTATCTTAAACAAAACGTGTAGATGTCGGTTAACCTAAATATCCATTGTATAAATATACAAATTTACAATCATAATTGAATGTATTTTACATCTCTAAGTCTTGTAACGATTTAACGTGACATGATATCGACTTATTTGTTTAATTAACAACATGTTATAACCATTTCCCAAAATGTAATGCTTCATATATCTTATCTAGGTTGGTTTCTAATAACTATCCTTGCTATTTAAATCTTGTGTCATTCGCTTTCGTTTTATAATTTATGTATTTTGTATTAATTAGAGCTCAAATAACACGTATATAAATTATAATTAAATTTCAATGCGTTGCGCGTGCGATTATACCTTTCACTCGGTTCACGTTGGCTAACCCACTCGTATTGATCTTGATCCCATCGCGTTCTTGATGCCGACTACCCGACCTCAATTGACCATCAACTAGGTCACGGCTTAACCTAGTCAAAACATACTAAAAATATTTACAAACTCTTCGATATTTGTTATTTCATACCCAAGCGATACTATACCCACAATATACGTTATCATTTACTTCGGTTGTGACTTTTACCACAATTATCCACCGCATGCACCTCCTGGTTGGCTAGAATCTTTGCCAAAACTAAACCATCATCATCACCTTCGGTTTACACCTCTATCACCAACAATCACATCCGACTACCAACAACCGCCAACAGCACCACCGTCACCGGAACCACCACTTTCGCAGCCCTTGTAACCACCTCCGTAGCCTAACCCATCATCACCGCCATCTTGGGCAGCCTTCGGGTGCCCTAAGTTGGCCACCACCATCCGTCACAACCATCACAGCCATCGCCACTGCTGTTATGACCTCAAACCACCATAGGCCATCACCGAGCACCACCTTTACCGTGGCCAACATCAACCACAACCATTAGTCGCAACTACTAACCACCACCAACAGCCTTTGTAACCATCGCAGCAACCGACACCCATGCAGCCACGATTATAGCCACAACCAACAACCTCACAACCACGATTTCAGCCACCACCATCACCATAACCGACAACCCATCACGACGGCCCACCAAACTGCCACAAACCGACACAACATCAGGTGTAGGACTTGTTCCAAATCATGAACCACCACCCTTAACAGCCTCCATCATCGTTCCTCTGCACCATACCCGCAACCAACACAGCCACCACTCACAGTCACGACCAACAACCCTTCGAACCAAACCCAGCTGCTGCCACCTTCTTTGCCTCATAACTTTCAATCTGCTATGAGTTAGAGGGTGAGGCTACCACCATTGGAAAGATCTCGTCTAGACGAAGAAGAGAATGGGTGGCACTCACCGCCACTCGCCGCCAGCCGCCGGCTGAGGCTGCTGGAATCTCGCCGGAACCCTAGCCGCCACACCTCCTTCTCTCTTCCATAACTTGTTCTTCATTGCGAATCAGAAGAAACCACTACCGCCATCGTGTTCGTCTTTCCGAGTGCTTCGATTTGATATATAGCACTCGCCGGAACGTCGCCGGAATGGCCGCCGGTGGCCGGAATTTCGCCGGAGATGAGAGGGAGAGAGGTGGCCGCGGATTTTTCTGCCCAAATGGGGTTTTTGAAACCCTAGAATGAGGAATATGATGCTTATATACTAGGGTTAAATGATGGGTTCGAATACGGGTCAGTTCGTACACGTTCGATTAAGTTTTCGCGCAACGTTAAACTTTTCATTTCCCGTTAGATTCGGTTATACAAAACGTTATAAATATTCCAAGATTATAAATCTTATCGTATTAAAAACATATCGAATAATTAAACGAGGTTGTAATTTAACACGTATTTAACACGTTTTACGCGTTTTTATCGAATGAGCGTTATCATTAACCTTTTGGTATCAAAAGATATGCAATTAAGTATTAAAATGATATTTAGTGCGTTAACTTCCCATGTTGGTCACGTTAAAACCTTATCTAACGTATTCTCGGGTTTGACCAGATCGTAACCCGGTTCACGTCACGATTGCGTTTTCGGAACGCGTTTATTCCGGACAACGTATCACTCACAAATTTTGTATGTTATGATAATAAACCATGATTAGATGAATAATTACGGAGTTACGAGGTTCGGTTGACGTATCAGATGTCAGTAAATGCCGGTGAAAACCGGTGTTCGCGTTTCACTTACGTATCTCCGATGCTTATGCCTGATTGATGAAAAATCTTTTAGCAAGCATTATTTATGATATTAGTTAAGGTTAACAATGATTTTGATTGGATGACAAGCTATTTTATGAATTTCTGATAGCATTCAGACGTTAGTACGCGTTAAATTGCCGGATTTTGCCCGGTATGGGTTCTGAATATGTTTTTAGCTTGGATCTTTCCATAGTTATTTCAAATCATCTATTAATTCATTGATTAATGGTTTCTTGTTTAATTAGTTCCTAAACGTATATTTGGGCCTTAAATGGATCTTGTTATAAGTTTGGGCCCTTATTGGGCTTATTGGGCCCAAAAGGCTAGTTTTGTTTTGCAAGATTTCTTTGGTAAGCCCAAATCAATCCGGACCTTTATTGGGTCCTATAATACATTAAGGTGGTGTTTGTTTTTTACAAAAAGCTCTACCCAACCTCTTCATCTGCGCGCACGCAGACGCGGGAAGAGGTTTTAATCGAACAGACTGTTTGATTTCCCGAAGACATTTCATTTAAAAATGTGTTCCTGAGGTCTTCTTGGGGAAGACATGGACTACTGTCTTCAGATGGGAAGACATTTCATCCAAACCTCTTCTCCTCTCCTCCTCTCTTCACAAAACAGCAGCCCCTTCCACCTCTTCTCCTCTTCTCCCCTCATCTCCTTCCCAAGGTCCCGCCGGCCGGCCCCCTTCATCGGCCCTCCTGCTTCCGCCTCGCGAACCACACTCCCCGCACCATCACTACCACCGACCGAACGAAGCCCCAGGCCCACACGACCGGACCCGAGTCGCAACCCGAAGCCATCACCCCTCCGGGTCCCGATCACACACGCAGAGCGGTGTGTTTTCGTGAACGGACTCCAACCAGAGAAAACCCAACTCCGGTTTTGCACAAGAAAGCCATTGGCACCGAGGTTTACAGCTTGCATCTTCAGTTAGAGGATGATGGTTGTGGGTGTAATCAGTAATGGTGGTTGTGATGAGATGATGAATTGAGGGTGATATATGCTGAATTGTTGAGGAATTGGTGAGGGGATGAATTGAGGGTGATATACGCACACACACACACACACACACACACACACATATATATATATATATATATATATATATATATATATATATATATATATTGATATCAATCGAAGTATAGAAATAAACATTAACAGTAGAAGATGGAATCACTTTGATGTGCGCTGAAAATCGAGTTCCAGAAAGAAGATTGAGGCTGAATTTGATGGTAGTTTGGAATAATGAATAATAAAACCTAGAAAATAATGGATGAAGATGATGGAGTATATGAACAAGGGAGAACTAGAAGTCGTGGGTGGGGTGGTTTGTGTTTGTCTACTCAATTTTGTTTGTATGTTTGTTTGTATATCTACATAGTATTTTGTTTTCTATCAATTAAATATTTAAATAAAAGTAAAAGGGTATCTTGTTGGGTATGATGATAAACTAGTTTTTAAAGTTTTTAATGTTTATTGTATTTATGTTTAAATGTTAAACTAGTTTTTAAAGTTTAAAAAATAGTTTTACTTTAATTACATCATATTTTATCAGTCTGCAGATGTTAAAAAATCAAACAGTCTTTTTCTTGCAGACTGCAGACGTTTGGTCCACCTCTTCTGCTGCAGATGTCTGCAGATGTGGTCCGCAGACTGCAGACATTTTCCTGCAGAAAAAACAAACAGCACCTAAGTTTTCTAATTGGGCTAGATTTCAGAGGTGTTACATTCTCCCCTCCTTTAAGAAATTTCGTCCTCGAAATTTTAGTATCGTTAATATTTGTTTCCGAGTGTGATACACTCATAGTATGAATCTTGAAGATTTAGAGTTATTTAGCTGAGCATCCCAGGACAAATGTTGATGATTAGGTGTCAAATAATCAGGTTTGATTTGAATTGGAGTAACTATCCGAATGTTAGAATCATGCTTGACAGGATCAGTGAGTCAAACTATGAGCAGGTTTTTGGCTTTACAATCAGATCATTTAACAATCGTACAAAATTAACAAGAAGAGACTCTCCACTGTGGTTTAATACACCGACCTACAAAATAGATCTAGTGAGGAGACGATTCCCAAAATCCCGACGGTGTTACCGTCCTCACTGAGAATCTTAAGAACGATTGAAAAGAAGAGGATATTAGCATGAGTGCCATTAATTAGACAGGATAGTCGTGACACAATAGATTAAAGGTTTCAAATCAAGAAGGATTTGGGTTTTCCCAACGAGTACAGATGAATATCTAGGCATCGCACGACCATTTTTATGAAGCTAAGACCAAGAAGTTTTCACGATTTCTAAGAACAGAGAGATTAGGTCATGCATAAAGGTCTTCAACTTTCAAAGCCTACTTTTTAGTTCTCAACTTCCTTCCGAAAAATTTCTTCGATCTCTTCCTTCTATGATTTCATCTTAAGGTGGTTAAGTCCTTTCTTCCACTACGTGCTTCTTCTAGTGTGCATCCTTTTCCGGAACTGTTCTGTATATCAAAACCTCAGTCTCCGAGTAGATCCGTTCATCTTATCTGACGAATGACAAGAGTTTCTCCGAAATGGGATGTGGTATATATACATATTCACGTGAACTGACGCTGTTAGAATCTTAAGTTCAAGAAATGATACGATGTAGGTAATAGAAGGAAAGCCTAACTGTAGGCTATCCGCATTCGTCAATGAGTGTAAGAAGATACAAATGCGGTCAGGACTTGTTCTCTCTCATTTGGAAATATGGATGTCTTAGGACAATGCAGACGGAAGCTACTTATCCGCACTTGTCAATGCGGTTGTCATTACCGATTGTCGATCACCCTATTGTGCTTGATCTAATATTCTGATGTGTATTTGGTAGTGTCGCATCGATAATGTATCCAGGTGCTCCCTTTTATTTTACAGAAGTTTCCAGTTCATGCTTAATGTAGCTCTCTATATATTTTCTCGGCTTCAATCGGGCGTCTAGAAAATTGTCTTATACTGTTGCATCAACACACATCTGAAACTTTCTTATACGCGCCCAAACGAATTCCGCTTTTCTCCAAGGATAACAATGCCAGTCGTATAGCTACACGAATCAAGTTTTTGTCGATCCTTTTACAACTTTCTCCTAACCCTAAGCATTGACGCATCTCAATGCGGTTTTTACTTCTTCTCGGAATTTTATAGCTTCAACTATAGCGATTTGTCTCGAATTTCATGCTTAGTAGTAGTGGCAAAATGACAGACACGTCTAATTATGTCTTACAGATCCTATCCATGAGACTCCTGATTACATGAGATGTGTAGGTCCTCCCATACGGGCTTGACCACAAACTTCATACTTGCCATATCTGGTTTCAATTGTTATTTGTGTAATGTCGTTTTCCTTATAAACACGACTGATAACGATTAAGATGTAGGTAGCATCTTGAAATTGATTAAGTAGGTTATCATCTCTAGGAAGAGGATATCATTTATCCTTGGTGACTTTATTTAACTCTTAATAGTCCATCCATAACTGGAGCATTCTATTTTCCTTCCGCAAAGAGCATTAAGTTTCCTCAAGATGACATACTAGGTCTTATGAACTGTTTATCCAACAGCTATTGAATCTGTTTTCCTTCCACCAGCTCCTTAATATGAGCTTCAAGTCCAGCACCTCCGTACATATATTACTTCTATTTTCCGACTCCATTCCCTTAAGAGCAACTTCAACTGTTGTCTTAAGCTACAGAATTGTTGCAAACATTCCTACTAATTCCTTCATAGTGCTTCCCATTGAAGGTCAACCTTCTAGATGACCTCTTCCTTGGTCCATATTCTTCGAGGCAACTGCGCCCTATAGAGGGTCTATTCGTTAAGCAAGTAACTCTGTTTAGATTCTAATTTCTTATAAGCTTATTGATTGTTCCATGAGATATGAGAGTGAGACTTTTAGCTCGAATTTCCGACGGTACGGAGCGTTCTAGGGTAAGGTATTAGAGAATCACCTTAGGAGAGGTTTAAAAATTTAGAGAGGAATAACACCAACGCTTACGGTCAAGGATGATTATGCAGACTTTCTTTATCTACAATCTGCTGCATGTCTATCACTTCATTGTAGTTGGATCTCAAGTGATTTAACACATGAGATTTTCTTGTAGTTGATCTTCTATGCTTCTCAGTACATATTTTGGAGCAACACCATCGTTTAAGTTCGACCATGAGTTCTTCCCATGAATTCTTCATTATTATCGACCGCATCGACTCGAATAAGTTTAGGACTTTATCAAGGCGCTCACTAGCACAAGAAAGTTAACTACCACTCTAATAACTTATCTATAGTTCGAAATCGTATTCTACTTCAGATCTTCAAGCTCGAATCACGAACTTATCACTCAGGTAGTAGAGGTCTCCAAGTAGAGATATCTTACAAGGTTTTAAAGTTTTCCGCATCGGCCATCACGCATTTCCAAAGACGACGGTTGTGCTCTAGGGCTTAAGGTGAGTAGCACTACTCGTTAAGAGAATAAATTGAGAACAAAGGGTGAATGAAAATCGGGGATCCATAGAAGTTGTAAGTTCATATTTTTGTCTTGATTCTCGAAGGTTAGCTTTTCTCGGCAATTATCCCTGGCACTTGAATTTTGATCTCCGAAGAATCTGGATTTTAGAACGAGGATTCATTTCCTGCGAAATCTGGTGCTCAGAAATTTACCAACAACAAGGTCAGTTAAAAGCATGGTTAAGATAACTCAACTTAAGTTTCGAGTGAAGATTGTCATTAGGTGACTAACGGTTGAAGATGATGAAAGATTTCACGAGCGTAGTACTGAGAAAGGTGATTATCAATCATAATCGGAGATGATATTAAGAATATTCCTTTGAGTTAGGTGGTTTCATTATAATGAATAGGTAGAGAGAAGTCATATTTCTCAAAGGCTTTGAGAAAATAATCAGAGGAATTCTAGACTCCAGAAGATCCTATGAAGTGTGAACTACTAAGAAAGAAAGGAGTGACAAGTCTTCTATGTCATTGACCACAAGAGGCGTTTCTCGGAAATTTATTACTCTGGTATGTTCTCCATTGCACGAGCCATGTTAGAGAGTCTTCCACTATGTTAAAGAAGTTTTGACGAATTCAATGTTAGGTAGGAAGGAATTTTTAGGCATCGCTCAAAATAGTATGGCTAAAGTACACGCACAACGAGGTGGAGTGCCATACTCAGCACGAGACCAGTTAAGTTTGAGAACATCATTTAATGATCTTCAGAGTCTGATGGTCTTATCATCATAATTCCAATAGGAGAGTAGAATAAAAGAAAAGAGAAGAAGAGAAAGGAATAATTACTGCAACATCGTCCTTGGTAGCTCTTCAAGTGTCAAATGGTTTTTGCCCAGCATGAAAGTTTTGAACCTGAAATTATTGAATATATTCCAAATATTTGTGTTTATTCTTGTATTTATTGGTTCTTTAAGTGTTTTACATTAATATTAGTTTACATGACAGGGCCCACCAGAATTCAAGGGTACCTGTAAATTCACCATTACGTGTGCACCCGTAATCATCAATTTACCTTACACTATCATTCTAGTCATTCCCATCATAAGTTCCAAGTTTGTGTATTTAGGTCGTGGAGTTAATGATTTTCATTTAGTCATCATCTTCAATTAAGCACACTTAGATTCCAATTATGCTAATCATTCAAGTTAACCCAGAAATTGTTTCAAAGTAAGTTTAAGCAAATCAAGCAATAAATGAGCATTCAGGTACATGATATCCTAGGGAGCAGAACAAACAAAAGGCATCATGGTTAATATCTTATCACTAAATTCTAACATGTATCATCTTACAAATGAGGCATAATAGTAAGTATCATTATTTCAAACAAGTATCAGTATAACAGTTGCTCAGGTAACGACACAAGTCGTATCAAGTGTATAGCTAACAGCAGTTGTTTCATATAGTGACAAAAGTCAACTTTGCAATCAGATAAGTATCTCTCCAGGATTTAAGTCCTAATTTAAATGCACACCTTTGGTTTCTAACATTCTTAGTACTTGACATTCAGTAGTCCTAAGAGTTAACTCCAAAAGATTTCATACTTTTCCTGATTTACTCGGGTGCACCTATCATAGGTAATACCCTAATATATCAAGGTTTCTTATAGAGTAGGGAACTCTTAATGTGATATATGTAATCCTTAAGGTATAAAAGTTAAGACGGGAGTTCTTAAGGGAACCTACTCTTGCTGCAAACTTTGGGTCACTGGATCATGGAAACAACCTACTAGGCTGGTCCTATTTACGGTTACAGCTTAGGTATTGCAAAGCAAACCCGTATTTCTACACCATTGGTTAGCAAAGCTCAGAAGAGTCTTCTTACTAAGGTGGTCCTATGAGGTTCATATGGTTGTAGTTTAGGTCTCGCGAAGCAGACCTACTTCGCTACAACCTTTGGCTCTGATACCAATCTGTCACACCCCGGGCCCAGAGAGGCGGGATGTCACGATTAGTAAACAACAACCAAAATGCAGCGGAACTAAATGGTTTAAAAGATTACAACTTTCAACATTTACATCAGAATATTGGCTTTGTTTCAATTCACAAGGTGCCTAAATCTACCGTCTATAGGTGTCGTGATCAATCTCTCGGTGAATATTTCTTGAAGCTTCAGTAACTAAGGCTTCTAGTCTCAACCTTTGTCTTTAACCTCTATCCTCGTATCTTGCTTCGGATTCGGGTAAATTCTATAGCTCAACTATTCTCCCTAGCTGTACCTGAAGACATGCTCAAAAAGATTTTGTGTCAACATAAAGTTGGTGAGTTCAAGTGGTTAAAGTTTCAGAAAATAAAAGGGACTCTTAAAGTCCATATGTTAAAGTATTTGCATCTATTATAGTTGTTGTGGGGTCACAATCAACCCTGCACTTGGTCCCCGGTTGGCATCTTCTAAACTTGTGTTTAACAGGATATTCCAGTAGCAAAGAACCAAGCCTCAGAACAGTGAACCATTCCTGCTAGGATGGTTCACCATAGTATCTTATTCAAAACCTGTTACATGCCACAAATGACCCCTCAGGATCTCAGTGGGGTACCTCCCTGTAGCGGGAGCCACTGTGCGTGGGGGATTCCCCAAATAGATCTATTCACGTAAAAACAAGCGGTTCACAAAAGAATTAATGATCATGACAAAAGTATCAGCAGGTATCCAAAAAGTCCCATATACAAGCATCAAGTAAGCACAATCATAGTTCATTAAACAAAAGATTATGCAAAACAGTAAACAGTATCACACATAAGAGTTTCAGTTTGAAAGAGCATGCTTCATCCCCAAAACAAAAGTAAAAAGGGGAACACGAGAACTCATCTAGTTTCCTTATATAATTTCAGAGCTTGATAAAGAAAAGTGATGATCACCAACAAAGCAATCCTAACTAGAACATATAAGATTCACGTTTAGAATTAGCACGATGTTATTACATGCGTGTCGTTGAGCTCTTTAGTTAAATTTAAGTTGGTGATTAGTATCCTTAATGTATCTTAGCTTCTTGTGTATTTGTTAAGTGTAATGAATTAACTCGTGTACATTAGGTTAATTAATGCATTTAATCAAGAATTGAGTCTTAGCTTAAATAATGTAGAAAAACCAATTTATATCATGGATTCCAAATCTTTAAAAATAACTCGCATTGACGATGTAAATAATACATAATGTTTCAACGATGTTTATAATGTTCACGTTCACATCATTATAGTTAACTTGATTGACGATAAATAATCCAATTTTTGATGGTAGTTGACTATATTTCTAATAAAAAGGGTGACACCAATAATATTTATCTTAATAAAAATGAGATGACCGACAATTAATAACGACAAGATGATGATGGATCATTATCCCATTTTAGATCTTTTATCTTAAACAAAACGTGTAGATGTCGGTTAACCTAAATATCCATTGTATAAATATACAAATGTACAATCATAATTGAATGTATTTTACATCTCTAAGTCTTGTAACGATTTAACGTGACATGATATCGACTTATTTGTTTAATTAACAACATGTTATAACCATTTCCCAAAATGTAATGCTTCATATATCTTATCTAGGTTGGTTTCTAATAACTATCCTTGCTATTTAAATCTTGTGTCATTCGCTTTCGTTTTATAATTTATGTATTTTGTATTAATTAGAGCTCAAATAACACGTATATAAATTATAATTAAATTTCAATGCATTGCGCGTGCGATTATACCTTTCACTCGGTTCACGTTGGCTAACCCACTCGTATTGATCTTGATCCCATCGCGTTCTTGATGCCGACTACCCGACCTCAATTGACCATCAACTAGGTCATAGCTTAACCTAGTCAAAACACACTAAAAATATTTACAAACTCTTCGATATTTGTTATTTCATACCCAACCGATACTATACCCACAATATACGTTATCATTTACTTCGGTTGTGACTTTTACCACAATTATCCACCGCATGCACCGCATGCACCTCCTGGTTGGCTAGAATCTTTGCCAAAACTAAACCATCATCATCACCTTCGGTTTACACCTCTATCACCAACAATCACATCCGACTACCAACAACCGCCAACATCACCACCGTCACCGGAACCACCACTTTCGCAGCCCTTGTAACCACCTCCGTAGCCTAACCCATCGTCACCGCCATCTTGGGCAGCCTTCGGGTGCCCTAAGTAGGCCACCACCATCCGTCACAACCATCACAGCCATCGCCACTGCTGTTATGACCTCAAACCACCATAGGCCATCACCGAGCACCACCTTTACCATGGCCAACATCAACCACAACCATTAGTCACAACTATTAACCACCACCAACAGCCTTTGTAACCATCGCAGCAACTGACACCCATGCAGCCACGATTACAGCCACAACCAACAACCACACAACCACGATTTCAGCCACCACCATCACCATAACCGACAACCCATCGTGACGGCCTACCAAACTGCCACAAACCGAGACAACATCAAGTGTAGGACTTGTTCCAAACCATGAACCACCACCCTTAACAGCCTCCATCGTCGTTCCTCTGCACCATACCCGCAACCAACACAGCCACCACTCACAGTCACGACCAACAGCCCTTCGAACCAAACCCAGCTGCTGCCACCTTCTTTGCCTCATAACTTTCAATCTGCTACGAGTTAGAGGGTGAGGCTACCACCATTGGAAAGATCTCATCGAGACGAAGAAGAGCATAGGTGGCACTCGCCGCCACTCGCCAGCTGAGGCTGCCGGAATCTCGCCGGAACCCTAGCCGCCACACCTCCTTCTATCGTCCATAACTTGTTCTTCGTCGTGAATCAGAAGAAACCACTACCGCCATCGTGTTCGTCTTTCCGAGAGCTTCGGTTTGATATATAGCACTCGCCGGAACGTTGCCGGAATGGCCGCCGGTGGCCGGAATTTCGCCGGAGATGAGAGGGAGAGAGGTGGCCGCGGCTTTTTCTGCCCAAATGGGGTTTTTGAAACCCTAGAATGAGGAATATGATGCTTATATACTAGGGTTAAATGATGGGTTCGAATACGGGTCGGTTCGTACACGCTCGATTAAGTTTTCACGCAACGTTAAACTTTTCTTTTCCCGTTAGATTCGGTTATACAAAACGTTATAAATATTCCAAGATTATAAATCTTATCGTATTAAAAACATATCGAATAATTAAACGAGGTTGTAATTTAACGCGTGTTTAACACGTTTAACGGTTTTACGCGTTTTTATCGAATGAGCGTTATCATTAACCTTTTGGTATCAAAAGATATGCAATTAAGTATTAAAATGATAATTAGTGCGTTAACTTCCCATGTTGGTCACGTTAAAACCTTATCTAACGTATTCTCGGGTTTGACCTGATCGTAACCCGGTTCACGTCACGATCGCGTTTTCGGAACGCGTTTATTCCGGACAACGTATCACTCACAAATTTAGTATGTTATGATAATAAACCATGATTAGATGAATAATTACGGAGTTACGAGGTTCGGTTGACGTATCAGATGTCAGTAAATGCCGGTGAAAACCGGTGTTCGCGTTTCACTTACGTATCTCCGATGCTTATGCCTGATTGATGAAAAATCTTTTAGCAAGCATTATTTATGATATTAGTTAAGGTTAACAATGATTTTGATTGGATGACAAGCTATTTTATGAATTTCTGATAGCATTCAGACGTTAGTACACGTTAAATTGTCGGATTTTGCCCGGTATGGGTTCTGAATATGTTTTTAGCTTGGATCTTTCTATAGTTATTTCAAATCACCTATTAATTCATTGTTTCATGGTTTCTTGTTTAATTAGTTCCTAAACATATATTTGGGCCTTAAATGGATCTTGTTATAAGTTTGGGCCCTTATTGGGCTTATTGGGCCCAAAAGGCTAGTTTTGTTTTGCAAGATTTCTTTGGTAAGCCCAAATCAATCCGGATCTTTAATGGGTCCTATAATACATTAAGTTTTCTAATTGGGCTAGATTTTAGAGGTGTTACATGTTGATGGTCTAGAATGGCTTGAGTCTCCTTGGACAAGGCTGGAGAATCTCAAAGAAATGCTGGAGTCCACGGTTTTGTAAGATTCATGCACCAAATGCTTCACAAGGAGACACCTTCTTGCGGTTTTGGTGTTGGCCGATGTTGTTGTTGTTGTAGTTCACGATTTTGCTGCTGGAATGAGGCTGAAATGGGAGAGTTTGAGTGTGTGTTTCAGCTGAGTTCAAGAGAGAGAGAGAGGAGAGGGATGAGGGTGGAGTGAGTCTTGCAAAAGTGAAGAATGCATGTGTTTTGTATGGATGGATGGAGTGGTTTGTGTGTAGTGGCCAGCAAAGGTGTCCATTGGTGGACAAGGGGGCGGTCGAAGGTTGTCTTCTAGTGAGGGATTTTCCTTTAATTTTTAATCTCAAAATAATTAGTAGTATTATTTTGTAGTGTAGTGTAAAATTGCTAGTTATAAAAGATGTTGTTAGTTGATAAGTCTAATGCATGATTATGCATGCTAGTTCCGAAAATTTCAAGTGTGTGTGTGCACATATACTTTTAATTGTTTCAATTGATATTGTATATCATACTTAGGGTGGCTAATTGATATTCCCGGGCACTAATTTTCTAAAAGTCAAGTCTTATAGTAACAAAAATTCACAAAATCACATAGAATCATAAAAATGGATCAAATAACAAATGGTGATTCTAACATTATTGATATAATTAAATTGTTTCTATTATTAGTACTCATAAGATGGAATATGATGCAATTAAATTAGGGTTTAGAATAGTGACCTTGGGACCGGTTGTCACATTCTCCCACCGTTTAGGAAATTTCGACCCGAAATTTTAGCTTCGATTAGAATCTGAACGGGTGGGTTTGAAGAGATGCGGGTAATTCTTCCTCATCTCGTCTTCACGTTCCCAAGTGAATTCCGGCCCTCGTCTCGAGTTGCATCTAACCTTGACCTTGGGTATGCGGCTTCGCCTGAGTTGCTTAACCAAGCGGTCCATGATCTCTATGGGTTCTTCCACGAAGTTTAGCTTATCATTGATTCTTGTCTCCTTCAATGGTAGCTCCAAGGTTTTGTCTACCAGACACTTCTTCTAGTTTGACACATGGAAGGTGTTGTGTATATAACTCAATTTCTAAGGTAGTTTCAACTTGTAAGCCACAGGACCAATTCTTGCAAGTATTTCAAATGGTCCAATGTATCTTGGGCTTAACTTTCCTCTTTTTCCGAATCTCACGGTTCCTTTCCATGGTGCTACTTTCAGCATTACTCTGTCACCTATCTGAAACTCTAATGGTTTTCGTCTCCTATCAGCGTATTTCTTCTGACGGTCCCTTGCTGCCCGTAGACGTTCCTAAATTTTGAAAATCTTATCGGTGGTCTCCAATACGATGTCTGGCCCCAACACTTGGCTATCACCAATTTCATTCCAACTCAATGGTGACCGACATTTCCTACCATAGAGAGCCTCATACGGAGCTGCATTGATACTTGCATGGTAACTGTTATTATAGGACAACTCCACCAATGGAAGATGGTTATCCTAGTTCCCACCAAAATCAATCACGCAAGCTCTCAGCATATCTTCTAAAGTTTGAATAGTCCTTTCACTTTGAGCGTCAGTTTGCGGGTGGTAAGCCGTGCTTAAGTCCAGCCGGGTTCCTAAAGCTCGTTGGAGTGATTTCCAGAAACGCGAAGTGAAACGACTATCACGGTCGGAGATTATTGATAGTGGCACACCATGCCTAGCCACTATTTCATTGATATACAGTTGAGCCGGTCTTGACATGTCATAGTCTTCTTGAATTGGTAAGAAGTGAGCTGATTTGGTTAGTCTATCCACTATTACCCAAATAGCATCATGACCTCTAGACGTTCTGGGTAACTTAGTAACAAAATCCATCGTGACGTTATCCCATTTCCATTCTGGGATTTCTGGCTGCTGCAACGTCCCTGATGGTTTTTGTTTTCAGCTTTTACCATGGCACATGTTACACATTTTCCGATGTAAACAACGATTGATTTCTTAATTCCAGGCCACCAGAAAAGTGCCTTCAAATCTTGGTACATTTTATCACTTCCAGGGTGAACAGAATACCTAGATTTGTGAGCTTCGTCGAGAATTACCTCTCGAATTCCCCCATGCTTTGGCACCCAAGTTCTCCCTTCGCACTTATATGTACCATCATTTCCTGTTTCAAATCGCTTTTCCATTCCAGTTAATCCTTCTCCCGCTAAATTTTCCTCCTTTAATGCTTCACTTTGAGCTTCTTTCAGCCTTGCAATTAGGTCAGTGTACCCACTTATCCTTAAAGCTCATACAAGAAGTGTTTTTTCTCTCTCCTTTCTGCTCAAAGCATCTGCCACCACATTGGCCTTACCAGGATGATAACGGATTTCACACTCGTAGTCATTTAATAACTCAACCCATCTTCTCTAACGTATGTTTAGCATCTTCTAGTCAAGAATGTGTTGCAAACTTCGATGGTCAGTGTAAATGATGCACTTCGTGCCATAGAGGTAGTGCCTCCACATTTTGAGAGCAAACACCACGGCACCTAATTCCAAATCGTGCGTAGTATAGTTCTTCTTGTGATCGTTTAGCAGTCTAGATGCATAGGCAATGACCTTGTTGCGTTGCATTAGCACGCATCCTAACCCCTGACGCGAGGCGTCACAATAGACTATGAAGTCTTCGACTCCTTCTGGGAGGGCCAGAACAGGTGCACTGCATAACTTTTCCTTAAGCTTCTCAAATACTTCATCTTGCTCTGGTTCCCACACAAAGGTTTTGCTCTTCTTAGTCAGTGCCGTCAAGGGTTGCATAATGCGTGAGAAGTCTTTTATGAATCGTCGGTAGTATCCAGCCAATCCTAGGAATTGCCTAATCTCAGTGGGAGTTTTAGGAGTCTTCCAATTCTTTATAGCCTCAATCTTGGAAGGGTCAACTTGAATCCCATTCTTATTCACTACATGCCCTAGAATTTGGATCTCTCGCATCCAAAATTCACATTTAGAAAATTTGGCATATAGTTGCTCATTCTTGAGTAACTCAAGAATTAGTCTGAGATGCTTCTCGTGCTCTTCCTTATTACTGGAGTAGATTAGAATGTCGTCGATGAACACGATCACAAACTTGTCGAGATATTAGCGGCATACACGGTTCATGAGATCCATGAATGCTGCTGGTGCATTAGTCAGCCCGAAGGGCATGACTAAGTACTCATAGTGCCCATACCTAGTTCGGAAAGCCATCTTGGGTATGTCTTCTTCTCTTATCTTTAGTTGGTGGTAACCGGATCTTAAATCTATCTTGGAAAAGTAGCTTGCTCCTTAAAGTTGATCGAATAGGTCGTCTATCCTCGGAAGAGGGTAGCGGTTCTTTATGGTCAACTTATTTAACTCTCGGTAGTCAATGCACATACGTAAGGTTCCATCCTTCTTTTCCACAAATAACACCGGGTCACCCCATGGAGAGACACTCGGACGTATGAATCCTTTGTCCAATAGTTCTTGAATTTGCATCATCGGTTCCTTCATTTCAGGAGGGGCGAGTCGATACGGCGCTTTAGCTACCGGTGCAGCGCCAGGCAGCAAATCTATTTGGAACTCAACTTATCGATTCGGGGGAAGTCCCTGTAGGTCTTCCGAAAACACTTCAGGGTATTAAGAAACTACTGGGATATCCGCAATCTTCTTCTCCTCTTTGGTCTTCATCACGTAGATAATGAAAGCTAAGCATCCATTCCTTAAGCTCTTGGTAGCTTTTAAATGGGATATCATGGGGGATAAAGTGTTACTCCTTTCTCCTTGCACCACTAACACTTCTTTGTCGTTCAACGGTATCTTGAGTAGGCGTTCATCACAAACAATTTTGACTTTGTTCTCAGCTAGCCAGTCCATGCCAACAACCACATCGAATCCTCCTAACTTAATGGGCATCAAATCTATTTTAAATGTAGTTCCATTTAGATTCATTGAACAATTCTTGACGATTTCATTAGTTTCTAAAATGTTGTCATCAGCTAATTAGACGGTAAACGTATTGGCTAAGGTACACGGAGCTAGGTCAATCAAGGATCTAAAAGCACTAGAGATAAAACTAGCAGTCGCTCCAGTATCAAACAAAACAGTAGCAGGATGATTGTTTACAAGAAACATACCGTTAACCACATCAGGTTCCTTTCGGGCTCCAGCTGGGTCCATCATAAAAGCTCTTCCCTTAGGCTTATTGGGCTTGGCATCCTTATCTCTACCCAGCTTAGGACACTTGCTCCTCATGTGTCCTGGATCCCCGCATTCATAGCATTGCTTCCCTGGTATGAAAGTACAATCCTTGATCAGGTGCCCAGTCCTTTTGTACTAGAAGCAGGGCATTGGGTTGCATTCCCCTTGATGGTGTAGCTTACACTTGTTGCAAAATGGGCTTGTTCCCATATACAGCCTCCGGGTCTTGCTTCGCTGATCATCACGTCTCGCACCTTCGAAACTTTTCCTTCCTGACCCGCTACTACTTCCAACTGCTTTCTTTGCTTCAAACCACCTTCTTTTCTCTCCAAAAAACTTCTTCTTCTCATCACTCCTAATTTGCTCAGTCCATCCAGCCCTAACTAGGTCATCGGTCAAACTGCTGGTGAGGTCAACTTCGGATTGTAGAGTCAAGGGCTTGGAGGATCGGACCATTCCTCTAACTCTGGGATGTAGCCCCCAGATGAATCGTGCTACGCCTTTAGATTCAGGTGTCACCAGGTGTGGCACCAGCTGGGATAGGGCTAAGAAACGATTGATGTACTCAGTGTAATTGGGCCTTTCATCTCCAGGCTCAGGAACTCCGATTATAGCTTGTCAAGTAAATTGACGGGGAAATACTTGTGTAGGATTCTATGTGCCCAAGACACATAGAATATTGATGCGGTTAGTACGTTATGATCCAAGTCGAGTTATACCCAATAACAAACTTAGCAAACACCAATTGATATTTAATTGATGATATGATCATACAACTAAATCTTTACACCAAATTAAGGAAATGGGTTTTCTAAATAATTTGCATGAGAGATAGAACAAATTATAAGGATAATTTGTTGATGAATTTATTGTTATTCTTGTTATTTAAAAGGTATTTAAATAACAATAATAATATATGAGTGTACCTTAATTAAATTGTTTAATTAAAAGGGACATGTGTCACATTTAAACATAAGTCTAGATAGTGACAATTTAATGTATGATGTATGGCTAATTTTAATATGTTGTGTTGGTAGTTTTAAGGGGGAAAGTGATTTTGAATCCCTTCTTTTGGCCGCCCCCCCCTTGATCTCATTGGACCTTTTATGTCTTGAGAATACACACAACATTAACTAGCTTTACACTAATTCTTTATCTTCATCCCATACATGCAAAATTGACAAAAAAGGCTCTCTCCTCTTCCTCTCATGTTTCAGAACTTCCAGCAGGAAGAAAGGAGTTTTGAAGCTACTTTGTGGTGTGATTTCTCCCTAACAAGAAGGGTTTTTGCAACAAGCTTTGGGTATACGAGCTTGAGGACCGCTACTTTGATCTTTTGGCTGATTTCAAGCATCCAATACCTCTTCTCTTTGTTGTTTTTCTTGCTCGAGAAAGGTAGTTTGGCAGCCCCTTTTGTGGCTGCCATATTATGCACGATTATGTTTACATAGCTAGCATTACTTACAACTAAAGGTCCTTATGTTTGTGGGTTTGTTTACAACTTATAACATCAAAATAAACCTGAAATTTCAGATTATAAACAATGTCATAATGATTATCTTCCGCTGTGTTTCATATGTTTAAATGGTTAAACAAGCTGAAAATTGTGCAACAAACCCCTTCAATGGTATCAGAGCCGGTTATGTAGGTAGCTAGCTTGATTTGATTCTTATAATTTCGTTTTATGGACTTTAAAACCCCTTTTAGGGGCTGCTAAGTTCATATGATATGAAACCCCAATCTTTCAAAGTCATATCACACATGCTTGTGATTAAACTTTGAAAGATATACATGTTTATTGTTTGTTTTGTTTGGACAAAATAAAACCCGAAATTTCAGTTTATGTTGACTGAAATTTCGTGGTTTTAATTGGGGTTTTCATTATACTTTTGGATGATATGATCATTGGTTGTTTATGTGCATAACCTAGCATTTGGCCTTGTGTTTTTTGGATGAATGCATTTGTTGTTTTGGCTTATTCAATGGGTTGTATATTATTTTATTTGTGCTTTGTATAAAAGGTGTAATTTATTTATTATTGGGTTGTAATAAATAGATTAGGTGTATTTTTCATTTTACTAGATATCATGTATTAGGACTTTATATCTTGTAATATGAAGACATATGCCTTGGAAGCACAAAGGAAGACACAAAAGAAACATGGAGCATTTTGGATGCGGTTTCAAGTGGGAGGATATTGGAAGCTTTCTATGTGTTCTCTTGTTGTAACCTTAGAAAAGACCAAATGACAACACTTGTGATGGCAAACAAGTGTTGTCAACATAAGGGCTATGGTTATACAAATATGGTTGTTAATGTTTATGCTTGGTTGAATGTTTGTTGTTTGAATGTATGGTTGATATTTTGACATGCGTTACGAACTAATTAACCAACTTAACAAGCTAAAAATGATGGTTCTTAATCATTAAAAGTTAATAAAAAGTTATTAAAATGATCTAATGATTTTAAAGATTAAAATAGGTTTTAATCAAAGTTAATAAAAATTCGGATTGTGATAAATGGCTTGATGCCATGAACGTTGAGATGCAATCCATGTATGACAATCAAGTTTGGGAACTTGTTGTACCACCTCTTAATTCCAAGGTAGTTGGAAGTAAGTGGGTTTTCAAGAAGAAAATTGATATGCATGGAAACTTGGATACCTATAAAGCTAGACTTGTAGCAAAGGGTTTCACTCAAACTCAAGGAGTTGATTATGATGAAACCTTCTCACCTGTTGCGATGCTAAAGTCTATAAGGATATTGTTTGCCATAGCTGCTCATTATGATTATGAGATTTGGCAAATGGATGTCAAAACCGCTTTCCTAAATGGATATCTTGAGGAAGATGTCTATATGGTCCAGCCTGAAGGTTTTGTCGATCCAAAACATCCTAATAAAGTATGCAAGTTGAAGAAATCAATCTATGGATTGAAACAAGCATTGAGAAGCTGGAATCACCGTTTTGATGAGGAAGTAAAGAAATTTGGCTTCATCAAAAACGCTGATGAGGCTTGTGTGTATAAAAAGGCTAGTGGGAGCACAATAACTTTCCTAGTATTGTATGTTGATGACATACTACTATTTGGAAATGACATTCCAACCTTGGAAGGTGTAAAAACCTGGCTTGGAAGTTGTTTTTCCATTAAGGATCTTGGTGAAGCCGCCTATATTCTGGGAATAAAGATCTATAGGGATAGATCAAGGCGGTTGATTGGTTTGAATCAAAGTACATACATTGATAAGATCTTGAAAAGGTTCAAGATGGAAATCTCTAAGAAAGGTACCGTACCTATTCAAAGAGGAACGATGTTGAGTACGACTCAATGTCCAAGCTCAAAGGATGAGCAAGATAAAATGAAGGCAATCCCATTCGCATCTGCTATTGGATCCATCATGTATGCAATGATATGCACTCGACCGGACGTGTCATGCGCCTTAAGCATGACAAGCCGTTACCAGCAAAATCCTGGAAACAATCATTGGATGGCTGTTAAGAACATACTCAAGTACCTAAGGAGGACAAGAGATATGTTCCTAATCTATGGATCTGGTGACGAGGAACTCGTTGTAAAAGGTTACACGGATGCGAGTTTCCAAACCGATCATGACGATTCACGGTCACAATCGGGATACATTTTCATTCTGAATGGAGGAGAGGTCTCTTGGAAGAGCTCCACGAAGGATGTGGTGGCTCTATCAACTACAGAATCAGAATACGTCGCCGCCTCATTGGCAGCTCAAGAAGCTGCATGGTTAAAGAAATTCATTGTCGATCTAGGGGTTGTCCCTACCATTCTGGACCCCCTAGAGATCTTTTGTGATAACGAGGGTGCGATTGCTCAAATCAAGGAATCCCGTGCTCATCAAAATACTAGGCACATTGAGCGGAGATTTAACTACTTACGCGATGAAGTTGAAAAGGGAAAGATATGTATTTGCAATGTTCACACGGATCAAAACATTGCGGATCCTCTCACGAAGCTCCTTGAAAAGGCAAAGCATGAAGGTCATACTTGTGCCATGGGACTTCGATATTCTAGTGATTGGATTTGATCTGTGAATTTTGTATTTGGATATGTGGAACTCTTTATTATTTGAATAAAATTATTTGGATATAACGTTTCAATTAATGTTCCAATTTAGCATGTTTAATCCATGAGTAAAATGTTTACTCTAAATGTCCGTAGTCGTTCAGACTTGTGGGTACAAGTATGAAGGTAAGATTATTATGAACTTGGATTGGTTGATATTCATAAGGATGAATATAGAGCAATGGGTTGCGACCAAGGTTCATAGATATTTGAGGGATAAAAATATTGGACTAACCCGCATCTCAAATTTTACTACATAGAATCTTATTGATTGATCATAAGTAAATTTGAGTAAAGGCGAATATCATTTGGTATCCTCTGACCTGAGATACATATTGGGTTTTGATATTCACCAAGTATTATACCTTGAGCTAATTCTTCACTGTCCTGAAATAGTGGAAAGTACATAAGGGTATGTTCAGATATAACACGAGGTGTTTGTGAGAAACGTATGTAGACAAGATGGAATTTGTTCCTCTTATTCGTTAAGAGTTAGATGTCTAAGGCCTGATATCTGTATTTAACATGACATCTGTAACAAAAGGATAGATGATTGATTCACCTAAATCATTTCAAGTAGGGTACTTGAATGGGATGATGTTATTGAATGGCTATAAGTCATGCGTATTAAGGGTAGTAAACCGTTGTTAGGTGGAATTTACTGCTTGCATCAATCTTCTATGAATCTTGGGCAAGTGGGAGATTGTAGGATTCTATGTGCCCAAGACACATAGAATATTGATGCGGTTAGTACGTTATGATCCAAGTCAGGTTATACCCAATAACAAGCTTAGCAAACACCAATTGATATTTAATTGATGATATGATCATACAATTAAATATTTACACCAAATTAAGGAAATGGGTTTTCTAAATAATTTGCATGAGAGATGGAACAAATTATAAGGATAATTTGTTGATGAATTTATTGTTATTCTTGTTATTTAAAAGGGATTTAAATAACAATAATAATATATGAGTGTACCTTAATTAAATTGTTTAATTAAAAGGGACATATGTCACATTTAAACATAAGTCTAGATAGTGACATTTTAATGTATGATGTATGGCTAATTTTAATATGTTGTGTTGGTAGTTTTAAGGGGGAAAGTGATTTTGAATCCCTTCTTTTGGCCGCCCCCCCTTGATCTCATTGGACCTTTTATGTCTTGAGAATACACACAACATTAACTAGCTTTACACTCATTCATTCTCTTCATCCCATACATGCAAAATTGACAAAAAAGGCTCTCTCCTCTTCCTCTCAAGTTTCGGAACTTCCAGCTGGAAGAAAGGAGTTTTGAAGCTACTTTGTGGTGTGATTTCTCCCTAACAAGAAGGGTTTTTGCAACAAGCTTTGGGTATACGAGCTTGAGGACCTCTACTTTGAGCTCTTGGCCGATTTCAAGAATCCAATGCCTCTTCTCTTTGTTGTTTTTCTTGATGGAGAAAGGTAGTTTGGCAGCCCCTTTTGTGGCTGCCATATTATGCACGATTATGTTTACATAGCTAGCATTACTTACATACTAAAGGTCCTTTTGTTTGTGGGTTTGTTTACAACTTATAACATCAAAATAAACCTGAAATTTCAGATTATAAACAATGTTATAATGATTATCTTCCGCTGCGTTTCATATGTTTAAATGGTTAAACAGGCTGAAAATTGTGCAACAACCCCTTCAACTTGTTGCTTATCAGCTCTCTGATTTCGGTCCAGCTCATTTGCATTGTAGTATTCCTTCCCCGAGCTTGTGTGATCGTCTTCCACCACTCCAATGCCGATCCTTTCAGTGATTGAGAAGCAAATCTCACCATGTGGTCCAGTTTGCATTTGCTGATGTCCAGTACAGCCTCCATCTCGTCAATCAATCTGTAAGTATCTATAGCACCCTCAGTGCCATAGAAGTCCTTAGGTTTGCATGCCATAAAGGTTTTATAAGAGCATCCATTCCTTAACGCCTTAGATTCCTCGTTGTTTTCAGTCCAATTACTACCTCCGGCATCTTCCGGTCGGCATTGATCTGAGCGATGATGGTTGGTATCGTGTGAGCAATTTGCTGTGCTATGAGATTTGCTATCCTCTCGTCATTCCCTGGGTTAGTATTCCCCCCGATGGGAGAATCTAGAGGAGTAGGAGGTTGATTTCTGGTTCGCCCTGTTCCTTCATGACGACCTCGGTAGGCTCCTTGTCTCCCGATACGTGTTCCTCTTCTGGTAGGCATTCTAATAGTATCACAGATAAAGTCATTTTAGCGTCTCATAATTTGTTTCAAACAATCTATGCATCACTTCCCTACAAGGCTTCCTCTATATGAGGAGAGAATACGGTGTATAATTATACACAACCTTCCAATTTCCCACAGATTACTAATTTAAATAGTTTAAACAATCATCAAGAATGGCATGGCCCAACACCATGAAATACACAACACATGACAGATAATCATAAATGTTTCAACAACATTGTATCATAGAAATCAGTTCAAAATAAGACAAAGTCAATAGTATCAGAGTCTAGCTCTTACAAAGTGGAAGGTGCCATCACCCCTATGAATAATAATAATAATAATAATAATAATAATAGTAATAATAATAATAATAATAATAATAATAATAATGTTAGATAATGATAAGATTGTTTCCTTCAACTGTTCAAAGACAGATATCCTTCCTCCTTCTACATGTCACCTTCACATCCACTTATTCTTTAGCCATCCCATCCATCCCGAGCTCTTCTTCCTCTGCTCCTGCTCCAACGTCTGCACCCCGTGTGACGCCATCATAGCTTGGAATTGAGCAGACTGGGAGGTCCGGGTAGCGTGCTGAAGAGTCAACTCGTGGCGACGGACGGTCCTCAAGAGCTCCTCCAGTGCTGCATCAGTGGGTCCTACGTCACTTGCCCGACGGCTGGATTGGGAGTACCTATCCCCTGGCAGTATGCTAGGGCCGTCGTACATGCTGTGCCTCAGAGGCATCCAGGGCTCCTCCTGTGGGTGGCGTCGGAGTGAGTCAAACGGCGGTGGTGCAGGTATAGGAGTCCTAACCGGTGGTGGAGGAGGAGGTGGCGTCCTAAATGAGACCGAAGGTCCAGGTCTAGCACTCTTACGTGGACAAGTGATGGTGCGTGCTCCCCTATTCCCAATAGGTGGGATAGGTGAGTAGGATGGAGCGGCAACATGCGGCGTGTGGGAGCGTGTCCGGCTCCTGGGAGGTGTCGTCAAAGAAGAGTTCTCAGAAGCTTCAGTATCCTCAGACGTGACGAATATCCAACTTGGGTGTCCACACCTCCTAAGGTATTCTTCATACTCAGTGCGCGGTTTCGCCTTCTTGGTGTCCCCTGTTGGTGCACTGCTCTCAGTAGGGTAAGCAGGTGCTTTTCCTTTATCAGCCATGGTTGGTTTCCTGTAAAAAGACGTCATGAGTAATTTGGTTTCTCATAGCTCATGATAGTCTTACTAATAATAATATACTCATAGTACTAGTGATGGCATTAGTATCAGGAATCTATACGTATTCCTCATCAATGATATTAGAATCATTTGTTTCTCAAAATAATGTCAGGCAAAACAGTTCATCGTTAAAAAAAATCAATTTCAAATATCCAGTCAAAATAAGTTTCAAAGTTAATCAGCATTAAAGAGAAAAGTCCAAACATAACTTAGAGGTTCGTGATGGAAATTACGCGTCCGGTAAATTGATGATTACATTGATCAAGTGTAATCATCAATTTACCCAACCCGATCATTCCAACACTTTCCCACAAGGACAGTCCTAGGGTATCAGGGTTGTAGCCTAGGGTCTACTATGGTATTCCCGACTTCTCTACAACCTTTGGCTCTGATACCAATCTGTCACACCCCCGGGCCCAGGTAGGATGGGACGTCACAGATTAGCAACAACATACATGGTAGCGGAAACAAACCAATATAGGAGCTCAAAGGGAGAGAACTTCACATGGCATTTAAAGTTTTAAAAGACACCGGGCTGGAAACAGATCCAGCCCCAAATGTTTACATAGTTCAACAAAATAAAAGTAGTCATTGAATCAAATTGTTCAAGTCATGATTTTGGTCACACAAGCAAGTGCCATGGTCTCGGGGTTGATTCTAAGTCTTCCATAATAGCTAAGAGTCTTCACGGGTTACCTGAAACATGGTCAAAAGAAAATAGTGTCAACTAAAAAGTTGGTGAATTCAAGTGCTTAAAGTTTCAAAAAAAATAAAAGGAACTCTTAAAGTCCACAGTAAAGGTTTTAGAATCAAGTGTGAAAGCTTATTAAAAATCTCATTTGATTTTAAAAGCATCATTTTTAGTATCAGTCATTGTGGGGTATCATAATCAACCCTGCACTTGGTCCCCGGTTGGCCTCTTCTAAACTTGTGTTTAACCGGATATTCCCGAAGGAAGGAACCAAGCCTCAAATCAGTGAACCATACCTGCTAGGATGGTTCACCATAGTTTCTTAATCAAAACTTTTTACATGCCACATACGATCACTCAGGATCTCAGTTGGGTACCTCCCTGTAGCGGGAGCCACTGTGTGTGGGGGATTCCCCAAATAGATCTATCCATATAAAGAAAACGGTTCACAAAAGAATTAATGATCATGATATAAGTGTCAGCAGGTATCCAAAAGTCCTACATACAAACATCAAGTAAAGCACAATCATAGTTCATAAAACAAAAGAGCATGTTTCAACCCAAAAACAGTAAGTAAAAAGGGATCACTAAAACTCACCTTAGATATTAAGCAATGAAATCCTTCGTGTGCCGGGAATATCTCAAGTCTAGCACCCTAACATGAATATATTAAGTGATTAGCTACTGCTCTAAACCTATTTAAGGTGCAACAAGAGTGTCTAAGTCTTAGTTGGTCGGATTCGGCTTTGATTCGATTAGGGTTTGTATAAAAAGTTTCCTTTTATGGAAAGTCAAGGTTTCTCATACAATCAAGGGTTTCTACATTACTAAGTCAAGAATATATGGTAAATATGCTATTAATCTGACTAAAGTGCTTATTGGAGTCGATTATGAAGTTTAACAAAATTTTACAGTTTAGCCCCTGAAGTTTCAAAATTGACAGTTTCTACCCTTAAGTTTGGTTTCTTGTATTAGATGACCTTTATAACCAAAAATCAGGTTCAAGACCTTAATATAACTTAATTTTAAGGACATATACCCAAATTTTCAGTTTATGGACTCGGTTTATAAATTACGCGTTTAACGTTGCCGGTTACGGTATAACCGAAGGGTTTAAGATGGTTACCTATGAGTTTTCATGTTTTTGAGTCTAGGACCAGTAGATAACTTTTTAAAGTCATTTTTATAAGTTTCCAACCTTTTAAATCACAAAATTTGCCTCTAGTAGTGGAAAGACTCGTTTTTACGTTTAAACCGTTAAAACGCGTTTTTAACATGGGTTTGATCATTTTAAAAGCTTGTTTGACCAACCATCCTACTTTTGAAGTTATTTTATCATTTAACCTACTGGAATAACATGGTTTTTATAATTTCTAACCTTATACCAATTTTTATTAGATTTTCCTCAAAAACGTCTCTCGGTTAGCATCCGTTTTCACTTAAAAATCCATTTAAATTACCTTTTGACCACTAAAAATTTGCATTAACTCCAGAACACTTTATTAATCATTAATGAACCTGGAATTATCTTTAAAAAGTTTATAGCCCAAGTTTTCTTGTTTTTAAGTAATTTTAACATGTTTTCGGGTCCCGAAAGTGACCAAAATGGGTCTAAACACAACATGTCCTTTGTTGCAGAGATTGAACAATATTAAAACTCTTAATATTAATCAAAACCTACTAAAATAACAGTCCCAAATCATGGCCTAGTTGTTCTACACATCCGTAGCCTTCAAATATATAGAAAATGTCATAACCGACCATTACACTTGTGTAAATCATTGTAACTTGAGTTTAACCATTACCACAAATTGGTCTAACTTAAAAATCAGATTATTGGGGTGTTTAAATGTCATTTTTGAGCAGTTTATGAACCTTTTTTGAGAGGGTTTTCAACAAGTGTCTAAAAGAGGTTGCTACTTGTAGAAAGAGGGGTTTTTCATGGTGTTCTTGTGCTAATACCTTCCATTCATGGTGTACAACCATTTGTAACATTCAAAACAGATTATTAGGAGTTTAATGAGCCATTAAATAGCAGGTTACAAGGTTAGTTCTCAAAGGTTACAAGGTACACAAGTTGGATGGTGCAAAGCACCAAAAATAGGGTTTTCTAACGGGTAATTCGGGTTCTACCCCTTAGAATGACTATTCTACCATGTGATATACCTTCAAGAACATTGGAAACTCCTTAAGAACAAGGTGATGGTGAGAAGTTTCTGCTACAACCAGAAAAAGTAAGGTTTTTAGGTGAAAAATGAAGAAAACAATAGAAATGTCCAAAACCGAGCACATGGAGCTTACACTTGATGTAACTCACAGTTTGGAAGGTGTTGATGGTCATGAATGGCTAGAATCTCCTTGGAAAAGGCTGGAGATTCTTGAAAAAAGGCTGGAGTCCACGATTTTGTAAGATTCATGCACCAAATGCTTCACAAAGAGACACCTTCTTGCGGTTTTGGTGTTGGTCGATGTTGTTGTTGTTGTAGTTCACGATTTTGCTGCTGGAATAAGGCTGAAATGGGAGAGCTTGAGTGTTTGTTTCAGCTGATTTTGAGAGAGAGAGAGAGGAGAGGGATGAGGGTGGAGTAAGTCTTGCAAAAGTGAAGAATGCATGTGTGTTGTATGAATGGATGGAGTGGTTTGTGTGTAGTGGCAAGCAAAGGTGTCCATTGGTGGACAAGGGGGCGGCCGAAGGTTGTCTTGTAGTGAGGGATTTTCCTTTAATTTTTAATCTCAAAATAATTAGTAGTATTATTTTGTAGTGTAGTGTAAAATTGTTAGTTATAAAATATGTTGTTAGTTGATAAGTCTAATGCATGATTATGCATGCTAGGTCTGAAAAATTCAAGTGTGTGTGTGCACATATACTTTTAATTGTTTCAATTGATATTGTATATCCTACTTAGGGTGGCTAATTGATATTCCCGGGCACTAATTTTCTAAAAGTCAAGACTTATAGTAACAAAAATTCACAAAATCATATAGAATCATAAAATGGATCAAATAACAAATGGTGATTCTAACATTATTGATATAATTAAATTGTTACTATTATTAGTACTCATAAGATGGGATATGATGCAATTAAATTAGGGTTTAGAATAGTGACCTTGGGACTGGTTGTCACAAAAATCCTCTTCGTGTACGGGCCTTAAGGATGAGTGTGTATACCGACCTTATTGCAAGGCTGAAAGAAGCTCAAAGTGAAGCGTTAAAGGAAGAAAATTTTGCAGGAGAAGCTTTGACAGGAATGGAGAAGCGGTTAGAGAGGAACGATGATGGTACATACAAATATGAGGGGAGAACATGGGTGCCGAAGTACAGGGGGATTAGAGAGGTAATCCTCGATGAAGCACACAAATCTAGGTACTCGGTTGACCCCGGAAGCGACAAAATGTACCAGGACTTAAAGGCACTTTTCTGGTGGCCTGGAATCGAGAAACCAATCGATGTTTATGTCGGGAAGTGTCTAACCTGTGCCATGGTAAAGACTGAAAACCAAAAATTGGGGACGTTGCAATAGCCCGAAATCCCAGAATGGAAATGGGATAACGTCACGATGGATTTTGTTACTAAGTTACCCAGAACGTTTAGAGGTCATGATGCTATTTGGGTAATAGTGGATAGACTAACTAAATCAGCTCACTTCTTGCCAATTCGAGAAGACTACGACCTGTCAAAACTGGCTCAACTGTATATCGACGAAATAGTGACTAGGCATGGTGTGTCACTATCGATAATCTCTGACCATGATAGCCGTTTCACTTCTCGTTTCTGGAAATCACTCCAGCAGGCCTTAGGAACCCGTCTGGACTTAAGCACTGCTTACCACCCACAAACTGATGGTCAGAGTGAAAGGACCATTCAAAGTTTAGAGGATTGCTGAGAGCTTGCGTGATAGACTTTGGTGGGAACTGGGATAACCATCTCCCTTTGGTAGAGTTTTCCTATAATAACAGTTACCACGCAAGTATCAAGGCAGCTCCGTACGAGGCTCTCTATGGTAGGAAATACCGGTCACCATTGAGTTGGAATGAAATTGGTGATAGCCAAGTATTGGGACCCGACATCGTGTTGGAAACCACCGATAAGATTTTCAAAATCAAGGAACGTCTACGGGCAGCAAGGGATCGTCAGAAGAAATACGCTGACAGGAGACGAAAACCATTAGAGTTTCAAGTAGGCGACAGGGTAATGCTGAAGGTGTTGGATTCTAAATGCCCAAGACACATAGAATATTGATGTGGTTAGTACGTCATGATCCAAGTCGGGTCACACCCAATAACAAGCTTAGCAAACATCAATTAATATTTAATTGATGATATGATCATACAATTAAATAAATACACCATTTTACAAAATGGGTTTTCTAAATAAGTTGCATATGAGATTGAACAATTTATAGGGATATTTTGTTCATATGTATTGTTTGTAATGTTATTTAAGTATCTTAAATAACATCAAATAAGAAAAGAATGAGTGTGTGAGTTATACAATTAAAAGGTTGATTATATAACTCAAATAAAATGACTAGTTAAAACTAATAAAATGGGAGTTTAAGTTTTTGGGGGGAAACCCCTTGGATAAACAAAATCGGCCGCCCCTTTGTGGGGTTTAGGGCCCTTTTGTTTCTTGAAACAAGACACTCCATTTTACAAGCAAGAAAACTCTTTCACTCATTCTCTCTCACACACACATGCAAAAGACCAAAAGGAGAAAAGGCTCTCTCTTTTCTTTTGGAAGAAAGTCACGGCTGGAAGGTGTTCCAGCAGCCACTTCTTGGTCGATTTTGGGTGTAGAAATCCTAACAAAAGAGTGTTTGTTGAAGGCTTGTGGGTATGAGCACTTGAGGACATCTACACTTGATGTTTTGGTCATCCAATAGCAGCTACATCTTCATCTTATCCACGTTTTTCAGCCCTTTATGGATGATGAATCATCCACGTTTTTCAGCAGCCTTTGGAAGGTAGTTTGTTGATGTTCTTTTGGTTGTTTCCTTCATTTGATAGCTAGTTCATACACATATGAAAGATACTTACAATCTTGGGTTTGTTGTTGCCATGAAATGAAGTTAATATTTCAGATTATATGACATGAAATAATCAATTTAATCCGCTGCGTTTTCTTAGTTTAAATGGTTAAACTAGTTTGTTAAAGGCCAACAAACCCATCATTGGCATCTAGAGCCGGATATGTGGATGAATAGCTTCATTTGTCCTAGTAAAATTGGTTTTATAGGACTTAAACAACCTAATAGGGGCTGTTTTGTGATGAAATGATGATACCCCAACCTTTCAAGGTTACATCTTGCATGCTTAGATTAAATCTTGAATGGAATGATATCAAATTGGTTGATTGTGTTTTGTTTAGACAAAAGACCCTAAATTCTTAGTTTGTGTTGGCTGAAAATTTAGGGTCAAATGGGGTTCATTTAGTTCTTGAAATGATGTATATGGATACATGTTTTAGTGCATAACATAGCCTTGACCATGTATGTTTTGGATTTGGTTGATTGTGGAATTGTTATGTTGATTGTATTCTTTCTATTTGGGTTGTAATTTGTTTATTCATTTGGAAATGTAATAAATAGATTAGGAGTATTTTTTCTTTTACTAGAAAATATGTATTAGGATATATATTTTGTAAAAGAAGATGCTCGGGAAGGAAGCACAAAAGGAAGACACAAAGGATGGACTTGAAGCATTTGGATGCAAGTTCAAGTGGGAGTCTTTGGAGACCTCATCATTTGTGTTGTGTTCAACCCTTAGGAAAGACCTTATGACAACACTTGTGACGGCAAACAAGTGTAGTCAACTTAGTGGCTATAGTTATGCACTTATGTTTGTATGATTGTGCTTATTTGGTTGTTTGTTGTATGATTGTTATTTGATATTTGGATATGCATAACAAACTAATTAACAAACTTAACAAGCTAAATTTTATGGTTCTTAATCATTAAGTGATTAATAAAAGGTTATTAAAAGGATTAATGATTTAATAAAAGAGGTTTTACTAAAAATGAACCATAGGATACCTTGTATTTGAAAGCATGCAAATACAAGGTAAATAGAGTTTTCAAACTAGAATCAATGAAAAGTAAAAATCCCTTTTCAAACAAGTTTAACACCGTCCTTTTGCACAACACTTAAGTCATTTGGAAACTCTTAATGGGATAAAGGTCAGCTAACCATTTTGAGGGAACTTATGACTTAAGGTGGGAATACCACATTGGTGGGATAAAGGTCACCTAACCACTTGTGTTGGTAAACTCACATGTGTGTGCAAGTAGGGTAACTTGATTTGCAAACCATGTTGAATGGATCACCTAAAATATGGTTTCCAAATGGTGTTGATGGGATTAACATGCCGACTTTGCATATGATGTTTAAAGTCGATCCCATACCGCCAGAAGTTGAAAAAGGTTGCAATTGTCAAATGTTGACTACCTTGTTAATTTGAATAATGGGATAAAGGTCACCTAACCATTATTTGAATGTAACGTTGCATTCTAGATTTTAATTATTAATTGTCTATGAGACATAAAGGGTATTAATAATTAAAATGAAATTTTTCAGAAATACTAAAAAGAACTTTGTAAAATTTGTAGAATGGCCGCAAACAATAATGCTACCACCCCGACCGTCCATACCCTATCACTGAGAACTATTTTAGAGAGTGATCGTCTGTACCATAATAACCTTATGGACTGGTCTCGAAACTTGAGAATTGTTCTCAAGGAAGAGCAAAGGCAAATGTCCTTGACGATCCTATTCCTAACCAACCCGACCCCAACGATGTTGAGGCCGCCTCGAGAGGCTTAGCTGTCCTGTCTCAAAGGAGTTGGCCAAGGATTTGATCCTTAATGGTCTAACTAAAAGTTTGAGACATTCATAATGAACTACGATATGAATGGATAGGACAAGAGCATTGGTGAGTTTCACGTAATGCTCAAAACAGCTGAGGCAGGGATGGGTAGAAAGGTTCTACCTATTCACTAGATCAATAAGGGAGGCAATGGAAAGGCCATTCCCGATCCCATGGCAAATGTTGCCAAAGGAGAGGGGAACATCAAAGGCAAAGGGGAAGGGAAGATCAAAGCGGAACCTCCAAAACCTAAGCTTATGAAGCCTAAGGTAACGGAAAACGATCCATGCCTTGAGTATGGTGAGATAGGTTATTTGAAAGGGAATCGTCCAACCTATCTCAAAGAGTTGAGAAATAAGAGTGATGCTGGGCAAACCTCAAGCACAACTTTCATAATCCATATTGACTTAAATATTATTTCCTCAAAGCACATGGGTAATTGGATACCGCATGTGGAACTCACTTTTGCAATCTGTTGCGAGGGTTCAAAAGAAATAAGCACTTTAAGAAAGGAGACTATGTTTTGAAACTTTCAAAAGGTTTGGAAGTTGTTCTTCAAAACATGTTATATGGTCCTAGTTTGACTAGGAACATGATTTAGGTTTCCCTTTTAAAACGATATGGTTATGATTTAAAGTATGTAAATGATGGTATTTATGTTTATATGGATGATGTATATTATTTCAAGGCTATGCCTTCTAATGATATTTATGAATTGGTTCATGATGGTTCGTCCTATAATAACACATTATACCTATCATGCACCAAGAGACTTAAAATGGTTTAAGTGACTCTTATCCTTGTCAGTGTCACCTTGGTTACATGAATAAGAATCAGATTTAAACACTTTAAAAGAATGGTCTTTTAAAAGCAAATGAAAATTGTCATTTGATAAATGTGAATCTTGTTTACAAGGTAAGATGACCAACACGCCCTTAGTGGTACTAATGAGAGGGCAAAAGATTTATTAGGAGTCATACATTTGGATGTATGAGGTCCTTTTAAAAACAATGACAAGGTATGATGAAACTTACTTCATTACCTTTACCGACGATTATAGTCGCTATGGTTATGTGTACTTGATGGCACATAAACATGAAGAATTTGAAATGTTCAAAAAACTTCAAGAATGAAGTAGAAAATCAACTCGATAGAACTACCAAAGTTCTCCGTTTAGATAGAGAAGGTGAATAACTAAGTGAGACTTTTAGGGATCATCTAGGAAGTTGTAAGATTGTCTCACAACTTACTCCTCATAGAACACCATAACATAATGGTGTGTCTGAAAGGTGAAATCGAACCCTATTGGATATGGTTCGACCTATGATGGCTATAAGCTCACTACATCTATCATTTTGGGGTTTCGCACTACTCTCCGGGGCTCATATTTTGAATATGGCCCAAACCAAGAAAGTGGATTCGACGCCTTTTGAAATATGGAATAGAATAGTTCCATCGCTATCATATTTAAAATTATGGGTCATGAAGCTTATGTTAAGCTTAACACCCAAACCAATTGAAAGTCGATTCACTAAGTGTATATTTGTTGGATATCCAAAAGGACTGTATAGGATACTACTTCTTTGATCCAACAGAGCAAAAGGTATTTATTTCTCAAAAGGCAGAGTTCTTGGAAGCCAAGTTCCTTATGGAAGGAATGACGCATAGAACAGTGGAATTTGATGAGGATCAAGATCTACAAGCCGATACACGTTTGGTTGACACTAGCAATCAATAGAAGGTTGTTGATCATGATCAAGGGGTTGATCAATACACACAAAACGTTCGCAGATCTGGTAGAGTTAGCATTCCACATGAAAGATATGGATTTTTCATAGATGGATGCTACGTGGTTGACTCCGATGAGCCAACTACATACCATGATGCAATGTCCAATTCGGATTGTGACAAGTGGCTAGGAGCCATGAACGTTGAAATGCATGGAAACTTGGATACTTACAAGGCAAGACTTGTAGCAAAAGGTTTCACTCAAACTCAAGGGGTTGATTATGATGAAACCTTCACGCCTCTGGCAATGCTAAAGTCTATCAGGATATAGTTTGCCATTACTTCTTATTATGATTATGAGATTTGGCAAATGGATGTCAAAACCGCTTTTCTTAATGGACATCTCGAAGAGACTGTCCATATGGTTGAGCCTGAAGGTTTTGTCGATCCAAATCATCCTGATAAAGTATGCAAGTTAAAGAGATAAATTTATGGACTGAGACAAGCATCGAGAAGTAGGAATCAACGTTTTGATGAAGAGATCAAGAAATTGGGTTTCATCAAGAATGCTGATGAGGCTTGTGTGTATCAACGGGCTAGTGGGAGTATAATTACGTTCTTAGTATTGTATGTTGATCACATATTACATTTTGGAAATGACATTCCAACTATGGAAGGTGTTAAAACCTGGCTTGGAAGTTGCTTTTCCATAAAAGATCTTGGTGAAGCCGCCTATATTTTGGAAATAAAGATCTATAGGGATAGATCGAGGTGGTTGATAGGGTTAAACCAAAGTGCATACATTGATAAAATCTTGAAATGTTTCAAGATGGAAAACTCTAAGAAAGGTATAGTACCTATTCAAAGAGGGACAATATTGAGTGCATCTCAATGTCCAAGCTCAAAGGATGAGCAACATCGTATGAAGGACATCCCATATGCGTCTGCTATAGGATCCATCATGTATGCGATAATATGCACTAGACTGGACGTGTCATGCGCGTTAAGCATGACAAGTAGATATCAGCAGAATCTAAGTAACAACCATTGGATGGCTGCTGAAAGTATATTGGAATACCTTAGGAGGACTAAGGATGTGTTTCTAATATACGGATCTGATGAAGAGGAACTAGTTGTAAAGGGTTACATGAATGCTAGTTTCCAAACTGATCGAGATGATCCTCGATCACAATCGGGGTACGTCTCCATTATGAATAGGGTAGCATTGTCCACTACAGAATTTGAATACATGGCCGCCTCATTAGCAGCTTGGGAAGCTACATGGATAAAAGGTTTATCACCAATCTAAGGATGGTCTCTACCATTCAAGACTCCTTAGAAATCTTTGTGATGAAGAGGGTGCGATTGTTCAAATCAAGGAACCCCGTGCACATCAAAAGATTAGGCACAATGAGCGAAGATTCAACTACATAAGGGATGAAGTTGAAAAGGGAAGGATATGTATTCGCAAAGTTCACTTTGATCAAAACATTGCGGATCTACTCACAAAGCTCCTTGAAAGGGCAAAGCTTGAAAGTCATACTTATGCCTTAGGACTTCGATATTCTAGTGATTAGAATTGATCTGTTTAGTATTAATATTATCAATATGGAATAATTGTAATACTTGACTCATCTATATATTCACGATACCTTGAGTCATGTTCCTTTTAGCATGTTACATCCATGAATAATTTTATTATTCTAAATGTCCGTAGTCGGTCATATTTGTGGGAACAAGTATGAATGTAAGACTATTATGCACTTGGATTGGTGGATATTCATAAGGCATGAATATAGAGCAATTGGTTGCTGCCAAGGTTCATAGATATTCGTGGGATACGAATATTGGACTGACCCGCATCTCAAATCTTACTACATGGAATCTTATTGATTGATCATAAGTAAATTTGAGTAAAGGCGAATATCATTTGGTATCCTCCGACCTGAGACACATATTGGGTTTTGATATTCACCAAGTTTTATTCCTTGAGCTAGTTCTTCACTGATATGAAATAATTGTCAGTACATAAGGCTATGTTCAGGTATGACATAAGGTGATTGTGAGAAACGTATGTAGTCAAGATGGGATTTGTTCCTCTTATTCGTTGAGAGTATGATGTCTAAGGCCTGATTAAGTTAAATCAACAAGGAATGATCATTCTATGTCCTTGGATTTAACATGACATCTGTAACAAAAGGATAAATGATTGATTCACCTAAATCATTTCAAGTTGGATACTTGAAGGGGATGATGTTATTGAATGGCTTCTAAGTCATGCGTATTAAGGGTAGTAAACCGTTGTTAGGCGGTATTTACTGCTTGCATCAATCTTCTATTAATCTTGTGCAAGTGGGAGATTGTTGGATTCTGAATGCCCAAGACACATAGAATATTGATGTGGTTAGTACGTCATGATCCAAGTCGGGTCATACCCAATAACAAGCTTAGCAAACACCAATTAATATTTAATTGATGATATGATCATACAATTAAATAAATACACCATTTTAGAAAATGGGTTTTCTAAATAAGTTGCATATGAGATTGAACAATTTATAGGGATATTTTGTTCATATGTATTGTTTGTAATGTTATTTAAGTATCTTAAATAACATCAAATAATAAAAGAATGAGTGTGTGAGTTATACAATTAAAAGGTTGATTATATAACTCAAATAAAATGACTAGTTAAAACTAATAAAATGGGAGTTTAAGTTTTTGGGGGGAAACCCCTTGGATAAACAAAATCGGCCACCCATTTGTGGGGTTTAGGGCCCTTTTGTTTCTTGAAACAAGACACTCCATTTTCCAAGCAAGAAAACTCTTTCACTCATTCTCTCTCACACACATATGCAAAAGACCAAAAGGAGAAAAGTTCTCTCTTTTCTTTTGGAAGAAAATCACGGCTGGAAGGTGTTCCAGCAGCCACTTCTTGGTCGATTTTGGGTGTAGAAATCCTAACAAAAGAGTGTTTGTTGAAGGCTTGTGGGTATGAGCACTTGAGGACATCTACACTTGATGTTTTGGTCATCCAATAGCAGCTACATCTTCATCTTATCCACGTTTTTCAGCCCTTTATGGATGATGAATCATCCATGTTTTTCAGCAGCCTTTGGAAGGTAGTTTGTTGATGTTCTTTTGGTTGTTTCCTTCATTTGATAGCTAGTTCATACACATATGAAAGATACTTACAATCTTGGGTTTGTTGTTGCCATGAAATGAAGTTAATATTTCAGATTATATGACATGAAATAATCAATTTAATCCGCTGCGTTTTCTTAGTTTAAATGGTTAAACTAGTTTGTTAAAGGCCAACAAACCCATCATTTCAAGTAGGCGTCAGGGTAATGCTGAAGGTAGCACCATGG
The DNA here is from genome assembly GCA_024085815.1 of Flaveria linearis. Lineage (NCBI taxonomy): Eukaryota > Viridiplantae > Streptophyta > Magnoliopsida > Asterales > Asteraceae > Flaveria > Flaveria linearis. The sequence continues at coordinate 47,861,569 of CM044004.1, read as the reverse complement.
AAGGGAACCGTGAGGTTCGGAAAGAGAGGAAAGTTAAGCCCTAGATACATTGGACCATTCGAAATACTTGCAATAATTGGCCCTGTGGCGTACAAATTGAAACTGCCTCATAAACTGAGTTCTATACATGACACCTTCCATGTGTCAAACCTGAAGAAGTGCATGGTGGACAAAACCCTGGAGCTACCATTGGAAGAAGCAAGGATCAATGACAAGTTGAATTTCATGGAAGAGCCCATAGAGATCACAGACCGCCTAGTTAAGCAACTCAGGCGAAGCTGAATACCCAAGGTCAAAGTTAGATGGAACTGAAAATGAGGACTGGAATTCACTTGGGAATGTGAAGATGAGATGAGTAAGAATTATCAACACCTCTTCAAACCAACCCGTTCAGATTCTAATCGAAGCTAAAATTTTGGGACGAAATTTCCTAAACGGTGGGAGAATGTGACAACCAGTCTCAAGGTCACTATTCTAAACCCTAATTTACTTGCATCATCACCCATCTTATGAGTACTAATAATAGAAACAATTTAACTATATCAATAATATTAGAATCACCATTTGCTATTTGATCCACTTTTATGATTTTATGTGATTTTAGTGACTTTTAGTTAATTTAAGTTTTACCTTTTAGAACTTGGTGTCCCGGGAATGTTAATTAGTCACCCTAACTAGAATTCAAAATCCTAATTGAAACTATTAACATGTGTGCACATACACACATTAATTTTCGGCTAAGGCATGCGTAATCATGCACAAGACACATCAACTAACTAAAAACTTTTTACCATCTAAAATACTACACTACACAACAAATTAACACTACCTAATATTAATATACATTAAAAATTAAATCAAAAACCCCCCACAAAAGGCCAAAAGCGGTCGCCCCCCCTCTCCTCCACTCAACACCTTTCTACACCACCCAAATACCCATCACTCTCCTCTCATGCAAATACTTTGCAAGACCCACACTCCACCCTCATTCCTCCCTCTCTCCCTCTTGGATTTATCTACAGAAAACACACCACAACGCTTTCATTCCAGCTGAAAAATCTCGAAGAACAAGCATACATCCATCGGCCAACATCAAACCGCAAAGAAAGGGTCCATTTTGTGAGCTTTTGGTGCTTGAAACTTGCAAGACTTGTGGTTTCCAGCCTTTTTTCGACTTATACAGCCTTGTCCAAGGAGTTCCAGACCATTCTTGCCTCTCTACACCCTCCAAATCATGAACCACACAAAGAGTATGGTTCATCTCACCCGAAACAAGCTATATCTTGAGTTTTCTTCACTTTTCTCTTAAAAACCTTACCTTTCCTTATTGTAGCAAAAACATCTCTCCATCATCTTGTTATTGAGGAGATTTTAACTTCACTAAAGGTATCTTACATTTTAGATTGGTTATTCTTAAGATGGAACTCGATTTCCACCTTGAAAACCCTAATTTTTGTGTTTTTGCACCATCTAACTTGTGTATCTTGTAACCCTTCAAAACAAAACGTGTAACATGCATATTAATGGGTTTTAAGACTAATAATAACCTGATTTTAAAGTCTCAAAGAGTGTACACCACCTACATGTGGTTATAACATGAATTACACCTAAGAAAACCCTCCATTTTACATGAAATAACACTACTTAAACACTTGGTTGAAAAACCCTCTCAAACAAGGGTCATTACCTGAACAAGAATGACTTTTAAACACCTAAATAATCTGGTCTTAAAGTTAAATAAGGTTTTGGTAATGTTTAAACTCAAGTTACAATGATTTACACATGTGTAATGGTCGGTTAGAGCATAAACACTAAGTTTATAGTTTGTTTGTATGTTGAACACTAATCCGACTTTGGGACTGAAATTTTAGAAGTTTTTGATGAATATTAAGAGTGTAAATGATGGTTAATCTCTGGAAACGAAGGACATGTTGAGATTAGACCCATTTTAGTCACTTTCGGGACCCGAAAACATGGTAAAACAACTTAAAAACAAGAATGCTTAGACTTTAAACTTTTAAATAGAATTACAGGTTCATTAAGATTTAATAAAGTGTTCTGGAGTTTATGAGTAAGTTATGTGGTCAAAAGGTAAGTTAAATGGATTTTTAGTTAAAAACGGGTACTAACCGGGAGACGTTTTTGAGGAAAAATCTAAGAAACATGAGTGTAGAGTTAAGATATATAAAATCCATTTAATTCCAGTAATTTAAGTATTAAAAGACCTAAAGGATGTGAAATGATGGTCAAACAAGCTTTTAAATGGTCAAATTCGGTTAAAAACGCGTTCTAACGGGTTAAACGTAAAAACGAGTCTTTCAACTATTAGAGGCAAATTTTTGTGATTAAAAGGGATGGAAACTTATAAAACATCTTTAAAATGTTAGCTACTGGTCCAAGACTCAAATAATGAAAGCTCATACTTAACCGTTAAAACCCTTCGGTTTTACCGTAACCGGGGACGTTAAACACGTAAGTATTAAACCGAAACTGTAATCTGAAAATTTGTGTATATTTTCTTAAAAATAAGTTGTTTTAAGGTCATGAACCTGATTTTTGGTTATAAAAGTCATCTAATACAAGAAACCAAACTTGAGGGTAGAAACTGTCAATCTTGAAACTTTAGGGGCTAAACTGTAAAATTTTGCCAAACTTCATAACCAACTCATATGAGGTTAATAATCACTTGTGCAACATTATTTAGCCTAGATCATTAGTCTAATGGTGTAACATCCTAAATTACATAAGAAACCATGACTTTCCATAAAAGGAAACTTTTTACACAAACCCTAATTGAATCAAAGCCGAAACCGACAACTAACTCTTTGACACATTTTATATACACCTTGATTGAGTTTAGAGCAGTAGCTTATCACTTAATATTGATGTTAGGGTACTAGACTTGAGACATTCCCGGCACACAAAGAGTACTTTTGCTTAACACCTAAGGTGAGTTCTAGTGACCCCTTTTACTACTACTTTGGGATGAAACATGCTCTGTATTTATGAACTATAATTGTGCTTTACTTGGTGATTGTATGTGGGATTTATGGTTACCTGCTGATACTTATATCATGATCATTAATTCTTTCGTGAACCGCTTGTTTTATGTGGATAGATCTATTTGGGGAATCCCCCACGCACAGTGGCTCCCGCTACAGGGAGGTACCCCACTGAGATCCCGAGGGTTCATTTGTGGCATGTGATAGGTTTTGTTAAGAAACTATGGTGAACCATTCGGGCAGGTATGGTTCACTGGTTTGGGGCTCAGTTCTCCCCTTTAGGGTTAACCGGTAAAACACAACTTTAGAAGAGGCTAACCGGGACTGAGTGCAGGGTTGATTATGATACTCCCACGATATTGAAACTATGATTCTTTCCTTTTTATCAAATGAGTATTTTGTTAAGCACATTTGTTTTTAGACTTTAAGCACTTGAATTCACCAACTTTTTAGTTGACACAATTTCTTTTTGAGCATGTTTCAGGTAATCCATGAAGAGACTTTAGCTGTTATTGAGGACCTAGACTTATCCCCGTGACCATGCCATTGGCTTATTTTACTTAAAGAACTATTTGAACAATTGAAAATTTCTGTTAAACAATACAATTTTTCTCCATGATGGTTGTATAACTCATTTGGGGGCTAGATCTGTTTCTAGCCTCGGTATCTTTTGAAAGCTTTAAATGCCATGTGATGTCCTATCTCCTTTGAGCTCTTGTATTGGTTTGTTTCCACTGCCATATATTGTTGTTAGTCTATGATGTCCCACCCTACCTGGGCCCTGGGTGTGACAGGTAGACTCCCTACTGGATAGCTATTAGCTACAAGTAGCAAAGCAGCTGTAGCAGCCCAGGAGGCTATCAACAATATGAAGAGAGTAGAGATTATTGACAATCTTGTAAATATGGGTGTAGCCAATGAAGATATGTTCCTGTTACCACTTGAGGAGCTGCTAGAGTTAGAAAAAGCAACTATGCAGTAAAAAGAACAAGATGAAGCAGCAAGGTTGGCCTTAGAAGAAGAGTGAAGAGGAAGAGATAGAAAGCTGAGCAGCAGCTGAGAGGAGAAAGGATAGCCTTCTTAATTTCTAGGGGCTACTCCTCTGAAGAACTAGCTCCTCATGACAAAGATATGATCTTGTTTCTTTTCAACAAAGAACAGGCTCAAATGGACAAATATAGGAGAAAGGCAGCTAGGGAATAGCTTAGGGAGAAGAAAAAGAAGGAAGAGGAAGCCCAACTGAAAGGATCTCAGCCTCTAGTTTGATCAATTAGGTTGTATTCGCAGGGGATTTAGCACTAGAATTAAGCAAATTATACTAAGAACACTAGAGATATATCAATGAAACAGATGGTTATAGAGAAAGAGAGGAATTCTGCAAAAAGGTGTTTTCTATTAGATCACATGCTTCGGCAAGGATTACAATTAGGCCATCTTCCTTTTATAGGAAGAATGACGTCAGCTGATGTCACTTGATAGTGACATCAAACCGTTATTCTAACAAACTACTGAAACTAACTAAACTACTGAAGATGTCAAACAGCTGACATTTTCTTACAAACTGTTGTGTTACTTATTACAAAAGCTGAAAAGAAACTATTGAAAACTACAACGACTGAAAAACAAACTCTTAAGTTGTTTACAAACTATTGAAATAGAAAAGATAACTACTGAAAAGAAAAAGCTGAAATGTAAACCATCACAACAACTGAAGAATGCTTCTTCAGCTGTTGTGACAAAACTCTGAAGCTTCAACACTTGTCTTCAGACTTTAACATCAGATGTTTCATCAGCTGATGACTTCAGTAGTTGTCATCAGCTGATGTCTTCAGTCTTTGTCTTCAGTCTTTGTGCTTCAGCTGTTGATCTTTGGTACTTTGATCTTCAGCTGATAGTCTTCAGTACTTGAGTCTTCAGCACTTGATTCTTCAGTACTTGAGTCTTCAGTAAATGAGTATTCAGTTGTTGAGTCTTCAGTACTTGTACTTTAGTTGTTGATCTTTAGTACTTTGATCTTCAGCTGTTGAGGTCTTCAGTCTTTGTCAAACAGCTGATGAAGCTTTCAGCAGTTGTTGTGATGTCTTGTGTTTCAGCAGTTGTTGTGATGTCTTGTGGGACTTAGAGGTTTTTCTGATCTGGCTCATTGGTTCTTTTGGTCCAACAATCTCCCCCTAAACCAATGCAGCCAAAACCTCTAATCTTATTGTTGGTCCCACTTATTGTGGCAGAATGATTGGTCTATTTCCTTCTGGATCAGCTCAGAAGTTGACCCATATAAGCACTGGCCTGGGAAGAGTTCTTTAAGGATCTGACTGGCATAGTATGGATGGGCACTCTGTTTTGGGGAACTGGACACAGAATTGTTGTCCCATCCATAAGACCTTCTTCCTAACTATGACCCTGTAGGATTCTCTGGTGTAGGCTTCTAAAAACATTACTTGTTCCTCCATGGTAAGTACTTCTGCCTCACCTTCAAAGAATCCTTCAGATCCGTAGAGCTCTGAGATGTATTTGGCTTGTTTTCCATTTTTGAGCTCCACAGTTGTTATAGCCCTATAGGCGAATTCATCAGGGTGATTACCCTCTAAGAACAACTGGAGCTCATTTCTCCTAAGACTCTCAAACCTCTTATAGACTAACCCCTTTTTAACCACCCTATTCTCCAACATCTTTTGTGGTGGAAGGTTAGCCTGATAGGTTTTCTTGAAATCTTCTATGATCTCCCAGGGTGATACTACAATGGCCAAAGAGATCACTTCATCTACAATCCTTTTTCTTTGGCCATTGTATCTCTGTGGAATGTCTTTCTTCATGATCCTGTGAGACACCCTGGGATCAGGCCAAATACTCACTTTGTCCTTTTGAAATTGAAATGTATACCTTAAAGTGAATAATCTTAGAGCTTGTTTCCTCATATTCATGATTGATGAGGAAGCAGCATAGGCTTTATCTACTCTTTTCAACAGCTAATCATCATGTAGCCTATGCTGTTGTTTTTCTTCAAGTTTAACCTTCACAGCTTCCATCTGTGAGGCAGGAGTGATGGGAGTGATGGATAAAGGTTTGGGTTTATGCAAAGATAGAACTGCAGAGAGAGGCAGCCTATCTTCTTCCTCATCATCCTCTTCTTCTTCTTCTTCTAGCCTCAGCACCCTTCTCTTCCTCTTCAAGGGTGCATTATCGGCTATGGGTTTTGATGGTGAAGGAGTTGGTTTTGTGGGTGGTGGTTTGCTTTTTGGTGTGGGAAATTAGGCAGGCTGGGCTAACAATTTGGATGTGAGAGAGGATTTGGTTTGTTTGGCTAACTTAGTCTTGTTCCCAGCACCGGCTTCACTAAGGGCTTCTATGATCAGTCCCTTAGTGAATGCCTCAGATGAACAGATCTTGGTGGCTATTGCCAAGATGTTGTCACTGGGCCATGATCTAATCTCCAGGACTGATCTCCCTAAATACTTCAAAATGAATCTTGTCATAGCCTCGAGTCTCTCTTTTTCCTCTTGGCTATAACAAGACCATCGGTACTCAATCTCTTTCACCTCCAACTTTCTTATCTCCTGATCTAGCTCAGCAGTGTCAGTGTCAAAGCCTTGCCTGAACAGCTGGTCAATGATGTTATCCATTGACCTGCTACGTTCAGCATCAGCCTCCTTGACAAGGACAGCTAGATCTTTCTCCTTCTCCTTCTCTCCCTTCTTTTTCCTATATGTGACATGAAAGTCTTTTTGACTTTCAGTCACTTTCTCTAATTCAGCACTCTCCTTCTCCCTCTCCCTCTCCTTCTCCTTCTCCCTATCAGTCTCCACCACTAACTCCCTCTCAACTACTACCTCATCCTCAACTTCTTTCTCTTTTACATACTCCTCCACTCTCTTTCTCTTATCTTTCACTGAAATCTCCCCCTTTTTGGTTGCATTGGTTGCAAGGGATTGATTGTTAGAAAGCTTCTTCAGCACAACATCTTCCACCAAAGGCTGTATAGTAGAGGGAAGCCTCTCATCAAGGGTTTTGATCACAAAATCTATGATAATGGGTGTGATGAGAGGCAAGGAATTTTGAAAGATAGCAACTAATTGCTCAGGGGGAAATTGTCCCTGAGAACTAGTGCCAGAAGCAGGGGCAGGTAGCTGAGTTTGTGGGAGTAGCTGAGTGTATGTGAGACCTTCAGGTGAAGGTGCCATCTGTGGGTTTATGGTGGTAGATGGGCTTTGTTCTTGAGTCATATTGGCGAGTAGTTCTTTGAGTCCACTTACCTCATCCTCTAGAATGGTATTTTGAGCTACTACATCGTAGAAAAAGCTCAGGTCATCATTAGTTGGAACTGAATCACCTGACCTCCTGATTGAATCAGGATGTACATGTGCTGAGTGTGGCTCAGTGATCACATGTGCCCCTTGTTCTTCTGGGGACTTCCTGCCTCCGGATTGGATCCATCATCGGCAGTTGCCTCTGGTGAGGTCTTAGCTATGTTACCAGCTTCATCCTGCTCATGGAGAAGTGGCAGCCTCACCAGATTGTCCTATCTCCTTTGCCACACTTGGAGATGACTTAGCAGTAAATACCGCCTAACAACAATTTACTACCCTTAATACGCATGACTTAGAAGTCATTCAATAACATTATCCCCTTCAAGTATCCAACTTGAAATGTTTTAGGTGAATCAATCATTTATCCTTTTGTTACAGATGTCATGTTAAATCAAAGGACACAATATGATCATTCCTTGTTGATTTAACTTAATCAAGCCTTAGACATCATGCTCTCAATGAATAAGAGGAACAAGTTCCATATTGACTACATACGTTTCTCACAATCACCTTATATCATACCTAAACATAGCCTTATGTACTGACCATTATTTCAGAGCAGCGAAGAACTAGCTCAAGGTATAACACTTGGTGAATATCAAAACCCAATATGTATCTCAGGTCGGAGGATACCAAATGATATTCAACTTTACTCAAATTTACTTATGATCAATCAATTAGATTCCATGTAGTAAGATTTGAGACGCGGGTCAGTCCAATATTCGTATCCCACGAATATCTATGAACCTTGGTAGCAACCAATTGCTCTATATTCATGCCTTATGAGTATCTACCAATCCAAGTTCATAATAGTCTTACGTTCATATTTGCTCCCACAAATATGACCGACTACGGAAATTTAGAATAATAAACATATTCATGGATGTAAACATGCTAAAAGGAACATAACTCAAAATATTGTAATATATAAATGAGTTAAATATTACCATTGTTCCATATTAATACTAAACAAATCAATTCTAATCACTAGAATATAGAAGTCCTAAGGCACAAGTATGACTTTCATGCTTTGTCCTTTGAAGGAGCTTTGGGAGTGGATCCGCAATGTTTTGATCAAAATGAACTTTAAGAATACATATCTTTCCCTTTTCAATTTCATCCCTCATGTAGTTGAATTTCCGCTCATTGTGCCTAATCTTTTGATGAGCACGGGGTTCCTTGATTTGAGAAATCGCACCCTCATTATCACAAAAGATTTCTAGGGGGGTTTGAATGGTAGAGACCACCCCTAGATCGGTGATAAACTTCTTTATCCATGCAACTTCCCAAGCTGCTAATGAGGCGGCTATGAATTCAAATTCTGTAGTGGACAATGCTACCACGTCTTGTTTTGAACTCTTCCAAGACATTATTCCTCCATTCATAATGAAGACATACCCCAATTGTGATCGAGAATCATCTTGATCAGTTTGGAAACTCGCATCCGCATAACCCTTTACAACGAGTTCCTCTTCATCAGATCCGTATATTAGAAACATATCCTTAGGCCGCCTAAGGTATTTTAATATACTTTTAACAGCCATCCAATGGCTATTACCTGGATTCTGCTAATATCTGCTTGTCATGCTTAACGCGCATGTCATGTCCGGTCTATGGGATATCCTTCATATGATCTTGCTCATCCTTTGACCTTGGACATTGAGAGGCACTCAATATTGTCCCTCTTTGAATAGGTACCATACCTTTCTTAGAGTTTTTCCATCTTGAACCTTTTCAAGAATTTATAAATGTATGCACTTTGGTTTAGAGCTTTCAACCACCTCGATCTATCCCTACAGATCTTTATTCCCAAAATATAGGCGGCTTCACCAAGATCTTTTATGGAAAAACAATTTCCAAGCCAAGTTTTAACACCTTCCATGGTTGGAATATCATTTCCAAATAGTAGTATGTGATCAACATACAATACTAAGAATGTAATTATACTCCCACTAGCCTTTTTATACACACAAGCCTTGTCAGCGTTCTTGATGAAACCAAATTTCTTGATCTCTTCATCAAAACGTTGATCCCAACTTCTCGATGCTTGTTTCAATCCATAGATTGATCTCTTTAACTTGCATACTTTATTAGGATGTTTTGGATTGACAAGACCTTCAGGCTGAACCATATCGGCAGTCTCTTCGAGATGTCCATTCAGAAAAATGGTTTTGACATCCATTTGCCAAATCTCATAATCGTAATGAGCAGCAATGGAAAACAATATCATAATAGACTTTAGCATTGCCACAGGCGAGAAGGTTTCATCATAATCAACCCCTTGAGTTTGAGTGTAACCTTTTGCTACAAGTCTTGCCTTGTAAGTATCCAAGTTTCCATGTATATCTATTTTCTTCTTGAAAACCCACTTGCATCTAACCGGTTTGGAGTTAAGTGGAGGGTCAACCAATTCCCAAACTTGGTTGTCATACATGGATAGCATCTCTATGTTCATCGCTTCCAGCCACTTGTCACAATCCGAATTGGACATTGCATCATGGTATGTAGTTGGCTTATCGGAGTCAACCACATAGCATCTATCCATGAAAATCCATATCTTTCAGGTGGAATGCTAACTCTACCAGATCTGCGAACATTTTATGTGTATTGATCAACCTCTTGATCATCATCAACAACCTCCTGTTGATTGCTAGTGTCAACCAAACATGTATCGGCTTGTGGATCTTAATCCTTATCAAATTCCATTGTTCTATATGTCATTCCTTTTATAAGGAACTTGGCTTCCAAGAACTCTGCCTTTCAAGCAATAAATACCTTTTGCTCTGTTGGATCAAAGAAGTGGTATCCTATACAGTCTTTTGGATATCCAACAAATATACACTTGGTGAATCGACTTTCCAGTTGGTTTTGGGTGTTAAGCTTAACATAAGCTTCACAACCCTATACTTTTAAATATGATAGTGATGGAAATCTTCCATGCCATATTTCAAAAGGTGTCAAATCCACTTTCTTGGTCGAGGCCATATTCAAAATACGAGCCATGGAGAGTAGTGAGAAATCCCAAAATGATAGAGGTAGTGAGCTTACAGCCATCATAGATCGAACCATATCCAATAGGGTTCGGTTTCTCCTTTCAGACACACCATTATGTTGTGGTGTTCCGGGATGAGTAAGTTGTGAGACAATCCCACAACTTCTTGGATGATCCTGAAAAGCCTCACTGAGGTATTCACCTCCTCTATCTCAATGGAGAACTTTGATAGTTCTATTGAGTTGATTTTTTATTTTATTCTTGAAGATTTTGAACCTTTCAAAAGCTTCATGTTTATGTGTCATCAAGTACACATAACCATAGCGACTGTAATCGTCGGTAAAGGTAATGAAGTATCTTTTACCATTCCTTGTCATTGTCTTAAAAGGACTACATGCATCCGAATGTATGATTCCTAATAAGTCTTTTGCCCTCTCGTTAGTACCACTAAAGGGCGACTTGGTCATCTTACCTTGTAAACAAGATTCACACTTATCAAATGAATAATATTAATTTGTTTTCAAAAGACCATTCTTTTGTAGTGTTTGAATCCGATTCTTGTTTATGTGGGATTCTATATGCCCAAGACACGTAGAATATTGATGCGGTTAGTACGTTATGATCCAAGTCAGGTTATACCCAATAACAAGCTTAGCAAACACCAATTAATATTTAATTGATGATATGATAATGCAATTAAATATTTACACCAATTTGGAAAATGGGTTTTCTAAATAAGTTGCATATGAGAAGGAACAACTTATTAGGATATTTTGTTCAATAATATTATTTGAAGTGTTATTTAAATAAGTTAGATAACACGAAATAATAACGAGAGTATATAACTTATACAATTAAATGGTTAATTGTATTGAAATCAATTTTTGGCCGCCCCCCTTGTTTTTTCATTGGTTCTTTTGCCTTGTAAACTACACACATCATAACTAGTCTTGGAGACTTCATTTCTCATCCATCACAATACATGCAAACTTGCAAAAGACTCTCTCCTCTCTCTAAAGAGGTTCACGGCAGCAGCATCATCTAGAGTAGGTTTTTGAGTGATTTTGGTATTACTTCTTCCTAACAAGAGTTGTTTGCCATCAAGCTTGGGGTATACTAACTTGAGAGGACCTCCCTTGGTGCCTTTGGTCGTTTTTCTTGGTCAAGAACATCCTCCAATTCGAACTTCTTGCTGCTGAAAGGTAGATTATGGCAGCTTCTTTATAGCTGTCCATAATGTGTTGTTTGCATTTTCATAGCTAGCATCATTCACATATAAAAGATCCTCTTGTTCTTGGGTTTGTTTAAAAACTTATAACATCAAAATAAACCTGAAATTTCAGTTTATATACAATGTTATAATGATCAACTTCCGCTGCGTTTTACAAAGTTTAAATGGTTAAACTATGTTTTTTGTGTTCTATCAAACCCAACAATGGCATCTAGAGCCAGTTATGTGGATAGCTTGCTTGTTCTTGTCCTTTAAAAATCGTTTTTATGGGACTTTACAACCCTTTTATGGGCTGCAATATTCTTGTATGTTGAATACCCAAACTTTCAAGGTTATATCACACATGCTTGTGATTAAACCTTGAAAGATATGTATGTTGATATGTATGTTGTTCGGACATGTTTAAAACCCAAAATTTCAGTTAATGTTGGCTGAAATTTCGTGGGTTTAAGTGGGGATTCTTTGTTATATTTGGATGATATGATGAATGTTCATATTGGTGCATAACCTAGCATTTGACCTTGTGTTGTTTGGATGTATGCAATGGTTGTTTTTGGTTTATTCAATGGGGTTGTATATTAATTTATTTGTGCTTTGTTTAAAAATGTAATTTATTTATTATTGGGTTGTAATAAATAGATTAGGTGTATTTTTCATTTTACTAGATATCTTGTATTATCATGTTATGGGAGACATACCGCGACAAGAAAAAATATGCATAGGAGGAGATTTTAATGGGCATATCGGTAAGGACAACGATCATTTCCCGTTTGTGCATGGAGGCTTTGGGTATGGTCTAAGGAACGACGTCGGTAGGGAGCTTCTTGACTTTGCATTAGCGCATGAACTAAGCATCATAAATTCGTTTTTCAAGAAAAGAGACTCGCATATAATCACGTTTAGTAGCGGCGGGAGACACACACATATAGATTATTTGTTGATGAGGAGAGAAGATCGTAGCTCGTGGAAGGATTGCAAGACAATACCGGGACAGACAGTACTCACTCAACATCACATGTTGGTTGCAGATCTATGAATGAAGAGACCAATTGTCCAACCAACTAAGAGAAGTAGACCTACAATCAGATGGGTACAACTCAAAGACGAAAAGATTACCATCTTTAGAGATAAAATCATACCAATGAACCTGAGCGGACCACAGGAAGACGCCAACCAAAAGTGGGAGGCTATGGCAACTAGAGTCATTCAAGCAGCAAAGGAAACACTTGGGACTACAACAAATAGGACAGTCGGTCATAAGGAATCCTGGTGGTGGAATAAAAATGTACAGGAGAAGATAAGAATTAAACAACAAATTTTTAAAGAGCTTTTACGCTGTAATAATGAGGAAGAACGAGTAGAGCTAAAAGATAAATACAAAGAGGCTAAACCAGAGGCGAAAAAGTCTGTGTCAGAGGCAAAGAACACAGCATACGAGAGGATGTATAAGCGATTAGAGACGAAAGAGGGTGAACATGACATGTTTAAGATTGCCAAGGCAAGGGAACGTAGAAGACAGGACTTGAGAATGGTGAAGTTTATAAAGGTCGCGGATGGTAAGGTCTTGGTGAGAGAGAAAGACATCAAAGGGAGATGGAAAACTTACTTCGATTACCTGTTCAACATATCGAACCGTAATCAACAAACGGAGATCGATGAAACAATCAAACGACGCAACAAAACAAGTGTTATTATAGAAACATCACAGTCGATGAAGTTATGAGAGCTTTGAAGAAAATGGGAAGGGCTAAGGCGGTGGGGCCAGACAACATTCCGATTGAAGTGTGGAAGTGCCTTGGAGATGAGGGCTTACAATGGCTAACGGACTTATTCAACACTATCTTTAAAACATGAAAGATGCCAGAGCAGTGGAGAAGCAGTGTCATAGTCCCCATATATAAGAAAAAAGGAGATGTCCAATGTTGCGCAAATTACAGGGGAATAAAGCTATTGAGTCACACAATGAAACTATGGGAAAGAATTGTTGACACCTGAATTAGACGAGAAACTCAGATAGCGGTAAACCAATTTGGATTTATGCAAGGACGCTCTACAACAGAAGCTATACACGTCATAAGGAGGTTAATGGAGAAATATAGAGAAAAGAAAAGAGACCTACATATGGTATTCATTGACCTAGAAAAAGCCTATGACAGTGTGCCGCGGAAACTCATCTGGGAAAGTCTACGACTTAGAAGGGTACCAGAGAGGTATATCAAAATAATACAGGATATGTATGACGGGGCAAAAACGTGTGTACGATCACCTGTCGGAGACACAGAGTTCTTCCCGGTGGAAGTGGGACTCCACCAAGGATCGGCATTGAGCCCATTCCTCTTCACAGTAGTGTTGGACGAGATGACCAAATCTATACAAGAGACAGTCCCATGGTGTATGCTGTTTACGGATGATATTGTCTTAATATCAGAATCTAAGACGGTGCTTAACGAGAGATTAGAACAGTGGAGAGCAGTACTAGAACGCAGAGGCTTAACGATAAGTCGCTCTAAGACAGAATACATGCATTGTAACTTTAGTGGTGAGGCCGAAGACGACACCCAAATCAGTATACAGGGCATGGCAGTCCCCCAGACGTGTAGGTTCAAATACCTTGGCTCGTATATACAAGAAGACGGAGAGATACACAGCGATGTAGCCCACCGTGTGCAATCAGGATGGTGCAAGTGGAGAGCAGCATCAGGGATTCTGTGTGATAAGAGGTTCCCACCAAAACTAAAGGGAAAACTATACAGAATAGCAGTACGGCCAGCTATGCTATACGGCACAGACTGTTGGGCTATAAAGAAATCGCAAGAGAGAAAAATAGAGGTCGCAGAAATGCGAATGCTGAGGTGGATGTGTGGATACACAAGATTGGATAGGATCAGAAATGACGTCTTTCGCCAGAGGCTAGAGGTCGTATGTATCACAGATAAAATACGAGAGGGAAGACTAAGATGGTTTGGGCACGTGAAGAGGAGAATGATGGCAGCACCTGTTAGAGTAGTAGAGAACATAAGAGTAGAGGGTAAGAGGAGTAGAGGTAGACCTAGGTTGACTTGGGATGAGATTATTAGGCGAGATATGATAGACTTGCACCTCTCTGAGCACATGATCGAGGATAGGAGTGAGTGGAGGTGTAGAATAAAAATTAAGGACTTTTAGTGGGATTTGTGGGTGGGACGGGTTACGGTTACATGTGGCGGGACCTCCCGTTTCAGGTGTAGTTTTTCGTCATATAACCTTTTTGGGTGTTACATGTTGCTTTTTATGATGTGCGCACTATCTAATTCTGCATGTGATATTTACCTATGTGTTGAATGATATGTGATATATATGATATGTAATATGTGATATGTATGTGATATGTAATATGTGATATGTTTTATGATTGTTATGGCTACTGCCTTTGTAAACGAGTCGGGGGTCTCTTCGGAAGCGGTCTCTCTATCTCTCACGATAGAGGAAAGACTTGCCACCACATACCCCTCCCAGACCCTACTATTCAGCGGGATACACTGGGTATGTTTGTTTGTTTGTTTGTTTATCTTGTAATATGAAGACATACGCGTTGGAAGCACAAAGGAAAGACATAAGAGAAACATGGAGCATTTTGGATGCGGTTTCAAGTGGGAGGCTTTTGGAAGCTTTCTATATGTTTTGTTATGACCTTAAGAATGCCCTATGGACCACAATTGTGATGGCAAACAAGTGTGGACCAGTTTAGATGCTATGGTTATGCACATATGCTATGTTGTTTTGTTTATATTATTGTGGTTGATGGCATGTATGTGATATTTGCTTTAACAATCCTATCCATGATCAAAACAAACTAATTAAATGGTTCTTAATCATTAAAAGTTAATAAAAGGTTATTAAAATGATTTAATGATTTTAGAGATTAAAATAGGTTTTAATCAAAGGTCCATAGGGTATCTTGTATTTGAAAGCATGCAAATACAAGTACATAGAGTTTTCTAAAACTTGAATCATGAAATCTCTAAATATTTTAAAACAATAACAAGTCTAACACCGTCCTTTTGCACAACACTTGAGTCACTTGGAAACTCTCAATGGGATAAAGGTCACCTAACCATTTTGAGGGAACTTGTGATCTGAGGTGGGGATACCACATTTGTGGGATAAAGATCACCTAAACACCTATGTTGGAAAACTCACATGTGTGTGCAAATAGGGTAACTTGATTTGCAAACCATGTTAAATGGATCACCTACAATATGGTTTCCAAATGGAGTTGATGGGATTAACATGCCGACTTTACATGTGATGTTTCAAGTCGATCCCATACCTCTAGAAGTTGCAAATGGTTGCAACCGTCAATCGTTGACCACCTTATTAATTTAAATCATGGGATAAAGGTCACCTAACCACAATTTAAATGAAATGTTGGGTTCTAGATGTTAATATGAAAATGACCTTAAAAGGCATTAATTAATTATTAAAAAATAGTAATATCGAAAATACTAAAATCGATCTTTGTTAAATTTTGTAGATGGCCACCAACAATGATAATCATGATAACTCATCCACGTCCACCCAATCTTTACAAGCGATTCTCCAAAAGGAACGTCTGAATCATAACAATTTCATTGATTGGTATCGAAACTTGAGAATCCTTCTCAAGCAAGAGAGACGGTCATATGTTTTAGACGACCCTATCCCCGATCAACTTACTGAGGATGATGAGGAGGCCTATAACAATTGGCTGAAGTACACTAAGGACTCCGTCCAAGTGTCTTGCCTCATGCTAGCAAGAATGACTCCGGATCTCCCAAAGGAGTATGAACATCACGGAGCTTATGACATGATAACCCAGCTGAAGAAAACGTTCCAACAGCAAGCAAGGGTTGAGCGCTTCGAAACGGTTCGAGCACTCCATGCATATCGTATGGACGAAAACCAATCGGTTTCATCTTATGTACTTAAGATGAAAAGCCACATTGACCGCCTCGAAAGGCTTAATTGTCTTGTCTTGAAGGAATTGGCCACGGATTTGATCCTCAATGGCCTTACCAAGAAATTCGAGACGTTCGTGTTGAACTACAACATGAATGCTTGGGACAAAAGCATTAGTGAGCTTTACTCAATGCTCAATACGGCCAAGGCGGCCATGGGTAAAAGGGTTTTACCCGTTCTCACCATCAATGAAGGTGGGAACAAGAAAAGGCCTCATCCCGCACCCAAGGCAAAAGTTGCCAAGGGTAAGGGACCCGTATGGGGAAAGGGGAAAGGGGTGGCAAGGGTGCCACCCAACCCACAAGAGAAGAAGCAAAAGGTTGCTACTAATGACCCATGCTTCAAGTGTGGGGAGATTGGGCATTGGGCAAGGAATTGTCCTGTCCATATCCAAGAGTTGAAAGCAAAGAGGGATGCCGGGCAAACCTCAGGTACAATATACATGATTCATATTGATCTTAATGTTACATCTTCTAACACATGGGTATTGGATACCGGATGTGGAACTCATATTTGCAATTTGTTGCAGGGGTTCAAAAGAAGTAGGGACTTCAATCAAGTGGATGTTAGCCTCTTCATGGGCAATGGAACTAAAGTCATAGTTGAAGCTCATGGGGACTACATCCTTAAACTTCCAAGTGGCTTGGATGTAATTTTGAAGAATGTTTTCTATGCTCCTAGTTTGACTAGGAACATTATTTCTGTATCCCAATTAAGACATTATCATTATGTATTATCTTTTGTTGAAAATGATATTTATGTTTCTTTAAATGATATGTTCTATTTTAAAGCTATTCCCATTAATGGTATTTATGAATTGGTTTATGAAAATACTTTAAATAGTTCATTGTACCAAACTAACACCAAGAAACTCAAGTTGGATTTGAGTGATACCTATCTTTGGCATTGTCGTCTTGGTCATATAAACAAGAAACGTATACAAACACTTCAAAAGAATGGTCTTTTAAAAACAAATTAATGTGATTCATTTGATGTATGTGAATATTGTTTACAAGGAAAAATGACTAAGGCATCCTTTAGTGGAACTAACGGAAGGGCAAAAGATTTATTAGGAATCATACATTCGGATGTATGTGGTCCTTTTAAGCCAATGACTAGGAATGGTGAAAGATACTTCATTACCTTTACCGACGATTATAGTCGCTATGGGTATGTGTACTTATTAAGGCACAAAGATGAAGCTTTTGAAATGTTCAAAATCTTCAAGAATGAAGTAGAAAATCAACTCAACAAGTCGATTAAAGTTCTCCACACCAATACAGGAGGTGAATACCTAAGTGATGCTTTTCAAGATCATATTAAGAGTTATGGGATTGTCTCACAACTCACTCCACTTGGAACACCACAACATAATGGTGTGTCTGAGAGGAGGAATCGAACCTTATTGGATATGGTCCTATCTATGATGGCTAGAAGCACATTGCCTCTATCATTTTGGGGTTTTGCTTTGCTCTCTGCGGCCCGTATTCTAAATATGGCCCTAACCAAAAAGGTGGAAAGGACACCTTTTGAGACATGGCATGGAAGAGTTCCATCCCTATCATACTTAAGGGTCTGGGGTTGTGAGGCTTATGTTAAGACTCCCACCCTAAACAAATTGGAAGTCCGATCCACCAATTGTATCTTTGTTGGATATCCTAGAGATTCTATGGGATATTATTTCTATGATCCACTGGAACAAAAGGTGTTTATTACCAGAAAAGGGTGAGTTCTTAGAAGCAAAGTTCCTTATGGAAGAAACTAGCAGTAGAACAGTGGATCTTGAGGAGGATCAAGAACCACAACCCGATGCACATTTCGTTGAAACTAGCACTCAACATGAGAATGTTAAGGATGATCAACCGGTTGATCAATATACACAAAACGTTCGCAGAAGTGGTAGAACAAGTAATCCACCTGAAAGATACAGATTTTTCATGGATGGATGCTATGTGGTAGATTCAGATGAACCAACCACATACCATGATGCAGTATCCAATTCGGATTGTGACAAATGGCTTGAAGCCCTGAACGTTGAGATGCAATCCATGTATGACAATCAAGTTTGGGAACTTGTTGTACCACCTCTTAATTCCAAGGTAGTTGGAAGTAAATGGGTTTTCAAGAAGAAAACTGATATGCATGGAAACTTGGATACTTGTAACGCTAGACTTTTAGCAAAGGGTTTCACTCAAACTCATGGAGTTGATTATGATGAAACCTTCTCACCTGTTGTGATGCTAAAGTCTATAAGGATATTGTTTGCCATAGCTGCTCATTATGATTATGAGATTTGGCAAATGGATGTCAAAACCGCTTTCCTAAATGGATATCTTGAGGAAGATGTCTATATGGTTCAGCCTGA
This sequence comes from Flaveria linearis, assembly GCA_024085815.1. Taxonomy (NCBI): domain Eukaryota; kingdom Viridiplantae; phylum Streptophyta; class Magnoliopsida; order Asterales; family Asteraceae; genus Flaveria; species Flaveria linearis. Next base: position 47,842,698 of record CM044004.1, on the reverse strand, counting down.
AGGTTTTGTCGATCCGAAACATCCTAATAAAGTATGCAAGTTAAAGAAATCAATCTATGGATTGAAACAAGTATCAAGAAGCTGTTATCACCGTTTTGATGAGGAGGTAAAGAAATTTGGCTTCATAAAAAATGTTGATGAGGCTTGTATGTATAAGAAGGCTAGTAAAAGCACAATAACTTTCCTAGTATTATATGTTGATGACATTCTACTATTTGGAAATGACATTCCAACCTTGGAAGGTGTAAAAACCTGGCTTGGAAGTTGTTTTTCCATCAAGGATCTTGGTGAAGCCGCCTATATTCTGGGAATAAAGATCTATTGGGATAGATCAAGGCGGTTGATTGGTTTAAATCATAGTGCATACATTGATAAAATCTTGAAAAGGTTCAAGATGGAGAACTCTAAGAAAGATACGATACCTATTCAAAGAGGAACGATATTGAGTACGACTCAATGTCCTAGCTCAAAGGATGAGCAAGATAAAATGAAGCCAATCCCATACGCATCTGCTATTGGATCCATCATGTATGCAATGATATGCACTCGGCCGGACGTGTCATGCGCCTTGAGCATGACAAGCCGATACCAGCAAAATCCTAGAAACAGTCATTGGATGGCTGTTAAGAACATACTTAAGTACCTAAGGAGGACAAAAGATATGTTCCTAATATATGGATCTGGTGATGAGGAACTCGTTGTAAAAGGTTACACGGATGCAAGTTTCCAAACCGATCGTGATGACTCACGGTCACAATCGGGATATATTTTCATTCTGAATGGAGGAGCGGTCTCTTGGAAGAGCTCCAAACAGGATGTGGTGGCTCTATCAACTACAGAATCAGAATACGTCGCCGCCTCATTGGCAGCTCAAGAAGCTGCATCGTTGAAGAAATTCATTGCCAATCTAGGGGTTGTCCCTTCCATTCAGTACCCCCTAGAGATCTTTTGTGATAACAAGGGTGTGATTGCTCAAATCAAGGAACCTCGTGCTTATCAAAAGACTAGGCACATTGAGCGGAGATTCAACTACATACGAGATGAAGTTGAAAAGGGAAAGATATGTATTCGCAAAGTTCACACAGATCAAAACATTGTGGATCCTCTCACGAAGCTCCTTGAAAAGACAAAGCATGAAGGTCATACTTGTGCCATAGGACTTCGATATTATAGTGATTGGATTTGATCTATAAATTTTGTATTTGGATATGTGGAACTCTTTATTATTTGAATAAAATTATTTGGTTATAATGTTTCAATTAATGTTCCAATTTAGCATGTTTAATCCATGAGTAAATTGTTCTCTAAATGTCCGTAGTCATTCAGACTTGTGAGAACAAGTGTAAGGGTAAGATTATTATGAACTTGGATTGGTTGATATTCATAAGGATGAATATAGAGCAATGGGTTGCTACCAAGGTTCATAGATATTTGTGGGATACAAATATTGGACTAACCCGCATCTCAAATTTTAGTACATGGAATCTTCTAGAATGATCATAAGTAAATTTGAGTAAAAGGCGAATATCATTTGGTATCCTCAGACCTGAGATACATATTGAGTTTTGATATTCACCAGGTGTTATACCTTGAGCTAGTTCTTCACTGTCCTAAAATATTAGATAGTACGTAAGGCTATGTTTAGGTGTGACACGAGGTGTTTGTGAGAAACGTATGTAGTCAAGATGGGATTTGTTCCTCTTATTCGTTGAGAGCAAGATGTCTAAGACCTGATTAAGTTAAATCAATAAGGAATGATCATTCTGTGTCCTTGGATTTAACATGACATTTGTAACAAAAGGACAAATGATTGATTCACCTAAATCATTTCAAGTAGGATACTTGAATGGGATGATGTTATTGAACGGATATAAGTCATGCGTATTAAGGGTAGTAAACCGTTGTTAGGCAGTATTTAGTGCTTGCATCAATCTTCTATGAATCTTGTGCAAGTGGGAGATTGTAGGATTTTATATGCCAAAGACACGTAGAATATTGATGCGGTTAGTATGTTATGATCCAAGTCGGGTTATACCCAATAACAAGCTTAGCAAACACCAATTAATATTTAATTGATGATATGATCATGCAATTAAATATTTACACCAATTTAGAAAATGGGTTTTCTAAATAAGTTGCATATGAGAAGGAACAACTTAATAGGATATTTTGTTCAATAATATTATTTGAAGTGTTATTTAAATAAGTTGGATAACACCAAATAATAATAAGAGTATATAACTTATACAATTAAATGGTTAATTGTATAACTGGTTACAAGACTAGTTTAATATGTGTGTGTGTGTTTGATTTAAAGAGGGAAACCCTTTTGAAATCAATTTTCGGCCGCCCCCCCTTGTTTTTTTATTGGTTCTTTTGCCTTGTAAACTACACACATCATAACTAGTCTTGGAGACTTCATTTCTCATCCATCTCAATACATGCAAACTTGCAAAAGACTCTCTCCTCTCTCTAAAAAGGTTCACGGCAGTAGCATCATCTAGAGGAGGTTTTTGAGTGATTTTGGTGTTACTTCTTCCTGACAAGAGTTGTTTGCCATCAATCTTGGGGTATACTAACTTGAGAGGACGTCGCTTGGTGCCTTTGGTCGTTTTTATTGGTCAAGAAGATCCTCCACTTCGAACTTCTTGCTGCTAAAAGGTAGATTATGGCAGCTTGTTTATAGCTGTCCATAATGTGTGTTTGCATTTTCATAGCTAGCATCATTCACATATAAAAGATCATCTTGTTCTTGGGTTTGTTTAAAAACTTATAACATCAAAATAAACCTGAAATTTCAGTTTATAAGCAATGTTATAATGATCAACTTCCGCTGCGTTTTACAAAGTTTAAATGGTTAAACTATGTTTTTTGTGTTCTATCAAACCCAACAGTTTATGTAACCAAGATGACAATGCCAAAGATAAGAATCACTTAAACCCATTTTAAGTTTCTTGGTGCATGATTGGTATAATGTGTTATTATAGGATGAATCATCATGAACCAATTCATAAATACCATTAAAAGGCATAGCCTTGAGATAATATACATCATCCATATAAACATAAATACCATCGTTTACAAACTTTAAATCATAACCATATTGATTTAAAAGGGAAACTAAAATTATGTTCCTAGTCAAACTAGGAGCATACAAAATGTTTCGAAAAACAACTTCCAAACCATTTGAAAAGTTCAAAACATAGTCTCCTTTCTTAAAGTGCTTATTTCTTTTGAACCCTTGCAACAGATTGCAAATGTGAGTTCCACACCCGGTATCCAATACCCATGTGTTTGAAGAAATAACATTTAAGTCAATATGGATCATGAAAGTTGTACATGAGGTCTGCCCAGCATCCCTCTTGTTTCTCAACTCTTTGAGATAGGTTGGATAATTCCCTTTCAAATGTCCTATCTCACCACACTCAAAGCATGGATCATTTTCCGTTACCTTAGGCTTCATAAGCTTAGGTTTTAGAGGTTCCGCTTTAACATTCCCTTTCCCTTTGCCTTTGAGTGCTCCTTTCCATTGGCAACATTTGCCTTGGGATCGGGGAATGGCCTTTTCCTATTGCCTCCCTCATTGATCGAGAGAACAGGTAGAACCTTTCTACCCATCCCTGCCTCGGCTGTTTTGAGCATTGCATGAAGCTCACCAATGCTCTTGTCCCATCCGTTCATATTGTAATTCATTATGAACGTCTCAAACCTTTTAGTTAAGCCATTAAGGATGAAATCCGTGGCCAACTCCTTTGAGACAGGACAGTTAAGCCTTTCGAGGCAATCAATGTGGCTTTTCATGTTAAGTACATAAGATGATACCGATTGGGTTTCTTCCATGCGACATGCATGAAGCGCTCGAACCGTTTTGAAGCGCTCTACCCTAGCTTGTTGAAGGAACATTTCCTTCAATTGGGTAATCATGTCATATGCCCCATGATGCTCCAAGTCCTTTTGGAGTTCGGGAATCATAGTTCCCAACATGAGACAGGATATCTGCATGGAATCCTCAGTATATTGAAGCCAATCGTTATAGGCCTCAACATCCTCGGGGTCGGGTTGGCCAGGAATAGGATCATCAAGGACGTAGGCGCTTTCCCCTTGCTTGAGATCAATTCTCAAGTTTTGAGACCAGTCCATAAAGTTGTTATGGTTCAGACGATCCCTCTCTAAAATAGTTCTTAGTGATAGGGTATGGACGGTCGGGGTGGTAGCATGATTGTTTGTGGCCATTCTACAAAATTTACAAAGTTCTTATTAGTATTTCTAAAAAAAATTCATTTTAATTATTAATACCCTTTTATGTCTCATAGACAATTAATAATTAAAATCTAGAATCCAACCTTACATTCAAATAGTGGTTAGGTGACCTTTATCCCATTATTTAAATTAAGAAGGAGTCAAAATTTGACAATTGCAACCTTTTGCAACTTCTAGCCTTTATGGGATCGGTTAAACATCTTATGCTTGGTTGGCATGTTTAATCCAATCAACACCATTGTACTCCATGCTTTGGTGACCCTATGCACATGGTTTCCAATTCAAATCGTCCTACTTACACAAACGTGTGAGTTTACTCATACAAGTGGTTAGGTGACCTTTATCCCACAAATATATTAAGCCCACCTCAAAACAAAAGTTTCCTAAAAGTGGTTAGGTGACCTTTATCCCACAAATAGTTCTCAAGTGATTCGAGTGTCGTGTAAAAGGATTATGTTAAACTTGTTTCCAAAGGGATTTTAGTTTTCATTAATTCTAGTTTTGAAAAACTCTATGTACCTTCTATTTGCATGCTTTCAAATACAAGGTATCCTATGGTTCATTTTTAATAAAACCTCTTTTATTAAATCATTTATCCTTTTAATAACTTTTATTAACATATTAATGATTAAGAACCATAAATTTTCAGCTTGTTAAGTTTGCTAATGAGTTTGTTATGCATATCCAAATATCAAACAACAATCATACAACAAACAACCAAACAAGCATAATCATACAAACATATGTGCATAACCATAGCCACTAAGTTGACTACACTTGTTTGCCATCACAAGTGTTGTCATAAGGTCTTTCCTAAGGGTTAACAATGACACATCATATGTGTCCATGAACTCCCACTTGATTCCACATCCAAATGCTTCAAGTGTCCTTGTCTTTTGTGTCCTTCCTTTTGGGTCTTCATCTTGTGCATCCTTTTTTACAAAATCATATCCTAATACAATTTTCTAATAAAAGAAATTCACCTATTCTATTTATTACATAACCAAATGAATAAATAAATTACAACTCAAATACAAAAACAAAGAAATTATTACAACCCTTTGAATGAATACAACCAACATGACAAAATCACAATCAACCAAATCCAAAACACAAATGGTCAAGGCTATGTTATGCACTAAAACATGTATCCATATACATCATTTCAAGAAAAAATGAACCCCTTTTATAACCTTAAAGTTCTGGCCAACATGAACCAAAACATTTAGGTTATGTCCAAAACAATACAATCAACCATTTGATGTCATCCTTTCAAGATTTAATCGTAAGCATGCAAGATATAACCTTGAAAGGTTGGGGTATCATCATATCATCACAAACAGCCCCTAATAGGTTGTCAAAGTCCCATAAAGCCTATTTTATAAGGACAAAAGAAGCTATTCATCCACATATCCGGCTCTAGATGCCAATGCTAGGTTTGTTGGACCTTTATCAAAGTTGTTTAACCATTTAAACAAGAAAAACGCAGCGGATTTAAGCCTTAATATATTGATTCATAATCTGAAAAATAAGGTTCTTAACTTTGTTTTAACAAACCCAAGAACATAGGATCGATTATATGTGTTTGAACAAGCTATCAACAATAAATAACAACCAAAAGAAACCGTGGAACTACCTTCCAAGGCTGCCCAAAACGTTGATGAACTACCTTCCAAAAGGCTGCTGAAAAACGAGATTTGGATGAAGATGGGGCTGCTCTTGAATGACTAAAACACCAAGGTAGATGTCCTCAAGCTTCCATACCCACAAGCATGATGCAAAGCACCTTTCTTGCTAGGATTTGTGCACCAAAATCGCAAGAACCATGCTGCAGGAAACCGATTTCCAGCCATTGTTTTCTTCTTTGATGAGAGAAAATGTGTCTTGCATGTATGAGAGAGAGAGAGCTGAAATTGGAGAGTGTGTCTAGTGTTAATGGAGTGTAGTTTCAAGATAGCCAAATGACCAATAATACCCCTTAAAGGGGCGGCCGAATCTAGCTTTTAAAATGAGTTCCCTCCCATTTTAAACATCCACTCAATTGTTAACTAGTTGCATTGTTAGTTATATAATTAACCTTTTAAATATATAACTTAAACACACACTCTAATTATTAAATAACATTACAAATAATGTCCATGAACAAAATATCCTTAAAAGTTGTTCTTTCTCACATACAATTTATTTAGAAAACCCTTTTTCTAAATTGGTGCAATGATTTAATTGCATGATCATATCATCAATTAATACATATTGGTGTTTGCTAAACTTGTTATTGGGTATGTCCCGACTTGGATCATGACGTACTAACCACATCAATATTCTATGTGTCTTGGGCATAAAGAATCCAACATTCGTGGGTGCAATTTCTTGCAAATAAAAGTGACACCACAGAGGAGTTGCAATAGTTGATTCTATCAATCAAAACCATCATCAAATGGAAGGTTATGGCCATCAGAAGTGACAATGGAACCGAATTCCGAAACCACATCTTTGACTCATTCTGTGCAAGCAAGGGTATTCTCTGACAATTTAGTACTGCAAGGACACCTCAATAAAATGGTGTCGCTGAAAAAAAGAATCGTACCCTTATCAAAGCAGCAAGAACTATGCTGATTGAGTCAAAGCTTCCAATTATTTTCTGGGCAAAAGCAGTTAATTATGCATCTTATGTACTGAACATGATGCTTATTGTAAAAGACAAGATGAAGACTCCATATGAGCTTCTTCATAAACAGAAACCCTTGATTAACTTCTTTCATCCATTTGGTTACTCATGTACCTTGTCAAATACGCAAGCACAGAAGACAAAGTTTGGTGTTGTTTCTAACGAAATGTTTCTTTTTTGGCTATTCTTCCTCACAAATGGTGTACCGTGTGTACAATAAAAGGACACGTATTGTGCAGGAATCCTTCTATGTTGATTGGCAAGAGTCAAATTCACCAAATTTAGGGTCAGACCCAGAATGGTTTTAAGACTCTAACACTGTCTTCAAATCATTCAATCTTCCAATCTTTGACAATGATGTTGTTTCTCAACCCAGTGTACAAATCATTCCTCCACCTGAACCACAACCACAACCACACTCAACCCCACAACCTTAACCTCAACCATAACCACCAAATGACCCTCCATCTCCATTTGACATCCCATCCACACCTCCACCACAACCAATTTCTCAATCATCTCCATCTTCCCCTTCCCAACCATCCCAAGCCTACTCTTCAATTCAATCAAACCCATTAACCCTTAACAGCAATTTCAAAACCCTAAAAGACCACCCACACGATTACATCATTGGTTCCATAACTGATGGTGTGAGGATACGGAGTCAATCTGGTTTGATAAGTGAATGTCTCTATGCATGTCTCTTATCTTAAGTTGTACCTAAAAATGTCACAGCAACACTTCAGGATCCAAGTTGGGTCGAATCTATGCAAATGGAGCTTCAGCAATTTAGGAAACTAAAGGTTTGGCAACTAGTCAATCTTCCTCCAAATAAATTTCCTAGCAAAACTAAATAGGTCTTTCGGAACAAACCAGATGATCGAGGAGTCATTACCAGGAACAAATCTAGGCTGGTTGTTTTGGAATTTGCCCAAGAGGAAGGTATCAATTATACTGAAGTGTTTTCTCCAGTTGCTCGCATTGAAGCTATCAGAATCTTTCTTGCTCATGCCACTCATAAGAACTTTAACTTCTTTCAAATGGATGTGAAGTGTGCATTTCTATATGGAGACATTGATGAGGAGATATATGTCTGTCATCCTCCAGGTTTCAAGTATCCAGATTTCCCAGATAAGGTGTATAATCTTGATAAATCCTTATATGGATTACATCAAGCACCTCGTATCTGGTATGAAACCTTGACACAATATCTACCCAGCAAAGGTTTTTCTCGTGGCACCATAGATATGACCCTATTCAAGAAAGAAGTTGATGGTGAAATGCTGATCGTTCAAGTGTATGTTGATGACATCATTTTTGGGTCAACCAATGAGAAGCTGTGTAGAGAGTTTGAATAAGTGATGAAGGATCGCTTGAAATGAGTATGATAGGGAAGTTATGCTTTTTCTTGGGATTATAGGTTGAACAAAAGTCTGATGCCATTTTGATTCATAAAGAAAAGTATGTTCTGGAGATTCTCAAGAAATTCAAGATGGATGATGCGTCTCCTGAACTTACTCCATTTACTACTCAAACTTGCTTAACTCTGGATGATAATGGGAAACCCATCGATACTCATCGGTATCAATAGATGATTGGTTCTCTCATGTATCTCACTACGAGTCGTCCGAACATTACTTTCGCCGTGTGTTACTGTGCCTGTTATCAAGCAAATCTGAAGGAATCTCATGAAAAGGCTGTTAAACATATCTTTTGATATCTCAAAGGGTCCTCCCGCTTAGGTCTTCGGTATCCCAAAGGAGGAAACTTTGATTTGCATGCCTATTCTAACAGTGATCATGGAGGTTGCAAGATGAACCAGAAATCAGTCATCGGTGGATGCCAGTATCTTGGGGATTGTCTTGTTTCATGGCAAAGCAAGAAGCAGACAACTATATCTTTATCTACAGGTGAAGCTGAATACGTTACTGCCTCAAGCTGCTGCTGTTAAGTGCTTTGGATCCAACATCAGATGATGGATTTTGGCATCAATTTTCTTCATACACCACTCTTTTGTGATAATGAAGCTGCCATTAGAATCGCCAAAAATCGCCAAAAATCCAATTCATCACACTCGAACCAAGCACATTGAAACAAGGGTTCATGCAATCTGAGATGCGTAGGAAAAAGGGTTTATTGATATTATTCCAATTGACACAAAAAGTCAAAGAGCATATCTTTTCACTGAAACATTTGACAAACCTTGTTTTTATGAACTGATCTCTATGTTGGGTCTAATATCTTTCTAAAAATCTATTTTCCTAATAAAATGTCCTGCTTTAATAAATAACTTTTTTCTTTTACATTTGAGAAATAATTTCCAATATCCTATATTCCTTCTTATTCTATGTTATTTTCTATTTTTTACCTTTATATTTTGAAAACTATATAAATTTCTATCCCCGTGTGGGTAAATAGAAATCAGGGGATAATATATTTTTAAAGTGTTTTCCAATTTTGCTCTTTCAGGAGTCCCCAGAAAAAGAAGTTAAAACGAGGTCAACTGCTTATGTCGGGATATGCGTGGTAGACTCGGCCTGAAAACAAAGTAAACAATGATTGTGCAGCTAAACTAAAGATCAGAAACTCGGTGATAAGGATTATTCTTTTGATATTTTGGCTTGCACAAAGATACAAGTCTTGTTAAAATTTGGTTGAGAGTGCTTGATTTCTGTCTTAAGTCTGTTGTTAGTCTGTGTTGGGTATAACATCTCTTAGCCCTAATTGTAATTATGTATAATAAAATGCATGTTTATCTCCTCTGCTATGCATGAGCATTGACCTGGAGTAATGATCTTCTCTGCTATGCAAAAGCATTGACCTGAAGCTCCCATCAACACGCTAAGATGATCTTCTCTTCTATGCGGAAGCATTGACCTGAAGCTCTCCTCTTCTAGATTAGATGTACATCTCCTCTGTTATACGTAAGTATAGACTTGGAGATATCATCTTAGAGTCTGTCTATTATCGTGTCTCATCAAAAGATCATGCTATCATATGCATGCATCCATGTCAATTATGAACTACTCAACCAAAATCAATGATTACACTTAATAAACCTTGATGATGAGATAAGTTCTTTGCCGGATGTTTGTGGGAACCAAGTCACTTGAGCTTCTCGAATTGAAACTAAAACATGATAAAATTAGTTACAGGTCACTCGTTGGAAAGAATAAGGCATGGTTTTAAGAGGACAAACATATCAGCAATCTCGCCAAGACTTGATTCTCAGAAAAACTTCAAGAAAAGAAAGCAAACTATATCCTTTTTTATATTCTATTTCATTTTCTTATTTTCTTATTTTTTATTTTATTCTAATTGTTCATATCATATATACAGGTGAAGCGGAATACGTTACTGCCTCAAGCTGCTGCTGTCAAGTGCTTTGGATCCAACATCAGATGATGGATTTTGGCATCAATTTTCTTCATACACCACTCTTTTGTGATAATGAAGCTGCTATTGGAATCGCCAAAAATCCAATTCATCACACTCGAACCAAGCACATTGAAACAAGGGTACATGCAATCCGAAATGCGTAGGAAAAAGGGTTTATTGATATTATTCCAATTGACACAAAAAGTCAAAGAGCATATCTTTTCACTGAAACATTTGACAAACCTTGTTTTTATGAACTGATCTCTATGTTGGGTCTAATATCTTTCTAAAAATCTCTTTTCCTAATAAAATGTCCTGCTTTAATAAATAACTTTTTTCTTTTACATTTGAGAAATAATTTCCAATATCCAATATTCCTTCTTATTCTATGTTATTTTCTATTTTGCTTACCTTTATATTTTGAAAACTATATAAATTTCTATCCCCGTGTGGGTAATTAGAAAAGTGTTTTCCAATTTTGCTCATTCAGGAGTCCCCAGAAAAAGAAGTTAAAAAGAGGTCAACTGCTTGTGTCGGGATATGCGTGGTAGACTCAGCCTGAAAACGAAGTAAACAATGATTGTGCAGCTAAACTAAAGATCAAAAACTCGGTGATAAGGATTATTCTTGTGACATTTTGGCTTGCATAAAGATACAAGTCTTGTCAAAATTTGGTTGACAGTGCTTGATTTCTGTCTTAAGTCTGTTCTAAGTCTGTGTTGGGTCTAACATCTCTTAGCCCTAATTGTAATTATGTATAATAAAATGCGTGTTTATCTCCTCTGCTATGCGTGAGCATTGACCTGGAGTGATGATCTTCTCTTCTATGCAAAAGCATTGACCTGAAGCTCTCATCAACATGCTAAGATGATCTTCTCTTCTATGCGGAAGCATTGACCTGAAGCTCTCATCTTCTAGATTAGGTGTACATCTCCTCTGTTATACGTAAGTATAGACCTGGAGATATCATCTTAGAGTCTTTCTATTATCATGTCTCATCAAAAGATCATGCTATCATATGCATGCATCCATGTCAATTATGAACTACTCAAGCAAAATCAATGATTACACTTAATAAACCTTGATGACGAGATAAGTTCTTTGCAAGATGTTTGTGGGAACCAAGTCACTTGAGCTTCTCGAATTGAAACTAAAACATGATAAAATTAGTTGCAGGTCACTCGTGGAAAAGAATAAGGCATGGTTTTAAGAGGACAAACATATCAGCAATGTCGCCAAGACTTGATTCTCAGAAAAACTTCAAGAAAAGAAAGCAAACTATATCCTTTTTGATATTCTATTTCATTTTCTTATTTTCTTATTTTCTTATTTTATTTTAATTGTTCATATCATAATCGTTTAGGTTATTTGTTTGACTTTTAAGTAAAAATTGTGAGGTGTAAGGCCCCTGCTCCCGGGCACCTTACGGTTGGTCATTCATCGCACTGCAATATATATTAAGTAAAATAGCACAGCGGAATTAATAATATATACTTTCTCATTCCATCATAAAAGCTTTTTCAATACATTACATCGTTAACTTGACTACAAAATACAAGCTTTCTTTACATTGCCTAACTTTACTATGATTGCCGCTGAAGCATATGAAACCTGAGATTACGTAAGTAATCTCGTTTATTCGAATCCTCAGCAATCATAGGGTCATAAACAGTGACCTCTAATATAAAAATATAAATTTTTACATTATAAAGAAGATTTCTTAAGTAATCCCGTTTATGGGAATCCTTAAGAAATCTTATAATAGCATGCAACGTGATGTGTTGCGTGCATTACGGGCCCGCAACACATGACGTGGCAGCATCATCAAAAGGAGAATGCCGTCCCAAAAGAGATGAGTAGCCGCCTCGTGCCATCCCCAGCAACACTACCTGCCAACTAGAAACACATAAAAAGTCAGCGTTGCTGAGTGAGTTCTAGTTTTATAATAAAACATACTTTCATTCTTTATATCCGTTCTTACATACATGTGTTCACACATCATACGTACACGTAGATAATATTATTGTTATCTTCATCATTCGTTCATTAATCTTTCATTCGTGTACCATTCATCATTCTCATTCACGTTCATACATACATTCTTTACATTCATTCATTACATTCGTTCGAACGTTCGTTTCATTCATTCATACATTCATTACATTTTTTCAAACATTCTTTACATTCGGTGACATGTACAATACCCCATACATCATACATACTGCTGGTGCTGGACCTGTGGTGATCGACCACGAACGTTGTGCACTAATGCTGATCCAGTCACCTGGGGTGGGTACATGCACCACTTATCTTTCCACTTTCCTTCTGGATAAATGCCATATGCTATACCCCGAACGTTGTGCACTAATGCGGGTGCTGGACCTGTGATGATCAATCACGAACGTTGTGCACTACTGCTGATCCAGTCACCTAGGGTAAGCGGCAAGGATCCCATACATACATATGTTCAATCACAAAGACTGACCCCGATGTGCATCCTTCGGGGTAGCTAACCCGCACACCGTTGAGCTAACACCTGCCAGGGGTGTGCACCTCCATACAATCGCTTGCAAGCCTTTCTTACATTCATTCATTCATTCGTTAATGCATGCATTCATTCATCATGTTCTTCTTTCATTATCTTTCACTTTACGTTCTTATTACATTCGTTTTATTCTTTCATTCATTCACGTAAAGTCATAAAAAGATAACATACGTCAACACAAGGAACATAGATATTTACAAGTCATCAGTATTCACCATCTATCATGGCAACATCATACTTAACATACATACATCATACATACACTTCTCTATTCATTCACATCAGCCCTATTCGGGCGATTGAACATACCTCAGTCGCATGGCCTCCATGCGACTGGGTCGTGCGATTGGGCTGTCATGCGAATGGGCGTACAATCGTGCGACTGGACTTCCTTTTGTACGAATAAACACTATGCGACTGACTATATGTGACTAACTGTTGGACCAAAAGAACCAATGAGCCAAGATCAGGAAAACCTCTAAGTCCCACATGCCACTGCAACAACTGCTGAAGACTCCCATCAGCTATTGTGTTCTCTTGCTTGAATGTCAGACTCGAGAGCATCTTAGCTCCAGCCTCAGCTCCAATCAGCTATTGTGTTCTCTTGCTTGAATGTCAGACTCGAGAGCATCTTAGCTCCAGCCTCGGCTCCCATCAGCTGTTCTGACAAAGTCTGAAGAACAAAGTATGAAGATCAAAGAACTGAAGAACAACAGCTGAACACTCCAAAGTACTGAAGACCAAGTACTGAACTCTGAAGTACTGATCTTACAAGTACTGAAGACTTCAAGTACTGAAGACAAGTACTGAAGTATCAAAAGCTGAAGAACTGAAGAACTGAAGACCTTCTACTGAAGCACAAAGTCTGAAGACAAAGACTGAAGATAACAGCTGATGATATCTACTGAAGACATCAGCTGTTACATCATCTGAAGCCAAGTCTGAAGACCAAGTACTGAAGACTCAGAGTTTGTCACAACAGCTGAAGAAGTCTTCTTCAGTTGTTGTGATGGTTTTTCCTTTTCAATAGTTTATTTTGTTTCAGTAGTTGTACGACAGCTGAAGAGCATGTTCTTCAGCTGTTATAGTATCAGTAGTTAGAAACGACTGAAGAGTTTGTTCTTCAGTCGTTGTAGGATTTCAGTAGTTTTACTTTTGTGAGTACTTAGGAACTTTTGTAAAAAGATGTCAGTTGTTGACATCTTCAGTAGTTTTATGTTTAGTCAGTTGTAATTTTAATATTCAGTTGATGTCAGAAAAAGGACATCACCACCATCCTTTTGCCGCCTATAAAAGGATGGTGAACCATGCTGTTTTAATGGCCGAAACATGCTTAGCAATAAAACATTTAATGTTTCGCAGAACTCTTCTCTCTCTATGTTTATGCTTTTAATTGCAATATCTTTTATGTTCTTGATATAATTGCTAATTAATGTGCTAAATCCGCTGCAAACATAATCTAATTGATCAAACGAGAGGCTGAGATCCTGTCAAATGGTATCAGAGCAGGTTAATCATTGATCGATTTAACCATTGATCATTTGAAACTGCTCTTTTGATCTCTCAGTTTGATCGAATTAGCAATTTGCAAGAATTAGCCATAGAGAGTGAGTTTCTGCTGTTTCTGGCCAAAGTCTTGAGGTCTTTTGGTGGTTTTGAGTCACGTTTGTCTGGTTTAAACTTGTTTTTGACTAAAACCTGAGATGACAACACCAACTAATGATCCTCACAATACTGGTTCCTCAACCAAGCCTCCGATGCTGGTTAGGAACGAGTATAACATATGGCATAGACGTATGCTACACCACTTGGCTGTCAACAGTGCTGGTTGTTGGAAGTCAGTGGTGCATGGGCCATACAAGCCTATGGTGAGCGTCCCGGAATCTAATGAACAGGTTGTGAAGAAACCTGAACAATATTCAGACGAAGATCTAAAGCTGTTCGAAATTGATGCTAGAGCCCATGGAATTTTAGCCATGGCCATTCCAAATGAGATATACTCAGGGCTCTTGCATCATGAGTCTGCTCATGACCTATGGGTTGCTCTAAAGGAACAATTTGAAGGAACTGATTCGGTCTTAGCAAACAATAAGGAAATCCTCGCCCAACAATATGAGACTTTCTCATATAGAAAGGGTGAGACTCTGACCCAGCAGTTTGAGAGGTTCTCTTGTTTGATTTCTGAGCTTAAGATGGTCAAACAAAAGCACTCCAACAGCCAGATGAACAACAGGTTCCTCAGGTCATTGCCTGAGAGATGGGACACATATACCATTGTCCTACGCTCTAGTGCTGACCTGGACACTCTATCTCTCACCCAACTTCATGGGAAGCTGCTCACTTTTGAGAGAGAGATAGAGCAAAAGAGGAAGTTGTCATCTTCTGGCAAGCTTGCTGATGACTTTGTCCAAGGTAATGCTGCCTTGATAAGTCATGAGTCAGAATATGCTTCATCAGAAAGTTCTTATGATGAGCATATCGATTTCTCTACCAACTCAGAACAAGCTTTTGTTGGTGTTAGTAGTTCAGGAGGTGGTGGTGACAACTTGTGTTTTCTGATGGAGGACTTGAAGGGCATTCCAGATGATGATCTGGAAGAGATGGATATTTTGAACCAAATGGCTATGATAAATATTCGCTCTCAAAAGTTCTACAAGAGAACTGGAGGGAAATTCCCAGGACTCTCTGGCAAAACCAAAGTTGGTTTTGACAAGAGCAAGTTGAGGTGTCACAAGTGCCAAAGGCTTGGACACTGTGCAAGAGAGTGTAGATCATCTGGATCTAACTCATCTGCACCCTTTGTTACTTTTCCCAGCAATAGCTCATAGCACAAAGGGCAACCTTCCGCCAGTTCTACCTATCCATCTCAGGCACAGGCACCCCCAGCTTATTTTGTGCCACATGGTCATATGCCATATCCTTACCACTGTTACTACATGCCTCAGCCTAGTCAAACTCAAGCACCCCTGGCTCAACCACCTCATTCTCTTCCAGAGCCTCAATCTTCCCAATCTCATCCTCACACACAACCTCAACAACACAACTTTTTAACCCCAAGTGTTGTTGACTGGAGTAGTCTACCAGAAGAGCTATCTGGTCAGGAACAACTACTCCAAGGTGATGGTCAACATGGTGGTGACCAACCTTTTGGAAATCTTGCTCTGATGGCCCTTGATTCTGCTGAAGGGTCATCATCCAATGCCTCATCTCAGGTATCCACTGAGGAAAAAGCCAAGCTTTGGTCAGAATCATGCATAGCAGCATTTGCTTCTATTAGAGAAGCAAATGTAGCTTTAATAGATAAAAATCTTGAGCTTGAGCACACTATTTTCAAAAGAAAAGCTGATTTTAAGGATGCACTAAAAGATAAAAATGATGAGATTTACAAGCTTAAATGCCAAATCAAAGATGATAAAGCTAGGGAAGATGTACTTCTAGAGAAGTACAGAGACCTCAAGGAAACTCTTGCAACCACCCAAGTTGAGTGTGATCGATGGGTGCAATCATGCAAGGGTTTTGAAATGCTTCTTAGTAAGCAATCAGCTTCCAATGTGAAGTTTGGCATTGGTTATAATCACACTGCTCCTCCCACAGATTTCACTTCAAGAGCAGAAGTTGAATCTGATGGGGAGAGCAATAACCAATCCTTCTCATCATATGACCTACTATCCTCTGAATCAGCATCATCAGAGATAGATGTCAGCATTTACTCCTGCCAATACCTATCAGCTGATGCTACAACAGCTGATGGTTCAAATGCTGACTGTCACATGACCAAACGGCTGATCAACTCAGGTGTTGTCACTAGAAGTACTGAAGGTACTGGAGAGCAAGTGACAACATCTGAAGTTCAAACCTCAAATACTGTTAGCACTAAAGAGAAGAAAACTAACAGTAGGAAAGGTTTGAAGACAGCTAGAGAGGATACCAGGAAAGCAGGCACTAGGAAGAAAACTGCTAGTACTGATGGCAAACAGCTGAAGAACAAGTCTTCAGCAGTTAAATCCTCTTCAGCTGATGATCAGCATAAGATGAAGAAAAAGCCATGTGAGATATGTGGCTTGTTCAATCACCTTACTGATGATTGCTGGTACAAAAGGGGTTCCAAACTCAAACAGAAGGAGAAAATCAATGAGAACATCAATAAAATGAAGAATGAGTTTGAAACCAAGTTTGTACTAGCAACATCCAAGCCTGAAATCCCTAAGCCCAAAGCTAAATCTAAAAAGGTAGGGATTACTCAGGCAACAGCTGAGGTTGCTCAGAAAAAGATGGTTCAACATAGGAACTCATCATCAGCAAACTCCAATGTGTCTGAAGAGCTGAAGGCTTTATCACAAAATCAAACACAATTGGTGATGATGGTTTAGCAACTAGTGGGAAGAGTCAACCACTTAGATGCTCCTATGTTGAAACCACAGAAAAGGAAGTCCAAGCCAAAGGGTTCCTCTTCTGTATCATCTTCTTCACCTCGAGCTGTCACACATAACACACCTGTTACTGCTACACCTGTAGCTGAGAACAGACCCAAAGCCAAGCAGGTTTGGGTCTCCAAGACTAACTAACACATGATTGTGTTTGCAGGGTTCTTCAACATGCCATAGAAGCATCTGGTATGTAGACAGTGGAGGATCCATGCACATGACAGGAAGCAGCTCTCTTCTTAATGACTACTCTCAAGGAAAGAAGGGATTTGTTTCCTTTGGCAATGATGCAAAGGGTTACATCATCGGTAAAGGCTTTGTTTCCAATGGGGAAATAAGGTTTGATGATGTTAACCATGTGGAGAATCTCAAGTACAACCTCTTGAGTGTCAGTCAAATATGTGACAAAGGCCATGTTGCCCTTTTCACAAGCCAGAACTGTCGGATTCTGTCATCCAAAGTTCTGAGTTTGATTGACAAGGCTTTGGATGAACACACTCTCCTGAAGGCCAACAGGACAGGAAGAGTGTATGCCTTAGATCTTTCCAAAAGATGGATCTAAAAGGCCATCCTTGTCTATTCTCCAAGGCATCTCCTCAAGAGTCTACACTATGGCATAGAAGGCTGGGTCATGTTAATTTCAAGAACATGAATCAGCTTATAAGCCATGGTTTAGTAAGAGGATTGCCTCAGAAGGAGTTCAAGTGTGAAGATGACTGCACTGCTTGCTTGAAAGGAAAACAACACAAAGTTTCATTCCCTTCAATAGAAGAACCAAAGTCCACTGCTTGCTTATAGCTTCTGCACATGGATCTCTTTGGTCCTGTCAGAGTCATGAGCATGGCAAAGAAGAAATACTGCCTGGTAATTGTGGATGATTACTCCAGGTTTGTATGGACTTTCTTCTTGCACTCCAAGGATGAAGCAGCAAAGACAATAATGAACTTTATGTTACTTATAGAAAAGCAGTATTCCCTACAGGTCAAGTGTGTGAGGAGTGACAATGGAACAGTGTTTAGAAACCATACACTTGATGACTTCTACCTGTCCAAGGGAATTAGAAGGCTGTTTCGCATTCCTAGAACTCCTGAGCAGAATGGAGTGGTGGAGAGAAAAAACAGGACCCTCATTGAAGCAGCAAGGTCAATGTTGGCTGACTCAGGGTTGCCACTGACCTTCTGGGCTGAAGCTGTCAATACAGCTTGCTATGTGCAAAATAGAGCTTTAGTAAATAAGAGGTTGATGAAGACTCCTTATGAAGTTCTTCATCATTTGGCCCCTCTTATTTCATTCTTTAGAGCCTTTGGGTGTCCATGTTTCATTCTCAACACTAGCAACCCACTCCATAAGTTTTCTAGTAAGGTGGATGCAGGGTATTTTATTGGTTATTCATCAACTTGCAAGGCATACAGAGTCTTCGACTATAGAACTAAGGGGGTTGAAGAAACTCTGCATGTTAAGTTCAATGAATCTCCAAAGGACAAGATTCCACAAAACCCTGTGGAGTTGTTTGATCTGGACATACTGCAATATGTTCCTTATCAACCTCCATCTATTGAGCCTGTCAACAGATCTCCACCTGGTGGTACTGATGATGATGTAGTCAGTACTCACCTCTTCTGGTTTAGTGATAACCTGCCTGAGTCCACTGAACCTGATGCTCATGTAGCCTCAGCAGCTCCATCCACTACAAATGAGATTTCTGCTTGCTCTACTTCGTTTGAGCTGCCATCCTCTACATGGTTTCAGGAATCACCATCACCATCTGTTGCTGCTGATGGGTCTACAAACACTTGCACAGATATCATAGTCTATCAAGAGCTCAAGAATCACCCCACTTCACAGATCATTGGTGATATTCATGCTGGAGTTTCAACCAGGAATCAATTGTCCAACTTCTGCTTCTATGCTCTCTTCATCAGTCAGCAAGAGCCAAAGAACTATCATATTGCTTTAAGAGACAATGGATGGGTGGAAGCTATGCAACTTGAGCTTCTTCAATTCAAGAAACAGCAAGTGTGGGAGCTTGTTCCATTACCCAAAGGTAAGTGTGCTATAGGCACCAAGTGGGTATTCAGGAACAAAACAGATGAGAAGGGCCAAATTGTCAAGAACAAGGCCAGACTGGTTGTTCAATGGTTTGCACAGGAGGAAGGCATCAATTATGATGAGACCTTTGCACCCGTGGCTAGACTAGAAGCAATCAGGCTGTTCTTAGCTTATGTTGCCTTTCACAGTCTTAAGGTTTATCAAATGGATGTCAAAAGTGCCTTCCTATATGGGAAAATAAAAGAAGAAGTTTATGTGTATCAACCACCAGGCTTTGAGGACAATAAACATCCTGATTGGGTGTACAAGCTTGATAAGGCTCTTTATGGGCTGAAGCAAGCACCTAGAGCTTGGTATGAGACACTATCAATCTTTCTTCTGTAGAATAAGTTCACTAGAGGCACCATTGATAAAACCTTGTTCATCAAGACTGTGGGACAACATAAGCTCCTTGTTCAAATCTATGTAGATGACATCATCTTTGCATCCTCTGATCCAAAGTTATGTGATGAATTTACAAAGCTCATGAAGCTTAGGTTTGAAATGAGTGCTATGGGAGAATTACAGTTCTTTCTAGGTTTGCAAATCAAACAACAGGATGATGGAATCTTCATTCATCAGTCCAAATACTCCAAAGAGTTGTTGAATAAGTTTGACTTACAAACCTGTAAGCCCTGTTCTACTCCCATGAGCAGCATCACACAACTAGATGTAGATCAGAAAGGTAAAGCGGTTGATGAAACCCTTTACAGATGTATGATTGGATCCTTGATGTACCTTACAACTTCTAGACCAGACATCATGTTTTCAACATGTGCTTGTGCTAGATTTCAGGCTGCACCTAAAGAATCCCATTTGATTGCAGTCAAGAGGATCTTTAGATATCTGCAAGGTACCCAATCACTAGGACTTTAGTATTCAGCTGGGCATTCTTGCAAATTAGTTGCTTTCTCTGATAGTGACTATGCAGGATGCAAAGTCACCAGAAAATCCACTTCTGGTGGTTGCCAATTCCTAGGCAATTGTTTAGTTTCTTGGCAGAGTAAGAAACAAACATCAATTGCTACATCCACTGCTGAAGCTGAGTATATTACTGCTGCAAGTTGTACCTCTCAAATACTCTGGCTTCAGAACCAACTTCTGGATTATGGCATTACTGAGACTAAGACTCCATTATTAATGGATAGTGCTTCAGCTCTTTGTATTGTTAAGAATCCAGTTCAGCACTCTAGGACCAAACATAGTGAGATCAGACATCATTTTATCAGGGATTGCTATGAGAAAGGTCTGATTGATCCTAAGTTTGTGCCTAGTGTTGATGAGCTTGCAGACATTTTTACTAAGCCTTTAGATAGTGCCACATTCCAAAATTTGGTACTAAGGCTTGGTATGCTGCAGCTTGATTGATTTGACCTATGCTGATGCTCTTACTTCACATCTACTGATGAGCACTAGGTCAAATACAAGTACTGATGAGTAATTTAGTCTTCAGCTCTTTCATAACTACTGAAGACTAAAATAACTCAAAGTACTGATGCACATTATTTATTGGAAACAACTGATGTAGTGAGGTGGATTACAACTACTGATGTATGATTTTTAATAAATAAGTACTGAAGAACAAATTTTGCTCACAAGTACTGATGTGTAATCTTACACAAGTACTGAAGACAAAATTTGTTCACCAGCTCTGAAGACTATTTCATCAGCACTTGTGAACATCTGATCACAAGAGCTGAAGGCAAATATTCTCAAGAGCTGAAGGGTCAATGAAACATCTGAAAGTCAGCCAAAGAGCTGATGAGTAAATGTGGAGGCTAGTATGAAACAACTGATTTGACGGAAACAACTGATGAGTAATTTCACATCAGCTGATACCAACAGCTGCTGTTTCATACCCAAACAACTGAAGGACAAAACCATGTCTTCAGTAGTTTCACAACTACTGATGACTAACACCAAGTCCTCAGTTGTTTACAACAATTGAAGCAATACCATGTCTTCAGTAGTTCACAACTACTGATCTCAGTAGTTTACAACTACTGAAGACTAATACCAAGTCCTCAGATGTTACAACCACTGAAGGTTAAAACCACATCATCAGTCGTTACAACAACTGATAACTAACACCAAAACCTTCAGTAGTTTTCTTTCAACCTTTGCCCTACCCTACAAATACCCCACCTTCAGAGCATTTACTCCTCACTTGACCTAATCCTTCAAAACCTCTGAAATTCCCATACACCATTAATGGCGACCATGCAACTGAAACCTCGACACAACTGTGTCGCCCATCTCACCAAATCGCCATTATGGCCTAAGTTTCACCAAGCCGTCGATCTTATGAATGACTCACCCTACACAACGGCTTTTCTCCTGAACCCCACTATATACCCCGACTCCTTGACGGAGTTTTGGACAAACATTACCGTCCAAACTGGAGAGCAGGATGGCGAGGTCTCTCTCCGGTCCTCCGTCAACAACCACCCCGTGGTTATCACTCCAGCTGCTCTATGCCAAACCCTAAAGCTGGAGGATGCCACCTACCCTACCTCCTACCCTAAAGGTGCCCTGGATCTCTCATTTACATCCAACGACTACCAGGGTAACCTCTCCGTCTCCACCTTGTTGAAGAAACACTTTCCTGACCCTCAACGACTGATCTTCCACATGGTGAACGTATGTCTGGCTCCCAAAACCTCTTCGTGGGACCAGATGTCCATAAGGTGGCAACAGGTATTGTTTTCTATCTTTGAGAACCAACCTCTGAACCTAACTAATATAATATTTTTGGAACTTAAAGACATGGCCATAAAACCACTTTCTAACCGTTGGATCTTGTATCCACGGTTCATCATGGCCATGATAGAAAACCAGCTTCAGGCTGAGGGACTAGTTGGCACTGGGGTCCCTGCCATGGCTGTTTTAGCCGAGGTATACTCCAGGCACAACTCTGACCACACTCTCAAACAGGCTGGCCGGCTGCGAAAACCCACGCAGCAGGAACCCACAGCCTCCACCTCCAAATTCAAAGTCCCCACCAAACCAAAAGCCAAGAAGCCCAAAAAGGCTACTCAGGGAGATGAGTCCCCTGAGGATGCCCCTGCAACACAAAGGCAAGATGTGCCTGCTGGTTCGATTCTCCCAGCAGGTACCACGACTCCACCCACAACAACCGCACAGGCTTCCTCTCAACAGGAGCCTGATGCAACCAACATTGGGGCAACCACATTACTGGGGTCTTTCTCACTTGAGAAGACTGCCATTAAAGAGCACAGTCCTCCCCCTGTGCACCCTGCTTCAAGCCAATCTACTGATGAGGCCGCCCCACAAAGCCCTACATTGGCAATAGCCAAAGTGCTGACCCATCTGAGCACTCCACCCTCTCCCCAGAAACCTATTACAACTGGGGAGACTCCAACCGAAAAGGGGGTGGATACAAGTGCCGGTGGGATCCCACAGCACAGAGAATCAGTCCAATCTCCCAGTGTGGCTAAGGAGATAGGACAATCTGGTGAGGCTGCCACTTCCCCTGCATCAACATCTGAGCAGGGTGAAGCTGGTACAATCACTAAGACCTCACCTGAGGCAACTGCCGATGATGGATCCAATCCGGAGGCTAGAAGTCCCCAGTACCATGAACAAGGGGCACATGCCATTACTGAGCCACACTCAGGGCATGTACATCCTGACATTGTCAGGAGGTCAGGTGATTCAGCTCATGCTGATGATGACCTGAGCTTCTTCTACGATGTAGTAGCTCAAAATACTATCTTAGAGGATGAGATAAGCAGACTCAAAGAGCTGCTTGCTCAGATGACTCAAGATAGAAGTCCATCTGCCACCACTACCCAACAGATGGCACCTTCACCCGAAGGTCTCACAAACACTGAGCCACTCCCACAAACTCGGCCACCAGCCCCTGCTTCTGGCACTAGCTCTCAGGGTCAGAACCCCTCTGAGCAGCTGGATGCTATCCTCCAGAAATCCCTACCTCTCATCACACCCATACTTAAAGACATAGTCATTCAGACCCTTGATGAGAGGCTTCCCACATACATACAACCCATGGTGGAGGTTGCCATTTCTAAGGCACTTGCTGATAGTCAAACCCCAACCAATGCACCCAAAAAGGGGGAGACATCAGTGCAAGTCAAGAGGAAGAGGGGAGAGGAGGAGTTAGAGGCAGAGAAAGAGGTGGTGGTTGAGAGGAAGATGGTTGAGGAGACTAGGAAGGTGAGGGAGAAAGGGAAGAGGAAAGAGAGGGAGGTTGAGCGTATAGAAGTGGCTGAAATCCAAGAGGATTTCAGTATCACTGATAAGAAAAAGGGAGAGGGAGAGAAAATGGACTCTGATCTAGCAGCCCTTGTCAAGGAAGCTGATGCTGAACACAGCAAATCAATGGATTCTGCCATTGATCAGCTGTTCAGGCAAGGCTTTGACAAGGACACTGCCTTGCTAGATCAGGAGCTCAGGAGGATGGAAACTAGGGAGATTGAATACCGATGGTCTACTTATAGCCAAGAGGAACAAAAGAGACTCGAGGCTATGAGTAGATTCATTTCGAAGTATCTGGGCAGGCCAGTCCTTGATATTAAGGCATGGTCCAGGGACAGAATCTTGGCCATAACCACCAAGATCTGTTCAGCTGGTACTTTTACCAAAGGACTGGTCGCTGAGGCCCTCTCCAAAGCCGATGCTGGGAACAGGACACTTCTAGCAAAACAGACTAAGCCTTCTCTCATATCTAGATTGCTAGAAGTGCCTACCCAAATTTCCACACCAACCACCAAACCACAACCCACAAAACCAACCCCTTCACCATCAAAAACCACAGCCAATGATCCACCCTTGGTGAAGAAGAGAAGGGTGTTGAGGCTGCAAGAAGAAGAAGAAGAGGAGGATGAGGAGGATAGTCTGCCTATTTCAGCAGTTATACCTCTACCCAAAGCCAAACCATAAACCATCACTCCCACCTCACAGCAGGACACTGTGAGGGTAAAATTAGAAGAGGAGGAGCAGCAAAGGTGACATGATGAGGAAATGCTGAAAAGCATTGACAAATGCTATGCTGCTTCCACCTCTATAATGAACATGCAAAAGGAAGCTCTGAGATTATTCACCCTTAAACAAACCTATCAATATGAGAAGGAGAGGGTGAGAACTTGGCCTAACCCAAGGGTGTCTCACAGGATAGTCAAAAAGGACATGCCTGTGAGATACAAGAGCCAACTAAAGAGAATCGTAGATGAAGTGATCTCTGTGGCTCTTGTAATAACACCCTGGGAAATAGTAGAGGAATTCGAGAAAGCCTATAGAGCCAACCAATCACCCCAAACAATGCTAGATAATAGGGTGATTAGGAAGGGTTTAGTCTATAAGAGGCTTGAGAATTTCCATAGGGATGAGCTCAATCTGTTGTTGGAGGGTAAACATCCTGATGAATTTGCATACAGGCAAACCACAACAGTTGAGCTCAAAAATGGTAGACAGGCCAAGTACATCTCAGAGCTGTACGGTCGGGAGGGATTGTTCGATGGTGTGCCTAAAGACCTCTCCAAAGAAGAACAAATGATCTTTCTTCAGGCCTACACCCGAGAATCCTACCGGCTTGTACATGGGAGGTAGATCTCATGGATGGGACAACAGCTCTGTGTCCAATTCCCCAAGATAGAGCTCCCATCCATACTTAGCCAAACAAACACTAGAGACTACCTCTCAGGCCAGTGCTTATCTGGGTCAACTTCTAATCTGATCTAGAAGGAAATAGACCAATCTTTATGCCACCAATAAGTGGGACAACCAATAATTAGAGGTTTTGGCTGCATTGGTTCAGGGGGAGATTGTTGGACCAAAAGAACCAATGAGCCAAGATCAGGAAAACCTCTAAGTCCCACATGCCACTGCAACAACTGCTAAAGACTCCCATCAGCTATTGTGTTCTCTTGCTTGAATGTCAGACTCGAGAGCATCTTAGCTCCAGCCTCGGCTCCCATCAGCTATTGTGTTCTCTTGCTTGAATGTCAGACTCGAGAGCATCTTAGCTCCAGCCTCGGCTCCCATCAGCTGTTCTGACAAAGTCTGAAGAACAAAGTATGAAAATCAAAGAACTGAAGAACAACAGCTGAAGACTCCAAAGTACTGAAGACCAAATACTGAAGTCTGAAGTACTGATTTTACAAGTACTAAAGACTTCAAGTACTGAAGACAAGTACTGAAGTATCAAAAGCTGAAGAACTGAAGAACTGAAGACCTTCTACTGAAGCACAAAGTCTGAAGACAAAGACTGAAGACAACAGCTGATGATATCTACTGAAGACATCAGCTGTTACATCATCTGAAGCCAAGTCTGAAGACCAAGTACTGAAGACTCAGAGTTTGTCACAACAGCTGAAGAAGTCTTCTTCAGTTGTTGTGATGGTTTTTCCTTTTCAGTAGTTTATTTTGTTTCAGTAGTTGTACAACAGCTGAAGAGCATGTTCTTCAGCTGTTATAGTATCAGTAGTTAGAAACGACTGAAGAGTTTGTTCTTCAGTCGTTGTAGGATTTCAGTTGTTTTACTTTTGTCAGTACTTAGGAACTTTTGTAAGAAGATGTCAGTTGTTGACATCTTTAGTAGTTTTATGTTTAGTCAGTTGTAATTTTAATATTCAGTTGATGTCAGAAAAAGGATATCACCACCATCCTTTTGCCGCCTATAAAAGGATGGTGAACCATGCTGTTTTAATGGCCAAAACGTGCTTAGCAATAAAACATTTAATGTTTCGCAGAACTCTTCTCTCTCTATGTTTATGCTATTAATTGCAATATCTTTTATGTTCTTGATATAATTGCTAATTAATGTGCTAAATCCGCTGCAAACATAATCTGATTGATCAAACGAGAGGCTGAGATCCTGTCACTAACCCTCAACCGCGTGACTGAACTACCCTGCGATATCGTGCGACTGAGGCTCAATCGTGCATCTGAGCCTCAATCGTATGATTGAACATCAGCTATTCTTCATTCGGGCGAATGGCCCTTCAGTCGCATAACCCTAACTGGGCAGCGACTGGAGATCTTCATGAACAGCAGTCGCGAACCAAGGAAGTCCAACCCTTCTAAACACGACTTCAGCCCAAATTAGCCCTCCTAAACCTCAGGGATTCATACTAGGACATCATACAAGCATATACAAGTCCTAATTCATACTATAAACGCATTACTCAAGATCTCACCCAATGGGTCAAACATAAACTATTTCAAAAATAGGGTTTATATGTGATCCAGCCCCAAAATCAGTTGAAAACATGTAAATGAGGGGTTCTAGAACTCATAATAACAGGTAGGAGTTGATGAGCTTCGATTTGGATAGCTTCTCGACAAATCTTGAGCTCGGTCAGCACTTTCCCTCTTTCTTTCTCTGCTCTCGCTTGCTCTCTGCTTTTTCCCGACTGAAAAATGTAAGTGTTGGGAGGAGAATGAGAGCTGCTCCCCTTTTATAGGTATTGCTCAGTCGCATCTGGTCCAGGGGCGACTGGACCTTCAGTCGCATGAACACCATGCGACTGGACCCCAGTCGCATGAGTTCCATGCGGTTCATCCTTCATTCGGGTGATTGAACTCCAATCGTACGGTTGAGCTTCAATCGGCCGAACATCATGCGGTTGAACCTCCAGTCGCATCAATTTCATGCGACTGAGGCTCAGCCGCATAACCTGCCAAAAAGTCAAACTGCGGGGCGTTACATGAGGTGAGGAAATTAACTTTAACAAGTGTTTGTATAGAAAAAGGCGAAACTATAGTTTGGCGAAACTATAGTTTTGCCGAGCGAAACTATACTTTGCCAGCAGTCATGCTCAACTAGGAGCAACTCAAATACACGGGCAAAACTATAGTTTCGCAAACAGTGAAACTAAGTGGTATATATTGCACAGTTCGAGATCAAAGTATCATAAGTGCGAATTTATACTCAAAACTAGTTTCTCTTGTCCTCTTTAAGCGATATTCATGCATTGTGCTCGTTTGATGAAATAAACCTATGATATATGATTAGGTGTGTAGTGCGACCTCAGTCTTAGCCTTAATCGGCTTAATTTCACAAATTTATTACGCTGATTTTTGTTTCGCTGAAGTTAGAGAGTCGCAGTTTTGTCCAGCAAAACTGAACGAAAGTTCACAGTTTCGAGTGAAACTGTAAAGTTGTGCTATCCAAGTACAAGTGACAGTTTCGCTAGGAAACTATCAGCGAAACTATAGATTCATCTGGCAAAAATTCCTGAGTTTAAAAGTGATCAAAACTAATAGCGAAATATAGTTTCAGCTAGTCGAACTTACCAAATAAGTTATCATCGAAACTAATTTCGATAATCATATCTCAATGATCATATAAGTTACCAAATAAGTTATCAAAGTGAGCGAACTAATGACCATATCTCAATGCCTAAGACTCGGTGAATCTATGCTTGCTTATTAGCGAATCTATGGTTTCTTGACAGCAAAACTAACTGTTTCGCCAAGCGAAACTACAGTTTTGCTGCCAACGAAACTAGTCAATATTTAGTTTTTATTATTTTTGTTTCTTTCTTTCACTGTGTATATTCATTGGACTAATCTTTGTGTATTTCCTTTTCAGTTGTTATGGCAAACTTGAAGTTTGATAACAAGTTTAACATTGTGGCTCTGCTTGATGACGGGAATCCAAAAGCCACAAGATTCAGAGACTGGATTAGATTGTTGAGGCAATCTCCAATTTCCTATTCCATTTCTCACATGTCTACCATCTACGATCTGCACGTGAGAGATTTCTGAAGATCAGCGGAGTACAACGTTGAATCAGTGCCAAACCGGATTGTAGCAAGGATTGAAGGGCAAGACATAGTCATCACAGCTGATATTATTGCCAGGGTACTTCGTCTCGAGGATGACTGTGGCCCTGAGGTGGTGCTCTCTGATAGCCACGTCCTAGAGGCTTTCAGAAGTATTAGGTATGAGGGGCCCCCGTTTGGCTCTAAGAAGGAAATTAAGAAATCTCTTCTGTCCAAATAATGGAGATATATAGCCCACATCTTTATCATGTGTCTGGATCAAAGAAAGGGAGGATCAGACGGGCTAAACATTCACTGGACAAGGCCTATGATTATATTTTGCAGGGATCAAAAGGCTAATATTGCAAAACTTATATTTGACTGCATGACTAAAAACATCATGGCACTGAAGAAGGATAAGTGGTTGTTATACTCGAGATTCATCCAAATGCTGATTGATGATCTAATCCCGAATGTGCCAAGATGGGGAAAATTAAAAGATTGGCTAAGATGAGCACAAGGATTTTTGCTGATTGCTCTACAATCAGACATGATGTCAGTGGGAAGATCAGTTACCTATGGGAAAATATGCACCTACCTGATAGGTGGAACTACATCAGAAGGGTGATTGAATCTGAGAACAAAAACGTTTAGGAAAACAGGGTGAGACAAGAAGAATCGACAAAGAAGAGGAAACGGTATGCTAAAAAAGGAATATGATTTTGAACAGGAGGTTAATGAGGCGGCTGAAGAGGTGAGAGCCCAGAAAGAGAAGAGGAGTAAGAGACGGGCTGAGGAGGAAAGTGAATGTGCTAATATTTCTGAAAGAATAACAAAGCACAGGCATCAGGATTTCATAAAACAAGCTGGAAGGACAGATGCCCAATCTGATCTTGATCAAGATGTGATCAGAAACGTCAATGCATCTTTTGCAAATAAACTGAGCATGATAAAGACCAAGCTGGTAAATCATGAGATACGGGAGAAGGAGAACGATGTGGTAATTGAGGGATTAAAGAAAATAGTTGTAGACCAACAAGAATTGATCAAGACTATTTTCAAAGAGCTGAATGAGTTAAAAGCAATGTTTGGCCTACCTAATCAAAGATCAGAAGAAGAGCTGAATGATCTGACTGATACCTCAAAGTATGAATTCCTCAACGTTGGAGGTTCATCATCAAAGGCAGGAGAGGGCCTAAGTAGAGCTGCAGATAATAGTCATGATGTTGATACTAATGAAGCTGGTTCTAAAGACGTAGGTGAAAAGGATGTTATCAATTGATGTAAATAAGACTGCTGATGATGTTGGTAAAGGTGCTGAGGGCAGTGGTGTAGAGAAAATGGTGGATGTCGGTGGAATGAGAATATTGGAGGCATAATTTAACCTAAAGTTTGATGTTGATCATGATTTGAATGGTAAAGAGGTGAATGTGAATCAGGGAAATAAAGAAAAAGAGAAAAAGCTTGATAGGAGGCTGGTTGATGAGGAAGAAGAGGATGATGAGCAACTAGTTGACTACAGCTCAGAGCCGGGATACTATGAGGTAGATGAGGTGCTGGTTATTTATGTAGCTCAGTGAGGGTCAATAGAAGGTGATGTTATTGAGCTGGATCAGGAAGATTGGTTTGAGAAAGAGAAGGAACCTGAGGAGATAACACCCTTGTTTCAAAACATACAAGAGGTCAACAAGAAGGATGCTGACTAGAAGATCATTAGCTGGAAACACAATGCTGAGCTTAAATTATTTATGATTAAGAGGAGGGGTGGAAAGATATATTATTTGAACAAAAGGAAGGCATTCAAGACCTTGCCTAGATGGGACTTGAGGAGGTTACCTGATATCCCACTGATAGATGTTGATGCTAGTGAGAGGGCCATGTTATTAGAAAAAGTGATTAAGAAGGGGCTAAACGATAACTTTGAAGCTTTTGGCTATATGAAGCCCGAGAGAAGGAGGTCCAAGAAGGACTTGGATTAGGCCACATGAAAAGGAAAGATTGTTTTAAAACTGAAGCCTGCAAAGACTGTAAACAGAGTACGTGTGCCCAATCCACTTCCCCCTATGCTGAAAGACTGTGTCAAGTGGTTTTATGACAAGAATACCGGGGAAGTTGTGATACGGATTAAAGGGGATCAAAAGATCAGATTGTTTGATCCGATGGAAGTGTTTTTATTTGGAGATGAGGATTTGAAGATCTTATTTGAAAATCACATTAAAGCAGGAGCCGAAGCTGAGACCAGATCTAAAGCCAGTCACTTTATGAGAGTGGCAAACAAGGCTAGAGGGGTGAGGGCTGAGGTCAGGGAGATTACACATAAAGTGATCCAAGCTGATGAAATGAGAATGGAAGTGCAGGACTTAGCTAAGCAATTACTACAAGCAAGTGCACATGCTGAGGATGATGATTAGAGAGGCTGGAGATAATAAAGAACCAGAACAGAAAGCCAATGAAAATGAAGGTCAAGGGGGAAACCAGGCTAGAGCTGAAGTGGAGAATCAAGAACAAGCCGATGAGGTCCAACCTAGGGGTAGTATTGAAGATCAAGTATAGGTTGGACTCACCTTAGTTAGTTTGTTTATTTTGGTTTATTTGTAATAGGTTTAATGTTAGTTTGTCTATTGTATGTAAATAGTATTTAGTTTTAGTTTTTTGCAGAAGTTTCGCTTGTAAAGGTTTCCATTACAAATTTAAAGTATTCTTAGGACAGTAAATGCTTTTGAGAGAACATTTAAGTTTCTCTCTCCTAATTGTCTTCCGAAGCCACGTTTGCTTCCGAGGCAAAATATGTCATGAAGATTATTTTGCTTCCGAGAGTAAAGTGTTCTTCCGGAGAAGAAGATAGTAACCTTTGGAAGGAAATTTGATCTATGATCAAATAATCTTTTGAGGCTTGAAACTCTTCGGAAGATAATGCTTGTTCAGAGGAATTCACTTTCGGAAGAAGATTAAGAATCTCTTCCAAGGGTAAGTTTCTCTTTGAAAGATTTTATACTTAGAAAATTTTGAATAAATACCTTATGTAACATGCTTAGATTGTAAACAGACAACTTAGACTAACATATTTTACAAAAGATTTTTCAAAGGAGATTAACTAGTCAATGTTTATCATCCCAATAGCCGTAATTATATACTTAAATCTTTGTTCATCAAAAGATTGGTGAACAAATCAGCATATTGTTCATTTGAGTCAACTTTGACTAATTTGATCAAGTTTTTCTCATTTATATCTCTAATGAAATGATACCTGATGTCAATATGCTTTGTCTTGGGGTGCTTGACTGGGTTTTCTATGATAGAAATAGCACTCTTGTTTTCTATGTGGATAGGAGTCTCCATGAAGTTGAAACCATAGTCTAACATCTAATTTTGAATCCAAAGTAGTTGAGCACAACAGCTAGCATCAGTAGTGTATTCAGCTTCAGTTATTGATGTAAAGACACATGATTGCTTCTTACATTGCCAAGAGATGATCCTTCCACCAATAAATTAACGTCCTCCTAATGTGGATTTCTTGTTGATGTTGCGTCCACCATAATCACTGTCAATATAACCATAAAGGTTAAAGTCTTTGTTCTTAGGATACCAAAGGCCTAGTTTGGGAGGTCCTTTAAGATATCTAAGTATTCTCTTACCAGCAATTAGGTGAGACACCTTGGGAGCAGCGTGATATCTTGCACATATGCATGTTGCAAACATGATATCAGTTTTACTTGTAGTAAGATACATTAGAGATCCAATAATTGCCCTGTACTGATGCTGATCAGTATCCTCCCCCTTGGAGTTAGGAAAAGATTGTGATTTCTTTGTATAGGTGTCTTGGCTGGTTTACAATCCTTCATTTCAAATCTTTCTAAAATGTCCTTGACATATTTAGACTGATTAATGAAGAACCCTTCTTCCATTCGTTTCAATTGAATTCCTAGGAAGAAATCCATCTTTCCAATGGAACTCATTTTCAAATTTCTTTTTCATGATGCTTTCAAAGTCTTTGCACATATGGTCATTTGAGGAACCATATATGATGTCATCAACATTGACTTGAACAAGCAAGATGTCCTTCCCATACTTTTTTATGAACACTGTCTTGTCTATGGTGCCTCTGGTGTAGCCATTCTTCAGAAAAAACTGAGACAATGTCTCATACCACAGCCTATGTGCCTGATGCAACCCATAAATAGCTTTATCAAGTTTGGACACATGGTGGGGATGCTGTGGGTCTTCAAATCCAGTTGTCTGACACACATAGACTTCTCTGTCGATATCCCCATACAAGAATGCATATTTGACATCAAGTTTATAGACTGTGAAGTTCTTGGATGCAGCAAAGGCAAGGAAGTTTCTCATAGCTTCAAGTCTTGCAATAGGTGCAAAGACATCAGTGTAATCTATCCCTTCCTCTTGTGTGTATCCTTGATCCACAAGTCTGGCTTTGTTCTTGATAATCAAACCTCTATCTTCTCTCTTGAACCTGAACACCCATTTTGTGCCAATGGGGACTTGACCAGGTGGTAGTGGACATAAGTTCTATACCTTTTGTATCTCGAATTGAAGCAACTCCTCTTGCATGGCTTCAACCCAATTGTTATCCTTGAGGGCTTCTTCCACCTTTTTGGGTTCTAGTTGAGAGAGAAAGCATGAGTACAAGCAGACATTCCTGTTATGAGTTTATCTTCTAGTTATCACACCTTCTGGGACATCCCTAATGGTGTTTTCAGCTGGATGAGTGGTATGTATCCTGAGCCTGAAATCATATATAGTTGCATAGATAGATCCAGATTTGAATGATTCATCTCAGGATTACAAACATTGGTTCTAGCTGATGTCTCACATTTATTCAATGAGTACTGATTGAATGAATTAGTGATAGCATCAATGGTGTTGTGCTGTGAGGTAGCATCAACAGTTGCATGTTCCACCAGATTGCTGTCTTCATCAGTTTGGTGCTGAGAGATAGAGTTGTCAGCTGATGAGTTT
Source organism: Flaveria linearis (assembly GCA_024085815.1). Taxonomy (NCBI): domain Eukaryota; kingdom Viridiplantae; phylum Streptophyta; class Magnoliopsida; order Asterales; family Asteraceae; genus Flaveria; species Flaveria linearis. The sequence continues at coordinate 47,809,611 of CM044004.1, read as the reverse complement.
TGATGCTCATTTTGCTGACAATTGGTTGAAGCTCCATTGTTTCCTGAGATATTCATGTTTTTAGGAGTTGCAGTAATAGGAGCTTGCTCTTCATGTCTTCTTGGAGAAATTGGAATAGGTCTGGGTAACTCAAACAGTTGATCATCATCAGAGTCACTTTGAGTTCCTATTACAGCTGAAATATTCTCATAAGATGGTTTAGAATAGTTGGGAAACAATTCTAAATTAAAAATATGGTCAAGACCATTTCCCTTAACACAAGGAGTGTGCTCATTCACAACAATATTGGATGATTTCTCAAGTTGTTGATTCTTAATATTGTATACTCTATAAGCTTTGAAGCTTGAAGAGTATCCAATAAAGATAGCATCATACGACTTTTTAACAAATTTTGCTAAATTGTCCTTTGTGTTAAGTATGGTACATCTTCTACTAAAGGACCTTAGAAAACCAATGAACGGTGGCCTCTTGTTCCATAGCTCATAAGGGGTTTTTCCATGGGGCTTAACAATGAGAACCTTGTTTTGCACATATCATGCAGTACTGACTACCTCTGCCCAGAAAGTTATAGGCAGCTTTGAATCAGCTAACATGGTTCTTACAGCCTCAATAAGTGTCATGTTCCTCCTTTCAGCAACACCATTCTATTGAGGAGTTCTAGGAGCTCTATATTGTCTGGTAATCCTATTTGAGTTACAGAATGAGTCAAGAACTTGATTCTTAAACTCAGTCCCTTTGTCACATATGATTGTTTTCACCTTGTGATCAATTTGATTTTCTACTTTAAGAATAAAATATTTTAACGTTTTAGTAGTTTCATCCTTAGTTCTTAAAAAGAATACCCATGTGAATCTAGTAAAATAATCAACTATCATAAGGCAATATGATTTCCATCCAATGCTCATTATACTTGTGGGATCAAATAGATCCATGTGTAGTAAGTGTAATGGAGTGTTGATAGAGTTAACTTCTTATTGACCCCAAACTTGCGGCTGTAACACTTGGCTTTTGCCTTGTCGAACCCAAACTTGCTATTAGTAGGGTTCTGGGGGAACTGCCTTCTAGTTCTCTTGAGGAACTTCTTTGCTCTATAGGTTAAAAGAGCCATTTACTGGACAATGTCCATGTATTCTACATCATCTGGGCTGAAACACTCCAGATCATCAAAGCAAAACTGAAAATCTCTAGAGTGTTCCTTTCCTAAGACAAAAGCATAACTATCCTAGAAAGGTCTTTGTTGAGCTTGTTGAGACCTGGGTGTCTCAGGGAATATGATGTAAGGCCCAGATGAGCATGATGGCTGTTGGTTGTGTTTAGGTACATATGGGGCTGAGGAGTTCTTGCACCTTCAGCAACATGCAAAGCATTGCTGACAAGAGGGGTTGAGCTTCTGTTTATGTGGTAGTTATTTTGATTCTCTATTTCCATACGGTATCCATCAAGGATCCTATACAGTTCAGTCATGGCGAGTGTGCCAAAATTTTTAGATCTCCTGATAGAGACACAATAAAAAGTCCATTCATGAGGAAGTGTACTTGTGAATTTCCTTACTATGTCCCTCTTTTCACGAGTCATACTCATGGATTGAAGAGATACTATCAAATCCATGTATTTGAAGTATTGTTGGCTTAAGGTCTCGCCATCAATATAAGTGAAGTTTTTAAACTGTTGCTTCAGCGCATCCTTTTTGGATTCTTTGGATTCTGAGGAACCAGAGTACATCAATTTCAAAGCATTAAAGAGTTCTTTGGCTGTAGTGCAATTGCTCAAAGCCTGCCATTATCGAATTTGGTATGGCAGTGAGCAATACATCATTACTTTGCTATCAATGTCCATCTTTTTGAAGTATTCATCAGAGTAGTCTTCAATCTCCTTTTCAATCCTGGCATCATCTCCAGTTAATGAAGCCACCTTTGGTATGTATGGTTCATGAGTGACGGACTTCCACATGCGGGAGTCTTGATACTTGATGAAGCCTATAATACGTTGACACCAGCGCCTGAAATTATCAGGGGCAATAATAGGAGCTTTGGTCATGGTTCCCATCTCAGGCTCAGAATACTTTTGGTTAAGGGCCATTTTGGTTAAGTGAGTGAGTTAGAAGAAACAAAGGTGATTTGGGATGGTTACATCTCGTAGTCAAGAGCCTGGTGCTCTAATACCAATTGCAGGATCTATATTTGTCTCTCAACACTAAGTGTTTCCCACAAACTTGCTAACTATCACTCGTTTGATGAATACAGATTCACAATCTTAGTTGATAATAATATACTAAGTTTATGAACACAATAAATGGTTTTCAAGATACTTGTATATATTATCTCTCAACTAAGTATTACAAGACTCATGCAAGAAACACGGTTACAAAGTTACAGTGAGGAACTATATATATACTACTATCTACAGCTTGTTATACGTAGATAACTGGCTGGGACTTACATCTAAACAAATACTATATTGGTAGAGGTAAGGTATCTTAGATAAAGTATTATCTAAGATTGGGTAGTCATGACAGGGCAATGACTTACCTTTTGTTCACCAACTAAATTTGGCAACTATACTAACTGAGAAAAGGTGAAGTATTATCTAAGATTGGGTAGTCATGACAGGGCCATGACTTACCTTTTGTTCACTAACTAAAGGTGGAAACTATACTAACTGAGAAAAGGTGAACAGTGGAATAAAGTAAGGTCCACCACATGAACGTGGAAAGCATCTTGCAGTGTATCAGAGTAGGCTGCAAATGTCAGTCAGACCATACTTATGTCCACTAGTTCATAGCTAGTTCTTCCAAAGGTAAAATGGATTTGGAAGAATAAGTTCTTCCGAACCATTTATACCTCGGAAGATATAGCTTCTTTCGAGACTTTGTCTTCGGAAGACTTTGTCTTCAATCTTTTAAGTGTTCTACTTCGGAAGGAGAACTTCTAAGTCTCGGAAGACAAAGTTCTTCCTTCGGAAGTTCTTCGGAAGATATTCAACTTTGCTTCGGAAGTTCCAGCTTTGCCTTCGGAAGACTTTCATCAGTTGTACTCAAAATCTTCTAAGTGTTGTTTTGGTTGCACTAGCCTCATCTAATCCAACAGAAGTTCTTTAAGATCTCTGGTGTCTCATCCTTAGTTCTAAGGAAGAAGACCCAAGTAAATCTTTAAATATCATCTGTGACCACTAAACAGTTTGAGGTCCTTCCTAGACTCATTACACTAGTAGGGCCAAAGAGATCCATGTGTAATAAGTGTAGGGGAGTAGTGATAGAGTCTTTACCTTTGGCTTGTGAGACACCAAGTGTTGTTTCCCTTTCAGACATGTAACACAGTGATCCTCACTTGTAAACTCTTTCTTTGGCATTCCAGTTACCAAATCATTCTTAATTAATTTATTCATGTTCTTAAAGTTTACATGGAACATTCTTTTTTGCCAAAGGAAAGACTCATCACTATTAGCTTTAGATATAAGGCAAGAAACTTCTCCTGGATGGGATGTTTCCTACAAATCCATGTTGTACATGTTCCCTTTTTGGGGTGCTCTAAGCAAGATATGCTCTTGAGGAATGACCACCCCAGGCATGAGAACAATGCCCTCATGCTTAGTAAAAGCATGTTATGTCTCTAGTCACAAAATTGGGATACACCCAGTAAATTGTACCCAAATGCCTTAACAAAGTTTACCTTCTCAATGTTGAGATTACCATTTGTGACCCTACCCTTTCCTGTGATGTTACCTCCAACATCTCCTCCAAAAGCAACTTGCCCTCTATCAATTTTCTCAAAGTTTTGAAGCAAAGAGAAATTACCTGTCATGTGCCTTGAACAGCCACTATCAATGATCCATACATTCCATTTGGTCTTCAGCTATTCCTGCATAATAAGAAGAGAGTTAGTTACATTTGCAAACCCAAGCCTCATTGGTCTTGGGATCTTCAAAATAGATTGAAGACAATGCAACAGTAATTGATCCTATGTTAAGACTTTGGGGATCATGTGTTGTTGTTAATGAAGAACTTTCAGTCACTTGGTCTTCCTTTATCTTCCACTCCATCTTTGGAAGATTAGACTTGACCCTCAATACTTTAGAAATTTTTACAACTTCAAAAGTTTTAGAGACTGACCCTTCGGAAGATCGTGCTTTCACTCCAGCAAGATTCAATGCTTTAGAACCATTCTTTTCTTCATCCTCTTCATTATTATGGTCTATGGGTGGAAGCTCATCTTGACCAGTTCCACACCTAGGAGATCTTACAGACAATAGTGTGTGTGGAGGAGCTATCTCACTAGATCCCAGTCCATGTTTGATTTGATAACGGACTTTGGCATGCAAGGACGAGGATATTATGTTCTCAAAGGTCTCTTCTTTAAGAACATATTTCTTTTCCTTGGCTTTGCTGATCACAACTCAGCCTGGCACTCAGTTAACTTAGTGATAAGATGCTTATTTTGAGTCATGTAGTTGGTATGTTCATGTTTAAGAGTTTAAATGGTTTTCTTTAAGTCTTCTATTTTTAATTTATACTCATTCTCAGCTCTTTTAAAATCAGATTTTAAGATGTTCAAGGACTCAAGATCATATCTTATCTCTAAGTTATAGGACCTATATCTATTTACTTTGGCAATGCATTAGGGGTTACAAAGATGTTCCAATACCTTGGCTTCATCAAGATCTGCCATTAGTGCTTGGTTTGGAGACACATCTTCAACCTGAAAGCTCCAATCAAATCCTCCTTCTTCAATAACAACTACAGCTTGCTACTTGGGCTTCTCAGTGTGTGGAGCTCCCTTAATGTAGTTTGGATTGGGTTGTACTTGGCCACCATTTGTCCTGGGTGCCTTGCACTCCCTAGCAAAGAGTTCCATCTGGTTACAGTTGTAACACTTCACTTTGCTTTAGTCTAGTCCAAACATTCCACTGGACGCATTGCTGAGAAACTTCCTCCCTGTTCTCTTGTAGAATTTCTTGGCTCTATGAGTTAGAAAAGCCATATGTTAAACTATCTCCATGTACTCTATATCATCCGGATGAATACAGTCCAAATCTTCAAGGGTGAAAAGAAAGTTTCCAGTGCTTTCATCATGAGTCACAAAGGCTTATGATGAGCCTGTCTCTTGGAATGGGCTTCCTTAGATGTAGCTCTCCCTTGGTATACCTGGTAAGGTGATAAAAGAGCCCTTTGGTGAGTTGTCAGGATAAGAGATAAGATGGTGTTGTGGTTCTCTATAATCCCTCTCAACCACATGCAAGGCAGAACTCTTTTGATTGCTAGAGTTGCCAGATGGATTTTGCATGTTCATCTCCATCTGGTAACCATTAAGTATGATATATAACTCAGTGAGAGTAAGGGTCTTGAGGTTTTCAGTCCTCTTAATGACCACACAGTAGTGTGTCCATTGTCTAGGAAGAGAGGCTATGAACTTCCTCATAATATCCCTATTCTCCAGTTTCACTCTAGCATCCACTAGAGTGTCCACAATCTCAACATGCCTGAAGTATTGTTGAGTCATGGTTTCACCTATTTTGAAGGTGAAATTCTCAAACTGCTACTTCAGAAGGTCTTTCTCATTTTCTTTGGCTTCTGTAGACCCTTCATACATCAGCTTCAGTGCATCCCAAAGCTGCTTAGCAGTTTTTTTAATTCTTGAAGCCTCTGTAGATGGCATTTGGAAGAGCAGTTTAGAGGGTAGTCATGGCTTTTTGATCTACATCTAATCTTTTTCTATCTTCTTTAGTGTAGTCAACTACTTCTTTTGGTATCATGCCACCTCCAATAGTAGCTGAAGAAGTGCATGGAATGTAAGGTCCTGAGGTAACAGACTCCCACATCCTGCTATCTTGTGACTTGATGAAGCCTTCCATTCTTAGGCACCAAGTATCAAAATCATCAGGAGTGATCAGTGGGGACTTTAACATGGTACCAGTTTCCATATCAGACTTAGAAGCTGCCATTAGAGATGTAAGTGTTCTGTGAAAACTGAGGAGATTTAGGATGGTAAGATCTTACAATCAAGATTTTGTAATGCTCTAATACCAATTGCAGGACCGGTTAAGGGAGGTCAATACAATCAGTCTCACAATAAGGAGAGTGTTAGAACATTTAACAGTTCAAATAGGGAACCGGGTTTGAGTACAAGATGCAAAGAACACAAGTAAACAAGGAGATAGAACTCAAGAAAAATATAATATGGTTTTCAAGAATGATGTATATTAATCTCGAGTTCTTTTACAAGTGTTACAATGCGTAAATAAAATATAAGAGCCTGAGATACTTTATACTACACTCTACAACCAGCTATAGTTTGAAAGCTAGTTGGAACATTAGTCGACAACAAGATCAATGTTGAGTCAAAAGGCAGATTGCCTTTTGACTAGTGACTATAACATGTCATAGCTCACATCCTAATATACTACAAAAGGGATAGAATTACTTAAAGTAGAAAGATACAGACTCTAGAACTCAGTGTACAGTTGCAAAAGCATGGACCTCTTCACCAACTCATGCAAGTTGGTAAGACTTCAGAGTTGCATTGGAAAGTGGGTCAGCTTTATGCAAAAGTACATCTGAGGAAAGTATATCTTCCTCTATCTTCGGAAGAAATCAGTCTTCACTTCATGTGGCTTCAGAAGACTTTGTCTTTAAAGATTCGGAAGACTTCATCTTTGGCTTCGGAAGATTTGGTCTTTGGCTTCGAAAGATTTTACACTTAGGATATTTTTTGTGCACAATGTACAACTTTTGAAGCAACTTCTACCTTGTACTAAGTGCATGCATGCAGGAAGCCTTTGGTTGCTTTGGTTGCATTAGTCTTCTTATATAACCTTACACAAACCTTGTAAATGAAAGTCTAAAATCAGAACAAAACAATATGGAATCAAAATTCTTTCATTACAAAATGATTTGGACAAATTAATGTCTGAAAAATTATCACTTGTAGCTCAAGTAGAGCAACTCTCTAAATCATCGACTCGGTCAAAAATAATACTAGCTGAAACTGAAGTGAAACTTCAGAAATTCTAGGTGAGCCACAAGACGTTTGAAGAACTTCTTGCTCAGCAAAGGGCTTTTAAAGGCCCTTCAGGTTTAGGATATAATAAGGTCAACCCACCTTATAATGACAATTATATACCACTACCTGAATCCATGACCAACAAACAAGGTGAGTCTCTTGACCTACATGACAGGACTGATGATTCAAAACAATCATCATCATCAACAAAATCAGCATTAATATCAAAAACACCTTTGATAAAATTTGTTAAAAGTCAAGCGCCTTCACATATCAAACCAACAGATTTTTATCAATGAGAAAAAATGAATTTGATCAACCAACAACTGATGAAGCTGATGTTGATCTATTAGATGATGAGTCAAATCAACCAATTACTAAAACTACAAAAGTTTCAAGTGTGGTCAATACACCAACCAAACAAACTAATCAGACAAAAGGTTTTGACATCTGCTCGGGTGGAAGAAAAGATGGATCTTCCACTGCCTCTCCTAATAAAACAAACAAAGGGAAAGACAAAGCTCCTATTCAGCAAAAACAAACAACAGTAGCTTTTGATATACCTCTAAAATCAAATTTAAATTCAAAAGTTATAAACAAACAAGGCAATGCAACTTTATCATACCGTAAGTGGTGTGATCAATACACTCATAACACTAACAAATACAAATGTGGTAAATATTGCAAGTATTGTAACATGAACATGTTGGCTTTGATAGAACATTAAACATAGTTTAACCTTTTAAACATTGTGAAAACGCAGCGGAAATGAACTTTATAATATGGTTTATAACCTGAAATTTCAGGTTCTATTTTGATATTATAAGTTACAAACAAACCCAAGAACAAAGGAACTTTTATATGTGAATAAGACTAGCTATGGAAAGACAAAACATAACTTATGGACAAGCATAAAGAGGCTGCCATAATCTACCTTTCAGCAGCAAAAGAAGTTGAAATGGATGATGAAAAACGACCAAGGCACCAAAAGGAGGTCCTCTGAAGCTTGTATACCCCAAGCTCTATAGAAAAACACCTTCTTGCTAGGGAGAAGTACACCAAGAGCACTCCAAAAACCCTTTCCAAATGCTGCTGAATCCATGAGTTTTAGAGAGAGAAAAGGGAGTTATTTTCTTGTGTTTTGCATGTATATGAGCGGTGATGTCTTGAGTGTTGGACTAGTTATAAAATGTAGTTCTCAAGAAAAGCAAAAGGGCCAACCATATTGAAGGGGGTGTTGGATTCTTTATGCCCAAGACACATAGAATATTGATGTGGTTAGTACGTCATGATTCAAGTCGGGTCATACCCAATAACAAGTTTAGCAAACACCAATTAATATTTAATTGATTATATTATCATGCAATTAAGTATCAACACCAATTTAGAAAATGGGTTTTCTAAATAAATTGCATATGAGATAGAACAACTTATAAGGATATTTTGTTCAATAATATTATTTGTAATGTTATTTAAATTAGTTAAATAACATTAGGTAATATAATTGTGTGTGTATGAGTTATAGAATTAAAAGTTAATTTTATAAACTCAACTAGTAACAAGTAAAAAAAAGGAGGGTTAAAGTTTTAAGGGGGAAAACCCCTTTTAAATTGAGATTCGGCCACCCCCTTTCATGGGGTGTGTGCTTTTGGTCTTGTAACTAGCAAACTTGAAAACACACACTCCATCTCTTCTCTCTCATACATGCAAAAAGGCCATCAAAAACAAGACTTTTTTTCTCATCTTCAAGAAGAAAACAAGCTGAAAAATTCGGATTTTTCAGCATTCTTGATTCGGTTTTGGTGCTGAAATCCTAGCAACAAGGTGTTTGTTGGATGCTTGTGGGTATGATAGCTTGAGGACACCTCTCCTTGGTGTTTTGGTCATTCAAGAGCAGCTCCATCTTCATCCAAATCCCGTTTTTCAGCAGCCTTTTGGAAGGTAGTTCATCAACGTTTTTGGGCAGCTTTGGAAGGTAGTTTCATGGTTCCTTTTGGTTGTTATTTATTGTTGATAGCTTGTTCAAACACATATAATCGATCCTATGTTCTTGGGTTTGTTAAAACAAAGTAAAGAACCTTATTTTTCAGATTATGAATCATAATTTTAAGGCTTTAATCTGCTGTGTTTTCATGTTTAAATGGTTGAACAACTTTGATAATGGTCCTACAAACCCAACATTGGCATCTAGAGCCGGATATGTGGATCACTAGCTTCTTTTGTCCTTATAAAATAGGTTTTATGGGACTTTAACAACCTATTAGGGGCTGCTTTGTGATGATATGATGATACCCCAACCTTTCAAGGCTATATCTTGCATGCTTATGATTAAATCTTGAGAGGATGACATCAAATGGTTGATTGTGTTATTTGGACATAACCTAAATGTTTTGGTTCATGTTGGCAAGAACTTTAAGGTTATAAAAGGGGTTCATTTTGTTCTTAAAATGATGTATATGGATACATATTTTTAGTGCATAACATAGCCTTGACCATGTGTGTTTTGGATTTGGATGATTGTGATTTTCTCATGTTGGTTGTATTCATTCAAAGGGTTGTAATAATTTCTTTTGTGTTTGTCTTTGGGTTGTAATTTATTTATTCATTTGGTTATGTAATAAATAGAATAGGTGCATTTCTTTTATTAGAAAACTGTATTAGGATATGATTTTGTAAAAGAAGATGCACAAGATGAAGACCCAAAGGGAAGGACACAAAAGACATGGACACTTGAAGCATTTGGATGTGGAATCAAGTGGGAGTTCATGGACACATATGATGTGTCATTGTTAACCCTTAGGAAAGACCTTATGGCAACACTTGTGATGGCAAACAAGTGTAGTCAACTTAGTGGCTATGGTTATGCACATATGTTTGTATGATTATGCTTGTTTGGTTGTTTTTTTGTATGATTGTTCTTTGATATTTGGATATGCATAACAAACTCATTAGCAAACTTAACAAGCTAAACATTTATGGTTCCTAATCATTAAGTGGTTAATAAAAGGTTATTAAAAGTATTAATGATTTTAATAAATGGGTTTTATTAAAAGGGAGAACCATAGGGTACCATGTTTTTGAAAGCATGCAAATACAAGGTACATAGAGTTTTCAAAACTAGAATTAATGAAATCTAAAATCCCTTTGGAAACAAGTTTAACACCATCCTTTTACACGACACTCGAATCACTTGAGAACTATTTGTGGGATAAAGGTCACCTAACCACTTTTAGGGAACTTGTGTTTTGAGGTGGGCTTAACGTATTTGTGGGATAAAGATCACCTAACCACTTGTATGTGTAAACTTACACGTGTGTGTAAGTAGGACGACTTGAATTGGAAACCATATGCATAGGGTCACCGAAGCATAGCGTACAATGGTGTTGATGGGATTAAACATGCCAACCAAAATAAGATGTTTAGCCGATCCCATAAAGGCTAGAAGTTGCAAAAGGTTGCAATTGTCAAATCTTGACTACCTTGTTAATTTAAATAATGGGATAAAGGTCACCTAACCATTATTTGAATGTAACGTTGGATTCTAGATTTTAATTATTAATTGTCTATGAGACATAAAAGGGTATTAATGATTAAAATGTAATTTTTAAGAAATACTAATAAGAACTTTGTAAATTTTGTAGAATGGCCGCAAACAATAATGCTACCACCCCGACGTCCATACCCAATCATTGAGAACTATTTTAGAGAGGGATCGTCTTAACCATAGCAACTTTATGGACTGGTTTCGAAACTTGAGAATTGTTCTCAAGCAAGATAAAAAGTCCTATGTCCTTGACGATCCTATTCCTGACCAACCCGACCCCGAGGATGTTGAGGCATATAATGATTGGCTTCAGTATACTGAGGATTCCATGCAGGTATCCTGCCTCATGTTAGGAACTATGATTTCTGAACTCCAAAAGGACTTGGAGCATCATGGGGTATAACACCCGGAAAAATTTTCTATGTAAGTCAAGTAATAATAATGGGCTCGGACGAAAACCATTTAATAAATATAAAATGGTTGGGGATGTTAGACCGAGTTAACCCTTCGGGTCACGAGTTTAACGAGTTTGTAGTCGCGGGAACGCCTGGCATATAAATAGATGGATCAGCTGAACAACTCTCATTTGCACTCCAACACCCCGTTCTAGAGAGAGAAAGTGTAGAGAGAGAAAGTGTCGAATCGAGGCTCGGTTGGTCAAGGATCGAAGGCTGGTGTTTGTGGACTCCTAAACAACAAGAATCAAGGTAAGAAACGTAGTTTAATTGCTCCATTTAGTGAAAAACCCGGATTTGGGTTTTTGGGGTTTTTAAAGTGGCAAAAATCGCCCCAAAACACACGTTTTAGGGTAAGAAAACATGTAATGAGCTTAGATATAGCTTCCTGGATGATAACCCAAGGGTTTGGGTGGAAAGGATTGGATTTTTGGGTTAAAATGAGCTGATTCGTAAATTTCAGCTCGTTCTGCGAATTTAAGTACTCGTCTAGCGAAACTGTAAGTTCGTCCAGCGAAACTGTGAGGACATCCAGGGAGACTACAGTTTCGCTGCAGCGAAACTACAATTTCGCTCAGGCGAAACTATAGTTTCGCTGATGACTTTGTCGGTGCCCAGGTTGACCTTAGGCATTGCGAAACTAGGGAATTTTAACGAAAGTTGGGCGCTCAAGGTAGCGAATCTGTCCAGCAAAACTGGCAGATCGCTGCCCAGCGAAACTAGCAGCGAAACTGTTGATTCGCCTAGCGAAACTATGGGCGAAATTACGGGCGAAACTATCAGCGAACTTAGTAGCGAAAATAGGCAGAAATTAACTCTTTTGAGTGTTAACTTATCTGCAGGTGGTGTAGTGTGACCCACATCTTTAAAGCTTGATTGAGAAGCTGCTTGTCAAGCACAGGTGAGTTCTAGGACCCCTCATTTCCTTGGTTTAAATGATTTTAGGGCTGGAACGCATATAGACTTGTTTATTGACATATGTATGTATGGCCCATTTGGGTATAATGTGGTGTTGTACGTCTAAGGTATGGTTGTGGACTCGATGTGTTGTATAAGGTCCTAGCATAAGTCCCCATGGTTTAGGAGGGACAGTTAGTGCTGCTGCACTCAAGATGATGCATAGTTAAGTCCCAGATTTCGGGAAAGATACTGGAGTAAGTCCTTACATGGAATTTATGTAAGTGCCTAGTGATGGTTGATGATGTAGGCTACGTATGTATGATGTTATGTATGACGATCTATGTATGATGCTATGTATGATGATGTATGTATGATGTGTGTGTGTTCCTTATAGTAATGTATGAATATCTTTCCATGGCTTTACGTATTATGGCAACGAATGAACAAAGTATTATGTAACGTAAAGTGAAATATAACGAAAGAGGAACACGATGACGAATGCATGTATTAATGAATGAACGAATGAGTAAAAGATGATGAATACATGCATTAATGAACGAACGAACGAAAGATGTCTTGCAAACATTGGATAAGTTAACGGGTCCTTCTTGGTGATTGACCATATGTATGGTACCCCTACCGCTTACCTCTGGTACCGTGGCATACGTTTTGCTGTTCATTTAATGACTTCGGCCAGGTAGCTAATAACGTTCGGGGTATAGAAGATGGTAGTGGTACAAAAGATATCCAATGTGCAAGAAATGATGTAACGGGGTCCTTGTCATTTGACCACAGTAATCATGACTGCGTGCCATGAAGTGGGTAAAGCCTGACAGGATCTAAATAAGAAGTGAAAGATAATGATGTATGACGAACGAATGAATGAATGAAAGAGATTATAAAGACATTATCTATGTGTATGTACGATGTATGATCACGTGTAAAGAAAGAACGGTTTTAATAAAAACAAAGTATGTTTATTATAAAACTAGAACTCACTCAGCAACGCTGACTTTTTATGTGTTTCCAGTTGGCAGGTAGTGTTGCTGGGGATGGCACGAGGCGGCTACTCAGCTCTTTTGGGATGGCATTCTCCATTTGATAATGCTTCCACGCACCGGAAGTGCGTGTGCATAGCACATGCAACGAAATATGGTGCATGAGAGGGTCAAGAGTTCCTTAAGGGTTCCGATGTACGGAATTACTTAAGGAATCTTCTTTATGAAGAAAATTTTTATATATTTTCATGTTAGAGGTCACCGTTTATGACCCTATGGTTGCTGAGGATTCACATAAATGAGATTACTTAAGAAATCTCGGGTTGCATATGCTTCCGCAGTAATCATAGTAAAGTTAGGCAATGTAAAGACCTTTTGTAATAGTACTTTTGTAATGTAATGCAACATTAGATGTTTTGTAACTGACGTACGTTGTATTAAATGGCAAAAGTATTTATAGTAAAAGAAAAGTTTATCTTTGAATGTTCCACTGCGAATGCTCATTTGAGACGTTTATGAACATATATAATTTATAATATGTACATTTTATGCTGTGAATGACCAACCGTAAGGTGCCTGAGAACGGGGCCTTACAAGTTGGTATCAGAGCAAAAGTTTAAGTAAAATGGGTAAATTTTCAAAATAAACCTAAAACTTAAACTGAAAATAGGACAGAAAGGGGAGGAATGCCATCTGAGTAGCTGCGTGCCATCAGGTATTTTCTTAAAGTTAATCAGAACTATGTGCGCGTGTAATGTGGTTTATGTGTACTGTTAGACTTAGATACTAATGTAGTCAGGACGGGTAATGCTCGGGGTGCGAAAAGTAGAGTAAGTGGCTAATCACAACTGGCCACTGTAATTAGGAACTTACTATACTTGACATAAACTGAGCTATTTCCTTGAATGACCGTGTTGGTATTTGAACCTTTCAGTGTGTGATAGAAGATGGTCGGTGGTAGATCATCAAAAGCCCCACGTGGTGGAGGCGGTGGCGGAAGTGGTGCAGAACCACGAGCCATAAGAGGAAGACCTAGACTAGAGAAGAAGGTTCCTGAAGAACCTGATACTACTCCACCGGAGGGAGTGGGTGAGAGTGTTGATTTGAGGGCCTCGGTAAAAGAGGCGGTGGTTGAGGAGGTGCACCAGGTCATGCAGACGATCTTATCTTCTATAGTGACCGAGGTGATAAAGGCTGTACGCGAAGATGAGAGGAGAAGGAGGAATCGATCCTCAGTAAGACAGCAGCAACAAGAGGCGGAAACGGTTCTTTCTGATGATGAGGAGGAGGAGGAGGAGTCAGAGCGTGAGACAACACGGGGTTGTAATTACGGGGCGTTTATGAGGTGCAAGCCCCTTACTTTTGATGGCTCTGGCACTGCTGCTGATGCTCACCAGTGGGTGAGAGAGATGGAGGCTGTCCTCGACATTAGTGATTGTAGAGAGGGCAAGAAGGTGAAGTTTGCTACCCACTCTTTTACGGGTTCGGCCTTATGCTGGTGGGACAACATAGTCCAGGCCGAGGGTAGCAGGGCCATTAGAAAGATGAAGTGGTCCGAGCTGAAGAGGATGGTGATTGAGGAGTTCAGTCCTCGTCGGGAAATGGATAAGGTTGAGAGAGAGTTTCTGCAGCTGGAGGCAGGGACGATGACCCACCAACAGTACACCACCAAATTCAATGACATGGCGAGAATGGTACCGGACCAGGTGACGCCGGTGTCTCGAAAGATCAACCGGTATATCCAGGGGCTGCCGGCTGACATCCACACACACTTGATTACTGCCCGACCGAGTACTTTTAGGTCGGCAGTAGATTTGGCTGGGCGGCTATACGATGAAAGGGCTAGGGTGGAGAAGGCTGAAGGTGGTAAGAAGGGAAGTGGCGAGAAAGGTTGGCAGGGAAAGAGGTTTGGTCGAGGTGACACCTCGACAAGTAACAAGAAGGCAAGGGTGGATGACCGCCGTATGGTAATGTAAGGAGCAGGGTTGAGGAAGTGTGGCCAATGTGGAAGAGAGCACTCGGGGGAGTGCAAGTGGGGATCCAACATCTGTTTTATGTGTGGGAAGACAGGACATATGGCCAAGGATTGCCGGATGGGCAAGTGTTTTAACTGTGGGGAAAGTGGTCATATGAGCCGAGATTGCAAGAAGCCGAGGGCTGAGGGTTCAGGGGAGAAGAAGACGGGAGGGGAAGCACCGAGGGCAAAGGCTAGGGCGTTCACGATGACGCAGGAGGAGGCTAGAACGGACCCTGACGTTGTGTCCGGTACGTTCCTGATAAACCAACTTTTAGCCTCTGTATTATTTGATTCAGGTGCCAGTAGAAGTTTTATTTCTACTACCTTCTGTGCTAAACTGCCTGTTAGGAGTAAATGCCTCGATGAATCCTTTGACGTAGAAACTGCTATTGGTAAGTCCACTAGGGTTACGGATGTGATAGAGGGTTGTGCCATAGAATTAGAGGGCCATAGGTTTGCTGCCAAGTTACATGTGATGCCCCTAGGAGGATTTGATGTAGTGTTAGGGATGGATTGGTTAGCAACCTACGAAGCGAATATCGTGTGCCGGAAGAAGATGATCAGACTAACGGCGGCTGACGGAAGTCCGGTAACAATATACGGCGATCGAGTTACTACGATTCCGATGGTGATCTCAATGGCGGTGGCGGGAAAGTGTATGAGGCGCGGATGTAGCGCCTACTTATGTTATGTAAAGTATGTAGAGACGCCAGCACCACAACTATCCAATGTACCAGTTGTGTGTGACTTTCCGGATGTGTTTCCCGAAGACTTATCGGGATTGCCACCTGACCGAGAGATCGAGTTCCAGATCGACCTGATACCGGGTGCCCAACCTGTCGCAAAAGCACCGTATCGCTTGGCTCCGACGGAGATGAAAGAGTTGATGGAGCAATTGCAGGAGCTGCTGGATAAGGGGTTTATTCGACCGAGTATCTCACCTTGGGGTGCTACAGTTCTGTTCGTAAAGAAAAAGGATGGTAGTATGAGGATGTGCATCGACTACCGCGAGCTGAATAAGCTGACGGTGAAGAACAGATACCCCTTACCAAGGATCGATGACTTGTTTGATCAACTTCAGGGTGCCAGTTGGTTTTCAAGGATAGATCTCCGATCGGGCTACCATCAACTGAAGGTGAAGGAGCAGGATATCCTAAAAACAGCCTTTCGTACGCGCTATGGTCACTACGAGTTTCTTGTCATGTCTTTTGGATTGACCAATGCGCCGGCCGCTTTCATGGATTTAATGAACCGAGTGTGTCGGCCGATGTTGGATAAATCAGTAATCGTGTTTATTGATGACATCCTGATTTATTCAAAAAGTGAGATAGAACATGCCGGCCATATTCGGGAGGTGCTGGAGACGCTGAGGAAGGAGAAACTGTATGCTAAGTTCTCCAAGTGTGCCTTTTGGCTACGCAAGGTGCAATTTCTGGGCCACGTGGTAAATGCGAAAGGAATAATGGTGGACCCAGCAAAGGTTGAGGCCGTGATGCAATGGAAGCTACCAAAGACGCCAACCGAGATTCGCAGCTTCTTGGGGCTGGCGGGGTACTATAGAAGATTTATTCAAGACTTTTCAAAGATAGCCTCACCTTTGACAAAATTAACTCGCAAGGACATAAAGTTCGTGTAGGGTCGAGAACAGGAGGATGCTTTTGAGGAATTGAAGACGAGACTGACACAAGCTCCTGTCTTGACATTGCCCGAGGGAAATGAAGACTTAGTAGTCTATTCGGATGCATCCTATTCCGGGCTAGGTTGTGTATTGATGCAACGTGGAAAGGTAATAGCCTATGCATCTCGACAACTGAAGACCCACAAAGCCAACTATCCCACACACGATCTAGAACTAGCTGCGGTGGTTTTTGCGTTGAAGATTTGGCGGCACTATCTATACGGGACGAAGTGCACCATCTTCACGGAACACAAAAGCTTGAAGTACTTCTTCGAGCAGAAGGATCTAAACATGAGACAGAGGCGGTGGTTGGAGCTGATAAAAGATTATGATTGTGAGATCTATTACCACCCGGGCAAGGCCAATGTGGTGGCTGATGCCCTTAGCCGGAAGGAAAGGCCCGAGCCGATTCGGGTGAAGGCTTATCAGCTGATTATGACCTCCGACGTGATGACGCGGGTTAAGGAGTTCCAAGACGAGGCTTTGAAAGAAGATCGTCTTGACTCCGAAAGGATGAGAGGTCTAGTTACAGAACTGGGTGAGAACACTCTTGGTGTTAAGACCCGATTTGGGCGAATGTGGATTCCTCAGTATGGGGATCTATGTGGAAAGATCATGGATGAGGCCCATAAGACTCGATATTCAATTCACCCCGGTGCTACCAAGATGTACCGACATGAAGATTATTGGTGGCCGGGAATGAAGCGAGACGTGGTGGAATATGTGAGTAAGTGCCTGACTTGTTTACAAGTAAAGGCAGAGCACCAGAAACCGTACGGGAAGATCCAACCATTGGATATACCCGAGTGGAAGTGGGAGCACATCACCATGGATTTCATCACGAAACTACCACGTACCCCGAAAGGGTATGATGCTATATGGGTGATAGTCGATCGATTGACGAAGAGTGCCCACTTCCTACCGATCCGCGAGACGTACTCATTTGAAAGATTGGCGGATCTATTTATCAAAGAAATCGTAGCTCGTCATGGTGTGCCGGTGTCGATCGTGTCGGATCGTGACACCCGGTTTACCTCCAAGTTTTGGAAGAGATTTCATGACGCGATGGGGACGAGACTACACATTAGTACGACATATCACCTTCAGACGGACGGCCAGTCTGAAAGGACGATCCAGACCCTTGACGACATGCTTCGGGCGTGTGTGATCGATTTTGGAGGGAGTTGGGATGACCACTTGCCGTTAGCAGAATTCTCGTATAATAACAGTTATCATGCCAGCATTGGTAAGCCACCTTACGAGATGTTGTACGGTAGGAAGTGTAGGACGCCCGTATGCTAGGGAGACATTGGGCAGAAGGAACTGGGAGGCGTCGAGGTAGTTGAAGCAACGAGTGAGAAATTAGAAAAGATCAAAGCCTTCATGAAGGTGGCGAAAGATAGACAAAAGTCGTATGCTGACAAGAGGCGAAGACCGATAGAGTTCAAGGTTGGTGATCGAGTCATGTTGAAGGTCTCGCTCTGGAAAGGAATTATTCGGTTCCGAAAGCGGGGCAAACTGAGCCCACGGTATATAGGCCCTTTCCGAATCAAAGCCCGTGTGGGAGAGGTGGCCTATAGGTTGGAATTGGCAGATGAGTTGAGTGGAATTCACCCAACCTTCCACGTATCTCATCTGAGAAAGTGCTTAGCTGATGAAGATATGGTTGTACCACTGGAGGATATCGAGGTGGATGAGCGGCTCAACTACGTGGAGCAACCAGTGGCAATCATTGATCGTAAGGAAAAGAAGTTAAGAAACAAAGTGGTTCCTCTTGTGCGTGTACAGTGGAAGCACAGGAAGGGATCTGAGTCCACGTGGGAGACTGAAGAAGAGATGAGACAACATTACCCACATCTGTTTGAAGAATAACAGGTTTCGGGGACGAAACCTAAATAAGGGGGGTGGACTTGTAACACCCGGAAAAATTTTCTAAGCAAGTCAAGTAATAATAATGGGCTCGGACGAAAACCATTTAATAAATATAAAATGGTTGGGGATGTTAGACCGAGTTAACCCTTCGGGTCACGAGTTTAACGAGTTTGTAGTCGCGGGAATGCCTGGCATGTAAATAGATGGATCAGCTGAACAACTCTCATTTGCACTCCAACACCCCGTTCTAGAGAGAGAAAGTGTAGAGAGAGAAAGTGTCGGATCGAGGCTCGGTTGGTCAAGGATCGAAGGCTGGTGTTCATGGACTCCTAAACAACAAGAATCAAGGTAATAAACGTAGTTTAATTTCTCCATTTAGTGAAAATCGCCCCAAAACACACGTTTTAGGGTAAGAAAACATGTAATGAGCTTAGATATAGCTTCCTGGATGATAACCCAAGGGTTTGGGTGGAAAGGATTGGATTTTTGGGTTAAAATGAGCTGATTCGTAAATTTCAGCTCGTTCTGCGAATTTAAGTACTCGTCCAGCGAAACTGTAAGTTCGTCCAGCGAAACTGTGAGGACATCCAGCGAGACTACAGTTTCGCTGCAGCGAAACTACAATTTCGCTCAGGCGAAACTTTAGTTTCGCTGATGACTTTGTCGGTGCCCAGGTTGACCTTAGGCATTGCGAAACTAGGGAATTCCAACGAAAGTTGGGCGCTCAAGGTAGCGAATCTGTCCAGCGAAACTGGCAGATCGCTGCCCAGCGAAACTAGCAGCGAAACTGCTGATTCGCCTAGCGAAACTATGGGCGAAATTACAGGCGAAACTATCAGCGAACTTAGTAGCGAAAATAGGTAGAAATTAACTCTTTTGAGTGTTAACTTATCTGCAGGCGGTGTAGTGTGACCCACATCTTTAAAGCTTGATTGAGAAGCTGCTTGTCAACCACAAGTGAGTTGTAGGACCCCTCATTTCCTTGGTTTAAATGATTTTAGGGCTGGAACACATATAGACTTGTTTATTGACATATGTATGTATGGCCCATTTGGGTATAATGTGGTGTTGTACGTCTAAGGTATGGTTGTGGACTCAATGTGTTGTATAAGGTCCTAGCATAAGTCCCCACGGTTTAGGAGGGACAGTTAGTGCTGCTGCACTCAAGATGACGCATAGTTAAGTCCCAGATTTCAGGAAAGATACGGGAGTAAGTCCTTACATGGAATTTATGTAAGTGCCTAGTGATGGTTGATGATGTAGACTACGTATGTATGATGTTATGTATGACGATGTATGTATGATGCTATGTATGATGATGTATGTATGATGTGTGTGTGTGTGTTCCTTATAGTAATGTATGAATATCTTTCCATGGCTTTACGTATTATGGCAATGAATGAACAAAGTATTATGTAACGTAAAGTGAAAGATAACGAAAGAGGAACACGATGACGAATGCATGTATTAATGAATGAACGAATGAGTAAAAGATGATGAATACATGCATTAATGAACGAACGAACGAAAGATGTCTTGTAAACATTGGATAAGTTAACGGGTCCTTCTTGGTGATTGACCATATGTATGGTACCCCTACCGCTTACCTCTAGTACCGTGGCATACGTTTTGCTGTTCAATTAATGACTTCGGCCCGGTAGCTAATAACGTTCGGGGTATAGCAGATGGTAGTGGTACAAAAGATATCCAATGTGCAAGAAATGATGTAACGGGGTCCTTGTCATTCGACCACAGTAATCATGGTTGCGTGCCATGAAGTGGGTAAAGCCTGACAGGATCTAAATAAGAAGTGAAAGATAATGATGTATGATGAACGAACAAATAAATGAAAGAGATAATAAAGACATTATCTATGTGTATGTACGATGTATGATCACATGTAAAGAAAGAACGGTTTTAATAAAAACAAAGTATGTTTATTATAAAACTAGAACTCACTCAGCAACGCTGACTTTTTATGTGTTTCCAGTTGGCAGGTAGTGTTGCTGGGGATGGCACGAGGCGGCTACTCAGCTCTTTTGGGATGGCATTCTCCATTTGATAATGCTGCCACGCACTGGAAGTGCGTGTGCATAGCACATGCAACGAAATATGTTGCATGAGAGTGTCAAGAGTTCCTTAAGGGTTCCGATGTACAGAATTACTTAAGGAATCTTCTTTATGAAGAAAATTTTTATATATTTTCATGTTAGAGGTCACCGTTTATGACCCTATGGTTGCTGAGGATTCACATAAACGAGATTACTTAAGAAATCTCGGGTTGCATATGGTTCCGCAGTAATCATAGTAATGTTAGGCAATGTAAAGACCTTTTGTAATAGTACTTTTGTAATGTAATGCAACATTAGATGTTTTGTAACTGACATACGTTGTATTAAATGGCAAAAGTATTTATAGTAAAAGAAAAGTTTATCTTTGAATGTTCCGCTACGAATGCTCATTTGAGACGTTTATGAACATATATAATTTATAATATGTACGTTTTATGCTGTGAATGACCAACCGTAAGGTGCCTGAGAACGGGGCCTTACATGGGGCATATCACATGATTACCCAATTGAAGGAAATGTTCCTTCAACAAGCTAGGGTAGAGCGCTTCGAAACGGTTCGAGCGCTTCATGCGTGTCGCATGGAAGAAACACAATCGGTATCATCCTATGTACTTAAGATGAAAAGCCACATTGATCGCCTCGAGAGGCTTAACTGTCCTGTCTTAAAGGAGTTGGCCACAGATTTGATCCTTAATGGCATAACTAAAAGGTTTGAGACGTTCATAATGAACTACAATATGAACGGATGAGACAAGAGCATTGGTGAGCTTCACGCAATGCTCAAAACAACTGAGGCGGGGATGGGTAGAAAGGTTCTACCTATTCTCTCAATCAATGAGGGAGGAAATAGGAAAAGGCCATTCCCTGATCCCAAGGCAAATGTTACCAAAGGAAAAGGGCACACCAAAGGTAAAGGGAAAGGGAAGGTTAAAGCGGAACCTTCAAAACCTAAGCTTATGAAGCCTAAGGTAACGGAAAACGATCCATGCTTTGAGTGTGGTGAGATAGGACATTGGAAAAGGAATTGTCCAACCTATCTCAAAGAGTTAAGAAAGAAGAGGGATGTTGGGCAGACCTCAGGTACAACTTTCATGATCCATATTGACTTAAATGTTATTTTTTCAAACACATGGGTATTGGATACCGGGTGTGGAACTCACATTTGCAATCTGTTGCAAGGGTTTAAAAGAAATAAGCACTTTAAGAAGGGAGACACAAGTCTCTACATGGGCAACGGAGCAAAAGTTGATGTTGAAGCCCAAGGAGACTACGTTTTGAAACTTTCAAATGGTTTGGAAGTTGTTCTTAAAAACATTTTGTATGCTCCTAGTTTGACTAGGAACATAATTTTAGTTTCCCTTTTAAAACAATATGGTTATGATTTAACGTTTGTAAACAATGGTATTTATGTTTATATGGATGATGTATTTTATTTCAAGGCTATGCCTTTTAATGGTATTTATGAATTGGTTCATGATGATTCATCCTATAATAACACATTATACCAATCAAGCACCAAGAAACTTAAAATGAGTTTAAGTGATTCTTATCTTTGGCATTGTCGTCTTGGTCACATAAACAAGAATCGGATTCAAACACTTCAAAAGAATGGTCTTTTGAAAACAAATGAAAATGGTTCATTTGATAAGTGTGAATCTTGTTTACAAGGTAAGATGACCAAGTCGCCCTTTAGTGGTACTAACGAGAGGGCAAAAGACTTATTAGGAATCATACATTCGGATGTATGTGGTCCTTTTAAGACAGTGACAAGGAATGATGAAAGATACTTCATTACCTTTACCGACAATTACAATCGCTATGGTTATGTGTACTTGATGACACATAAACATGAAGCTTTTGAAATATTCAAAATCTTCAAGAATGAAGTAGAAAATCAACTCAATAGAACTATCAAAGTTCTTCGTTCAGATAGAGGAGGTGAATACCTAAGTGAGGCTTTTCAGGATCATCTAAGAAATTGTGGGATTGTCTCACAACTTACTCCTCCCAGAACACCACAACATAATGGTGTGTCTAAAAGGAGAAACCGAACCCTATTGGATATGGTTCGATCTATGATGGTTATAAGCTCACTACCTCTATCATTTTGGGGTTTCGCACTACTCTCCGCGGCTCGTATTTTGAATATGGCCCCAACCAAGAAAGTGGATTCGACACCTTTTGAAATATGGCATGAAGAGTTCCATCGCTATCATATTTAAAGTATAGGGCTGTGAAGCTTATGTTAAGCTTAACACCCAAAGAAAATTTGAAAGTCGATCCACTAAGTGTATATTTGTTGGATATCCCAATGACTGTATAGGATACTACTTCCTTGATCCAACAGAGCAATAGGTATTTATTGCTCGAAAGGCAGAGTTCTTGGAACCCAAGTTCCTTATGAAAGGAATGACGTATAGAACAGTGGAATTTGATGAGGATCAAGATCCACAAGCCGATACACCTTTGGTTGACGCTAGCAATCAACAGGAGGTTGTTGATGATGATTATGTAGGGTTTGCAAGAACACAAAATCCATGTTTAACCATTTAAACATTCAGAAAAACGCAGCGGATATGTAGCTTTTAAAACCGATTTTAAAGGCTGAAAATTTCGGGTTCTTAGTGATGTTTTAAGATGAAAACAAACCCAAATCAAAAGGGATCATATATGCGAATGGAACAAGCTATCAACAATACACAAATGTACATAAAATCACAGTCATATGAAGCTCTGATTTGCTACCTTTCTGCAGCTAAAAACCGACCAAGAAAGGTTGAATGATGCTTCAAAAACGACCAAGACTTCAAGGCTAGAAGTCCTCAAGCTTGTATACCCCAAGCTTGTATGCTAACACCTTCTTGTTAGAAAGATTCACCACCAAAATCAACTCCAAAATGCCCTTTTTTCTGCTGATGTTTCCGTAAACAAGAGGAGAGAAAGAGAGAGTATTTTGGTTCTAGTTTTTGCATGTATGTATGTGTGTTTGGATGGAGTGTATTGCTAGTTATTGTTGTTGCTTCTCAAGACAAAAAGGATGACCAACCATTGGCCAAAGGGGGCGGCCATCTTGACTAAATAAAAGAGTTTTCCCTCTCAAATTTTAATCAAAACCTTTTAAACTAGTCTAGTCATAAGTTGTACAATTAACCCTTTAATTGTATAACTTAAACACTCCATCTATTATTTGATATTATCTAACAAATTTAAATAATACTTCAAATAACATTATTGAACAAAATATCCTAATAAATTGTTCCATCTCATATGCAACTTGTTTAGAAAACCCATTTTCTAAATTGGTGTTAATATTTAATTGCATGATCATATCATCAATTAAATATTAATTGGTGTTTGCTAAGCTTGTTATTGGGTATAACCCGACTTGGATCATAACGTACTAACCACATCAATATTCTAAGTGTCTTGGGCACACAGAATCCTACAATCTCCCACTTGCCCAAGATTCATAGAAGATTGATTCAAGCAGTAAATACCGCCTAACAACGGTTTACTACCCTTAATACGCATGACTTATAGCCATTCAATAACATCATCCTTTTCAAGTACCCTACTTGAAATGATTTAGGTGAATCAATCATCTATCCTTTTGTTACAGATGTCATGTTAAATCCAAGAACACAGAATGGTCATTTCTTGTTGATTTAACTTATTAGGCCTTAGACATCTAACTCTCAACGAATAAGAGGAACAAATTCCATCTTGACTACATACGTTTCTCACAAACACCTCGTGTTATACCTGAACATACCCTTATGTACTGTCCACTATTTCAGGACAGTGAAGAATTAGCTCAAGGTATAATACTTGGTGAATATTAAAACCCAATATGTATCTCAGGTCGGAGGATACCAAATGATATTCGCCTTTACTCAAATTTACTTATGATCAATCATTAAGATTCTATGTAGTAAAATTTGAGATGCGGGTTAGTCCAATATTTGTATCCCACAAATATCTATGAACCTTGATAGCAACCCATTGCTCTATATTCATCCTTATGAATATCAACCAATCCAAGTTCATAATATTCTTACCCTCACACTTGTTCCTACATGTCTGAATGACTACGGACATTTAGAGTAAACGATTTACTCATGGATTAAACATGCTAAATTGGAACATTAATTGAAACATTATAACCAAATAATTTTATTCAAATAATAAAGAGTTCCTCATATCCAGATACAAAATATACAGATCAAATCCAATCACTAGAATATCGAAGTCCCATGGCACAAGTATTACCTTCATGCTTTGCCTTTTCGAGGAGCTTCGTGAGAGGATCCGCAATGTTTTGATCCGTGTCAACTTTGCGAATACATATCTTTCCCTTTTCAACTTCATCTCGTATGTAGTTGAATCTCCGCTCAATGTGCCTAGTCTTTTGATGAGCACGGGGTTCCTTGATTTGAGCAATCGCACCCTTGTTATCACAAAAGATCTCTAGGGGGTCCTGAATGGAAGGGACAACCCCTAGATCGGCAATGAATTTCTTCAACCATGCAGCTTCTTGAGCTGCCAATGAGGCGGCAACATATTCTGATTCTGTAGTTGACAGAGCCACCACATCCTGCTTGGAGCTCTTCCAAGAGACCGCTCCTCCATTCAGAATGAATATGTATCCCGATTGTAACCGAGAATCATCACGATCTGTTTGGAAACTCGCATCCGTGTAACCTTTTACAACGAGTTCCTCGTCACCAGATCCATAGATTAGGAACATATCTCTTGTCCTCCTTAGGTACTTAAGTATGTTCTTAACAGCCATCCAATGACTGTTTCCAGGATTTTGCTGGTAGCGGCTTGTCATGCTTAAGGCGCATGACACGTCCGGTCGAGTGCATATCATTGCATACATGATGGATCCAATAGCAGATGCGTATGGGATTGCCTTCATTTTATCTTGCTCATCCTTTGTGCTTGGACATTGAGTTGTACTCAACATCGTTCCTCTTTGAATAGGTACGGTACCTTTCTTAGAGTTCTCCATCTTGAACCTTTTCAAGATTTATCAATATATGCACTTTGATTTAAACCAATCAACCGTCTTGATCTATCCCTATAGATCTTTATTCCCAGAATATAGGCGGCTTCACCAAGATCCTTAATGGAAAAGCAACTTCCAAGCCGGTTTTTACACCTTCCAAGGTTGGAATGTCGTTTCCAAATAGTAGTATGTCATCAACATACAATACTAGGAAAGTTATTGTGCTCCCACTAGCCTTCTTATACACACAAGCCTCATTAGCGTCTTTGATGAAGCCAAATCTCTTTACTTCCTCATCAAAACTATGATTCCAGCTTCTCGATGCTTGTTTCAACCCATAGATTGATTTCTTTAACTTGCATACTTCATTAGGATGTTTTGGATCGACAAAACCTTCTGGCTGAACCATATAGACATCTTACTCAAGATATCCATTTAGGAAAGCGGTTTTGACGTTTATTTTCCAAATCTCATAATCATAATGAGCAGCCATGGCAAACAATATCCTTATAGACTTTAGCATCGCAACAGGTGAGAAGGTTTCATCATAATCAACCCCTTAAGTTTGAGTGAAACCCTTTGCTACAAGTCTAGCTTTATAAGTATCCAAGTTTCCATGCATATCAGTTTTCTTCTTGAAAACCCACTTACTTCCAACTACCTTGGAATTAAGAGGTGGTACAACAAGTTCCCAAACTTGGTTGTCATACATGGATTGCATCTCAACGTTCATGGCTTCTAGCCATTTGTCACAATCCGAATTGGACATTGCAATATGGTATGTGGTGGGTTCATTTGAATCTACCACATAGCATCCATCTATGAAAAATCCATATCTTTCAGGTGGATTACTAGTTCTACCACTTCTGCGAACGTTTTGTGTGTACTGATCAACCCCTTGATCATCCTCAACATCCTCATGTTGAGTGCTAGTTTCAACCAAACGTGCATCGGGTTGTGGTTCTTGATCTTCCTCAAGGTCCACTGTTCTACTGCTAGCTCCTTCCATAAGGAACTTTGCTTCTAAGAACTCACCCTTTCTGGCAACAAACACCTTTTGTTCCAGTGGATCATAGAAATAATATCCCATAGAATCTCTAGGATATCCAACAAAGATACACTTGGTGGATCGGACTTCCAATTTGTTTGGGGTGGGAGTCTTAACATAAGCCTCACATCCCCAAACCCTTAAGTATGATAGGGATGGAACTCTTCCATGCCATATCTCAAAAGGTGTCCTTTCCACCTTTTTGGTTGGGGCCATATTTAGAATACGGGCCGCGGAGAGCAAAGCTAAACCCCAAAATGATAGAGGTAATGTGCTTCTAGCCATCATAGATCGGACCATATCCAATAAGGTTCGATTCCTCCTCTCAGACAAACCATTATGTTGTGGTGTTCCAGGTGGAGTGAGTTGTGAGACAATCCCACAGCTCCTAAGATGATCTTGAAAAACATCACTTAGGTATTCACCTCCTCTATCGGTATGGAGAATTTTAATTGACTTATTGAGTTGATTCTCTACTTCATTCTTGAAGATTTTGAACATTTCAAAAGCTTCATCTTTGTGCCTTAATAAGTACACATACCCATAGCGACTATAGTCGTCGGTAAAGGTAATTAAGTATCTTTCACCATTCCTAGTCATTGGCTTAAAAGGACCACATACATCCGAATGTATGATTCCTAATAAATATTTGCCCTTTCGGTAGTTCCATTAAAGGGTGCCTTAGTCATCTTACCTTGTAAACAAGATTCACAAACATCAAATGAATCATATTCATTTGTTTTTAAAAGACCATTCTTTTGAAGTGTTTGTAAAAGTTTCTTGTTTATATGACCAAGACGACAATGCCAAAGTATCACTCAAGTCCAACTTGAGTTTCTTGGTGTTAGTCTGGTACAATGAACTATTTAAAGTATTTTCATGAACCAATTCATAAATACCATTAATTGGAATAGCTTTAAAATAGAACACACCATTTAAAGAAACATGAATATCATTTTCAATAAAGGATAATACATAATCATAATGTCTTAATTGGGATACAGAAATAATGTTCCTAGTCAAACTAGGAGCATACAAAGCATTCTTTAAAATAACTTCCAAACCGCTTGGAAGTCTTAGGATGTAGTCCCCACGAGCTTCAACTAAGACTTTAGTTCCATTGCCCATGAAGAGGCTAACATCCCCTTGTTTGAAGTCCCTACTTCTTTTGAACCCCTGCAACAAATTACAAATATGAGTTCCACATCTGGTATCCAATACCCATGTGTTAGAAGATGTAACATTAAGATCAATATGAATCATGTATATTGTACCTGAGGTCTGCCCGGCATCCCTCTTTGCTTTCAACTCTTGGAGATGGACAGGACAATTCCTTGCCCAATGTCCTATCTCCCCACACTTGAAGCATGGGTCATTAGTAGCAACCTTTTGCTTCTTCTCTTGTGGTTTGGGTGGTACCCTTACCACCCTTTTCCCCTTTCCCCAAACGGGTCCCTTACCCTTGGCAACCTTTGCCTTGGGTGCGGGATGAGGCCTCTTGTTGTTCCCACCTTCATTGATGGTGAGAACGGGCAAAACCCTTTTACCCATGGCCGCCTCGGCTGCTTTGAGCATTGAGTGAAGCTCACCAATGCTCTTGTCCCATGCATTCATGTTGTAATTCAACACAAATGTCTCGAACCTCTTGGTAAGGCCATTTAGGATCAAATCCGTGGCCAATTCCTTCGAGACGGGACAATTTACCCTCTCGAGGCGTTCAATGTGACTTTTCATCTTAAGTACATAAGATGAAACCGATTGGTTGTCGTCCATACGACATGCATGGAGTGCTCGAACCGTTTCGAAGCGCTCAACCCTTGCTTGCTGTTGGAACGTTTCCTTCAGCTGGGTTATCATGTCGTAAGCTCCTTGATGTTCATACTCCTTTTAGAGATCCGGAGTCATGCTCACTAGCATGAGACAAGACACTTGGACGGAGTCCTCAGTGTATTTCAACCAATCGTTGTAGGCCTCCTCATCATCCTCGGTAGGTTGATCGGGGATAGGGTCGTCTAAAACATATGATCTTCTCTCTTGCTTGAGAACGATTCTCAAGTTTTGATACCAATCAATAAAGTTGTTATGATTTAGACGCTCCTTTTGGAGAATCGCTCGTAATGATTGGTTGGACGCGGATGAGTTATCGTGATTTTCATTATTGGTGGCCATCTACAAAATTTAACGAAGATCCATTTTAGTATTTTCGATATTGCTAATTTTAATAATTAATGCCTTTTAAGGTCATTTTATATTAAAATCTAGAACCCAACATTATATTTAAATTGTGGTTAGGTGACCTTTATCCCACGATTTAAATTAATAAGGTGGTCAACGATTGACGATTGCAACGATTTGCAACTTCTAGAGGTATGGGATCGACTTTTAAACAACATATGTAAAGTCGGCATGTTAATCCCATCAACACCATATGGAAACCATATTGTAGGTGATCCATTTAACATGGTTTGCAAATCAAGACATCCTACTTACACACACGTGTGAGTTTGCCAAAATGAGTGGTTAGGTGACCTTTATCCCACGAATTTTGCATTTTCACCTTAAGTCATAAGTTCCCTCAAAGTGGTTAGGTGACCTTTATCCCACTAAGAGTTCCCAAGTGACTTAAGTGTTGTGTAAAAGGACAGTGTTGATCTTGTTTGTTAAATGTTTAGAGGTTTCATAATTCTAGTTTAGAAAACTCTATGTACTTGTATTTGTATGCTTTCAAATACAAGATACCCTATGGTCCTTTGATTAAAACCTATTTTAATCTTTAAAATCATTAAATCATTTTAATAACCTTTTGTTACCTTTTAATGATTAAGAACCATCATTTTTAAAACTTGTTAAGTTTGTTAATTAGTTTGTAATGCATGTCAAAATTCCAACCATACAATCAAATAACAAACATCCAAACAAGTCATAAACATAAACAACCATAATGTGCATAACCTTAGCTACTATTGTGACCACACTTGTTTGCCATCACAAGTGTGGTCATTTGGTCTTTCCTAAGGGTTTAATACAACACAAAATTGAGGTCTTGATAGAGCCCCACTTGAACTTGCATCCATATGCTTCAAGCCCTTTTTTGTGTCTTCCTTTTGTGCTTCCTTCCCGAGCATCTTCTTTTACAAAATATATGTCCTAATACATATTTCTAGTAAAAGAAAAACACTCCTAATCTATTATTACATCCCAATGAATAAATAGACAAATTACATTTTTAAACCAAGCACAAAAGAATAATATTACAATCCTAAATGAAAACAACCAACACAAACATTGCAAGCATCCAAACAACACAAGGTCAATGGCTAGGTTATGCACACTATCATCCAATGATCATATCATCAAAAAAAACATATAATGAAACCCCACTTAAAACCACCAAATTTCAGCCAACATAAACTGAAATTTTTGGTTTTAAATATTGTCCAAACAATCAACATTTCATAATATATTTCTTTCAAGGTCTAATCACTAGCATGTGTGATATGACCTTGAAAGTTTGGGGAATCATTCAAACAAACTATAACAGCCCAAAATCAGCCTATAACTAGTTTATTATCATCCTTTAAAACCAATTTAAAGGATAAATCAAGCAAGTCATCCACATAACCGGGTCATGATGCCATTGTAGGGTTTGCATGAACACAAAATCCATGTTTAACCATTTAAACATTCAGAAAAACGCAGCGGATATGTAGCTTTTAAAACCGATTTTAAAGGCTGAAAATTTTGTGTTCTTAGTGATGTTTTAAGATGAAAACAAACCCAAATAAAAAAGGATCATATATGTGAATGAAACAAGCTATGAACAATACACAAATGTACATAAAATCACAGCCATATGAAGCTGTGATTTGCTACCTTTCTGCAGCTAAAAACCGACCAAGAAAGGTTGAATGATGCTTCAAAAACGACCAAGATTCAAGGCTAGAAGTCCTCAAGCTTGTATACCCCAAGCTTGTATGCTAACACCTTCTTGTTAGGAAGATTCACCACCAAAATCAACTCCAAAATGCCATTTTTCTGCTGATGTTTCCGTAAACAAGAGGAGAGAAAGAGGGAGTATTTTGGTTCTAGTTTTTGCATGTATGTATGTGTGTTTGGATGGAGTGTATTGCTAGTTATTGTTGTTGCTTCTCAAGACAAAAAGGATGACCAACCATTGGCCAAAGGGGGCGGCCATCTTGACTAAATAAAGAGAGTTTTCCCTCTCAAATTTTAATCAAAACCTTTTAAACTAGTCTAGTCATAAGTTGTACAATTAACCCTTTAATTGTATAACTTAAACACTCCATCTATTATTTGATATTATCTAACAAATTTAAATAATACTTCAAATAACATTATTGAACAAAATATCCTAATAAATTGTTCCATCTCATATGCAACTTGTTTAGAAAACCCATTTTCTAAATTGGTGTTAATATTTAATTGCATGATCATATCATCAATTAAATATTAATTGGTGTTTGCTAAGCTTGTTATTGGGTATAACCCGACTTGGATCATAACGTACTAACCACATCAATATTCTAAGTGTCTTGGGCACACAGAATCCTACAGATTAAGAGGGAAACCTTGTTTTTTTTAAACATTGGCCGCCCCCCCTCTTTTATTTGATTGGACCATTTTTGCCTTGTAACACACACACATTAAGTGGTCTTGGGGTCCTCTTTTTCTCAGCCATTCTCATCACATGCAAAAGATCAAAAAGGCTCTCTCCTCTCTCTCTAATATTGTTGGACCAAAAGAACCAATGAGCCAGATCAGAAAAACCTCTAAGTCCCACAAGACATCACAACAACTGCTGAAAGCTTCATCTGTAGTTTGACAAAGACTGAAGACTTCAACAGCTGAAGATCAAAGGTCTGAAGAACAACAGTTGAAGATCCCAAGTACTGAAGACTTCAAGTACTGAAGACAAGTGCTGAAGATCAAAAGCTGAAGAACTAAAGAACTGAAGATCAACAACTGATGCACAAAGTCTGAAGACAAAGACTGAAGACATCAGCTGATGACAACTACTGAAGTCATCAGCTGATGAAACATATGAAGATCAAAGTCTAAAGACCAAGTGCTGAAGCTTTAGAGTTTGTTAGAATAGCTGAAGAAGTTGTCTTCAGTTGTTGTGATGGTTTTCTCTATAAGTAGTTTGTATTTTCTCTTTTCAGTAGTTTGTACAACAGCTGAAGAGTTTGTTCTTTAGCTGTTATAGTTCAGTAGTTGTAAACGACTGAAGAGCTTGTTCTTCAGTCGTTGTAATATTTTTGTAGTTTCTTTTCTTCAGTAGTTTGTAATAAGTTAGAACACTTAGCATTTTGTAAGAAGATGTCAGCTGTTTGACATCTTCAGTAGTTTAGTGTTCTTTCAGTAGTTTGTTAATAACCGTTTGATGTCACTATCAAGTGACATCAGCATTCTCCATTCTTCCTATAAAAGGGAGATGATCTAATTTTAATCTTTGCCAAAGCGTGTGATTCAATAGAAAACACCTTTTCGCAGAATTGTTCTCTCTCTCTATAATTTTACTGTTACATGCAAAATCATTTGTGTTCTTGCTTATCTGTTTAATTCTCGTGCTAAATCCGCTGCGAATACAACCTAATTGATCAAACTAGAGGCTGAGATCCTTTCAAATGGTATTAGAGCTGGTTAATCATTGATCAATTTAACTATTGATCATTGAAACTGCTCGATTGCTATCTACATTTGATCGAATTAGCAATTTGCAAGAATTAGTTATAGAGATTGAGTTTCTGCTGCTTCTGGCCATTAACCTTGAGGTTCTTATGGTTTAGATCTAGATTTGTTTTGTTTTACCTTGAATTTGCTTGAAAAACTAAAATGGCGACACCAACTAATGATCCTCACAATACTGGTTCCTCAACAAAGCCTCCAATGCTTGTGGGGAATGAGTATAACATATGGCAACTTCATATGCTCCATCACCTGTCTGTCAATAGTTCTGGTTGTTGGAAGTCAGTGGTACATGGACCACACATGCCTATGCTGAGCGTTCCTGAATCAAATGAGAAGGTTCTGAAGAAACCTGAACAATATTCGGACGAAGATCTTAAGCTGTTCGAAATTGATGCTAAAGCCCATGGAATTCTGGCTATGGCAATTCCAAATGAAATTTATTCAGGGCTTTTGCATCATGAAACTGCTCATGATCTCTGGGTTGCTCTGAAGGAACAATTCGGAGGAACCAATGAGGTCCTAGCAAATACTAGGGAATTCCTCGCCCAACAATATGAGACATTCTCTCATAGGAAGGGTGAGACACTGACTCAACAATTTGAGCGATTCTCTTGTCTTATTTCTGAGCTGAAAATGGTTAAACAAGAGTATACCAATAGTCAGATGAACAACCATTTCCTCAGATCCCTGCCTGAGAGATGGGACACTTATACCATTGTCCTACGCTCTAGTGCAAATCTGGATACTCTATCTCTCACCCAACTTCATGGGAAACTGCTTACATTTGAGGGAGAGATAGAGCAAAAAAGGAAGTTGCCCACCTCTGGCAAGCTCACTGATGACTTTGTATCAGGCAATATTGCACTGATAGGTCAAGAGTCAGAATATGCTGCATCAGAGAGTTCTTATGATAAGCATATTGATTTCTCTACCAATTCTGAACATGCTTTTGTTGGTGTTGATAGTAGTTCAGGAGGTAGTAGTGATAACCTGTGCTTTCTGATGGAGGACTTGAAGGGCATTCCAGATGATCATCTGGAAGAGATGGATATTTTGAGTCAAATGGCAATGATAAATATCAGATCTCAAAAGTTCTACAAGAGAACTAGTAGGAAATTTCCTGGTCTCTCTGGCAAAACCAATGTCGGTTTTGACAAGAGCAAGTTGAGTTGTCACAAGTGCCATAGGCTTAGACACTTTTCTAGAGAGTGTAGATCATCTGGATCTAACTCCTCTGCACCCTTTGTGACTTTTCCAAGCAATAGCTCACAGCACAGAGGGCAACATTCCTCCAGTTCTGGTCATCCATCACCAGCTCAGGCATCGCCTGCATACTTTGTACCTCAGGGTCATATGCCATACCCATACCCCTGCTACTACATGCCTCAGCTAAGTCAAGTTCAAGCACCCACTGCTCAGCGACCACATGCACTCCCTGAGCCTCAACCTTCCCAATCTCATCATCAAACCCAACCTCAACCACACAGCTTCTTCGCCCCAGGAGTTGTTGACTGTAGCAGTTTACCAGATGATTTATCTGATCATGAACAACTGTTTCCTAGTGCTGGTCAACATGGTGGTGATCATCCTTTTGGGAATCTTGCTCTCATGGCCCTGGAGTCTGCTGATGGGTCATCCTCCAATGCTTCATCACAGGTATCTTCTAAGGCTAAAGCCAAGCTTTGTTCTGATTCATGCATAGCAGCATTTGCTTCTATTAGAGTGGAAAATGTGGCTTTAATTAATAAAAACTTTGAGCTAGAGCAAACCATTTCCAAAAGAAAAGCTGAATTTGAGGCTGTGATTAATGATAAAAATGATGAGATTTATAAACTTAAATGCCAAATCAAAGATGATAAGGCTAGGGAAGAAGTACTTCTAGAGAAGTACAAAGACCTCAAGGAAACACTTGCAGCAACCCAGGTAGAGTGTGATCGATGAGTACAATCCTGCAAAGGTTTTGAAATGCTTTTGAGTAAGCAATCAGCTTCCAATGTGAAGTTTGGCATTGGTTATAATCACACTACTCCTCCAACAGATTATACTTCCAGAGCAGTTGTAGAATCTGATGGAGAAAGCAATAACCAATCCTTTTCATCATGTGACCTACTATCTGATACAGCATCATCAGAAGTAGAAGTCAGCATTCATTCCTCACAAAACCAATCAGCTGATGCTAAAACAGCTGATGGTTCAAATACTGAATGTCACATGATCAAAAAGTTGATCAACTCAGGTGTTGTCTCTAAAAGTACTGAAAGTACTGGAGAGCAAGTGATAACACCTGAAGTTCAAACCCCAACTACTGTCAGTACTGAAGAGAAGAAAACTGTCAGTAGAAAGGGTTTGAAGACTACTAAAGAGGATGTCAGGAAAGCAAGTACTGCAAGGAAGAAAACTGCAAGTACTGACAACAAACAGCTGAAGAACAAGTCTTCAGCAGTTTCATCTTCTTTAGTAGATGATCAACATAAGATGAAGAAGAAGCCATGTGAAATATGTGGCTTATTCAATCATCTTACTGATGATTGCTGGTACAAAAGGGGATCCAAACTCAAACAAAAAGAGAAAATTAAAGAGAAAATGAATAAAATAAAAATGAGTTTGAGTCCAAGTTTGTATCAGCAACATCAAAACCTGAAACCCCTAAGCCCAAAAACAAATCCAAAAAGAAGGTAGGCGTTACTCAGGAAACAGCTGAGGTTACTCAAAAGAGGATGGTGCAACACAGGAATCCATCACCAGTAAGCACTATTGTGTCTGAAGAGCTGAAAGCTTTATCACAAAGTCAGACACAACTTGTGATGATGGTTCAACATCTAATGGGAAGAGTCAACCAATTAGATACTCCTGTGTTGAAACCACAGAAGAGGAAATCCAAGCCAAAGGATTCCTCCTCTGCACCATCTCCTTCACCTCAGACTGTCACACATAACAAACCAGTTAGTGTTGCAGCTGTTGATGAAAACAGACCCAAAACCAAAAAGGTTTGGGTCTCCAAAACTAACTAACTTGTTATAATGATTGCAGGGTTCTTCAACATGCCAAAGAAGCATCTGGCATGTAGACAGTGGAGGATCCATGCACATGACAGGAAGCATCTCTCTTCTTAATGACTACTCTCAAGGAAAGAAGGGATTTGTCTCCTTTGGCAATGATGCAAAAGGTTACATCATCGGAAAAGGCTTTGTTTCCAATGGGGAAATAAGGTTTGATGATGTAAACCATGTGGAGAATCTCAAGTACAACCTCTTGAGTGTCAGTCAAATGTGTGATAAAGGCCATGTTGCCCTTTTCACAAGCCAAAACTGTCGGATTCTGTCATCTAAAGTTCTTAGTTTGATTGACAAGGTGTTGGATGAATATACTCTCCTGATGGCCAACAGGACAGGAAGAGTATATGCCTTAGATCTTTTCAAGAAAATTGATCTAAAAGGCCATCCTTGCCTATTTTCCAAGGCCTCTCCTCAAGAATCTACTCTATGGCATAGAAGACTGGGTCATGTAAATCTCAAAAACATGAATCAGCTGATAAGCCATGGATTAGTAAGAGGGTTGCCTTTGAAGGAGTTCAAATGTGAAGACAACTGCACTGCTTGTTTAAAAGGAAAACAACACAAAGTCTCATTCCCTTTAATAGAAGAGCCAAAGTCCACTGCCTGCTTGCAACTATTGCACATGGATCTCTTTGGTCCTGTCAGAGTGATGAGCATGGCTAAGAAGAAATTCTGTCTGGTAATTATGGATGATTACTCCAGATTTGTATGGACTTTCTTCTTACACTGCAAAGATGAAGCTGCAAAAGCTATAATGAACTTTGTGTTATTTGTGGAGAAGCAGTATTCCCTGCAGGTCAAGTGTGTGAGGAGTGATAATGGAACATAGTTTAGAAACCACACACTTGATGACTTCTACCTGTCTAAGGGAATTAAAAGGCAGTTTAGTATTCCAAGAACTCTTGAACAGAATGGAGTGGTTGAGAGAAAGAACAGGACTCTCATTGAAGCTGCAAGGTCAATGCTGGCTGACTCAAGGCTGCCACTGACCTTTTGGGCTGAAGCTGTCAACACAGCTTGCTATGGGCAGAATAGAGCCTTAGTGAATCAAAGGTTGATGAAGACTCTCTATGAAGTACTTCATCATTTGGCCCCTTTGATTTCCTTAGTTAGAGCCTTTGGGTGTCCATGTTTCATTCTCAACACTAGCAATCCACTCCAGAAGTTTGCTAGTAAGGTGGATGCAGGGTATTTTGTTGGTTATTCATCAACTTGCAAGGCATACAAAGTTTTCAACTGTAGGACAAAGATGGTTGAAGAGACTTTGCATGTGAAGTTCAATGAATCTCCAAAGGACAAGATTCCACAAAACCCTGTGGAGTTGTTTGATCTGGACATACTGCAATATGTTCCTTATCAACCTCCAGCTGTTGTTCCTGTCAACAGTTCTCCACCTGGTGGTACTGATGATGAAGATGCCAGTACTCACCTTTTCAGGTTTAGTGACCATCTGCCTGATTCAACTAAGCCTGATGCTCCTGTAGCTTCAGCAGCTCCATCCACAACAAATGCTGATAAGATTTCTGCTTGCTCTACTTCATTTGAGCTACCATCTCCTACATGGTTTCAAGAATCCTCATCAACATCTGTTGCTGCTGAAAGTCCTACAAACACTTGCATTGATCTTATAGTATATCAAGAGCTGAAGAATCACCCAGTGTCTCAGATCATTGGTGATATCAATGCTAGAGTTTCAACCAGGAATCAATTGTCCAACTTCTACTTCTATGCTCTTTTCATCAGTAAGCAAGAGCCAAAGAATTATCATGTTGCCTTAAGAGACAATGGATGGGTTGAAGCAATGCAGCTTAAGCTTCTTCAGTTCAGAAAACAGCAAGTGTGGGAGCTTGTTCCTTTACCCCAAGGTAAGTGTGCAATAGGCACTAAATGGGTGTTTAGGAACAAAACTGATGAAAAGGGCCAAATTGTCAAGAACAAGGCCAGGCTGGTTGTCCAGGGATTTGCACAAGAGGAAGGGATCGATTATGATGAAACCTTTGCCCCTGTAGCCAGACTTGAGGCAATTCGATTGTTCTTAGCTTATGCTGCCTTTCACAATCTTAAAGTTTATCAAATGGATGTCAAGAGTGCATTTCTCTATGGTAAAATAAAAGAGGAAGTTTATGTGTGTCAACCACCAGGCTTTGAGGACAATAAACATCCTGATTGGGTGTATAAGCTTGATAAGGCTCTTTATGGGCTGAAACAAGCTCCTAGAGCCTGGTATGAGACATTATCAACTTTTCTTCTAGAAAATTAGTTCACTAGAGGCACCATTGATAAAACTTTATTTATTATGAATGTGGGACAGCATAAGCTCCTTGTTCAAATTTATGTAGATGACATAATTTTTGCATCCTCTGATCCCCAGTTGTGTGATGAATTCACTAAGCTCATGAAGCAAAAGTTTGAAATGAGTGCTATGGGAGAATTACAGTTCTTTCTAAGGTTGCAAATCAAACAAAGGGGTGATGGAACATTCATTCATCAGTCCAAGTATACAAAGGATTTGTTGAATAAGTTTGATTTACAAAACTGTAAGCCCTGTTCTACTCCCATACGCAGCACCACACAACTGGATGTGGATCACAAAGGTAAAGCGGTTGATGAAACCCTTTACATATGTATGATTAGCTCCTTGATGTACCTTACAGCTTCTAGACCAGATATCATGTTTGCAACATGTGCCTGTGCTAGATTTCAGGCTGCACCTAAAGAATCCCATTTGATTGCAGTCAAAAGGATCTTTAGATATCTGCAAGGTACCCAATCACTATGTCTTTGGTATTCAACTGGGCATTCTTGCAAATTAGTTGCTTTCCCTGATATTGACTATGCAGGATGCAAAGTCACCAGAAAATCCACTTCTGGTGGTTGCCAATTCCTAGGCAATTGTTTAGTTTCTTGGTAGAGTAAGAAACAAACATCAATTGCTACATCCACTGCTGAAGCTGAGTACATTGCTGCTGCAAGCTGTACATCTCAGGTACTTTGGCTTCAGAACCAACTCCTGGATTATGGCATTACAGAGACTAAGACTCCATTATTAATGGATAGTGCTTCAGCTCTTTGTATTGTTAAAAATGCAGTCCAACACTCTAGGACCAAACATATTGAGATCAGACATCATTTTATTTGGGATTGCTATGAAAAAGGTCTGATTGATCCAAAGTTTGTGCCTAGTGTTGATGAGCTTGCAGACATCTTTACAAAGCCTTTAGATAGTGCCACATTTCAAAATCTGGTACTAAGGCTTGGTATGTTGCAGCTAGAATAATTTGACTATTACTGATGCTCTCAGTCACAAGTACTGATGAGCATTAGTATGCAAAGGTCAAATATAAGTACTGATGAGTAATTTAGTCTTCAGCATTTTCACAACTACTGAAGGCTAAAATGCTTCAAAGTATTGAAGTACATTATTTGCTGAAAACAACTGATGTAGTTACAACTACTGATGTGGTTATAACTACTGATGTATGATTTTCAAACAAATAAGTACTGAAGAATAAATTCTGTTCACAAGTACTGATGTGTAATCTTACACATAAGTACTGAAGACAAAATTTGTTAACCAGCTCTGAAGAATTATTTATTTCATCAGCACTTGTGAACATCTGATCACAAGAACTGAGGAATAAAATATTCATAAGAGCTGAAGGGTCAATGAAACATCTGAAAGTCAGCCAAAGAGCTGATGAGTAAATGTGGAGGTCAGAATGAAACAACTGAATTAACGGAAACAGCTGATGAGTAACTTTACTCTTCAGCTGATACCAACATCTGCTGTTTCATACCCCAACAACTGAAGGACAAAACCATGTCTTCAGTAGTTTCACAACTACTGATGACTAACACCAAGTCCTCGGTTGTTTACAACAACTGAAGCAAAACCATGTCTTCAGTAGTTCATAACTACTGATGTCAGTAGTTTACAACTACTGAAGACTAACACCAAGTCTTCAGTTGTTCCAACGTCTGAAGATGAAAACCATGTCTTCAGTAGCTTATAACTACTGAAGCCTAACAACGTCTTCAGCCGTTTACAACATCTGAAGGACAAAACCAAGGTCTCAGTTGTTTCAACTACTGAAGACTAACACCAAGTCCTCAGATGTTACAACCACTGAAGGTTAAAACCACGTCATCAGTAGTGCTAACAACTGATGACTAACACCACAACCTTCAGTCGTTTTCTTTTAGCCTATAAATACCAACCCAACCTTCAGAGTTTTTCATTCTCACTTGACCTAACTTTCACAAACCTCTGAAACTTCCCATACACCATTAATGGCGACCATGAAACTCAAACCTCGACACAACTGTGTCGCATACCTTACTAAATCGCCCTTCTGGTCAAAATTTCACAATGCCATTGAACAGATGACCAACTTACCATACCAAACGGCCTTCGTCTTAAATCCGATCATTCATGCCGATTCCCTATCAGAGTTCTGGACGAACGTCATCGTTCAAACCGGAGAGAACAACGGCGAGGTCTCTCTCCGGTCGTTCGTGAACAACCACCAAGTGGTCATCACTCCAGCTATTATCTACCAAACCCTAAAGCTGGAGGATGCCACCTTCCTAATTGCCTACCCCAAAGGGAACCTTGATCTCTCCTTCACTGCTCATGATTATCAGGGTGACCTCTCTGCTTCCACCTTGCTGAAGAAACATTTCCCTGATCCACAACGACTCATCTTCCATATGGTTAATGTTTGTCTGGCCCCAAAGACATCCTCATGGGACTAGATGTCTAAAAGGTGGAAACAGGTATTGTACTATATCTTTGAGAAACAGCCATTAAATTTTACTAAAATAATATTTTTGGAACTCAGAGACATGGCCTCAAAACCTTTTGCTAACCGATGGATTTTATATCCTCGGTTCATTATGGCCATGATGGAAAGCCAGCTTAATGCTGAGGGACTTGTTGGTACTGGGGTCCCTGCCATGGCTATTTTAGCTGAGGTATACTCCAGACACAACAGCGACCAGACACTCAAAAAGGCTGCCAAGCTGCGAAAACCCACGCAGCTGGAACCCACAGCCTCCACCTCCAAGTCTAAAGTCCCCACCAAGCCCAAACCCAAACAGAAAACCAAAAAGGCTACTCAGGGAAATTAGTCCCCTGAGGATGCCCCTGCAACACAAACACAGGAAGTGACTGCTGGCCAGATTGTCCCAGCAGTCACCATGACTCCACCTACCATAACCGCACAGGAATCCTCTCTACAGGAGCCTGATGCAACTATTTCAGGGGCTACCACACATCTGGAACCTGTCTCAATTGAGGAGGTTGCCATTGAAACGCATACTTCTCCCCATGTGCATACTGCTTCTACCCCATCTCCTACTGCAACCGCCCCTAAAAGCCCTACTTTAATTATTGCAGAAGTGTTGACCCATCTTAACACTCCACCCTCTCCCCAGGAACCTCTCATAACTGGGAATACTCCAACCGAAGAGAGGGTGGAAACAAGTGTTGATGGGAGCCCACAACACCGAGAATCACATGTCTCATCTCCCAGTGTGGCTAGGGGGATAGGACATTCTGGTGAGACTGCCACTTCCCCTGCATCAGCATATGAGTAGGAAGAAGCTGGTAACATCAATAAGACCTAACCAGAGGCAACTGCCGATGATGGATCCAATCCGGAGGCTGGAAGTCCCCAGAACCAAGACAAAGGGGCACATGCAACTACTGAGCCACACTTAGTGCATGTACATCCTGACATAGTCAGGAGGTCAGGTGATTCAGTGCAAACTGATGATGACCTGTGCTTCTTCTATGATGTAGTTGCACAAAACACCATTAGCTGCTTGCCAAAATGTATCAGGATCAAAGTCCATCTGCCACCATGAACCCACAGATGGCACCTTCACCTGAAGGTCTCTTAAACACTCAGCCACTCCCACAAACTCAGCCACCTACCCCTGCTTCTGGCACTAGTTCTCAGGAACAGAACCCCCTGAGCAACTAGCTGCTATCCTTCAAAATTCCCTGCCTCTCATCACACCAATAATCATAGACATTGTGATGAAAACCCTTGATGAGAGGCTTCCCTCACAAATACAACCCTTTGTGGAGGTTGCTGTAGCTAAGGCACTTTCTGATCGACAAACCCTAACCAATGCACCCAAAAAGGGGGAGATATCAGTGAAAGCAAAGAGGAAAAGGGTAGAGGAGGAGCAAGAAGTGGTGGAAGAGGTGGTAAAAGAGAGGGATGTGGTTAAGGAGACCAAGAGGGTGAAGGAGAAGGAGAAGGAGAGGGAGGAGAGAGCTGAAC
Organism: Flaveria linearis; assembly: GCA_024085815.1. NCBI lineage: Eukaryota > Viridiplantae > Streptophyta > Magnoliopsida > Asterales > Asteraceae > Flaveria > Flaveria linearis. The sequence continues at coordinate 47,767,960 of CM044004.1, read as the reverse complement.
AGATAGAAGTGGCTGAAATCCAAAAAGATTTCAGTGTCACTTATAAAAAGAAGAAAGGTGAGAAGGAGGGAGAGAAGGTGGTAAAGGAGACTGATCTAGCAGTCCTGTTCAAGGAGGCTGATGCTGAGCATAGCCGATCAATGGACTCTATCATTGATCAGCTGTTCAGGCAAGGCTTTGACACGGACACTACCATGCTAGATCAGGAAATTAGGAAGTTGGAAATGAAGGAGATAGAATACCGATGGACCAGTTATAGCCAAGAGGAGAGAAAGAGACTTGAGGCTATAACTAGGTTTATTTTGAAGTATCTGGGGAGACCAGTCCTAGATGTTAAGTCATCGACCAGGGACTGCATCTTGGCTATAGCCACCAAGATCTGTTCTGTTGGGGAATTCACTTAGGGACTGGTCATAGAAGCCCTCACTGAAGCCGGTGGTGGGAACAGGACCCTTCTAGCAAAACAAACCAAACCTTCACTTATATCTAGACTCCTAGCAAACCCTGCTTAATCTCCCACACCAACACAAACCCAAACACAACCCACAAAACCAACCCCTTCTCTATCAAAACCAATAGCCAATGATGCACCCTTGAAGAGGAAGAGAAGGGTGCTGAGGCTACAAGAAGAAGAAGAAAAGGATGATGAGGAAGAAGATAGGCTGCCTCCCTCTGCAGTTGTATCTTTGCCTAAACCCAGAACTTTACCCATCACTCCCATCACTCCTGCCTCACAGATGGAAGCTATGAAGGTTAAGCTTGAAGAAGAACAACAACATAGGCTACATGATGATAAGCTGTTGAAAAGAGTAGATAAAGCCTATGCTGCTTCCTCATCAATTATAAATATGAGGAAACAAGCTCTGAGATTATTCACTTTAAGGCATATATTCCAATTTCAAAAGGACAAAGTGAGTATTTGGCCTGATCCCAGGGTGTCTCACAGAATTATGAAGAAAGACATGCCACAGAGATACAATGGCCAAGTGAAAAGGATTATAGGTGAAGAGATCTCCTTGGCCATTGTAATATCACCCTGGGAGATCATAGAAGATTTCAAGAAAACCTATCAGGCTAACCTCCCACCACAAAAGATGATGGAGAACAGGGTGGTTAAAAAGGGGTTAGTCTACAAGAGGTTTGAGAAACTTCAGAGAAATGAGCTCTAGTTGTTCTTAGAGGGTAATCACCCAGATGAATTCGCCTATAGGGCCATAACAACTGTGGAGCTCAAAAGTGGTAAACAGGACAAATACATCTCAGAGCTCTATGGGCCTGAAGGATTCTTTGATGGTGAGGCAGAAGTACTTACCATGGAGGAACAAGTGATGTTTTTAGAGGCCTACACCAGAGAATCCTACAGGCTCATAGTTGGGAAGTAGGTCTTATGGATGGGACAACAACTCTGTGTCCACCTCTCCAAAACAGAGTTCCCATCCATACTATGCCAACCAAATCTCAAAGACCTCTTCCTAGGCCAGTGCTTAAGTGGGTCATCTTCTAAGCTGATCAAGACGGAAAAAGACCAATCTTCCTACCATCAATAAGTAGGACCAATAATAAGCTTAGAGGTTTTGTCTGCATTGGTTCAGGGGGAGATTGTTGGACCAAAAGAACCAATGAGCCAGATCAGAAAAACCTCTAAGTCCCACAAGACATCACAACAACTGCTGAAAGCTTCATCAGTAGTTTGACAAAGACTGAAGACTTCAACAGCTGAAGATCAAATATCTGAAGAACAACAGCTAAACATCCTAAGTACTGAAGACTTCAAGTACTGAAGACAAGTGCTGAAGATCAAAAGCTGAAGAACTGAAGAACTGAAGATTAACAACTGATGCACAAAGTTTGAAGACAAAGACTGAAGACATCAGCTGATGACAACTACTGTAGTCATCAGCTGATGAAACATCTGAAGATCAAAGTCTGAAGACCAAGTGCTGAAGCTTCAGAGTTTGTCACAAGAGCTGAAGAAGTTGTCTTCAGTTTTTATGATGGTTTTTCCCTATCAGTAGTTTGTATTTTCTCTTTTTAGTAGTTTGTACAACAACTGAAAAGTTTGTTCTTCAGCTGTTATAGTTCAGTAGTTGTAAACGACTGAAGAACTTGTTCTTCAGTTGTTGTAATACTTTCAGTAGTTTCTTTTCTTCAGTAGTTTGTAATAAGTTAGAACACTTAGCATTTTGTAAGAAGATGTCAGCTGTTTGACATCTTCAGTAGTTTAGTGTTCTTTCTGCAGTTTGTTAATAACCGTTTGATGTCACTATCAAGTGACATCAGCATTCATCATTCTTCCTATATAAGGGATATGACCTAATTGTAATCTTTGCCAAAGCGTGTGATTCAATAGAAAACACCTTTTCGCAGAATTGTTCTCTCTCTCTATAATTTTACTGTTACATGCAAAATCATTTGTGTTCTGGCTTATCTGTTTAATTCTCGTGCTAAATCCGCTGCGAATACAACCTAATTGATCAAACTAGAGGCTGAGATCCTTTCAAATATCTACGGTTCCAGCAGCTTGTATTAGAGGTTTTTGAGGCCCTTTTTGTAGTGAATCTTCCTAACTAGAAGGTGTTTGCAAGGAGGCTTGGGGTACACAAGCTTGAGGACTTCTAACCTTGAAGTCTTGGCTGATTTTGGACATCATTTCCCCTTTCTTTGGGTCGGTTTTTGTTGCTGCTGAAAGGTAGTAATCACAGCTCCATGTAGCTGTGATTTTATGTAGTTTTACATATGTTAATAGCTTGTTTATTCACATATTAAAGATCCTTTTGATTTGGGTTTGTTTTCCATCTTAAAACATCATTTAGAACATGAAAGTTTTCAGCTTATAAACATGTTATAATGCTAAACTTCCGCTGCGTTATTCAGAAAGTTTAATCGTTAAACTACGTTTTATGTTCTAACAAACCCATCAATGGTATCAAGAGCCGGTTATATGGATAACTTGCTTGTTCTTGGTCTTTAAAATCGGTTTTAAAGGATAATAATCAACTTATTATAGGCTGATTTTGGCTGATTTAGTAAACCCCAAGTCTTTCAAAGTTATATCTTCATGCTTATGATTAAACTTTGAAAGATAGGAATGTCAATTGGTTGATATGTTTGATTGTTGTTTGTTTGGACAAACAAACCCAAATTTTCAGTTTATATTGGCTGAAAATTTAGGTTTTCATGGGGTTTATTTAGTTTGTTGAATGATGATTATGATTGTTCTTTAATAGTGTATAACCTAGCTTTTGGCCTTGTGTTGTTTGGATGATTGGAATGGTTGTTTTTATTCATTCAATGGGTTGTAATATTTATGTTTATTATTTGGGTTGTAATTATTTATTCATTTGGTTATGTAATTAATAGATTAGGTGCATTTATTTTATTAGAAAAAATGTATTAGGATACAATTTTTGTAAAAGGAAGATGCACAAGATCAAGACCCAAAGATGGACATCAAAGACATGGAACTTGAAGCATATGGACGCAAGTTCAAGTGGGGTCTATGATGACCTCAATTTTGTGTTGTATTCAACCCTTAGGAAAGACCAAATGACCACACTTGTGATGGCAAACAAGTGTGGTCACAATAGTAGCTAAGGTTATGCACATTATGGTTGTTTATGTTTATGCTTGTTTGACTATTTGTTATTTGATTGTATGGTTGAAATTTTGACATGCATTACAAACTAATTAACAAACTTAACAAGTTATAAAAATGATGGTTCTTAATCATTAAAAGGTAATAAAAGGTTATTAAAATGATTTAATGATTTTAAAGGTTAAAATAGGTTTTAATCAAAGGACCATAGGGTACCTTGTATTTGAAAGCATGTAAATACAAGTACATAGAGTTTTCTAAACTAGAATTATGAAATCTCTAAACATTTGAAAAACAAGATCAACACTGTCCTTTTACACAACACTTAAGTCACTTGGAACTCTTAGTGGGATAAAGGTCACCTAACCACTTTGAGGGAACTTATGACTTAAGGTGAGAATACCATATTCGTGGGATAAAGGTCACCTAACCACTCATTTTGGCAAACTCACACGTGTGTAAGTAGGATGTCTTGATTTGCAAACCATGTTAAATGGATCACCAACAATATGGTTTCCAAATGGTGTTGATGGGATTAACATGCCGACTTTACATATGATGTTTAAAGTCGATCCCATACCTCTAGAAGTTGCAAATGGTTGCAACCGTCAATCGTTGACCACCTTATTAATTTAAATCGTGGGATAAAGGTCGCCTAACCACAATTTAAATGTAATGTTAGGTTCTAGATTTTAATATAAAAATGACATTAAAAGGCACTAATTATTAAAAATAGCAATATCGAAAATACTAAAATAGATCTTTGTTAAATTTTGTAGATGGCCACCAATAATGAAAATTACGATAACTCATCCGCGTCCAACCAATCATTACGAGCGATCCTCCAAAAGGAACGTCTAAATCATAACAAATTTATTGATTGGTATCGAAACTTGAGAATCGTTCTCAAGCAAGAGAGAAGATCATATGTTTTAGACGACCCTATCCCTGATCAACCTACTGAGGATGATGAGGAGGCCTATAACGATTGGCTAAAATACACTGAGGAATCCGTCCAAGTGTCTTGTCTCATGCTAGCGAGCATGACTCCGGATCTCCAAAAGGAGTATGAACATCACGGAGCTTACGACATGATAACCCAGCTGAAGGAAACGTTCCAACAGCAAGGAAGGGTTGAGCGCTTCGAAACGGTTCGAGCACTCCATGCATGTCGTATGGATGACAACTAATCTGTTTCATCTTATGTACTTAAGATGAAAAGCCACATTGACCGCCTCGAAAGGCTTAATTGTCCTGTCTCGAAGGAATTGGCCATGGATTTGATCCTTAATGGCCTTACCAAGAAGTTCGAGACATTCGTGTTGAACTACAACATGAATGCATGGGACAAAAGCATTGGTGAGCTTCACTCAATGCTCAAAACGGCCGAGGCGGCCATGGGTAAAAGTGTTTTACCCGTTCTCACCATCAATGAAGGTGGGAACAATAAAAGGCCTCATCCCGTACCCAAGGCAAAGGTTGCCAAGGGTAAGGGACCCGTTTGGGGAAAGGGGAAAAGGGTGGCAAGGGTGCCACCCAAACCACAAGAGAAGAAGCAAAAGGTTGCTACTAATGACCCATGCTTCAAGTGTGGGGAGATTAGACATTGGGCAAGGAATTGTCCTGTCCATCTCCAAGAGTTGAAAGCAAAGAGGGATGCCAGGCAGACCTTAGTTGAATACCGATTCATATTGATTCATATTGATCTTAATGTTACATCTTCTAACACATGGGTATTGGATACCGGATGTGGAACTCATATTTGCAATTTCTTGCAGGGTTCACAAGAAGTAGGGACTTCAATCAAGGGGATGTTAGCCTCTTCATGGGCAATGGAACTAAAGTCTTAGTTGAAGCTCGTGGGTACTACATCCTAAAACTTCCAAGTGGCTTGGAAGTTATTTTGAAGAATGTTTTGTATGCTACTAGTTTGACTAGGAACATTATTTCTGTATCCCAATTAAGACATTATGATTATGTATTATCCTTTATTGAAAATGATATTCATGTTTCTTTAAATGGTATGTTCTATTTTAAAGCTATTCCCATTAATGGTATTTATAAATTGGTTCATGAAAATACTTTAAATCGTTCATTGTACCAAACTAACACCAAAAAACTCAAGTTGGACTTGAGTGATACCTATCTTTGGCATTGTCGTCTTGGTCATATAAACAATAAACGTTTACAAACACTTCAAAAGAATGGTCTTTTAAAAACAAATGAATGTGATTCATTTGATGTTTGTGAATCTTGTTTACAAGGTAAGATGACTAAGGCACCCTTTAGTAGAACTACCGAAAGGGCAAAGATTTATTAGGAATCATACATTCAGATGTATGTGGTCCTTTTAAACCAATGACTAGGAATGGTGAAAGATACTTCATTACCTTTACCGACGATTATAGTCACTATGGGTATGTGTACATATTAATGCACAAAGATGAAGCTTTTGAAATGTTGAAAATCTTCAAGAATGAAGTAGAAAATCAACACAACAAGTCAATTAAAGTTCTCCGTACCGATGGAGGAGGTGAATACCTAAGTGATGCTTTTCAAGATCATCTTAGGAGTTGTGGGATTGTCTTACAACTCACTCCACCTGGAACACCACAACATAATGGTGTGTCTGAGAGGAGGAATCGAACCTTATTGGACATGGTCCGATCTATGATGGCTAGAAGCACATTGCCTCTATCATTTTGGGGTTTCGCTTTGCTCTCCACGGCCCGTATTCTAAATATGGCCCCAACCAAAAAGATGGAAAGGACACCTTTTGAGATATGGCATGGAAGAGTTCCATCCATATCATACTTAAGGGTTTGGGATAAGTGGCTTATGTTAAGACTCCCACCCCAAACAAATTAGAAGTTCGATCCACCAAGTGTATCTTTGTTGGATATCCTAGAGATTCTATGGGATATTATTTCTATGATCCACTGGAACAAAAGGTGTTTGTTTCCAGAAAGGGTGAGTTCTTAGAAGCAAAGTTCCTTATGGAAGGAGCTATCAGTAGAACAATGGATCTTGAGGAAGATCAAGAACCACAACCCAATGCACGTTTGGTTGAAACTAGCACTCAACATGAGGATGTTGAGGATGATCAAGGGGTTGATCAATACACACAAGACGTTCGCAGAAGTGGTAGAACTAGTAATCCACCTGAAAGATACGGATTTTTCATGGATGAGATGCTATGTGGTAGATTCAGATGACCCAACCACATACCATAATGTAATGTCCAATTCAGATTGTGACAAATGGCTAGAATCCATGAACGTTGAGATGCAATCCATGTATGACAATCAAGTTTGGGAACTTGTTGACCACCTCTTAATTCCAAGGTAGTTGGAAGTAAGTGGGTTTTCAAGAAGAAAACCGATATGCATGGAAACTTGGATACTTATAAAGTTAGACTTGTAGCAAAGGGTTTCACTCAAACTCAAGGGGTTGACTATGATGAAACCTTCTCACCTGTTGCGATTCTAAATTCTATAAGGATATTGTTTGCCATAGCTGCTCATTATGATTATGAGATTTGGCAAATGGATGTCAAAACCGCTTTCCTAAATGGATATCTTAAGGAAGATGTCTATATGGTTCAGCCTGAAGGTTTTGTCAATCCAAAACATCCTACTAAAGTATGCAAGTTAAAGAATCAATCTATAGATTGAAACAAGCATCGAGAAGCTAGAATCACCGTTTTAATGACGAGGTAAGGAAATTTGGATTCATCAAAAACGCTGATGAGGCTTGCGTGTATAAGAAGGCTAGTGAGAGCATAATAACTTTCCTAGTATTGTATGTTGATGACATACTACTATTTGGAAATGACATTCCAACCTTGGAAGGTGTAAAAACCTGGCTTGGAAGTTGTTTTTTCATTAAGGATTTTGGTGAAGCCGCCTATATTCTGGGAATAAAGATCTATAGGGATAGATCAAGGCGGTTGATTGGTTTAAATCAAAGTGCATACATTGATAAAATCTTGAAAAGGTTCAAGATGGAGAACTCTAAGAAAGGTACGGTACCTATTCAAAGAGGAACGATATTGAGTACGACTCAATGTCCTAGCTCAAAGGATGAGCAAGATAAAATGAAGGCAATCCCATATGCATTTGCTATTGGATCCATCATGTATGCGATGATATGCACTCGACCGGACGTGTCATGCGCCTTAAGCATGACGAGCAGATACCAGCGAAATCCTGGAAATAGTCATTGGATGGCTGTTAAGAACATACTTAAGTACCTAAGGAGGACAAGAGATATGTTCCTAATCTATGGATTTGGTGAAGAGGAACTCGTTGTAAAAGGTTACACGGATGAGAGTTTCCAAACCGATCATGACGATTCACGGTCACAATCGGGATACATTTTCATTCGGAATGGAGGAGCGGTCTCTTGGAAGAGCTCCAAGCAGGATATTGTGGCTCTATCAACTAAAGAATCAGAATACGTCGCCGCCTCATTGGCAGCTCAAGAAGCTGCATGGTTGAAGAAATTCATTGCCGATCTAGGGGTTGTCCCGTCCATTCAGGACCCCCCAGAGATCTTTTATGGTAACGAGGGTGCGATTGCTCAAATCAAGGAACCCCGTGCTCATCAAAAGACTAGGCACATTGAGCGGAGATTCAACTACATACGAGATGAAGTTGAAAAGGGAAAGATATGTTTTCGCAAAGTTCACACGGATCAAAACATTACGGATCCTCTCACGAAGCTCCTTTAAAAGGCAAAGCATGAAGGTCATACTTGTGCCATGGGACTTCGATATTCTAGTGATTGGATTTGATCTGTAAATTTTGTATTTGGATATATGGAACTCTTTATTATTTGAATAAAATTATTTGGTTATAATGTTTCAATTAATGTTCCAATTTAGCATGTTTAATCCATGAGTAAATTGTCTACTCTAAATGTTCGTAGTCGTTCAGACTTGTGGGAAAAAGTATTGAGAATAAGACTATTATGAACTTGGATTGGATATTCATAAGGATGAATATAGAGCAATGGGTTGCTACCAAGGTTCATAGATATTTGTGGGATACAAATATTGGACTAACCCGCATCTCAAATTTTACTACATGGAATCTTATTGATTGATCATAAGTAAATTTGAGTAAAGGCGAATATCATTTGGTATCCTCAGACCTGAGATACATATTGGGTTTTGATATTCACCAAGTGTCATACCTTAAGCTAATTCTTCACTATCCTGAACTAGTGGACAGTACATAAGGGTATGTTCAGGTATGACACGAGGTGTTTGTGAGAAACGTATGTAGTCAAGATGGAATTTGTTCCTCTTATTCGTTGAGAGTTAGATGTCTAAGGCCTGATTAAGTTAAATCAACAAGGAATGATCATTCTGTGTCCTTGGATTTAACATGACATCTGTAACAAAAGGATAGATGATTGATTCACCTAAATCATTTCAAGTAGGGTACTTGAAAGGGATGATGTTATTGAATGGATATAAGTCATGCGTATTAAGGGTAGTAAACCGTTGTTAGGCGGTATTTACTGCTTGCATCAACCTTCTATAAATCTTGGGCAAGTGGGAGATTGTAGGATTCTGTGTTCCCAAGACACTTAGAATATTGATGTGGTTAGTACGTTATGATCCAAGTCGGGTTATAAACAATAACAAGCTTAGCAAACACCAATTAATATTTAATTGATGATATGATCATGCAATTAAATATTTACACCAATTTAGAAAATTGGTTTTCTAAACAAGTTGCATATGAGATGGAACAATTTATTAGGATATTTTGTTCAATAATATTATTTGTAATGTTATTTAAATAAGTTAGATAACATTACAAATTAATAATGAAGTGTATAGATTATACAATTAAAAGGTTAGTTGTATATATCTAGTAAGAGGACTAGTTAACATACACAATGTGTGATAAAATTTAAGAGGGAAACCTTGTTTTTTTAACATTGGCCGCCCCCCCTCTTTTATTTGATTGGACCATTTTGCCTTGTAACATACACACATTAAGTGATCTTGGGGTCCTCTTTTTCTCAGCCATTCTCATCACATGCAAAAGATCAAAAAGGCTCTCTCCTCTCTCTCTAATATCCACGGTTCCAGCAGCTTGTTTTAGAGGTTTTTGAGGCCCTTTTGGTGGTGAATCTTCCTAACTAGAAGGTGTTTGCAAGGAGGCTTGGGGTACACAAGCTTGAGGACTTCTAGCCTTGAAGTCTTGGCCGATTTTGGACATCATTTCCCCTTTCTTTGGGTCAGTTTTTGCTGCTGCTGAAAGGTAGTAATCACAACTCCAAGTAGCTGTGATTTTAGGTAGTTTTACATATGTTAATAGCTTGTTTATTCACATATTAAAGATCCTTTTGATTTGGGTTTGTTTTCCATCTTAAAACATCATTTAGAACATGAAAGTTTTCAGGTTATAAACATGTTATAATGCTAAACTTCCGTTACGTTATTCAGAAAGTTTAATCGGTTAAACTACGTTTTGTGTTCTAACAAACCCATCACAATTCAGATTGTGACAAATGGCTGGAAGCCATGAACGTAGAGATGCAATCCATGTATGACAACCATGTTTGGGGATTGGTTGGCGTTCCGCTTAACTCCAAACCGGTTGGATGCAAGTGGGTTTTCAAGAAGAAAACAGATACGCATGGGAACTTGGATGCTCACAAAGCAAGACTTGTAGCAAAAGGTTTCACTCAAACTCAGGGGGTTGATTATGTTGAAATCTTCTAGCCTGTCACAATGCTAAAGTCTATTAGGATATTGTTTGCCATTGCTGCTCATTAAGATTATGAGATTTGGCAAATGGATGTCAAAACCGCTTTTCATAATGGACATCTCGAAGAGACTGTCCATATGGTTCAGCCTGAAGGTTTTGTCGATCCAAAACATCCTAATAAAGTGTGCAAGTTAAAGAGATCAATCTATGGATTGAAACAAGCATCGAAAAGTTGGAATCAACGTTTTGATGAAGAGATCAAGAAATTTGGTTTTATCAAGAATGCTGACAAGGCTTGTGTATATAAAAAGGCTAGTGGGAGCATAATTACATTCTTAGTGTTGTATGTTAATGACATACTACTATTTGGAAATGATATTCCAACCATGGAAGGTATTAAAACCTGGCTTGGAAATTGTTTTCCATAAAAGATCTCGGTGAAGCCGCCTATATTTTGGGAATAAGGATCTATAAGGATAGATCGAGGCGGTTGATAGGTCTAAACCAAAGTGCATACATTGATAAAATCTTGAAAAGGTTCAAGATGGAAAACTCTAAGAAAGGTATGGTACCTATTCAAAGAGGGACAATATTGAGTGCATCTCAATGTCCAAGCTCAAAGGATGAGCAAAATCATGTGAAGGACATCCCATATGCGTCTGCTATAGGATCCATCATGTATGCAATGATATGCACTAGACCGGACGTGTCATGCGTGTTAAGAATGACAAGCAGATATGAGCAGAATCCAGGTAATGGCCATTGGATGGTTTTTAAAAGTATATTGAAATACCTTAGGAGGACTAAGGATATGTTTCTAATATACGGATCTGATGAAGATGAACTCGTTGTAAAGGGTTACGCGGATGCGAGTTTCCAAACTGATCAAGATGATTCTCGATCCCAATCGGGGTATGTCTTTATTATGAATAGAGGAGTAGTGTCTTGGAAGAGTTCAAAGCAAGACGTGGTAGCATTGTCCAGTACAGAATCCGAATACATAGCCGCCTACAGCTTGGGAAGCTGCATGGATAAAGAAATTTATCGCCGACCTAGAGGTGGTCTCTACCATTCAAGACCCCTAGGAGTCTTTTGTGATAACATGGGTGCGATTGCTAAAATCAAGGAACCCCGTACACAACAAAAGACTAGGCACATTGAGCGGAGATTCAACTACATAAGGGATGAAGTTGAAAAGGGAATGATATGTATTCACAAAGTTCACACTGATCAAAACATTATGGATCCACTCATGAAGCTCCTTGAAAGGGCAAGAGTCATACTTGTGCCTTAGGACTTCGATATTCTAGTGATTGGATTTGATCTGTTTAGTATTAATATTGAAAATATGGAACAATTGTAATGTTTAACACATCTATATATTTATGATATTTTGAGTTATGTTACTTTTAGCATGTTTACATCCATGAATATGTTTATTATTCTAAATGTCCGTCGTCGGTCATATTTATGGGAACAAATATGAATGTAAGACTATTATGAACTTGGATTGGTGGATATTCATAAGGCATGAATATAGAGCAATTGGTTGCTGCCAAGGTTCATAGATATTCATGGGATACGAATATTGGACTGACCCGCGTCTCAAATCTTACTACATGCAATCTTATTGATTGATCATAAGTAAATTTGAGTAAAGGCGAATATCATTTGGTATCCTCCGACCTGAGATACATATTGGGTTTTGATATTCACCAAGTGTTATACCTTGAGCTAGTTCTTTGCTTCTCTGATATAATGGTCAGTACATAAGGCTATGTTTAGGTATGACATAAGGTGATTGTGAGAAACGTATGTAGTCAAGATGGAATTTGTTCCTCTTATTCGTTGAGAGCAAGATGTCTAAGGCCTGATTAAGTTAAATCAACAAGGAATGATCATTCTGTGTCCTTGGATTTAACATGATATCTGTAACAAAAGGATAGATGATTAATTCACCTAAATCATTTCAAGTTGGATACTTGAAGGGGATGATGTTATTGAATGGCTTCAAGGTCATGCGTACTAAGGGTAGTAAACCATTGCTAGGCGGTATTTACTGCTTGCATCAATCTTCTATGAATCTTGTGCAAGTGGGAGATTGTTGGATTCTTTATGCCCAAGACTCATAGAATATTGATGTGGTTAGTACGTCATGATCCAAGTCGGGTCATACCCAATAACAAGTTTAGCAAAGACCAATTAATATTTAATTGATGATATGATCATGCAATTAAATATCAACACCAATTTAGAAAATAGGTTTTCTAAATAAAATGCATATGAGATAGAACAACTTATAAGGATATTTTGTTTAATAATATTATTTGTAATGTTATTTAAATTAGTTAAATAACATTAGATAATATAATTTTGTGTGTATGAGTTATAGAATTAAAAGTTAATTTTATAAACTCAACTAGTTAAAACAAAGTAAAGAACCTTATTTTTCAAATTATGAATCATAATTTTAAGGCTTTAATCCGCTGCGTTTTCATGTTTAAATGGTTGAACAACTTTGATAATGGTCCTACAAACCCAACAGGGGGCGGCGGCCGAATTTGGGTTTCAAAAAGGGTTTCCCCCTTAAACTTAAACACCCATTATTTTAAACTAGTCCCTTATTAAGTTGTACAATTAACCTTTTAATTGTATAACTCATACACTCTTTTTATTATTTGATGTTATCTAACTAACTTAAATAACACTACAAATAATATTCTTGAACAAAATATCCTAATAAGTTGTTCCATCTCATATGCAACTTAATTAGAAAACCCATTTTCTAAATTGGTGTAAATATTTAATTGCATGATCATATCATCAATTAAATATTAATTGTTGTTTGCTAAGCTTGTTATTAGGTATAACCCGACTTGGATCATAACGTACTAACCGCATCAATATTCTACGTGTCTTGGGCATATAGAATCCTACAATCTCCCACTTGCACAAGATTCATAGAAGATTGATGCCAGCAGTAAATACCGCCTAACAACGGTTTACTACCCTTAATACGCATGACTTATAACCATTCAATAATATCATCCCATTCAATAACATCATCCCATTCAAATATCCTACTTGAAATGATTTAGGTGAATCAATCATTTATCATTTTGTTACAGGTGTGATGTTAAATCCAAGGACATAGAATGATCATTCCTTGTTGATTTAACTTAATCAGTCCTTAGACATCTTGCTCTCAACGAATAAGAGGAACGAATTCCATCTTGACTACATACGTTTCTCACAAACACCTCGTGTCACACGTGAACATAGCCTTATGTACTGTCCATTATTTCAGGGTAGTGAAGAACTAGCTCAAGGTATAACACTTGGTGAATATCAAAACCCAATATGTATCTCAGGTCTGAGGATACCAAATGATATTCACCTTTTACTCAAATTTACTTATGATCAATCTAGAAGATTCCATGTAGTAAAATTTGAGATGCGGGTTAGTCCATTATTTGTATCCCATAAATATCTATGAACTTTGGCAGCAACCAATTGCTCTATATTCATTCCTTATGAATATCCACCAATCCAAATTCATAATAATCTTACCCTCATACTTGTTCCCATAAGTATGAACGACTACGAACATTTAGAGTAAACAATTTACCCATGGATTAAACATGCTAAATTGGAACATTTATTGAAATATTATAACCAAATAATTTTATTCAAGTAGTAAGGGAGTGCCTAATATCCAAATACGAATTTACAGATCAAATCCAATCACTAGAATATCGAAGTCCCTTGGCACAGGTATGACCTTCATGCTTTGCCTTTTCTAGGAGATTCGTAAGAGGATCCGCAATATTTTGATCTGTGTGAACTTTACGAATACATATCTTTCCTTTGTCAACTTCATCTCGTATGTAGTTGAATCTCCGCTCAATGTGCCTAGTCTTTTGATGAGCACGAGGTTCCTTGATTTGAGCAATCGCACCCTCGTTATGACAAAAGATCTCTAGGGGGTCCTGAATGGAAGGGACAACCCCTAGATCTGTTAGGTTTGATAGAACATAAAACATAATTTAACCATTTAAACTTTGTAAAAACGCAACGGAAGTTGACCATTATAACATTGTTTATAAACTGAAATTTCAGGTTTATTTTGATGTTATAAGTTTTAAACAAACCCAAGAACAAGAGGATCTTTAATATGTGAATAATGCTAGCTATGATAACACAAACAACACATTATGGACAGCCACAAAGAGGGCTGCCATAAACTACCTTTCAGCAGCAAAAGTGACGAAAATGGAGGATGATATGGTCCAAGAAGAACGACTAAGGCACCAATGGAGGTTCTCTCAAGCTTGTATACCCTAAGCTCTACAGCAAACTCTTCTTGCTAGGGAGAATGACACCAAAACCACTCCAAAACCTCTCCAAAAACCTTGCTGAAACCGTGAGTTTAGAGAGAGAGATTGGAGCTTTCTTTTGTGTTTTTGCATGTATGAAAGAGATAAGTGTTGTTGAGTGCAAGACTAGTAAATGATGTGTGTTCTCAAGAAAGGAAAAGAACCAATCAAAAAAATGGGGGGGCGGCCGAAATTTGATTTCAAAAGGGGTTTCCCCCTTTAAACCAAACACACACACATTTTAAACTAGTCTTGTAATTAGTTATACAATTAACCTTTTAATTGTATAAGTTATACAGTCTTATTATTATTTGATGTTATCTAACTTACTTAAATAAAACTTCAAATAATATTATTGAACAAAATATTCTAATAAGTTGTTCCTTCTTATATGCAACTTATTTAGAAAACACATTTTCTAAATTGGTGTAAATATTTAATTGCATGATCATATCATCAATTAAATATTAATTGGTGTTTGCTAAGCTTGTTATTGGGTATAACCCGACTTGGATCATAACGTACTAACCGCATCAATATTCTACGTGTCTTGGGCATATAGAATCCTACAATCTCCCACTTGCACAAGATTCATAGAAGATTGATGCAAGCAGTAAATACCGCCTAACAACGGTTTACTACCCTTATTACGCATGATTTATAGCCATTCAATAACATCATCCCATTCAAGTATCCTACTTGAAATAATTTAGGTGAATCAATCATTTATCCTTTTGTTACAGACGTCATGTTAAATCCAAGAACACAGAATGATCATTCCTTGTTGATTTAACTTAATCAGGCCTTTGACATCTTGCTCTCAATGAATAAGAGGAACAAATCCCATCTTGACTACATACGTTTCTCACAAACACCTCGTGTCACACCTGAACATAGCCTTACGTACTGTCCATTATTTCAGGACAGTGAAGAACTAGCTCAAGGTGTAACACTTGGTGAATATCAAAACCCAACATGTATCTCATGTCTGAGGATACCAAATGATATTCGCCTTTTACTCAAATTTACTTATGATCAATCTAGAAGATTCCATGTAGTAAAATTTGAGATGCGGGTTAGTCCAATATTTGTATCCCACAAATATCTATGAACTTTGGTAGCAACCAATTGCTTTATATTCATCCTTATGAATATCCACCAATCCAAATTCATAATAGTCTTACCCTCATATCTGTTCCCATAAGTATGAATGACTACGGACATTTAGAGTAAGCAATTTACCCATGGATTAAACATGCTAAATTGGAACATCTATTGAAATATTATAACCAAATAATTTTATTCAAGCAATAAGATAGTTCCATATATCCAAATACGAAATTACAGATCAAATCCAATCACTAGAATATCGAAGTACCATGGCACAGGTATGACCTTCATGCTTTGCCTTTTCTAGGAGCTTCGTGAGAGGATCTGCAATATTTTGATCCATGTGAACTTTGCGAATACATATCTTTCCTTTCTCAACTTCATCTCGTATGTAGTTGAATCTCCGCTCAATGTGCCTAGTCTTTTGATGAGCATGAGGTTCCTTGATTTGAGCAATCGCACCCTCATTATCATAAAAGATCTCTAGGGGGTCCTGAATGGTAGGGACAACCCCTAGATCGGCAATGAATATCTTTAACCATGCAGCTTCTTGAGCTGCTAATGAGGCGGTGACGTATTCTAATTCTGTAGTTGATAGAGCCACCACATCCTGTTTGGAGCTCTTCCAAGAGACCGCTCCTCCATTCAGAATGGAAATATATCCCGATTGTAACCGTGAATTATCATGATCGGTTTGGAAACTCGCATCCGTGTAACATTTTACAACGAGTTCCTCATCACCAGATCCATAGATTAGGAGCATATCTTTAGTCCTCCTTAGGTACTTAAGTATGTTCTTAACAGCCATCCAATGACTGTTTCCAGGAATTTGCTGGTATCGACTTGTCATGCTTAAAGCGCATGAAACATCCGGCCGAGTGCATATAATTGCATACATGATGGATCCAATAGCAGATACGTATGGGATTGCCTTCATTTTATCTTGCTCATCCTTTGAGCTTGGACATTGAGTCATACTCAATATCGTTCCTCTTTGAATAGGTACCGTACCTTTCTTAGAGTTCTCCATCTTGAACCTTTTCAAGATCTTATCAATGTATGCACTTTGATTTAAATCAACCAACCGCCTTGATCTATCTCTATAGATTTTTATTCCCAGAATATAGGTGGCTTCACCAAGATCCTTGATGGAAAAACAACTTCCAAGCCAGGTTTTTACACCTTCCAAGGTTGGAGTGTCATTTCCAAATAGTAGTATGTCATCAACATACAATACTAGGAAAGTGATGATGCTCCCACTAGCTTTCTTATATACACAAACTTTATCAGCGTTCTTGATGAATCCAAATTTGATTACTTCTTCATCAAAATGGTGATTCCAACTTCTCGATGCTTGTTTCAATCCATAGATTGATTTCTTTAACTTGCATACCTTGTTAGCATGTTTTGGATCGATAAAACCTTCAGGCTGAACCATATAGACATCTTCCTCAAGATATCCATTTAGGAAAGCGGTTTTGACATCCATTTGCCAAATCTTATAATCATAATGAGCAGCTATGACAAACAACATCCTAATGGATTTTAGCATCACAACAGGTGAAAAAGTTTCATCATAGTCAACCCCTTGAGTTTGAGTGAAACCTTTTGCTACGAGTCTAGCTTTATAAGTATCCAAGTTTCCATGCATATCGGTTTTCTTCTTGAAAACCCACTTACTTCCAACTACTTTGGAGTTAAAGAGGTGGTACAACCAAGTCCCATACTTGATTGTCATACATGGATTGCATCTCAACGTTCATGGATTCAAGCCATTTGTCACAATCCAAATTGGACATTGCATCACGATAGGTGGTTGGTTCATCGGAATCTACCATATAGCATCCATCTATGAAAAATCCATATCTTTCAGGTGGATTACTAATTCTACCAGATCTGCGAACGTTTTGTGTATATTGATCAACCACTTGATCATTCTCAACATTCTCATGTTGAGTGCTAGTGTCAACCAAATGTGTAACGGTTTGTGGTTCTTGATCCTCCTCAAGATCCACAGTTCTACTGCAAGTTCCTTCCATAAGGAACTTAGCTTCTAAGAACTTCGCTTTCCTGGAAACAAACTCCTTTTGTTCCATTGGATCATAGATATAGTATCCCATAGAATCTCTAGGATATCCAATGAATATACACTTAGTGGAACGGCTTTCTAGCTTGTTTGAGGTGGGAGTCTTCACATAAGCCTCACACCCCCACACCCTCAAATATGAAAATGATGGAACCCTTCCATGCCATATTTCATAAGGTGTCCTTTCCACTTTCTTGGTTGGGGCCATATTCAAAATACGTGCTGCAGAGAGTAGAGCAAAACCCCAAAATGACAGAGGTAATGAGCTTCTAGACATCATAGATCGAACCATATCTAATAAGGTTCGATTTCTTCTTTCGGATACACCATTGTGTTGTGGTTTTCCCGGAGGAGATAGTTGTGAGACAATCCCACAACTTCTAAGATGGTCCCTAAAAGCATCATTTAGGTATTCACCTCCTCTATCGGTACGGAGAATTTTAATTGACTTTTTGAGTTGATTTTGTACTTCATTTTGAAAGATTTTAAACATTTCAAAAGCTTCATGTTTGTGTCTTAACAAGTACACATACCCATATCGACTATAGTCATCAGTAAAGGTAATGAAGTATCTTTCATTGTACCTAGTCATAGGTTTAAAAGGACCACATACATCCGAATGTATGATACCTAATAAATACTTTGCCCTTTCGGCTTTGCCACTAAAAGGTGCCTTGGTCATTTTACCTTGTAAACAAGACTCACATACATCAAATGAATCACATTCACTTGGTTTTAAAAGACCATTCTTTTGTAGTGTTTGTATTCTTTTCTTGTTTATATGACCAAGACGGCAATACCAAAGGTAAGTGTTACTCAAATCCGATTTGAGTTTCTTGGTACTAGTTTGGTACAATAAGCTATCATTCAATGTATTTTCACAAACCAATTCATAGATACCATTGATAGGAATAGCTTTAAAGTAAAACATGTCATTCAAAGTAACATGGATTTCATTTCCAATAAATGATAATACATATCCAAAATGTTTTAATAGGGCTACAGAGATAATGTTCCTAGTCAAACTAGGAGCATACAAAACATTGTACAAAATTACTTCCAAACCATTTGGAAGTTTCAAGATGTAGTCTCCACGGGCTTCAACTTGAACTTTAGCCCCATTGCCCATGTAGAGGCTAACATCCCCTTTATTGAAGTTGCTACTTCTTTTTAACCCGTGCAACAAATTGCAAATGTGAGTTCCACATCCGGTATCTAATACCCATGTGTTAGAGGATATTAAGCTTAAATTAATATGGATCATGTATATTGTACCTGAGGTCTGTCCGGCATCCCTCTTTGCTTTCAACTCTTGGAGATGGACATGACAATTTCTTGCCCAATGTCCAATCTCTCCACACTTGAAGCATGGGTCATTAGTAGCAACCTTTTGCTTCTTCTCTTGTGGTTTGGGTGGCACCCTTGCCACCCCTTTCCCCTTTCCCCATACGGGTCACTTACCCTTGGCAACTTTTGTCTTGGGTGCGGGATGAGGCCTTTTCTTGTTCCCACCTTCATTGATGGTGAGAACGGGTAAAACCCTTTTACCCATGGCCGCCTCGGCCGTTTTGAGCATTGAGTGAAGCTCACCAATGCTTTTGTCCCAAGCATTCATGTTGTAGTTCAACACGAACGTCTCGAACTTCTTGGTAAGGCCATTGAGGATCAAATCCGTGGCCAATTCCTTCGAGACAGGACAATTAAGCATTTCGAGGCGGTCAATGTGGCTTTTCATCTTAAGTACATAAGATGAAACTGACTGGTTGTCGTCCTTCAGCTGGGTTATCATGTCATAAGCTCCGTGATGTTCATACTTCTTCTAGAGATCTGGAGTCATGCTTGCCAGCATGAGGCAAGACACTTGGACAGAGTCCTTAGTGTACTTCAGCCAATCGTTATAGGCCTCCTCATCATCCTCAGTAGGATGATCGGGGATGGGGTCGTCTAAAACATATGATCGTCTCTCTTGCTTGAGAACGATTCTCCAGTTTCGATACCAATCAATGAAATTGTTATGATTTAGACGTTCCTTTTGGAGAATTGCTCGTAAAGATTGGGCGGTCGTGGATGAGTTATCATGATTATCATTATTGGTGGCCATCTACAAAATTTAACAAAGATCTATTTTAGTATTTTCGATATTGATATTTTTAATAATTAATTAATGCCTTTTAAGGTCATTTTCATATTAAAATCTAGAACCCAATATTACATTTAAATTGTGGTTAGGTGACCTTTATCCCATAATTTAAATTAATAAGGTGGTCAACGATTGACGGTTTCAACCATTTGCAACTTCTAGAGGTATGGGATCGACTTGAAACATCATACGTAAAGTCGGCATGTTAATCCCATCAACACCATTTGGAAACCATATTGTAGGTGATCCATTTAATATGGTTTGCAAATCAAGTTACCCTACTTGCACACATGTGAGTTTTCCAACATAAGTTGTTAGGTGATCTTCATCCCACAAATGTGATATCCCCACCTCAAATCACAAGTTCCCTCAAAATGGTTAGGTGATCTTTATCCCATTAAGAGTTTCCAAGTGATTCATGTGTTGTGCAAAAGGACGGTGTTAGACTTGTTATCAAAGAAATTTATAGTTTTCATAATCTTAGTTTAGAAAACTCTATGTACCTTATATTGCATGCTTTCAAATACAAGGTACCCTATGGTTCATTTTTAATAAAACCTTTTTTATTTAAACCATTAATCCTTTTAATAACCTTTTATTAAACATTTAATGATGAAGAACCATCAATTTTCAGCTTGTTAAGTTTGTTAATGAGTTTGTAATGCATGTCCAAATATCAACCAAACAATCAAACAACAAACATTCAAACAAGCATAAACATAGAAACATGAGTGCATAACCATAGCCACTAAGTTGACCACACTTGTTTGCCATCACAAGTGTTGTCATAAGGTGTTTCTTAAGGGTGAAGATGACACATCAAAATGTGTCCATGAACTCCCACTTGAATCCATATCCAAATGCTTCAAGGTCCATGTCTTTCATGTCCATCTTTGGATCTTCATCTTGTGCATCTTCCTTTTACAAAAAATTATATCCTAATACATTTTTCTAATAAAAAAAATGCACCTAATCTATTTATTACATAACCAAATTAATAAATAATTACAACCCAAATAATAAACATAAACATTACAACCCAATTGAATGAATAAAACAACCATTACAATCATTCAAACAACACAAGGCCAAAAGCTAGGTTGTGCACTATAATAAACAATGATCAGATCATCCAAAAAAATAATGAAACCCCACTAAAAACCATGAAATTTGAGCCAACATAAACTGAAATTTCGGGTTTTATTTTGTCCAAACAAACAAACAATTTAACATACTTGTCTTTCAAAGTTTAATCACAAGCATGTGTGATATAACTTTGAAAGTTTGGGGAATCATAATATATGAACATAGCAGCCCCTAAAGGGGTTTTAAAGTCTCTTAAAACTAATTTTCAAGAACAAAACAAGCTAGCTATCCACATAACCGGCTCTAGATGCCAATGTTGGGTTTGATAGAATGTAAAACATAGTTTAACCATTTAAACTTTGTAAAAACGCAGCGGAAGTTGACCATTATATAACATTGTTTATAAACTGAAATTTCATGTTTATTTTGATGTTATAAGTTTTAAACAAACCCAAGAACAAGAGGATCTTTAATATGTGAATGATGCTAGCTATGATAACACAAATAACACATTATGGACAGCCACAAAGAGGGCTGCCATAAACTACCTTTCAGCAGCAAAAGTGACGAAAATGGAGGATGATATGGTCCAAGAAGAACGACTAAGGCACCAATGGAGGTCCTCTCAAGCTTGTATACCCCAAGCTCTACAGCAAACTCTTCAAGATCCGCAGTTCCACTACCAGTTCCTTCCATAAGGAACTTGGTTTCTAAGAACTCACCCTTTTTGGCAACAAACTCCTTTTGTTGTATTGGATCATAGAAATAATATCCCATAGAATCTCTTGGATATCCAATAAAGATACACTTAGTGGAACGGCTTTCTAACTTGTTCGAGGTGGGAGTCTTAACATAAGCCTCACACCCCCACACCCTCAAATATGAAAATGATGGGACCCTTCCATGCCATATTTCATAAGGTGTCCTTTCTAATTTCTTGGTTGGGGCCATATTCAAAATACGGGCCACAGAGAGCAGAGCAAAACCCCAAAATGACAGAGGTAATAAGCTTCTAGCCATCATAGATCGAACCATATCCAATAGAGTTCGATTTCTCCTCTCGGACACGCCATTATGTTGTAGTGTTCCCGGTGGAAATAGTTGTGAGATAATCCCACAACTTCTATGATGGTCCCTAAAAGCATCATTCAGGTATTCACCTCCCCTATCGGTGGGGAGAATTTTAATTGACTTGTTGAGTTGATTTTGTACTTCATTTTGAAAGATCTTGAACATTTCAAAAGCTTTATCTTTGTGTCTTAACAAGTACACATACCCATATCGACTATAATCGTCATAAAGGTAATGAAGTATCTTTCATTGTACCTTGTCATAGGTTTAAAATGACCACATACATCCGAATGTATGATACCTAATAAATCCTTTGTCCTTTCGGCTTTGGCACTAAAAGGTGACTTGGTCATTTTACCTTGTAAACAAGACTCACATACATCAAATGAATCACATTCACTTGGTTTTAAAAGACCATTCTTTTGTAGTGTTTGTATTCTTTTCTTGTTTATATGACCAAGACGGCAATGCCAAAGGTAAGTGTCACTCAAATCCGATTTGAGTTTCTTGGTACTAGTTTGGTACAATAAGCTATCATTCAATGTATTTTCACGAACCAATTCATAGATATCATTGATGGGAATAACTTTAAAGTAAAACATGTCATTCAAAATAACATGGATTTCATCTCCAATAAATGATAATACATATCCAAAATGTTTTAACAGGGCTACAGAGATAATGTTCCTAGTCAAACTAGGAGCATACAAAACATTGTACAAAATTACTTCCAAACCATTTGGAAGTTTCAAGATGTAGTCACCACGGGCTTCAACTTTAACTTTAGCCCCATTGCCCATGTAGAGGCTAACATCCCCTTTGTTGAAGTTGCTACTTCTTTTGAACCCCTACAACAAATTGCAAATGTGAGTTTCACATACGGTATCTAATACCCATGTGTTAGAGGATATTAAGTTTAAATTAATATGGATCATGTATATGGTACCTGAGGTCTGCCCGGCATCCCTCTTTGGTCTCAACTCTTGGACATGGACAGGACAATTTCTTGCCCAATGTCCAATTTCCCCCCACTTGAAGCATGGGTCATTGGAAGCAACCTTTTGCTTCTTCTCCTGTGCTTTAGGTGGCACCCTTGCCACCCCTTTCCCTTTCCCCCAAACGGGTCCCTTACACTTGGCAACTCTTGCCTTGGGTGCGGGATGAGGCCTTTTCTTGTTCCTACCTTCATTGATGGTAAGAACGGGTAAAACCCTTTTACCCATGGCCGCCTCGACCATTTTGAGCATTGAGTGAAGCTCACCAATGCTTTTTTCCCAAGCATTCATGTTGTAGTTCAACACAAACTCCTCAAACTTTTTGGTAAGGCCATTGAGGATCAAATCCATGGCTAATTCTTTCGAGACGGGACAATTTAGCCTTTCAAGGCGGTCAATGTGACTTTTCATCTTAAGTACATAAGATGAAACCGATTGGTTGTCGTCCATACGACATGCATAGAGTGCTCGAACCGTTTCGAAGCGCTCAACCCTTGCTTGTTGTTGGGACATTTCCTTTAGTTGGGTTATCATGTCATAAGCTACGTGATGTTCATACTCCTTCTGGAGATCCGGAGTCATGCTTGCCAACATAAGGCAAGACACTTGGACGGATTCCTCAGTGTACTTCATCCAATCGTTATAGGCCTCCTCATAATCCTCACTAGGTTGATCGGGGATAAGGTCGTCTGTGACAACCGGTCCCAAGGTCACTATCCTAAACCCTAATTTAACTACATCATATCCCGTCTTATGAGTACTAATAATGGAAAAAATTCACTTATATCAAGAGTGTTAGAATCACTAATTTTTACTTGATCAATTTTTATTATTCTATGTGATTTACGTGAATTTAGTCATTTTAGGTCTTGCCTTTTTAGAAAAAAATTCGTGCCCGGGAATATTAATTAGTCACCCTAGCTAGAATTAAGAATATCAATTGAAACAATTAAAAGTATATGTGTGCACACACACACTTGGAATTTTCGGATTTAAGTATGCATTACCATGCATAACACTTAGTCAATTTACTAACAACTTATACCAAGAATACTACCATTTCATAAAATCTACACTACCAATTAAATAATTAAACTTGAAAATTCAAATGGCACTAGAGGACAAGGCCATTTCGGCCGCCCCCCCCACCCTATCCCACCAATGAAATATTTTGCTTTCTTACACACCTCCACCTTTATCTTACAACCATTCCCTCTTCATGCATTTCTCTCCTTGCAAGACTTCACCAATTCACTCTTCTCTCTCTCTCTCTCTCGAAAATCCCTGCTGAAACACTCTCATCCTCTCCAAAAATCCTCTCATTTCAGCCCCTAAAATCACAACAACAAGCTGCCATAATCGGCCAGCAGCAAAACCGCAGCAAGGGTGGACTTTGGGTGATGTTTTGAAGCCTTGAACGTGCAAGACTTGAAGTTCCAGCCTTTGTTCAAGCTTCCCCAGCCTCCTCCAAGAAGGTTCCAGCCATCCACGACCATCCACACCTTCCAAATCGTGAGTAACATCAAGTGTAAGCTCTATGTGTCGGTTTTGGTCATTTCTTAAACTAGTCTTCATTTTTCACCTAAAAACCCATCTTTTTCTTGTTGTAGAAGAAACATCTCACCCTCACTTTGTTCATGAGGAGTTCCCCACGTTCTTGAAGGTATACCACACTTTATAATGCTCATTCCAAGGGGTAGAATTCGATTTACCCCTTGAAAACCCACTTTTTGGTGTTTTTGTCACCATGCACTTGTGAATCTTGTAACCTCTCAAAACCAAACGTCTAACCTGCATATTAATGGGTTTTAAGACTATCAACAACCTTTTTTTGAAGTCCCCAAGGGTGTACACCACCTACATGTGGTAAAAGTATGCCTTACACCTTGAACAATGCTTCATTCAACTAGTAGTAACTTCTTTTAGTCATTTCTTGAAAATCCTCTTAGACAAGGGTTTTAATCTGCTCAAAATGACTTTTAAGACACCCTAATAATCTTATTTTTAAGTTAGATAAAGTTAAAGTAATGGTTAAACTCAAGTTACAAGGATTTACACATGTGTAATGGCCATATATGACACTTTCTTCATGTTTTAAAGTCCATGGATGTATAGAACAACTAGGCAACGTTTGGGACTGTAATTTCAGTAATTTTTGGTGCATACTAAGTTTAGTAACATGGCTTGACCTCTGGAACAAAGGACATAATATGTTTAGGCCTAGTTTGGTCACTTTTGGGACCCGAAAACGGGTTAAAACGACTTAAAATAGGAAAGATGGACCATAAACGTTTTAAAGAAAATTCAAGGTTCTAAATGGATAAATAAAGTGTTCTGGAGTTAATGGAAAGTTTTAGTGGTCAAAAGACAATTTAAATGGATTTTTAGTGAAACCGGGTGTAAACCGATACACGTTTTTAAGGAAAATTTAAGATAAATGGGTCAAATGTTACAACTTATAAAAATCATGACTCTCCTATGTTAATAGATAAAATAACCTCAAAAGTCAAATGGTTGGTCAAACAAGCCTTTAAAATGGTCAAACCCGACTAAAAACGCGTTTTAACGGTTTAAACGTAAAAACGAGCCTTTCCACTTTTAGGGACAAATTTTTATAATCTAAAAGGTTTGAAACCCATAAAAATGATTTTAAGAAATACCTACTGGACTTAGACTCCAAAAGGTGAAAACTCATAAATAACCATTTTAAACCGTTCGGTTTTACCGTAACCGGCAACGTTAAACGCGTATTTTAGGAACCGAGTCCATAAACTGAAAATTTGAGTATATATTCTTAAAATGAAGTTATATTAAGTTCTTGAAACTTATTTTTGGTTATAAAGGCCATTTAATACAAGAAACCAAACTTAAGGGTAGAAACTGTTAATTCTGAAACTTTAGGGGCTAAACTATAACATTTGGTTACACTTCCTAATCGACCCCAATGAGCACTATAGTCACTTTGTTAGCATAATTATCATACATTCTGGACTTAGTAATGTAAAAACCATTAATTGTATGAGAAACCTTAACTTTCCATAAAAGGAAACTTTTTACACAAACCTAATCGAATCAAAACCGAAACCGTCTACTTAAGTCTTAGACACTATTGTTACTCCTTAAATAGGCTTAGAGCAGTATCTAATCACTTAATATATTCATATTAGGGTGCTAGACTTGAGCTATTCCCGGCACGCGAAGAATTACTATTTGCTTGATACCTAAGGTAAGTTCTCGTGTTCCCCTTTTTTTACTTTTTATTTTGGGGATGAAGCATGCTCCTTTTAAACTGAAACTCTTATGTGTGATACTGTTTACTGCTTTGCATGATCTTCTGTTTTATGAACTTTGATTGTGCTTACTTGATACTTGTATATGGGACTTTTTGGATACCTGCTAATACTTTATTCATAATCATTAATTCTTTTGTGAACCGCTTGTCTTTATGTGAATAGATCTATTTGGGGAATCCCCCACGCACAGTGGCTCCCGCCACAGGGAGGTACCCCACTGAGATCCTGAGGGGTCGTTTGTGGCATGTAACAGGTTTTGGGTAAGATACTATGGTGAACCATCCTAGCAGGAGTGGTTCACTATTCTAAGGCTTGGTCCTTTTTCCTACGGGAATATCCGGTTAAACACAAGTTTAGAAGAGGCCAACCGGGGACTAAGTGCAGGGTTGATTGTGATACCCCACAATGACTGATACTAAAAATGATGCTTTTCAAAATCGAATGAGATTTCTATAAACTATCACACTGGATTCTAAAACCTTTACTGTGGACTTTTATAGTTCATTTTGTTTGTTTTGAAACTTTAAGCACTTGAATTCACCAACTTTTTAGTTGACACTCTTTTCTTTTGAGCATGTTTCAGGTAACCTGTGAAGACTCTTAGCTTATGGACGACCTAGACTCAACCCCCGAGACCATGGCATTGTTGTGTGACCAGAATTTATGACTTTGACAATTTGATATCATGACAATTTAAATTTATGTTGAACATGTAACCATTTGGGGCTGGATCTGTTTCCAGCCCGGTGTCTTTTAAAACTTTTAATGCCATGTGATGTTCTCTCCCTTTGAGCTCTTATAATGGTTTGTTTCCGCTGCCATATATGTTGTTGCTAATCTGTGACGTCCCACCCTACCTGGGCCCGGGGGTGTGACAGATTGGTATTAGAGCCAAAGGTTGTAGAGAAGTCGGGAATTAGACCCTAGGCTACAACCCTGATACCCTAGGACTGTCCTTGTGGGAAAGTGTTGGAATGATCGGGTTGGGTAAATTGATGATTACGCCTGATCAACGTAATCATGAATTTACCGAATGTGTAATTTCCATCATGTACCTCTAAGTTAGGTTTGGACCTTTCTGTTTGATGCTGATTAACCTTGAATTTTATTTTGACTGGGAATTTGAAATTAATTTCCTTTAGATGAAATGTATTGCCTGACACTATTATGAGAAACAATTGATTCTAACCTCACTGATAAGGGATACATAGAGATCCCTGATACTAATGCCATCACTATTACTATGAATATATTATTATTATTAAGACTATCATGAGCTATGACAAACCAAATTACTCATGATGTCTTTTTACAGGAAACTACTATGGCTGAAAGAGGTAAGGCACCCGCACCTCCAGTTGATGAGACTGCCCCCGTTGGGACACTAAGGAGGAAGCCCCAAACGGAGTACGAGGTGTACCTGCAGAGGTGTGGACACCCGAGATGGATCTCCGCCACGTCAGAGGACACTAGGGCTTCCGAGGATTCTTCTTCGTCAACGCCACCCAGGAGCCGGACACGCTCCCGTTCGCCACATGTTGCCGCTCCATCCCACTCACCGATACCTCCCATTGGGAATTGGGGAGCACCTGCCGTCACTGGTCCACGAAAGGCTGTTAGACCTGGGACTTCGGTCTCATTTAGGTTGCCTCCTCCTCCTTCACCACCGGTCAAGGCTCCCATACCCGCACCACCGCCGTACAAGCCACACCGATGCCACCCACAAGAGGAGCCTTGGATGCCCCCAAGGCACAGCATGCATGTCGGTCCCAGCGTGTTCTCTAGAGACCAGCACTCTCGTCTAGCCGACGGGCTAGTGACTTTGGTCCATCCGACCCTACCCTGAGCGAGATACTGAGGACCATCGAGCGCCACGAGCTGACTCTTCAGCACGCCACCCGGACCTCGCAGTCCGCTCAATTCCAAGCTATGCTGGCATCGGAGGGTGTGCAGAGATTGGAGCGGGAGCAAAGGAAGAAGAGCACCAGATGGATGGGATGGCTGAAAAAGAAGTGGATGTGAGGGCGACCATGTGGGAGAAGAAGAAACTATCTGTCTTAGAGTATTTGAAGGATACAAACTTATTATTATCTGACATTATTATTATTATTATTATTATATTTCATGGGGGTGATGGCACCTTCCACCTTGTAAGAGCTAGACTCTGATGCTATGAACTTTGTCTTGTTTTGAACTAATTCATATGATACAATGCTGTAGAAACATTTACGATTATCCATCATGCGTTGTTTTGTCATGGTGTTAGGCCATGTTATTCCTTATGACTGCTTAAACTGTTTAAATTGGTAATCTGTGGAACTTGGTAAATTGTGTGCAATTATACACCGTATTCTCTCTTCGTAGAGAGGAAGTCTTGTAGGGAATTGATGCATAGACTGATTGAAACAAATTATGAGATGCTAAACGACTTTGTCTGTCGTACTGTCAGAATACCTACCCGAAGAGGAACACCTATTGGAAGGCCAGCAGCAAACTGAGGTCGTCACGAAAGAACAAGGCGAACCAGAAACCAACCACCTACCCCTCCAGGGACTCCCGCCGGGGAGAATGCTAACTCAGGAAACGATGAGAGGATGGCAAATCTTGTGGCACAACAAATTGCAAATGCTATACGAACTATTATTTCCAAAATAAATGCTGACCGGGATGACACCGGAGGTGGTACTGGGGCTGCCAACAATGAAGAATCTGAAGCTATCAGGAAAGGGTGCTCCTACAAAACATTCATGGCTTGCAAGCCAAAAGACTTTCATGGCACCGAGGGTGCAATTGAAACCTATAGATGGCTGGACGAAATCAAAGCTGTGTTAGACATCAGTGAGTGCAAGTTGGAACACATGGTGAGGTTTGCTTCTCAATCTCTCAAGGGACCAGCACTTGAGTGGTGGAAAACCATCATCCAGCCTCGAGGCCGGGATGCTGTGGGAAGAATGAACTGGTCTGAGTTTAGGGAGTTAATCACCAACAAGTACTGCCCGATCAACCAACTGGAGAAATTGGAGGCTAGATTTCTGAATTTGGAAATGAGGGGTCCGAACTACACCGAATACATCAACCAATTCCTTGCATTGTCCCGACTGGTACCACACTTGGTGATGCCAGAATCCAAGGGCGTGGCCCGCTTCATCTGGGGGTTACACCCAAGGGTAAGGGGCGTGGTTCGATCATCCAGGCCTACAACTATACAGGCGGCGGTCGACCTTACCAGTAGTCTGACCGACGACCTAGTTAGAGCTGGGTGGATTGAACATGGGAGAATTGAGGACAAGAAGAAGGTTGTGGAAGAAAAGAGGAAGTGGGTTGATACTAGGAAGATGGTCGGCAGCAGCAGCGGTTCAAACAAGAAGCCTAGAGAAGAAGCGAGACGAAATGACCAGGGTGGAAAGGCAAGGAGGTTGTATCTGGGCACAAGCCCCTTCTGTGATAAATGCAAGCTTCATCACCAAGGGGAGTGCAATCCCATGCCTTGTTATCGATGCAAGAAACCTGGTCACCTGATTAAAGACTACTACGAGCCTGGAAAACAATGCTATGAGTGCGGGGACCCCGGGCATATGAGGAACAAATGCCCTAAGTTAGGAAGAAACAAGGACAACCGACCCAATAAGCCCAAGGGAAGAGCTTTTGTGATGGATCCCGCTGGAGCCCGAAAGGAACCCGATGTGGTCAATGGTACGTTTCTTGTAAACGGTCATCCTGCTACTGTTTTATTTGATACTAGAGCAACTGCCAGTTTTATCTCTAGTTCTTTTAGATCCTCAATTGACTTAGCTACGTGTGCCTTAGCCGATACGTTTACCGTCGAATTAGCTGATGGTAATATTTTAGAAACTAAGGAAATCATCAAGAATTGTTCAATAAATCTAAATGGGCATGCATTTAAGATAGATCTGATGCCCATTAAGTTAGGAGGATTTGATGTGGTAGTCGGCATGGACTGGTTAGCTAAGAACAGAGTCGAAATTGTTAGTGATGAACGCCTACTCAAGATACCATTGAACGACAAGGAAGAGTTAGTGGTGCAAGGAGAAAGGAGAAACACCTTATGCCCCATGATATCCCATTTAAAAGCTACCAAGAGCTTAAGGAAGGGATGCTCAGCTTTCATCATCTACGTGATGAAGACCAAAGAGGAGAAGAAGATTTCGGACATCCTAGTAGTTTTTGAATACCCTGAGGTGTTTCAGGAAGACCTACCGGGACTTCCCCGAATCGACAAGTTGAGTTCCAAATAGATTTGCTACCTGGCTCTGCACCGGTAGCCAAAGCGCCGTATCGACTCGCTCCTCCTGAAATGAAGGAACTGATGATGCAAGTTCAAGAACTATTGGACAAAGGATTTATACGTCCTAGTGTCTCTACATGGGGTGCTCCGGTATTATTTGTGAAGAAGAAGGACGGCACCTTACGCATATGCATCGACTACCGGGAATTAAATAAGTTGACCATAAAGAAACGTTACCCTCTCCCAAGGATAGACGACCTATTCGATCAACTTCAAGGAGCAAGCTACTTCTCCAAGATAGATCTGAGATCCAGTTACCACCAACTGAAGATCCGAGAAGAAGATATACCCAAGACGGCTTTTAGAACTAGGTATGGGCACTATGAGTACTTAGTCATGCCCTTCGGACTGACTAATGCACCAGCAGCATTCATGGATCTCATGAACCGTGTATGCCGCCCATATCTTGACAAGTTCGTGATTGTGTTCATCGACGACATCTTGATCTACTCCGGTAGTAAGGAAGAACACGAGAGGTATCTCCGACTAATTCTTGAATTACTCAAGAATGAGCAACTATATGCCAAATTTTCAAAATGTGAATTTTGGATGCGAGAGATCCAATTTTTAGGGCATGTAGTGAATGAGAATGGAATTCAAGTTGACCCTTCCAAGATTGAAGCTATAAAGAATTGGAAGATTCCTGAGACTCCCACTGAGATTAGGCAATTCCTAGGATTGGCCGGATACTACCGACGATTCATAAAGGACTTCTCATGAATTGTGCAACCGTTGACCTTACTGACTAAGAAGGACAAAGCCTTTGTATGGGAACCCGAGCAAGATGAAGCATTCGAGACGCTTAAGGAAAAACTGTGCAGTGCACCTGTTTTGGCCCTTCCAGAAGGAGTCGAAGACTTCGTAGTTTATTGTGACGCCTCGCGTCAAGGGTTAGGTTGCGTGCTAATGCAACACAACAAGGTTATTGCCTATGCATCTAGACTGCTAAATGATCACGAGAAGAACTATACTACGCACGATCTGGAATTAGGTGCCGTGGTGTTTGCTCTCAAAATATGGAGGCATTACCTCTATGGCACGAAGTGTATCATTTACACTGACCATCGAAGTTTGCAACATATTCTCGACCAGAAAATGCTATACATGCGTCAGAGAAGATGGGTTGAGCTGTTAAACGACTATGAGTGTGAAATCCGTTATCATCCCGGAAAGGCCAATGTGGTGGTAGATGCTTTGAGCAGAAAGGAGAGAGAAAAACCTCTTCGTGTACGAGCTTTAAGGATAAGTGTGTACATAGACCTAGTCGCAAGGCTGAAAGAAGCTCAAGGCGAAGCGTTAGAGGAGGAAAATCTAGCAGGAGAAGGATTAACGGGAATGGAAAAGCGATTTGAAATGGGAACTGATGGTACATATAAGTGCGAAGGGAGAACTTGGGTGCCAAACCATGGGGGAATTTGAGAGGTGATTCTCGATAAAGCTCACAAGTCTAGGTATTCAGTTCACCCTGGGAGTGATAAAATGTACCGGGACTTGAAGGCACTTTTCTGGTGGCCTGGAATCAAGAAATCAATCGCTATTTATGTCAGTAAGTGCCTAACCTGTGCCATGGTAAAAGCCGAGAATCAAAAACCATCAGGGATGTTACAGCAGCCAGAAATCCCGGAATGGAAATGGGATAACATCACGATGGACTTTGTTACCAAGTTACCCAGAACATCTAGGGGTCATGATGCCATTTGGGTGATAGTGGATAGACTAACCAAAGCAGCTCACTTTTTACCAATACGGGAAGACTATGACATGTCAAGACTGGCTCAACTGTATATCAATGAAATAGTGGCTAGGCATGGTGTGCCACTATCAATAATCTCCTATCGTGATAGTCGTTTTACTTCGCGTTTCTGGAAATCACTTCAACGAGCCTTAGGAACACGTCTGGACTTAAGTACGGCGTACCACCCGCAAACTAACGGTCAAAGCGAGAGGACTATTCAAACCCTAGAAGATATGCTGAGGGCATGCGTAATTGATTTTGGTGGGAACTGGGATAATCATCTTCCACTGGTGGAGTTCTCCTATAACAACAGTTACCATGCAAGTATCAATGCTGCTCCGTATGAGGCTCTCTATGGTAGGAAATGTCGGTCACCTATGAGTTGGAATGAAATCGGTGATAGTCAAGTATTGGGACCCGACATCGTATTGGAGACCACTGCTAAGATTTCAAGATCAAGGAACGTCTACGGGCGGCAAGGGATCGTCAAAAGAAGTACGCTGACAGAAGACGGAAACCATTAGAGTTTCAGATAGGTGATAGGGTAATGCTGAAGGTAGCACCGTGGAAAGGAACCATGAGGTTCGGAAAAAGAGGCAAGTTAAGCCCAAGATACATTGGACCATTCGAAATACTAGCAAGAATTGGTCCTGTGGCTTACAAGTTGAAACTACCTCAAAAATTAAGTTATATACACGACACCTTCCACGTGTCAAACTTGAAGAAATGCCTGGTAGACAAAGCCTTGGAACTACCGTTGAAAGTGACAAGAATCAATGATAAGCTGAACTTCGTGGAAGAGCCTATAGAGATCACGGACCGCTTGGTCAAGCAACTCAGACGAAGCCGCATACCCAAGGTTAAGGTTAGATGGAACTCGAAACGAGGGCTGGAATTCAATTGGGAATGTGAGGACGACATGAGGAAGAACTACCCGCATCTCTTTAAACCCACCCGTACCAATGCTAAGCGAAGTTAAAATTTCGGGACGAAATTTCCTAATGGGTGGGAGAATGTGACAACCGGTCCCAAGGTCACTATTCTAAACCCTAATTTAACTGCATTATATCCCGTCTTATGAGTACTAATAATGGAAACAATTCAATTATATCAAGAGTGTTAGAATCACTAATTTTTACTTGATCAATTTTTATGATTCTATGTGATTTACGTGAATTTAGTCATTTTAGGTCTTGCCTTTTTAGAAAAAAATTCGTGCCCGGGAATATTAATTAGTCACCCTAGCTAGAATTAAGAATATCAATTGAAACAATTAAAAGTATATGTGTGCACACACACACTTGGAATTTTCGGATTTAAGTATGCATTACCATGCATAACACTTAGTCAATTTACTAACAACTTATACCACCAAGAATACTACCATTTTATAAAATCTACACTACCAATTAAATAATTAAACTTGAAAATTCAAATGGCATTAGAGGACAAGGCCATTTCGGCCGCCCCCCCCCCCCCATCCCACCAATGAAATATTTTGCTTTCTTACACACCTCCACCTTTATCTTACAACCATTCCCTCTTCATGCATTTCTCTCCTTGCAAGACTTCACCAATTCACTCTTCTCTCCCTCTCTCTCTCTCTCGAAAATCCCTACTGAAACACTCTCATCCTCTCCAAAAATCCTCTCATTTCAGCCCCTAAAATCACAACAACAAGCTGCCATAATCGGCCAGCAGCAAAACCGCAGAAAGGGTGGACTTTGGGTGATGTTTTGAAGCCTTGAACGTGCAAGACTTGAAGTTCCAGCCTTTGTTAGAGCTTCCCCAGCCTCCTCCAAGAAGGTTCCAGCCATCCACGACCATCCACACCTTCCAAATCGTGAGTAACATCAAGTGTAAGCTCTATGTGTCGGTTTTGGTCATTTCTTAAACTAGTCTTCATTTTTCACCTAAAAACCCATCTTTTTCTTGTTGTAGCAGAACCATATCACCCTCACTTTGTTCATGAGGATTTCCCCACGTTCTTTAAGGTATACCACACTTTATAATGCTCATTCCAAGGGGTAGAATCCGATTTACCCCTTGAAAACCCACTTTTTGGTGTTTTTGTCACCATGCACTTGTGAATCTTGTAACCTCTCAAAACCAAACGTCTAACCTGCATATTAATGGGTTCTAAGACTATCAACAACCTGTTTTTGAAGTCCCCAATGGTGTACACCACCTACATGTGGTAAAAGTATGCCTTACACCTTGAACAATGCTTCATTCAACTAGTAGTAACTTCTTTTAGTCATTTCTTGAAAATCCTCTTAGACAAGGGTTTTAATCTGCTCAAAATGACTTTTAAGACACCCTAATAATCTTATTTTTAAGTTAGATAAAGTTAAAGTAATGGTTAAACTCAAGTTACAAGGATTTACACATGTGTAATGGCCATATATGACACTTTCTTCATGTTTTAAAGTCCATGGATGTATAGAACAACTAGGCAACGTTTGGTACTGTCATTTCAGTAAGTTTTGGTGCATATTAAGTTTAGTAACATGGCTTGACCTCTGGAACAAAGGACATAATGTGTTTAGGCCTAGTTTGGTCACTTTCGGTACCCGAAAACGGGTTAAAACGACTTAAAATAGGAAACATGGACCATAAACGTTTTAAAGAAAAATTCCAGGTTCTAAATGGATAAATAAAGTGTTCTGGAGTCAATGGAAAGTTTTAGTGGTCAAAAGACAATTTAAATGGATTTTTAGTGAAACCGGGTGTAAACCGAAAGACGTTTTTAAGGAAAATTTAAGATAAATGGGTCAAATGTTACAACTTATAAAAATCATGACTCTCCAGTAGGTTAATAGATAAAATAACGTCAAAAGTCAAATGGTTGGTCAAACAAGCCTTTAAAATGGTCAAACCCGACTAAAAACGCGTTTTAACGGTTTTAACGTAAAAACGAGCCTTTCCACTTTTAGAGACAATTTTTTATAATCTAAAAGGTTTTAAACCCATAAAAATGATTTTAAGAAATACCTACTGTACTTAGACTCCAAAAAGGTGAAAACTCATAAATAACCATTTTAAACCGTTCGGTTTTACCGTAACCGGCAACGTTAAACGCGTATTTTAGGAACCGAGTCCATAAACTGAAAATTTGAGTATATATTCTTAAAATGAAGTTATATTAAGTTCTTGAAACTGATTTTTGGTTATAAAGGCCATTTAATTCAAGAAACCAAACTTAAGGGTAGAAACTGTTAATTCTGAAACTTTAGGGGCTAAACTGTAAAATTTGGTTACACTTCCTAATCGACCCCAATGAGCACTATAGTCACTTTGTTAGCATAATTATCATACATTCTGGACTTAGTAATGTAAAAACCATTAATTGTATGAGAAACCTTAACTTTCCATAAAAGGAAACTTTTTACGCAAACCTAATCGAATCAAAATCGAAACCGTCTACTTAAGTCTTAGACACTATTGTTACTCCTTAAATAGGCTTAGAGCAGTAGCTAATCACTTGATATATTCATATTAGGGTGCTAGACTTGAGCTATTCCCGGCACACGAAGAATTACTATTTGCTTGATACCTAAGGTGAGTTCTCGTGTTCCCCTTTTTTTTACTTTTTATTTTGGGGATGAAGCATGCTCCTTTTAAACTGAAACTCTTATGTGTGATACTGTTTACTGCTTTGCATGATCTTCTATTTTATGAACTTTGATTGTGCTTACTTGATACTTGTATGTGGGACTTTTTGGATACCTGCTGATACTTTAGTCATAATCATTAATTCTTTTGTGAACCGCTTGTCTTTACGTGAATAGATCTATTTGGGGAATCCCCCACGCACAGTGGCTCTCGCCACAGGGAGGTACCCCACTGACATCCTGAGGGGTCGTTTGTGGCATGTAACAGGTTTTGGGTAAGATACTATGGTGAACCATCCTAGCAGGAGTGGTTCACTATTCTGAGCCTTGGTCCTTTTTCCTACGGGAATATCCGGTTAAACACAAGTTTAGAAGAGGCCAACCGGGGACCAAGTGCAGGGTTGATTGTGATACCCCATAATGACTGATACTAAAAAGGATGCTTTTCAAAATCGAATGAGATTTCTATAAACTATCACACTTGATTCTAAAACCTTTACTGTGGACTTTTATAGTTCCTTTTATTTGTTTTGAAACTTTAAGCACTTGAATTCATCAACTTTTTAGTTGACACTCTTTTCTTTTGAGCATGTTTCAGGTAACCTGTGAAGACTCTTAGCTTATGGACGACCTAGACTCAACCCCGAGACCATGGCATTGTTGTGTGACCAGAATTTATGACTTTGACAATTTGATCTCATGACAATTTAAATTTATGTTGAACATGTAACCATTTGGGGCTGGATCTGTTTCCAGCCCGGTGTCTTTTAAAACTTTTAATGCCATGTGATGTTCTCTCCTTTTGAGCTCTTATAATGGTTTGTTTCCGCTGCCATATATGTTGTTGCTAATCTGTGACGTCCCACCCTACCTGGGCCCGGGGGTGTGATATCGTCTAAAACATATGATCGTTTCTCTTGCTTGAGAACGATTCTCAAGTTTCGATACCAATCTATAAAATGGTTATGATTTACACGTTTCTTTTGGAGAATTGCTCGTAAAGATTGGGCGGACGTGGATAAATTATCATGATTATCATTATTATTGGTGGCCATCTACAAAATTTAACAAAGATCAATTTTAGTATTTTTGATATTGTTATTTTCATAATTAATACCTTTTAAGGTCATTTTCATATTAAAATCTAGAACCCAACATTATATTTAAATAGTGGTTAGGTGACCTTTATCCCAAGAATTAAATTAATAAGGTTGTCAACGATTGACGGTTGCAACCATTTGCAACTTCTAGAGGTATGGGATCGACTTGAAACATCATATGTAAAGTCGGCATGTTAATCCCATCAACACCATTTGGAAACCATATTGTAGGTGATCCATTTGACATGGTTTGCAAATCAAGACACCCTACTTACACACACGTGTGAGTTTGCCAAAATAAGCGGTTAGCTGACCTTTATCCCATGAATATTGCATTCTCACCTCAAGTCACAAGTTCCCTCAAAATGGTTAGGTGACCTTTATCCCACTAAGAGTTCCCGAGTGACTCAAGTGTTGTGTAAAAGGACGGTGTTGATCTCATTTTTAAAATATTTAGATATTTCATTATTATAGTTTAGAAAACTCTATGTTTTTATATTTGCATGCTTTCAAATACAAGATATCCTATGGTTCATTTTTAATAAAACCTCTTTTATTAAAATCATTAATCCTTTTAATAACGTTTATTAACATATTAATGATTTAGAACCATGAAAATTCAGCTTGTTATGATTATTTATTTAGATTGTCAAGTATATCCACATATCAAACAATCAACATAAAATGAATAATCAAACAAGCATATATAAAACAACCATATGTGCATAACCATAGCCACTATGTTGATAACACTTGTTTGTCATCACAAGTGTTGTCATTTGGTCTTTCATAAGGGTTGAATACAACACAAAAGATGAGATCTCCAAAGACCCCCACTTGAAATTGCATCCAAATGCTTCAAGTCATTCTCTTTGTGTCTTCCTTTTGTGCCTCCATCTTATGCATCTTCATTTACAAAATTTATATCCTAATACAAATTTTCTAATAAGGAAAACACACTTAATCTTTCTATTACATTACAAATGAATGAATAAATAAATTACACCCAAATACAAGCATAAAAGAATAATTATTACAACCCATGAAAAATGAAATCAACCAAAACATATCATTCATCCAAATAACACAAGGTCAAGGGCTAGGTTATGCACCATAATAAACAATGATCATATCATCCAAAATAACAATGAATCCCCACTAAAACCATGAAATTTCAGCCAACACAAACTGAAATTTAGGGTTTTATTTTGTCCAAACAAACAAATAATACAACATTCATGTCTTTCAAAGTTTAATCACAAGCATGTGTGATATAACTTTGAAAGTTTGGGGATTCATAATGCAAGAACATAGCAGCCCCTAAAGGGGTTTTAAAGTCCCTTAAAACCAATTTTCAAGGACAAAACTGTTGGACCTTATATGCAAAAGACACATACAAGATTGATGTGGTTAGTACGTTATGATCCAAGTCGGGTCATACCCAATAACAAGTCAAACAAACACCAATAAATATTTGTTCGTTGATGAGATCATACAAATAAATAATGACACCAATTTAGAAAATGGGTTTTCTAAAACTTTGCTTTTGTAATTGAACTATATTATATGGATAATTTGTTCATGAGAAATTATTTGTAACATTATTTAAGTAAGTTAAATAATAACAAATAATAGTGTATTGATGTTATAAAACTAAAAGGCTTTTAGTTTTATAAATCTTATGATAAATAAATAAAAGGAGAGTGTGAGTTTTATAAAACAAAAATCAAAATGAGGGGGAAACCCATTTTAAAATGGGTTCGGCCGCCCATTGGCCTTGGATGCCCCACCATTTTGTCTTGAACTTGTGCAAGACTTGATTATACTTTCACTCTTCACAATACACTATCTCTCCTACATGCAAGAGCCTTCTTTCTCTCTTCCTTCTCTCCAAAAATTCAAGATTTTTGACTGATTTTGGAGGTCTTCCTTGCTGAAATTCAGATTTGCAAGGAGGAAAGAGTTGGTGTCAAGTTCCCTAACAAACTTGGTGTTTGAAAGGGTTTATAGGTATCACAACTTGAGGCGCTCTCTCTCTTGGGGGCTGAATATTCAACATCATCATCTTCATCTTCACCCTCATTTCATCACTTTTGGCAGCTCAAAGGTAGATTATGGCAGCTTCTATATGGCTGTCCATAATGCTCGTTTTATGTTTCATAGCTAGTTACATTCACATATAAAAAATCCTCTTTGTTCTTGGGTTTGTTTACAACTTATAACATTAAATAGAACTTGATTTTTCAGCTTATAAACAAGGTTATAAATCTATTATTCCACTGCATTTTTTTGTTTAAATGGTTAAACAACTATGTTCATGTTCTGACAAACCCAACAACGGCATCTAGAGCCGGTTATGTGGATAGCTAGCTTGTATTGTCCTTTAAAAATTTGTTTTATGGATTTTAAAACCCCTTTAGGGGCTGCTATGTTCATATATAATGAATCCCCAAACTTTCAAAGTTATAACACATGCTTGTGATTAAACTTTGAAAGACATGCATGTTGTATTAGTTGATTGTTTGGACAAAAATAAGACCCGAAATTTCAGTTTATGTTGGCTGAAATTTCGTGTTTTTAGTGGGGTTTCATTATAGTTTTGGATGATATGATCATTGGTTATTAGTGTGCATAACCTAGCCTTTGGCCTTATGTTATTTGGATGATTGGAATGGTTGTTTTATTCATTCAATTGGGTTGTAATGTTTAGGTTCATTATTTGGGTTGTAATTACTTATTCATTTGGTTATGTAATAAATAGATTAGGTGTATTTCTTTTATTAGAAAAAATGTATTAAGATATAATTTTTGTAAAAGGAGGATGCACAAGATGAAGACCCAAAGATGGACATCAAAGGCATGGACCTTGAAGTATTTGGATATGGATTCAAGTGGGAGTCCATGGACACATATGATGTGTCATTATAAACCCTTAGGAAAGACCTTTTGACAACACTTGTGATGGCAAACAAGTGTTGTCAACTTAGTGGCTATGGTTATGCACTCATGTTTGAATGTTTATGCTTGTTTGGATGATAGTTGTTTAAATTGTTTGGTTGATACTTGGATACGCATTACAAACTAATAAACAACTTAACAAGCTGAAAATTTCATGGTTCTTTATCATTAAGTGTTTAATAAAAGGTTATTAAAAGGATTAATAGTTTTAATAAAAGTGGTTTTATTAAAAAGTGAACCATAGGGTACCTTGTATTTGAAAGCATGCAAATACAAGGTACATAGAGTTTTCTAAACTAAGATTATGAAAACTATAAATTTCTTTGATAACAAGTCTAACACCATCCTTTTGCACAACACTTGAGTCACTTGGAAACTCTTAATTGGATAAAGGTCACCTAACCATTTTGAAGGAACTTGTGATTTGAGGTGGGGATACCACATTTGTGGGATAAAGATCACCTAACCACTTATGTTGGAAAACTCACATGTGTGTGCAAGTAGGGTAACTTGATTTGCAAACCATGTTAAATGGATCACCTACAATATGGTTTCTAAATGGTGTTGATGGGATTAACATGCCGACTTTACATATGATGTTTCAAGTCGATCCCATACCTCTAGAAGTGGCAAATGGTTGCAATCGTCAATCGTTGACCACCTTATTAATTTAAATCGTGGGATAAAGGTCACCTAACCACAATTTAAATGAAATGTTGGGTTCTAGATTTTAATATGAAAATGACCTTAAAAGGCATTAATTAATTATTAAAAATAGTAATATCGAAAATAATAAAATCGATCTTTGTTAAATTTTGTAGATGGCCACCAACAATGATAATCATGATAACTCATCCACGTCCACCCAATATTTACGAGCGATTCTCCAGAAAGAACGTCTAAATCATAACAATTTCATTGATTGGTATCGAAACTTGAGAATCGTTCTCAAGCAAGAGAGGCGATCAAATGTTTTAGACGACCCTATCCCCGATCAACCTACTGAGGATGATGAGGAGGCCTATAACGATTGGCTGAAATACACTAAGGACTCCATCAAAGTGTCTTGCCTCATGCTGGGAAGCATGACTCCGAATCTCCAAAAGGAGTATGAACATCACGGAGCTTATGATATGATAACCCAACTGAAGGAAACGTTCCAACAGCAAGCGAGGGTTGAGCGCTTCGAAACGGTTCGAGGACTCCATGCATGTCGTATGGACGATAACCAATCGGTTTCATCTTATGTACTTAAGATGAAAAGCCACATTGACCGCCTCAAAAGGCTTAAATGTCCCGTCTCGAAGGAATTGGCCACGGATTTGATCCTAAATGGCCTTACCAAGAAGTTCGAGACGTTCGTGTTGAACTACAACATGAATGCTTAGGACAAAAGCATTGGTGAGCTTCACTCAATGCTCAAAACGTCCGAGGCGGCCATGGGTAAAAGGGTTTTACCCGTTCTCACCATCAATGAAGGTGGGAACAAGAAAAGGCCTTATGCCGCACCCAAGGCAAAAGTTGCTAAGGGTAAGGGACCCGTATGGGGAAGGGGAAAGGGGTGGCAAGGGTGCCACCCAAACCATAAGAGAAGAATCAAAAGGTTGCTACTAATGACCCAGGCTTCTAGTGTGGGGAGATTGGACATTGGGCAAGGAATTGTCCTGTCCATCTCCAAGAGTTGAAAGCAAAGAGGGATGCCGGGCAGACCTCAGGTACAATATACATGATTCATATTGATCTTAATGTTACATCTTCTAACACATGGGTATTGGATACCGGATGTGGAACTCATATTTGCAATTTGTTGCAGTGGTTCAAAAGAAGTAGGGACTTCAATCAAGGGGATGTTAGCCTCCTCATGGGCAATGGAACTAAAGTCAAAGTTGAAGCTCGTGGGGACTACATTCTAAAACTTCCAAGTGGCTTGGATGTAATTTTGAAGAATGTTTTGTATGCTCCTAGTTTGACTAGGAACATTATTTCTGTATCCCAATTAAGACATTATGATTATGTATTATCTTTTGTTGAAAATGATTTTCATGTTTCTTTAAATGATATGTTTTATTTTAAATCTATTCCCATTAATGGTATTTATGAATTGGTTCATGAAAATACTTTAAATAGTTCATTGTACCAAACTAACACCAAGAAACTCAAGTTGGATTTGAGTGATACCAATCTTTGGCATTGTCGTCTTGGTCATATAAACAAGAAACATATACAAACACTTCAAAAGAATGGTCTT
Source organism: Flaveria linearis (assembly GCA_024085815.1). Lineage (NCBI taxonomy): Eukaryota > Viridiplantae > Streptophyta > Magnoliopsida > Asterales > Asteraceae > Flaveria > Flaveria linearis. The sequence goes on along the minus strand of CM044004.1, from coordinate 47,725,519 downwards.
TTAAAAACAAATGAATGTGATTCATTTGATGTATGTGAATCTTGTTTACAAGGAAAAATGACTAAGGCACCCTTTAGTGGAACTAACGAAAGGGCAAAAGATTTATTAGGAATCATACATTCGGATGTATATGGTCCTTTTAAGCCAATGACTAGGAATGGTGAAAGATACTTCATTACCTTTACCGACGATTATAGTCGCTATGGGTATGTGTACTTATTAAGGCACAAAGATGAAGCTTTTGAAACGTTCAAAATCTTCAAGAATGAAGTAGAAAATCAACTTAACAAGTCGATTAAAGTTCTCCGCACCGATAGAGGAGGTGAATACCTAAGTGATGCTTATCAAGATCATCTTAGGAGTTGTGGGACTGTCTCACAACTCACTCCTCCTGGAACACCACAACATAATGGTGTGTCTGAGAGGAGGAATCAAACTTTATTGGATATGATCCGATCTATGATGGCTAGAAGCACATTGCTTCTATCATTTTGGGGTTTCGCTTTGCTCTCCGTGGCCCGTATTCTAAATATGGACCCAACCAAAAATGTGTAATGGACACCCTTTGAGATATGGCATGGAAGAGTTCCATCCCCATCATACTTAAGGGTCTGGGGTTGTGAGGCTTATGTTAAGACTCCCACCCCAAAGAAATTGGAAGTCCGATCCACCAAGTGTATCTTTGTTGGATATCCTAGAGATTCTATGGGATATTATTTCTATTATCCACTGGAACAAAAGGTGTTTGTTTCCGGAAAGGGTGAGTTCTTAGTAGCAAAGTTCCTTATGGAAGCAACTAGTAGTAGAACTGTGGATCATGACAAGGATCAAGAACCACAACCCGATGCATGTTTGGTTGGAACTAGCACTCAACATGAGGATGTTGAGGATGATCAAGCGGTTGATCAATACACACAAAACGTTCGCAGAAGTGGTAGAACTAGTAATCCACCTGAAAGATACGGATTTTTCATGGATGGATGCTATGTGGTAGATTCAGATGAACCAACCACATACGATGATGCAGTGTCCAATTCGGATTATGACAAATGGCTTGAAGCCATGAATGTTGAGATGCAATCCATGTATGACAATCAAGTTTGGGAACTTGTTGTACCACCTCTTAATTCCAAGGTAGTTGGAAGTAAGTGGGTTTTCAAGAAGAAAATAGACATGCATGGAAACTTGGATACTTACAAAGCTAGAGACTTGTAGCAAAAGGCTTCACTCAAACTCAAGGTGTTGATTATGATGAAACCTTTTCTCCTGTCGCTATGCTTAAGTCAATTAGGATATTATTTGACATAGCCGCATATTGTGACTATGAGATATGGCAAATGGATGTCAAACCTGCTTTTCTAAATGGATATCTTAAGGAAGATGTCTATATGGTTTAGCCTGAAAGTTTTGTCGATCCCAAACATCCTAATAAAGTACGCAAGTTAAAGAAATCAATCTATGGATTGAAACAAGCATCAAGAAGCTGGAATCACCGTTTTGATGAGGAGGTAAAGAAATTTGGCTTCATCAAAAACGCTGATGAGGCTTGTGTGTATAAGAAGGCTAGTGGGAGCACAATAACTTTCCTAGTATTTTATGTCGATGACATTCTACTATTTGGGAATGACATTCCAACAATGGAAGGTGTAAGAGCCTAGCTTGGAAGCTACTTTTCTATTAAGGATCTTGATGAAGCCGCCTATATTTTGGGAATAAAGATCTATAGGGATAGATCAAGGGGGTTGATTGGTTTAAATCAGAGTGAATACATTGATATGATCTTGAAAAGGTTCAAGATGGAAAACTCTAAGAAAGGTATGGTACCTATTCAAAGAGAAACGATATTGAGTACAACTCAATGTCCAAGCTCAAAGGATGAGCAAGATAAAATAAAGGCAATCCCATATGCATCTGCTATTAGATCCATCATGTATGCAATGATATGCACTCGGCCAGAGGTGTCATGCGCTTTAAGCATGACAATCCGATACCAGTAAAATCCTGGAGACAGTCATTGGATGGCTGTTAAGAATATAATTAAGTATCTAAGGAGGACTAAAGATATGTTCCTAATCTATGGATCTGGTGATGAGGAACTCGTTGTAAAAGGTTACACGGACGCGAGTTTCCAAACCGATCGTGATGATTCACGATCACAATCAGGTTACATTTTCATTCTGAATGGAGGAGCGGTCTCTTGGGCGAGCTCTAAACAGGATGTGGTGCCTTTATCAACTACAGAATATGAATACGTCGCCGCCTCATTGGCAGCTCAAGAAGCTGCAAGGTTGAAGAAATTCATTGCCGATCTAGGGGTTGTCCCTTCCATTCAGGACCCCCTAGAGATCTTTTATGATAACGAGGGTGCGATTGCTCAAATCAAGGAATCTCGTGCTCATCAAAAGACTAGGCACATTGAGCGGAGATTCAACTATATACGAGATGAAGTTGAGAAAGGAAAGATATGTATTCGCAAAGTTCACACGGATCAAAATATTGCGGATCCTCTCACGAAGCTCCTAGAAAAGGCAAAGCATGAAGGTCATATCTGTGCCATGGGACTTCGATATTCTAGTGATTGGATTTGATCTGTAATTTTATATTTGGATATTTGGAACTCTCTTATTACTTGAATAAAATTATTTGGTTATAATTTTTCAATAATTGTTCCAATTTAGCATGTTTAATCCATGAGTAAATTGTTTACTCTAAATGTCCGTAGTCATTCATACTTGTGGGAACAGGTATGAGGGTAAGATTATTATGAACTTGGATTGGTAGATATTCATATGGATGAATATAGAGCAAAAGGTTGTTGCTAAAGTTCATAGATATTTGTGGGATACAAATATTGGACTGACCTACATCTCAAATATTACTACACAGAATCTTCCTGATTGATTATAAGTAAATTTGAGTAAAGGCGAATATCATTTGGTATCCTCTGACCTGAGATACATATTGGGTCTTGATATTTACCAAATATTATACGTTGGCTCAGTTCTTCGCTATTCTGAAATATGGCAGTACATAAGTCTGAGTTCAGGTATGATATAAGGTAATTATGAGAGACGTATGTTGTCAAGAAGGGATTTGTCCCTCTTATTCGTTGAGAGTAAGATGTCTAAGGCCTGATAAAGTTAAATCAATGGAGAATGATCACTCTGTGTCTCTAGGATTTAACATGACATCTGTGACAAAAGGATAGATGATTGATTCACCTAAAACATTTCAAGTATGGTACTTGAAGAGGATGATGTTATTGAATGGCAATTAGTCATACGTATTAAGGGTAGTAAACCGTTGTCAGACGGTATTTACTGCTTGCATCAATCTTCTATGAATCTTGTGCAAGTGGGAGATTGTTGGATCTTATATGCCCAAGATACATACAAGATTGATGTAGTTAGTACGTTATGATCCAAGTCGGGTCATACCCAATAACAAGCCAAACAAACACCTATAAATATTTGTTCGTTGATGAGATCATACAAATAAATAATGACACCAATTTAGAAAATGGGTTTTCTAAAACATTGCTTTTGTAATTAAACTACATTATGTGGATAATTTGTTCATGAGAAATTATTTGTAACATTATTTATGTAAGTTAAATAATAACAAATAAGAGTGTATTGATGTTATAAAACTAAAAGGGTTTTAGTTTTATAAATCTTATGATAAATAAATAAAATGAGAGTATGAGTTTTATAAAACAAAAATCAAAATGAGGGGGAAACCCATTTTAAAATGGGTTCGGCCGCCCCTTGCCCTTGGATGCCCCACCATTTTGTCTTGAACTTGTGCAAGACTTGATTATACTTTCACTCTTCACAATACACTATCTCTCCTACATGCAAGAGCCTTCTTTCTCTCTTCCTTCTCTCCAAAAATTCGAGATTCTTGGCTGATTTTGGAGGTCTTCCTTGCTGAAATTTGGATTTGCAAGAAGGAGAAAAGAGTTGGTGTTAAGTTCCCTAACAAACTTGGTGTTTGAAAGGGTTTGTGGGTATCACAACTTGAGGCTCTCTCTCTCTTGGGGGCTGAATATTCAACATCATCATCTTCATCTTCACCCTCATTTCGTCGCTTTTGGCAGCTCAAAGGTAGATTATGGCAGCTTCAATATGGCTGTCCATAATGCTCGTTTTATGTTTCATAGCTAGTTACATTCACATATAAAAGATCTTCTTTGTTCTTGGGTTTGTTTACAACTTATAACATTAAATAGAACTTGATTTTTCAGCTTATAAACAAGGTTATAAATCTATTATTCTGCTACGTTTTTTTTAAATGGTTAAACAACTATGTTCATGTTCTAACAAACCCAACAAAAACAAGCTAGCTATCCACATAACCGGCTCTAGATGCCAATGTTGGGTTTGATAGAACATTAAACATAGTTTAACCATTTAAACATTGTGAAAACACAGCGGAAATGAACTTTATAATATGGTTTATAAACTTAAATTTCAGGTTCTATTTTGATATTATAAGTTACAAACAAACCCAAGAACAAAGGACCTTCTATATGTGAATAAGACTAGCTATGGATAGACAAAACATAACTTATGGACAACCATAAAGAGGCTGCCATAATCTACCTTTCAGCAGCAAAAGAAGTTGAAATGGATGATGAAAAACGACCAAGGCACCAAAAGGAGGTCCTCTCAAGCTTGTATACCCCAAGCTCTATAGCAAAACACCTTCTTGTTAGGGAGAAGTACACCAAAAGCACTCTAAAAACCCTCTCCAAATGCTGCTGAATCCGTGAGTTTTAGAGAGAGAAAAGGGAGTTATTTTCTTGTGTTTTGCATGTATATGAGAGGTGATGTCTTAAGTGTTTGACTAGTTATAAAATGTAGTTCTCAAGAAAAGCAAAAGGGCCAACCATATTGAGGGGGGGCGGCCGAATTTGGGTTTCAAAAAGGGTTTCCCCCTTAAACTTAAACACCCATTGTTTTAAACTAGTCCCTTATTAAGTTGTACAATTAACCTTTTAATTGTATAACTCATACACTCTTTGTATTATTTGATGTTATCTAACTAACTTAAATAACACTACAAATAATATTCTTGAACAAAATATCCTAATAAGTTGTTCCATCTCATATGCAACTTATTTAGAAAACCCATTTTCTAAATTGGTGTAAATATTTAATTGCATGATCATATCATCAATTAAATATTAATTGGTGTTTTCTAAGCTTGTTATTGGGTATAACCCGACTTGGATCATAACATACTAACCGCATCAATATTCTACGTGTCTTGGGCATATAGAATCCTACAGAACAATAACAATACTGAATCCTGCCATTTTCATAATTTTTTTCAATTTGTTAAAGAAACAATCATAGCACTGCTAACTGCTTTTTCAATACGAAAAACAAAACGCTAACCAAAAAAATCAAGTTGAGAAGTCAACTGAGAAACAGACAATTGTTCCTAATAAGAACAAAGTAGGAGTACCAAGATAAGCTCCCCATCAAAAGGTTGTTTAAACAAGGACAAAACTTTTTCAGGCCCCTTAAAACTATCAAACAGGAGACATAAGTCTTAGGCCCTGTTTAGTTGGGTCTGACCAGACCTGGTCAGACGTTCACATCTGACTTGGTCAGACCTAGGGTGTTTGGTTGCTTGCCTCGTACCGAAGAAAAGGTCTGACCAAAGCTCCTACCCGGTCAGACCTCAACCATAATCTGACCCGCGGTCAGACGTGAAGGTGGAGTGACCGAAGGCTCGATGTCGACGGGGGGAACGATGTCGACGGGCTTGCGGTTCCCCTTTAGCTCATCATCATCATTGTCATCACCGAACCTCATCCCCGTGAGCTCTGATCTGTGTGGTGGTGGAGATTAGTGTGGTGGTCTCCAATCTGTGGTCTGTGACCGATTCTCATCCCCGTGAGCTCGTCATCGTCATCGTCAGCACCGAACCGGCTTGCGGTGAAGTCGGTTTTGACCGATTTTTATGTCCGATGAAGCCTGTGAGCTCACGAGTCTGTGACCGAACCAGCTTGCGGTGAAGTCGTACGGGCAGCGGTGGTGGTTGGTGGTGATGTCGCTGGAGATGAAGAACTCCAGCGTGAGGGTGGTGGTTAGGGCGAATAGCAAGATCTGGTTTAGACATTGGGGAATAGGGAATGGGAGAAAGTGTGTGGGGAAAGGTTTTTATTTTAAAAACTTTCCTTTTTACAATCAAAGACACTTATTGGTTCAGACCACTTATTGGTTCAGACATCTTACCGGTTCAGACCTCTTACTGGTTTAGTACTTATTCAATCAGATGTTGCCAAACAGCCCCTTAGAACAAAGAACAATCAGACATTGGCTTTATAAGGAGAAGAGCTCAAAGCACTTCTCCAGATAGAGCTAAACAAACACATAGGAAATCTAGTTTATCTAGACCTCCTAAACCATCAGACAATGCCATTTTAGAAGAAATATGTGTTATGGGAAAAGACTGTAAGGCCTCGTTCCCAGGAAACCTCACAATTGGTTAATCATAGCATAAAATCACTTTATAAACAAAACATTGCAGCGGAATTAAATAAACATTCACTTCAAACTTGGAAATCATATTGTACTCATACATTTGTCTTTAAATCGAATAAAACATAGTGCATGGTCTTAAATTACAATAAAGATTTCATAGACAGGAATGCCATCCATTGCTCGCCAAGTAGCTCTCTGGTGCCATCCTCAGCATCAACATTTACCTATCCACTATTATGCATAAAAATCAGCTTTGCTGAGTGAGTTCTAGTTTTATATAAATAAGAAAATATAAGCTTTATCCTCCATATAATGATCACGCATACATCATACTACATAACATTTCTTGCATCATATTAAGCATGTTCGTTATCTTTCATTCTTTTATTATCTTTCACTTCATCATAAGCGAGATTGCACAAAGCAAGAGCTCCATGTTGATCGATAATGAATGTCGATCCCCGTCGGTACACATCATCATGGTAGCTAACCCCCGATAGTTGATCCACACTACAAGGCACATAGCCCGCTCATGAATACAGATCCATCATTATACGTCATACTCACCTAAGTGAAGTTTGTCATAGTACTTGCAAGACTTTTCATCATCAAACGGGCCCGGGGTAACATTCGTTAAGTTCCACTTCTCATTAATATTATCTTTCACTTAATATATAATACATAACTTATTAAGTGCACAACATACCAAGTACTAGTCATCATAATACATAATCGACCCTCCGCGGGACAGCGGGGGTTCGGGGGCGGCAGCCCCTGACAGCGGGGTCCTAGGGGCAGCAGCCCCTAGTGCGGTCCAAGGGGCAACGCCCCTGGCTGGGGCCGGCCTGCCAGGTCAGTGCACAAAATTTTTATTTTTAGGAGTTTATATAGCATATTTTGTTATAGGAAAATTTATTTTCTTGTTAGAACCGCTTGAAATCCTTACCTTGAAAACCTTATGTTTACTATGCATAATAGCCCCAAAAACATGAAAAAACGTTTAAATAAGGGGATCTAGAACTCACCTGGATACCGTGAGTAACCTCTAAACTAAGCTTTCTAGGCCAGGTTCACACTACCCAGCCTGCAGATAAGTTAACACTTAAAGGGGTTATTTTTTGCCAAAATTCACTGCTAATTTCGCTGCCAGATAAGCAGTTTCGCTACCAGTTTTGCTGACAGTTTCGCTGCCAGTTTCGCTGACAGTTTCGCTGCCAGTTTCGCTGCCAGTTTTGCTGATAGTTTCACTGCCAGTTTCGCATGACAGTTTCGCCCAACTTTCGTTGGAATTCCATGGCTGTGAAATTATCTGCGAAACTATAGTTTCGTAGAAAACCCACAGTTTCGTAGCTTGAATATGCAATTTTGCTGTATACATAGACAGTTTCGCAGATCGCATAAAAATTACGAACCAGCCCGTTTTTAACCCAGAATCACAACTTCTTACGTCCAATCTCTTAGTTTATCATCCACGAGGCTATATCTAAGCTTTTTACATGTTTTCATACGTAAAAATTTGACCTTTATGCAACTCTTTGCAACTTTTCAAAACCCAAAACCCTAGAATCCGGGTTTGATCTACAGAAGGATTTAAAGGCTAATTCTTACCTGGATTTGTTACTCCTTTCTTATGGTTTGATGCTCCAACACCCAGATCTTCAATCCCTTAACCTTTGAAGCTTCAAATCTTGAGTTTTCTTCACTTTCTCTCTCTACTTTCTCTCTCTACGAATTTGGGAGGCTAAGGTTCAAATGAGGGAGATGGTAGCTGGTTGAATGTGTTAAAGGGATGATTATGGGCCCTCAATCACTTAGGCTCTTGCCCATAAGCCTAACTTAGCCCATAACCCATTTCCTTCCTTTATTAAATACCCACTAATTAAGCCCATTATTCTTGGTGACTCGTTTTGACTTTTCGGGTGTTACAAATCTCCCCAACTTATTTCAGTTTCGTCCTCGAAACCTGTCAGTCATCAAACAATTAAGGATAAAATTTCCTCATCTCCTCCTCGGTCTCCCATGTAGATTCTAATCCTTTTCTGTGTCTCCACTTTACTCGTACTAGCGGAACCACTTTATTATGTAAGTGCTTCTCTTTCCAATCAAGGATGGCCACCGGCTGCTCTACATAGTTCAGGCGTTCATCGATTTCAATGTCTTCTAATGGTACAACTGCATCATTGTCTGCAAGCCATTTCCTAAGATGAGATACATGGAACGTAGGGTGAATTCCACTCAACTCATCGAGTAGTTCTAATCTGTAGGCCGCTTCCCTACCCTCGCGACAATACGGAATGGCCCTATGAACCTTGGGCTTAACTTTCCCTGTTTTCAAAACCTGATGATCCCTTTCCAGGGAGACACCTTGAGTATAACCATGTCACCAACCTCAAACTCTATTGGTCTACGCCTCTTATCAGCATAAGACTTCTGGCGATCCTTTGCGGCTTTCATGAATGCCTTAATCTTATCTAACTTCTCGGTTATGACCTCAATCACTTCAAGACTTCCTAATTCCTTTTGCCCGATGTCACCCCAACACACGGGCGTTCTGCACTGCCTACCGTACAGCATCTCATAAGGTGGCATACCAATGCTGGCATGGTAACTATTATTATATGAGAATTCTGCCAACGGTAAGTGCTCATCCCAACTTCCTCCAAAATCAATTACACATGCTCATAGCATGTCTTCTAATGTCTGAATCGTTCTTTCTGACTGACCATCCGTCTGGGGGTGGTAAGCCGTACTAATATGCAATCTAGTCCCCATTGAGTCGTGAAACCTCTTCTATAACTTGGATGTAAACCGCACGTCCCTATCCGAAACAATAGACATTGGAATGCCGTGACGAGCCACGATCTCCTTGAGAAATAAATCCGCCAACCTCTCAGAGGAAAATGTCTCACGAATGGGTAGGAAATGGGCGCTCTTTGTTAAACGGTCAACAATCACCCAGATAGTGTCACTTCCTCTCGCCGTGCGAGGTAGCTTCGTGATGAAGTCTATTGTGATGTGTTCCCATTTCCATTCAGGAATATCCAAAGGCTGGATCTTCCTATATGGCTTTGGGTGCTCTACCTTCACTTGCAAACAAGTCAGGCACTTGCTCACGTACTTAGCCACGTCACGCTTCATTCCTTGCCACCAGTAATCTCTCTTCAAATCCTGATACATCTTTGTGGCACCGGGGTGGATGGAATATCGGGTCTTGTGAGCCTCATCCATGATCTTCTCCCTCAGATCCCCATAGAGAGGAATCCACATCCGCCCGAATTGGGTTCTAACACCAATGGTATTTTCTCCTAATTCTGGTTCCTGTCCTTTCATCCTTTCAGAGTTGACTTTATTACTTTCCAGCGCTTCATCTTTGAACTGTCTCACTTGCTTCATAATATCGGGCGTCATGATCAACTGATAAGCCTTCACCCAGATCGGTTCGGGCCATCCCTTCCGGCTAAGGGTATCAGCAACCATATTTGCCTTACCAGGATGGTAGTGAATTTCGCAGTCATAGTCCTTAATCAGTTCTAACCACCTCCGCTGTCTCATGTTGAGATCCTTTTGTTCGAAGAAACACTTCAAACTTTTATGGTCAATGAAGATGGTGCATTTCACCCCATATAGGTAGTGCCTCCAAATCTTCAATGTAAACACCACTGCAGCCAACTCCAAATCATGGGTAGGATAATTGGTCTCGTGGACCTTTAATTGTCTAGAAGCATAAGCTATCACCTTCCCTCGTTGCATCAACACGCAACCCAATCCTGCATACGAGGCATCCGAGTAGACTACCAGGTCCTCGTTCCCTTCAGGTAACGTCAAGACAGGGGCTTGAGTTAACCTCATCCTTAGTTCTAGGAAGGCGTTATCCTGATCAGTACCCCATTCATACTTCACGTCCTCCCGGGTCAGCTTAGTCAAAGGAGAAGCTATCTTGGAGAAATCCTGGATAAACCTCCTATAGTAACCTTCCAGGCCTAAGAAACTACGAATCTCAGATGGCGTCTTTGGAGGTTCCCATTGCATCACCGCTTCAACCTTCGCAGGGTCTACCCTAATCCCCTCGGGGTTAACCACATAACCCAGAAATTGAACTTCTCAAAGCCAAAATGCACATTTAGAGAACTTAGCATATAACTTCTCGCTTCTGAGCGTCTATAATACTTCTCGAATATGATCGGCATCTTCTTCAATTTTTGATTAAATCAAGATGTCATCGATGAACACTATTACCAATTTATCCAACATCGGCCAACATACCCGATTCATAAGGTCCATAAAAGCAGCTGGCGCGTTGGTTAAACCAAAGGACATGATGAGAAATTCGAAGTGTCCATAACGCGTACGAAACGCTGTCTTAGGAACTTCCTAAGGCCATAACATACCTAACACCACATCAAAACCTCCTAAGGCCATAACATGCAACCTAGCAGGGAACTTACAATCTTCTAACTCAATCAGACAATCCTCAACCACTTCAGTTACCTTAGTGGACTTACTAATGGTTGTTTCTACATAGAAAGGCTCATCTAACTTTCTACTCTTATCATGCAACAAACGACAAAAGGCTACCAGAAACATACCTGAAACTACTTCTGGATCTATCCTGGCCTCCTCATGAGTTATGTTGAACGCCCTTGCCTTTGCCTTCGAACCGTCACCTTTTCCCTTATCTCCAGCTTTAACCGTTCCTTGTCCTCCTGATTTTCCTTTCTTGTAGTCCCTCTCCACATGTCCCACCTCGCCACACTGGTAACACTTCACCGCCTTGCAATCCCTAGCATAGTGTCCCTCACCCCCATATTTAAAACATTTTCCAGTCCCAACTCTACACTCCCCCGAATGACCTTTTCCACATTTTCTACAAGCACCTCCGTCACCTGCATTTCCCTCTCCCTGACTGATCCTCAACTCTTATCCTCTTCTCTCCACTCCTGAAGTTATCACCTCCGAACCTCTTCCCATTTCCATTCTTGTTCCCACTCCATTTCTCCACCTTCTTCTATACAGGCATTAGGTCTCTCTCATCATACAACCTCCCAGCTAAATCCATCACAGACCTAAACGTGCCAGGTCTTGCCATAATCATGTGCCTCCTGATATCCACGGGCAAACCCTGCATGTATCTCTTGATCTTCTTGGATGCAAGTGTTACCATGTCTGGCACAAGTCTTGTAAGTTCATTGAACTTGGAGGTATACTCTTGTTGAGTCATGTTCCCATCCTCCAAATAAAAGACCTCCTTCACCAGTTCCTTCTGCCCAATGTCTCCCCAACATACCGGCGTCCTACACTTCCTACCGTACAACATCTCGTAGGGCGGCATGCCAATGCTGGCATGATAACTGTTATTGTACGAGAATTCTGCTAACGGCAGGTGATCGTCCCAACTTCCTCCAAAATCGATCACACACGCTTGAAGCATGTCTTTGAGTGTTTGGATTGTCCTCTCAGACTGACCGTCTGTCTGGGGGTGATATGCCGTGCTAATGTGTAGCCTCGTCCCCATTGCATCATGAAACCTCTTCCAAAACTTGGAGGTAAACCGGGTGTCACGGTCAGACACAATAGACACCGGTACGCCATGACGAGCTACATTTTCTTTGATAAATAGATCCGCCAATCTTTCAGATGAATACGTCTCGCGGATCGGTAGGAAGTGGGCACTCTTCGTCAATCGATCCACTATCACCCATATAGCATCATACCCTTTTGGGGTACGTGGTAGTTTCGTGATGAAATCCATGGTGATGTGCTCCCACTTCCACTCTGGTATATCCAATGGTTGGATCTTCCCGTACGGTTTCTGATGCTCTGCCTTGACTTGTGAACAAGTCATGCACTTACTCACATATTCCACCACATCACGCTTCATGCCCGGCCACCAATAGTCTTTCTTCATGTCTTGGTACATCTTGGTAGCGCCGGGGTGAATGGAATATCGAGTCTTATGGGCCTCATCCATGATCTTTCCACGTAGATCCCCGTACCGAGGAATCCACACTCGCCCAAATCGGGTCTTAACACCAAGAGTGTTCTCACCCAGTTCTGTAACTAGACCTCTCATCCTTTCAGAGTTAAGACGATCTTCCTTCAAAGCCTCGTCTTGGAATTCCTTAACCTGCGTCATCACGTCAGAGGTCATAATTAGCTGATAAGCCTTCACCCGAATCGGCTCGAGCCTTTCCTTCCGGCTAAGGGCATCAGCCACCACATTGGCTTTGCCCGGGTGGTAATGGATCTCACAATCATAATCTTTTATCAGCTCCAACCACCGTCTCTGCCTCATGTTTAGATCCTTCTGCTCGAAGAAGTACTTCAAGCTCTTGTGATCCGTGAAGATGGTGCACTTCGTCCCGTATAGATAGTGCCGCCAAATCTTTAACTCGAAAACCACCGCAGCTAGTTCTAGGTCGTGCGTGGGATAATTGACTTCGTGGGTCTTCAGTTGTCGAGATGCGTAGGCTATGACCTTTCCGTGTTGCATCAATACGCAACCCAGCCCAGAATAGGATGCATCCGAATAGACCACCAAGTCTTCATTTCCCTCGGGCAATGTCAAGACAGGAGCTTGTGTCAGTCTCGTCTTCAATTCCTCAAAAGCGTCCTTCTGTTCTCGACCCCACACGAACTTTACATCCTTGCGAGTCAATTTTGTCAAAGGTGAGGCTACCTTGGAGAAGTCTTGAATAAATCTTCTATAATAGCCCGCCAGCCCCAAGAAGCTGCGAATCTCGGTTGGCGTCTTCGGTGACTTCCATTGCATCACGGCCTCAACCTTTGCTGGGTCCACCATTATTCCTTCTGCATTCACTACGTGACCCAGAAATTGCACCTCGCGTAACCAAAAGGCGCACTTGGAGAACTTGGCGTACAATTTCTCCCTTCTCAACGTTTCCAGTACTTCCCGAATGTGACCGGCATGCTCTTCTTCGCTTCTCGAATAAATCAGGATATCATCGATGAACACAATCACTGATTTATCTAACATTGGCCGACACACTCGGTTCATCAGATCCATAAAAGCAGCCAGCGCATTAGTCAACCCAAAAGACATGACAAGAAACTCGTAGTGACCATAGCGCGTACGAAAGGCTGTTTTAGGGATATCCTGCTCCTTCACCTTCAGTTGATGGTACCTCGATCGAAGATCTATCCTTGAAAACCAACTGGCACCCTGAAGTTGATCAAACAAGTCATCGATCCTTGGTAAGGGGTATCTGTTCTTCACCGTCAGCTTATTCAGCTCGCGGTAGTCGATGCACATCCGCATACTACCATCCTTCTTCTTTACGAACAGGACCGGAGCACCCCAAGGTGAGATACTCGGTCTGATAAACCCCTTATCCAGCAGCTCCTGCAACTGTTCCATCAACTCTTTCATCTCCGTCGGAGCCAAGCGATACGGTGCTTTTGCGACAGGTTGGGCACCCGGTATCAGGTTGATCTGGAACTCGATCTCTCGGTCAGGTGGCAATCCCGATAAGTCTTCGGGAAACACGTCTGGAAAGTCACACACCACTGGCACATCGCATAGCTGTGGTGTTGGCGTCTCCACATTCTTTACATAACATAAGTAGGCGCTACATCCGCGCCTCATACACTTTCCCGCCACCGCCATCGAGATCACCTTCGGAATCGTCGTAACTCGATCGCCATATATTGTCACCAGACTTCTGTCGGTCGCCGTCAGTCTAATCATCTTCTTTCGGCACACGATATTCGCTTCGTAGGTTGCTAACCAGTCCATTCCTAACACTACATCAAATCCTCCTAGAGGCATCACATGTAACTTGGCAGCAAACCTATGGCCCTCTAATTCTATGGCACAACCTTCTAACACATCCGTAACCCTAGTGGATTTACCAATAGCGGTTTCTACTTCAAAGGACTTATAGAGGCATTTACTTCTAACAGGTAGTTTAGCACAGAAGGTAGTAGAAATAAAACTCCTACTTGCACCCGAATCAAATAACACAGAGGCTAAAATTTGGTCTATTAGGAACGTACCGGACACAACGTCAGGGTCCGTACTAGCCTCCTCCTGCGTCATGGTGAACGCCCTAGCCATTGCCCTCGGTGCTTCTCCTCCCGTCTTCTTCTCCCCTGAGCCCTCAGCCCTCGGCTTCTTACAATCTCTGCTCATATGACCACCTTCCCCACAGTTAAAGCACTTGCCCATCCGGCAATCTTTTGATATGTACCCTGTCTTCCCGCACTTAAAGCAGAGGTTGGATCCCCACTTACACTCCCCCGAGTGCTCTTTCCTACACTGTCCACACTTCCTCATCCCTGCTCCCTTCGCGACCACTCGGCGGTCGTCTACCCTTGCCTTCTTGTTACTTGTCGAGGTATCACCTTGACCAAACCTCTTTCCCTGCCAACCTTTCTCACCACTTCCTTTCTTACTGCCCTCAGCCTTCACCAATGCAGCTTGCTCATCGTACAACCTCCCCGCCAAATCCACCGCCGACCTGAAAGTACTTGGTCGAGCGGAAATCAAATGCCAACGTATTTCGGCCGGCAACCCCTGAATATACCGGTTGATCTTTCGAGACACCGGCGTTACCTGCTCTGGGACCAACCGCACCATATCGTTGAATTTGGCAGTGTATTGTTGGTGGGTCATCGTCCCTGCCTCCAACTGCAGAAACTCTCTCTCAACTCGGTCCATTTCCCGTCGAGGACTGAATTCCTCAATCACCAACCTTTTCAACTCAGCCCATTTCATCTTCCCTATAGTCCTGCTACCCTCAGCCTGGGCAATATTGTCCCACCAGCACAATGCCGTCCCCGTAAATGAATGGGTAGCAAACTTCACCTTTTTATCCTCCTGGCAGTCACTGATATCGAGGACCGCCTCCATTTCCCTCACCCATTGGTGAGCATCCGCAGCCGTACCCGAACCATCAAAAGTCGGGGGCTTGCACCTCATAAATTTCCCATAGTCACAACCCCGGGCTGTCTCACGCTCGATCTCCTCCTCCTCTTCTTCTTCATCATCAGAAAGAACCGTTTCCGGCCCTTGTTGCTGTTGTCGCCTCCCTGAGGCTCGATTCCTCCCTCGCCTCTCATCTTCGCGTACAGCTTTTATCACCTCAGTCACTACAGACGGTAAGATCGTCTGCATGACTTGGTGCACCTCCTCGATCACTGTCCCTTTCACCGAGGCCCTCAAATCATCACTCTCACCCACTCCCCCCGAGGGAGTAGTATTAGGTTCTTCAGGAACCTTCTTCTCTTGTCTAGGCTTTCCTCTTGTGGCTCGTGGTTCCGCACCACTTCCGCCACTGCCTCCACCAAGTGGGGCTTTAGATGATCTACCACCGACCATCTTCTATCTCACACTGAAAGGTTCAAATACCAACACGGTCATTCAAGGAAATAGCTCAGTTTATGTCAAGTACAATAAGTTGCTAATTACAGTGGCCAGTTGTGATTAGTCACTTACTCTACTTTTCGCACCCCAAGCATTACCCTTACTGACTACATCAGTATCTAAATCTAACAGCACACATAAACCACATTACATGCGCACATAACTTTGATTATCATTAAGAAAATACCTGATGGCACGCAGCTACTCAGATGGCATTCATCCCCTTTCTGTCCCATTTCTCAGTTTAAGTTTTAGGTTTATTTTTGAAAATTTACCCATTTACTTAAACTTTTGCTCTGATACCAACTTGTAAGGCCCCGCTCCCGGGCGCCCTACGGTTGGTGGTTCATCGCACGTAAAACATACATAATGTATATAATCATAAAATAAAGCAGCGGAATTAATAAAATATGCATTCTCATTCATTCATAAAAGTCATTACATAATTGACATGATTACAAAATACAGCTTTCTCTACTTTGTCTCTCCTCATAGGGTCATACAGCGACCTCTAGAGAAGATATTAAGTTCAAAAATATAAAAATTATATTTTTATACTAAAGAATATTCCTTAAGTCATTCCGTACATCGGAACCCTTAAGGAACACTCTTGACACTCTCATGCAACATATTTCGTTGCATGTGCTGCGCACACGCACTTCCGGTGCGTGGTAGCATATTCAAAATTAAAGAAGATTTCTTAAGTAATCCCTTTTATGGGAATCCTCAAGAAATCTCGTAATGGCATGCAACGTGATGAGTTGCGTGCGTTACGGGCCCACAACACATGACGTTGCAGCATAATCAAAAAGCGAATGCCATCCCAAAAGAGCTGAGTAGCCGCCTCGTGCCATCCCCAGCAACGCTACCTGCCAACTGGAAACACATAAAAAGTCAGCGTTGCTGAGTGAGTTCTAGTTTTATAATAAACATACTTTTACTTATTTAAAAGTATCCTTTCGTGCATGCGTTCATACAACATACGTACACAGAGATAATATTCGTTATTATCTTCATCATTCGTTATTCATCGTTATCTTTAACTTCTCGTATGGATTCTGTCAGGCTTTACCCACTTCATAGCACTTGGCTATGATTACTGTGGTCGAATGACAAGAATCCCGTTCATACTTACTTGCGCATTGAAAGGTGAATTGTACCAATACCATATGCTACACCCCGATCGTTATTAGCTACCGGGCCGAAGTCAACATATGAACAACAAAACGTATGCCACGGTACTAGAGGTAAGCGGTAGAGGTACCATGACCATGGTCAATCACAGAGAAGGACCAATCGCGTTATTCAATGCTTGCAAGACATAATTCGTTCGTTCGTTAATGCATGTATTCATCATCTTTTAATCATTCGTTCATTCATTAATACATGCATTCGTCATCGTGTTCCTCTTTCGTTATCCTTCACTTTACGTTACATAATACTTTGTTCGTTCGTTCATACGTAAAGCCGTAGAAAGATATTCATACATTTTTATAAGGAACACACGCATCATACATACATCATCATTCATAACATCATACTTACATCATCATACATTACATCATACATACATCATCATCATCGTCATACATAACCTCGTACATACATAGCCCGCATCATCAATCATCACTAGGCACTTACTCCCGTATTTTTCCCTAATCTGGGACTTACTATGCGTCATCCTGGTGCAGTAGCACTAACTATCCCTCCAAGACCGTGGGGACTCATACTAGGACCTTATATAACGTGCCGAGTCCACAATCATACCTTAGACGTATAACACAACATTATACCCAAATGGGTCATACATACATACGTCAGTAAACAAGTTTATATGTGTTCCAGCCCCAAAAATCATTTAAAAGCAGTAAATAAGGGGTCCTAGAACTCACCTGTGCTTGACAAGCAGCTTCTCAATCAAGCCTTAAAGTCGCGGGTCACACTACACTGCCTGCAGATAAGTTAACACTCAAAAGAGTTAATTTCTGCCTAATTTCGCTACTAAGTTCGCAGGTAGTTTCGCCCGTAAATTCGCCAGTAGTTTCGCCGAGCGAATCAACAGTTTCGCTGCTAGTTTCGCCGGGCAGCATTCTGCCAGTTTCGCTGGACAGATTCGCTACCTCGAGCGCCCAACTTTCGTTGGAATTCCCTAGTTTCGCAATATCTAAGGTCAACTTGGGCATTGGCATAGTCATCAGTGAAACTATAGTTTCGCTCAGGCGAATATGTAGTTTTGCTGCAACGAAACTGTAACTTCGCTGTAAATCCTCCCAGTTTCGCTGGACGAACTTACAGTTTCGCTGGTCGAGACCTTAAATTCGCAGAACGAGCTGAAATTTACGAATCAGCTCGTTTCAGCCCAAAAATCCAATCCTTTCCACCCAAACCCTTGGATTATCATCCAGGAAGCTATATCTAAGCTCATTACACGTTTTCTTACTCTAAAACGTGTGTTTTGGGGCGATTTTTGCCACTTTAAAACCCAAAAACCCCAAA
The DNA here is from genome assembly GCA_024085815.1 of Flaveria linearis. Classification (NCBI taxonomy): domain Eukaryota; kingdom Viridiplantae; phylum Streptophyta; class Magnoliopsida; order Asterales; family Asteraceae; genus Flaveria; species Flaveria linearis. The sequence continues at coordinate 47,707,144 of CM044004.1, read as the reverse complement.
CTCGGGTTTTTCACCAAATGCAGCAATTTAGATACGTTTCTTACCTTGATTCTTGTAGTTTAGGAGTCCACAAACACCAGCCTTCAATTCTTGACCACCCGAGCTTCAATCCGGCACTTTCTCTCTCTACACTTTCTCTCTCTAGAATGGCGTTTGAGTGAAAATGAGAGTTGCTCAGCTGATCCATCTATTTATATGCCAGGCGTTCCCGGGACCCCAAACTCGTTAAACTCGTGACCCGGAGGGTTAACTCGGTGTAATACCCGCAACCATTTTATATTTATTAAATGGTTTTCATCCGAGCCCATCACTATCACTTGACTCGATTAGAAAATTTTCCGGGTGTTACAAGTCACCACCGAGGGTAAGACATTTTGCATGACATTGTAGACTTCATCGGCGATAGCCTCCTTCACAGTGGATTTGAGGGTGGCTGATCCCTCACCCTCCGGGTGACTATGGAGGTCTGACTCCTCGTGAACAGTCTCGGGAGCCTTAGCTTTGCTCCGGATGACATGTGGATCAGCAGTACACCTGCCACGAGCACCTCCTCGAGTTGCCTTCCCTGATTTGCTACCAGCCATAAATAATTCCTTAAGATTCAAACACCAAAATGGTTATTCAAGATAATTGCTCAGATCATTATAAGTACAGTAAGTCCTTAATTATAGTGGCCAAGTGTGATTAACTACTTACCTTACTCTCCTATCCCAAGCAATCACTATTCTAACACATGTCAGTATTCAAATCTAGAAGCGCATAGAACATATAGCACACGCACATAATTCCAGTTTTACTTGAAAACTTTTACCTGATGGCACGTAGCTACTTGGATTGGCATCCTTCATTCGGTCCTATTTTCAGTTTAAGCTTAGGTTTTCAAAACTCCTTACCCAATTCTCTTAAACTTTGTTGATACATATTGATGTACCAAGTTCATGTTTTGAAATGTAAAAGTCTTTCATGTCTTACATATATGTAATCAATGTAATGAATTGAATGAATGATATATGAAGTACATTGTGATATTAATTTATGTTTGATTACGTCATGATATCATTATATTGAATGTGTTGCACGTGTATGAACTAACTATATAGGTTTGATGTTGTTCTACATGGTTCTAAGTCAATAAGAACTTAGAAATATGTTTAAATTATCCATGTGATAGTTCATGCTAATGGACCGTACACATGAATATACCATGCTTATGGACCAGTCGCACAACTGAACCAGAAGACTGTCTGAGTCGTACGACTGAGACATAAGATTGAGTCAGTCGCACAATCGAACCTTCAGTCGTGCGTATGAGTCAATCGCATGATTCAGTCGCACGACTGAACCATGCTAATGGTTCAGTCATACGAATGAAGACAGAAAACCTATAAATACCACGTAATTCGTGGAAAACACAACACTTCGAATACCTACTACCCTAGCCGTCCAGAGCGTACCAAGTCGTCAATCCAAGTTCATAGTTCATTTCTGATCAATTCCCATTCGTTCTTAACATTTGTTTCATCATTGGATTGATCAGGATATTCGTTCTCAATGATTGGATCGCCAATCAAATAGGATTCCGCACTATTTGATTCGGTATCACGTAGAATCCGTTAGTACTCCGTATGAAATCAGTCCTAACAAGTGGTATCAGAGCTTAGGCTCGTGATTTTGCATGGATTCAATTGGTTTTGGTGTCAAAACTAACGTTTTATTCAAAACAACACTTTTTCGCTTCAAAACATGGTTTTGTCGAGTTTCTGTGTCAAAAGTTTTGACTTGTTCCCATACGGTAGATTAGGGTTCTTGAAAACTCGTAGTTTTGAGTCAAGTGTTCAAAAATTCGACTTTTTCCCGCAGCAGCAGCTTCAGTCGCACGATTGGCCCAATTGCACGACTGAACTCCATTCGCATAGTTCAATCGTACGACTGAACTCATTCGCACAGTTCATTCGCATGGTTGAGGTTTTCCATTTGGTTGACCTCATTCGTCTAGTTCAATCGCACGAGCAAATCTAATCACACGATTGAAGCCATTCACATCCTTCAATCACACGGTTGAACCAGTCGGCCTGTCCAATCGCATAGGTCAATCTGTCCTGTTCTTAGTTCACCAAGTTTAAAGAAATGGAAGATTAGTTCTCTGCTTTTACTGTTGGAAAGGATTCACGCATCCAGAATCTTCTACTTCTGGAAAGTGAGATCGGGAACCACAACAAACCGCCAAAGCTATTAACGTTGGATGAATACCCACAATGGAAACAACGTTTTGAAATATACCTGAATGGAGTTGACCCAAATCTGTGGACGTCTATTGAGACTGGTTACGTGGTACCAGTCAGTGCTAATGAGGTAAAGCTTACATTGGGAGGAATAGTGAAGCCCAGAAGACTATGCATAATGCTGAAAAGAAACCATATGCCTTGTTGACTCAGTCAATACCTAAAGATATATTTCATCAGTTTTCTTAGAACAAGAAGTCTAAGAAGTTATGGGAAGCCTTAGAAAAGAGATACGAAGGCAATGCAACTCTGAAGGCACTCAAGGCAAAATCTCTTAAAAAGGAATTCGACAATTTCTCACCAATTGGAAAGGAGAGCTTAGATGATATCATCGATAGATTCTATCATCTTATGAGTAAGTTACACACTTATTATGTGGTTACATCCATGGAAGACAAAGTCTCTAGCTTTGCTGATGGGTTACCAGACAAATGGGATGCATTTGTGTCCAATTTAAGACAAAATGAGACTCTTGCTACATTGGACATAAATGACTTCATTTTAAAGCTCAGGGAGGAAGAACTACGTTAGAAGTACAATTCAAAGAAAGGATCCTACGCTCAGAATCCAGCTTTATACAACTCAGTTCCAACTCCTACTATGTCAGGTGCACCATTACAAACTGCTTTTGTATCTAACTCCTCTGCCCCTTCTCATTGCAGCCCATCAGGTACCGACACGTCCGGGTCATCTGGAACCCACTACATAGTTCCTGAGGCAAATGGTATGAAGTTAAAGACTAAGAATCTCGGGAATGTAACTGTGGAAGTAGTGAAAGAGTATATGGACCTTCTAGCTGCAGTTGTCCAATCTTATGATGGTCTGGTTGCTGGAAAGATTGGAAACTATCATCTTGCTGATGAAGATTACGAGCAAGTTGATGAAACTGAGTTAGAGCGCATGGATATCATGTGGGCCTTGGCTAGTGCTGTGAGAAGAGCAAAGAAGTTCGTGAAGAAGCCAGGACAATACTTGGTGGCAACTAAAGATACTACATTTGGATTTGACAAAACCAAGGTCACGTGCTTCGACTGTGGTAAGAAAGGGCATTTCAAGCGAGAGTGTGTTAAGCCCAAGAAGACAGGAAATGGAAATCCATTTCCCTCTTTAAATCATCAGGAAAAGGATAATATTAGGGCATTAACAGCAAGTAAAGACCCTAAAGCTTTGGTTGCTCAAGGTGATGAAGGGCAAGACTGGTCCTTCCGATTCGTATCCGAGGGTGAATCTAATCTTGTTTTTGTCGACACCTTGGATGATGGATCTACAAGTGAGGGAGACACAGTAGCTATTCACATTCAGATGTTGAAGAAGCTATGATGTAGTTGATCACTTAATGAAAGTAGAGCTTAGTGCAGCAAACACAGAACATTTAGTTGCTGAAGAGTCTGACACTGCACTGATGGCTGATTCGTCTGGTACTTCACAGGTAAATTCTAAAGACGAATTATATGATAAAATGCTTTTTCTGAATGTAAAAAATTTAGAGAAAGCATTGATTTAAAATTTTCCAGGTTATTAGAACACAATGATAATCTGGTGAATGATTTGCAACTCTGCACTGAAGCAAATCGTGTGCTAAAACAAAATGAGTGCAGTTTCAAAGAAAAGATAGAACTTCTAGGGAAACAATTTAGGGAAACCAAAGTTGTTGCTCTTAGTCAATCAAATGATATTAAGTTCTATTTAAATTCTTTGGAAGAAACAAAGAAGCAAAAAGTAGTTTTGGAAGTTGAAGTTGAATCATTGAAACAAAAACTGCATAGCTTGGCAAGTTCTTCACACATAGTTCAAAACTTAGTGAAAGAACGAAATGGTGGGGAAGGTTTGGGTTATAAAGTAGTACCTCCACCATATGCTATCCTTTTGAATACTAAATGTAGACCAATAAATAACAACCCTGTAAAGGATCATGTGCTGTCTACCCCTCTGGTCAATGATCCAGATTCTACGGGTAAACCTGTGAAGTCGGTCACCGAACAGACGAATACTACTTTGGGATCTAAAGATAAGATGCCTGTTGAGTATTTGAATGATAAAATTGAAAAGGTTAACTTAGAATCAAGTTCACAAACGTCTATTTCAGAACCTAAAAAGTATAACTCAAAGAACCCTAAACATGTAAATCATCAAAGTCCAAATCAAACTAAGGCGAAAGATGTTCAAAAGATCAAAAAAATTAAGTTTGTTAAAGAAGGTGAAACATCTAAAAATGTAGAGAAGTTACCAAGCCCCCAACCGCACTCAACCCCACATCAACAATTTCCACAATATGTAGAAGGGAGATCTTGCTACAGTTATGGAAAACGAGGACATATCTCTTCAAATTGTCCTTATTATCAAACACCCAAAAAGAAAATTGAACTTTTTGATGAAAAACCTAGATTTTCTAAGACCATATCTAATACTCCTCCAAAATACCAAGGGCCATACAGACGAGCTGAAAGCAAGGCTGTGTCACCCAAGGTTAAACCTAGGATTATTAGTGAACCTAAAGTTCAAACCATTAGCCAGTCGTCTGTTTACCACAAACAAGCCTTACACAAAACTGGGTTATGGAAAAGAAAAATCAGGTAATGTGTCTGACAGTGAGGACAAGAAGAAGAAGATGTGTCCTCATCCTCTCAAGGATAGTGGGTTGAGTTCATGATGTGTGATACCTCTAGGACACCCAAGCTAGTTAAGGCTTGGGTCCTAAACTTGAACTAATAATTTCCTTTATATGTGCAGGGTGTCTATTACAGCGCTATCACTAATACCTGGATTATTGATAGTGGGGCGTCCAGGCACAGGAATTCGTCTCTCCTTTTCAACATCAAACAAATTAAAGGGGGACACGTATCATTTGCTGGAAATAAAGGAGGATATATCACCGCTCAAGGCGAAGTGGGAAATGAGAAAGTCAAGTTTGATAAGGTCAACTATGTTCAGCAACTGCAAAATAACTTGCTTTCTGTCTCCCAAATCTGTGATAAAGGATTCAAAGTTGTATTCGATAACAAGAAGTGTTATATACTGAAGAAGGAGTATGTCATCAAGGAGGATAAAGTATTAATGTCAGCTTCAAGATATAATGATCTGTATGTCTTGGATCTATCACAAGCCTCCACAACTGAATCGACTTCATAGTGCTTCCTGTCAAAGGCAACAGAAAGGGAGTCAGTCTCGTGGCATAGAAGAATGGTACACATCAATCCGAGGAAGATGAACCATCTGGTTCAGAATGATCTGGTAGAGGGAGTTACTGTCAAGAACTTCCAGCTTCCAGATTTATATGTCTCTTGCAAGAAAGGAAAACAGACCAAGAAGTCTCACAAAGCAAAGAAAGTCAACTCTAACAAAATTCCACTCGAGCTTCTACACATGCGTCTGTTTGGCCCAGTTAGCACAAGGAGTATTGCCGGAGACCTGTATTGCTTTGTAGTGACTGATGATTACTCCAGATTATGTTGGGTAATGTTTCTGAAAGCCAAGTCTGAAACATTTGAATCATTTAAGCATCTGGTTATGAAATTGGAATCCCTCTACAAGCTGAAAGTTAGAAAGATTCGGTTAGACAATGGCACAGATGAACGGTGTCGCTGAGAGGAAGAATCGAAGTCTGATTGACGCTGCAAGGACAATGCTAGCCGATTCAAAACTGCTTATTCAATTCTGGAACGAGGCAGTGGCTAATGCTTGTTACACTTTGAATCGTGTTTTGGTGGTCAAACGTCATGGAAAGACATGTTATGAATTACTCCAGCGACGTAAACCTAACTTGGAGTATCTCGAATCGTTCGGTGCACCTTGCATGCTATTAAAGAAGAATCAGACTATAAAATTTTGTGAGAAGGTAGAAGAAGGTATTTTTCTCGGCTACAGTATACCAAACAAGCGAGTTTACAACAACTCAACGGGTCAGGTAGAAGTGTGGTGTAACATTGATGTTCAAAGATTCACCACCCCTGCTAGAAAAGGACCTTCCTTCTTCTTCAATTATGATGGATTCTTCAAGTCCTTCAATCTACCATCTTCTCATTCTGATGATGACTTAGCTGCTCGGATGATGTATGATGTGTTGAACTCTCCAACATTAGACACTACATCGTCTGCTCCATTAGATGATACTTCAAGCCCTTCAGGGGAAGAACTTGAGGTAAGTGACTCTTCTTCTGATGATGATGATTTTGAGACCACAAACGTGGATCACGCAGAATAGGTTCCTGCTACTACAAGTACACCAACAGCTGAACCTGAAGCCGCCGACACGTCGGAACCTCACACTCCAACAGCAAATGAGATTCCAAATCTGGATAATGAGGTAGTTGTTCACACCACTCCTGGAACTTGGGTACACGTTCATCATCCCCTGGACAACGTCATCGGGGGTATTCTATCAGGAGTTCAAACTAGAAATCAGTTATATTTAGCTCATTATGCAGCAGTGATAGAAAAGGGCTATATTCATGATGGTGCCTATCGATGCTTTGTATCTCAAGTTGAGCCTAAGTATGTAAGCGAGGCATTAAAAGATGAAGCATGGGTAAGTGCTATGTAAGAAGAACTCCTTCAATTCAAAAAGTTAGGAGTCTGGACACTTGTGGACAGACCAAAAGGTGCAAAGGTGATTGGTACCAAATGGGTTCTTCATTGCAAGAAAGATGACCAAGGGGTCATAATTTGAAACAAGGCTCGGCTTGTCGTTCAAGGGTTTAGGCAAGTCGAAGGCATTGACTACAATGAAGTGTTTGCGCCTGTGGCAAGGATGGAAACTATTCGTATATTCCTAGCCTATGGATCCTATATGCAAATCAAAGTTTATCAATTGGATGTGAAAAGTGCCTTCCTTCATGGTGAGATTCGTGAAACAGTATACGTAAGTCAACCCGAGGAATTTGAGGACCCTTATCATCAGGATAGAGTGTACAAACTGGACAAGGCTTTGTATGGGCTTCATCAAGCCCCTCGAGCCTGGTATGAGAAACTTTCTACTCATCTGCTTAAACACGGTTTTTGCATAGGGGTTATTGACTGTACACTGTTTATCAAGGAGAAAGATGGTGATTTACTACTGGTTCAGATTTACATGGATGACATCATCTTCGGTTCAAAAAATGAAGCTTTATGTAAGGAATTCGAATCTGTGATGAAAGTTGAGTTTGAAATAAGTGCCATGGGAGAAATGAAGTTCTTTCTTGGGTTACAGGTGGATCAGACACCCAAAGGAATCTTCCTGTATTAGACAAAATATGTAGGAGACATTCTTAGTTGGTTTGACATGGAGAATACAACTGTTGCTGGAACTCCACTTGCCACAAACCACGATGTGGCACCCGACAAAAATGGTGATCTGGTAGATGCCACTATGTACCGAGGGATGATCGGATCTCTTATGTACCTCACAGCTTCTCGTCCTGATATCATGTATGCCACATGTCTCTATTCCAGATATCAGGCTAAACCAAAAGTAAATCATCTCATCAGGATTAAAAGGATATTCTGTTATCTGAAGGGTACGCCAACACTCGAGTTGTGGTATCTTCATGATGATGATTTTGAGCTTACGGCGTATAGTGACTCGGACTACGGTGGTTGCAAGATTAATTACAAGTCAACATCAGCAGGTTGTCAGTTCTTTGGAAGACGGTTAGTCACCTGGCAATGTAAGAAGCAGACGTATGTTGCTCTGTCAACATGTGAAGCTGAATACATTGCTGCTGCAAGTTGGTGCTCACAAATCATTTGGATTCAACAGCAAATGCGCGACTATGGTTTGCAATTTTCTAACACCCCTATCTTTGTTGATAATTCTGCTGCAATTGCTGTAACTAAAAATCCGGTCCAGCATCCTAAGACTAAACACATCGGTATTTAATATCACTTTATACGTGACTGTTTTGAAAAGCAATTAATCGATGTTGTTAAAATTAATACGTATTTTCAACGCGCTGACCTCTACACAAAAGCATTTTATAAACCTCGGTTTTTATATCACTTAGAGGTAAATGGCGTGAAAAAGAAAAGTGATGTGATTCCTGAATAATCGAGATCATAGTCCGTCTTTCTGTTTATTTTAATTTTTTTCTTTATTTTAATTATTTCTGTCCTAAAAATCCAAAAACACAAAAAGATTTTCGGTTTTAGAATTTTAGGGGGAGATTAGTTTAGTTTCAGTATTTATTTACTTAAAAAAAGGAGGCGGGCAGATAGGCTGAAACCAAATCAAATCTATGAGATTGATCCAAAACTATGGAAAAAGATAGTACACAGGGAACTAATTGTATGGGACTTAAAAGACTGAAAAGATCAATAGCTATAATTAAAATTTCAAGTCTAAGATGTTTAAGCCAAATAAAGGAAAAATGATAGTACACTAGTCTGTTACTAGGGTTACATAGAGAAAGTAGACCTAGGGGTTGCTAGTCCATTGTACGATGTGTCGGTAGATTCAACACAATAGACAATTAGACTTCGTTGGTGAAACAATCTAAACTAAACTGTTTAACAGGCTGTGGGTTTCCATCTTATCAGTGGTTAACACAATCAAATAAATTTCAATAAGGGGTGACGAGTAAAATAAACACCACAAATGTGTGCGGACGACCATAAAAATGAGCAAAGCACATGAAAAAAATGATGAACGCAATCAAACAAATGACTAATGTTGTTGGTGCGTTATGTGTAAAAGAAAAGGTGCTCTTACAAGAAGATAGGTTGTATGCCTCTCTGTTATGCGATGACACTGACCTGAGGATAAGCACAACCTAAATATTCTAGAATTCATTGTTCTTTATGCCTCTCTGCTGTGCGATGGCACTGACCTGAGGCTTAGCATCTCTTTGAAAGCTCTTAGAATAGTTTCTTCTTGTCTCAAAACCCGTACACCGCTCAAAAATCTCCTGAGGAATGTCGATTACCATATAAGTGTGGGATCTACAAAAGCTTGTTGAAATAATAAAATCTAATCACCAATATGAGTTAAAAGTCTGTGTATGGATTTAAGTGGACAACAATACTGATAATCATCATGACTACAACTCTCGACAGTCGAAATCATTGTGCGCTTCTTACAGGTCCAGTATGATTTCCTGTAAGTGCTTGTGACTCTGAGAGTAATAAGAATCACTAATTTAAACATATATCAAAGAGTCCCAAATGATTATGATACACCTGTGTGATTCCATATGAATCTCTCGTGAGATGATAAAAACCAAATTGAAGTCGTTCTGCTCAGGGGGAGAAATCGGTTAAAGGATAATTTAATAGTTTTCAACCCACCTCAAACAAAAACACAAAAAATTATGTATTGTTTTATTTTTCAAGTTGTTTTTCTGTTCCAGTTATTACCTTTTATGCCGGACCATGTAACAAGGTGAACTCTGTGAATCATACTTTAAAAGGGTCACGTCTGAGGTGACCAAACTGTTGCAAAGTCAAAAGGATCATATCTGAGATGATCAAAGTTGAAAGGTAAAAGGTTCACGTCTGAGGTGGCCAAAAGGTTTTAAATTAAAAGGATCACGTCTGAGGTGATCAAATAGTTTCTCGTTAAAAGGATCATGTTTGAGATGATCGGTGCTCATAGTGTTATATCAATCAAAAGTTAAAACTGAAGGTTTGGAAAAGTATGAAGTCAACTCATGAGTATGAATCAATCGCATGATTGGATCATAAGTATGAACCAATCGTACGATTGAATCATAAGAATGAGTCAATCGTACGATTGGACCATGAGTATGAGACAGTCATGCGATTGGACCACAAGACTGAGCCAGACGCACGACTGAAGAGAGGGAACTAAGCCATTCGCATGACTGAAGAAAGGAGTATGGAGTCAGTCGCACGACTGAACCTCAGTCGCACGACTGAACCTCAGTCGCACGACTGAACCTCAGTTGCACGATTGAGCCATGCGTCTGGGTCCAGTCGCACAACTAAAACCCAACAGTATAAATAGAGGCTCATTCAGTCGTAAACTCTACCAGACTTCAAACTTTCCAAAAAACCGCCTAAGCACTGTTACTCTGCCAAAATTTCCAACTTTTAAGATTACCTTCTGATTCCTGTTCTAACCGATAGTATATTCTTATACAGGTAATTTGTGAAAGATATCGGGACAAACAACTGGTTAAAACAAATCAAACATGACCTAAATTGTTAAAACAAATAACCGAGACATAAACCCTAAAATAGACCACTTAAATGATCAAAATTGTCAATTTAAAGGACCTTAAATGCTATATCGGGTTCCTGTGAACCATATGAACCCAAAAACGATGTCTAATTTCACTTGGTGACAAGATTCAAGTTTATGGTGTCGCACAAGGGTTATGCGAATGGACAGACTGATGAACTTTATTCGCACGATTGAGCTAGTCACATGCTTCAATTGCACGATTGAACTAATCGGTGATTCAGTCGCACGACTGACTCAACCGCATGGCTTTGCACACGACTGAACTCTGTCGTAGGCTCAATCGTACGACTGAACCCAATCGTATGGTTCAATCGCACGATTGAACCAGATTGGTCAAAATCTGTTCTAAGTCAAATTCTTTATCTATTATGAATGGAAATAATGTGTTTGTCCCTTGTATTACAGCAATATGGCAGATAGATGGACGATGAGCACGAAGCACAATATATGTGCTTATCTGGACCCCACATCCCGGAACGCCTCTGTGTTTACCGGGATCATAGCCTTTCTACGACGTTCGGGGATCTTCAAGGCCATATCTACTCCATGTATACCATACAGGTCGATCCAGCAGGCGTTCTAGGAGAACGCCATTGTTGACAGATCTACAGAGCCCTATTGCATTAGGAGTTGTATCTTTGGGGAAGATATCCAGATCAATGAAGAGGATATCAGACGAGTCTTGGTCTCGGGTGACGATGGGGCACACCCAACCAAGCTGCATCCCCTAATGGTACGGGGTTGCTTCCTCAGGATCAAGTACGCCGGTGATATCAACGTTGGCGTTCTGAACAAGAGTAACATGTGCCCACAATTCAAATATTTGGCACATGTGATCCTGAAGTGTATAGCCTCCAGGAGAGGAGGATTCGATGAGCTGACGGATCAGATCCAGAACGCGTATGTGGCTTTGGTGCTGAACCATCCGTTGAGCTTCTCACGGATGTTCTTTACTTATCTGATCGAGAACATAGAAGCCAAAGGGAAAGAGGGCTTCTATATGTACCCAAGGTTTATTCAGATGATGATCAACGAGAAGCTTCCTCACCTTCCCAAGGAGAAGGACGATGCGGTGTCATTGGATGTTATGGACGACACCACCTTGGGAAGGATGAAGGTCTACCTGGGGAAGCAGGTAAAGCCCCCGGTTAGGAGGTTGTTCGGCCACCTTGCCAGGGAGGATTACATGGCGCCAGCACATAAACAATGGCATCATGACGATAGCGACTCAGATTTTGAGCCGATTTTGGCTCTTGTCGATAAGGAGGATGACGATGACGACCAGGATGATGGTCAGGGTGGTGGAGACACAGGCCCAAGTCAGCCAAGGGCCACTGAGACTTCCACTATGTCTTTACCAGCCCCACATGGTAGTTCCTCCTATCCCAGTGGATTGGAGCAGGCAGCCATCCATCGGGATTTCCTACCAGACGATGAAGACGATGAGTCCGACGAAGAGCCTCTCACGAGGACAGTCGGTAGTCGTGTGGTGGCCACCGAATGGGGTATGGAGGCGGTTGGAGGACGTCGGGCTGGGGTTGAGGGTACTGACACTGCTCATCCTACATACACACCTCCCCAGCCAAGCCCAGGGGGAGCCCAGAGCTCCAAGGGCTCACGATTGAAGAGGATGGCACAGCCACATGGCAAGACGGCCAAAAAAAGACGTATAGTGCTGATGACCTCTCCTACCACCATAGCCACTACCTCCACCATCCCTACCACACCTACCACCACCACAGTCACTACATCCACCACTCCTATCACAGCTACCACCACCACTACAGCTACCACCATTCCACTCACCTCATCCATTCCACCACCAACCACAACCACCATGTTGGACCAAAAGAACTAATAAGCCAGATCAGAAAAACCGCTAAGTCCCACAAGACATCATAACAACTGCTGAAAGCTTCATCAGCAATTTGACAAAGACTGAAGACTTCAATAGCTGAAGATCAAAGAACTGAAGATCAACAGCTGAAGAGTTCAAGTACTAAAGACTCATCAACTGAAGCATCAAGTACTAAAGACTCAAGTACTGAAGCCTCAAGTGCTGAAGACAAAGTACTAAAGATCAACAGCTGAAGAACTGAAGTACTGAAGATCAACAACTGATGTACAAAGTCTGAAGACAAAGACTGAAGACATCAGCTGATGACAACTACTGAACTCATCAGCTGATGAAACATCTGAAGTTCAAAGTCTGAAGACCAAGTGCTGAAGCTTCAGAGTTTGTCACAACAGCTGAAGAAGTCTTCTTCAGTTGTTGTGATGGTTTTACATTTCAGTAGTTTGTAATTTTCCTTTCAGTAGTTTGTAAAACGACAGAAGAGTTTGTTCTTCAGTCGTTGTAGCTGTCAGTAGCTTCTTTTCTTATCAGTCATTTGTAATAAGTATTAACACTTAGCATTTTGTAAGAAGATGTCAGCTATTTGACATCTTCAGTAGTTTAGGTGTTTTCAGTAGTTTGTTAGAATAACGGTTTGATGTCACTATCAAGTGACATCAGCTGATGTCATTCTTCCTATAAAAGAGAGATGACCTAATTGTAATCTTTCCCGAAGCGTGTGATTCAATAGAAAACACCTTTTCGTAGAATTGTTCTCTCTCTCTATAATTTTACTGTTACATGCAAAATCATTTGTGTTCTTGCTTATCTGTTTAATTCTCGTGCTAAATCCGCTGCGAATACAACCTAATTGATCAAACTAGAGGCTGAGATCCTTTCACACCACCACTCCCATATATACTACATCCACCACTCCACCCACCACATCACATGCCGGACCATCCACCTCATCAGTACCACCACTAGGATCTTCTCTGCCCAACATTAGGGTAGAGGAACAGCTTGCCAGCCTCAACCGTCTGGTTCTCAAACTGCTCGCAACTAATGATATTCGAGCGAACCAGATGAATCAGTTGATGGCTGTCAACGCTGCACAGGGCAAGTAGATCGCCCTGCTGACCGAGAAGACAGCAGCTCAGAGTCAACAAATCACACATCTGACTGAGAAGGAAGATGCCCTTGAGAGAGATATGTCCAGAGCTCATCATGCCTTAACCACACAGAATGATCTTCTGATGGCATCGGTGAAGCGAATTGAGGATGTTGAGAAGAAAAACAAGAAGCTACGCCTAAGGCTAAAGGGAACAAAAGGTGAGCCTCTTAAGATCAAAGGTGATGGTGATGATGATGATGATGACGAGTCATCTGATGATGATGAGTCTGATAATAAATGATGATGATGATGTTGAAGGAGAGAGCAGTGATAAGGACAAAGAGAGAGGAGATGAGGATGAGCCCGAAGGTGATGCATCTGCATCAGCCTCAGATCCATCAACTCAGGAACGGAGGTCAAAATGAAGTCAAGAATCAAGACCGTCCACCTCAGCTCCTCAAGCTAAAGAGCCAAGTGACAAAGACAATAGTAATGATTAGTTGTCTTAGCTTTTGATTATCTTTTGTACTTGAATTATGTATTTCACTTATGTAATTAATGTTTATCAATGTTTATTAATGTAAATGAATTGATTACTGATTTGTTTGTGTAGTTTTGAATGTTTAAACAAATAGATGAATCTCAACAGACTGATGAGTACAACGTAGTACCCCTTCAGCAAATCAAGACTCATCTAACAATGATTCTTGATTTGCAAGGGATTGTTCGAAGGTCTGTGAGCTATACCCCCGAAGAGGGAGAGATCATTCATGATCTGACAGACTAGCAGCTGGCCGACATGTTTAGACTCAACCCTGATGAGCTAATCAAAGATGCTCCAGAGGTTGATGTCATGAGCGATGAAGAGCTTCAAGATATGGATGAGATTGAGATTGAAGACATTACTGCTGAAGAGTATCCACAGTACACTGACCATCAGAGAAATATTATCCTTGACTTGGGTGAAACATTTAGCAGTGCTACTTTTGAGACACTAGATGAGTCAGAGAAGGAGAAAGAGAAAGAGGAGGGAAAAGCCCAAGCTTCGGACCCTGATGTTGACAACAAGAAAACTGAGTGGGCATTATGTTTAGCAGAAATAAAAGCCCAGAGAGTGCCTACAAAGTCGAATGCCTACACCAAACTCTATCGTGTAAAGAAGCATCAGAAGTTGTCTGGCAAGATCATTAGTTGGGCTTATTTTGAAGACTTTGATGTGTACGCGGTGAAAAGAGAGAAGGGAATAGAGTACTTCAGATACCCGCATGATCTGAAGACTCTTCCTGGTTTTGAGTTAAACAGGCTTGCCTGTTTAGACCTTTTGTATGCCAATCCCAGAAAGATGTCGGGATGGTTCGAGATGGCGCTTAAGAAATAATACCACACCAGATGAGTCAACTTCAAGCCTCAACAGCCTAAACGTTATTTCCATAAGACTGAAGTTGATCCTATCACTGGAAGACCAAAGGTAGTGCTGAAGTGGAGTCCTTCATGCACAATGTCAAAGATTCCCCTATGGGAGATGCCTCAGGACTTCACTCCACATTTCAAATGGTGGTATTACGACTGGTGAATGGGTGAAACGGTCATAGTTTTGTATAAAGATGCTCAGATTGAGACTATCCGGGTGTTTGACACTATGTGGCTGACCAACTTGTCCAAAGACGATGTCCACACTCTATACAAGTGGCCACTATTCTATGACAAGCAAGACATTGTACAAGCTCTTCAATTCCAACATGTTATATGACTTTGCTTTACGTTTGAGATACACGCAGGAGTCACTAGAGAAGAGAAGTACAAGAAATTTCAAGAACATGTGCAGAATGTTAGACAATAGAGTAAACTAGGTCCAAGGGGGAGTTTGTTGATACATATTGATGTACCTAGTTCAGGTTCTGAAATGTAAAAGTCTTTCATGTCTTACATATATGTAATCGATGTAGTGAATTGAATGAATGATATATGAAGTGCATTGTGATGTTAATTTATGTTTGATTATGTCATGATATCATTATATTGAATGTGTTGCATGTGTATGAACTAACTATATAGGCTTGATGTTGTTCTACATGGTTCTAAGTCAATAAGAACTTAGAAGTATGTTTAAGTTATCCATGTGATAGTTCATGCTAATGGACCATACACATGAATGTATCATGCTTATGGACCAGTCGCACGACTGAACTAGAAGACTGGATCAGTCGCACGACTGAGACATAAGATTGAGTCAGTCGCACGACTGAACCATCAGTCGTGCGTATGAGTCAATCGTATGATTCAGTCGTACGACTGAACCATGCTAATGGTTCAGTCGTACGAATGAAGACAGAAAACCTATAAATACCACGTAATTCATGGAAAACACAACAAACTTTGGCTCTGATACCAACTTGTAAGGCCCCGTTCCCGGGAAACCTCACAGTTGGTTAATCATAGCATAAAATCACTTTAAAAACAAAACATTGCAGCAGAATTAAATAAACATTCACTTAAAACTTAGAAATCATATTGTAATCATGCATTTGTCTTTAAATGGAATAAAACATAGTGCATGGTCTTAAATTACAGTAAAGATTTCATAGACAGGAATGCCATCCATTGCTCGCCAAGTAGCTCCCTAGTGCCATCCTCAGCATCAGCATTTACTTGTCCACTATTATGCATAAAAGTCAGCTTTGCTGAGTGAGTTCTAGTTTTATATAAATAAGAAAATATAAGCTTTATCCTCCGTATAATGACCACGCATACATCATACTACATAACATTTATTGCATCATATTAAGCATGTTCATTATCTTTCATTCTTTCATTATCTTTCACTTCATCATAAGCGAGATTGCACAAAGCAAGAGCTCCATGTTGATCGACAACGAATGTCGATCCTCGTCGGTACACATCATCATGGTAGCTAACCCCCAACAGTTGGTCCACACTGCAAGGCACATAGCCCGCTCATGAATACAGATCCATCATTATACGTCAGAGTCACCTAATTGAAGTCTATCTTAGTGCTTGCAAGACTTTTTCATCATCAAACGGGTCGGGGGTAACATTCGTTAAGTTCCACTTATCACTAATATTATCTTTCACTTAATATAAAACTTATTAAGTACACAACATACCAAGTACTAGTCATCATAACACATAACCGACCCTCCGCGGGACAGCGGGGGTTCGGGGGCGGCAGCCCCTGACAGCGGGGTCCTAGGGGCAGCAGCCCTAGTGGGGTCCAAGGGGCAACGCCCCTAGTTGGGCCCGGCCTGCCAGGTCAGCGCCCAAAATTTTTATTTTAAGGACTTTATATAGCATATTTTGTTATAGGAAAATTTATATTCTTGTTAGAACCGCTTGAAATCCTTACCTTGAAAACCTTATGTTTACTATGCATAATAGCCCCAAAAACATGGAAAACCGTTTAAATAAGGGGATCTAGAACTCACCTGGATACCGTGAGTAACCTTCAAACTAAGCTTTCTAGGCTAGGATCATACTACCCAGCCTGCAGATAAGTTAACACTTAAAGGGGTTAAATTTTGCCTAAATTCGCTGCTAATTTCGCTGCCAGATAAGCAGTTTCACTGGCAGTTTCGTTGCCAGTTTCGCTGACAGTTTTACTGCCAGTTTTGCTGACAGTTTCGCTGCCAGTTTCACTGGCAGTTTTGCATGACAATTTCGCCCAACTTTCGTTTGAATTCCATGGCTGCGAAATTATCTGTACCCACAGTTTCGCAGCTTGAATATGCAATTTCGCTGGATGCACACACAGTTTCGCAGATCGCATAAAAATTACGAACCAGACCATTTTTAACCCAAAATCGCAACTTTTTACATCCAATCTCTTAGTTTATCATCCATGAGGCAATATCTAAGCTTTTTACATGTTTTTATACGTTAAAATGTGACCTTTATACGATTCTTTGCAACTTTTCAAAACCCAAAACCGTAGAATCCGGGTTTTATCTACAGAAAGGTTTAAAGACTGATTCTTACCTGGATTTGTTGCTCCTTTCTTATGGTTTGATACTCCAACACCCAGATCTTCAATCCCTTAACCTTTGAAGCTCCAAATCTTGTGTTTTCTTCACTTTCTCTCTCTACTTTCTCTCTCTATGAATTTGGGAGGCTAGGGTTCAAATGAGGGAGATGGTGGCTGGTTGAATGTGTTAAAGGGTTGATTATGGGCCCTTAATCACTTAGGTTCTTGCCCATAAGCCTAATTTAGCCCATAACCCATTTCCTTTCTTTATTAAATACCCACTAATTAAGCCCATTATTCTTGATGACTCGTTTTGACTTTTCAGGTGTTACAAAAGACTCTTGGCTTGGGTTGCACCATCTAACTGATTTGTTTTCTTTTACAGAGACATCAAAGAAGACCTGGCAACATTTGGTATGTTGACAGTGGATGTTCTAGACACATGACTGGAAATTGTTCCCTCCTTTGAGATTTTAATAGAAAACATGGAGGAAACGTAGCCTTGGAGGTGATAAAACCGGTGGAAAGATAACTAGTGAAGGAATAGTATCAAATGGGTTGATTAGCTTTGAAAATGTCAACTACTGCTCTAACCTTCAGTTCAATCTTCTCCGTGTATCCCAAATCTGTGATAAAGGATATGCCACCTTATTTGACTCCAACAACTGCTACATCCTCAAGATGGGTTTTCAAATACTTGAAGATTGTATCCTTTTGAAAACACCACTTCATAACAACACATACATTGTTGATATGAACATTGTTTTAGCATCAACCCCTGAAACATGTTTACTATCAAAAGCATCAGAAGATATTTCCAATTATGACAAATATGTTTGGGTCACTCTAATTATAGCATAATGAATCAACTTGTAAAAGGTGACTAAGTAATAGGTTTACCACAAAAAGAACATTTCTGTATAGACCACTGCACTGCACGTCTAAAAGGTAAACAACACAGACTGTCTCATAAGTCAAAATTGGTAAACTCTAACAACACACCACTCAAATTGCTTCACATGGACCTTTTTGGCCTAATAAAAATCCTAAACATAGGAAAGAAGCAATACTGTCTTCTTATAGTAGATGACGATTCTAGATTCACCTGGGTTTTCTTTCTACTACACAAGTCAGAAACATCAGAAATCATCAAATCATTTATCACTAAGATTGAGAATCAATTGGATCTTAAAGTTAATATCTTTAAGAAATGATAATGGTACTGAATTTAAAAATGACTTTATTTCTTCTTTTTGTGCAGAGAAAGGAATTAGTCATCAATTCAGTATAGCAAGAACTCCTCAGCAAAATGGAGTAGCTGACAGGAAAAATAGAACGTTGATAGAAGCAGCTAAATCTATGCTAACTGACTCTCTATTGCCCATATAACATTCATTTTTTTAATTAACAAACAAGTTTGACTCATACATGACACCACATGACATATGATACTGCACTAGCATAATCCTTCACTTGAGTTATTTTCCACTAATAAAGACTGATAATATCTTTGTTTGATGTTTGAATAGGATCAGCATGGGACATATAACATCACATACAATAGTGAAGAATTGGAGTCTCGTGATTGTGTGGTAAGCAAACACCCATCTTGGTTTATGGTAAGTATTGGTCTATCCAATATAAATTACTTGTAAAGTAACTGCTATACACCAAGTGAAACAGTTTTTAAATCCCTCAATCATACAAGTGTCTCCTTTGTTATGATTATCATAGACCTGGAGTACACTCAGGCATTCTTTGTTATGCTAAGCACATACCTGAATGACCTACATCATGATCCAAAATAATTCCTAATAAGGAACGCATCCTTTATGGATGAACAATCAATGAAGTCTTTTAGACTACATTCCTTGAGAATGAATCAAAGGAATCCCAAAGTGGATCACTTTCCAAAGTGAAGTGAAAAGAATCCTAATATGGATCAAACAACAAGGATCAAGTTGATCATTTATACTCCTAAGAAACTATGTCATAAGCATTGCAAGTGTTTTTTAGTATATTTCAGGAAGAATTGATCTTAACATACACTCAGGTGTGGGGTACATATAAATCATCTCAATACACCCACAACATGATAAATCAATCACTATTTCAATCAATCATTAATACCATGCATGAGTTTAAGTGAACAACAATATCTACAATCAACATTATATTAGTCTATGTCTATTCTCAAAATCATTCAAAACACTTAATGAGACTTTAAGACTAGTATGATCTTATGTCATGTACATATGATTCAATAAAAATCAAACTCCTTCATCCTTCCTATGTATTATTTTTGAAGAAAAAGACATTCCTTATAATAGAGGATGATCTTTGCAAGGGAGATTGCTGTTATTTCACACACATGCTAAGAATCTTGGGGACTGTCTATGTAAATGCTGCACTCAAATAGAGGGTGGAAACCAAACAGCAACCATTAACATACATAGAAGGCATAACATGCATGAGAATATCAAAAAACAACAATTTTGAGATACTGAAAGGCAATCATGTTGTAATCACACTAGTTAGCAACATTGATGTGCAGAGTTGACAAATCAACACTTGAGCAGCTGGTTCATCCAACAATAGAAAGTAAATATGATGACCTGAAAAATGATGTTAACTATTTTGTTGAGCATATAGTCAACTGCAGAAATGCACTAAGGATCACTCCATTGTCAGATCAAGTGAAAGAAGCTGAAAAGGATCAAACTATTAAGAAAGATGTGGAAGAATCCTTGAAGGCTACTTCTGAAATTCAAAAGAATGTAGAAGAAGCTTGCCCTTCTCATTCCTAAAGGTTTCTAACATACAAAAAGACAAAAACAAACAAACAAACATGTCTAACCTTATAAACAAACAAGATTAGCAAACATAAATAACAGACAACAAACACATACAGAGCATCAATCATACAAGTATATAATACATAATCAGCATTAATAACAAACAATCAGGCAAATAACAAGTCATACCAGCAAACATACATAAATCAAACATATAAGACAATTTGATTACACATATGTAATCAGTAAATCATACATGAAAACATTCAATCAAGCAATTATACATGTAATGAGAACAAACAGTCATTCATTCATTCATGTAACAGACAAACAGACAATCATACATTCTTGTAATCAATAAAATAGTCAATTATTCAATCATGCATAACATTCAAACATGCAATCAAACAGTATACGTCAAACACAAAACCATTACAATCATTCATATCAAACACAAACACACACACATATTGTTACTAACAAACAAAACATTAACAAGCAAACATTAAAGAGATGACAACATCATCCTTAGGGGGAGTATTATTGGACTCAACAAGTGTATTAAAGAAGGATAATGTTTTCCATAATAAAACACAATATGTTCTAACATTCAAACAATCATTGACTAACATATTAGCATCATTAGCATTCATAACATACACTAATTATCATTTAAATTTCTTTTTCAGGTTTGTAGATAAAAGAAATTTTGACAAGTGTCGGCAGCGGATGAAGAAGTGCCCACAGTGAATGAACAAGTCTATGTAGCGGATGAAGAACAACTTTCAAGTGTCTACAAAGGATAAACACTCCACAACAGACAACTAACAAGACAAACATACAACAAGTGTTCACAGTGGACATCATCCAAGACGAAGCGGACACCTTATTCATCATCCACCAGCGGACGACTTAGCATCCACAGCGGACAGTCTAACATCCACAGCGAACGACTTAGACTTAGGATTTCATGTTATTTTCATTTACATAAGGGTATTTTTGTAATTGTAAATAGCTATCTGTATAGGCTATAAATAGGAAAATACCATAATCCTATGTAAGCTTTTGAACAATCAATACAAACAAGCAGTTATTATCATCCAAGCATTCAATCACTAGCAAACACATAATCACTCACACACACTGATATCATAGCTCTAATCATGGGTTTCGGTACCATGATTATTGTTTGTTGAATGAGAGAATAGAAAATATCCTTGGGGGAATCAACATGTTGTTGTTCTTGTTCTCATTAGAGAAGTTCAAAAACATTCAGGAGTTGATTTGATTTTATCATAGATGATGTTGATTGATGTGCATATATAAGTACTTCTCATGTGTGTGATGTTATTTCTCATATGCTGATGATAACACTTGAAGCACGTACGTAGTAGTGAGGTATACATGCATGCTGATTGAGTTATGCACACATGTTTTGAATCCTTAATAAAGTCTTTGATACACACATGTGAACATTCATTTGTAGATGTAAATATTATTCTCATGCGCAAATACAATGTTTTTTATGCATAGATTCCATACTTAGTAATTTTCATTGTTGGTTCAGGCCCCACAAACACACACTAAAAACACACACAAGCTCACGTATATATGTGTATATGAATGTGATATTGCTGAAAAGAAAACTTCACATATATTCCATAAACAAAACAGGCCATTTATAGGCAATCACATGCACCCACTACTCCTACAATTACGCAAAAGAACTACTTCCACTCTTTCACTTTCACATGTTTCCACGATTTCACCTATTTACTTGGTCAAACTATTGACTAATTCAAAACTAATAAACATTTAACTAAATCAAATAATAAAACTATAATAAGTCAAGATTAAATCCTACATTCACCCCCTTAATCTTGACCCACTTCATCCAAATTCCTAGCTGCAACTGATCAAGACTTGGATGTCATGTTTATTCCATGCAACTAAAATATTCTTGAACCATCTCGACTTTTCCCGGACACCCGATCTTCACCTCGATCACGTCCAAAGCCATCTTTAGTTCAACCCGAATAAAAACACCACACTTGTAACATCTCACATGGCATCCCGCCGGAACCGTTCACTAACATCACGACTTTTACCGGATCAACGACCTCACCTCGGCCACATCCAAAGTCACCGATTGAACTCCAACGCCATAATGTCACACCGTGTTCTTCTCCAATATCTTCCTTTTTCCGACCGCCTTTGTTCAAGAGGCTCTCCACCGACAGAAAACAAGCCACCCGCTTCTTCCGTTTTCTCACACCTTGCCAAACGAGACGAATCCAAAGCCACCTGCTTTGACGGATACATTCTGCCCGTTTTTCAAGCAATAACGTCGGTCTCCTCTTATCACTAACAACCCGATCAAAGACTTCAAAACACAGTAGCACCCCCTACTGAAAACGTCTTGAAACAACCCTTCCCTTTTCTTTCAATCGCGACTAACAGCCACAAGACACCTGATGTTCACCCGTCACAACCCCTTCATCCTAACTGGTACATCAACCATGACAACTACTGACACAAACACCCATCTGGTCTCTGTTTACTGTTGTAAAAACAGTCCCGAAACAGCAATGTTCATCATGGTCACCCGTTGTCTCTACCGGCACTTCCCCGTAACAACGCCTGACCGAACACCATTCTTGTCACCTCTTCTACTGTTGAACACTTTCGAAACAGCCACCTGCTGTCCCGAAACACATCGGTAACCTGCTGCGTTTGCCCTGCAGCAACGGGCTACACCCTTCGAAGGTCGACTCTCAAACCGGTCTTCTCCGTCTCTCGAGCTCCAGGCTCTGATACCAAATGTTGGTTCAGGCCCCACAAACACACACTAAAAACACACACAAGCTCACGTATATATGTGTATATGAATGTGATATTGCTGAAAAGAAAACTTCACATATATTCCATAAACAAAACAGGCCATTTATAGGCAATCACATGCACCCACTACTCCTACAATTACGCAAAAGAACTACTTCCACTCTTTCACTTTCATATGTTTCCACGATTTCACCTATTTACTTGGTCAAACTATTGACTAATTCAAAACTAATAAACATTTAACTAAATCAAATAATAAAACTATAATAAGTCAAGATTAAATCCTACATTCATGAACTTACTTCATTATAATCTCAACTTCTAATGAATTTGACAAGCATGTTCCTTTCAGGATCCAACACCTCCAACCCCCCCCCCCCTGGATCTTATTTGAAATTATATAGTCACAACCGCTCCCTTGTTGGAAGCTTGTCTGATAGTCAAGCCTCTGGGAATTCAAAATCACTAAGTATGGTACACGCTATTCCAATTTAGAACCAAAGGACTGCATGACTTTTTCCACGTTCACGTTTCCATTTCTGCATGGTTTTTATGAAACTTTATTTCCAATTTATTATGCATTTTTTTTTGTCATTTATCATAATTTGAATTGTGAAACCCACTTCTCTATTTTTTTTCCTAAGTATTAGCACATGCACATATGGGTTGTTTCTTTCTAGCATCGGTTTATGCTATCGATCAATGTTATCGATCACATAGAATAAAAAGGAGGCAGAGTAAATCATCTTAATATTGTTTCTTCTTCCATTAAAGAACTTCATATTAGACAATATTATTAGAGTTATTAGTATAAGCGTACGGACCTAGTTATGTTTTAGAGTTTGCATTATATTCTCTATATATATTAGACAATATTGTTAGGGTTATTACAATATATAGAGAATATAATGCAAACCCTGAAACGTAATTGGGCCCATAAGCTTATACTAATAACCCTAATAATATTGTCTAATACTCCATTGCTATCTTAGTTTTGGCCAACTAAGAGGCGTCTTTAGAACCATATTTATGTCTCGTGGTGATTCTGTATATCAAGATCAGAAAGGCCCGCCCAACAAGCGGGTGGTGATTACCATATCACGCTTCTATCCATTGCATTCGAATTCAACCAACTTGCCTTTGGTTGAAACCACTATATATCGCTGTCAGTTACTTGTATGATAGCAATGTGAGCTAAACCTACAATGCTGGTGTTGACATAAATATCATTATTCATCTAAAATGGAAAAGGTGCCAACTACGCATAGGAAAGCGCAAGAGATGTCAAAATCTAAAACATTTACCATGACATCGTATTATGGCTAATCATATATCAAAATATACAGCATCTTTCACAAGGTCAAACGGATGACTCTAAATTAGAGGTGGGCATTATACCCGGGTGCGAACCCGACCCGGACCCGGGTGCTGATAGGACCTGAGGGGGGTGTACCTGGTTTGGACCTGAAAAACCCATAGGGTAGGAACCGGTTATATGTTATGGAAAAATTCTCGTACCCGATCCGTACCCAGACCCGACCTGAACAGTACCCGACCCGATTGTACCCGGGTACAACCCGATTCTAGCCGTTTTTTGCCTTGTTTAAAAATCTAGCCTTTTTTAACGGCTATATAGCCGTTATCTTTGATTTTTGATCGCTTTATTGTCATTTTTACCTTATAAGTTAGTATAAATAGGTGTGGGTTGATACCCAAGTCCCTAACGCAAAAACATATGCAAAAAAGGCACAAAAAAATACTCTCGTTTTACACTTTCACTTTGTTCAATCTTGATATGGCTCACTCACACAGGTTCATCCAACGCTGCAACCTTCGTTCGTGTTCTTGCACACAATTGTAACATGTATGTTTGGTGCAATTAGGATATGGTTGAGTTGAGTGATGGGTCTGTAAAAGCCTCATTGCAAGTTTTGTTGAACTTTGCTTGCTAAAGATTCAAACACAATTTTAAACAAACACATTAACGATAAGTGTTGCAAATCATTGAAAATTAATCTGGATTCACAACAAACACAATTGGGTGGAGACGGTGGAATCTTTAATTATGATGTTAATACGGTTGGAGATCGAATGGTGAAGTTCGTTATTCAAGAAGCTTTGCCTTTTAGTTACTTCAACAATACTCGGTTAAGCAACTTGATTTGAGAGACGCTTCAATCTTGTTACACCCACGTAAGTCGTACGACACTTATACAATATTGTTTAAAGGGTTAATGGATTTAAATACTCCCAAGTATTGGGTATTGGCCGCTGCCACCCCCAAGTATCATTTTGGCGAATATAACTCCCAAGTAAACACTGAGGTGTTTGTATCACCAGCCGTCTGTCATAACACTAACGACATTAACTTTTTGATGATGTGGCACGCACACGTGTACAGGCCTCGCTTGTGTTTATATATCTAACACTTCAGATTTTTTTCACACATTTACATTCTCAATCTCCATTCTCCAACCATTCTCCAAGGAAGCCCTAGTTTCACCCTTTCGAAGTAGAAGAAGCATTCCTGTCGGTTCAAGCCCTAATATTTGCCATTAGAGGTATTGTTTAGCTTCACTTTTAGTTGTTCTTGTTTTCATTCAAGCATATGGGAACCATTAATGTGATTCTTGGGTATGGTGGCACCGTTAAAGTACACCCGGGTGCACCATCGTACGTTGGAGGTGATTCGAAGGTATTAAAGATTGATGTTGATCACGTTTCTTACTTTGAACTAGTTGATTACGTAATGAAAACTAACTGTTACAAGTCTAAGGATTTCTAGATGTATGGTTTGAATGTTGTTACCGGGGAGATGAAACGATTTCTTACTGATGCTAATGTTTTAGAGATGTGTAACTTGGTTGTTGGTACTGATGAACCGTCCATGGAGGTTTTTGTTCAAAATGAGGCAATTGTAGGCAAGTCCAGTTCACAACCCAGTCCAGTTAAACCCCAAGCCCAACCCACTTCACCACCAGCCCAGACCACACCTACCAAACTGAGATATACCAAATTAACTGCTCGTAGGCTTACACCTACCCAGACCCATCCCACTTCACCACCAGCCCAGACCTCACCTACCAAACTGAGATATACCAAATTAACTGCTCGTAGGCTTACACCTACCAAACTATACCAAAGTTTGACTTGAACATAGATGCAAATGAAAATTCAGCTCAATTGAATTAGGGTGCAGAAGGAGAAGCAAGCGATAACAGTGAAGACAGTGACTATAAGTGTGAGGTAGAAGTGACAGAATCAAGTAGTGATGATGAAGAGCGTTATGAGTTTGAGGAATTAGGTAATGATGAGAGGGGGTGCATGATGAAGTAATTGGTCAAGAGTCTGATAGAGAAGATGATGAATGGGTTAAATCACAAGAGGCAATTAAGCAGGCTACTGAGGAAGAGAGTGCAGCCCAGAAAAAACTGCTTGAAGATTGTTTAAAGGAAAAAGAGGTTAACTTGTTTGAAAAAATTGAAGCTGGGACTTCACATATAGAAGGCTATAGTAGTTATGAGGATTCTGATGGTGATGTTGCCACTCCTGGTGAAAATGAAGATGATGACATTAGAGGAAAAAAATACAAAGACAGTGTACCAGCAGTGAATGAACATACCAAATGGAAGAATTACAATTGGAGAGTTGGAGTAAGGTTTGCTAGTAGGGATGCTTTTAAAGCTGTTGTGAAAAGATATGTTGTGACCAATGGCAGGAATATGTATATTGCAAAAAGTGATAATAACAAACAAGGGTTCTACTTGTTCTGTTGATACCACTCAGGGAAGGAGTGCTATATGGTTAAAAAAGTAAGTAACAAGCACAATTGTCAAAGAAGCATGATAAAGAATAGACAATTTACTGTCCCTATTTATTGGAAATGAGTTTTTACCAATTTTCAAAGCCAAACCCAACTGGTCTGCTAAAGAGATACAGTTAGCTGTTAAAGAGAAATATAAGGTCATTATCAGTAAGTGGTTGGATTATAAGGCAAAAACATATGCACATAAGAAGCTACATGGGTCAATGAGGGAGCATTACAGCAAACTTGGTTCCTATCTAGAGGTTTTAAGGCAGGCCAACCTAACATCAACATTTGAGCTTGTCACTGCACCTCCAGGTTTCATGAACTTAGATCCTGAAGCTACTTATGAGACATTTTTTAGGTTATTTCTTTGCTTGGATGGTGTAAAAAGAGGGTTCTTGGCAGGATGTAGGAAAGTCTTATGTTTAGATGGTTGTTTTCTCAAGACTTTCTTAGGTGGTATGTTATTAACTGCTGTTAGTAGGGATGCTAATGAGCAAATGTTTCCATTAGCATGGGCAGTAGTAGATGGGGAGAATAATGATAGTTGGGAGTGGTTTATTGGTAAGTTAAAGAAGTGTTTAGGTGTTACTGATGAAGGGGAAGATTGGACATTCATTAGTGATCAACAGAAGGTATTCTAATCTTTTTTGGTTTAACAAGAGAGCAGAAGATTTTGTTGATGAGTGTTACCATAAACAAACTTACATGAAAGCTTATGAGTATTCCATCCCTCCACTGCCCGGTGAGAAGTATTGGCCAAAGGTTGAGTATCCAATGGATGCACCACCAGTTAAGGCACAACCTCATAGGCCTAAGAAGAATAGAAAGGGGGGATCCTCATGAAGACCCCAAAAGACCTGGAAAATTGACAAAGCATGGGATTAAAATGACATGTGGGATTTGTGGTGCAAGTGATTATAATAAGAGGAAGTGTAGAGAGAGTGACAAACAGATAGGAGGTAAGATCACAAAAACTATTTGATGTAATGTTGTACTTGTACATGTTGATGATTTAGACTAACTGTTGATTAATGTTGTTATAGTTCCACTTGGTTCAAAAGGACAAAAGGGGAGGCCACGATGGAGAAAACAAAACCAGCAGCCAGACCAGCTTCCTAATGTTGGAGTTAGTCAATCAAGTCAGAAATCAAGTCAACAAGCTTCAAGTCAAAGAACTTCCCAAAGGTTGACTGCAAAAAGACAAAAGGGGAAAGGGAATTTAGCTTAGATTTGTTTGTGATGCTTAATGAACATGTAATCCTTTTATGGGTCTTTTGTATGGGTCATATAGTACTGCATTTTGGTTATGATGTTTGACATTATGGGTCTTTTGTATGGGTCATATAGTACTGCATTTTGGTTATGATATTTGACATCAAGGTTGGCCGTTTGTAACAATGATGGATTGGTAAACAATGAAGTTTAATGAGTTAATGTGTATTATGTAAATGATGTTAGCTTATTGTATGTAGTTTAGATCTTTGTCAATGATGGTCATACTGTAATTTACAAAGTCTAATTTCCATTCCAACAAAACACATTACATAATAGAAGATAAGTGTTCAACATACAAAATACAAACTCATTCACTGCTGTTTAAACACACTACAACTACTTAGCCAAATAAACAAACAACACAACTGCAGCTAACAGAGTCATCAGCCATGCCTTCTTCCACTTGGACTCTTTCTCACTTGTCACATTCTTTAACCTTTTGTTTTCATCAACAAGCATCAAATTCTGCAAAACCAAATTCTTCATCCTCATCTCTTGAACAGTCAAGCAGGTGTTGGATTGTTCTTTGTACATGAACTCCAAGTCCTCTCTCCATAGAAAAAACTTACAATCAGATATCTAAACAACAAGATAACACCATATGTATTAACAAGTGGAATACCGTTTAACTAAACCAAAAATCAAGTGAAAGTGAAATACTTACAGGCCATTGACTATAACCATAAAATGCTGACCTTTTCGAACACTCTTTGGTCCAGCAATTTGAAGGACAGCAAGAGCTTCGTGATGGCAGTAAACATTACCTTCCAAATCGACCCTAATAAATTTAGGGTTTCTGCTATGACTAGACACAGAAGTAGATGAACTCATTAGATCAAAAATGGAGTTGTAGCGATGGAGGGAGAAGGATGGAATTATAGTTGATTTGATCAGTGAAGGGGGTGCGATGGAACTAGGGTTGCTTCATTGGTGATGATGGAAAGGGGGAAAATGGTGAAAGTGATTATGGAAAGGGGTATTTATACCCGGTTGACATGTCGCAAACATACATAACATTAACCACGCCAGCTGCCACACAAGCGAGGCCTGTACGCGTATGCGTGCCACATCATCAAAAAGTTAACGTCGTTAGTGTTATGACAGACGGATGGTGATACAGACACCTCAGTGTTTACTTGGGAGTTATATTCGCCAAAATGATACTTGGGGGTGGTAGCGGGCAATACCTAATAGTTGGGAGTATTTAAATCCATTAACCCTTGTTTAAATTTATGGAAAAAACAAAAAATGATTTAATTGTATTTTTTGAAGATTTAAATACCGTTGTAAACATAACTAGTGACGTTTGCTCGGCTCCACACGGTTTACCCAAATCGTATATTTGCATCACTGCTCATTGGGTAGATCCCATATCATGGCAAATGATGAAACGTATGATTGCATTTTAACTTTTTCCATATCGACAAACCGGAGAATTTTTGTTTTACTTTTTAAATAATATAATAACTATTTCTAATTATAAAATAATTTCTTTCAATTGTATTTGATAACGCATCCAACAACACAACCACGATTGAAAATTTAAAATTAAAATATCTTCCCATTGCCAACGGCGAATTTTTCCATACTCGTTGTGCTAAGTGTAAGACGGGCTATCCGTGCAATTTGTTGATAACTTTATTAAAGTTTTTCGATCTATGTTACACGACGTTTTTAAAAAAAGTAAAAAAAAAAGATATCAAGATTATAAGGGAGGAGGGGGCACTACTCTAGGGTACCCTGGAATCCACCAATCACACACTGAAACATCACAAGTACCCTGAACTACCCTGAAACACCCAAAAAGCTGTAAACAATTCAAAAAGAAAATTAACTTTTACTACAAAGTATAAATTACATAATTAAAAATAAAAGATTACATAATTAAAAATAAAATATTACATAAAGAACTAAATTAACATATTCATCGTCTGAAGCGAGGTACGCTAGATCTAAACTTGAAAGATGTTCGACAAGATCATATCGAAGTCGGAAATATGTATTTTGGTCATGTATTTCCGAAAGAGCGTTACCGTCAAAAAATCGGTTGGCCCGGAGGGTCCATTATGTATACCAGTGATATCGCTCTTCCTTCATCCTTCAGGATCATGTTGTGCAATATCATGCATGCGTAAACCACACTCCGAATCTTGTCAACCGTCATAGCCCGCATCGATCGCCTAAGTATGCCCCATTTTTTAGTGCACCGAAAGCTCTTTCAACATCTTTTCTAGCCGACTCTTGCACTTTCTTGAATATCTTTTGATTCGGGTCGGTCGGATATGGAAACGATTTCATAAACGTTGACAAAGTAGTATAGATCCTGTCGGTAAGATGGTATCCCCATTTATATAGATGTCCATTTACATAAGATGGACACTTGGGTGCGGTACCATTTTTTTCAGCTACAAATATTGGGATTGATTGAGAACATTGATATCATTGTTCAACCCGGACGGACCACAAAAACCATGCCAAAACCACATATCATTTGAAGCCACCATTCGAGCATGACCGACGGATATTAGTGATCACTTCTCATATATTTGCCACGTAACGCGGTCGGACACATTCTCCAAACAAAATGTGTACAATCTATAATACTAAGCATACTTGGAAGGTGATGCTTATCCTCGTGTGCCTGGTACAAAACTGCAACATCGTGTCTTGTAGGTAAACGAAGGAATTTCCTACCATATAACTTAATAATGGCATTGCAAAAAAATTATAAACACTCATGTGAAGTGCGAGCAGACATACATAAATACTTATCATACTCGTCTGGAGTGTTACCTGTTGCGAGTTATCTGACTGCGGATGTGCATTTTGGTAGCGGGGTGAAACTTTTTTTCATTCTCCCGACAAGGCCGTCTTGAAACCATTCTTTTTTGATTCGACATCGCCGACTATTTTTAAGAATAAACGTTTCGACATACGATTCCTTCCTTAAAACATTTGTTCACGGTATTTCAAATCGTCAACGAAATAGTCGTTCATAAGTAGCTCGTGACGTGTTACACGATCGCGTGAAACATATCTTTTTTAGAATAACTGCTTGCCGTATCCTCCAGGGCTTTATCGACGAAATTTTTCATAAAGCATAAACTGCTATCATTCGAATTCAACGAATCCAAATCGTTTTCGGGAATATACAAATCTAGAAACTTATCAGACATTGTTGTATTTGTATAATTGTTGTGTTTGTATTATTTTGTTTGAGCTTGTGTAAATAATAGTGTGTATGTGTGTGAGTAATTATAGAGTTAAAAAAGAATTTTTTAACCCCAACGGCTACTTTGTAACGGCTATATAGCCGTTACTTCTCCAACCCGACTCGGCGATACAACCCGTGAACCACTACCCGCCGGGTAACCGAAATGGGTGGCGGCGGTGTACCCGCGCGAATACCCGCCTACCCTCAAGGGTACCCGAGGGTGCCCCCTCCTCCCTAAACAACTTTGTAAGGATACAAAACCTATATTTTTTAAGACCTAATTAGGATGTACCTATTAGACAGAATTCAAGTTGTCACATGTTTGATTGTGCTTTAAAACAAAACGACACTTAAAAAACTTTTCATGGTAGTCTTTTGGATAATAACAAAGCCGACCCATTTCAGAATGCGGATTGGAAAAATATTCAACGTCTATCCAAAATTTTTGACGTGTTTAAAAACTCAATTACAAAATCATCGGTAGTTTATGATAATTTTAAGTTAAATAAAATTATAGACACCATATTGTGGTCCAATCAAATTGATCCAAAAGCCCACAAAGATTTGTTCAAAATACAATGTTACTAGCAGATGTGTTAAAAGTACGTCGATGCTTCGTTCCCCTAAATTTTTTGGTTTAAAAACATACAATTCATATACCACTCTAAGTCTCTAAGTTTACACTTCAACAGTTTACAATAAGCTAAGTTCATTAAGACATGCGGATCCCCAAACGACAACATGGTTGAGTTTATCTCGGATAAGCAAACCCCCTAGCTACTTTAAGTTTGCAAAGTCTTTCATATTACAGACTAGAGAATGGTGAGCTCATGCTGATGTCACTATGCTCGGGTCAACAACTCATATACATTACCATTGTTATCCCCGGGAACACGCTTTAGCATTTCCAAACTTTTACGACTCCCTAGAAACTCAATACGTTTGATCTCCACATAACCATATTCTGCAGCTTCTTTGCTTGCATAAACTGATCTTAGCTTATCAGCATGCCTTGAATCGGTATGAATGGCTAACTCAATCTCCATTTTCGACATGTTTTCCTGTACCATTAATAAAGTTTCACATGCTGACATTTAAAGCTCGATTATATTTAAGAAAACTGTTTATTAATTTACCTGGTAAAATGCATATATGTGATCCAACAATCTCAAACATGTGAACCCTGAGTCACTAAAAAACGTCCTTGAACAGGGACCTATTTCCGAGAATCGGTCAACTGGAAACAGTATTGTTAGGAAATGGTTCTTGAAAACCAACTCATTCTTTTCACTGCAAAATTTAAGCACTAATTAGCAGGTATGGAATCATAAAGGAAAGAATGGATCATTTTTTTTATATCATAAGAGAGTGGAACATTTTAATTCAAAATAAACATAATAAGCACATGATTAAAGTCTTAAAGAAGATATAATAATGAAAAATATGTTTTCTAGATATTTTTGAAAGGTCAGGATTTTTTATAAGGTTTATGTTATCGGAGATTACCAAATAATAGTGTTTATTTTCAATATAAATAAGCACAAATATATAAAAAAACATATATATTCAAGTGTCTAGGAAAAGATGATTATTACGCGTCTGAGAGTGGTCTCGATAAGTTGACAAAGGAAGCATCAGATTCCTTCGCGTCTTCATTTGTGTCAATGAAAGAGCTGGTGTAGATAGCAGCATTTGATGATGGCTCGGAGATTGACCAGCAGATTGAATCAAGAAGTGTGCTTGGGGCTAATGGTTTTATTGGTGCCTGTGATTATACTCGAAATCTATATTTTAAATATTACTTGATTTAGAAAAGTAAATTATTGAAGCATTCCATGACAAAATTAATTGGGATATTACCTGCATGAGACGACCACGGCGACTTCTAACCCCATTTTTGGCAAGGTTTACTATATTTTGATTTTCTTCATAGTTAGATTTGATTCCATGACTTTGAGCTTCTTGAAAACAAGTGGCCTGATAATTATCCTGATTTTGAAACATTAAATCTCAACAAATGGTAAAAGAACATGTATTTTTTTTAGGGGGTGAGATAATATTGTAGGAATCGAGCATACCTTTCGATGAGCAGCACTTTGAACATTATCCAGCATCATTCCAATCCAGCGTGCCAGGTCAGCAGACAAATGAACAAGCCTTTGTGGCCTGGTCTCCTTCACCGTCTTGAGAACCCATAGGGGCTGTGATGTTTCGTGGGTGGTGGATCAAAGATTTAATAGGTTTTAGCATTAAACCAAAAAATAATTTAAGAAAAGGCAGCTTAAAATTTTAAATTATAACTTACCGTAACAAGATATTTGGAGTGACCAAGATATTTTTGAACCGAGGAGTCTTCGCATACCACATGACTAGGATTGTGACCAGGCAACCATTGGTCAACTAGTGAACATCCTTGTCCAAAAGCCGCCTCAACAACCTACTGGAACCAAATTCCATAGAAACAAGTTAAACCCATTATATATTCTCTTTAATTATTGTCATTTTGTCAATAAGTTTCTTAAATATTCCTCTTTTTTCAAATGCTTAGTTTATTATCTGTAGCTTCAAAATGCAAAAGG
Organism: Flaveria linearis; assembly: GCA_024085815.1. Classification (NCBI taxonomy): domain Eukaryota; kingdom Viridiplantae; phylum Streptophyta; class Magnoliopsida; order Asterales; family Asteraceae; genus Flaveria; species Flaveria linearis. The sequence continues at coordinate 47,673,241 of CM044004.1, read as the reverse complement.
CCATTCAAACACTATGTTGTATGACTCATGTCATTTATCTGATTCTGATTAATCACTATCACATAATCACTTTCTAATGCATACCTGCACACCCTCTTAACCACCTCAGCAATCAAACATGGATATCAAGTTTAGTGAGAAAAACAAAAAAAATAAATAAATAAAGTGAACACTGTCTGAAAGCACACTTTATATGTTAACGGAAAGTCATCTGTACCTTATTCTGCAACTCAGCGGAAACTTCCGGGTCAACATAAATGGATTGACCTGAAAAAATTGAACCTCTTCTTTTAAGCTCATCATCTGATGAGGATAATCTTGCTTTCTCATCCATGTTCAATAGTTTAGCATTTTCAAGCATGGCAACAGGAAGACAAGAATTCCCACTAGTAAGCATGTTAAAATCATCCTTAGGCATGCGATTTTCTCCAAGACTTCTTACAACATAAAGAGCTTCATTCAACCTCACTAACCAAAGAAAGAAAAATAAATTAATTTCAAATGACACTACCTAAAACCATTTTAAGCATGTTATTATATAAAAGGGGCAATTTCAAACAATTTATAAAAAAATATATAGTCAGGTCAAATGGCAATGGATCAAAAAGGAAAATATATAATAGAAACACTCTAAATGATAGAGGTCAAATGGGTCGGAAGGGATAAATGGGTCAAAAGCTGTGTAACCTGCAAAATCCTAAATCATTGGATATTCATATAAACATAGTTTTTTGTATAATTAATACATTTATCATTTACAACATTCAAAACTGGAGAAAAATTGTTGACAGGTTAGGGTTACATAGTCCACCCGAGCAGCCTATATTACCACCTCACATTTGCAGTTAAACATTAAAGCTATTACTTTTACCATTTCTTCTAACACTATCGACAAACCATCCAAGTGTAACAATAACGAGACCATTTGTGGCTCCATGCTTTAGTGCATGCTCAAATTTTCGTCCACCAGAGCTGTAGATTAGCATTAAGTAATCCAGAATAATAAGTACTATTTTAGTTCAAAAAATTAAGGGTACACATTCTTTAGAAGTCAAACCAGATTAAAGAGATACATTTTGACACTTTATAAGACACACAAAAGTATATTAGCATTATTTCTGTTATGTTTGTTAAAAAGGCCATGTAAAATTTGAATTTGGAAAGCAAAAGGTTTGAATAAAAAACTATGTATATTAGTTTTGTTCAAATTGAAAGTTTAGATGCAAATTACACGAGAAATGGTTGACCAAAATTGCGAGCACTTATATATACAAAGTAGAAGAAAGAGTTTCGTTAATGAAACTACGAAATCGATTTTAAAAACCCAATAAAAATCCCTTAAAACGATTCACATGAAGATGTCAAATGAAACAAAAAGGATATCTGGACCACCAAATGGGTACAACGAGGATGCAAATGAGGACTGTATTGACCACCCAATCTCTCTGTTGCATCCATCACTTGTTTTCTTGCTTCTGTAAATCAACATTGTAGGGGACTATATCAAAAGTTAATCAATAATCATATGGTCATGACTTGCTCTAATTTCAGTCAAAGACACTTCTTTCTGTTACAAATCATTAATGCATTTTCACTATTCTAACTTGTTCTAGATGATAACCATAGATGCTTCTTCATGGCCCAAATCGTTTATGCATTTTGACTATTGTAGTCAAACGAATATATTGTAAAGTCCTTCTTTCTGTTTCCAAATCATTGATGCATTTTGACTATTTTGTCTTTTTAATTAATACTCATAGACACTTGTTTCTGTTTCAAATCATTGGGAAAGAAAAGGGTTAAACTTTGAAAAGGGATTATTTGAAAAAAAATGTTACAAATTGTTTATAAAATGGGCAACAATGTAATTGACGTGTATAGAAAATAATGCATTGGACAGGTGAAGAACACAGAAAAGATGTAAGTTGCGTACGACTAAAAAAAGATGATTGAGTTACCTTTCGATAGACCAGTGACACAAATAATAAGGCCAGAAAAGGGGGAATTTGATGATGAACGAAGGTTAGAGACTGAAGAAGAACAACATGAAGTTGCAGGTGACATCGAAGGATCTGAAGATTGAAGACCTCTGAACGAAGAACTGCCCAATTTGCAAGTGATATCCACAAGTAATCTTGAATGAGATTTCTTAGAATCAACCTTACCCCCTTCATTCGCAACCATCTGATTACTGCTTAACAATAAAATTTCTAGAAACCTGCATATTCGACATGGGTTTTTGTATTCGAAGGAAATATTACAAGGGTTTTAGGATCTAAACACAAAATATGAGAAGGGTTATCAGAGGGATGAAGAATCGAAAAGTTGGAAGATGGTATTTGAAATGAATCAGAGGAGTAACAAAAGGTTTGGTCTAGTCCGTGAAATTTGTGGAACAAAGTGGCAGCACGATGATTTTCGAATGCTTTTGTCTACTTTTTATTTGGTGTGTTCATATTTGAGAATGAAAAACTCGAAATACAACTTAAGTAGTTTCTTTTGTGTTTTATAAATGTCGCTTTCTTAAGTTTAATTTTTTTCTTATTTTGGTTTTTATTAAAAGGTGATTTTATTTTACAAAGTGTATTTTTACTACAAATTGTATTTTTACTAAAAAGTGTGGGAAGGCACAATGAGATTAAAAGAGTCACAAAAAAATTTATATCTCACAATCTAAATCGAATTTCAAAAAAGGAATTTGTAGTCTCTGTTCCTCTCGTCGTCCTCTTCCAGAAAAAAAAAATAAATAAAAAATAAAAAAAATTCATTGTATCTTTATATGATACAATGACATCATTATGTCTTTCGTAATGACACAATGATGTCATTGTGTCTTCGTAATGACACAATGACGTCATTGTGTCTTTCGTATTGACACAATTACGTTATTGTGTCTTTTATAAATGACAAAATAATAAAACGTTAGTGTTTTTATATTTTTTTTATTTTTCGTTTATTTTTTCTTAGTGAGGACGACTAGGGGAACAAAAGCTCCGAATTATTTTTTTGAAATTCGATTTAGATTGTAAGATATAACATTTTTTGTGACTTTATTGACTTATTGTGTCTTCTCATACTTTGTAGCAAAAATACACTTTGTATTTGAACCTATTTCTTTATTAAAACCGAAAAGAAATGGAGAATAGAAACACGTTTTGTTGAATCATATGAGACTGCTGTAATTAAAACAACACTTAGCGGGTGTTTGGTTCGCAGAATTTGTTGGAATTAGAATTGGAATTGGAATTCAAAGGAATTGCATTTGAAATTCAATATTTTTCAAAGGATTTGAAATTCAAATGAATTGGAATTTATAAAGGGAATTTAGATTCCAAATGCATTTCTACTGATAAAACACTTATAAAGGAATTGGAATTTATCACCCGTTGCAAACTGCCACCACTTCAATGACCACCGATCATCGGCGCTACATACCATCGACCGCCGCCACCGTCACCGTCGACAATCAACCGCGCCCACCAACCGGTTTGAAATCCTTCATTTGAAGGAATTTAAGTCGGTGGAATTTGAAATCCTTCAATATTTGGAAGGATTTTGAAATCCTTCATTTGAAGAAATTTGAGGGAATTAATTCCAATACAAATGCAATTCCTTTCTCAACCAAACACGTTAAGAATGAAATTTAAATTCCAATTTCAATGAATTCCTACCAACCAAATGGAATTCAGATTCTAATTCCATTGAATTCTTGCATACCAAACGCCCCCTTAGATTATTTTGACCTACATTTGAAGAAGTCTTCCGAAGACAACATTGCTCTTCCAAATACAAGTTGAAGATCTTCCGAAGCTTAAGTATGAAGAGCTTCCGAAGGAAAACTAAGTCTTCTGATACTAAATAGTTTTCCTTCCGAAGTATATGAAAAACTTCCGAAGGTAGAACTAAGTCTTCTGAAGACTAAGTAGTTCTCCTTCCGAAGTATTCACACTTAAAAGATTAAAGGCAAAGTCTTTCAAATAATGAAGTCATGAATACTTGCAGAAGACTAGGAAGAATTTGATTCTTCCGAATTATAAATGGCCTAGGAAGAACTTATATTTCTGAAACCATTTACCTTCGGAAGAACCAACTAATTAGAGATTTAGTGAGTTTGTGAGGTAAATCTTGTGTTGAGAAACCAACACTGATCCTGCAATTAGTATCAGAGCTTTTTAGTCTCTTGATTATAAGATCTAACCATCCTAAATCACCCTTCTTTCTTTACACTTACTCGCTTCACTCAAGTGGCCCTTAACCAAAAATTTTCTAAGACTGAGATGGGAACCATGACTAAGGCCCCTATTATCACCCCTGATAATTTCAGAGCCTGATGTCAACGTATTGAAGGTTTTATCAAGTATCAAGACAACCGAATATGGAGATCTATCACTCATGGAAAGGTGGCATCACCGGCTTGTAATGGTGCTATGATTGAGAAAGCTGTTGAAGACTACTCTGATGAAGACTTCAAGAAGGTGGACATCGACTGCAAAGCCATGAGTGCATTGCTTACAACCATACCAAACTCTATAATAGTAGGCTTTGAACAATGCAAGTCAGCCAAAGAACTCTTTGATACTTTGACATTGATGTACTCTGTTTCCACTGAATCCAAAGAGTTTAAGAAAGATGTACTGAAGCAGAAGGTTGAAAACTTTACTTATATTGTTGTTGAGACCTTGAGCCAACAATATTTCAGGTACATGGACTTAATCGTATCTCTTCAGTTTATGGGAGTGACTCTTGAGAAGAGAGACATAGTAAGAAAATTCATGAGTGCATTTTCTCATGAATGGACTTTCTACTGTGTCTTTATCAAGAGAACTGAGAATCTAAACACTCTCACCATGATTGAACTATATAGAATACTTGATGGATACTGTATGGAGATGGAGACTCAGGAACGGTCTCAGGTGAATAGAAGCTCAAACCTTCCTATCAGTAACGCTCTACACGTTGCTGAAGGTGCAAGAACTCCCCAGCCCCATATGTACTTGAACAACACCCAACAGTCATCATACTCCTCTGGGACTTACATCATAATTTCTAAGACATCCAAGTCTCAACAAGATCAACCAAATCCTTTCCAGGATAGTTGTGCTTTTGTTTCAGGAAATGAGCACTCTGGAGATTTTCAATTCTGTTTTGATGATCTCGAGTGTTTCAACTCGAATGATGTAGAATACATGGACATTGCCCAACAGATGGCTCTTCTAACCTACAGAGCAAAGAAGTTATTTAATAGAACTCGAAGGCAATTCCCTCTTACCCAACCGACATCAAATTTGGGTTGAATAGGTCAAAGGTCAAGTGTTACAACTGCAACTAACTTGGTCATTTTGCAAGGGAATGCAAGGCTCCTAGATCTAATCCTGGAGCAGCTCAAGCCTCCTAACATCCTACTTTTCCAAAGGCTACATCCAAACTAACTGAGCAACAAATTGCAGTTTTTGCTCAGGAGGTTGATTGGAGCTTCATAGTGCAAGATGCCACCCCTGCTCAAGCTCTCATGGCTGGAACTGAAAACAATAAGGTATATGAACATCTCTTCACCCCAGCCTATATAGCTAAGATTAAATTGTATTAGGACTACAACATGGAAATTAAATCTAATATTGAGTCCTTAAACATATTTAAATCTGACTTTAAGAGAGCTGAATCTGACTATAAATTCAAAATAGAAGAGTTAGAGAAAATTGTATCATCTTTAAGACATGAACACTTAAATTACATGGCTCAAATAAAATATTTAGTCTCCAAGTTGACTAAGGCTCAAGCCCAGCTAGTAATAGCTAAGACTAAAGCAAAAAATTATGTTATTCAAGAGCATAACTTCAACACCATCCTTGCATCATCCTCCTACTCAAAAGTGTGTTATCAAAACAAAAGTGGGTTGGGACCAATAAAATTGCTCCACCACACTCTTATGTGTCTATTAGACAGCCAAGATGTGGTACTGATGAGCTAGAGGTTCCAACTACTAACCCACTACCTAATGAGTAGAAGAATGATGCAACAATGTTGACCACCATAAGGAAGGATAAGGTAGAAAACCTCATCCCCACTGCTAATGATCCACTCCTAACCACTAAAGGTAGAAGGAACAAAATCAGGGCAGCAAGAAAAACTGCCAAGAAAGTGGCTGAGTCTAGGGTGAAAATAGACCCAAAGCAAAAGGGTGTAGTCATCTCATCTGGATTCCAAGTGCTTGAAAACTCTAATTCAAGAAAGGAATGTAGTACCAGTATTCCTATTTAGCTGAAGGATCAGAAGTTAAAGGGGAAAACTATTAAAGAATAAAAGAAGTGCAAGAAACAACAGCCCTCATGCCATATCAAAGTTAACATTGAGTGCATAATCTATGGCCTGCATAAC